>CM049315.1:25867663-30667663 GCA_026874595.1 Sipunculus nudus
TATATATATATATATATATATATATATATAAGAGAGAGAGAGAGAGAGAGAGAGAGAGAGATAGAGTTTTTTATCCTATATATTGTTTCTTTTTATAATAACGAATAAAACAAGAAATTTAATTGGAAAGCTAATTAAGTTACAGACCTGGACATCTCTCCCTATCCCCTTCACATGGAGCTGTGGTATGTCAATGTAGTAGACCATGACGACAAGACAGATGGAGCATCAGGAATATATACTATATATGTAACGTTATAGGTTTTAAATAGCAAAGGTGTGTTGAATGACTGAGCAAGTGTAAACTGGGCCAGGCACGAGTATGAATCTATTTATTTGATTAAAATAAGCTTAATTATCTTGCTTGTGCATATTGTTTAATCTGTGCTTAACGGGGTCATGCAGGTGTCATAAAAGTATCACTGAAGCATTCATTCCATATCGGTACTTATCAGTATCCTTATATCGTTAATTATAAAGAAATTTAAGCGTATGCATTGGAGCGCAAGGAATAAATGTCGATGTTACAAGCATGTCATTTAAGTTTCGTTCACAAGTTATCATTTAAATCAGAAATTTGATAGTAAATTTGAAACTAACGAATACAGATAAGCAGTATTGGATATGATAAATATAGCCTATAATGATATGCATATAAATGAGATACGGTTTCTCATAAACCAACCAAATATACAAGCATGAATACCCTAACCTTTGCATGCTCCCTGTTTAAATAGGCTGTTTTATGAATTGATTATTAAGCCTCCATTTATTAGACAGAAGAGACTTAAAGGGGTCCATGAGGAAATTTTATATCGATAAACAGATATATACCATTTTTGGTCGGAGGGATATGTGGAGGGATGTGGCTCATAGGCACTTACAAATATGGCACAAACAGAAATGGCACAGACGAAATGGCACAAGTGAGAAAAAGACTTTTGACTGTACAATTTTCGGTGCCAAAATTGTATGTGTCGTTTCTGTCGTTTCTCAGTCTAAGGTCCCCGGCGATAATTATTTTCTCAGAGTAAAATTCACAGGTGAAAGATCTGCACCGGATACATATTATACTGACCTTTGTCTGTTTTTTTTTAAGACGGTGGAGGGGAGCAGCATAGAGTAGAAGTGTTCCTGTAGGCTCAGACTACTAATTCGCCTTTGCTACACTCCAAAGAAATCTGTAAACAAAAATTCTAAAAATTGCCTTTATTGGTTCATATTAAGCAAACATTTTCCAAAGCAGTTCCTGTGAGCTCTATTAACATATAGCTAAGTATATTTATACTAACTGGTGTCCGATATACATTTATAAGGTATACAGCATGAATACAGGTCACTATATTGGATTCGTTCAGTGAAAATTATTTTACTTACAAATACCCAAACAAAGATACAGTCACGTATATTATTAAACTCTGTTGTTTTATACAAAACACAAAAGGGATAAAAAATGATATATGCGCATTGGGATGTATAACCCACTGTTTCAATTAACAGAGGCACTGAAATAGTGGTGCTAGAATATATTATTGAGCATATAATACATGATGCTTTATCATTTAATGTTATTATTATTCGGAAACAACACTATATGTAGACCTGCATAAATCGTGTTTCCAGCACCGTATTCAGTCTGAAACCCATGGCGCCACCGTGAAAAAGTATACAGCATTAATTGTGTTTTCACGCATAACTTCTACATTACAGTTCTGAAGTGACCCTGGGGTGTATAATGGGGCGTTAATTATCCAATTATTGCATTCTATAAACGCCAAAAGAAGGGTTAATGAACACACGGGCAGGGGCAACCCTTGTTGATTGCGTAAGTCACGGCAAGAACTAAATTGTTGTTTTCATTGTCATCTCAGGATGATTTTGATGATTTCATCTGATACAATAACTTCCACTTGGCATTGTATATGTCTTTTATGATATGCGGCGCTATCAAGGAAAAATTGCCCCTTCGTGTGTATATCCTAATTACACAGTTGGAAATCGTTTTGGATTGCAATTAACTAATGAAGCTATTGTTCTTGACTGTACTAAGATGCCAGAGAAAATGTTTCAGTGCACGAGAGAGAGAGAGAGAGAGAGAGAGAGAGAGAGAGAGAGAGAGAGAGAGAGAGAGAAAGACAGATGAAAGTCTTATATTTATGTACCATTGGGGCATATATGAACTTATATAGCGCTCTGTTTGTATAGAGTATAAAGTAAAATCGACACAATAAAATAACATAAAGCAACAGAAAGATAAACTTTTATTGGCGAGTGTGATCATTGATTAAGAAACGGATAATTTTGAAAGGACAGTTTGTGAAATGCAGAATTACCTCATTAACTGCAATGGTCCATAAAACTGGACATAGAAAATAACACAATGTATATTACAATATAAATTTTATTAAATACAGAAACGACTCCCATACAAGTCAAATTTGTTATGACGTAGATCATATTTATTATTGTTTGGTTTTCTTCTCATGTATAAAGAATATATAGATATATAATAAAACAAGCAATACAGGTCTATAGGCGAGAAATACAGCTGAGTGTTCGGGCTGATGTACACTCATAGCAAATCTACAAAAATACCGAGACAATGAATAATTAATGCTTGCCATATATATTTTAAAAGTAATAACATTCTATAACTGAATAGTACAGCTCTTTGTTTTGATCCGATCCCTTTGAGAAAACTTGGATAAGGAAGTGCACTGCGCATGCTCAAGGATGGTGTAATACTTTCTCCCCATACTCCAAACATGAGCTATGTCTACGAAGTTCAAGGATAGATCTCATAAACACATATGTGCGCATTGCACGCTTTCAAGCCGAAATCGAAATCATTTAGCCTAAGAAGCGTAAAAGTTGAGTAAATGGGGCAAATATAGAGTATGCTATGACAACATCCATTCTAAATATAACCAACAACAGGTATGTGTCCGTGAAACATATTTGATATATTGATAAACCTGTGGATCTTTTTTGTGGTGTAATATCCGTGACGCGGTGTTGTAAATATAAACAGAAACTTGTGCCCGTGCTTCCTTGGTTAGTGTACGTGATACAGCTGTTTCCAGAATTATTGTAGATGTATAAATGCATATTTTGTATACATGTGGGAGCTAGGTTAATATTTCTTAAGAGGATCATTTGTTTCAGTCGCCTGGTGACGTCATAATCATGCAAACATCAGTCAGTCCTGGCAGATTGCCATTTTTATCAAGTTAAAATAAAATGTTAAACAAAATAATATAATAACATGCAAACGAATAACGTACGCCCTGAGTCCATTACTTTTGATAATTTACAACCATATTCATGTATCCCCTGCAGGTATATGAAAGATATATTCACAAAGAAAATTTATACAAACAACATATCACAACATATTGTTTTTGGAATGAATGATTAATTAACCACACGCATGCGGGCGTTCAACCATGGTTAATGGTTTATAGGCGGAATGATGTACAGGTGATTTATATAGTTATGGATACATACTATTACGTTCAGAAAATTAAGATTTCCCTTAAATGTATCAAGTATTAGTACATGATATAATGTTTGTCATTTTTATGGATTTATTAACACTGCGGTCCACAGGTCCCAAGTTTATTTTGATTCTTTCATAGATGGCAACAGGGCCGGGAGCAGCATCACGGATATCTACAAATAATAATAATAATACAGGCAGCATGAAAAGAACAAGTGACCCATGGGTCATGACGCTCAGCTGACTGGGAAGAGATTCACAAAGGAAATTTTATCATCAGAATGGTAGATACCCATTCAACTGAAGCATCAAACAGAGTAACCAACAGGCCAAGATTTAGTCTGTATTTATATATCTGAAAAATAGAGAAAAAATGTGTAAACTTTAAAAACTAGAATACGGGTAGCCGACAAGTGACTACGTGTATCTGCCAAAATCAGAGTGGAACGGATGAAGTGAGGCATGGATTGAGCGGCAAGGGGAAACAGAGTGAGGTATGTTGCATATTAGCATGGATGTCTGCAGCCTAAATGTGTATGTAGGTTGTGCAACCTACCACAAATCCAGAAAGCTGTCCAAGTTGAATACATATGCAAAATTTTAGGCAGAAAAGTCAAACCACTACATGGATATGAGTGATTTTAGCCCACGGCAGACAAACAGACAGACGCTGTGAAAAAATGGTTGCAGTTTTGTGTATGATAAAGACCTATGTGAGATCTAAACACAAGCACAATTTTGGCCCAATCAGTCAAATGGTTCCTGAGATATTAGCTTGATAGTGTGCAGCGTTAACTAGAATGTAGGTGGCGCCACCTGTCATAAAATCAAGAAAGCTATCCAGGATGTATAAACCTGCAAAATTTTAGGCAGTTATGTCAAACCACTACAGAGAAATGAGTGATTTTAGGCCACGGCAGACAAACAGACAGACGCTGTGCAAAATGTGCAAAAATGGTTGCAGGTGGCCCCTCCAGTTTTGTGTATGATAAAGACCTATGTGAGATCTATACACATGCAAAATTTTGGCCCAAGCGTTCAAACGGTTCCCGAGATATGAGCTTGGATGTCTGCAGCATAAACTAGAATAAAGGTGGCGCCACCTGTCATAAAATCAAGAAAGCTTTCCAGGATGTATAAAACTGCAAAATTTTAGGTAGATATGTCAAACCACTGCCAAGATGTGAGTGATTTTATTGCACGGCAGACAAACAGACAGACGCTGTGCAAAAATGGTTGCAGGTGGCCCCTCCAGTTTTGCGTATGATAAAGAGCTATGTTAGATCTATACACATGCAAAATTTTGGCCCGATCGGTCAAACGGTTCCCGAGATATGAGCTTGGATGTCATCAGCGTAAACGTGAATGTAGGTGGTGCCACCTGTCATAAAATCAAGAAAACTATCCAGGATGTATAAAACTGCAAAATTTTAGGCAGATATGTCAAACCACTCCCGAGATATGAGCTTGGATGTCATCAGCGTAAACGTGAATGTAGGTGGTGCCACCTGTCATAAAATCAAGAAAGCTATCCAGGATGTATAAAACTGCAAAATTTTAGGCAGATATGTCAAACCACTGCCGAGATATGAGTGACATTATCGCACGGCAGACAAACAGACAGACGCTGTGCAAAAATGGTTGCAGGTGGCGCCATCAGTTTAGCGTATGATAAAGAGCTATGTTAGATCTATACACATGCAAAATTTTGGCCCGATCGGTCAAATCGTTCCCGAAATATGAGCTTGGATGTCATCAGCGTGAATGAGAATGTAGGTGGCGCCACCTGTCATAAAATCAAGAAAGCTATCCAGGATGTATACGCATGCCGAATTTCAGGTGAATTAGTCAATTCACTGCAGAGATATGAGTGATTTTAACCAAAGCCAGATGAACAGATGGACACTGTGCAAACATGGTAACAGGTGGCGCCACCATTTTTTGTGTATGTTATAGAGCTGTCCAAGGGCTACATTAGTATAAATTTTATTTCCTGATCAGTCAAACGGTTCCCGAGATATGAGCTTGGAAAGCTCATAAAATCAAGTCCCAGAGGAGCTCTCTGGAAACGAACGCGGCAACGGCGGAGGAACCCGGTCAAAAACATAGTATCCACAAAACTTCGTTTTGGCGGGTACAAAAATACAGGTGGCTCCACCAGTCTGCAAAAACTAATACAAACACTTACAAACATCAATATCCATGCAAAGAATCATGGTGATCTCCCCATTAGTTGTTCAGATACTCCAGCTTTTGTATCAAATTTTCCATTATTCTGAGGGATACTTCGGAGTCCTATAGCTTGAAGGATATGGGTAACAGAGACCTAATTTTAAGTTTCCACAGGCACTTTTCATGGGCCTCCTTGCATGACAAGAATGAAGATTCTAGGTCCAGTTGTTGCGATTTGTACCCTGTTGACAGATAACCACATCTTTAAAGGTATCAAAAAAAAGAGAAAAAAATCGTAAAAATTTGAAAAAAATAGAGGTGGCGCACCCAGTCTGCAGAAACTGATGGAACAGGTCATGATCAATATGTATGCCGAAAATCATTACCATCAGTGTTGTAGTTATTGAGATACTGCAGTTTTTGTATCAAATTTTCCATTATTCTGGGGGGTAATTTGGAGCCATACAGCTTAAAGAATATGGGTAACAGAGACCTAATTTCAGGTTTCCATGGAGACTTTTCATGGGTCTCCCTGTGTGTCAAGAATGAAGATTCTAGGTCCAGTTTTAATGATTTGTGGCCTGTTAACAGATGTTCATAACTTTAAAGGTCTCAAAAATAGAGAAAAAATTCGTAAAAAAACCCGAACAAATAAAGGTGGTGCCATCAGTCTGCAGAAACTGATGAAACACTCCATGATCAATATCTATGAAAAAAATTATGGTGATCTCTGCATTAGTTGTTCTGATACTTCAGCTTTTGTATCAAATTTTCCATTATTCTGAGCTGTACTTTGGAGTGCCATAGCTCAAAGGATATGGGTAACAGAGACCTAATTTCAGGTGTCCATGGAGACTTATCATGGGTCTCCCTGTGTGTCAACAATGAAGATTCTAGGTCCAGTCCTTACGATTTGTACCCTGTTGACAGATAACTACATCCTGAAAGGTCTCAAAAATAGAGAATAACTACATCCTGAAAGGTCTCAAAAATAGAGAATAAAAAATTGTGAAAATTTGAAAAAATACAGGTGGCACCACCAGTCTGCAGGTACTGATGAAACACCTCTTGATCAATATGTATGCAAAAAATCATGACCATCAGTGTTGTAGTTATTGAGATGTTGCAGTTTGTTTTTATCAAATTTTCCATTATTCTAGGGGGTTATTGGGAGCCCCCCATAGCTCAAAGGATATGGGTAACAGAGACCTTATTTCAGGTTTCCATGGAGACTTTTTATGGACCTCTCAGTGTGTCAAGAATGAAGATTCTAGGTCCAGTCTTTATGATTTGTGCCCTGTTTACAGCTGTTCACATTTTTAAATTCGTAAAAAATCGAAAAATTCAGGTGGCGCCACCAGTCTGCAGGAAGTGATGGAACATCTCATGATCAATACGTATGCAAAAAATCATGACCATCAGTCAAGCAGTTAATGAGATATTGAAGTTTTTGTAAGAAATTTTTGACTTTTCTGGGGGGGTATTTTGGGGCCCCATAGCTGGAAGGATATGGGTAACAGAGTTCTAATTTATGGTTTCCATGGAGACTTTTAATAGGTTTCTCAGTGTGTCGAGAATGAAGATTCTAGGTCCAGCGGTTACGATTTGTGCCACGTTAACAGATGACAGCATCTTTAAACGTATCAAAAATAGAGGAAAAAATTGTAAAAAATCGAAAAATACAGGTGGCGCCACCAGTCTGCAGGAACTTATGGAACATCTCATGATCAATATGTATGCTAAAAATCATGACCATCAGTGTTGTAGTTATTGAGATATTGAAGTTTTTGTATGAAATTTTTTACTATTCTGGGGGGTACTTTTGGGCCCCATAGCTCGAAGGATATGGGTAACAGAGACCTTATTTCTGGTTTCCAAGGAGATTTTTCATGGACCTCTCAGTGTTTCAAGAATTAAGATTCTAGGTCCAGTCTTTAAGATTTGTGCCCTGTTAACAGATGTTCACATTTTTAAAGGTCTCAAAAATAGAGAAAAAAATTTGTAAAAAATCGAAAAATACAGGTGGCGCCACCAGTCTGCAGGAAGTGATGGAACATCTCATGATCAATATGTATGCCAAAAAGCATGACCATCAGTCAAGTAGTTAATGAGATATTGAAGTTTTTGTATGAAATTTTTGACTTTTCTGGGGGGTACTTTGGGGCCCCATAGCTCGAAGTATATGGGTAACAGAGACCTAATTTCTGGTTTCCAAGGAGATTTTTTATGGACCTCTCAGAATCCCAAGTTACAAGGTTCTAGGTTCAGCGGTTACGATTTGTGCCTGGTTAACGGACGGACAGACGGACAGACGGACGACGGACAAAGAGTGATCGCTATAGCTCAGATGACTTTCAGTCAGCTGAGCTAAAAAAACGTGGACTTTATCTTGTATAAAAAAAAACCCCCAATATTTTAACAAAGAAAGATGATACCGTTTCTCTGATAGGTACCATATTAAAATAATTAACCTGTAGGATACAGGAAAATATGAGGATTCAATGTCAAAATACGTACCCATATAGGGCCATTTTACAATAAATGGATATATAACACCACGTGACATATTAGGCGCACCGAGATAATGAGTAGCGCCACCATGTGTCTTTTAAAGACACTAAGATTGTGTCATACTCAGATCATCGAATGGGAAGATGGCAGCACTGAAATATGGCTTCTGAGAACACTGCATTGCTATTAATAAAAGCTCAGAATCTGTATTTGCGTATAATAGGTAAAACGGTAGAGGAGTCCAGAAGTACAACGGGCAAACGGATATAGCGATCCTTCCCCGACAAAAAAGCACTGGACAAGGGGGGAATTTTTACGGGATTCCCTTAGTTCACGCACACCCTATTCCTGATAATTGCTCCTGTGGCGATTTTTCACGATTATACTCACATGATACGCTGACAGGTATTTGATTTTTACAATGTTATAAAATCAGGTGAGAAATATTTGACGAATATATGCTAATACGCGCACATGGATGTTAGGTTTAACGTAGACCAATATCATAATGTTCAAACTCGGTTTTTATCACTTCCGCTCCATTTGTTGGCTGATAGGGAACGGAATTTTCCCTTTTAAAATATAGATTGACATGCAAACAACACAAGCTAGAAAAAACCCGCACAAATTGAGATAGGGATTCAATTTGAATGGCAAGCATATGTCATTTTATCAGAAGCTATAATGTCTTTTCAAAATATAATCGTGACTGAGATAGACTAAGAGGATACACAAAATTTTTCTTAATTTTCAAATTTTAATCATTATAATTTTAACTAAGAAGTTGCCTACCTCCACTGCTTTCTAGGTTGACTTTGGTCTGTGTCCGGTACCTGGGCTCTGTTGTAGGCAGCCAGGTATTCATCTATCATGGGGTTACTGGATAACTCGAAAGCTATAATAATAATAATAATAATTATAATAATAATAATAATAACAACAATAAAAATAATAAAAATAATAATAATAACAATAATAATATTAATGATTAAAATGATAATAATAGTAATAATCACTTAATAAATAAATAAATATATGGAAATAAAGATAATAAAAACAACAATAATAATATTAATAATAAATTATAATTATATTAAACACCAATATAAATTTAATTATTATAATAAAAAATAAAAATAACATCATTACCATTTCCTTATAATTCCAAAATTCTTAAAATAACATTTCCAAGAAAACATTATGTTGAAAATCACCAATAATTAATAATTTTAAATTTACACCGTGCACTTTCTACATTTGTCGTGGAATAAATGAAGAATAATTTAAATTATCTTAAGAGATATAAGCGCTATGAAAGTGGAAGGAACTACAAGAATGAACTAGATATTTCTAGGCACCGCAGGTGCTGTGGTTTCCCAAGACAATTACCCCCCCCCCTTAAGAATAGGCCCCCATCTTAAGCACCATATACTGACACTTGGCAAGCGACTATGGTTTCTTCCATCTATCAACTTGGGAACAATATATTCACCAAACATTGGGGCCAATATGTTGAGTCTCTGTTGAGAAAAGAGCATTAATTTATTTAACTGAAACGGGAAGGAAGGTGGCGCCACCTGTCTGGTTTACGAGAAAAATTTCCAAGATGTATGGACATGCCAAATTTCTGACCAATACCTTGAACCACTCCGGAGATATGAGCAATTTTCACCAAAATCACAGGTACAGATGGACGCCACAGCAAATGATTGCAGATGGCGCCACTAGTCTTGAGTACAACATGGAGGAGTCCAAGATCTATTAATATGCACAATTTCAGGCCAATGAGGGAATCACTCCTTAGAAAAAGACATTAATTTATTCTACAAAATGGGGAGATAGGTGGCGCCACCTGTCTGGTTTACGAGAAAACTTTACAAGGTGGATGGACATGCCGAATTTCAGACCAATACCTTGAACCACTCCGGAGATATGGGCAATTTTCAACGAAAGCAAATATACGGATGGACGCCACACAATTACGATTGCAGATAGCGCCACCAGTCTTTTATACAGGATAGAGGTATCCAAGAACAATTGACATGCACAATTTCAGCCCAATCTGTCCATTAGTTTTAGACTTTAAATGCTCACAGTACTGTCAAGTGGCAATGATGGGGTACTAAAATGCCCAAAAACAAGAAAAGGACAGCAGTTGGCGCCACCAGTTTTTGGTACATGATAACGCTATCAAGGATCTTCGGTCAAATGGATTTTTGTACCAATCCATGCATCCCTGATTGAGATATTTATGACCTTGTGTGATTTACACAAAATATGGCAATATTCAGGGTCAAGGGCACTCTCATAGGATAGGCCATGACCCCAATTTACATATACATTATCCCATAACCTATCTTAATGCGTATGCATAAAATGAAAGAAATTTGTCCATTAGTTTTTCACTTAAAATGCTCACAGTACTGTTAAGTGGCAATGATAGGGGTATTAAACGGCACGAAAACAAGAGAAGGATAACAGTTGGCGCCACCAGTTTCTGGTACATGACAGCGCTATCCAAGATCTTTGGTCAAGTTGATTTTTTTAACAATGCATGCAAGATTTCTTGAGATAGTTACGAATTAGTGTGATCCCCCCCCCCCCCCCACCACCCCGATGGACTTATTCAAGGCCAAGGTCACTCTCCTGGTAAAGGTCATGCCCCATTTTAGATAGGCTTCGTCTTCTTACCCATATCTATACACATGTCAAGTTTGGTAAAGATCCATAAATTATTTTTTGAGTTATGGCGTCCAAACGAAACCTCTGCGGCGGCGGCGGCGCGACCGTCCTTAAACCATAGTATCGCGACTTTGTCTGGGGATACAAATAAGATCACATAAAAAAGAACAATCACAATGAGACTGTTAAATCTAACAGTGGATCTCACACTCATTAAATAACTTCTTTTTCTGGCTTCGTCGTTTAAAGTAAAGCCCGACTAGGAGGATGGTTATAACGACGAGGAGGAAAGCGAAAAACCCGGCAAGGGATCCGATTAACACCGAGTTATCAGGTGGCGTGGACTTCTCAATACGGTCCTCACACGTACTCCCCGTGAAGCCGTCGTCGCATCTGTGGGAAGAAACATAACATCACCCTTATACTAAAAACGAACCTCTTCCCGTTAGGCACTGCATGTGTGTGTGTGTGCACTGTAAAAACTAAAAAGGGTAAACACGTCTTACTGAAAAACACCTAAGTGTAACAGCTAGAAAACGTGTCTAGTGTTTATAAATTAAGACGCGTCTAGTGTTTATGGGATAGACGCCGGTGTTTATAAGGGTAGACACTGGAATAAACACGGGGGTTTTCAGGATAGACGCGTCTAGTGTTTATAGGGAAGACGCCGGTGTTTTAAGGCTATAGACGCGTCTAATGTTTACAGGGGGGAAAACGTCGGTGTTTTTACACCTCGATATCGGCATGAATTACTTTTAATGTCACCCATCCACGTCTTGTGAACATGCTCGTCTATTTGCAAATGTGGAACTCTGAAGAATACATTGCAGAAGCATATATGTACCTTGCAGAAACGAGAAAAGAAACAGTGGTTGCAGTTTAATCATATTTGTTTATTTCAGTGCGAAACAATGTAGTGATGATAAAGTTCAGTATATAACATTAATTGTGTCCATTCTGATTTTGAAGTTCAGACATTTTCTCCAGTAGTTCTGATTGAAATTCGCTTCACCTCTTAGTGCTAACTGCTGAACTAAACCAACCGGCAGTAAATAAATCCAACGTGAATCTGAAATGCGCACAAATATAAAGTACAGCATCAACAATTTATTAGGTCTGGTAAACACTATTCTTGGTGGTCAAGACTTTTGTCATATCAGCCACCATATGGAATTCTATAGGATGGAATTCAAGGATGTCTTCCGGGTCAGACTTTTATATAACCGGACGATGAGGTTGTCTCTTGTATAGGACCCCTTCTATCCATATGTCATGCATGAAGGTCCACTTCTGTCTCGGATGTTCTCTAAAATAAGACAATCAAAGAATTTTAAATTATGATCATGGAATCAGCTGTGAAGTATGTATATAAGTTCCCATTATAAATCTGTAGAAATAAAAAAACTGTAATATAGTTCCCATGAAGTTGTAACAACAGTTCATGGATGATTTAGTTACAAACTTTTAGATCATTTGCCCAGCTCATTTTAATAATGCTTCGAGAATTAATGAGAACACTACAGTTTTGTTTACTTGAAGAAAAGCAGCAAATCTGAAACCTTAATTAAGGGTCTTGTTTAAGAACGGAAAACAAAAACAGACACATAGAAGACTAATCAACCATATTGATATATAGAAAATTATCGTTTTTTTATGGTGCTCATACATACCTCCATGTTTATAAACTTCAAAACGGCCTACGTTTTACTGCATTAGCCCACGTCAGATGATTAAGACTTCATGTAGCGAATTACGACTTGATATGGCCCTGAGATGCCTGTATAAAGAAATTATATAGTTATATTATATTTTTTGAATCGTCAGATATGAGATAATTATAAGGGTTAAACAACATTTTAAAATGATTCTGCAGAAAGAAACAAGTCTTATATCATTTTATATGAGATAAATGAAAAGTTGTGAATTATTGTAAGAATATAAAAAATACATGTATATATTAGTCGTTGTTATATATTTAAATAGTTCAATACGTTCAATAACATAACGGTAAACGTAAAGCTATGTATGCTGGCAAGTCCAGTACTGGAGTAAAGATAAATCTATATACACATATTTATTCGTTAAATCAAGGTGTATTCAAAGAAAAAAACAGGTTCTCTATATATAAAGAACATGAATTATGTGCTCACTTCAGATGTAAAAAAAATATTTTTACCACTAGGTTAATTCTTGTTGACTAGAGTCATGGCACTGGTAATGCCTTCTGATGACAGACTGTTGTGTCGTATTTGTCCTCAGTTTGTCCTCATGATTAAGAGTGGCAGTGATTGAGCTGAAAGATTAATTTACAGATCATGCATAAGATATACGCATATATACTAAGTATATATATATATATATAATTATCGTCTATAACATAACGTAACATATCACGAGCACACACACATATAAACATATATATATATAAAGAGAGAGAGAGAGAGAGAGAGTATAGTTGAAAACATCCTCTACTCAGGGCAGGTTTGATATTTTGGCTGAAGATGAATACAAATGACAGGTTTTTTTTGGCATGGCGGTGTGTTTTTGTGTATGGCACTGCTCCTCCTCACCCCCCCCCCCTCCTTCTTCTTGGGGCGGGGTGCAGATGGAGCTGCCCTTTCTAGGGTAGCCACCTTAAACAACAAGATCCAATAGTCGAGTCGAACGTCTCTCCTTCTGTTTCAGCTCGAGCACTCTAAAGATCATCTTCACACATTCACACACACAGACACACACACATATATATATGTAAAGAATTACTCAACCATAACTTCTACCACACCTCAGTTTATAAGTTAACAAAACAAGGTTGAAATCAACATGGCCGCCATTTTTACATTTATTTTGTAACAATGTCTATCATATTGGACTGATAAAGTAACCAATAAAAGTAATTTGATGTAGCTGCATGTTTTCGTATTGTTATAAATTATATGATAAAGATAATAACTGTCAAGATAAATAAAGACGTACCTGTTTTCACATGGTGGTTTTCAGGATGACACTGGATAAAAATCGCGTGAACTGAATGTTTAGTTGTCTATACATGTGCAGCCAAAGATGTAGGTCATTTCAAGTCAACCGCGCATTATCAGCACAGCATCACGTGGTCTCATTAAGCACTGGACCTTGGTCAACCATAAAAACACTCGCGTTTTCCCAGGTGTTTATATCGTGTCGCTTATAAACACCTTGGTGTTTATACTGCTCTTGTTATAGGGGCTGACGAATTAATGAATAAAGGGATAGGCGTTATAAGACCATTTAAACCTTCAATCCACCATAAATTATTTACCTGCAAATATGTATTTGTCAAAAATACTGACCCCAAACAATAATGCCTGAAATACGCGTATATATAGTACCTATTATTAAAAAAAGTTTATTAACAAACATTTGATAATGTTAAAATGTAATTGGCATTTGAAGGAAACTTGTGCGCTCATGCATATGCACACAGACACTCAGTATATCAATATTTTGTCATTAATTCATTTTTTGTCAGAATTATACTATTTTAAAGGAGCTTATAAACATGTCAGTAAAAACACGTCTAGTGTCTATCAGTAGACACCAGTGTTTTCGGCCAAAACACTGACGTTTTATCATAGCACTTAAAAACACGTGGGTATTCAAATAAAACACTGGCGTTTTGTACAAAAACATTAGACGTGTCTCCATTTTTTACAGTGTGTGGGGGGGGGGGGGGGGGGAGGAGGGGGTGCCCATAAACTATAACCAGTAGTGCCGTACCCTTGTGAGTCCCATTCTCACTGTGGAGACTCGGACTCAAAAGAGGACGACTCTGCTGTTTAGGGTCACAATCTGATCCCAACAATGCACCGGGCTTCAACATACACCAGAGGCGTAACGGTAAAATGCAGTGAAGAGGGTAATGTAGTCCCTCAAATATGTTTGGTAAGATTGATCATATATTAGTATGTATATCGATATTAACGAACAATATCCTAGTATTTCTACATGACCATTTTCACCATATTGTAAATAATCTTATCATTCTACAATACAAGACATAGAAATGGATAAAACTCAGTTTTTCAAACATTTTTATAACTTTATGAAATCTTCCCTGTTGTTTATTGCCACATATATTCAGATCATAAATGCGATGAGGTATATCTTATTTATTCTGACCATATTTTATTTATATTGTTTAAATCATAACCAGGTTTAAAAGTCGGTCATCTTTTGGAATAAGTTCTCCAACAAAGTTTGACGATTGAATTTCTGCGTTTTTTTTTAAGTTTTTACGCAAGTCTATTATATTGAAATCAATTATTTTTAATAGCACTCGTGTTGGAAACTTTGCAACTTATTCAACTGAAGATGTGAAGGAATTATAGGATCAGGTACTGGAAACAATATACTTACATGCAATCGTCAGGGTTATCCAAGTCGCACGTGCCGTTGTTACAAATTCCTGAAGCATCAACCAGTGAGCAGTCGTCGCTGATCACATCTGTATTATGAAAATTATTTTCAGCATTGGAAATGACATAAAAATCACCAATAGCACGTCTGTATGAGGTTGAAAGAATGTTACGGATGTGTCTTGAGTTCTAGACAAAACGACCCCCCCCCCCCCCCCGGGGGTGGTCTATATAGAGGCGATATCTGTTGGACAACAGAAGAAACAGCTTACAAAGACCGTGGTGTTTGTAAAGAAGAAGAGACCGGGGTTCGAGGTCTTTGGTTGGTTACAATAAACTGAACGCCCTAGGGGTTCCGTTGTTAACGATAAAGAAGTTGCAGATAGATCCTGAATGGTCCTGAACGTCTCAAATATTACAGAAGGCGAAAATTGAAAATATATTAGTGTTTAATAATAAAGGCAAGTCCCATCCCGCAGGTTTTCGACTAAGATGCCACGGTGGTTGCTGTACTGCATGTATTATAAACTGACTCGGAATCTTACAAAGAAATTCATATACTTCATATACGATGCAAATGATTCGCCTTCCATTAATGCATGCATGTATGATGTTTTTACATGTGATACATATTTCTGTATAAATACGTGTATAAACTTACATTCTGTGCCATTTTCCGTGCGTATTTTAAGATTCTCTATTTCAAATATATCGTCGTAGGCCTCCAAGCCGTCTGGAAATAAATAAAATAACAGAAAAACAATAATTTTAAACTGTTTGTTTATTTGCACATAAATCGAGTTAGATCAATTCTGTATTACGCGTAAGGGATTAAATGTAAATAAAAAAATATTTAAAGACCATTGTTTTCGAATCACACGGACCTTCCTGTATACGAACAACAAGTTTCTCTCTGATATAATCAACACGCATCCACTCACTCGTGTTTTTTATAATCGTTAAATTATTGGTACCAAGGATGACAACTTTGCGAGATATGATAAAGACAAATGGAGGAACTAAGTTCAAACAATCAATTAACACAAAATAATTCATACAATAATCTCAGGTCAGTTTTACTCGCAAATACACAGTTTATAGTATCAGGCAAGAAGTTGGCGGCAAACACGGAAATTACTCTGGTACTCATCTTCTGAACAAGACCGGCGTTAATTTAAGGCGTTTAATTCATTAAAACAATGTTTACACCAGGCCACTTAATAAGGCAGGTAGGTATTTCAGACCAGGCGTCTGATAAAGAAAATAAGGAAGTTGAATTTAATCTGTCTTTACAATCGATTAGTTGAAAAGTCACTTGGTGTATGCAGTGTGTTTATCGTATGTGCTTGATCTGCGTCCCCCCCCCCAAAAAAAAAGAAAACATCACAATATTCCTAGTTCGTGTGTACAAAAAATATCTTAAATATGTAAAAAAAAAAAAAATGACTGCAGGGGGAAGGGATGTGGTCGGCCATACCTAGGTGGAGCCACCGTAGGAAAGCCGTTTCAAAGATTGAGGTTGCCAATGAAATATTCAGAACATAATGTTGTCGAACGTACCGTTATCGGCTTTTTTCCTTATTTCGTTTGCTGCGGTTGACTTCTGTTGTATTGTTAAAATCTTACTGAAGTGGACATAGTATGTGACGACGAGGCTGCCTTTCCTGTGAGGCAATAGAAGCACATTATAAAACAATCAAAATTGTACACAGCAACACAAGCAAAACAAATAGCCTATATGTTACTATATGGAAAGAAGCCTTGGAATGATATAAACAAATGACAGTGACCTAGATTACTTTCAAGATTAAATTGAGTGTTCCTTTGGAGTTATAGCTAGAGATGGTAAAACGCGAATGGTCTCATCTGACTAGCAAGTGTTTCATGAGCCTAGTTTGTTTTTTTTTTGGGGGGGGGGGGAGGGGGACATGTCCCCCCTCACATTTTAAGGGTGGAGGGCAAAGTATATTTTGCCCCTTCACTTTTTAGGGGAATAAAGCGCATAATTAATAAATTTCGAGATAATTCCGCCAATCTGTTGTTTATTTTTGTCAAAATTTGCCCCCCCCCCCCCAAAAAAAAACTTTCAAATATGGAACTTATATTGAGAAAATTTAGGATATTTTCTGTTTAAATCAAATGTAGATTATGGATAATATAGTCCGGGAAATTGAGGCGATGTTATTTCCGTATAATGAAATATATTCGTATATTTTCGTTAAAATAAAAATAACACTTATGAAAATACAAACTTCATTCCAGTGCAAATTAGACCAAACAGTGGTTGATAACACATCAAGTTGAATACTGTGTAGTCAGTCTGATCAACTTTCACTTTGGGTCAGACTAAATCCCCTGTATCATTTACCGTCAGAATTAAGAATCTTTAGACCAGACACAAGAAAGTATCCACCAGTTTTACTTTTGTTGGTGGTAGCTTGACTCTGTGCTAATCACTAATCCGAAACGTTCAGCATTTGAGGCCCTTGAACACGTGACACACATTTTGTCACATAAGCACCAGTACAAAAAGAGCTACCGTATACCTTTAATGCTTGTTTTGTTGGGTTCTAATGAAATAAAAGTAGTGCATGGCAAGGAAGTTCACACATATTTATTGAAGCGGTTAGATGGTTAGCATTGAGTTACTCCCTATTTTTAATATTATGTTACATACACAAACATGCTGTTGTTGCAGATGTATACACAACATATATAAATATTGATGTTCATATAAAGCATGATTAATGTAATGAGAACTTGTGATTGTACTTTAGTAAAAAAAATGTGCAGAAACGCAGAACCATGGAAAAATATTGTACATAATTGTCTAAACATTATTTGAAAGAAATTTGTATCCATGATAACATGTGTGTAATATAGTGAGTAAAGTATCCACTCTAGTCTACTAAAGTTTCTATATCTATTTCAGAAAATGTTTAAAGAAATATAGAACGGTGAAGAAATGTGCACGTAACAGTCTTAAGCATAATCTAAAGAAACTTGATTACATGCGGGTAACATATATACATTATATAGGATATACTCACGTGAAACTGATCACCTCTGTTTTCAGGTATGCAGGAACTGAATTGTACACCTGTTCAAACTATAAAATTGGAAAACTCAGTAATTAGAAAAACTCATGCCAGAAAAAAACAAGACCACAAAATAAATTTAATTGCATTTAAATGCATTCATTTTCCATACCATCAATATTTTTTTATGGATTTATGGAATTATTTTTTTTATGGAAGAACATATTAGCACCATTAAGTAAAGACCTGGTCCTCAATTACAAAAAAAAAAAAAAAAAAAAAAATCCACGAAAAACAGGGGAAGCGAATCCGTGAAACAACTACCTTTTGTGTAGCATAAATGCAACCAATGATATCCAGTTATCATGTCAGCTGACACTATCCTTTTTTAAATATATATTAAGTTTTAAACCGTTTTAAGCGCTGAGTAAACAGGTCCATATCACATTTTTAACAGAATAGACACCTAGCATGTTTCTCTGTAATGCTCTCCTGGTCTGATTATCGTACATTTAAACACAATTTATGATACATAACAGTGCTTTATGTTTTACATCATTTGGACTGCCACTTTTCATAATCTGAAATTTAAGTCTGAAAAAGAAAGGAAGATAGAAAGAGAGAGAAATATTAAGAGAGGCGCTTGACTGAAATAACATAAATAAACCCAAACTGTTGTTTTGTGCCATCAATCCCGCCGTCTCATTTGAATTTTATAGAGATAAGTCGTTGCACTGTAACTTTGCATAATAACAAGATTATTTGTTAGGGAACCTGATGGAGCCGAGGAAAGAATCTAATTTTTCTTCTAAATAATAAATTTGAAACTTCCAACCCCGCCCCCTCTATGCATTTCTACTTTTTCTGTCTCTCCCTTTTCTGCCACCCCCCCCCCCCCCCCCCTCTGTCACGTTTTCAGTCTATGTGTCTCTGAGTATCTCTATGTGTCCCTGCCTCGGTCTTTTCAAAGAAGAACAACCTTCATTTCAGCCCGGCCAGACCGTTAGCACATACGAGTTACAATTAGATTATGTAAATGAACCAGCAGCCAGAGACCACAAACTCCCGCCAGGAATATAACCTCGCCAAACTTTGCTGAATGAGCCTACACAGCTGTCATTGTTCAGTTATCACATCCCAGGTCACCTCCAGGACAAAGCCGCTCCCTAATACTGATGAACAGCTTGATTAATTGGAAATAGACGCATTTAACATTGAGACAGAATCTTCTGAATTTAATATCATATCATGGATATTTAAATTACCTCCAATGTATTGTGCCATCAGTGTTATCCTAACCTTCCCCCCCCCCCCCCCCAAAAAAAAAAAAAATAAATCACCAAAATCCCTTCAGACTTTTTTTTGCATAAAACTGTACACAGACACAACAAATAACCGAAGGCGTAACGTAATACCTCACGTCACCTGGAAAAATAAAAACGTGATCCAGTGTCTCCGTAGGAGTGATTGATCAAGAACGTTTGTGCCAGCTTCTACTGCTTGTCGCCACGGTGATGGACGTTTATTTATAGATGCAACCACCTAGTGGCTAACTATGTAACTATCTGAACTTCGAACTGATAATATAAAGCGACTTGGCGGGTCTACTTAGGTGCTGTGGCTTTCCGCAGGTCACCAGTACGGGTTGGCAATCCCCTGGCTCCCGCTGGCTTGGCGTCTCCTCAAAATGTATAGTCTAAAGAGGCAATCGGGGCGGTGATTCCAGATCACCTCAACTGTGTCTGTCTAATAACTTTAAAAAACTAGACCCTAGTCCTAGACTTTCCTTTTGAATTAAACTTACTAGGATTTTCAGTTTTCCAAGGAGATCTCTCGTCAGTGGATCCTCCATGTCTCCATAATTTGCTATGAAATCTCTCTTAAATGTCAGAACAAGCAGAATATCATCCTCTACAAGACACAGAAACATTTGATAGAATATGAAAATATATACAGTGTGTAACGATTATACTGCTTTATTGCAGGGAAAAAAATTATGGATGTCAATCAAGATGATCTGTCCATATCACAAACTTTGAATCATCAAGTTAGCAAACGATACCACAGAATATTTTCTTCAATTCTTAGATTTTCTTAGGCACTATTACTCGTAGGTTTGGTGTATTTTCTATTTATAGAGAATTATAAACATAAAATCTGATAGGCCCACGGGTTCACATCAACATGTAGGCGTTTTAAATATATCTTAACCTAAAGGATTTTAAGGTAGAAAATAGAAATTTTGAAAGCAGTTAAAGTCTGTGTACGGTATATATCCCCCTACTTTATATATATATATATATATATATGGATATATATATGGATATATATATATATATATATATATATATATATATATATATATATATATATATATCCTCTCCACTCCTGTGCGTCATCCCATCACCTAAAAGAAAAGTTGAGGCCACTGAGTACAGACAACCTAGATTGTCGGATATGATATAGGAAAAAAAGTATCTGTTACTTACTAGCTGTTGTAGTTGGCGTAATAGTTGTCGGGGTTACTTCTGGGTCTGGATTTGCAACTGATGGATAAAACAAAATAAAAATGTAGAAAAATATAAAACATACTGAAATGCTAAAAACGGGTTTAGAGGGCACAATAAAGCAACAGAAATTCTCATTGTACTGACTAAAATGTAAAACCCTAGATCTTTGTGATTTTGCATAAGCCGTGGATTTCTTTTAGACACGTGTTCTTATGCGTTGGTCCTCAAATGTTTTAAATAATGTAAAGATGGCCACATTTTGATTTAATCTTGTATATAAACCATGTCAATAAAAACGTAATATTTTCTCTTACAAGAAATGTTCAAACTAAGGAGAGTCACTTCTGTTGGGGGACTCTGGCTCACAGAGTTGCTTCGCAAACGAAGAGAAACATGTTATTACATAATTATTTAGAATCGCCATTATATTCGCCCCTGTTTGAAAGCTTCTTAACTTGCTTGTTCACAGCCTGATAACACACACAGAACCCCCCCCCCACACACACACACACACGACAGATTCTGAATTCGAGTAACTGAATGGCGCCTTCCTGCTGATGATGGGTCGCACGAATCTAATTTTTGCAATCTCCACCAGGTGTCACGTCACTACAATGGTACCCTGCAATCACCAGATCAAGGCCACGTGCTGTCTCACATGGTCATAACCACTTGTCATCATGGCAATACTTTCTGTCAACATGGGGTTACATGGCTCATTTGGATTAAAACTAACATATTCTTATATTAGTAACAATTTTTGATACACTGTTATGATCAGTAGGTTCCCGGAATGTCTTTCATTAAACACTGATTGATTAAACATGCAGTGTGACTGTGGGTATGTCTACATATACCACTAGTTGTCCAGGTGTCGAACTCTTGGTCCTGTGGACGATTATTTGCCCTGTCAGAAAGACAATGCCCTATTTTTAAAAGTCTAAAAGTAAAGTAGTTCTCCGCGATCATGGTCAGATATAAATTGCTTGTGAATTTTTCATTTTATCATCAATATTATAACAAAATCGTTAAATCTGTATCCTCAAGAAAAAAAATGACTCTTTCTTTTCGTTTGGACAAGATTTTGTACAAAATGGCGGGCCTATAATTTTTCAGGTCAAGTAAACGTATCCTAAACCTCATCAACTTATCATATGTCACAATCGCATATACGCTCTTTACACAGCGCGTTACCTATAGGCCTACTACCTATATCATCAGCGCTGTTTGTTATGACCTCGTATCCTGAATTTCTACACCAGAGGGAGCACTGTATTTTTGTCCAATCAGATGAGACCTTTTGCTGGAAGACACAGCCAACCGAGGAATACACGGAGCCAATGATGTTCATTTCATTTTGAGTGACAGCTCATCGCCCCGTAACCGTCTGAACAGGCCCCAGACGTGGTTTGCTTAGGGCCTTGGGTACATAAGATGCCCGGCCCGTGAGCTGTAATTCAAACAAAACGTAACAACAAAGACTACGTGCACACCTCGCTGGCTGGTTTCATTCTGCAGACAACAGATACATGGCTACGCTAACACAGTCATAATGTCATAATCGAATCGGTCGATGATGCGAGAATGCAGAGGGAGCAATTAAAATTTCGACCACAAACTGTCTTAAGCGGCGCTTGAAACGCAGCTATGGGCGGAGCCAGGATGCCTGTCGAGTGTTTGTTTATTGGCATCTGGTTGGCTGCTTTTTACATCAAACGCACGTTTTTTTCAGCGGACAACGAACCGCCATCTGGTGTCTAAATGTATCATAAACGGTCAAAGCTGGCAGCGTGAAAATCAGTTGCTGCCTCGGGAGCGTAAATCGCATATGAAACAATTATTAATATAGATTTTACATAAACTCAAGCCAATCCCTGGAGGAAAATATTTTTTTTTCTTAAATTTTCTTCCACCAAAACATAAGGTTGTGTGATTTGTTTAAAAACTATTGGCACATCGATAAGCACTGTCAACTAGGCTGTGACGTCACCTACAGGGAAATCCCTTTTGACTAAAAATTCTAGATCTCATCAAAAGCTTAGTATTTTGGACCCGTTCAGCCCCAAATTTTCATGTAAGAATATAAAAACAACATGTATTACTTGCTAGATTTAAGTGATTTCTAAATTTTGCCTGTGACGTCACACTTTGCACCAGCCAATCACACCAGGGCCCATTCTTTGTTCTGGGTGAAATCCTCCTTCACCACCACCTGCTATTAGTTTAATTACCAAACCGACAAAGGGTGCTGACGAAGTACATCGCATAAGGATATATCAGGAATTTAGTATGATCAGCGTAGCGGTAACGACCTCTGGTGGAGATATTTTTAACTGTGGTGATAGCTTACCACAGGTGCCGTCCTCTGTGGTGATTCCGCCCTCGGGACAGACACAGGCGTACGACCCCTCCGTGTTCTGACAAACCTCGTTGCCGCTGCAGTTGTATGTTCCCTCTTGACATTCGTCAATGTCCTCTTCGCATTTGTCGCCCCTCCACCCCGACACGCAGTTGGTACACCCTGTCGCCTTGTCACATTCAAGGGCGTTTATCCCGCAGTCACAGAGAGAGTCGCAGTTCACTCCGTAATGCATGTCGTCACATTCTGTTGAAAAGAAATATTATATATATATATATATATATATATATATATATATATATATATATATATATATATATATATATATATAGCGAATTAAGTAAAACACGCACACGCACGTAGGCATATGGCTCATTAATATTGAACATCGTATATTTCTTTTAAGACTGACGTACCAAGCAGTGGCGGTTGCAAGTTTTTATTTTATTTCGCAGAGAGTTAAGGGCATATGGGCCTTAAATATGTGCAAACCTGGGATGGTCGAAGGCAGAGTTGGGTTAGTGGAAAGGACTTTGTATCTTATAATGAAATCCTTGTGTTGTAGTACAATCTAGCATTTTATTCATGGAATGTATAACTATGTGATATTTATAAGTTTTCAACTTTACGTGTAACTATATACCGGGGAGCTACTGCCTGTTTTTTTCAGAGGCCAGAACCTTCACAGCTACCCCCTGGAACCGCCACTGGTTCCAATGTGTGCTCACGGACTGTGCTCTTAGTTTAAATAAAAGTACACTGTTTGTTGTTTTTTTTTCATCATAACATATATATCATGTCGCAACAGCAAAAATTAGTTTCTCTGAAGTAAATCTGCAAAAGATAAACTTTAACCATTTTCTCCCAGGCGCAGTATCAATATTACGGGTTAGGCCTAACACAGAAAAGGAGTGTTACACACGCAATGCACATAAATGCACATGGATGAAAGCGCATGCTGGCTGTAACACTTGAATGACATGCATGACCGAATTTGTCTCTAGTTAAATTGTTTTTCTATAAATAACACAATAAATGATTTGCTATGATACCATATTTGTAAAAAAAGGCGTTTGGGTGTGCCAGACAGAAGGAAATCTATACACGTGCAGATATATACAAAATGCTGATTCACATATTAACAAATTTGAGTAAATCGTTACTTTGCTACAATTTTTATGATCCTCAGAATGGCGGAGATCAGAGTGAAATCGCAGTATATATGTGTGTGTGTCGAAAACAATTTCTTAAAGAATATACACAACTGGATAAATGTTTAAAGCTGCCCATTCACCTACCTTTTGAAAAGAATTTATGTGATTTCTGGCTTCCTCTGCATTTGCACAGCTCTGGCTTATCTGACTTTCTGTCAGATGCCCTTGTTGAATTTGTGCTGATTATTTTGGCGTTCCCTCACATATTATAAACAGGTTTATATAAATAAAACAAGCAGCTTGTGTGCGGTGATATCCACGTTTTCTGGCCTATTTTTATAAAGAGCTCCAAGGGATTACCTTTAGTTTATTAAAGTCAGATGGTTGATTGGGCCCCTTAAGGCGCATGCATTATATCTGCAAGCAGAGCGTATAACGAGAAGTAAAACGAATACTTTATCGAATATGGCACGGAATACCTTTTTTTCTGACGCAGTGGGAACACGAAGTGTATCGAACACCGTATGCTTAATTCGGTATTGAGGAAACTGTTATTCGACACGCGTGTATTGTGAAAACAGCTTACTTTTTTAATGTTTAAGAAATGCCTAAACGGTAATTTACAGTCATCTTTTTATTGCATGTTCACACTGCGTGGATACGTATAAGGAGTTCATGATTACGGGATGGAAACGGTCTAACAACGTGTTTTACCCGAAGCAGCCCGAAAGGGACATCTGTACGTGTGTAGTGTTAGAATGACGCGGACCTGCCATGCAGTTAAACTGTATTCAATACCGTATTTTGTGTTGTGTGAACACAGCTGATCTTTGTTTGATCAGAAAGTGAATTGGAAGTCAGTATAGAACGGTACCTGGTATCGTATTGTGTGACTACATGCAGGACTAGTGTGAAAAACGGTTTAGGCATTATCTGACTCCACTCTATACAAACTGGTAGTACACGGTTTACCCAATAGCGAATATACCGATACATTTTTTGTTCATACTGCACCAGAAACAGTGGCGTCAATTTTTCTTCCAGGGTGGGGGGGATGACTTTGTATATACATACACACACACACACACACACACACACACACATATATATATATATATATCATATATATATATATATATATATATATATATACCCTTTTCAGCGTGTCTGAGTGACATATTCAACAATATATATATATATATATATATATATATATATATATATATAATTTCTTATTATATATAATTATTATATATACGTAATATTTTAAATAATTATAATGTTTTAGAAAATAAGTTATTTTGTGAATTCTAAGCAAGGTTTAGATATAACATTATTTAGTAAATAGATCCAACGTCTTTAATCCTATTTATTAATATATTTTATTTGCAATATTATAATATTATTCTCAGAAAAGTGGGGGGGGGGGATGATTACATTGACCATCCCCCCCCTTGCCAAAAAGTGGGGGGTATATATACCCCCCATCTTCCCCTATATTGACGCCCCTGACCAGAAAAATGCGGTACCAAATTAAACAGAGCATTCGATTCACTTCTCGTGTTAGCTGTCATAGCGCATGCGCGAACATATTCTTCCCGTTGAGTATGCGGTAACGATATTCGACACGCACACAACGTTGTGTTCACAGCTAGGCGCTGATTCGAATACTGTGTTAGGCCTATAGTGAATTTATCATCGGAACTACCGTACGGCGCCATTTCACGGGTGCGGATGGAAACGCCAATGGATATTGGTAGAATCTGAAAAGAACGTGGATTTGGTGGCATCAAATCGATTTCTGATGTCGTATTCAATGAATCCGGGTGGAGTATGAACGCGGCCTCTGTTGGTGACCTACCTTCACAAGTCCTCTGGTCAAAGCCAAGTTTATACCCAGCTGGACATGAACACGTGTAGCCTCCGACCTTGTTAGTACAATTGTGGCTACACTTGTGTGTACCATTACTGCACTCGTCCACATCTGGGTAAAAAAGAGGATAAAATGTGAAACTGTGGTTGAGTAAATACGGATAGATAGTGTGTTAGATACATACTAAACCGACCTTTTAAAATGTCTTCTAAGGGTGACCGCTGGAAATAATTTTAGGATTTTATCCAAACACATAAACATTATTTTTGAGAAAATACGTATAGATAGTATCTTATATACACACATAAATGTCTGGCTTGAAATGATTTTATCCAAATACATCAATAAATACGTGTCAGAAAAGAAAACTTTACCATTTTTAAATATTATGGATTTATATAACATTACTTTGACATAGTATAAAGTTATATCTTGTACTTATGAATGGATGCATGATTTGCATGTATCATATCGTGTTATGAATAAATGATCCTGGAACACTGGAAATTTAACCCAAGTAGAACACATGGCAAACAAAGTTGCTTTCCCTGCGAAAGGAAAACTGTTTTACCCTGATCATTGTCATTACATGACATTCTTCACAGGATAATGATAATATATCAATATTCACCAAAATTTTATTACTCCATGACTCTTCAAAAAGGGAAAGTATAGAAATACTCCTGTATATTGAAGAGAATTTTTTTTAAAACAAATAACTGGAGATTCATTTTAGTTAAACATCATTCAGAAAGTGCTCCCTTAATGTTTTATCGAGGTCTACGTAGGTTTCGCCATCTACAGGCACTGATAAGCACTAATAAGGAAGGCCCAATTGGGGGCGACGGCTTCCAGATGATAAAACATGGCTGAACCTTGAGCTCATGCCGAGTTGTAATTTGCTCTCAGTACAAACCTGAACTAGGCAACTTGAAACACTTACCATCACAGGAAATACCGTCGCCGTTCAGCGTATAACCTGGTCCACATTCACAGACATGTGGGGTCTGGTCCGTGACGCATATCTGTTTACACGACTTATTGCAGCTCAAATCTAATATTATGAAACAAAAAATATATTGCAAATAGTACTGGCAGATTAAGTTTTAATTTCTCACTATATAAAATCAGCTTGTTTGACATGTTGCTTATACTAATTCTAAGATTATTGTTTTACAGATTAACGCTGACCCTATTTTAAAAAAAGTAATGAAGCAAGAAGCAAGAATATGAAGTAAAAATAAACCGATCATTGTTTCATCATTTGTTATATCACACATTGTATAAAACAATTGGTTTCCTTTCATATCATATCATGTAAATGATTGTCTTTATCATAATTCAGAGGTATTGCTTTACCTAATGTGCATGTTTTATTATCGGGTGCAAGGTCGTATCTCGGGTAACAGCTACAGTTGTAAGACCCAGGCTGGTTATTACAAATCTGTTGACAATCATGGGTCTCTTCATAACATTCGTCGATATCTGCAAACATTTTAATATAAAGTAAATATCACCTGAGATCATGGTATGAATGACTGATAATCCGCATATCTGAATCTTCATATGTGGCTTCATTGAAATTTCATATATAACAGTTCAGGTATATTTTTTTTTTTGGTGAGGTGAACAATTATTGATATGAGATATCTTTTTCATTGTCACACTAGGACAACATGTAAATGATACCATATATGGCTGATTGAAAAAACACGCCATAGTATGTGGAGGCCTAACACACATGCTGCATATCATGAATATTATTCACGAATTTTCTGATCCAAATTCCTTCAGGGTGGCCAGTATCCTTTTATCCGAAAATGCTATTTACTTTAAAGTTACTGAGCAAAAATGAATCGCATTTTAAGCCAAGAAAGAGACCGTATAAAGAATGTAACAGGGTGGACGCCCTGTATATTCTTTGAAGTTTGCGGTAGTACTAAAGACCAACTCTAGATGTAAGCACTGATGGCAGTACATTCTAATAATAGGTTTCCATCCACGATCAATGTAAAATTTCAATTCAAATTTTCTATTTAATCTTTTTCCTTTCTGGAAAGTTCAACTTATGGTATTTTGCGATTGATAGTTTAAATACAAACCGACAAGAAAGAAGAAACGGGCACAGGTTAAAAAATATAAACTTTGACAAACCTGTCAGACGCGGTAAAACCTGTTAGAGGAGGTAAAAGCTAAGCATGGCCTTTCCTGCATGTGACTCTTTGACCTGGTATACATGCTGTTACTATCAATATCGCAGAGACAAGAGCGCTAGTTTTTTTTTAACTAAATTTACTAAAAGGATCCATTTACCTGTGGGGTACCTAATCTGTCGTTCCATTTATCATTAATAATCATCCAATGCCTTCATCAATACGGTCCTTTGAGTTTGTAATTGCCTCTTTAAAACAGTTTATTAAAGGTTTTTCATATATTCACTAGAAGGTTTAATAAACTGTCACTCACTCTATCTCTGTCTGTCTGTTAATATGTTTGTCTGTGCTCAAACACACAAACATTCACCTTAATGCAGAGATGTTGATTATTAATGACGTCCTTATAAGGAGATATATACTTATACAGAATTTAAATATATCAGAGATGTAGGACTATAATCTAATTTTTAAATGACTCGCACGTAGACTCGAGGGTCCTGGACTCGGATTTGTACAATATATATATATATATATATATATATATATGTGTGTGTGTGTGTGTGTGCGTAATATTTTATGTGCATGTTAATGCACGATCTAGACTGCCCCTCCATCGCCTCAGTCTACATCTGGAAGTCGGTTTTCAACCAGGGAGTCAATGCGGTTTTCGTGCTGGTTGTGGTACAGTTGACATAACCTTTGCCGCTCGTCAACTCCAAGAGAAATGCCAAGAACAATACCAGGCCCTGTACACCATATTTTTCGACCTAACAAAGGCATTCGACACTGTCAGCCGTGACGGAGTCTGGAAGATCATGGCCAAGTTTGGTTGTCCTGACCAGATCATCACCATCAACCGCCAGTTTCAAGATGGGATGATGGCGCACGTCCTCGATGATGGTGAGTCATCTTCCCAGTAAGCAACAGCGTAAAACAAGGCTGCGTTCTAGCTTCAACACTGTTCAGCATAATGTTTTCATGCTGATCGATGCTATTTACAAGAATGATCCTGGAGTCGGTGTTAGATACCGCACAGATAGAAAGCTCCTCAATCGCAGAAGACTGTATAGACTGGCCCAATTCATAAATTAGTTATGACTTAATTGTTACCTCTAACAGAGAAATCAAACGTTCCCGAGTTGTATCGCACTTAATATCGGTACCGCCATCTTGCAGCAACTCATAAAACTAATTTCCCACTATCTGACCCTCTTATTTCATGGACTGGTAATCTTAGC
This sequence comes from Sipunculus nudus, assembly GCA_026874595.1. NCBI lineage: Eukaryota > Metazoa > Annelida > Sipuncula > Golfingiida > Sipunculidae > Sipunculus > Sipunculus nudus. Next base: position 25,897,247 of record CM049315.1, read on the forward strand.
CGGTTCCCGGACAGTCAGCGCCACAAATCACCGCTTCGCTGAACTAAGGTTCTTTTCCAGGAACGTCAGCAGTGGTCTTTCCCAGAAGCTTTTTCAAAACCAACATGGTTCATAGTCATCGCCTAATCCGGGCTTTCAATTGGCTACTAATATTCCCATATAATATATCTTAATATTATTAGGCCGTCGCTAATGCTGAGTTCGGCGAGACTTTTAAAAAACTCTAACCCTCAACCTCAGTGTTAACGTTTATCGGACCACCACACTTGACAGTAGGCCAAACAAAATTTGGCTCAGATATTCAGGTGCACACGCGACGAGCGCAGTCAAAATGCACCAGCTGACTGAAACGAGTTCGCGAGTCGCGATTTGACAGTTAATACACGGGTTCAGACAAAGGCTGCCAGCTGCTCTTGACATTTCGGCAGAGGGTATTTTACTGAACCTGTCGGTACAAAATTGTTGCGATAGTGTCTACAATATTCACTTACATGGACCGTAATATTCGTTCAGCAGGGATATATCAAAGGACACGAAGGTCCATGTGTGAAATACCTGAATACATGATTTCAGTGCTAATGGTACCAAGCGAGTCGAGCTGTGGTACCGCTGGTAGCGTTCTCATAGCAACGATGCCACTCGCATGAGGTGGGACGGCCTGATATGCAAATACGGGGGAATCTTTAGGTCCTCAAAGAGCCTTGTGACGCCTTAATATGCAAATATCAGTGATTCACCATACGGACTTTACAGGGCTTTAGTGAAAAGGTTCGATAGGCAGGTCACGTTACTGCATGCAAGATTAAAAAAAAAAACAACTTTTATAGGGAGAACTGGTGTCTGGTAAATGATCCATCGAATGTCAGCGGAGGCGTTACAAGGACAGTCGTAAAGTATCATTAAAAAAAAAAACATGTCCATCAACACAGATATCCATCACAGATATCCATCATTGAGGGTAAGTTCATTGCAGGATCGTGCAGCTAGTCACATAGGTGCATATGTCACGTCATATATCCCTAAGCCGGGCCAGGATTCGCAGATGCACCCCCGTGCAGTCATAAAAAAATCAGGGGAAACTACAAACCTTTACATGCATCTTTTTCCAGTCGGTAACCTTGGTCACAAGAGCACGTGTAATTTCCTTCCGTGTTATTGCATATCTGTGTACACGTATTGTTGCCGCTTTCACATTCATCAATGTCTGAAATGACATCAGTATAAGTGAAATTATTGAGAACACATTAAAAATATGTATTGATCAGTTTGAAGTTGCAGATTTGAAATCAGGTGGTGAACTGCCAATATTATTTTACTTATAATAACACATGAGCAATTTCACACTGTATATCAAAATGTAAAAAAAAGTAGGAGCAGTTTAAAAAAAGGATGCTGCTTTCTAGAGCGGTCCTGGCAAAGGGCCAATTAAGGCAAACGAAAGCTGGTTCTTCGGTGAGAGCGAGAGCGGGTGTCGCATGTTTAAAATTTGGAGTTGGATGCACAATGCATCTCATTAGCCTGATTTCAATTTTCTCATCTGGGCCCACCCGGGTGGCCGAACCCAAAGATGCTATATAAAGCAGCGGTTACACGAAAAGAGATCTTAGACGAATGCAGTGTATATACGCTGCGTGTGGAACGTATTGACAGAGAAGAATAATCATGGATAATAGTGATACCTGTAACAATTCTCTATTTGTATCTGCATGAACCTGTACAAAAATCTACGATATCTACATATACATCATATAAAGCCAGGGGTGTTATGAAAGACGTGCAAGAACATCATGAGGGTTCGAAGAGCCTTTGCATTTATGCTTATCCTTTGAATGAAAAATGTGTCAATTCATAAACAGCATCTGTCAATAACATACCGCATATAAGCGATTACTTGGATAATGGCACGTTTTCTGTACATGCCAACAGCAGGACCATGAATATTTTTGTCAGTTGTATCAATGACCATGCAACCATGTTTCTTTATTTAATTTGTAATTATTTGTATTGCAGCCCAATGAATCATGCATTTCAGAACAAGGCCAATGCAAAGAGAGTACAGGCGGTATAGAATTTAATCTTTATGATATATATTAGAGTTGTTTATTTGCTAAGAGCGAATGGAAGTTAAATCACGGCGATCCCAAGTATAACACGACAATATTTTCATATTTGTCCCCTGCATTAATAAAATACTGATATGACTACATTTATAAATTGGAGAACCCCCATGTAATATAAATTAAAACACCACATATCGACATTAGAACAACACACCTGCACAGATGCCGACATCGAGCTCCTCGTACCCTGGCGGACAATCACATCGATACCGGTAGGTGGCGTTATTGGCGGCTTCCTCTTCCGGGGTCAGATCAGTGCAGTTGGTCCCAAGTTTCTCACATGGGTTGTCTGCACAGCCGTTAAACTGCTCCGCACAATTTGCTCCTGGTGATAGACGTGTTTTTAATCATTCAATATTCATTTAAACATAATTCGTGGCTAATGCAATTTCCTTTGCACCATACTCTGGTTTTACAAAAAGAATTCTCAACCTGGATTGCTTCCGGACTTATCATATAAGCCCGCAGTGGGCCAGGACAGGACATAACTATATATCCCTCCAAATATTTGTTTCTAACAAACCATATAAAGTAATAAAATAGTTCTTCTAGTTAAGTGTCGTTTCGTGTAGCTATCTTTATGACAGGACTCGATGAGTGAGTGATTTACATCTTTTTTTATCTTCAGACATCTTAATTTTTCATAAGATAATATGGAACATATGGACCCATGAGTGTCGGGAATATCCAGCGAAGATTAAATTTATGATGTGGTAATATTTTCATAGAAATAAATCAAGGGGCTTGTGAGCTTTAGTCACAATAAGAAACGTATAAACTCAGTTCTTCTTATTTTCCTTTATTATTACATTTTAACGGAATATTATTCAAAAACCGATAAGTGTAAAAATATAATTTATTAAATATATTAAGTCTTAAGCCACACGGAGTTCAGATGTAAGCCTCAATGGAGATTAAATCTGGCTTAAATCCGGATTTAATTTGGTCATGGGAAAGGGACAACAGGCAAGTCAAGGAAGATTTGTTTGATATATATATATAAGAATAAGCGAAGTTCCGTGTTACCATACCGTCATATCCTGGATTGCAGGCACATTTCGCCACCGCGAATGACGTCACCTTGCCGTCTACGTCATAGTTGAGGAAGTCACAATCTCCTTTGCCCGAGCAGTTGCTACAGTAGATGACAAACAACGCGAACGTCGGCGCGTCCCCTCCCCTGTCGTCACTCGCTGTGAAACTGAAAAATAAAAAAAAAATACAAAAATCAAATCAAATCTGTATTACCATAACACTGGTCATCTATCCACACCACTAGCACCTTTGTTAATAGCCAAGTAATTAGAAATATTAATAATATCAGGATTGTAGGTTAGGTATTTCGCGTTTGTTTTCCCAGAGATATGGAGTACAGGTTTAATAGGGTTTACTCAAAATTAGGTCTACAGTATATGGATCAGATAGTATTTGGACCCAACTCTGTCAAATACATGTGCCTTACCAGTGGACATGTTCAGATGCATATGCTTATCCATCAGGTTTATTGTTTCACTCCATCCTTAGAGAAAGTACATATGTAACAGAACAGTTACCGTGCTGACGATTCCTAATGTATGAGTCATGAGGGATGCATCAATAATTGTTTGAAACAATACCTGATGTCGACTGGCGTGCCATCTGTTGGTGTCCACGTAAACAAACCGGTGTTGTTATTGAAGGTGGCGCCACCTGTGTTGTTTCCGACCATCAACAAGGTGACAGAGTCTCCGTCTGGGTCACTGGTATTCACGTTAAACGTTATCTTTACCCCTTTGGTCACGTGGACCGAGGTTGGTGCAGATATTTCCGGATTCTGGTTCTCTGTAACAGAATAATTTGCACAGTTACACTATTTCACCAACTTATATACCAGATCATTGGTATTATTAATGTAGGGTTAATTATAAAAATTAGGGTGTAAGGGAGAGCTCGGACATATAGAAACTGAAAACAAGGGTAGCTAAACACTTGTCTCTCAGAGTGTTTAGGAAATCTAATTTATCGGATTCCTTTGAATGTATATGTGTATCAGGACACTTTTGCGGTGCCTGATTCAGGCAATTGTTTTATTTATCTTGAGATCTCGAGATAATATCTCGAGATCGCCAAGACGAGTGCTTATAGATGCGTAAAATGAGAAAATACTAAAAAAAAACTAATTTTCAATTATCAGATCTTTTGTATGTTGTGTAGTAGTCTATCCACTTATGAATTTTAAAATATGTGACAGAAACTATCGCCAAAAATTAGTTCGGCACAAGATGGTGAACTAATACTTTTCTTTATAAGTTAAACTTGTCTACATGTACTTACGTAAATAGTGTATAAGCTCAGGGGCAGACACTGGATTTTGGAAGAGGACAGGGGTACACACGGGGTAAAGAGAACCAGTTGTGGCTCTGTTGTAAACACAGAGCCACAGGTCGCTGCCTTCATTTATCTAGCAGACGGGAACGCATGCACTGTTAGACTATGGTGAGCCGGGCCCGGTGATTGTTTCAGCCAGCGGTGTGTAGTGTACGTGTTACATCATCACTGCTAACTTCCTGACCCATCCAGCTGAAATGTGACACATGCACCTAGCCGGCTGAAACAATCCAGTGCGTAACCCTGTTAACAACCCGTGTAGCCACTGGTCTTGTGTAGCCAGTGGTCCAGTTTCAAGGACACTCAGAACAGTGATGATGTAACACGTGCACTGCACACCGCTGGCTTAAACAATCGCCCCGGTTCACCACACTCAAGATAAGATACATGTACTTAAACTGGGTGCATCGTCAGAAACTGCATGCGTTCCCGTCCGCTTTATAAATGAAGGCAGGGTCCTGTGGCTCTGTGCTTACAACAGAGCCACAACCGGGTCTAACGAGGTGAAAGACTTATGGGAAAGTAGAAATTGATTTGACTCGGATAATTTAGGCTGCAATTCCGCAATCCAGAATTGTTTTAAAAGCATCAAGATGCGAATTCCGGCTCTGTTTTTCTTTAGGAAACGCTCATTTTTCTATTTTCCAGATTTTTTTGGTTACTTCCGCCCATAATCCGCTGAAGTTGTTTTGGAAAGACGGCCAATCTTTACATTATCAAGATTCGCCACTCTGTTAGGTTTTCTGTAATGTTTGACAAATATTAAAAATTTAACAAGAAACTTTATTGCTGATGAACTCTGATTTCTCACAAAACGGACAGTCAAACAAATGGATTAAAAATAGAAATTAATGATTAAGGTATAGTTTATAACACACTTTTTACAAAGTCATATAATTTATAAAATGGACTCAGTTCCGATCATTCTTACCAGAGTTATTTTAATCATTCAGATGTGTCTGTAAATTTAGAACCTTAGCTCCAGGTGTATTATTCTGTCTAAAATCAACCTAGGTTTTTACTTTATTAATTCAGAGATTAATTAAGGGACAGCTATCCCCCCCCCCTACGTTAGTCTTGTAAAAAGGCTATTTCAGCAAAACTGTCCATAGAGGCGTCAACTTTATATGTATGTATTGTGCAGGTGACCAAAAAAGGGTGGTTGGGAGAAAATACCCGCGTGACCTCTGGTGGAGATATAACGAACTACCACACGGCTATTATTTTATACAATACTTCATATGTCCCCCCGCTTAAAAAAACATAAATTTTGAAAGATTATTGTTTTATTTTCATGAATAGTGGAAAATATCTGCTTTGATCGTAATTTCTAATACCAACTAAACCTGACCTCTAATAGTATTCTCTTCTGTGTATTCGTCTTCTCTTGATTTTGTGTCATTTGCCACCGCCACGTCGCCTGTGGCGCAGTAGTCGCTGATACACTGCTGGTTATCTCCGCATATAGCTTTCGCTTCCGTCCCTTTGTCAGCATCACAGGGGTCAAAGTCCGGTTCGAAGTCTTTGTCCACGAAGTCGTCCCAGGTCTTGTCCGTTGGATACGTGAACAGGGAATTATCTGCGTTCGTCAGCCCTGAAATGATAAGTTACTATATATGACGTTTTAATATGCTGGGTCATATAATCTCCATAGGGCACAGGAAATATATAAAATAGGTCAGTTCCCGAAAAAAATGGTATCTCTGATGTGAAAGTTGTATATGTGTATGTGTGTTTCTGTTTTCTCTCAGTAATGAAAATAAGTTACATTTTTGTCCAAAATCGTTGAAGATGGTCTCATCATTTGAAGTCACGTTTATCTGCTTTCCATCTGGATCTGTAAAGTCGTCCTCCCTGTCATCATTATACCGTCCCAGCAAACCTTCTGTGGACAGGTTCATGGCCTGTGCAGGTGCCGCCACCTGTATTGAAATGGACCTCAACCCAAGTGAGACGATGATAGACCATCCTTTAAAACGAAAGAAAATACCAATCTTCATGGACATCAAATGTTTTAATTAATATTACATACATAATTATCAGTAAATGAAAAATAAACAACTACGTATATGAACTATTAAAAATGACTTAAAATGACTAAAGGGTGGATATTTCAAATTATGAGCTTTAAATGGATATCAGTATGGAAAACATACTTTACAATGGTGGATCATAAAAATAATGAGTCTATTATAAATACAGTAAAAACATCAATATTAGATATTTCAATGAGAAAATTCAAATGATATCTACAATATCTTTATATTAACAAGAAGGGGACTTGACTATATGTATGCAATTACTAAACTTTCACTGAATAGAATCATCTATCATCATGTGTAGGACCTTAGGAATAAAGTCAAGGTAACTGATGACTATCATGTCTGAAATGTGGCAACCCTCAGCACTTTGTATGCCTATCTGCCATTATTTAGGTTTTTTTTATGAAGAACAGAGGTGGCGGGAAAGTATTTTCATAAATTTTTTTATATCTAAAAAAAAAATAAACACAGGCAACTGGTTCCCTTTGTTTTACACAAACCGTATACTGGTTACCATGATATCTCATCCATGACATCCAGCCGAGTACGCAGCTTTATTATATACATCAAATATATTTCATACCGGAATTTGCATTCGAGACATTTCACACACGCGCACAGAGAGAGAGAGAGAGAGAGAGAGAGAGAGAGAGAGAGAGAGTGAGATTAAGTTGGTATTTACATAAATTAGAATTGCTCATATTCTTCATAAGATAGCCCAGTCTATTTCGTGAGAGGGGAATAAAAGTATTTCCCACAATACAAAATAATTTAAACCAGGTAGAGTGATATAAAAAGGTCATGGAATATACAGTAGGTCATGTGATTGTAATCTCGGTCACGTGATTAATAATCTCGTTCACGTTACCTGACGGGAAGGCTGCTGAGAGGACGCTGGTTCCGTTCTTTTCGACGCTGACGTCACCGTAGTCCGCCTGATTGTCCGGGTTATCTTCGCTCATAAACCAGGACTGCATCGCACCATCGATCAGTAACTGCAGGGCTACAACCAGCAACCAACAACGGTCCGCATAATAAAAAAATGGTAAGGCAAAGTTGCATATATAATGACAATTTTCAGTTGACAGTGAAAAAATGAAAATCTGAATGTAGGTGTTAATGTGTTTTGAATGTTTAATGTGCTTATATGAGAAGAAGAGGCTATAACCAAATTGTAATGCCGTAAGCTTCTTTGCAAAAACCTCTGGGGTAATGGTAAATAATAATCTCATTAAATGTCACAGATCTGAATGTAATGTCTTAATATATTTATCGTTCTTTGAGGTTTCTTGCATAAACTGCTATCTAGAAGAATTTCTCATGTTAATTCAACAGAAATTGCCATCAGGGTATTCCACGGTCCTTTCCTAAAAAAGATCTAAATAGAAAAACGTTGGAGCTGGATGCACAATGGGATCAACCAACTTCTCATTGGGCTCATTATTATGATTCTTGGCCCCTTTGCCAGCACTTGGTGGCGAAACGCGGCGGACCTCGGCAAATCATGCAGTGTTTAAAGTGAAGAAGTTATAGAAAGTTTGCAGCGTCTAACCCGGATATAAGAATTGTATTGTACTGAATACGGGATGGTCATATATTCCAACATATGTAACTCCGTCAGGGAGGTTTTCATCTGTGTCTTTGGGAAACCCCCATTGACATTTGGTGCGTATTCAGATAAAGGGTCAGAAAATGAAATTCAAAGCCAACAATGCACCAGATCTTCTACCTTTACCAGGAATAAATAAGTTTGATGAGAATTAGTTCATCGCCAGTTACATAATTATTATTTACTATCATTTAAGTTTCGAGCATTTTTTTGTAAGGATTTCAAGGAACAAGTGATATTTGTAAGCACGCGCAGGTAAAATGTAAGCAGAAGGTGTTTCCTTGAAATGTTACAAATTTTGCTTTTAAAGTTCGACAGCTGAAACAAGTGGTCCCGGGCCGCCCCACATTGGAAGAAGATCGTCTTATGTAGAAACCTCTGCCAGAAGGGTCGGGTGCAGACGAAATGTTTTGCTTTTGCGGGCTCTGTTGTGTCCCTTTTCTGTTAAATTGACACAAAATGCTAATAAAATGAAGCTTTAGCCAAGTCAACACTCACCGTCCATGTCGTTGTTAAGCTGTATCTGCACTGTTGAAGTCGCGTTGTCTTTGGCTGCCATGGCTGTGAACACTGTAGCTTGTACTGGGTTGCCGTCCTTGTCCCGGGCACGATCCGTCCTTGACTGGAGCTGGAATCCCTCCTGTCCCTCCGAGGTCCTGACCATAATGTACTCGCCGTGACCGTTGAAGGTGTACGGAACCCCGTCCAGAGTTTGTAAATGAGGGTCACCCCACGTGATACCTTCAGTCATACAATAAACAGAGATAATTATTTCATTTGAATTATTTCACAAGAACGCAACAGGGTCGTAAAGTAAACACTTTTAACTAAATATATTATTATAATACAGAAAATTGGCGGAACATCTGCAAACATGTGTCAGGACAAAACTTGTTCGTAAAGAATAAAATAGTTATCGCACAAAGAAAAAAAATACGGACACGGGTGCTGGGACGGACAATACGTGTTTGATTAAAGGATTTAAAATCTAAAATTGACGGCCATGAAGTTCTGTTCCTTATAAAATAAGGAATCTATCTACCTTAGTCTCTCTCTCTCTCTCTCTCTCTCTCTCTCTCTCTCTATATATATATATATATATTGTTCCTCTATCAGATATAATGAATGCAAAGTCAGAAATATAAGTACACGTCAGTGCCTTAGCAAAAAGGAAAAAAAATCCTAATGTTCACCTAGCTAAAGAAGGGATAGGTACTGGTGCCGGCAACTCTATGTCTACGCTCCCGGGCCCATACTAAAGAGCTGCGCGGGTGGTGTCATCTGCTAGAGGAATATCTTATCACTGACGTCTTAATCTAGCGATACGTATTGAAAATGCAGCTAGAAAACTGAGCCTGTAATGCCATTACTACGTATGCGAATGCGGCACATATGCAGCAAAATTGGGGCTATAATATCGCGCTACATGTGTTGAGAATTCATCTGCCAGAGGAATATCCTATCACTGACGTCAAAGTTTAGAATTCCCTTAAGGTTAGAATGCTTTGCGTCGGCGTATGTATCTAAGAGGCAAGATTTTATTCACTTGGAGCGATTCTATATATGCGTAAGCAGTACGCATGCGTTTACACGTACATGCTCACGCAGTACGTTTAGATCGCTCACTGTTACGATTGAAAACGAATACGCATGGTAACGGACGGGGAAATTCCACACGTTGACGCCAGTAATAGTATCATCCTGGCAGATGACAACACCACTCGTGCTGCGCTTTACTAAATCCTAAGTTTAAGTGCATACGTACTTCATACGCAAATATGGAATACTAGCGCCCGATCGGCCCTCTGACATTATGGCCAGATCACTGGCCTGCCAGAGTGCCTGCATGGACATCTAACTCCGAGGATCGCATTATAAGGCCCTATGGGGATGTAAATATTTTCGTCCTTTTTGACAACGCCTCATAGCTTACAAGTATCGTGTCACTTCAAATAAACCCACTAGACATTTTAACAAGTTTCTTATCTCTCCAACGACACCTACCATGTGTGTGAAATATTCCGTAATAACCCAATATATTCGTATATTGTTCTGCATGTATATGAGATTTCTGCCTGCGGTCTGCCTGCTGACTGTATGCGGAGATACGGTTATAAAGCGTGGCCTGGACTTGCAGGGCGGTTCTCAATTTAGCTTGTGTCACGACTCAGTAGGAGGGCCCTAACTGGAATGTGTGTCACGGCTAATGGAATACTAGCTTAAATGAAATCACTCCAACGGAATATCCTAAATATAGTGATTGCTCTGATTCCAGGCAGCATGCGTAAACATATACACATTTATGGAATACCACCTTTAGTGGGGCACCACGGCCAGCACTAGTGCGTCAGTAAATCTTAAAGCAGATAAGGAAGTGATAACCTGTTAAGTATAAACAAATATAAGGAGACATTTTGAACAGATAAAAGAGCTATATCTAAGACCAATAAATCATTAAATTATTTACGATCTGTTCAGTTTATCTATCCTGAAACATGTCTTGTTGGACTTTGATACAGGAAGATTGACCAGAGCAAACATTCAAGTGGGGTTTCGACATACTTAAAATTACAGTGAACATATATTCACTATAGGACGCATCAAAACTAAGAATAATTAATCATTGTTAGATGACATATTTTTATATAACTCATAATATATTAGCGCAAAACAAGTATACGAGTGTATCTATTTATAAGTAGGTATAATTATTTCTTTTAATATAATCATATTTTACAAGTACAATGCTACAACTGAAAAGACTGCTTATTGTGTATTTTTAAAAATATTATATTCATTTTTTTATAAAACACATATAGCAGTATTATCAGTCGTAGAAATACACTTGTAAAACATTGGAAATCAGTATAGGAAATAGTGATGACCTGTTCAAAGAGCACTGAAGGTTTAAGTGAACAGTTATTCCATATCATTGCTAACATCAACTGCACTTACGAACTTTTGGTGGGCGATAATAGCGACAATTGCTGGGTGGTCTGTAGATGTAGAAGAGGTCACAGAGTTGAGATGAATATTGGCAGCAGTACTGGTGACCAACGACATCTGGCGGTGAGTGGTTAATAAAGGTCATGTGGCCAGGGTTATACAAGAGCGACCTTCGGGTGATTAGAGGACCATTGAAAAAGCGATAACAGCGCCCTCTAGCGCACATCCACCGATACCAGGTCTTCCGGTAGCAGCATTGCTGCAAAATAAACAATCTTGACAAAGGTGTTTGAGAAAGAATAATACCCCCTATATTACACTATATAAAAATGTGATGAAGAATTTTAAACTGTGTAACAGTGGATCATTTATCAAAATATCTCATTACGTTCTCATGCAAATGTTCGGTCCTTTGTATTTTTAAATATGTGTGGGTCCACAATCTACCTGTTAAAGTTTCTATTTCCTTTTAAAAATATTTTGACAGTAAATCTGTATTTTTACTATTTATAATGACATTTAATGGTTTTGAGCTCCAGCCGCTCTCATATTTCTTTCATGAAAAAAAAATTTCGATCAAATTTGATTTGGGTATGCTTTTTATTTGTTTCAAAAACAGTTTTGTATTAACAGGTTGCCCCTGATGGATTGAACTGTTTTTATCGAAAACTTGTAATACAGTTGCACTGATTTCTGAAAAAAAAAAAATACTCTTTATTTTTGTTTTACCATTATGCAAATGAACCTTGATATTACCCAACAAACAACCAATTTATTAAAATATGGTAATTTCCAATAGCCAAAACTGACAAGGGGACATTATTTGGAAATACATAGTCACCTACCTGTCGGACTCTGTAGGACCTCCCCCTGTATGGGTAGTAAACGTTGTACCTCTGGCGGGAGAAGAAACACAGAATCCGCGACGTCTCAGTGCTGTAATCCTCCCTGAAGTTGCTGTCGACTAGAGCATGTCCGGAGTTACACGGACATGGAGGCATGCGGTGCTTGTGTCTCTGTCCATTGGGGGACTTGGCTAACCACTTGGCGCACTGCGCAACCGCAGTCGTGCAGACGCTTTCCCCGCTTCCGGTCATTTCGAACAAAGGGAATATCCACCGTCCATTCATACCTATATTTGAGGCACATTAAGAAAAAATTCATTATATATTTATAGGCATTAAATATGAAAGCAACTCAAATAATTAAAAAAAGAATAGATACTTTAATTTATCAAAGCATTGATTGGTAGTTATTTGCAATAAAGTAATTGTAATAAAGTCATACCAGTGAAACTGAAATAATCTTTGTTCTGTTACAAGATGGTGGGTTATAGGCCTACATAACATGGTAATGATTCTTTAGGGAAATTTAAATAGAATTTATTATATGTATGTACCTACACACATAGTTTATCAACATATATATCATTATTTCGGAAAAGCAGAATCTAACCGGGGAAAACAGACAAAACAGAACTTAACAAAACAGAACCTAAATGAGGACTTTAGCTAACATGACATACTGACTGTTATTATTATGTGCGCACAAGATACAAACTGGAGATAAATGTCGCATAAGTAAATCATAAACATAATTGTCAGACGCTCCTTATCCGAGCCATCGCATGTACTTGTTGTTCCTTAAAGAGAAGGCATTTGTGGTAAAACCAGTAATACCAAGTCTCTGGATTGGCATCGTTCATGTACATAAAAACTAGTGGCGAGCAATTAATCGATTATACCGATGAATTGTCGTTTCTTTCATAATCGATTATATCGATTGTATTTTGGTAAAATTACCATGAATTATGGTTTATACACATCTAAAGAAGTCATATTATCCCGATAAAATATGCTAATTCTGTCAGAGATATAGGGAAGACGGGGCACTGAACCAGTATTTAGCTTATTCTTAAAAATGTATAACAAACTTTATCTTGACCATTCAGCGTGATGTACAGGTTAGACTATATTCATTCCATCAATATTTTAGGTATAATTCTATACAGCATATTTCACGGTCATATAGATGGTACATAAAATAATCGATGAATAATCAATCATCGGTCTTTTTTTTATTTTTCAATCAACGAATGTGAATTTACAACCGATTCCTACCACTGATAAATACCGTACCTGAGTTACCCTCTATCTTGTCAATTCTTCCCATTGCAGAAGTCCCGGATAAATAGCTGACCTGGTGGGTCTTCCCGTTAAAGTGGTGACCAAAGCGAATGTTGTTGTAGAGATACCGTGCGCTAATATGACCATATTTATAGTTATACATAGCATACACTTTAGCACCGTCTGTAACTAAAACCAGCTGGTAAGTGTTGCCCTGAAATAAAAAAAGAACGTTGTGCTAATGCTTGTTAAAATTGATAAATGGGAATTTTTTTTATAAAGTTCAGACTCATTGGCTTTGATAAGCGCAGCATGCACATAGAGCTTTGTTTCCGGGTGCGCGAATAAGCGTATGTACGTATAAGCATAAAAAAGTGTGCTTCCATGTGCAGACATATGCGTACATGCGTTTATGTTATATTTGTACAACGAATCTAGCAGGTCTTCCACAAATAGATGACGAAGTGACGTCATTTAACCCCGAATCCCTGAGCTCACACAGACCCTACATACGCGTGAAAATTGTTTCTGTTGCGATTTTCACGCATATACGCACATACGCATATAAGTCCGCTTACACACATGGTAACACGAAAGTTACAAAATTATTTGAGCTATTTATTAAGCATATACGCATATAAGCCCACATGGAAACACAGCTTTGAGGTTACTTGCAATGTGGTGCTTGTGTTGGGTGCCGTACTTTTATAACATTCCTCATGCTGCGGTCACAATACATTCGTTCTTTAACATCCTTCACTTAACCCCCTTTTCTAAAAGCAGGCTTTGTTAAGTAGCGAAACAAAGGACTTGACACGTGACCAACAGTATTCCGTCCAATGGGAACTGAGTGTTGCAGGGTTTTAAAAGTTGACAGACCCATGATACCCAGCTCTCATAGGTGATAACATTAATTGACATATTATTGTGGGTATAATATTTTTTTCGCAAATAGGGAAACGGACGAAAAGACGCACAAACAGGTGTAAACAGATGATCTGATCACGATGTTAATTATATAAAGAACTAGAAGGGTTAGAAAACATTTAGTTTCTTTTCCATATAAAATCATTCCCCCGACACCACCCGGAAAAAATGGGCTGTTTCTCCCTTGCCTTGGTCTGATACTGGCCTGTCGCTAGCATTATAAAATGATTAACTGTATAAAAACAGTCTAAGATGACTAACTGAATTGAAAAGTCATAAAAGAATAACTGAAGTAAACCATTCTCAATTGATTAACTCTTTCAAAACAGTCTAAAATGATTAACTGTTGTATTGAATCAGTCTACAATGGTTGCGTCATCCTTTTATCTTGGTTTCAAATGGTGAAACACAGGGACAAAGATTATTGCTTTGGATCGTAAGTGGTATTTTTTCGATGACGTGCAACATTTGTCAGAACGACAGCTAAGTGTTGTCCTGTAGCTGCATGGGTGCATGTTTAAGTGCTGCGGAAGACCTAAAAAAGGAGGAAACTTGTATTTGTACGGTCGTTAAGGGGAGAACTTTTGGTAATAAAACGTGGCAGAATTCGAAACACTGAACATAAGACGGGTATAAATCAGAAACAGGAGTACGGACGAACTAAGGAACCAAGCAGGAGGTCCACAAAAAAGGTCACAAAAACGGTACTTATATGTCACATGCTTGACTTTTACTTTGTCTTTTTTGCTAAGCATATTTTGGATGCTTGTGTAAGAATTTGGCATATAGGCAATTCCACTGTTTATGGGCTATAATCTTAAATATATAGCACTTAACATGTAAATTTGCTATGACTTTAATCCTAAACATTATATATCAAGAGACTGCTGTGACCGAGCTCCTGGATGTTTTGGCGCTAACACGAAGCAACTCTTAATGCTCAGTCAGTTGCCGAGGATTACCTGTTATATCATGAGATATGTACACACAAGTGTGTTTGTGTGACCTGCTACGAGAAAGTATAAATTAACTCAAATTCGGAATTGCTCTATTCTTGAGCATAAACACATCATGAAACTTTCTAATTTTTAAGGGCGTAATAAATTGATAACTTTATCTATTATTTTGATAAACCCCTCCTGCAACACCAGCACTTAAACACGACAACTCAACAATCAGAACGAAATATTTTTGCCTCCGCCTATGACCTATCAACATGTCTAAAACACGAAAGCCTTGCCTGCACGACCGTTATAATTGAACAACAGAGAACGAAATGCGGACAAATTGCATTCAAGAGGTAGTAAGCCTTACAACACGCCGCAAATGGTGCATAATACGCCCGTCGCTTATCTTATGTTGTCTGATCTCATCTAATATGCGTGAATTTCGCTTAAGATATAATAGCGGTGAAAAAATTGTATTGTATCACCGTTTAATGTTCTTATTTAACCGTGCAAAAGACGAAATCTAGAGGGTTTCTTAAAAGTTTGGCCACTAAAACATTAACTCTCCTATATGGAGATAATCAAAGTTATTTAAATTTTCAGATGGTAAAAAGGTGGTTGAACCAAGATTTCTCTCGTGTTGAATACAATTCCTAAACTGCATAGATTTCCTAATGATTTGGTAATAATCCAAGGATAGATTGGCAGAATGCTCCCATGCAGATACAGTTTGTATGATCAATCAACGTGTGAAGTTTCCTCGCAAACCGTCACCACACCTTTACATTCTATTGATGGGGACCAAAGGTAAATCCAAATAGGTTCATAAACCTTTTATTATTTATAAAATAATTCCAAAACCTAATAATTGCCATATGTCAACATTACTGACCTGTGTGTCATTAAAGCTTTATGGGCGAATGTAATCTCTTAATGAGTTAAGGTGGGAAACGGAGCTTTTATGGGAGTATAGCTATATATAAATGAACTGTTATCAAAGTGGCACGAACACAGCTCTTGCATGAAGATAGAAATAACAACACAGAATGAACTCATGTGATTATCATATATTGGGAAATGTAAGAGCGGAGCCGTAAACATGGTGCAACTGTCCGTTAAGACACGCTCAGTCTAGCTCTCATTGGTCACCTTGGAATTTACTGATTTCCTTTTGCAATATGTGTGTATACAGGCCCTTGCAACAATATGTACCATATTTAACCTCCCATCGCAGTTTCTCAATAACAAATGCAAAATATTCTGAGTTCCAAATGTTATTATGAGAACCCGGCAATTGCGGGAAGGGGAGCGAGTATTTTCAGGGAGGCACGACTGTCGAGAGTGTATATCGGCTGAGGGTGTTGGGTGTGGGAGGGGATGTCCCCTTCGTTAGGTGTGGAATTTTGTGGATTTTCATTCAAAATTTAAGCAATTTTGAAGCAATATGGATAGAAATTAATATGGAGAATTATGGCTCGAGTACACCATAAATAAGTGAAAATCTTGCCCATTGTGCACCTCTAGATCCGTCACTATTGTCTCGCAATAACAATTAAGTAATGATTTTAATCCTTAATGCCAGCATGGGTTATTTTATTTGTGACATTTACGGCTGGCTTTCACAGTGTTGTTGAAATGGTCGAATTATGTCATATTATGTTATTTAGGTATTTAAGTCATTTTTGTTAATACCTCACATCCTTAACGGGTTGAAATGAGATCACATTTTAATGGCAAAATTACATTCTTTCAATTGCCGAAATGGGGGGGGGGGGGGGTATAATATGTCCTTTCTGATTGAAAACGCGATGGGAGGCGGACATGTCCCACTACCACCCCCCACCCCCCCAACCAAACTGCGTTCCTGAATACTCCTTATATTTCGGAAGACATGTCTACTGTGCGAGTCAGTGTTTCATTGACATGTGGGAAGTTTGTGCGGGAGGATTCAATCCTTGTGTCATTCCATATACACAAGTTAATGAAATATTTACTTGTTTAGTGCCCAATTAAGGGCATGGGAATGCATGTTAAATTAAAAAAAAATTGTACATAAGGTTCAAGAGAGAGAGAGAGAGAGAGAGAGAAAGAGAGAGACGAGAGAAAAATAATTGACGAATTCCGAGGAAGTGAACAATACATCAATTCTACTCACATAAGACGCACATGTTGCGCTGGGGTAGTAGTAATACCAATAATTTATCACCATATTGACCCAGGTTACTATGGTAACAGCAGAAGTTTCGAACTGGCCTTCGAGCCTTTCAAAGCTCTGTATATCTTGCTCAGCTCGCTTCAGTATCTCCTCAGTCCTCGGTTTATCGGAATCCCAGTCGAAATGAGCGTAATGGATTTTGGAACCCGATGGGCAGGGTGCTGTTGTGGCGAGGAAGGTTGCTATAGCATTCACGCTCTGACCGCCTGTGAAACTGTTCGTACCAAACGACCAAGGATAAATCCATGACGGCTTGTCAAATGATACATAACCCGCAGGTGATATCTGTAAGGGCAATGGTATAGTATCACACTCGCGCACACACACGTACACGCAAAGAGCAACAGAGATAGCATGCTTTATAACAGTCATAATAAAACTATTTCCTCCTGCAAAAATCTCCTACCTAAGGTAAATACTAAAACCATATGTAAAATGAAAATCTTTATTTTAGCTTATAACCTCAATTTTGTTGTTGTTATAAATTATGCATGTAAAAATTAACAAGAAGCTAAAACACCTCTGCAGATGTTGTTTAACTGCAATGCTTAAACAAACAATTACAATTAAGAAGCTTTATGAGATAAAAATAGGAATAATTAGTTAATTTTTAATTCGATATTGTTGGTAATTCCATCAAATATGCCAAGAAAGCGCGAGGTAACTTGACCCCGCATGACATACTTACATACAAGCGCTTAAAGCTCTTACAAAAGGCCGTGGTCGAGACAGGAATAGAGTTGCGAGCATATTGCCAGTTAAACCAGCAACGATTGCCGTAACAATTAAAGTCTTTATCAGAGAAGGTTTTGTGCTGGTACTCTGAGCTCTCATAGGGATACATGTTGCCTGAAATGTAAGAGAAGGTTGAAGAGATGATGTGATTTAACATCCAAAAGGTCACGTGATAAACATTTGATCCCTTCGATGACTCTAAAAGCTTTGTCTCAGGTTTTCTTCATGCTTTAATTAGCATGAGCATGACTCAGCGGTATGATATTTTTAATGAATATAACTTTATTATTAAAGTTACTCAGTAATTTCCCGCAGCCTGACAATACAAATTAGGTTTAAACATATTTAAATGGGCATACTTTTTAGCTGCATGTACTCTTTTAATGAAAATGAGCGTGCAGGATGGATGTGGACTTGACATGATGTAATATTGCATCATGCTCAAGACAACATATTAATGTATGAAACAATGTCAGACCAGTTGTATTGGCATACCCACATTTCTGAAACCTACATCCGACCACAACTGACAGATTATAAATAAAAATATATATTCCCTTTAAAACGAGTTGCAGTTGTGTTTCAATCTTTCGTTGTGAAAAACATTTAAGACATTAGGTCATAGGAATTATCAGTAAAAAACATGTCAACACCCCTGAAAAATCGAATCGCAAAGGAAGGCCACTTTTTGAATCAATGAGTCAAATTCATACCTTATCTGAACATGCATGTATAGTTATATAGGAAAAACAGAAACATGGACCTAATTAAAATACACCTACTCTTGGCGCCCATTTACTCAAAACGGTCCAACTTAGGTCATTCGCCTTGTTCACGTCATTGCACAAATTTGGCCTAAATAGAAAAGCTACAGATGATATCCCAGGGATTGTACCACCGTGACAATTTTTGTATAACATTCTGTGATCGTCCGTCGTTCCAAATTTAATAACAATCCATGAAACCATTCTAAAAAAGGGCAAGGTTTTGTATGGCTTAAAACAAAATTGGCCAGTTAAATAGACAAATTTAAGATGAAGGCCCCCTCATAAGTCGTAAACTTTATGATTTTAATGATTCGTCCTCTGATCCATCTCCACACTCCAGCCCAACAGAAAAAAAGGCTCTGACCTTTCTTTTACCCATTTCTTAATACATGAACTCCATCTATTATTTATTGGGTTTATTTTCACCATAGCTGCTTCAATGGCAGGAGGTGAATTAAGTTAAAAGGGATGTGTCTGATGGTGCTGCAATGAGCAAGTCAATCTTCCGATTGATTTTCACTAAAACAGACAATTGAAAATGTAAAAATTCAAGTTGAAAATTTCATTATCATGGGAATGGTCATTACCCAAAATAGATAAGGCTTTCGTCTTTTGATCCATATCTGCTGACCTCAAAAATCCGATATGTCACAAAGAGTCGTCGTATTTTTCTAGAAAATATGAAATAGTTCGTTTTTTTATGATAATCAAACCCACTGTTTTCGGTTATTCAGCAAACGGATATGTGACAGTATACGTCTGAGTACAATCACAATGAATAAGACATATCTCTGTATAATAACAGATTAATAACAGGTGACTATTTTAATACATTTAAGGTACAGGATATTTATTCTTATATATTTTAATTCGTGCTTACCGAGAGGGGAGGCGGTGCTTGGTTGATCTGTTGTAGAAGGGCCAGTCGTGGCCTCAGATGTCACACTTTGTATCGGTCTTGCTGTGGTAGTTGTCTGTGAAGAAGCGGTAGTACCAGTGTTAGGTGTTGTTGATGTGGATGACAATGCAGCTTGGGTCGTTGTACTGGTATCGACTGGTGCCCCTGAAGTTTGTTCTGTTGCAGTCGTTGTTGTGGCGGCTGGGGTCGTTGTACTGGTATCGACTGGTGCCCCTGTAGTTTGTTCTGTTGCAGTCGTTGTTGTGGCGGCTGGGGTCGTTGTACTGGTATCGACTGGTGCCCCTGAAGTTTGTTCTGTTGCAGTCGTTGTTGTGGCGGCTGGGGTCGTTGTACTGGTATCGACTGGTGCCCCTGTAGTTTGTTCTGTTGCAGTCGTTGTTGTGGCGGCTGGGGTCGTTGTACTGGTATCGACTGGTGCCCCTGTAGTTTGTTCTATTGCAGTCGTTGTTGTGGCGGCTGGGGTCGTTGTACTGGTATCGACTGGTGCCCCTGTAGTTTGTTCTGTTGCAGTCGTTGTTGTGGCGGCTGGGGTCGTTGTGCTGGTATCGACTGGTGCCCCTGTAGTTTGTTCTGTTGCAGTCGTTGTTGTGGCGGCTGGGGTCGTTGTGCTGGTATCGACTGGTGCCCCAGTAGTTTGTTCTGTTGCAGTCGTTGTTGTCGCGGCTGGGCTCGTTGTGCTGGTATCGACTGGTGCCCCTGTAGTTTGTTCTGTTGCAGTCGTTGTTGTGGCGGCTGGGCTCGTTGTACTGGTATCGACTGGTGCCCCTGTAGTTTGTTCTGTTGCAGTCGTTGTTGTGTCGGCTGGGCTCGTTGTGCTGGTATCGACTGGTGCCCCTGTAGTTTGTTCTGTTGCAGTCGTTGTTGTGGCGGCTGGGGTCGTTGTGCTGGTATCGACTGGTGCCCCTGTAGTTTGTTCTGTTGCAGTCGTTGTTGTGGCGGCTGGGCTCGTTGTGCTGGTATCGACTGGTGCCCCTGTAGTTTGTTCTGTTGCAGTCGTTGTTGTGGCGGCTGGGGTCGTTGTGCTGGTATCGACTGGTGCCCCTGTAGTTTGTTCTGTTGCAGTCGTTGTTGTGGCGGCTGGGGTCGTTGTGCTGGTATCGACTGGTGCCCCTGTAGTTTGTTCTGTTGAAGTCGTTGTTGTGGCGGCTGGGGTCGTTGTGCTGGTGTCGATTGGTGCCCCTGTAGTTTGTTCTGTTGCAGTCGTTGTTGTGGCGGCTGGGGTCGTTGTGCTGGTATCGACTGGTGCCCCTGTAGTTTGTTCTGTTGCAGTCGTTGTTGTGGCGGCTGGGGTCGTTGTGCTGGTATCGACTGGTGCCCCTGTAGTTTGTTCTGTTGAAGTCGTTGTTGTGGCGGCTGGGGTCGTTGTGCTGGTATCGACTGGTGCCCCTGTAGTTTGTTCTGTTGCAGTCGTTGTTGTGGCGGCTGGGGTCGTTGTGCTGGTATCGCCTGGTGCCCCTGTAGTTTGTTCTGTTGCAGTCGTTGTTGTGGCGGCTGGGGTCGTTGTACTGGTATCGCCTGGTGCCCCTGTAGTTGGTTCTGTTGCAGTCGTTGTTGTGGCGGCTGGGGTCGTTGTACTGGTATCGACTGGTGCCCCTGTAGTTGGTTCTGTTGCAGTCGTTGTTGTGGCGGCTGGGGTCGTTGTACTGGTATCGACTGGTGCCCCTGTAGTTGGTTCTGTTGCAGTCGTTGTTGTGGCGGCTGGGGTCGTTGTACTGGTATCGACTGGTGCCCCTGTAGTTTGTTCTGTTGCAGTCGTTGTTGTGGCGGCTGGGGTCGATGTACTGGTATCGACTGGTGCCCCTGTAGTTTGTTCTGTTGCAGTCGTTGTTGTGGCGGCTGGGGTCGATGTACTGGTATCGACTGGTGCCCCTGTAGTTTGTTCTGTTGCAGTCGTTGTTGTGGCGGCTGGGGTCGTTGTACTGGTATCGACTGGTGCCCCTGTAGTTTGTTCTGTTGCAGTCGTTGTTGTGGCGGCTGGGGTCGTTGTACTGGTATCGACTGGTGCCCCTGTAGTTTGTTCTGTTGCAGTCGTTGTTGTGGCGGCTGGGGTCGTTGTACTGGTATCGACTGGTGCCCCTGTAGTTTGTTCTGTTGCAGTCGTTGTTGTGGCGGCTGGGGTCGTTGTGCTGGTATCGACTGGTGCCCCTGTAGTTTGTTCTGTTGCAGTCGTTGTTGTGGCGGCTGGGGTCGTTGTGCTGGTATCGACTGGTGCCCCTGTAGTTTGTTCTGTTGCAGTCGTTATTGTGGCGGCTGGGGTCGTTGTGCTGGTATCGACTGGTGCCCCTGTAGTTTGTTCTGTTGCAGTCGTTGTTGTGGCGGCTGGGGTCGTTGTGCTGGTATCGACTGGTGCCCCTGTAGTTTGTTCTGTTGCAGTCGTTGTTGTGGCGGCTGGGGTCGTTGTACTGGTATCGACTGGTGCCCCTGTAGTTTGTTCTGTTGCAGTCGTTGCTGTGGCGGCTGGGGTCGTTGTGCTGGTATCGACTGGTGCCCCTGTAGTTTGTTCTGTTGCAGTCGTTGTTGTTGCGGCTGGGGTCGTTGTGCTGGTATCGACTGGTGCCCCTGTAGTTTGTTCTGTTGCAGTCGTTGTTGTTGCGGCTGGGGTCGTTGTGCTGGTATCGACTGGTGCCCCTGTAGTTTGTTCTGTTGCAGTCGTTGTTGTGGCGGCTGGGGTCGTTGTGCTGGTATCGACTGGTGCCCCTGTAGTTTGTTCTGTTACAGTCGTTGTTGTGGCGGCTGGGGTCGTTGTGCTGGTATCGACTGGTGCCCCTGTAGTTTGTTCTGTTGCAGTCGTTGTTGTGGCGGCTGGGGTCGTTGTGCTGGTATCGACTGGTGCCCCTGTAGTCTGTTCTGTTGCAGTCGTTGTTGTGGCGGCTGGGGTCGTTGTACTGGTATCGACTGGTGCCCCTGTAGTCTGTTCTGTTGCAGTCGTTGTTGTGGCGGCTGCGGTCGATGTACTGGTATCGACTGGTGCCCCTGAAGTTTGTTCTGTTGCAGTCGTTGTTGTGGCGGCTGAGGTCGTTGTACTGGTATCGACTGGTGCCCCTGTAGTTTGTTCTGTTGCAGTCGTTGTTGTGGCGGCTGGGGTCGTTGTACTGGTATCGACTGGTGCCCCTGTAGTTTGTTCTGTTGGAGTCGTTGTTGTGGCGGCTGGGGTCGTTGTACTGGTATCGACTGGTGCCCCTGTAGTTTGTTCTTTTGCAGTCGTTGTTGTGGCGGCTGGGGTCGTTGTACTGGTATCGACTGGTGCCCCTGTAGTTTGTTCTGTTGCAGTCGTTGTTGTGGCGGCTGGGGTCGTTGTACTGGTATCGACTGGTGCCCCTGTAGTTTGTTCTGTTGCAGTCGTTGTTGTGGCGGCTGGGGTCGTTGTACTGGTATCGACTGGTGCCCCTGTAGTTTGTTCTGTTGCAGTCGTTGTTGTGGCGGCTGGGGTCGTTGTACTGGTATCGACTGGTGCCCCTGTAGTTTGTTCTGTTGCAGTCGTTGTTGTGGCGGCTGGGGTCGTTGTACTGGTATCGACTGGTGCCCCTGTAGTTTGTTCTGTTGCAGTCGTTGTTGTGGCGGCTGGGGTCGTTGTGCTGGTATCGACTGGTGCCCCTGTAGTTTGTTCTGTTGCAGTCGTTGTTGTGGCGGCTGGGGTCGTTGTGCTGGTATCGACTGGTGCCCCAGTAGTTTGTTCTGTTGCAGTCGTTGTTGTCGCGGCTGGGCTCGTTGTGCTGGTATCGACTGGTGCCCCTGTAGTTTGTTCTGTTGCAGTCGTTGTTGTGGCGGCTGGGCTCGTTGTACTGGTATCGACTGGTGCCCCTGTAGTTTGTTCTGTTGCAGTCGTTGTTGTGTCGGCTGGGCTCGTTGTGCTGGTATCGACTGGTGCCCCTGTAGTTTGTTCTGTTGCAGTCGTTGTTGTGGCGGCTGGGGTCGTTGTGCTGGTATCGACTGGTGCCCCTGTAGTTTGTTCTGTTGCAGTCGTTGTTGTGGCGGCTGGGGTCGTTGTGCTGGTATCGACTGGTGCCCCTGTAGTTTGTTCTGTTGCAGTCGTTGTTGTGGCGGCTGGGGTCGTTGTGCTGGTATCGACTGGTGCCCCTGTAGTTTGTTCTGTTGCAGTCGTTGTTGTGGCGGCTGGGGTCGTTGTGCTGGTATCGACTGGTGCCCCTGTAGTTTGTTCTGTTGCAGTCGTTGTTGAGGCGGCTGGGGTCGTTGTGCTGGTGTCGATTGGTGCCCCTGTAGTTTGTTCTGTTGCAGTCGTTGTTGTGGCGGCTGGGGTCGTTGTGCTGGTATCGACTGGTGCCCCTGTAGTTTGTTCTGTTGCAGTCGTTGTTGTGGCGGCTGGGGTCGTTGTGCTGGTATCGACTGGTGCTCCTGTAGTTTGTTCTGTTGCAGTCGTTGTTGTGGCGGCTGGGGTCGTTGTGCTGGTATCGACTGGTGCCCCTGTAGTTTGTTCTGTTGCAGTCGTTGTTGTGGCGGCTGTGGTCGTTGTGCTGGTATCGACTGGTGCCCCTGTAGTTTGTTCTGTTGCAGTCGTTGTTGTGGCGGCTGTGGTCGTTGTGCTGGTATCGACTGGTGCCCCTGTAGTTTGTTCTGTTGCAGTCGTTGTTGTGGCGGCTGTGGTCGTTGTGCTGGTATCGACTGGTGCCCCTGTAGTTTGTTCTGTTGCAGTCGTTGTTGTGGCGGCTGTGGTCGTTGTACTGGTATCGACTGGTGCCCCTGTAGTTTGTTCTGTTGCAGTCGTTGTTGTGGCGGCTGTGGTCGTTGTACTGGTATCGACTGGTGCCCCTGTAGTTTGTTCTGTTGCAGTCGTTGTTGTGGCGGCTGGGGTCGTTGTACTGGTATCGACTGGTGCACCTGTAGTTTGTTCTGTTGGAGTCGTTGTTGTGGCGGCTGGGGTCGTTGTACTGGTATCGACTGGTGCCCCTGTAGTTTGTTCTGTTGCAGTCGTTGTTGTAGCGGCTGGGGTCGTTGTACTGGTATCGACTGGTGCCCCTGTAGTTTGTTCTGTTGCAGTCGTTTGGGGTGTTGCTGTGGCGGCCGGGGTCGTGGAACTGGTATGATCTTCTGTGTCTGTAGTTGGTTCTGTTACTGTCGTTGACGATACTGTTGAGGCAGGTGGGACTGTTGTACTTGCTTCTGATGGGATGGCTGTGGTTTGAAAAGAGGAGATATGATCACTGTATATCTGTGTTGAAAGCTTTATGCATATATATATATATATATATATATATATAGTCATAGTTACTACTTTCACAGATTACAATGGTAATGCATGGATTCGCCTTCCTGATGAGTATGCAGATAATCAAATTTTCAAAGATGTAGAGAGTGACAGCCTGAATACAAACATTTTAAGAGATATTTTCAGAGTTTTATATTAATAGAGGGAAGATTAGATAAGCTGAAAATAGAACGATTTAAGGAAATTCTGGAAGCGTAACTATCGTCGGATCTGTTTTGAAATGTCACATGATATATATACCAGTGGAGAGATGTGTAAAATACCCTATTATAATAACACTACTACTACTACTACTTCCACTACTACTACTAGTACTTATAATAATAATATTGTAGTAACAGATATATAAATAGTAGGAGATTTAAATGAATCAGTGAATATTAAGTAAGCTAGTTTTTAAAGATCATTGCCGTTTTGAAGGTAGCCTGGTTAACTGAAAGAGAAAGAAGGATTAATCTAATATCCACTATATGTTGCATGAAGGGCAGGAAGCCGTCTGGAATTCGCTTGTTCAATTGGACATGTCCAGAAGTCGTATACTTTATATGAGAATTTAATTAAGACATTCTTTATCGACAATGTCATATGATCTTTTGAGGATTCACCGTCCTCTCTTTGCAGCCTAAAGTAAAGAAAACTAAATGAATACTTATACTTTATCATTCGGGCTCCTCGGAGAAGTGTGATAGTGTTAAATCCTTATCTTTATCCCCAACCTTGCCTACAAAAATAGTGACCTACATCAGTCGTTCAGCACTGGCAATACCCGGCTAGACAGTACATGAATGAAAGTAACGGTGTGCCACTCAAGTATTAGGTCTGCTTAATAGATACTTGATACAAACGTTTCGACCAGGTTAAGTGTTATGAACATTTTACATTTTTATGTTCTCTTGTAATGCAATACATTTTTACGACCAGAGGAGGCTCATCTCAGCTGGCCAATCAGACAGGCCTATCAGGCCTACCAGTTTATTTGAAAAGTCAGATGAGTTAGTGAAACTGGCAAATGGTCGGTGACAATAAGTGTGACAGTAACTTCCGCATGTTTGCTTTCTAATTTTATTTATGACCCAACAATAATTAACATCAATATCTGTATTGAATTATATTATTACACACACATATACACGCACTAAATATACAACACAAATAACCCCAATAATATATAGAAACTAGAAATTTACACCGAGAGTGCGCAAACCACCGCTAAGGCAGCTTCCTTATCAGAAATGCAGCATATTTCCTTTAAAAAATCCTGGACCCAAATGTTGATACGGTCACCTAAAAAAATCTTATCAATTGTGCCTTATATCTTTGCTGAGCAATTCTAAAAATTTCATCAGAATCTGCTGATAACGTTTAAAATTATATTTTCCCAACAGGGAAACTGACCGGCAGATTAACAGACAGCCAACGCTGCAAAAAAAAAAAAAAAAAATAATAATAATAAATAACCCCCGCCGCTTGGCAGTGATAATAAAAATGCATATGAAGTTGAATGCCACTTTTCAAATGCATTTGCTCTTCAACCCATACTATAACTTAACATACCAGAAGCTTCTATATAAACATGATAAGTAGGCATGTCCTTGTGTGTGTGTGTGTACGTGTATGATTTCCGGTGTAAAACAGGGGGAAATCAGGCGAATGACAAGGAATAAAATAATCATTTAATACACCTTTTCGTATGCGCCCGAGAAGTGAACAAGTTCGGGTCAAATAAGCTAAAATATTATATATTATTTATTTTAGGAGAAAACATTTAAAACAAGAAACACTTAAGATACCTTTTGAATAACGATATTTGAGATATGACTAAATGTTATATCTGTATATCAGACGCAGTGTTAGTCGACAATGTCGCTAATTTAGTGGGAAGAAGAGGAAGACTGTTTTTAAATAAGGCCTATATAATATATAGTATACCTGCATAGTAAACCTATAATATACGACTTTATATAGGAAAGCTCATACATTGTCCTGGTAAGATTTCGTTTACAATCCTCAAACTTAAATTCCATACTATAACGAGCCCAGATGCTGAAGTGGGACCAATATAAACCTCGTATCAAATGATAATAAATATACATGTGTCTGAACGAGATCAGTGGCATCAATGTAAGTAGAAGACGATTGGAAGAACAGGTATCAGGTATCCGATGAAATATGGTCATTTATATCTTTCGACATATTAAAAACGTATGATTTGAAATAAGATATTTCAGGTAGTAGTACTGATGTATGTTTTACATATATTTGCTACAGTAAAGCTTCACTATCGTCTAGTGGCCTATATATAGTAAACTGCTTTATATCAGGTTTTCGTCAAGGAAGTTAAAAGGACCAGTCAAAGAGTTATCTGCCACAACAGTTCAGAACGTACAACATGACTGCATGATTCATTGCATGATTCAAACATGACAGACTCGAATAAACATGCATAAAGATACGTGTATATATATAGGTGTACAGTAACTTCTAAGTTAGTTACAACTTCAATCACATAGGGTCTGGTAGAATTAAATGTGTGTATACACAGCACCCCCCCCCCCGTATTTTAAGAGCAAATAAGAGCATAAACATTTACTTTCAAAAATTAATCTTTTGGATGAGAAATCTTTAAAAAATATAATTTATATAATATCACTAAAGGTCAAAGTTTGTGCATATCTACATCAATTTTATACTCAGTATTATCAGATTCCATGCAATATACAATACTTTATATAGATTAACAATTATGTTATGTTAATAAGTTAATCAATATTATGCATATATAAAATTGGAGACCTAAATACATTGTCATCTTATAATGAAAAACAAAACTTTTCTGTCTCTTCCTTAAAGATAATAAAAAGTTATCATAAGACTTCACATATCTGTCCAAGAACACACTAATTTTTTATCTTTAAACATTAATAAAATCGATAGTAATTTTTCATTTTTTTTATCTTTCTTTTTGCAGGATGCCGAAGTCGTAACTTAGACAATATGTAAATCCGGCACTGACTTTGCACCCCTGATGCCTTAATAATGGGGTTATATATTACGTAATTTGCTATATTTCATTAATAATATAATAAATAACTCTCTCTCTCTCTCTCTCTCTCTCTCTCTATATATATATATATATATATATATATATTCTATATAACCACAAACGTATTTACTGTACTGACGGCATACACCTACCGGTAACTGTGGTAGTATTTATCGTTGAACTAAGTTCCGTGGGAGAAACCGTCGAGGATGTGGCACAGCAGGATATGGACGCCCCTAGTAGTACCAGAAAAAAGACCAGTACCGGCCGGTCCGCCATGTTTGACGGCATACTTCCCTCCGTACCGTTTACCTGACTATGAACTCCAAATCAGGGTGGTAGCGGTAAAATGTTTGCTGATGATACTTCAGTACCTCAAGTCTCTAAATGGCAGGACCCTAAAACAGTAAACGACGCCCGGTGACCTCATCAGGCCAAGAGTTATCACGTGATTAGCCTGGTTAAAAAGCACCTGCCATGCCCATGGTCCATATGGTTTGTTCTTGCACACATTTATTTTATCGTGATACATCGATACATACTTATATATCCTGAAAAAAGATGTACACATAGATTTAAGCATTATATATATGTTTATATTAGGTGTTACGTATTTAACGTATTTTGTTATATTAATCTTTGTGCGTGTAGCTGCATGTATAAACCACAATACATATATATATATGTGTGTGTGTGTGTTTTTGACATATGTGCGTGTGACATAATTCCATTAGGGACTTTATCGGGATACCACATTACGGAAGAAAGGTCACATGAACTATGTCTATATTAAATTAACAGGAATATATGTAATATATCCAAAAAATTTGAATTTACTATGAATTCACTTTCAAACCTGCTTAAATTATTCAGTTAAAAAAAGCACAGCTATAACAAGAGTAAAGACAATATTCGTTCCCGTGACAGTGTTTGGCTTTCTACATTAACCTGCCGACACGTGTGACGCCGAGAGCATTTGAACGATTCAAATTCCTGTGCCAACGCCCTAAAAGGTGGTGACCCCCGCCATAAACATAGTAACGAGTTAATCCCTATGAGTGGGATCAACGCAATAAAACGTTTGTTGACATTGTTCATTATACACTGCTATCAGTCGTACAGTAGGTATGGGTGATATACCTGATACCAAGATAAGTTTGTGCGAGCTGATGATTGGGTCCCGTGTGTTGCGTGTTTTATACTTTCACACAAACAATAAGACTCAGATTCAGTTGACACGAACATCTGTATTCATCAAATTATATTTCTGAACTAAGCGGGCGGCTGGGGCCGCTTGCAAGAGTGATGCTGTCGCTTACGGTAATTACTAGGCTCGCTTATGTAAACAAAACCAAGTGTTATTAATGTTAATTTTAATATACGTAACATCTCCCTTTCTAAAAGAACAAAAAAAATAAAAGCTTTGGGTTATTTGAACTGAATGAAGACCACATATGATCTTGGTGTTTTGGTAATGCTTCTCATAGCACGACTTGGTATGAGGTTCTGTTAATAGCAATTAGTATGTTTATGATGTACAGTTTGGGTTGTACATGAAAGAATTATTTTTAATTACTAATAAAGGATTTTGAGTTCTTACTATGCAAAGTCTTTCTGTGATGAAAATTTACTTATGAATTAAACAGTCTTTGTAAGCACTTTATCTTCACTTTGCCCCAAGGTCAACACGGAGTCGTACAGGCAGTTTTATTGTTCGCCCCCTGGAGGTTTTCTTGGTCACTGTCTCGATCTCTGTTTCCTGGGCATCTCTGCTAGCCTGGGATATCTCCTCCTCAGGCTTGTTAGAGCAACTTTCCGTACCTTTGTTGTCGGCTATATCCTCTGTTCTTTTGTTAGTGGATTTTGTCTGTGTGTCCCCATTTTCATCCGCGTCTATTGGTGCACCATTATCATCGTATGCCTCGTGTTCAGGTATGGCTCTAAGATGTTGTCTTGTTCTCCTTAATATTCTCCCATCGTTTCGCGTGATCTCATAGCTTTTGCCTTTCAGATGTCGATTGACCTTTCCTGGGGACCATTCAATCTGACCATGTCCTGGTTGTATCATCACACCATCTCCTGGTGATAGTGATTTCAGATTGCGTTTATGTGTGTGTCTGTCTGCTGCTTTGGCCCTTTTAGCTTCCAGGATGTGTTTCTCATTTGAGTGATGTTGAGGTTTCAAAGCGTCATCTGTTGTTGGGACTAATGTTCGGGTCCTTCTTCCCATAAGTCTTTGTGATGGGCTGGATTGTGTCCCCTCAGTTGGGGTATTCCGTATGTTAAGCAAACCAATATAAGGATCCTCCCTCGTTTTGAGACATTTTCGCCACATTCTTTTTACTGTTTTAACGGCTGCCTCTGCTGCCCCATTGGCTTGGCTGTGACCTGGACTGGATGTTTCATGGAGGAAGTCCCATTCTGCAGCGAACTTTGCAAACTCTCGCGACGAAAATTGGGGCCCATTGTCGCTCATCACTTTAACGGGTACCCCATGTCTGGCGAAGTGTGGTTTCAGTTTTGTTATGACTTCTTCAGTGGTGGATCGTTCTAAAGGGTCCACCTCTATGAATGTGCTGTAAATGTCTACTGTTACCAAGTAATCTTGGTTAGCTAGTGTAAAAATGTCTGTGGCTATGTGTTTAAAGGGTAACTCGGGTATCTCATTCATGATAAGCGGCTCTGTCTGTTGTCGGTCCTTGTACAGCGCACATGTTTTACACCCTTCTACGTACTGTCTTATGTCAGCTGACATACCTGGCCAAAATATTAGTTGTCTGGCTCTGCGCAAGCATGAATTTATGCCTTGGTGTCCCGCATGTACTTTCTTTTTCATGTCTCTTCTCATGCCAGCTGGTATAACAACTCTCTCTCCTCTGAGTATGAGTCCATCTTGTACGGTCAGTTCATCTCGATAATCGAAGAACGGCGTGACAGTGGAGCTTAGGGCGGTCTTGTTGTCAGGCCACCCTTTCATTATGATTTCCTTCAATGCTTGCATATCATCGTCAGCTGCTGTTGCTACTCTGAGCTCATGACGGCGATTCTTGTTGAGTGGGGTGTAATACACTTGACGAATGGACTCTTCATTGGATTTGTCCACAGGTGATCGTGAAAGCGTGTCGGCCACTGGGATGGCCTTCCCCTGTTTGTATTCTAGCTCAAAATTGTATTCTTGACACTTCAAGAGAAGGTTTTGTAGTCGTCGTGGTGCCTTGGCGAGGGGCTTTTTCCTTATGGACACAAGGGGCTTGTGATCAGTAATGACTGTGACATGTCGCCCGTACGTGTAGTGGTGGAACTTGGTGAGGCCATATGTCACCGCCAGCATTTCCTTTTCTATTTGGGCATATCGCCGCTCTGTTTCGGTAAGTGTCCTACTGGCGAACGCGATTGGTCTCCCCTCTTGAAATATAGCTGAGCCAAGGCCGTATTCACTTGCGTCATTTTCGATCACTAGCGGCTTTGTAGGATCGTAGAAAGCTAGCACTGGTGTCTCAGTGATGAGTTTCTTGACCTTGTCGTAGGTCTCTTGTTGTGAATTAGCCCACTGGAACGGCACATCTTTTTTCAGGAGGTCTAAGAGAGGCTTGAGGATCTGGCTGAGATTAGGTAAGAATTTTGCCATATAGTTCACGCAACCAACAAATCTTCTGAGTTCATTCACATTTAGGGGTTCCTTCATCTGAGTGATAGCTTTAACTTTTTCAGGGTCTGATTGCAGCCCGTTTTCGGTCACTACATGTCCCATGAAAGCTATTTTCTTTGTTCGCAGTTCGAACTTATCTATGTTCAGTTTGATTCCCACCTGGGAGCATCGCTCGAGAAAGGCTCTCAAATGTTTGTCATGTTGTTCGACGTCCTTACCATGTATGATGACATCGTCCGCAATGCATAAAATCCCTGGGACCCCTTCAAGCGCTTCTGCGAGTTTTCGCTGGAATATTTCTGCCGAAACCGATATTCCAAAGGGTAGTCGTTTCCATCTATAGCGACCGTGGCATGTCTGAAATGTGGTCAGGAAGCTTGATTCTTCCTCAAGTTCAACATGCCAATATCCTGACGATAGATCTGCTTTTGAGAAAACACGACTTTGACCTAGCTCATGTATTTTCTCTTCAAGGACTGGCAATGTCTGGTGCTCTCGTATCAAGACATTATTGAGCTCTGGTGGATCTAGGCACACCCTTAAGTCACCATTTCTTTTGTATTGCCACACCGGTTGACTAAGCCATTTAGTTGGTTCTTTCACTTTAGCTAGGATATCAAGCTTTTCAAGTCTGTCCAACTCTTTTTTGTATTTGTCTCGTATGGCTACTGGAGTTCGGCGCAAAGGCATTATCACTGGCACTGCGTCGTCTTTTACCCTGAGCTTGATCTTTCCGGGCAATTTGCCCAACTTCCCGTCGAAAACAGGCGACTGCATCGGTTGGTAAAGCTGCACATTTTCTTTAACAATGGATAATCTCTCTATGTTCCTTTCTAGTACTTTCACTAAATTCATGTCAAGTGCAGTCTTCAGGCCTATGAGAGGAGTCAGACCCATGTTATCGTCAACCACTGTGAAGGGTAGGCTGTATTTCTTTTTGTTCTTTGGATTCTGTACCGAGCATCTGCATGTGCCAATTGAAGTGTATGTGCTTTCATTCCACATATTAAGTTTCTTTTTCTTTGGCTCAATTGATTTGGCATATTTCTTTGGTAATGTATTACAGGACGCTCCTGTGTCTATTTCAAATACTACTTCTGACCCTTCCACGATCAGAACACATTCTAATCTCTCAGTTCCATTGGATTTTAGTGTTTTGAGCCATTCTTCTTCAGACTCTGTCCCACTAACTTTCTGATTTTTGTGTGATGATCGGACAGTATTTAACCATTCATCATCTGAAGATTCTTCTGAACTGACATATTCTCTTTCACAGATTTGTTTAAGTCTTTCTGAGCGACATTTTGATGCAAAGTGGTTCTTCTTTTGGCACTTATTGCATGTTTTTCCCCATGCAGGGCATGCTTCTTTCCTCATCCTGTGAATTGACCCGCAAAATTTGCATTCTTTATGCACCTGCCTAGGTTTGTCCTCATAGGTCTCTTTTGCATCTGCCTGTGGCCCCTTTTTTCGCTGTCTGTACTTTTGATTGGGTCTGACAACATTCACAGTCTCATCTTGCAGTGCACTGGTCTGCATAGTTGCACTTTCAGCAGTTTTACATATGTCAACACATTTTGTGAGGCAGAGTTGCCTTTCCTTTAAGAGGTCCATTCTGGTTCTTGGGTCTCTTATGCCCAGAACTATTCTATCACGGAGCATTGAGTCAATGCATTCCTCACAATAGTTACAGGTTTTCACTAATGATCGTAGCTCTGCATAGAATGTCTCAAAAGACTCGCCCTCTGCTTGACATCTTTTGTTGAAGACATATCTCTCGTATGTTTCATTTATTTCCCCAACGCTGAATTTTTCAAAGGCCTCAATTATCTCTTTAACGGTCCTTGTGGTCTCATCAGTGGCGAATTTAAAGCCATTGTACACTCTCAGGGCATCAACAGCAAGACAGTTAATGAGAAGTGCAATTTGTATTTCACGTGGTTGTCTGTCAAGTTTAGATAGAACTGCGTACGTGTGCCAGCGCTGTTTAAATATCTTCCAATTTTCTATTGGGGTCGATCCCAACGTTAGCGGTTGTGGGGGCCTGATGCCCGGAAATGGGGTATTGTCATCTGCGTCTGACATCACTAGTCTCTCAAGTTCATCAATTACACGGTATAGTGGCAATATTCAAGAGGTACACTCACCAAAGTTCGTTTCCACGACGAATATTCACGACTTATCCTCTTGTAATGTCAGTAATATCACACTATCCTGTGTTATCGCTCAGCCGCGGCAATGCCGCGCCGGTTGTCCTTTCCGTGAAAAGTCAGTTTGTTTTCTCGATACTACAGAAATCTGATTGTTTATGCACTGTTCCTGGAATGGATTATACTTCCGTGAACCATTCCTCCACCGCTGCCACCATGTTGCGTGTTTTATACTTTCACACAAACAATAAGACTCAGATTCAGTTGACACGAACATCTGTATTCATCAAATTATATTTCTGAACTAAGCGGGCGGCTGGGGCCGCTTGCAAGAGTGATGCTGTCGCTTACGGTAATTACTAGGCTCGCTTATGTAAACAAAACCAAGTGTTATTAATGTTAATTTTAATATACGTAACACCGTGTAGCAATTGCGCCGCAATTGCTTTTAATTTGTTTAACTGATATTGTTTGATAAAGTAATGTCTTCAGGTACGAAAACCTTAGAAAACCTTAGAAATAATATATGCATGTATGCGTGAACTTTCGGGAGCTTTCAGGTACCGTTAGCCCGTGTATCCAGTAAAATACACTTATATGGAGTAGATTTTCGATATATCAGGGAATCCTCAAATTCCCGCACACCCCTTATACATGAAACGAGCACACGGGTTTTAAGCTTACGCGATTTACACGCATATCCCACATATGGGTTTTTAAACTTGTACGAATCTAGTCTCGAGGGCACGGCTACGGCAACAGGCAAGGCTTTTCTTAATGGGATAGGCGTGTATCACGCACAAACGAGTGCCACTTTGGGGAGTTCCTCGGTGTTATGACCTAGCAGAGGGGGGTACTTACACATTCGGGACCGGGCATAGGCAATCGGATGTTTTGCAAGTGAGAGGCTATTTAAGCTCTGCCACGTAGTCCCAAACAGTATTGGGGTTTTGCAGAAGAAGGTCCCTAAATTACGTTAAAATGAGTTGAATCAGCGTTAAAAAAACAAAAGGGTTACCTCCACCAATAGAAAATTCAAGAATAAGAATTTTGCCAGACCAAAGAGAAATAATAGACTTATTTGACCGGTGCTGTTTCGTGGAATTACATTAAGCTCAATGCTCTCTGAGAGTGCTTCATAGAAAAAGTGACAATCGAATTCATGAATTCATTGCTTTGTGTAAAAAAAGTCATAATTAAAAAAGAAAAATCAAGGAAATACATGCAAACTGCCACGTGAACATGAGCTCACCACTGACCTCGCTTACGTGCTTGTGGTAAAGGAATAAAGCTAAATTTTGCATGGCCTGCAGGTTAAAAAATTTTGCAAATGCTGTATTAATGCTGTATTAATGGCGTTAAGACATGTATAAATTACGACAATGTATGCAAATTTCACCCTAATAGTAAATACAGGAATGAAAAACATTTGCCTCCTCTAACGCTACTCTATTGCTTTAACAGCTGCTTATTGCCGCCTACTGACGTACCCTGTCACTTCCTAAAAATAGTGTGTATAGACCTAAAAGGTGAGGAGTCCTTATGGTATTACTGAATTAAAAAAAAAATTGCGCCACGCACCGTGTTCCGCGAAAAAAAACCTCATATGAAGAAATAATTCTGAAACGTCACATTCTGTGCATAGCATTAATTAGTCTGATGACCCTTGATGACTCGTATTGCATATTAGTACATCAGCCAGAGGGTTCATCGGTACCAAACAGGTGACAATTGCTATCAATGATTTTTTTGAAAGGTGTATGTATTTAGATAATAAAAATGCCTGATAGCAGTATGAAAGTGGTAGCTTTCTGTAAAATATCAGCCTGTTTTGAAATGTACTTGCACCGAAATTGCAATTTGCAAGACACAGTTATATAAAAATATTATTTAATTATAACATTTTATGTAATGCCTTTTTTAAAACAAGTTTGATGTCAGCTGATAGTAGAAAAATATAGCTTTCATCTGGTGTGTCATTCATGTATATAGCTATCCAAATTCTAAAGATATCATTACTTTTCTTCATCCTGTATCATAGCAATTTGTATAATTATAGCTAATTTATTAAAAAAACACAAGGGGTATTTCTGATAAGATCAACCGTGACCAGTTTGGTTTTATAAAGTCATTAATAAAGTCAGCATGTCTGGCACCCAAGCACAATTTGTGGATTTGGGTGTGGTCAGAGAAAGGTGTTATTCCTTTCTTCAGTTAGCCGGTATATGTCCCATTGCCACAAACTGTCTGCAGAAAACATTAATGCATACCCACGCACTTTTTGAATTCTGATTGGTAAATCCTCCAATTATTCGATGTGGCTGCTTTCGGGGGCCAATGTATAGACTAAAACTCGGATGTCGCACGCCGAATGTCACACTTGACATGCATGCAGGCACGGGTACTCGGCTAGTTGTTTGAATATATGTTATTTACATGTCTCCGGTTGAAAAAAAGGAGACAAGTCATTTTATGCGGTATGTTTTTATTTGTTTTTTTTTTATATTGGTGCCTTAGTCAGTAGTGATATCGTACAAACTAGGCCGCCGTATCTGCACTTCTTGCCAAATTCGCTTTCTTATTCGAAATATATAAGAGCATTCGGCTGAGAGAGGGCTATGTTGTCTGCTGAAATATTTCCTTGAAAATATTCTAACAAAATTAACATATAAAATGAAGGCAAGAGCAGTAAATATACCTACAACATGTTGCTTGGGTGGCACCATAAATAAACGATAGATATTGCAGTTTGCCTTTGTGTCAGGACTAATTGTGAGGCAGAGCTGTAAGTTATTCATTCTGAGTTGCCTACGTTTTATACTGTTAACATTTCTGACAGGAGAGAGATTTCTAAATAAATATTATTTTCTATAACGGAAACCAGATGTTTATTTGAATCGCGGGGCAAACAGTGTTTTAACGAGAATATAAACCAGTTTGTTATAAAGCCAGTAAGTGCAATAACTCATCCTGTTCCGGTTTTATGTTTTACAAAAGTCCAGTAAATGCTAGTGATAAGCCCAAATAAATAAAATCAGTTGTGAAAATTGAACAAATCTAATTTAATTCTAACCTGCTTTGACTCAGGAGTTCAGAGATTATTTTTCAAACAAGACCCTAGCAGTCCAGTGTCAACCAACTTTACCCGATTGGAAGACATACATGGTTCGCCTTGGGCTATGTACTTGCACCAGAAAGTGCCATTAAGATCATTTTGTTTTTATCTTTAAAATGCAATTTTCACTGAACTGTCAAAACACCATGTTTCCCTGTCATTCCCCAGGTTTGAGGGAGATCATATTAATCACTGACTGTTCTACTGGCCGAACAAATATGATATCGATGGGGTTTATGGTTTTGCCCATAAGAGAATGTCATCTCTCGCTTAGTAGGATATAATTGTAACTGTTAGATCACAAAATGTAGATACATATTTTTAAAACAGTTTTGTTTTCATATAATTTTCTTTTATTTAAACCTTTTTAGTAGAAACACACGTGATAATAAACATGAAAGTAACTGATTTGTCATTCTCCTGGTGAGTTCTATTTTAATTCCTTGCAAGTGCTAACTTTCTTATGACTTGATTTGGCAAGGTAGCCAGGCTTGAAATAACTATAAGATATAATAGACTAATGAAAGCCCCGGTAATAATCCAAAATAAAATGACGAAACGATTTTCATATTCCACTCGGTGTTATCTTTCCAACCATGCAAAACAGAACTCATCAGATTTGATGTTTTTCTGTCAGAAAGCGACAGCATATTTATATGATTATGAACTTATAAACTGATATTGCTTATTTTCCTTTAAACTAACATTGAACATTACTTAGTTTTGTTTTGGAATATGGAAGTTTAAATACACAAGGGCCTAGTTGTGAAATAATGTAACAAACAATTCTTTAAAGAGTCTTTATCACACAGCGAACATTTTCACGCTGAACATAAGTACAGGTTCAAAGTACGTTTACATAAGTAAACATATTCTATATCTTAAATACATAATTACCTGTTACCTCTTCTGTTAATTTTGAATGTTTAACTTTACTATGTGCCCCGCTGGTCATAATGCTCAGCTGAATCTATATTGGTGAGTGATCTAATTCTTATCGACTAAGGAGAGTTTAAGAGAATCTGTATACGCAACGTCTGA
Source organism: Sipunculus nudus (assembly GCA_026874595.1). Lineage (NCBI taxonomy): Eukaryota > Metazoa > Annelida > Sipuncula > Golfingiida > Sipunculidae > Sipunculus > Sipunculus nudus. The sequence continues at coordinate 25,935,189 of CM049315.1, forward strand.
ACATCCCAGGACTAGCGATTTCGAATTGTGCCTTGATATATATCACCCTGATAATTGCAGTCTGTTATTCACAAAAAAGAAAAAGAATTCTTACTTTTTGCATTGTTCATAACCGAGAATAATGATGGTATATTATTAGAGAGTGAACTAAGAAATACCATTTCAGCTCTAGTCCATTATAATCGGTAAGCTACATATACATTAAATTTTTTTCCATTACAAAAAAACTGGAAATGTACCGGTTTTGCTCGCACAAGATAGGTAAACATAAATGGTGCCATCTGTAGTTTATATACTCGTAAAAGTCACATGATCAATGTTTGATAAAGCACATTACAAATCGTAGGTAAAATCAAAAATGAAATACAACAATAAGCGAATATAAGTTTATGCTATCCCTCACATAAAAGCTATCTCTTTTTATTTCCTGACTTGAATAGGAAGAACTGAAAAAGATCATTTTGACTCAAGTCAACGTAAGTGGCGATACTTACAACTAACACTGACATACCAGTCATGGGATAAATATGCTGGGTATTGGTCATTACATTATATACAAACACTTATGATCAGCAAAGTTAAAATAAAGTAGAGGCAAATCTTATAATAATTCAGCACACCTCATACTTATCTATCTTCTCCAATGAATAACCCATGGAATAAAATGAATTATGTTCTTTTTTTTGGCTTGCACAAGATAGGACAACCTATAGCTTACAAACAAAATACCAGTCCAGTGATCAATATTACTACATAACTTGGGGATGACAGTTGCGGCAGTTCCCGCTGTATTCGGTCACCGAAATAACGATATATCTGTTGATGTATTCTATATATGGAGTATTTTTCTTAAGGATGAGGCAGAAGCGGGGGGGGGGGGGGGGGGTTCCAGTCGCCACAACTTTTTAATGGGATTCAGACAAAGTTCTGTGTCCTGGAACCCCCTCCCTCCTTTCGGACCTGGGGACCTTTTTTACAACCTTGCCATCAGTCCTGGCGTGGACCCCTCCATTTTAAATCCTGGATCTGCCCCTGTGAGGGTATAAGAAAGATTAACTGTAGGTAAACACCTATTGATCATAAATGATACATCATTGAAAAGATTTTTTTGCTTGATATAAGTTTGGCATATAAAGTTGTATGAAGTAAATTTATATAACCACTCCTCAGGCGTTTTTCCTAGGGGTGAGTGTAACTATAAGAATGTATTACTAAAGCAGTATACCCCCAGTGGCCATAAATGGCATGTCATACTGAAGCGTATGGTTAAAGCTATCATTTGAGACCAACTTTGACTGGATACGTTTTACATATTTAGTAGTATGGGGCTTATAACCACTCTGAAGTCGGTGTCCTTGAGATGAAAAAATTTTATACGTCATCCGACATAAAACATCCATGTATTCACTGAAAGCTACCACTTTCATACTGCTATCAGGCATTTTTATTACCTACACATGTATACCTATCAAGCACTAATGGTGAAAATTTGTCACCAAAATGGTACCGATGATCCAAATTTTGGGGTCTGGCTGAAGTACTATATTAACAGTTATTGTTAACTGTTTTTCCTCACGGCTACGCCGTTTGTGGGCCAGGTCCATCAAAGACCTGAGCAGGTTTTGTCACTATCGAAAGTAGCGAAACCATTTTGAAAGCAACAAAACCGCAATGTTAAACTTGTGTAGTCTTACGTTTTCATAACACGGGGAGGCTTAGTTGACAAATGTAAACATCTTATTATGATATATTACAATTTAGATAAATTCAAAACTCTATAAAATGACATGTTTTGTAACAATACGTGAAGAATTTATAAAATTATTTATTGGTTGTCGAAAATTAAACGGGAAGGTTCCTGAATCTGTTGAAATTTTGTTTCGAGAAAATAGAGGAAAAATGAACAGACCACCATGACACCGACCCAGTGCGCAGTAATTATCTACTTATTTCATTATGTAATAAATATTTTTTTCACACTATGAATCGGTAACAGTAGATTATTCTAAAACTGTAGGAACAACTGTAATTTCGGCAAAATTGACCATATTGTATCATGTATATCCTTAAACAGAAGCCTGCAATATATATGTGAACATATGGAATTACGTTTGTGTATTTTTGTAATTTCAGCATGGAATAATACAATATGCGAATCGGGGTTTTCAGAAGTATCGTTAAAACACAAAAACAGCGAAATTATTATTCTTACCTGAAGGTTTACAACATTTTATAAACCATAAACGTAAACCCTTTTTTTATGCTCACGTTGAGCGTACTTGACACTGTCGTCGCTATAAAAAGGTAGGGAGTTTCAGTTATTGCTACTTAAACAAAGGCCGCACCTGTGGTAAGTAGAACACGTGTCTCTCATCTCGGGTCCGGTAAAACAGGGCTGATAGCGTAAATAAAAAAATATACACCAATCACGTACAACACGGAACCTGTTTTGGCTGCTTAACTGTTTTTACCCCTGGATAAGAGTATATTTTGTAAAACCATCAGGTATTAAGGTCAAACATGCAAGGAATGATTTTTTTTATATTCACTGCAATGGTTCTTTTATATAGTTATGATGTATTATGCTCAGGTGTGCTGATGCTGTAGTGTTATCAAAACATTCAGTTTATAGAAATAGGTCTATAACCAAACTATCCGTGTATGTTTGGCAGTCTATATACACAGTTGTACATGTCGGTCTCTGTATAAGATTACCTTTCAACAGGGGCACGTGGGTGTAACCGTATATATATATATATATATATATATATATATATATATATATATATATATACAGTGAAACCTCGAAAAAGTGGATGCTTTTTTGAGGTGGCTCTCTAAGTGGGGTTTGATGTGAAGAGCAGAATGAATTTGGGCCGTGAAAACATGGTTGTTATTTTGAGGTGTTCGCTTAACTCTGAAAGTCGAGGTTATATTTTGCATATTTATCACACAATAACTTACACCTATTTTTGAAATGTTGTATGGGTAAATTGTGAAATTCTGCTGTGAATCAGCCTAGAGCATTCTTGCAATATTTTTTTAGAGATTTAAAATCAGAAAAAAATTTCCTTCTGAATTCAGCTGTACATATCGCTTTAAATATTTAGTGTACAATAATAGTCAGATTTTAAGATAGAGGAATCCAGGGCAAAATCATTCAATACACAGTGTTCAAGGTATATAAGAAAAACGACATGCCTCTTAATTAATTAGAATGCATACCACACGACCCACGGAACAGATGAACATGACGGATGAATTAATTTCTTAATTCCCAAGAAAACCGATATTGACATATACAGTGCGACCTGGTTTTATAGCCCACAGAGGGAATATGCTTTCGAAGGTTTGATTTGTAGACTGGTTTATTTCAAACTCCATTACACGCATGCCGATTTTTATTACTGCAGTATCGGTTTCACGATAAGTCATGATTGCTTTGTTTGAGGCACGTAAAAAAAGGTCTTTCAAGACAAAGACTGGAAGGTAACGAGTGTTGATAAAAATACCCTGACCCCTGGACGCAATATATGGACCTTGTAAGGGTGGGTGGCTTGGGTATAAAATACTATGGTTGGCATTCAGTTCGCGAGGGTTTCAAATTCGCGATATTAGCGAAAGGGATATAATCGCTCAAAGGAAACCTCAGTGAATAAGAAACCACATGAATACAGTGAAAGTTATATATAATATAGCCACACTGGCCTTTTTAATGCAAATAATCTAAGCGACCACGCCTGTAGGTTTAAAAGTCGAAAGGAAAAAGATTGATATAGTTAATAAAACAAATATTTTATGTTGTCTATACATCAAAGATAGAAATAATAAAAAATTATCTCTTATTTTTGGCCTATAAGGGACAAGGATTCCGCACATTGTCCTCGTCAAGTTGTTAAGATTGAGCACACATATTAAATAATCTATACGATAATGGATACATTATGTGTATAGTTTATTGCATGGTAAGATCGCGAAAATGGAACCCGCGCGAATCATAGGAAATTTGGATTTCGCGAATTATTAGGCTACTGAATATGAAGACAACCACAGTAGACAGCAAATGAATCTAATCGGCAATGCTTTATGTTACACAAGTCGTACGAGGACAACAGAGCTCGCCTGTACAGAACTTTCAGAAAACAATGGGCACCACAGGACTGCATAATTTGCCTGTCATTTTTCTCTTGACCTCTGACCTCATTAAATATGCATCGACACTGGCGGGAATGAAACTTAGATTAGATATTAAATTTCCATTTTTTGTTAGACTTTTTTTAAAATTCTACAGATCATGCATATCACATATTTACCAACTGGGAATGGCTAATTGAGCAGGAGAGAGGGCCGGGGATCATTTTCGTACGGCCTTAGGTATTTTTCACAGGCCCTGAGTATATTTCAGATTCGATTATGTTTGATTATTGTTCCAAACCTGTACTACGTGTCGAGGCACTTTCAGGTCAAGCAAATGTCTTCCAAATTTCATTATATTGGAATTAAAACGAATGGGTATGAAAAAATATTTATATTGATTTTACATAAGCTGAACCAAGTTCCTGGAGGAAAAGCATATTTTCTGTTTATTTTTTCTACAAAAAAAAATATTGGCACATCTATGAACACTGGCAACTCGGCAGTGACGTCATCCAAAGGGAAATCCCCTGTGACTAAAAATTCTGAATCTCATCAGAAGCTTAGTATTTCTGACACTGTCCAAATACACTGTCTCTATGGTTTACCTTACCTTAAGAGCAAATACCGACAGAGTACATCTCTCTCACTTGCCACCAGATGGCGGGTTGTAATGGATCGTTTATACACACACAGGTAAAATTGTGAAACAATACACAAATAAAGACCAATCATGAAACTAAGGCTTGGAGCAGGTGGTCAGGTTCGGGTAAGATGGCAATGGCGGTAGTCTGTGTATAACGTTGGTACCGGCAATATTTTATTAACCACTATACCACCCTGCTTGCCAAATCTGGCTCAGATGAGCAGAATCTAACACACACACGCACACCCTCACACACACACACACCTTATTAAACAAAGACCTGCAAATGGAGGTTTAAAGAATAATTTCAACATGCATAGGCTTTAAGGTTGTAATTTATTGATAATATATGGAGATTGTGCACTTACTATAATTTTCTGTGTAGTGGTGCTGAAAGAATATACAAGTTCATATGCACTAATCATAACAGTCTGTGTTACAGTGTTAAAAGACACATTTCATTATATCCCGGAAGATATTCATAATATTATCATGCATGTAAAATTGAATCAAGGGATTGCTTTAAACAAAATCCACGAAACCTGACAAAATGCCTGTTACTGGTATCATGGCCAGGTTAATGTCACTCTTTGTTGGCAGATTATTTTTGTAGCCTTTCGTACGTTTGCCTTTCGTTGTCATAGATGTCACATAGTCTGGCGTAACGAGTATCCCTGACGTCACCTGGTAATTCGTTTACCTCCACTGATGCCTGTGAACGGATTGTCTGTCTCCTGAAAAACCATTTTAATCAGGAAAGTTGAATCGGAATACAAGGTATTTATCAAATTTTTTATCAGTTGACCAGATAACTAAAGTTTCGAGGCATTAGCTGCTATGGCTGAAATGTTGTGATTCTTAGAGAACCTATTTATATATATATATATATATATATATATATATATATATATATATATATATATATATACTGGGAAGGGTATACACAGAAAAGTGGTTCACTGCCAGTGGGATTCGAACCCACGATCTTCCGATTTCAGATCGTGGGTTCGAATCCCACTGGCAGTGAACCACTTTTCTGTGTATACCCTTTCCATCTATAAAAAAACAATGAACCAGTATGGCTACTCATACATCTATATATATATATATATACTAGTATATATGTTATATATATATATATATATATATATATATATATATATATATATATATTTCAGGAAAGGTTTGTTATTTGGCATTTCGTGAATGAAAACATGGCAACATGTCTATTGTTCATGAACATCAGATGTCGGCAGTTTATTTCTCTAGCATTATTTCTTACCTTTGCGTTTCGTTGTCATAGAGATCACATGGTCTTGCGTAATGATCCTCCGTGTCGTCATAATCTTGCTCGTTCTCATAGACATCTTCCTTTTCACCAGGTAGTTCTTTCATCTCCACTGGCTGTGATCGGATTGTTTGTCTCCTGAAATGTTTCGAATATTGAAAGCAGTAAGATGAATCAGAATACGAGGTATTTTTCAAACTTTTTTTCAGAAAGTCAAAGAAAATGTTAAAAGATTCACGAAATGAATGATTCAACTTGAACAATTCACCAAAAAACTACATTTTGAGGGAACAAGGTGCAATGGTTGAAATACAGAACTGTTTATATATATATATATTTGTACACACACACACACACACATATATATATATATCAGGCAAAGTGTGTAATTTGGCATTTCGTGAATGAAAACCTGGTAACATATCTATGTCCATGTTCATAAACATCAGATGTCGGCAGATTATTTCTCTAGCATTTCTTACCTTTGCGTTTCGTCGTCATAGAGATCGCATGGTCTGGCGTAATGGTCCTCCGTGTCGTCATACTCCTGCTGGTCCTGCTGGTTTTCATAGACATCTTCATATTCACCTGGTTTTTCTTTCACCTTCCCTGGCTGTGAACGGATTTTTTGTCTGTTGAGAAAGATTTTTGTTTAATATAAAAAGGAGGTTCGATCATTCGAATCAGAATTTGAATTATTTATCTTAATTTTCTCAGAAATTCAAAGACTGAAGATTACTTCTATAATTCGCCAGAAGAAATAGTCACTACGTGATGCTAAGAAAAAAATGTAATATCATTAAATGCCTAAATGAATAGGTCATTTTGTGAGGTGCTCGACTACACAACTTTACGGTTATAGGTAGTAACAGATATATATATATATATATATATATATATATATATATATATATATATATCAATCTGATCATTAGACAAGAATAAAAAAAACAAATGATTATACCGTATATTTCTTCTTGATTGGTAAGAATACGTTAAACTCTCGTTTAATTTTGGAAATATCATTCAACGTATAAAGGATCGAAAACAAGTGGACGAGAAAAATATAAGCTAGAACTCCTAAAGCCGTTACATTTCATTTCAATAGTCATTAAGCCAGACGAAGCATGTTTAAAGATATTTACTTCAGAATTTGATATCGGATATATATTACCTCAAACGCCTTATCTTCACGGCGCAGAACACCCATGTCATCATAAGAGCCACCAGTAAGAACGCAATGACACCGTACAACAAATGGATGGTGGTTTCTTTTGTGTCTTGACCATCTGAAATGGATTATGTAACTCATGTTAATAATTCTATTTTGGACCTACGGTAACTGTATAGCGTTCATACAAATTTTCCGTGCATTGTAGTTCAATTTTTTCCACATTCAAGAAAATTAATTATCTCATTTCATTACCTAGGAAAACCTAGGAAAACATATACACACATATTATACTTTTTCGTCCTACTACCCTGGAACAATGGTCAGTTTCTTACCAAACATGGATCCTTCCCGTTGGGACGTTTGTGTGGTACAGATGAGATCTTTGTCTGAAAAATATTACCATGGTTACAAATTAGTCACGGAATTCTTTTTGAAAACACCTGTTAATATATATGTTATACATGTGTACACGTGATAAGTTCCTGCCACCTGGGAGAATGGTCACATCTTACCAAACTTAGAATTTTCATGTGGATGGAGTTGTGTCGTACTGATGGTCCCGTGGCCTGAAAAAATATGATTGCAAAATTAATCACAAAATGAGTATCATATATATATATATATATATATATATATATATATATTTATTTATATATATATATATATATGATTCCTTTTTGTCTTTGGCGCTCCTAGGCAATTGGTTTGCTAGGTTTGCTATGAACCATATAGCGCTAGCCGTGGTGAATGGGTCTGTACAATTCCATGTAGCGTCCTTTGACGATGCGAATGGTCGACTGGATTCCTACCTTGAGGAGTACAAGGCGTCGATAAGAGGTTTCACAGACACATTCTTACCAAACGTAGGACATTCCTGTTTAAAAACTGGTGGCGAACCGCTGGAGCCATTACCTGAAGAAATACCGTCACAAATATTTCAGTGATATTTTCAGATATGTTAACCAGAATAAAATACTATATAGGTATGACTGATAAAGTTTAATGTAACAGGAAATTATATATTAGCTCTGTGCCAGCTAAGAACGTTTACTCAGTAGTAGTGAACCATATAATCATTTCTGATTCTTGAGAGCAATTAATATATGTGAGCCACCAAGTTTTTTGGCATGCCTGCGGTATGACTTTAGAAAGTGCATTATAAAGTTTCCAACATACTTAGGAATATTCCTTTTGAATGGCTCCTGGCAATTGTTCTGATATAAATTTTATGGTTTGGAAATATTATTTAGAGTAAGCTTATTTTAATTTCAATATACATGGAATAAAAAATGCAATATGTATCGTATCGTGTGCTAAGTATCGTCATAAACATGTTTTTTAGACACTGTATCTTTAGAATCTCACGAGTTTTTCCTGAACAGACGGAGACCTGTGTCACCAAGGATACAGGAACGTAATCTGATTCAAATCTCTTCTCGACAAGCAACGTTTCATCGTTCCCAGGACGACCATGCTTCCCACGTGGCTGTAACTTATAATACATATTATACCATGTTATATAAAGTTATAAGTAATATAAGTTATAAGTAATATATGAACACACAGACATTAACACATGAAGACACTTCCTTTATATTGTGCAACAGACTAAAGGTCGACCTGAAAAGCACCAGTATTCCTTTTTAAGTGCATGCAAAAAAAAAATTATATTTGAAGTACGCACGACATTCAATAGAGGATGCATATTTTGAAATGCATATCTGGAAACATGGTTCTTATTACATCTGTTACTATCTGACATATATTTTACGTCAATAGCCAAAATATGAACCTGAAATCCAATCAGGGCTTAAACTAGGCTCCTGTAGAAATATAGCGATTTTATGGGAGCACTCGAGACATAAATATAGGAATTTATAGGAATTTTCAGCCAGATATATAGGACAAATATACCAGTTTTGTGTTGCTTGGTTACTGACCAGGACCGTTAGTCTTAACAGCATGTAAGTGTCGGTTTTACTGGTTAGAATGGCTGTACTTATATGACTGCTGCACCTAAATGCACAGTTAAAAAAAAAAGACTAATAATTTCAATAAAAGCAGGTCTTTATAACAATAATTGATTATCCAATAGGAACACTTTAGTATCTTAAAAGTGCAGTCAATAAAACAAGGAAAATATAGGAAATTACAGTCTAAATGCTGGAAAATATAGGAAATTAAAGGAAACAATTCTTTCAAAGGGAAATATATCATATACCATATACTCAATTAAATGAAGGGTTACTCTCTTTATATATGATCTTATTTTGATATGTCACTCATTACCTACAAAATATTAATACCTGTTTCTCGAGGACAGGTAAACATCACATCACATATAAATTAAAAAAGAACTTACCTGTAATGCTTCAGTGTAGGTTTGTATAACTCGCATTAACAAGGATATTATGGGATACCGCAGTCACTGACAGACCTTCTGTACCAGAGCAACGCAAGTCTGTGTTGTGCAAAAATTGTTACAAAAATAGACTAAAAAGCCTGTATATAACGTCAATAGGATTTGGACAAGCATAGGGAAGCATTATGTGACTGTGGTGAAGAAATCGGATTCTTATCATGTCGTGGAATTTTCTGATCACCGAGTGCCGGGGGGGGGGGGGGGGGGGGGGCTGTCATAACTAATGTTTCCTCGTTTATGGTTTTGCCGGGGGAAAGCAAGATAAGGGGATTCCACGTCATCTACAATATTTGCCTTGTGTATTTACTTCATACTTCATTATGTAGATTGTGTACTGTCGTGTATGTATAAATGGTATTGTAAATAATATTATACGCTCTATTTTTCATTCATACATATTCATTTAACAGTTGGGGATAACCCATGTGTTGTACTTGACATTAATTTCTTTTCGAAGTCAGTGAATTCACATTCTGCCTGCTTTTTATATGTTAAATTACTGGCTTTATATAACCAGGAAAAAGTCAAGACATAAAAATCCTATACATTACATATTATACGTTAAAAATAAGGAAAACAAGGAGCCCAGAGAAAAATAACAATTATTTTATGTAATTAATTCTACATGAATAAGATTTTTTAAAAAATTTTCATTGAATGAATCATTTATTTTTTCACATTTTCAGAATTGTGGTTTTGGTTACCTTTTTATGAAGATCTAAAAATTGAAACATTTGATAAAGTTCAACTAAATATAGTTATGTGAAAGATGGCACTTTTGATGTAATCTTTATTAGGAGCCAAGCTGAAGAACTGGTCGCGGAAGCGTTTACACAGATAGCATCTACTTTAAGGGCAACAGGTTATAACGACACTCGGAGACTGAAGAAGCTTTATGCTCACCAATAGTCAGAGGCGTAGCCAGTGCATGGGGTACTGCAGGAGGCTCATGCCCCCCCCCCCCCCCCACCAACTCCGACTGTCTATGAAATATTGCGGAATAACTTTCAAGATGCTAAACGTTTTTTTTACGTTATATTAACTTCTGAGCCCGAGCCCTCTTAGTCCCCCAATGTCTTAGTCTGATTAAATGTATACAGATTATAACAAAGACAAATTAAATTCCTCACTTTCAAGGATTTTATACTGTGCCCTAGGAAACTTCTCGCTCGATCCGGGCCCCATTGAGCCCCCCCCCCCCCCCCCGGGTAAAAAGCTATATATATATAACTTAACATAAAACCAAAAGAGAGTCCTTCCCGGTATAGGAAGCACTTATCCGGCCCATGCAGGCCCCCTTGGAGCCTATTTAAGGTAATTCCTGACTAATAAATGTATATCAGTTGGTACAAATAATAGTGAGACTACCTTAATTTCCCTGGGGTTTAACTAGCTACTATATGAAACACCATTACTTCCCCGGGCCCCGATGAAGAAAGCACAAAAGAAAACGAAACTTTCGCATTTTAAAGTGCCTAACAGGACAAGGTCCTGGCCGGCTCAGGCCCTCTGAGACTCTCTTGAAAAAAATTATGTAAGAATAAAAGAATAGTGCGCCATCTGCTGTGTTACGTATTACAATATTTTTGTTGATAAATAACGAAAGATAGACCTGTACTTTATATGTCTCTTTTTTTACAATACCGACAGGATTAAGCAAAAATACTCTAAATTATCTTAGTAAAATTTATAATAAGTTCATAGTAAATAAATAAGATACATGCAGTCCAGAGAAGGAAAAGGCGATATCCCAGTGGTGCAGATGTCAATTCAGATTAAAGAGTTTCAAATTTCGAATGAAATTCACGGGTAGGGGGCATAATATTTTTCATTTTTGCTTCATTTCAGTATGATTTCTAAAATATATGAATGCATTAATACGCCTTCAGTTATAGCTACCTAGGGATACCGAATTTGTTATCCTGACTTTAGAGCTACAGAAGCTGGAAGAAATGTATGCAATACTCAAAATTGTTCGATTTATGTACTTTTACTCAATTTATCATGGAAGTTATAGGAAAGGGTAACATTAGACTCTGTACAAGTATGCTTTTTAATGTCATGTATCTACCTACTGCAAAGCAGTAAAAAATTAAGAGTTCTGTTCTCATATATGGTCCCTTATGTGAAACTTCAATGCCAAAAAAGGTTGGTTTTTTTTTTCGCAAAATCTTAGGGGTATGGGATACTTTTCAGAGCTGTAAATGTTAAAATTTACCTATCTTTGTCTAAAATGTGTATTCATTTGTACATGAATGGTGTATTCATTTGAACATGAATGTTCATACATTCCGGACAGGCCTATATACATATTGATTTCTTTCACACTGACAGAGTGACTGACTTGTACGTGTTCAAGAGTTGTTTCAACTAAATTTCTAAATTTTTCTCAACAGGCTTACTTTGACGCTTGATTTGAAACCTTTTGCAAGAGCAGATCCCGAGCAGATTTCATCATATAAACATCCTAATACCTATGATTTCTAAAAATAACCTTGGAATTTTGTAGTGTTTTGGGACGATTCATCTCTGGCCTACCTGGATCCCTGTCTACCGAGTGTTTCAAAAATTGAATCCGAAACCGAATTTTGATATCAAAACAAATGTTACAACGGAATGTAGAAATCTTAATTGCAATCTTACTAATTTTAATTGTATATATAAACAAATATTATTGTGTTTTTAAAATATTCAATAAATAGCCCCCGTTATATTGCTGATAGCTTGTTTTCAAAATTAGTGTCAGTATGTGCATGACATTATTTTTATTTTAACTGGATTCCGAGTCCATGACCTAGGACGCTGAGTCCTTGGAAAAAGGCAGACTCGAGACCTACATTACTGACTAGTATTCCCTTTTGTAAAATTTTGCAAGCCACATCAAGGACGATAAATTCTCATCGAACTGTGATCTCTAACACGTATTTGAGCACCTTTGAAGGTACGCCTCTATAAGTTAATGGGGACAATTGCGATGTTTGAGGTCTATTAAAGATAATCCCTTGACCTCTTTATAAAAACAGAAAAGAAAATGGCGATCCCACCGTCCACATGCTGTTAATTTTGTTTATATCGAGGTGTTTTTAGCAAACTGATTTAACAAAGAGCAAGTCAAAAGAACCACAGTTTTGCAATGGGTGTATTTAACTTGCGCATATATGCAACAAACAACGCTGAGTTACATGTTTTTGCTATTGTACCGTGTATGTAGCGTGTTTACATATCACTTTCAGATAAGCATGTTCATACATCCGTTAGAGGAGCGTTATTGGAACTTAATTTGCATGACTACCTACCATCCGTTTATAGGCACGCAGAGAAGGCCTGGACCCGCATAAATTTAACAGAAAAAAAGGTAGTTGAGAAAGTGACTTTAAGGTCGGGAATAAGGTCAATGTGCCCCAGATCTGAACACTTTAAAGGGGCCCAATCGCTTATATGACCTTTATAAACTAATGGAAATCCCTTGGAGCTTTAATAAAAAATAGGCCAGAAAACGTGAATATCACCGCACACAGGCTGCTTCTTTCGTTTATATCAACGTGTTTATAGTATGTAGGGGTCCGCAGCAAGTGAGGTATGCCAGAGCTTTGCAAAGGGCGTTTTGCAACAAGTGACCTTTATACCTCCGCATATATGCATCCAACCACCTTTGGTTCCATGATTTTCCGTTTGTTTAATTTACCGTGTTAACAAACATGTTATTGATAAAACAAGTTCATACTTCCTTCATGAAGGCCTTACAAGAACTTTTCACAACCAAAATTACCCTTAGATCATTTATATGTACACAGAGGAAGCCATAATTTTTTTTCAATAGATAGGTGAATGGACACATTTAAAGTTAGCCTCTTGTCATTAAGATCATGCAAACTGAAAAACAAAAATACTAAAGAATGGTTGGACAGAATCTGGTTTGCTTTACATTGATGGATTTTACTTTTAATTAGCTTTTCCCCTTCCAAACTCGTTTGTCGGTTAATTACCAAATCTCTCAAGCGCCATGGCAGCTGTATCATCATGACATTTTGCAGCCATATTGATCATATAAAAAATTCCAAAATGAGTCAAAATTTTAGTGCCATCTAAGAAGGTGACCTATGTAATCTGAGCCATATTGACATTTACACTTTTTCCCTTACAGGTATGAAGATATAGCACTCTTTTTCCAACATGGTTGACTATTCCTTGGAGAAAAGGAGGATAAATAAGTATAATTATCATTTTTAAATTGTCATGCACGTTCGGTGTTAAATTACGCAGATCATAAAGTTTGATCATTTGTGTAACATTAGTAAAATATGTTTTTTACCGAATACTTCAGGACTGATAACAGCTTTGAGCATCCAAATCTGCATGCAGATGGACCTTGTGACTGGTGTGTGAATGTAAGATGCAGGTCTGCCTTCTATGCTGTTTTTCATTATGTTAGTAAAATTGGTTATTTCAAGTTTGCCCTAGACCAGCAGAAAAACATAATCAGTTTAGCGTTTACAGCTTAAAGATAATTATGGCTATACAGCATATAAATGTTTAGGCATTTTACAAATTTAATGAAAATTCAGTCAGTTTATTTGACACATTGACTGAAATGTAAACAGAATGAAATACAATTGTCAGAAGCTGACAAAGATTTAAATTTATTTAATAAAAAAAGTCCACTCTTTTAACATTTGAAGAAAATGTTACACATTTTTGTTAATAATTATTTCTATGGCAAAATTACATTCTTTTATTTGTAAAAATGAAGGTGGGTGGGGATTGGGTGGGGTTAAAATAGTTTTTCCACTAAGGTTCCCCATGCACCCCCTGTTACCCATCTAATTGCGCTTCTATACTGATCATTTTTTGGCTCCACTGAAAGAATGTAGATGGCAAACTCATTAAAAGTAACAAATATAGTCGGTATATAATTGTGATTAACCCCTACCCTTTGTAATTCAATTAAGCATATCTTAATTATGTATTTGATATCAACAACCATGTAATTGAGTGGTTATCATTCGACGTTCTACAATTTTACATAATTGTTTTCATGCATTATTGCACATTTTATTGTTTTTTTTAATGATTTATTTAATCCATTAAATTTGACTTGATTCTCGTTCTTACTTAAGCAAAGATAGCCATAGTAGTTGTAAAATATAGTATGCATATTTAATTATGTTATAATAGTCTCCATATTTCAACTATATAATTCTTGCGACCCCTCTTCAGTCTGTGTATGTTGGTGTTATTACCTGATCAGTATTCTTAGAAAATGGCCTAGAAAGAAGACACAGCCATAAAGTTTACTTAAAAGTAGTTGGTTTTGCTAAATGACAATGTGTGTTTCACAATAAAGAGATATGTGAAACAAAAGACTAATTATATGTCGAATAAACTGACTGAAGTTTCAGTCAGTTTGTAAAATGCCTGATAATTTCAGTCAGCCTTTTATAAAGTGCCTGAGTGAATCAGGCAATTTGTAAATAAACTGAAATTTCAGGCAATTTACAGTTGACTGATTTTACACATTGACTGTAACATATATATGTATACTTTTATATAAATATATATATACATTTATTCAAACTGCCATTTTTAATTCAATATATATTTCGTTGATCATTAATTGGAAGATTTGGTATGTTCCCACACAAAATATATTTATTGAAGTGTTGCAGCTGTGGGCACCACATATTTCAGGCATATTTTTACGAAGACGGGAAAACGTTGGGCCGATCCCGGAGTCGAATCCATGTTGGTGGCGCACAAGTCCGGCGTACCAACCGCTCCGCTAGCAGAGCAAGTTTCACTTGCGAGACAGTTTGGTCCGCTTTATGTCACCCCGTAACACACCCCCTCTTGAGAGCGTTCTGCTATCAGAACAAGACTAATTATCCCAGGAGTCACTCTTTGGTGAGCTTATTCCCTGGGTCACAAAGTTTACCGTCACGTTGGACGAGCCCCCATTTTGTTACGAAGACAAATTATTCAGGGGAAAATACAGGGCCGATCCGGGATTCGAACCCATGTCGGTGGCGAACATGTCCGGCGTTCCAACCGCTTGCTAGAAGAGCAAGCTTCACCAGCGAGACAGTTCGGTCCGCTTTTATTTCACCCCGTAACAATATAAAGTAAGTGACTGGCATATACATGCATGGAAGTTTAGACTCGGTTTTGTCCTACTTTCCGTGAGTCGTATAGTGTCTTTCCCACTATTCCGAATAACGAAGAAAAAATTATGAAATAATATATTTCATTTTAACCAATTTACACTTTTCACTGTGGCATGTGGGGTTCATTTTGAGATTTCCAAGCTAGAGTCGTTTACCTGTATGAAAACAACTTTACATGTTGACAGATTCTGATAAAACCACACGTGAAACTGGCTAAAATGGTCTTAATTCACATGTGGTCTTATTAAACAGATCAGTTATAACCAATGTGAATACTTTCGGTTCACTCAAGGGTGGTCTTAACAGACAGGTTGAGGGTTTGAGGGTAGTTCCATTGTACCTACATGTGAGGACAACAATAACGCTTCTTAACCAGAATGAATGACAGCTTACTTATCCCACCCCCACATACACAAAGACACACACACTATAAATTATACGGGTTAGTCATATCATTTTAATAGTGCCTGTGTATGTACACGGCTGACTGTGGCTGTGGTCGACCTCGGATCAGCTGTCACCAGGAACAAGGAAGTTATTATGATTTAATCCAAAATGCTATAAATAAAAGTCAGCTTTTTCCCTCGGAACTCATAAACAGACAACACTTTTTAGCCACCGTAACCTCTTTTTAAGGGTTTCAGACCAATGTTTGTGGCCTGGACCTTCCTTTTTCGGACCTGGGGACCTTTTTTTATGTTTTGCCATTAGGCCTACTTTTCCTAAATCCTGGATCTGCCCCTGTATTCCCGGTTATCTGGCTGGTATACATTAAGCCATGTTTGTTAACAAGGATTATCATCGAAGATGTAGGATGTATGTGCATAAAATACATCAAAGGGGGCGGAGAAAAATGCCAAATTGGATAAAAGTACACCAATTCCATTAAATATGTATCTAACTGGGAAAATGTAATATTTCCATATTCACAGGATGCGAGTCATCCCCCGAGCTTTGAAGGTAAATCAACGGAACTGTTTAGGTAAAGATGCTGTTTTACCCTGATATAAATTCAGTTATTAATGATAGCCCATGTATCCATCAGATATCTTTAATTTTTTTACTCGATCATCCTAAATATCTATATGAGCATACAACTGAAATATCGTATATGTTGTCAACTTCTTTACTGTACTTATGTATATGCGTCAGTTTTATTTATTGTATCTTATGTTTTATTTGTAGCAGAAACTCATTGAAAAAGAGCACTGTTCCTGTTAATATATACTGTAATAAATAGAACCAACATTTGTAAAATTCTTAATTTTAGGTACATATGGGTCATATGAAAAGTACATTTAGGCCGTATATGCACTAGTAAATAATTAGGAGCGTGAATAGGTTTACTCTGTCCGCAATAGGCCATTAATCGACACAAGTGAACTACAGTTTGGACGCAAAGCGTTCTTCTACTATAGACTAAAGTCTTGACTAAATCCGATTTTAGATTCGAACAAAATGCGGATACGGCCTGATGCTACAACTATATCTCAAACGAGGCAGGTACAGGAATATAGAACCTGAAGTAAAACTTCACAAAATGATGCTGAAGATTTACCCTGACCAAAGATATAAAGCTGGTGTTATATATATATATATATATATATATATATATATATATATATATATATATATATATATATATAAAGGTCTTACATATACAGCAGTTCGAACACCGGGATTGAAAGATTGAAGCGGCAACGATTTTGTCTTAAAAAAAATAAAATCATTTTAAATAAGTTGACATGGCGTCACACTTACTCTGTTTTAAGAGGTTTAACCGGTGAATTAGGGTCGCATATTATAATCATCATCATTTGTATGTTATTTGGCTGGCTGGTTTCTGATTTTGTGTTTTTTTTCTGTTAGTATCTTTTTTTCAAAAAGGTATATATGAACAAATTTTGATGAAATTTGTTGTAAAGTTACGGCAATATATACGAACAATCTATAAGATAT
The DNA here is from genome assembly GCA_026874595.1 of Sipunculus nudus. Taxonomy (NCBI): domain Eukaryota; kingdom Metazoa; phylum Annelida; class Sipuncula; order Golfingiida; family Sipunculidae; genus Sipunculus; species Sipunculus nudus. The sequence goes on from CM049315.1 coordinate 25,952,973, forward strand.
TAGAGAGAATATGGATCATCATTATGTTTTAAAAATGATTATTTACCATTTTGAGAGAGGGCAGAATATTTATCCAGAGCCAGAGCCAATTACTGGTATTGCGGCCCAGCAGATGCTACCGTGATCCAACCATGGTGTTGGGTAGCACACACTAAAACATCATAGGATCCTGAATAATATACATTTTTGTGGATTTTGACTACGTTTGTACATCTTTGTCTACATACATGTAAGTACGGCGTTAAGGTAAAGTGTGAATATACAGTCTGATGTGAGTTATCATGTGACTGATGATGTCAGTCTCAGCCGACCTTTCACTTTTACTTTCCTGGTCTCTGCGGCCTGTTCTGTCTTGTAGCTTTTTAGGGCTTCCTGGTGAGCATACACCCCCAAGCGACTGTAATAAGGTTATTCCTTCTACATAAACCTGGCACCCATGATCAGCCCAGCATCCATTCACTCGTGGGTCGAGATAGCACACCCTTGTGGTAGAGACTTGGGCTAGGAGTCTGAAGGGGGCTGAACCCAAGGTCACCTGTCCAGCGCCCAAAGCATTACGCCACCACGCGCCGTTTAGCATTTAACGTGGAATCTTAATAAAACATCATGAGATCATCCTGGTAAATAACGTGTGTGTGTGTGAAAGAGTATTAGAAGATAGTGATATTTACGATTTGCATCAACAAAACTAATCCTCGGGTTTGACCAGTTTTCATCATTATCTATGATTTATGTTGGGTGTTTCTCGTGTGCACAAAGAGATAGCTGCTGTGTTTCTACATGGAGTGACATTTGACCTCCAATAAGGAATAAGGAATTTTTTGTAATAATTCATAGGAAACATTTTCCAAGACCTTTGCCCAAAACCTTTACCCACCCCCCCCCCCCCCCCAAAAAAAAAAAAAAACCCGCTCCCCGTCATGCAAAAGATATGTCTCAAAAAAGGTCGTTGGTTGAGAGCAGAGGGGAGGTTTTCCCCTCTCGATCAGTACCTGTTCACGGCTCATTAGACAATTGTATTGGAGTGATAGTCTTTATGTTCGTAACCCCATTCATATGGAAAACTGCACAGCAACGTCAATCCGTCCTGTTTCAATTGTATAGCTGTACACCGATTGCAGTCCTATAATAGGATAGTTAGAGCGGGGAACTGACGCAAATAAATCACGTGCCCCATCATAGAATTTGTTATAACCCAGTTGCCCTGTCGGTCTGGGCCCCAATGGTATAGACACATCAGGGTTGGGACCAGGTACTTGTACCTGTACCTGGACCTGTACCCGACTGTCATGAGCAGGAAGTACCTTGTACCTGTACCTGAAACTTAAGTACCTGTACGTGGTATAAGGTACTCCAGGTACAAATGTGATATTTGAACTTAACACAAGGCTTGGTCAATTGCATGTACACAGCTGTCACACCTGTCAGGGTAGTTACCTATTTTAGGCAATGGTAATTACAAAGGATTCATCCCTGCTGCCTTTGTAGCTAGCTGTGCCGGCAAGCTAGTCAGCATCAACCCTCCAGACAGGAAGTTCATTGTTGCATTATTAGCACAACTTCAAGTATAGGACACTAAAAAGTATAGGAACAGCGCTGCCTACGTGTCTCATGTAGACAATTGTCCAGCATGTACACAGAACAGGGTTTGGGCCAGGTACTTGTACCTGGGTACACAATCGATCGTTACGTGAATTACATGTAATGATACTAGAAATGGACATCAGGTTGGGTCAAGTATAAGTGTACTGTGCTGTCACCCCTGTCATGGCTATAACCTTAATCAGGAGGGTTAATTACAACGTTTCATCCCTACAGCCGTTAAAGTTGGTAGGGCTAGGGCTAGAAGCATACTGGTCTAGCAACCTCCAGCATCTACACAGGAAGTTCATTGTGGCATTATCAGGTATAAAGGGTACAGAGCAAAGGATATGGACAGTGTTACTCACATGCCACATGTCTATTATGCAAAGAACATTGGTAAAGGAAAAATAAAGAAGTGAAGAAAATACAGTGGAACCCCGCCTTAGGACCACCTCCTTTGAACTCGTACCCAAGACTGGTGGCGCCACCTAGGTTGCAACCCTCGCAATTCTTTACGTGAATCAGGCACTGTGTGCACTATTGAGGCACATATTTGCGACAATCCTGCCAACTGAATAATTCCATGTATTTGGTCTCGATCGATATTTTAAACAGGCGAAAGAAAATCGTCCCCTCGCTCGAAATGTTTTTTTTTCTGCAATATGTATATTCTTGATTGAAAATATTTAAACTGTTAGGTAGATCCTATGGTGGGTTTAATACTTAAATATATAGTCGAATTTTTATATATAGATATTATTATATACCTAAATACTGTCTGTGTTGCCCTTAGGGGTTTTAAGCCCAAAATACATACCACATCCCATCACCCCATCACTGAGTCAAATTACCTTTTCTAAAGTGTTGATTTTCACAAATTTTAAAAGTTTAACCCCCTTTCTCGATCTCCATTCACACGTGGACCTTTTTATAAGCAATTGTACATCAATCAGTGTGAACGAAGGTAACCCTCCTCCCGCCTTAAATCCTGAATCCGCTCATGGCAATGCATTTTTATTACACTTCATGGACAATGAAGGGCGAGGTTTGGGCGAGTTATTATTCGGCCATCAAAGGCCTTCAGTTATTTTAATTTGGGTGTCTTCAGCGCAAATTACAATACATGGCGCGAAACACCAGAGAGCACGTGACATTTTGATCAAACAATTTTTTTTCTAAAACTTTTAAGAGTGTTAATAGATCGCATATATATTAAAACATGTTTTACATAAGCTTTTATAAGCATATACATGTTATGTGTTCAAAAACTCTACTTTGTTTCTTTTTTTCGGTGATGTAGGCCTAATTTAAATAATAATAGACCATCTGTCATTCCTGCCAACCTGGCCAGCAAGTGCCATTTGGATGAAATGTCTCAGACCGAACACACGTGGTCTTTTTTTAAGGGTAGGTAAAATTTTTCTGTCGAGATTTTTCAAAAGGTAAGAGCAACACATGACATGTGTGCAATGTATATATTTAATGTTGTTATCATAACTCAGTAATTTATGCTGTGGGGATAACGGGCTTAACTCTTTTTTTTTTTAAATTTTGTACGATTTTACAACAGGTGCGACAAGAGTATTAAGATAAAATAGGAACGCCTGGCATCTAAAACTGGTGATTTATAATTTTAACAGGTTCTCTTTAATCTTATAAGGTAATATGTGATACATATATTGCGGTTACTTGCCTTATTTTTCTCTAGCCTCGCCCTATTTAGAAAGTTTATTGAACCATAATGTCGCACCAATTGTAAAATCGCTCCCGGAATTTAAAAAGAAAGTCCTAAAATATTGTACAAAAATGAAAAAAAATGAAAAGACGATATGCACATGTACAATTTTATTTTTTTTATTTTTCATATATAGAACATTTGGAAAAACATTTGTAAACTGTAGATAATTTTAAAAGGCAGAATTGATTCAACTATATCTATAGTTATGTTAAATAAACTAATTGATTTCAAAAGCTGGTTCTTCTGTATTAAAATAATTATTGTACAACAAGTATTTAACAACTAAAAAATCTTAAAATTTTAAATGTCTTAGATGAACACTGTTACTTCGCGTATATGCTTGAGTAAAAGTATTTTGTTAGGTAGAACCTATGGTGGGTTTTACACTAAATATATATATTTAACAAGTAAAAAGTTGGTATATTTTCGAAAAGGACAAAAACATGTTCCATGCAAAGACATAAGCTGTACTGGTTATCACTAAATAGAACGCATTTGTAAAAAGTCTGATACACGTCAAACCCCGGACAGGGTGATCCTCTGAAACCTTGCTGTGTAGGTCTACACACCTGTTACAACCACCCAAACAAGGTCACCTCTAGTACAAGGCCACCCGCTTATAACGGTCAATAGCTCTATCATGATACAGCTGTACCATTGGAACAGAATCCTTTGAATTACAGTGTTTTATCTTGTCCCACCAATATCACGTACAGAAAATTTAATGATTTGTTCCTTGGTTGTGTTCGTAACCCTCCACAATTTTTCAACAAAGTCTCTTAAGATTTTCAAGTTAATTTCCAAAGACACAGAGGGTAAAATACAATCCATCTAGCCTACTGGCGGTGGTATAACAATAAGACATTCTCGGGTACTTTACATCAAGGACCACTGATGGTCGTGGATGCATTTGAGGTTGTATAATAATTGCAAAAAGATGTAAATTCCGGTATATTTTTTTTTTATTTTGGCAGATGCATAGTGGCCCGCACTAAATCCCGTTTTTAGCTCTGCTGACTGTAAGTCATCTGAGCTATAGCGATCACCTATGTCCGTCCGTCCGTTAAAAGGACACGCAGCATAATCGTTAGACCTAGACACTTATCTGTACATCCAGGGAGGTCCTAGGCAAATCTACTTGAAAACCTGAAATTAACAAGCTGTTAGTAAGAATTTTTAAGAAGAGTGCTTACTCGGACATCAAAGAGCGTTGGCATAATTGTCGCCCAAACTTAATTGCCCTATCAAATTGTCACGGCCGTGATCGGCTATGGTACTCCGCTTATCTTGTCACCTCATTAAGCCCTGTGGACAAATTGCCCGCTCCGATGTGGTCTGCGCTCTTGAGTACTTTCCTTCGACCCGACATATAAGCTGTGATTTTAAGAATTAAAAAAGTACCAACGGAAAACCATTTTCATATTCTGCGCATTTAATAATTAACTGATACATTTATGCGCATGAAGAAGTGTTCAAACGCTGATATTATGTGCGAGACACAGGCCATGATAAGTCATTAGGATCTGAGATAGTCATTCAAAAGGCGGCATGTGTAAGTAATTATTGTAATTTCAATTTAAATGGTCCATATTTGTCATCAGAAAATATTCTTTCAAATTACTATTCCATTCTTAAAGACAATAATTTCTCTTTTGATTGTGATTGCTGTTTGAAAGAAACGGGAATTTTGTCGAACAAACGAGAAATGGCCCTTTAAATAAAAGGCTTCCGGCGTCCGGGTCGGTGAAAACCTTTCTTAATCTCATCGGCGACTAGACGTCAGATTCGTATTGTTTATGGTAAATTAACACTGGCATTTTGTCAACTTTTATGCAATTATGTCAGTACAGTTTCTGCGTTGTGCTTACTATTGGTCTTAGCACCTATTATCAGTCCACATGTAAATTAGGAAATTAAAAAAAAAATAAAACAGTGAATTAACTTTCCTAAGCTATCATCAGGTTGACAATTTTTTATTTTGATATATTTATATCACTACTAAGATCGGAGGAGCAGTACTTTAGTTTTTGGCACAATCGCATGGTAGCAACAAGTACCCATGGCGCCAGCGGTCACGCGAGTTTGGTTTCACACCCAGGTATGAGGTTCTTATCAGATTTCGCAAGAAACGTCGTACCGGCAATAAACCGGGAATTGGGCACTCTTTCTCTTAAAACTTCTTGCTGTGACAAATAGTTTCGCTTGTGCTCAGGATTTCTTTCATTTCCAGACTGTTGTCTTTATGAGAAGACATAAGGACGCCTGCAGCCCCCGAGGTCTGGCGTCGTATGATTTGTGAGGCACCCTGAGGAGTCTGCAGCCCCGAGGTCGTCTGGTGTCGTATCATTTGTGGACCAACCTGTTAGCGTCTGCGGCGTCAGAGGTCTAGCATCGGATAATGTGGACGACCCTTGGACGTCTGTAGCCTCGAGGTCTTGCGTCGTATGACAGGTGGACCACCCTGTTGGCGTCTGGCGTAGTTGCATGTTGCCTCTATGGGAAAACAATTGAGGTCTGACGACCTTTATTTCTGCCTTCCCTGGTGGACATTATTTAAATGACTGTCCCGAGACATGTACCATGAGGCCGGGGCCGAGGTGCCGCTCCCGCTTTAACATTAATATGATTTTATGCACGTAAATGTATGCAATGAAATTTTGTTGTACCTGTGAAACTATTATAAAACTGATCAATGAATGAATAAATGTTTTTTTTATGTTAATTCATTTGCTTTCAGTTATTTAAAACTACAGAATGAGTGTACATGTTGAGTGATAAGGGAGTCTGGGGAATTCTGATTTGTTTCAAATTATGAAAGGGGAATGTAAACCACATTAACAGGAAACTGCATGAACCGACCTCGCATGGGAACATTGTATTAGGCCTACTCCCGAGGCCTCCTGAGAGTCCTTGTTTACTGCCCAGGCCTCCAGAGAGTCTTGTTTCCTACCCAGGCCTCCTGAGAGTCTTTATTTACTGCCCAGGCCCCCTGAGAGTCTTTATTTACTGCCGAGGCCCCTATAGTTAGTGAGGGCCCGTCTCTCGACGCTTCCCTTAATTAGTCCATTAGTATATTTCGATTTGTGTTTTCGAAAATGTAGATATCTTGACCTTGTGACCTAAGAAATTTCCTACAGCTAATTGTCATTAACTTGCACCATTTAGATGTTCAGTACAGTGAAACGTGTCTATAACCTGTTAATTAACACCAGCCTCGGGTGTACGGAAAGCATTCATAGTGTTTCAAACCTGACTGGTACGACCACCTATGAATTAAGCCCACGGGGGTCTCTTACACAGATTTTACTGTACACAATTTTATTTTCCTTTTCCTAACAATCTTTTTAACAGGTGGCTCCAGCGACCTATGACCTAGTAACCTCAAAATCTAATTAAGTCTTCACCTTTGGGCATATGTGAAAGATGGAAGGTTAGGGATAAAAAGTATATTTACAATGCACCCAATCAAGACTCCGCAATCTTTTTAAAGAAGTGGGTCCTGTGAACTTCCCTTAACCCCGATATCAAAATGATTCTTAATTAAGTGGTGGTGATTCTTAATTACGTGGTGCGTCATTAATATATTAAGTTTGACACACAATATGTCAATTCCGACTGGGGTTATTATTCAGAAACAAATTTGTTGCCAGATGGTGTCTGTAACTTTGACCTTTGAGTCTGAAATAGATCGGGTTCTTCCGCTATTCGCAGGTCCGCTATGTATGCATCACGGAAGGTTTTGGATGAAAGGTTTGGCTTAAAATGCAACCACAAATTTTTATACAAGTGGGTCCTGTTACCTTAGACCTCATGACCCAAAATTAAATGGATTGTTACTTTATTCGTTGGCCATACATCAACTACGTTTGAAACTAATAAATAAACCCTGAGTTACCATCCAGAAAATAATTTGACGGACATAGTGTTTTTGATTCTAACTTAATTCTAGCTTGTAAAAGACGTTGAAGAATCTACGACCAACGAGGCCTGAGGAGTTATGTTAAATCGTATATATTCACTTTTTCAGTCGTCGTATATCATCACATCACTACGTGGCAGAGCGCCCAAAAAAGTTTTCCCAAAAACACATAAACGGCGCTATAGCGCACCACGAAAGGTTAGAAGCACAATGTCCAAACACTGAGTAACCGTAACATACAGAATGACAAAAAAGCACAGACAGGTTGACAAGGTTATTAATATAGGGCATGCGCTTATTCAAACCGGGCACTTATACACACACACACAAAGTTTCTGGACACTAGATGAAACCAACTGAGAATCTGATAGTACAAATATAATTTTGGCTGTAATAAAGGTAAAAAATGCTGTAAAACATAAAATAAGTGGCGCCACCCAGTCTTCGGGAACTGGAGAAACCAGTCAAAATCTAATTAACACACAGGGCTTAGGGACTCTAGATGAAACCGCATAAAATAATTATTTTAGTTTTGAAGATGAAATTTATTTACAGGTAACGGTTACAGCAATTGGGCCAAGAATAGCTCCACAATATGCCAACGCTTTCATGGCCTTAGAAGACGCATTCCTCAATTCGCAAATATTAAAACCACTTCTCTACCTGAGATATCGATATCTTCATTATCTGTCAGCATAGTATGGACGAATTGCTCAATTTCTATAGAGAATTGAATTCTTTTCATTCAATATCAAATTAAAAATGGAACATTCAACTGACTCGGTCAATTTCTAGATACGACGATCACCATTAAAAATTGCAAGTAACAAACATCCACATGCCGGAAGCCGACAGTCGGATACAATAATTATTACATACATCCTACACGTTGTCACCCGCCACATGTTGGCAAATCTATTATATATAGCCAAACCTTACGGTATAACCGAATCTATTCCAATGGAGCTGACATGCATCAACAAATCCATAAACTACGGAATAATTTCATTGATATGTGATACAAGCTACATATCGCAGAGAAACAAATAAGGAAAGCCACAAAGGTCCCACGCAACACCTACTAAAGCCACATATTAACGAAAAAAGAACGGCATACCTTTAGTCAATACGTATTATCCTCGACTTTTGAAACCTCTTAAGGGTATTATCCGTGACCTACAACCTATTCTTTATTCAGGTGACAGCTGAAACCCCCTTTTCCCGAATTACCGATACTTTCTTTTAAACCATCCAGCAACTTACACAAAATAATTAGTGCGTGCCTGTACTACTAACACCACAAACGGCACATTCCCATGTAATAGACCACGCTTCTGCTCATGCCAAACAATTTTAAGTAGCGACGCCTTATTTATCCATGGAACTAAATACACAATTTAAGGGCATTTTAATGGTAAAACTAAGGGTGTAGTCTACACGATAATGTGCAGACTATGCCCGGAAACTATATAAATACATTAAAGGTAAACGAGCCTTATGCTTAGTATCAGACTGAATGGCCATTAACAGGCAATATAATCTCTAGACAAGAATTCACCGGTTGGATGTCATTTCTCTCAACGAGAACAAACTCATTGACAAATTTGATTGCATAACTAATAGTAGAGTCATTTTGTAATATGACCTCACACAAATTGCAACAAAAGCTATTCCATTTGTTTAGTACCCCAGAAGGTATCCTTTTGAACATATAAAAGTCCTCAGATATTCTCCTGGAGGAAAGTAGTAAAATTTGGGAATATCCAAAATGGCCGCCAGATGGCCTAGAATCCATCAATTTTATTTAATGAAAAGGTTATAACTATATGTAATGCACTATTACCAATGATAGCACGACTCAGAAGGCATTTATATACTGAGCAGGTGAACCTAACTTGGTAATACGCAGCGCTCACCTATCCTGCACCATCGTAGTAATTAGATCTTCAACAAACACGCAGAGGGATTAACCGATATACCGGGTCAAAACGGAATTGTTCTCGCACATGGTAGTTGTTGTTAGAAAATATACTGAACAGCCACGATTGGTCTGGTTTATGTCAAAGACGAGGCGCCTGCTTCTGAAACGCTCCAACAGGTTATTAGATGCAACTGTCAGACTAACTGCAGCACCTTCAGATGCACGTGCAAAAGGAATCGTATAACTTGCAACCTGGCTTGTTGAAACTGCGGGGGCTCTAGTTGCGTACAGGGTTGCCAGCGGTCAAGGAATGTCAGGGAAAATATTACGTTTTCAAGGACAGGGAAAAGTCAGGGTATTTCATAAAAAGTCATGGATATTATGATGAGTATGTAAGTCAGGGAAAAAGTCAGGATATTTTTAAAGGCTATGGCGACTGTAGATGATTATCAGGTATAAAGCCTCAATGAAGGCTTTTTCATCTCATGAGCCAGCGTTCAATAATTTCACACTATATTTTCATTTTTCCTTTCAATTAAAGTTGTGTTATGTCTGTAGTTAAATCTTATTTCCCTTTGATTTTTGTACACACATGTAAATTGATGATGCATAGCAAGGATACACAAATGTATACATGTTGCATCAGCTATTAAGGAAGGCCACCAGTTTCTTATCAGTAATACACAACTCATATAGAGTACAAGTAAAACAGAGGTAACAAAGTACAAAGGCAGATGTTACATGTATTTGTTAATTATGCACAGGATTTTACATAGCTTGACATGTGCTTGACATTCTGATGCGTATTGGGCGCAAGCCCTGTGCGTTGCTATGGGAACCGCACTTGTTGAACTCTGGTTTGCTCGCAAAGAGTAAACACGGTGAGTTCGTTGTGGTCTAGATTGTTCGAGACTCGAAGTTTCTGGACTTTGGGGTAAAAAACCTATGAGTAGGGGCTGTGTTTGGAGCCGGCAGAAAAAAAAACAGCGGTCACTAAAGGGTGCGACGTTCTCGTCAGCCTTGGGACCTACTCTGATAATTTCATAGTTACATATATTCTACGGACTTTATACAGACTTTATACAGATTTTACATAGATTGTCTTCAGTTTGCCTTTGGAATTTTACCTAAACTTCACTTCTGAATTACAACCGATTTTGTCCGAGATTTAGTTGGACTAATCACCGGGAGGATTTTTACTTAACCGTTCACGTGGATTATTTGTACTGAAAGACTTGTTGGACTGTGACAGTTGTGGTATCCAGGATCCGGATTCTGGTGATGTAAATTTTTTATTATTGTTATGTCTTAAATACTGTGTAATTGTATTGATTTAGTATATTGTAATGTTAGGATTGTTCTAAGAATAAATAAATATATATATATATATATATATATATATATATATATATATATATATATATATATATATATAATCTGTCTCTCTCTCTCTATTAAATATCTCTTTCTCTAATAATATATATTTATATATATATTATCTCTCTCTTTGCATATAGATTTAATCTATCTCTCTGTCTCTAACTCTATTTCTCTCTCTTTCTCTCTGTTTCTCTCTCTCTCTCTCTCTCTCTCTCTCTCTCTCTCTCTGTCTCCCTATTTAATCTCTTTCATTATTTAATCTCTCTCTCTCTTTCTCTCTTTAGCTCATATGGCTCATATTGAACCATTGAAAACTTAATAAAATTCACACATTTTTTGTTCATGAAATGTATCCTTCTCTGTTACACTTGAGCCCATATTTCCTAATTGCATCATTAAATGGTTTCAGGCCAAAAGTATCGTTCATTACATAATGCACATGCGCTTTATATCTAATTGGCTTGTTTTAACATGCTTATTAAAGGTAGGTGATAACAAAAACGATAACAAAAAATTGATATAACCAATGTGAAACACAATATCCGTTAATAAGTCTGCCAAGTTTTTTGCTTGAACTTTTTATGATACTTCAAGAATGTCAGTCCCAAGATGAACATAATTTAGAATCTAAGTATAACTTAAAAAGTCATGAGAGGTAAGTCCGAATACTTTTAAAGATATGTTGTCATGAAATGTCGTCATTACTTTTATGACAAAAATGTGAAATAATAACAAATCTATATTATGTTGTTATGCTGTAACAAATAGTGCATGGTTATTTTCTCTGAATATACTGTAATTTTCTTCTGGTTACGTTATAATGTATAAGAAATTCGCTAAAGAAATGACCCTAATTTACAATGTAAATCCCCCCTACCCCTCCAACTTTTAAAATCCTGGTGCCGCAACTGCACACTGTATCCTCGTGCTGTCCAAATCAGTTTACTTGGGATTTTCCCCACTATTTCTTGGTTGAGTATTGCGTATAACTTTAAATGTAGAATATGTGAGGATTGGCATTACCTGTACACAGAATACATTAGTTTGTCAACAAAGCGCACACCAGGTGTGGGGCTGACCTGCAATGGCCTTGACATTTCCGGAATACTTTCCATAAAGACCCGTTTGTATATCCGAGGCAAGTAGCCAACAGATTCGGCCGAGGAGTTCCGAATGCCATGCTTTATACTTTTAAGGAATTAAACAGATTTTTATAGAAATATTCAGGCCAACACACACAAGAAAATCGAGACATCAGTTTATTGAAAATTGACCCACGAGGGCCTAGCTTGATAGCAAATGATCCCACCCCCTCCCCTATACCCCAAAACAAAAACAAATTACATAACTATGTAATACAAATTATAACAAAAGCACCGCCAACGTGCATACTACGCCCGTCTGATGACCTCTGACCTCATTAAATGTGCAGGAATTTTGAAGAGAAGGTAATTCAGGGGAGAAAACCTCTATTGGTAAATATGTTTATTGAGTTTCATGAGAATCCATAGGATTTTTGGTAAGTCACCAAGGTGCCTCAAAAGTGAAATGACCTCTGACCTCTTTAAATACGCATGGATTTTGCTGGAAATCGAACTTAGGCGAGATATTTTATTGATTACCACGTCTGATTAGTTTCATCAAAATCCCTCATATTCTTCATAAGTTATCGTGGCGATACCAAGTAGCCTGGTGACCCGTGACCTTATTGAATATGCGTAGATGTTGTCCACAATCGAACTCGGGCGAGAAAATCTGAAGTAGTTATGGTGATTTTCGTGCAAAATCATCAAAGCCCCGGTAAGTCATCGCGGCGACACTGAAAGTTAACGGACGGACGTTGGGTATATCTTTATAGTTCCGTCATATGACGGGCGTATAAAAAAAATGTATGGTTGGGTCAAAACCGCCACCGAATACACACGTGAGACAGATTGAAGACAAACAATGTGGAGTAAGGGGAGGATGGAGGGATCAGAAATACTGTGATGCCGGCAGCAGCAAATGGCTGTCACTATTAACCTTTACTTAAATACTTGTCAGTGTCTTGTCCGCGCTTAAGGCATTCATGCCTTTTGATTGGTTGTATAATTTACTAGCTGTTCTACCGGGTTTATGCGACGGTCAGCAGACCCCGCACCAGGCTGGTACAACCATCACGGATAGTGCACCCCTGCATGTAGACAAAAGGGGGGCGTGGAAGTAACAGCCACATGCGCTCATAAAGCTCTTTTGCACTGCTGGAAAAATAGGTATTTTTTTATAAAGGTGCTAATTGTCCTTTGTTTACAACTAGACTGAATGTTTTAGCCTACAAACTGTTTTAATAAAAATAATTTTGACTATCATCAGAGGTAAACAGTTATAACGGCCGGAATATGGGAATCACAAGCAGTTATTTCCTTCGACGAACAAGTCTGAATAATCGACATGTTTTCAAGGGACTTCAGCAGATGGCGCGTAGAACAATTTACATTACAGTAACGTTTTGCATGTAACTATCTTTTATATATATATATATATATATATATATATATATATATATATGTGTGTGTGTGTGTGTGTGTGTATGTGCCATATAATCATGCTATATGCTTATATGCAAAAATACGAAAATACTTCCATCTAATTTGAAAATTGAACTTTTCCTCGCACTAGCGACAGCTGTCGTGTAAATTTGTGTGTGTTTGTTATAAAATTCATATTACTTTTGTGGGAAAGGTAAAGTATAACAAAATATACGAAAAAATTAGGCGAGTTTATTGGCCAGGACACCATTAAATTAGCAGTTTTTTTTAATGATACACATCCCATTACAACTATATATGACTTAAGAAATATGTATTTAACTGAAAACAAAAGCATAATTAAAACTAAATATTTATACTGAAGATTAATTAAATTAAATAAATCTTCCATTACATTAACAATTATTAATGCAGGTAACATGTCATCCAGGTATTACAAATGCTACGTCTGCCACGGTTCACGCAGCTTCATTGCATTGTGAAAACCCTTCATAAAATATAAACAGCTTTAAGTCCTAAGACTTAATGATAATCTTCAGTCATAGTATTTGGAACAGTCTCTGGTATCACAGTTTAGATTTCTTTGATCGTTGGTGGTCACATTCGTTTAGAATTTGTTGGTCTACCGCCATCCACTCGTTTTGCCATCGGCACGTCATCTGAAATGAAATTGTCACGACATAGATATCGTATTATTGAATCATCCAACGAATAAATTCAGAGCTACAGACTTTTCCCGCCTCACTAACGCCACCTGCCGGCAAGGAATGAAAAGGAGATCTCTGATCAGTTCAAGATTTTTTTGTTATTTCAATGTACGTCGTAGAATGGGTCATTTTATTGTACATATTGTTATAATCCGTCAAACTTCGGTTACAGGAAGAGAGACAAAACATCAGAAACATGACTTTTGAATGTGATAAGAATATATTAAAAAATATACAAAGCAACCATAGTAATACTCAAACGTGATTTTCTTATACCAAGATGACTTCGTATGTATTTGAACGTTTTCCTGTGAAGACACTGTTCAAAAAGAGACAGCCATGCAGGTACACTGAAGGTATATTGAAATAAAACAACATAGGCGGGTTTAAAGAGCTCTCACTGTCTAATATAATGAAGTTGAGACATGAACAATATATAAATATATGTTTAGATACGTGTAATAATAAATGTTAATTAGAAGGGGAAAGTTAATATTTCACACTGTGTATTTGAGTATTATTTGGATAAAGTCTACCCTCGTCCATTTGCAACCTGCCTATAAGGTGATATTGTCATTTGCTAACCTGTCGTGTCACTTATTACGCCATGATACTGACAATCAAGAATATTGAGCCAAATCATGCATTAAATTATGGCAACAATATATTTTTTCAATTATCCTGTGTCAGCCTCCCTCGCCTACAGCCAATACTTCTCGTGATTTTGGCACAGAAGATCGTACGAGGTTATTCATTAGCTGAAAAAAACGCTCCTTCCTACCGATACTAACACCTGTTGGTCTGAATGCGCCGTGGTTACAAGGATATCCTCCATATATAAAAAACTCATATAACCCAGTCTTACCTCCGCCAATATTCACTTTGGTCCTGATGCTGGCGAATTAACGAGGTTATACTGTAATTGACTGGTCAACTTACCGGGGTCGTTATGTTCGATCTTCCCTTTCTTGACTTGCTTAGCTCTGTAGCAGACAAAGCCTATGCCTGCCGCTATCAACAGAACCCCCGCGCCCACACACAGTCCTATGATGAGCCATGGCACGGTCCCTGTCACCTCAGTGCAGACGTCACCACCGTAACCAGCGTGGCAGCTACATGAATTTAATACGCAAAAACTACTGACACGCCACCGAAAAACTTTAAAATATAAATTATTCAGTTTCATACAAAAGAAAATGTAATGTATATCAGCATATGCAAACTCACTCCTATTTATCAATAGGGTAAGTACACAAAAGATGATTGCCAAATTACCCCCACCACCCTTGTTAATGTCGAGCCACTGACACGTCTATGTTATTGAAGATAACCTTATTCAAATGTGAGCTGATTGTCAAATTATTTTCGCCCCCTTTATTCTCAATTTTAAATGTACAAAAACAAAACATTGCCTATGTGAATGAAATGAAGTTTATGATAATCGAATATTCTAATGTATGGAGTCATCTGTAATTTACAATTCCATTAATTGACATGTTATGTCTATGATGCTAGTTTAAATGAGAAACGCCAATTACTTTCTCTGTAAAACGCGCGTGAAAAAGGCATGGTATTATATTTTCTATAAAATGAGTTTCAAAGCAACGTTACTGTGTTTTTGTTCCTATATCAATACCTGAAATGTAATTTACTGAGTCTGAGGAGTTAAAGATCAGTACTTACTTGCAGGATACTGTGCCGGAAGATTCCGTACAGTCTCCATTGTTACATCCGTCCAGGGCCGTCATCAGGGAACATGAATCCATGATGTCCACTTGAGACAGAGAAGAAAGAGAAGTACAATGAAACCAATGTTATAAGACCACCAGTGGGACCGGCCAAAAGTGGTCTTAATTCGGAGGTGGTCTTATTAGAGAGATCAGTTATAACCAGTGTTATAAGACCACCCGTTGGACTGGCAAAAAGTGGTCTTAATTAAGAAGTGGTCTCATTACACAGGTCTGTTATAACCAGAATTCACGTCATCTTTATTCACTGTAAATTATCGATCATAAAGGTAAAATTGGAACAATAGAATTACAATTATATGATTGATTATAACTGAGTGAGTCCATCGAAGTATCATGATAGTTGCAAATTTGGTTATTAATGGTTATTCGTTTTAAAACAAATTAAGCATGGTTTGCCTGCCGGTTTTATTATTGCTGTGGCATTTTCTGGTTTCTGGTACAGATTATAGATGCGTGGAAAATTCCCCTTTAAAGTTGCATACAAATTAAATAGATGTACAGTTCAGCTCTTTATATTCACATGTACCAGTATGTATAGAACTGGTTTCTGATATTTTAAAAGGTGTTAATTATCTTACCTGTTTGATTCTGGAGTTTCGCTTTCATGCTCAGAATTTTAAATTTTTGTCCTTGTGCAGTGATTTCATCTGAAAGGAATTTTCAAAAGTAATTTTTTAATATTTTAGTCAATTGTAAACAAATAACTATAAACTACATTTAAAAGATAAAGAAATACATGTCTAATAAATTTGTCATGTTGCTTGCTTTTAATTGTTGTTTTGTGTAAACGTTTGATATTTATTTATTAATGTAAACATTTGACAAAGATTTCAGACTAAATAGCCGAATTCCTCTGAGGATTATATATATATATATATATATATATATATATATATATATATATATATATATATATATATATATATATATATATATAAACACGACAAGAATAACAAAAAGAATAGTCACCGTTCTCATCTGTTTGGAGGATGAGACGTGCGGCAATCTCCGACTTCCTGGCAAGGGTCAAGGACGTCAGGTGGAGGTCATACTCGGCCACCACGCTGCCCTCACTGAAGTTAAATATAAATTAAATAAAAATAATAAAACGGTAATACCGAGTTTTCACTTACTTTGACCTGATTTCGACTTAGTATCCCTATAAGCATTGGAGATATGAAGACTCTATTATAAATGGGGATTCAAGCTCCTGTGAATTGACGAATCTCTCATTTATTTAATTCTTTGCAAATGTTGGATACATAGAGATTTCACCTCATAGATCTATCATATAATCTTCTCTGGTATCCTACTAACACTGCTCTTTTCCCAAAACCTTGGAAACGAGGTTAAAACACATGTAATGATATTATTTTTCTTAATAGGTCAGTTCACTTACTAAACAAGAACACATTAACATACTCACGTGAGGGCCTTTGTTACGGCGCGCTTGTATTCGGGCTCGTTCCCATAGACATATGTATACTGTAACAAAGTAATATACATACGTGTGTTATACACCTAGGATCAAGTTCCTGCTGACAGAAAACATTTTATTTAGAAAATTATACCTCTTCAACAACCAGGCTCGTCTGCCTCATGAGAGGCCATGAAAAATATACATTTTACCTTTTAACAAAAAGACCCATTTACATGATTTACCGGTATATGTACTGTCAGATTGAAACATTTTACGGCTAATGGTCCGGCTTATTGCCCAAGCCTGTCATGGCAACAACTCCGACTCAATTGATTCTTCTAAGTATGTATATTCAACCCGTATAACTTTGCCAGTTTTGAAAATAAGTAGCACCATATATACATCTATATATGATTTATTAATTATGTTTTATACTAATTTTTAAGTTTAGTTTGTAAAATCAGAAATAACAGCAACCAATTTCACAATCTTGTAACCATAAACATTCCTTTATGATTGACCTGATCTTTTTGTATAACTGTCAATTAGTTAGATCCTATTTGCTTCATACTTTTCGTATATAAAACACATTATTTGCCACTGTGGCCCTCGGATACACATTGTATTTGCTAATATACGAACTAATGTGGTTATTGGTTTTCTGTAGTCGTTGTGATAGGTGGCATTACAGGTCAGAATTCATACCTCTTCCATAGGTATATCTCCTAGCTTAAATTCCATAACACTGATTGCATCAATCTTGCTCTAATTGGGCCTTCCCAGCACAGATATCCCTGTATATCAGTAATGTAAGTAAAATTCTCATGGGTCAACTGTCCATTGATCTTTCCGGATTTCGTTTTGACCGGATATATGGGGCTTGAAATAACCCCTAAACTGACCTTAAGCGTATAGGAAGAAACCCCTTTGATCGTTGAGATTCCTCTGCCTAAGTGTTGATACAAGTTACAAAGAAGAACCTGTGTTTTAACACCACCTACCAAGTACTGCAGCCTGGCCAGGTACTCCTGCGTGACCCCGTCTTCGAGGTCCGCGTATGCCGGCCTGTAGGTGGCGTCAATTTCAAGGAGCATGGTCAGAGTATCATCCACATCTACATAAAAAGTAATACTATTATATTATAGTATACACGATTATACATGACGCTTGAATAACAACGGACAGCGAAAATCTCCTAAAACATATACATCATACAATGATTAAAGACCAGGCGATCATTGAAATCCCCAGGTAGTCTGGCGTTTTAAAACCGAATGGCGAAGAATAATATCAAAAGTGTATTATTTCGAAAGAGGGAAATGCCACTGTATTGCTTTATCTATGATTCATGAAAGTTTTATGGGCCAAATATGTTTAACAGCAGAATTTGGATAAGTCGGAAATAAACTATTGATTCCATAATTTATCAATATAAAATATAAAACATATCATGGACCATATATCATTTGCACCTTGAAATTGATCAGATTATTAAAAGGAATTGTGTATCTCAAATACATTTTTACCAGTAAGCATGGGCATTAGACTATGGTTTGGCTACTCGGGATCGGCATCTGATATATTGAAAAATCACTGTGGTACTGTATAGATCATCAATTTCAGATACTGATATATCAGAACAAATTATCACTCTTTCAATGTCAGTAGCTGGCTTAAGATGTTGGTTCTTTGTTTGGCAGGATATCGGACGGGGGGGGGGGGGGGGGGGGGTTGTTTGGCCCGTCATCGTTATCGATCAGGCTGGACCTAAATCCCTGACGATTACCTGGTGGTACAGCGGTTGGATCAACTATGTCAGTTGCCGGATCACGAACTGAAATTACAAAATAGAAAAAAAATTGACGCAAATATATCTTGTGCTCAACAAGATGGTTAATAGATTAATTACAATCCATATCCCATACATACACTGATATAATGAAATGCATATTTTAATATTTTATCATTCCGTAGACATTACATTCTACAAAGTCAATGTATATACATTGCAATATTCCTTATTAACGGAAGACAAAATTAATAATGTTCAGGTATGATAGTGAAGAGCAAAAATAATTCTATAGAGAAATCTTTATTCAACACTTGTCGTAATTTATAAATTTATTGGTTCACAGATATCTCGCTTTAGTCTGCTAACGTATAAACACTAAGTAAATTTAGTAAAAGTCGTTTACATTTGAAGCGTAATAGAATGATCTAAAACACTTCCAACCTAACAAACGATACCAACAACATTAAGCATATGATATCTTTTATCATAACATTAAATTCCACACACCCCTCTCTCGCTCTCGCTCTTTCTCAGTATATACATATATATGAATTCAATTTACCCTGAGCTTACATATTCGAAATATTAAGCCTGTGGTTGAAGTGAATCCGGGCATACGATGGATCATGGAACTTTGATTGAACATTCCTTGTAACAAACATATTTTTACACTTTATAAACAGAATGTTGGATTTTGTGTTTGTAGGACGGACTACACAATAGAATTAAATAGTATGCTTCTAAATGCATGTACCAAATGAACTACTCATTAAAATTCAAAACAAAGTTCTCACCACAATTGCCATTTTCGTCTGTGATGGAGTCATCCGGGCAGACACAAGCGTACGAGCCGAGGGTATCCTGGCACACCTTGGGGTCCGTGCAGGTGGCGGCACCTGTCTCACACTCATCGATGTTCTCCTCGCAGTTGTTTCCAGTCCATCCGTCCCTGCAAGTAGTACACCCGGAGACCTTGTCGCACGCCAGCACGTTCACTCCACAATTACATAATTCATTACAGTCCTGGCCCCAGTGTATTTCGTCACACTCTGGAAAAAAACCGTAAAATGGTCGTTGAATCACTCTCATTTTAAAAAAATAAAAGTAACACCATTGAGGTTACATAAACTTATAAGCGAGTAGGTTCAGTTCTTGCAAAATCTATATTAATAATTTTTTTAGTGAGATGTGTTATTTGATATTATGATGAGATAAGGAATGAGCCTGCTTGAACCATATACAGCCTAAAACAGATGAGTACAGCTTTTATATTCGGAAATCTGACTGTTTTCCGCTGTTCAGGCCAGTGATATAGTGTTATAGGACTTTTTAGGGACTAGGACTCAGAGATAGACACGATGGTCCTGGACCCAGACATGGACTCGGAGGTAAGGACTCCATTACGAACTAACTTAAAAATGTACATGATAATTTGAAATTTCCCATTTTAAATTGATTTTAAGGAAATTTGAACTGGACTCGGACTCCAGTTCAAAATGACTCGGACTCGAAGAAGAAGGACTTGGACTCGAACCTAAATGATTCGTAATCAGACTTGTCTAGAGTGGCCTGAACTCGACTCGTATTGTCTACCCAACTACAACACTAGTCAAGGTCATATAATCCCCTTTGGAAGCTGGTGCGAGTGACTATGGCAAATTAATGTTATAATGTTCGTCAAATATGTGTGGTGTGTCTGAATATCCGTCGGCCTGAACGTCGGATTGTACCGAGCATATGAACCCGAAATTGTACATACGATTCACCTTTTTCCCTCATGGATGCTGTAAATTAAAGGCTCCTTTAATTTATTTTTCTCAAATTACAAAAGTACGAGTTCATTTCTGTATATGTACCGTCAACTTGTAGAATAAAAGTCGACCAACACAGACTTATGGATACAACCGACGGGAAAGAAAGATATTTCAGTCTTCAAACAAATTGTGATTTGTGCACGTAATGAAGTTTCCCAAGAATTCTTACTGATCTGTGGAACGTACTGATCTTACTTCTCTTGAAAAATCACCACCTTTATTGGCCTTGGCGTGTCCTCATAAATAAAGAAATGGCCCCCCTCCTTTAATAGTGGTCTGGACACAGCCATTTCTTGCAGACATGGACATGTCCTGTTTACTGACCTTGACACGTCATTTTTACTGACCTTGACACGAAATGTTTACTGACCTTGACACGTCCTCTGGTCGTCACTGAGCTCGCTTCCTGCTGGACAGGAACACGTGTACCCTCCGTCATTGTTGGTGCAGTCGGCTTCGCAACTATGGGTATTACTTGCACATTCATCGATATCTGAAATATAAACCAACAGTTTGAGGAAATACCTGATGCTATTTATGAACGAGGTCATGAGGTCATGGAGTTCACGTGTATTTTCTGAAGTTAAAATGGTTTTACTTAGCCTGAATGTTTGGCATACTAGTTTATATACTAACAATGGTTTAATACATAAATAAACAAGGCCACTCAGAGTAATCAAACAAAGTTTAATATATGAATAGTTTTGTTGTCGCCGAGGGCCTTGTGCTGTTTCTGTATTATCACTCGCTGGATGTTAACACTGCAATCAAGCAGTAAACACATGGTATAATAGTAGCCTTCATTTGTATTACTCACCAGCACATGAATGACCGGTTGAGGTGTATCCTGGTCCGCACATACAAACCGAACCAGCAGTGCAGAAATGTTCACATGGAGGACTGCATGTGTCCGAACCAGAAACTGTCCGTGAAAATAAAATAAAAAATTGACGCTATGGCTGACAAACCGTTTAAATAATCTCCGACAGCGTAAATATTACTGTGGTTGGTTTCATATTCGCGAAGTTAAATTTTCCCGACTTTCTTCCTGTAAGCGTTCGCGAGGGTTCATTTTTTTCGCGATCATAAAGATACGTATTGATACAATACTAATTTTTTTTTATCCAGAGTGGGACAATTTCTTTGGTTTTATTATTGGGCTAAAATCTAACCACGTTGTCGAAGATTAAAGGGAACATCTCATGAGTGAAGATTCTTTTTCAATAATGACGGACAACATGGACCGTCATTTAATATGGACCGAGCGATGTTCACCTGTGTTAATGGGCGCCTCGGTCAAGATGGTTTAATTTTTGCGATCATTGCCCTGTCACAAATACCTAGATTGAAAATCCTCGCGAACATTAAGCCAACCGCATTATTTAAGCAAATGAAATTATCGCATCATCCTCTATAAACTATATTTTATTTATAAAGATACTAATTTACCTAGGTTAACAAAGACAGACTAGTAGTATAATGGAACGGTAATTTAATGCTCCTGGGCTTCAGAAAAACAATTAGGCTTAATTTATGCTGTACTCACGTGTGCGTCTTGCTGTCAGGGTTCAGGTTGTATCCCCCATGACATGAACAGTTGTAGGACCCGGCATAGTTGTTACATATTTGTTGACAACCGTCCGTTCTCTCACCGCACTCGTCAATGTCTGTATTACAAATGATAGGAATAATTACATTTGAAGTGACCATTTAGGTATGATATGCAGATTCTTGAAAACTTATTTCGTCCAAATATTGATATAGACAACTAAATATACTTTTAAAGTGCTGAAGTATATTTATCAACAAAAACTTTCAAATAATCGCCTCAGGATATATATATATATATATATATATATATATATATATATATATATATGAAAAAGCCACTACGCGTACCTTGACAAAGGCCGTTGTTCATTCTGTATCCTTGGTTACACGAGCACGTGTAGTTACCCTCATGATTCTCACACACCTGATCGCAGTTGTTTAGAGTTTCATTGGCGCATTCATCAATGTCTGAAACATGTTTAATAAATATGTTTTAGTATTAATTCCAATTAACTTCAACATTAGTCTCCATGCATTGCAGTCCTGGCGGCATGTTTAAAAAAAATAGTTAGACAAACATACTTCTAAGAACAACGATTACGTCATATAATGACAAAATGAATTTGAACGTTATTTTTCTCACTCATGGAGTCTGAAATTTGCATGAAAAAGAAGTCTCTTCTGTTTTATGTGGGTACATTCTCTTACCGACGCACGTGCCCATGGCTTCCTCGAAGCCCGGTAAGCAGTCACAGCGGTATCGGCGGGTCGAGTTACTCTCTGCTTCCTCTTCCGCGGTTAGGTCAGTGCAGTTAGTACCGTACTGCTCGCATGGGTTGTCCTGGCAACCGTCAAACTGCTCCTGGCAGTCGGCACCTGGTTTTATAAAAAATACACAAGTAAGTTTAAAGACAATATGACCAGTTAACAAGAAATATATCTGATTGAACGTTTATATATTAACGTACTTCATACAATTATTCATGCATACATTTATAAAACAGCAAAGAGACTTATGTAAGGTTGGTGACTAAGCTTAAAGAACATATAGTGACACAGGAGGAGACAACAACATGACTCAGGGAACATGTAAAACTGTTATATTTATAACCATGTACAGGTATGTAGGTTTTCATCAGGTTCATGTTAATTTATTTCAGAATGACCTCATCTGTATGTACTGTATATCACGTACACAATAATGAACATGCATGGGGCTTAATATTTGGGATTAGCTAAATGTGGAATGAGGCCGTGCAATTGATTCCGTTGCCTTTCTATGTACGCTGCGGCTTTTTTCTTGACCTAGTGCATGGAATCCGGGCTGGTGCAAGACGGTCGTGAATAAGATAGAGAGTTTATTATTCTTCGTAAGAACGAAGATAATACCTTCATATCCGGCGGTACAATTACACTTGGCCACAGCAAATGTTGACACCTTGCCGTCAACGTCATACTGGTCAAAATCACAGTTCCCTTTACCGGAACAACCGCTGCAGTAGATGACGAAGAGACTAAACACCGGCGCCGCGCCTCCCCTCGAGTCGACGGCAGTAAAACTGAAATGATTGAAATGATTAATTGGTCAAAGGTACTCACTTTATCATAACAGGAGATTAAACCTTTTTCACGCACATGCGCAATACGCCTAGTGTCCATCTAAAGTGTTCGGGTCCAATGACAAAGCGTCCTTTGTTCTGTTGAATAAAATCAAATAAAAGGAAAAAAACTCCGGTAAGAACCACACAACAAATATATGGAGGTTTTAAGAGAATTCCGGAGCGGGGAAATAAAAGAATATTGATATTTCTGTCGATATAAGAGACTCGAACATGTATGATATGTAAAATAATGTATACATTATAATACTGTCATTATACAAGCCAAAGAGGAGAGCAATTGAATTACCGAAACCTTCATATGTAGGTATTTGGTTTTAAATGTTCTTCTTGTGAAGAAAATTTTTTGTGGTGTAAATTTAAATGTTTAAAGATTATTAATTTGTTTGCTTGATTCCGGAAATAAGGGTAATACCTGATGTCGACGGCTTTGTCCTCTGTCGGGGTCCATCGGAATTCACCATTACTGGGATCAAAGGTGGCGCCACCTGTATAATTGCCAGCCATCTCCAAGGTGATGTTGTCATTGTCAGGGTCACTTGCTGTCACGATCATGGTGAATTCCTGATCCTTAGTAACCCTTGCGGTGTCGGGAGCGCTAATTTCAGGGTTTTTGTTATCTGAAATATAGGAATATATGTAAGTAATACTCCTGTTATCATGTTTCCTTACCCTCGTCTCACACTCAGTCTCCTTTGATGATCAGCAAAAAAAATAGTGTTACGTGGACTAAAAAAAGCACTATTATTCATGGTACTTCTTAGATTGTGACGGGAATAAAATCCACATAAAGTCTTATGGTCGCGATAAGATAAGAAAGTTTAACGACACTAAAAATTGAGTTTTATAGTTTATGCTTAAATAAACTGACTACGGTTAAGGTTCACCGTGGGCAGGATTGACCAACATAAACACATCCAACTGAAAAAGAAACTGACCCCTGGCTGTATCAAACTTTTCAAAGTTCTCAGTGGGTTCGATTTTCAGGATTCCGCCATACGCGATATTTTCCCGTTTTAGAATAATACGCATTTGAAACCTTCGCGAACAAATATCAAACCGCAGTATTTCAGGGTAATGGATCCGTGCACTAACTTCTGGTGCTCCGGGTGACCGTATCTTATATATAAATACTTATTCTCTAAAATACAGAACATATTGGTATTTTATAGAGCATCAAGGTAGTTGCTGATAGCACTCACCCCTGGCGGCAGACTCCTCCTGAAACTCGTCCTCTCTTGTTTTGGTGTCCTCGGCCACTGCCTCGTCCCGCGTGGTGCAGTAATCAGTGATGCACTGTGGGTTTTCCCCGCATTTCGCAACAGCCTCGTTTCTCAATTCGTCAGTGTCGCAGGGATTAAAGTTAGGTACAAATGAAGCATCCACAAAGTCAGCCCAAGTTTTGCCATCCGGGTTTGTGAAGAGCGAAGTGGCTTCTATCGTCATATCTTAAAAATATACAGTTTTGATTACAGAGCTTGGCCATTATACCTCAAAAACATAGATGTCATGATGTATGGCTAGATTTGGATGCTTCTAGATGAACAATACAATATTTCAAGTTTCTATCCGTTCAGCAATCCATAGAAAAATATAAGATATATCTCTTATTTTATTTTTATAATATCTTATTAACATGTACTTTTTATCTCTTATTTTATTTTATTTATCTTACATTTTTATTTCTTACTCAATTTATATTTTATCTAACTAAACTTACAGCTTTTAATCTTGTTTTACCTAAATTTATTTTATTTTATTTACATTTTATCTCTTATTACAACTATATTTTGTCTAATTTAACATATTTTTTTTCATCTATATTTCATTTAACTTACATTTTTTATCACTTATTTCATCTATATTTTATCTAATTTAACTTACATTTTTTATTTATTATTTCATCTGTTTATTATCTAATTGAACTCACATTTTTTTCTCTTATTTTATCTGTATTTTATCTTATTCAATTTACATTTTTATCTTTTATTTCTTCTATGTTATATCTAATTTAGTTTACATTTATTATCTCTTATTTCATCTTTATTTTAACTTATTTAACTTTAATTATTTATCTCTTATTTCATCTATATTTTACCTAATTTAACTTACATTTTTATCTCTTATTTCATCTATATATAAACTTAATTAAATTACATTTTTTATCCCTTATTTTATCCTTATTTGGTCTTATTTAACTTACGTTGTTTATCTCTTTTTTTCATCTATATTTTATTTAATTTCACTCACATTTTTGACCAAAGTCGCGGAAGATCGTTTCTTCTGTAGAGTTGTGTGGGATGATTACCCCATCTGGGTCAGTGAGATCGTCCGTTACATCTCTGTTAAACACACCCAGCAGGCCTCGAGTGGATTGATTCACTGCCTGTGCGGGGGCGGCAGTCTGAACGGACAGTGACCGTACTCCCAAAGTCACTGTGAAGGACCAGCCTGATGAGAGAATATATATATATATGAGATATATGAGTATTTCGTTGTGTGATCTACATTATAATATATGAATGATTCATTCTGCGCGAGCACTGCAATATTTGCAATATTTAAGATAACCTCTTATACACATTTCTCTTAATATAATCGTCATCTGAAAAGTCTATTTGTTTAAAATATAATGAAAAAGTAAAATAAAGAAGATGAAAGGATTCTAATTAATTGTAATAGTTCAGGCCAAATTGAAACTTGTTTGAGCAATATACCATTAAGAAATAAAACAAAACAGAACTATGATATAATGATAAAGAACATTAAATCATAATTCATGGCTGTCTCTGAGAGATAAGTTCCAGATGCAAACTGGCTTCAATATAGCGGCCTACCTGAGACGAAGGCCACCGTGACAGCTGACGTGCCGTTCTTGACCACGCCCACATCGTTGGTGTACGTCCGGTCTGTGACGTCAGGATCACTCATAAAGGCGGTTTGCTTTTCCCCGTCCACAATCAGCTCCAAGGCTTTAGAAAAAAAAACAGATAAATCACAAATGAATGGCCGCCCGGTCGACTTTTCTCTATCTCATACGAAATCCAAACATGTCCAAGATGGATTTTTTTGCGGCAAAAAAGACGAAACAGAGTTTTACAAATGACAAAAAGACGATTATATATGTTAAACAAAAATATTTAATCGCACAACAAGCAAATATTGGCCTTTCAGCTTTCAATCACTTGCAATATATAAACCATCTTTGCTTACATGTTGTCAACATGGGCACATGTTGACATTGTTTAGTAACAACAAGATCAAACCTCTGTCACAGAGGCTTTATAAGATTTTCTGACGTGCTTAAATTAAAAATTGACAAACAATTAGAAATCTAATTAATTAATTTCACTTACTTTATCTCATTATCATAAATATTTAGTCCAGAACTGGACTGTTCGGGAGCTATTTATAATCTGATAGTCTATGTTGTGACGGGGAAACATTTACTATCAAAATATAAATAGGCCCCGAACAATCCAGACCTGGACTACCTAAATATTATGCTCTGAGCAGCTAATGGTTACTTTATATTTCAGTTTCTCTTTTGAAAAGTAATCCTGTATTAACAGGTTTAAAGTGTTTCAATGTAAAAAAAATAATTTACATATGTATATATAACACATTCAAAAATCATGCTACATGCATGTGTATTGTGTATTAATAATTATACAACATGTGCCATGTAGCATTCATTTGCCGTGATTATAAATCTATCTTTGGTATTTACATAAATATCTTTTGGGGACACACATACACACCTGTTTGGTCCTCATCTAGCTGGACTTGGAACACCGACGTCGCATTGTCAGCACCAGCAAATGCCGTGAATACAGTGGCTTCGGTCAGCGCACCGTCCTTGTCCGTGGCTCGTGCTGTCCTGGCCTGCAGCCTGAAGCCCTCCGTATTGACAGGCGTCTTTATCATCCAGTACTCACCATGGCCGTTAAAAGTGTAGGCCAAACCGTCCATGGTTTTAATATGTGGGTCACCCCACGTGATGGCTGTAATCATAATTATGTTGAACATTAAACGTGTGTAAACATTCATGTGAGGACATCTGTAAGATGAGCATGGTCTGTGATAACCGGGAGGAAGCATATGGTAGTCTAATTTCCAAATTAGACTGAAATTAGGACCTCAGAATAATGCAAGCTGAAAAAAGGTAGCTGTGAACTAGAATGAACCAACTTTGGTCTGCACTCCTCACGCAGCGGTCATACACTGCAGTCGTTGGGGACTGCTCCCCTTTAACCGTTGCTCAGAAGAGCAAGTTTTCGAGGTCTAAACAAATGCGATGGGTACATGGTACCTGTAACTGTACCTATATAACTGTATATGAGCCTGGTAAATGTATTAAAGGTTCATGTATAATAATGAATATGGTCATGTTGACTTGCATATAGGTGAACTGTATGAAATTATTATTTATAAAAAAAATCTTTGAATTGAGCTAAAATTATCTTTACCTGTACTCGGGTACTTTTTTAAGTACCTGTACCTTACCATCCCAGAAGTACCTGTAACTAAACCTAGGTATCACCACTTGTGCCCACTACAGAAAGCCATGCTCGGAAGATATTAAAAATTATATCATATAAAAAACTTGAACATTGATGTTTCATACTTATTTATCTGGCACAAATAATTGTGTGTACATATGATATTATGTATACTTTATTTATTGGACCATGTGAGCAATTGTTTTGGAAGGTATTGGGATGTGCAGGGTTAAAATAAACAGTTAGTGGAAAGGCCCTTAAACACTTTATAACAGGGCTTACTGGTATCCACAGGGACATAACCTTCACAGTTTCTTGACGGCCGGCGTTTGTAGAACTTGTCACAGAATTTGGTGGAGAGCTCACAGCAGTACTTGAAACCGACGCTGTCTGGTGGTTGGATGTTGAGGAAGGTCATGTGACCTGGCTTGTAGCTGGCCGAATGGTCTTCGATTAAAGGTCCGTTAAACCATCGGACACACCCGGAACGTGCCGAGCACATCCGTCGAAACCATGTTTTACGGTAGCAGCATCTCTGAAATACCAAGTTTTTATATGGATAACTGCATAAGAAGATTTTTATTTAAAAAAAAATGGCAAATGTTCTTAAGATCTCGAAGAAGTGCATACTTAGTGATTACAAACTGTGCGTATCTCAAGAGGGTCATAATATTCTTTAAAAAGTGCGAACTGAAAGCGCACACCTAAACTTCATAAATTAAAGCATTATAAAGCATTGTTATGAATTTTAGGTGTAACCCCCCCCCCCCCACGCATGTCAGTGTGGCTGATGGATTTAATGACATATTTAAAGATAAACTCCGTCTCTTCAAATCATCCCTTTTTCATTTTATTTATTTTTTTACACTTTAAAAAGGGATAAAGGGAAAACACGCACACAAGGTATTTATGTTGGACCTTTAAGACCTACTTTGAGGAATGACGCAGGTTATATGTGCTGTAAGAAGGACGAACCTAAACTGGATACAGATACATACCTATACATGTATAAATGATGGATCCGCCCTAAAGGAATAAAAGGATCCATAGCTTTCTTAGGTGAAGCTAAGACACACTTATATAAACTAGAAGTTCAACAAAACCAAGCCCTCAGAGCAGCCTTAAGAGTAATTAGTTTCACTAAAACATGAGACCTTAGAGCATGCAAAATCACACCGACTGTTTAAGATTATATGAAAGAACAATCCGTCAACACTAACAACAGGATAACACACATAAACTCAATACAAATCTTAAAAAATGAGCACAAGCATACAATATCCAAATCTTATATAGAAATAGACTAACGTCACATCCACTAAGCAAGCAGCCTTATTAAGTCAGACGGATCTTACCTGGCATCGAGTTTAATATTTATACACCTTAATTTTTCATCTCTATCTACTCTGAATTTCTCCTAAAATTTAGGCCCAATTGTAAATAGATAATAATTATTTATTCCCTTAGATACCATCTTTATCGTTGCTGAAGGAGCGCCCAAGCGTTGGGTCACTTACTTCTTCGACTATTAAACATGAAGCTCTAATTTTTCGTAAACATGATAAATGAAAATTCACGACATGAAATGTAAATCTAATTTCTTTGGTGACCGACGCTGCACTTGGTTAACAAAAACAATATCTGAGGGAGACAGGATTTGTACACGGTCATCTGTTCCGCAAATGGTGGGTGTTGTTATTGGTCGGGTTTATCTTTAGTGTAATTGTGGGCCATCAGGTGGTGATAAATGACGATTTGCATTGCGTTTTTTTTACGTACCATTGACGTCATTCCATTCTGACATCTCTCGAAGCTCTCTTATGTAAGAAGGAACTTACCAATAGGCGTATAAAGATACATTATCTCTGATTCGATACATCTGGCTGTTCTTTACGTGGCAATAAACATTATATTGTGTGAAACAGCAGTTTAAATTGGTTTGATCGTGCAGCAGTTGACCAATCAGACACCGGTTAACTTATTCCGGCCAATTGTCTGTTGCCTTATACAAACAGGGCCGCTTGTTATAAACATTAAATATACAATAATGAATACAGAATGGCTGACCTGTCTGACTTTGTACGTTGTTTCTCTGGTTGGATGATCCCAATAATAGTGCTCACGCGCGTAGAAGCAGATCTCGCGGTCATTGTACGACCATGGCTCCACCTGGTAGCGGTCATCGATGTAAGCGTGTCCGGAGTTACACGGGCACGGCGGAAGACGTTTCCTGATCCGATTTCCCTTTGGCGTGTCGGCCTTCCATGCTGTGCACCTAGACTGGGCCTCTTTACAGACGCTTTCACCGGATGGTGTTGTTTCAAATAATGGAAATATCCACCGGCCCGCTTCACCTGTTCATAGTACAATGTCTGGTGGTTAGTTATTTTGTCCTATAGTATTCAAATTTGAGACTTCAATTAGTATAGACGAGCATTTTATTAACAAACGATGGAGCCCACGTATCATGATCAATATTGTTTTATTTCTTTTTCGGATCATAAGATGACAAACATAAGAGAAAATTACCAGAAATTATAACCTGTAGTTTTAGCATAAAAGTGGACCCCCTAGATTGAAAAGAATCATTATTATATTTCATTCTTTCGAATGGAAACGAGAGACGAGCTTCCAAACGGAGTCTTCGGCCTAAGTGTCAATCTATATCTCTGCCTCGCTCTTGCCCGCACCGCTTTTTACATTTTATAACAGCATAAATGTTTCAGAACTTGTTTAGATATTTGTTCATGGTTTTCTTTGATGAATAATTCTAATTAGCATAATTACCAAGAATATTTAACATGAATCTTCAAGTTTTCGTAAACATATCGAATTCAGGGCTAATGAAAAGGTACAACATAATATTTCATATATAAACTAAAATTGCTCACAAAAATTTAAAGATAATGGACTCCCTAACCGACTTTTCAGTTTTTCTTTATTATTTACCACCAATTTTCTCTTATTTTAGCCTTTTCACTCTTCATTCGCCTACCGTCTCTCATATAATCACTGATAATGTTAATTTAAAGGACACAGCTTTTGTATAAGACCTTGGCCAACGGTGGTAGAGACCAAACCAGAGATTTGCAAAACTTGTTATGCAACTAGTGACCTTTCAACTTCGGCACATATGTAACCAACCAGTTTGGGTTACAAGATTTGTTTTGTTAGTCACAATTTTCGCATGTACCGTATTAACTAACATGTAAAGAAAATGCTCATGTATCTGCAGGTCATAGAAACATTATAAAAACTGTTCTTAACAATAATTACCTACATCTCATCAATATGAATATAGATTAAGCCAGAAATCTCATTTACCCGATAGAAAAGTAGGGGTATAGCTGGCTTTAAGAATGCATTCCCATACCTGAGTTTCCAACGATAGTGTCTATGTACCGCATCGCCGAGGTTCCGGAGATATAGCTAACCTGGAAATTCCTTCGTTCAAACTCGTAACCAAAACGCACATAGTTGTAGAGATAGCGAGTTCGAACCTGGCCCTTTAGGTAGTTAAACATGGCGTAGGTCCTTGTACCGTCGGTAATGAGTACCAGCTGATAGGAACTACCCTGAAATTGTGAATTTACGAATAAAAAGGAAGGTAAAAAAATTATAAATCAATATCGTATCTTGTATTAAAAAAAAAGTTTTTAGTTTTAATCCAATTGACCGGGGTAGTACAGCTTTTAAATTCCGGAATGGGTTCGTTTACAAATTTTGATTTCAAAGTTTGACAGTTGCGTTAATTAGTCCCTGCAATCCCACAGTTGCCCTGTACTTTAATAACCTCTAATGTTTCCTGCTGTTTCCTCTTTTTTTGTATTCCTGTGTCTGATCTATATATAACTGCTATCCATGCCCTTATATATTATCACGTGTAACCATAAAGTTTAAGTTATTTATTGTATGTGCAGTTTGTGACCTGTTTATAGTGTAACTTACCCAAAGCCTTGCTGCGCATGTGACATCAGGATTATAATAGTAATAACTCCAATAATCTTCAAGCATGCCTAACCACGTGACAATGTGAACGCCCGTGGGTCTGAACTTGGACGCCCTGGTATCGAACTGTCTGATGTCCTCCTTGGCTCGTGCCAGCACGGTTGTCGCCTCGTTCGTTTCATCATCCCGGTCAAAGTGGGCGTAGTGGATCTCGGAGTCTCCACACACTGAAGTGTAGGCCAGGAAAGGGGCGACGATTGCTCGTGTGTAATAGTACCAGGAATAGTAATACCGACCGAACGACCATGGGGAGGCCCAGGCAGGATCGTCAAAAGCTACGTAACCGTTAGTACTGATCTATAAAAGAAAAACTAACCTGATAAACAAACAGACGGACTGATCAGGATACGATGTGGCGGAGGTACGTACAGTATACATATAAACAGACAGACAGACGGACTGATCAGGACACGATGTGGCGGAGGTACGTATAGTATACTTATAAAAAAACAGACAGACGGACTGATCAGGACACGATGTGGAGGAGGTACGTACAGTATACATATAAACAAACAGACAGACGGACTGATCACGACATAATATGACGGAGGTACATGCGGTATACGTATAAACAAACAGACAGACGGACTGATCACGACATAATATGACGGAGGTACATGCGGTATACGTATAAACAAACAGACAGACGGACTGATCACGACATAATATGACGGAGGTACATGCGGTATACGTATAAACAAACAGACAGACGGACTGATCACGACATAATATGACGGAGGTACGTACAGTATACATATAAACAGACAGACGGTCTGATCAGAATATGATGTGGCGGAGGTAATTACAGTATATATATAAACAAACAAACGGACGGACTGATCAGGACACGATGTGGTGGAGAAACGTTTAGTGTACATATAAAAAACAGACAGACGGACTGATCAGGATATGATGTGGCGGAGGTAATAACAGTATAATATAAACAGACAGACAGACGGACTGATCAGGACACGATGTGGTAGAGGTACATACAGTGTACATATTGTAACGGGGTGACATAAAATCGGACCGAACTGCCTCGCTAGTGAAGCTTGCTTTTCTAGCGAAGCGGTTGGTACGCCACCAACATGGGTTCGAATCCGGGATCATCCCAATGTTTTCCCCTGAGCAATTTGTCTTCGTAACAATATAAACAAACAGACAGACGGACTGATCAGGACACAATGTGGTGGAGAAACGTTTAGTGTACATATAAAAAACAGACAGACGGACTGATCAGGATATGATGTGGCGGAGGTAATAACAGTATAATATAAACAGACAGACAGACGGACTGATCAGGACACGATGTGGTAGAGGTACATACAGTGTACATATTGTAACGGGGTGACATAAAATCGGACCGAACTGCCTCGCTAGTGAAGCTTGCTTTTCTAGCGAAGCGGTTGGTACGCCACCAACATGGGTTCGAATCCGGGATCATCCCAATGTTTTCCCCTGAGCAATTTGTCTTCGTAACAATATAAACAGACAGACAGACGGACTGATCAGGACACGATATGGTAGCAGTACGTAGAGAATACATATAAACAGACAGACAGACGGACTGATCAGGACACGATATGGTAGCAGTACGTACAGTATACATTTAAACAGACAGACAGACGGAATGATCACGACAATATGACGGAGGTACGTACAGTATACATATAAACAGACAGACGGTCTGATCAGAATATGATGTGGCGGAGGTAATTACAGTATATATATAAACAAACAAACGGACGGACTGATCCGGACACGATGTGGTGGAGATACGTTTAGTGTACATATAAAAAACAGACAGACGGACTGATCAGGATATGATGTGGCGGAGGTAATAACAGTATAATATAAACAGACAGACAGACGGACTGATCAGGACACGATGTGGTAGAGGTACATACAGTGTACATATTGTAACGGGGTGACATAAAATCGGACCGAACTGCCTCGCTAGTGAAGCTTGCTTTTCTAGCGAAGCGGTTGGTACGCCACCAACATGGGTTCGAATCCGGGATCATCCCAATGTTTTCCCCTGAGCAATTTGTCTTCGTAACAATATAAACAGACAGACAGACGGACTGATCAGGACACGATATGGTAGCAGTACGTAGAGAATACATATAAACAGACAGACAGACGGACTGATCAGGACACGATATGGTAGCAGTACGTACAGTATACATTTAAACAGACAGACAGACGGAATGATCACGACAATATGACGGAGGTACGTACAGTATACATATAAACAGACAGACGGTCTGATCAGAATATGATGTGGCGGAGGTAATTACAGTATATATATAAACAAACAAACGGACGGACTGATCCGGACACGATGTGGTGGAGATACGTTTAGTGTACATATAAAAAACAGACAGACGGACTGATCAGGATATGATGTGGCGGAGGTAATAACAGTATAATATAAACAGACAGACAGACGGACTGATCAGGACACGATGTGGTAGAGGTACATACAGTGTACATATTGTAACGGGGTGACATAAAATCGGACCGAACTGCCTCGCTAGTGAAGCTTGCTTTTCTAGCGAAGCGGTTGGTACGCCACCAACATGGGTTCGAATCCGGGATCATCCCAATGTTTTCCCCTGAGCAATTTGTCTTCGTAACAATATAAACAGACAGACAGACGGACTGATCAGGACACAATGTGGTAGAAGTACGTACAGTATACATATAAACAGACAGACGGACTGATCACGACACGATATGGTAGCAGTACGTATAGTATACTTATAAACAGACAGACAGACGGACTGATCAGGACACGATGTGGCAGCAGTACGTATAGTATACATATAAATAGACAGACAGACGGACTGATCAGATCACGATATGGTAGCAGTACGTATAGTATACATATAAACAGACAGACAGACGGACTGATCAGATCACGATATGGTAGCAGTACGTATAGTATACATATAAACAGACAGACAGACGGACTGATCAGGACACGATGTGGTAGCAGTATGTACAGTATATATATAAACAGACGGACGGACAGACTGATCAGGACACGATGTGGTGGAGATACGTTTAGTGTACATATAAAAACAGACAGACGGACTGATCAGGACACGATGTGGCAGCAGTACGTATAGTATACATATAAATAGACAGACAGACGGACTGATCAGATCACGATATGGTAGCAGTACGTATAGTATACATATAAACAGACAGACAGACGGACTGATCAGATCACGATATGGTAGCAGTACGTATAGTATACATATAAACAGACAGACAGACGGACTGATCAGGACACGATATGGTAGCAGTACGTACAGTATACATATAAACAGACAGACGGACGGACTGATCAGGACACGATGTGGTAGCAGTACGTACAGTATACATTTAAACAGACTGACGGACGGACTGATCAGGACACGATGTGGTAGCAGTACGTACAGTATACATTTAAACAGACAGACGGACGGACTGATCAGGACACGATATGGTAGCAGTACGTACAGTATACATATAAACAGACAGACGGACGGACTGATCAGGACACGATGTGGTAGCAGTACGTACAGTATACATATAAACAGACAGACGGACGGACTGATCAGGACACGATGTGGTAGCAGTACGTACAGTATACATATAAACAGACAGACAGACGGACTGATCAGGACACGATGTGGTAGCAGTACGTACAGTATACATATAAACAGACAGACAGACGGACTGATCAGATCACGATATGGTAGCAGTACGTACAGTATACATATAAACAGACAGACGGACGGACTGATCAGGACACGATGTGGTAGAAGTACGTACAGTATACATATAAACAGACAGACAGACGGACTGATCAGGACACGATGTGGTAGCAGTACGTACAGTATACATATAAACAGACAGACAGACGGACTGATCAGGACACGATGTGGTAAAAGTACGTACAGTATACATATAAACAGACAGACGGACGGACTGATCAGGACACGATGTGGTAGCAGTACGTACAGTATACATATAAACAGACAGACAGACGGACTGATCAGGACACGATATGGTAGCAGTACGTACAGTATACATATAAACAGACAGACGGACGGACTGATCAGGACACGATGTGGTAGCAGTACGTACAGTATACATTTAAACAGACTGACGGACGGACTGATTAGGACACCGTGTGGTAGAAGTACTTACAGTATACATATAAACAGACAGACAGACGGAC
This sequence comes from Sipunculus nudus, assembly GCA_026874595.1. Lineage (NCBI taxonomy): Eukaryota > Metazoa > Annelida > Sipuncula > Golfingiida > Sipunculidae > Sipunculus > Sipunculus nudus. The sequence continues at coordinate 25,989,441 of CM049315.1, forward strand.
TGATCAGGACACGATGTGGTAAAAGTACGTACAGTATACATGTAAACAGACAGACAGACGGACTGATCAGGACACGATGTGGTAGCTGTACGTACAGTATACATATAAACAGACAGACGGACGGACTGATCAGGACACGATGTGGTAGAAGTATGTACAAACAGACAGACAGACGGACTGATCAGGACACGATGTGGTAGCAGTACGTACAGTATACATATAAACAGACAGACAGACGGACTGATCAGGACACGATGTGGTAGCAGTACGTACAGTATACATATAAACAGACAGACAGACGGACTGATCAGGACACGATATGGTAGCAGTACGTACAGTATACATATAAACAGACAGACGGACGGACTGATCAGGACACGATGTGGTAGAAGTACGTACAGTATACATATAAACAGACAGACAGACGGACTGATCAGGATACGATGTGGTAGCAGTACGTACAGTATACATATAAACAGACAGACAGACGGACTGATCAGGACACGATGTGGTAGCAGTACGTACAGTATACATATAAACAGACAGACAGACGGACTGATCAGATCACGATATGGTAGCAGTACGTACAGTATACATATAAACAGACAGACGGACGGACTGATCAGGACACGATGTGGTAGAAGTACGTACAGTATACATATAAACAGACAGACAGACGGACTGATCAGGACACGATATGGTAGCAGTACGTACAGTATACATATAAACAGACAGACAGACGGACTGATCAGGACACGATGTGGTAGCAGTACGTACAGTATACATTTAAACAGACAGACAGACGGACTGATCAGGGCACGATATGGTAGCAGTACGTACAGTATACATATAAACAGACAGACGGACGGACTGATCAGGACACGATGTGGTAGAAGTACGCACAGTATACATATAAACAGACAGACAGACGGACTGATCAGGACACGATATGGTAGCAGTACGTACAGTATACATATAAACAGACAGACAGACGGACTGATCAGGACACGATATGGTAGAAGTACGTACAGTATACAAATAAACAGACAGACAGACGGACTGATCAGGACACGATATGGTAGAAGTACGTACAGTATACATATAAACAGACAGACGGACCGACTGATCAGGACACGATGTGGTAACAGTACGTACAGTATACATATAAACAGACAGACAGACGGACTGATCAGGACACGATATGGTAGCAGTACGTACAGTATACATATAAACAGACAGACGGACGGACTGATCAGGACACGATGTGGTAGAAGTACGTACAGTATACATATAAACAGACAGACAGACGGACTGATCGGGACACGATATGGTAGCAGTACGTACAGTATACATATAAACAGACAGACAGACGGACTGATCAGGACACGATATGGTAGCAGTACGTTCAGTATACATATAAACAGACAGACAGACGGACTGATCAGGACACGATGTGGTAGCAGTACGTACAGTATACATATAAACAGACAGACGGACGGACTGATCAGGACACGATGTGGTAGAAGTACGTACAGTATACATATAAACAGACAGACAGACGGACTGATCAGGACACGATATGGTAGCAGTACGTACAGTATACATATAAACAGACAGACAGACGGACTGATCAGGACACGATGTGGTAGCAGTACGTACAGTATACATATAAACAGACAGACGGACGGACTGATCACGACACGATATGGTAGAAGTACGTACAGTATACATTTAAACAGACAGACGGACGGACTGATTAGGACACAATGTGGTAGAAGTACTTACAGTATACATATAAACAGACAGACGGACGGACTGATTAGAACAAGATGTGGTAGAAGGACGTACAGTATTCATATAAACATGCAGAAAGACAGACAGACAGCAGACTCATCGACACGGAGACGATGTGGACGACGTACGTATAGTATAAACAGACGAACTGATCGGGGAAAGACGCTGCTGACGTTAGCATGTTGTTGATTAAATCAAATAGAAAGGAATAAGATTAACGATTAACGATTAACGATTGTAAAATATAACTTAATTAATCGTTTAATTTCTTCCGGTGCTGCACCTACATAACACTGAAACCGAGCGAAGAGTTTGGTCATGCCATTTTAGTGCCACCATACCCATGATTTTTTTTATCTAAGGGTTTTAACATTTTCCTCTTATTTTTTATTTCAAACGTTTATAGAATTTGGTTAAAATGTTAAAATAATGAGAATGAAAAATACATCAGATGCGCGTGTCCCCGCCCTTGGTAATATGTGCAGATCAATATTAGTTGGATGAATCTACATATGCACAATCACTCACGAATGAGGTCATTCTTTTTCTTTTAACCTACCCCCCCCCCACACACACACATACACACACATCATGTCCCATGGAGGAACGTAACTGATAAAAAGTGGATTCCCTCTCTTATCATATCGTTACAAGGTAAATACTGTTATATCTATATATATATATATATATATATATATATATATATATATATATAAATATCACACCTTCTGCCGAGCATGTACCGGCGTAGTTATATGTGAGGCCCAACGTCCCTGCAGGTACTTGTTTTATCATGGTTGTTCAGTTTATCGTTTTATGACTGAGACAAGTACAACCGTTATAGGTTTATACGCCCATTTTAGTATGATTTAATATACACTTTGTAGGACCTAACTTTATCATCGATAATAAACAAACTAAATGCGGTAGAGTGTTTGACTTTCCCCATGGTTACAGAAAAACATCCGTGTCAGCTAAATGTAAGGGAGACTTAGACTGGTACCCTGCACAGTACTCACCACTTTCATTCACACGTCCATTCAATCTGGGGAGCAACTGGTGTGACCTGTACCGATAACGAACTTGTTTAATTCTCACGCATATCAGATTGACATGCAAGCATGAACTCTCCGCTCACTGTTTAAATTTCAATAATAAAATGCGATGAGGTCCGTCTTAAGGGATCAGGCAGTTAACAGTCGCACGTGCAAGGAAAAATCTACGTGTTTGACAGTATGCTGACTTTAAGAGAATCGATGTGCGTTATAGAAGTTTCGTCCGATATCATATCGAGTTTTTACTTTGACAAAAATGCATCAATCCGTCATGACAAGTGCAATGTCTATTGAACTGCCTTTTGTTTCAAATGGACTTCCCTAGTCCGTGTACAATGAGGCCTAACTATAATGCAGATAAAACTTAACCAGAAGGTTTGGTTTAGTCAAGTATTTCTTAGCTGAATGCGCTTGACTATACATGTGCATTAGTATATGGTAGTGTGTGTATATATATATATATATATATATATATATTTCATCAATATACGACAAATCTAAAATAATGTCGACGCTCGATCACATATTGATGATATTTATATTACAGATAAATATATATAAATAATATAGATAAAATAGCAATTTTATCATATCACTGTTATCATATAAACATATAATAGCAACATTTTTAATGAATAATGAATGAAAATAACACAAATTTATTATAATTACCACAAATATATAACAGAATTTTTGCCAACCAATACCAGGGCCAAATATATGGCAAAAACCTTTAAATGACTGATCAACAGAATTCAATTGTTTTTACTCATGGCAAGTAAATGGGTTAATATGTGACTGGAACAAAACTTTAAGTTCAATAACTGCACACATCAAGAATTATAGCTACACATGTTAATGTACCATTGCACAAATGGCGGTCAGGTACACGTGAGGGTATACTCCGTATATACTATGTTTAGTTAGTTGGGCCATATTTGTAATAGAATATATAGCGGAAGTATGTCTGCGCCTGTGCTATTAAGTATTGCCTTTCACTTTCATTAATTTCAGAGGGAGTGGGAAATCAGGGTAGAAGGGTAGAAGGATGGGGAAATTTTATCCGTTCATTGGTTACACTATTCGGGCAATATCAATTCCATTATATAAGGGTGTCCTCTCTCTCTCACACACACGCACACACATGCGCTCGAGCCAAAGTCTCGAAGTTGATTGTTACTGTAATGGAAAAGGAGTGGTCAAGATTTTTGCTTATACCACATGTGTGTGTATCCTCAGATCTATTAACTAACGAGGAATGTAAATCAACCCTGGAAATGGGGAAAAAGAAAAGGACACTAGATCCGTATTCTCAGTTATGAAACAGAAAATAAAGCAATATATGACATATTAACACGCGACTGTTTCACAGATCCAGTGTAGAGGAGTTTTACTTACATAAATGGATATATATCCCTGTAACATATATTTCCAGTGATTAGTTCATCAACGAATTGCTGTTTCATTAATATTAAAAAAAAAAATTACTTACATACATGCGTCTGTATCCCTTACAGAAGGCGTTTACGGACAATTCAATAGAGTTGTACGAGCTGTACCACCGGAACCACCAGTACTCGTACCGTCTGTACCGCCTGTAGTAGTAGTCGTACCACGTCCACCGATAGTGGGAAAAGTCGGATTGGGTGAAGCTTTTGTGGCGGTACGCACTTGTCTGGTAGGGGTACAAAACATCCGGTCCAGGTGTACCTGAAAATAATACAAATGACCCACGGGTCATGACGCTCATCTGATAAATCTCCATTATGGCAGTATAATAATCACAATGTTAGTACATTTTTATATAACTTTATTGGCAATTTTATTCAAACGTTGCCTGAGAACAGGGACAATTGGATGATTAATACACCTATATTATTTGATGATCTTATACAAGTCTGCAGGTTTTAACATAGGTTTCTCCTAGATGGCTAGGTAGGGGATCAGATGCATGCATTGTTCAGTCAACGTCATTGCCCATATGACCACGACGCATTGCAATCTTAATGGGGAACACAATGACAAATATCTATTAATTTTTATGAATGAAAAGTCAGCCACTCCAAGTAAGCACACGTCATTTTACCTGTGGGAGGTGGGGGTGGTGTTGGTGTGGTGGTGGTGCTGTGATTCCAAAAGGTCGTGTTCCCTGTCGGCCTCGGGCTTGTTGACGACTGAGTGCTTGTTGTGGTTGTTCCGGTGGTTTCCAAGTGACTAGATGTTGTCAAGGCCTGGCCTGCTGGTGGGGCTGATATAGGTTCTGTAGTGGCTGTCACTGGTGGAACGATAGTTGATGGTTGGGGACCTCCTCCGGTAGTTGCTTCTGGCTGCGCTGGAAGGAGAAATATACCCATGATGGCAAATATAATTGGAAATTAGTTTCATATTGATGAGTCATAAACTGGTAATTAATTGAAATTTTGGAGGTATAAATTAAGCTGGTGGGGACTTCAGTTTCAATAGCTACAGAGTTGGATTATTCAAAAAGCTACAGGGCTAGATCACTAGGTTGTTAAGCGTGTTTAGAAGTTGTTGTAGAAGTCCACTCCCGTGATTTGTTTTTAATAGGACGGTATTTGACTCGCATACTAAATGCTATGCAAATCTCTTGAGAAATCTCGTATGAGAATCTCATGATTCTTCAAGGTACAGGACCCTAATAATGACTGATTAAGATCAGGAAGTGTGGGAGTCGCAGGTAGTGATGGAAACGATCAGAGGCGTCAATTTATCTTCAGGGGTATGTGGGGGGGGGGGGGGGGGAGGGGGTTGACCCCGGGCGTGTTAGGCTAATCAAAGTCAACATTTTGACACACATACATACGTTAAAATATATATATATATATATATATATATATATATATATATATATATATATATATATATATATGACTGTTATTGTCTGTGTGACATATTTAAATTAATATATCTGTTAAATATAGAAGTTTAAAAAATAAGGTATTATGTTTCAAGTATATGAATTATATGCCAAATTATTAATATATTTCATTTTCAATATATAAATATTATTCTCTCACTATCGGCGGGGGGGGGGGATTACATTGAGAACCCCCTCCCCCCCTGCATTGACGCCCCTGGAAACAAGACCGACTGTTACGGCCCCTATTGTAATAATGTCCCCTATTGTAATAATTATTACAATAGGGATTACAAATGAGCTGTTTCTCGTTATCCCTATTGTAATAACGTGCACTATTGTTATAATTATTACGTTAGGGGATGTATCTGCAACCCCTATTGTAATAAAAGTTTTATTACATTAGGGGTTGCGGTTGCAATGGTTTTTGCACAACAGCTTTGGTAAAAAATGTGAATACTGTGATACCACACACAAATCGATACCTATAGACATGTTACTTGTAATTTACAATGTTACAAATATTTAAAAAAGTTCCATCGATTCATGGATATTATTATCCCTTGACCAAATTACATTTGTGATCTTAATAAACACTTACCGTTACAGTAATGAACTGTTAAAAACTGTTGAGAGGGCTGAATTATTATTAATGTGATATTATGTATTGTGTATAAAAATTCTACTATAATAAATATTATATATCAAATTATGAATATATCTAAATAAAAATAAGCCACGTATGACTGTGAAATCCTTTTTAATGGAAACAGAATATACATATGAACGGATAGTTTAAAGACAATAATTGCTTTATTCTGGAAATTATTCTTTATTTTCATTTTATTCCAAGAACTATATTGTTGTTTGTGGACAATATTACCATGATCCATAATTACAATAGACATGATTATTACAATACAGGTTGGACCGGGCAACCCAAATTGTAATAACGTCAAATATTGTAACACTGACTCTTTCACTTCAATATCATCGACCAACGTGAAAGCAAGTACATGCTGATTAAACAATAAACAAATATTTTTTTTCAAATATAGTTACTTTATCATACGTTTTACGGTTTTTACAGGCTATAATTAACATCAATAATAAATATTAACACACCCTTTATACCGTAAATCACATGTGTAATTAGTTCTTTATTACATTAAGGAACTTTATTACAATAGGGGTTAACCGACCTAACCACTATTGTAATAACGTTGCCTATTGTAACTAAAAGTTATGATAAATAAATCTTATGGATATATTTATAGTCCATGGAGACACATTAATACAGCTATAATTTACAGACAGTTTAGCATTTATAAACCAATCAACTTTGGCATTTAATCAATATTAACACACCTTTTATACTGCAGATGACATATGTAATTAAGTGGTTATTACATAAAGGCACTTTATTACAATAGGGGTTACTCTGACCTAACCACTAATGTTATAACATTTCCTATTGTAATAAAAATTTATGATAGATAAATCAACACATTAAGAACAGTTAGAATTTACAGACATTTCAACAGTTATAAACATTACAACTGTGGCATTATAATCAATATTAACACACCTTTTTACCGTAAATAACATATGTAATTGAGTGGTTATTACATTAAGGAACTTTATAACAATAGGGGTTACTCTGACCCAACCATTATTGTAATAACGTTGCCTATTCTAATAATGATTAATGTCAGAAAATGATTATAGATATTTTTTTTAGAATATTGGTGATACTCTATGAACAGTTATAATTTATAGACATATAAGTAGTAGCACACCTATCAACAGTTTCATTTAAGAAAAAATTAAAAGACCCTTTTATATAGGTAATGACATCAGTTATGTTATGATGATTATGTTGATTATTAAGTGTAAACATACACTTTTTTATCACGTGTCAAAGTTCATGGTATACAAAAAATGTCTTAATAATTGTCATTTGTAGAAAATTTGGACCCATAAAGTATAGTCATTATTGAATAATTATAATAACGTTTTCTGTTGTAATGAATGAATGGTCAGTCACTATATATTTGTTCTTCATACATGTAATTCATACACAACCCCGTTGAAAAATAAATAAAATACATTAAAGGTCACCACTTTTTACTACAATAGTCATTTAAACTGTTTTATTTAAAAACAAATCATAAAAACGTACAATTACAATGTCGCCTTAAAATGCTATATGCCTTGCTGAGAACAAATTATTCATATTATCATGATCAAAGCTATCGATATATTTGTTGTTCCACAGTATTCACATTTTTTTTAACCAAAGCTGGTGTGCAAAAACCATTGCAACCGCAACCCCTAATGTAATAAAAATTCTATTCCAATAGGGGTTGCATATACAACCCCTTATGTAATAATAATAACAATAGTGCACGTTGTTACCTAAGGGGTTACGAGAAACAGCTCATTTGTAACCCCTAATATGATAATTATTACAATAGGGGACGTTATTACAATAGGGGCCGTAACACCGGCCAATCTGTATTCAATTAAGATCGAGATCGAGACGGAGACCATGGTATCCCAGACCGAGGCCACACCGAGACCAAAACCAAACGTCAGAGGAGAGGTCTTGAACCTAAACTCATAAACGGAGACCTTAAGACAATATATGTGGAACACTGCAGGGGCGGATCAAGGATTAAGGAAAAGGGAAGGGGCGGGGGGGGGGGGGTTCAAACCAAGGAGGACTAGTAAAAAAACCTAAAATAAGGTCACCAGGTCCGGAAAGAGGGTCCAGGTCGCAAAATTATGTCTAAAACCCTTAAAAAAAGCTTGCAGCGGGTGAAAAAGTGAGGTCCAGACCCCCTGGACCCCTCCCTGGACCCGCTTCTGCACTGTACAATGTTACCGATTGGGCAGGATCGGGCGACCATTAGTTTTATATGCCCATCTGTGAACAAAATCGCGTTGTGTGAGAACCCAAGCAACCCGTTTTAATTAGAGATGCATGGTTATTTTTGTCGGCGCCTAAAATCGCCGTCGTCAAGAATCTGGCACTATCAAAGAACATCAGTCGATTTTGTCAGGCGAGAAGTGAAGTCGTGTCACGAGCGCACGGGACTGAAAACAAATCGGCACACAGAGTTCAAAGAGGCCGCTCAAAGTTTTGACAAGTTGCGACATGTTTTATAGATGTAGAAAAGAGTAAATGCAAACTGTGCCACATCATGACATGGATAAGCATCTTTGCTCTATTGCTTTCCTTCTTGTAATTACAGTGAAATATAGCAGTCTGACTAAAAGTTAGGAATTTTCAAATTGTTGTATACAATATTTCAATAAAAAAAAAAGAAATAGCTGAACTAACCGTTAATACAAATAGAAATATTTATTTATATATAGTGAACACCGGCAATACACTCTATGCCTAATATCAATATGTGTTTCTATTTATTTAAAAAAGTTTATTCTGAAATTTCAGCTGACAGAAATACAAAGGGGTCAGCATTGATGTAAATGAATGTCTTGAAAACTGATATGGACATAAATAAGAAACTGTACAATTATAAACACTTTTTTTTATTAATTTTTGAATAGCATGTAGATTTCTACGCCATGTTTGAAGGAGATCATCTTTGACGATTATTGCTAAGTATGAGAGCGCTCGTCGGATGGTGTGAGAACGTTCAGATATGTATCACTAATGGGAAATTTTATTTACTCTGTGTTATCTTCATCTCTAGTCAACATGTTTGGCATTTTGTGAAAATAAGGATTTTGAGTCGTAGCATTGCATTTCATATATCTAGTCACTTCTTGACAAGATGGTTCAAATAACTCAAGTGATTTCGAAAACCGTAAGCAAGACCGTAATCCTTGTTTTATAGTTTTTATAGCTTATAACTGCATAATGTTGGACACACAGGCAGGTATGTCCTAGTGCGGCGTGTTCTGATTATTATTGCCAGGAACAATATCTTCATACGAGGTATCTGCTGCGTAATGTCCACTTTGTTGTGTTGGTCGTGTGTCTACCTAGCACTTTATCTTCAGCTACGGCGTGGCAGCAAGAAATATCATCTTTGGAAAGTAAAAGTAAAAAAGATGTACGCAATATCAGGCGGTTAGGCAGAAAAGGGGTACAGGCGCGCATACACACAAGAAGAAAAGCCCATCATCTTTAAATGAACCTCAATCTCTCCCCCCCCCCCCATAAATCCGTACCGGTTTGTAACACTGAGCCACTTGTCCTGTCGTAGCATGCAACGATGATTAAGACTTATAGCACTTGAACGATTACAATTTCTGACCCGGTAATGATACACAATACGTGCTACCAGGTACAAGATTAAAATTCATTAGATTCCGCCAATATACTTAAGTGTTTAATATATTCACTGTGTGAGCGAAGTCATCATGCCACCGTGAACGGTAGGCGGTCCTAGCCTCATGGCTATTTTCATGAGCGACCATGCCTGGGTATATTCTTGTGTGAAACCCAAGGCAGCAGCACAAGCTCTTGAAGTTAGAATAAGGCAACATCCATTTTATTATAAACGGAGGCGTGTTTGAAATGTGCCGATATTTTCCACCTACATAAGCCCATATGGAAAGTTAGAATATCGGTTTGATATGGGTAAATATGGTTAAAAAGTAATGCAGGTAGGTTCCCCCTGGAGACAGGCGGGTCATGCCTGTATGAAAAAAAAAAATGGCCAGACATCCTCAGATCACAAGTATGTCATGAGCACCTATCACGTGTTACGGGCGATACCCGCCTAGGCGTGCAAGGCACAGTCTTTTACCATTCTGAGATACGTCTTTCCCAGATGCAGGTATTCATGTTTATTGCATGTGTCAGGTATAAGAGATATTGACCTACAAAGTTCAGGTGTTTACCTCAATAAAGCGTGTAGCTGACATTGTTCACAGGGCATTCTGGCACCTGTAAAAACACTGTGCATGGATATAAAGCGGGGTCGTGGTATTTTACTTAGTTACGTTTTTATACGTATTTGAGCTTGTGTTTGTCTATATAGAAAAGAAGAACAAATACAAGGTCACATTGTAAACGTTGTCTCATGGCCCTTGGTGCTTCAGTCGATCAAATAAGAAAAACAGGTACTTACCTTAATTATATAGAACTTTAACAGAAGCACGCATGCACGTGCTAGGAAGCCATTGTTAATTTTTCATTTGTTTTTACATTCCCAGACAATCAGTGTCGGTAGTCGAGTGGTTTGCGTGTCGTATGGGTATGAGAGAGCCATGGATGGTCCGTTTTGTAAACTTGAGATACCCCAATGACCATACACATATGATACCTCGGCTAGTACTAAGTATATCTCACCTTTTGTACTGAATGCATACGTAACATCCAAGGTCAAAAAGAGTTTTCACTTTTTATATCGATTGGGGCTAGTATTGTCTTTAAGCAGCGTTAAGTGGAAAAATGTCTGTATTGGTTCTCCCGCTATAGCTTCATCATAGGTCAATGGGTCACCTCGGATCCGTCTCATTATGCACAGCAAGAGTAAGGACTGTTCATATATACTTTATGACAACTTACACATACTTTTTGCCGGCTACGCAAAATTTTTTACACCTTTACAGCAATGTGTAAACTCTTGTAAAATGGACCGTACTTGATATCGACATCGAGGCGTAGGAATGTTATGTTTTCAATGCTAGTAATGGTCCCATTTTAAAACAGAAAAAATAGCTAAAATTCTTTGTTTCGAAAAATGTATATTCATGACCAAGAATATGTTCTCTTGTCAAAACACTGTGTTTGATTTATACGAAATTTGCCTGTTAGAGATTTAAGTTCTGGCGGTCCCTTTAAACTTTCGTACGGCGTCGTCGGCTATTCAAGGCCATAGATACCTACGCCATTTATATGCAGTAATGCAGACTATAATGAATGGGACGTGTGGGTCAGACATCTGCGTGGGCAGGGAATTAAATGTTTCTTTTTCGGGCTTACACGTGGAATTAATGATTTTTAGACAAATATCTGAAATTATTTAAACATTCTAAAATTTAGGTACGCTTTCCATATACAAACTAAGGAGCATATTCTCAGATTAAAAAGTGTACATGTCAAAGGCGTCCAGACCAAATTGTAAAATATGGATAAAAATCTGACACAATGTTATACTTGCTCATAGGCTTCACGAAGACCCATTCATAACATTTTAATTTACATCAGTGCACACATAAAAACCAAGTACCTACAGACAGAGATGATCACGTGGACATAGGGATTACAGCAAGATCCGACATCACATTATGCGAGCATTTAAAAGTTACTTACCTGCCGTCCAAAACTCAGTAATTGACTGGGGAGGGGAGGTATTGATTGGTGTGACAAACGCATGACTCGTCTGCCATAAGAAAAGTAACGTCAGTACATGGAGAAAACAACGTGACGTCATCTTCGCTGATGTGTCTCCTACCCATGAAAATCTAACACCTTTACACCCGGTGTAGCCTTATATATACCTAACCAACTTCATACTAAAGGTTCAGTCAATTTTAGTGGGGGTGGGGGTGAGTTGAAAATTTCACTAACACTTTTAAACACTTTTCACGCATTTAATTACATGCAGTTCAGTATGCAATATATAAGTTTCACATATCTGTTTGATTTAAAGGGTGTTTTAATTGTAGATGTTCCGAAATGACTGTAACTTTACTCTATCTCCCCTGATTGAATTATGGGATTAACCAGGAAGTCGCCTCAACTTGACCAATCAGGACATATTTTTCTTTTATTATATCAGTTTGATAAGATCCTGTTCATGACAGATAAAAGTCAAGGGTGTTAAAGTCTAACAAATCTTCTGGACCATATGTCCTCCACGAGTTTACTTCTGACTGAAGAAGATATTAAAGCCTAATCCATCTCTTCCTCGACCCTTTATATGAGTCAAATGGTTCACCTGTACAACTATTGTAAATTTGTAACAGCTTTGTAATCGTGGAGCGACGAATTTTATAGAGTATCCATGAAAGGCGCCAGACAAACTTGCATAACATGGGGATCTTTAGAGCTTTAATCACACTATATGCATTTCAAGAGACGTAGCGCCAACTCAACCAGTAGGGGGTTATCAGAAAAGCGCTTGTACAGTACAATACCTCAGCTATTCAGGTGCTCAATGACACTTGATCCACAATTTGATAGCATACAGCTTGCATGTTCTGAAAACATGGAAGTATTTTTAGCTAGAGGTTCTTAATTTAAATTCATTGTACAAAAACTGAACTTAGGAAAGAGAACTTGCAGATTTTATCTCTTTGTTTAACACCCTGATTTCCTTTGTTCTTAATGATACGCCTATTTATAATTTTGTTTCATCAGTAGCAAATCGGGTGTGTTTTAACTGCAACACAATCTGATACCGTTACGACTGAAGCCCTTAAGACAGTGTGATATCGTCAGTTTTATTTTGAATACATACCAATACTACAGGGCGAGTGCTGACATGATTAGATACGTGTTAATCGAAACATTATTATGATTAAGGTTCGAAAGACCTTATAGTAAATAAAGATTACAAATAAAAGATAAAAATAAAATAAAGATGAAATCCTAACTTGTGTTTGAGTATAATAAAAAAAATCCGATTTTTAATTTTTATTTCTTAGGGATGGAAGTACTCTTGTGAATCTTATATATATGTACATAATAGATATAATAAGTATATGTGTAATATAGACGTATATATATATATATATATAAATATATATATATATATATATATATATATATATATATATATATATATAGAGAGAGAGAGAGAGAGAGGAAGGGAGGGAGGGAGGGAGAGAGACAGGGTCTTTTGTTAACCTCTGCAGATATCTAAAAAAGATTAATGCTTTTTAGACAGACAGGAGAAAATAGATAGTCCATTCAAAAGAAGTTGCAATTCCTCGCACACACAACCAACTACCCCCCCCCCCCCCCCCCCCCCCCAAACCGACACATGCACACACACATACACGTATAACGTGTCATGGCATTGATGTATTGTAGGAAAAATATGTGTTATCGGATATTTTCACTAGGATTAGTAGGTGATCTTTAACTTATAGTGTTAAACGTGAATAACGCATTTTCTATATAAACAGACAAAAACAAGTAATCCTTTTACGAGTATAATAAAGAAAAATTAAGTTCTTACCTTCCGGATCATTACGTAAGACGTGGAGATATCAGTGCAAAATATACGCCAGTCACATGTCATATGACCTCTGATCCTTCTTAAATATGAATGGATATTGCCGAAAAAAATACAGCAGCTTTATAGCAATCAGTGCCATCAATTTTTTGTGACAATGTACATTACTCCTTTAATCTGGTGTACTACATCAACTAAGTCTTTTATATGAAAAAAATCAGTATAATTTTATAAATACAAATGTATGATTATTTTGTGTCGAGGGTTTAAATGTTACTCATAGTGAAAAAGCTAAGTTTCAAGAATTAAAATACTATTACAGGGACCACAGTGTAGCGTCACTAATGGGATTCAGACAAAGATAGAACTCGACCCATGTAAAACCAGTTCGGAATTAAAACACCTGTCGATTTGTTTAAGTACTCCCTGAACTTAAAGAGGCGAAGAACATGCCACACATTTGTATTGTCTCCCGCTGAAAACATGCTAACTAATTTAAACACTCATCACTTGAACACGTACAAGAGCCGTTATCTCTGTCCATGGGGAGCGATCGAATGTATCGTTCAAATCACATTCTGAAATAAAACAAGAGGGAACTTTGTGAAAATGCACTCGGTAGGTTCACTTCCCCGTCCTGAAACTATGGTGCAACATTCCTCTGGGCTGGAAATAAAATATGACCCTCTCCAACTAACATCTGCTCGCAGCAACCGCAGTTGCTATCGAATGTAATAGGAATGCTGTTTATTTGCAGTTTCTCTAGTTACAGGAACACAGTGCGTGTGACTAATCTACGATCTATTTACACGATATAAGTATCTGTCATTTACAACCTGGTTACCTACAAATATTTGGAAGATATTGCAAAAAGTTCTGTTTTTTTGTTCAAAGAGGTAAACAGGTACAGCTTGGCATTTTCAAAGTCGTCAGTCATTAAATAAAAGTAACGAGGCATGCTAAAACAATGATAATGTTACATTTATACTGTTAAGTTGCCCATTTTCAAATTGTCATTCTTTTATGCACATTGCCGATACACATATATACTTGAAAGTATTATTTCAGGGAAACATAATCAGTGATATTTACACACATTATATATTTAAGGATTGGACTTTGGGTTTGAATCTCCTTTCAGCTGAAAAAAAAAAACATTACATGCGTACACAGCAGAAAGACCCTCTCGCAAGTCATAGAAAAATGTATGAATCATTCCATTAAGAGAACGAATAAGATTGAATAATAACTTTTTGCCTATTTGCCTTCTAAAATTTTGCAAGTTGATGTCAATTATTATTTGATATCAAATATTAGGTAAAAAAAAAAAAAAAATAAAAGTCATTTATGACTTATTTTATCAAAATATTATTTAAAAAATGTAAATGCGTTAATCTACCAAGATGAAGTATCAGATAACATGCCTGTGAATTGGAGTGAGTGTTGCAAATTCCATTGTTGCAATATCGAATTTAATAAAATGAATACTAAAAAAACATACTCGTCAGATTCGGAAAGCACGTAAGGTATACTGGATATGAGTGGGTCAACAAATAAAACCAATAGGCAGTTTAAAATATGAAAGTTTAAACCCTTAAGAAAATTCAAGCTTCCCGCTTACATAAAACGGTAATATAGCACCAAGATGATTGCAAACATTTGCCGTTTAGAAGAGAGGTTAAACGATAAGTGTTAATAAAGCTGAAGAGTTAACTCGCACTGGGCGTACATTTAACATTTTACAAGAGCAAGTTGAAGGTCATATACATATCTGAAATTATTACTTATTATTTTTAAATAACATTACTTTCATACTTTTGCTAAATTAACCGTAGAGTCTGCATGTTCTAATTCAGTTACCTATATATAGATTAGAAATCGCTCCACAAATGTTAGTGTTCTGCGGTACATACATGTAATGACGCTTTGAAAAAAAAGCTTTTTTTCGTTATTTTTTCTAGTACTGTTCTCACTGTTCCGGAGTTGTTTAACGTTGGTTTTCTTCCGAAAACTTACGTTCATCGGTATATTATTTATTCGCACGCATGGACCAGGAAGTTGTGTTATTTCGACAGAGTGATTCACGCACCTATGCAAGACTGAACTGCTCTGCGCATGCGTTGTTAGGTAAATAGATTGACCAACTGGTATTTTCCCTAATACACTCTTATAAAATCATTCTGACCATTACTTCTTTATATGTGCAGTATCGTCCACCTGTGCAGTACTTGTCAAGTACGATAAATTTAATTGTATCGAGTATATCTGTTACGTTTTAGGCTATTTTTATTTACTTGAGGAAACTGGATGTTATACATTGCTATGGTGTACTCAATATTGATAACATAGTTAAAGTTGACCAGGTACAGTGGTTCATCATGATATTAGACTGCCTTGCTTTGAGTATAAATGTTGCTGGGTAAACTAAGGTAACTAGAAATTTTCCTATCACATTTGCAATCGTAAAGATTTACTTTTTAACATAAATATCGCTGCAATGAGTTAAGATACACATGGACTTCATTACTTTAACGGTTCTTGCACCCTCCCGCCAGAGGTCCCTCTTTTTTTTTAAATTTTGAAGTTTGACAATTGAGACAAGTAGTCCCGGCAGCCCCACGGTGCCCGAACAGAAGATGTTCGTTTTGATTAGAAACGTCTCGCGGATGAGCGCTTGTTTTAATAATTCACATGCATATGCTTACAAAATATTACTTATTCTGTGAAGCTCTTGTCACAAAAACAACAATGTGTATGTATTTTGCATTTAACAATTCTACTTTCTGATCCAATATATTTATACGGACTGCGCTCTTCACTACATATTTACCTGCCCAGTTAGTGTATGTAGAGGCCGCGCTGCATTACAGGGGTCAGATTGTGACGCCCATAAACCCTTAACAGCGGAGTGGTACACTTGTGAGTAAGAGAAAACAGATATTAGAGATAAGTTCCTTGATTATTTCAGGGGGACTTATAACGTTGTAATGATTTCAAGGAAGTTGTCCACATTCGCATTTACTGGCATGGATATGTTTATCTTTCATTCCATTGCAATTGCAAATGTGTAGCTTGGTTGACTGTAGATGAAGTGTTAGGTCATTTGCCGTCGTCTTGTAATCTTGTAACCCATAAGACTTTAATAGGCAGTCTTAACATGGTATGCTGATATTTCCTGGCCAGTCCTCTTCTGAAATGCAAAATAAGGTTCCTGTCAGTAAAATGTTTTTAATTTTTTTAGATTTGTCGTTTCAAGTTTGTGATTAATACACTGCAACTATTCTTGTCCAACGTACTTGAGGATAAAATGCTACAGCTGTAAGTTTGATGCTTAGGCTTACTCACACCGAAAGCGTTATATACCTCTTAGTGTACAGTTGTACACGGAGTATACTTTTAACAATATTTTAAACCCTAGTAATTATATGAATGTGGTTTGTATTTGTAGGGTATGTACAATTCAATGGAGCTTTATTGTCCATTGTTTAGCAGAGATAAACAAAGACAATAATTCGCTAATAAAGGCACTATTCCTCTTAAATATAAAACCCGAATAGTGATTCTCTCGGTGAATCCATAAATAAAAGAAAAAAAAACATGTTTTTGCTTACCTCGTTACCTATACTTCAGGGGCAGATCCAGGATTTAGGAAAAAGGAGGGGTACAACCCAGGAGGAGATGTGACAATACCTGATAAAAAGGTCATCAGATCCAGAAGGTGGGGGGGGTCCAGGCCGCAAAAAGTGGCCGGAAACTCTTAAAAAAAAGATTGCGAGGTTGAAATTGGGGGGGGGGGGGGGGGGGGTTCCGTACCCCATGGTCCATGGCTTGGAATATATCCTTACTGATGAGGGTAAAGGAAAGTACATACATTCCGCCCTCCCCCTTCCCACACTGGATCTGCTTCTGTATTTTAACTTGAAATAGAAACAAACTAGAAAATAATTTACATTCCTCTCTATACCAACAAATCTAATTTATAATAAATTCGTTTATCAATCAAAATATAGAAACACTTGGTATATTTTCGAGTAATCTGTTACTTTATATGTGCAAGATTCTTTCCTATAACACTAGAAACGAACGTTTATATAACTGACATTCAAGACTGACATGATGTTGTCAATGGGTTAGGCGTGTCCGTGAAGAAAAACGCGTTAATTCACCTCAGCGGTCAAGCCGGTAATGCTGGTGTGCTGCCAGTTCAAGGAATCTCTACCGATTCTTCCGGTAAACTACACACGGTAATTTATAGCAGCAATTTGATAAAGTATGGCACATACATATGTACATACACAGGTTCGATCATCGTTGACCTATAATTTTTTTTTAAGAAATGAGAAATGATGCAAATCACGCCAGTCACCCTGTACTTGTTTGTCTCCGTCAGATTCTGAACCTCACGTTTTAAATCTATTCTTATAGGTGTTCCGGCGTATAAAGCCTCAAAATTAGTCTATCGGTACTTAAATAGATCTTAAAGCACTAAACAAAAGAGTCAAATGTGTCAGGATAGTGGTCATTGATTCTCGATCTTTTGGGGTTAAAATATAAAATATTGTACTTCTCATCAAAGATTATATGATATCGATTCGAAAAAACCCCGGTTAAATATACACACCGACGAAATAGGAAGAATATTTTCTTGTGTTGTAAAACACTTTGAACTAATAAAATGCGATTTAATCAAGGCCCGTCTACACCGAAAGCTGTGCTGTGTTCATTCTCGGTCGTGTGGTTGTTTGGTTGTGTGTGTGTGTGTTTGTTTGCAACAAAACTAATGCAATCATCTACGGAATCTCATGAAATTTATAATCGGCCAAAGAAAAATGAATCGATTAGATTGACCAAGCATTTCTAGTTTAAGGAATGTCATCAAGGAATATTAAAAAAATGTCACTTATGCACGAATGAATCTGGGGATATTGATAAAAAATAAGTGAATCAAGACAAGGCCTACATGCGCCGCACAGTGTAGCCTGGACGCCTGTTAACGTCACCGTCGAGCATCTCGGAGTGAAGGGTGCCCAATGGGTATTGCACATCGGCAATTTTAAAGTATAGCATCTGCACTAGGCTTTCAGTTTCGTGTGCTCTTAGTTCTGAGGTGAATGGATACAAACACGGGTTAGGGAGCATCCCACAAGAGGAACCCCTTGTGGGTGAGGCATGCATCCATTAGGATACAGATTTTAAGTTTTCAATATTGCCTATTTAACATATCATAAACATTGTAAAATTTTACCCAATCATACAAACAGATACCGAGTACTTCTCCCATTTTAACATAAAGAAACCAGTGAATTAGTTTATCAAAACGTTCTGTCCGTATCTAATCTGCTCATGATATCATTTTGCAAACGTTTTATTGTTTTATTGCCTCCAAGCAGTTTTCCTTGAATGACAGGTAAGGGGGGGGGGGGGGGGGGGGGTAAGTGCTGACATCTGTATGGAATTTCTAGAACTATATAGCCAGCGGCAATACAGAGAAAACGAACGATCAGTTTGTAAACGATCAGTCATTGGTATACAGAAGCGGATCCAGAGGGGAGAAACCTCTATACCGTGGGCGGATCCAGGATTTAGGATAAGGAGAGGTCCAACCAAGGAGGACTAACGACAAAACCTGAAAAGTCCCCAGGTCCGAATAGGGGGGGGGGGGGCGTAAAATTTGATCTGAAAACATTAAAAAAGTTTGCGGCGTCTAAAAGAGAGATGTGTGTGTGTGTGTGTGTGGGGGGGGGGTGTATATGCCTTCAGATGTTAAGCAAGGATACCTATGTAATATGCTTGGACGTTTTTTGCGAAAGCCTTTCATTGACCTGACACTGAAAAAAAAATTAATTCTGCATAATGAAGTAGAGGGCCGGTAGAACGTAGGCCCCTCCGAGTGTTATATAAGCAAACAACACTGTAAATATTGCCATGCACAATCCAATTATTTTATCAAGAAATACCACCGGAATCATTGCTTACTGTTAATCATGCAATCATATAGAAATAGTTTTTGGAATATCAACAGTTATACATATGGCGATACAATGATATTTATTTAGTTTAATCACGCATCAGTTGGACCATTTTGCTGTAGAAATATATGATTAATAATGCTGCTATGGCTGGGAAATAACTTGTATTCCACGATTGCTAGACAGACCTATTACTACCGTGTGAAACAGTGTCTTTCAAACGCTTTCTGAAAAATGTGTACTGTATACATGAACTTTTCAAATGTTTCAATAAATGTGATAAGAGATAAACTGACTAGAAATCTGCATTCTAAGGAATGCGAGCCTCCGCTATGTTGGGGTGCCTATTGTTGGATGATCGTAAAACCTTGTTTGCTTTCATTTATTCGGACCATATCCCCAGGTTTATTCTTTAAGAGTGACTATACATTTGTGTATATATTACGAAACGACTCTGCAATGGCCAATCCTAGAAATCCTCTGAAATGTTTCATGAGATTTGATTTCATGTAATATGTTGTAAACAAACACACAAACACACAAACAAGGATGACCGAAAAAACCCTATAGTATAAATTAATATAAATGTATAAAAACAATTAAACAAGAATATTATAAACGATAATTGGGGCAATTGGTTCACTTCAAGGATGGATTTTGCTGGGTGAGAAAAGGTGACTTAAATAACTGACTCGAATCTCATTCTTTTTTTGTTCAGTGCCATTATTTGTTTCGAGCCATTTTTAACTTTGCCTTTGTCACGGCCAAACAAGACCGGACCGCGTGTTCTTTCAACCAGAATCCCGGTTAGGGTGCATGCATTCAAGACAAGTCATAATCATACCTGCATTGTTTTATCAGAATAACATTAAGAATTTAGTAACACCGATTATATATAAAATAGAAACTTGAATATAATGTTTGCCTTATGTAAAGTATAATACTGCCGTTTTATAGAATTTATACAAACTTTTAGTGTTCAACTACTTATTTACATATACATGTAATGCATTCTCATCAGATTAACAGATTACAGCTGACCGTGAGGCGACGGGTACAACACTCTTATAACACGTAATAAACTGTTTATGAGCTGTCCACACTACAGACGTCCTAACAGACTGCTAACCAGTATATATAATTCACAGGAGCAGCTAGGACTGAGGGAGGGGAGGGGGCCGAAATATTGAGGAAAGGCAATTGATGCATTTATATATATATATATATATATATATATATATATATATATATATATATATAACAATAAAACAATAATTCCACATAACATACTAATGTTTTAATTCCAGTAAGAAATATCAGTTGTACAAGATGAATAAATAGAAAAAGTATATTTGCTGGATCAAACATAATGAAATATAGAATAAGTGCCACTGGGGATCTCAGTGACAGGCATTTTAAGGATTGTGAATATTTAACCATTATTAGACTAAGTGAAATTCCGGGGGGGATGCTGTTTTACCCTCTGTTTTACAGTTCGAAATTTGTTACTTTGACACTAAGTTGCTAGTAGTATATTATAACTAGCAATTATTCGAAAAAAAATTATTTATTAAAAATAGTGTCATTAGACGTCCAGTATCTATTCCTAATAGACTGCTTAGTCTGGACCTTGACCTTGATTAGTATTGTAATATATATCTGTGGCTATTTTAGTAGACAGAGTTTACAAATCTGTACTAATTAAGATAATGTCTGGTTGTGAAAAAGCAATTTTCTAGTAGCAAAACGAGAAAAATAATTAAAAATTGTTACTTTTTTAGGGGGAAATTCGAACACTATCGTAATTTCCAAATAACAGGAAATGTGAAATACTTAATGAGATGGCATAATGTTGAAAATGAAGGTCTCGTCTTTCAGACACATTCTGGTGACGCTGAGGATAGTATCTCTGTCTTTTGGGAAATTTTAAATGTTTTTTTTTTTCAGTTCAGAATAATATTACATTACAATTTAATGCATTTGAAGTGAAGACTTAATTTGAAGGATTTAATTGAAAATTGTTTCATTATATAGTTTACGAATTTATATATAGTTTACCTTTATGTTATGAATGGTCGTATCAAAAATAAGGTTTTAAATAATGATCTGGCCTGCCGTATATCCGAGCAGAGGATGTATTATAGTAAATAAACTTAATCATGAGAACTATATATAAAACAGTTTTATTCCATTAATTTTGATTTAAAGTTTCAGATTAAAATGATTTTTATTATTTTTGTTTATAATATCACAGTGCCCTAGAGTTATTTTGTCAAAGTGTAAGCCGTTTTACGTTAAGTGCCTTGTTTTAATGTACATGATATCGGTAAACAAACATTTTTAATAAAGCAATGGTTTTATTTACAAAATTGGTTGACTTTCCGTCACCGGTAAGGAATTCTTTTGGACATGGTAAGACAGGTGCACATTCCGTGAACTGCGATTCTTTCGGCTTAGGTCAGTTAATGGTGTACGTGTCTGTCACCGTGCGCATTTTATTCCAGTCATATTTCTTGATCAACATCAGCGACATCACCAACATTAACGCTGCTCCTGCGACTCCCAGTCCAACGTTACGCCAGAAATAGTTGTTGTCTGCCCGTGATGTGGTTGTGAGTTTGAAGAATTTGCCCGATTCATGGGACAGGCTGCTTTGCTGAGAGTGAGAGTTCTTATTTATGACAGCTGTTGTTTTCTTCCTTATTAGATGCCATGAGGTATTAGGACTTTCCGTCCCGGGCGTTATAGATTGTCTTTCCGAGGTCGTGGTGCCTTCCGTCTCAGGCAGCCTTACTTTGACTGAAATCATTAAAAAACACGTAATTTGTTGCAAATGAATATTTTAATATTAACTTACCCTATATTAACTTACCCTATATTACATTTGCATGACAATATTTTGATAATGAGAATAATCACAACTGTTATATGCGGATGATGACGTAGTAATCAATTGACTTAAATGAACTTCATCAAATTTTCTTATCCTTTTCGTTTAAGTATTTGTTTCATATAGTCAATAGCTTTATATTTATTTCATGATTTTCTGACATTTTTATTTGCCTACGTATTGTCTGTCATACGATTTTACCGTCACATCCGACAGGTTTAGCGCTCCATTTTCCATTTCTCAAACACTTGATGACGATAGTTCGGCTTCCTGATGGAGTCGTGTACCCCTCATTGCACTGGTATTTCACAGAGTCCCCCACATAGTAGTCACCCTTCTTTTCTGCATTAGGTGTGGTCCCAGGGTCACCGCAGTAGCGTACTTTAACCATTGAAGTAATTATTATTATTATTATTTGTAACTGCGTGCATAACATTGAGCCATACAGGTAAACTTTGGAATATGATATATTTGTTATTTCTTAGAGAATATGTATTTCTTTGCGGATAGAATATTGATATACGGGATATATCATTAGTGTGATATTCATATATGGGAATATTTGTTATGCGTTTGAGTACAAGATAACATAATAAGACAAAGGATTTTTAAATGTAATCTGAAAACATTCATTCATTTGATGCAAAGTAGAAAATAAATTGTCAATGTTTTGATATTACTCTTACTAATAACAAATGGAATAGCTATGTCGAGAAGAACAGAAGAACATACATGGTGTAAAGTAAACATTTGAATTTGTTTAGCACATTGCATCTAGTTAGCGTATTGCATCTAGTTAGCGTATTGCATCTAGTTAGCGTATCGCCGATTTCATAATGGTAGAGCCACTCACATTGACATCGAGCCTGTACACGACATTCAGCGTGCAGAACACAAACACCAATTGGCACGCTGCACTCTGAGCCGCTAATTACACCATTTTTTGATTTGGGAATTACGTTGTGGGATCCGCTACGAATATAGGTATGATATTAAGAGGGTCAAAAATACATTGTTTATGTTACAAATGTTAAAAAATTATTGAAATAGCTGGAAAAAAGACAATTTGTGATGGGTGGTCGCATCTGTAATGTGTTGATGTAATTCCCAGGTCAACAGAACTTTACTTTCGCATATGTTATTTGCGCGTTTTATTTTGCAATTAATAGAATTAACTGCATGTATTGTTTTTGAAGATTATAATGTTTAAAGTTTGAAATTTATAACGATAATAATAATAATAATAATAATAATAATAATTATTATTATTATTATTATGTTTCTGGCTGAAAACAATCGTTATTTAAACATATGATGACAACGGTTTTATTCTACATCAAAATATTTGATAATCCACGTGTGCGCTTTGCAATGTAGCTTCCTGATTTTTCGGTAATGTAATCTTACTGTGTGTTGAGTGAGAAGCCATTAAATAATGCACACTATAAAGATCCCGTTTTACTTTTAATTCTGCAAAATGACATATAGGAATGATATGACATTAGTAATAAGAATAAAACTTTCATCATTTAATCACTTTGGAACATGACAGTCATCGTATTAAGCTGAGTTTGCCTGTGTGTTTTGGACACGGATCAGTTAGAAAGAGGTTAAACCAAAACCTTAAATTACTGACTGGTCAATTACCGCACAGTTTACGATTGTGGTTCCAGGAGGACACGAGACGCTTCGAAAGAGGCCGATGGCATGTTTATTGTCATATCTTTGATTGTTGTCTCTTGCGGGAACACAAGTTAGCTGTGCCTGCACATAAATATTAACATACCCATCAAGTCCAAAGCACTTACAACCTCAAATATCCGAACAGTTTTGGGCCATAACATTTGTTCGGAAAATTGATGTAACAGATATGCGAGTTAAACTATTTTTAAATATATATACTATGATAAATTTTGGTTCCTCATTTTATATTTTGGGAAAGCTAATTTGCGTTTAAAAATATACAAGAAATCGAGTATCTACTGAATAAATATATTTCTCATAAATATAAATTATATATTTATATATAAATTACCTTGTTAGGATTATAACGTTATCTGTTCGTTTGATATATGAACTTAACCGATAGTTCACATTTAAAACGCTCTTGAATTTATTGTAATATATACATATATACTTATGTGGGTATTTACAATTCATTAATGTACTTATATACCTGTGATCCATGAGAGTTCCTCTTAGAATTAAAAGTCCAACAAGTGTTCATCCTGAATTCGGCACCGTCACACGTTATTGGGTTTAAACACTGACACCCCTGGGCAACGTATCCGGACGGACAGTCGGCTTTGCTGACAGCGTCATCGACGGGATCAGACAGGTTTCCTTTGACAACTTTGGAGAGCATAGTTATTTCCATCATAGTTGACATGATTTTCAGCCTGATATAATAATGGCTAACTGTTTTAAGGTTTATATGGGAATGACCATCGCACAGCTATATAACTTCAATATATGCTTTAAGATTCGTTTCGAGATTATATCAATATTCACACAAAGTGTTTTTTTACATTTAGTCTACCTATCCAGCGCATATTACACCCACACTTATAATGGACGTAGCCAGTATTTTCGAAAAGGGGAGAGAGATGGCTGAATACTAATGAATGTATGTAGAAATTGTACGTTTGTATGAGAGTAATTGATTCTGCCAAGACTCGGTCAAGAAAATTTCAATATCCTAGTAACATTTTTAACACCAATAAACAGGTGTTACCGTATAAATATAAAGTGAGAATGGGTGGGAAAAAAAGCTTCCCAGGACAGATCTCTGTGCATATTTTTTTCAGATGAAAGTACAGAGTAATGAAACTTGACCGCCAATTTTATTTTTGACAAAATGTACTCAACCGATATATGCAAAGTCGAATGGGGCTGGGGGCAACTTGCGCCCCCCCCCCCCCCCACCCCTCCTGGGTATGTATACGCCCCTGCATAGTTCTCGAAAACTCGAACCTTATTCAGAATGTAATACTTGATTTGTACCAACTTACACCAAGGGCGGATCAAGGATTTTAGAAAGGGGAGGGTCATACCCTGGAAGACTCTTACCACTGTTAATATATTAAAAAAGCTCATAAGTTACTCATACCTATGGACGGATTGCCCAGAATGGACGAAAGAAGCATCGCCAGGAAGATGCAGATCAGCTGTGTTGTAAACATAAACATTATACATAAACTCACATCAGCATGTGTAGCACAAACATTAACTCTCAATATCCGTCACACTTTTTATGGAATATACTGAGCTTAACCAAATACAATTGGAAATTTAGGAAATACAATAAGGAAAGCCAAGATTGATTAGCTTCAAACTTCGTTTGATTACATTCGCATATATCTTGTACCTAGATCAAGAGTTTGTCTATTTTTAAGAAAGCAGGCCCAACTTATGCAGAAGAAACTATTTGATTAATACATGAATTGTAATGCTCTATATATTTTCCTTATATTGCGGTATCGTTTACAATTATGAATTAGAACAATTACTTATTAAACGTAAATTAATATTAAAAAAAAACAACCCGTTCAAACATAAAATATATTTGATCAAAGTATTCTAGTAATATTAGCATTACCACAAAATATACGTAAATGTTTATTGAAATAAGTATTACCTCAGTTATTCCATTCATCTGGACTTTTTCTGTTAATTTCTGTCTGAAATAAAAAACAAATTACACTTTTTTGGGGCAATGAATATAAATAGGAAATATACGTATAAAAAGTCTTATTGGTTGCCAGAGAGTATTTTACAAAATATTACTATAATTGCTTCTTAAATGGTATCACTATTTAATTTTTTTCTACAAAAAGCCACTTTTGTGAAATGTTAAACTACGTGAAAATATTTATTTATATCGAATCGCTCTACTTCTTTTCTTTCTGGTTTAGGAATGAAATTTTCTTTCGAATCAAAATTTAAAATGTAAGGTTTCAGGTAAACAGAAAAATGATTAGATAATGGTTTTGCCTGGTTAAACCTTTGAATATGTGATATCTCTATATCTTTTGCAATACACTTTTCTTCTCCATATAATTAATCATTTCAAAGAAATTATATTTAATACCGGTTGGTATTTATTCCTAAGATCATATGAATTACTTTGTCATAAAGAAGCTTTCGAGCACTCGTAGTAGATACAACATACGCATTTTAGCATAACAAATACAGAAGTAATAATGAAAATATACTCAATCAATCTGAGATTTCCACATATCAGATGATTATTAAATGAATCTGTGTACCTGTTATTTTTAAAATGAATAAAGCTTCTCTCACCATATATAAATGAATATATATATATATATTCTTAACACTAACATATCACGTATATATACCATGTATTACCTGAAGTTACGATGTATCTAATAAAAAGTGTACCTTTCAGTTACAGCTTGGTTATGGATTGCTGTGTGACACAATAGTTCGCAGAAATAATCACGGAGTGAATGGTCTTAGACACAAATGATTAATGTATTACCTACGAGTGTTATTATGGTAACAATAACAGATTGAATTTCTTATTGTATATCTGTTACCCATTGTCAGTGTTATACAGGTAAATATTGTTTAAATGGATTCTTTTACCTGGCCGCGAACAGGGCCTATGTTATGTTTAGTACATAATTGTATTTTTGATAATAAATATTGACTGTATAATGGTTTATTACTCTG
The DNA here is from genome assembly GCA_026874595.1 of Sipunculus nudus. NCBI lineage: Eukaryota > Metazoa > Annelida > Sipuncula > Golfingiida > Sipunculidae > Sipunculus > Sipunculus nudus. Next base: position 26,016,890 of record CM049315.1, read on the forward strand.
GAATTATAAACAATGCCAATGCTTCCTTAAGACGCTCGTGAATATTATGGGAAAATATTCGGAAAACAGAAAGTGTTAAATACCAGAAAATGGAAATGTCAACCTGAGGATAAAATGTATCTCATTTGATTTTTTTATGTAATTTGAATCCAAAATTTACTTCTTGGACGTATAATGAAAGTTGCAAACCAGCAACTAGTTTGGGTACAGGTGTCTTTTACGGGGGCTGTACTTCAGGTAGCGTCATATCGACCCTCTGGCATAACGACCAGATTACTGGCGCCAGAGTGTCTTTACATCTAAGTCTATGAAGCGCATTATAAGGCCTTATAAAGATGCAAATCTTTTCGACATTTCTGACAACGCTTTATGGCCTACAGGTACACTGTCAATCAACATAAACCAGACCAATTGTTAGCCTTTTTTGTGTACCTTCTTATGATACCAAACTTGAGCGAGGAATGTTCCGTTTGAATCCAGCACATTGGTAAATCCCGCATGAACACAAACATGGCTCGCACTGGTTAAAGGACGCCGGTAGCTTGCAGGCGATACAGGAAATGATCCGTGTCCATGGAGACGATGTTTCAGTTTGGGTTGTGAGATCACATCTATACTATTGTGTTAATGTATAATTCTTAGCATAATATTGAGATTATGAGCCGTTTACCAAAATATGAATGCAACCTGATGCTAGACCACTGCGATACATTCCTCTATATTACTTGTATCACGACTCGTGTACGCTTACCAGCCCAATTATCCGATTGCCTACTGAGTGGAGTTGTCACGGCTAAACTTTATGGGGCTAAAACAGCTACGGAACCAACATTTACGTTTTTTTTAACGTGGGTTCAATACCTAATAATCTTTTTATATACCTCAAGATATATAAATATTAATATTTTATCATTCATATAAATTATATAAGAAAAATAAGCGTAAGTTTTCTTTCTTTGACGCGAAACGTGTACGCAATGTCATTTTTAAATATACCAAATAAGGTTTCATCATAAACACACAAAGGTCAATAAGAAAACTAAGTGAACCTACATTTTCTCACCAAAAATGTATGTTCAGGGTCTAATAGGCTTCTACCATATAACAATATATAAAATTATATAATAGTATTTTATAATACAGGAAAATGCAGTAAACATAAGCGTCACCTTTTCACTTCTTTTCGATCGACATGTCACGATGCGCGTCATTGACAAAAACAAAACGTGGGTTCGCTTTGTACAGGATAAACGTGGGTTCACATACAGAAATGTCGAAACCCGTGAAAGTAAAAAAAAATTGGGTTCACTAGTTGAGGGTCAATTACGCACTGAACCTTCATTCTCTCCATAAAAATTTTGTTTAGTTGTAGTTTTAGACCCAACAATGTGAGCCCCGTATTTTCTTTGATGATACAATGAATATTATCTCTAGCGCCATTCTGACATTAGAGAGTCTACGACCAGCGTACTTAGCCTCAGAGTGCCTTTACATCCTACATCGAAAACCGCACTGTAACGCTCAGTGAGAATGCAATTTTTGGCAACGCCGCATGTAGACTACACCTACGCTGACACGTGACATAAACCGGACCAATCGTTAGGGTTTTAGCCTTGCTTACTGAGGTGTAGGTATGGCGCTTTTGCTGTCGTTCGTCCGTTAGCAGGGTACAAATCGTAACCTAGCAACTCCTATTGGAACATCCCGGGGGGGGGGGGGCTAAATAACGGCCAAGTTTTTGTTTGGATTGACAAATTTGTGTCAAACTTCACATTTATATGGCCCAACACTACAGTAAGAACCCTGTTAATTTTGGGGTCATGAGATCAAAGGTCAAGGACCTACTTCTTTACAAAAGATTCCGGAAGCATTGTAAGCCAAACTTAATACCTGCTAATAGCGATAGAAACATGATGGGGCTACAAGGTCAAAGGTCAAGCTCACATTGGCCATATCTGTCCAAAAGTTGGTGTTCAGATGATAGCTCCTGTTTGTTTCAAACCTCAATTATGTATGGCCCACCACTAAAGCAAGAAACCTATTGATTTTGGGTCATGACATCAAAGGTCTAGGTCACAGGAACAAATTCTTTCATAATAATTTGGATGCATCTTTAGAAAAACTCTCAATCAAAACCCTACTATCTTCCGTTTATGGCCAACTACGCTCTTTACACAGCGCTTTACCTATAGGGCTACTTCCTATATCGTAAGGCGCTGTTTGTTATGACCTCGTATCCTGCTTTGCAACACCAGAGGGGAGCACTGTATTTTTGTCCAATCAGATGAAACTTTGTGCTGGAAGACAAAGCCAAGCGAGGAATACACGGAGCCAATCAAATTCATTTCTTTTTGAGTGACAGCTCATCCCCCAGCGTAACCGTCTAAACAGGCCACAGGCTCAGAGAGAATTGCCCCTGACGTGGTTTGCTTACGGCCTTGGGCACATAGGATGCTCGGCCGGTGAGCTGTAATTCAAACGAAACGTAACAACAAAGGCTGCGTGCACACCTCGCTGGCTGGTTTCAGTTCTGCAAACAACAGATACGTGGCTACGCTAACACAGTCATAATGTCATAATCGAATCGGTCGATGATGCGAGAATGCAGAGGGGGCAATTTAAATTCGACCGGAAACTCATCAAACGGCGCTTGAAGCGCGGCAATGGGCGGAGCCAGGATGCCTGTCGAGTGTTTGTTTATTGGCATCTGATTGGCTGCTTGTCTCATCATACGCACGTTTATTTCAGCGGACAACGAACCGCCATCTGGTGTCTAAATATATCATAAACGGTGAAAGCTGGCAGCGTGAAAATCAGTTGCTTCTTTAGAAGCGCAAGATTTCCGCTGCCTCGGGAGCGTTATGGCCAACCTGCCAATAGGGGAAGATCATTTCCGATTTTGGGGTCACAAGGTCACAGGTCCAATCCATTCACAATTAGTTTATGGACGATAACTCTAGTTTGGTTTACCAGATTGGCTTTAAACTTGATAAATTAACGACCCATCACTTAAGTAAGAATAATGTTGATTTTGGGATCACAGGGTCAAAGGTGAAGGTCACATGGTAGACACCTTAAAAAAGAATGTGGATTCAATCTATAACCAAAATTTTCTTCCAAAACATTCATAAAAAAAACTTCTATCGTTAGAATTTAATATCACAAGGAGACAGTTCAAGGTCACTTTAAATAAAAGATAGTGAACATGTTGAAAGGTAAACTCTTTACCAAGAGCTTTACTCATTCCTATATGGTTCGCTTACCTACAGGGTATCTCAGGTCGCAAGATCAACGGCCAAGGTCATTGGACCAACTCAATATAGCTTGTGGACATATCTGTATCCAAAGTTCTCATCCCATCCTTCCATCTTTCACATATAGCATCCAAGCCAATAGGAATTTTAAAGTTTGAGGCTGCATGGTGAAAGGTCGTGTTCACAAAACCCACTTCTTGAAAAAGCGTTTGCACACATTTTAAGCAGAGTTTTTTTCTATCCTAAATCTTTCACTTAAGCATCATCTCCCAATAGGGTTAGAACCATAATGATTTTGCCAACACCAGTTCAAATATCAAGGTCACATGGCAATCCTACTGATTTATATGCTCACTACACTTAGAGTTAAACTAAAAACTTAAGTTCTTTGTCTAATACGGCTTGCCAGATGCCTTACGGATGTATTATATGGAGCAGAGTTTAACGTCAATTGGCATACAGTTTGTATCATATAAATATACAAGTAGGTAACAGGGCGAAATAATATATTATCTTTATTTTGTTACAGAGTTTCATTTTTTTTCTGTTTGCACATCCACATGCAGGTTTAACATCTGAATCTTTGCCGGCAATCATTCATACATCTGCAAGGTTGGTCCGGTGCGTTGTTTGTTACAATCACATTTCTTGATCAGTACGATGACATACACAAGTGCGAACTGTGCAGCTGTAATACCAAGACCAACATAAATCCAAAACCAGCCGCTGTGGACCTTGAACGTGTTCGTTAGTTTGGAACGAGTGCCTGCTCCGAGAGACATGTCCTTTCTCGGTGTAGTTGTGGGAAAGTCTGTATCGAACGCGAACAAGGTCACTGTCAAAAAGGAGAAAATATTTTACTGGTAAAACACTTTTAGAAGTTCACCATGAAGACATGACGAAAAGATACCCTACATACGTTACAAGACAAGATTATTGCTTTGACAATGCTGACTTATGAGGGCCAACTTTGTTTACTTATATCCTTGGTTTAAATATATATATATATATATATATATATATATATATATATATATATATATATATATATATAGAGAGAGAGAGAGAGAGAGAGAGAGAGAGAAAGAGAGAAACATTTGGAATGAATTCATTATTTTACAACTACAAAGAAAAATGAGCCTATTAGGCCAAAATAAAAAAAGGTATGGTTCTCAGGCACTTTTCTTTCAGAAATCAATGCGGGCGTGCGCTTTTTTTATTTTTAATTTTTGGTATGTTTCGATAAAAATGTCAAATGATAAGGGAAAAGCAGTTTTATTATGCTAAATAAGTAAAACACTACAAAACAAAGGAAATTGTATGGTTTTTATCTTCTTGAAAGGAATGTCGGAGTGGCAGCAGCTCAAAATTGGAAAGTTTTTATTGAAAATCAAAATAAAAAGTTTTGATGCGGGGGTTAAAAATTGATGCGGGCGGTGCCTGAGAACCATACCATCAATTTTGTTTGGCTTTTAGCACCCATCACTAGTACTAAATTGGTTGATCTGATTAAGTGCGAATGCTTATATATAACTAAAAACCAACTGCTATTGGCCTTGAACTTGTCCGTGAGCTTCGAATGAGTGTCTGCTCCGTGAGAAATGTCCCTCCGCGATGTAGTTGTGGGTACGTCTGTATTTAACGGAAACAAGGCCACTATTGAAAGAAGAAATATGTATTATCGGTAAAACATTGCAGTAGATGTCCACCATGAGGACATGACGTAATAATATTCATTCGTTACAATACAAGATTATTGCTGTGACTATATTGTGTGATGAAGGCCAACGTGGTTTACTTGTATCTTTTGTTTTATTCTATATATATATATATATATATATATATATATATATATATATATACATATATATATGTAACATATTTTGAATGAATTCATTATTTTTCCAATTTCAAAGACAAATGAGTTTATTGAGCACCATGTAGGACTCGAGTCCGGACTGGAGTGTATTATTTATGGACACAGGGTCCTGGACTTGGACTTGTACTCGGACACGGAGGTGAGGACTCGAGAAGTCAAGCCGAGTCCATCTCAAATCCAATAGTAAAATAAACTCTGTCACATATTATAAAATTTATGTAGATGTGTGAACTACTGACATAATAATTACACCATTTACACCAAGCTGTGCACTTCATCTGGGCTAAACATGCGTGAACTATAACATAAAAAAAAATTATAATCCAAAAATCCATTTTTGCTCTTGAAGGATATATTGGACTCGGACTTGGACTTCTTTCCAAATGACTCGGAATCGAAGGTGGACTTGGACTCTCAAATACTCGGACTTGGACTCGAGTGTTCTGGACTCGGACTTGAACTCCGACACGGTTTGTGTGGACTAGACTACATCACTACAGCACACAGACTAAAAATGTAGACCTGATTATGTGCGAATGCAGGAAACAAACATTAATGGTTTGTTAACAAGTGCCTCACGGCTGATTCAAAATCTGTATTTGCAAATATTTTTGAAACATAGAAGTATTTTTGAGTGCTCTGGTCCCCATACATAGTATAATTGATTCGATTTTACCGTTACATCCGTCAGGTGTGGCATTCCATGTCCCATCTTTCTGACATTTGATTACACTTGATCGCTTTCCAGACATAGTTGTGAAGCCCTCATTGCACATGTACTTCACAGAGTCCCCTAGGTAGTAACTTCCTGTTTTCTTCGTGTTTGATATGTCTCCAGGGTCGCCGCAATAGGTTACTTCAACAATTAAAAAAGTAATGGCTGTGAATTTTGCGTAAAATTGTATTTCTTTTACTTTTATAAATCTACTAGTTTGTTACATTCAGTACTGTAAATAATTAAAAGGCTTTCATAAGTCATAATAACTGTTGAGATGCCTGACTGGCCATTTTAACTGCAGATGGATCCCAGTCGATATAACATATTCTTTGGCGTCGCGGGAGAAAATTTCCCAATTATGGATGTGACAGGAATTCTTCAAGGGTCTCTGGGAAATGCTTTACGGAAGTACCCATTATACCCCTTGATTTTAAAAATGTTTAGATTGAATAAATTAGAACTTGTACATTTGAAGAAATGATTTGTCCCTTTTATCCTTTTAAAAAAATATTGAGTCATGCGCACGAGTTATTAAGTTATGACACAAATTAATATTTTATATCCCGTGGCACTGAAGGGCCACTGTACTTTACATGCAAAAAATCAAAGAGAAAGATGGACCAGAATCGGAGACAGTTAACATAACTGTTGAAGCAGTCATATAACAGATGGAGGGTCGAAATCAGGAGGTTTTAGATGTACAGCAGAAGGAAAAGGTACTCACACATGCACCGAACCTGTATCTTGCAATTACTGGTGATACTACAAACACCGGGTACAGCTTTACACAGGCTCCCTTGAATTGTTGTCAGCTTTTCTATCGGAAGTGACATGTGGGACGCACTATGAACAAAACCATATGTGCTTTTTTAATCGAGAATAAGAGTGAAAAAAGAATGAAATTAAAACAAAATTGAAAGTAAGTAGGATCTTAACGCTTAAATGTTATCACCCGGGCTTAAAAGATAGCTTCGGTATTATAACGCATGTGACGTCGTAATTAGACGCAACGGGGCAAACCTGGTAACATGAGTGCCATCTGGACTAGGACTGCCACGGTCCTCCTTTGAGGCCGGAAAGATGTTGGGACAAAGTGCAAAATCAGTTTTTTTTTTCATTAAGCATCCGTTATTGCCCCTGGATGGAGGGAATGAATTCATGTGTATGTATATTTGTGTTTGTTCACAAAATGGCATGTGTGTTTGAATGCTTCTTCACAACATAATTATGAACGGAATCTCATATGATTTACGGGGCGTTTTCTGGAATAGGCCATGTTACGGAACCTAATATAAACAGATCACGTATGCGTAATTAACACAAATTCTGTAACGGAGATTTAAAAAAATCAGATTCTGTAACACTAGGCAGCGTGAAATGTCTAGGGGAAAGAATAAAGAATTCAGTGTTTTTTTGGTTAACAAATAACTATAATTTATTCTTAATTAATTAAAATGTCGGTGATCAGAACAACAACAACAGGTTTGGGCCTGTATTAATTTTTATTCCTCATATCCTGGCATTGCAAGATAGACATTACGTGGAATTAACGTTAGCCAAAATATCCCATCTGCATATTGTGACAAATAACACAAGTCAATTCATCAATGAACATATACGATAAGGAAATAAAATATATGACCCCTTACGCAGAAGGGAAAGAACATAAAGTCAGTTTATCAATGTCCACATACAATAAGAAAAAAGACTATGACACCTTGCGCAACATTAATATAAAAACAATGCTTAAATGGATTATCGGAACAACCCTGTTCGGGCCTAAAACTACAGTGCTAACTAGTGGAACCTAACGAAATATAACTATTCTACAAGGACAAGGGCGTGTGGGTTGCAAATTTGGACAAAACAACCCTTACAATACAATACACTAAATCAATACAATTATACAGTAAAACAGCGGTATAGCAACAAGTCAATACAATCACACAGAAAGATAATGGTACAGTACCTGAATACCAATACCGTCACCACGATAAGTCCTTTAAATGTAAACTCTCGGAGAATGACATTCCAGTGGAAAGTTCTGGCAACAATCCAGAAAGTAAACGGAAGTCTAAATGCATAAAATCCAGGAGAAAGTCTAAGAACATCTAAAATTGCCGCATTCGTCGGATAAGGTCCTAGAATCTAACACACGCTTCTGCGTCCGCTGGAATCTGCTCTGCTGTTCTCTCTCTCTGCCCTCTAAAAACAGCCCCTTTATATACCTTCACACCCAAAGCCGAGAATTTTCCACTTCTCGAACAGTCTATAAGGACCCTACTCAACAGTAAACAGGCGTTTCAGGAATTCTCTAGAAAACATCGCCGTGCTTCTACACACCATGGTGTACACGTGATCTCGCCCCAAGCCAGCACGACAACAAGAGTTCAACCAGTACGGATTAAACACAGAATGTAATACGCGGCCAGACACGAGTGCCACAACAGGAGTTACGCCCGTGTCACACAATAAAAGGAGCACCTGTAACAGCCAATAAAAAGTCGAACACATTTTAGTATGGATCCGTTGCATGATCTGGAATCAGAAGCGTTGTCAGGGAATATTGACAAATGCAGTCGCTTATGCACGAATGAAACTCGGAATATGGGCCCAACAAGTAACTGGTTGAATCTTGCAATTAGAATGCCGACTTCTCGTTATCAAAATTGAATGGCTTGGCGGACTGGTGTCAAACCAATGCTACACTGTTAGAAGTAATGGTCTTCCATAAGGGTGTTCCTCAAAACCCCGAGTTTCCAGTTGAATAAATTTTACCGCTGACGCGCAAAGGGTTTTAAGCTATAACTTCCTGCGTTAAACCTATTTTATTTTGACAAACACACTTTCAGAAAACTTAACTTATATTTTCTTTAAATGCCACGAGAGGGCAATAGCGCCGCCCACACGTACGGAGTTATTCAGATCCAACCGAGTGTCACCGGCAGTGATATCATATGAAATTTAATGCACGCGCATCGAACCCGATACTATGTGCTTTTGAAGCAAGCCTCATTCACAGTGGATGAAGACAGATTCCCAATCTCAGATCCGATTTTACCAGCGTATGTGCAGAGAGTTTATTATTTTTTAGTTCTCTGAATGTTAATACTATGTTTGTCGTTGTGATAGACTAGATTTAAAGACACAGTGTGGTATAGCAGTATGAGAAGCTGGCACAAAAGGTGCAAGACAGCGATGAGTCAGTAGGGACCTTGGAGGCGGCGTTCCATTTTGACAGCGCGTCCTATTTTCATTTTCAGTGAATCAAAATCAAATTTTATAGACATTTCACCAAGTACGACTGAATGTGGACAATAATTTTTGCAAGTAAAAATTTGTATAATTTATGGTGAGTTGAAAACCAAGGATTGTTTTAGGTAGGGCCTTGCCCATTTTACTGTGGCTTAAGACTCAATCGGCGATTTTTTTAACATGCAATAAAGGTATAGATTTTTTTTTAATAAATTAAAAAGGTTTCTTAAAGATGCATCACATCCAGCATTCTGTCGTTAAAATTAGTCTATTACATCATCAAATGTTTAACATGAAATCTAGAAAACTAAAAACTGCTTGCACTAACGCTAGTAATATCGGATCTGAGACGAAGAATCTTTTTTCATCTACTGTCAATGAAGCTTGCTTAAAAAAAGTTTCATTCCTTAAATAGGTTTCAAACATTATCACAAAGGGGTTTTAAGATTCCATAAAGGTGTACCAAGGGTTTTTGATAAATTAAAAAGTTCATAAAAGATTTAAAATAACAGTATAAGGGTTAAAGAGGGTTTGCTAAATACTTGTAAAAGGGGTTTTGGGGAAATCCTTAAACGGTTTGTTGGAAAAAGGGTTTTAAAGGATAACCCTTGAAAGGGTTTAAAAAGGTTTCGCTATTTGGACACGTTGAAAACCCTCTTTAACCACTTTTAAAAATCGTTAAATATTAACAGTGTACTCACTAGGCAATCACAGCACAATTAACTGGAGTTGTCCCGGGCGGACACGAGACGCTTCCCGGATAGCCCTGTGCCTTATTGATATATCTTTGGTTGTTTTGTTTCAAAGGAACACACGTCAGCTTGGCCTGCACAGTACAGAAAGTGATCAAGAGAATTCGATTGCTAAATGTCATTTACTAACTACAGAAGATTATGACATGGAAAGAAAGGTTTACTCGTGGATATATTTGGAAAAGCAATGGGGCGTAATAATAATAAAAATAAAAATAATAATTATAATAATTATAATAACATATGGTATATATCAATCAGGATTACACAAAATGATTATAAATTTATTTTATGTGAACGATTGAGGGGGTAAAAACATGCTCGGCTATATCCACTGGCGACCAGGGTTCGATCCCCGGCGTGGCTGTGAGAGTAGGTTGTAGTGGCCCGTCCAAGGTCGGTAGTTTTTCTCCGGGTTGTCTAGTTACCACCACCTCAAGAAAATATCGAACGCCACCAAGTTTGCCAAGGGGAGTGCCTCAAAAAGTCATGTTATATTTGAAGAAATCCATAGAGATGAGATGTAGTTCACAAATCAATTTATTTAGTTTTCTTTTATTCTATGGCTTTTACCACGAAGTTTAATAGTTAGGCTTTAATTCTGCGTAATTTTCGCCATAAGTAGAATATAACTCATACAGGGTAAAAGTTGTTGAAATGATATTACCTGAGAACCTTTAAAATTTCTCTGGGAATTGATGGCATAGCACGTGTTCTCTCGGAATTGAGAGCCATCACATGTTTTTGGATTTAAACATTTGCAGCCGTGGGCGACATAGCCTGGAGGGCAGTCAGCTCTGCTCACAGCATCATCACAATTTTCGCCATAAGTAGAATATAACTCATACAGGGTAAAAGTTGTTGAAATGATATTACCTGAGAACCTTTAAAATTTCTCTGGGAATTGATGGCATAGCACGTGTTCTCTCGGAATTGAGAGCCATCACATGTTTTTGGATTTAAACATTTGCAGCCGTGGGCGACATAGCCTGGAGGGCAGTCAGCTCTGCTCACAGCATCATCACTTGGGGGAGAGAGATTCCCTATGACATCTGCAGCATATGAACGTTAAATTAACATTACCGGTATATCAACGCCATCATAGTAATGTCATTCTAACATTACTAGCATGGGGCTTTCTGATATTATATTACTGATCTATTATATGTACAAATCCTTTGTTTAACATCTTTTTACCAATTGAAAAGTATATGTAACCATCTGTGGTATTTTATCTCAATTAGACATTAATTACCGGTACTGGTATTTTCATATGTTTCTCAATATAATGCACTTTGTTTCTTGTATAAGTAATTTAAGCGTGCGAGACATATTTACTCTTGGCTAGATTTGGATAGATCTATTTTTCATATTAGATGTTCGAGAGACAGAATGCTAGTTCGCTCGTTTGTATATAGAATATTTGAAATTACATTGGTTTAATAAAGATACTTACTTAGATGTTTACTACCGTGGCAGGGATACATAATTTCAATCAGAATGATGCATGTCAACTGAAATAAATATTTATAAAATCTGCATGATACCCTGTTCATCCTCTAAATATATGGGTGTATATTTTGATAATGCTCCGTACTTTAATACAACATTTATGTATAATTTCAACGATGTCTGGCTTAATAACAGCGAATAGGTAGAAATATGAAATGATACACTTCCGGTTATTATAGTTTAGCTTAACAAATTAAAGACAGTTCGGTTTTAGCCGAATATCCGTGTAGTCTTTCACAACTGATTGGAAACTATCACATCGTAAAGCAATTAATAGTTACCTTGAATATCGTCCACATCTTTTTTGTCGTCTTAAAGGTCCTCAAACAAATAACCGACATATATATATATATATTTATATATACTTATATACCATTAGTGGCAGGTTTACTTTGTGTATTTTAACAACTTTTCACATGTCCACAAAGATACAAGCGCCATTTCGGCCCTCATTGGAGAGTCTACGAAAAGCGCACTGGCTGTCAGAGTGCCGTTACATCCTTCAGCGAGGAACGCACTTTAAGGTTCTATGAGTATGTAGTATTTTGACAGCACCTCAAGGCCTACAAGTACGCTGTCACTTGACATTAAAAACCAGACCAATCGATAGCTCTGTATAAGTAACATTCCGTTCTAATCTGCATATTAGTTGAATTTCTGAACGAAGGAATTAAACATGGTTCGCACTGGACGACAGCCAACCTGTCCGCGATACAGGATATGACTCGTCACCATAGAGACGGATTAACACTTGGCTCGTGTGTTCACATGTATTCTTTTATGTTAATCGTCACTAGTAGCCTTATGTTAAGATTACCGGCTGTTTACTACGATATCAATGCAGCAGGATGGATTTTCCTTGCAGTACATACTCAAATATGGCTTGTTTCACGACTCAGATTAGGCCTACCAGCCCAATATAAATACCTACTGAGTCGGGTATTCACGACCACCAGATACATAGATTAACAATGGTTCTTTCTTGTACAGACGGGGACATATGCAGCGCAGATATACCTCGCATCATGAACATTTCGAGTGCACACGGGATCACAGGCATCAGAATCCTTTCACAAGAGGACAGACTCATATCACATGAATAATCCAAGTATAACACACTAAGACCGGACTGGCACATATATAGATATGTGTGTACCACGGAAAATGTTGAGCAGTGTCAAATATATCATTCTAAATATCACTTTTTGTACTCACCTCTTAGATACATCTAAAATAAATACCTAAAGTGCCAAAGGAGCAATATATCATTTAGTTGTATGCCGGCACGGAATTAGTTATTATTGTCTGGGAAAATTGTTTATATCACAGAAAAAGTATTTGTGACATGACCGTGAACTGAGGCTTTTACACATAACATTTTATAATGATATAATTATTGTTGGTAGCTGCTAATTGTTTACGGTACAGGATACATGTATAAGGGTATGATTATGATTAGACCTGACAGTTTCACTGTTCCCTGCAAACACTTGCACATTGCGATCATTAGTGTCTACGCAACTCGCAAAACAGTATGACTATGGATTTTAAAATAGGACCTTTCATTTAAAATCTAAGGTGCATATAATTGATAAATCAAATATGAAACATAATGGAATCTGAAATGATGTGCAATTTTAAGGTATCTCAAATATAAATTAAAGGCATCCGTTAATTAAGGGGAGGAAAACAAGGGTTGTTGCACTAAGGAATAAAAAAGATCATAAAAATTATAATAGTTATCACTCAGATATCTCTCTATTATTTCCAATATTTATTTATCCTGGAAGGAAAAGTTCATGATGTGTACCTTTTCACTCAACCAGTGTCTCCTTCCATGAAAGAAAATTGTAACATTATAGTTACTCATGTTGACTGACTTATAACATTCTTCGCATCCGGTTAAGGGGACTCACTGCAATTATCATGATTATGCGTTTATGATGATGAAAATGATGCGGATGATAATACAAAAAAAAATTGCATTTTCAGAGAGCCCTAGGCGAGATCAAAAATGGGTCTCTGAACTGTTTACGATAATTTTTCAACGGCGAAAACGATATGTGAACCATTTCAATGGTGTGCTCCTCTGTGATCAGTGACAACTGAGTTAACTTGAAGATACTGATAAACTGCTGACGTTTGCAGAACTTGGAAAATGTAAAATTCACGCGGAGAAATTATTTTGTTCACATTTCTAATGTTTCGCGCGTATCTCATGACCATTATGCCTAATTACACAACTAGAAGCACGATCTGTTGAATTGACTGTTTTCTTGGGTAAATGCTGGGATATATGATGAGTAAATGCATAACGTTCAAATATCTAGAAATCATTTTAATATTGATACAGTGCCATTTCTCTTCTAGGCAAGGTCCTTCGTCATAAGGTTTGACAAAATGCATTGAAAATATCTTTTTGTGGATACCTCCATTCTTAACAGTGGTGTAAACCTGCCTTTTGTAATGTCGCTTTGTGTGATGACAAGAACGTCATTTGTTTATTTCGAAACGCATTTCCTTCGAAATTCATTTATTACATGTAATAAAACTGAAACATGAAAATCGCCAAAACAAATGTAAATTTAACATACCTTTGCAGTCGATAGGTTGATTAGCATGGCAAAATTGAAAGGACTACTAAAGACGTTAAATCCAGACGAAGCTACACCAGTGTGCGGACATTGCTTGAGTGGTATAAAGAATATGTATTGCTTGATGTATTGATTATTGTATATTTCAAACTCTTGTTTCCTACATGCATTTCATAAACAGAACACATGTACACGTGCATATACACTATGAACCTATATATTTATACTTAGTTTAGAATTAAAGGAATCAAATAGATATACTGAAGAAGAAAATAGCTATACCTAGCCAGATCCCACCTCCCTAAAGTTTAAATGTGATATGAAAGTAACACAAAAGAATTACGAATACAAAGGAATTTGTTATAAGTCAAATAGGAGAAAGCCGGGAGCCTGTGGTTCAATGTTCATTATTTATTTATTGAAAACTGTTAGGCGTGGTCTAGTTTATCATGTGACAAGTTGCATCTGCATTAGCCGATATAAAAGTTAAACCTCCTTTTCGCATGCCAAGTCTTAATAGTAAACTATTGAAAGGAACAGGAGAGAAAGGAGCTGTATGACCACATAACAGTGGTCAGTCATTTGGTTTATGGTCCAACCTAGAAAAGCCATCATTTTGTACAGCCGCCTGTATAAATAGGCCTGTCCTTTCAGTCGTAGAGAAAGTTTTCATGGTCCGACGTTCTGTGTTAAAATGGCAGATTTCGACTTCTCCTTCATGTTAAAGTGAGGGGCTAAGTGTGTCCGGTGATAAAATTGCCGAGATATGGATAAGGAGATAGGGAGATGTTTGTTGGGGCAGACCTGCGGTGTGGCCGAACAAGCAGTCTTAGTGAAAAGAAGCTCACCAGATGGCGTCCGAGACGGAGTGAAAACGAGCATGTCCTTATGATTGATAATTTTCACCACAATTAAAGTAAATTACAAGGTGTCGACTGTTTTGTGAATGACACTAGGGTTCAAGCAAACATTGTAGAAACAGGGAGATACGCCAGCGCAGATCGGGTGACGTCATAATAACAGCGGATGCAGACAGTACAGCAGGAAAGGAAAGATAAAGAGAGTGGAGAGAAGATGAACGGTGCCCTGGATACAAAATTATTTGTCCGCAAAGGGAGGGTATAGGAACATTAACACTGCCAACATGTTTATTTACACGAACAGGAAAGCACACGTTGTTGGGACATTCACATTGACACATAACTAATTGTATAAACGCATTTTCCACAAAAAGTCCAGATACCGGGGTCCCATGGAAAACTAAAGTGGATTTATCACTTTCCATGAAGTATTGGAGTTACTTTCTGGGTTGTGTGTAATGGAGGGCCCTGCGGCAGATATCTGGTAAGAATGAAACAAAAGGAACAGAAAGAAGATTATATAACTTTAATTAACTTTATATAATGTTCGACATCAGATCGCCGTTTACGTGTATCATTTCAAGAAATCCAACTGAAATAAACGCTGTTATGGGGTTTCTGTACTGCCTCCAACTGAAAAATAGGAAAATATAGTTAAATATGACTTTATATTTACTAGTTTGAGCATTTTTGCTTTAATATTTTTTTTAAATAATGAAACATATTTTAGAATATGAGGTAGACATTAATTCGACATAAAAATAAATAAACTAAATGTTATGATTTAAACACAGGTATACCTATCCACTGTACAGGGAAACGAAAGTTCGGCGGTCCACGTCGAAATGTGTCATGGGATATTTATTAACAGGTATTGAGACGTATCGCAGTTACCCCACTTTATGCACATGGTATCCTTTGGGTTTATATCACAAGAGTTTACCTTTCCGTTTCGATGTCTACATATTCAAAAGCACTTTTTCAGGGAATGAAAATATGAGTTCATCAGGTTATAATCCCAAGTAGCATGTATACAGAAGCTATGAGCACAACATCCTGATATGAAAAGCCCAATTTGTATCCGTAGATGAAAAAGCACCGATTACGTTCCTCCCGTGCAATCACTGAAATGGAAGAGACGTTCAAAGAAAACACTTAAAAAACGGGTTATACCTTTACACTGATAATGTTTGCAGTTATCACCATAGAGGATACAAGTACAACCACAGAGGCGGCTGCAGAGATGTCTAACACATTGTAGACATTGCCTAGCACGACAACCGGAAACTTCCAACAAAACAGGGTACCACTTCAAAATCCCAGTTTCTCAAGACTCTTTGACAGGATTTTGTCAGATGACAAGGTTTTCTGGGTTGTCTCAGGAAAAAGACAGAAACACGGCCCTGGGGCAATCGCAGCGGTTGTTGAATAAATTCCTGTGAGGAGGGGGCAAGATTTTTGGATTACTGTCTGCCATCACCTGATAGACTCACCCAAGAGGATAAAGGAAAACTCGTATTGAACCAAGCCTCGCTATACATGTAGTCTGGATATCATGGATATTATTTAAATGTATGTCTTTGAAGTCGACCATCTATAAGGTATGCTTTACATACAGCTGAACCATGAGTTCTCATTTTATATTTGTATATTTTGTCATCAAAAGTAAACGCTCTCTGTGTCTCCCCCCCCCCTCTCTCTCTCTCTCTCTCTCTCTCTCTCTCTCTCTATATATATATATATATATATATATATATATCAATATGTTGCGTAAAGTAATATTTATTTAAACAAAAGCGAGTAAGTATTATTTAAAAGCTAAGATGTATATGCATTTATCATTATATGTATTTAATTTGTATTATGTATATATGTATTATTTTTCTTACGATATAGCTATCTTAAAAACTATTTGACTTCAAACAGAAAACTTGCACATCAGATATAGAAAAGAAGGATTTAATTTTAAATACCTGATAATGAGAGCAAAGTTGACTTTTCCACAACTGGAACATAACATTTTAAATATAAGCGAAATCCAATATATTTGTATTTTTCTGTGTCACGAATCAACTGTGCTTAAATATAAACTTACATAATTGAAAATGAATGCAATTATTAACACTATCTGAATTACTTCGTGTCACTGTTTTGTTCAAATAGCAATAATAGACCAGGTCTTTTCAATCATTGATAATGGTGTCTTTTCTAAAATATCTACATTATGTATTATGTGATATTTTTTAAGGTTTCGTGTCAAGGGGCAAATTTAGGGGAAACAAGGGGCGCAACCACCTTTTTTCTGCCTCCAATTATTTTAATGCAATGACTCTCACGGGTCATTTTCTTACTCTGCATACACAGTTGTGAAAAAACTAGTGGTATTTTCGGCACATCCGATCGACCTGCTTCGCTGTACGAGCAATCTGTATTCTGGAATATTCTGTCGGCCCTTGAACCGTTCCAAAAGGCATGTTTTAGAGGCATTACTATTTGTTCTGATGTCTACATATTTGTATATATATGCCCCATGGAATATTTGCTTATCTTCTTATCTGTCAAAAGAAGATGACAGGTGCATTGTAGATTCAACAGGTTTGTTAGCGTTCTTAATCCAAATGACATTAGGTTTAATCATTGTATCAGTAATTGCTAAATTTACTGTAAAATACAAGCAGCAACTATATTGATTTTCAGGCAATGACGAGAACCAACATCTATTTGTTACAAAATTCCACGCACGTTTGACATCTAGCTTTTATGAATGCTAGAGAAAATATATAAAAAATGTTCAACACTTTTTTCGGACAATATATTATTTTATGGATTATATATTTATTCCCCTAGAATATTTCCCACGTTTAATTTTTCAGTCAGAATCTACCAATAATTTAGAAACCGGTTGAAGTTAAAAAGCGAATATTCGAACAAGACAGTTAAACGACTCTTCTGACTGTCACCATAATTTCAGGTAAAGGTGTATTGTGTTTCATGTAAAAATAATTCATATTAATCACACATAAACTCACTGTCTGATTATAAGACCATATAATGGCATATGTTTAATAGAGAACCACGCACAAACTTCCATAATAAGCGCCACAATTTTAACAGCTAAAAACCAAGAATGATTCCGTTAATTTCGCTCGGATAATTTGTTAAAAGCTGGGACTTCATTCCTGAGAACATCATCTAATCTGCAATTAGAAATTTCTGCTTGTGGTTAATGAGGTGGAAGTTGACAAAACAACATTCTATATATCGCTGGCGTATTATCTTAAATCTATCTTTAAATGTTAACAAGCAGCTCTTGATCTGTAACTGGCAAGTTTACATAAAATATACAGGAATAGGAACCAGTAATGGAAATTTTATTGCATGGTAAGGTGACATGTGTCAATTAATTACTCACGCAACATTTAGTTTGTATATTTTATTCCGTACACCGTAAAATCAATAATATGTTCCTTTCAGAGGAAAAATGAAAGAGGATACTTGTTGTATACATTATAATTAATGCTCACATAACTTTTCCAACTCAATGACTCCTATCAGGAACTACATCTGTATGGAGTAGATAATGAAGTACGAATGAAGTAAAATACAATACACAACTCTATTATTTCTTATTTGTAAAGCACATGCATGTTGTTATTACCGGCATTTCATAAAAGACTTTCTTGTGACTAAATCATGAAACCGTCCTTGCATCAAATTGAATAAAAAATGCTGAATTTATGTATTACGGATAGCATAAAATTATTACAAAAATCATTAAACATGTATTAAGAAATGTACATTAAAGAATGTATATTTGCACTATAAGGCGACAAATTAGTTAACAGCATTGATCGCATTCCAGGTCAATGCTGAACAATTGCTATTTCAACAACAGATACAGCTAAATAATAGTTTAAACTAGTCGCATGCCAATACTTTCTATTTGCGACCAGTGAGGTACGGGTTTTAATTTGCAATTTGGCAACCCCCATGAGCGAGAAATAAACCTGTCATGGTTCGCTAGGGACGCTGAGATGGGACACAAAAGTACTCCGAGGACAGCATCCCGGTGAAAATCTAGACGAGTAAAAGTCTGGTGGTAAGGGACTATGTATCGGCAGGGTTTAGAACGCCGAACAACGCTCTTTTGGATCACAACAAAATCTTTATCTACAGTAGGATTCCCGTCCGTATTAAAATTGAGATTGCATTATTTTTACTTTTCCGCGTTTAGTCCAAAATAGTCTAAACACAAAAACCATACCTGCTGGAAATATCAAATTTAGATGGTGATCTGCAACTAAATGCGCGACATGTTTTCTGTTGCCTTTTCTGATTATTCGAACAACGTTAAATAATATATCATTTCTCATAAGAATTTAACCTTTGGTACACTGTCGCACAATTTTGGTCGTCATGGTGACGTTGTCAATATGAAAAATGGATGCAATGTAAATCAGTGACAGAATATTGGAAATATATAATGAATGTGAATATAATGAAACTATCCTCATCTCTTCCTTATTAATTTTTAGAAGGATTTTTAATGTCGTATTTTCCATTCCTAGAATATAAACATTGCTCCACTAAGGTAAACTTACATAAGTAAAAAAGATGCGCTCAATATATTTAGAAAATTAACGGTAAATACATCTATTCAACTTTATCTACTTAATCAATATCAAGGGAAGTCCATGAATAATCTCCTTGGAAACCTGAAATTAGGCCCCCTGTCACCCATATCTTTCGAGCTATGGGACTCTAAAGTACACCCCCCCCCCCCCCAAGAATAATAAAATCAAAAAGCTCCAGTATTTAAATAACTTGTACATATGCCATGATGCTTTGCATGCTTATTGATCATGGAGTGTTTCATCAGTTTCTGCAGACTGGTTGCAATACCTGTTTATGTTCCATTTTTACGCATTTTTTCTATTTTTGAGACTTTCAAAGATGCGGTTGTCTGTTAACAGGGCACAATTCGTAAGAACCGGACACAGATTTTTTTTACTTGATATCCAGGGAGGTCCATGAAAAATCCACTTGGAAACCTGAAATAAGGTCTCTGTGACTCATATCCGCCGAACTATAGGGCTAGTAAGTACTCCACAGAATAATTTAAAATTTGATACAAAAGCTCCAGTATCTGAAAAAGTAATGCATTGATCGCCATTATTCTTTGCATGTATAATGATCATGGAGTTACATCAGTTCCTGCACACTAATGGCGCAACCTGCATTTTTTATTTATTTTGCGCATTTCTTTCATTATTTAGACCTTCAAATGAAGCAGTGTGGCTGTTAATAGAGCACAAACTGTAACCGTTAGACCTAGAATCTCCTTACTGTACATCAAGGGAGGTCTCAGGCAGATCTCTTTGGAAACCTGAAATTAGGTCATAGTGACATATATACTGCAAGATATCTGAAAGAACATGATTTGAGCACCCTATAGGAAATATTTGCATGATTGGTTACAGCTGGACCTAGAAACTTTCTATTTGATCACGGTTCCTGTAAAAATTTCTATGAAACATATAATATTGTCACTGTGACCTATATTCTGCAAGCTGTGTGAAAGAACATCATTTTAACACTCTATTTGTCACATGGTCACAAATGGTGGTAGCTGGATGTAGAATAAGGTCATTGTAACCTTAATCTAAGGTCTGATGGCAAAATGCATGATTTTGAGCACCCTTGGAGTCATGTTACATATTGTTCAAGGTTCCCTGAATTCATCTGAGCGTCCTGGGCCATGGACCACTTGTTGCAATATGTGGTGGGTCATACTGCCCATTTCCAAACAAAATTTGTATCGTACTTTTCCCATCACATGTTTCACACAGTTTTTGAGACTGTTGAGTCTGTTGTTCCTTTATGTAATATAATTTGTAGCTTACTCTTTCCGATCACACGTTTCACACAGTTGTTAAAAGAGATGGTATAACCTGAGACTTGTTGAAATGTACATGTCAGGAGTATGTGAAACAACGGTTTACCTGTTCCCTGGCGCAGGTAATCATCGCATTTAATGTCATACTTTGATTTCATTTACTTTTATTACATTGCCTGATGTTTTGACACAATATGGAGGCAACTTGTATTACCGGGGAAAATGAATCATAAGGAAACGCATTACATGTTGTTTGTTTAGTTAACACAGACCCTGATACCGGACAATCCACATTTATTAATCAGATTCTTCTTTGCTCCGTCATACGGTTACTCAACGAAAATAATCCAATGACAATAATAATCCAATGACAATAATAATGAAGGCAATGTAATAACAACTTCTTATCCTCTGACATGATGAAGTACAATCTTACTCCTTCTCACACATATCACTAAAGTTCAGTCCGCAGAACGAAGCAGTACAGCCTGATACCTGCGTAACGTCTTTTGAGAGGTTCGTGAATCCAAAGTCGCTCGCTTATTAGACCCCCCTTAAAATATACATCTTAATTTATATTTCGTTCCAGAGCAGAGGTAAATAGAAGCAGTGTTAACTTTTTGTTATTTATAATAATAATAATTTAAATTAATTGTTTAAAGAAGAAAAAAATTCAAAAGCAAATCTAGAATATTAAAAACACGAAAGATTACAAATACTACAAATGTGCAGGCGAGAAATTGTACAGGATAATGCCAAATTTCTGCATAAGCAGGCGCAAGGAAGCTGAGCCAGTAAAAAATTAGATTCACCTAATTTTAAGTCGTGTTTCCATGTGCATATATGTGTGAAAAATCGCTCATTTGATTATGTATCTGTGGTGTTTCCATGTGTCCATCAGCTTATATGCGTATGTGCGTATATATGCGTGAAAATCACCACAGGAGAGATTTTCACGCATAGAGTCTGCGTGAACTCAGGTATTCGGGGTAAAATGACTTCACTCCACCAGTTTGAGGAACACCGGCAAGATCCACTGTACCAACTATAATATACTTACGTCTGCCAGTGCACGCATATACGCGCACATAGAAACACAGCTTAACAGTATAAGCATTAAGACAGGCTCATGAAGATAAGAACTGTAACTTATATTTACGTTATAAATATAAAGTTATTAAGGAGAAAGTCTTATTTTTCAGCGAGTCTTTGACGGGAAACATGTGGGTTGAAACTGAGGTGAATCTTTCCTTGTGTCCCCTAATAGTTAAATTAGGGATTTTATTCCAGCTTGTTTTACTTTGTACATATACAATAGAAGAGAAAAGTTAATGCCACAGATAAGAATGCCCATGCCTTGTACAGAGCTTTCAGTAAGTACAGTTTTGGAGAGTCCAGTCTTGGTATAAAATTGGTGACATCGCATGTTAATGGAGTAAGAGTCAAACTTAAAAGGATCCATGTAAAAGTTTAACAAAATTGGCTTTGCACTTGGACTAGAACTATAACTCGACCGGCTTGTGCTACTGTTTTAGTCTAGTCAAACACTTAACTACGCCGGCTAACTTATGATCTTTCTTTTATCCTTCAGTCACAAAGCCACGGATCTACGCGTCCTATTAAACGCTCGTAGGAACAGTCAGTCAATCAATCAATATTATGTGATGCATTTAATTTTACTTATCAATGCTTGTATATATAATTTGAATGCAGTGATATATACATATATCATAATATTAATATATAACAGATTAACTTCTTCGCGCTGATGTCGGTTCTGAGTGCGTCTGTCGCTAAGGTCTCTCTGGGTACGTAACACCGTATTTTCTTCTAAAACACCTGAACTTGTACAGATATCGCCATATATTCCTTACAGTTAGGAAGAGCAACTATTCTATTGGATGCATTAGTACATGTTATTCTTTATAGGTATCTACACCTGGGTATAAATTTTAACTGTATATTCCCAAATACTTCAAACATAACAATTCATAACCACACTTCAAAGTTATGCTTAGCGTATCTTTTTTCTTTTCAAAGTTTGTAAATGTGTTTCTTCAACAAGGTAATTAATATTTTGATAGGTGCTAATTTATATTAATCTCTATCTCCGACGATATCCTGCATGGCTTTTATAGAAAACAGTTCATGTATTTACATATGAGTGCGTGCAGCAGTTATGAAAAGCTAAAAGCAAATAAAACCAAATACACGAAGGTCCTTTCTAATTGTAAACAGGACAGTTGTTTGAATTAGCCGAAGGGAAAGCAGGTTAGTTAATTTGATGTACAGTGTACCTGTAGATGGGAGCTCAGAAAGATCATTCCTTGTCATTTTTTCAGCTGTAGTCGTCAAGGGCGACCTTTCACAGCCGGACTACAAGAGCAGGGCCCAGTGCCCACCGGGTTATGTCGCCCATAAGTGTCAGTGCGAGAATCCGGAGACATGTGCCGGA
This sequence comes from Sipunculus nudus, assembly GCA_026874595.1. NCBI lineage: Eukaryota > Metazoa > Annelida > Sipuncula > Golfingiida > Sipunculidae > Sipunculus > Sipunculus nudus. The sequence continues at coordinate 26,040,065 of CM049315.1, forward strand.
GCCAAGTTCGAACAAGACACCTGCTTTGCTGTGGACTTCAAAACAAAAAAGACCCCTTCGAGGGTAAATAAAATAAGAGCCTTAAAATATTAAATGAATAGTGCATTAAGTAATTCTAAGACAACTGCATTGTATAGAATAAAGGGAACTACATATTAAAATGTGCAGTGATATTATTTTTTCAATTAAGCTTATTCCGATTCAGAACAATATCAGCAGAATGAAACATTGAGGGTCATCATTAGCTGCTGAAATATATTTTTCAGTATGAAATGAAGTTAGGTAAACTTTGAAACCAGAAAACATGCAAAACGCATATTACGGACATGGCCACTGAACTGTTAATTCTTGTATTCCATAAAACAGGCAAAGCTGACTTGTGTACGCATGAGAGAAGACAACCAACGATATATCAACAAACATGGTTGGAATATTAAACCAAGTATCATGTGCCCTCCGGGCACAACCATGGTCAACTGTGCTTTAACTGACCAGTAAGTGTTATTTGTACTATATGTTCACTGAATTATTATGAAAAGATCGTGAACAACTTTTGCGCGGACATACCAAAGATGAAAGCGTACAATTAGGTAATTTGATTCCTCATATATTGTGCTATTATAATTATTACCGTAGTCAGTCTTAATTTTTAAATATGATTTTTCTTGGTAAAATAGTTTACCTTAATTGATATGCTATCATAATAATTATAATAAGTTTTATCATTATAAGTATGATTATTGTTGTTTTTAATTTTCTTTATTATTACTATAATAATTGCTAATGATAATAATAATAAAAATATTAATAATTATTATTTATAATAATAAATATTATTATTAGATATCATTTCCATATCATTTGTAAACAGTTTTAAAAGATGATTGTAACATTGATGTGTTGTGTAATTGTCAGAGTCGCGCTGACAGGAAAACAGGCCGTCGTGCTAGGTAATCGATGTACTTCGCCCTTTGGTACTTGTGATTTGCGGTGCCGTATTCAGGTTCGCTGCCGGTGTGAGTTGTAACGAACATTTATAATTTACTTGATTAATAATAGTATTAATTTGATAGCATTATATCAATTAAAATTAAAGGTTAAAAATAGACTCGCGTATTCAATATACACAACGGTGTCCTATAGATCCACCCTAACCCATAGATCATAAAACTGTTCATAATGATGATTTGGAAGTATCGTTCGATATAAGTAGCCCTTAGTTCATATTACTCATATGACAAATGGTTTAACTGAACGGAACTGTCAAACTCGAAATTTACCAGACTATCATAAAGGATTGTTCTCAATACCATTCTTGCTAAGATATATGTGGATAAAGATAAAGCAATAATGACCTATTTAAATACATATATATTATACTTTTGGTCACATTTTATAAGAACTGCTTCGATGGTTTTGAACTGTCAATGATGAAAGCATAAATTGGAAAAAATTTTTCACAAATACAAAGTTTGATTTGTTATCGATCTTACTAGATAACTAGTGCTTACCATTAAAAAGCACAGTTTGACATTGTAATTCTGTGTTCAAGTGGGTAAACGTGCACTTCATCCGTTGTTGATAACATTTACTTGAAGTATCCTATTGCGGAGATCCAGGGAATATACCGAATGCAGAGAAGAAAGGCAGCTATTATTTAGGAGATTTCGTGACGTTTACATGTACAAACGGGATGTCTGGGTCCCGTTCTAGTACAATCAAATGTCACAGTGATGGAAAATGGCATGGTGCACAGCCGTCAAATGAAACTGGTCAAGGCGTCTCGCTGCCCTCTAATGGAACATTTGTCGATACCACACCCCTGTGTTCTGAAGGAGATGCAGGTAGTGTTGTATTGGTGACAGTTGAACAATATTGCGAATCTTGCGGAATAAATTTCTTCCTACTGGTAATTGTTTTAAATCATAATTCATAAATTTTTATTTTACGAAAGGAAATATAGATATATATATAATAAAATGCTGTTCTCGAGCAAATTCCAAGCAGTTACAATTACTCACGAATGACGTATAAAGATTTTTTATAGGCTAGAGTATAAGTAGTCAAAGATTTCTCTTCACTGGTTTTTCTTTTTTATTTAATAAGTTCCGTTTCCGACGGAGAAAAACGCAACCCAAGAAAAAGAGATAATGACGTCCTTTCAAAAGATTGCTACCAGTGTGCATCCAGCTGAGATCAATGCGAGACACAGAAACGTAAGGAAGGACGGAACATACGAAGAAGGCAATTATTCTAAACTCACCGGAAGTGACGAAGCCGGAAGTGACCTGCTGTGGCTAATCATTGGAATTGGTGTTCCTGCTTCACTGTTTGGACTTATATTGACACTCATACTGGTAAAGAAGTATAACTGTATGGAAAGACGCACATCGCCGATTTGGTAGAAGGATTCATCATTGTCGACGATGAAGGAAATTGGAAATGACGCTAATGACGTACGCTTCACCCTTCCTCCCTCCAGAGGTCGTTTCTACTCGAAACGAAACTGATAGGCACTGTGGAACGGCCTGGACTACTTGTCACAACTTTCAACTAAATTTAAAATTGTTATATATTTCAGGAAAACATCTTCTGTTTACACTTTGTTAATTTAATTGAAATAATGAATTTATGAGGTTAGATGCTTGTATCAGATAGTAATTGAGATAATAGGTACATTATGTATATAATGTATAATACGTTCTGAATAAATGGGCATCAAAATTAAGAGATTATTACTCACAGGCATATGGCGCTTCCAGCTTATCATGATCATTTAATTTACGTCTATAGTTGGTCTTTAATGCATACCCATATATCCTTCTTATATACAGACCTTTTCCTATATGAATAGTAAGCATTTAGATACTTTAATTGAAATAATGAATATTTGATCAATCTCAAAGTGATTATTAAAATGTTCAGTAACATTTCCATAAGCCGTCTTGGTCTGTGACTGGACTAGTCCTCTTGCCTCCCCATGCCAAACTTTTCTTTTATCTTATTGTTATATACTTTATACCCGCTGACTGACCTCGGGTGTTAATGTTTGTCGTGTAACGTGTCGTTGATACCAAAGAGCAAAGTTGATTCGGCTACATGGCTAGACAAGTCATACACGTCATCGGCATGGCTACACATGAAATACACGTCATCGGCATGGCTACACATGAGATATGTCATCGTCATGACTAGACATGACATACACGTCTTCGGCATGGCTACACATGACATATATGTCATCGTCATGACTAGACATGACATACACGTCATCTGCATGGCTACACATGACATCTATGTCATCGTCATCACTAGAAATGACATACACGTCATCGGCATGGCTACACATGACATATATGTCATCGTCATCACTAGAAATGACATACACGTCATCGGCATGGCTACACATGACATACACGTCATCGGCATGGCTACACATGACATACAAGTCATCGTCATGACTAGACATGACATACACGTCATCGGCATGGCTACACATGACATATAGGTCATCGTCATGACTAGACATGACATACAAGTCATCGGCATGGCTACACATGACACACACGTCATCGGCATGGCTAGACATGTCATACACGTCATCGGCATGGCTGGACATGACATACACGTCATCGGCATGGCTACACATGACATATATGTTATCGTCATGAATAGACATGACATACACGTCATCGGCATGACTAGACATGACATCCACGTTATCGGCATGGCTACACATGACATGTGTCATCGTCATGACTAGACATGATAAACACGTCATCGGCATGGCTACACATGACATATATGTCATCGTCATGACTAGACATGTCATACACGTCATCGGAATGGCTACACATGACATATATGTCCTCATCATGACTAGACATGACATACATGTCATCGGCATGGCTACACATGACAACCACGTCATCGGCATGGCTACACATGAGATATGTCATCGTCATGACTAGACATGACATACACGTCATCTGCATGGCTACACATGACATATATGTCATCGTCATGACTAGACATGACATACACGTCATCTGCATGGCTACACATGACATATATGTCATCGGCATAGCTAGACATGACATACACGTCATCGGCATGGCTACACATGACATACAGGTCATCGTCATGACTAGACATGACATACACGTCATCAGCATGGCTACACATGACAAATATGTCATCGTCATGACTAGACATGACATACACGTCATCGGCATGGCTACACATGACATACACGTCATCGGCATGGGTACACAAGACATACAGGTCATCGGCATGGCTAAACGAGACATACACGTCATCGGTATGACTAGACATGACATACACGTCATCGGCATGACTACACATGGCATACACGTCATCAGGATGACTAGACATGGCATACACGTCATCGGCATGGCTACACATGACATACACGTCATCGGCATGGCTAGACATGGCATACACGTCATCGGCATGGCTACACATGACATACACGTCATCGGCATGGCTAGACATGTCATACACGTCATCGGCATGGGTGGACATGACATACACGTCATCAGCATGGCTACACATGACATACACGTTATCGGCATGACTAGACATGACATACACGTCATCAGCATGGCTACACATGACATACACGTCATCGAGATGGCTGCACATGACATACACGTCATCGAGATGGCTGCACATGACATACACGTCATCGGGATGGCTAGACATGACATACACGTCATCGGGATGGCTACACATGACATACACGTCATCGGCATGGCTAGACATGGCATACACGTCATCGGCATGGCTACACATGACATACACGTCATCGGCATGGCTACACATGTCATACACGTCATCGGCATGGCTGGACATGACATACACGTCATCAGCATGGCTACACATGACATACACGTCATCGGCATGACTAGACATGACATACAGGTCATCGGTATGGCTACACATGACATATATGTCATCGGCATGACTAGAAATGACATACACGTCATTGGGCTGGCTAGACATGACATACACGTCATCGGCATGGCTAGACATGGCATACACGTTATCGGCATGACTAGACATGTCATTCAAGTCATCAGCATGGCTACTACACATGACATACACGTCATCGGTATGGCTTCCCATGACATATATGTCATCGGCATGACTAGACATGGCATACACGTCATCGGGATGGCTAGACATGACATACACGTCATCGGCATGGCTTGACATGGCATACACGTCATCGGCATGACTACACATGACATACACTTCATCGGCATAACTAGACATGACATACACGTCATCGGCATGGCTACACATGACATACACGTCATCGGCATTGCTACACATGACATACACGTCATCGGCATGGCTACACATGACATACACGTCATCAGCATGGCTACACATGACATACACGTCATCGGTATGGCTTCCCATGACATATATATCATCGGCATGACTAGACATGGCATACACGTCATCGGGATGGCTAGACATGACATACACGTCATCGGCATGGCTAGACATGGCATACACGTCATCGGCATGACTACACATGACATACACTTCATCGGCATAACTAGACATGACATACACGTCATCGGCATGGCTACACATGACATACACGTCATCGGCATTGCTATACACGACATACAGGTCATCGGCATGGCTACACATGACATACACGTCATCGGCATGGTAACACATAACGCTCTGTTTCAACGTTTCCTAAAAATTTAACACCGCTAAAATAATATAACTCCAACTCTCTCTCTCTCTCTCTCTCTCTCTCTCTCAATAATAATATTAATAAATGGTAGTCAACCATTGCGTTTGACAGCTTATGTGAAAATAAAAGTGGTCTATCTTAAAGGTGGCATATATATATATATATATATATATATATATATATATATATATATAGTTTATAGGTATTATACAGACAGGCTTTTCCAGGTTCAAGCTCGGCATTTGAGGGTTCCGGGCCTAAATACAACGAAAATACAATGGTTTACTTTGATATGAGTTTTCCAATGAAACTGTTACTTTCAGTCATCTGACATCGATACTATATTTTTACGATTCCAATACATAGTGGTTCACTTCAAATTAATGAATGTTAATGGATCCGTCGCGGGACCTAGTTTTAAGAGGTAAATGCATGTCAGCATGATGAAAGGTGTTCGTTATAAAAAGGTGGAATACAATTATATCGCATTAACCGATTTAACAAAATAAGATGAAAACAAATCAATACACGTCTTACCACATAATGATACATTAGGCATCTATTATAGCATTATCCGTTTGAACTAGACTGTCCTTTCCCTCTGAATTTATCTCTATCCTGAGACGCCTAGTCGAGCATTGTACATTGTACAGAAATCAGGCATAACTGTTCACTGACTGGTGGTAAGGCAGAGTCACCTCATCAATATTACTTTATCGTGGATTCACTGTAAAAGCTGGAGACATGTTTCGTTCATTAGTTTGAAACGCCTGTTTGTCCCATTTTTTAATCACGTCACAATATTCCCAACATATTTCGTTGTAAATTGTGTTTCAAATAGCTGTGAACATATTTCAAAATCAACTAAACATGTTTTACTATTACACCCGTTTCAAAGCTTTTTTCCTTCCAAACGGTATTGTTATTTGAACCACGTTTATTTTCACATGTTGGGTTTTGAAACATGTTTTCCATCAAAACACCTCTAAACACATTTTAAATACTAATAAACCTGTTTTAACTTTAAACTTCTTTATATCTTGAAACGCCTTTTTGTCCAATTTTTTTAAGCACGTGATCAATGGTATAACATGTTACACCATTTTACTAGTTGGTTTGTATTCAGTTTAAACTGAACACAATGAAGAACATTACTTGTTGAAATTCGGTTTAATTTCTTCTTGAATTTTCTAGATCTTGTTCTTGGAGTGTACTACATGTGGGATGACACATAAGGAATACTTCGAAGTTACGAAGTTATGCCTTATTGAAATCTGAAACTTTGAATATCAGTATCAAACATTATTAAAACAAAATACAATTAATTTTCACATGATTTTGAAATATTAAAAAAAAATTTTAAAGGTACACTATTTTAAGCCAGTAACTGTGATCCACTTCTTAATGAACTTATATTAAACTGCTTGACAATATCCTTAAGTGTTTTTATATTTGCTTTTTCTTTATCATGATTCTATCTACATAGAAACTGAAATTTTAAGTTTTTATTTAACAATTTATGGAATGAAAAAAAAGTGGATTACTGTTACTTGTGGCTTAAAATGGTGTACCTTTTAATATATATATATATATATATATATATATATATATATATATATATATATATATATAATGTATGTATAATATTTACTGAGGTTCTTTCTTTCACTGAGCCTGTAACTTCATTCATGTTAAACTGAAAATCCAATTTAAAATTAGAAAAAAAATATCTCAATGCAGCATTTTCAATCTTCTCCATCCTCTGCTCAGATGTTTAATAAATGAAAAACTTCAACAGTTAAGCACTGCTTATCAATTATCTCCTCGCAAGTCATATTTATATATATATGTATGCCAAAAATAAGGAATTAAAGTAAAGCCCCCTAAGGTGTATGGAATGAGCATGTTTTGCCCTCCTGTGAAAACAGAGGCACTGGAGGGTTCTGTAATCAAACCATACCAGATCATGTAAACTTTTAAGAGCTTCATAATACCTGAAAAGTTTATTATGGAAGGTGCTAATATAAATTAATTGTAACAGGTGAGAATTTCAATCTTTTCATCTTATAATGTAAACCAATGAGATCAAACAAAATATACCTTTATACAGAAATGAGCAGGTCTCCAGGAACATATTGGTATCACGGTACAGTAAATTGGAAGAGACTGCCAGTCTGCTTTGTCACATGAAATGGGTTAAAAATCATAATGGCATGACAAATAATAATTACTTTTCCACTGTTCTGTTTAAGGTTTGAGAAAATTTTGCAGTGCAGGATTTATTTTTTAGTTGTCTTTTCAGTATATTGAGTGAACTAGACATTTTAAATAAATCTATTATTGGAATTTTGAATAGATGGGTAATCCCATGTTAAACTCAGAGAAGATTTGTACAATTCCTATGGCATCAAAGGAATGCAAAAGTACCCTAAAAGGGGGTTAATGAGGCTATTAAGGTAAATTAATTAAACTATAATGCAAATAATAAATTATTTACAGTTAATCAATACAAATCGATAGTGTAGACTACAAACATATGACTGTGTATATAATATTGGTAACACATATACAAATAAATACTCAGTTTGCACAATGAAAAGCACTCGTACTTAAGTACAGACCCCTGTACATGTACTCGACTGCATTGAAAAAATAATGTACTTGTATTTGTACATCAAAATTCTAAAGTAGCCTACTTGTACTGAGGTAGAGATGCCTTGTACTTGACTCAAGCTGAAAAAAAGGAAACGCGTAATTTTTTTTTCTCACAAATCCCTTAGTGTAATTCCCCTCTTCTGGATGTTGTGGATATCTGGAAGGGTATTAGTCCCTCGGTGTAACGGTTAACCAAACCTTCAGTTGCCCCTGGGTCCAGTACTAATGGGTGCCTCCTTTTGCAATTAAAATCCTATTCTTACTTCATCACAGTTCTCTCACAGCCCGTGATGTCCATTTTATGGGGTTATGAAAGCTGTCACCAAGTCTAAGCTTTCTTCTCAAATCATGTTTTAACTTGTTTGCAGGAAAATCACATCATGTAAATTATTGTTTTCCACATCAATTATATATGCATTTTCGGCTTTATGTCCCTGGTGCAAAAATATTGGGCTTTGTTGCCTTAACAAACAATCAACTCGAAAAAAACCCCAGCTGTACAGGTGCATTGAAAGAGACTATAACTGTATGTACTATGTGGAATTTCAAATCTGTAGGTCAACCAGTATCCAAACGCGCCGGCAAGCAGACGGACGGGACCCAGAGTCATCGCCAGAGCTCAGTTGACATACACTTAGTTATAAGCAGCTGAAAAACAATGATATACATGTATTTGTTTCAAATGTTTGTCATGCATGTATTCGTCATTTCATGCATTATCAGTCAATTCAATGGTTATGGCTGAGTGATAATAGAGGTGTTTGGAGTGAACAGCAGTAATTCACCTTTCAGTCTTTATGTAGCTTCTTCCACTTCGAATATGCGTTGAGCCCATGCTACGACTTCGTCCACTGACCATTCCTTATTTCCTTCCATATCCAATCACAAGTAGTTTTCCACTGTAATCTACTTTAGCTTGTCTTTCAATCCGTTCCGTTAATTGCGCGTTTCCGTCATCAAGTGTCCGTTAAAACATCGATAAGCCCACCCGTTTGATTTGATTAGGAGCGAAACATGTTTAAAACGTGTGTCATACAAGTTGAAGCATCTCACGACTATAAAAAAATTAAAGTGCCGTGCCTCATGTTTTAAACATGTCTCTATCTAAAACATCTAAGTGAGATATGTTGTATCTTATTTGAAACGGCAACTTACCCCCACTTTTTGCAGTGTAAGAACTAATATTCATATGCGGGAAACAATTCTCTGTTTCTCGGGCAATCTTTCTCGCCATGGTGCGCGCCCGCAGCGGATCAATAATAACGCCATTACTTATCACTATGAGCAGTGGCTAAACCACATTAAATGCCAAAGAGAGATTACGGGTAGTTTGTATTCCTCTTAAAATAGTACCCTTTTATGATTATTCGTGTTGAAATGTTCTGCATCGGAGGAGGACGAACGCTTAAAGTTTCTCTTTTCACCGTTCATCCCTGAAGTTTATAGTAAAATGCTTATGGGCGCACTCGCAAATTGAAAATAATAATGCTCTTGTCAGGTAGTTAACAAAGGACACATTTGAACAGGGCCAGAAGCTATACATGCACACTGATCCTTTTTCAATACAATATACCAATGAATCTCATACACATAAAAGATTCAAGATTATACTATAAGGATCTTACATCTGGTGAAAAAGAAACCACGGTTTCCATACATTTAAATGGTAAAGTGATTATGAAAAATAATGAAGCTGAGTATAGCTTTCATTTCAATGTTCAAATGTTTATATAAAGTAACGTTGTATCGATTCCAATAAAATGTTTTGAATTGTAATTAGTTACCTTCAGGTGTAGGAGTTTGAACATTTTATTAAGCAAGACTCATAACTGATCACATTGCCAGCAGATTATATTTATGGTTAATAAAATATAAAGAATGTAGATGTGTTACAAATGGTAAGTGTTAGTATAAAATAGACTATGATATATGCTTGAATTATTTTGCTGCAAAGTGTGAAAAAAATATTTACATTCAGAAAGGACATTTTTATTTAAATATATTGTTACACATCGTCCTATTTCAGGCATTGTGCCAATGGTCAGGGCATAGAAGCAAAACATAGATTCGACTACAATGTGGAACATGAATAAGACGGAGAAAAGATAACAAATGCAACTTTTATTTACAGAGTGTCCATCATGAAGGAATCAACTATTTGTTTTCTTTTTTTTGCACTGACTGATCTATGGGGTAGTAAGTTTGACAATTAAGTGTATCGTTTATTAAACTCGATTTATAATAAAAGGACAATAAACGTGAACTCTGAATGTCATTCCACATCGTAGCATTTCCCATTAGAATCATCGCTAAATATGAAGTATGCCTGTATCAAATCTATGCCTTGTTATGCTATGCTATGTTTCATGGAAACATGAAACGTCAACGTATTTTCTGAAATAATAAGTTAAATCACATTCATTACCATAATTTTTATTATATCTTTACAATTGTTCCCGCAGGCATTATTACATTAGGCTTACGAAAGGATGCCGTCGAGATCAAAAGGATATACGGCCGCCAGATTACTTACAGGGGTTGCCAAGATATATGTAACCGACAAAAGAAACCGCTTTGTGAGGAATTTGATATTCAAAAAGACGTCTGTATATTTGTTAGGCGAGTGGACATGAGGAAAACTTTCCTAAAGACGCAATGTGGTAGGCCTTTTGTTCGGAGATTTATTATTGCTTTGTTTTATTTTCTTAATGAGAGAGAGTTTTAATTTTGTGGAACAAATTACAGTAAATTATCTTATGATATTTTAATAGTTTGTCAACAAATAACGTTAATTTATATGATAATTCCTCTTCTAAACTTATTCGTTATAGGTAATTGCGAGTAAAAGCAGATTTTCCTTTTATTTATGGTATAGAATCCAATGAAGCAGATTCATATTAAATACATTTTAGCAAATTCAAGCACGCGAAAGGCCTGGAAGAAGATACAGCATATTCAAAGTAAGAAATAGTAAGAAATATTCTATTAACAAAATATGAAAAGAACATAATATGCAGTAATCTTCATAAAGAATAAAGTTTTTATCATGCGACTGAATATATAGAATGAAAAAAAGTAAATTCAACTAATCTGTCTTGTTCGCTCTCTCTACATAACAAAACAATTAAAGTCGGTGATGAAACTAGACAAAAAAAAATTTAAAAAATTGAACTCGTAAAATTGAAAAAATGTACAAAGCTCCTGATAATTTGAAATGCATGTTGCTTACCATATGCAGAGGTGATTTGCCCAAAACATTATACCGGCATGTTCCCTTGTGGGCGCAGAAACCGTGATGGCCAATGCATGCCGACGTGTTACATGATCAGACGCGGGAGCTTGAACTGGAGAAACACTAGAACACTATGCTCAACAGGACTGCTTAGCATTGAATCACCGGAAGAGGAAGTTCATGTCAGAGAAATCGAGAGGAACGAGGTCAATGGTAATAGCTCAGGGGCGTCAATATAGGGGGGATGGGGGGTATATATCCCCCCCCCCACTTTTTGGCAAGGGGGGATGGTCAATGTAATCATCCCCCCCCCACTTTTCAGAGAATAATATTTATATATTTCAAATGAAATATATAAATAAACAGAATTATAGACTTTGGTTCCATTTATAAGTTTTCTATGAAATATTAATATCTAAATGGTTTAGAATTAACATATACCTTATACTTAATTGATATATATATTTGATATGTCATATGGACAATAAAATACATATATATATATATATATATATATTTATGTACAAACATGTCTGTTTTATCCCAATTTTGACTACCCTCCACGCATGCATCCCCCCCCCCACTATTCCAAGTCATCCCCCCACCCTTGAAGATAAATTAACGCCACTGTAATAGCTCGAGTTTCCAAAATTAATCTAAGTCTGAACAAGATGTGACTGTTGTCATCTGGTCATGTTGTCATATTCATACATCACACAAAAGAAACATGAAGTGTAGTCATGTTCACACATCACAAAAAGAAATGTGGAGTTTTGTAATGTTCATACATCACAAAACGATATGTAAAGTATTTTTATGTTCATACATCACAAAAAGATATGTGGAGTTCTGTCACGTACATAGATCACAAAAAGATATGTGGAGTTTTGTCTTGTTCACACATTACAAAAAGATATGTGCAGTTTTGTCTTGTTTACACATCACAAAAAGATATGTTGAGTTTTGTTTTGTTTACACATCACAAAAAAAGATACGTGGAGTTTTGTCATGTTTATACATCACAAAAAGATTTATGGAGTTTGTCATAATCATACACTTAAAAAGATATATGGAGTTTGTGATGTTCATACATCACAAAAAGATATGTTGAGATTTGTCTACTCACACATCACAAAAAGATATGTGGAGTTCTGTCAAGTTCATACATGACAGAAAGATATGCGGAGGTTTGTCATGTTCATAAATCACAAAAAAAGATACGTGGAGTTCTGTCACGTTTATACATCACAAAACGATATGCGGAGGTTTGTCATGTTCATACATCACAAATACAGCTAGGTGGACTTTGTCATGTTCATACATCACAAAAAAAAGATACGTGGAGTTTTGTCATGTTTATACATCACAAAAAGATTTATGGAGTTTGTCATAATCATACATCACAAAAAGATATATGGAGTTTGTCATGTTCATACATCACAAATAAAGCTAGGTGGACTTTGTCATGTTCATACATCACAAAAAAAGATACGTGGAGTTTTGTCATGTTTATACATCACAAAAAGATTTATGGAGTTTGTCATAATCATACATCACAAAAAGATATATGGAGTTTGTGATGTTCATTCATCACAAAAAGATATGTTGAGTTTTGTCTACTCACACATCACAAAAAGATATGTGGAGTTCTGTCAAGTTCATACATGACAGAAAGATATGCGGAGTTTTGTCATGTTCATAAATCACAAAAAAAGATACGTGGAGTTCTGTCACGTTTATACATCACAAAACGATATGCGGAGGTTTGTCATGTTCATACATCAGAAAAAAGATACGTGGAGTGTTGTCATGTTTAGACATCACAAAAAGATATGTTGAGTTTTGTAATGTTCACACATCACAAAAAGATATGTGGAGTTTTGTCATGTTCACACATCACAAAAATATATGTTGAGTTTTGTTATGTTTATACATCACAAAGAAGATATGTGTAGTTTTGTCATGCTCAGACATCACAAAAAGGTATGTGGAGTTTTGTCACGTTCATACATCACAAAATATATATCGAGTGTTGTCATGCCGATAGATCACAAAATGATCATTATACGCCACCTCTTCATGTTTCTATGATTTGCTTTATCATAATCATATATTCTTAATGTGTAAACGATGGTTGTTATTGCCAAGAATTCCCATTTGTCTTTAAGCTTCCACTACTCGGCATTACTGGACTTCTGGCAGTGACAGTAAGATAGAAGGAAAATGGATATGGACAACCACTGGAAAACCATTTGACTACGTGAACTGGCCATCTGGACAACCAAGTAATGATAATTTTTTTGTGTGGACCGAAGACTTCCTACTTGTTTCAACAGATCGTTTCCCAAAATTCAGGTGGAATGATGTAACCTTTAATCATAAGGTTACAGGTTATATATGCGAAGCTCCGGCATTATACATAATTATGTGATCAAGAACTTTTCCTGGTAATATGAAAAAAATTGACTTCCAATGTCAACCGTTTACAGTTTTTTTTCGAATCAGGAATCATAGTTGAATTATAAAATTATTAATATGTGGACAGGTGTAAGAGTATTGTTTTACAAAATGTGATAATTGTAATTGCAGATCTGAGGTGAGTTGACGAGACTGATAATTTTATTAACTGGTCCGGCTTTAGGTGGCTCAATTTCGTAGATCAGTACCCATCACTTTTTTTAAAAAGTTCGACAGTTCCAGGTTGCGTTTAGCTGAAAATGAATCATTTTACAGAAAAGAGAAAGAAACAATTCTTTTTACCCAAATTATAAAATATAAATTGCATACTATGGTTTTTAACTGGCTTAGTAGCTCTGATACCCCAAGAATACTCTGTTTACAAGTGATTATGATGAATGTTAGTATAGATATAGATATCTGGATAAAATTATATTGTTTATGAAATATTACACACTGTTTGTGCATATTGTGTGTAGATACCTGTATGTGCTTGTATGTCTATGATGTTTTGTTATCTCTTATCGTGTTTACGATTTGATATTGTATTTTTTTGTGTTAAAAAAAATTAAAAAATGTTCCCGAATTTGCATTATATAGTCCTGGTATAAGTAATATAACATTACGGGATTACCCTTTAAGAGCATTTGATTGAAGATATATTGAGTAGCAGATACCAGACATGATTGCGACTAAGGGACTAATCTAGTTTCAAACCTAATCCATGTGAAACGTTTAGGTTCTCTTGGTGTCGCTAGCATTGTTTAAGAGTGAGGAAAGTGTGGTGTAGTGTGTTTAAATGATTCAGACATTATTTCTAATTTTTGATAACATTGTCATATGACCGTCCTTCCCCAAGTATCCCATATAGTATCATCCATTACGGCAACGGGCCTCGCAACGCGCCACTAAGACCAATTGTGGCAGCATTTTGGTCTGCTGGAGTCGGGCTATGTTTCCAGGTCACTGCTCGGGACTCCAATGTTCGTGCTACCGATACACAAAACTGGGATCGTGTGACTATTAAATATATGCGATATTTCGACCCCGCCCAATCTACCCTAGTTTCTTTTATTCTTGTTGTATAAGAGTGGAATTTAATGCTTTTCTTAATTGTTCGATTTGAATCATATGTGGATGTATATTTATTCAAACCTGCATATACCTTTGTTTTACTTACTGTTTTTACGAAAATGTTTAATAAAACAAATAAGACTGAAAATGTGACTTAGTATATTCGTTTATATCCAATGACTTAGTATATTCGTAGTAAATCAAACTACACGGAGTGGCATGAGACTCAGCAATTGTACATTGTAAACAAAAGACGATGGCATGCTGTTTATGCGACCAACCTTTGTGATGTAAGTTTTGTCTTACAACAGCTCTAGCAACCATAGATATTGAAATCCTTCTGTGTAGGATCGTTATTATGGCTCACTAGCAGAATTCGGTCAAAGAATAAGGGCTGTGGTGGGTAGGTAAATAGCAAGATTTACTTAGGCAGGTAACGGGATGTTATACAATGGTTTAATAAATGGTGTTAATAATAAAATGATTTTATATGACTGAAACAAAAAGCATTGTTCATTCTCTGTTATCTTAAGAAGCCATATTAGCACGTTCTAAAATTGTTTTATCCAAGCTCGTGCGAGCTGAATTTGTGTTACTTCGTTGTTAAAGGTACTAATAGCCCCTCACTAGCACATCACGTCTTCATTGCTAGCATTCGTTTAGGTTTAGTCATGTGATGAGTGGTCTCAACAGTACCATTTTCGCTGGGATCGATATGCAGCATCTGGCATAACCCCTTTTACAACCATTTTTTATATTTATTTGAAATATAGCTAGTATCAAATGACTAGGACATGCAACATCATAAGGGTCTATTCATTGGATGCCAATCAGGGGCTGGATCTAGGATTTAGGAAAAGGAGGGGTCCAACTTTTTAGGACTAATGACAAACCTAAAAAAAGTCCCCGGGTCAGGAAAAGTGGGGGGGGGGGGTGGTCCAGCCCCCCCCCTCAAAAATTGGTTTGAAATGCTTTAAAAAGGACTGCGTCGCCTAGCAAAAAAAGGGGGGGGCTGGACCCTCCCCCTGGATCCGCTTCTGCCAATGCATAAATCGCTTGAAAATATAATTGTATATAAAATAAATAAAGCACTTGCAAAACTATATGATCTGGCTGTAACGTCTTTACCTGTATGTCTTTGGCGACATTATGCATATATGTTTGAATATGTTTGACCGATATAATCCATAGATTTTTTTGTTAACCCAGTATAAAATATTTATCGAGTTCCTTGAAGATCTTCAGAGATGTTAAAAAAGTTTTACAGCTTGTCAACAATTTAAGAAATATAGTTTTATTTTCCCTGAGCCATAAAATGACATAGTCTAATCGATCATTTTCTCCTGACCTTGCTAGCAGGCTCTGCTTATCAATTATCTCCTCGCAAGTCATATTTAAATATATATGTATGCCAAAAATAAGGAATTAAAGAAAAGCCCCCTAAGGTGTATGGAATGAGCATGTTTTGCCCTCCTGTGAAAACAGAGCCACTGGAGGGTTCTGTGATCAAACCCTACCAGATCATGTAAAATTTTAAGAGCTTCATAATACCTGAAAAGTTTATAATGGAAGGTGCTAATATATATTAATTGTAACAGGTGAGAATTTCAATCTTTTCGTCTTATAATGTAAACCAATGAGATCAAACAAAATATACCTTTATACAGAAATGAGCAGGTCTGCAGGAACACATTGGTATCACGGTACAGTAAATTGGAAGAGACCGCCAGTCTGCTTTGTCACATGATATGGGTTAAAAATCATAAAGGCATGAAAAATCATAATTACTTTACCACTGTTCTGTTTAAGGTTTGAGAAAATTTTGCAGTGCAGGATTTATTTTTCAGTTGTTTTTCAGCATATTGAGTGAACTAGACATTTTAAATAATTCCTATTATTGGAATTTTGAATAGATGGGTAATCCCATGTTAAACTCAGAGAAGATTTGTACAATTCCTATGGCATCAAAGGAATGCAAAAATACCCTAAAAGGGGGTTAATGAGGCTATAAAGGTAAATCAATTAAACTATAATGCAAACTATAAATTATTTACAGTTAATCAATACAAATCAAAAGTGTAGACTACAAACATATGACTGTGTATATAATATTGGTAAAACATATACAAATAAATACTCAATTTGCACAATGAAAAGCACTCGTACTTAAGTACAGAATGCATGTACTCGACTGCATTGAAAAAAATCATGTACTTGTATTTGTACATTAAAATTCTAAAGTAGCTTACTTGTACTGAGGTAGAGATGCCTTATACTTGACTCAAGCTGAAAAAAAAGGAAATGCGTAATTTTTATTCTCACAAATCCCTTAGTGTAATTCCCCTCTTCTGGATATTGTGGATATCTGGAAGGGTATTAGTCCCTCGATGTAACAGTTAACCAAACCTTCAGTTGCCCCTGGGTCCAGTACTAATGGGTGCCTCCTTTGCAAGTAAAATCCTATTATTACGTCATCACAGTTCTCTCACAGTCCGCGGTGTCCATTTTATGGGATTATGAAAAATGTCGCCAAGTCTAGGCTTTCTTCTCAAAACATGTTTTAATTTGTTTGCAGGAAAGTCACATCATGTAAATCATTTTTTCCACAGCAATTATATATGCATTTTCGGTTTTCTGTCCCTGGTAAAAAATATTGAGCTTTTTTGCCTTGACAAACAATCAACGCGGAAAAAACAGCTGTACATGTGCGTTGAAAGAGACTATAACTGTATGTACTATGTGGAATTTCAAATCTGTAGGTCAAACAGTATCCAAACGCGCCGGCAACCAGACGGACGGACCCAGAGTCATCGCCAGAGCTCAGTTGACATATACTTAGTTATAAGCAGCTGAAAAACAATGATATACATGTATTTGTTCCAAATGTTTGTCATGCATGTATTCGTCATTTCATGCATTATCAGTTAATTCAATGGTTATGGCTGAGTGATAAAAGAGGTGTTTGGAGTGAACAGCTGTAATTCACCTTCAGTCTTTATGTAGTTTCTTCCACTTCGAATATGCGTTGAGCCCATGCTACGACTTCGTCCACTGACCATTCCTTATTTCCTTCCATATCCAATCACAAGCAGTTTTCCACTGTAACCTACTTTAGCTTGTCCTTCAATCCGTTCCGTTAATTGCGCGTTTCCGTCATCAAGTGTCCGTTAAAACATCGATAAAGCACAAACGTGTGTCATACAAGTTGAAGCATCTCACGACTATAAAAAATTTGAAGTGCCGTGCCTCATGTTTTAAACATGTCTCTATCTAAAACATATTATAAAGTGGGACATGTTGTATCTACTTTTGAAACGGCAAATTACCCCCACTTTTTGCAGTGAATTTACCTGTAAGAACTAATATTCATATGCGGGAAACAATTCGCTGTTTCTCGGCAATCTTTCTCGCCATGGTGCGCGCCCGCAGCGGATCAATAATAACGCCGTTACTTATCACTATAAGCAGTGGCTAAACCACATTAAATGCCAAAGAGAGATAACGGGTAGTTTGTATTCCTCTTAAAATAGTACCCTTTTATGATTATTCGTGTTGAAATGTTCTGCATCGGAGGAGGACGAACGCTTAAAGTTTCTCTTTTCACCGTTCATCCCTGAAGTTTATAGTAAAATGCTTATGGGCGCACTCGCAAATTGAAAATAATAATGCTCTTGTCAGGTAGTTAACAAAGGACACATTTGAACAGGGCCAGAAGCTATACATGCACACTGATCCTTTTTCAATACAATATACCAATGAATCTCATACACATAAAAGATTCAAGATTATACTATAAGGATCTTACATCTGGTGAAAAAGAAACCACGGTTTCCATACATTTAAATGGAACAGTGATTATGAAAAATGCCAAATTATGAAAAGATACAGAAGTGCTTGAAGCTGGGTATAGCTTTAATTTCAATGTTCAAATGTTTATATAAAGTAACGTTGTATCGATTCCAATAAAATGTTTTGACTAGTAACTGGTTACCTTCAGGTGTAGGAGTTTGAACACTTTATAAAGCAAGACACATAAATGATCATATTGTCAGCAGATTATATTTATGGTTAATAAAATATAAAGAATGTAGATGTATTACAAATGGTAAGTGTTAGTATAAAATAGACTACGAAATATGCTTGAATTATTTTGCTGCAAAGTTTGAAAAAAATATTTACATTCAAAAAGGACATTTTTACTTAAATAAATTGTTACACATCGTCCTATTTCAGGCATTATGCCAATGGTCAGGGCATAGAAGCAAAACATAGATTCGAATATAATGTGGAACATGAATAAGACGGAGAAAAGATAACAAATGCAACTTTTATTTACAGAGTGTCCATCATGAAGGAATCAACTATTTGTTTCCTGTGCGTTGCACTGATTGATGTATGGGGTAGTAAGTTTTACAATTAATTGTATCGTTAATTAAACTCGATTTATAATAACAGGATAATAAACGTGAACTCTGAATGTCATTCCCCATCGTAGCATTTCCCATTAGAATCATCGCTAAATATGAACTATGCCTGTATCAAATCTATGCCTTGTTATGCTATTCTATGTTTCATGGAAACATGAAACATCAACGTATTTTCTGAAATAATAAGTTAAATCACATTCATTACCAGAATTGTTTTTATATCCTTACAAATGTTCCCGCAGGCATTATTTCATTAGGCTTACAAAAGGATGCCGTCGAGATCAAAAGGATATACGGCCGCCAGATTACTTTCAGGGGTTGCCAAGATATATGTAACCGTCAAAAGAAACCACTTTGTAAGGAATTTGATATTAAAAATATATTGGTTAGGCGAGTGGACTTGAGGAAAACCTTCCTAAAGACGCAATGTGGTAGGCCGTTTGTTCGGAGATTTATTATTGCTTTGTTTTATTTTCTTAAGGAGAGAGAGTTTTAATTTTGTGGAACAAATTACAGTAAATTATCATATGATATTTGGAATAGTTTGTCAACAAATAACGTTAAGTTATATGATAATTCCCCTTCTAAACTGATTCGTTATAGGTAATTGCGAGTAAAAGCAGATTTTCCTTTTATTAATGGTATAGAATCCAATGAAGCAGGTTCATATTAAATACATTTTAGCAAATTCAAGCACGCAAAATGTCTGGAAGAAGATACAGCATACTCAAAGTAAGAAATATTCTATTAACAAAATATGAAAAAAAAAACATAATATGCAGTAATCTTCATATAGAATAAAGTTTTTATCATGCGACTGAATATATAGAAAAAAAAGTAAATTCAACTGATCTGTCTTGTTCGCTCTCTCTACATAACAAAACAATTAAAGTCAGTGATGAAACTAGACCAAAAAAATTTGAACTCGTAAAATTGAAAAATTTTGTATAAATGTATAAAAAATGTATAAAGCTCCTGACTAATTTGAAATGCATGTTGCTTACCATATGCAGAGGTGATTTGCCCAAAACATTATACCGGCATGTTCCCTTGTGGGCGCAGAAACCGTGATGGCCAATGCATGCCGACGTGTTACATGATCAGACGCGGGAGCTTGAACTGGAGAAACACCAGAACACTATGCTCAACAGGACTGCTGAGCATTGAATCACCGGAAGAGGAAGTTCATGTCAGAGAAATCGAGAGGAACGGGGTCAATGGTAATAGCTCGAGTTTCCAAAATTAATCTAAGTCTGAACAAGATGTGACTGTTGTCATCTGGTCATGTTGTCATGTTCATACATCACTCAAAAGAAACGTGAAGTTTTGTCATGTTCACACATCACAAAACGATATGTGGAGTTTATCATATTCGTACATCACAAAAAAGATATGTGGAGTTTATCATGTTCGTACATCACAAATAAAGCTACGTGGACTTTGTCATGTTTATACATCACAAAAAAAGATACGTGGAGTTTTGTCATGTTTATACATCACAAAAAGATATGTGGAGTTCTTTCAAGTTCATACATGACAGAAAGATATGCGGAGTTTTGTCATGATCACAAATCACAAAAAAAGATACGTGGAGTACTGTCACGTTCATACATCACAAAACGATATGCGGAGGTTTGTCATGTTCATACATCACAAAAAAAAAGATAAGTGGAGTATTGTCATGTTTATACATCACAAAAAGATATGTAGTTTGTCATGCTCAGACATCACAAAAAGAAATCGGAATTTTGTCATGTTCATACATAAAAAAAAGATATGTGTAGTTTTGTCATGTTCACACATCACAAAAAGATATGTGATGTTTTGTCATGTTTATACATCACAAAAAGATATGTGTAGTTTTGTCATGCTCAGGCATCACAAAAAGGTAGGCCTATGTGGAGTTTTGTCACGTTCATATATCACAAAATATATGTCGAGTATTGTCATGCCGATAGATCACAAAATGATCATTATACGCCACCTCTTCATGTTTCTATGATTTGCTTTATCATAATCATATAATCTTAATGTGTAAATGTATGGATGTTATTGCCGAGAATTCACATTTGTCTTTCAGCTTCCACTTCTCGGCATTACTGGACTTCTGGCAGTGACAGTAAGATAGAAGGAAAATGGATATGGACAACCACTGGAAAACCATTTGACTACGTGAACTGGCCATCTGGACAACCAAGTAATGATAATTCTTTGTGTGGACCGAAGATTTCCTTCTTGTATCAACAGATCGTTTCCCAAAATTCAGATGGCATGATGTAACCTTTAATCATAAGGTTACAGGTTATATATGCGAAGCTCCGGCATTATACATGACTATGTGATCAAGCACTTTTCCTGGTAATATGAAAAAATGTGACTTCCAATGTGAAACGTTTACAGTTTTTTTCGAATCAGGAATCAGAGTTGAATTATAAAATTTTTAATATGTGTAGATACTTGTATGTGCTTGTATGTCTATGATGTTTTGTTATCTCTTATCGTGTTTACAATTTGATATTGTATTTTTTGTGTTAAAAACAAAATGTTAAAAATGTTCCCGAGTTTGCATTTTATATTCCTATTATAAGTAATATAACATTACGTGATTAGCCTTTCCGAGCATTTGATTGAAGATATATAGAGTAGCAGATATCAGACATGATTGCGACTAAGGGACTAGTTTCAAACCTAATCCATGTGAAACGTTTAGGTTCTCTTGGTGTCGGAAGCATTGTTTAAGAGTGGGGAAAGTGTGGTGTAGTGTGTTTAAATGATTCAAACATTATTTCAAATTTTTGATAACATTGTCATATGACCGTCCTTCCCCGAGTATCCCATATCGTATCATCCATTACGGCAACGGGCGTCGCAACGCGCCACTAAAACCAATTGTGGCAGCATTTTGGTCTGCTGGAGTCAGGCTATGTTTCCAGGTCACATTTCGGGACTCCAATGTTCGTGCTACCGATACACAATACTGGGATCGTGTGATTATTAAATATATGCGATATTTCGACCCGGTCCAATCGACCCGGCCCTAGTTTCTTTTATTCTTGTTGTATAAGAGTGGATTTTAATGCTTTTCTTAATTGTTCGGTTTGAATCATATGTGGATGTATATTTATTCAAACCTGCATATACCTTTGTTTTTCTTACTGTTTTTACGACAATGTTTAATGAAACAAATAAGATTGAAAATGTGACTTAGTATATTCGTTTATATCCAATGACTCGGTTTATTCGTAGTAAATCAAATTACACGGAGTGGCATGAGACGCAGCAATAGTACATTGTAATCAAAAGACGATGGCATGCAGTTTATGCGACCAACCTTTGTGATGTAAGTATTGTCTTACAACAGCTCTAGCAACCATAGATATTGAAATCCTTCTGTGTAGGAGCGTTATTATGGCTCATTAGCAGAATTCGGTCAAAGCATCAGGGCTGTGGTGGGTAGGTCAATAGCAAGATTTACTTAGTTGTTATACAATGGTTTAATAAATGGTGGTAATAATTAAATGATTTTTGTATGACTGAAACAAAATGCATTATTCATTCTCTGTTATCTTAAGAAGCCATATAAGCACGTTCTAAAATTTTTGTACCCAAGGTCGTGGGAGCTGAATTTGTGTTACTTCGTTGTTAAAGGTACTTATAGCCTCGCACAAGCACATCACGTCTTCATTGCTAGCATTCGTTTAGGGCTAGTCATGTGATGAGTGCACTTAAGGGTACCATTATCGCTGGGATCGATATGCAGCATCTGGCATAATCCATTTTACAACCATTTTTTATATTTATTTGAAATATAGCTAGTATCAAATGACTAGGACATGCAACATCATCAGGGTATATTAATTGAGATGCCAATCAGGGGCTGGATCTAGGACTAAGGAAAAGGAGGGGTCCAACTTTTGAGGACTAATAACAAACCTAAAAAAAAGTCCCCGGGTCAGGAAAAGTGGGGGGGGGGGGGGGGGTCCAATCCCTCCCTCAAAAATTGGTCTGAAATGCTTTAAAAAAGGCTGCGTCGCCTGACAAAAAAAGGGGGGCCTAGACCCCCCCCCCCCCCCCGGATCCGCTTCTGCCAATGCATAAATCGCTTGAAGATATAATTGTATATAAAATAAATAAAACACTTGCAAAACTATATGATCTGGTTGTAACGTCTTTACCTGTGGGTCTTTGGCGACATTATGCATATATATTTGACCGATATAATCCATAGATTTTTCTTTTAAACCCAGTATAAAATATTTTATCGAGTTCCTTGAAGATCTTCAAAGATAGTAAAAAAGTTTTACAGCTTGACAACCGTTTAAGAAATCTTGTCTTTTTTCCCCAAGCCATAAAATGACATAGTTTAATCGATCATATTCTCCTGACCTTGCTAACAGGGTCTTCCCTTAAAAAATGTAAAATCAGAAGTTTTATGCTCCTCACTTAGCGGTTATACACGGCAGTCGTACCAAACATTCTTTTGTATAAAAGCTGCTTTGTCTGGCAAGGTTCTTTAGACCAATGAGAGCTTGGTATTGCATGCGCATCCAGCCCAAAGTTTAAAAAAAATGCAACCCGCTTTCCTTTGTCTGATAACAACAATTCTTGCATAGGGCCAAGAATCAGACCAATGAGAGCTTGTGTCCCTGTGTATTATTCTGTGCTCTGTGTGCACCCTGGTGTCCAAGCCCAGAGAACTTTGTTATACAAAGCAGCGGTTACACTAAAGAGTGTTCGAGACGACTGTAGTGTAAAACCGCTGCAGCAGGAGGTTTAAATATTCTGCATTAATCTTCATTGACTCGTCATCAAGGCGATCAATATAAAGTAAGGCTCATGATTGAAAATCGTACTGCCATTCATGGCCATGACAGCACTTCAATCAGTCCCCCAACCCCCAATAAATATAAAAAACTAAAACAACTAGGTATATTTACGATTAACTGGGAATCGGGTCATGGCTGGACTTTTTCGTGAAGCATACCGCAGGTGATGATTACAAGCAAACCCAATTATGAAAATATGTGGGCCATGTGCTCCGTTCCTTGTCCTGCTGCACCTTCCATTAACTCATTATTGACATACGTCACACAACAAATATCACATTCGTTTTGTCTTGACACCATGCAGTGTACTGACAAGATGTAATCGCCCTTTCCACACTTAGGGGTTTACATCTGTGCGTTCAACAACATCTCACAAAACGTCTGGGCCTGTTACATTTGAGAAGTGAGTACCACAATGGATTTTATGTATAATACATTAATGTAATACGTGATCTTATTTTTTTGGTAAAGAGGATAGGTAAGTGGTACATTGTATGTTGGGTAATGTCTCTATATCCCATGTGGTACTTTTTACGTCATTAGGTCTACATATGAACAGGTTTGCTTCCTGATGGGAAGTATATTCTATTATAATTATATTCTCCTCGAAATGATGTAAATGATGCGTGTAGTGAATTTTCAGTATCTAAAAGTCTTTATTAAACCATCCTACGTCTGTATTTATCATGAAAAGAAATGATTTGCCCAAGAGGCTTTGGTCAAAGTGTCGAAGCATATTCATTAACTATATTTTAATAAAAGAAACTATTTCAGGGCATCCATGTTGCTTAGAAAAGGAATTTGGATAAAGCATCCTTCATTATGATATGGACAATCCAAAGTTTACAAGCAATTGGAAAACTTTAACAACAGAGTACTAATAAAGGTTACTAAAACTATGTTAATGTAATTATTTCAATTAAAAATACCAGCAATTTGTTACAGGAAATATAAAGAACCAGGAAGATGAGGATGAAAGTTGAGGTAATATATATATATATATATATATATGTGTGTGTGTGTGTGTGTCATAAAAGTGTAAGAGAGGAACACCTTTAACATCTCAAATCGTTCCCAGCTGCTACTAAATTGTTCCTTAAATTTATTTATGGTATACCTTATTCCAATTTAGCAAAGCTATATCGTGACGATACTTATATAGTATACCTGTATCCCCTCGGATACTTGGAATACATCTTAATGCTCTGTAATGCTTAACAGCTGACTTGTATCACCTTGATGACGATTCTGCATTCTTCATACTGTAGTTCACATCTAAGTAAGTATTTCATTTTTTCATGGTTCAGTTTTGATAAAATGTGTCTTTAAAAACCTGAGATCAAAATATATTTTGGATTTCGGAGTTGTATGCAAAGTATCAGCCTGAAAAAATAAGGTTTCAGCAAATCTTCGTCACAACAAACAAGTATACAGTATATAATCTATTTATAATATAAAAATAAATTATAATGTGCCTTATCCATGCCCAGTGCTTCACCATCACCGAAGCGTCTTAAACTATGTACCCTGATCATTAATATATGATAAATATGATTAATATATTACCCCTTAGCACCTAGCATGAATTACCGTAAGCGACCTGACGCTTACGAAGTGCAGCTAACCGCCGCAGGCGGCAGCACATGCAGGTTAATTGTTTTTGTGACTACTGACACAGGCGGATCTAGAGGGGGGCTAAGGGAGCACATATGTTACAGAGATAATACTTATCTCGAACTGATAACCATATTATACTGGCCCGGTAACCCCTCTCTTTTTAAAAGGACCCCAGTAATTCGGGCTGCATTACCCCATACCTTTCCGAAAGGAAGAGTTTCCTCCTCCATACTTTTGATAACTATTGTGTGCACATAAATGTCTTCATATTTATAGTAAATCACTCCTTAATGTAAGATAAAATTAAACAGAAAAAGGCATACATTATGGATTAGTTTGCCAATATAATTTACAGTGTTCTGGAAATATTTCCATTTTATTTGAATGTAGTTTTTGACAGTTACACATCTTTCAGCAAAGCAAAGGTCCTACTTTCATGGGTATATTCTTTCTGGCGACATTCTAACCTATATTGTTTGTTAAGTTCAGTAATAAGCTGAAACATGAACAGATGATGTAGGTGTTGGAAGGATTATTTGCATGATATACCAAAGTTTGCTGAGAGGAATACCTGCAAAGTTCCAGTTATCTCATACCACCTAAAATGTGGTAGCCGTGAAAAGCGCAGCTATCACAGGTTTGGGAGTATTAAGATGAATTTCAGTATCTCTGAGCAGTTGATAGGATCCGCACAGGATTAGAAGGAATTGGTTCAAGGAATGATAATGATATGGTTGTGGTCCCTGTTAATTATAGGTTCGGATTTTTTGGATATTTTGTCCCCCGCGGCTTCAAAATAGGAGATTATACTGAAAGGATGGATTTGTGAGGGGTATGGTGTGGGGTGAAACGCACCAAGGGAAATATCGTATAATTAGTCAATAAATGAAATAATGTTATGATAATGAGAACGTACAGTATGTTGAACACCATTTTACATCAGCAAATTATTATTATAAAACAGAATTAAAAGAATTTTATTATCATACAATACTGATTGTAAATGCAGGAGTTGACGCAAAGGGTATATTGAGTTTTATCGCGTTGACAGCTGTAATCGGAAAACTTTCCGCCCCGACGGATGATGCTAGAAGCAAAGCCGACTGTCCCGAAGGATATGTCGCCCATGGTTGCCAATGTCTAAATCCATCCACATGTGACGGTGCAGAATTTAGAAAAAACACGTGTCATTCTTTGAATTCCAAAGCAAACAAACAAGGGTCTCAGGTATAATCATCTCAGCATTGGCCATTCCTCACCAATGTGCGTATGTACATTTCTAAAAAGGATTTATTTTGATTATATCACTCCTAAAAGCGCTCACATATACCAAAATTTGCTCGATCCATTTGAGAGGGTAGTCGACTGTTTTTTTTAAACGAGCGCCCTCTCTTTCGCGCAAATTCCATTAGAATTCACAGAAATGTTTAAGATATATTGGTGATAAACGCAGACCGACTGCTGAATTCCGAAAGCTTCCGTCATATCTAGTATATCTCTTGTCGTGATAGTACTTGTCATATTATAAATGTAATTCTTCTTAAGTTCTATTATTATTATGCCATCGCATTGACGTGATGAGTGCACTTTTTCTTCTGTCACAAAGACTAATTGATGACATCACAATGACGATGTCAATTTTTGTTTCCAATACCAGTAAACCTAGAGTAAGAAATACACCTTTTTCACTAGCATGCGCAATTGTCGTCTACTGGGTTCGGGTACTTCGAGCCAGCATTGCGAGTGTTGTTTAATGAAAGAAGATAATAAATGCCACAGACACAGACAGAAACCCCACCCCTAATAATAAATAGGATTAATTTACTTTCTTCGTTTGCATATGGCAAATTGTTTCTTTTTCCTTTTTATTTTATATAATGAAAACGTACTGTTTGTATTTGCCAACAGATGTCGCTAATATGGTGGAAAAGGTCTATTGTTAAAATCTTTTGTAAAGAACCTTACTTTTGTGGAAAAGTGGATTGTTCAATTTTATATCTTGATATCATCTTGCACGACTTGACGGATTCATAGCTAGATAAGCCAAAGCGGAATATTATATTTTTTTTCTAATATCATATATGTAGCCAAGAGGAAAATAATTTTTTATGGTGATGTTAAGTAATTAATCAATCAATATGTCTATAAAATTCTCCTAATTCCATTTTATTTCATATAGGCCAAGTTGAAGTGTGTTCCATTAAAACAAAACAACGAACGATATGTCAATAAACGGGCTGAGGGGCGGAACCTACTGGTCACGTGTCCGCCTGGAACCACTCCTGTCAACTGCGCTGTGATCGACCTGTAAGAAACATTTTGTTTGTTATCAGCCCATAAGGCATATTATCTAAAAGGAAACCTACTCTTTTGATAGCGCTCCCTCATTAGGCAGTAAATTCACAGAGAATAATAAATTGACCTTGCTAAATCTTAAAACTAACATTTTTTCTGATGGATAATGCTTGTTTTTATATTGAAAAACAAAACCATTTAAAGCCCGGGGGTTGACTTTATAGAGATACATTTAATCTAAACTTCATATGCTCCCCCTTATTATGCACAAATAAATATATCGTTTACCTAATAAACCATTGGAGTTTTTATATAACCTTTAAACTTACTTAATCACGTATATTGTGTTTACACACACCCCTTCAATAGTCCTTTAAATACAAAGTAAGTTCTACAGCCGATATTCTTTCCAAAATTGTGAAATACAAATTAATTAATTATGTTCCTTAAGATCGTCACACAGTGCATTGCCGACCCAGAAAGCTGGCGTTGGTGTAATACGAGGTTCCCAGTGTAGACAAACGGGGGTATGTGGTTTCACCAGTTACTGCATTATACAGGCCCGATGTCAATGTGAGTGTTTCAACATTTGGTAAAAATCGGAAACAATAAATCCTGCCTTCCACTGGCAACATTGCAGCGAATATTAATGGTTTCGGTAACAGGTCATTGGCTACTATACGAATCGTCCACGTTCCATAGATAACAAAGATAACAAAATGGAAAAGACATTGGTCACATTCTTTATCTTTCTTTTTTTTTTATCATTATTTTAAAATTGGATTAAGGTTCGTTTAAGGTTTTAAACGACGTTGATTATATACAGTCAAGATTTCCTTAATGCACTTCTGGGGACTTATTGTCTCAGTCGATGTTTACATTATGATAAACATTTCTTCCATGGTAATTTTTTATAACTTCGAACGTGGGGGTTCTTTTCACATTAAAGGGGTCGAATTACCTATAAAGCATTTTGAATTAACACTAAAAATAGCTTGTTCCCTTTAAAATATATTTGTACCAGCGAGAATATTGCTCTCAAAGCATTTGCTCACTCCAATAAACGAGTGTTAAAAACAGTAGACCGGGCGGGATCGCAGGTTTAAACATAAACACAGCGCGTGCATCGCCGGGCCACAGTACGAATCAATCAGGAGACGTCCTGACTAACTTGGCTCAGAAATGTAGTACATGTTTCCAGTGGCTGAAACATCGCGTGTTGCGGCTCACTATCGGCCCTCCTGTATGACGGACTTGGTATGGTAAACAGTCACATGCGGACTATGTTTACTAACACGCAGAGCCATAACAAGGAGTTGGGATGTGTTATGGGATGATTTTACCCCAAAACGTTTGTATTAAGCAAAACTGAACTGATCGTGTGAAAGAGAAGGCATAATATTGCTCCTGATTATGTCCGTTTAATATTGGCTGAACGAAAATTTGATCCCCATTTTAATTACTTTATTGTCAAATAAACTTCTATCTCATGTAATACACCCGAACCTTAATAAAACTTGGTTGTATGGTTGAAGTGACGTATTGCGGTGATCCCGGCGATATATCCCATGCAGAGAAGAACGGCACCTTCTATCTCGGTGACACTGTAAGGTACATATGTTTTGAGGGTTACGCAACGTCATCAGGAAACCGATCCAGTGTCATCACGTGTGAGACAGATGGAAGATGGGACGCTAAACTCAAGCATGTCATTGTAAGTTAGTCCTTATCATTTTAAATAGGAAAATCCAGTGAGCAAATGTAACAGTTGTAATAATTAATATCTACGTCACCTTAAACTTAAGAAATAAATAAAAGTGTTTTGAACCAGCATTGTTGCACGTCTTATAAAGTGATCCATTATTGTAAAATATAGTTTTTGGTGTAGTATAATAATAGGTGGAAGTTTTGTTTCATGTGATGAAGATCTCATTATGATAAAATCTCATTATAATTGTCGTGATCAAAATATTATGATATATCTGAATATATGAAAACCATAAAGTCCTCCGAAAATAAGTTATATTAAAAAGAAAATAATGATTCACCTAAAAACAACACAAACAGTTGTATTGTAAAGAATTCTTGTAGAACATCTGAAGAATACGTCTCTCATATTATTGCATCTTTTGTTAACAGCGATGCTGTGTTCCGCGGAAACAGGTATAACCACAGTGATACCACCAAGAAAGAACATGTCTAACGGAGCGAGCAATCTCTCTAAACTCACAAGGACGTCTGGGGCCCGCAGCAGCTGGTTCTGGGTTTCCATTGGGCTTGGTGTCTCTGGGACGCTGTCAGGACTTGTATTGGTAGTGCTATTGGGCAAGAAATATGATCGTAACAAACGCCGCACGAGTCCAGCTTTGTAAATTTTTCTCATATTTTGCAAAGATCCGGGGTAAACTAGAAAGCTTATGGCCGTCGATCAAGTAAGAAATGGAGTAGGAAGTGATACGTATTCAGAGGCCCTGTGCTTCAAACGAATGCCCAAAAACAAAACTAGCCATGTTTTAAAACATCGAACGAATTTCTCTCGGTCTGACAGAAGAAAACAGGAAAAAAATGTTCTACTTCTACGTCTTGTGTGAAGAGTGTATATATATAAAGGAGTTCCGTTGATGTATTTATGATTCAGAAAATGAAAGTATATTTTAAATAAATCAAATTACATCATATTCTCTAATAGTGCAAACTACAGAAACATAATTCTTATGTTGACAAGCCTTAAAAAATACACGGGATTTATTCAAATAAATTTTTAAATTTGTTAACGTAACCATGATAAATTTTGCTTGTTGATGTTTATATGCCAGATTTATCGGACCTTCTTTCATTTTCTGACGTTGACTAAGTCACAATTAGGAAATCATACGGAATGATGAAAGATGAAAAAGATGAATGATGCTGTTTTTTGAGAGTGTATCGCTGAATCAAAGCAAGCTTATTGCCCAGTGTTGATCGTTCTACCTTTAGATAAACCAGAAAACAACTTTACAATGCACACATATCTATCATCAAGACACATTTAGGTTGAAATTAATACAGTTTTGTTATTTTTCTCTATGATCTACTTTATTTGCATGAATCCTCTTCACCATATATCTTTTTATCCCCACCGTCATCATCATTATGAATTAATTTTTAAAAGCATAAATAAGAGAATTCTGTGGTGAAGATTTATTAAATTTTCAAACAAATGCTCACGAGACACGAGCGTAAACTTAACACAATCATCGTAACAGCCAGACACATATTCGACACATTCAATGCATGCCAAACCAATTTTGTTGCAGCAAACGTATTAACCCCGAGCGAAGCAATTGTTTCCATTGTGCGTGTTCCATTATCTGTGTGTTTGTGTCGGCAAAATATCTCAAGAAGGATTCAACGGATGCTACTTAAATATGACAAATTGGTCCACATATTCGTGAGCGTTTCATTTGGTTTGGTAGCATATTTTTTTATTACCACTGGTAATATTATGTGACCATAGGGGCATTGGTGGAGCATGAATCGTGACGTTACTTCAGCAAAATGACTTGACGCCACGTGCAGTTTTCCTGAAAGGAAGAAGTAATTTAACACACATCATGTATGGTGATATATGTGATCTTTCTGCTTGTGTCTGTATATCCAGGGTAGCAAATGTCAGAATGTCCAGGTGTTTTTCCAAGACAGTTTAAAAGAAAACGAAATTTCCAGGAACTGTATAGGTTAAAATCCAAAATTCCATGGCACCAACTTAAAGCGTCATCTTCCGCCTATGGTTTGCGTGCTAATATTCGAACCTATGGATATTTATGTTCCGTTATTTTATTATAAAGGCAACATTTTTTACTCAGAGTTTGTTTAAACTATTACACATTTTTTCATATAGGGTTATAGATATACTCAAGTACTCGGAAGTAGATTGTCCAGCTGTCGTTAAAGTACAAGTATAATACTTCCCGAACGAAGAAACGCGCTTCGTTTAACTCATCATATGGCTTTTTCAGCAGATGAATGATCTACCAGTTACACTCATAAGCGTTATAAACAATGACATTGTCAGTTTTTTCTTAGGGTATGATTACATGATTAACAATGAATAGTACTCCAATAGTACTCCATATACTACATGTATCCAGAGGAGTGTATTATTGGGTCGGCTGTTTTTGGCACTGTCGTCAATCAAATTGATTTGATTTTATGATTAACACAATATTAAATGCCTATCTAAATATACAACGTGACATAATGTATCCTTGCATAAACTCTTTACAAAAAGTGAAATATGAATATGTGGTTTGTATTACTAATCAGATTGAAATAACTTATAACTGTAAATGGCATAACAAAGCTGTGTGTGCAGATATTATGGTGAAGTCCAACTTTTCGAAGATGGGTTAAATATATAAATCTATCAAGTCACAATTTTATAGATATAGAGGCATGTGGACTTGAACTGCTCAAGTGTCATTTAAGTTAACAAAACAGCCGACAGGGGTAGCAAGAAGAAAGTAATCAAAGTTACTACATGGAAAAATAGATGTCGCTGCCTTCCAGTGTATGGGGAATGTGACGGCCACAAAGGCCAACGTGCAAAAAGATCGAAATTACCGCATTTGGCCTGTGATCCCGGCCGGAATTTAATTCTATCTAACAGAAAAGTGTAAATGCAATGAAGCGGTTTTGTGTTTGTTTATTTTCACCACCTTCAAGTTTGACTGGAACTGCTAATTGAACGATTAGCGGAGAAATATGGCTGTGTTATCAATTCAGCTTGTATAAATTAATGTTATAATTGATTGGTGTAAACGTTTTTATTGTGACCTAATGCAAGATAATTTACGTTATCTATAGCTGTCTTCTATTAAGTGCATGGTCAGCTCTCAGTTTAATAAAACAATTTGGTAACAAGTTTCGGTGTCGGCATTTAATTCAAAATACCCTGTAACTAAATGGAACAATCATTAAAAGGGCACTCAAATCTTAGTAAACCCATACGTGCCCTTTAAGCTGATATTTTTTATAAAAAAAATTAGCCATTGGTCAAAGTGATTATATTTTTAATACGTAATGTTTGTAACAAAATAGAGTGTAATCTGTCCAATAAGACCACCGGTGGGACTGACAGACAGTGGTCGTAATATACAGGTTGTCTTATAACAGAGGCAATTATAACCAATGTGAAGGCTTTTGGTTCACTTAAGAGTGGTCTTAATAGACAAGTAGTCTTTTATGACAGGTAGTCTTTGAGACAGGTGCCAATGTATATTACCATATCAAAGTGACCTGCATATTGAGTATAATGCTGATTCTCTCTGGGTGGCTTTCTTTTTTATGCTTCATCTGGAAGCAGACGACACCAGTGTTTTTTGGGACAAGTTCATCGTGTTCACTTCAGAGGTGGTTCACTGATACGTTCACTCCTTATGGAAATTATCATTCAACGTCATATTTCACAAACTTAATTGTAACCATATATAGTATTGGATAATTAATTTACAATCTAGATAAAAGTCAGTTGTTATAATATATGATAACAATGGATAAGCAAATCTACAAATGTTGTAGATCCTTCGACGAAATCATGAAGGAATTAATCAGGGCTACCGAACGTTCATTAATCAAACGATGACACAATGTTATCATATCTTACTCATAATCAAATGTACTTATGCGAGTACTAATACGGATTATTTATTTAAAATCAATAGATCTCTAGCCAAGCTAACATAAAGTGACATATGCTTGGCTAGTAGCTGTTGATACTATACACCATTGCATGTATTTTTCGTCTTATGGAAATGGTTTACAGTCGATCATTATATTTTACAAAAAAACGTTAACCATATATGGAATAATTGGTGATGCAACGTTACATGAACTGATAGCAAATTATCTTTGCAGACATCAGGTTGCAAACATCGGAAATGACACATTCACAACAGCATATCTCCACAGTAATCCCACGAGGGTTCGATTTTAGTCCGCTCTTATTCCTATTATATATGAATAACATGTGAGTGGTAACACTGGGAACTGTAAATGTAATGTATTTGTAGATGGTACTGTCATATTATTTTCCAATGCCGAAGCGAACACCTTAAACTATGGTTACAAGCTGGAGTAGATGGCATAGCGGATCTCAGTAAAAATATCATTCTACTAGAATTTTACACTCAGAGAGCACAGACCTTTCCCTGTCAGAAATGCAGATTTTTTCTGAAAAAAAAATTCCTGGATCAAGATGGCGATCCAGATCACCCCATACTTTAATCATTTGTTCCTTGTATTATTGTCGAGCTATCTTAAAAATTTCATCAAAATCCATTACTAACTTTTTAAGTAATGTTACTAACAGACATACAGACCGACAGTAATAAGAGGAATGTACAACAGAGTATTAGTGTAAAATACTTAGGTCTTGTACTAAGTGAATATTTAAACTGGACAGAGCAAACCGAGCAGATATCAAGTTGTCTTGAAAAAATTGTTGCTTTGTTCAGTATCAGTGGATTCTTACCTAATGATATACCACTGAAGATCTATAAGTACCTGATCAAGCGGTATGTTTACTATGGCACGGCGATGTAGGGGAATAAAACTGCTGAATATTTAAATCAAAGCAGAAGGTCCAAAACTGTACCGGATGTATTATAAGCAAGTATTTAATTACGAATGTTAATTGACCTTAGAGTAAAGCTTGGCATTCAGTAATGAAAAGAATGACTCAGATACCCCGCCAGCATATTTGTTTACAAATGTTTAAATAATCAATGACAATCATGAATGGCTGAACAATTCACATACGCACGCGGTGCCCACACTCTTTGCATAAGGTCACACTTAGCAGGGGTACTCAGTATATCGAAGACCCGAAGTCCCAAATTGTGTAAATGTCTACCGACAGGAACAAAAGAAGCCCCTTCCTAATACACATTGAAGAAGAACCTCAAGCACTTGAATTCCATAGGACTCCTAGGGGAATGTGGCATTCAGAATTTTAGGTATAATTATCGGATTAT
The DNA here is from genome assembly GCA_026874595.1 of Sipunculus nudus. Taxonomy (NCBI): domain Eukaryota; kingdom Metazoa; phylum Annelida; class Sipuncula; order Golfingiida; family Sipunculidae; genus Sipunculus; species Sipunculus nudus. The sequence continues at coordinate 26,075,401 of CM049315.1, forward strand.
TGAGGAAGGTCAAGCTATTCTTGAACATGTCCTCTTGTACAAATATTTGCTAATAACTAAACAAGGGCACCGCAAAGCGGAGCATCCCCTCCCTCGTGGCATAATTAAAATGCGTGTATTACACAGTGTGAAAATGAGGAGGGCGGCTCTCTGGCCTTTTCAAGAAGCTTTTTCAAGAAGTGGGCGCTGTGGCCGTGACCTTTGACCCAGTGACCTGAAAATTGATAGGGTTTTTCTTCCATGGGTTGATGAGCCGTATTTGCAAGATGAAAGGTTTTGGTCAAACGGTTGGGCTTTAAATGGGTCCACAAGCTTTTTCAAGAAGTGGGCTTCTGGCCGTGACCTTTGACCCTGTGACCTCAAAATTGATAGGGTTTTTATTCATAGGTGGGTGAGCCATATTTGCAAGATGAAAGGTTTAATCAAACGGTTTTGCTTTAAATGGGTCCACAAGCTTTTTTAAGAAGTGGGCACTGCCACCGTGACCTTTGACCCTGTGACCTCAAAAACGATAGGGTTCTTCATCCATGGGTAGGCGAGTCATATTTGCAAGATGAGAGGTTTTAGTCAAACAGTTTGGCTTGAAGTTGATCCTCAGCCAATTCCGGACTAACAGACGGACAGCTACACGGACGGACAGACGTATGAACGAACGGAGGCGTTACTATATCCTTTTCGCAAGCTATATTACCTTCGTTGAGAAGGGATAATATTTAATTAATTGGTCGAATTCCGTTTCGTGAATTATGACATCTCAAGATATTATGACATCTTAGGAGATTGGTTAACTGTTGTTTCGTGAAATATGGCCTTACAGGAGATATTTGTTTCTGCTGGACCTTTAGTGTGTGTGCTTTATGACCATAAATAATATCACCACTAGAAGCCCCCCACCAGTAACTATCAAAGCAATCAGTCCAGGACCGATGCTAAACGGAAGTGTTGACCTGGTGACTGTTGTATTATATTCCATTCGGTATTCATCAATTCCGGCTGTTGACTTGGTGACTCTTGTATTAAATCCCATAGCGTATTCATCAGTTCTGGTTGTTGATGTGTTTCTTTCAACAAATGTTTTTGTTGACCTAATGACTATTGTATTAAATCCCAGGGCGTATTCATCAGTTCCGGTTGTTGATGTGTTTCTTACAACAGATGTTTTAGTAGCGACAGCTTGTCACCCCAAACGTCGATTTTAGATGAACTGGAGACGATGGGGTGACAGTACAAGCTATTGGGTTCGAATCAATTCTAGTATGTGCAGATGTGCACGCCATTTCTGACACTACTTTTTCATTTTCATCTACTTCTCGAACTGCCATTTTCCTGAGTTAAGCCAAAAAGTAACGTTATTATGTTGGGGAAAATAATAATTATTACATCCACGGTTTACTTACGTGTATTCGTGCAGCAGTTTTTAATACCGAGGCTGGTTTTACTCGAAAAACTCGTCTCCACGTCTGTCAGCGGGAACTCATAACTTCCGGTAGGGGATTTCCAAACGGATATGTGTAAAACTCGGAAGTCCGAAGTCGGAAGCAAGGATTTTTTAAATAAAGCAATGTTCGAAGCATAATTAAAATGATACTACATCAATAGAAAGTACCATTTTATTTTTATTGATAGAATAAGGTCTTTTCTATCATTATGTAAAAAATCAAAGTTATCCATCTGAAGTTATAGACTATTTCTTGCTCGGTAATGCCCGGTTATGGTCCAAATAACATGTGTAAAACTAGCCAGTAATGGCTAATGCACTGGTCATCATGTCGTCAGCAAACGTGTCAAGCATTTTCGGTTTCTTCAATATCACATATTTATCATAAACTCTGTTTTGTAACATTAATTATGCTGTTTTTTATAATATATTATATTGATATTTTATTTCATGTTGTAAAACAAGATTATATAATTACTCATCAATATTTTCGCTATTACCGTATTTTTTGTTTGTGGAAACATGAAAAAAAATAAAGATTTGTTAATATTTTAAAAATTACCCTGATAATATCATAGAGAGTTTAACAGATAATTTGACAGAACCACAAAACGTCCAGTAAATGTTTTAACAAGGGTGTTTCGAACAAAATATTTTATTTATCATGTATCAATTGAAAAACCTTTTCCTCTTCCATTGACCAAAAAATTTAATCATGATTATGAATCTCTTAAACTCTTATCTATTATGTAATACTTTTTATGCCAAATTATATTTTACATTTCATGGTCAGGTTGCACACATTTATATATATATGTATGTATGTATATATACATATATATATATATATATATAAATATATATATATATATATATATTAATCACATTGCAATGTGATATTTTCCCCTATATATATACCTGCTGTAAATGGAACCTGTTTCAATTCATGTTTTGAAATTTTGCCAAAATAGCATAATATACATGATGCTTTACAAAAATTTGTTTGCTACTGATTTCATCAGACGTATCCTGCAAAATTAAAAATAACCACAAGCATTAACAATACCTTGACAGAAAAAAATACACAATGCATGTGTAAATAGATATGATCCCGATTGTAACATTTTACCATCATATAAAAAACAATAGTTTCTGTTTTTGCAGAACGATTCAATATATAATCGATATTTTTTATGCAGTTAGGCACAATATTAATGTTCTGAAAATTTGCAAAACCACATCACACAAACATTTATATACTTTATATATATATATATATATATTCGTAAAATACGTCAACTAAAAATTCAATAAAACATCAAACAAAACATTTTGCATAGCCAAAAAAAGTTCATTAAATGTTTAAAAATAAATTGTTACAGAGCAAATGTTATAGATATAAAAAAAATCTGTTTATTTGTAGAACCTGATACCAGCAACTATTAAGTCCGGAGAGAAGGGGGTCCGAAAGCGCACGGTACTTCTGTATCGAGAATTCCGATTATAGTCCGGTTAATTTTGTTTCTGAGCATAAAAATATGAATCAAATAAAAATAGTGAGTATACACGGAATATTCAGATGCATATATTTTTATATAAAGATAAAAAATTTCTATACAGCAAAAGTAGAATGGGAATAATTAATATTTGTAATTGAAATATTTATCTTAGCGGTAAATATCTAACTTGATTTATCAATCCGGTTTGGTTCCATTATTGCATGGTGTCATCATTTTTATGTGGAATTTAAAGGAATGAATCATAAAGATGAGCAACAGGTTCAATAAAAATGCCTATATCCCGTAGCATCTTTAAGACACCAGGTCACCTCTAGACAGACTTTTACTTGAAGCCCCAGATGTCTTACGTGTCGATAAAGATTCTATATGGTTATTTATAAAAGATTTTACATTCAAAATTGTAATTTCTGATCGAGATCCTTGTAATCGTATACAGTAATCCGAAGTTGAAGGGAGCACATTCTGTTTACATGCCCTTATCATGCACATATTATAACGTATGAGAGTGAAATCAGTTGCAAATATACTTTAAAATATTATTAAATATCCATTTATTTGGAGTTGAAATGTGATGTTGAAACATCAGGAGTAAATTTTAATATATAAATATCAAGATTGAAAAAGTTTGAAAGAAAGAGTTAAAACTTGAAAAAGAATTGATTTTAGTTTAAAAAAAAATTATTTGCTTAAATATACAAATCGATAAGATTTTATAATCACACATGTATTAGTATGTTATATATTACCTGGACTGTTGTATCCCTTTTCTAAGATATATTTTAACTTTTTTTTTAAATATCGTAGAACTCTAACATATTGAAGGACATTTCGTTTTGTATTTGATACATGTATGTTTTTTCTAGCGATGACCTACTGGGATATATTGAATTTTTATATTTGTTCAACGTATGGAAAATATATTACTGTTTTTATTTTGAATGACATCGTAATTTATAACTGTATTTTTAATGCCGTATTAGGGTTTATTATACCATATTTATTATTCAGTGGTGCATCCATAGAGGGCGCAAGCATAACACCGAGGAATCCCCATCCCCCCCCCCCCCCCCCCCCCCCCCATCGGAGTACCGTGTGAGTCATACACGGTCTCCCCACAGAGCTCAGCTCGGGGTGGGATCGACCGTGAAAAATCTCACGGCTCCTCGGCTGATACTCAGACTCGCGCACTGTGCTGTCCGAGTCTGCATGTGCGCTCTCAGATCACAAAATTCGGTAAAATGCAAAGATTGTCATAAGACTTTAACATATCAATTATTTTACAACGATTACTACATTTAAATACTAGTAGTGACATTTTGCAAGTTATAAATGTATAGACGCGCATTTCATCATTGACATTAACATGCTACGAACTTTTGAATATTTGGACTTTCCAATTTATACCGTAATGTTATAGAAATATAAATATTAAAGCCCAACAACCTGAAGTTTGAATACATTGTTCCAATACATGTAGGAGTATAGTTGCGGAACAGAAAATCTTCATAATCTTTCGTTTAAGGTGCCTCAAAATGTCCTCTTTACATTGCATATTTTAAAAATTTATCCCTTCCCATACCATCCCCATGTTAATATAAATAATTTTCACAAAACATAGCTCTAGATAGGGTGAAATATATTACGTGAAAATACCATCACATATATGTTTATATATATATATATATAAATATATATATATATATATATATATAATATATATATATATTTATATTAAATTTACAAATAAAAAAATTAAGAACTTATAGTTTTCCGATTATGTATCATGTTTTGTGTTATTCACGCATTTAAAGCAGAATCATGCATAAGCAATTTTAATATATGCATGCAACTATAATTATAATGAAACTGCATTTGGGCTGTGGCTCTTAACTGACCACAAGTTAACCAGTGCGTCTCTGTGACTTCCGAGTTATACACATTGGATAACATCCCAGCACTTCTGACTGACTTCCGAGATTGCTTCCGAGCACTAAATCGTCCATAACGTTCAGATTGAAGAATGGATAACTATCATTCTTTACAGAATGATAATAAAGATCTTATTCTATCGGGGAAAAAACAAAACGGTATTGAAGCGTTAGCATTTTGTATATGCTTTAAACTGCATTATTTATAAAACGATTCCTTGGTTTCCGGCGTCCGGCTTCCGACTTCCAAGTTTTCATATACGACCGAGCCATGACACCATCACTTTTGAATGCGAAGTACCGCTTCACGTGAATCGGTGCCACAGTGATGAAAGAAGGTAATAAATGTAATTATTTTTGTGTAATAACATTTTTTCTTCAATATTAAGCACATATAATACGACTATATAAGCCTGTGATGCCAAATAATACCAGACAGTAAATATTTTGAGCCGACCCTTAGAATGGGCGTTCTGTTGTGACTGCCATCATGACTCCAGGCCCTATCAGTTTATTTCAGAAGGCCTGAATGTCATGTTGTCATGGCTAATGTTTTAGTCAACCTGGTGACGGTTGTATTAAAGCCCAGGGCGATTTCATCAGTTCCGGTTGTTGATGTGTTTCTTTCAACAGATGATTTTGTTGACCTGGTGTCTGCTGTATTACATCCCATTCGGTTTTCATCAGTTCTGGTTGTTGATTTTTTTCTTTCAACAGATGTCTTTGTTGACCTGGTGACCGACATATTAAATCCAATGGCGTATTCATCAGTTCATTTTGTTGATGTGTTTCTTCCAACAGAAGTTTTTGTTGACTTTGTAACTACTGTATTAAATCCAATTCGGTATTCATCAGTTTCGGTTGTTGATGTGTTTCCTTCGTCAGATGTATTTGTCGTCCTGGTGACTACTGTATTAAATCCTATGGCGTATTCATCAGTTCCGGTTGTTGATGTTGCTACCAGTAAATTGGAGAAGGAAAAGAAAATTGGTCAGTTCTCGACATTTAAGAGAAGGGAAAGATTTCCGTATTCGGTTCTACATGTGTACGTCACAGTATGATTAACATAGAAGTCGCCCGTTCTATAATAGAATCAACTCCCTTTCGGGGGTCCCCACAATAATTCACTAGGATATTCGAAACAAAAAAGAAGTGAGCATAAATTTTTATTTAAGCCTTCTATAGCAAACCTCCAAACATTTATTAAACATATCCTTTTTGCCTTATCAGTGAAAATCACTTTATACAATATCGTTAAACAGTCAGGAATGTCGGTGACTAGCCCATTTCCATTGATCTTGGGAGGTTATTATGCATCTATAGTGATTTGGGAGGTTAATATGCATTTAAGCGGATAATTTATTTTTAAGGTTTTCCAGGTTTAGGTTTGGTTTGGCGTTATAATGAAATACTATTAAAAGCAATTTCAAAATTTAATGTCTGCAATGACAGAGCGATCATAAGAAAGCCTCCTCCGCCCCTTGAAATCCCCCCCCCCCCCCGTTCAGGCTTTCTCTAGGATAGGCTAGGTAGCTTGAAAATTGCTACGTTCCAAATGAAAATCAGGTGCAAACCTACCAAATTTTATTCTGAATAAAGATCAGTTTTAAAAAGCAGCCATATTCGTGATCTAAAAAAAAAAATCAGGCGAAAAATGAAAAGGAAAAGAAAATTGTAATCGCTCATCAGAAAAATGACACAAACATTACCATAGAAATAAACACATAAAACGCCTAATTAGGACTGTCATTCCTAAGGGGGGATGGGGATGCCTTAATTTTGTAGAAGCGGATCCAGAGTGGGATCCAGGGGGTCCAAAACCACCACCACCACCACCCCTTTTCATGCAGCCACCACAACCTTTTTTAAAGGTTTTAGACCTTTCTGGCGGCCTGGGCGCCCCCTTTAGCCGGACCGGAGTACCATTTATTAGGATTATTCATGCCCTCCTCTGTTGGATCTTTTCCTAAATCCTTGAGCGGCTCCTGTTATGGCGACAGATGTCTTTGACATGATCTTGGTTTAATGCCTTGAACTTCGTCTTTGAGCGACGCCTTATGTAACAGTGCCGATTGTAGAGTGGTTAACCTGCCGACTACGGTATTACCGACCAGCTAAATTATCAACAGCAAGTGTGTTAGAGATAATTCCTTCACCACTGATATAAAACCAGTCTTATAATACTATACAGGGAAAACAAAATGGGTTTTATTAAGAACCTAACCTTGACAACGTACTTGAAATCTACACCCGTATGGAGGTGTATATAAATCGGTAGGGACTATGCAGATAGACCCATTTAATATGGCTTTTCTTTTATCTCGATGGCCCCAGCTGAAATATAGAAAATAACACACTAATAACACTAACAGCACACTTAAAACGTTTACAACTCCGTATTATTTGGACTCAGTGTTTTTATTTATCATTATTGTAATCTGTAAAAGATGAATTAAAAAAAACACATGTTTACTATGTCCTAAACCAGCTCTTTACATGCTTAAGAAGTTAACCAAGACAAACATTCACCCAATTTTACATGACTAAAGCAATGTATGGCAAAGTATAAGCCCATAACAGAATATTCTTGCACCTGAGAAAATATAGACTCTTGTACCACTTCGACCAAATAAATTACATCGTCAGGGGCGTAGCAAGGATTTTGGAATGGGGGTGCCTTTGGTCACAGTGTGGGAGCATCATACCCGCTGGTCAAAGATGTAGGAATCAGCACAGAACTTCATAATCCTATCACATTTTGAGACCCAGAACAAGAGAATTGGATCACTTATCAATTGATTGTTTGGAATGAATGATTCCGATATCATCAGTCTCTTAGTTTTCATGTAGCATTTTAAGAGTAAAATCTCCGAGATAGATTTCCTTCGATGTTTTAATTGTTACCTGCAGATGAATGTGTACGGTTATGAATCTTCATGTAAACATGGTTGATATGTTCATGGTTGCTTGGTCACGTTCGCCTGAAATCACATAATACATCCATATAAAGTCAAAAGCGCCCCCCTTAAATTTAAAATGAAAAACGAGTTAATACAATTCATAATTTAGAAGTAATACAATTCATAATTTAGAAGTAATTTTAAGTTGCTTAACTAATATGAGCATTTGTAACTATACTCCATTCCACCAACCTGTGTCAACATTTTTTAAACATAATGTTCGTTAAAGTTTAGAGTTTTCAATAATTTCTTAGAACTCTGAATATGGAAGTGAAAGTCTGATATAGCAATTAAGAATTTTACAATAAATATCCAGTTTGTGTTTCGCACCTACTAGTATTTAGACTCTTTATAATGGTTTTAGAAGATCAGATGTCTCTCTGCACGAGAAGACATCTTAGTTTTAACTGTTTCTATTTTTAGAGGGTTAACATAATATCATTCAAACAGCAGCTGTGAACTTAGGCCTCTTTTGTATGTGTCCAATAACCTGGTCTTCCATAAATGGGACTAATAAATTGCAAAATGTAGAATGATTTCTCAAATGTTTAAATAATTCTGTTTTTTTAAATAAGGTGTAAGGTAGATAATTATTTACCTTGTTGGAAATTAGGCCCTTTAATCTTCTACCGTACATTACTATTTTTCATAGCAAAAAACTGACAAGAAGGCATGGAGCAGAACTGCAAAATTACATACACCTTTCGAAATGTAAAATTGGGTTACTTTTAATAGAACACTATTCATAATCTAATTTCTGAGATCTATCACATATCCTTCCTTTATCTTACCTGTGATCTGGCCCATTTGGGTTTCGAATCTTGAGCAATACAAGTGTCTTTACAAAGTAGCTCCCATCGCAAGGTCTATTGTGTACACATGTACATTGCTGTGTCACATAGCCCGGCGGACAGCTGGCGCTACTCTTGTCATCATCACGTGGTCCGGACAGGTTACCAATAACAACTGTACGATAACACAATATATTTTGCTAGACAAATAAGTATACATGTGTTTGTTCGGACATTCCCTTGTTCGGTGCTGATGAAATTGATCAAGGTTGTCTGGAGGGTTAACAAATATAAAATTTTACAATGTTTTTTTAAAGATACTTAAATATACATATGTATGATTGATAATATAAGTGTACATAATTCTAGTCCTTTTTGTTTATGTATCTGCTTACAGGTCTCCAACAGACTTTTCGTTTTTATTTGCAAATGCTTATAAGAAAAACAAGTTTACTTACTTTGCATCGTAGATGCAAGGGCATGGCAAATACTTAGGTAGAAGAAAACCAAATCGGTCTGGCGCTTAAAACCAAAGATAAGTTTTCACTGATAATATTTATGGCTATTTTGTATTCCACTAAATTTCTTCAGACAGGGGTAACAAAGCGGACGCTATTTTATTCTCGATCTCAGTAAAGGGCTATTGTAAAAACAAATCATTCGATCTGAGGGATACGAAATTAATTCGAGTTAAGATGTTTGCATTCTGTTGCTATTCACCTCCTCTCTTCTGTTACTGGTCCACTTGTCAATCAACTGACCGACAGCTTTCAGCCAATCAGTAGGGAGCTAGTGACTCTACCCACTGGACATTGCTTCAGCAAAACTTGCTTATCAGTCAGGATCTCTTTGAATCCAGCAATCGAGATGAAAGGGTAACTTATGTTGTTAAATTGTGTTAATTAAGCAAACTCCTTGAATACAAGGGCAGCAACAGATTAAATTATCTGTCGAGGCCTAGGTTGCATTAATTTATCTAAGAAAGTTCCTTATCCTCAGTGCATTTCTCTTGTGCACAAGAACAGGGGCTATTTATAAATTCAGTTCCCACTTCAAAGAAATAAATAAAGTAGTGTCTCTTATTTGCTACAGAAAGTAGGCTCTATCCTTCTGGCCCGATCTCACAGGAAAGTGGAGACAGTCTGACCTACTGCCATGCCGCGTCACCTAATCTCCTGTGCAAGTCGTCATCATGTAAATTCCCAGTTTGACCCAGGTTTATTTGTTTCGTTGCTCTCACAGATGTTTGAAACAATATCGTGATGGTTTCCAATTCTTGCACTATGTTCTGTGACTTAAGGTATTGTCTGTTCCTAGATATTAATAATTCAGAGCGTACCTTTCTGTTCAAACACTTTAACCCTTGGTGGCCAATTAACTACCGAGCGAAAAATAGCTTTTGTCGTGCAATGCAAGGGTCTCTGCAATAATCGTTTAACAAATGTAGATAAAAGTTAAGATGACTAACTGGCGGTTAATTCTGAATAGCAGTTGATATGCTTGGAATTCTTTGACCTCGAGCCCACCCGAGCCGAACATAATCATAACGCAAGAATCGTTTTAATTTGACAAGGACTCCAAAAGGTCATTTGGACTCCAAAAGGTATTACAATATTCACACCAATTCGTACCAATTTACTTAATATTTCAGTATAAGGTTTCAAAAGTATATAAGGTTTTAACATAATAAATTATTTTTGACTTCGACCTCGGACTCGGGTGGTTTGGACTCGACTACATCACTGTTTGCAACAACCCTCTGTGAAGTTCTCCAGGTTCATCTTGGATCCCAAAATATACTAAAATCCTGAATCCTTTAATCCTGGATCCGACCCTGCACAGACTCCTGAAACAAAGACTACCAGCATACGGCTGGATTACAGCTGACAGTGACTCGCTTAACTCTAACTAAACGTAAATACACTTTCATTATAAATAACCCCTAATTACTATATATCCACATGGATGCTGTGACATCATATTCCCCTCCTATTTGATAATATGCTAATTGTCAATTTAGGTGTGAATAAGTGAGAGGCATTGTAAGATCTAAGGAACCTAACAATTTCAGTCTATGATGTGCTGACTTTCTATGTAATGAACTAGCTGGCCCATCTAAATTTGACAGAAAGCTTTACTGTGCTAGCTTTTGTTCAAGTTCGAATAACGTCATTATTTTGCATTTGCCATCAAACCAACACACGAAGTAAATGTTTCTGACCCGTGGTTGGACTTTCTGATGTTATACCTTTTTTTCTTCTTAGCTCAGAATTAGTTGTTGTCAAACAAGACAAAGAAAAGCAGGACTTGCGTGTTTCATTTTCTCTCAATCCTGGTCAAAATACAGTGAAGCCAAAATAACCATCCAAGCAGTCCCAATCTAGCATGTCTTTGATAAGCCACACATTAAAAAATGTACTGATACAATTTTTTTTCCTAAGTTATGCTAGCATGCATAAAAATCAAATAGGATGTTTTTAAAGGCCTTCTGACATATTTGCACCACATGACCTGAAATGTACAACTGAAGAACCCTTTTTTTAACTGGAGTTAAAAAAAAATCTAGAGAAAGACTTGCACCAATTAGAAAGAGAATTCAGAGCGTCCATGCTGAAGGTGTATTTTGAAAGGTCGTTTGTAACATTTATCATCAACTCCAGTTTTTCAGGTGCTGAAATAATTATTTAAACTGAGCCACTGATCTTTATAACCACTCCTTATGTTTTTCATGAAATATACTTTGTAAATTGTTTTATCAATATCTCTAACGAGTTTGAGAACAAGTGACCTTGGTTTTCATCATATATAAGTCGTAATAAAAATATGGTTAACCCCATAACTATATACAGCACCAGTAGCCTATAATTTGCAATTTTTTTTATTTTCCTTAAGTCTACTCTTTTGACACACGCGGCCAATTACTTGGGGAAACAACCTAAGTAATTCAATATGTGAAATAAAATTTCGCTGTTTAAGGTACAAAACATTCATGTCGACCGCTAGAACCAATTACCAGTATTGCTAATCAACCATAAAGCCTGAAGATATGTGTGTAAATATTGTTATCCCCCACATGCAAGTACGCCAGATCCTATACTAAGCAGTCATTGGGTAGGTCTGTATGAAACTGAACCACCTTGGCGTACATATCTTAGGTTATTTTCTGCTGTCATGATGTTCCTTAAGCCAGTCTCATGAGAAATATTATTTCCCCCATCGCGCCCTTGGAATTCTAGGAATAATACGCTACGGTATTCAAATTACGTGATCTGTTACCCAAGTTATGTTAATATTAAATATATGTATTTAGTTTGTTTCATTTTAATTATGAAATTGTATTGTATTTTTATGGTTATTTAACCGTATTGGAGCGGAAACATGTGACATTTCAAACAATGCTTTGTAAAAATCCATAAAAAAGAGGTGTGAATAATTATAACAACGCAAAATCAAAATTTTTCAAATTGAAACTTTTAAACTTGCTAAGACAATACCTCCACCAACGAGTGTGTCTGTACCAAACAATAATCTCCACAAACCAGTCGCAGAATGCAACCCTTGCCCACAGACAGAACCGACCATATTTAGAACTTCTTGACATGACTAAGAGATGCCTTCTGTAATAGCCTGTGCAAGCTCTTATTTGCGGTAAGTTTGATTCGTTTAGGTTTCACTTGCGGAAGTTTCAGAAAGAAATCAATTCCTGTTTGTTCTCTGCATGTTTGTTTCCATAGCGTATATCCAAAAGCATATGCCCTCAACACATTTATTGTCTACTTCCAATATTCCGACACAACGTCGCTGGCTTACATTGTACCCATGTTCCTTAATAACGACGTCACCTTGATGACCAAACTTGTGCGACAATGGACCATAGGTATTTTTTTTTCTAGAGAAGATTAATATATTATTAACCTTGTTGGGATAATCAAATAGGGCAGAAGAAAACGTGGCCAATTTGGCTTGATCCATTTCCAGCAGATATCATTTTAATGTAAAGCCTATTATAACATCAAACGGGAAATAAAACTATTTAATCTCTACTTGCACACGGACAGGAATATTTCTATCATATGTTGATTTTGCTCTGGTCCAAAAAGTATTGAAAACCTTGCCGATACATGACCCCTTGTTACCAAACTTCTCATCCTATAGATTTTTGCCGGGATGCTGTCCTCAGGATACTTTAGTGCCGCATCACGGCGAGTTTCCTATTGTTTTCCTTTTTTCCCCCTTAAGGGATTATATTATTGATTTGACGGTGCTCAAGATACGATCTGCTTAATTTTGCGTCTGTATGTAATATGACACCTGTCACTTTGGCATGCAATGTAATTTCTATAACTGGTTCCTATCCTTATATAATTTAAGTAAAATTGCCTGTTATAGATCAGGGTTGGTGCATGTAAACATTTTTGGCAAGATTCAAGACAATATATGTTAGTTCACTGGAGCGATATATAGAACGTTGTTTTATCAACTTCCACCAAATTAACTACAAGTCATTTCAGCTGTCAGCGTACGGTTATCCCCCATGTGAAATTGTCATGTTGCAGACACATAGATGATTTTAATTTATGTAAATAAAATGTCAGCTTTTAACAGATAGACACTCTGAGCGAAATCTACGGAATCAGTCTCGGTTTTTCACTATTTTAGGCATTTTTCATTAATTTAGGCATTTATTGAGGAAATGTTGACATAGGCCATTATATGGCTTATCATAAGACTGTGGTTTTACGTGTGATTAAAAGGGTTTTCCACAACATAATTTTTCCTGAAATTATAGTAGCAGTCACAAGACTCATAAAACTGTCTTGTTCGCACATTCGCTTTTTTTAACTTTAACGAGTTTGTAAATTAAGAGCAGGGTTATGATTGAAAACTTTTGAGAAATATAAGCCTACTTCATCAGAATTTCAAATGAAATAGTAAATATTAAAAATGTCTTTAAACAAATTGTAAATGAATAATTACCAGCTTTAGACCACACTCAGTACTTTTACAGTGTTGAACCTGTTTCTATTATATTTTTCTTTTTATTTTAGAATAGAAAAAAAACCTGTGTTGAATTTTTTACAACAACAAAATCAACATAATTACTGCTTGCATTGTACACTAAATTGAGCAATTACTGATAGAATGATTCAACATAATGAAGCAACGCGAGCTCAGTCATTTGGATTAAGAACTCCTGCAAACAATGTTAAATCTGCATTGTACCTGTCAGGAAATCAACTATTTTGTTGACAGATGAGAAGATTAGCAAATATTACAAATATGTAGACATCGGAACAAATAGTAATGCCTCTATTTCACGCTCTCGTGGAACAGGTAGGAAGGAGGAAAGGTTTAAAATTGGCTGTACTCTAACAGTGAGGCAGATTGAAGTGATGTGCCGAGGATGCCAGTATTTTGTATAGAGACGCCTAATCGGGATCTATTATTCGGAATTCAGTGCAAGTTATTTTACTTTTTAATTATTTTTAGGTGGCAAAGGGGGGGGGGGGGGGTGCGCGTCTTTTGTTCCCCTTAAATCTGCCCATTATACCTGGGCAGAGGAATTCTAAAAAGATCACATGATACATGGAAATATTTTACTAAAAGACACTATTATCAATAATTGACAAGACCGCGGCTATTATCGCTTCCTGAACAAAACAGTGACACAAAATAAACGATAGTAGTAACCACTTTGTAATTGTTCAGTAATGAATAAACTGATATTACTGGTTATAAATGACAATATATCCTTTGTGTATCACCACTGATATGATAATCAATTGTACATTTTTTTGCGTCTCCAATTTGTAAGATTTATAAACACATTTTAAATTATACCATTGACAATTAATTGATGGTATTCGCATATTATCATTGCGATTTAAATAACAATTCATGTTATTCCTGCGGTAGATAATTAATTTTCAGCACCACTGGAGTATATTTAGATCTTATATAACCATTCTAGGATTCACGTTTAGTTTCAATTTTAATTTACGCTTTCTCAAAGGTTATTGTTAGTTGTTAAATAATAATGCTTTATCGAAGCGTGACATCAATTGTTTCTTTCAAGTAACTATAACCGTGTGGATAGCGTGTCACAACCGGGATACGGCCGCTGTACGGCGAGTGTTTTGGGCTATTCCGTGCGGTAGACGCACGGCAACCGTGCGTTTTTCAAAGGCCGTAGGGGCTCCGCAACGACCGTAACTGACATTAGCGCAAGCGCTTAAGTTGATGCGGCGGCCGTGCGTCAGTCAGACACCGTACAGTAGACGTATGGATGTTGTAGGATGCCCGTGCGATTTTTAACGCCTACTCGGCTACCCGAGAGACGTACGGTGTACCTGCGGCTGTCGCAAGGTTAGCTTGCGGCGTCCGCAGAGTTAGCTTACTTTACCGTGCGAAGGCCATGAGAAAGTGGAAGACACCGTGCCGCCCCCGCACGTCGGTCGCATAAGTATTCCTGCGGTTTCAAAAAACAAACGGTGATCTACGTTGTGCGGTGGCCGCAGCAGGTTGTGGCCGAGGCTTAAGCAAGGACTTTCGGATAGCGCTGCTTTCTGATATCAGTGATACCCCATCCTAGGTTTGGATATGGGCATTTAACCAAATAAAAAGAAGATAAGCTGATATGTAAACCCGACAGGTCTCTCAGCGAACGAACGCTGGTTGGCTAGGGTTGACTGGCCCAAGATAACACATAGGATAATTACTCGGACAACAGGGTGTCAAACCTGTGCATGCACATAGGGATCCAGTATAAAGAACCACAAATAAGATCAGTTAAGGTTAGAGGCAGTGACCTCCGCAAAATAATACTCGCTATGTTTTTTTTTAATTTTTGCTGCGCAAGTAATTATAACTGTATGGTATATATATATATGTATATGTAGGTAAAGATAAAGAGTGACGCCTTTTAGATAGAAAGTCTAACTAGCTTATTTACTAGTTAGGCTATCTAAAAGGCGTCTCTCTTTATCGTTACCTTCGCTTCAACTCCAGACTAACACGGCTATACCGCTTATTTCTCTCTCTCTCTCTCTCTCTCTATATATATATATATATATATATAGAGAGAGAGAGAGAGAGAGAGAGAGAGAGAGGGAGAGGGAGAGGGAAATATACAATAACAACTACATTTTATTTTTAAACGGGTTATTAAGCATAATATCTTCATGTATGGTGCAGATATTTATCGTGCATATAATAATATTTATTTACAACAGAAATAAAGAACGCATAGTGAAAAGTCGTACTTGCTTTTTGAATGGACATCACAGCAAAAATATTCATAACCTGCTCTGCATGACATTCGGTAATTTTTTTACCAACTCTTTCCGAGCATATTCACTTCATTTGGTAGAAATCTATTTAGAATTTATTGTATGGTAAAGCATACCGTAGATGGTCGATTTCACATTACATACATTAAAATAATAACCATGCTTATAGTGATATCCAGACAATAGCGAATCTTGGGTTAATCCCTTATCCCCTGGGGTGAGTTAACCAGGTGATTTCGGATATTAATCCCAAATCATGCCCCCTCCTATCAGAAGCCTATTCAAGAACTGCTGCGATTGCACCCGAGCCGTTATTCTGTCTTTGATGTTTCTTAACCATGATAACCATGACAACAAACCCAGAGAATGCTGCAACGACGCCCAGTCCTGAGACAACCCAGAAGATCTTGCCGTCTGACAAAATCCTGTCAGAGAGTCTCGAGAAACTGGGATTTTGAAGTGGTACCCTGTTCTGTTGGAAGTTTCCGGTTGTCGTGCTAGGCGATGTATATAACGTGTTGGAAATCACTGCATCCGCCTCTTCGGTTGTACTTGTAGTCTCCGTGGTGATAACTGCAAATATTAGTGTGGTTATAATTAAAGTGTTTTCTTTTAAAAATCTCTCATTGCAGTGATTTCACTGGGAGAAAAGCAATCGGTGTTTTATTCATCTACGGATAGACATAGTCCTATTTATTTAAGGAAAATATGATGATAACTAGATTAACTTGTATTTCGACGAAGTTCCCAAGGGATCCGTGCTATGACCTGTATTGTGTACTTATCATTCACAGCCCCCATCTCACATAATATCTGCACATGATTGTTCTTTTCATTAGTATGCTGATGTCACTGAACTGCCAAAAGTACTCAACCGAGTTCAGCTCTGTAAAGTTGAGCAAACAGGGTTGTATTGAGGATGTTATGCCTTTCGAATCCTATCTAAGCTCCGTCTATGGATGATTGACGGTGAATCTATAAGCGTTGGTGGATGCATTTCGATGTTAAGACTGATCGGAATATGCCACTGGCTCATTACATCAATAGTCGTCCGGCCTTTCTCGGGCTCCGCCGTATGGCTTCCATCCGGCGTTTCCTCCCTACTAATATTTACTAATCTGAAAACAGCGCGTGACCTCCCGGAGACCCTTCATTGCACGATGTGAGGAATGGAAGGATTCTTCAGGTTTGGCAAGCTGCCAAACACCCAGCAGACTGACGCTGGATAAGGTATAATCTGATTGGCTCAGCGTGTAAATAAATTTGACTGCGCAGCACGTAAAACAAAATCTGATTGACTCAGCGTGTAAACAACGATGGCTGCGTCCATGCGTAGCTCGTCGCACGGCACCGCCAGAGAGGAAATTGGCAGACAGTGTTGACAGTATGAATATCAAAGACGTTATGGTTGGGATATGAAGCAGCTTATTATAAAGTAATTTTGCGTATCTGTCGATAGGCTCAGGAAAAAGCAGAAATAACATGATGTCAAGTGAAAATTTGTGTTTCGGCGTAACATACCCGACAAAAGACAGAAAGGCCGTTGACACTAACAGGACATTCACAAGGACGGGTTTGTTTGCACACTAATTAGCTAGAGTCAGGGTTGCTCTCCAACTCTTATCAGTTGTATGCTCAGCTAATTAGATTGGGCAAACAAACGTCGACCGTCAGTACTTGCCACCTCCTGCACGGAGGTACTTGGCCCATGCATTAATTAAACACTTGCACCTCGCGATTGGCTCAATGACCTAGGTTAGGGCTGGAGGCAGAGTGATTGACAGGCCTGTGGCAGGGATGGAGTTAGTTTACAAACACCCTGTCAACATATCTTGGTGTTTACTGAATAGAAATCACCTGCTCAGCTGCATTAGATCCGCCCAGTATTCAATATTACGTATACCTTTTATTGAAAAAACACCAATTTTTAGGATTTTGACCAGTCCTGCTACCTTAACTGACCCTATACCACACCATCAAGGTGGTATTGAGACTGTCCGGAATGGGTACGATTGCATCCTGTCTATACCAACGGGGATGGTTGAATATCACGCAGGAGGGAATTCCACAGAGACGGCACCGCCTGGTGGCCCAACCGCGGTTCGTGCAGCGGTTAGTGGAGCGTATAGTTGAGCTTAGAGTTACCGCTGCTTATGAAACATATACTTATGCGTGATGTCGGCTCATTTGCGCAACGGTAATATCTCGCTTGATTACTGTAATTCAGTTCTTGCTGGGTTGCCAGCAGAGTAAGTCTCAGGACAGCAGATGGTTCGGAATAATTCTGCGCGCCTCATTTTTTAAGAAGCGGACCCTGCCTATGTCACGCCGCTGCTCAAACAGGTTCATTGGCTCCCGTCAAGTACCGCGTACAATACAAAATTGCTATTTTCGTTTACCGCCATTTCGATGGCTCACTTCCATCATACCTGTCTGAATAATTATTAACCATTCGGCTTTTGCGCAGGCTGCGTTCGGCTGGCGGACATCTTCGCAAAATACCAAAATGTAACAGGGAAATTGACCACAGTTCCTTCCGTTTCTTAGCCCCAAATGTCCTGTATATACTTCCTACTACACAGTGGAAATCTCCGAATCTTTCATCATTTAAAAACCATAAATGAATGTGCTCTTTCGGCAAGACCTTTGGTCATAAATATGTTTCATTTGTTTATTTTTTCTTTCTGAAGTCAGAGGCACAGGGGGTAGGTTTTTAGGAGGATACGTCTGCTTCCAACATCATTGGACCGAATCCAATCACAATAACGTTAAAGAAGGAATGATTCCCAAACACCAATGCGATTGACCTTGCAAGCAAAGGTCAGGGTCACAGCATCTAGATTCTTGTTTTTCTTTGCAGTAGAAAACTATGATATAATGTTGAGTGGAGGTTGCATGTGTAATATTTAAGCATATAAAACAATAGGCCTCCGATGAGGTGATTTATAATTTTGTTAAACTCACTCGGACATGACGGCAGAGAAGCATTCCATCCGTATTTAGGATAACATTTGATCGTGTGGTTTATGTTGGCATCGTCACAGGAATATGTGACTGTGTCGTTAACATAATATTCTCCTGTTTTTGTTGTGTTCAGTACGTCACCAGGATCACCGCAATAATCAACTGAAACGAATCAAACGAAAAGAATATAACATTATAAATAATGCATGATGCTATAAATTATACATTTTATATCGTACTTGGATAGATATTTTGGATACATTAATTACTTTTCTGCACAAAGTTTCATTTCTATATGTACACAGTGTTTCGCGAAAGAATAATCTTTCATTTTTGTTTGTCGCTCTGATTAATGATGTATATTATATTCAACATATTAAAATCCTTTTTAAGAGGTTTTTATTTTCACATAAATCGGCTTCAGATATCATATTTATCAATGTAAGACCAGCTGAACTAATGTTCCGAATCAGAAAAATGTCTCTCTTCAACTCTGACCAAATTTGAAACAATTTTTACCTTTGCAACGAATCTGCATGATGCACGATTCAGGTTGTCTACAAACACCCTCAGGTGCCAAACAGCTCTGGCCAATCACCGTCGGTTCGGGGTCGTTAATTTGTGAATGGCTATAAATAAAAGTAAAACTCTTTCCACGTTCTTTGAAGTAACCCGTTTTGTTAACAATATACATCATGGCCTCTCTAAAAAAATAGTACCTTGGGTTTCACGATCTTTACGAATATGGGCCATACCAAAGAGCCCGTGTTTTGAGGAATTATTCGACCAACATTGCCGAATGGTAAGAAGCTTGGTTTATAAATGTTCGAATGGTCATGTAAATCAATGTTCCACTAACTTTACAATCGCTGAGTTCATAGTGTTCACTTTGGTTAAATATATGGGATTCTACGAAATTTTCTGTTGGAAATTATCCTTGATATGTGTAAAATGATTGTAACCCACTAATCAAGTAGGGCACAGTTGACGAGAGTAGATCCAGCCGGGCATGTAGCTGTTGGGCGCTTGGTTCTTGGCGGTTTTACATAAACATATTTCTTGTTGTCCTCTCTTTCTGGTACGCAGATTACTTCAGCCTGGAAGGACGTACCATTTCAAAGAAGAATGTTTCATTACAAAACTCGACAAAGTAAACAACATTTTGGGGGAAAATCTTGAATGTTAAATCCATTGGAAGTAAAAATAACAAAATGTTCTTGTCTATACATATACATGATAAGAATACAGAATATCTAATCCATAGTCCTACAAATGATACTTATATTCTGGCCACTAAAGTACAATTAATTATGTCATAGCGCCAACAAAAGTACGGCAAAGTACAATTCATTAAGTCATCGCCCAAACAAAAGTACACCGAAGTACTATTAATTATATCATAGCCCAACCAATTCGCGCAACGATAAATGTTACCTGTGATCCGCGCAAATCAGCCGGGTTGTTCCAAACGCGGCATAAATTATCCTCGACGAAAGAACTGCCATCACAGCCTTTTGGGTCTTTACACCTACATTTCTGTGCCACGTAACCTTCTATGCATGAAGCATCGCTAGTAGCGTCATTCAATATTGATGAGCGCCGCCCTAAGCTTACTTAAAATGAATACAAAGTCATTCTTTTGCTCATATAAAATGATCAGGAGTTTGAAGTTTTAAATCTTAAAGAATATATAACGTTAATATATGTATGCTATTTACGTGATTTCAAGTGTACAATTGCCAGACTGATAGGTAATGTAGCTCAATACTATGATAAAATTTAAATTAATCATTAAATATTCAACATTTGACAAATAATGTACTTAAAAATATATATTAACCATCGTTTACGATAACATTACCCAGGATACCATTTGTATTGCTGTTATGGTTAAATAATATTATCTTTATATTATTGTTTAAATATTGAACAAAATGTCATACTGTAAGATGACGAGGTCGAAGTGGCTGAACAGTTGAACAGAATGAAACCAATGATAATCTAAAACAAAAACAGAGGTCAGTTAATCAGTGACCCAATTAAATGGTACTAAATATGAAATATTGTGCCATATTCTATAAATAATAAACTTCCTTATATTACAAAATACTTAATTACATGTGCGTGTATTTACAAGATCTTTATATCTTTCCTAAAGAAGTTGTTTTTCTAACGATGTTGAGTAAGCAACCTCTTCTTCAAGTATATATCAACGCACACGTAATAAATGTAAAATGAGTAGATCATTTTAGTTCCATTAACATTTATTTTATTAAATGGATGGAAGTTAACTAAAGAAATTTCCGGATATTAAATAATGCTTAAGTATTACCAGTGTATTCCTGTACATGTTGATTCGTTCAATTGTGCCATCCAACACTAGAGATTTAAAAAAAAATCTCGCCATGAATAAAATGAAACATTTACAGACTGTCGAGGTTTTGTGTTCTAATTTACATTAATGATGATTGAATAAGCTCTATAAACTAAATAAACAGAATGCTTTCACCTGTCAGCAGAGTTATGTATACTAGACTATACATTATTTGTATATCAAGAGGTTTAAATGAAGCGTGTCTTGCCTAGTAGTTATCCAGCGGGGCCTTGTTTTCTGTCCTTGACATTTTAGTACGAGTTCACATAGACGAGGTAATCTGTGTGGGATACTGTCTATTTGGATCAAACAGTACAACCAAACTCGTGCTGTATTACATTTGTGAAGTTCTGAAATTATACTAAGAAATATTTGTTTATTATGTTATAACGCTATTATTTAAGAAGAGTTACAAGTTATAATATGTATGTATATGAATGTTATATAAATTGAATATACAAGTGTCAATGAATAGTGTCCATAGATTAACCTGACCAGTGTATTGATGCTTCATAGCCCTCGCTGAACTACTTTGAGGCATAACATTTGTTCCAAAAATAAAACTTAAATTCTTTAAAGACATAAAATATAAAATCATCGTCATGAACTGTAGACGTCAAAGTTCTATAATTTGTTTATAGAATATTATTATTCTCACATTGTGGCAGAAAACTCTCATAAGCTGCTTTTGTTCTTTTGATAAAACGAAACTCGGTTAAAGTATAAGACCATCAGTCAGGAGCTATCAGTACACACAGTTTCCACGGTGAATGCCCGAGTGTCCTGTCATTATTACCTCCGCAAAATAGGCCATGTTTTGCTTTTGTTTTTGTTTAAGTTTGTCTGTCTGTATGTTTGTCTAAATGTTTGTCTGTCTTATATTTCAGCAACATAACTAGAAAAGTTATAACGGATTTGATGAAATTTTCCGGATGGCTCGGCAATGATACAAAGAATAATTTGAATAAATTTAGGTAGTGATCCGGATCACCATCTGAATGCAGGATTTTTAATAGGAAAAATGCTACATTTCTGACAATGCCACACGGGGGTAATGAGCTGCCACTCTGTGCTCTCCGAGTGCTTTTCTAGTTGTAAACAGGACACTCGTTTGAATTAGTCAAAGCGAACAGTGTAAGTGAAGATGGAAGCCCAGAAAGGTAATTTCTTGTCTTTTTCTTTTAAGCTGTTCTACATCTGTACCATTTGATATCAACAGCTGGGTAAACACACGGGGTAAACACCACCCTCTCTGACTGATAAAAAAATGAGCTTAACATATGCCCTTAGCCCCAAATCGTGTGATGTTTCAGGAATTGTTAACAAAGAAGGACTCCATGTCACCAAATGACACTATGACAGCATTAACAACAACCAACGTTATCGAGCGACAACCTACGGCAGGACCTCCGCCAGTAGAAGGTATGCTACGCTCATTGGCGTCCATCCGGCTGTCGCCTGGGAATTTTAAACATCTTCGGTCTTATTGGAGGTGCGTGTGACAAAACACACCCAAGGGGATTTTCTATGTATGAGGACACATTGATGCAGCAGGTACAGGAAAAGAGCTCCAGTCCCAATGTGTTTTTTAACTTCACGTTGTCACTTCCACAATGGTCTCTTCATCACAAGCGAACACTACACGAAAGTAATGACAAGAGACGGATGTTAATAATAATCCCGGACTGACGGAACCTATCGAATGCAATTCGATGATGTTCATGGTACCCGAGGTTTCCAAGTTTTTAGATTGTTCATGAGCATCGAAAATGTGCTTGACAGCGGCCTACCCTGAGATGAAAATGTGAATCAGAGGCTCTCATAATGTAAAGCTTCGGAGGAGTCACACTGCGCAGAATCAGACTCAGGAGCGTAAGACTTTGCTGTTTAGGGCTTGTTGGCTTTGGAGCCTACGGCCCTCAATGCACCGTGGCTTCTAAATACCCCGCCGGGTAGGTATAAATGAAGTGAAGAGGGTAATGTATTCCTTTCTGATACGTTGGATTAGGGTTGTTTCAAGGCAAGTATCATAAACATTGGCGTTTTTGTGATAGGATCTTCACGGTAAAATTATAATAATAATAATAATGATTTATTTCGACATATGCTCTGAGAAGGTGTTACATAACCAGAATGCAGTCAGAAATAATTTTACAAACTATGATGAGAATATGAAATTAAAATCCATTGGCTAAAATATCACATTCAGATGGTTAACATTTTAAATGAGACATCTTTAAACCAATATGACAAATAACATGTTAAACTAAAATGTTCAAACATTTCACTATCAATATAAAAAAAAATCATATAAAATTACTAGGCATATTCCATGAACAGATATGTTTTTAGTTTACTTTTAAATTCTGAGACTGGTGACTTCCCTTAGAATATCAGGTAGGTCCTTCCACAGTTTCGGGGCAACAACACTGAATGCTCGAATTTGTACACGGAATGACTTGGTAAAGGGCATGATCGGAAATATTTTCGCTGCTGTAGAAAGGCGTTTTGATAGAGTGTAACAGTGAATAAGCTCTTACAGGTAAAGAGGAGCTAAATTATTAATTGCTTTATGAACAAGAATTAACATTTATAATTGTACCATTTGCACAACAGCAAGCCATTGCATGAAATACAAAATTGGTGTAATATGATATGTTGAAGCACCAGTGATGACTTTTGTAGCAGCATTCTGTATACTATGAATGTTGTTTATATTGCAATAATTTAATGTTAAAGTAATATAAAAATAAAATATTTGCTCCCAAGAGTCTCTGTCGACAAACTTTCTTATTTCACTGATATCAAAATGTATATATGAAGCCTTGCAGGTTGCCATTACATGGGCTTCCATGGATGCATGTGAATAAAAGATACACCGGTATTTAGTGTCCCTCAAGGTGTAATTTGATGAGAGCCAGTGTGAAACATGGGTATACCAATTTATCTATTCAAATGTTTTTGTGTCATAAATATGGCTTCCTTTTGTCATCATTCATTTTCAACTGATGCTGGCTCATCCATTACGTACAGTTAAAAAACACAAAGTTCCATCTAATGAATGGTATTGTAAAGTTCACTAGATCTGACCGCTACAAATTACTGTGTATCATTGTACAATTATCCTTAATCTACACAATTTGTGAACGATTTCTCATATATGGAGAAAAATCGTTCAAAAGAGTGTTTGTAAATCCAAGATGCTGCAGCGCTCATATTATACAATCATGATCAATTGTATCGAAAGCTGCAGAGAGATCTAGCATAACTAATAAAACCGCCTGATTTTGACCCAGGGTGCAGAGTATGCCATTCGGAATGCGTACTAAGGCTGTCTTCCTGCCGTGGCCTTTCTTGTATGCAGACTGATATGGTTCCATCAGTTATTATCCTCTAAGTAAGTGCATGTCTGTAAAGCCACCATTTGTATCAGAACCTTTGATACAAATGGCAAATAAGTAATTTATTTTTATATTTTGTTACTATTTAATCAGAGGATTTAATAATGCTGCCTTGTAGTCAACGGGAAACTTCCGGATTTTTAATGATTGCAGTTACCAATGGACAAAGCAAGTCAGTTTCTTTCTTCAAAAATCAGTAGGCAGTGTGTCTGAGTCGCAGCTTTTACAAGAAATGGTTGATATAATTTTTGCAAGATAGGCTTTTGGCACTAAAAATTACTTAATATTGAATGCTAGCTTAGCCTAAACTGTGGTATTGTTAGGGTCATAATTGGTCGAGTTTCTGATAACGGTGATTTCTTCCACAAAATATTCTAAGGTTGTCATTTGGTACTCCAGGCAATGAGTTTACAATCATAAATAATTGCTTAGTGTCCCCTTTGTGTTCATTGATGGTAGACCTGTAATACTTTTCCTTTTTTTAACTCAATCAATTTGTTTACTTTAGTCCGTTTATCCATATATAATTATCTGTGGAGCGATTAGTTTTCCTCAAAAGTCTCCCCGTCTTCTTTCCTGTTTGCCTTTAAGAATGCCTGTGTTGTACCAGGGTAACTTTTTTAGTTTAGTATTATAAAAAAAAACTCGCCAAATCACTTAATGATAAGTCTTCAAATGACTGGGATGCCAAGGAGGATGATAAATATCCTCTGTCAACATAGATTCTGTGATAGACTTTATCCCCATGTATTTTACCTCATGTTTAAGGAATTGAGGTTTAGAGAGACTGCTCTGTGCTAGAAGAAGATAATGGTCTGGGGAACCATGATCAGCAGCAGGACCGACTGTATGATGGGATCTTGGGTCCGAGTAAGAATCAGATCAAGTGCACTGCCATAACGACATTCACCTGTTGTTTCAAGCCAAAGCTGTGGATTAGATGCAAAAAGTCAACAGCAGGTTTATCATCTGATTTATGGACATGAAAGTTAAAGTGGACGTTCAGGGGCAGTCACAATATATTCCAAATAATCCGAGAATTGTGTGAGATCTGTTCCAAAGATGTATTATTAACACTAGATATTGGTGCACTGTGCAGTACTGCCAGTCTCAGTGTAAGAGGTAAGAAGGCATATACAAGGACTAAAAATGATTTAAAAGTATAGAGGTTGTGTTAATATGTTTCGCATTCAGGCTGTACCAGACAATCGGGTTTCAGTGAGCTAAGAATGTTCAGTGTTTGGTCAATAATAGATTATTTTAGACTGTCATCCTGTTGTATACAGAAAATGGGTTTAATATAAAAAAGTAGTATAAGTAATATTTTGAAAGCAGGCGCATGTGAAATGTAAACAGGTGTTTCATTAAAATGTCACAAATTTTGACTTTTAGGGTTGATTTTTTTTTTTATTCCTTTTTCCTATTTTTTTCCTCAGTGCATCAAGATCGGAGGGCCTCTTTCGCTCTGGTTTTTGTTTCGCTGACGACCTTATCGGGTTATATTTTAGCGTTACTTGCATCATTCTATCTTAACATGTTATCACCATTTGTGTCAGGTATGGTGGTGTACAGCAGTTCCATGTTAAATGCCTTTTGCAGCAAGTACGTGGTTCGCCCAAACAAAACTACACTACAAAAATAAAAAGAGTGTACCGACGTCAAATTAATGTGATGACATGCCGTGATATATGTAGTCGACAGAGGGAGCCCAGTGTGAGACGCTGGGTTAACAGAATGAATATGCATAGTACTGGGACAACCTGGTATCAAGGAGACTTTCCCAAACCTGCAGCTAATGTGGTGGATTTTCTGTCCCGAATATATGTATACCATCGTCCTACTATCATACTGGCAGCCACGCTTTCAAAGACGATTCACATATGATTAACGAACAGGCCTGCAAGTGCTAGGACCGAAAACAAAACTGACAATCAAATCAAACGAACAAAAGGCAAAACATACACTTTTCACACGCCCATTATATATGTAATCAAACAAGAGGACGTGTACTAGACAGGGGTCTGGCTTATTTGGCTCAATTATCGACGCCTTCTGGGGAATTGCTGAATGTTTAATCAGAATATTGCGCCAGACGTTTAAATAGTGTACGCGAAAAAAGTGTACGCGAGTCATTTGATTGGTTTAACTGCAGGTAAAAATATGTCACTGAACAAAGACAAAAATAAATATATTAACCATGTTAACTATTTAGGGAATTAAATAGATTAAAAAAATATTGAATTGTTCAAATGTTATACATATTAGTATTCAGGGTTCGCTGTTCTGTTTAGGATTTTCAGTCTTTCTACAAAATTAAAATAATGTGCATTTAACCAAACTATACTTATCAGCATCAACTACATTATTCAGATATTTAATCTATTCCATGCTGATGTAAAAGTCGAATATTTCAATGAATTTAACTAAAAATTTGCATACAGAGAGCACAGACCTCTACCAAGGGAGCTTATTATCCCCATACGTCATTGTCAGAAATGCAGCATTTTCCCATTAAAAATGATCCGGACTTTAAACATGCGACACCCGCTCTCGTTGGTCTGTTAAAACTCACTCTGGCTAATATAGGTCCAAGAATGAAACCAACGAGAGCTGATATCGCATCAGGGGCGGATCCAGGATTCAGGGAAAGGGGGGGGGGGGTCGATCCAGCCCAGGAAAATTAATAGAAAGCTTTAATAATTGGTCACTAGGTCCGCAAAGGGGGGGGGGGGGGCGAAATTGGTCGGAAACTTTTTTGCGGCGGCTAAAAAAAGGGGGCAGGGGGTGGGGGGTCCGGACCCCATGAATCCGCTTCTGCGCATGTTTAAAATTTGGGCTGGATGCACAATGCAATACAAGACTTCCAGTGGTCTGTTTATTATTCTGTAATCTGTTCCAGCCCAGAGCACCATGTAATACAAAACAGCGATTACACGAAAGGATGTCTAGGACAACTGCAGTGTATAACCGCTGCGGGAGGAGCTAGCGTTGTCTGAGCAGAGTGTACCTGCCTTAAAGGTCTGCGAGGGACAGGATAGCAGTGATTGACGCTTTGTCTTGCCAAAATATGCGCAGAATATGACGAATGACACTTAGATGGTAGATGTTGAGTCTTCGCTCCTGCCTGGCTTAAGTGGTCCATGTCTCACTGTCGTACATCAACTTGTTGATGACAAACGCATTTTACACTGAAATCTTTGTTTCACTGTCAGCTGCGTTCCTCTTCCCCTTACCAGCCTCGGCCTCTATAGGGGGGGGGGGGGGGTAGTCGGTGATGGTGGAGCCACGGTGAACAGACTCAAGTTCATAATCTACAATGATAAAATCTGGTTGCCGAGGACGTTTGTCTTCTTCAGACTGATATATAGCGAAGGTCTGATGACGAATCAGAAACAAAGGTGACGAGTGAGCGGCCTATTCAGCATGACTCGGCTAAGCAAAGGTCTGAGGGAAGGAGTGAAGGACCTATAATTTATGGTATTGTGGCGAACCCCCTATAATGGTATTGTGGCGAACCCCGAATAGTACGGCGTAACTTTTGTACGAACTTTTCAAGGTATGATGTCGCAGAGGTTATCAGATCCGTTCCCTTACGGATGACTCGGTGGAGGAACGAGAAGCATCCAGGCATGCATGTGATGTTGAAGGTCGGGGATACGGTCCTGAGGCAGCGGAAATCTTGCGCTTCTAAAGAAGCTTCTGATTTTCCCGCTGCCTGCTTTGATCGTTTATG
The DNA here is from genome assembly GCA_026874595.1 of Sipunculus nudus. NCBI lineage: Eukaryota > Metazoa > Annelida > Sipuncula > Golfingiida > Sipunculidae > Sipunculus > Sipunculus nudus. Next base: position 26,103,799 of record CM049315.1, read on the forward strand.
ATGCAATTAAACACCAATTGGTGGGCCTATCTGCTGAAAAAAAACTGCTGATGGGATTAGCAGCCAACCAAATGCCAGTCAACAAACACTCGACGGACATCAGGCTCCGCCTAGAAACCACGAGTGGGGCCATTCTCTCTGAGCCTGTGGCCTTTTCAAACGGTTGCCATGGCGATGAGCTGTCACTCAAAACGAAATAAACATCATTGGCTCCGTGTATTCCTCTCTTAGCTGATAAACCGTTTTGTCTTCCAGCAAAGGGTCTCCTCTGATTGGACCAAAATACAGTGCTTCCCTCTGGTGTAGCGATTCAGGATACGAGGTCAAAACAAACAGCGTTTACGATATAGGTAGTAGGCCTATAGGTAAAGCACTGTGTAAAGAGCGTAGGTCGGGGAACAAGTTCAGAAGAATGGACTGAAAAAAGCTTGCCAATGAAACAGGTATATTACCCATTTTACCCTTTCTCACTCTCTCTGAAGTTGTTTCAAATATTGTTTCAAATATGAATATTAAGAAAATTAGAACTTATGTAGAGAAAACCCTGCACTCCACAAAACAAAACGGTTATTTTAACATTTATTTCAAACCCCTTGCATTAAACTAATTAAAACTTTTTTTAAAAATCATTTCTCAGTTTGCACTTTTTTTTTGCTTTATGATGGTTTATCATAAGAACCACACACTCCTAAAATAAATTGCATGTTGTCACAGTACCGAACACCATTCACCAAATAAACTACTGTCTCCAGTCTCCATCATGTATGTCCCTGGGATTAAACATCAGTACATCTGTGTCTTGATGGAGATGCTGATGCCTCAAGTTCCTCCTGCTTTGGCTTGGTATCGTTGGTGTCTCTCTTACTCTAACTGCACTTATGAGGAAGCGCGTTTTCCTTGAGCAAGTGAAGTAGTGTTTTTGTTCGTGTAAAAGGATACTGTATATTAAACTTTATGAATAAATATAATTTGATTTATATTTATTAATACATATGATATACCAGTCACGCAATGTATAGTACACATGAATGGCTACAAATCCATATACAGTACTTTTATCAGAGATTACACATTTATTAAACAACTTCTTTTAACGTTTATGTTGTGAACATCTAAGCCGCAATTTACTGGTAATATAATCAACACATGGCCTCACACTGATCGAACGGTCATGTTTTATTAACATAATATTATTAGAAAAGCCATATACTTCAGATTACTCTTCATTTCCCGATTAAGGCTGTTTACACGACCTTACCTTATATGGTTTTGTTACATAATCCTCCTTGGCAAATGACACAGAGAGGAGACTGCCCGGTGCCTTCTCGACCTCCAGATCGCTTTTACCCTTTTTCTCAAGTGTCTCTTTTGTTGGTCTCGATGGTCAGGACTAGTGGTCTCGATGGTCAGAACTGGTGCCCTGGAACAGCATATGTTGGTCCTGTCATTATAAATCTTCCTGGAGATGACCGAGGGATGACTCGCGAGCCAAGCGGGAACACGGATCAGCTGTTGTCTGATTTGTTTGCAATCGCTAAGAAACCGCACGCATATTTTCGGTAATATTTTTACCGCATTTGCATATGAGCGCACTCTAATGGCAGGGTCATTAGAATGGTATCCCATTGGAGCAATCGACGGATTCTATGCACGCTCAAGCATCGGATTTCTATAGCGGACTGTTTAGTCATTAGTAATATAGAATATTACCATGATCTATACTTAAAAAGGCCTCCTGTACCCACATGCTCCCAGGCCAGTTTGATATCAGATTTTGAACTCGAGATGTATTCAAGAGTGAATAGTGTGTGTTAAAGTGAACATGACTAATTGTTATCTGATTAACAAACCAATATAGACCGGAACCCTGTCGATATCATTAAGCATATCGAACCGAACAAATTATCACTAGCAATACAATACCATTACTTTTTAAAATTAAATAATATCGCACATTATATTTGGAAGGGAGGAAGTAATTAGTAATCGTTAGGCAATACATTTGGCATAATCTTCAAAGTTAATACATCACAACTAGATCAGAATAAAGCAAATTGAATATTATATCGGTAATCATATTGACTATATAATCAAAATAATTAATACTTATTATATTAACTATATAATTGTTGAACAAACTGAGGTTTGGTTTCATGACATATGTAAAAACATTTACAAATATGAACAGGCAAACTTTTTAGCAATATATTATTGTAAAATACACGATGGCAATGCAAGACATTAACCATAAGAAATCTGAAACAAATTGAAGGAATATTTTAATATTTTCCTTCAAGATATTTTTTTATTAACACGTTCGATCTCAGGCTTTTTCTTAGTTTAAAACCAAGACCCCCAAGGGCTAAAATATTAGACCGAATTTGGTCAAACGTGTCATGCGATATTTGTGCAAAGGAATTATATTTATGCAAATTTATTCAATAAAAGGGCATAAATTATGGAATACACACACGTCAACCCTGAAGCGATTGTATAACTGTACAAATTCATTGATTCGAGATATTTTTATTCTAAATATATGCAATCATGATGTAATAAAAACAAATGAAAACCATGCATGGTATATCTTCTTCGGCATCGAATAAAAGTTTACATCTTAGACTATATATTTCTTTAGAATAAATGATAGGATTGTGTATACGGAAATCATGGTTTCTTCGCTGTATGCTGTCAGACAGAATAGGATCTCCAATATCATCTGGCATTGTAAATATGGGTAATCGTTCGTAAAGGTGTCTTCATTTCAAGGATGGATCCAAGGTTCATACATGAAATGATTATGCATTCTATGTTTTTTACATCAGATTAGGAATGATATGATATGAATCTTTCAGGTTATCTGGAGATTAAACCATTCTAAAGAGTAAGCAAACACGGCCAGGACCTGTCTCGACATGCCGGAGATATCCGGAGTCGATTAGAGCCGTGTGAAAGCAGTCGTTTACAATTCCTTTATGGTTCAGTGATAATTCTGTTATTGCAAGATCCTGGTTTAAGACCCGTAACAGTTGGATAAATAAAACATAAATTCCACGAAGTTTTCTTTAAACCATTAATCTCAAATATTGTCAATAAAACAAGTTTACATTCCAGTATAACATTTAAAATACCCCAAACATTCAATTTTGACCATGATCTTTTCTTCGCTAACATGTGCCGGTCTGTATTTGTTGTATTTCGTTACTAGGGTGTTAATTATAAAAGTAAATAGTGAGGCAGTTAGATAGAATTAAGAGATACTAAGGTCCATGAGGTGTGGTATGTTATTGCTTCCAAAGCACTTTATCTCGCATCTTTAGAATAAATCTAAGATATAATAGTTGTGATGTAGTCAAGTCCACAGCACCTAAATCCAAGTGCAAGTCCGAGGCAAGGCCACTCAAGTCCAAGTTCTCCATATTTGAGGTTTGAGTTCAAGTCCACCTTCTTCGATTCCGAGTCATTTGGGACCCGAGTCCAAGTCCGAGTCCGAGTCAAATACAAATATTCTTAAAAGGCAACTTAAAATGGAAATTTCAGATTGCCATGTACATTCAGTTAGTTTACACATGCTGTACTATAATGGTTAATTACATTTATAGTCTCATTAATATGTGACAGCGATTGTTTTCCATTGAACTCGAGATGGAATCGGCCTGATTTCTCGAGTCCTTAACTCCGAGTCCGAGTACAGGACCCTCGAGTCCAATACAAGTCAGAGTCCCTAAAAGTGGATTCGAGTTCAGACACGAGACCAACATCACTGTTTAAAAGTTTCCTTCTCATTAGGCATATACTTGCCAATCGTTTGCACAGGCACAATATGACATGAAATATTAAGCGCGGCAATTATTTACTTGGTCCTCTTGCAAATTCTTCTGAAAGCCCTGACTATACAACACTTTAACCTGATGAGCTCTGGTCCCAGCGTTATCAGGTCTAGGATGAACATGAATCCGAAGATTATGCTCATTAGAGCTATAGCTAGAGCTCCGATGCTCTCGGCTGACTCCGCTTCCTCCGGTTCGGTGTCCTTCTGTAGAGGGCTCCTTTCTACAACATAAACATCAAATGTTAGGGACCGTGAAAACTCACCACTCATAGGAAGCATTAATAAATGTAGACAACTGACAATGGCACGAAATGACAAATAAAAATAATAAACGGGCTATTTGGAGAAGGAATATTTTATTTTGCATTCCAGTAAGATGTTTGCAATCGGCGAACGATCACTGGAAGCCCCCCCCCCCCTATATTCCCACGCCCTCTGGGCAATAATGGGGTATCAGGTACGGAGTGTACGGCTTTGGAAATTAAGTCAATGTTCAAAATAATTATCAGGTCTATGACTAATGTTGTGCAAAAAAAGGAACAAACCCTTAAAACCAGGAATCCCAAGGAGAAGATAACTGAAAATAAGTGGCCCCTAGGCCATGACGCTCAGCTTAAAATGATATACAGGTGACGCATTTATTATTTATTGATGTTATGATCTGGTGATGAATGCTTTTAAGGAACCTTGATCAATCGGTAGAATGAAGTCCAGAGTGCTCAAAATCATGCCCTTTAACCAAAGTCAATAGAAAATACGTAACAGTGACCTTATTTAGGGTTTCCAAGAAGATTTTACCAGGAACTCCCCAGATGATAAGTTAAGTTTCTAAGTCCAACTTCTACGATGTATGCCCTGTTCTCGGTGCTCAAATATAAGTTTTTTTCGCTTGCAGCTCACAGAATATGTGAGAATAATAACATGTATTAAAGGATATTTTCATAATTCCTTGAATTTTAAGTTAGAAAGTTCCCTGTCCAACCGTATTGATGTGTGCCCATCTGACTTTTAGGGTACTAAATTAAATTAAGGTTAGCTAAGTATTGCAACGTAAACATGACATCCCCATACCAATACACTCCACTATCGGGGGTCTCCACTCCCCGTCTATGTTACACCTGGACACAAGGCTTGAGGCGTTGTTGATCAGTCGGTGGTCGGAATCACATGTATAGTTAACACGACTCAGGTACTTGGTACTGTTTGTATCAGATACTGTTCCTGTCCAGTACGGTAACGATGGACATTCAACATCTGCAACAAATAGATATATGAGAAATTGTTGGTAAAATGATCCTACACATACTTCCAAGGTGGATTGTTAAGGTTAGTCAGTATTTTAAACAACGCTGTCTACCCTTTACATCATAATGGACTACTACTACTACTACTACTAATTCTACAACTAATTCTACTGGTTATATTAATAAATATTCAATTTTTTAACATATTTAAAACTTCGCATGCGATTTCTATGGAATGATCAAAAACAAGTCATAGGGTTATCTTCAGATAGAGTTCAGGCTGACATAAAACAGAAAGGTGTACAAAAGATTCACTGGTAGTGTAAAATATTTTAAATATATTTAATGGGTAATCAGTGATCACCTAAAATGATGCATTAACCTGCCAAATTAATCAATAACATAGACATTAAATACCTATGCAGGTTACTATTTGTTCACTCCATTCACCAGTTTCTTTGCACCAAACTATATTTTTAGTTAGCTTTGTGTCTTCAAACCAGAACCCATGGTCACATTGAATCGCTACATGATCTAGGTATTCATGGTCGGTAGAATTGATGCTGCCGTTATCAACCGAAGTTATGTTTGGACATTTGACTCCTGCAATACAAAACGCAAATAATACAGGTGTCCATCTTGTATTCTGATTTCAGAATTCATTCACCTCAGCATTCACCTTAGATAATTATGCTATCCTCGTATCTCATTATTCTCAATACTGCATGGGCGATGAACATTGCAACTGATATAATGTTATAATTAAAGGGTTTTCGTCTTATCGATTATATATAAAATATCTGTACAGAAACCGTATGTACAGTTTTAAAAATTTAAAGTTTTGTTCTTGTGTCGTACAGAAAACTTGCATGTCCATGATGAAAAATTGAATTTCACCGATTACTCGTATCAAAGTTATATACCGTATAATTTGCTTCAGTATGCATTAGCAATCATTCTGTTATATTCCTATAATCTTTACCGATATTATGATATATGTTTATTTATAACTGATTAAAAGTTCATGTATATCATGTATAAGTTATACATGCATAGTGGTTCAAGTCCGGTAGTACTTCAAGGACCAGTTATGGTCCAACTTTAAAATTAAAAGGCCCCTGTCTCTAATGATCCTGGTCCTTTGGCCTTCGACTCCTTTATATGGTATGTTCAAAAAGCCCTCAATTTATACTGACGGTGAATGCCTGATTATAAGTTTGTGCAGCTATAACATTTCATTTAAACATACTCTGCTTTAAACAGAAATATATAATCGTAATTCAGACTACAAGTAATATTTATTTAATCCTTTCTTGGGTATTATCCTTAACCTTATTAACATTTGATCAAATTCCCTTCATAACTTTTTGAGTAAAGTTGCTAAATGATAAACCAACGCCGCTTATAACATTACTTCTTGGCGCCGGTAAAAAAAGAACAAAACCAAGCTTATATACTCATTGTTGCCATGTAACTTTAACTGAGATGTGTTGTAGTTATGTTTTACTCACTGTTGCACTGTACTTGTGCCATGGCTGGATGCCAGAACGCGTCTAGACCGCATGTCAGGCGGACGCTGGCGTTACCCACGTGAAGTTCATAGCCTTCATTACAGGTTACCACGGCGACTGACTTGTACACATTGTACGGCATGTCTACCCGTGCATTTGTAATGTTTGTTACTCTGTTACATTCAATATCTGGGAAAAAAAACAGTTATACAACATGACTAACACAGATTGTAGGCATGAATCTAGGAATATATTTTTTCCAGATGGTCAGAAGTTGTCTATAGGTACAGGACATCTTTGACTTTACGAAAATAGCTTAAGAAGATACACTGTAAAAATTATAAATAACAGCTATGCGAGAGAAGAACGGGTATCCAATGTAATGCCACTCCAAGGACTGGATGGTAAATAATGTATTTTAGGTCATTATCAGCAAATATTGTGGCATAATCCACAGGTCCACTAAAAATGCCAGTAGAGAGCGGGGGAAGGCCACACACTCAGCTCCGCTCTCTTGATCAGCGCCTGGAATGTTTTCAAAATCGAATATCATGTTCATATTTACGTTCCCGACCAATTGCTTCAGTTATATCGACATCCGTTCTTGAGATAGAAAGGGATTCTTTTGCACATACACAGATCAAAGCAGTAACATCCTATAGAATATTAAACCCAATCAATAATTTGGTCCTTTACCTCTGCAAGGGCCTGGGACGTTCTGCCAAACTGCTCCGACGCCGCACGTGGCTTCCTTCTGTCTCACCAGAGCTCCATCAAAAGCAAACCCTAACTCGCATTCGTAGCGGGCAGAACCTCCGAGGCTTGAGTTGACAAAAATCAGGGATGTTCTCGTAACAAAGGGAGGCTGTCCGCATCTGTTGGCTGAACGACAATGAATAACATTCAATATAAAGTATCAATAATAATAATAATAGTATTATTAATAATAATAATAATATTATTATTATCATTATTATTATTATTATTATTATTATTATTATTATTATTATTTTAATGAGGAGAGAGAGAGAGGGGGGGGGGGGGAATAAGGACACTCAAAACTAAGGCTTCTCTGAGATCACTATGCCCCATATTTGGACACGGCAAAAAGGTCGAAGCTTCTAGTGGATAATTTGCCATTTCTGTATCCGTCAGCCAACATGCATGTTTTGAGCCTTAAAGATTACTCATGCAGGGAATCAATATTTATTGGCCTCAATAAACGGCAATCTAGAAAGCAATTTAATGTTCACCACAGTACATTAAAATCATTTTTTTCGTACTTATGCGCTTCCTCAATCTGCACACAATATCAATTACTCCTTTAGAAGTAATAACAGTGCTGACAGAAAGCCCGTCTAACCCGGCTTACAAAAAGCAGTCAAGTAACAGGAATGTACTAATCCTACTTCTAACATTTACTTAACCCAGAGATAAAGAGAATATACATTGAAATAAATTGAATTTTTAAGGGTCCTCTTCCGATATCTGTCGTCTATTAACCAAATATCATCCCTTGAACCTTTTATGATAATAGGCCAGAAAATGCCGATCTCATCGCATACAGACTGTTCGTTTTGTGTATATTCATGTTAATAACATGTGGGAGGCCCGCTAAAATAATCAAAACGCATCAGAGAGGACATCTGGCGGCATATCAGAGGAACCAGAGTTTTCCGAAAGGCGTTATTGCATCCAGTGACCAGTTATAACTTATGCACAAATACAGCCAGCCACCTGAGGTCACTTTTTTTCTGGTTGTCACCACTGACGCATGCGCGGTGTTTATTAATAGCTTGCAGATAAACAATCTCATGCATCCAACACAGAGGCATCTTAAGAACTTCTCTGAATAGGAATTACCTTGAGTTCATTCATATGTACGCAGAGTAAGCCCAAAAAAGTAGGTGAATAGCTTGCTTTAAAGGATTTAAGTGAGGACAATATGACGGTACCTTCGCATTCTGAGTCTACCATACTCCAGTGCTCGCCCAGTTCACAATGTATGGTCGTGGATGAGGCGCCACTGATGAATCGCCGCCCGCTGTCACATGTATACGTCACGTTGGCGTTCATTGGGAAAAAGGTATCGCTAAACGTGCCGTACATCTGCGTGATGTTGGCGTACGGAATGAATGTTGGGGGAGGACAACTTGTTTCTGAAACGATATTTCAGAGGCAATTCAATTCATCCAATCTGCTTTAATATTCCTCTACATAAGATAACTACAAAGTTTTTTTTTATGAAGCCCACCGTCCCTTAACCATTATAATATCCAATATGTTCCAGCATGATTATTGAGATATTATTAAGATAAAGGTAGGCAACACTTTTTTCACATTATCAAACATTGGCTCATCCAATAAAACGTCATTCATTATTCTGTTTCGGTTTAAATACGTGACAAATTGGATATATATATATAATTTTTTTTTAAATTTTAATCTCAGGAAATTCGCACAAACAACAATGACATTGCCTAACAATCGGCTATTTTCAATTAGTGCGCCAGTTTCTCTTCTTAAAACAACTTTATTTTTCTGTAAAAAGTAGGAGAACGGAGTATAAACTGACATTACCTAAACAGCCAGTAAGGTTAGCGCTCCACTGCTGGTCGTCTAGACACGTGATGGTTGCCGTCGTGAGATTGGAGGGAAACTTGTATCCCAGACGACACGTGTACGTCACTATGGTACCTATCAGTGCCAGAGCTGTGTTTGCCGTGGCGTTCCCTACCAACGGTACAGGTGGACACGCAACCTCTGATTGGATGAAAAACACGATTATTAATCATATGATAAGTCAATAATATGAGCAATAATTCTGAGGAATATGGATATTAATCATATTTAAATAAAAAATTATCGCTGATGATCTATTTTGATTAGGTTTAAATGCAAATATGGTGGATTGATTGAGCAGTTTATGATATTTAACAAACAAATTTATCATCTTGGGAAATATTAAACATTATCCTGTTGAAATCTGATAAGCATATGTCTGAAATACTGAGACATTAATGCAAGGTATATTTAATATTTAGCAGCGAATTCTAAAACTGGCTCAAACGGCTAGGTACAGTCGCGCTCTTTTGCATTTCATAACTGAGAATGTCCGAATACGAAAAGTGGTAAAAAATATAAAATCATCAAGAATCATTGTTGAAACATTTTTTTAAAAATTATCACCTGTACAGTAAGGAATTGAGGTCTGGTTCCAGGTCAGGTTTGGCATGCACCCTATGACCTTGGTTTTGTAGCCGTCGGGGAATCTGTGACCAAACCAACACCGATAGAGGGCGGTACTCGCCACCTCGGTGTCCGTCACCTCTATGTGGGATTTCTCGCCGTGGGGAGGAGGTGGACATCTTGAAGCTAGAATTTGTATTTGATACATTGCAATGAATTTGCTTAAGTGACTGTCTTACCGTAAAAATAGATATTGGTCTCACGAGCATGTATAATTGTTTAACTAAAAGACCATGAAATTCTAGACCGTAACCTCGAGACTATGTGTTTTCCTAACCCTCATTTACACACACATCATTTACTCGCAAATATTAATTAATCTCCATATGCAATTATAGTGCTACATATAACATCATATATTGGTAAAATAAAAAATTCTTGTGGGATATTTACCCCCAATTCCCCCGGTATTAACGCCCCTAATATTACAGTCATAGATTAGGACCTGTGTGGCAAAATCCGAGACCTGCGAGAATAGCTTTCAAGTTCCAACATCCCTAACGTGGTAACATAGAATACCAGAATTAAGCAGAGTATTCTTTGCTTACCACTGCATCCCTCGATCGGATTTAAAATGAGCTGGGAACACTGGTATTGGGCTGACACTCTGCCGTCCGGGAGTCTGAGGCCGGGATCGCACGTAATTCTGATGCTGTGACTGGTCGCCATGGTTGCAGTCGCGTTTTCAAACGAATCTAAAGCCGGACAAACCCCTTCAAGTGTACAACAGATAGGAGTCTATGAGCAAATATATGTTTTAAAGGAACTTTTTCAAAACACTGATATCTGGTCGCGACGACGGACACTAACTATTCGGAACCCTTATATACAGACAATAAAAAAATAGTTTTAAGTTATATCACAAATAATAATTAACATAAAAGCTCCGAATTGTCAACGGAGGGCTTACTATCAGAGCCACTGCGTTGTATTTATTTCACTATTTCATTTAATTCACTTGTCAACTATTTAATCTGCAATGCTCATTTGATCCGAAAACAGCAGGCGATCGTTGCGCTATTAGCGCATGCTCGGGCAAAGGTCTCTCAGTTTATTTAACTGTTCTATGTTATATTAATACCTACTTCATTAATTAATTTTTTTTTTGTTTAAATGGGTAGAATAGGGGAAAATGAATGGCGTGGAAAGAGTTTTGATATATCTTCTCTTTACTTTTCTTTATGGGAAGTATAGAGTATGAATCAATAGGTCATGATTTTAAAAATACAGTATGGTTATGGATCATATATAACATATATGCAGTACATATAGACAAGTAGGTGATCTAAACAAGATGGTAAATGAGGTATATAGTTGCTAAAATGATCCCCTGCGAGGTGGGCGAACGGTTATATTAGTGAACAGTATGAGCCTACGGCGGCACTGAGGAGCCGGTCCATTCCACTGTCCAGTGGTGGTACACACGATGGCCCTCAGGTCGGAGCCGTCCTTGAACGCGTACCCCCAGCCACACGAGTAGGTGACCACCGTGCCGTACTCGTACAAGCTGGTGTCACGGTAAGTATCCGGAGGTAACGGCAACTGAGGGCAATATACACCTGTAATATACATAAATACACTGCACTACACGATACTCCTGCTGAACCATATCTGCAATGATAAGTGTTGCTTGTAAGAAAAAAATGGGGGGGGGGGAGGAATATATTTATAGTCAAAATGTAAAATGCATGGTGCATGGTGCTCAGTGTTGGTGATGTGATTGCGGTGTAGAGATATCAGATTAACCCCGTTTCACATGATGGGGGGGGGGGGGGGGGGTTAATCTGAATTCGTTTTCAGGTTATCCCCTACGATTAAGACTTCTCTTTTAAAATAATGTTCCTCCAGGTTTCTTTGCTTAACATCCTGAATATTTCTTTCTTCTTTATTTCTAAATTTGGTTTGTATCTTTGTACATTGTTACGGGTCGACATAAAAAGGGACCGAACTGTCTCGCTAGTGAAGCTTCCTTTGCTAGCGAAGCGGTTGGTACGCCGGACTTGTTCGCCACAAACATGGGTTCGAAACCGGGATAAGCCCAGTATTTTCCCCTGAGCAATTTGTCTTCGTAACAAAATGGGAGCTCATCCAACGTGGCGGTAAACATTGTGGCCCAGGGGATAAGCTCACCAAAAGTGTGACTCCTGGGATAATAAGTCTTGTTCTGATAGCAGAACGCTCTTAAGAGGGGGTGATATGAAAGCAGACCGAACTGTTTCGCTAGTGAAGCTTGCTTTGCTAGCGAAGCGGTTGGTACGCCGGAACTGTGCGCCACAAACATGGGTTCGAAACCGGGATCAGCCCAGTATTTTCCCCTGAGCAATTTGTCTTCGTAACAAAATGGGGGCTCATCCAACGTGACGGTAAACATTGTGGCCCAGGGAATAAGCACACCAAAGTGTGACTCCTGGGATAATAAGTCTTGTTCTGATAACAGAACGCTCTTAAGAGGGTGTGTGTTACGGGGTGACATAAAAGCGAACCGAACTGCTAGCGAAGCGGTTGGTACGCGGGACTTGTGCGCCACCCACATGGGTTCGAATCCCGGATCGGCCCAATATTTTCCCCTGAGCAATTTGTCTTCGTAACAACATCTTATGTTTGTATTTCGTGTCATGCGCGTTTGTGAACTGTATGAGTGTAAATATAGAAATGATAAATAATATTATGAAAACTTTGCTCTATTTTATTTTCATATATTATTTCAACATCTCGTATCTTTCACTTGGTTTAATGTAATAATATAGTTTAAACATATGGCTTTATCAGTTCCTTAAATCAGCAATGGGGTAATCTGAACAGTGTGGGGTGGCCTGATATCAGGTTCAAACTACCCTAGGGCCCTGGGGTAATCTGAAACTATATCAGAGAACCGGGGGGATAACCTGAGTCAGGGGTCATCCAAAATCTTTACACCCATATTGTGTTTTAGAAAGGCTGTTCTCGTGTGATTTTTTTAGGAAATACAGAAAACTGACAGGTTAACATAATTATATTAAAATTAACGGAAATTTATTTTTAATTTTTCAAATACATATATATTTAGAAATTATATATAAGATGTATATATGTTTTAGAAATTATATATAAGATTTTTATATAATATTTGTCTCTGGTAAATATGACGAAAAAGTACGAAGAAATATTTCTCAAATTTATAGGGTTAATTGTTTTAAGTTATACGTTTTAATTAAAATATTCAATTTTTTATATCAGTATTGCCCAAAATGATTTTGGTTTTAAATTTGGTGAAGTTATCTCACAAAAGAAACTTATGCACATCTCTTTAAAACAGAATGTCATCTACTTTTCGATAATTTTTATTTGACAACCCCCTCTTGAAAAATTTTCTTTCCTCTACGTTTAGTAGGAGCAACCATTAATTTTGTAATAAAGTTAAATTTACTATTAAAATGTGAAAGATAAAAGTTAAATTTCAATTTGTGAGTGTGGCTAATTATCTACAATTTCATGATTTGTGTACACACATAAACATTACACTTACGACGGCAGCGCCTGTGTACCGAACGCCATACCCCACTTGACAGACACTGGGTTGTAAGACTGCGTTGATTTGTATAGAACTCGTAGCCCGCTTTACACGTGTATGTCAAGTTGGTTCCTACTGTGGTGGCATTGGTTGATAATGTCGTACGATGAACATACTTCGGTTTCCCACAAGCTGTTATAAATATAAGATATCAAGACGGGATCACGTTAAAAGTATTTTTTTTCTGCCTCCAACACCATCATGCGGTTTCCTGATTTTCACATCGGATTAGAACAACCGTTTGATGCTTAGCTAGATATAAGATAAACGTTAGAAAACTTTATGAAAATTACTTGAAAAACGTAGGTATCTGTCAATATTTCGTTCAAAAGCTAATTGCCTAGTCCTGTACAGAATGTACAAAAAAAAAACTTGCATAAACAGCGCGCTCGCCACCTGGTGGCCGTAACGCGCAACTTTACAATACAAGATTTTTCATGCTTCCAACCGATGTTTCTTCCGTGTTTCTTCTCTCGTGTTTCTTCACCTAATTTGGGAATCGTCGTGCGTGCTCAAGGTCAAGCCCTGTTTTTCCTGAAAGCGCCCAACACCCAGGGCCGGTATATGCGTGAACCAGGATTGGGGTCAGGTACAAGCGGCAGTACCTCGGTACAGGTACTTGAGAACTATTCAGGCACAGGACTTTCAAAAGGGTTACTAAGTACAGAGATTACATTTTTATAGTGGTATAGTGTGGATCTAGCCAGCGCTGCCATATTGGCGTTCTCACCCCTTACGTGGTGGCGTAATGGTTAAGGCGTGGGGTTGTGGGTTCGCGTCCCTTTCTGACCGCTGTCCGTGCTAGGACTCCTGGCAAAAGTCTGACGCTTTATACTGTATACAGGTAACCGATAACCCAGCGCATATTATATGGCTGCTTGGGTTATAGGTTCCCCAGCAGGGCCAGAAAATCTACAAGAATGAACAGGCCCGAAAGACAAGGAAGGCGAAGTGTAAACAGGTAAACAGAAGCGGATCCTTTTTTTATCCGAAGCAACCTTTTTTAAGGGTTTCAGATAAATTTGCGGCCTGGACCCCCTCTTTTCTGGACCTGGGGACTTTTTTTAGGTGTTTCCTTTGTCCTCCTGGGTTGGACCCCCCCCCTTTTTTTCTTAAATCCTGGATCCGCCCCTGGTAAAGCCGGACAGCAGGGACATCGTCGCTGATATCAGACTATAAACCCAACTTGTTTTACCTTTTCACACACACGAACGCTGCAATGATGTCATTTAAATTTTGTTGAATTTTATATCAACTGTCAAATCTCTTAGCTTAGGCAGACCCTTAATGGTTCCTGTGTTGCATTTCACGCATGCACGCTTATACAGGCGTACATGAGATTTAGACAAATGTAAAACCACAACGTTAACGTTAAGAAATCGGTTCAAAAGTCAGATAACTTACTGCTCGGTGCTGGTGTTGTCACAATGGGATCTTGTTCTGAGGAAGAACAGAAATAATAATCTCGTAGTATTGATGGTAAACAGTCGATGCAATAACGATATATCATAAATAGTAGTGGGAACAAACCCTGTCATGACATTTTTAACAAAATATTCAGTTATTCATAAATTAAATGTTAATAGTATATTATCGTCACTATATACAGTAAGCTTAAGTCAGAATTTTGCGCAACTGATACAGGTCGGTAGTTGACATTATGACATTACCTTAGTTTTTGTTCTCTCTCTTACCCCCTATATATGTGTGTGTGTGTGTGTGTAACGGACTTGTCTATGTATACAGATACAGATAAACATGTTTCCTTACGTGTATGTATGTATGTATGAATGTATTATTATTATTATTATTATTAACTGTTGCTTAAGCCATACCTCTGCAACCAGTGAAATTGACAGGTAAATCCCAGGTCCCTGGCTCCATGCAAGTGACGTTTACCGATGTCTGATAATAAATAGGTATTTCATAACCAGCATGGCACGAAATGATGCCTACAGCTCCCACTTGAGTCCCATTGATGACGAACGTTGCGTTCTCAAAGGCGTCATGGTGGATATGAGGACAAAATACACCTTAATAAAAATAAATTACAAATATTCCCTATGGCAAAATATGAAGTATAATGTTTTATTAATAAATACATGATTAGTCAGTTGGTCACAAATAAATAGTATTCATTCGAGCTTCTTTTTTCCCACTAGGGTCACTACTTTTACCGTCAATTATAAAAGAATCTGCACAATATTTCTTCAGTTTAAATTACTTTCTTGCTGCTTAGCCTCATAGGCTGAAAGGTTTCACAGACAGGAAAGAGAGAGCTTCAAGACGGTTCACTTCCAAGGACCCACGTCTGATACTAAGCCACACTGATTCAGACCGTCACGCTTCTTTCTTGCTGTTTCTAACATTAGGATAGTTATGTGGGTTCAAATATTTTGTGTTTTGTAGAAATAATTGCTAAACTAACTTAATTTTACAAAAGCCGGATTTTGTAAAAATGCAAATGTTGAAAAGTTACAGCAGATTTCGCAGTCCCAAGTAAATATAGGACATGACCATGTAAAGTATATAAAGGTACATTTGCTTACCTTTGCATTTTGGTAGTGTGTCATTCCATGTCAGATTCGTGGTGCACATAATGACGGAGGTTTCATTGAGGTCTGTGAAGTTATGTTTGCAGGAGGCAATGACAGTGGCGCCCTCTCTCAGGTTATGCGGGAACAACTGAAGATATGGGTCTGTTATTGTTGGATCCGGGCACTTCAGAGCTTGATGCAAAAGGTTAGATCACGTGATTTACATAAACATGTACATATATATTTGTTTAATATACCTTAATCGGAGAGATATCTAGTTTATACTTGACAAAATAAAACAATACTAGTGATATATGTCCAAACTATATAAATATAAATATAATCGAAAAGAACCCCTGTTTCTCTGGGGATTCGTCGCTCCAATTATTATTGATATTTATTTTTAATGAAAGACCTGATCCATGGTGATGTTACTAATTTGAGCTATAGCACTAAAGTGGACTAAATTTTGTGTTGGTCATATAACATATTTCAAGAATTGAAGCTTCTTTATTTTCAATGCAAGCTGGCAAGTTTCAATGTATTGTGTCTCGATCAGCAAACAAACGAAAAGAGAAAATCATTTCTTCACATTATACTTTTGTTCCCAGAGCCTGTAGAACAACTATTTTTTTGGTGGCTTTAGTCAAGTTCTACCTTTTTTTACATATGTTCGCTACAACCTTTATATAAATGGTTGCATTTGGGCAAGAAATGTTATGTAAATACTTTTAAAGTTAACCCGAGTGGGTATGCCTCTGATCATAATTCTGGTATTGCTGTACAGGAATTCTTGCAATGCACCTTTTGCACGAGAATGCACACTATGCGTAGAACCGTCAGAGAGGCATTCTTGCGAGTTTTGTTAAATGAAAAAGATACATTCAAGAGACCTCCGCATGAATCCCACCTCTAAGAAATACACAGGATTTTGTTACTTTTATCATTTGATATATAACAAGTACACGTCTTTCTTTCTGGATATAACGCCCGAACACTCAGTGGAGTCTTCATCGACAGATATCGCAATTGGCTTGGAGGTATATTGTGTTTTCCAAACTATTGAATTGAACATCTCTAAAAAAACGAAGCTTTATTTTTAAAATTACATCTAGAAAATTAAAAAAAATATGTTTGGTTATTTCATATTACCTGTCCCTTGGCATAGAAGAGGGCCAACTTTAAGGCTCCCCGTCTTCGAAAAGCTGAAATCACCGAAAAATAGATGTTTTATCGGTAACAGTTGGCCATCCGTGACTTCTCCGATTTCTACAGCTGTGTCCCCCTGGTTACAAGAGCATCGGTGGCCCCCTACAAAAAGAAAAAAAAATATCAGATCATTGTTTCTATAGTTATTGTAAATAGTTGATGTAAATATTAAGCATTAAAAATGGTCACATGCGATAAATATTAAACTTTATAGAATATTGAAATTTATTTAACTTGGCAAGTTCCGGTCAGTTCACAGGGACATCCGCCATTGCTTTGACCACCAGGAAAGTACAGTTGCCTGGAAGTATCTGATCCTCCAATCCACCAGTGATAATAGTCGCTCCGGGAAAGTTGAGCGCCAAAACACTCGAACTCTACCCTCTGTGAGCAGTTTGCGGACTCTGCGACCAGTAGCCTCATCTGTTGGAAGCTGGCTCCGATGTAGTTTGGGCTAACCTTAAAGCAACCTGGAGCACTGCATCCTTTAAGCTGTGAATAATAATAATAATAATAATAATAATAATAATAATAATATAATACTCTGTATTATAACAGTCGGTGGTACCATTCTACTTTGTCACGCAACTTTAGTTTATGCCATTTTTTGTTCAGATTTTTCTCTGTAATTCATCATAAAGATAGATAAAAATGCACTTAAACCATTCTGAAATAAACTGCTTGCTTTAAAAACCGCATATAGCGATCGCTCAGTTTTGTGTTCAACCGATAGGAGGATAAGCACGAATAGCGTAACGTTAACGTATCGATGTGGAGTTTCGATATATATCGATATATTGATACAGCTCTATTTATTACAATATTCAAATCACTTTTTATATGCCCTATGCAGTTATACCGCATGCACGTGAATATTATTCCTATTTTCCACGTGTTGCTGAAACGGTATCAGACACGCATACAGTTAATGCGTGTTCACACTGACTTATGGCGAATACGGTATTAATGAATTTGTTATCAACACAACCTCCCGATGTGGTCTCACTGATGCGGATCAAAACGCATATAGATAATGGTGTAGAGTGATCAGAATGTGGACTTGAAGGCAATAAATCGGCGAAAACCGGGAAGGGTTCTCACGACTTAACTTTTCCTCAGTGAACATTTAATGTAAAACATTAATGAATAAACCAGCATGTTTTGAACTGACCTGCAATAAGAGGGAAAAAAGCAGACTTATTTTGTTTAAAACTTGGTCTAATGTAAAAATGACTCACTTCTATTGGCGCCATTAGATTGGTGTCGATCTCTGTTAGCGGAGGTGTAAAAGACATGTTACATATGGCCCTGAAGGACGGCACCGGCCCCGCACCGTCAGGGTCAAGGCCGTAATACCCAGAAGGCAAACCCTGCCGCTGTAGAGATTCACAAGTTGTCGCGTTTATAGCTGGAAAAACACCGAAGGTGGCATATATTCAGGCCATACCAACATTGATAAGGTCGCTCTGATTTTCGCGGTACATTTTTTTGGTGAATGAGAAGAATGTCCTTGATATTAATTGCTTTGCCTTAATTTCTCCAAAGAAATCATAAATTGCGTGTGCATTTTTTATATAAATGTATAATTGAAAATTGATTGAACTTTGTGTCATTTCTATGCACCATTAAACAAAAAAAAAAATTTTTTTTTTAATATTAAAAAAAAAAAGAGAAAAAAATTTCACCCGCCCCTACATACGTTTGGTTTTTAGTCTGTAGAATAAGTTTTTCGTGCTGGCCCAAATGACGTGTAGGTAGCAAAAAGCGCCACATTCAGTTTCAGCTGATAGCTATTTCTAAAGCAGTTGCTGTGATTCATTTTCTACGTGGCAGAAACAGTTTTCGTTTGTCTTATCGAAACACTTATTGCTTATTATTAATAATAAGGACTCTTTACTACAATTCCAGCAGCTTTTCAAATTTAAGATTTCGTACATGTATATTCATGACATGACATTTATTTAGCGTATGTCAATACAATCATGCTAAAATTACCATGTTACGTTAGTACTTACAATCTACTGGCTGGTAACAGGAGGGGCCACGTGACCTGGGCCGGAAGCAGCACCCCATGTTCCAACATTCACCCTCCGTTATATTTGCGGTTCCGCAAGGTATTGTGTCATTGAAGGAGACTCGGCATTTATCTAATGGATAGAAGGATGGGTTAAACAACAAAGGGGAATGTCTTCTCATAGGCACATATTGAGAGTATAAACCAGTCTGTGTACGGCTTTCCATAAAGGACAATCCATAAATGTATGGGTAGAGAGTGGATCAGAACTAATATTTGCTGAATATGAACCTATTTTGCAGTTACGCTTCGCGTATGCGCAGAGCAAAAACGATACAAGGAGTCTCGAGTCTGTTTGTGCTTAGCTCAATTCTTAGTATAGTATTTTCTAATTAGAATATTGTTGTGTCTGTCAATATTTTGTTCTAGACTCGTTTGCTTACTCCTGTGCATAAATGAATGATAACTTGCACAGGGTGCTATCAGTGGAGCGAAACATAAACATAACCCGCTCGCCACCTGGTAGCCCATGGCCAACTTCAAGAATCCTGATCCTGATTTTTCAAGTATCACACCGGTGTTTTTGTTACGTTTCTTCTTTCATGTTTCTTCTCCTAGGCCGGGTGTTGCGCATGTGCAAAACGAACCTCTGTCCTGTGTTTAACCAAACTCGGAACCATAACATTTAAAAAAAAGTGAATTGGCCATAATATCCCGTGTAGGGGATTGTTTTGCTGGGAAAGTAAACTATAAGGGCGAGATTGAAAATATGTTTACTTATCTTTTAGGGCGAAGCTGTACAAATATAATGTACATAGGTAACAATTAAACATATATACATGTACTTCTATGGCTGTTAATGTTAAAATACAGATAACATTTTGCTATGCTCTTGTCTTTAACCCGGAACCATTTATTTCTTTAACGTTCAACCAGAAACATATTCGGGAAGGATCTTTTGTTTCAAATGTAAGGTCTACAGATGATATAAAGTAATACTGGTACGTCATATTTTTCATTCGGCGTAGAAATGATCCAGATATATTCCTCACCTAAAACCGGCCTTCCATCTTTACCCAATTTTCCCATCGATTTTATCCGACCGTAATATTCTGTAGATGTAACGACGGAACCGAAAAAAAAATCGGCTGATTTACAACCTATCTCTTCTTCATTTTATAAATCCTGACGCCAATATAAATCTTGGGGACTAAATCAGAAGTGAAAAAAAAATAACCGGACAATCTAGAGATGTGCTCGGGAAATCGGCAGGTTTGCGGGCACTCGCCTGTCGGCGAGACATGTATTTTATACCCCTGCTTTAAAATAATCACCGTTCACAAAAAATCGGTAGGTGGGAGGCCGGCTTAAGAGGAAGGGCAGGTGTGATCGTTCTGAATGGATTCTGGTATTGACAGACATTTATAGGATAAGTACATTTCTAGCATCCTGTCATGAAAAACAGGTCTGACGAGGAATGTGTAGGTCGTCGTTGGGGATATCATATTATAAAACAACTTTGTAAACGGACGGGGATTATCCGGGGTCACAGACAATATGAAAAAAAGATGAAAAAGCGTATCGACTCCCCATTTCCAGGTTTATCGCTGTTTGAAATCGTGGTCTTGGCCATCTAATTATAATTTAATATTTGATATGAACTTACCATCTAGTCGGAAGTAACAATTAAAGGAGACCCCACAGCACCCCCGGTCACGACATCCCTGTAAACCGATGACGGAATAATCCCCACACTCTATCTTCTGTGTGACGTCTTGGAAGCACGCATCTGGTAACAATTATTACTATAATGATTACAATTTACATTGTTTTAGGAATACTCAAGAGCACCTAAGCAGATGACTGAAGCTGCCTAATTTGAACATTACAGGCGAAAGCGTACACGAACCGGCTGATAACAGAAGCCTCAAATGTACATAATTAATTGTCAAAGTTTAATATGGAATAAACAAAACATAATAATTGAAATACTTAATATTCCTTCATATAAACAAAATCTACCATGATAGAAAAAGTTATCATTGCAATTGTTTAACTATTTCTCGGATTCTAAAAGTAAATACAGGTATATATGTCCCTGTCATATACAGTATCGTGGCGTTAAACATCATGTTGGTATGTTATAAGTACGTGTATATGAGTGTGCGCGAAAAATGTCTCTGAATAATTTTTAATTCCGCAAAACCCATGTGTCTTTGAGTGTTAAAGTGCATAAGCGCATATGTCAATTCATAGGAGATAATAATGAGGAATTCCTACCATCTTTCACTGGGGTTGAGGGAGGCCTAATAGTGTAGCCACTACACTCAACCTTGTTTCAGGGTTTAAGTTTACTTTTTTGTGGATTTTGTTTGCCCGTATATCAGGTGTGAAAAATTGGTTGGTTGGACCGCTGTCAGCCTTGGGCAATTTTAGCTAATTAGCACAAATAAGAATAATACTTAAATAGCAAAAATGACCTGATAACCTAAATATTTGACATAGATGGTCAACCAATACGTGAATTCTGGGTTATTTGGGGCTATTCTGGAGTATACATTTCTGGTATTGTTGTAACCATAATGACCATCGTTTTCAAAATAGTTCTTCTGCCATTTGAAAAAGTGTCATTCTTGAAAATATTATACACTGAACACCGGATTATTCCACGGGTTCCACAGTATTCTTCAGATCTAGGTTCCTAAATTAAACTGATTAAGTATATAGATTTAGATGACCAGACGTTCCGAAAAACAGCTGATATACATTATATGAATAATATCATTTTTAGTTTTCGGTGAATGGCCTTCCTAATAAAAAAAAATAAGAGCGGTACTGCGTAAAACTGCCATTATCCAAACTTTTGATGTTCCCCTTGTGTCACGGTGAGGCCAGATATTTGCAACTTTAGCGAGGTATTTTTAGTTTAGGTAATCGGGACAGGGATGGATTAAATAAGCGATCCTTTACTTTTACAAAAGCTATACTCTAGCCTTTGAAGAGGCTGGAACAGCACGGCATATGTATAGTAACAGTATGTACTGCTTGACCATGACTATAGTTCTTCAGTGAGAGTTTATCCAACGGTTCCTTGGGCAGATCTGTCCAAAGACGTTTGGGCATATGTTCCTTGTGTAGCACGAAGAAACCAAATAACCCCTACATGCTGTCATTATTGCAGATATTTAGCCTCCATTGGGACCAAAATTACTGCTTAATGTTCAGTATGTCTGAATGTATAGGCACTGTCTGTGAAGAAAATAAAATATTAGTTATATTCAACTGGGCGTTTGATACCTTCCGGTCGTCACAGCTAAATGTGAACTCCGGGAGCACATTGAATGAAAACACTTTTCCATTTGCCCGATACATTGTTGCATCTTGATTATGTAGCAAGTTTATTTTCTATATAAAATTAACAGAATGACTTTCATTCCCACAATAAGCGCTAGAAATACATGTAAATGCTCCATGCCGATCAGTACGGTAAACTCTCACTGGAGCACCCTGTAGTGCTATCCATGCCAGCCATAATATTCCAGAGGTGCATACTGTAGCTAGTCACAGGTAGAAATACCTTAAAAGTCAGGCCGGAGGATCCTCAGAGTTGCTACACATCTGAGCCGGGCAGCTACATTTTAGGACATAATCACAAACTAAAAAGTAGTCGGAGACAACAACTTCCGCCAGGATCTAATAAAACTTTTGCTGTGTTTTCCATAGGAAATGTGTGTCACGGTTTACCAAATCCTTTTTTTGTTGGATCACTGATCATCTTTAGAAAAAAGGCGCCCCAGTAAAGTGGGATAGAGAAATCTCATAACGGTGACCAAGACTCTCTTCAAAATTTTAATGGTTGTTCCTTACGTGTCACCCTAACTGTCTACATCATTTAGAGTGAAGATGCTGATAGATAGAGCAACCAAATAACATGGCTTTATTTCCTAAGTCTGAGAATGTTAGTGGCCACATATGCAAGTCCACAGCTAAAGTAACCTTTAACAAAATATGAGAGACTGTGAGAAAAGTCGCGGATACGGAGGATGGGTGATTTCAAGGATGACCGGTAATGCATTCCGAACCCTCTATAATCATATATGAAAATTTTTAATACACCGCTTACTTTTTCATGTGACGTCTTTGTCCGTACATGTCATTATAAACTGAACAAACAAAATTACATATTCTTTATCATGCGAGTAAACTTGTCTGCATTAAAGTTCCAAGGACACACACAGCGACAGGTTGGAGGGGTGTATTGAAAATGGTAGACATGATGGATACGGTTATGGATACGGTAATACCAGAAATGAATTCTCTGGGCCATAATACCCAAGAATCCGTGTATTGGTTGACCCTCTATGTCAAATGATAAGGTATTTATGGTATTTTCCTATTTTCGTATTATTTTGGCGGCCATTTTGTTTTACGCTAATTAGCTAAAATTGCTCAAGGGTGACAGCGGGCCAACCTCAATATTTTTCACCCCTGATATTTGGGCAAACAAAATCCACAAAAAAAAATTAAGACCCTTAAACAGTGTTTGAAAAAAATTAACCTTTGGCGGCCGTACTTATATAAGCACATGTGCGTATATGCGTTCTTATTTTTAGGCTTGATATTTTCGTAAGAGCATGTTTATACTAAGGAACGTGTTTTATAAATTATAAATTTTATAAATATTCAATGTTCATTTTGTTTGATGGAAGGTTTTAAACAGTGTTAATGCCACCCAAAAAAATTGTGACCACGAAGGAGCAAACATTTACCTACAGAGTGATATTAGAATTATATATTCACCTGGTGGATAGCATTGGAGGTAGTTGATTTCGTATAGTAGTTTTCCGCTTGATGAGGAGATACCTCCTTTTACATGCACGACGGGTAAATCAAAGGTAATATCAAGATTCCCCACGTCTGTCTGGCTGGGACTAGTTTGAACCTCACAGTTACATTTTACATGATCTAAAACAAAATACAGTAAGCTATAAGATTAGCTTAAACTTTACAATAGAAGTAAAAACATATAAGAGATAACCTGCGAATGCTGAAGTTTCGTTCATGTAGATTGCTTTGAAGTATTTTTTTAATACAAAATAGCGAGAAAATCAAGGTATTTGTTCAGGAATCATATTCTTTTATGCAGCGAGTACCTGGGCTCCAATAATTTGGGCCCAAGTTTAAAAAAAATGTAATTACAGAGACAAATTGAAATCAATAATAAACGTGAAGGGTGAGGGAAAGGATGACAAGGCAGTGAAAGATATCCGTATATAAATGCAAATCAACATTAAAATTTACTGAACCTCTCTTCCACAAAAAAAAGAAACTTTTTGATACTCTTTTCGTGACCTTGCCTAGAAAGTAAAAAAAGGAAGAAAGGAAGGAAGTAAGAAAGAAAGATAGTAAGAGAGAGAAAGAAAGACATCGCGAAAGAGTCTAAACTGCAAGAAAATACGGCTAAGAAAGGAACGATAAGGAAGAAAGTAAGGCTGTCAAATGATGGAAGCTTCGTTTTTTCAGGCCTGTCAAAATAAGATTTATTTACGTTTCTCTGTGAGAGAGAGAGAGAGAGAGAGAGAGAGAGAGAGAGAGAGAGTTACCAGCCGACCATGCTACCTTAAGAGAATGGCTGAGAAAAAAAAAGAAAGAACCCATAAATAGATAACCTGTGTGTCCTTTAACTTACTATACCGACAGGAGGTTGTTTTTCCGCATTCACAACCTCCAGATGGCGCCCCTCCCGCCCAGTATCGCATGCGGTGATCATCCGTCCCCTCCCACCATGTGTACGGCGGATCCGATGAAGTCCACACCCCAGTATTCTGACACGTCCATCGCACATACTGGGTACATTTCTCCGAGATGTCTCTCACTGACATGATGTCCTTCATATCGTTCTGGTAATTTATTTGAAAGTTCTCTGCCCCTTTACCTTGCGATGATGTATTGAAATTTAGTATTGTGACGTCACCAGCCATGTGGAAATGTGTGCGTTCCTGAAGGCAGTAAACACCAAATGGGGGAGCTCCCCCGTATCCATCCACGTCGATGACGTAATATTCTTTTGACGTCACGAGGCCATGACGATTAAGAGTTTCACAAGTCACCACACCTGTATCTGAAACGGAATTGTGAACTTAATATATTTCTATATATTATATATTAAGCACAGGTTTCTAATAAAATGAATACCCTTCTTTACAAAATTCATTATATTCAGAAATATCTTCATTTTGTTAAAAAAAAGATTAAATATGTAAAATCAATAGTATGGAACAGGAATTATAATTATTTTATGATACATGTATTTCACCGAAATAATTTGTAATAAATTGGGTAAGCAGTAAAACCAATGAAAACGTTGAAAGAATTTTTACTCTTGAGAGTTTTGCTCTCAACTAAAAGGAAATAAGGCTTACATTTGACCAATCAACGCTCTGTGATACAAAAATCAAAATTCATCAAAACCAGTCAGTATTAATTTTATTTACAAATCCCCATTCTTCAAAATGTTGCTTTCGTACCTTATATTTTGGTATATTATACCACCTTTGAATTACAGAATTTAGTTTAATTCTTTATAATTAAAATTAATATAATTTAATAATAATATATAATGGAATTAATATAAAATAATATAAAATAGAATTTAGCAATAACAATCATCAAGCGGAAGAAGAATAGCAAATTTAGGAAAACAGCAGGTCAATTAGCACATGAAATTCGGCTTAACATATTATCATGATATTATCCAAAGAAAAAGTGTCAAATACAGCCCTTTGGTAACTCTCTTGTAAAATTTAAGAAATATGTTTATGCATTCACTACTAAATTCTCTCATTTGTGAAGCGTATTGGTCTTATGGCAAAGTGACTTGTGCCCAACCGGTCATCGGTTCTAAACATATAGCCTTGCACCTCTTTGCTAAGACTCTTAAGCACGGTCTCAGCCACAAGTGTGCTCATGGTTACCCAGCATTATAAATGGATACCGCCTTAGGTGTCGTCTGCGTAAAGCGGGACCTAGCGACCTGACCTGGGTGTGTAGGTTCTGAGGCGTCCTCAGGGATCTACCTCCGTGAAAGAAAGTTTTAGAACTTAACTTCTATTTTTATTATGTTATATAAAAATACAATTTTGCGCAATAACAACTGTTTGAAAATTATGCAAAGGGTCAATGTTTTCAACTCTTGGACAATAATACAACGCATACATGCAAAGGGATCGAAGTCTTTCTGTAGACTGGTACCCCGCTCTATTAAGGTCTACAACCGATCTATGATTGGTAGAGAACCATAATAGAGTGGGGTACCAGTCTAAGTCTAAGTGGCTATTGTGGAGACGATGTAGGCCTATCATGTATGAACTGATATTGGTTGTGCATTGTCGTATTAGTCCTGTCCATCACGGTGCCTGTGCCGGGGGACCAGGGGAAATGTGACATTTCCTGACACCTCGGCCTCCGTCGGCAGTGGTACTGTCTCCGAGCTTGTTTGATATATAATATAAACATGGCGCTCTGTTTACTTAAAATTAGTCTCCTCTCACGTTCGCTTGAAATTGATCACAAGTCAAGTTGTGTAAATGCATATTAAGTACCCAGGAGTACGTGACTACTGGATTGTATAACTGCCAAAATTGTTTAACCCATTATTATGTGATGTTTAAGCATACACATGTAGGCCGGAGGAGGGGGTGGCTTTCAATCTAAAAAAAATCCTGTACGACCCTCGGGATGGTCATCATTTCCCATAACAGGCATGGGCTTTGGAATACGCTAATGCTGTTGGTATGCAGTCCGATCCAATCTACAGTACATGCTTTCCAGTTGAGGAAATCAATGAGTGTGCTTTTAATTAGACTCAAACATGGAACACCTTGACCACTGCCTTCAAGCCTCGGATGAATATTTTCGGCAAGGTTCAACTGCATGTTGAAACATCGAAAATGAAAGTGACGCATTCCAATTCCTACGCTCTTTACACAGCGCTTTACCTATAGGGCTACTACCTATATCGTAAGGCGCTGTTTGTCATGACCTCGTATCCTGAATTGCTACACCAGAGGGGAGCACTGTATTTTTGTCCAATCAGATGAAACCTTGTGCTGGAAGACAAAGCCAAGCGAGGAATACACGGAGCCAATCATGTTTATTTCGTTTTGAGTGACAGCTCATCGCCCCGCGTAACCATCTCATTCTGAATAGGCCACAGGCTCAGAGAGAATTGCCCCTGAAGTGGTTTGCTTAGGGCGTCGGGCACATAGGATGCTCGGCCGGTGAGCTGTAATTCAAACGAAACGTAACAACAAAACCTGCGTGCACATATCGCTGGCTTTTTTCAGTTCTGCAGACAACAGATACATGGCTACGCTAACACAGTCATAATGTCATAATCGAATCGGAAAATGATGCGCGAATGTAGATGGAGCAATTTTAATTCGACCGGAAACTCATCAAGCGGCGCTTGAAGTACAGCAATTGGCGGAGCCAGGATGCCTGTCGAGTGTTTGTTTACTGGCATCTGATTGGCTGCTTGTCACATCATACGCACGCTAATTTTCATTGGACAACGAACCGCCATCTGGTGTCTAAATATATCATGAACGGTCAAAGCTGGCAGCGTGAAAATCAGTTGCTTCTTTAGAAGCGCAAGATTTCCGCTGCCTCGGGAGCGTATCCAATTCCAAATGCACAATACATAGTGTTGTGTACTGTTTCTTAGGAAAACAGTGTATTTTGTTATGCAGGTAATACGAGTCCTCACATATTCAATCTTATAAGCAGAAAGATAACACTGATATATGACCAAGCAATTACTTAGTTAATCATTGCACATAAATTGTCCCCTCCCCCCAAGTCAAATGGTCCGCCCCTGGTGGGCGATTTATAAAAGCACGCACTGGTCCTACCGGAAATGTTAGGAGCAGTACCCCGACTAAGCATTCTAGTTCATGAAGTACGCAAACAGATACGACCGGACATGACACAGAGTCCGCTCTTGTGCGACCTGTTGTAGTTCTATCACTTTTACCTGTACGTTTCTCGACAAATCGTAGTTCTATCACTTTTACCTGTACGTTTCTCGACCTGTTGTAGCTCTATCACTTTTACCTGTACGTTTCTCGACAAATCGTAGTTCTATCACTTTTACCTGTACGTTTCTCGACCTGTTGTAGCTCTATCACTTTTACCTGTACGTTTCTCGACCTGTTGTAGCTCTATCACTTTTACCTGTACGTTTCTCGACAAATCGTAGTTCTATCACTTTTACCTGTACGTTGCTCGACCTGTTGTTTAGCTCTATCACTTTTACCTGTACGTTTCTCGACAAATCGTAGTTCTATCACTTTTACCTGTACGTTTCTCGACAAATCGTAGTTCTATCACTTTTACCTGTACGTTTCTCGACCTGTTGTAGCTCTATCACTTTTACCTGTACGTTTCTGGTGACACAATGTTGTATTTCCTTTTACTCTGAAGCAGCAACCCATCGCCTCACAGGCCGTCTTGTTAATCCCCGGCGCTCCGCAAGCCCAAGGTTTGTGCACATAACACTCGTCTATAATAAATTATACCGTTTCAATTATTTGTTGGTTACTAAATTATAACTAATTAATTGAAAAACATGATTTATAAAAGCCACCATTAAATATTAAAAAAACCTGTGTAGAATAAAAAAAACCCTGAATAGTTACTTTTCTTGAAGATTGCATACAATAATCACAGATCATTATGAACCCCAAATTAGAAATTTGTTGTATTTTTTTAAATTATGTTATTAAACACTTTAATTAGTATATGTTGTATTGAGTTTATACATTTACCATGAAATAAAGTGTGTCTTTATTTTTAAGCTCAGTGTAAAAAGATGTCTTACTGTCCACTTGGAGGAAGCAGTCCATAGTAGCGTTGTCATAGCAACAGCCCAAGCTGTGGCACTCCAGTGACGCGTTTGTTGGTCCGCATGGGATCCGCTGTTTTTGGTTTTGTAGACAACTCGTCGTCGATTGTTGGCCTAAAAAGATGACATATAAGATAATTTAGGGTGTTACATTCACCAAAATAACAAAGTCTCATTGTCAACAGCTGTTTATTGAAACCCAACATACATCAGAGTACTGAATTATGTAAGAATGTCTAAAGTTAATGTTGCTTTCAGTATGGTCTGCCTTACAGAATACAGCACATATACTATCCATTCCTTTGTTGTATGCGGGTTGCTCTATCACACACTCCTAAAATGTCACATAAACCCACCTGCCAGCAACGGCAAAGAAAAATAATATTTCTAATTACATTATAGTAATCGTCTGCTATGATTCGTGATTATGATTACTTGTAATTACATTCAATCATACCGAAAATCAACGAGGAACTTCAGTCATATAGTCTAATTGAAATTTTTCCAGGGCTTTACATTAAAACAGATATTTCCAGAAATGACGACAGGAATTTGAATCTTAAAGTAATTTTCGCTATTTGCTTTTAAATTAGCTTACATTTTCACGTTTTGCTTTTCAATATAAACTTACACTTTAACTGAAAAGTTATCAGGGGTTTACATTAAACTGATATTTCCAGAAATGAAGACAGGAATTTGGATTTAAAAGCAGTTTTCGCAAATTGCTTTTGAATGGGCTTACATTTTCAGGTTTTGCTTTTCAGTATGGGCTTACACTTCGGCAGTTCACCGAGACTATTGCTGGTTAAATTTAAATTAAACGGATAGTGGTGCAGACTGTTAATATGGTCAAATATATTAAACGTATTTGATTGATCATTAAAAATGTAAACTGAACTCTCAGAATCATTAATACGTTTTTTATGTGATAATAATGAAGAATAATATAAAACTTTGATGCGTCTTTAATTTTGTACAATGTTACGAAGGGGATATATGTACGTAATAATCCATTCTTGTCGGTCATCAATATATGTATTGTGTTTTTGTCAGAGCCATCAATGATCGTATCTATTATTGTCAGAGATATGATTATATGTTCCTCTTTATCGTATGGGCCCCTTACTTCGTTTGGACGGAATCCTATTATCGGATTGGGATAAAGAAAACCGTGTGATAAGATCAAAACATACCATTTTCTTAAGCTTAGCAGATATCAGATTTTCGATGCGTGGGAGCAGAAAGAAATCCAAACGTAATCGCCTGTTGTAATGATATAACGGTGATTATCTACATGTGAGTTTCTTTGGGAAAGGATCGAACCCAGCCTACAGCTCAACAGTCAATCATCGGATCACATCCCACCCAAGAAAGTTTACGAGTATTGAGACAGCTGAGGTTATGCAAAGTCTACTTACAGTAATCGTTTCTAGGACGGCTGATCGTTGGAAAATGCTCAATACCTGCCACCTGAGGAGCCTGATATTAACAGTCAATCATCCTCTTACAATAAGAGCGTGGAGCGTACGTCTTAGACCTAGGTCGTATAGATCAATTATCAACTGTCGATTAGTGTCCTTGTTTCGTGCCAAAAGTTTCTTATGACCCAAATAGGTGAAGCTTGCTTATAAAATACACATTCCATCGCCCGTAAACAAGCAACACGTAAATACACACTCTTTTCTAAATATGAGCAAAAGCAACGGATTTTCCATTGATTCAAACGAGCATTTTGATTGATAATATCCGCATCTACTGCACAGGTTGTTTAGTAAAATCCGAGTAAAACAGACGGGATACTTAGCGGTGGCAGACATGTGGCGCCAGGGCATGTAAAAGTCATAGTTCATGGCAATTTACGGGTCTTTGTAGTAATTCTGAGCTGGTGGTAGTAGTTTTGGTAATCGTGCAAAATAACGGACCAATATTTCTCTCTCACAAATAAGTGTGACCACATTTCACTAAAATTTTTTTGCATGATAAAGTTTACGATCCGGCGCATCTAATGATATCATATTTTTGTATGTTATTAATATATTTATTTTGCTACAAACTGTCGAAAAAGGGTAGTTTGCCGAAAATACCCAAAATGACGTCGTGTCAAAGACGTTCTGAGCCGACGTCATTAATCCACAGTAACATACATATATACCATGTTAAACATTTAGATGATGTCTTATTAAATTTAAAGTCAATATATAATATTACCCATATATGTTTATACTTTTTTACCTCTTTTTATCCACATTTCACTTGATGTACGTTCAAGGTGACGACACCCTGCCGCCAGAACGTAAACAAATGTCGAGTGTCACGTGACAAGTCATGCACTTAAAATCAAGAGAGACACGGGAGAAACACGTTCATCCGCATTATGTTACAACATATTTTGTTATACTAACATAATAATATCCTTATTTTTAATAAAAAAAATTATAAGTGTGACAACATTAATTAGTTATAATTAATGACATTATTAAGGTGTGATCTCTTTTTTATAAATTGTGTGACCACATATAGTAGTTAGAAATAGTAAAAAAAAAAGGTGGTGTGACCACATTTAAATATATTCTTACATCATCATACATTCTTACATCATCACATATGGTGTGACCACATTTTTAAAAATAAATTTTGCCACAAATAAGTTGTGACCACATTTTACTTGACCAGCCTAATAAGTTTGTTTTATATATATAATATTATAAAATGTGGTCACATAAGGTGTGACCACATTTTTTACCTTTAAATATTAACAAAAATAAGGTGTGACCACGTTTTATTTGACCAGCCATATAAGTTTGTATTATATGTATATATATATATATTTAATATATTATAAAATGTGGTCACATGGTGTGACCACATTTTTTACGGTCACATGGTGTGACCACATATTTTACAATAAATATTAACAAAAATTAGGTGTGATCACATTTTATTTGACAAGCCATCTAAGTTTGTAATAAATATATAATTTTTAGAATGTGGTCACATATTGTGTGACCACATTTTTAAAAATAAATTTTTCCAAAAATAAGTTGTGACTACATTATAAGTTTGTATTATATATAGAATATTATCAAATGTGATCACATATGGTGAGACCACATTTTTCACCAAAGAATATTGACAAAAATAAGGTGTGACCACATTTTGACCAGCCATATAAGTTTGTATTATATATATAATATTATAAAATGTGGTCACATATGAATGATATATGCCCAACATGGTCCCGTGTTTCTCCCGCGTACGTCTCGATTTTAAGGGCTACCGGTCTGTTACTCGTGGGGAGGGGATGTTCCCATCTGATTGTCCTTACATAAAGTAGTGTAACAGGACAAAAAATGAATAAGATAAATGACATGTCTAAAATGTAGTCTTTATACTCTGTCCACAAAAATGACTGTCTATTACACAATTTATATTTATTTGACATATAAAACGTACATAGAGGCAAAGCTGAATAGAGCAAAAGTTAACGTGATCAGTCGAATACATTCACAGACGACAGTTGCATGTTTATGTTTTTGGCGGCACGACGTCGTCAACTTTTATTAAATCTTGGGAAATTTGGATATTTAGAGGTAAAATTGTCTCTCTATCTATGCATAAAAAGATATATTGACTGTAAATTTTGTTAGACATCATCCTTTTGTTTAACATGGTATGCACGTACAGTACTGTGGATTCATGACGTCGGCTGAGAACGTCTTTGACACGACGTCATTTTGGGTATTTTAAGCAAACTACCCTTTTTCGACAGTTTGTAGCAAAATATATTTATATCAAACATACAAAAATATTGTATCATTAGATGCACCGGATCTTCAACTTTTACATGAAACAGTTTTTTCATTGAAATGTGGTCACACTTTTTTTGTGAGACCATGTAAGATGGGTCCGTTATTTTGCACGATTACCGTAGTTTTTTAACTACATCTTATGGAGATAACAAGGCCCGGTGTCTACGGCACCTGTCGTCATGGGGGATGTGAGTTTGTTAAAGGGGATATGAATACAACCATTATGACGCAACGGTAACGAAATACGTTTACAAAAAGGAAGATTGTTTTTAAATTACAAGGAGGAGAGTATGTTTTCGTATATGTTTTTGTTTGTTAGTAGGATCACAAAAGTAACCCTAAATTAAAATACACGGGACTTTATTAAAGGGACTTGCATTTCCGGTAGGCGGCGCTACGCACGCATGTCACGCTGGTCGTCCATAAGAAATTGTGACCGGCGCCTTGCTTGCAGTACCTGTTTTGCGCGGTATATAGCGCTGCTGCGCATGCTCGGATTTTAATATCCTGTTTACCGCTCTAAAGACAAAGTCAAGACGAACATGTGCTGGTTAGTTTCTTTTAAGTTTTATCAATATTTAACTTCCAAAATAGGGGTCCAAACTTTTCAAAGTTGATTTAGGAAAAGTTATGATAATATTACATTGTTGTGACCGATATAATTTAGTCAGATGCGGTAAAATGAACGCGTCCAATTTGTAAATATTGTAATATATGTCGGCGCAGGTGCTAAAAATTGAGTATTTTTGGTCAATGTGCTTTAACTGTCTAGTAACTGTCAGGATGTGGTTTCATCTGCTGTCACCTGTCAGAATGACAGCTGATTATTTCGTAACATCACCGGCGTTTGACAGTTCTGTGACGGATCGTGTCGCGATCTCTGCGGGACGCTTCACGTAGTGTATTTGACAGTGTCAGTGGACGAAAATAATAATAATGCCATGGTTGATCGTGCGCGTCTTTGTTACTACTATTAGTTACTCTGACACAATAAGGAATTTGTTTATGGTAAATTCCCTGATATTGTTATTTTTTTATTTATAACACTTTGTGTACATACAACGTAGCTGGTGTTAATAAAATGGTAAACTACCTCCACTGCTCCAGTCAAGTTTAGTCTTGGTTAATATAGTCCGTCCCAAAACCCGTGTCCGCATGTTTTTTCGCGATAATTATTTTTAAAATATTCTTTAAGAATGCCCTTTGGCCTGACGTAGATAAAAGCATATTCCGCCGATTTTGTGTAAAGAAGTTATATATCATGTAAAATGTATTTACTTTGCGACTCTTTTGCCATATTTATGCTGAAATACCGTGAATGGCGTCTTCCCGGCACTGCTGGACAGTACATTTCTCCATGTTACACTTTCCATGTCTATGGCTACGTTTGGTGTTTGTTAGACAACTGTGACGTCACAAAGACGTCACAGTGATCGGTCGGGCGTCATCTTCAATTGACTGACGTCATAAGTTTGACTTGCTTGGTTATTATCATTTCTCAGGCAAGTCGTAAACGCTGTAACTTGTTTTGTCATATTTTGGATTATTCGTCTCATACAAAATTAAAGCAAGGTAAGGCATTACTTTTTGCGCAGGTAGTCGGCGGAATAGCTCCTGCAACCATTGGACAAAAAAGATTTACACTGCTTCACTTGTATAAAAAATAATCCCGGAAAAACATGCGGACACGGGTACTGGGACGAACTATAGATAAAATTCACACACTGAAAGATATTGTATTACCTGTTTACTTATTTTTTATTAAATTATCTGTATTTTATTTTAGGTACATCGTGTCTGAGCAGAAGATAAGTACGGCCCGTTCGGCCCGAGGAATAATATATATCAATACAACGTCAACATTGTCTGAATATATGAAGCTGTATATGTTTTTTTTTTATTGAACATGGTAACATTGTATATATTTTTGTTCTATATTACACATTTTTTTCAACATTCATTTATGAATAGTAAGAATTCAGTATTAATATAATTATTCATTTATTTCCTTTATTTTTCCATCATACATGTGGACATTTTTAATTCATGTTTTTATATATGTTTTAAAACTGATGCAATCAAATGATAACATGCAACCAAAAGTTCACATGAAATGTGTTTTATATGTAAATAAAATTATTCATGAAAATGTTCTCCCAATGGTTCCAGGTTGTCAAGACTGTGGGCGTGGCATAATGTGAGTGGGTGTGGTTTCTTGGTGTGTTTGGGTATGGTTTCAGGATAAGTCATGCTTGGATGCCTTTGTATGTCAGGGTGAGGTTTCAGGTGTCAGTGTGTGTCCCTTGGGTACCTCTGGCCTCTTCTTGTGGTCACAGTTAGGGGAGGGCTTAATTAAGGAGGCAGGTGAACAAAACTGTGCACATTTCAGACACTTTTCTTTTAAATAACTCGCTTGTTGTTCATAATTATATTTTTTCTAGCTTGGTGCCACCAGTCATAATTTCTTTTTTTTTTCTATCCAGTGATATAGATAATGTCAAAGAAAAGTAGAAATGATTTTTTTGTGCAAGTCCCTTTATAGAGGAAGTCTTTATAGAGGTGTGGGACATGGGACTGTGAAGACCATATTAATATTGTATGTGAATCAAGGCAACGACACTCTGTTCAGTAATTTTTTTTACCTAGAGGTTAGTTAAAACTTTCAGAAAGCAAAGTAATGTCAACATAGAGAGAAAACAAACGATCTATGAAAAGTATAGTAAAGATGAATCGATGAATATTTTTTATAACA
Organism: Sipunculus nudus; assembly: GCA_026874595.1. Taxonomy (NCBI): domain Eukaryota; kingdom Metazoa; phylum Annelida; class Sipuncula; order Golfingiida; family Sipunculidae; genus Sipunculus; species Sipunculus nudus. Next base: position 26,139,410 of record CM049315.1, read on the forward strand.
TTTATGTTGGATTAGTTTCTTTTACTTTAAAATATATATTGCACACATAATAATCTGTGTTAATTGCAATCTCTAAAATCATGTAATTAGAGCCAGTTATTCACCCACCTTTCTGTCGAATTAATATGTTTCCGGCTTCAACTTCGTACATATTAATGTACTCTACTTAATCCCGCTTAAGAAACAATCTTATAATGCATCGGGTGTAAGAACTTGTTTATTAATAATGTTACAGGTGCCGTTTTTATTGTGTGCAGCGGTCTTGCATGTGTTTCTTTTATTGTGCGCAGGGGTGCTCCATGCGCTGTTGACATTTGGTTCGTGTGCCACGCGTAGCTCGTATTGTAGCGGCCTCGCCTGGCCGGATGTTGAAGGTTCGGTGTAATCAGCATTGGTTGAACCCTGGCGTGTAGATACACAGCGTTCATTGTTCTAGTATGTTCCTTGAGCGTGTTAATTATGTTAGGTTCTTTAGATTGTTCGAGAAATGGAACGTTCTCGGCTTGAGGTAAACATTCATACGAAGAGGCTGTGTTTTAAAGCCGGGAGAAAGGTAAGAGAATATTCCAGCGGACACAGAAGCGTGTAAGTCAGTTTGTGGGACATATTCAGATAAGTGCGGCAGTTATAGATTTTCTTCTGGATTTGTGACGAATCTTATTTGGTCTTCAGTTTACTTTCGGGATTATAAAAAGAGCTTTATATTGAACTGTTGTTCTCTGAGAAGATTCGTATGAACAATTCGTCCGGCTTATACATTTTAAAGGACTAGTCGCTGTGACAGTGGTGGCACTTTGTTTATTAGGCTCTGTGATTATATTGATTTGCTGTTATACCGTTGTTGTACCGTGTAATTGTATTGATTTATCGTGTATTGTAATTTTAGGGTTGTTTTCAGAATAAATTATAGTTATTTGTTAAAAAAACTACTGACTTCTTTATTCATTCCCCTAGTCAATTCACGCTGCCTAGTGATACAGAATCTGATTTTTTTTCCTCCATTATAAAATTTATGTTCATCACGCATACGTGATCTGTTGATATTAGGTTCCGTAACAATAAGCTGTTAGTAAACATAGATCATGCGCCAATGTTGACAGGCAGAAAAACCATGTAAGCTAAAGTGGTTATTTGACCATATGAAAAGAAACTGAAAGGTCACTGGCACTAGTTGCAAAACACCATTTAAACAATCTCCGGTTCGTCTGACTTGCAAACAGTTTGTGTTTGGATTGTTTTGGCGGCCCCGCCCATTATAATCACGTGGATATGAACAAAATGAACAGCCTGTGTGCGGTGGGATCCGCGTTTCTGGCCTATTTCATTTATATATATATATATATATATATATATATATATATATATATATATATATATATATATATATATATATATATATATATATAGGTTTAAGGGACTATCTTTAGTTAAAGGACATCAGATGTCGGAATAGGCCTCTCTAAGGAGGTTTGAGGGTTATAATAAAAACGTTAACTGTAGTAGCAGAAACACACACAAACTCTTTTTAAGGCTTCATTTAAGAAATAATGATCATTAGAACGGTCGTGCACGCGTCATTATAGTTGGCACATGGATGTTATTGATGTAACTAGAGGTATTTACCAACTGCAATTGACGCCTCGCCCAGAGCCACTTAACCTCTGTTTGATAAACACCGGCGATACCGTTCACACGCCAGCCTTTGCTTTGCTCCATCACGAACCTGCTAGAAGCTAAAACCAAAACGGAATCCAATTAAGTGACTCCTGGGAGCCGTGAAAGGACCCGCAATTAACAGGTGCTGAAGCCGTCCTTTATGCAATCACGAACAGATTCCGGTAATTTACGGTCAACCGTCGCAGATAACAAAGACGCAGAAGAAAATATTGACCTAACAGGTCAACAAGCCGCATAATGGCCTTAAATGTTTCACTCTTTTGAAATAAAACCGAGACCTCAAAGGTCCCTAGGTCCAACTTTTTCATCGTCGTATTCGTCGGTGAACAAAGTATTTTTTTATAACCAACACCTACTCACCCTGCTTTGGCGGTTCAAACGTTTTATGTAAAAAAAAAAAAAAAAAAAAAAAAATCTAGCACGTTTTGTAAAAGATCACCATTAATTAAAGACCTATCATATGAGTCAATGAGATTGAGTCGAAGTGCACCCGTAACTAGAACGAACATATTGGTGAACTCAGCTTGTAATGAGCTGACGATTGTATTATTCGTTTCCTCTTTTTTTTTAGTTTCGTGTATGCAGGCCAACTAAGACTTATGATATTTATGATTATTTAATAATGCATTTGATCCTGATAAACAAACCCAGTCTGACGTCCATTTTACTCTGAAACGAGAACTGGAGCTCACAGAACATTCCGGAGAACAAACGTGGGTGTCTTAGATGACCACCAGACATGCAAAATGAACAAAATATCTTTTGATTAAATAATGTGATATGTGTACAGAACACTTTTGAGATTGCGTAATTTTTATTCCTTCATTATTTACTAATACTAGTATTTATAATGCATTTATATTGCATAAAAACTTGGATAATATTATCTGACTTCCATCAAAGTTTAATAAACTAAATTTGATGCATGCTATGTATTCTATATTTCTGTCTGTATGTATATCCGTGGAAAAAAATTGGAAAAAAATCAATACTTTATTGAACTTGATTAATTTTGAGGACAAACGTGTCCTTTGAATTCAGAGGATGCATTGGATAACTTTCAAGAAATTATGGCATACTCAGGGTCCGTCCGTCTGTCCGTCCGTCCGTTAAATTTTAATGTCGCCATGATAACTAAACAGGGATTTATCAATAGATTATTTAGCCCGCGTTCGATTATAGGCAAATTTTTAATGAGGTCAGATATCATCAAGCTACTTTTACTAGTAATATGATCGATTTTAATGAAGCTTAAAAAATGTTAACCGATATAATATCTCGCTAAGTTCGATTCCAGGCAGAGGTCACCATACTATATGGCTGGGTCGTGATGACTTACCAAATATCTGACGAACTTTCACTAAACCCATTATAAATATGTATTATAGATTCTCCTCATAATTTAAATTTTCAAAATAAATGCACGCATATTTAATGAGGTCATAGGTCACAAGGCATACGACGGGCGTATTATGCACCCTTGCGGTTGTCTTGTTTACCTGGAGGGCAGAATTTGGTTTCTTAGTAGAATGTTCATAAAGGACATATTTTATAAGCGTTTTGAGACAGATCGAGGCTATGCACAAAGGAGCGAAAAACAGTTTTTTTATTCACTTAATGGGATACCTATGTATATTACGTGGATGATAAGGTACTTTGACTTGCTGGTGTTATATCAGAGGACCAGAAACTTGTGGAAGAAATGATGATTCAAGTTTTTATGTACCAATTAATATATAGGCAGCATTGTAACTACCCGCTATCCAATATCACTACTCAAGAATTTATTAGCGCTCCACCACAGCACTTAACACCCTCCAAAACCTTCATTTACACTTGATGGCAAATTCTTGATGGCTCACGTCGATATTGCAGAGGTTCTATCGACCGGGGCGTTTTACGTCTGAGACTGAGTCATACAGTCTTTGAAATGCTTCGTTAATTGGTATAACATTTCTTTACTAGCCGCAGTGCCACTTTTACGTGCCTTTTTAGTGTATATGGCAAAGATTAAAGGACTAGAAATCAATAGTCCGGCAGAGAGGTTTTAGTGTATGACATTTATAATAAGAGAGTAGTTACAGACCACAACCTCCGCCTGGCATCTAATCAAACGTTGCTGTCTACATCCCACTGGTTGAACAATACCAAAGGAATCCACCGCTGGAGCTAAGCCTCCCCTAATATCAACGAATGAATATTGCCCATTGCTCAGACAAAGAAATCTCACAATAGTTTACTTTGCCGTGAGACAACTGCATTCCAGAAAACACATCACAATATACTCCATATATTTATAAAAAAAATGCATTTATTGGAAATTAATTTAACTCTTCCATTTGGTGACGTTAACGGCAAATTAATCGAAAATTCATCTGTATTTCAAACTTTAATTATTTTCGAACGGGTAATTGTATCGTGTTTGGTCGATGGGCATAAAATTGAGATACAGTCTCACTCAGACACCTACGACATATCTTTTATAGTTCTGTTCAAAGAGACAAACACTGTTATGCACTAAATATAAATAAACTAACATTTATGGTAAATTTGTATATTTTTTTGAATAAAGAGAACTATGAACGAGTCACGACGTTTAAATTGATCAGATATAAAAAAAAATATAAGGATATTATGTGTCATTTAGTCAGTGGTGTATATAATATCTGATGATAAACAGTTTGATAATTTACAAATTTTTTTTCTTTAATTCAATAATAATAATAATAATAATAATAATAATAATATTAATAATAATAATAATCTATATATATATTTGACGATGGTAGCACTCGACCTTTGTCAGGAAACTCGTTTTAGGCAAATCCTCGGTAATTCTCGTTTTTGGACTATCCGAAACCATTCCAAATGTGTCCTCAGGGGATCCCTTTTTTATCCTAAATACTGAGATTTAAAAAAAAATTTCCAAGTGTCTGTCGCAGCGCCATATATCAGAAACTACGCGTATCATGTATCGAGTAGGGGAACTCGCTCCATAGAATACCTCGGAAGTCAGAAGTAAAGGCATACCTCCTTATAATGACAATAATAATTTCATTATTATTATTTTTATAATTATTATTATTATTATTATTATTATTATTATTATCATAATTATTAGAATATGCTGTCCAGACATGCATAAAATAAACCTCCCTAATATGCAGTTCTGTTTAAATATTGTAAATAACAAGTTGATATGATAATTCAAACTTATTAAAATAAGTGAAAATGACAGAAGTAATGTTGTATTTACTTAAATGTGTATCATAATTGGCATGCCTGATAACTCCCGAATATACATATTTTAACCCAAAAATATCATTCTGTGGCCGGTTTTACAGACCTACTTCTACTACGGTGAGGTTTGCATTTAACTTTAACTGACAAATTTTACATCTGCGTCTACGACCCCTGACGTGTCGGACCCGAAGGTGACAGAGGAACATAAAACGCAGTGTACATACCGTTGAAAAGGTCGGTCCGTGGATGTAATATAAGCACATTTATGTGCCATGAAGTCAGTGTATAAGTGTGTAAAATGTATACATGGCATAGTAAATGATTAAGTATCAACAACAGTTATAGTATTTTAGACGCAGGTATTTTAAGTAATATTTCTGAAAACCTTTCCTTGATGCGTACTGTATTGCGGACATTTCTCAGTTTCGGATTAGTGATGGTGTATACACATGTATATATATATTCTGTAAAATGGTTTACCAGTGACAGGAAAATATTGGTTTCATAGGTCCCATGAAAAGGTTTACTTAAAAATGCTAGAACGAATTTGGTCTAATTCTTGAGGACAACTGATATTCGCTTCGGTCGGTCCAGCATTAATCAATTGGTTTCATATTCGCGAGGGTTCGATTTTCGCGATCTCAGCATAGAGTAAACTATACATAATGTATCCATTATTTTATGAAATACTTAATCATATTATTCATTTCATCTTCCTTTGACATGATCGAAAGATATCTGTTAATTTCTATTCGCGAATTTGAAACTCTCTCAAACAAAAAGCCGACCATAGTTAAGCCGACCTGCCCATAAAACGAATATAAGGATGAGCGCAGGAGGCTGACACAGGAGGGTTGAAAGAATGTGTTGGTTATGATGTTCATGTCTCGCTACTGATGACAATGACACAAAACATTTTTTTCATGAAAAAGGATTCTAAGTTGTTTGGGGATATAGTTATAGCAATGTTATATATGTAAGAGAGTATTAAATTTCTCCTATCAAGGAGCTGCGCACGGCCTGATTTGTTTTACTGGGTTTTTTTAATAATAGAATATTTGTTTTATTTACAAAATTCTCACTTTAGTTGCTGTATTACAAATTTTGATTCTTATAAAATTTTAATAGGATGGTTAAGTCAGGACAGAGACGACCTACCTTACAGTCCAGTGGGGTATACCCGCAATAATGGCAGTTACTGAAAACTATTTTACCGCAACATTTATCTTTAAGGAGATGCTCTCCAAATATAAATATATATTTGTCTGTGTGTGTTTATGTGTTTGTGTGTGTGCATTTCCTACCTGAAGCACATTCGTTCATTAATACCAGAAAAAGGAACAGTGCGACAGCTAACTTTTCCATATTCTTCCTATGGTTTCTTCATAAAGCCGAACGACGATTTATAATTTCAATTGGAACGTTACATTTGTGTTGTTGTAGATCATCACATGTTTGTTATTACAGCAAGAAATGAAAACCAAACTTTTTTTTAAATATGTGCATCTTCATTCCTCTGTACCGTTCACGTTCCCAAGGAAATTAGAAAAAAATACACCGATATTCCTCTTCGCAATGTCAAATGTAATCATTCCTGATGATAACAGATCTGTCACTGTGCCTCCCGTCTGTTCTCTGCCATTGGTAAGTGAATCATCAGATCATAGCTCTGTTACAAGCAACGATATTGATAACATTCGCACGGTCAAATATTTAAAACAGTTTTCAAATTATAAGCCGACCAGCGCATTTTGACAAGCGGCCTTTTTTGGCTTATTATCAAACACACCTTTACTCTGTAAAGTGAAAATTGTAATGAAGGACTCGGCCTGTATTACTCCTGTCTGGCTTCAGACTTTCACTTTTGTTGTTACAGCGGCCATGCTCTGCCGGTCACATCCTATGTTAGTTCCTATATTGATCCAAATATGAAAGCAACTTTGTCATAAAGTCAGATTAAGCCAGGTTCCGTCCACACGGAGCTACAATTACAGGTAAATAGTATTAATCAAAGGTGCATGTAAATGTTTGGATAACAATCGTCGTACAACCAGCGGGTAAATGTAAATTACAACAAACCCCGTCACTTCTGTTAAACTACTCGTTAGTCATTAGTGTTTTGGTTACTGTTGTTGGGTGGTGAAACGTTTCCGTTCTCCTTAATAGCGGTGTGTCCAAAGGGATGCTTTACCTAGCAAATACACTAGGTCACTTTGAAGACTGATCGTTATACTGACAACCCGCCCTAGATGTCCGCAGCCAAGGACTAGGACTTACTCTATTTTTGATTCCATGTTCAATATTATGCTAAAATAACTAATGAAATTTGCGGAAGGAAATCTCAAAACATTTAATGTCGGATAATCTTACAATTTTCTGTTATCCAGCAAAGTATACAAAGTGAAAGACTGCAAGTTTAACAGGAAGCATATCCCGCGAATATCAACTGATCTAATAACGAATGTTTTTCGTCATAACCAATCATCAATACAAACTTTGAAACTTCATGGCTGTGTGGTAGATTTTCGGGCGCAATCGCTGGGCAAAGGAAGGGCACGCGTGTTTACACACACACACACATATACATATTTGTTGAGGGTTGGAGTTGGGGTACTTTATATGCTCTAAATCATGAACCAATCTGTGTGTAAAATCGTTAATTTAATCCAGAAAATTAAAACAATTCTGTCCAGAAACTCGTCAGAGTTCTAATATATTGGTATCTCTTTAAAAATTCAGTGGTTGAAAATCCGTTTCAATGTTTGAAAACAAATTAACTCAGCAAATACGAAAGTGAAATTCATGGTTGATTAACCCTAAATTAAGACAAATTAAGAAACAATAACCCTCAAACAAATCTTTGTCTACACTGTCTAAAACATGTTGCAAACATGCTTTGAAAACAGATTTCACACTGCTCCTTTTACAAATAGATATCTTTATGACATGTCAAAATAAATATTGTGGTTTTGTAAGGAAACATATGTTATGAGTCAGTTCTGGATCCTTTTGCTTCAAAAGGTTCGAATTTCCTAACGATATACTGCCTTACAGTTAAATGGCCAAAATAATGATACTTATAAAAGTTGTTACCTCAGTCTCAGTTTTGATTGCCAAACAGCTTCTATAAGATTATTCCAACAAGATTTTAGAAGACTTCAGTTATCCTGATACATTAAAAACATACTACTCATGAACATCGTCTTGCCATTAGCGAAAATCTTTCGCAATGGTCTTTATGGACCAAAATAAATGAATATATAAAAATGTTAGATAAATGGAGTAATACACTACCTTAACTATTTAACAACACGGTCATTATAATTACAGATGGATTTCATTTGTTTCATTGTATGAAATATATTACCTTACGAATAATGAGTAAGCTCTCAAAAGGTAAACTCGAATTGTAATCTCTTTAACAACATTCTAGTTAGTGGCTGGTAATGTTGTCTTTGTCGATAATTGGGTACTATAAGGAAACATGTTATATAAGACGGACAGATATGTCCGGTGATTACAAGGAATACATTTGATTATGATTTAGACTAGTTGGCTGATAAATAATAAAAAAACTGACTTTAACGTTAGTTTATTTTCAGGGCCAATTAATTCTGATATACCAAATCACATGGGCTCTTGTAAAGAAGCCTCATCCTAAAAACGTAACCTTAAAGTAAAATTTACAAAAATGACTACAATGAAAATAAACAATACAGTACGCACATCAAAAGATACGGAAAAATACGGAACAACTTTCCAACCTGTGTTGTTTTGAGTATATAACTCCATTACAGAATTTATCGCAGGTATAGCTATGGTGTATAGCTGTATCGATTGGTTAGCTGTATAGTCTCCAGGTTGTAGCTCAAACGTCCGACCTCTATGCTGTTCCAGCGGCCACAGGCGGCCTCGGAAAAGCAATGTCCTCGGCATGACTCCTGTCTGTTGTGCGTCTATATAATAAACCGCTAAGTGTTATTATGTACGCCACAGAGCACAAAGCATTGTTAAAAGAGTTCTAAAGGTTCACGGCATTCTTTCGGGATATCGATTGGTGCTTTAGGAAAGATTGTGCATTATCAATAAGCATAATTTATCACTATAACCTTACCTACTTCAGCGGGGATATTTACATTTCCACTCTTAAATTATTACTAATGCACCATTATCAATTTGTATACAGACAGTTATATAATGATCAACAAAGGTGATGTGGTGGTCCAACCGATGTAACGACTTTACCGTTTTGTGCAATAGAAACTAAAGATGATTTTAGTTGAGTGAAAAGGTTTCTATATTACACGATATTTTGAAAAAAAAAATAATTACTTTTTCGACAAAATGTAAAAGCATTGCAACAATATATGTGCAAAAGCTTTCATGGCTATATCTATCGTAAATTATCCATATTAAGATAATTCAATGCCATCCATAAATGTGACCTGATAAGCAAAGTCGGATATAAGCGATATTTTTTGTGGGCGTTTTTGGTGTTCATTGTGTTGATTGTTAAATCTTTTGCATTCTGTGACGGTGTCAACTAGACCCGGTGTCTAGCAGGTATTTATATACCCTTGTCTATAAGCGTAGATTGTCGGTGTCTTTGAAAGGCCACGGTGATTTCTCTGTAACGGACTTCAAAACGAGTATCGCATTTTTGCCAACGGACAGGTAAATCTTGAAATTTAAACCTGTTGTGAGCGCTTCCAAGAACAGTCCGAGGACATTTTATGTACCTGATAGCGTAAGAAAGCATATTTGGTTAACTAGAGCTGGATATTTGCAGGAGACATCAGCTGTGAAAGAAATTGACTCCAAGTCAAGATAGAATCGTCTGTGCGCTAATTAGTGAGTACTGCGTGTCTTGAGAGTTATACCAGTACTTCAACGAGGGACTGCTGGTGGTCGCAGCTCCGTGTATCTACATGTGGACTGATTGTACTGTGAAAACGAGATCAATCGGTGAGCCGGGCAGCGCAACATTCCGATGTCACGTGTGTCATGTGATCAGGAGAAGTGAAACCAAGGGACTAGTCTGTGTAATGTGAGTAACGAACTTGGTGGTTGTTTCTGTGATTATAATCGAATTTTTATTATCATCAGTGCTTGTTTGTGTGGAGCGCCTCTTAAGAGGAACGAAAGTGTATGTTTTCTTTCATATAATGATTTGTTTTTGTTATCTCATGTCTTATTTATCTTTTGGAGTGTACGTATTCACGCATTTCAGCCAGTTGGTTTGAAAGTTAAAAGGACCTGGTCATTCACATCTCTTTTGGTGTCTCACAGAGTGATACATGGGTGTTGGTCTTCTGGTTGTCCGCAGTTTTATCGGAGGTGAGCCGACGGAGAAAAATCTCACCGTTCCTCCGTTGTGATTCTCCCGTTTTCAATCAGATATAACGAATTACAATGATTTAGCCAATTTTTGCATCGTGCAGCGAAGTTTTACTTTAAAACAGCCCACATTAAGCGAACAATTTTTTATAGTAGATTGCCGACTTGTTTTCCTCAGTGTATCAAAACATCAGTCATTTTTTCTTGATGTACTGTAAAAATGAATAAAACATAATAGAATATCCAGATTGTTACCAGATATACTGACGTACAGACAGAAAGTGATTCATCCATTACAGTCGGCGATCTTGGAAAGGGTACAGCTTATGGGATATTGGCAAGTCTGACGTCATAACAATGTCTTTTTATTGGATAAACGTTTCGTCGATTTTATCCTTGAAGAATCCTTATCTAATGAAGAGAAAATGTCAATAATGTTAAAATAGTTCCCGTTCAGTAATCCACATGGGGAGCCAATTATATTAGCGAGTATTTATATAGACATGTAATCGATTAAGCCTTGGTAGTAAATCGCACCAGACTTCTTAATGGCAGGTGTTATTCACAAATCTTATGCTAAAGAACGTTTCCCTGTCACAAAGACACCGCATTTAAACATTTAAAAAACCATGATACACCCGATAAACAAAGCGATCCACTGAGATTAAAATAAACGGCAAAGAGCGCTATATACTCCGAAATAAATGTTTTGTAGCTGCCGGTTCTTCAAAGGGTATGTTGGTATCTCAAGTAATTTGGTCAGCTAAACGCTTAGAACAATATATGCAGCAATCTTACAAGTATGGACATATTTTACATAACTGTGAATCTTAATCGTTGCCAATATTTTTAACTCTTGGCTTTTATCTAGTTTACACACTAAGCAGACGGGATACCCTGCAGGAACAAAGATATTATAGGCCTTAATATAGTCAAACTGGTTTGGAACCAGAGACATTGCACGCAGTAAGAAAGTTGTGTATCAGTACGTGATGGTGTGCTGTGTGCAGGCGTCCATTACGGATAGTCCACCGAATGCGACAGCGGGGTCAGCCGTATGGCGTGTTCGGGTCAAACTCGTAATGTGAACTTCGTGAAACAAGTCAACAACTCTTTTTGCAGCCCCAGGAGCTGTGCATATGTATTTCGGCGTATAATCATAAAATCTATTTGCTATATTGGCTGTCTCACTTCTGGGAATTTAGCCAAAACATACCATTCATATTATGAACATATTGTAAATTATGATTTTGTTATTATAAATTTTATTGGGTATCTGTGAGTCTTTCTTGAGTTTGTGTATGTTGCGTGACCCAACCCTGACAAATTTCTAGTAACACGTAACAAGTATATTAAACACATTTACACAAACACTGGTATCTTTTACACGTGGTTGACACTTATCTGCTGACGAACCACATTTATTAAGGTAAAAATTACGTTCACATTTATTCAATTTTGGAAAAGTAGTTCTTGTAATTGCCACAAACTGCTTAACCGTCAGATAGGTTGATAAATAAGATTGCCTATTTACCAGAGTGATACTTACACCATATTTTCTTGATCAGACGCTGGGCCTTCAATTGTCGCATGTCTTATTTACTGGCCGGTTCAAAACATCATATCACTAAAACTTAACGCCTGCCTTAATTAAACTACGCTCTGAACACAGCGCGTGACCTCCTGGTGACCTTCCACTCACACGCTGTGAGAAATAGCAGGATTCTTCGGGTTTTGGCAACACCAGTCAATTTGCGCTGGATAAAGTAAAACCTGATTGGCTCTGCGTTTAAACAAATGTGCAGCACTGGTAGAAGAAATTTGATTGGCTTAGCGTGTAAACAAAGACGGCTGTGCCCGTGGCAAACTCGTGTAGCACTGCATGGAGGAAAGAAAATATGCAGACAGTGGGGGATAACTGACCTCAGGCCACACCAGCAAGTCAGTATAGAGATTGTGTTGAAAGTTGACGATTGCATCGTGTGTATTCCAACGGGGGTGAAAAAACTGCAGTGCAAAGTGCCCGATATCTCGAAGAACATCCGATTGTGCTGGTGATATCTGCAATGTGATTGATTAAATATTACGCTGGGGGGATTCCACAGAGACAGCACCGCCTGGTGCCAAAACCTGACCGGCAACCGCGGTTTAATGCAGCAGGTTGTGTAGCGAATAGTTGAGCGTAGCGTAACCGCTGCTTATGGAGCATAGCCTTAAACTGAAGCCGATATTTTTCAGGAAGATAACAGTCCTCAAGCGCTCACACGGCTGTTATGACAAAAAATGTAATACATATTCTCGCTGGCTGAAACACCGCGCGTTGCAGCTCACAATTGGACCTCCGGTCATGAGGCCTTGTTATAGTAAAAATACCAAATAGACTGTGTTTAGCAACGCATAGAGCCATAACAAGGTGTTGACCAGCCATAAGTGAGATACTGAGACTGTGTACCGTGATGGTTTTGCTGGAACACTTTGGTATAAAGCAAAACTGAACTGATAATCTGAAGAATTGACATAATATTGCCACTGATTATGTCCCTTCAAAAATGTTACTTGGTAAACCACAGCTGCGAGTCACAGAAAATACAGAAATGTCCATGACATAAATGTACAGTGTCAAGACATAATGCCATAACATGGTTCCCCTGCCATTTGATTCACTTTATTTTATGATTAATAGTTTTTTTTCTTTCCACCTGCATTATATAAACCTTCATAATAACAGCACTGAATACGAGACAATTAGTATATGACTGACACGTCTAATCATTCTGGTTAATTAAACGACCAGTTGCAAATATACTACTGTAACATATTATTATGTGTTCTAGTCCAAGTTCCCTTTGTCATATCTATGGTACTAATCACATAATGTTTATCCGTGTCATACAGACAGTGTTTCACAATATATTTGCAAATTTGCTCGCTATTACGGAGGTAATTACTTCTACTGGTGAACCAGTTTCAGACCAAGGAGTAACAGTAATATTTTGGGTTGTGATAATTCGTGTTCCACTTCTTCTTCTATTTCGACTAGTCGTGGGACCGTCTCGTGCGTCATGCAAAAAGATATACCCTGAACGTATGTAGTGTTTGTTTCATGTACTGTAAATAAACTGTATTTTGTACCATTCTCAATTTTAAATTCTACGATACGTAAAAAAAAATAAATCGTTTCTTTCACATCATGGTTGAAGACAAGCCCTGTTTCTATATATCTGATTATGGTCAACAGGGGCTTTTCTTTCTAACAAAATAAGTTTATTTAGAATTACTACTAGATATATAATAAAGAGCAGAGCATTTACACCGTGCGGTTTCGGCAGCTCATTGTCTTCAAACGAAATTGTATTTAATTTGGCTTGTATCACGTAGTGGGGGGGGGGGGGGGGTGAATAAGGACTGCATTTACGACCTATTTTGTCACTAAATGTCACGTAAGGAGTAAATGCTTAGGTATTATGTGACAAATTAATTTGACCTTTGCTGAACATCATGTCAAACTATGGGTTTCAACAGACACAAACTGAATATTCAATATGTTTAGGTTGGGTTAAAGGAATATCCGGCGGTGGGGGGAGGACTTCCGTAGGAAATAAAGAGGTACCGCAAGTGTATACTTCATCACGATGACATTTCCTTTGTTCACCAAAGTATAATGAAATAACTCAGTTTCGCTAAAATGTCTAAATTAAGGACTTAACTCTTTCGCAAAAGAGGAAACAAATTCCTGTTTGTGTACACAGTTAATAGTAAGGTCGTTAAAATAGGAAAATCAGGGTGTCACAAAAAGACGTGACAATGTGCTTTCTAATACTACTAATATTCAACTTATATCTTTACCTGTGTACATCTGGTATACTTTGATGGGTTTCAATTATCGATTTGGGGCTTACGAAAACAAACACATAATGTGTAAAATAAATGGAACTGCTTTTTAAGTGACACAAATGAATGTATGTCAACGGTTGATTTCAGAATACTCCCTGACGCTTGTGTACAACATGAAGAAACACGAGGTAATAACAATCATTATTTTTATTAAAATAATTTTGAAACGACATTCGTTGATGGTATATATAAACGATATAACTTAGAGCATAACTTAAAAGACAAACTTAGAAGACATTCATACTCCTTTGCAAGTGTGACTTAATGCATAAGTGACGCCAACTAACTTGTGAACGTTTTGTTACGTTGTTAACGTTAAGGTTACTTTACTCATTTTGACCCAGTTTGATTTCAGCGTTCTTTTGTCACCGCTTATATTGAGCTTTCCTTTCAAGAATACATGTAACGGCTTCAAGTCAATATGCCAGAATGGGACACATTGCTTTAAATTTTATGTCAAGTTTAGAGAGCAGCTGATTGGTGTCCTATTGTTTTAGATAAAAATATAGATAACACATTTATATATTTTCTCAATGTATATTCAGCCGAGAGAGAATATAATTTTAAACGGCTTTTGAGTTTCATAAAGTTTCTAAGATTAATGATAGGTTCGTCCGGTCCACCACCTAATTTGTTTGCAAATATGAGCTAATGGCCAAGAAATCAGAAAGCGTTATTTTTGCCGAAAATTACAATTTTTAGTGTTGCTAATATCAGTATTTGTTGTGGTATTCCAAAATAAAGGGATCTGTGGTTGTTGCAAATACACAAAAATTCATATTGAGCGAATTAATAAGAGATGACAAAGATGGTACCTTATCGAGCTTTTGAAATTTTTTTTAAATTGTTGACAGCAGATTTTCTTTATCGTCTTGACAACGATACTGAATTCCCATGAGACTTCCGCACTGGGCAAGTATCACGTTCGGATTTTTTTTTTAATTCATAGGAAGTTAAATATGAACGATTTTAAACATCAGTTGCAACTTACTTATAGATGACAAAATGATAACTTTTTTAACACATTTATTGTAGAACATGATATTCTTTACTCTAATACAGAAATCAAAATAAGAGGATGTCCAATCGAGAAAATATACATGACATATTTACCTTCTCTCTAGGTATAGTGTTATATAAATTCAACATATTATCATAGGTATTCTATTGAACATTTTTTTGTTCTTTACTTTGAGTATATAAGAAAAATGCGCGCTCTGTTTGTGTATTCTTATAAAATTGTCTCCAGTTGACAATGATATCATGACATACGTTATTATTTTTTAACAATAGTAAAATCAGCGTTATGCTCGTTATCTTAATGTATCATTAGCTTATTGTAGTTGTCATAGGAAAACTTTCCGACTCAAGAGATGACGCCATCAGCAAAGCCCATTGTCCTCCAGGCTATGTCGCCCACCGGTGCACATGTGTAAATCCAAGATCATGCGATGGGGCTGAATTCCGAAAGAGCACGTGCTATGTCTACAATGCAAGGACAAACCTTATCGGGTCAAAGGTAGACATTTTAATGTCCCTTAACTAAAAAATAATGGCGATTTAGTATTCGTTTTAGACAAGACACCTAATTCGCCCAGTGCTGGCACCGTCTTTAAATCGAAGGTACAGAAATCACGATAGGAATGAACGTACTGTTAAGGTTTTCATAGAAGGGGCTAGAGAAAAAAAACAAAAGTCATGGTTGTTGTTTAGAAATGATAGCAAATCTCTGGCCATTTATCGAGCTATCATCCTTTTGAAGTAAAGTCTGGAAACGTGGACTTGAGCACTTTGGCCCGGCGACTTAATCCCTAGACTACGTCCTTACCGTATCCTACTTTGCAAAAAGGCGCCTCTGTTGTAAACATGGTCTATATACATGTCGGCAGATTTTAAACAACACCATTTTTCTTCACCGCAGGCCCATTTGACTTGTGTTCGCATTAGAAAAAACAACCAAAGATATATCAACAAGCATGCTAAGGGCATACTGCCTAGAGTGTCATGTCCACCAGGAACTACCACTGTCAACTGTGCATTGTTTGATCCGTAGGTATTTTTGGTTCAATAGAACGCTGTTCTCGATTTTGTTTCTAATATTAAAAAGAAAAAAGAAAACATTTATACTAAAAATACAACGTAGAAGTTCAATGACATTTCCATTCAGTTTATTAACACCATTATTAAATAATAATCATTATTTTTTAGTTGTAGTAATTTGATTAATTAAATAATATTAAAAATAATAATTGTTATTAATTTGATAAAGTATTATTAACTATTATTATTATTATTATTCGATAAATTATCATTATTAGTATCATTACTATAAATTAGATCCTTACTATTGTTTGCGAATAATAAAATAGTAGTTGAAATTGTGAACAGATTGGGCCAGGAGTTCAAATGGTAACACTCCATCGGTAGACAATATATTTCCGGACTTATTCCAAACGAATATTCTGTCCAGGGATATTAAGTGTATTACACTTAGTTATAATTAAATATGTTAACAGATTGTCTCATAGAAACTTACCAGTGGAGAAACAGGCCGTTATGAAAGATAACCGATGTGTGGTTCCATTGAGTGTGTGTGTTCTTCACAGCAGGTGCCGGGTTCAGGTCAGGTGCCAGTGTGAGTGTGATTCAAGATACCAAATGTTATATTAAGATAAATCGTGTACTAATATAGTTTTCATTTTAAAAGACAGGCGTCTTTGCTGGGTTTATAATATAGCATTAGATTCATAAATAAATACATATATCATAATTCATAAAAAAATTGGATATTATACCAAGTACAAAACAGTACAAATAATATATACTAACTTTTTTTTCAAGTTTATTTCAATAGTGGATGAAAATATGTATATTAAAAAGATGATTAAACATATGAAGTATACATTTTTTTCGAAAGCAACATGACTATGTTGTGTCTTATTAGAATTAACCAATCATATGGAAGTGAATATATTACAATGCAAATATTAATGTCATATTCAAGTATATCCATACGTTTTAAGTTTTTTTCCCCCAATGTTCTGTGGTTTAAGTAAGTTATTGCGGGGACCCAGGTGATATACCGAACGCAGAGAAGAACGGGACTAATTATTATTTTAACGACACCGTGGAATATGTTTGCCATGAAGATTACACAATGTCAGGAAACCGGTCGAGTAAGCTGAGGTGTCGCGAAGCTGGAAGCCGGGTTGGTACATCTCCGGATTGTAAAGGTAAAAGAAAAGAAAATATGATGTCCGAGGAAATTTTTTTTTCAAATCGTAAAGTTGGGAAAAAATCTCGACCAAAATATACTCTATATGCGGGTTGAAAGCAGAAAATGTAACGGAACCAAAGTAGAAGACCATAAAAAATGTGTAATAACACTGATTTTATCTCATCGATAGATAACTGTATTAAAAGAAGTTAAAAGCGTATCCTAATATGTTTCCATATTAGACTTGTCGGGATATAAAACTACGTGCATAAAATATTACTTATGAGCTGTTTAATAAATTGATAATCATACCATATGTCGTAATAAACCGCCTTCCTCTATCCATTTTGTTAGCTAAGTCGCCGAAAGTGGATGTCTTAACATTGTCTAGCGAAACAACGAAAATGACACTCGAAAGAGGTGGGATGTCCTCGACATCGCGACCATTCAAACTTCATCCTGATCTGGCGACTAAAACTAACGTCAACTTCAAGACCGACAATGTGACACGAGAAGCACCCAGGTACTTCAAAATGTCTGACGGGTTCACGTACAAGAGCAGCTGGCCCTGGATTGGGGTAGGACCCGGCGTTGTCGTAGTTCTGTCATTGCTTACACTGACACCCCTACTGGTGATGAAACAAAGGGAGAAGCGCCGAACTGATACAGTTATGGATTTTATTGAATAAGTTTTCCATAAGAAAACTTGATTCGCTAACTGTCTTGCTACGGGATATCCCAACAACATTTTCAAATGAACTGTCGCTGGTGCAATATAAACCAAGAAAAACATTACTATAACTGCAATCCATTCTTAATAATAATGTACATACTTGATGAAACACAACTGAGACACGGATTTTTTTCTTGTTATCAGTAAATATCAGAATAAAATGTGTAAAAACTTCCTGAAAAAAAGGGATCTCTATTGATTATTTTATGGAGTTATTAATCCATCGATTTCTGCTAGCGGAGTGATCAGCCTATAGTTTCGGTGACACTGCATCACTACCGGTAAAAATGTCGACCACTGGCCTCTAATTTATTTCGAACTTTTAAATATACATTATAAATTTATATTGTTTGTGCGGATAGAATAAAGACTTACGATACACTTTAAACTCAATTTTAATTAGGAAATCAAAATAAAAAATCATAGCAGTGGCAGAAGTTTGGAGGAAGTTAGCTGATATGAGAGTATTCACAAAAAGATCTGGGGTGTGAAACAAAGAAATACCCGGTACTGTATACATCTTAATGGTAGGATAGAGATGTAGGAGGTAATGAGGGCCTTCTGATTTAAAGATGTCAGAGTTATTTTCACCATGAGCTTTCCAACAGGGAATGACATATTTCTTTCCAAATCCACGATTAATATGAGCCACAAGGGCTCACTGTACGCCGGGCGCATACTTATACAATGCATTCATTGGTCCTGCTATGAGTTTATAAATGAATTAATTCATTTATGGCTTGCACATTAATTCATCCCTCCATCCCTCTATCTCTCCATCCATTCATCTATCCGTCCATCCACCCATTGCATTCATTCATTTATTCATTCATCTATTCATTCATTTATTCATCTACCCATTCATCTATCCATCCATCTATCCATCCATTAATTAATGAAGTCATTCTTTCATTCATTCAAATGATCATTATTAAGAACGTATTTTTCTTGTAACACTAGATTGCAAAATGCTCACTTTTCTCCTTTACACATTTTCACATGAAGAAAATCGTTCATACCTTATATCGAAATGTAGCTTACCAACAAACCAAACAATGAACCGATGGTGGCGAAAACCTATCACTTAATTCTATTCTAATTAATACATACGTGCACACATAATTATAGACCTAGGTGTTCCCTTGGCCTTCATACCGGCCAGTTCACATATTTTATTTAACAAATGTTTATTTATGCCAATCAACCAATACTCTGCAATCACACGCTTGACACGTTTTGTCCTGCTGTTGAAAACATGCTCCCTCTCCTCTAGGTATGTAAGTTTACATTGTGCATTCATGTATCACGTTACTAAACACGCTTTGTAATTGGTGCTCTTCAGTGTGGTAAGTGTACTCCGATAGCCTTCGTAATATGTATTGTATCTACCTCCTTGGAAAGCGCCTCGGTAATAAAAAAGGTATTCCTCTGATGTGGTTTACCCTGTAGAATGTTGATGTAATAACAATTACGGCGCTCCGATTAAGAGCACAACCTGTAACTGAAAAGCGTTCACAGAGCACATACCTCCGCCAACACTTATATTTACACCCAGATCCGCTACAAAATTTAATCAACCCCCAATAATTAATGGGATTCCATTGAACACATGAGGCAAAACACTGACATGAAGGGAAATGCCTATTGTCTATCCTTCTATAAAGAAATCAGTGAAATGCATGAAGAACATTTTTTTAAATTTATGTGGTTAAACCAATGAAAGATTTTTGGTTATTATCTTTTTGTACAGTCTTGAACTGATGGTGAATTTTTCGATGTGGCCCCGTTTTGACTGGGGGATGGAAGGTCCGAGGCACTTAATATTTCACTTTTATTTACTTGTGCATATATGGTAGAACACTCGCCAGAAAACGCTGAACTGAGCTGTGATGGAAAAAAAACAGAATACATGTAAATATACTACACCTTCAACATCGAACGTCGCGTCCGCTGCGCCGCTACGCCCGGGACTGCAAACATAATAATTTAAAAGCTGCATTCTTTCTGCTTAGCGGCGCCGCATAAATACCGGACGTAAATGTTGCACAGCTCCTGTAATACTCCTGCGTTCAGTGCAAACCGCGCAGACTCGGACTCTCAAGAGAACGACTCTGCTGTTTAGGTATTGTTGGAGTCAAAATCTGACCCCCAAAATGCACAGGGTCTTCTACACACAGCATCGGCGTAAGTATAAATGAAGTGAAGAGGACAACGTAGTCTGTTAAAGTGTTTACATAAAAACTGTTTAAAGGAGGAAAATTACTTGTTTTTGTGGTACATACTTCACGGAATAAGTCATATTTTGTGAGCATGTGCATGTGAAATGTAAACAGAAGGCGTTTCCTGTAAATGCAACAAATTTTGATTTTGAAGTTGACATCTGAGACAAGTAGTCCCGGCCGTCCCAGAGTGCCCAAACAGAAGAGGTTCGTTTTGAGTAGAGCGACACCTGGCGGAAGGGTGTGTTCAGTCTCACTGGGCCTTTACGCGTACATGTAACGGTACACCCGCGATCAATTTAGCAGGCATAACCTTGAAGTAATTAACCCAACCACTGCAGCCCTTAAGCTCCTTTCACACATTCACGTTTGGTCGTACGTTTGGCCACGTTTCGCAACGTTCTCGGAGAACGTGGGTGGTCGTGGAGGTTGGAAATAGTCGCCGCCGAGGTACGCTCATTGTTCGTCCATTGTACGTTGTCATTACGTCCAGTACGTTCGACTTACGACTGGATCGCGAAATAAAACGTGCGATCCCCGTACGCTTTTAGTACGTCCACAACGCCCCCTGTACGATATTCTTACGTTGTTAATACGCTTACTGCGACCATTTTACGCTGTATCACGTCAACCTTACGATCGATTTACGTGTGTACTACGTGTTTCGCGACCTTAGGACGCTCAGTGAGCGTTGTTTGCGTCTTTTGTACGACTCGAGTACCAAGTATATATAAACCCCGGTTGTTTTGAGTAGCTTTCATTTCCAGTCTGACTTCCGATGGGTGAACATCATACCAGCTATTGCAAGACACATGTTGGTGGCAATATATGTTGCCATTCTGAATGATTTGATTGCTGCAAAAGAAAGCGCCTTGGCTGTTTTGGCGGGGGAGGTGCGGGACGATGGGGAAACGGCGCGAGAGATGGGTGAGGCCTTGGCTGCAAACCAGAATTCTCTTCGGCCAGTACGAGCAGCTGATGATGGAGCTGGAGATGGCTGACAATGCCAGCTTCAAGAACTTTCTTCGCCTCGAACCGCAAAGGTTCTATGAACTGCTGGAAAGAGTTGGTCTTCGCATTCAACGTCAAGACATCTTCTGGAGGAAAGCACTGCCTCGAGGCTTTGCATGAAGCTAGCCTGCACCCTCAGGTTCTTGGCCACTGGCTACACATACAAGTCTCTGATGTACAACTTCCGAGTGGCGCAAAACACCCTTGCTCGGTTCATATCGGAGGCAATTATTTCGGAATATGCTGATGAAGTCCTCGCCATACCTACCACCATCCAGGGTTGGCTGGACATTGCTGAACTTTTCTCCAGAAGAGGTAATTTTCACTTCTGCCTTGGAGCTATAGACGGCAAACATATCGCAATCTGGTGTCCTTCGAGATGCAGATCAACATATTACAACTATAAGGGCGTCAATTCCATTGTTTTGATGACCCTTGATGATGCGGACTAATATTCATTTGGGTTGATGTTGGTGCCAATGAATCAAGTTCGGACAGTCAGATATTCGGGACCTGCGAACTCAAGACTACAACAGAGGACGGTACTATTGTTTTCCCTCCACCCACACCACTACCAGGAGATAACTAGGATCTACCCGATTTATTATCGGAGATGATGCTTTCCTTTTGAGGACCTGGGATTATGAAACCCTGCTGTCGAAATCTCACAGATGAAGAGCGGATATTTAATTACAGGCTTTTAAAAGCCAGAAGAGTGGTTGAGAACGCCTTTGGAATATTAGTGCAACGATTTGCCTGTTTGTTGACTACTCTGAAACTGTCTCCAAGGAATGTGGAAAGCGCGACTCTGGCTTGTTTTTGCCTGCACAATATAATGCGGTGACGCTATCCTGCTATGCAAAATGCTCTCTTAAGCAGCGAGGACCTGCAGGGTATACCTGGTGCCTGACGTCAAGGACAAAACTTAAACCAGGCCGTGGCAACAGTGCAACAAATGTAGCCAAAAATGTGAGGGATTATTTATCAAGGTATTACTCGCATCCTGTAAGAGCTGTGCCATGGCAGGCTGCAAGTGTTTTCCCAGAACCATAACATTTTTTAAAGCTACATTTCAGTGCATACCAAGAGATACCAAGCAATAATAATTGTTAGTATGTTGAAACGTGGTTTTGTAAAATTGCAATGTATGCAAAAAATTGGAAGTTGTTTAAAATGTTTATAATTTTGTGATATATTATTATTAAAAGTTGATTGTGCATTTGCCTTTTCAATAGAAATTATTACTTTATTATATGCTTTGTTCCATAGTCTAAAAATGTAGTCTGAAAAAAGTAAATATAAAATATAAAAATTACACATTTATTTCTACATACACCCAATAGTTCAACAGTTAGTACAGGATTAGAATACCTTATTGGTAAAATAGAAAATAATACATTTGCTACCGCCCTTATAATACGAAATGTAATTTCTCACAGTTATTTGATATACACATGCCAATTAATCTTAGTTATTCATGTTCCCCATGTTATGCTTACATCCTTTATGTTATTTTAAATGAGAGGGTCTTGCCTACATCTGGCAACTGTCACACCAGTGAAGAGTGTTATACAGTGTGTAACCATCTGATAAAAAAAGGAAAGAAAATAGTATATTAATATTTATTATTTTAAACTATTTATTATTTTATTTTATTTATTTTAAACTACAATAAACTATAAAATTTCTGGGTATTGTGGAATAAGGAATTGGGACCAAGTTTATGATTCATTTTGTTACGCTTCGATATTTGGACTTAACTTTTTTATTGAAATACCAAATAAAATCTATTAAAAAAATGACGCACTGAGAACGTCGAGATGACGTGGTAAGAACGTGCTGAAAACGTACAACAGACGCCATGGACGTTCACAGAAAGTGTAGAGAACCTAATTGGGACTTCTTGGACGTAAAAACAAAATGCAAAACGCCAAGGACGCGCTGATGACGTAATAAGAGCGCACAATGAACGTAGTATGGACGTACAATTGACTAAGTCAAGAAATGATGGCGACCACCCGCGTTCTATGTACCTCCTTCGCACGTCCTTTGTACGTCCACTACGTTTTTTGTACGTTGCATACGTTCTGAAGTACGTTTCGGCACGTTTGCCGCGATCGACCGCGCTCAAGTTTTACAGGAAAACTTTGTCGTAGAGGGTTGGCGATCATGGCGACTCTGCGACGACTTCTGGAGACCATTGTACGTTCAACACCGCGACCACCACGTTTCCCGAGAACGTGGTGATCGTAGTGGCTAGAACGTGTATGTGTGAAAGGGGTTTAAAGCCCAGGTCTCACTTAGGCCCCAGTCACACGGACCACAGGTGTTACTACCGTGTTTTATGTACCCCCGGTTCGTCCCGGTTTTCCAACCGGGAAGAACCGGGACGAAATTTCGTAAAATCCACCGTGGAGGTCTCGACGATCGTCAACGGTCATCATCTTCCCCGGTGTCAGTACGGTATTGCATGGTATACTCACGGTTTCTCCCGGTGGCACTAGGGTGTCAATAAGGTGACACTACGGTGCCCAAGGTGTCATTACGGTTCACCACGGTAAGACCCACGGTGTAGCTGTTTGACCTACGATTCTATACGGTGCCACTACGGTGTTGCTACGGTACTTACGGTGCTGCTACGGTGGATTTACGGTGGACTTGCGGTTGTCACGGTGCTACTAAGGTCCTACTACGGTGTTACTACGGTTTATTACGGTAGACACGCCGTGGGCTATAAAAGAGCGGTAGCACAAGCATTCCAGCACAGTTTGAAAATAACACGAGAAAAATAAGCCGCTCATCCGTGTCCACTCACTATTTATCGATAGTTTTGATTTATTTATTTTTGACAGCCATTAGTAGGCTATTATTATGCCAAAAAGAAAAATGCGAAAGAGAACAGCCGAGCCAACCAAGACGGTTACAGATGAGGAAGAGGACACACAGAGACCTGATGATGAATTAGGAGCCTCAACGTCAAAATCAGCAACTAGATCTGCTCCAGGCTCAACCAGGGACGTTGGTGATGATAAAGATGACGACGATCAAGAACCAGAACAAGATGATGATGATGAAACTGCTGCTTCTGCCAAAAAAAAAACAGGCAGAGTAAGGAAGGTGCCCATCAACATTAGTGAGGCAGTGGAAGCAGATCTCGCTGAGTGGCTGAAAGCGAACCAGTTCTTGTATGATAAGGGCAAAGCAGATTACAAAATACTCAAAAGAAGAAAAGAATGTGGGACGAAAAAGCTGCTGAACTGAATCTGGAAAGTGGGGTCATTCTCCGCATATGGTATGATTCGATACGAACAAGAGTTGGCAAGGTAACGTCTAATAAGTCCGGCTCGTCACGAAAGGAGCTTACAGACCGCGACAAATTCATAGTGGACAAGTTCAGATTTCTTGTGGATCATATAGTTCGTCTGAGGGGGCGTGGAACCGTCAGTGTAAGTATAGCATTGGATATTGTCATATTTATAATTTTCATGTTGCAATTTATCTGATAATTCCAAATAGGCGTATAAACTGAACTGTTTTACAGCGAAAAATAATAACAATAAAACAATTTCTTATGAATGAATCTTCATTTATATTTTTTTCAGTTTGCATCAAGATTGCCTACCACCGACGCGCAAGTGGACTCCCCGCGTTCACCAACGCCACCCCCTGAGATACTATCTGACGAAGAGGCCACAGCGACAGCCACTACTTCTGATGTGCCAGACATTTGGGCATCCACATCCACAGTAAGACGATCTCGTATGTCTCCTCCATCCGCTGCCAAGAAAACTAGCACTGTGTCGCCCACGGAATGTCCTAGCGCCCGACGATCCACTGACCGAATAGACGACATCCTGCAATCACTCATGCAGACATCGCAGGACAGCAGCAGGTTACAAAACCAAATTCAAGGGTTATTGAACACAGATACGGCAAATGTTCGCACTGCCTGGGCCAACTTTCTGGGGGCCATGTCCCATAGCATAAGCGAACAGCACCTGCACGACTACTTCAAAAAGTCATTAGAAGTAGTCCTAGCATCAGTGGAGGAGTCACAACGCCAGCCAGTGCCACTCGTTTCTTTGGCTACGATCACGGGTGCACTCGTCTCTACTGCTTCTCCACAGCAATCCACGACGTACACAACTCCGATGAGACAGCCGCCACTGCAACGACAGCAACGGGAACCAGGCCATATAACAATGGTGAACTTCCCTAATATTTCAGGAGAGTCTCAACAGCAAGCAACACAGCAGACACAGCAACTACACTCGTGGCCGGGTACAAGCTGGCAGACAGCAACACCAACAGCAGGCCTCAATCCAGCTGTACCTGTACAGAGGCCATCCAGCACGCCATCGTCCTTTTCGTTTGTTGAAGCCCTCAACGCGTCGTCAGACTTTGATGCGAATCTATCGACCACTGCATCTTTAAACACGCCGCCGCTAATGGCGCCACGGCAGCAGCTACCCCAGTGATAACTTGATCCAGTTGGTTCTTGGACTCTAAATTGTAGTAATTTTAATTATTTCAGTTCCTCCGTGCTTATTCTTTGAATATGATTTTATGTTGTTTTATTATGTTCTATTCACAAAGTTGTTTTTGTATTTGCTTCGACATAACCATGTTCTATTGACCAAATAAAATTTGAAACTTCAAACAAATTTTGGGTTTTATATTATAAAGAAAAAATAAATAGCATAAAAAAAATTTTTCAAGAGTTTCAAAGATCAAAGGGATCAATTGGACCGAAAAAAAACACATGAAAAATAAAAATACGAAAATTTTGACATAAAAAAATAATAATAATAATTTATATAATTACAAAATGAACTAATAACAAGAGTTCATTTATGATATTATTGTAGATATTGTTTTTTATGTGACATTCAACATGTCCTTAAAATAAGTGTTATAATGTGTTATTCTTTTTATTAATCCATAACCATTTTTATAATTTTAAACTGTAATGTTATATTCGCTAATAATTATTCGGTATATTTTTCTTTGGCATCTATTAAATCAAACATTTTATTTGTCAATTTAATCGTTTTATTATTATTATAATTGCTTATCAATATTCCTTTCGTTTTATTAAATTTTTGTTTTCTTTTCGCAAAGTTAAGATCTTTTATTTTTACGCCATCATTTCACAGTATTTTATCATCAAAGCATGTAAAATCACATAATACACACAAACATAACAAACATAAATGATTTTGTAATATATATATATATATATATATATATATATATATATAAAGTGTCCGTATTATTCCTTAAATAGAATAAACATGCCATCATTAATAAGTATCAGTCATTATATCATATCTTTTTGCCACGGAACAGCACCAATGTCATTGTAATAATCCTTCAAGTATTCTCGTTGTCTCTTGGCGACTTCTGTCATTCTGTTATTTCCCATACTGCCCCCTCCATCACGTAGTTGTCCTGCTGCACGCCAATTTCCCTCGGCGATGTTGTGGTTGTCGTCCTCTTGGTCGACGCACTCGAGCTCTGAATCTTTTTTACCACAAAGTATATGAATTAAATTGTGCAGAACCATGCATGCTTGTACTATACGAATGACGGATTCAGGTTCCTGTTGCATTGGTTTAAGGAGACATTGGAAACGGTGAGCTGTAATCCCGAATGCGTTTTCCACGATACGAGGAGCTCTCGAGATTCTATAGTTAAATATTCTTTCCTCTATAGTCATGGTGTTTGTTGTATGGTTTCATGAGCCATGTTCTCATAGCGAAGGTGTCATCAGCAATGATAAAGAACGGGACATCTTCGTCGCCTCCTGGTAGTGGTTCTGAATCTGGAAATCCCATGTTTCCAAGTTCAATGGCTTGCTTCAGTTCGCTCTCGTTGAATACTTGTGCGTCACCTGCAGATCCATTTGCTCCCACCTCAGCCCAGATGAATTTATAATCTGACTCCACTAGAGCCATTAGAATTATGGAGTGAAAACCTTTGTAGTTATAGTATATCGAACCCCCTCGTCGTGGACACCTTTTCGCTATATGTTTTCCGTCGAGAGCACCAAGACAGTTGTGGAACTGCCAACGATCTGAGAATCCTTGAGCGATCTTCTTCAGTTCATCTGGAGTACTTGGACATGGCATGACTTCCTCGGCAAACTCCTCTTTAATTGCTGTGCAGACTTCTTTGACGACGTGTGATATTGTGTTGTGGGCGACACGAAAACCATACATGAGAGAATGGTAGTTGTCCCCTGCTGCCAAGTACCGTAGTGTTATCGCAAGTTTAAGCCCAGGCGACATTGCATTTCTATAGTTGGTGTCCTGCTTGGTTATTCTTGGCTGGATACGGGATAACACTTCCTTGTAGAGGTCAAGATTCAGACGGATAAAGTTCCTAAAGCCCTTGACGTCCTCGTCACGCAGTTCGCTGAATAGACGCGCATACAAACCCAGATTTGGGCGCTTCTCAATCCATGGTCGAACCTGGAAATACAGAAAAGAAAATGCAATAAATATACAGAAAAGGAAATCATTTGTATCACATTTATACAAACTTCATATTCATTGTAACAATATTGTAACAGAATAAGGTACGAGCAATGATAACTTCTTACCCAACACGATCTCCTCTTCCTTCTATGAGCCTTTCCTCCTTGTTTTTGTACAGATGTTCTTGTCCTTTTACTGTTCACCACAGCCTAAAGCAAACGTGCTTGCAATATCTTCTGGTTCAACTGGTATTCGTTCAGTTTCAATTGCCATTTTATCATTTGCAATCTTTTCTTCTGGTCAAGTTGTTGTGACATCTCTGCAGAACACATGCTCAAGAATGACAGCATTGAAAAATCACCCCTATTTATACACAAGACCGTGGTAAACCGTGGCAAACCGTTATACTAAAGGGCTAGCACTTTCTAACCCTTGTGGTGCCGTAGTCTTGCGTAGCGGCACCTTGATATCCGTAGCCAAAACGTGGCTCGAACGTGACTCCACCGTCAATTTCCGTGAAGAACCGTCCCTTCACCGTGAGAAAATCTTCATATACCGTGAAAACCGTAGGTAGACCGTGGTTAGTCGTAGCTGTACCTTGGATGCCGTGAAAACTCCGCGACAACACCGTAAAAGGACCGTGGATTACCGTGAGGCCATTGAAAGCCTCAAAAAGTCACCGGTTGTCCTGGAAATACTACGGAAATTCACGGTGGCGTCAAGGTGTTGTGACGGTGTATCCGTTGTCACTACGCTTTTACTACGATTTGACTACGGTTTATCCCGGTATGACCTTTCCCCACGGTGTACCTTGACATGTCCCGGAAATTTTAAACCGTTTAAAACTTCCGGGACTCAATCCCTGTGCCTCACGGCTTTCCACGGTTCTTCAAGGAACTCTTACGGTTCTTTAAGGTATGGCGACGGTTCTGCACGGTTCTTCAAGGTGTTACCACGGTTTAAACCGTAGCAGCACCGGCATTTTGGTGTGACTGGGGTCTTACCACGTCCTTCTACGGCGTCTCATGGTTCAACTACGAAAGCCAGAACGTGGCAGTGTCGGGAAAAAACGTTATAGAATTGCAGCCCGCGTTCTCGTGACGTTTGTGGCACGTCCTTCCCACGGTTTTTCACGTTCGTCCAAGGAGCTGCTACGGTAATAACTACGTTCTCCCACGGCAAAACGTGGCTTCCCGTAGAAGAACGTGGGAAGGCCCCAGAGCTCGCCACGTTCTTGCTGCGGTACTGCTCCCGTTATCTACGTTCTCATACGGCAGTGTCACGGTAGCGTCACGGTAACCACGTTCAGTCACGTTTTCCTACGGTATCCTACGGTAATGGACCACGTTCAAGGGTTATAAAAGGATTAACCGTGGACAAACACCCAGGATTTGACACGCAACGCAGACCAGCCGGAGAAAATTATAGTGAGGTTGACAACACGCTGTTAAAACGTGTGCTAAGATGACATCATTTACGGCTACCTTGATCGCAGAAGTATCTCAGACGTTATGTGTACAGACATGACAATGAGGAGTTTGAGAAAATGTGTGCCAGGGAGCGGGGGGACTTCAGGTCTGGCTGTTGTTAGGTGACATCTGGTGGAGACGAAAGAAACTAAAACGCCGAATGTACAAATAAACGAAAGGCCGATGTTCGAGTTCGAATTACATTGACTCAGCTAATCATTGGTCATGAACAAAGAATTGATCCCGCCGGTTCCAGGTAGTTTTTGTGAGAGACAGATTTTTACAGTTGTCTATAAAGTGTTTACAAATGACAGTCAAAATAAATACTTTTGCAAGGACCCTTACCTAATAAGACAATGCAAGTTGACATTCGAAAAACATTACAAAAAACACACTGACTTACACGTTGACTGTTGTCAGCCCTTATGTATGAGGAAAAATAAGGCAAGAAAATATTATTGTGAGTAAGCGGGATAATTAATGTTTTTAACGTACTGTGTAACTGTTGTTAGTTTTCCGATTTTACAACGGATAAGCTGACATGCGAAAAATATTTAAAAAAAAACAACCTTGCATGTTCCTTCTTTTATAGACAATATTACTTTTTGCTAACGTTTAGCCTAGCTTTTAGTGTTCTGCTATGATGACTGTTACCAGAAGCTCTTATGTTGGAAGAAAAAAAGGCAAGAAATATCACTTGTGAATGAACGGGATATTTAATTTTTATTTTTAATTCACAGTATAAATGTAGTTTTTTTTCGATATGACAAAGGATCAGTGGAATAATTTGTTACCTACCGGAGGGTCTAATAAACATTTCATTGATTAACTCGGGTCAACAATATTTGTCCTGGCTCACCTAACTGATATTACTTCTGGTTTGTTAAATTTATTAACATTGATACTTACTCCATATAACGTGGATCATAAAGTATGTTTTATGTTTTATAATATTAAGCATAGAATAAAACGCAACATTTGTGAGACTCAAGACGTGCTCATGTATAAATGTATATACACTGTAAAAGTACCTGTAAAGAATTTCTGCGTTTCGGATTTTGACTGATCAGACTGTCGAGGATATGTCTATTAACTCTGGTATCTATGTTATCAATGATCCTTGTAAGACACTCATTGCTCTTAATTATTTCCACTTTAAGGTGGGTAAATTAAATATTGTCAACAATAATTCAAATGGTATCCATTGATAAACTCATATAATAACAACACTCATTACCCGAAACCTTTTATACGCAAACCAGTGTAAAATATTTTAATTATTTGTTATAATAAACGTTCAGAAGAGCCTTATTTCATATTGATTAACCGGTAAAAATATGCTATGTCCATCAAAACTTTAAGAAACATAGTTTCCCCTTAACAGGAGCTAAAACAATAATACAAATTGAGGCATCGCAAAAACGCAAAGCCGTTCTTTTTCATTTGTAATATGTTGTCTACAAAATACATGCTCGGAGACACCAACGGGTAAGAAACAGTATTCTGCCGGCATGTAAATAACAGTAAACTGATTTTATCTTGTTATTTAAATCTACTTCTAATCAAGTATAACGATGTACTTTTTGCAAAAAAAAATGTTCAAGAAACTTCGCGGTTAATACTGATGAAAAATAAGGCGGATAGAATTACAATTTCACAACTATTTTCATTTATTAATATAAAGCAAGTATTTGCGGCCCGGAACATCCGTCTGAAAGCCAGGTTTGGAAACCCGAACGTCTATCCTCGTTTTTGCCTTTGAAAGAACCAATGACAAGCTCCCGTTAACCACTTTAGATTATGTGCAACTGTACGGGAATATTACATGTTAATTTTATTGCAATGGCCATATAATTGGTTATGTAAACAGCCAACTTATATTTGGAGATATTCAACACAACAAAATATTAATCTTTGATAGTTTACGAAGAAAGAATAATGAACACATCATTGTCATACGTGCCTTCATATTGTCTACATATTAATGTCATACGTGCCTTCATATTGTTCACATATTATTGGAATACGTTCCTTCCTATTGTTCACATATTATAGTCATACGTGCCTTCATATTGTTCACATATTATTGTCATACGTTCCTTCCTATTGTTCACATATTAATGTCATACGTGCCTTCATATTGTTCACATATTATTGTAATACGTTCCTTCCTATTGTTCACATATTATAGTCATACGTGCCTTCATATTGTTCACATATTATTGCCATACGTGTCTTTACATTGTTCACATATTATTGTCATAAGTGGTTTATTATCATATTACCATGGCAATCTAAATATCCAAGATATGATATGTATTATATCATAATTTTGCCTGTTATGATTACACAGCTACAATGGTTTTATTTTCAGATATAATTCTCGTAACACTCGACAATATGTAGAATACTTAATTAGGCGCTGATAATGGAAGTCAGATTTTTCGTTATATCACTAACTTTGCAATTAATATGTGAATCTTCCTCTCATCCAAAGCGTCCATTTGTCTTCAAGGGGGGGGGGGGGTGTTGACTCGCAACACACACAAACACACACTGTATGTATATATATATATATATATATATATATATATATTTATATATATATATATATATATATATACCTTTTTATTGTCTGTGTGAAACATTTAAATATATTACAATTATGTAGAAGAATAGGTTTTCTGTTTCCAGTATATGTTAATTCTAAATTAGGTTTAGATATAAAACATTTCATATTAAACTCAGAAACTGAACTAAAGTGCATAATTCTAATTATGATATATTTCATTTCTAATATATAAATAATTCTAATTATGATATATTTCATTTCTAATATATAAATATTATTCTCTGAATGTCAGGGGGGATGATTACATAGATCATCCACCCTTGCCAAAAAAATGGGGGGTATATCCGCCCCTGCTCTCATCTGTACATATTTGTAAATAATTCACACTGTAACAAATTTGTAACAAATCGGTTTATGTGACTGATACACCAGTGCACATGCACGAGGCCGAAAAAAATGAGCTTCTTTGTAAATAACACCTGCAACGCGTTAAATGCTTTTCACAACCGCGTTAGAACGAAGGTAAGTTAATACGAAAGGAAGTCAACAGGTAAGTAATAGACTAAGCCTAGCATTGTTTAAATAGACCCTTTGAAATAACATGACTAAAAAAACACTTTTACGACTTCTGCACTAATAAATCACTCAATTTTGCCGCCCTGCCCTGTCCTTATTTTGTTAACTGAACATTATTTTTGATACACTGTACATTACTATAGGATCTTTGGGACGAATAAAATATTTGCAATATTTCAGAAAACGTATTACTTCACAACAAACTCTTTTTTACGAACAATCTATTGGAATTCACAAACTCTTTAGTATGAAAAAAGTTTAATATGAAAATAACATTTTTTTTATTTTCTTTATTTTTTTTTCAATTTTCATCAGGGCAAATTGGACGAGTGTAGCTGGGAGACCGAGGAAAGAATCAGTGACATGGATACAGAGGTTCAACAATGGCTAGTTTTGCTCCGAGCTACAGGTAAGTTACAAGTGAATAGATCACACAACTACATTGTCAGATAATATCTTTTGTATTTGGTTTTCCGAAACTCGTATTTATAAATACGCTTTATATTCTGTTATATACTATTTGGTTAAATTCTGTATCCAGTGTCCAGCTTGTAAAGTGATCAAAATGAAAAGCAAAACTTGATGAAGAGGCATAGGCTGTAAACTTGCCTCAGCTAAAATAAACATACCACGTAAATAAAAGCATTTATCTCAGAGTAAATACATGCAATTATTTTATCAATGATTTAGAATTTTGTGGATAATTAATTAATGCATATTGATTAATACTTATAGATATATCATATCGGACTTGAACATTTTACGGACGTAAGAGTGTTTTACCTCTTTTCTTTTTTCTGTTAATTTTACCATTTTCCTCATTTCTGACGGATTTATAGGACCACTTAAGACAAGCATTTATAAGTAACATCAGGGGCGGATCAAGAATTAAGAAAAAAAGGGGGGTCCAACACAGGAGGACTAATGAAACAACCTAAAGAAAGATCTCCAGATCCGGAAGGGGGGGTCCAGGCCGCACACATTGGTTTAAAAATCTTCAAAAAAGGTTGCGGCGGGTGAAAAACAGGGAGTCCGAATCCTCAGGACCCCCCCCCCCCCCATTATGAAATCATTAAATAATCATTAAATATATTTACAGGTGATGTGTAAATATCAAGCTCATAGTAAAATCACCTGTCTGTTGGCGGTGTTCTTTCTCCGTCTTTGTTTATTACACAGAGTGATGTGTCTCATTCTACTCATTCTCTCAAAGTTAATCTTATCTTATCTTGTTTAATATAACTTATCTCAGGTAGAGAAACATGAATATTGTTATGATACGAGTCCTCCTAAAAATCTTATTAAACATCTTCCTTATCTTTTTAAGCATCAACATATCCCTGAACACATCGGCATATATCGGAATGTATATCTAATTTTATCTTATCTTAACTAATCTTGTTTAATCTATCTTATCTTCGACAAAGAAACAGGAATATTGAATCTCTTGACACATTGATTTGATACGAGTCCTCCTAAATATCTGGTTGAACATCTCTATTAACTTTTGTAAGCATCAACATATACCTGAACACATTGGCATGTGCATTTATTTAGCTAAGTATTAAAGGAGTATTAAAAAAATCCGTTATTTCTAATAACCAATAGATGTATTCATGAGCGCTTTGCAAGAGGTGATTGAATTAAACACTGAGCGTATCGAGAGAAACGAGAAAGAATTCCAAGACGTGCGCATAAACTTTCAGATAAAGGAGTGTTATGGTTGATTCATCAATGCCATGGTCATTTAGCAGTTCACAACTCCAATGTGAATAACATAAGAAAATATGTGACCGCCTACAGCTGGTAAATCTGTATTTGACATGATCATTAAAGATACCCATTCATCTACACTTTGAGAAAGAACTTGTGTGATTTCTGGCTTCCTAAGTGTATATATTAATGAACTTAGGGTAATTATGGTTGTGACAAGTTCTCATAACGCCTTCTTGAAGTTTGTATGAACTTGTTTATTAACAACATGTTTGTAAACACAGCAATGTTGACAAATGCGAAAAACAAGTAACCAAAGGTGGTAGGTTGTATATATGCGGGGGTAGAAAGGTAACTTGTTGTAAAATGCCATTTGCAAAGCTCTGGCTTATCTGACTTGCTGCCAGATGCCCTTGTTGAATTTGTTTTGATTATTTTTTAAGGGCCCCTACATTTTATAAACACTTTGATATAAACAAAACAAGCAGCCTGTGTGAGGTGATATAAACCTTTTTTTGGTTTATTTTTATTAAAGGTCCAAGGAATTACCTTTAGTTTATAAAGTTCAGATAGTTGATTGAGCCCCTTTTAAGAAGCTGACAGCTCACACCTGTCATGACAGATTTGACACACTAATGCCTACTAGGGCATGCATGGCAGGAACTGTGGATTACGGTCCACTGTAATACCCTTAGTGTAAGTAAAAGACCGGCTTGTTAACTCAACCGAAAAAAATAATAAAAATCATCAAAGGGATTGCGACTTATGCTTAAATTTTAAAAGTACTATAATTCATTATAATATATTACCAATAATAATTGTTGGGCAACTGTAGGAGGATTTTTTAACATGGATCTTACTCTTAGCCGTGGTCTATTGACACAAATGGATGGTATGACGTATTCCAAGCTCTCATGAGTTGTCTCCTTTTGACTGATTGAAGTTAATAAAATTAATATTATCCACCTGCACATTATAATGTAGACATGAAAGCATTCGTGCACGTTTCTCGCTTTTCATCGTCTGATTGACTAAACTGAAAATCTCACTCTTATTTTATTAAAGGAAGAAACGTGTATTCAAATAATGATAAAGCCACTACGGCCCCAATGCAGCGGCAGTATAAGCTCCGATTTTACCACTGCTTTGGTTGAAGGCTTACGATGGGCTTAAGCACATGGTTGAAAATACAACATGACTGGCAGCCAATCAAATGTCGGTTGACAAAAAATAATTTGGCTGCGCCAATAAACAGCTAACGAGCCGGTACGTTTGTTGACACTTATTATATTTCTTATGTGTTTTTAGTATTATTGGCTATTATTAGTGTATAAAATACGTAAGATTTCTAGAAATGCTGATAAAACTTGTCAACATGTTTATGTAAAATATAGGAACGTATGCTCCGGATGTGACATTGTTTACACTGCACTGTCACATGATCTGCTATTACAAGTTATTACTCTGCATCGATTGCTCAGAATATTTCCTGAAAACTCAACACACATATACATTTTTTTTTCAGATTTCACTCGTGTAAAAGAGTCAGTGTCACGCAATTTTATTTTGTACCCAATGTTATCCAAATAAATCATATCAGCCGCCCCAAGAGCATGCACATGATTTTTTCTTTAATGCAGGTCCATCATATTTGAATAGTTTGAATATCCTGCTCAATTTCTGTTTATTGTTGGATGCGCTTCTTAATCGTCAGCACACCTGTGTTCATTATCATCTCGGTCTACCTTTGTTGTTCTCTGTATGAATTTCAAATTAAAATTGCAATTAATTTATGGAAGTATATATTGAATTTAACTTGTCATGGTAACATTGATTAAATTGTTAAAATGCTGGAGCAATTCAATATACCAAGGTATTGTCGGTAAATTTAGTAAAACGTGAATTATTTTAATAGATGATCATATTTCATGCTCACGTTCATTCGTTCTTTTTGACATTCGTAATCGTATAGAATATATTCTACGGTATTAAAATCAACACATTTATTTATGTTTCTCTGTCATAAATAAAAACAGGTTTTTCGATTAAACACGTTTCTTTTGGAATTTTATTAATTACATTTAATCATTTTTGCTCTAAAACGCGATTACGAACACTTTATTGATCAAATGTAAACTACTTGCTTAAGTATTTGAATGTGGGATATGATATGGAAGTTTTGTCAACTAATTAGCGTCTTCAATGTGTGAAGCTTTTGTACGTTCCATACAATCCCGTTGCCCTCCCCTTGCCCTTTGACAGATCGAGGGCATTAACAGAGTTTATATACAAAAGCTTATGCACAAGCGGCCACACGAGGTTAAGGTGATGCTTAAGAGCGTAAGTATATATTTTTAAAAATACTTTTCTAATTTTTTTCACTGTTATATCCGTCTCTACTTTATATGAACATATTCTAACACCAATGTGAATAAATCCTTTGAAGGATACATCATGATCAACTAAAGTTTTCTCCCATATCCCCTGATGATTATCCAGTGTTGAAAAAAAATTATTATTAAAATTATTATTCTACTTTATATATTAATCCGAACCAGATATGAACCAAAATAATCGGAGAGTGGTCTGAAGCAGCTAAAGTGTTAGAAAAATAGTGACTTGTTTTAAGGTTAGCTTTTCTCACTTATACTATTTTCCGTTTTCTTCTTTCCCGTCAATTAATAATCTTGATTCCATTTTAGAGACTATGTATAATATATATATATATATATATATATATATATAATAATCTTGATTCCATTTTAGAGACTATGAATAATATATATATATATATATATATATATATATATATATATATATATATATATATATATATATATAGATGTAGCGAATGTTAAGTCGGGAGAACAGCCGGCTTGTCTCCCCTGCGGAATATTTCTTCTCTTTTCCTTCACTATGGCATTGTTGGCATTGTCGTCTTGGTGACACTGTCCCCGGAAACTGTTTTAATTTGTCTCTCTGGTTGACTCCCCTGAATAGAAATAATTTTTCAGATTTATCATTTTTATATAAAGTTCTATATCATTAACGTTTAGATTTATATTTAATAGATTTATATTTAACGATAGAAACTAGGCCCGAATGTGGGTTCGAACCCGTTACATATATATATATATATATATATATATATATATATATATATACATATATAAATCATATGTGTTTATTTTTCACCTAACAGGTTGTGGCCACCTTCCTTTTGCTAAATAAATGTTGCATTCTAGCCTACCCTACTCATGGTAAGTGCACATGTAAACATTTCTTTTATGATGTCTACATAATATTTTAAATTTTAAAATAAAAAAATGCAGCTCTGTGATACATATTTATACAGAACAGATTTATTCCACATCTGATGAGACAGAAGGATATACAGATGTGTAGCACGCTGGTACACCCTAACATATTTGCGATTTGGTATCGATGTTGTGTGTATAAGAAAGTCCCGTTTACGTAAAGTAGGATAATCAGTCGTATGGTGGATATAACCCAATATATCACCAGCCTGATTGTATGGTTCATTTTAATAAAGAATACTACGAAATATGCCTTTAATATCTGCTTAATGCCGAGTAGGATGAAAAAAAAATGTTCAACCCACTTGATTGTTAAACATATATATATATATATATATATATATATATATATATATATATATATATATATATATATATATATTGGCACACACTTACAGATACACACATTACGCACATATATATATGTCAAATACACATATATAAATTAATATTTTTAAATTTTATTTTTATTGACGTCGCACACCTTTGGCAATATATTCATTTATTTGGTATATATTTTTTAAATTCAGGTACAGTTGTGATTGGAAATCTCTCGGAAGCACGTGACGACGCTTTGAGTAGCGCCACCTGTCCTACTGGTTACGTTGCACAAACATGCAGGTGTAGACGCACAAATGTCTGTGATGGAAGCTACTTTGAAAATGATACTTGTTTTGCTGTGAATGCTTACCGTAACAACTTTGGAACACAGGTAATATTTCAATATTGAGAATAATGCATTTCCGGCAATATTTAGTCTTCTTTATGTTGAATATAGTTGGGATGAAAGACAATGGAAAATATAGAAATCTGAATATGTGATTTTGTATAATTTATGTGATTAGATTATGTTTTTTAGATTGTATGATCTTGAATAAAAAAGATCATGTGTAATAACCTGTTCGGTAACAGGGAAACCTTTGAGGCAGTGCTTGTATTTGGTATTACAAGCATTGGGACTGATAGACCCCATTCCGTTTTCTGTTGTAGGGCCATTTTGTGATTATTATATGTTTTTTTACGTGCTTGCTAGGATAACGTGCATGGAAGTACAAAGGGTCTCGTGTTTTCACCTTTGTTTTACAGGCAAACCTTACATGCGTTCACGTGAGAGAAAACAATAGACGATATATTAACATTAACATTAAAGGGCGGCGACCAAGTCTCTCTTGTCCCTCTGGCTCTGCTTTGGTCAACTGTGCCCTCATGGACCCGTATTAATATATATATATATGTGTGTGTGTTAAATGTTAAATCAGGACTATATTATGATATTTCTACATGTATATATATATATATATATATATATATATATATATATATATTGTTGAAAAGCTATGGTAGTACGTATGAATTCACTAAATGTATATGTGTAGGGGTGTGTAGGGGGTGTTTGTGTGACGGAGAAAGGAGAGACGAACATAAGACCTAAAGACCTCTTGTACACTCCTGTGTAGATCTTCAGAGCTTGAATCCAGTTTCCAAGGGCTTGTATTATCAATTACAGCTGGAGCCCTAAGAGGGCATCAGAAGCCATTGTAAGAGAATCCGTGTGTTCTGTTCCTGTTCGTATGTGTTAGGGATGCAGGGATGCCATCTTCAAGTGCGTTGTCAAGGTGAATATCTTTTTTTATAAATAGAAAGCAAAACACAGAAAATTTACCTTTGTCAGGAACACACCCATGCGCGTTGCAGTAGCAGTGATGTTGCTATAGCTTTGCTAAGTTAACAGGAATAAAGATCAGCTTTTGCTCCAATAGCAGAAAGGCTTCCATTCATTAATTACAGCTCCTCGCATTCAACACATTATCAACAAACTTTAAGATCACAATCATAAAAATACATTAGAGAAGCTGCATGTCCACCCACATAAGGTGGTTTCCTTTGGTATGTTTGGAAAAATCGCGACCTACCGGTTTTTAGAATTAAAACATAGCCATTTTATTAT
This sequence comes from Sipunculus nudus, assembly GCA_026874595.1. Taxonomy (NCBI): domain Eukaryota; kingdom Metazoa; phylum Annelida; class Sipuncula; order Golfingiida; family Sipunculidae; genus Sipunculus; species Sipunculus nudus. The sequence goes on from CM049315.1 coordinate 26,178,815, forward strand.
CCAATAGTATTTCATGTTAATTAAATATTTTCCCATATATTGAGAATGCATGGGAAAGATAAAAAGTCTAGGAAATATTAGAAAAATTCAAATAATTTTTAATAGGAAACAGGTACTGCATACGTTCGTATATTAATGATACGCATTTTCAGTGTACTCGAGGTTATTCCATATCCCAGCCTTGTCTAATGGACCAAACGAACCAACCTATTTTATTTTAAACTTTGCCATGCAGCATTCGTTTCAATACGTAGAGTTATTAAAAAAGACAGTTCGGCATCTACCAAGATAACACACCCATTTCATACCAGGTAGGGAACTTCATTCTTTGATACTTAAATATTCCAGTGCGTTACTGCGGGGACCCGGGAGAGAAACCTTATATGAACAGAAGGGGTGAATTCTACGTCAGTGATACTGTGACCTATGAATGTGATGCGGGATATGTCCCAATATCCGGGAATCTTACTAAGAAAATCACATGTTCGACAAATGCCACTTGGGACGATTATCCTTTAGAATGCAAGGGTATATATACGCTTTATTTTCGCTATACATAAATCATGATGCAGTATACGATGGGTTGGCAATAATTTTTTTTAACTATTAAATATAACAGGATCAGATCGCAATACTAACTGCATAGTACATTATGTCGTTTAACAAACTTACAGTTGGACAACATTCACCTTCTCCCAAGCACATTTCTATTTCAATGTTATACTTGCATCAGTCTTTATGTTCCCACCTCTTTAGCTGTTGCGGGGACTGAAGGCCGTAAAATAAAACCGACCAGAACAGTATCGTTACCTTTGGCAATAATCTTGTCACATAACCAAAGCGCAGCTCCCGTCGACAGGGTGACCGTGACGGAGAGAACAACGCTTAGGAACAACTCTACTATAGCTCCCCCTGGTGTGAACCATTCTGTAGAGCTTGGTAAGAAGGGCAGAGCCACCACACCAAGAGCGCTCATACCATCGAAGACGACATCTTCACACACTCAGAACTCAAATCCCACACCTAAAATAATCTTGGACAGAACCTCAACAAAGGAAAACTATATTAACACATCGGCTACTATCGCTTACTCTGAAGAAATTGGCAGGATTTCCGGTAAAGCTGCATCACCACGTAGCATCAGTTTTGGTCTTTCAGTTGGGATTAGTTCAGCTTTCGGGCTGCTGGTGCTATTCTTGGTGGGTTTGCTGATTCTGTTTCTCAAACATCGCTCCAAGAAAAGGAAGGTCCAGCCAAGACCGGGAATATTTGTTCCAACCAAACTGAAAATGAGAAAGTGAAGTGAAGTTACTTAGACATTTTGGATATAGTTAACATTTTGGTTTAAAGATAAAATTTAGTCCAGTGTAGGAATGATGGCTTATAATCGGTCAGCATTTCTTGTTATTATACAGAAAAATGTTAAGTTATAAACAAAAGCTGAGCCAATGACGCGGATTTATCTATATAGAAGGAACTGTAGAGTTATGCAAAAGTAGGAACGAAGTTGTTATAATGATAATATATTGAACAAATCTGTAAACATGCATGTCTCAGACTGAATAATGTATAACATGCGGAGCATGAAAAATACGTGATAGATAATCCGCTCTATCACATTAAGGGAAACTTGGCCCTTCCTTAAAACTCACATCCACAATAACGGGATCGCGTTTTAATAACAATTTTTTTATTATGAAGATGACTTGTGAACATAACTCAAACTCATTTGTTTTTCTTCTATTAATTTTACAATTTTCCATTGATAAGATCCTTTCCTCGAAGACTTTTAATATTTAAGGCAAGAAAATTTGGTTTTTAAAAGGTCGGTTACATATATTATTATTTACTCTCTACGTGAAAAAAAAAAAGAATTTAGTTTCAAACAATATCTTATTATCCTGCATGACAGAGTGCAAGAGGAGTGCTCTGTGCGGGGGTTGTCTATAGGTAACTTAGCGCTCACCTTTGGCAAAGGTACTATGACATGGTCATCGCTGGTTCTCCTTTTAATATCAAACGGTCCAACATATATGGGCGGCCCTTCACAGAGAGCTTTCTTTCTAGTATATCCCCGCTTTTTTAACACCTGGTTGTTTCATGCGTTTTTAGGCCAGAAAAGGAATTATGACTTTGCTTGCCATGGTGCAAACCGAGGTGAGCTACGATGATCCAACCCCTTTTATGATGTCAAAACACATGAAACAATTTTAGTTAAATATTATAAAAATTATCATCTGACATATGATATGATGAGTAGAACGTGTTTCAGTAAATGGTTTAAAAATATATGTAAAATGGAAAATGTATTATATTTATTCACTCCTTTTAACATGATGTGGGCGCCATTAATATATATATATATATATATATATATATATATATATATATATATATATATATATGAGATAATGACAATATTATTCGATACACGGAATTAGTTATGCTGTCGGGATATTTGTCATGGGAAGGCCCACAAACGCACAAACGTAAATTTTCACACGTTAATTAGAGTGCGTCGCCTGGAGCTAGAAATGCCCCTTTAAATGTGTAAATTAAATTATCATATGACTAGATAAGGGATATAATGGATGTATGAAAATGAAATTGGGTACATAAAGCGAAAAACAATACCACTTCTGAATGTATGGTCTAATTAGTCTATAAACGGTCAATGTCATGTAACCTTTTTCCTGAATGTGAACACGCGTGATAATTTACTTATACGTGACAATTTACTTGTCCTTAATCATGTTTACAGCGCTTGAAAAGGATAAAATGCCGTGCAAAATACGGCATCCCGGACGTTGGTGAACGAGGAATCGTGATTAGCGCAAATTCAGCAAATATGAAAAATGTTATTTATTTTTTCTTCTTTCGAATTATGAAAATTCAGAGATACATTGAGGAGAAAGGTTCATCGATAATTGGAAGGTATTCCGCTGAACCTACCACGAAAACCGGAACATTTGCAATGATTATAGATAATAAATTAAGACGTGTTAAGAACTGTTAAATCGACCTGAGCCTAATAAGGCAAAGAGCAGTATTGTGCTTGTGATAACTCAGTTAATGTAAACAAAATCAGCTCACTACATCTGTTTACAATGCCAGCATTGGGTACATAAAGGGCTTCGAGATAAAAATAATAAGGTGAGAAATCAAAAATATTTGTCGGCACACTGAGATAGTTGTGTTACGTCCGCATCGATCAGGGTTTTAAATGATAAATCGCTTTGAAATATGCGAATTGAGCAAATCTTCATACGTGCATTCTTTCCAATAAGATATTTCTGTAAACGACCCAAAAGCTCTGACAGGGAGGCCCATTTCCATCCTGTTTCCATTCTGTGTATGTGTCTTTTTATAATATATATTAGGGGAGCTATGCATTTTCGTGGAAACATGATGACACAATGTCCATATATTTTGAATCGTTTCCTTGTTTATTTCATTCATGGAACAAAAAAAATTACACTTTTATAAATGATATGCAAAAAAAATGGTCCGGTGGAAGCTTTAAATATTTTATAGGACACATATATGGTACCCCTCAAGACACAAACTGATTTAGTAACCGTTTTAACATTACGTTTTCTTACATAGACCTGGTGTATAATCAACTATGCCACAAAAACTAATTAATGACTCCCTAGATCTTCGAACAATGTTGTTCCGCTGCCCTATATTAACAGAAACAACATACACAACGAAAGCTGAAGTGCTCGTATGGTGTCTTTATTCTGGTTTGCATGTTATAAAAATTTTCTTTCGTCTGCCAAACTTTGAATGGAAATCGAAGGTGAAAGCAAATGCGTAAACCCCATAAAAAGCGGCCTTTGATCAAATACACTGAAGTACCCAAGGCATCGATGCTTGAGACAAAGCACGTGACACGGAATGTGTGTAAACTAATTAGACCTTGCCGTGTTTGGTTTGATATATTTTTTTACTTGACCTTTTCCAGCCTTATTGCCATTGATTCATTCTGTCCGTTAACCAGAACATATATAATCGAGATCCTATTGATTTGCGAGACATACTTCATGTAGGCCTGGTTCATTTCATGAGATGTAAGTACTTTATCTCAATAGAATATAATTACACATGGGCAGTCTGATTTTGGGCCATTCTGCCCTCAAAATGTACACTACTTTATATCCGGACAGAGCTTTCTAAACTATTTACGAGAGACGCATTGATGTCATTTTGTGATCAAATGTATGCATGTTCTGTCGGTGAAATATTGAATTAGGCGATGAATCCAAACGATTAGTTATTGATATTCAAATACAGTAATGCTTCAAAGCACAACTGTTATAATGATACAAACAAATATGCTATTTAAAGCACTGATATATTCTTATATGTTTATTCATCATTGATTTAGGATCTAACATATCATGCGTTTAGTTCTTTTTATCTTGCTTGCCTTTCTCATAAAAAGGGTACTTATGAAGAGGCTACCGAAATATACATTTTCCGACAAATAATGCTATACGAAACAAAACTTATGCTTATATTAACGTCCGATGTAAACGGAGGGGCGAATAAATTGATACCTCTATGATGCACTCGTTAAATTGACTATCATTAGGTTCTTGGGGGAAAATATTTTTCTAATTACGGAACAAATCAGTGTTTTATATAGCTAATCCTTGAAATAATTTACAGACGATCATTTTTAACTCAAGAACAAGATTGACTGAAAATATAAGATAAGTGATAGTATATTAACTTTATCGTATTTCTGAAAGATAAAAATTCCATCCAGACCAAGTATTTCAACCATATTGTATCAATGACATGATACGAACTGGACGCAGTCGCTGCAATATGATAGATAACGGATTAAATTCATTCGCAAACCTCTATGCCTAAAAAATTATTTACGTGTGTATCTTTTTCAGATATGATTATAAACTGGCAATTATAAACACCGGTTGTCTACCATCGAGCAGACAAAAAGTCGCGAAAAATGGTAATGACCAATGAACTGAAGGTAAATGTACCATTGGTTTTAGTAATAGTTTTATTTTCAATATTTCGTTTTGATTAATAATAGTTTATTCCATTTGGACAAAATATGATATGAACAAAACCTGAGGTCGTTTTTGTTTTAATTTAGCGCGCGACGGCAGGCTTCTTTTTGTTGACATTTGTATGGATCAGGTTATCTGCAGAGCGTGGTAAGTTTAATACTATTAAGAAACAATAACATGGAGAGAGAGGGAGAACGATTTGTGCGCGTGACCTGACTTCCAACCTTGTGTATGGATGTTTTGTATTCGTACATTTTAAATGCATATACATATTATTTACCTCTTCACTTTTCTTTCTTCTAAATGTGAGTCATTAACTGTTTACGTTTGCGAAAAAAACACCATTATCCTTGACAAAACATTAAACTACCTACCTCATGCCTACCGCTGAAGGTAGGTCTGTCTTAGGGCTGTCTAGGGCATTTCTTTCTATATTTCGATATATATATATATATATATATATATATATATATATATATATATATATATATATATATATATATATATATACGGAACACAAAATTCAAGTTTTGTATTATAATAGATAAAAGTGTTTACTATTGGCAGGACATTTATTTGATAGCATGTTTACAGTGGAGTTCGGGAGAATCTCACGAGCACGAGACGACGCCGTAAGCAGGGTGGTCTGTCCCGTTGGTTACGTGGCTCACAGGTGTAGGTGCAATCGGCCAGAAAGATGCGAGGGGAGCTACTTCGAGAATGACACTTGCTTTGCTGTAAACTCTGGCCATAACGTACTGGGCATAGAGGTGAGACAGTAGTACAGTGAAACATCGTGTAACAACAACCCCGGTTTATCGTACACCTCAAAGTAACGACCACTTTTTCATGGACCCGATTCTTTTTTTAGTTCTTTATATCAGACCTCTCATAGACGACCACCTCGAAAATGCGACCAATTTATTGTTATTTCGAGGTTTCTCTGTTATATTTAACATATCACGTGATTGTGTGAATAAGTCTGAATTAGTCATATAATTTGGCACTGGGTGGTAGAACCCAGGTGTCTTAAGGTTTGACATATAGCGCTACAAACGCTGACACATTCCTGCATTGTAATTGTTCCTCATATAGGCAGTGGTCACCTGCCACCACGAGAGAGAGGACAACAAAAGGTATATCAACATCGGAGGCAGAGGACAGCGGTCTCAAAGGCTGACATGCCCCTCTGGTTCTTCAGCGGTCAACTGTGCCCTCCATGATCCGTATGTAAGGTTTACCCTCTTCCAACACATCTTCACAATCTAACTACATACAATTAGGGCAGTCAATAGATTCAACCCGTCAGGCCAAACCGTATCAGTTTTCGTTAAATGAAGCGCATACCTCAGTCGAGGCAAACTACCCTATTTATGGGGCCTATTCCGATATCTAACGTCTGTTAACTAAAGATTATCCCTTGAACTCTTTATAAAAATAAGCAAGAAAACTCGGATCCAGCCGCACCCATATTGTTTGTTTTGTTTATGTTGCCGTGTTTATAACAATTATCTTAACACATTCGATAGCGACATCTGGAAACAACCCAGATTAACCAGAATTTTGCAAAGGTCATCACCTTCCGATTTTAGCAAATATGTGGCGAACCACCTTTGCCTTTCTATTTGTCAACATTTGCACATGTGGCGTCTGTACTTACAGTTTGTAAATAAAACAAACATACAGCCATCACAGATGCGTTATAAGAACTATTCTCTAATATGGACGCAGAGTTTTTAGAAATCACAAACGTTCGACAGAAAAGGTAAGTGAATGGCTGGCTCCATTCGTCCTCTTTATCGGGACTCGCATCAATACTGAACGGTGTCTTCCCTTGCCAATATCCCATCTAAATAAGCAAACTCATGTAAAAGCATCGCCTCCTTGGCCGAAGTGACATGTTACCTGTCTACAACTTAAACATTGTTTTAAAAATCGCGAATTATTGTACCTACAGAAAATGGAGACTCATGAACATCAGAAGCGTATGCAATTTTTTGGATTTTTTTTATTTTCAGGAAATTACAGAACTTTTTGTGAAACAAACATAAGTAAAGACTTTCCTTAAGAAAACCCATGACTTGATAGATTAAATCCTTTATCCTGATAATGGTACATGGTAATTAAGATATAATTCCGTTATTATAGACACCAATAGGAGATACAATTTTCAAGTAACCGATGATTAATAAAAAGATGATAGTTCGACGTCTTGCAATATAATACATTAGCCCTATGCTGTCGTTAAATCACACATGTTATCCACCATAGTTGCTATTCGTAAAATATAAAACACACACACACATTTTTATATATATATATCTTTATATATATATATATATATATATATATATATATATATATATATATATATATATATATATATATATATGTTATTATGGATATTAAATTCTATGGGTGCTAACGGCGTATGACGAAAAATGCCGTTCGTATTTTCCGTGGTTTAAAAAGTATACCCGGATTGTGATAGAGCGACATCTGCTGAGTTTTTCTAGACTTCAAGCTAAATTCAATTAAAGACCAGTAGTGCGTACATATTTCAGCTGGAGCCCCCCATTCTCATATCCGGCCGTTCTACGAGGAACTGTATGTACGATTCCAAGCGAAATGTGCAGAAACCAGAAGGGCTGTAGTCTTCAAGTGCGCTGTCGAGGTAAGTCTACAAGTGATATGATAATAAAAATTATATATATATATATATATCAAGATAGTTGATAAAATAATGTTTACATGTTGATAATCACAAGCTTCATTATAGTGCATTATTGTGGAGATCCCGGAGAGGGAGTAAATGCTACAAGGGGTGGAGACTTCTATGTTAATGACACCGTCACGTATAAATGTGATGCGGGATACGTCACGAGTTCTGGGGTTTTTACGAAGAAAGTCACCTGTCTCACGAATGGCACCTGGAACTCTGATCCCCTTGAGTGTCAAGGTATAAAGTTAATCTACGTTTACCTGTTACACGTAATAATCAACAGAAGGTATAATATCACACTGTTTAATTTTATTTTCCAATAGTCCTTTTAAACAATGATTTTAAAATATGCAATTCGAATTTGTTCCAAAATTTCGACCTCTCAATCACTAGTCATCATTTGTTTAGTTTTATAATTTAGTTGTTGTTATTCTTACGTCCTCATCTTACTAGCTCTTCCTGCAACTGACTCGGGCGTAAGAAACAGAACTAACATCACCCCCGTTAGCCTGTTGGACATACCCCCTGCTACTACTTCCGACAACAGCATCAACTACAGTGTGAATCATTCAGGGAAGCTCGACAATAGGCCTTGCAGCTCGTCAGCGTCTAACAACATGGGGTCCGGTCTGACAGCCGGGTTAGCTTCTGCTTGTGGGGTGTTCGTGTTACTTTCGGTGGGGCTACTTCTTCTTTTCCTGAGACATCGCTCCAGAAAAAGGACACTCCAGACTCATCCAGAAACAGCTATACATAAATAATCATGTACCTACTGGACAGACCATTGTATCAAAGGGTCAGAGTGCATGAATTAAGACGACTAGAAAAAAGGATCAGACTTCATAGCTAGAACTACATGTATGTGTAACTGAACAATAATCTTGGAATTTAATAACATGGAGCACAATGTTTAATGTAGAATCATTGCACCTCATTATTTAACCAGGGAATCACTGCACTGTTTCACGCATTATGGGCATAATGCATTATTATTCTATATAAGAGTCAATTCTTTCTCCATCTTCACTTGCAACTCGACGAAGCAGCTTTGAGCTTTGGAAGATTGTTATAAAAATGAAAAAGTCTGTTCGAACGTAGGCCTTTTTTACACTGTTTCTTTACACTAATATATACCAATACGGCTTCACTCCTTATATTGCTTTTTTCGGTAGCGATACTAGTTTTAACATTTTTGTTTATGGGATAATCTCTATTCGTTTGTGTAAATACCTGTATTTGTTTCAATTTGTCCCCTTTGATACCCTTCACGGAATATTCATTGCGATTTAGATTTTGAATCTGTATATGTAGCATGCTTTAGAAACCGTGATGCGAAAATGAAACACATGATAAACTTTTTAATTGCATCAACATATTGTACAATCAAAATTTTAGTTAATCTTCTCCTGGCAGATGACATTAGGGAACAATTGGTGATGATTTAAAATATTTTTATAACTTTCAAAACAAAAAGATTATAAGATATATGTTTATTTAATCAATAATTTCTTGCTTAATCCTGATGAGATGAATCTTCATTTATCATTTAATTAAAAGTGGAAGTAATAAGCCTACATTCAAATGTGGTTAACAGGAAAATATAGAAATAAATTTATGAACCCTATCAAGATGTTTCGGGGACATAATATGTATTCATCATATGATGAAGTATCATTGTTATTCATTGGCATACTGGATTACTTGAGCCATTACTATAACTTTTCTTCTTACCTTTTTTCAAACGTGAATATGTGTGATAGCTTACACTGTATTCAATGTGTTTTTAAATATGGCCTACACCCACTGGAAAGGATCCATTGCCGCCCACAGTATGGTACGCGTTTTTCCTAAATCAGTAAATAGAGAAATACTTCCTTTTTTCTTTTTCTTCTTTTGAAAGCTGAAGTTATACACATAACATAACATATAGCCGCCTGAGTATATAAAAAGCATCTACCAGTGTACACTAGCAAAACCTCGAAATATAGACTTTAAATACCAGGTTACAGGGGCCGGGTGTCAAATTTGTATGGTTCACATATTGTAAACATAAAAATATTAAAACAAATATCACGCATGTATGCGGATTAAATGATTTAAAGTTTCTCAATGTATACAAGTCATCATTGACACCAAAATCTATCAGATCCGTACTATTCCTTGCTGCAATGACTTTAAATAGTCAGTTACTACAATGACTACTACAATAATCTCTCTGACTATGTTATGACGCAAAAACTTAATGGTGCTCCACTTTTGTACCATATTTAAAAATGACACAACAAGCAAGAAATTTTTTAAGGAGTTTCCAAACAGATTATGAAGCATAAAAATAGTAATCCAAGTGTCAGATTAATCACACATGCCTTCTCCTGACAACCTCAGGACTATCAAACTACTCACAGCAACGTGTATTTCTATGGTATTGGAATGACACAATCGTTCCTCAGTACCATCAGACATTGATTACCTTAGAAATCATGGGCGAACGTCATAAGCTACCAGTAGATTGCGCTAAATCTAGTGATATATGTTATTCATATACTAAATATATATACAACGATGAAGAAAAACACCTCTGTTAATTCACTACAGACTGTTTCACGGGATGAGACCGGAACCTCAGGTGAATGTTGTTAGAATGAAGCTAATGGCATGCTTTGAAAAGCCGAGGCTATGCGAAATAACGACAGTATATATTTACATGGCTGTTTTTACATATATGGTGGTATTTTTTACTTTACTAATAATCATTGTGCTTTGCCTCTATACATATTTATAACCAACACCAGTAATACATTCCTGCATATTGAAGACAATGGCGGGAAGCGATCGGATGAGGTAATATTCAACTATTTCTTCAACCATAATGAAACGCTCAATATAAATACATTTTAAGAAGATACATTATTCATTCCAACTTTAAAGTACAACAGTTGAATGTACAAAGAAAATCAGAAATATATTGGAATCTTTTTTAAAATTACGAGAATGACTTATAGAAAACTAAAAAAAAATGACTGGCGAGTATTTTTAATATGCCTTTTAAATAACAACAGCTTGTATGGTAAATAATGTAATGGAATCATATATTTCCGCAGCCGCCAACCTGTTTTAGGTTATACAATTTATTGGAAAATAGTAATTGCGCGATTTTAAACATCGAATACATAGCATGGTACATAAATGTCATTGAATATACCTGTTACCTGATTACAGACACGTTAAATACACCTGTTGTCTGACGACGGAAGTTAAACACACGTGTGACTTAAAAAACGTTGAATAAACTTGTTACCTGACGACAATGACATGCTGGGATATATTTTGAAAATCGCCAAAATCGTTACGGTATTCCTCTGCCTTCTCACGCGTGCTTGTGTTTTACTATTCCTGTACTCGCGACGTAAAGTGCCCCATGTTTTAATTATTGCCAGTAAAGAATTAAAAATATAAAATAAAATCATTAAATCAATAATCATATGATGAAATATTGATAAATGGAGATGAATGTATTATTATTTGTATACATATGAAAGTAACCGATCACCCATCAGAATATAGCAGTCATGTCAGGCAGCTTTGAAATATATTCTCGTTTATTAGGCATTGGAAGTTTTAAAATGGACAATAAAGTTACATCATGATAAATCGGAATATATTCATATATTTAAAGGTAGCCCCTAAAAATTAATGTTATCTTCTCTTGTTCATAGGATAACACGATTTGGAATGCTATATGTACACTTATTAGAAAATTTTACCATATTATCTTCTTATTACCATATTGTTATTCATGATAAGTTAAATATCTACTCTTTTTGTTTCAGTGCGCCGTTTGGTACCCTGCTCCTTACGCAAGTTGAGCATCAGAATTATCCAAGAAAACCCTACAGCAGCGATGCCCTTTCCAGACACAGGCCACGAAACATTGCTGCCTGACTTATACTTGCTTGACAGCTTTGCAGTTCTTATTTGAGTTTCATTGTCCTTTTGTTTGGAGACAGTTGAAGTACTGGACGTAAGAATATGCTTGCTCGTCGTTGCGGCAAATAACGTTTCAGAAAGACTGGTTGTAGCTTCCATCGTTTCTGATGTCACGGTAAAGGCTGCTTCTGCCAGGCTTGAAATTACTTGATGAAACACAAGATATGTATGTTCTGTTTTGTTAGTTATTCTAGATTTTAAGCATTAGAACATTAATATAATCAGACCATAACAATATTTTAATATCTAAATAGGTAAGCCCCAATATTTTTTATCAAGTTTCTGTGCGGAGTATATAAGGGTGTTTCAGTTTATAAGGGATTTGATTAATTTCACAATATTTCTGTTGTACACGCGTTTTAGCTTGTACGGGACTTTGTAAAGTTGATAACATATAAAAACAAGGGATGACAAAGAAATCCATATAGGGTTATCTTTGTCATAAGGCTTAACTTTATCTTTAAAAAAAAAAAAAAACAGAACATAATATTGCCATTATGGAATTAGTAAAATTATTCTCGGTATCTTAATTGAATTCTTACTGTATGTTAATTCTTCTTTGCAGGGTGCTGACAAGCGAGCTAACCCAAAGTATGAGTGCCTGGCATTAAGAATTACATGAATACATATTGTATGAGGTTGTATATAGCAGAACAGATATGATACTGTTTGACGAAATGTTATATACCATAAACAAATCTGATCAACAAAAACTCTAGGGTATTATTTCTTTACAGTCATATACCGAGATGATTCGTTTCTTCTGAGTTATTTTAATACACCCGAACTAAATTGCCTAGTTTCCGCTATAAATATTATTTAAAAAAATAAAGTACATGGTCTGTAAAATGCATTATAAACAGATTGAAAATAATTTGAAGTAAACACGCAGTTAGCGAGGTAAATGCAATAGACCAGTTTTCAATCTGACCAATATAGATTTAATATTTTTAAAGATGTTCATTGCATTTAGAATTAGGAAGTCGACAATAAACAAATTTAAACTTCCATTCTGTCTTACCCAAGTGCCATTATGAATCGAAATATGTGTTTGTTAGGTTTTATCAGTGGCTGTGCAGAAATTTTTTTTCTTCATTCAGAACCACTTGAAAATTGTTATCATGATATTAGTCAAAGGGATGACTTTGACAGAATCTCACGTTGGCAGACCTCTTTGGTGAGGTTTTGGCCTGGGTGTCCCCATTAACCATTTCAATGGAGCTGACATGACCTCGGCAAAGTTGTAAGGAATAATGGTCACCGCTTAGCAAAATATTAGAACAACAACAATACCTTGGTAACAAGCATTTAAAATAAAAACACATATTAAAAAAGAAATCTCGCTCATTACGAAGAAATGACCACTGTCTAATCCATAGATAAATATAACCACCAATTTTATTACCCGATGCGCTGTTAATACTGTAGCATGGTTTAGGAATACATAAGAAAGATACGAATTCAACGAGAAAGTAATTTTTTTAAGTGACATGAGGAAAGGTCATATTCTTGTCGACATGAAAAAAAAAAGAATCCATTAAGCTTAAGCCTTTTGTAACAGATATACTTGAAATGTTTGAGTTTCGTATATACATGCATCTATTTACATTTGAAACAAACATAAAATAATTTGACTGTAAGATAACATATTCCATTCATGTTGAAATGACTAATTAAGAGTATTATATGTTTATCATGTTGCAAAAACTGGTTTAAATTTTGTAATCTTATCCAACCAACCAACCTGAAGGTGAACATCATAAATGGGTAATGCAAATTTTTATTTATTTTTTTTTAAGTCTTACACACTGTTGAACCATAATAACCAAACACTTGAGGGACGTTTATTACATTATATAAAATAACCTATATAATCTATATGCTTTTCAAATATTCACCCGACAGATGACAAAATTGGAGGAATTGCCAACATGATTTAGGGCTTTTTCATTATGGTTTGTCTTAATATCCTTATACAAAAACCAACTACTTTTTTTTCGTGCCATACGAATGGATTACCGCATCTGTTTAGCTACTTAACCGTCCCTCATCAAAACATTTGACAATAAACCATGAATTATTGTTTAGTGTAGGTAGTGTACCTACCTAGCGGCTAACTGTGAATATGATAAATATGTTACATTTAAATGCACACCTGTTAAGAAGCTTCGGGGCCTAGAACGGATCTTTTAAAGTTTTTGAGATACCGATTATTTTTTGGGATAACACCTATAATAATGTTAGATGTTTCAGGGTTAGGCCCCGGCATTACACGAACTCATGTATTATACGCTGATTAGAATGTGTTTTTTTCCTATTACTGCCGCTTGTTAATTAGTATACTTCAATTATCCAATATGCATAAGGCAGCTGATGTGCTATGGGTTTTATGGACCAAAACCTGATACCTTTGGATGGTCTAATTAGTTTACAAACTCTCAGTTGATGTAACTTTTTCTAAACGTGAATAAAAGTGGTTATGTATTTACACCTGAATATATTAATGCACATCAGATGCACATCTCTTGAAATAAAAATGAATTGATGTGCAGAGTATGGTACTAAAAGGTGTTATTATTTCCAATTCGACAAATATTAAAAATAAAACGTCTATTTAGGGTTTTTTCCATATTACGAGGTTCTATGGACATATATCAAGTAAAGCATTGGTTAATGAAGCATTTCAAAAGCCTTTCGCTTTACTTAATACGAGCTCTAGTGAATTTCTTTTAATCATAGCATTTTTTTTCAAGAATAAAAATTATGCGGTTGGTGTCGGGTGTCAAATTGATTTTGCGCCAATTGACTTAACGAGCTACAGTAATTGCCAATGATTCAATGAAAAAATTAAGTTTCACATGTTAAGCTCCATTTCCAAAATAAGCTTTTGGAACATAAAGGCGCCAAGATATACAGAACGAGGTGAGATATCGAAAATATATTTTTGCACCCTAGGACAGTTGGGTTACACAGGTTCTTGTTAGGGAAGAAGTCACATATATAACTTGTATGAAATTCATGTGACCGTAATCCCTGCAGCTACATTGTTCTTTTTCCACAGGGGAAAGTCCTGTTTTCCCTGTGCCATGTCACAAAGATTGAGCTATGGGATAAAAATAGTTTTTAAAGACCTCAGATACAAGTGACGAAAGGGCCGTGACAATAAGCTGAATCTAAGAACGAAATACAGGGTATCGCACATGAATATATGTCACAGTGATCTTATATGAGGTTTACAAATATAGTTAAATAAATGAATACACTTAAGCATCCTTTTACAAGTCACATGATCCATGTCTGGCAAGGAAATCAAATTCTAACTAATGGATTCGAGCGTTATTGGCTCCACATGCAACTGGCTTTTACACACTATTCTCAGGATCTTCATTCTCATAAAATCTGGTTCTCATAACCACAGCAGTTCCTTGATAGCAGACATACGTTTAGGTGTGAAAATACGTTGTATTGCATAGTTTAAGATTGATATTAAATAACTACATTTATTCTCTTTTAATTTCTCTTTCTCTACTGATATTGAATTGAAGGAGTATAATTTCTTTATTATTTGGGAAAAAGTGGAATATGACATTTTTGCTTGTAATATTACGATGAAATCAGGAAGCGCTCCTAACATACACATACAGGTAACACGGTCAGTATTGCTCAATTTGTTTCTTCACTCATGTATAATATCGTCACGTGTTGCGATATCAATCGCTGGACAAATCAAATTATGATAGGACGATTCTGTTCAAACATTGTTTTGTCGTTGTATTAAAGGTGAAAGCGATTCATATTATTTAACGGTTGAAGATATAACTTCGTTGCAAGCTTAAATTAGACACTGAAAGAGTCTGGTAGGTAGGCTTTTCAAAATCGTCAGTGCCTTGAAGGTCCCCGTTTATTATTTATGAGTTTCGCTTTTTTTCTTAAATTGAGCTCAAGGTAATTATTTTATGCGTCTAGGTCTAAAGGTTACGATGTGTCTCCTGTTAACGGACGGGCGGTAAGACGGACAAAGACATCGTCTTCATGTTGCCCAGATGACTTTCAAAGGTTTAATGAGCATACAAAAGACAAATGTGGGACATAGCACTGAATCATGATCATTCCTTATAATTATGCACCGAATAATGGTAGAAAGAATTAAGCTTAAAAGGTACTCATTGTAGTCGGATAAGCCCTGTAACGAAGAAAATTGAAATTAACTACCCACATTTATCGAAAAGACCTTAGTTACAATATTTTCGTTATTACTTCACTCATATTTGGTCGGGGTCATAAACGAATACGATCCAATCCATTCTCTCTGTTCATCCCTGCATGTTTTCAGGGAATATGTTGTTAATTTGACTGTAAAGGAAAGAGAAAAGTGACAAAAGTGTCAATTGCATGCTTATAACATAATGTCCATATAATACGTCTGTTTTTAGACCACAGAATCTGATTCTAATCATGATATATGCAAATATCATTTTTTAAAGGAGTAACATATTAACTAATTTTATCAAATTAGCCTTGGACAATATTCTGTTTTTTTATATATAATTATATATAAAAATACATTCGTGAGGATTTAATGTAGGCTTATTGTCCACCATTGAACAAATATAATGTCTAATGGCTCGTTATTTAAAAAAATGTTCTATAATCTAAATATATACGTATAATGGGGCGCACCTGTGTGTAAACAGTAAATTTTATATTGAATAAAGTAATATATACGTGTTTAAACTAAAATAAATGGGGAATTATAGCAAGGACTTCCTCTTTATTATTATGCGGGGAACAGAAAGATAGCAAAGATAGAGGAGTCAATACGAGACCATACAAGCAATTTAAGGTACATTTAACACAATGATACAGTTTTCTGTTAATGAATATGAAAATAATACCAAGGCATATTTCAGAGCAGGTATCACTACCGGCTTCTGTGGCGTAGGGTTAGAGCTAATGACTCAAAGCCGTGAAATCGTAAGTTCGAATCTCAGCCCGTGGTGGTGGGACTTTTCATGGTCGATCCCCCCCCCCCAGGCACCCTACCCAGGGTGATCGCTCTGCACGCTTAATATGAAGGGCATGCCCAACGGCCGTGCTTCATTCACAAACGAGTGCACCTTACCTGTGACCCAGCTATGGGTGCGATTATATAACCAGGGCCCGCCGGTGTAGTAGTCACTGGGCCTGATTATCAACAGGCTATAACAGGAGAGGAGGTGTGTGATACTGCCCTGCCATGTTGTATGAAACCGGAATGGAAATCTGCAATTGTACATATACTAATTTAATCAAGGAATTAAAGGATGGAGGAGGTTACTGCCAACAAGAAATATTTAAAAGAAAAAGAAAAAAAAAGTATAACTACAATGCTGGCATCAGCATAATAATAGCTTTTTCTTATAACATGACGACTTAATTACCTAAGTAAAACAGCCTAATATTTACTAATGACAATATGTTTATTTGCTCCTCATATTTGTCTGTTGTGACTGTTTATACCGCGGTGTCCACATGTGGACATATCCTAACACAATGCTCCAACAGCTTCTGACAAAATACTTTTTGTTCTCTCCGAATTAATATATCGTACATGTGGTGCATACAAGTTTATTATATGCTTGATTATTGCTGAAAATGTCAATGAATCACGAACTCATACTTGCTACACACAGCTCATTTTATTAAATGAGTGGACCAATGTAAGCAATAAAATGAATGACCAAAAAAAATTTAGTGGGCGTCTTTACTGTATCGCCTACATAGACATTTGTATGTAATAGGCTATTTTACCTGAACCGGCATAATAGTGTTACAGATGCTCTTTTTTTTGTGACACGGGCGTAACTCCTGTTGTGGCGCTCGTGTCTGGCCGCGTATAACATTCTATGTTTAATCTGTACTTGTTGAACTCTTGTTGTCGTGCTGGCTTGAGGCGAGATCACGTGTACACCATGGTGTATAGAGGCACGGCGATGCTTTCTGGAGAATTCCTGAAACGCGGGTAGACTGTGTTGTGCAAGATCTTATAGACTGTTCGAAAAGTGGAAAATTCTCGGCTTGAGGTGTGAAGGTATAAAAAGGGATGTGTTTTAGAACGGAAGGGCAGAGAGCAGAGAAGATTCCAGCGGACGCAGATGCGTGTGTCAGATTCTAGGACCTTATCCGACTAATGCAGCAATTATAGATTTTCAAAGACTTTCTCCTGGATTTTATACATTTGGACTTCAGTTTACTTTCTGGGTTGTTGCAAGATTTTTCCACTGGACTGTCATTCTCCGAGAGTTTACATTTAATCGACTTATCGTTGTGATGGTGTTGGTATCCAGGTACTGTGCACATTATTATTCTATGTGATTGTATTGACTTGTTGCTATACCACTGTTTTACTGTATAATTGTATTGATTTAGTGCATTGTATTGTTAGGGTTGTTTTAAGAATAAATTATAGTTATTTGTTAACAAAAAAAAAACACTGACTTCTTAATCATTTCCCTAGACATTTCGCGCTGCCTAGTGTTACAGAATCTGATTTTTTTATCCCAATTACAAAATTTGTGTTCATCACGCATACGTGATCTGTTTATATTAGGTTCCGTAACAATAGCTACTATGTATTTTTCCAACCCTTCAGATATTTCCCAGATAATAGTTGCTAGCTCAGTAACAAATATGGTTGCAGATGATATGGGATACATTAAAAATAAAGTAATCCTCTGCAAACAACATATATCTCCAACCGTTGCCTTCCATCAATAGCCGTAGACCCAAGTCCTTCGAACACATGTTGACCAACTCTTTTTGTATAGTGAATTAGGGTCACAGACTATAATTCCGAAATATATTTGCCCAGGAATGTTTTAACCATGGAGAAGTAATACCATGCCAATATGCAAACTCAGGGAATCAGACCTGGTGCAATGTCTAAAACATCTGTCCTCTCAAGTGGAGTTGAAGTTACGTTCCTCATTCTTCATTATTGACTCGTACAATATCTCTGCTCTAACATATTTTGCCGACAGCTTTCTGGCTGCGGCAGTAGGTTTTGCCACACCAACACAATAACGCACTACTCGGCTGCACCGAAAACATCAAACTTCACAAGAACGTAATCGACAAAGTCGAGATACAATTTACATATTAATTTATTTCGGCAACACCAATTCTTTGACATTTCTTATGGATAAGAAATCAAATTACATTGTACATAGCAAGATTCCATACACCCCGAAACAGTATTACGGCTGTTTGCAAAGACCGAATTGAGAATCAAGCCCTGAGTTAATGAACAATAATAAATTTAATTGAAGACCCCTGAGAAACTCACAAGCTTACGTTCTGGTCTGAGGGTCGGGAATACTGAGGAGTTCTTCTACATAACCTGATTAAAAAGCCGTGTTATTTGGTGATAAGACACGATTCCTCGCACTTTGCTTGTGTACCATCCTTCAGAAATCTTGCCGTTCCGATAGAGTCTCAACGACAACGTTCATGTAGCTTGTGAATGGACTATCACCTTTACTAATCAGTTTACCTGATATTAGTTAATGGGTTGAATTTGTTTTAATCCCATGAAGATAATATGTATGTGTGTGTAACAAAACAGTATTTCCAGGAAACGTTGTACTAAATAATGACTAGTGAAACAAAATTAGATTATTTCTTGTTATGGGGATAACAGTATTGATTTATCGCTTGGATTCATTAATGTCATATCAAGTATAGTATGAATTTCTTCATTTAAACTAGACGTCTTTTTACGTCACGATCACCAGGAGATGACTACCCTTTGTTTGCTGATTTTAATATTGTCTGTGTCGGCTGCGACTCGTGGTAAGTTGAACATTGCGTTACTCTATCAATTACTTTATAGTCTATAAGGTAAGCATTAATGAAGGAGTTGTATCGCCGCTGAATTACTAAACTTGCGTCTGAGTCTATTGTAGGCCTTAATTTTAAGAGTATTTATATATAAAAGATAAAAGTATTTATCTTCGCTATCATCAAAATAACTATAGATTCAAGATTCAAGTAACGAAATCATCAGTACCTTTAATGAACATGTTAGACAAAAAAAATGAAAAGAAAAAAGAAAGGTATGGTTCTTAGGCACCGCCGCATCAAAAAGTTTTATTTTGATTTTCATCTGTCAAGAATATAAATTGATACAATTTTGATAAGAATTCCTTTGTTATGTAGTTATTATACCTGTTTAACTATAAAAATCTGTTGTTATCATGTTTTCCCTGATCATATGACATTTCTATAAAAAAAAGTTAAAAAAGAGAAAAATCGCCTGCCCGCACTGATTTATGAAAAAGTGCCTGAGAACCATACCTTTTTTTTATTTTTTGGCTTCAGTCGAATATGGGAAGCGCTCGAAAGGACGTGACGACGCTTTGAGTAGCGCCACCTGTCCGACTGGTTATGTGGCACAAACATGCAGGTGTAAACGCCCGCAACGTTGTGACGGGGTGTACTTTAGGGATGACAGGTGCTTTGCTGTTAACGCTGGTCGTAACGTACTGGGGACAGAGGTAAGATATGGATAAGTCAACTTTTACCCATATTTTAAAGAATTAAACTTTGTTAATACATTTTAATTTTGGGCATTAAATGATGTATTACCTTCTAATTTCATGAATGTTTTTATCTGTTTTGATATGTTATAATATATTTATAACAAGTAAAATTTTATGCACAGTTATTTCTCAGAGCTATGCCCAGGAGTTAAGTGAAGCTTTAATGTACTTTTAAGATAATCTCATGCATCAACTGGGTCAAATTCGAATTGGTTCACTCGAGTATGCATTAGCCAAAACAAGTGTGGTTCTCAGGCAATTTTGTTTCAGAAATCAGTGCGGACGGGCGATATTTTATTTTTAACCTTTTTTGTATGTTTCGAAAATATGTCATATGATCAGGGAAAAGCATGAAAACAGAATTTTATGGCAAAACAGAAAAAAACCCAACTAAATTACAAAGCAAATCTGATCAAAACTGTGTTATTTTATCCTCTTGAAAGATGAAAATCAAAATAAAAATTGTTGATGCCGGGGTTTAAATTTACGTGGGCGGTGCCTAAGAACCATACCTTTTATTTTATTTTTGGCCTTAATTATATAATTTATCGCTGACTGGCAAAACCAAGATGATCCTGGGTTCTTTAATTTATCGACAGTAAAGTGTACATACATGGATATAGTCCAGTGAAACCGTCACTAATTCCATTGTAGGCAGTGCTGACATGCGATCTCGAGAGAAAGGGCAACGAAAGGTATATTAATATCAAAATCCCGTATTTTCGTGATCGGCCTCAAAGTCTGGCATGTTCCCAAGGATCTTCAGTGGTCAACTGTGCACTCCATGACCCGTATGTGAGATTTATTCTCTCATTTCCTTTAGGGGGTACTTTAGAACAAGATTATATTTGTTTACAGTAACTACAGCTTATGTTTATCAGCGTCATTTAGAATTCAAACGTTGAACGATATAGAAGTTCACAATATCTATCTTTTTGAGTAAACGTTAGCTTTGATCATATTTCAGCTCAAAGAGGTGAAACTTGTGGCCAAAAAAATAAAGGTATGGTTCTCAGGCACCGCCCGAATCAAGTTTTAACCCCCGCATCAAATTTTTTATTTTTATTTTCAATAGAAACTTGCTGCTCGGACATATCTCTCTCATACAATTTCATTTGTTATGTAGTGCTTTAACTTGTTTAGCAAAATAAATCTGTTATTATCATGCTTTTCCCTTATCATTTGATATTTTTATCGAAACATACCAAAAAATTAAAAAAAAAAAAAAAAAAAACGCCCGCCTGCATTGATTTCTGAAAAAAGTGCCTGAGAACCATACCTTTTTTATTTTGGCTAATGTATTATCGTTGGCAATACACTCAAATATATAAAAATATACAAAGGAATTATGCAGTGTTAACGCCTTACTCAAACGTTATGTTTTTCACTAAATAAACACACGGTGGCGCTGAGATGCAATAGCGGTTTTATCGTCATTATCATTGAAGAAATATTTTGAGGGACTCCATTACACTTAAAGAGACTCATTACTCTACCAATGCCAAACAATAAGCCTCTTCTGCCAGACTGGCACAAAAACTAATAGGATTTTAGTTGGTCCATGCCCATCCCTCCACAAAATGACCGTGCTAGAGGTTTAATACCTTTATCGTTACACTGCTTACAGACAACAAACAAACCAACAGTCTAACAAGAAACCACGGTTTAAAACATTCACTTATTCGCGGGGGTAATTATGTTTGAGCTGAAACTTAGTCTTTATTATCGTTATTATTGAATATAAGTAAAATTATTTATTATTTTATCGTGTTTCTACGCCACAGATTTAGATAAACCGATGAAATTATATTTAAAAAATCAAGATATAAAATATATTGGTCTGGTTGTCTTAAGAAAATTAGGGCGAATCAGGATAAAATTATTTAAATGATGTTGACTGTTCAAAGTATTATATCAGTAAACTGTATATAAATTATTGTGAAAATAACAAGAAAGTCTACTTTGAAATTTGACCAGTTCTAATGGTCATTAGTCGGCGGTAGCTAGTAAGTAAAACCGAATGCGATAAAATGACATCGGGCGAGTTATTGTATCTATCACTATATGTAGGCCTATTCATAAACTGAATTTCAGATGGAGCCCTCCATTTCCTAAACAAGCTGAGCTGAAGGGACGCTTATGTACTGTCCCTAGTAAAATGTGCATGAAGGAAAAAGGCTGTAATCTTCAAGTGCGCTGTCGAGGTAAAGTGATAAGTGATAAGTGATTATTTTCATTTTAAATAAGACAATGAAAATAAAAACTATACAACCATAGGTCGAACGCTTGCCGGAAGCTGAACTATAACAGAGAGACGAGTGAAAATGGTAACTTGAATGAACAATGTCCCAGGAAAGCAGAAAGAATGACACATCTGTGTATTTACGCTGAAAATTAAAAGTCGCGGAAGAATGGACAGACAGACCGAGAGAACATATTTCCTGATTTTTCTTTTAACTGTTTGGCTTTCAGAGGCATTGCTAAAATAATGTGGACTCCAGAATGACATATGGCAGACCAACGACCAAGTAGGCAGAAGTTGACAACAACAGACGAACAGACAGACATACTGACGGACTGACACATCCTGGATGACAGATGACCAGACCTCGTAATGGGGAATGCATAAAACAATAAAATTAGCTATAAATGGTGTGGATAGGACAATATTTGACGAAAGTATGAACAAAATAAAAATTTGGGTCTCAATTCCAATCAAAAGACCTGTAGGGGTTTTATTTGTACGATTTTCAGAGCGATTGCTTAAGAATTGTGGCCTATATAGTGAAAGTGAAATCTAGTTATATCTGGATTAAAGAGAAACGGTGCAAGATTTCGCGTGATTATGTAAAATGTCGTTTTAAATATACCCAATGCTGACTAACGCAAAAAAAACAAAAACAGACATCTCTAGCTTTGAAAGTGACAAAGTTAGATAAAAGGGACCCCATATTTGAAATGTGGTGCATTTTCTTCAAAAATGGGTAACCTTTGTAATAGCAGATTGTAACAGCTAAACATCTGAAGACGGCTATTAAATGGCGAGTAAGATGAGCTACAGTTCATGAAGGTATGATAATTTTGAGTAAGATATGAAGAAAAAACGATTTTGTGTTTTTTATTACCTTGGCCTAATCCCGGGTGACACTCAAAGACATCTGACCTCTAGAACTTAAGGAGTTCTATCCACATTATCAGATTCAGAGGGATTCCTAATTATTTCTGGCTTGTGGAATGCCATATGTCAGACGAACGCACAAGCAGGCAGGCGAATTTGACAACTGACAAACAGACGGGCATACTGACACACTTACACATCTGAGATGACAGGTGATTAAACTACTGGGCGCCGGCCTAATGGACAAAGCACAGATGAAATAAATGAGCTAAAGTTGATGTAGAGAGGTCTGTTTTTTTACGAAGATATAAAGAAAAAAAGATTTTATGAATTTTTATGACCTTGACATTAACTTCTGACCTATTGACATTAAAAGACATCAGACCTCTAGAACATAAGGAGAACCATCCTCAGTGTAAGATTTCGAGGGATTGCTAAAATTCTGGCTCGTGGCACGCTGACACATCTGAGATAAGAGGTGACTAAGCAATCTAATGGACAAAGCTTAGATAAAATGAATGAGCTATAGTTTATGTAAATAGGCCTGTTTTTGACGAAGATATGAATAAAAACGATTTTTGGATTTTTGATGACCTTGACATTGACCTCTGACCTATTGACACTAAAAACGACAGACCTCTAGAACCTTAGGAGTTATATCCATAGTATAAGATTCAGCCAATAGAGTAGGGACAAACAAACAAACACACAAAAACAGACACACGCAACTGCCTAACATGCTTTACAGAAATCTTCGATTTCCTGCAAGCAATAAAATGAACTTATAATAAATAATAATAACTAGAATACGGGTAGTCGATAAGCAACTACGTGTATCCGCCGAAATCATAGTGAAGTCATGCATGGATTGAGTGGCAAGGGGAAATAGAGTGAGATGTGTTGCATTTTTGCATGGATGACTGTCACGTAAACATGATTGTCATTGGTTTCACCAGTTATTTGAAAGAGATTGCTATCCAAGATGTATACATATGCGACATTTAAGATGGTTAAGTCAAACCACTGCTGAGACGTGTTTTTTACCCTAGGCAGATGAACAGAGATACATCATGCAAAAATGGTTATAAGTTGGGCAACCAAATTTGTATAAGCTGTAGAGCTCTGTAGTCTATACTCATGCAAAATTTCAGGCCGATACGTCAAACCAGTCCTGAGATAATAGCATGGATGTCTGCAGCGTAAACGTAAATGTAAGTGGCGCTCCCTGCCACAAAATCACGAAAGCCATCCAAGACGTATACTTATGCAAAATTTGTAAGGAATTAGGTCAAACCACTGCCGAGACATGAGTGAATTTATCCCACGGCAGACAAACAGACGAACGCTGTGGTAAATGGTTGCAGGTGGCGCCACCAGTTTGCGTATGATAAACAGCTATGTGAGATCTATACACAAGTAAGAATTCAGGAGGATACGTCACACCAGTACTGAGATTTTAACATGGATGTCTGCAGTGTGAACATGAATTTACGTGGCGCCACCTGTCATAAAATCAAGAAACCTATAAGATAAATAGTATTGTAATGAGCTGGTAGGGACAAAATGTGGCAGATTTTTATCCTTAGCTTTCACCAACAAACAAAGAAATAAACGTTAGGCATATACAGGGTAAGCGATTTTTTTTCGTGGGCACATCATCACTGCCGGGGTGGTGGCGATTGTATAGAGAAGCTATCAATTGAAGCTCAAAGGACATCACTTCGGTGTTAACAAACATACGTATGTTTTGATGGCTCTTGCACGCAAATATGCAACGTATATGTGAAAAGACAGGTTCAGATAAATAGACTAATTACAGTATTAAATGTTTGTCCTGAGATTTGTTGATTGTTATTGAAAAGCAGGTCTGATCGGAAACTGAAAACGCTCCGTATAAAAAGCAGGTTTACATCTTACGGTGCAAGTCTGTGCCAAAGAAATAACTTTAGCCATGATACGTTCCCTTGTCTGAAGTAAATTAACGATAAAAGGTACATCCGGATTTTGAAGAAAATTTGTAGAGAGTTAGGCTAAACCGTATGAACAATCATTAAAATTGAGAGGTTATCAGAATCATCATATATATTTTTATATACCATTATGACAAAGGCCGTTTCCTTTTTCTATGTCCTTTAAAGCCGCCCATTTATATGTAATTGTCATGCCAATCACCAGGTGAAACCGGGTTAATGAAGCGTGACAGTGTCTGAATATAAAAAGGTACGCATGAGTACATGAATGATACGGAGATTTAAAGATGACAATATTAAACTTTATAGAAAATAATGGAGGGGGAGGGAATTTCCTAGAAGAGCGCACCGACGATACGTGTGCCGAATTAGGAGGGCCAAATCAGAGGGGAAGCAGGTAAACCGTTGTGGAGAAGAAAACCCAACTGCGTGTTAATTATATATATAGGTAATAATAAAAATACTATGACAATAAACATTCTTCTCTTTTTAACTTTCAAGTAAATTCATAATGGTATCTTACTTAATGAAATAGTGCGGAAAGATTTCCCTTCGCACGTTGTAAAACAGCTTAATTGGTCCGATTTCTTTTGAATATTTCAGTACATTATTGTGGAGACCCCGGGGAGGGACTAAACTCTGTGAAGAGTGGAGACTTCTACGTTAATGACACCGTGACGTATACGTGCGATGCGGGATACGTCACGAGCTCTGGGGTTTTGATGAAGAAGCTCACCTGTCTGTCTAACAGCACGTGGGACGATGATCCGCTGGAGTGCCAAGGTACAAGCTTTATATTTCTTCATTTCATTTATGTTATATCAAATAGAAGAAATAATGTCAAGATATATTTAATCATTAATTTTTATTTATTTTATCCACCTTATTGAATTCATCTGTTTACTGGCTTCTGTGGTCTAGGAGTAAAGCACAGAGCTCGAAAACCGGGAGGTCCTGCGTTTAAAACTCCGGTGATATTTTCATAGTAGCCCCTAAACCAGGGTAAGCGTTCTGCAGGCCTAAGGGAAGGTTCCTCGGTGTTATGACAAAGCAGTGGGAATGATTACACTCAAAGCACCCGCAGGTGCGGGAGATACCGGGCCTGTGTGATACAAGGATACAAAATAATATAATAGGAAGCGGGTGCTACCGCCGTGTCAAGTTGTTCCAGACCTAAATGGAACTCTACAGATGTTCATATTTAAATTAAGAATTACATAAGACAGCAAAAAAATCGAGGTGGTAACAGCTACCAAAATATATTTTTATAAAAGAAAAATTGTCTTTTTTTCATATGTCTGTTATTTTGTGACTCTTATTAATCGATGTTCAATTTCATTTTCTTTTTTCTAACACATTTTAACACATTGTCTTTTTAATGTCCCTCAACTTAATAGCTCCTACCGTGACTGACCAGGACGGTCCAAACTCAACCTCTATGGCAACAGCGACCCTTTTGGACAAACTCACCGCTACTACAGCCAACTACAGCACGAGTTCTCTTAATGTGAGTGAGACTGGAGAGCAGAGGAAGAGAGCAGGAAGAACATCAACCTCACACACCATGAGTACTGATCTGGCTGCAGGGCTAGGTTCAGCTGGCGGAGGTCTCTTGTTGATTTTGGTGGGACTACTTCTTGCTTTCCTGAAGCATCGTTCCAGAAAGAGGAGATTTCAGACGCATCCAGATACAGCCGTGCATGAATAATGACAGAGAGGTTCAAGCATATATCCTGAAAAAAAAGAACGTCGTAATGCACTTAGAACACTGTCGTCTTGGTTTATATACTCAGTTTCACACACTTTAATACCTATCCATGACTCTTAGGTCCTCGTATTCATGGCTGCAATGGAACTTTGCAGGGCCGTCAATATAGGGGGGATGGGGGGAATATATTCCCCCCCCCCCCCCTCTTTTTGGCAAAGGGGGATGGACAATGTTTTACCCCCCCCCCCCCCACCCCCCCAATATTCAGAAAATAATATTAATATATTAAGAATAAAATATATAAATAAATAGAATTATAGACTATATATGAGATAACTGTGAAATATAGTATATCTAAAATGGATTAGAATTAAAATATACCTTATTTTTTAAAACATTACAGGTATATGTAAAAAATTTATGATTACATGAACTCAAGACCACGGCGATAAACAAAGTGATTGGACGCCATCATTTAAGTACAATTTTATTGCTAATAGCCGAAAATTGCACCTATCCCTATAATTATTATAAGGAGATTTTAATAGATGTCAAAGATAATATCGTTTTGGATTTCAAATTTTATTGCAAATAAATTAACATTTCTATTAAGCGAATTGCTAATAGGTAGAGATGACTGTAATAGTGATTTATCAATATTCTACACTAAAATACCAAACTAGCTAACATGGTACACAAAAAAAACTACCTCGCCTAATTATCTAATCACTGAATCTCCACACTGTCACAGGGCATGATGCATTCTTTATACAATATAAAAGCTTATTCTTTATATTCCTTTTCCCCAGTTGTTTTCTAACTGACGAACTCGTTTATTATTCTAAAGCTTGTTAGTAAAATAAAAGTTAGCACTTACACGTCTTCATCATATTTCTCTACATATCCATGGCCAAAGGGAGGGGTTACTTATATCATGAACATATAAAATGATACCAGTCACAAGCACTTACTTGAGTATTCTATACATGAAGGGTTAGGTTACCCATACCATGGACATATCATATATCACCTAGGACAAGCGCTTACTGGAGTATTCCATGCCCAAAGGATCAGGGTTACCCATATTACGGACCTATCATATGCCACCTACAATATATATCATATAACACCTATTGGAAAATTAGGGTTACGGCAGGGTAAGGGTAACGAATATAACGGACATATCGTATGCCATCTGGGAAAAGAGCTTACTGGAGTATTCCATGCCCGAAGGGTTAGGGTTACCAATATAACGGACATATTCATTGGCACCTGTGACAAGCTCTTACTTGAGAATTCCATGCCCAAAAGAGTAAAGGTCACCTATATGGCGGACATATATACCATATGCCACCTGAGACAAGCACACACTGGATTATTCCACGCCGAAGGATTAGCGTAACGAATATTACGGACATTTCAACTGACAACTGTAATGAGCACTAACTGGAACATTCGATCCCCGAAGGATTAGGATTACTCATATTACAGGTATATCATATGTTACGTGTCGCAAGCACTTAATGGAGTAATCCGTGACTATTCCATGCACGAGTGGAGGTTAGGGCTACGAACATATCGGTCATATATATTGACACCTGTGACAAGCTCCAACATGAGAATTCCATGCCTGA
Organism: Sipunculus nudus; assembly: GCA_026874595.1. Lineage (NCBI taxonomy): Eukaryota > Metazoa > Annelida > Sipuncula > Golfingiida > Sipunculidae > Sipunculus > Sipunculus nudus. The sequence continues at coordinate 26,207,575 of CM049315.1, forward strand.
AGGGTTAGGGTCAGCCATATATAGGACGGACATACCATATGACACCTGAGACGAACACATTGGATTATTCCATGCCGAAGGGTTAAAGTTACTAATATTGCGGACATTTCATATGACAGCTGTGACGGGCATGCGATCCTCAAAGGGTTAGGATTACTAATATTACTGATATATCATATGTCACGTGTCGCAAACACTTACAGGAGTATTTTAATGTCCGAAGGGTAAGGGTTACCCATATAATGGACATCACGTGCCACCCGTGAAAAGCAATAACTGGAGTATACTATCCCCGAAGGGTTAGGATAACCCATATTACGGACAAATCATATGCCACCGGCACAAGCACTGACTGGAGTATTCCATGGCCGAAGGAATAGAGTTACCTTTCTGGCAATTTTAACACCCCTTGCTTCCTTTACCATTCTTCCTACCCCCTCCGCATCTTCTGCGTTGCCGCTCTGGTCTCCACTCCCCCTGGTGGCAGTTCAAACACGTGTTATCGCTACCATACTTTCTTCACCCCCCCCCCCTCCCGAAGTCTTTTGGGTAGCAAATAGGTGCTACTTGCGCTTGGGATTTATGCCCCCCCCCCCCCCCCCGTGGCAGTTTTACTGAATTTTTCTTGTGAGAAATGGCCGGAGGAAATCCGTAATGTACGCCACATCAATATGGTTAACGATACGCTTTGCATGTTGTATTGTCGTATCGACGAAACACAATTACTGGTAACAAATATAGAGACAACCCTGACCTAAACTTTAATATGAACTATTTAAAAAGCTTAAGCTACTTTTTTATGTTGGCTTTAAAAGACTTAAATAAGATCACATGTATTATTGTATGTTCGACTTCATGAGGGATGTGTGTACACTTGTCTCAGCTTCCATCACGAATGGTCTGGATCAGCGTTGAAATATTTATTGCATGGTTTTCTGTTCAGGATTTGGGCCAATTACACTGAAAAGTAATCATTACAATTACAATTACTTCCAAAAATCCCAATTACAATTACAATTACAAATTACTTAATTTTTACAAAGTAATCATTAAATTACAATTACTTTTGAAAAGTAATTAATTACTTTCAATCACTTTATAAAAATATAATATACAGAGGCATGGTTCATGTTAAGTATCATTCATGGTAGAAAGGTCTACTGGTTAAATTTATAAAAGGAAAAACTGCAAACAAAACACATCCAGTCTTGTGTCATATATTAAAGTGCACAATAGCTATACTAATGATAATATATTGTTGCATAATCTTCAAATTTACACTTGTCTCTTATGGAAAGGCAAAACTGGCTGCCATCATCATATATGAACATTGCGTGTATTCTTTATAGTATCAGGCACTGAAACATTTGCTGAATTAGTGTTTTGACACGAATAGAAATATCTGAAAGCACACATGGGTAAACTATATTTTAAACATATTATCTTGAAGCCATTTGTGCAAAATAATTTCATCTAATGTTCTTTTATCACATATTATCCTTTATTGAACAAAATTTCTTTCTTATTGATAACACTGGCATGTGCCAATCAGGGCACGTATGGAAATAATTATTGGTTCAAACCTTTGATGATGGAAAAACCTTTTTAGCGACTACCTTAATCCAATACAGTAATCCTACACATTAATCAACTCATAAATCCTAATTTCTTTACTATCAATGCCGATTAAAGTTCTGTCATAAACTCTGGAATTTTCAGTACAATTTGATTTCACTAATCTTATTGATGCAAACATTTCATGTTAATAATTCATATAAATATATTCATGCTGAATATATAATATATTACAATTTGATGTAATGAAATTATATGTAGGAAAATCCAGTACATTCACCATGGTTAGCTTCTTAATAATGTATGACAGATAGTTAAACCAGTACACAATGCCCAGAGTCTCTGCGCACAGGAAACAGTGGAGACTGTTTAAATGTTAGAGCCAGCCATGCCTTCTTGGTACCTATCTCTATTTACCTCATGGGCCATAGTCTTGAGGTATTTCTGATATCAGCCTTCCCAGATCATTAACCTCTTTTGTTCCTGTGATTCTCTCAGTGTCAGCTAATAGTAGACAAACACCGATGTAACCTGATCAGTATGAGTATGTTCCAGCCTCAATTTCAGTGAAAGTGTGAAATGTAGCAAGCCCACACTTGTGGCAGTGTAGCTCTGGATAGGTGTACATTATGGAAGCTTATTACTTTATCCACATTGCAGTGGAGGCATTTGGAAAAAAAAAAAAAAAATGGCCAGTATAACCTATAAGGCATACTAATAAATGCATGGATACTATTTATTCAATAATCATGGCTTAAAATCCTTACCCAAAGTGTTTTGATAAACAGTGCAAAGGAATGAGGTATAAGGTACGGTGCTCTGCCATGAAAATGGAAAGTAATTGAAAAGTAATAGAAATTACATCTATTTTTGCCCTTGTAATCACAAAAAAATACAATTATTTGTTATTTGGATTTTGTTTAATTACAAATTACATTCAGTTACTTGAAAATTGTAATTAATTACAGGTAATTACAATTATAAATTACAATTACTGAATATTACTGCAAATTTACAGGCAGTCTGTAGGCAGCAGGGGCGGATCCATGATTTAGGAAAAAGGGGGGTCCAACCCAGAAAAAATTTTTGTCTGAAACCCTTAAAAAAAAAGGTTGCTTCGGATGAACCCCCCCCCCCCCCCCCGGATCCGCTTCTGGGCAGTACGTGTTCCTGAGTTTACGTTATACATTATAATTATACTGTCCGGTTTATTTCGAATGGACTTACATTTATGAATTATATGCTTTCGAATAGATTTTTTTGCACTCTGTTTAATTTTAGTATTTATATCTAATTCCTCGTTAGGATAAAGTTAAGCCGTCACGAAGTCAAATTAATGCATATTTTGCATCGGCAAACCTATGTCCGTTTTATATTTACAGCGTTGCCATGGTAACGAGCACTAGAGTCCGAGTTGGGAAATGGCCATCGGGTACTCGAGTCCAAGACTTTGTACCCGCATCAGCCCTACCTTCCAGAGCTAGTCTCCCTGAATAACAGCGAGTTGAAGAGGATCATCATACATTTTAATTTGTATATATTATAAGGTTCAATTGTATAGCGAAAATTAGATTTAGAATTTTGTAAATGTTTATGTTATGAGCATAAATATAAAATCAGTACCTTATTTTTTTGCCCAAATTTGACCATGGTACATTTTTTTCTCTAAGTACGTTTTTTTTTTAATTTTCACAGCATGTACACGTAAGTGTTTATTCTGTTTGAATCTGTAATCTAATATTAAATGGTCCAAAATAAGGATAGGTATTGAAATTTTAAGGCTTTTTTTGTATCCACTTGCATTGTCAAGCTCCCAGCTGGCAGCCCACATCTGGTCACTCACTGGAGGTCATTTAAAACAGCTCTGCCTGGTTACCTGATTTGTTATGGGTCACTGGGGGAACAAGGGTCACAGGTGTACAATTATTCTCATATCACCCCCCCCCCCCCACACACACACACAATACACATCAAGTATAATGCAATATTTATTGTATCAAATATATATCCTTAATTGTAAAGCTTCTTCGACTACATTAAACAAAACGTTTCTGGTTCAAGGAGTAATCCTGAAGATGCAATGTTGTAGTAGTGTAGCATTTAAATAAAAAAATACATTTCCGTTAAAATAATTTTAAGAAATTAAAATATAATTTAACCTATCAGCATTCAAATTTGATAATATATTAGCCCAATCATGGATGAATAAAGATTCAATTTAAAATTGTTTTTTAGTGCGGATTCGTTGCTATAAGTAACTTCATAAATTGGATCTTCTTAACTCATAAGATATTCAAGTTTCAAATAAAAATGTGTATGTCCAGAGGTGTTTTAAAGAATCTACGGATAAAGGCATTTGCTGAACCTGTGGCTTAAAGCAAAGCCCCTCACTTGAAAGTTCCACATAAAAATGTTGACTCCATGCAAATTTTTTTTTTATAACGAACCGATTTCGAAAATTTTTCGACAAATACTCATCAAACCAATTACTTAAGAAAATCTAGGTAAACACCGATCATTGTATTTTAATTAAGAAGCATTTGTAATTGAAATTCCTAATTTCGCTTTATAAAATTAATTGTGAAATCGACAAAAATCTGAATATCGCTCATTAGTCACTTTTCTTTTTTGTCTGTATTTTGTTATATCAAGACATGTCATCTGTGACAAAAAAAGATATATCCAACTGTTTTATCTCATAGATAGTTTTACATATACAAGTAAACAGTAGCCAAAATGTGCAATAATTCAAGATAAATTAAGTTAGATTTAAGTACTGTTTGTCACGCAGCGCGTAATGCGGTGTCTGTCCGGCGCATACCCTGGACCCCCCCCCCCCCCCAAGCTGACATATTCATTTTTTTTTTATCGAAATGTTTAGAAAAATAAAAGATGCCTATTGAAAGCACAATCAGAATAAAGGTATATATTTTAATCATGGATTTGACTAAAATTTTAGCTGGATATGAACACCAATTATTTATGTTGCCTGTACAGCTCTGCTTATATACCCACAGAGCTCAGTCTGTAAGTACAAAAAAAATCTACCTGCTTTGTTTATCTCACAGTCCCTTCATTGTTAAAAATCCAGTAATTCAGGCAAAAGTCAGTGAAGTAAACTTGAATAAGGCCACCTGTGAATCATTTTTGTGCAATGTTACAGAACTTACAAAAACATTTTTGCAGAATAAGATTTTATAAGCTTACGTGAACTCTAGACTAACTTCAGTTATCTATGACCCAAAAACCAATGAACCCGATCTATTCTGATACAATTAGGAGAACCTACTCTAGGATAATTCTGGTGATTGATTAACCAATTTAGCTTGGCAGTTTCATCATAATACATTTTTATGTAGAAGCTGAAAGAGGCTAAAACAAACATTTTTATTTTGTGTCCGTAAAAACAGGTCGACGAAACTGGCGCCACAAAAACCTCAATTTCAAATATGATTCACGTGACCCAAACATATGCAGCTTCAAGCTCACATGTTCAGCTTCCTATAACTCAAAAACCATCTAACTGAAACCGTTCAAACAAACTTGAGATTGTTTCTGGGATTATTTCTGAGAAATATTAAACAATTTGGCTGGACATTTTCGGAGAAGAAGATTTTTTAAAGTATTTTTTTTAGCTTGTACCTTTAAAATCTAAGTCAATGCAGACAGCCAAAATAAACTCAACCAAGTAGTTTTTATAAGTCTGATTTTGTTGTGCATAAAATTTAGCGATGCTAGCTCCTGCTTTTTTTTTAGATAGTATAGGTTAACATAAGGACGCCGCCACACCATCGCATGAGCTCAAAGGTTCGCTTAAAAGTATTTTGTTTTTACATTTAGGTGCAGTGGAAAAAGAGTAAACAGTAGCCTTAATATATAAACTAGGATGGTGTCAGTTCAAGTAGGGCCTGTAAAATGCCCATAGACTTTATTTAGAGTGAGGGCCGAGTGATGCTTGAAAAAAAATTAATAAAGGATCTGATTATATTCAGAGACATAGGAAACTGACCCAAAACAGTATTTAAATATCTGAACCAAGATGTTAAGGTTGGAATCAGTGATAGCCCCGATTAAGGTGTAGGAGTGGAGGATCCGAAGCAACCGAGGCATAATTACATCTGATGTCTTAAACTGCAAGCCTTGTCAGCATATAAAACAGTAGGTCGGTCCTGTCACCTTGATCTTTGGACCCCAAAATGAATAGGGTTCTTGCTTTGGTTGTTTGCAATAAATGTCAAGTCTGTTATCCATATGTCAGATCAAACTTGAGTTATCATTGGTGGACAGATGGCTTGTGTGACCTTGACCTTTGGCCCAAAATCTCCCCTTATTGGCAGGTGAGCTATATGTATAAGATGCAAGGTGTCGGATGAAAAGTTTGGCTTAAAATGCATGCATCCACATTCTTTTTAAAGATGTGGTTAGTGTGACCTTCACTTTTGACTTCGTGACCCTAAAATTTATTGGGTTCTTGTATTAGTGATGTGCCATATATATATATATATATATATATATATATATATATATATATATATATATATATATATATATCCATTTTGAAATCCATATGTCAATCAATCCAAACAGGAGTCATCATCCGGAAATGAATGTTCAGACAGATGGGCCCAGTGACCTTGACCTTTCACCTTGTGATCCCAAGAAAGATAAGGATCTTCTCCTATTGGCATAGGAGCTGTATGTGCAAGCTAGAAGGTCTGGGGTGAAACGTTTGGCTTGATATGCATCCACAAACTTTTTAAAGATGTTGGTCCTGTGACCATGACCTTACACCTCATGACCCCAAAATCAATAGGGTTCTTATACTTTAGGGGTGGGCCGTATATAAGTCAAGTTTGAAATCAATATGTCCATCCAAATTTGAGTTATCATCTGGTAACACATTTGTGGACGGACGGAAGGACAGACGAACAGCAGGGTATATGCAATAGGCCACTTGCTTATTCAAGCAGGGCCCTTATATGTAGAAACAAGTGCGGGGGAAGCAAGAAAGTAAGCCTGGAATAAGGAAAGTGTTCTACCCCACATCAAACAGAATACACTTTGCGTCACTGTATCATCTCATTTGTTGTTAATAATTTGTTTACTCACCTTTTTTATGAGAAATGATAATCTGCATTTCGAATAACTGGGAGAAATGCATCACACCAGCATCTGAACTTGGGAACACACAAACACAGTTTCCATTTTCTCTGGGAAATATCATTGCATCAGGAGAACATTAACTGAATTAAAGATTCAAGCACTTAATGTGGGCTTCTGTGATTTTTAACCAGGTTACTCCGAAATTGGTTTGATTATTGACAGCAATGAATATTAGGAGGTGAATTTCTTGGACGTTTAGGTATAAATGTCATGAAGCTGATGTATCAAATTCTCTCCTTCCTAGACTCTCAGGACAGACTTCAGGCATTCAATGTATTTACAATTGTTTTATCATAACAGTTACTATATATGGCTGAATTACTGATAAATATACAAAGGCCAACCCCCTATTTCAAAAGGACATAATCAGGCCTAATATTATGCTTATATTTTCACACCGTCAGTTCAGTTTTGCTAGAATATTACAAAAGTTTCCCAGCAAAACCAGCCCACAGTCTTAATACATCATATACAGCTGTTAAACACCTTGTTATGACTGTGTGTGTTGGTAAACAGTACATGGTGTCTGTTTACCATAACAAGGCTGTGTGACTGGAGGCCTGACTGAAAGCCGCAACAAGATAAGTTTCGCCAACAGGAACATGTATTACTTTTTTGGGCCAAGTCAGTCAGACCATCTCCTGACTGACACGTGTTTGGCCCAGGCGATACATACACTATTCATGTTGACACCTGTGATCGCGCCCAGTCCACTGTTTTTAACACTTGTTTACAGGAGTAAGCAAAGGGTTTCAGGGCAATATTTTGGCATGTACAAATTTATTTTAAAGGGAAGAAGCTATTTTTGGTGTTAATTCAACATGCCTTATAGGTGATTGGGCCCCTTTAATAATTCTGAGTTATTCTCAACATAGTGAAGGTCCCCTGAAAGTTCAGCTGCATGGAATACAGATCTGGACACTGAATAATACCTCACGCAGTGTGCTATAGCAGATACAGGACAAACATTCACATATACAGGACAAACATTCAGAGAGGACATTCAGTCATTAATTTTAATAACACTAAATCCTGCTTGTACTAAAGACAGGGGTCTATTGAGTGACAAAACAATGATATCTGTTTTATCTTTAAAACACACACAAACATATATTCACTACACATTAAGTCCATTGAACAACTCCAATAGAAAATTAAATATCTTTATCCACTGAACTTCACTTGAGTCATGAGGCTTACTTTCCCTTTTCATCATTATATATACATACATATATATAATATTAACATAAATGCCCCAAAGGAATATCAAGATAAATGTTACAATGTTATGACATACACACACAGACAACACTAATCACTTACCATGTCTAACTAGGGCTGTATGCTATCAGTAACATTGTATATAACTGTCCTCTTCCAATCGTTACACATGTTGTGCATGTGGCAGAAAAAGGCACACATACAAGTCACTGTTTGTCCATAAAGCCAGCATTCTACCCTTTATATCATTGACTCTCCCATTTATCACCATTTAGATATGTTCAAGAGGGGTAGGCCATTTACTTAGCAGGGAGTATTACAATACAGAAGAGAAGGTAATTATGCCTGATATAGTCCTGTACATCTGATATTTGGTCTCGGATGCTCCTGTCCACTAATACTACTTGCACAGCTGTTTTGTGTCATTTAAATGCAGTAGAACATCTACCATCTGGCCACTGAACTGATATTTAGATACATCTATTGTATTCTGTTATCATAAGACATATTAACAATTTCTATTAATGTTTAATAATGGAATGAACCTTCATGAAATTCCCAGCCTAACTTTGGCCTTTGTTTTTTGTGATTGGATAAAACGTTGTACTGTCTTAGAAATAAGCAAGCTAGCTTAGCATGCCTTCCTGCAACTATCATTTGATGCTTGGTGAAGAATTTCCATCCACAACTCTTCCCACTGGAGTCACATCAGGTAAAGACCACAAATGGCCCATAACAACCATCTCAGGATATTCACTACAGAGAGGTGATGCTAGCAGGTGAATGTCACATCAAGAATCATGTTTGAACATCCAGCGTTATTGCATGATAGACTGACTCCAGGACACGAGCACCAACAAGGGGCAAGCATCGAATTCCATGCTTGGAGTATGGTAGACGAAGTGGAAAAAACAGAGTTAAAATGTTTGGTTTTAAAAATTATTCCAATATCCATATCATGTTTACAACTATCCCCAGCTGTCCACTGCTCTAACCATGATCTGCGATACACCAAGCATGTAGTTCCACACTCTCTGACAGGGGGCACTAGCAGCATGCGAGTGCCAGGTAAGTCTATAGCATGCCTTCCATCTGTTGACCAGAAAGTCTATGTTGATCACGATACCATTCAACAAACTCATCAAGCATGACTGGCCCTGAAAGAAAAAGACAAAATGCAATATACCAAGCTGTATTTATAGTCTGGGGTATGGCTTTCTACTAAGTTTTTCCTGTGCCAGTATTTATGGTCTGGGGTATGGCTTACTACTCAGTTTTTCCTGTGCCAGTATTTATGGTCTGGGGTATGGCTTACTACTCAGTTTTTCCTGTGCCAGTATTTATGGTCTGGGGTATGGCTTACTACTCAGTTTTTCCTGTGCCAGTATTTATGGTCTGGGGTATGGCTTACTACTCAGTTTTTCCTGTGCCAGTATTTATGGTCTGGGGTATGGCTACTACTCAGTTTTTCCTGTACCAGTTCTAAAGGTCTGAGGTATAGCTTACTACTCAGTTTGTCACTGTCCAGTTCTAATAGTTTTGGGTATGGCTTACTACTCAGTTTTTCCTGTACCAGTTTTTATGGTCTGGGGTATGGCTTACTACTCAGTTTATCCTGTACCAGTTTTTATGGTATGGGGTATGGCTTACTACTCAGTTTTTCCTGTACTAGTTTTTATGGTCTTGGGTATGGCTTACTACTCAGTTTTTCTTGTACAAGTGTTTATGGTCTGGGGTATGGCTTACCACTCAGTTTATCCTGTACCAGTTTTATGGTCTGGGGTATGGCTACTACTCAGTTTTTCCTGTACCAGTTCTTAAGGTCTGAGGTATAGCTTACTACTCAGTTTGTCCTGTACCAGTTCTTATGGTCTGAGGTATAGCTTACTACTCAGTTTGTCACTGTCCAGTTCTTATAGGTTTGGGTATGGCTTTCTACTCAGCATTTCCTGTAACAGCACTAAAGGTCTGGGGTACTCACTAATCAGGTTAGACTCACTAATCAGGTTTACTTGGATCAGCACTTGTGGTCTGGGGTATGGCTTACTACTAAGATTTTACTGTATTTGTACTAATGGTTAGTTTTAGGGTTTTTCCTGTATCAGTATATATGGTATGGGTATTTCCTGTATCTGTACTTATGATAAGGTTTAGGGTTTTTTTCCCTGTATCAGTACTTCTGGTTAGGGTTTTTACTGAATCTGTACTTATGGTTAAGGTTTTTCTTGTATCAGTACTTATCATACTTATGGTTAGGGTTTTTCCTGTATCTGTACTTATGGTTAGGGTTTTGGTTTTTCCTGTATCTGTGCTTATGGTTAAGGTTTTTTCCTGTATCTGTACTTATGGTTAGATTTAAGATTTTTCCTGTATCTGTGCTTATGATTATGGTTAGGGTTTTCCTGTTTCTGTACTTATGTTTAGGGTTTTTCCTGTATCAACACCTTTAATTATGGTTTTTCCTGTATCTGTATTTATGGTTAGGGGTTTTCCTGTATCTGTACTGATATTATAGTTAGGAATAGGGTTTTTCCTGTATCTGCACCTATGGTTATGGTTTTCTCTATATCTGTACTTATGGTCAGGGTTTTTCCTGTATCTGTACATATGTACTTACAAGCACCGTCTTCATCGTAGTTGGTGAGGTCTGAGCGGATGAGTCGACTAAACTCCAGCACATTGCACCACTGATCTTTGTTAATTACCCGGTACTTAGATTGCTGAAACAAACATGATACACAAACATTTATAACACTGATCTTAATCAATTACAGTAGAGCGCCGTTTTTCCGAAAGTGTCTGGGGAAAAACCATGTTAATACGAATATATTTTTGGTTCCCAATTTAAAATTTCGGAAAAATTTTTTTTTAGGAAAAACGGTGCTCAAATGTACCTGGTAACTGGATTAAAAAAAAAAAAACAGGATGCACACACATTTATAATTTTTATGTAATTATTTGAATGCTTAAAAGTAAAAGTACAATTATTGATTAGTGATGCTAAAAATGACCACAAGCATACAAAAGCCAAAAATAAATTTTGTTTCTCCTCTAGACATAATCTTACCAATTCCTGTGTAGAAAGAGACTAACATCATACCCACTAAGCAAGCAGTCTTTTTAAGTCAGCTTGATCTTACCTTTCACCTACTTTACTATTTATAGACCTTAGCTATTTATAAAACCTTAGTTTTTCATCTCTATCTCCTTTGAATTTCTCCTAAACTTTGGGCCTAACAGTAAATAGATAATAATTAACCATTCAATCAGATATCATCTTTATTGTTGCTAAAGGAGCGCCTAGGGCGGGAGTCCCCGACTTCCAGCGCCATCTTTTCCTTCTTTAATTATAAGATAAGTGATGCTATCACAATTTTTCAATAAACAAGTCTAAGCTATATACATGCTACATGTTAATGTTCACCTCACCTCAAGGAACTGATGAAAGGAGGAGAAGAGAGGCCAGTGTTTACCCAAAAGCAGGGCCAACATGGCTTTGGCAGTTTCTATGTCCATACTTCTTTGGTCCTTGTCCTTAGGGAGGGAATATGAAGCATTTAAACCATAAGCATAATACAAAACAATAAAATATTACCCTGAATATAAGTATATGAAAATTATTAGCATCTAAAGCAGAAATATCCATTACCTGGTATAGTAAGTAAAAAAGTTAAAATTTATAAGCAAATGACAGAACAACTGACTCCAGTACATCAGTATCACTCGATTGTACTGCCCATGACATCGGCCACGTCAACTTTTCTATTTTTCATAAATTTAAAATAGATCATAGTGTACTTTTATCTGTCCCACAAGCAGGAAGGGAAGGGTGGCAACTGATCGTTGTTAAGTTATATGGTCCTTTATATTAATGCCATGAAATCAATTTAAACTTGAATATGAGAGAACAATATTTTATTGTGATGTCTTAATAAATACTGATGGCCTGAAACTAATACAGTAAAATCTTGCCTGACGACCACTCTGCTATCACAAGCATTCCGCTAAGAAGCCCACTTTTTGTGATCTCATACTAATTTAAAGTAAACTAGAAAAATTGGCAGTCAACAAGCGACTACATGTTTCCCCAAATCACAGAGGCATGGGTAAAGTAAGGTACTGAATGTTCCTGACATGACATCAATGCACTGATGGACGCCATGCAAAAATGATTGTAGGGGACGCCAGCAGTCTCAAGTATGAGATGGAGAGACTCAAGATCTAAGGACATGCACAATTTCAGCTCAATACATTACACGTGTTAATACTTAGACACTGGTACTAACAAAAAGCAATTTACTCATAATACTGGTACTTGCAAAAAGAAATTAACTCATAACACACTTGCTTTAATGACCTTGAACACAAAAAGCAGTTCTCCTCAAAACTTACTCGTGCAAAATCAAATGCATATCGATAGATATTTTTAAATGCCGCTTGATCATCTAACAACCGGCGGAGGTAGTCTAGTTTGTTCTGGAGTTTGGGCACACTGTCACACCTGCAAAAATAATTGTCAACACATGTGGTTTAAGATTCAATTTACCTGCAAGCTGGCAGTCTGAAATCATTCAAAATAAAACAAGTTTTTCTGACGGGCTTAAAATTCATGAAAACACTGCATGACCATTTTAAACAGGATCTTCATCTTCAGAAGTTTTAGACTGAGTTTTCTAATATTGCGACTTTATTTTTGTATATGCTCATAATAGAACATCCATAGAACACCTTATGTCTGTCAGCAATGACATAGGAAAAGGTTAAACAAAGGGACCCATGGGTCATGGCGCTCAGTTAAATTTTGAAAAAATTTAAGCAAATGCAAATTTTACTTTTTTTTTCTATTATTACTGTTTTTTTTATATATTATCGTTTGAACAGCTAGGAGGACATGGCCCTACTATTTGGTGATAATCATATATTAAATATATGACTCACAAAACTGTACTTTGTTGCACTTGGAAATTGAAATTCTGATGCTATAGCCATTTGACAATATTATTAAGTCTGCCATCTTATTATGATTATACGTGCAATATTATTATTAAATATGTGTAGTTCCCTTTCTCTTAGTTCTTAATGCATGTGATGTTGCTTGTGCACCAACAATAATTATACATTCATGATTTTATATTCATGCTAATAATTTGACAAAAATACATAATCTTGACCTAATTTCTGGTATACAATTAAAAATCACTTAAATACAGACACTTGCTTGAAAAAAAGTCTTTGGCTTTGAAAGTTTCCATGTAAAGTGGGTAAATATCTTTCCTGATATTTCAACAATATACATTATGTGCAGGTCCAAAACTCCTACAAATTATGCAATATAGACTTAATTTCTGTCATGTACATAGGAAACCTATAAAGAAATAGTTATGCCAAAAATGATCAAAACAACACCAGTGGTTTAGATATTTGGCCATCTTGAAGTGTAACAATATATATTTTAATGGCAAATGGAGGTTTTTCCTTAATTTCTTGAAAAAAAACCAAAGTCACAGTGAACCAGTTTTGGGTTTGGTAGATCTTAGGGACATCATACTTTTATTTGAATTTTGGAATCAAAGGTCCAACAGTTTCAAAATGTGCCCTGTTAATGGCAGGACGACAGACAAAGGACCTTCACTCACTATAGCTGAGATGACTTGCAGTCAGCTGAGCAAAAAAAGGTTATTTCACCTAAAAGCAAAAGCACAGGCTTTCATTTTACAAAAGATAACATGTATCCCTTGGAACACAAGTGGCCCATGGGCCATGATGCTCAGCTAATTTTGACTGGGTGCTCATGTTTTTTTGTTAATGTTATATAATGTCTGTGAGAATAGCCTATGGCTAAAGTTACAGTGATGAAACTAGGGACCCATGGGTCTTGACGCTCAGCTGCATTTGTCTATAAGGATATATGTTAATGAGGTTTTCCAAAATATTGGTCCTGTGATCAGTTTGAAGCCAACCAGTCTACCCTAACTGGAGTTATCATCCATAAACTAATTTGTGAATGGATGGGCCCTGTGACCTTAACCTTTGACCTTATGACCCCAAAATCAAAAGGAAACTTCCCCCATTGGCAGTGGATCCTGTGACCTTGACCTTTGATCTCATGGCCCCAGAATCAACAGTTCTTACTTAAGTGGTGGGCCATATATATGTCAAGTTTGAAACCAATATTTCAAACTAAACTGGTGTTATCATTTGGAAACTAATATGTGGATTGATGGCCCCTATGACCTTGACCTTGTGACCCCAAAATCCATCAGTTACTTCCACTATAGGCAGATGAGCAACATCTGGAAGATAGAATGTTTGGGACAGAAAGTTTGGCTAAAAATACATCAACAATCGTTTTAAAGAAGTGGGTCCTGTGACCTTGACCTTTGGCCTTATTACCCCAAAATCAAAAGGGTTCTTACATTATTGGTGGGTCATATTTAAGTCAAAATTGAAACCAATATGTCAATCCAAACTGGAGTTATCATCCAGAAATAAATATGTGGACAGATGGGCCCCTGTGACGATGACCTTTGACCTTGTGACCCCCAAATCAATCAGTTTCTTCACCTATTGGCAGCTCAGCTATATGTGCAAGATGAAAGGTTTTGGATGAAAAGTTTGGCTTAAAATGCATCCACAATCTTTCTAAATAAGTGGGTACAGTGACCTTGACCTTTGCCCTCATGACCCCAAAATTGAACAGAATCTTCCCCTGTTGGCAGGTTAGGAAATATCTTGAAGATGAATGGTTTGGGATGAAAAGTTTGGCTTCAAATGGATATGCATTCTTTTTTAAAAAAGAGTCCTGTGGCCATGACCTTTGACCATTGGACCCCAAAATCCACATGGTTCTTACTTTAGTGGTGAGTCATATATATAAGTTAAGTTTGAAACCAATATGTCAAACTAAACTGGAGTTATCATCTAGAAACTAATTTGTGAACAGATGGCCCCTGTGACCTTGACCTTTGACCATGTGACCCCAAATTCATTTATGCTCTCCCCATACTGGCAAGTCAGCTAAATGTGCAAAATGGAAAGTTTGGGATGAAAAGCTTGGCTTAAAATGCAGCCATAACCTATTTAACAAGTGACCCATGGGTCATGACGCTCAGCTGCCAAGCATGACCTGCGACATCATGGGCTGTGATTCACAACTAGAAAAATTGTTGCAGAACCTATATGCCAATTTTGTTTAAACTTTCTACATTGCCATAAATTCTTATCATATATGTCTGGTTAAAACATAGTGAACTAGATATTTCTTGGCACCGCAGGTGCCAGAGTATCCCCAGACATAGTAGGCCCCCCACCCCCCTTTAAGAATAGGCCCCCATTTTTAGCAGCATATACTGACACTTGGCAAGCAATTATTGTTTCTTCCATCTATCAATCCACAATCATTTTGAAGATGTTGGTCCTGTGACCTTGACCTTTGACCTCATGACCCAAAAATCAATTGGGGTCTTGCTTTTTCAATGGGACATATATAAGTCAAGTTTGAAATCTATACAACAATAAAAGCAGGAATTATCATCCAGAAACTAATTTGATGGCTCCTGTGGCCTTGGCCTTTGACCTTGTGACCCCAAAATTGATATTGATCATCCACTTTTATATATAAATCAATAGAGGTCTAGATTTATTGATGGGCCATATATAAGTCAGGTTTGAAATCCATATATTAATCCAAGCTTGCATTATCATCTCAGGAACTAATTTTTGGACATATGGCTCCTGTGACTTTCACCTTTGAACTTGTGACCTCACAATTGACAGGCATCTTCCTCTATTGGCAGGGGAACTGTATGTGCAAGATGAAATGTCTGAGATGAAATGTTTGGCTGAAAATGCATCCACATCTTTTTGAAGATGTGTCCTGTGACCTAGACCTTTGACCTTATGATCCCAAAATCAATTCGGGTCTTGCTTTTCCAATGGGACATATACAAGTCAAGTTTGAAATCAATACATCAATAAAAGCAGGCATTATCATCCAGAAACTAATTTTTGGACAGATGGCTCCTGTGACCTTCACCTTTGACCTTGTGACCTCAAAATTGATAGGGGTCTTCCACTCTTGGCAGGTGATATATATGTGCAAGATGAAATGTCTGAGATGAATTGTTTGGCTGAAAATGCATCCACAATCTTTTTAAAGATGTGTCCTGTGACCTTGACCCTTGACCTCATGACCCCAAAATCAATTTGGGTCTTGCTTTTCCAATGGGTCATATACAAGTCAAGTTTGAAATCCATACATCAATAAAAGCAGGAATTATCATCCAGAAACTAATTTTTGGACAGATGGCTCCTGTGACCTTCACCTTTGACCTTGTGACCTCAAAATTGATAAGGGTCTTCCTCTATTGGCAGATGAACTATATGTGCAAGATGAAAGGTCTGAGATGAAATGTTTGGCTGAAAATGCATCCACAATCTTTTTAAAGATGTGTCCTGTGACCTTGACCTTTGACCTCATGACCCCAAAATCAATTGGAGTCTTGCTTTTTCAATGGGACATATATAAGTCAAGTTTGAAATCAATACATCAATAAAAGCAGGAATTATCATCCAGAAACTAATTTTTTGACATATAGCTCCTGTGGCCTTGACTAATCCCACAGCTTGCTCGATACCTGTCAGTCTCAAAAGGAATACCACACAGGCCACACTTAAGATCAAAATATAGCAAAAGATCAAGGAAATCCATGCAAGAATTATTGTGAAACGGGTGCTTCCATATTAATTTTTATTCAATACAGGTCAACTGTACTGAGCTTTCAAAAATGATGGTCATATTTATTAAGAAATCTTTGACCCAATGCAAGATAACATTAATATACATCCCACTGCATTCACTTTAATAGTTCTTGAGATAATATGTTCTAAAGGAATTTAAAGATGGCTTCCTGGTGGCCATATTGGATTTCTGACAGGTCGGAAATTGAACAACAAACATCCTCTAAAAGGGACCAAACATCATAAAAAAATCACAGAAACTGCCCTGGCAAAAGGATTTCTGAAATGGCTACCTGGCAGACATAATGGTTTTCTGACAAGTCTGACATTTGATATCACACATCCTCCAATAAGACACTAAACTTGTAGCAACAGTTATGAATGTCCAAAACAATTCAAAAGGCATGATCAGGTTGGAGAGCTCTCATATAAGATTAATGAACATGCAAATGTAAAAAGTGAAAGTCCAGTTTGTTTTAATTATCAGCTTACTATTCAATGGGGTCAGCAGGGTAGGTAAACTGCAAAACCTAAAAGAAAAGAAATGCAGAAAGCATCACTAAGAGTCTTGTAATCAAATAAAGCCATCCTAAATCCAGGTAAAGACCCACATATTATCAGAACAAACACTTGCTGGTATATCTAATGATTTGTATAATAATATTCAGATATCTAGAAAACTAAGTTTATTGCTATGATTCCATGATATAAACTGCAAAATGTTCCCATCATTTTATAAATCAGTAGCTAAACCTTAACACTTAACTCTCATAGTCTTAATGCCTGGCCAAAGCATTCCGGCAACAGTGTTTTTGTTATGCACTAATGATATATCCTTATCACTCCATGAGCTGATACAAAAGGGAGTCATATATCACAAGTGTCACTAACAATTATGGGCTCATAGTGACATGTACCAGTTGTGAGTGCCATGGTTATATATACAAGAAAACAAGAAAAATAGAGATGGTCTATAAAATAGTTATTGTGAACATCCCTGACCTATGACCTTGGCCTTTTGCCCACATATCAACTGGATTCTTTCTAAATGATGGGTAACTACTTACCACTTACATCTGGCCGGGTGTAATTACTTGGCAACCAATGAGTAATTAACTTAGACCTGCAACCTTTAACCTCCTGACCAGCAGACCTCAAAATCAATTAGTTATTTCTTCATGCAAAAAGACCCATAAATATGAAATTTGAATCAAATTCAGTGATGCATAGATGTGGCATATGTGAAAGACTGAAGGTTTGGGTTGAACAGTTTCACTTGAAATATATTCACAAGCATTTAGAACAATATTGTGATCTTGACCTTTGACCTTTTGAACTCAACATCAATAGGCTTCTTCTCCTATTGGTAGGCAAGCCATATATGACAAATGGAAAGTACAGATTGAAAAGTTTGCCTTAAAATGACTCCACGCAAGAAGAGGGTGCTGTGAACTTGACCTTTGACCTCAAAATCAACAGGTCTTTTCCCCTGTTGGCAGAGAAGCGATATCAGTGTTGAAAGGTTTGGAATGAAAGGTCTAGCTTGAAATGTGTCCACAACCTTTTCAAAGAAGTGGATCCTGTGACCCTGACCTTTGACCTTGTGACCTCAACATCTATAGGATTCTTCTCCCACTTAGTAGGTGAGCTATATGTGAAAGATCAAAGAATTGGGATGAAAGGTTGGGCTTAAAATGCATCCTGAGGCTTTTCAAAGAAGTTGGTTCTGTGACCTTGACCTTTGACCTTATGACCTCAAAATAATTATGGTTCTTCCCCTGTTGGTAGGTGAGCTGTTTGTGAAAGATGGAAGGTTTTGGATGAAAATTTTGGCTAAAAGAAGTATTTCTGGGGGGTGCAAACACACCCCATAACTTCAAGAATATAGGTCGCAGTGACCTAATTTCAGGTTTGCAAGGAGATCTTTTTAGAACCTCTAAGACTGCATAGGGTTCATGGCCGCAGCCCCTATGGTTACGATTTGTGCCCTGCTAACGGACGGATGGCCGGACGGACGGCCCGACGGCCGGCCGGACGGACAGACGGAAGGACGCCGGACAAAGACCCATCCCTATAGCCCAGCATGACTGAAAGTCAGCTGAGCTAAAAAGTGAGTCCTGTGACCTTGACCTTTGACCTCATGACCCCAAAATCATATAGGTTCTTGCTTTAGTGGTGGGCAATATGTAAGTCAAGTTTGAAATCCATGTGTCAATACAACCTGGAGTTATCATCTGGAAACAAATTTGTGTGAATGGACGGATGGACAGACAGACAGACAAACAGACAGACAGAGTGATATGGCATCCACTTGTGATCAATAAACACACCAGGTTTTGGGACACCAGATGTAATTACAGTCAGAAACTGACATGATTGTTGTCATTTTATAGTAAAAAAAAATTTTAAATATATGTTAAAATAACAATAAATATAGGTGGCGCCACCACTTTTAGGGAACTGACAAAACTAGTCATGATCAATATTCAAGGCAAGATTCATGACAATCCATGCATTAATTATCAAGATATTGGTGGTTTTGTATTATAGTTTTGATTATTCTGGGGGATACTTTCAAGCCCCATAACTTGGAGGATATAGGTGGCAGTGACCTAATTTCAGGTTTCCAAGGAGATTTTTTATTGACCTCCCTGGATATTCACTTAGAAGTTTCTAGGTCCAGCAGTTAGGATTTGTGCCTTGCTAACGGACAGCCAGATGCCCGGACGTACAACGGACAAAGCGCCATTCCTACACTTCAGTTGACTTACAATCAGCTGAGCTAAAAATGGACAAAAAATAAAAATTTCAGGATTCATAGGAGACCTGCCCAGGACCCCCCTGGATTTCACAATCGAGGATTCCAAGGAAAATGGATACAGTTTGTAGCCTGTATGTCTGGGTGCTCAAAATAAGGTTTCTGGTCCATAGCTAGCAGAATATAGGTCACCTTGATCCAATTCCAGGTTTCCAAGGAGAATTGCCAAGGATTTCCCTGAATGTCATGTTATAAGAGTCTAGGGCTAATGGATACAATTTGTGCCTTGTCTGTCTGTGTGCAAAACCATTTTTCAGCCAATAGGTCACACAATATAGGTTACCATGACCTAATATCAGGTTTCCAAGGACACTTGACTAGGACCTCTGTGAATTTTATGTTACAAGATTCTAGGCCTTATAGATACAATTTATGCCCTGTCATACTGTCTAGGTGCTTATATGACATAATTTCTGATAGGTTGCAAAATATAGGTCATGGTGACCTAATTTCAGTTTTCCAAGGAAACTGCAAAGGACATGTCAGAATGTTAGATTAGAAGATTCTAGGCCTAACAGATACAATGTGTGCCCTGACTGACTGTCTGGGGGCTTATATGACTCCTTTTCCTAGAGGTCGCAAAATATAGGGTCATGGTGACCTAATTTAAGTTTTCCATGACATTGACCAAGGACGTCTCAGAATGTTATATTAGAAAATTCTAGGCCTAACAAAAACAAGGTGTACCCTGTCTGACTTTCTTGGTGCTCAAAATCCTGTTTTCGCCCTACAGATCACAAATTGTAGGTCACTATGACCTAATTTCAGGTTTCCAAGGAGATTTGCTTAGGACCTCCAAGGATGTGCATTAGAAGATTCTAGGCCTCACAGATATGATTTGTGCCCATTTGATATTCAGGAGGCTCAAAATCAGGTTTTTGTCTGGTAGGTCACAAAATACAGGTCACAATGTCCTAATTTCAGGGTTCCAAAAGGCTTTGCCTAGAGCCTCCCAGAATATTGTGTACGAAGATTATAGGCCTAACAGATACAATTTGTCACCATCTGACATTAAGGGTATTCATATTACATCTTTTTCTTATAGGTAGCAGAATATGGGTCACCATGACCTAATTTTGGGTTTCCAAGGAAATTATCTTAGGACCTCCCTTAATCTCATGTTGGAGGATTCTAGGCCTAATGGATACTATTTGTACCCATCTGACATTCAGGGTGCTCATATGACATCTTTTTCCTATAGGTCACAGAATATAGGTCACAGTGACCTAGTTTCAGGTCTCCAAGGACATTAGCCTAGGATCTCCCAAGATGTCTAGTATGAGGTTTCTAGGCCTAATGGATACAATTTGTACCTTGTCTGACTGTCTGGGTGCTCAAAATCATGTTTTAAGCCTGTAGGTAAAAAAATATAGGTCACCATGACCTAATTTTAGGTTTCCCAGGAAATTTGCCAATGACCTCCCTGGATGTACAGTTAGAAGTTTTTAGGTCTAAAGGTTACGATTTGTGCCCTGACGGCCAGACGGCTGGACAACCAGATGGACGCTGGACAAAGGGTGATCGCTATAGCTTAGATGACTTACACTCAGCTGAGCTAAAAAGCATGTAGGTGCTCTGCAAGACTTACTGTAGGTCCGTCATGCCTCGGAGCCACTCTGCCAGGGTGAAGAAGCCCATCTGTTTGGCATCTAATTTCCATGCCAATGAAAGCATCACAATCTGTAAATGAAAAAGGTGATACACATTCCTGCAAGTTAATTATCTGTTATGATACACCAATGAACCAATTTATGGCTACATTAGGTCATGTAACCTATCTATACCTTCAGATGGCCAAGTTACAATATTTGATTAGTTGATGGTAAGTTTTTCAATGCAATATATCAACTGGCGTGTATGGTGAAGTATCAGTAGTCAGGGAAGAGATAGGCCAATCCTTTGGAAAGAAAAATTTACTTGTGGTATGGAAAAAAATTTTATGAGACCAAGTTTTGTAATATTTCTATAAACAAGTAAGAAAATGAGCTTGGAATCAAAACTAACAAACTGTATTTCTTATTCTTAAAACCGCACCTCCATTTAAAACTACACCTAGACTTCACCAAAATCCCAAATGAAATCTCACTAGCCAGTCAAACTAAGAACCCCCATTTAAAATCGCACCCAGTGCTTGCAACAATAAAGTGATAGGTTTCATTTCCAGAGGAATTAATGAATAGGTAGCCTCCTTAGAGTTACATTTCACTGGGTTTTTTTAAAATTCTAACAGAAAGACATTCAAATATTACAAACACTAATGACAAAATAGACCCCAATGGTCTATTTACACAAAAAGACATATGATTTACATTAACAGAAGAGTAAACATACAAAATCAAACTGATTGCTGCTAATTATAATCAACTGTCTAAAAAAAGTCCCTCAAGGGGAAGCCACATTGCCTTATGGGTACTCAGTTTTCTGTTTTCGTACGCAATGTCTTTCAGGTCTATGTATGTACTTTACATTTGTTTGAAAGCAGTGAGCCTCGGGCTTGACTTAATACATCTACTAAGTTATATAATATGTTTTACATAAAGTATGAAAGAGTTTAGCAGTCCAGTTACCTAAACAGTTCAACGGTATGACATTTTCTTTAATCAAATGATCTAATATACCAGTATTATTATCTGCTAGCCATCTCTTAATATCTAACCAGAAGAATGTTACAATTCAGCAACTATAGAAAAGATGAATAATAGTCTCCAGGTGTTCGTGACAGAAGGGGCATAGTCCTTTCTCAACTATACCAATTTTATGTTAAAAGAGTTTTAAGGTTAATCTCTTATAGATTAATTTGTGCAGAAATACATTGATTTTGGCTGATATGGTATTTGTGTTTAGTTTTCTACATGCATTCTGTATATCTGTTTTATTATTTCCATTCATATCATGTTGCAATGATTTTACTGGCTTTTTTTAAGTTATAATAGTATGTATAACGCTTACTCTTCACATCTTTGGGTGCTAAAACCTATCTGTTCCGTATTTGTATTCATTTTCAAATTTCCATACAGTATACTGATTCATACATTATCTCCATTTTTTACCCAACAGCCTCTTTTACACCATAATAACGGAGATAATTAACAGATAAACTATATTCAGCCCTTAAATCTTCTTATGTCTTGAGATGCCATCTGTTGTTACATTCTGTCATCAAATAAAACTATTATACCACAATGGCTGCATAATATAATCAAACTGTCATCAGGTTCATGAAAATTAAAAAATCGAAAACCTCTGCCCAAAAATATCGAGCTGTTCCTGATAGCAGTATTATCCTCACTTTTCAAGTTGCATTTATAAATAAACTCAGCCACTTATTAAATGTTGATGCTACAATTTGTCTCTATCCTGTTTCAAGGTTCCCATCATACAATCTTTCAATCCAGGTTAGCTTTAATGTTTTGGCCTGAACTGAATGAACAGGTAAATTCAAGCCCCCGTTGTATTTGGGCATGATCAATAGATTTCTTTTTATTCTCTCAGGACCACTCTTCCATAAGAAATTACACATATAGTTTGAATTTCCATAAAATAACCTTTTGGTGGATTAGGTAAACAAGAGAGTAAATGAGTTATTAAGGACAGTATTTGGGACTTCAAATTTACAGTCTTGCCTATTAATGTTAAATTACACCTTGCTCATGTGTTAATTAAATTTTCATTACATTAATCTTTGGTCAAATATTTATTTCATAAACATCAAATAAATTTATTTAAAATAAAACCTGAGTATACTCATAGGCCCTTTTGTCCATTTTATCTTTTATATTCTTTTAATCAAGACTGTGGTCACCAATGGGCATTATCTCTGATTTGTCAACATTAATGTGTAAACCACTATTAAACATACTTAAATTATATAAGAAAGGTTAATACTTTTATACTTTGGCAGACATTGGTAATGAAGAGCGTAGTATTTTCTGCAAATTCACAGATTTTATGTTGTATACAGTTTCCCTTGATACCCTGAATTTTGCGATTATTTCTTATCAATATAGGTAGCATTTTGACGCACAAGATAAATATATACAGGGAAAGAGGGCTTCCCTGCTTAACCTCTATTAACACAAGGGGAAAAAAAATTTTTTTTAACCCCAAGACAAACACATTTTGTAAGAATTTTATAGTTGGTATTTAATAAAGTTAGCAGGCGCCAGATTTTCATAAATTCTAAATCTTTTCCTTTCTTTTGAGTTATTGAAGTATTCCTTGTCTCTGTGTGTTCAAAATTTATTTCTCTCTAAACAGTAAATAAAAGAATTCATTAGATGGTCTTTTAGAATATCCCAAAATGTTTGAAAGAATTCCATTGGTAAGCCATTTATTAGATCCATCTGATCCATCTAATACACCATGAGTTTATACCAAGCAATCACATCTTGTGAGTACAGCTTTTGATAAAATTCATTTTGTTTTTGTAGAATAAGTGTTGGCTCAGTAACAGTACCACTGGCAGTTTTAAGTTCAGTTATCAATTTATTATTAAATTTTGCTTTTCTAAATTAAGAAAAATATTTCTTAGGTTTTCACCATTTTCATAATATCACAACTTGCACCTAAACAGAGCTCCTCTCCTAAATTTAAATTTTGTTTCCAAGGTTTTTATCACCACCAATCGCTCTTTCTTTAATTTTGCACTGTATGATATGGAGGATCCCCTTACATTTAACTTAATGGTTTCCAACAAAAGATCAGGCTCAGTTTTAGGGTTTGAATTTAAAGTATCTATCAAGGTCCTTTTGATCAATTCAATATATTTTTCATCTTTCAATAGTTTACAATTAAGTTTCCAGAAACCTAGCCCTCTTTTATGTTCATTTATTATAATGGAACAGATTATTGCAGAGTGATATGCTTTACAACCATGAATGCCTGTAAAATATATGTTACCCATTAAAGCCCGAGGGACTAAAAAGAAATCCAGGTGACTAAAATGATCAGTTCCTCTCACAAATAAATTGACGTTTATTTGGATTTTTATTCCTCCATATATCTACCAGGTCCAATCCATCTATCCAAGAATTAACAGATATTTGACTCTTTGAATGAGCATTTATGCCTTTACCTTTTCTGTCCAGACTTTCATTTAATACAACATTAAAATCCCCACTGATAAACTGATGGTCATTTGTAACACCTATTAATACCATCAAACCCTCAAAAAATTTGGATCACTGACAATTACAGATAACTGCCACTGAAGACTGTGAATGCTTCCATTCAATCAGTGTTAATTACTGAGGGTTAAAGGATGGTTGTTTTCATTTAAGTTGGCTATATACAACAAGTGCATTACAATATTTGGATTTTCGATTGCATGATTTAAATGCTTGACATTTATATTCTAAGCAACAATCCTAACAATATTTTGAACATAAAAGCTTGACATTATACCTACATTTTCAGGTTCTACACCAATATCTTCACAGAATTTTTCCATGCCTTCAGGCCCTATTGTGTCCTCATCAGCACCTAAAATAAGTGCATAAAATATATAGATGTCAGGTAGAACTGGAAAAAATGAAAAATAGAAGCTACACTCCAGGATAAATATTTATATAGTCAGTAAGATTCATGGCAATCCATTCATTAACTAGATGTGGTTGGACAATGGTCCTTAGAGGGCCCCGTGTTTCTGCTACTGCTAGACTAGTTTAAATTTGGGTGAAAAATTAAGTTAAATTTGAAAAATATGACAAACAGAAAGAGGTTATATCTATATCACAAGGGAAAATATCCTACTGGATCAAATGAAGAAGAATTTAAAGAAGATATGTCTGAAATAATGTTTGCAATAGAAAATCAGCGAATGTAATATGTTGGTCATATTTGATTTTGAGCAAGTCTGTAATTCAATAGGTCTGGAGCCCTCATAGGCACCAATGATACCTGTGAAATTTGGAAAGCTGCAGCAAGTTGTTGTTGAGTTATCGTGGATGAAAGAAAATCACCATTCGAGCTTTGGCGGCCATATTGGAATTCCGACAGGTCTGTAATTCGATAGGTCTGAAACTGTGATATGTAGGAATCATCCCTGTAAATTTGGGAAAGCTGCAGCAAGTTGTTGTTGAGTTATTGTGTGCGAAAGAAAATCAGCAATCGGGCTGTAGTGGCCATATTGGAATTCCGACAGGTCTGTAATTCAATAGGTCTAGAGCCCTAATATGTTCAAATCATCCAAGTGAATTTAGGAACGCTGCAACATGTTGTTGTTGAGTTATTGCCCACAAAAGAAAATCAGCCATATTGGAATTCAAACAAGTCTGTAATTCCATAGGTCTGGAGCCGTCATAGGTAACAATCATCCCTGTGAAATTGGGATAGCTGCAGTATGTTGTTGTTGAGTTATTGTGCCTGAAAGAAAGTGTAACTGACGGAAGGATGGACTGACATGTTGATCACTATAGGGATGCTTGTCAAGCGGGGCCCTAATAATTATTATGCTACATGAGATTTTCTATTATTTTTAAAATGATTCTGGGCAGCCCAAACACACCTGTAACTTGGAGGATATAGGTCAAACTGACCTAATTTAGGTCTCAAGGAGATCTTTTATAACTTCTGAGAATGCAAAGTTTCATGATCTGAAATTTTATGATTTGAGCCCCGCTAATGGACAGACAGACAGCCAGATGGAAGGATGAAGTACAAAGAGTTAGAGCTATTGCTCAGCATGACTGAAATTAAGCTGAGCTAATAAAAACATAATTAAAGAAGATCTACAATGAGTATAGGGCAAAAAAATCAAACCTGAATTTACTTAATACAGTAAAACCCCTCTGGGGTGGACAGTCACGGGACTGGGCGATTTGTTTGTTATAGTGGGGTGTCCTCCCCAGAGATGGTCGGGCCCAGGAGGCCTGCCTGTCTGGTCAAATGTCGGAGACCCAAGTATGGGACTTTCATCAACAATAAAAGCCAGTTTCTTTCCTCTAATATTTTAATTTAAACATTATCGTCATTACCTGTAAGAACATAATATTCTAACATTGACTGACATCAACAGGACTTACTCATTTCGACATATACATTTCTGCACTGGGTCCGTAAAATTTCTCAGTTACTAACTCTTTCCGTGATAATACAAGTGACCCATGGGTCATGACGCTCAGCTGCTAAGCATGACCTGCGACATCATGGGCTGCGATTCACAACTTCTAGTAAAATTGTTGCAGAACCTATATGCCAATTTGTTTAAACTTTCTACGTTGCCATAAATTCTTATCATATATGTCTGGTTAAAACATAGTGAATGATGGTCTGAGGCAAAATGTATGGTTGTTGAGCTATCAGGAACTAATCCCACAGCTTGCTCGATACCTGTCAGTCTCAAAAGGAATACCACACAGGCCACATATAAGATCAAAATATAGCAAAAGATCAAGGAAATCCATGCAAGAATTATTGTGAAACGGGTGCTTCCATATTAATTTTTATTCAATACAAGCCAACTGTACTGAGCTTTCATAAATGATGGTCATATTAATTAAGAAAACTCTGACCCAATGCAAGATTACATTAATATACATCCCACTGCATTCACTTTAATAGTTCTTGAGATAATATGTTCTAAAGGAATTTAAAGATGGCTTCCTGGTGGCCATATTGGATTTCTGACAGGTCGGAAATAGAACAACAAACATCCTCTAAAAGGGACCAAACATCATAAAACAAGAGACCCATGGGTCTCGGTGCTCAGCTGAAGTTTGAAATTTTTGCAAATGCAAAATATGCAAAATATTCTATTGTAATGTTTTTCATTTATATAAGCATATGAGAAGCTAAGAGGAAAAGGGCCCTCCTACTTGTTTATAGTAAAGTTCTAAATATATGATTACAAACTAATACTCTGACAAGACTGTCATGAAGAAAAACAGTAACAGTTTTAAGATACTGTGATGCATATGAAAAATTTACAGATGGACAGGCAAGTGGACAGAATGGACTAATACCTTTATTTCACTTTCAAGAGAATAATGCATTTAAGTTTATATATAAGCCTATTTTTTTAGCAAATCCACTTTTTCCATTAATAGTTTTTAACTGATTCATTTTTTTTTATTTACAAGTTTTATAAATTTGTAATAAAAAAACTGAAAATATAAGTTATAATATTAGAATTCCAAGTTGCAATCATTATATATCCAGAGTGTAGCTCATATTGGGTCATATTATGCATACACATACATTTTTATTATTTTTAAATCACAAATGTTTAAACTGAATTTAAAAGAAAATAATGCCACAATATGGCATCTACAAGATTATTCCTTGAATCACTATTAAAAAGTTTTGCACATTGGAGTTTTCAGTACATGCTTAATTTTATTCACTGAAATGAAATAAAAGATTCAGTAAATTTGATAAAATAAAAACACCTATTCAAATAAAGTATACACACTGTTGGTTGAATGAGGGACAAAGAATATCATCGTGCTAATTACTATCTCAGCTATAATTTATTACTGGAATTAATAGTCAATTTCACACCTGGTGAAGTTTTTATTCTTCTGAAGTAAGAAATTACTTACCTGATGAAAATCCACACTTTCATACTAATACACCACTTTGTGGACACAATTCAATATGCACTTTAATCATTGTAACCCTGGTTGTACAATACTAAATCTAAAATGTAGCATAGCCAAGAATAAAAAACAAGGGACCTATGGGTCACTGTGCTCAGCTGACGTTAACCTTG
The DNA here is from genome assembly GCA_026874595.1 of Sipunculus nudus. Taxonomy (NCBI): domain Eukaryota; kingdom Metazoa; phylum Annelida; class Sipuncula; order Golfingiida; family Sipunculidae; genus Sipunculus; species Sipunculus nudus. The sequence continues at coordinate 26,235,801 of CM049315.1, forward strand.
AAGGTAAAAATCTAAAATAATATCAAATGGAGATAAAGTGTAAGAGGAAGGGGTAATAAAGGCCATGGTTGGTTTATATGATTGGTTTGTATTGATGAGCAAGAAATTGTTGCAAAAAATATTTTGTGACCTGACCATGTGTGTCCTAATGTTGAAACTAAAGCATGTGAGCAGTTTGTGAAAAAATGATCTGTACTATTACCATGATCATTAGTTGGTTTTTCGAGTAACTGTTGACATTTCAGTAGTTTACACATTTGTTCAATTGAATCTATTTTTTTGTATAATATATATTATTAAATATATATGTATTTTTTTATGAAATGTATACAGTTGAAATATAGCTAATTAACAACATAAAACAAGCAAACAAAGCCTGATCTCAAATTCTGCTGAGGCAGGAAAATAATGAACAAATCTTTGTATTAAATCTTCATTTTTTTATCACATCAATTATTTTCTGGTTTAAGTTTATATTTCTATACATTTCCAATTTAACATATATATCTGAATATAAAAGTTGATTCATAATTCTCAATTGCATCATCATAAATCTCAATCTTGTCAGATAACACCACATCATGCATACAAATGTTTATTTATTTTTTACCACAAAAATATATCTTTTAAATCTGCAAAACAATAAATATCTAAAAATAATACTTGATTTAGATTTCACAATTTTTAATTGTGTCTTTATTTATCCATAATGTGCTTCATATTTTATAATAATTTAAGCATACTGATGGGTTCAATTATATTTGTTAAAATCATTTAAAAGAAAATTGATTTCTTTAAAAATGCTACATTACACAACATTGCATCTTCTGGATTACACCTTGAATTATTTTTTTAGGAAAGTTTTTGCATATCGGAGTGGAAACAGCATTACAATTAAGGAGATACAGTGAAAACAATAACAATTACTGCATAACACTTGTGGGTTGGGTTTGGGGGGGGGGGGGGGGGATTGGGGTGGTGATATGAGAATAACTGTACACCTGTCACAGCAGGGGATCTCCCCCAGTGACTGTAACAAATCAGAAACCCTGGCATAGCTGACTTCCAGTGACCTGGAATGGGACCCTGCATCTGTAATCAAAGCAAGTTACTACAGAAACCATTTGAAAAGCTAAGAGAAAATGGCCCAGCTTAAATGAACCTCTGTAAATTATAGAATAATGGACATGAGCTAAAGCATATGGACTGTGTTATAAATGAAACCTTGGCCTGAAACCATTTAGTGATGCACCAAGGGAAAAAATGGGCCTACGGTAAGTGTCATATAAAAGTTCCATTTCATAAACAAATAATGTGTGAAGGTAATTAAGTTTTCAAAAGTTAAATATATGGCCATATGAGTTAAAAATTAATCCCACAAAGTTTGACCAATATTCCTAATTTTAAAAACTAGGTTTAACAGTGTTATTCACACCTAGGCCCCGCCAATTTTAAGAGATATGAATGAAATGCTACCAAGTATTTATATCTTCTTAAATCTTGTCAGTTAGCACTTACATTAGGTCCTTATATTTTACCATATTTGAATATTAGGATTAAATTCCAGAAAATTTTGTTCTTTAAAAAAATCAAAATTGTCCAAGTCTCGACAAAAAGAATTTTTTTAACATAAAAATTATAAGCTTTGTCTTGTATATTAGTCCTATGTATCGAAGCAGTGGGTCAGGGAGGGGTCTCTGTTGTTACTGTTCATCGCTGAAAAAATGTGAAATTATAAGATTCATCTTGTTTAGAGTACACATCTGTCAACAGAATGGGGTGGGGGGGGGGGGGGAGAGAAAGGCTCCCTGTGGTATTTATGCTGGCAGCCTGATCAAGCTCAACAAGAGAGAGGGCTTGCCTGAGTGATGGGATTACATAATAGCCTGGGGAGCATTGAGAGTTGCACTGAATGACCTACAGTGACCTCAGTGGACTGCTGGACAATGTAAGGGAATACAACAAGTGCCTCCAAACAAATTAAATCACCAGCCTAATTTTGCAGCTTTTATTTTCAAATTTCAGATTTTAACAGATTAAATCCTTATGTGTACATGCTGTGAAAATAACATCCACAGTACTTACAGGAAAAAATCGTGCTGTGGCCAAAGTTGGGCAAAATTTAAGGTACTGATTTTATATTTATGCTAATAACTTAAAAAAAATGCATTTTTCAGATCTAATTTTCGGTATACAATTGAATCTTGATTAAATGATGTTATATTCCTGAAATAAAGTCTCAGCCATTTTTATTTTAAGTGAGTAAATATATATCCTGATTTTTACAAGGTGCATTATGTTTGGGCCTGTAACTTCAACAAATTATGCAATACTGAACAAAATTTTGGTATGTACATAGGAAATGTATGGAAGAATATGAATATTTACAATTACATCTACCAGGTAAACAAAAGTAGGGTCATGATGCTAGAAAATACAAATACATTAAGGCTTCTAAAAAACTTCAATAGCTAGACTAATTTTTAAGCTTATACTTTCAAATTCAAAATTCATCAGATTAAATCCACATGTAAACTGGCTGTGAAAATTAAATCAAATGTACTTATAAGAAAATAACGTGACATGGTCAATTTAGGCAATTTTAAGGTACCAAATTTTTATTTTTGTTAATATTTTAAAAATTTAACAGATTTTGATCTAATTTTGGGTATACAATTTAATTTTGATTAATTAAAGATATATTACTGGAAAAAAAGTCCATAGCTTTAAAATGTTTTGTTTTAAGTGATCAAATATCTTTCCTGATTTTTTACAAAATGCATTATGACCTAATTTCTGACATGTACATAGGAACTATATAGAGGAATATTTATGGTAAATATGAGGAAAAACAGGTGAGTGGTTTCGTTGTTAGGCTGTCCTGAAATGTGAAAATAGGTTTTTAATAAAAAATTGAGGTTTTTCCTTAATTTCTCAAAGGAAGGAAGTCGCAAAGACCCAGTTTTTGGCTTGGTAGGAGATCTTGGGGACATCTAACATTATGCTGAATTTTTGGATTCCTAGGTCTTACGGTTTCAAAACGTGCCACATCTACGGACGGACGGATGGACAGACGGACGGACAGACGGACGACGGACAATGGACCACGACTATAGCTCAGATGACTTATAGTCAGCTGAGCTAAAAATCACAGAAACTGCCCTGGCAAAAAGATTTCTAAAATGGCTACCTGGCAGACATAATGGTTTTCTGACAAGTCTGACATTTGATATTACACATCCTCCAATAAGACACTAAACTTGTAGCAATTGCTCCAAAGAATGTAACAGTTATGAATGTCCAAAACAATTCAAAAGGCATGATCAGGTTGGAGAGCTCTCATATCAGATTTATGAACATGCAAATGTAAAAAGTGCAAGCCCAATTTGTTTTAATTATCAGCTTGCTATTCAATGGGGTCAGCAGGGTAGGTAAACTGTAAAACCTAAAAGAAAAGAAATGCAGAAAGCATCACTAGAGTCTTGTAATCAACCAAAGCCATCCTAAATCCAGGTACAGACCCACATATTATCAGAACAAACACTTGCTGGTATATCTGATGATTTGTATAATAATATTCAGATATCTAGAAAACTAAGTTTATCGCTATGATTCCATGATATAAACTGCAAAATGTTCCCATCATTTTATAAATCAGTAGCTAAACCTTAACATTTAACTCTCATAGTCTTAATGCCTGGCCAAAGCATTCCGGCAACAGTGTTTTGTTATGCACTAATGATATATCCTTATCACTCCATGAGCTGATACAAAAGGGAGTCATATATCACAAGTGTCACTGACAATTATGGGCACACAGTGAGATGTACCAGTTGTGAGTGCCATGGTTATATATACAAGAAAACAAGAAAAATAGAGATGGTCTACAAAATAAGTTATTGTGAACATCCCTGACCTATGACCTTGGCCTTTTGCCCACATATCAACTGGATTCTTTCTAAATGATGGGTAACTACTAACCACTTACATCTGGCCGGTTGTAATTACTTGGCAACAGTCACGAATAATGAGTGAATAACTTAGACCTGCAACCTTTACCTCCTAACCAGCTGACCTTAAAATAAATTAGTTATTTCTTCATGCAAAAAGACACATAAATATGAAGTTTGAATCACATTGAGTGATGCATAGATGTGGCATATGTGAAAGACTGAAAGTTTGAGTTGAACAGTTTCACTTGAAATATGTTCACAAGCATTTAGAATAATATTGTGACCTTGACCTTTGACCTTTTGAACTCAACATCAATAGGCTTCTTCCCCTATTGGTAGGTAAGCCATATATGACAGATGGAAGGTATAGATTGAAAAGTTTGCCTGAAAATGACTCCACGCAAGAAGAGGGTGCTGTGAACTTGACCTTTGACCTAAAAATCAACAGGTCTTTTCCCCTGTTGTCAGAGAAGCGATATCCGTGCTGAAAGGTTTGGAATGAAAGGTCTAGCTTGAAATGTGTCCACAACCTTTTCAAAGAAGTGGATCCTGTGACCCTGACCTTTGACCTTGTGACCTCAACATCTATAGGATTCTTCTCCCACTTAGTAGGTGAGCTATATGTGAACGATCAAAGAATTTGGATGAAAGGTTTGGCTTAAAATGCATCCACAGGCTTTTCAAAGAAGTTGGTTCTGTGACCTTGACCTTTGACCTCAAAATAATTATGGTTCTTGCCCTGTTGGTAAGTGAGCTGTATGTGAAAGATGGAAGGTTTGGGATGAAAATTTTGGCTAAAAGAATTATTTCTGGGGGGTGCAAACACACCCCATAACTTCGAGAATATAGGTCACAGTGACCTAATTTCAGGTTTGCAAGGAGATCTTTTCAGAACCTCTAAGACTGCATTGGGTTCATGGCCCTTGCCCCTACGGTTACCATTTGTGCCCTGCTAACTGCCGGCCGGCCGGACAGATGGAAGGACGCCGGACAAAGACCCCTCAATATAGCCCAGCGTGACTGAAAGTCAGCTGAGCTAAAAACAATTGCTTATGACATAAATTAATTTCTGACATCTCATTCAAGTTTTTGGAGCGTAAGCAAATATGATAAATAAATGCATAATATCATATACGCCTTATGATTGGTAGTTGGGACTAATTTCCATGATGCAAATGTTACAGGATCGGAAATTGGTTGATATCGCTGAGCCCCCGACCCCAACGAGGGTCATGTCCCCGGACTGTTATGGTTAGCTAGTGTAACAGATAGTGATTATCCTCACTCCCGGGCCTAAAAGAATAATGTGGCCAAAATTCAGGATGAATATGTTGCTTCACTGAAAGCTTGGCACAAAAGAAACTCTGTTTATTCCATCATTTTTTTTTGGGCACTGCTATTGATAAAAGGATAGATAAATGTTCCAGCAGAAAAATAAGGTAAATTGAGTAAAACTAGCTCAGGTCTTATATTCATGGCAACATGCCTAAATCTTAGAACATTTAAGCTGGATAAAGCATACCAGAAGCAGACTTATTTGCAATTTAAAAGTATTTCTGCCGACTTCAATCGGGGTGGCCACTTTGGTGTCCGTTAGTCGGTGTGATTTTACCCATTGGGCAGACAAAAAGTGTCCATTGTCCTGAATAGCCGAGTTTCCACCTCAGAGGGGTTCTTAAAGTATTTGCAGTGCAGTACACACACATGCAGAGTGAAACCTTCCTGTGTTAAGGTCTATGGGAATAACAAACACTTTAACACAACCCATAGTTTGAAATGTTAACAGCAGTCAGCAGGTTTTACTTAAAGGTGCCCCTTCACCTACCTTTTGAAAAAGAATTTACATGATTTCTGGCTTCATCTGTGTATATATTAATGATCTAAGAGTAATTTTGGTTGTGAAAAGTTCTTATAAGGCCTTTGTGAAGGATGTATGAACTGGTTTATTAAGAACATGTTTGTAAACACAGCAATGTTGACAAATGGGAAAAACATGTAAACCGAAGGTGGTCGGTTATATATATGAGGAGGTAGAAAGGTCACTTGTTGCAAAATGCCATTTGCAAAGATTTGGCTTATCGGACTTGCTGCAAGACAGCCTTGTTGAATTTGTTTTATTTTGGGGGGCTCCCACATATCACAAACACATTGATACAAACTAATCAAGCAGCCTGTGTGCAGTGATATCCACACTTTCTGGCCTATTTTTTATATGATAAAAGCTCCAAGGGATTACCTTAGTTTTATAAAGGTCAGAAAGGTGATTGGGCCCTTTAAATACTAGTTTTAACTAAATTCTACAATGAACCAAAGCTTGAAACTTCAACAAAAGCAGGTACTTGACCAAACTGAGTTTATATGAAAAAAGGTTTCACCATGTTTTTATAGGTATTACATATAACAAATATCAGACAGATAATCATAAGTAGAAACTGATTGTGTTTCATGCAATTAACTGATAATACCTGTATAATCATGGAACCATGACACACAACGTTTACTGCTGAATGAGGCATATGGATCACTGTCACGCTTTCTTGGCCTAAAATTGAGAGAGAATATTCAGTAAACAGATGCATGTCAACCCTCACCATTTCAGATATTACATGTAGTATAGGTATGACAAAAGCAGAGAGCATGCAAAACAATATTTGGAAATCAGTTTGCAGATAATCATAGTGTAATTACTTGTCTGAATATGTTTGAACACTGGAGTTAAGTCATTTTCAAGCTTATGTGTCAAATAACACCTATGTATATTCAGTTTTTACCATCATTCACTGGTTAAAATATTAAGAATATTAACACAGTATGTGTGTGTATTTAACAAGGGACCAATGAGTCAGGGTGCTAAGCTGAATTTTGTAAAATTTCAGCAAATGCAAAATATACTTATTTCTATTGTTATTGTTTTTTATATATTAGCATTTGAAAAGCTAAGAGAATGATGCTGCTATCTGATGATAATCAAGTACAAAATATACAACTGCCAAACTAATATGCTGGCATGCCTGCCATGGAAAAACCGGTATAGGCTTTTGAGATACTGTGTTGCACATGAAACACATGTGGACAGATTTTTATTTCACTTTCTGTGGAGGGAAGGGTATCAGGATTTTCAGTTTAAATTAAACCTATTTTATTCAGCATGTCTATTTTGGGTAGAAGTTCTTACAGTAAGTTGAATTTTGGAATTGTATGTCCAAAGCTTCACAATGGCTCTTTGCGGATGTACAACTAGCAAAGGTCCATCACTATAGCTCAGATGACTTATAGTCAGCCGAGGTTAAAACTGAAGAAAAATCTGCCTTGTCTTAATAAAGGATAGAAAGTGGAAACAAAAAATTCATGTACTGACATGGTGGACCTGGATTTTTTCACTTTTTGTTCCTCCATTACTGGAGATTCTCTCTTCCTACGCCGTGGTGGCATTGCTTGGTGCAGTAAGCTGCAGGTTGGTATTGATGAGTCTTGCAGACTCGCTTGATGGGCAGAATACTGTTCCTGCAAGGTCTGAAACATATAATGTCCAGCTGGATTATAAAATCTTTTTGTATTACAGATATTCAATGAAATGCATAAAACTTAGGGCTGGACATTAGATTAGTGTACCAGTTAATCTTTTATAATTAAAACTCATTACATATATATCACTTTGGAAAACGTACATCACAGTATTTCCCCACTGGCAGGGCTACAGGGAAACCTCATATTTTGCTTAATCTTAGTGATCACGTAATATTTTCTGTAACAGTATAGACACTAACTCATATCTCTTTGAATATTTACTGCCAGTCATAGCAATCTGATGAAAGTCTGCCACCTGTAGCAAATGCATCAGGTCACAGTATGCTATTGAACAATTCTATCATATGACATAGTCTAGGCAAATTTCAGAAGACTGGGGGGAATTTTCAGGTGCTATCTCTGGGGGAAAATATCTGTTTATCGGCCAAAATTCAAAGATCATGGAAACCCTGATATTATATAAATATATAATATAAATACAAGTTACAAGCACAATACTTACAAGAGATGTGAACTGAGTATAAAGGTGATCTGAACTCCCTTCACTATCCACCTCCAGGGTGCTGTGTTAGTCTGCAAGATTACAACAACTTTCATAAATTGGATATTATTAATTTTCATATGTGAAACTTGTAACTGAGTTCATCTAAATAAATAAATAATAATGACAAATGATTTGATAAAGTGCGCAAAGTGTCTGCAAGTCAAACTTGATGAGTTTAAAACCAGTTGTCACACTCAACAAGAAGAGAGTTATCCTACACTATCATCTGTGGTTTAAGTTATCTTATATTTAGTATTTTGAAATATTAAGGTAAAAACACTTTTACAGAGCAGGATATATAATCACACTGCCTGCCAGAACATCTATCAGTTAACAAAAAATTAGCACTGTATTTCAAGGTTTTGCTTTGAAAAACACTTTTATCAAATACGCCTACAATCTGTCCCTATTAGGGGCCGAAGCTGTCTATTTTAGGAGATATTACTTTACAGAGCACAGTGAGTTAATAGTTACTATTGAAAAGTTACCTGTCAATCAATTAATGAAGGGAAATGAACACCATGCCCTATTTCATGAGACTCAATTAAATACGTTGGTTTCATAAGGTGAGCCCTATGTCCATACACAATGAGCTTCAGTACACTAGGCCTCAGGCTATACACCACTCATTTATAAATAATGACCCTGTACACGTCTGGTATAACCAAAACTAAATGATTTCATTCATGATTAAAAGTAAAACCATAATTTGAACCTCTGTCAAAACGTAATAAATATCATCAAAATTGATTTTTTATTGTTAACTGGTCAAATGTCTCATATTACTTTGTGTCTTTTAATAAAATTTACAGATATCATCAAATACAAATTGATTTAATTTGGCAAAAATTCAATATCATTTCAAATAGACTTTTGTTCTAACTCAAGCTTCATGTTAACATTGGCCGTTATATATATATATATATATATATACTCTGACATAATGCCCCCAATAAACTTGAGCCTGACCACACATCAGTCTAGTATGCAGGGTCCTGGGCATAAACATCAAAATGTAACAAGGGACCCATGGATCACAGTGCTCAGCTGACTTTATGGACCTTGGACCACTGGGTTGACAATCTCAGACCACTATTTCCAAATCCTTCAGACCTCAGTTGGACTAATGCTATCATTGTGAAATATATTTATGTTTTAGAGAGAGAGAGAGATAACTGCAGAAAAGAAAGTTCTGTATGAAAGAAAAAATAGTTTATATTGAGAAAGAAAAAGAGTGAGAGAAAAAAAAGAAAGTAAAGGGAGTAATAAAATAACAAAAAAATATGAGAGAAGTTTTAGAGAAGGTGAGAGATGAGGGAAAGAAAGTTTGCAGGGTGTGTCTGAGAGAGTGAGAACAAGAAAAATGCAGGTGCCAGGTGGCACTGGTGCTACCTGTAGGTCCAATTTTTTTGAACACTTGGGTAAAGGAGCACGCCAATGGTTTCATAGCAATATTTTGGCAGGTACCATTTTATTTCAAAGAGAAGACACTATATTTTTTCTCATCATGATTTGTATGTGATTAGGTACCTTTGAACGTACATAAGCAACCCACGTCACTCAAACAAACATTTGTAACCCCCTGTCTTGTGAAGGAAAGCTGACATTCAAGATTTCAGGCAAGAAATAGCTCTGTTTGTCACACTCAGTAGGCAGTAGCTAAATGAACATCATTAGAGGCAAATTTTCATGATTTTGGTCACCACTGGTCATAACAAGGTACTTTAAAATTTTAATCCTCTGGTAAACTTCAATTCTGACAAGATATGGACTCTTGACTTGGTTGGTGGTGACTCTGCCTTGGAGGGTGGTGACTCTTGACTAGGGTTTGGCCTTGGAGTTTGGAGGGCCAGACTCAGACTTTGCTTCAGAGGGCAGCTACTGGACTACTCAACACTGTAACTTATACTCAAAGTCAATGACCAAATTTGCATTGCTTGTATTATTTGAAATTGAGTGCTGGCTATTATCATTAATATCAATGATGATCCATTAAACTAACGAATCCTCACCAGTGACGCATCCATTAGTAACGATATGTACCACTTCACCATGGTTGTGTGGATAGCTGCCATGGTCAAGCGGTACATACTGTAGCTGTGTATCCATATCCCATAAAATTTTATTTTCTCATATAATAATTATGCTAATCAAATTATGGACCTTATTTATATTTATTAAAAGATAAATTGAAAACATGACTGTGGAGCATATAACAGCACTAATAGTATCAGTAAGAGTAATACACACAGCCGTCGAGCGGATACTGCATATAAACAGATAAACTGGTTTACAATGCCTAATGCCAGTAACGGTATACCGTATAGACAGTCCTGTCAGATCCGAGTAGGAAGCAGAATTATTTAAATGTTTCAGCCCTGAGAGAAGATATTCAGTAAGAGTGAGGAATCTGTAGGGTATTTTGAACAGAGGGGTCTGATGTTTACCTGTTTTTCACAAGCAGATCATATATATGAGAGAAACATTTTGTTATCACGGTCTCACTGGCCTTCACACGAAGTTTTCACCGTCCGATAGTCGCCCTGACAGGAAGTATTGCTTTACGCATGCGCCATGTCTGGTTGAAGCCTACGACTGCACCACGCGTGCCGATTGGTTTGAAGTATTCCGGCAAACACCGTGACCAATCGGATTCTATGTTACATTTAAGAAGTGCGCATACCATGGCATGCCTTGGCTGATGGTCGTCTGTCAACCAGAAATACATTAATATTTCAACTTTAACATTAAATTTGCTCACGGGAAGAATATCTGGTCATATATAAGGTAAATCTACTTACTTTAGTATGCTTTCAGGTAGTTGTTTCTTGACATGTGCTTATTTATTGGATTTTTATGGGCTTGTTGATTGCATCGCTAAGGACGCTTTCACAAACATTCAGTCAAGGCTTGACTCGAGCCAAAACAAAAATTACAAGTTTTATTTCAGGTCAGTGTATACAAACTGTACAGCATTAGCCATAAGCTATTATTTCCCACCACTATCAAAAGAATCATCAATATAAAATGAAAATGGCAGTAAAAATATACATTAGATACACTAAAAGAGATCATACTTAATATAATCAGAATTTAGTCCACAGAGAATCCAATATTAATTTAGTATACTATAGTCTGTTCCAGGACCCCTGTCCACCTTTTTTTCGCGATTATTTATTTGTGAATTGAAGAACGCCAAAACTGTTTGACCTTGGGGAAGAAAGAGGAAAAAGCGTAATTAACTATTATGTAAAAATGATAATAGCCTACCTTATGTCATTTTCCTGTAAACAATTTAAAACCATTTTATGAGTAACTAGTCTGTTCTTTAGCCACATCTTGCCACAATGGCCGCATATTAGGGACGCCATGAACCACGGATATATTTGAGACATGTCAACCAGGCTGTAAAGAAAATAATATTTATATTGTGAGTAGGTAAGGTACCAAAATTATGCGAAAAATCAGGTGGACAGGGGTACAGGAACGGACTATAATTGTATCCGCCAAAACAAAGTTTTGCGGATACTATGTTTTTGACCGGGTTCCGCCGCTGCGGTGTTTGTTTCGGGAGAACTCCTCTGAGACTACTGGATGGATTTTTCCGAAACTTACACAAATTATCGGGTCACATGTGAACTGGTGCCTAACCAAGTGGCCTTGACCTCTGACCTTTTCTCTCTGCCCAGCTTCTGTTTGTGCGTCTGTTTCCACACATAAACCCACATATCTCGGGAACCGTTTGACCGATCAGGAAAATAAATTTACACAAATGTAGCCCTTGAATAGCTTTATAACATACACAAAAAGAGGTGGTGCCATCTGCAACCATGTTTGTACAGTGTCCATCTGTTTATCTGCCTTGGGTTAAAATCACTCATATCTCTGCAGTGGTTTGACTAATTCACCTAAAATTTGGCATGCGTATACATCCTAGATAGCTTTCTTGATTTTATGACAGGTGGCGCCTCCTACATTCACGTTAATGCTGCAGACATTCAAGCTCATATCTCGGGAACCGTTTGACCAATCAGGAAAAAAATTTTTACACAAATGTAGCCCTTGGATAGCTTCATAACATATACAAAAATGGTGGCGCCACCTGCAGCCATTTTTGCACAGCGTCCATCTGTTTGTCTGCCTTAGGTTAAAATCACTCCTATCTCTGCAGTGGTTTGACCAAATTACCTGAAATTCGGCATGCTTATACATCCCTCATAGCTTTCTTGATTTTATGACATCTGGCGCCACCTACATTCACTTTCACGCTGTAGACATCCATGCTTATATCTCTGGACTCATTTGACCAATCAGGAAGAAAATCTTACACAAATGTAGCCCTTGGATAGCTTTATAACAGACACAAAAATGGTGACACCACTTGCAGCCATTTTTGCACAGTGTCCATCTGTTTGTCTGCCTTGGGTTAAAATCACTCATATCTCTGCAGTGGTTTGACCAAATTACCTGTAATTCGGCATGAATATACATCCTAGATAGCTTTCTTGATTTAATGACAGGTGGCGCCAGCTTCATTCACGGTCACGCTGCAGACATTAATGCTTATATCTCCGGACTCCCCCTCCCCCTTTTGAGCCGAAACAACCTTTTTTTTTAGGGTTTCAAACCAAATTTGGAGCAAGTATAGAATCCTGTCTACATCAGAGAAGGTGGAGAATTATAAATAAAGTTTGTTGGAGTGACTACTTTTTCTGTGTAACTTCCTATGTTCCATGACCTCTGTTCTCCATCCTGGGTTGTATCTGCAATCTGAAACATGAGAGAAATTCATGAAATATTAGTATATTGAGAACATGCAAAGTTGTGATGACAGAACAGGATCAAACCACTGACCACATTCCAAGATGCCGTCTGCGTAAACAACTGTGACAGGAAGGCAAGTTGCAAGTGAGGGGAAATCTAGGATATTTAAGTCTACTCAAATTATTGTCGCTGAATAACTCTGCAAACGTCCAACAGAGGTCACTGTGCTTCAAGGGTGGATTCTCCAAGGTGCATTAACCTGGCCGCCCCCACACCCCAGCTAAAATTATGGAATGGTTAATGAGAATATGAAGTAAAATAAAAAGCAGAATGTGTGTTAAAAGACAGTAGGAATAAATAAAAGGGGGGGGGGGGGGGGGCTGGCCGCCCCTACAGCCCCGCTCAAGTCACCTCCTCTGGGTGACACTAATATTAATGTCCCTAATCAGTGTTAATACCTAAAATCTTGACACACTGTTCTGCACAGATTTTACTACCATCAACTTCAATACCACTATCATGTTTAGTTTGAGATGGTTCAAAGAAAATTATTTGAAACTTACCAGGGTTAGCTTCCATTAATTATCTTTCAAACCATCCGTTAGCATTAACTGATTCTTTAGCTCAAATAGGTTTAATAGAGTCACCAACGACAGAAATGGTGTTATCATTGGCAGAGTTCAACAGTGACCCTTCAATTATCACAGCAGAAAATATCATTTAAAAAACAATTAAAAAGAGATGGCTCTAATAGGCCTGTGAATTGTGAGGGCCTTTAGAATCAATTTAATAATTGATTCATTACCTTCGATTTGATTCTTGGTTCAGTGCTTACTTAATAGTAAATTTCAGAATTAAAGAAAAATAAAAGTAATTTGAGCAAAAGGGATGTAAATAAAAGAAAAATGTAGCTCTCCCTCTGTCGCTGCTATATAAGTTGCATGTCCATAGATCTTGGATCTCGCCATCTTGTATTCAAGACTAGTGGCACCACCTATGATTATTTTTGCATGGTCTCCATCCATGCATTTGCCATCTTTTTTTCATAGTGATTGTTTCAATGTATTGGGCTGAAATTATGCATGTCCATAGATCTTGGATACCTCCATCTTATACTCAAAGACTGGTGGCATCATCTGCAATCATTTTCATGTGGTTTCCACCCATTCATTTTCTTTGGGTGAGAATGGCTCATAACTCAAAAGTGGTTCAATGTATTGGTATGAAATTTGCTCATATCTCAAGAGTGGAGGGATGTATCAGCCTGAAAATTCACATGTTGATCTGTTTTGGATAGCTTTGTTGTAGATCAGACAGGTGGTGCCACCTGCTGTCCCAGTTTTATAGAATACATTGATGCACTTTGTCTCAGTAGTGGATTGGTGTATCCATCTGTGGATCTGTTTTTGGTTACAAGTACACATATATTTGAGGAGTTTTATTGGCATGACTGATGCCACAAATATGGAGTCATGTCAGGACATTCAATGCCTTAATTTACCACAGCCTCTGTGATTTGGCAGATACACATAGTCGCTTCTTGACTACCCATATTCTAGTTTATAATTTTTTCATACACCTTTGCTGTGATGTCAAGAACACTAACTGGTCTTTAAATTTTCTTTTGAAGTGAATCATTCTTTATAAAGATTGGGGATACTGTTGATAGTTTATACTTACCTGGAAAAGTACGGACTTCAGTACATTTATTGAACAAGGAAGTAAGTGGTCTATGTACTGCTAGAGCAACAGTTTTAGCATTTAAGCTGAAAACCTATTGTTGCCTGTTGCCTTCTTCACATTTAAATTATCATTTTAACATAGTGTCAATATTAATAAGTGAAAATAAAAATTTTTACATTTAGGCAAGTTATTATTAATTTTAACAACACTGGGGTGTTTTGCACAGAAATTGATGACAGTCCTTTGGAGAGGTGGCCACTGAAACCTGCTGTTGGTTTCCCAGCTCTGATGTGTGTGGCAATATCACCATAAATATAATTCATAAATATTGGGCACTTCATGTGGATTAGGTACTACAGTTCCATCATCATCAATCATTAGGTCACGTTGGTGCTTAGAACCTTCATAAGTAAAAATGGTTTAATTGCATCTTTAGATCAGCTTCAGCTTGTGGTAATTAGCTTCTGAAAAAAACATTCTTCCTTCACAACCGGCTTCTGTGGCTCAGGGGTAGAGCGCAGGACTCAAAGCCGGGAGATTGTGAGTTCAAATCTCAGCCCGGGCAGTGAGGTTTTTCACGGTCCGCCCCAACCCAGGGTGAGCACTCTGCAGGCTTAATTGGAAGGTCGTGCCTAACAGCCGTGTTTCACTCACAAACGAGTGCGCCTTTTGGGGGTCCTCGGTGGTATGATTACCAACCCAGGGCCTGCAGGTGCAGTAGTCACCGGGCCTGGTTAACGCCAGGATATAAAATGAGAGGAAGCGTGTGATACTGCCCTGTCAAGTAGTCCGAAACAGGAATGGAAATCTGCAGATGTACGTATACTTAGTTAAGCAAGCATTAAAATAATGGAGGCCGTTACCTCCAACAAAAAATATCAAAAAAAAATTCTACCTTCACTAGAGACTACACTTTTCACTACCAAAACTACATTTCACAAGAAAATGATAAGTTTAAACCAGGGAGGTTTAAACCATTGTGTTTAAACCTTTTTTTAAACACCTAGCTGGAAACTGGTTTAAGGCAGCCACACCATAATATGTAAAACCTGTTTTACATAACTCTTGGACACAGAATAACCGGTACCATGATCACAACTTCCCATAATGTAACCCATGGGTGGAGAAGCAGAGCTACCAAATGTTGTCAGAGCATTTCTTTATTCTGGTGGCAGAAAATCAGTATTTTGAAAAATACATTATTTTTAAGCAGTGCATTTTCTGGAAAAATGTTGTGTACACATTATTGTAATCTTAAGAGAACAAGAAGGCTAACACACCACATGAAAGGGTACTGGGAAATTGTCAGGCCCCTATGACTGGATTAGGCCTATAAATTACAATCTTTACAATCGATTCAAATGTTGATTCTTTACCTTCAATTCAATTCTTACTGAAGACTTAAATTTCAGATTTTTTTAAAAATAAAAGCAATGTTTCCAAAAAGATATCATTAAATTTCAGCAAATAAAAAAAAATGTAGCTCTCCCTCTGCTGCCGTCATATATGGTTCAATGCTAGTGGAGTGGTCTAACAGCGAAAGTTTAAAGTAGATTAAGGGCACATACAAGATGAAGAGCTTTGACATCACACCCTACTCTACAAATCTGAGAGCTCACAGAAGACTTCAGGATGGTACATACATAAAATGATAACCAAAATGAATTGATTTAGAGGTTGATGATGGATTTAATCAAGGGCTTGCAATTCAATTCGTCAATTCTTCAGTGCATCGTTTACCCCTAGACTGGACCACCCTCACATTACTTGCACACCAACTTACTCACTCACAGTCACTAGATTTCCATACATACTTGACTCTTGCAATTAACAATTTAATACTGCAAGCGATAGCCAATGGGCAGAATTTGTTAAATCCAACTTCCATACTCTTATTTGAATTCCATATAAAATACAGATAATCTGTATACTAGTAGTTGGCAGCTCTGTATATACACGTTATGGAGACATTATGATGACATTTATAAATCAGTGTTTTAACATTGTTTACAGTTTACTTATTAATTAATATTATTATTAATTATCATTGTAGATCGGTTAAAACACAGATATGCCTTCGGGAGACTCCCGTAAGGATTTCATCCTCTCCACTACTGGCAACTTTTTTGGGATAGCTGCATCTGATGGATCCCTGGCAAGAGGTCAGGATAATCCGTCAGTGAACAGCTTTTTGGATGATGGAAATACCTCTGTATTAGCTGCCAGATCTGGTGGGAAAGGCCTCCAGTTCTCAAACAAGGTAGATTAAGTTGGCTGCAGCTATTGCTGATTATATAGCCTCCAGTACTTGACTATTATTTCCAAGTTTTGTAAGACATAATTTAAATGTTCCACATGAAAGTTGGTGTAGTCAAACTATATAGAATAACAGATGATTTTTTTTAATGAAAATAATATTCCCTTCAGTGAGCTTCAGTGTTTTTTTTTTAATTCTATTTACATAGCATCACTGACAATATGGATAAAATTGCAAGCTCAGCAAGTTATTGGATAAAGATGAAATTACAAGTCCAGCAAGTTGTTATTGACACTGATGGCGATATCCATTTATGTACACAGTCTCATTTGATCAGAAGTAATTGTGACAGGCCTTGATACTTATTTGATCTTATATGATATATTTATATATATTTGGAAGTCGGTCTGTGCTAAACATATATTTTCATATAAATGATATGCAGTATTCATTAGTAGTGCCACTGTTAAAAACATTAAACTGAGAAATGTTTGGCTTCCCATCAATTTCTGCTTATAATACAAAATTGCTGTTTTTGCTTACTGTAATTTTGATGGCTCACTGTCATTATATTTGTAAGAAAAAAATAATAACATACCAGCCTTTGCATATACAGCATTTGGCTTGCGAAAATCTTTTCATGTAGCAAAGCGTCATATGAAAGTTAGTGAATGTTGATTTAGTTTCATAGCTACAAAAGTCTGGAATTTGCTTCCTAATAAACCTAGAAAATCTCTGACTCTTAAGTAAGAACTCTTTCAGCAAGCTTTAGGTTAATAATATGTTTCTGGGTTTTTTTTCCAGTTAAATTCTAATGGATAAATACTGTGGAAGTGGTTTTGTCAGCGGGGTTTTATTTTTGCGCTTTTCGCCGGAGCGTGATTTGCGCTAATTAAGAACACACATTATTTAGAACATGCCATACATGTCCGTGTAGTTTACTTATTTAGTGTCAGGTGCCAACACTATTGTAAGATACAAGTAAAGAGTAATGGCGAATTGAAAAGACGATCCTGTGTCATATAGATTGATAATGTTTGAAGGGGCATTCAGAAATTGAACAACACTTTTTTATATACAAAATTTATTTTGTGTGCACCAAAGTCTAGTGTTTACATCAAAATTTTGGTATTCACCCCGGCGGCGATTGGCAGGTTGTGATGTTGCTAGCCGGTCGGTGTGATTGTTCACCTCTTGGAAGAATGTAAGATTTGGCCTGACACACAGCCTTTTTGCCTGGGAATCACTCCTTGTGGGTTTGCTTGAGTTGATGCTTCCTCAACCAGTATGTTAGAGTAGTCATGTTGCTTGTTATAAAATTTCATAACAAGTGATATCTCAGCCGAAAACCACTCCGCTTAATAGTGATTTCACAACTGTGAAACAAAAAACCTTTGAAGCCCTCTAGAACGGCCCTCCAAATGTCTTTGAAGTATGACTGAAAGCCAGCCACAATTGTGGTCAGCTTTGTTTGTTGTTCATACACAGCCGGCTGCTTCTAGTTAGTAATCACAGTTGCTGTTGTTGAGCAAATCTACAATTTACTCATATGTCAAACTGCCTGTCTAGGTGCAGTACCATAACATCATCAAATGTAATTAGTCCCGGTAATTACATATTGTTTACCCCTTGCAATCACAGTACTTACTATCCTGTAGGATGTACGCATTCACCCGAACCTTCTTAGAGGGAAGGTAGGTTGCATTACAAACCTATCTTTTTTGTAATTGTTGAAATATTTAATACAAATTGAATTCCCCGTCCATGCTGATTTTCGAGATAATTCGAACTGGGCTAATGCTGTAAATGGAAAAAGCACAGAAAATCAGACGCATCAAATTAATCTTTTCCACAGTACATGAAAGAAAGTAAGAAAGAAGGGGGCATAGGTTTCCAAGAAATTATGCTGTGTTTGTGGATATGAGCACATGCATGTCTTACCAGTGAGTCCAACTGTCAGAGAATTGGTGGCTTTGCAGTTTATAAATACAAGTGTATATTGTGTGAAATCCTAACAAGTGGGTATGCATGCAGTATGTAAGAGTATATCATGTGAACTTTGAAGTCATATAGAGTAGGTACGCATGCAGCATGTAAGTGTATATGATGTGAAGTCCTTAAGAGTGGGTATGCATGCAGCTTGTGCAGTTGGTATTATCTAGAAATACAACTTATTCAATATTTTGCCAACAGGTGGAGCCAGGTGACAGCAAGGAACAGACTATTGTTTTCTTCAAGGTGAAACCTGACATCATAACACCTGACAATGTGCACACCAATGTGTTTGTGTCATCCATGCTGGACTCGCCCATCACCTCACTGTACCACGCTGTCCAGAAGGTCTTTGCTCCAGTTCTTCTCAAAGGTAACACAATTTATTTAAACCATTTTAAATAGTCCATCATGATAGTCCAATAAAGGTAATTTTTTAATGAATTGTTAAACTTTAAAATCTACAACAGCTCAGTTTCTATAACTCTTCATTAAATATGTCATTTTCTTATTCTCAGATGAAAAATGGAGCAAGACATTTGACCCGAAGTTACAGTCCCTCCTCAGTGAGCTTGAGGCTGGCCTGGGAACAGTTGTTCGTAAACAAGATCCTTCCACCAGGGGGCATTCTGGGACAACAGATGAAGACAAATTTGCTGGTATGTAACCTGTAGAACATGAGATATCAATACCAGGCACATTAACATTTTGTATGTCTGTACAATATAATATTTGTTGTTACATCTTAGCATAAATACAAGAGTACTAACAGGCCACTACCAAAATAATACAAGATGTGTATCAAAACTACATTCAGAGGTGAACCAGAATTTATTTTTTTATTGCATCAAGGACCACATCTCAACAAGACATATTTGAGATCTATTTAAAACTTGTTAAATATTTTGTATGGAAAGTTACTGACAAATGTACAAACCAACAGAATTTAGAGTATATGGACATTGATCCTGGGGAACTCCAGAGTTTGATTAGATCTTTTTTGCCCCAAGACCAAGCTCCTATTTTAAATCCTTTCATATCTTTTAGATATATTGTATTCAGTTTTACAGAAAGACAAATGAAGAAAGAAAGGACAGATGAAAAACCCAGATGATCACACAACTTCAGTTGGGAGAGGTTATACCTGCAGAAGTTGGCTCCTTGTCCCATCCAGTCAGAGGTTATACCTGCAGGAGTACTCTCCCTGTCCCATCCAGTCAGAGGTTATACCTGCAGAAGTACTCTCCAAGTCCCACCCAGTCAGATGTTATACCTGCAGAAGTACTACTCTCCCAGTCCCACCCAGTCAGAGGTCATACCTGCAGAGGTACTACTCTCCCAGTCCCACCCAGTCAGAGGTTATATCTGCAGAAGTACTCTCCCAGTCCCACCTAGTCAGAGATTATACCTGCAGAAATACTCTCCCAGTCCCACCCAGTGTGTGTCCTGACACATTAAACTGAGATGCAACACCATCCTTATTTCAGGAATACTGACACCAGCAGATGAGTTTCAGTTCTGGATGGAGGCAGCCATGTCTAGCCGTGACCGAGATGCTAAAGAACGAGCTCAGCATATCCAAGAGCTGTTCCAGCCAATCAGCAAGGACTTTGCAGCGCTAGACAGCCTGTCATTGGCTGAGGTGATGGAGTTGGTTGAAGTCACACAGGATACATTAGATGATGTGTGGAAGCAGACAGAGTTTGACAAGGCTTACTCAGAAGATCGGATGAGACACCTACTGGATGTTATTTGTACCATATATTTTCTATTCATTTTCTTTATTTTCATACATTCCTGTAATACTTCTGCTTTAAAATTGATCATCCTTTTTCCAAATTTTTATATTTTCCTCCATTTCTTTAAAATTTTATCATTAGTCTCATTGATATAATATATAAAATAACATAACAGCATTTATTCACAGACAAACTCAGTACAGTATCATGTATTACAGAAACCTTGAAAAATAATGGACCAAAGAGGAATCAGTTTTTGAGGCATTCAGCTGCTTGTTTATCTGTCTAAATTAAAAGACATATTCTGTAATGGAAAGTACCTGCTGAAACCTGATTGAAAATAGTGAAATAGTTTTGATTTTTTTAATCCCAATCCCTCTTGAACATATTGGTACTGTTAATACTGGAATTTTATCAGCCAGATTTTATGAAAGGATGATGTCAATTTTGTCCTGTTCAGCTGGAGCCTTAGGTAGATATGTACAACAACAGCTCTCTGAGATGGACCTGTGGAAGGGTCCATTTGGAAAGGTGAAGGAAGCTTTGAGACTGGGCCATTCCATTTGTGAAAGGTATACACAGGTCTGTGAGACCCTCACAACCCAGTTCTGGAAACGCTATGGACCAAACCCATGGAAAGGAGATAAATTTGTGCCAGAAGGGCTGAGCAACCTAGCTGGCAGACTTGATGAGGTAAAAGAATAGACTGCCCTTATTTCTTTTTATTTTATTTCATTGAAACTGTTAAGTATATATATCACAAACTTTTCTGGATTCCAATGCGTAGTCTTTTTGGTTTAATGACTCCTTTGCACCTTCATTTTAGCTTTTTATTAAATGCAATGTTTTAAACAAAATTTTTCAGTCAAAGAAATGATTGCCCAAGACTTGATGGCTAGGTTTTCATGTAAATATGGATATTTAAGATCATTCATATTGATAATAGATTGACAGTATAAATAGTACAATTTTTTTTAAATATTTTTGTTGTTGGAGGTAACCGCCTCCAATTTTTAATGTTGGCTTAACTAAGTATATGTACTGCAGAACTCCATTCTGGTTTTGAACTATGTGACAAGCTTCCTCTCATTTTTAGCTCAGCTGACCATAGGTTAGCCAGTTCTTCTGTTGTAGACACAAATGCAAAATTTTAACGTTTCAACTATTGATGTATGAAATTCATTCTTCAGATAAGATATATCAGTAATAATTGCATGGATCTTTGTGAAATTCAACCAGCTTTTTGGAAAAGCACTTTCAGCTGTGGAAGAATGTTGGCACCATCTACATTTTCTTAAACAACTTAATTTTCACACATTTTTTCTGCACATTTTTACTCAGAAATTACGGCTGGCCAGTTGTTAACAAGGCATAAATTGTAAGCACTTAACCCATAATCATCTTGCCTAAGAGGTTGAAGACTTAAAAGACAGCACAACTCAACTACTGGGAGAAATTGTTTACCTGGAGTGACACGAAGAATAGATTTGTTTTATTTGCTCTCATTTCAATTGGTTGCCATGGCAACCTTATATATAAGGATATCTTATCAAAGACATATGTTAAAAGGTTGAAGCCCTCAAAGATAACACAATATCTGCAAGAAATTGTTTATTTTAATTGGAATGACACACCAAATCAAACATTTTAATGGGTTTTTTTTTCACATCTCAGTTGTGCACTTTAGCATTTTTGATTCAGTCTTGTATTCAATACTATAGGTAATGACCATTGGGACCAAAAAAAGAGTACACTCAGATGCTGCAAATAAAGCATCCTTTAAACACTCCTTCTAAGGCAAAAAACTGCAAACAATTCAGTATACAGCACATATAAGGAAAAAAAAATTCAGCAGGAGGCGGTTGAACATCCAGGTAGTACCAGGGTAAATCTTGGAACATACCAAAAATTAGGGCACTGAGATATGTATTTTTTTATGTGTTTTTAGCACTCTAAAATTTTAAAGTTGCAGATTGTTCAAGTCAGCTGAGAGTGATGCCCCACTGGTCACTTGTTTTTTCCTGGTGTTAACCAAGCCCAGTGATTACTACATCTGAAGGCCCTGGGTGTGTTATTGTCCCCATTGCTGGGTCATACCACCAAGGCATGGCCTTTTCATTAAGCCTACAGAGGGCCCACCCTGAGTAGGGGCTGACCATAAAAATCTCACTGCATTGGCTGAGATTCAAGCTGGCAATCTACCAGCTTTGAGTCCTGTGCTCTATCTCTGAGCCACAAACAACTGTTATTGTTACAAATTTGATAGAAACTTCATTGACTGAATTCTTCTGCATTTGAAAACAGGTATAACCCATACTAATCCTTTGTGATCTCTGTTCTCCAGATAATGACTCTGCGTGCTGTTCATGAGCAGCTGTTGCGTTTGCTGTCACATCAAGATCAACAGCAGCTGCAGATCTCTGAAGCATTTACACCATTTGCTGGTCAGAATCCACTCCAGTATAATCCATACACAGAACCTTTGTGGAAGGCTGCGGTGGCCCAATACCAGCGAGCGATGGAGCCGGCTGAACAGAGGGTCGCAGGAAAGCTAAGGGGACAGTTTCGTGGATTGGAATCCAATTCACAACAAGTAGGTTGAATAGTTTTTACTGACACAGTTGCCTCTATACCCACCTGATACTTTTTCTCCTCTACTAAAATAAGAATGACATTTTTCTGTGAAACTTTTGGGACTTCATCTTTTATATGCACAGGAGTTTGAATAATCAGGAAGTCATAAACTGTTGTTAAGACATCATATTGAATGTTCTGACGATGTGACATCACTTTTCGTGCTTCAGAGCCGGGGCCTTCAGCTGTGGAGGCCTGTTTCTTAACCACCACTAGCATGCGTCCTACCCCTTGATACCTCTTGACAAGTATTATACATGTCTTAAGGACTACCTTTTACACTTGTTGGGTACCTTTTCCATTTAAAAATACATTTTTCTACTACTCCACAGTCAGCTTCAGGATGGTGATTATTGTCTCCTCACCAATGAAGGACTTTTTCTGAGTGTATTATAATATATTTTATTGCATGAGCTGCTGGGCTCTCCATGATAAGTGACAAAATAACTCCGTTATACAGATCTGTGGATTAGTAAGCTATAGCTGTCTACATTACTGTTGATGGTGTCAAGAACAACCTGCAAGGGTAGGACGCATCACATTATTACAGCTTTATTTTTAATTCCAAATTTACTTTATACTCTGTAATATGCGAAAGCTCCAAATATTAAAAAATTTCAGACAAACAGGGTGATGGCAGATGCGTCACTCAGTTCCAATGGAATATAGATTTGTTTATAGTCATTCATGTCATTGTCATGCTAAATACCAATATAGTGCAGCTTTTCAAAAATATTCTTATGATTCCATTTGATGCATGAATATTGAATTTGCTTGACATTGCAAATAATAATGATGCTTTCCTTTTGTTTGAATACAGATGTTGAGAGAGTTTCAGCGTTACAAAGAACTGATCAAGCAGCCAAGCATTAGCAAGGAGCTGGCAGCAGAAAGGTGAGCAGACATAATGAAAAGATAAAACCTTGTATTTTATATCAGCAACAGCTAAGAGTATTTGACACAAATGCCAATATTTAACAATGTTACTATACATATCCTATATAATATGTACTGTTGCTGATTGTAAACTGATAGACTGTCATTGATTTATACTTTCATAAACAGACTCATATAAAATGAGAATGACTCTGTTTTACATATATAACATTATAGGTATAGAAAGGGAGTGATTAGTATTATTCTTTACCCCTGAAGATCTGGAATTGGATTAAGATGAACAATATGTACAGTTTGTACATTATAATGTATATTATGTCATACAGAGCAGGGGCAGATACAGGATTTTGGAAAGGGAAGGGTCCAACCCAGGAACACTTAAAGAAAACCTGAAATAAAGGTCTTCTTGTCTTGAAAGGAGAGGGGATAATGTATAATTATGCTATACAGAGAAACACTACTTGGTTGGCTGATGATAACTTTTTACAGTTTGTACAGTATAATGTATAAATATGTGATACAGAGAAACACCACTGGGTCAGCTGATGGTAACTTTGTAAATTTTGTACAGTAAAATGTGTGTTATACAGGGAAACACTACTTGGTCAGCTGGTGATAACTAAGTAAATTTTGTACAGTTTAATGTATATAATAGTTTACAGAAAAACACTACTTGGTCAGCTGATGATAACTTTGTAAATTTTGTACTGTTTAATGTTTGTTATGTGATACACAGAAACACTGCTGGGTAAGCTGATGATAACTTTGTACAGCTTGAACAGTATTATGTATATTATGTTATACAGAGAAACACTACCGGGTCAGCTGATGATAACTTTGTACAGTTTGTACTGTATAATGTATAATTATGTTATACAGAGAAACACTGCTGGGTCAACTGATGGTGTATGTGAAGCAGACACGTGATAATTTTGTACAGAGATCAGGAGGTGGTAAAGCTCCACCCAAAGGCAAGAATCTCCCAGAAACTGTCAACAACATTGTCTGGGTGCGCCAGCTGGAGGCAAAGGTAGAAACTAATGCCTTTATTTTGCATCCATAGCATCATGATTATGGGTCTTTTTTATTTTTGTCAAATTTATGATTTATCTTGACTTTTCAGACAAAAATATTCTTCTTCATGCATAAAACCATTTCTTATCATTTTTAGCTCAGCTGACTGAAAGTCATATTTATAGCGATCATTCTTCATCTGTAGTCCATCTGTCATACCATCTATCTGTCTGTCTGTCTGTCCGTCCATTAACAGGGCACAAATTGTAACCACTGGACCTAGAATCTTCTAACTTAAAATCCTGGGAGGTTCATGAAAAGTCTTCTTGACAAGAATTCTGTTACCCATATCCTGAGAGCTATGGGGCTTGTAGGTACCCCCCAGAATAATTAATATTTTATATATCTGAAAACCTCATGCATTGAATACCATGATTCTTTGCATGTATACTGGTCATGCAGTGTTTCATCAGTTCCAGCAGACTGGTGGTGCCACCTGTATTTTTTCGAACTTTTATGCATTTTTTCTATATTTTTGTGACCTTCAAATCTCCAATTCTTGTATCATTTAAAACTAATTTAAAAAGTATCTCTTTCAGCAAGCTTTTGGTAATTAATATGCATCATTAGCTCAGCTGACCATAAGTCATCTTAGCTATAGTCGTGGTCCATTGTCCCTCGTCCGTCCGTCCGTCTGTCTGCTGACCGTCCGTAAGACTGGACTGTTTCGACACCATTGGACCTACAAATCTGAAATTCGGCATTCAGTTAGATGTCCCCAAAATCTCCTACCATGCCAAAAATTGGGGCAACAGGACTTGGTTACTTTGAGATATTAAGGAAAAACCTCAGTTTCTTATTAGAAATCTATTTTCACACTTCAGGACTGCCTAATATCAAAACCACTCATCTGGTTTTTTTCATATTTTCCATAAATTTTCCACTATATAGTTCCTATGTACATGCCAGAAATTAAGTCAGTATTATTTAATTTAAAAAAATTATGGGCCCAAACATAATGGACTTTGTAAAAAAATCAGGAAAGATATTTGGTCTCTCAAATCCAAAAGTGTTAAAGGTAGGGACTTTCTTCAGTAATACAACTTTAATTGATTAAAATTTAATTGTATACCAAAAATAAGATCAAAATCTGTTAAATATTTTTAAATATTGGCAAAAATATAAAATTGGTACCTTAAATTTTGCCCAAGTTTGACCATGGCACATTTTTTCCCTGTAACTGCTGAGAATTTAATTTTCAAAGCATGTTTTTGTTACCATTTCAACTGTTAACACCAAAAATTTGAAACCAGTTGATCAAAAACTGTAGATTTTATTCAAGTTTTCAAGCACCATGTCACATATTGTTAACATCAAGCTAGTGTTATGCAGTTTGCTAGAGCTCAGCTCCCCAGCTTCAGCTCTAAGTTCCTAAAATTTGGCATACAGTTAGATGTCTCGAAAATCCCCTACCATGCCAAGAATTTTATCACTAGGACTTAATTCCTTTGAAATATTAATGAAAAACTTCATTTTTCCATTAAAAACCCATTGTTACGCTGTAAGACTGCCTAATATCAAAACCACTGATCTGACTTTGATCATATATAATATACATATTTTTCTATACATTCGCTATGCACATGCCAGAAATGATGTCAGTATTGCGTAATTATTTTAAGGTATGGGCCCAAACATAATGCACTTTGTAAAAAATCAAGAAATATATTTACTCCCTTAACAAGTGGATTGCTGAAGCTAGAGATTTTTTGTCAGGGATGTAACATTATTTAATCAAGATTCAATTGAATACCAAAAATTAGTTCTGAATTTTTCAAATTTTATAAGTTATTAGTATAAATATAAAATTAGTATGTTAAATTTTGCCCAACTTTGACCATATCACGTTTGTTTCCTGAGAGCACTGTTGATATTATTTTCATATCATGCACACATAAGGATTTCATCTTTGTAGTTTAGAAAGCTGAAAGAAATTGGCCAAATATTTTAGCTTTTATTAATGTTTTTATGAGACCATGTCGGACCCAGGCTCAATCCAGCCCCTCTTCAGTCACCGGTATGTTGACCTTGTTGACCTTTCATCAGATTATGCACGCTTGAGGGAAGCATACACTGGGGCAGCCAGGCATCTAATGCCCAGCCACATGCAGTTGATCCAGGTGTCAAACCCAACTCATTTAGTAATTGTTTTGAAAAACAACATAACAATAAACAATAAATTAATATTCCAAATAACACCATGCAGTCACCTATGGTATTTTTTAGTTAAATTTAATGATAAAAAAATCAATCATATTATTCATTACTAATCATTAGGGATCATATGAAGAAAATTAATGATAGGCAAAGATGCAGTTGATAATATTAATCTAGATTCCTACTGTGTCTAGTGTGTAGATTAATGTGGAAGTAGTCCAAAGTGAATATATTACATTTATTTTTTTTAATATAAATAAAAGCCATAAAACCAGGCACTTATGATCATTATTTAAATTTGTGAATTTTGTATATTCTGGATTCTCAACATCATTGTTTGGCTAAAACTGAATAAATACTAGACATGGTGCGAATGCTTTGCAAATGTATTTGAATACGAATATGAATATATACTGCATCAAAAAATTTTATTGCATAAGAATGGGAATTCAGGTAAAAATGAAAGTATTTGAATACCAGTGCAGTTACTTTCAAAATGTATTCATGAATGCATTCATGAATATATTCTATGATATTATTTCAATAATCATTTCAGTTATATTTTATTTTAAAAAATCATATGATTTTCTTATTATTTTTTTTAAATAAAAATAATATTGGCACAATATTTGTTATTAAATTTTACTAAATAGTTAAACTCTTTTATTATATGTGCTGCTTATAAGTTATATGGCCAAGTCAAAATCTGTGTGACAGTAGCACTCCATTTGTTAATAAAATAAATGAAATCAATCCTCTACCCTGTCTCCAAAGATACTATCAAAATCATACATAAGCTAAACACCAACAACTCATAATAAAGCTTATATTTATTACCACACAAAACCAGCATGTGCCTCTTTCCCAAATCATATTTTTTATCATATATAACAGCTGAGCGCCGTGACTCATGGGTCCCTTATTTTTTTTTTCTTGGGTCAGGCAGAGGGAGTAGATATCCATGAAATTGTATGTAGGTATGTGTGTCTGTGTGAATTACGCTGTGTGTCCGACCATTGGAGAATTGGCGCTATATAAATACTTTATATTATTATTATTATTATTCATGCACTAATTTGAGTAAAAACTGCACATTATAGCCCACAAACAACAAGTGTCCAAGATGCTAGACCACAAATTGGTCAATTTCTTTTGAAAATGAATATAAAAATTAGGCGGGGTGATAAAATTGTGGTATGTATATTTAAACTAAAGTTGGCTCCACTTGTGTTGGACTACAGCTGAAGTGGTATTTTCAGTTTCATTTTAATTTATACCTACTATCATGCACAGTTTTGCACAGAATAAATGTATGACCCTTGTTGAGAATGACAAGCCTAAAACTCAGGATGGTGCTTACCATGGCACGAAATTGGAACCATGAGTTTGGTATGTTTAGACTAAATATGCATGCAGGATCTAGTATATTCTTCTTTGCAAACCCCAAATAAGGGTCACTGTAACCTATAATTGTTTTAAAGCCTTCAGTAGTGTTTTCTGATTCAGCTGAGCACCATGGGCCACTTGTGTTTTCATTATTTATTATAATATTTATGCATTATTATTGTTGGTAAAGAGGAAATGTATCTCTTGTAATAGGTCACAGACAACCTGAAAATAGGAGAGAGTTTGCTTGGGGATTTATCTGGTTTTCGCAAATTTAGAAGAGAGGCTTCTGACTTGCTCGAGGAGTTGACGAACTGGCGTCGTGACCAGTTTGATGAGTGGAGCAGGGACATCTTGTCACAGATTGATGATACACATCAACCTCTCAGGTATTCCACTTTAGACAGACTAATCTGTTCTCACAGACTGACAATACACATCAATCTCTCCGGTATTTTACTTTAGACAGACTAATCTGCTGTCACAGATAGACAATACACATCAACCTCTCCGGTATTTTACTTTAGACAGACTAATCTGCTGTCACAGATAGACAATACACATCAATCTCTCCGGTATTTTACTTTAGACAGACTAATCTGCTGTCACAGATAGACAATACACATCAACCTCTCCGGTATTTTACTTTAGACAGACTAATCTGCTGTCACAGATAGACAATACACATCAACCTCTCCGGTATTTTACTTTAGACAGACTAATCTGCTGTCACAGATAGACAATACACATCAATCTCTCTGGTATTTTACTTTAGACAGACTAATCTGCTGTCACAGATAGACAATACACATCAACCTCTCCAGTATTTTGCTTTAGACAGACTACTCCACATCAACCTTTTATGTATTTGACTTTAGACAGACTACCCCACATGAACCTCTCAGGTATTTACTTTAAGACAGACTACTCTGCTGTCACAGATTAACAATACATGTGAACCTCTCTGGTATTTTTTTTAAACAGACTACTCCACTTTCACAGATTGACAATACACATCAAGCTCTCAGGTGTTGGGGCACCTTGCAATATTGATCACTGACAGGAAGCTACAGGTATCTGAATGACCTTACATTCATGGACAGTGCCTGTGAGTGAGTTACGTTGCAAAATGCTGGCAGGCATGTGGAAATGATTTTAGGGGTTTGTCAGCAGGATTAATGTCCTTGAATTTATCTGATTTATGGATTTTAGCCTAGCCTGGCTTCACACTAATGCATTTCTATCATAAACTCAAAAAGGATTTCCTAAACCATTCAGGATATGTGTTAATCAGCATGTAAGTAAACACTGATTATAAAAACAATCTTTGTTGACAAACTGGATTTAACATGTGACCATGTGTTGTTTAAATACTGAACAGTTGGGAAGGTAGAAATAACATCTTTGTAAACATCCTTGTGGTGGAATAACTGACAAAAATAACCAAGACATTTTGTTAACTTGAAAAATTGTGGGCAGAGCCCAGCACAAGGGTTACAAATTAACAAAATGTTAACCTTCACATGGAAGGGCCGGGGTGGTAGGTTGACATATGGTTTTGGAGCTAGCTTCAATTTATTGTCATACTTCATGGAGGTTGGATTGACTTCATCATGAACTTAATGTAATCTTAATAGTACCGTTAATGGTTGACACCTTTTTAAAAAAAATCTTAATAGCATATTCATTTAATGAATTATCATGACAATAACAGTTCTGTGCAGCCAATCACCTGACCATAATATAATTTGTGTAATTTGGGATACCTCTCCCAAACAGAACACTTGTAGTCTGTGCCAGAACCTATGTTGGTATGTTTTCCAGGATATTTTTTATATAAAGGAGACAGTATAAAAAGTTCTTGGCCAAAGGTTGCAGGAGCCATTCCTCCAACTACCGTGTGAATAATTATGTCTTACCTGCATGGCATGTAATACGTATGAGACAAATAATCCAAAATATTGTAAGACAGATCATGATGACTGTGATATATTCATCAGTGCAGCAATTCCAGATGATGACCTCAGTCAATGTGAAGTCTATGTCATCAACCTTAGTGACGTCATTATTGTCCTGTAAACAGCTTTCCAAAGGAAGACCTACTGTGTAGGAGCATTTTGGGGGGCTCATAATAATCAGGTCTAAAGGGCAGGGCATAGGGGCTCTGGTGGTGAGGTCTGTTCTCTTTTTTCAGCAACCCTGTGAGCTTATGCGATGGTGCAGTATTGTCTGTCTGCAAATGGCTATTGCCTGTCATCAGTACATTAATCCATGCAATCCATAAAAACATCTGACCTATCAGGGCCATATTTTATGGTAGAATCAGTCACATGTTAAACTATATTCCACTGAGCTTATTGGTGCCATTTTACAAGTAAAAAGCTAGAACACCTATTAAACTTAAATTGTTTAATATTTCACAGAAATGATTCTAGGAATTAGCTCTCTCAAAAGTTTATTCGAATATTTCCTGTTCTGTGATTTTTGGCTGAGTTACTGGAAGTTAACTTAGTCATTTGGCCAAATAAGCATACTAAAATTACATTCTCAGAAACAGCTAGGGCTATCATCACCAAGTTATATGCAGACGTTGGTCATATAACTCGTATTTGAAATTGAGATTTCGGTGGGGCCACCTGCATTGACCTTTTCTTTATGGGGTCATCTGTCTTCTGCACATTAACCCATAATATCTCAGAAACAGCAAGAGCTTTCAGATAGGGCACCTTCAGGAACAGTCCTTGATACACATAAATTATCCGATTGGGCACTTTCAGTAGCAGTCCTTAATACACAAATTATCTGATTCAGCACCTTCATTAACAGTCCTTGATACACTTAAATAATCAGATAGGGCACCTTTAACAAGTCCTGAAAAGCCCAAGTCCTTAAAGATGTAAAAAACCACAGTCCTTGATACACATAAATTTTCAGATTGGGCACCTTTAGTAACAGTCCTTGATACACATAAATTATCAGAATACCATTGGGCACCTTTAACAACAGTCCTTGATACACATATTTTTTTTCTCACTCTATGTTCATTCAGTGTCAAGCCAATCATTAGAGTTTCAGTCAGAACAAGCTTTTTTTCTAAAAACTATTCTCACTTATTGTCTATCTGTTGGTCTCACTCTCTTGTCTCAATAAACCAAAGTAAACACAACACTTGTTATGGTCTTTCACATATTTATTGCAAAAAGTATTCCATCTAGCATGTATAATCAGTATGCTTTTGTCAAACATTGATATTGGAGCACATGACAGGATTGTTAACACAACACAGATTTTACCAACTGTATGAATATAGCTTATTATGTCATATTTTATATAATAAAATATGCCTGTCTGAGTTTTTTTTGTCATAATATATATGGAGACAAACTTTTTATGCTGTGACCATGTTTTCCAAATATACAAGCTACTGATGAAACAATAGTGTAAAATATGAGTTCTTATAAGTATTGTCAAAATAAATACCAGACTGTTAAGTGAAAGAAAAAGAAAGAGAGTGAGAAAGAGAGACAGAGAGCAGAGGTGGTTACTTGACATTCAGTAATGCCTTGCACAAGAACATTTTTGTTTGTAATAATAAAGTGATCTTTTTCAGGATTCAGATATTTAAAGTTGTAACCACTCCCACAGCAGTTACCTGTAAACATGTATTATGTTCATCATATATATTTTTGATAACTATAAATAAAATAATGTAGTGAGGTAGAAATGGAAAAACAAAATCTATACAGAGTAGATGCCTTAGGATGACAAATTAGGTAAAATGAATGGAAAAAGACACTGAAGTGGTGCCAATAAAATTGAAGATGAAGATTTTTAACCCATTGTAAATTACAGAATGAGTGTTGAATTTTTGGCATAATTAGTTGATTATGTTAGTTGATTAAATTACTGCTCTCTTCATTTTTTAGATAGACACTGTTGATGCCCTTGTGAGATGATATGCTGCAATATTATAGTATATACAAATCAGCTCATGTATGTCTGCTCTTGTCTGTAGGTATATGACAGTCTATACAAATTGGCTCATGAGTCTCCTAATGTGTGAAGGCCTATGACAGTCTATGCAAATCAACTTGAATGTCTGCTCATGTGTAGGCCTATGACAGTCTATACAAATCGACTTGTGTGTCTGCTCATGTGTGTAGGCCTATGACAGTCTATTCAAATAGCCTCATGTGTGTCTTCTCATGTGCATAGGCCTATGGCAGTCTATTCAAATAGCCTCATGTGTATCTGCTCATGTGCGTAGGCCTATGGCAGTCTATCCATATCAGCTTATGTGTGTCTGCTCATGTGTGTAGGCCTATGGCAGCCTATTCAAATTAGCTCATGTGTGTCTGCTCATGTGTGTAGGCCTATGACAGTCCATACAATTTGGCTCATGTGTCTGCTCATGTGTGTAGTCCTATGGCAGTTTGTTCAAAACGCCACCTGTGTCTGCTCATGTGTGTAGGCTTATGGATATCAAGATGCCACAGATCAATTTGAATTTCAATTAGAACTCTTGACTGAATTCAGGATTCATTTTACAAAATAATATTTAAAAGTAGTCTTATTTGTGATACAGCATTGATTGAAGTTGACATGAAATGCATCATAAGTGTCCTCGACTTCTAGAGACTGATGCTGTAATAAATGAAAACATGAACAATGATATCAAGTGCTACACATATATTAAAATATTAATATATATTATAAATATAATTATTAGAATAATATAAATATGTCATGGTTGTAGACTATAATGGCACAAGTGACTGTTTTTCATGCAGATGCACATGTCAGTTTAGTAGACCGTGAAAACAAGCAAAACTTTGTCATTATGACATGTTAATTACTAACATCAGTCGGCACTCCATCATTGGTTGAGGAGTTAATCTTAGTGCACAGTGATCCATTCAGATGATAAAATAAATACCACAATGGAGACATTAGCCCAGTCATGTTAAACAACACGGACAGAACAAAATGTATCAAGTCAGCATCTGAATGGGTTTCCGGACCCAAGGCGCGAACGTGAAACAATGCCAAGTACATTAGATATGGCAAAACAAATATCATAATGACAAACATGTTGAACTTAAGATTAGACATGGAGGTGAGAACTTTGAGGTCTGACAGCTGTGTGTCATTGGTCTCATTGATTTGTGACTCGTGGTTTATTGTGATGGTGCATTGTTGCTTGTTGATTTGGGAGACTGACGCAGATTGTGAAGACCTACTCGTCATGGAGGAGAGTTTAACACTGGATTGTGAGGCACCAGACCATTTTCCTTCTTTGGGATATCTCTTGCATCCATCCTGAGGGTTCTTTGGTGGATTTCCACCATCATGTATTATTTTATTTTCTTCATCCCTTGATGATGTGCCACTACCTGGGCTTGCCTGCCAAGCCAGGGTGACTTTATGCATGTTTTGTGGAGCTTCCTCAGAACTAGCTTCTGCAGCCTGTGTATTACTGGTACCCACCTGGACAATCTTGACAACAGCACTGTCTGTGCTTGATTTACTGGACATACATAAGTCTATCAATGTTGAAACTGAGGACGATTTACTCTTTTTTGCTTGTTGCCTCATGTTGATAAAGACACTGGGAGTGTCACTGTGAGTTTGTGTGTGTGATGGAGTCCCTGTGTTTCCTTGGTCTTCTTGCTCTATTCTGACAGCCTCTGTCAGTTTTAAGTTATTTGTAAAGCCAGAGCTGCTCACTGAGGAGACATTTTCCACTGTTACATGATTATTAAATGCTGATTTGACACTGTCTTGAGTGTGGGTCTGAGTGGTGCCAAAGTACTCAGTTTTGGTGTTTTGTGGAACATCAGTAACTCCTTTGCTTTCATCTGAGAAGTCTGTTTCAGAATCAATGGTTGAATATGTGGGATAGAACCATTTTCTTCGTCCATTGATGCTGTGGTATGGTGCTGCCATGGAAACTGGCTTGGTGAATGAGGTCTCTTTTTCCATTAACACTTGTCTTTTAATTGAATTCAGCACTGGAAGCTCCACATCCTCCTCTTCCAAAGTGGAGGGTAAAACAGGTGCTCGCAAAAATGAGGGACTGGCAGCATTTCCTTTTAGGAATTCTATATTACTGTTGATGCAGGTGTTTTTGTTCCATTCAGCACTGCTGGCCAAAGTCAGTGAACCAAGTTGCAAAATGTGATCATGATACACTTCATTCCCACTGGTGATAATCTCACTGGTAAACTTTGTCACTCTCGGCACAATTTGTCGTTTCACGCGGAGCAGTGTGAAGTAAATCCTCATGGCATTCATGATTGTAGCACTTACTGCTAAACTTGCGATAAGGATCACAAGAAACCTGGAGTTAGGCAGCGACCATACAGGCATGGGGTACATATTGTCTGTTTCATTGTTATTGACATGGTACACATCGTGAGGGGCATTAACTGCTTCAGCTGTCACAGAGACAAGAAAGCATATACCAGATATTACCCAGGAGATACAGATTAAATATTTTGCCCTCGTCCTTTGTTGTGTAGTGTCCCAACTGTCCCTGCATATTTGCTTCTTGCAGCAGTGATAAGCCATACAACAGAAGAGGAGATTGTATTTTGTGCCGAATGATAAATGTAAACAAGAGCTCAGCCACAGAAGCTTTCCATTGCAGAATGTGTATGACAACATGTCCAACACTGGTGCATTGTTCATGACTAGATTTACAACTGTCAGATTCAAAACGTGCAGATTTACTGGAATTTTCCTAAACTCCTTCTGTGCCACCATGATCAGGAACAGGAAGTTAATAGACACAGACAGTGCGGTGATGAACCCATTCAGTAGTAGCTCCGCCGGGCCCAAGTCAAACTTGTTTTTTGTGGAGTACACACAGGACTGCTTGCTGCTGTTGTAGTCCATGGTGTATTGGAGATTCTGTAAAATGAAAAACCTGGGATGGAATTGGGGCTTACAATTAAATGTGGTTATCATAAAAAACATAACACTTGCTTGCTTTGTTCAGAAAAATCTTTAAAAGACAGTAAATGAAATTTTAAATCAATAAAACTAAGGGACTGCAGGTCTGTTGGTTTTTGTTTGTTTTGCTGGTCTCTATTTAAATTATCTGTGAATTCATGACATTTTACCAGTGAAATACAAAATTATTCTTTATAAACATTGTATAATTTTGGAAGTAGGGTAAGTCTTTGACATGCATTTGCTTGCATTTGATTTATGTTCCCTTTAGCTGTTATTATGTTGTTCCTTTAATTCC
This sequence comes from Sipunculus nudus, assembly GCA_026874595.1. Classification (NCBI taxonomy): domain Eukaryota; kingdom Metazoa; phylum Annelida; class Sipuncula; order Golfingiida; family Sipunculidae; genus Sipunculus; species Sipunculus nudus. Next base: position 26,271,661 of record CM049315.1, read on the forward strand.
TTTGTACAAAGTGTTTTTTTCATTCTTTGATAATGAACACCTGAAGAAAAAATACTTGATGAAATATACAAATTTCATGGTATATCAGTTCTTAAATTTTATTTAATAAAATAATGCTTTGTTTAAATGTGACAATATTATCTCAGTCACAAACTTTACAAACTACGCACAACAAGTCAGTGGTTATATAAAATGATTATGAGTGTTAATTACACACACAAGGGGCCCACCATATTGCTGTAGAATTCCTAATTATACAGGATGCTTCCTCATAAACCTGTCAACTTACCTGTCTCGGCTAAGGCTGTTAAGGTGTTAAACGGACTATTGAATAATTTAGAATAGTGTAGCTTTGCATGTGGTAATGCCACAAATGATCAAAGCTTTACATAATCAAACAGAAATAGTTCAAGTGTTAGTCCCCCACTTGAGCTTTTATATAATGGTTCTCTTAAAAGTTATACAAGTCAATTTAACTGTGCTAGAGGTCACAGGAAACAAGTTGATATGGTATACATTTATAAACAGAATTAGTTTAAATAGTAGTCTCCCATTCACAGTTATATAAAATGGTAATCTTTAAAAATTAGGTCACAGGAAACAAATTGATATGATATTACATTTATAAACAGAATTAAAATATGTAAGTAGTCCACCTCTAGTTATATAAAATGATACTCATAAAAATTATATACATCTATCCATACTGTACTGGAGATAACAGGAAACAGATTGAAATGATATTAAATTTATAAACAGAATTAGTTTTAAAATAAGTCTCTCACTTGCAGTTATATAAAATTATACACCTAAAAATTATATATATGGCCATTCTAACTGTGCCTGAGATCACAGTAAACAGATTGAAATATGATTTTACATTTATAAACAGAAATAGTTTTTAATATTAGTACCCCCCCCCCCCCACAGTTATGTAAAAAGATATACCTAAAAATTATATATTTGGCCATTCTAACTGTGCCCAAGATCACAGGAAACAGCTTGAAATAATAATACATTTTAAAACAGAATTAGTTTTTAATATTAGTCCCCCACTAACAGTTGTGTAAAATGATATACCTAAAAATTATATATACAGCTATTCTAACCGTGTGCCCAAGATCACAAGAAACAGATTGATGTGATATTACATTTATAAACAGAATTAGTTTTTAATATTAGTCCCCCCCCCCTCACAGTTTTGAAAAATGATATACTTTTAAATTCTATATATGGCCATTTTAACTGTGCAAAAGATCACGGGAAACAAATTGACATGATATTACATTTTAAAAGGAATTAGTTCAAATGTAAGTCTACCAGCCCCAGTTATATGAAATGATACTCCCATATTTTTTATATGCATTCATTTTGACTGTGCTGGCGATCACAGGAAACAGTTGATATGATATTATATTTAAAAAAAGAATTAGTTCAAATGTAAGTCTACCAGTTGCAGTTATATAAAATGATACTCCTAAAAATTATATATATGGCCATTCTAACTGTGCCTAAGATCACAGGAAACAGCTTGAAATGATAATACATTTATAAACAGAATTAGTTTTTAATATTAGTCCCCCACTAACAGTTGTGTAAAATGATATACCTAAAAATTATATATACAGCCATTCTAACCGTGTGCCCAAGATCACAGGAAAAAGATTGATGTGATATTACATTTATAAACAGAATTAGTTTTTAATATTAGTCCCCCCCCCCACAGTTTTGAAAAATGATATACTTTTAAATTCTATATATGGCCATTTTAACTGTGCAAAAGATCACGGGAAACAGATTGACATGATATTACATTTTAAAAGGAATTAGTTCAAATGTAAGTCTACCAGCCCCAGTTATATGAAATGATACTCCCATATTTTTTATATGCATTCATTTTGACTGTGCTGGCGATCACAGGAAACAGTTGATATGATATTACATTTAAAAAAAGAATTAGTTCAAATGTAAGTCTACCAGTTGCAGTTATATAAAATGATACTCCTAAAAATTATATATGGCCATTCTAACTGTGCCCAAAACACAGTAAACAGATTGAAATGATATTAAATTTATAAACAGAATTAGTTTTAAAATAAGTCTCTCACTTGCAGTTATATAAAATTATACACCTAAAAATTATATATATGGTCATTCTAACTGTGCCCCAGATCACGGAAAATATTGATATGATAATACATTTATAAACAGTAATAGTTTAAATATTTGTCCCCCACTCAAAGTTATAGAAAATGATACTCCTTAAATTATATACGGCCATTCTAACTGCACTGGCGATCACAGGAAACAGTTGATATGATATTACAATTATAAACAGAATGAGTTCAAATAATCATCTGCCAGTTGCAGTTATATAGAATTGTACCGTAAAAGTTATATACAGCCATTCTAAATGTGCCTGAGATCACAGTGAACAGATTGATATGATAATACATAACAAACAGAGTTAGTTCAATTATTTGTCCCCCACTCACAGTTATATAAAATGATAATCATAAAAGTTATATAAGGCCATTCTAACTGCTAGAGTTCACAGATTGAATTTTTTTAAGGCTCTGGTAAGATTCAATATGAGAATCCATATAGGTAAAAGCATTAAATGTACACTTTAAAAAAAAACTGGGTCAACAAAATGAGTCAGTTCCTTATTTTAAATTAAAAAAAAAACTAATTTTCAATGGCATCAGACGTTAGACCACAATTTTCATTTTTAGCTCAGCTGACTATAAGTCATCTGAGCTATAGTCGTGGTCCTTTGTCCGTTGTCCGTCCATCCGTCCGTTAACAGGGCACGTTTTAAAACTGTTGGACCTATGAATCCAAAATTCTGCATACCATTAGATGTCCCCAAAATCTCCTACCATACCGAAAATTGGGTCATTAGGACTTTGTTCCTTCGAGATATTAAGGAAAAAAACTCTGTTTTCCATAAAAAAAAGCCATTGTTACACTTCAAGGCTGCCTAATATCAAAACCACTGATCTGTTTTTGATCGTATTTAGTATTCACATTCTTTAATACATTTTCTATGAACATACCAAAAATTAGGTCAGTATTGAGTATTATTTTGAAGTTATGGGCCAAAACATAATGCAATTTTTTAAAAAATCAGGAAATATATTTACTCACATGAGAATTGCTGAACCTAGAGACCTTTTTTCAGGAATATAACTTTATTTAATCAAAATTCAATTGTTTACCCAAAATTAGATCTGAATTTTGCAAATTTTTCAAGTTATTAGCATAAATAAAAAACAATACCTTAAATTTTGTCCAACTTTGGCACTGTTGATTTAATTTTCCCAGCATATATGCATAAGGATTTAATCTTTTAAAATCTGAACTTTCAAAAGAAATTGATTGGAATGAATAGCTTTTATTCATGTTTTCACACACCATGTCAAGTGTTGTTTACATCTAGCCCACCTAGTAGTACAGCCTTCACTTGCATTATGTAACCCACCCCAGGCAGCTTACCTTGGCCCAGCTTGGCCACTACTAGCAGGCTTCCCCTCGCCCTGCACTCATCCCCCCCCCCCCCAGCTGGTGCATAAACTAGATGAATGTTATAATTTTTCTGTATTTTATTTTATTCTTGGACATGCTACATTTTAGATTTTGTATTGAACCACCAGGGTTACAATGATTAAAGTGTACATTTAATTGTGTCCACAAAGTGGTGTATTGCTGTGAAAGTCTGGATGTTCATGAGATAAGTAATTCCTTACTTCAGAAGAGTAAAAACTTCACCAGGTGTGAAATTGACTATTAATTCCAGTAATTAATTAAAACTGGGATAGTAATTAGCACAATGATATTGTTTGTCCCTCATTCAACCAACAGTGTGTATACTTTATTTGAAAAGATGTTTTATTTTGTCAAATTTACTTTAATTTTATTTTGGTGAATAAAATTAAGCATGTCCTGAAAACTCCAATATGCAAAACTTTTTAATAGTGATTCAAGGAATATTCTTGTAGATGCCATGTTGTGGCATTATTTTCTTTTAAAATCAGTTAAAACATTTATGATTTAAAAATAATAAAATATATGTGTATGCATAATATGACCCAATGTTTTTTACTCCGTATATATAATGATTGCAACTTTTGCAACAATTCTAATATTTTAACTTATATTTTCAGGTTTTTTAATTAAAAATTTATAAACCTGTAAATAAAAAAATGATACAGATAAAAACTTCTTAATGGAAAAAGTGGATCTGCTTAAAAAAATAGGATTATATATAAACTTAAATGCATTATTCTCTTGAAAGTGAAATAAAGCTATTAGTCCATTCTGTCCACTTGCCTGTCCATCTGTGAATTTCCGTATGCAACACAGTATCTCAAAACTTTTACTGTTTTTCTTCATGACAGTCTTGTCAGAGTATTAGTTTGCAATCATATATTTAGAACTTTACTATAACCAAGTAGGAGGGCTCCTTTCCTCTTAGCTTTTCATATTCTTATATAAATGAAAAACATTACAATAGAATATTTCTACATCCACCTTCGTGCTGCCCTCACTTTTCCCTTCTCCGAACCCCATCCCAAAGTCAGCCTCAGTAAGCAAGAACAAGATGAATCAGATATATTCATACTTTAATATTTTGTATAACTATTCGTCCATAGGTACCTATGTACATGCCAGAAATTATGTCAATATTGTGTAATATGTAGACATAGTGGGCATCACAATAATGTACCTTGTCAAGACTAAAGAGATATTGTGTCATACAGTCACATATTCATAAATCACTTCATCAGCATAGTTAATCATAACATCATATCTGTCAAATTGAACACTTGCAGACTACCATACACTTTAGATCCTTCAACAAATAGCCTTATCATCTACTACTGCTTATTACTGCTGTCATTGCATTCATATTTGCTCAAATATATCACAATTTTCAACCCCTCCTAAATAAATAAAAAATAAACCACTTTATTTGACTCTATTAATCCATCAGTCAGGTAATTTCATTTATCATTTACTCACATATTACATTACATTCCTTTATAATAGCCCAACATGTACATGATATTCATAAGCTTTATCGACTCGATATAGTATCACAGTGGAGAAACATTTATAGTCCAATCACGATCAGCTGAGTGCCGTGACCCATGGGTCCCTTGTATTTTATTAAAAAAATCATATGATTCTCTTATTATTTTTAATAAAAATTATATTTGGCACAATATTTGTTATTAAATTTTAATAAATAGTTTAACTCTTTATCTTATATGTGCTGCTTATCAGTTATATGGCCAAGTCAAAATCTGTATGACAGTGGCACTCCATTTGTTAATAAAATAAATGAAATCAATCTCTTCCCTGTCTCCAAAGAAACTATCAAAATCATACATAAGCTGAACACTAACAACTCATAATACAGCTTATATTTATTTCCACACAAAACCAGCATGTGCCTCATTTCAAAATCATATTTTTTTATCTTATATAACAGCTGAGCGCCAATCAATCTCTTCCCTGTCTCCAAAGAAACTATCAAAATCATACATAAGCTGAACACTAACAACTCATAATACAGCTTATATTTATTTCCACACAAAACCAGCATGTGCCTCATTTCAAAATCATATTTTTTTATCTTATATAACAGCTGAGCGCCGTGACCCATAGGTCCCTTGTTTACATAGTGTGATGTATAACTGATCACCTTGTCAAATTTAGATTTAATATTATGATTGAAAAATAGAATTTTTTATACAGATTTTCATTTCAATAAATAATTTAAACATGTATTATTTAACAATTCAGCTCATTTACATTTTCTTCATTATTCTTTCATTTACAGGATTTCATACATACCCAGTGGGTATTTTTACAAGCATATAACAGGCAAATAGTTGAAATACTGATACTTTTACAAATATTTGATCATGAGAGGGCAGAGGCTCCTGTATCTTTCATGTAGTTCATTAAACTACACAGTCAACATGACTGCTAGGATTTTTACAAATATTCTCATAATCAATTTCAGCTGAGTGACAAGACCCACAGGTCCCTTGTTATTTATTTCAACAAGAAATGTATGAGAGGAATACAATAATAAGTAGGCATTTTCTCTGTCAAAATCAGTGTCCAACCATGTGCTTTAATCCTGTCAAAGTGTGCATCTAATTTGTGTTATCATTGATTATCCTGAAGACTTGCATTAACTGGTTAATATACTTACTTGTCTATGATGTGCTTTTCAGCAGTCCATCCACTTCGCTTCCCATCGCTGTCTGAAGTGTTTTATGGCCATAAATTTTGATGTGACACGTTCCAGTTGTCATGGTAACTGCACCAGGCATCTTTGGCATTTAATGCTTACAGTATCATTGACACAGGATGTCCGCCATTTGTTTGTGCTAGCAGTGTGTGACTCTCGTAAATGTGTTGCTCTGCCTGTTCACAAACTGAGACAATTTAAGGCATATGTGGTCTCCACATGATATTATGGTCACTTCAATAACTCATTCAAATAATTTTGTAAAATGCATCAAAGATTGCCCAAGTAAATCATGGTTGACAATTTACTAAGCTCATTGGGTACTAGCCTTGCCTTTTGTGGATTGCTAACATTGGCCCTTGGTACTTTAAATGATGTCTTTCAGAAAATGAGAAATTAGAAGGAACATATATAAAAAATAATGAAAAATACACTGCCAAACAACATCATCATCTGCAAAATTGGACTGAGAATAAGTATAGAAGTTGTCAGGCCAAGCTTTCAAGCTGACAAAATATGTGCAATATCAGTGATTGTAAATGTCACAACAGATCACAACATCCATTTCACCTTTTTCAGTATATACTAGTATATGCTTGTATCAGGCTGGTTTCTTTCATGGAAAATTACCTCCCATCCACCAGTTTACATACTTTAACACAGGTATGCAAGTGCACTTTTTTTCTAAAAGAATAGGTTTTCAGGCTTGGAGTGACACATTCTATGGAATGGGGACACTAAGAATGATATTTCATTTATAAGCCATCTAAATTTCAGTTGTTTTTTAATGTGCATTAATTTGGCTAAGAATACTCCATGACCATCTGTAGTTGAAACTGATGAGTGAACTTCTCTGGTTCTACCAAGGTTTTGGCAGTTTACCTGTAGGTTCTGTTTGGACCCCCAGCCCTGAATCCTGAACTACCATACCATGTCCTTCCTTAACTGACCATTACCTGCTAATTTTTAAACAGTCAAGGTTGTAATTTCCCATTTAGAATTGAGACTCATGCAGTGCAGGTGTCGTTTACAGCCTAGAAACAAATGGCAAACTGATGGAACTTGACCACAAGGATGGCAAATTGAAAGTCAACTATGGTGATCGTCTGGTGACACTGCTGCGAGAAGTCAGGCAGCTAACAGCCTTGGGATACCCAATACCAGCCAAGATACAACATGTGGCATCTGTGGGACAAAAATTCTACAGACACGGTGTTATCCTGAAGCAGGTAAATGACAACATAACTAGTATAATTTTTTGAACAACCATATGTGTTTTACTATTTACAAGCAAGTAGTTTTTTTCTCAGGCATGATTAGATAATTAAAATTTACATCTTGTGAAAATAAGCCTTTATGTAAGATGTGGTTGTTAATTGGAAATACTTTTTAATTTTGCAAATTTGTGTGTTTACTGTGATTCTAATTCTCATTAAAGACCCTAGTATCCCATCCCATTCACCTTTACTTTATGACTGTGTCTGTGGACATTTTGTGATAGCAGTGACCCTGACTCTTCATATTTAAGATTGATTACAAATGATATTTTTATAATTACCACCAGTATGAAAGCTGCATGTATATCTTTATATTAAAATTATCTTGAAAAGCTGGGAGTTGTTAAAATATAACTAACTCAGATCAGGTTTCACCAGGTTTCAAAAGCAATGTATTGATTCTTAATTCTTAAACTCCATTAATAATTAATTTTGTTTGATGATAATATTTCTTTAATACATTTACTAACAATTAATTTAACAGTAAGTGACATTAGGAATCCACAGATTTTTATTTCAACAACAGTCATGCAAAATTAAATGAATATGATTATATGATAACACTTGGCAGATTATTTATTATCACAAAGTATACTTTTGAATTGTCTGCCATGCATTCCAAGGCTTGCTCTTGCTATCTGCCTCAACTAGCAGTAATAAGATAAAGATATATTTTTTTTAGCTAAGGGATTTGTTTGACTTATTTAGGGGATCATATAAATATTAGACTTATTACTTTATGCATTATATCTAGCTTGGCCTTGTTATACTGTGTGACTTCCTCTTGCTATTTAGGTGGCCCATTGTTATATCTAACTTGACCTTGTTAAACTGTGTGACTTGCTTTGTGTTTCAAGTGGCCCAAGGTGTTATATCTAACTTGACCTTGTTAAACTGTGTGACTTGCTTTGTGTTTCAAGTGGCCCAAGGTGTTATATCTAATTTGGCCATGTTAAACTGTGTGACTTGCTTTATGTTTTCAGTAGCCCAAGGTGTTATATCTAATTTGGCCTTGTTAAACTGTGTGACTTGCCTTATGTTCTAAGTGGCCCAAGTTGTTATATCTAATTTGGCCTTGTTAAACTGTGTGACTTTCTTCATGTTTTAAGTGGCCCAGTGTTAAATCTAACTTGGCCTTGTTGAACTGTGTGACTTGCTTTATGTTCTAAGTGGCCCATTCTTATATCTAACTTGGCCTTGTTAAACTTTGTGACTTACTTTTTGTTCTAAGTGGCCCATTGTTATATCTAATTTGGTCTTGTTAAACTGAATGACTTGCTTAATGTTCTAAGTGGCCCATTATTATTTCTAACATGGCCTTGTTAAACTGTGTGACTTGCTTTATGTTTAGGTGGCCAATTGTTATATCTAACATGGCCTTGTTAAACTGTGTGACTTACTTTATGTTTGAAGTAGCCCATTATTATATCTAATTTGGCCTTGTTAAACTGTGTGACTTGCTTTATGTTTTAGGTGGCCCACAGTGTTACATCTAACTTGGCCTTTTTAAACTGTGCGAATTGCTTTATGTTTTAGGTGGCCCATCGTATATCTAACTTGGCCTTGTTAAACTGTGTGACTTATTTTATGTTTTAAGTGGCCCATTATTTTATCTAATGTGGCCTTGTTAAACTGTGTGACTTGCTTTATGTTTTAGGTGGCCCATTGTTATATCTTACTTGGCCTTGTTAAACTGTGTGATTTGCCTTTTGTTTGAGGTGGCCCATTTATATATCTAACTTGGCCTTGTTAAACTGTGTGACTTGCTTTATAGTTTAAGTGGCCCATTGTTATATCTAACATGGCCTTGTTAAACTGTGTGACTTGCTTTATGTTTTAACTGGCCCATTGTTATATCTTACTTGGCCATGTTAAACTGTGTGACTTGCCTTATGTTTGAGGTGGCCCATTTTTATATCTAACTTGGCCTTGTTAAACTGTGTGACTTACTTTATGTTTTAGGTGGCCCATTGTTATATCTAACATGGCCTTGTTAAACTGTGTCTTGCTTTATGTTTTAGATGGCCCATTGTTATATCTAACATGGCCTTGCTAAACTGTGTGACTTGCTTTATGTTTTAGGTGGCCCATTCATATATCTAACATGGCCTTGTTAAACTGGGTGACTTGCTTTATGTTTTAGGTGGCCTATTGTTATATCTAACATGGCCTTGTTAAACTGTGTGACTTACTTTGTTTTAAGTAGCCCATTGTTATATCTAACATGGCCTTGTTAAACTATGTGACTTATTTTATGTTTTAAGTGGCCCATTATTATATCTAATATGGCCTTGTTAAACTGTGTGACTTGCTTTATGTTTTAGGTGGCCCACAGTGTTACATCTAACTTGGCCTTGTTAAACTGTGTGACTTTCTTCATGTTCAAAATGGCCCAGTGTTAAATCTAACTTGGCCTTGTTAAACTGTGTGACTTGCTTTATGTTCCAAGTGGCCCATTGTTACATCTAACTTGGCCTTGTTAAACTGAATGACTTGCTTTATGTTCTAAGTGGCCCATTGTTATATCTAACTCGGCCTTGTTAAACTGTGTGACTTGCTTTATGTTTTAAGTGGCCCATTATTATATCTAACATGGCCTTGTTAAATTGAATGACTTGGTTTATGTTCTAAGTTGCCCATTGTTATATCTAACTCGGCCTTGTTTAACTGTGTGACTTACTTTATGTTTTAAGTAGCCCATTATTATATCTAATTTGGCCTTGTTAAACTGTGTGACTTGCTTTATGTTTTAGGTGGCCCACAGTGTTACATCTAACTTGGCCTTGTTAAACTGTGTGACTTTCTTCATGTTTAAAGTGGCCCAGTGTTAAATCTAACTTGGCCTTGTTAAACTGTGTGACTGCTTTGTTTTAAGTGGCCCATTGTTATATCTAACTTGGCCTTGTTAAACTGTGTGACTTGCCTTATGTTTTAAGTGGCCCATTGTTATATCTAAAATGGCCTTGTAAAACTGTGTGACTTGCTTTATGTTTTAAGTGACCCATTGTTATATCTAACTTGGCCTTGTTAAACTGTGTGACTTGCTTTATGTTTTAAGTGGCCCATTGTTATATCTTACTTGGCCATGTTAAACTGTACATGTGTGACTTGCCTTATGTTTGAGGTGGCCCATTTTTATATCTAACTTGGCCTTGTTAAACTTTGTGACTTACTTTATGTTTTAGGTGGCCCATTGTTATATCTAACATGGCCTTGTTAAACTGTTTGACTTACTTTGTTTTAAGTGGCCCATTGTTATATCTAATTTGGCCTTGTTAAACTGTGTGACTTGCTTTATGTTTAAGGTGGCCCACTTTTACAATACCATTGACCAGCAGATGATCGCCAGCCAACAGGCCATGTTGTTGGATTCTGCGCTATCTTTTGAGAAAATTATCAAAAATCCCAAAACAGGTTCGTATCTGATATGATGTTACATGTACCAGTAGAAAGATAGTCAATGCTTACTGTATGTACATGTGTATTAATTAATGGCTTGTGAACCACTCTGTGTCAAAGTGAAAAATGACATTTGTTTCTAGCCAATATGTCAGACTTCAGATTTCAGATAAACCTATCACTATCAGTCCTTATACTAATGTAAATGGTTGACACCTTTTGAAAAAGACTAGCTGTGTGTAGGTTCTTGTACACAAGCTTTAGGGTGCTCAGCCCCCTTCCTCAGGTGTAAAATGTACTTTTGTAAGTAACAGATTAGCACGGCATTTCAAAACTTTACAGTCCTTATACTAACCACTGAATACTGGTATGCACATAAATAGATGGAAAGTCAGAGTGACCTTTATTCTGTGTATTCATGTTCCCCTCTCACTATGTATAAATAGAATAGACCAGTATGGCTGTATTTAAATGTGTGTATAAGAGCTTGTAAGTCATTATACCAGTTTTCAAATACTGCAAGACCAGGAAACACTCAAAATCCCTCCACATGATAAAGGTAAATCTACTCTCTCATACTACAGCAGTTTCTGACACATTTTTGTTGATATAAAAATATATCCTGACTGCTTTTGAAAGTCAATTAAACTCTTCTTTTTTTTGCTTTTTAGGAAGTAAGAGCCGAGGTGAAGGAGTGCAGGTGACCTGGGACAACCCGACAGAGCTGGAGAGTTACATCCAGAAGCTGCAAAGTGCTGCAAACAGACTGTCAACAGAAAACCGCAGGCTCCGGGCAAAACATAACATCGTCTGTGACAAGGTGAGTCAACAGAGACTTCAGACCCCAGGCAAAACATAACATAATTGTCTGTGACAAGGCGAGGGACCTGACATCTTCGCAGGAACTTCTGTACTAGTTTCGTCAGAAGGAAAAGATGCTTTATGTTTATGCGTTCACCTCTCTGTCCGTCCGTCTGCCTGTTGGCTTGTGGATCGATTTCAAGCCAAACCATTTGACCAAAAACTTTCATCTTGCACATTTGGCTCACCCACCTATAGATGAAAAATCTTTCGATTTTGAAGTCACAGGGTCAAAGGTCATGGCCACACGGCCCACTTCTTGAAAAAGCTTGTGGACCCATTTAAAGCCGAACCGTTTCACCAAAACCTTTCATCTTCCACATATTGGCTTACCCACCCATGGATGAAGAACTCAATTGATTTTCAGGTCATGGGGTCAAAGGTCACAGCCACAAGGCCAACTTCTTGAAAAAGCTTGTGGACCCATTTAAAGCCAAACATTTTCACCAGAACCTTTCATCTTGCAAATATGGATCATCCACCCATGGATGAAGAACCCAATTGATTTTGAGGTCATTGGGTCAAAGGTCAGGGCCACAGCACCAACTTCTTGAAAAAGCTTGTGGACCTATTTTAGGGCAAACCGTTTGACCAACACCTGTCAGCGTCATCATGCTCATATGGCTCATCCACCAATGGATGAAGAACCCTATTTAGTTTGAGGTCACAGGAGCAAAGTTCAAGGCCAGAGATCTGCCCTCCTCATTTTCAAACTGTGTATTACACCCATTCTTATTATGCCCCATGTAAGGGGTTGCTCTGCTTTTTGCCCTTGTTTACCTAGCTTTGCTGCTATATCACATTACATTTTATGGCAGTTTATTTATTTTAAACAATTTCATGCACAGGTGAATCATGACGTCTTCCTGACTATTACTGGTCAATAAATATTTTCATTTGAAAAGTCTGTTTTTTGTTTCATGACCATTATGAAACATGAGAAAACTGCTTTCTTTATTATGACAGTTTAAGAGTAAAAGAACCTATCTATCTTAAAAGTGTTTGATCACATTTAAATATAAACTTTCTTCATTATAACAATTCAAAAGAACTTTGCTGTTTTTAAGATGGGTTAAACTTTTTAAGGCTGTTTTAGCAAGGTCAATTATAAAGGATGCATTTAGGAACTACTTTAATATGACATCTCTCACAATTTACAGCTCAAACATTATTCGTAGTGGCCTATATTGTACATGATTATCAGGGTGTAATACTGGTTAGGTACAGATGGAACAGCTTATGATAATTGTACATAATTTTAGTCAACATTATCTGTTAAGGTACAGGTAGTACATAATTCTCCATCAGTATTATCTGTTTATGTACAGGTAGTACATCTGATGATAATTGTACATAATTCTCTGTCAGTATTATCTGTTTATGTACAGGTAGTACAGCTGATGAGTACTGACCTGCTTCGGCAGCAGACAAAGTGGAAAGATGGTTTGATGGAGATCAGACAGATCATGGCAGCTCTTGTGCAGCAGGTAAAGTACCCATGTCCTCATGGCCAGATCTTTAAAAAAAATTTAGTTTATGATCAATTATTGGAGGATAAGTACCCATGCCAGATCTAAGGAAAAGGCCAGATCTAAGAAAAAAATTAGAGGTTACCAGAAATCTTTGATGAGCAACAGTAAAACTATTAGGAATAATCATATTGCTCAAGTTAGTAGACATGCACCCTGCTTATTTATGCTGCATAAAGGTAATAATATTTTTTCCTGAGGAAAGGAGCCTCAACTCTTTTATGTACATATATAGAATTTGATGGTGGCTGGATGGTGCTGGTTTGAGCAGTCAGATCAATTATCATCACATGAACATGTTCTCAATGCAATTAATTTCCACAGGATGGCTGCAATAAATTAATGAAATTACCTGAGGGTCAGAGACGAAAATTGAAAGTCAGCAATATAGCCTAACTGCCTCGTTTAATAAATCATAAGCAATGACTCATCATATCATTTATAATAGAAGGTTACCATGTTCACCCTGGGAAATGTTAGCTATAAAAAAAGTTGTTATTCCTTAAGTTTAGTCATAAATGATAATCATCATATCAGCCAAGTATTCTATACAAATGGCAACTACAATTAAAAGATTTTTAATTTGATATCGTTGGATGATGGATCTTGCTTGGCAATGCAGGGATGGCCAATTATTTAAGTGATCAATTTGAAAAAGTTGTGCAGAATTAAGCTCTAAAATGGAGGAAGGCATGCTTTAGAGATAAGAAATATCTCATACCTGTAAAGATGTGCAAAGTGAAGCTTAAAGGGCAGGAGGGCTTGCCCTTAGGGATCAGAAATATCTCACACCTGGGATGCTCATTTAGTCAAATACAGTAAGTTTTTGGAAGGAAGAAAAAATGTTTGAAAGGCTAGTTTAAATTGACAGGTATTTTGTACTGACTGACTGTACTGACCATAGATTGGTATTGATTATTCATATAATACATAAGCAAATATCCTGTTAGTCTCAGCAGTCTGTAAATGCATTCAGGCTCATGCTTTTAATTATGCTTTTAAATATTTGAATATTGGAGATATTTTACTCATGATTACATTCTTTGGCTTTAACTGTACACTTAAGAGAGAGAGAGCACTTATCAAAAGTACTTAAGATAAACAACGATATGATGTCAGTTACATACATACTTAAATATTGCAGGGTTTTGCTGTTGGGAACATGACCCCCTGGAAGGCTCACTGGGATCGCCAGTTGTACAAGGCTTTGGAACATCAGTATCAAATGGGCCTGGAGGCTCTGAATGAGAACCTGCCAGAGATCAGGGTGGAGCTTACATACAGGTAGGCAGGTGTTCATGTGAGATATCATTGCCAGAGATCATACATACATACTGCTTACATACACGTAGGCAGGTGTTCATGGGGGATATCACTGCTAGAGATAAGGGTGGAGCTTACATATAGGTAGGCAGGTGTTCATGTAGGATATCACTGCCACAGATTAGGGTGGTTTTCACATACAGGTAGTATATCACAGTGGTCATAGGGGATATGCTAATGATCAACTTTGATATAAATATTGCCATGCAGTAAGTATATCATTATTTTGGTCATATTGGTTTCAAGTGATCACATAGGTTGTCATTATTATCATGTCGAGTATTATAATGATAGTGTTGGTTATCATGATGGTTCTTTATTATTTTTGCTTATCATGTAGGTTATCATGATGGCTCTTCATTATATTGGCTTATCATGTAGGTTATCATGATGGCTCTTCTTTATATTGGCTTATCATGTAGGTTATCATGATGGCTCTTCTTTATATTGGCTTATCATGGAGGTTATCATGATGGCTCTTCATTATATTGGCTTATCATATAGGTTATCATGATGGCTCTTCATTATATTGGTTCATCATGTAGGTTATCATGATGGCTCTTCTTTATATTGGCTTATCATGTAGGATATCATGATGGCTCTTCATTACATCGGCTTATCATGTAGGTTATCATGATGGCTTTTCATTATATTAGCTTGTCATGTAGGTTATCATGATGGCTTTTCATTATATTGGCTTATCACATAGGATATCATGATGGCTCTTCATTACATGGGCTTATCATGTAGGATATCATGATGGCTCTTCATTATATTGGCTTATCATGTAGGTTATCATGATGGCTTTTCATTATATTGGCTTATCACATAGGATATCATGATGGCTCTTCATCACATGGGCTTATCATGTAGGATATCATGATGGCTCTTCATCACATGGGCTTATCATGTAGGATATTATGATGGCTCTTCATTACATGGGCTTATAGTGTAGGATATCATGATTGCTCATTCTTTATTTGCTTATCAGGTAGGATATCATGATGGCTCTTCATTATATTGGCTTATCATGTAGGTTATCATGATGGCTCTTCATTATATTGGCTTATCATATAGGTTATGATGGCTTTTCATTATATAAGCTTATCATGTAGGTTATCATGATGGCTTTTCATTATATTGGCTTATCACATAGGATATCATGATGGCTTTTCATTACATGGGCTTATCATGTAGGTTATCATGATGGCTTTTCATTATATAAGCTTATCATGTAGGTTACCATGATGGCTTTTCATTATATTGGCTCATCATGTAGGTAATCATGATGGCTCTTCATTATATTGGTTCATCATGTAGGTTATCATGATGGCTTTTCATTATTTAAGCTTATCATGTAGGTTATCATGATGGCTTTTCATTATATTGGCTTATCACATAGGATATCATGATGGCTCTTCATTACATGGGCTTATCATGTAGGTTATCATGATGGCTTTTCATTATATAAGCTTATCATGTAGGTTATCATGATGGCTTTTCATTATATTGGCTTACCACACAGGATATCATGATGGCTCTTCATTACATAGGCTTATCATGTAGGTTATCATGATGGCTCTTCATTATATTGGCTTATCATGTAGGTTATCATGATGGCTCTTCATTATATTGGCTTATCACATAGGATATCATGATGGCTCTTCATCACATAGGCTTATCATGTAGAATATCATGATGGCTCTTCATCACATGGGCTTATCATGTAGAATATCATGATGGCTCTTCATTACATGGGCTTATCATGTAGGATATCATGATGGCTCTTCATCACATTGGCTTATCATGTAGGATATCATGATGGCTCTTCATTACATGGGCTTATCATGTAGGATATTATGATGGCTCATTCTTATATTTGCTTATCAGGTAGGATATCATGATGGCTCTTTATTATATTTGCTTATCATTTAGGATATCATGATGGCTCTTCATTATATTTGCTTATCATGTAGGATATCATGATGGCATTTCATTGCATGGGCTTATCATGTAAGATATCATGATGCTCATTATTATATTTGCTTATTATGTAGGTTATCATAATTGCTCTTCATTACATTGGCTTATTATGTAGGATAGCATGATGGCTCTTCATTATATTGGCTTATCATGTAGGATCATGATGGCTCTTCATTATATTGGCTTATCATGTAGGATATCATGATGGCTCCTCATAATATTGGCTTATCATGTAGGTTAACATGATGGCTCTTCATTATATTGGCTTATCACATAGGATATCATGATGGCTCTTCATTATATTGGCTTATCACATAGGATATCATGATGGCTCTTCATTATATTGGCTTGTCATGTAGGATATCATGATGGCTCTTCATTATATAGGCTTATTATAATAATCAGATGAGACATGGTGATCACATGGGATATGATGATGATCTTCTTGGATTATTTTGTATGGGTTCTGATTTTGTATGGGTTCATGCTGGGTATAGCATGTAGACTGATTGTACTTTGGATTCTCCTACTGATCATAATGCATATCATAATCTTCATGTTGATATTATGGTGATTATGTGAGACTTCACAAAGACCACATGGGGTACATGTCAGTGATCAGATGGAATACAGTTATCATATGGAGAGCTATGATAATTTTGTGATTCATCTAGGGTCATATTCATGTAGAGCATAATATTGATCAGACTCAAGTTAGTTATTATATTTTGATCATAGGGAATATCATGTAGGATCTTCATAGTTATCATAATAATCATAATAAAATCATAACAATGGTTTTTTGGGGCTCATCTGGGATGGTATTAATGTGGAGTAAAATATTATTAGTATTGAAATTAATAATTATAATATGAAATCTAATACAGATCACATGAAATGTGAAAATGATCATATGGGGTATAATATAATCCTGTGACTGTAGGGAGTCATGTAGATGCCATAAAACATTTCATTGTTTCTTTTTCAAATCATAGACAACAGCGCTTGCAGTTTCGGCCACCCTTTGAGGAAATCAAAGCGAAATACTTCCGTGAAATGAAGAAATTCATTAGCATTCCAAACCACTTCAAAGGAACAGGGGAAAGTGCTGAGAACCTCATCTTCCCGGCTATTATTGATCGTAATGCGTCCGGCTTCATCACCTGTTACAGGAAGGCCCACCTGCTCTTCTCAAGACTGAGTGCAGTTGCAGCCAAGTTCAAGGTCAGTTGTTTGTCATAGTCAGTGCTTGACATATTTATAAGTCAGTGCATTACATAATACAAATTCAGTGCTTGACATGGTTCAAGGTCAGTGCTACAGACATGATTTCCATAGTCAGAATACCACAAAAGTAATATTTGCTTTAAAATGCTTCTTGCCTTCTCTTTTTCTATTAATCCCTGAGCTAAAAACAATACAGTTTGTGTTGATTATATTGGTTCACCTAAAATGTTCAGTGGAGTGGATGATTTTAGATATGTTCTGTGTTACAGGACAGGATGGTCCTTAAGGCAATAGACTTGGATAATTTTAGATCCTTTTCACAGGACTGGTTGGTCCTTGATGCAATAGACCTGGATAATTTTAGTTTTTGATCTGTTTTACAGAACTGGCTGGTCCTTAATGCAGTAGACTTGGATAATTTAAGATTTTAATTTTTTACAAGACTGGTTGGTCCTTGATGCAATAACCCTGGATAATTTTAGATTTGATCTGTTATACAGAACTGATTGGCCATTGGTGCAATAGACTTAGATAATTTTTAGATTTGATCTATTTTACAGGACTTGTTGGTCTTTGGTGCATTAGACTTTGATGATGAATTTAGATATGATCTGTTTTACAGGACTGGGTGGTCCTTGGTGCAGTAGACTTGGATAATTTTAGATTGATCTATTTTACGGAACTGATTTGTTCTGGATGCAATGGACCTAGATAATTTTAGATTTGATCTGTTTTACATGCTGGTTGGTCTTTGCTGATGAATTTTAATATGATCTGTTTTCAGAACTGGTTGGTCCATGATGCAATAGACTTGGATAATTTAGATTTGATCTGTTTTACAGGACTGAGTGGTCCTTGGTGCATTAAATCTGGATGATTTTAGAAATGGGTTGTTTTACAGGACTGTTTGGTCCTTGGTGCAGTGGACCTGGATGATTTTAGACATGATCTTTTTTACAGGATTGGGTGGTCCTTGGTGCATTAGACCTGGATGATTTTAGAAATGGTTTGTTTTGCAGGACTGGGTGGTTCTTGGTGCAGTTGACCTTGATGATTTTAGAAATGGTTTGTTTACAGGACTGGGTGGTCCTTGGTGCAGTGGACCTGGATGATTTTGTTGACCAGCATCTGAAGCATTTGAGTGACTGGGAGAGAAATTTCAAGGCTCTCAAGGCCAAAGGTCGTGAGGCAGAAAAACTTCCTAGGTGAGCGCTGGCTTTTAATTGAAGTTGTTTATCTTTATGTGTTCACTGGTGCTGCATTATGCTGTGTATAAATGATACATGAGTTAATTCATTGTTTGTCTTTAAAAAATGACATGTCTCTATATTTTTTTCATTTACTTTACTTTCATATGCTCCCAAGAGAGTTTAAGAAAAAGTAAAAAGCAGTTCAATACTAATAGCAGGCTTAACTCCAGGATTCAGCTAATAAACTGAATCTGTGATTATAATGCCATTATTGTCACCTTATTATCAAATGTTGTGGCTTTATTTAAAGTGACTCAGGTTTTATATTGGAACACATCCTGCAGCTGCTATTACCTTTTGTTCTATTTCTAGTGAGATCAAGATTGACTGCATCACAGTCAGTACCATACCAGTAAAGAGTGTTATAGATGATCACATACAGCGACTGTTTGATGCCCTGCTCAATTCACTCAGGCGTGGCATCACAAATGATGTCAACCGCATTGATACATTTCTCAATGGTGCCATTGAGAATCTGTCACAGCGCCCACAAACAGTAGAAGAAATCCATGAAGCTATCGCAAAGCATGCAGAATTCAGCGAAACAAAGAAAGAGGTTTGTCTTGTTGCTAGGAGTTAATTAAAACAGATGACTGGCAATCTGAAGGTCACGTGTTTGATTCCCATCAGCAGTGAACCTGCTAATCCTTGAATTCATTTTCCCTCTCAGGGAAATGTGATTAATGCAAAATCAGTGGTTTATGTTCAGTATGTGAGTACTCTACTAAAATTGTAACGTGTTTTGTCATGATTTGCAAAAACTTCAGAATTGCTGGTAGGGTTTCTTTATTCAGTATATTAAATGTTTATATATGTGTTTTTTTTTTTTTTAAATTTTTTTTAATGTGGAGGAAATTGCCTCCATTTTTTCATGCTGCTTAACCTATATAAACCCATGTATGTACATCTCCAGAGTTCTGACAGGACGGGAGCACAATCTCCTCTCACGATTATCCTGGTATTTTAACTACTGCACCTACAGGTCCTAGGTGTGTAATCATCACTGTTGCTGTTTCATTACACACTTGTTTATGAGTGATACATCAGTGTAGGGCACAGCTTTCCCATTTAGCCTTTTGGCCACTCACCCTAATAGGGGGTGGACCATGGAAAATATCAACACTTCATGGCTGACATTCAAACTCACAATTTCCCAGCTTCTTGTGCTCTTCTAGACCACAGAAGCCAGTTTGTTAAATTTATTAAATTAGTTCAGAGAAATTGAATCTTGTTCTGTTTTGTGACCATTTTAAAATGACAAGAGCTGTACTGCTCATAAAAACTTCTGCTCTGAAATATGAATGAAAGTATAAAATGTATTTCTATATATATAAGTTTAACCATAATGGTTGGATTTATACTTAAAGTCAAATTGAACCATGTCATCTCTTATAGCAAACAAATGTATGAACTTAATGAAATGGAATGAAAATGTTAGGTATATAGTATTTCCAGAGGATGTGTGACAAAACTGACAACAGGGTTGAGTCAGTGAGGGATGAAAATGTCTTTTTAAAAAATCAGTTTCCCTTGCAAAGTATAAACAATTTCATAGCTTTACTTTCCATGTGTTTGTTAACAAATTTCATGGTTACACCTTGGTTTTCTTCATTCTGTTATGTGTATGACAGGTACTTCCCCTGTTCGAGAGCGCTGACAGTAAAAACAAGCTGCTGCGGTCTGTGGCTGGAGGAGGGATGGACCAGCTGAGCTCACTCCAGAGTCGCTGGGACAAGTTTGAACTGATGATGGAGAGCCACCAGCTGATGGTCAAGGAACAGGTCAGTGACATGGTGTATATATATATATATATATATATATATATATATATATATATATTTAGATATAAAGATAGAAGGTAGAGTTACCCTCTGTTGTAAAGGGCTCTATGGCCTACAGACTAGGCCAGAGCAATTTAACACTGT
The DNA here is from genome assembly GCA_026874595.1 of Sipunculus nudus. NCBI lineage: Eukaryota > Metazoa > Annelida > Sipuncula > Golfingiida > Sipunculidae > Sipunculus > Sipunculus nudus. The sequence continues at coordinate 26,292,703 of CM049315.1, forward strand.
GAATTTACAGTGTTGTTTTTCTTCAGTGTTTTATATATATATATATATATATATATATATATATATATATATATATATATATATATATATATATATATATATATATTATGTATGTATATAAACACATTTACATTTAAGACAAATAGTACAGTAGAACTAATGTTATGTTAAGTCATCAATGAAGGTGCTGTCGGCAGCAGAAATATTAATGATCAGCATCTCATCTGTCAGTCTGTCCATTGGAATAGGTTTTATCCCAATAAATTGAAAATAAATTTACATACACTAACCATACTTATACCTGTGCACCACATGAAGGGCTAAGTCAAGACTGAATATGAGTGACATTGACACATTTTTTCAAGGTAATAGAAGTGTTCATGCCAAAATGATGTTAACACAATAATTTGAAAAGAATTTTAGGCACAGTCAACATACTCATACCATTGATGCACCATAATAAAGAGCTAAGTGGGTGGCAATGACTCATTTTCCAAAGGCCATCATACTAAAATGATGCAAACACAATAACTTTAAAAGAATTTGAGGCATGGTCACCATACCCAAGGGTGATTATGGATGACTTCGCTTCAGTTTTCAAGGTCGCTTAGACAATGTTTCTATAGTAAACAGTGCAAATTTTCCCTGGTGTACTTCTTGATGGTTAGGGTGCTTTTCCATGTACGCATTTTGCTAGCATTTGCCGCGCGGCAAAAATCTAACCAGTTAAAAAGTCGTGTTATTTCTATGTATGCGATTGCCGCGCGGCAAACGCACGCGTCAGTTTTGGGATCCAGCAGTGCTGGATTTCTGCATTTGCCGCGCGGCAAACGCATGGGAATTCTGCCTCAATGACGTCACATGTGGGGTTTCCCAATACTTGTATGTTTAAGTCCGTCAGCTGTGTAGGAAGGCATGCGATTGCCGCGAGGCAAACGCATACAAAACGCTCACATGGAAAAGGACTGGCCGCGCGGCAAACGATGCGTTTGATGCGCGGCAATTTCTGCAGCGCACATGGAAAAGCACCCTTATACTGTTTGTTACACATGTTACAATCATCAGTCCTCCCAGATTTCCCACAGGTATTCAACACCTCTTTTTCCCAGCTACTTCCATCAGCTTTTCTGTTAAGGTCATAAAATATGATACATTGTGCATTAGGTGTACTAGAATCCCTTAAATATTTAAATATATTGAAGTTAGTGTTTTAAATGCATAAATTCTGTTTAATATCTCATGACAGATTAAAGAGAAAAATGATGATTGACAAAATATGTCACAGAACCATACTCTTCACATGATATAGACTATTACTATATGAATAGCAACAACGTATGAAAAAAATCAGCGTGTTCATTAAATTCCATGTGACTGAAATTTGTTTCAGCACTTGACAAACACAGAGGCAAGACCTGTATTTCTTGAGAAATATGACAGAATTCTCAGTATGATATCATATATACAGTTTCAACTTATTACTTTGCATCTGTTTTATGGCAATACAGTGTAAAGTGCCAACAAAAGCCATAGTAGGGTAAAATGTGTGGATGTAATCCATAATCTTGCTTGTTCACAGTCATCAAAAGCCGTATGTGGCCAGTTTGATCAGAAGATATATGAAAGAGTTTTAATGGGTTGTTTTTGGAATCACACATGCTCCTAGGCCTGCAGTGTAATCATAAAAACATCCACCAACCAAAGTGACCAAACATGCAAAGTAATCTACCTGTAGGTGGAGGTTCTGAAGAGCAATGTGGAATCTCGAGTCAAGGCATTCCAGCAAGAACTGGACAAGTTTGCTGCCAGGTGGCACCAGTTGAAGCCTGGGGACGATGCACTTGATGGGGACAAAGACCGCTGTATGGAAGCTGTCAAATCAATAAAAGAGCGCAAACAGGAGTTTGAGGAACTAGATAAGACCAGAGCAGCACTTGTGTATGTAACATGTATATCAAAATCTGTTTGCCTTTAATTTGCCATTAAACAATTCGTATCAAATGTATTTGAACAGACTACATTACCATCTTTACTACACTTATACTTGATTCACTTGTGGATTTAGAACTTCAGTACATTATTTTCCCCCGCATCCGCGGAACGGGGACATTAATTTGTGTTTGTCTGTCCCTCTGTCTGTCCGTCCTTCAGGTTTTGTTTCCATGCTATAACTCTTCTAAATATTATCCAATTTCATTCAAATTTGGGTCAGTGATTGCGCTCATGCATACCTTGGTTAGGATTGGTTTTGGGGTGTCTGTCTGAAAATTTATTTTCGCCAGCTTCAAAACAAACAAAAAATTTCCCTTTTGTACCCTTTGGCCAAAGTCTCCCTGCAATCAGTTAGACACACATGGAATTTTGGCCAGTCACCTTAGAGTTTCTCAAATTCCTTCAGCTGGTTGTGTTAGGTGAGGGCACTCTCTTGGAGCTGGGAACTCTCCCCACCAAATGTAGTTGGTGGGCCAACTGTAGACCTCCCTGCTACTATCACAAGACTTCACTACCAAAGCTAACACCGTATCTCTCTCTTCTAACTGTACAAGATTTTTCAATGAAGCCTGGCTAGACTTGGAGGCTGATTAGGCATTCGTGGCCTTCCCCCTCACCACCTGTCCCATCACCACCAATGAAAACGTGATGGCCGACCTAACAACATTCTGGCACCATGCAGCAGGAGTTGGTTTAGTCTTCTCATGTAAGTCAAAGTCCTAGAAAAGGTCAGTGACGGTACAGTGTATTATTCCTAGCTTTCAGGAGTTAAACCTGACTATCTGGAGGATGGTTGACAATGTAGTGCTACTGAGACAACAGGTAGCCATTTGGCAGCTGGTGACTATATCATCAAGGCTGCACCAGTCAGAGCTTCAGGAGCTTTATTTCTGCTTTTTTATGGGGAATTCACTTTTAAGTGGTCACAGCAAAGAGGTGTATAAAATTAAAGGGCAATGACCAGAGCGGAATGGGTGGTCAAGATGGCAAAGTTGGAGCCACCATCACACCACTCACGCTCACTTTCAATGCCTGCCTTATGAGCCATCGTAACAAGCTCCTCTGCTTCATGTTTCCCACCTTTCCTATGACTGTGGTGTCTGCTAGTTGCAGGAACAAACTTCATGACTTGCTGAGGACTCTGCTGGCAGAAATAAATAATACACTGAAGAGTCAGCTTTATCGTTTACAGACTGATGTTCCTTTGATTGTATTTGACATAACATTAATTATTATGTCATCATTATCATGCCTACCTTCTTGTTGTAATAAGGAATTATCTAAAGCAAAATGCATTTATTTAAGAACCAATTCACTTGGTCTTGATTCCAGTGCATCACTTTTATCATCATTAGTTATTTTTAAAACAAATGTACACTCTGCTTGCAGGACTGACTGTGAACATTTCAAAATGGAAATCCCAGAGTTCCCCATAGCTGATGAGTTACGTGAGGATTTACAGCAATATGAAGGAATGTGGGGTCTGTTTGAGGAGTTCAATAATGGACTGCATGACCTTGCCAAGGAGGACTGGATCTCTTTCAGGTGAGATAATACTTAATTTTAACATTATAACATGCCTTTATTTGTTTTTGTGTGAAATAGATAAATATTTGTGATGGGAGGTGTTTTTATCAGGTACCAGCTGTTACTATTTCCGACATATCTGTAACTCTCTTTAAGTCTCCACAAATATCACAAAACTTAAACACCCACATTGATTCTGGATCTGCAGTTTGCAGGAGATTTACTATTAATGCCCCCCCTTAACTCTTTGAAGGGCCACATATTTTTTCCTGAAATTTGGAACTCAAAATGTTTCATATCCCAGATGAGTTTGTAAACTGGTGACCTTGACCGGGATCTTCAAGGTCAAATAAGCTGAATTATAGTTCATCTCTAGGATTTCTTGTGAACCCCATAAATTATTAAGTATTGTTTACTTTTCCTTGAGATTCAGCACGCATGTTTATTGGAGTTTATAGGTATTGGTGACCTTGTCCTTGATCTTCAACAATCTGTGCAATTCTAGGATTATTGTGACCCCCATAACTAGAAGTACTAAAGGTTTTTTCCTCAGATTTCACACACCAGTTCTGTCTGCCTTATTCCCTGAGGAGTTCAAAATCTGAACATAAATGTTTTTGCACCTGCAAAAACAAAACCTTGCACTTCTACCCTTGCACTACAGGTAATCAGCCTTTTTGCTAACTCCTTCTTGTCAGGTACAGGGACTTAATTGGTACAGTGAGGCTCATGAGATCTCAGCGATAAACTTGAGCAAGCCAGCACAGGTTTAAAGACACTTGATAGCATCAGAACTATTTTTTTTTTTGGTGGAGGTAACTGCCTCCATTTTTTATTGCTGACCTATCTAATTTTTAACTTAAGTATGTACATCTGCAGAGTTTCCATTTCGGTTTTGGACTACTTGACCTGTGTATTGCACCTGTGGGTCCTGGATGTGTTATCATCCCCATTGCTGGGTCATAACACCAAGGAACCCCCCAAAGATGCACTTGTATGTGAGTGATACACAGCTGTGGGGCACAGCCTTCCCATTAAGCCTGCAGAGTGCTCACCCTGGGTGGGGGTTGACCGTGAAAAACATCACCGCCTTGGCTGAGATTCGAACCCACAACCTCCCGGCTTTGAGTCCTGCACTCTACCCCTGAGCCACAGAAGCCGGTGAAGATCTTTCTGAAGAGAGTGCCTGTTCTTGTTGCACTGTTCTATGGTCCCAAAATGGTGTATCCACCCACAGCCCCAATATCCACAGCATGATGTCAAAAAACAGGGTTCACCGATATCACAGACTCTTGGTGAAAGCCTAGCCTAGGAGGTCAGGATGGAACCCACATCTCCCAGTTAACCAGCTTAGTTGTCAGACATGCTAACTACTCATCTACCAGGTCTGGTTTGATTTACCAATGTATTATTCATATTTACTCAATAAAGTAAGATTTACCAATATATTTATTTGTCACCTTTATATGCTTAGCTAGCCCCATTAGAAGATAGAAAATGTATAAAACCATTCAGATACATATACTGGGAGTTATCATATCATTTAATATTATAAGTTGCCAAAAAATGAGCAAACCACCTATATTCCAATGCAATAAGGATAAAGAGTATGTTAGACTTGGGCAGACAAATAGCAGCCATAGGAACATTTATCCAAGGACTACCAGTACACTGAATTCGGCCTAGATAAGTAATAATGATTTTATATTTGGACACTTCTTTTGGTCATTATGGTAAATTGAAACTAAATTCCTGAGTATATTTTCATTCATAGGAGAAATTCTATAACCTTTCCTATTGCCTTTAGAATTTGTTTTAATGGCACATGTTGGTGCATGTGGACAGTGATGCCCTTGAAGTCACTGTGTTCTGGTAATGCTGAAGAAGGAAGACGTGAAATTTGAAGGATATTTAGTCATGGAAAAAGTGTCCTCTGATGATTACTCATGCATATGGATATATTGTATTATGGATAGTTCATTATCGGGAAAGTTTACCTGAACTGTTCATTCTGTGATTTTAGGGGTCGTTACTACACCTTTGAGGAGTACCTGGTTCACTGGTATGAGAGGCTGAAGAAAGATGATGCCACTGTGATGACGGTCAGACTCCAACAGGAGATAGACAAGTACAAGGTGAGATAGACAAGTACTAGCTAGGTAAGGTAGAAAAGCACACGGTGAGGTAGACAAGTACAAGGTGTGATAGACAGGCAAGAGGTGAGATAGACAAGTACAGCAGGAGATAGGATACCCCCAACAGTTACTTATTTGTTCAGAAATAAAAGAAAATAAAGATTGGAAAATAGAAAATTTTTCTTTGAGATGTATGTATGTTCAGAATTATTTTACTTTAACCAGATATCTCTTAATTTGCTGTAGAGCATGTTGCCACTTACAGATTTAGTATTTTAACACTTTAGAGTGTGATGCCAGCAATGAAATAATTCCACTTCATACAGATTTAGTGTTTTTACCCTTCAGAGTGTGCTGCCAGTACTGAAGTGGGTGCGAGGTGAGCCCCTGTCTCAGGACCACTGGCTGGAGCTGTTCCGCATGCTTGGAATGCCTCGAAGCACAACTCTGGAGAAGCTGACATTTGGAGATATCCTTGGTGTGTCTGATGCTATCATTGCTAATGCTGATGCCCTCAAGGTGGGTTCAAACACTTCTGTGTGTGCCAGTGTCATGCCTCTTTAATAGTAAATTCAATGGAGTAGTTATAGTTTTACCCATCTCTTAGGTTTATTAACCAGACAAAACATGAGTGAATACCTCTCTGGCCAAACTTCATTTGTTTCAGTCTTTTAAACAACTAAAAATTTTATCAGCTCAACATAGTTTTTTGTCAGCTCATCCAACAATAGGTCCGGGCCCCTTGAGCTCATGCCATTGGAATGTGGTATCCAGTGTTTGTCCAGGATCCATCCACAATTTCAAAAACATTTCCTTTATTTCTTGACCAATTCTTTTCTATAACTGAAAGGATTAGTTGTGAGCTTTGAAAAATCTTCTGCACATAATTTTTAAATTCATTAATTATGCAAACTTTTTCAAACACAAAAAATGCTCATTCTTAATTTTCTGACTAATTTTGGTTTGTTTATCTAATAAGGCTAGGTGTGGGGCTTTGAAATTACAACACAGAATTTTTAAGTTTATTAATTATGCAAATTCATGCAAACCTTTCAAAATCACAATAAAATGCTACTTCTCCTTTAATTATTGACTGATTTTGATTCCTTCTTCACAGACTTTTGAACCTACTGGTGTGACAACTGATAAAGCAACTTTGAATTTCTTTGATGAAAATTACATAACATGCACTGTATGAAACTTGGATAATATTATGTTCATGGTGCCAGATGAAAACAATTTCATTGACATCCTGGTTGAATGGGAATCAGAGTCTGTATTTCAAGTAAAATATGATAACAATAAGTTTATGAATAACTTATGGCTATAGTAACATAGGGCCTGTTTTTACTGTGGGATATTATTTTTGCTGATTGTGGTCAGGTTGATTCTGATAAAGGTAATGTGAATGATGATGGAACTAGTATTGTTATTTTATGTTTTTTCAGGAACTGAACCACAGAGCCCAGGGTGAAGTAACCATCAGGGAAGCCATCAGAGAGTTGGACTTGTGGGGAGCCGGGGCAGTGTTTGCTCTGACTGAATATGAGGACAGTCACAAACATAAGATACAGCTCATCAAAGACTGGAAGGAACTTGTCAACCAGGCATGTAGTCTATTACTTAAGATCATATATTATTTGATTAAGAAGTCATTGTAAACTTGTCTGTCTATCAAGAGTATATAAGGTTTTCTTCTGCTTTAACCACCTGACATATGGACCTGAAATCTAATGTTTTGAAGCTATTAAATATGGGTTGGTTGTACCCTTTGTCCATCTTCGGGCCAGCTGTTAACAGGGCACACATCAGAACTGTTAGACCTAGATTCTGCAAGCTTCAGTCCAAAAACATGATTTGAGCATCCTGTCAGATGCACATAAATTGTATCTGTGAGGCCTAGAATCTTCTAATGCAACATCCAGGGAGGTAATTGGCAAATCTCCTTGGAAACCTGAAACTAGCTGTGGGCAAAAACACAATTTTTAGAACCCAGACAGTCAGACAGGGCACAAAATGTATCTGTAAGCCCTAGATTTGTTTAATGCAACAAAAAACTTTTGCAACTTTTGATTCCTCTGTTCAGTAACTGATTGTCAGTTTAACATTGGAACTTTAATTTGACACTTTGATTCCTCTGTTCATTAACTGATTATCAGTTTAACATTGGTACTTTAATCTGATACTTTTGATTCTTCTGTTCAGTAACTGATTATCAGATTAAAATTTGTATTTTAATTTGATACTGTGTGCAGGTGGGAGATAACCAGTGCCTGCTACAGTCTCTGAAGGACTCTCCGTACTACAAGAGCTTTGAGGACAAGGCCTCACTGTGGGAGCAGCGTCTGGCCGATCTGGATGAGTACCTCCATAACCTCAACCAGATCCAGAGGAAGTGGGTATACCTGGAGCCAATATTTGGAAGAGGAGCCTTGCCACGTGAGCAGGGAAGGTTCAAGAGAGTTGATGATGACTTCAGGTATCTTATAACTTTATTGTTCAAAATTCAAACATCTGTTTACATTAGTCCTTTCTTTGGGAAAAAGGATATAAAGATGCTTTTACTTATCATCAGCTGATCAGATGAACATTACACACTTTGGTAATCAAATGCTTACCCTTGTTATAAAGTAGGTGGCAATGATGGTGTAGTTGAAATGTAAGCACCTGTAGCTAAGATCTTCAGCGGACCATCATGATCTTCCAGCCACTTAATATGCTGTTATGTTCTAAACCTCAGTATTTTGATATGAGATATTAAAGGAAATAGAGTGTTTAGATATGGGGTTCCCGAGGTATCCGTGTTTGGGCCGCCGCTCACAGTTACACAGCCACTACACCATATCCTGCACGATACAGACTTTCATGTCAATGCCAATGATACACAGTTGTATCTAACATTCCAACCATGCTGCCTAAATTCAACAAAGCTAGCTAGAACCACTATTCAGGAGTGCTTCTGTTGAGTAAAGAATTGGTTGTCATCACATTTTCTTAAACTAAATAATGACAAGACAGAGGTACTGATTAAAACATTTGCAGCCCTGTCAAAGCATCTTCATCTCATTACTCTGCATCTAGAGGAGTCTGCCATCTGACCTATTTAGCAGGTACGTGACCTGGGAGTGATTAGACTAGAAGCTCATATTAGAAATGTTTGCAAAGGCTCATACCACCAGCTCCACAACATATTCAGAATTAGGAAGTACCTTACTGTGTACACAACAAAGTCCCTTGTCCATGCATTTATTACATCTAGCTTGGAATACTATGTCAGTCTCCCATGAAATCTCCTTGAATGCCTTCAGCCAGTGCAAAATACAGCAGCTCGACTAGTGAGGGGTACAAAAAGACTAGCACACATTGCGCCTGTGCTTCAGGAACTTCATTGGCTCCCCGTTTCACATAGAAGGTTCTAGGTTGCTCTGCTTAAATGTAAAGTGCTACATGATCTTGCACCATCTTACTTTTCTGAAATCTTCACACCATATAAACCTACCATGACCCACAGGTGTCAGAGTAGAAATCTTCTAGTGGTGCCTTCATATAATCTGAAGACCTACGGAGGGAGATCATTCTCCCATGTGGCACCTGTGATCTGGAACAGCATTCCAGATATTTTATAATATGCCACTACACTTTAACAATTTAAAAATAGACCAAAGAAATACTTTTTTAGAGATGCTTATGATCTGTAAATTTTATACATAACCGCTGGATAAAGAGCTAAATTGTGTCTTTAAATAGATAATACTTGTTTCTTAACTTACCTGACTGGTATTTTTATCATTATTTAGTCATCTTTTAATCATTTTAATCTCTGACTTGCATAAAATCACTTTTATGGGTTTAACTTTTATTATCACAATTTTATTGTATTTGTGCTTGTTAGCAGTTTGCTGGAGGAGAGCATTATAAATGTGCAATAATAATAAATAAAAAGTTAATTTAACTTTAAATGTTAGCAATTTATTTACTGGGCACAATCATAATGTGTCTGTATTACAGTGAGCTGGTGTGGTGTTTTAATGAGGGTGCCGTTGTTTTTGCAGGGCCATTATGATGGATGTTGCTAGAGATAATCGTGTGTTGTCGCTGGTAGCCAAGGCTGGGCTGAGGAACTTGTTGACCACAATGCTTGACCAGCTTCAGCGCTGTCAGAAGTCTCTCAACGAGTTCCTGGAGGTATTCCTTACATTCTTTAATGATAAAACATTATCATATCCAAAGAAATTACCCTTATCTGTCTTCCATCCATATGTCTGGCCTGCAGTCAGCACTGAGCGGGACTTAACTTGCTATTATCAGGGCTAGAAACTTCGAATTAGCACTTAGACAGATCTAGGTTATGAGAGAAATCTGAAAGAAGTTCAGTGTCACTTCATTTTGTAATCAATGGGCTGCAGATGTGAATCTCAATGTTTTCCTGAATTCATTTGCATACCTGTAGGCCAAACCAGAATGTCTGATGTTTGAATGAAAGGAACTTGTGTTTCTTTAATAGATCAATGTTTGAAAAAATGAGGTGAAGTCACATATTTAAAACCTTGAAACAAGTTATGGAGGAAAACTTGCCCTGCTTTCTAACTACCCATCAGATTAGTCAGCAGTCATTTCAATATATATTCATCTCTACCTATTAACATTTCACTAATTAGAAATTAATGTTTCTTAGCAGTGAAATCCTGAAAACCATTTTAGCTTTGAAAATTACTGTGATATTATCATTTATCAAAAGTGGTTATTAATCCATTTCTTTGTTCACAGGAGAAGCGGTCATTATTCCCACGTTTCTACTTCATTGGTGACGATGACCTTCTTGAGATCCTGGGTCAGTCCACCAACCCAGAGGTCATACAGTCTCACCTTAAGAAACTGTTTGCCGGCATCCACAGTGTTCAGTTTGATGAAGGCTGTAAACACATCATGGCAATGAAATCACTGGATGGAGAAGTTGTCCCCCTCAAAAACCAGGTCCAGATCACACCAGAAGTAGAGGTAGGTTGGACTGTTACAAACATTTATTGCTCTTCTGATGGTTGTGTTTTTAAATGTCATGGGTAGAAACTTTTTTTTAAATTCACATAGGTTTTGGTGAGATCTCTTTGAAACCTGAAATCATTTCCAATTGTTCTTCTTTCTACAAGCCACAAGGTGAAAAATTATTTTACTCTGAAACCCTGTCTTGTTGAAGGAAGCTGAATAAATGATTCACACTGAATCATAAATAATCAAATTTAGTGCATTAAATAGGTACTTTTTTATAATCTTGTCAATGAAGGGACTTATTATGGTATATCCATGGTCCTTCTGTTAAATTTTAGTGTCGCCACAATTTCTTACCAGGGTTTTGATGGATAACTTTAACTACTTACCAACAGTTTATTTCGCAGGAGTTTGATTATAGGCAAACTCAGTGATATATTTAGTGCATATTTAATGAGGTCAGAGATCACTAGCTATAGGCAACTGTGTGATGTCACCATGATAACTTACCAGAAATATGGATTGTGATGAAAATCATCAGATATATTAACCAATATAATGTCTCTCCTAATATTGATTCCCAGTAAAATCCATGCATATTTAATGAGGTCACCAGTCACCAGACTTAGGTGGTGCTGTGATGACTTACCAAAAATCTTATGGATTTTTCATGAAACTCGATAAATAATTACCAATAGGTTTTCTCACCTGATTTTGATTCCTGGCCAACCTACGCATATTTAATGAGGTCAGAGGTCACAAGATATATGACATGCATATTTTGCACCATTGCGATGCTCTTGTTGGGAAAATGCTTTCCCAAATGGTTGATAGAACATGCCTTTGACCTTCATACAAATAGTCAGAATTTTTCTCAATGACTGCACAGGTTAACCAAGGATTTTTTGCTGGTGAAGTTTGATAGCTTATCAAATGACTGACCACAATGATGATTTACATAATTTATACTTTACAGAACTGGCTACAGAAGTTGTCAGATGAGATGAAGGGGACATTGAAGGAGCTACTGCTGCAGTGTCTGAAGGACTCGCGTGGTTCATCAAAGGCTGGCCTGGATCCCAACAAGTTCCCCTCACAGGTCTAGTGCTTTAGCTTACTTCAGCCATATTATAACTTGGTTCGTTTTTCTTATCCCAAATGCAGTATCCCTCTGTCTTTGCTTTGCCTCCCTATCTGGTTAACTTTAGATTTAAAATTAATACTTGCTGTCCACTGAGTATATTTCATTCTATTTCTTTATATATATAATTTGTACCTCTAAATATTATTTTAAGTCTTGACTAATGTGGACTCAAACTAGTTTTCACCAGAAGCTCTTAAGTGGGGGACAGTTGTGCAATAAAAAGGTTTGAAAAATAATGTAAACAGAAGCAAATTAAAATGAAAAAAATTGCTGCTTTCTTAATTTCCTATTATTATACACATGGAAGGGACTTAAACCTCTCTGTTGTCAAGTAAATTGTGGTTAATAGTCTGATATCACCTACTGTATCAGTCTCATTCTGACTTTACCCTCCACCTTCCTGGTCTATCTTGCCTGTTCATTTGTAAAGCTTTTATCAGGCCCAGCTGTGGCATCCAAACCAAACAACCATTATAGTTGATAGAAGACTCGTTCTGCATCTGCCTGCTTCCCATAACCAGTACAAGTCCATTGTAATAAAGACTTAAACAAGGAGCCTATTCCTGAAAGTGGTTTGAATTGTATGCAAACCCGCAATTTTAGTCACAAATCTGGTGCCTAACTATTCCCCCCCTCCTACCACCTTCTAATACCTCACCATTCCCTCCACACCACCATCTGGTGCCTAACAATTCCTCCCCCTCCCTATCACCATCTGGTGTCTAACCCTCCCCGTCCCTACCACCTTCTGGTGCCTAACCATGCCCCCCCCATCACCCCCATGCTCCATGCTGTTGCAGTACATGTTATTAATTACAGTAAATTTTTAATATGCATTATGAAGACATCATTATCATAGATATGCTTTTGTCTTAGATCCTCTGCCTGGCGGAGCAGGTGACATTCACGGAGCGATGTGAGGAAGCAATCAAGTCTCACTCACTGCATAATTTCCTGAAGGATATGCAGCGCCAGCTAGAGGCATACACCAATGTGGATCTGTCAGGTTCCGAGCAAGGTGATACGAGCACCCAAGTCCTGGAGCTGAAGCTGAAGGCCCTCATCCTGGACACGATTCACTCTATAGACGTCATTGAGTACCTGATCGAGAGTAATGTACGCGGCATGGACGAGTGGCAATGGCAGAAACAGCTCAGGTATTACATTGATTCAGTTTAATTATATGCCTGTCTGTGACGGGATGTATTATGGTATACCCACGGTCCATCCGTCTGTCTGTCTGTCCATTAACTTTTAGTGTTGCCATGACTACCGGAACTTGGCTGGATTTTCAGGAAACTCACCATAACTACTTACCGATATATTATCTTATCCAAGTTTGATTATGGCCAAAATCCACGCATGTTTATTAAGGTCAGAGGTCACTAGGCTACTTTTTTGTGTGGCCACAATAACTTATCAGGAATATGATGCGTTTTGATAAAACTCAAGAGAAATATTAATCAATATAATATCTGGCCTAAGTTTGATTTCCAGCAAAATCCATGCATATTTAATGAGATTAGAGGTCATTAGACTTTGATGACATAACAAAAATCTGATGGATTTTCATAAAACTCATTTGGAATATGCATATTTAATAAGGTCAAAGGTCACCAGATATGCAACGAGCCTATTATGCACTATTTTGCAGGGTTTTGCTTTTGTATTGTTATACCTTTTAACTGTATTCACTGCCATCTGCATCCTCCTCTGCTGACCTTTATGCCTCTGATATACAGCAAGATAACAGTGCCTGCATACGTTGAGTAATGATTGTTATTATGCATGAAAGGCCTAAAGGTAACTGTATTTTAGGTTTATAGGCAGTGCTTAAAAGTCCTAAATATCGTGGACATTGTGTTCAAATTTTTATAACCCTTTAAATGTGTTTGGCTCCTGATTATTAACATTTTCAGCAGAACTATGGAACATCCCACCCCCTTTGTTCACACTTTTGTCACTTAGGAACTGTACAATTGTACTTTCTTCAGATACTTCATGCGACGGGATGGAGTGTGCATGATGAGGATGGTGGATGCAGAGTTTGAGTACACCTACGAGTACCAGGGGAACGCAGCCAAGCTGGTGCACACTCCACTGACAGACAAGTGTTATCTCACTCTCACCCAAGGTAGGTACCTGACGGACAAGTGTTATCTCACTCTCACTCAGGGATAGCAGGGATAGAAATAATGGGAAAAAAATTACATTCCCCATGGGAAATGCTGTGTATTGCTGGAACATTCCCCATTCAAAAGTTACATTCCCTGGTACAGAAGTGGTTTATATTTGTAAAATGAATTATACTTGTCCTTTGAAAAGCCTTTCTTCATCTTTATAATATTGTCCTTCATGGACCTGCTTAACGACCCCTAGGCTTAATTATTTTGTTTTCTTAAATCTGTTAATTAGATAGAGAAACAATTTACAAAGGACCTTTTACAAGACAAATTATCTTTAGCTGGTTTTGCCATCCAAGTTTTTTTTAAAGCCACACCATGAACTATCAAGTGTTGCTAGATCTTTCCTTATATGACTGACTATGTAACTTAACATTCCTAGAGCTAATTATTTTCTGTTTCCAATACAAGCTTTTCCATTTCATTCATCTACAAGTTTCCTTTCAATTTTGTTTCATATTGCTGGCAGCCAGAGTCAAGATGGCTTATTTTTCTGTTTTTAAAAAAAGTATGAAAAGAAAAATTAAACTTAAATAAAGTTTTGTCCACAGCCTCATCATGAAAAGCTAACTTGCAGGCTTTTTCAAAATAACTGATGGGAGCCCTGAGTCTCAAGATCAATATTATACATTGATGTACAGATTGCAGACTGGTGACATAAATCATATTTGTTGCTGATTGAGGAATCACGTTTCAGCTGGTGCCATTCAAAATGGCGAATCAGTATCAAAACTTATTGTTTGGAACAACTCAGTTTATGGAAAAAAGGACAAAGCATACACATTTATGTAAGTTTTTATTCACTGTTGATCAGTTTAAAAGGATACATGCAGAAAGCCTGCTAGAATCATGTTCCCCAGGGACCAGGCATGATAAAAAAGTTCTCGTAGTAGAATGATCATATAACATGGTGTTCTTTTAAATGGGTCTTTAACTATGTACTGTCAGCTGTGCTAGCCCAGAAATTTATCCTTTTGGTTTTACTCATTTTGTTGTGTAGGTATGTCCATGGGCCTGGGAGGTAACCCTTACGGACCGGCTGGAACAGGAAAGACAGAGTCTGTGAAAGCACTCGGAGGCTTGTTTGGTCGCCAGGTGCTTGTGTTCAATTGTGATGAGGTAAGGAAGAGCTAAAATTACCTCAGTGTTGTCAACTCTTGTATTCCCTCGTGTAGCAATGAGAAATGAAGCAAAGGACCTAGACAGTAAAGTTTGCTTAATACATTTTTGAAGTTATGATATAAATTCAGATTGATGCACTGTGACTTTTATCTCATTAAAGCTTCCACACTTGAAGGAAGTGAAATTGGTAGTTAGTCAGTTTTTGCAGAAAGAACATATGAGACAAAAAGATCAGAGACTAAAATGTCTAAGGCTGAAATGTCCTTCATTTAACAACCAGATTTTTTATATGACCGGCAGTATCATATTTACTTTGTTAATACACCAATGACTTGTAATATCCAGGGTATTGATGTGAAGTCCATGGGTCGTATCTTCATCGGCCTGGTGAAGTGTGGTGCCTGGGGATGTTTTGACGAGTTTAACCGTTTGGAGGAGGCAGTGCTGTCAGCCGTGTCCATGCAAATCCAGGTCATCCAGGACGCCATCAAGGAACGCACTCCAACAGCAGAGCTACTTGGACGCAAGGTTAGTACAGTGGACCCTGGTTTGAGTGACCCCCGCATCAAGTGACCACATGCTGTTTGTGACCATTTTCCTTTGCATTGATAGTTTTACAGTTAAAATGTACCTTGATAAAGCAACCACCTTGCTATATGCAACTTGTGACTGCCAAATTTCAGTCAAAACCTGCAAGTTCACCTGCTTTGTATGACCATTTCCCTAACAAACTGACCACTACCCATGCTTGAATCCCTGTTAAATTGTAGGGTGGTCAGACATGACAAATTTAGACATCTTTTTTTTAAGACAAAAAAAAAACCAGATATGATTAAATTTTATTAATAAGAAATAATGAGCTTTACAGAAATGATGCCCTGGACCTATGTTGAACAGAAAATAAAAGTGTTACACATTGGTTTATCTCTGAAAATGGAAATAAAAGAGGAAGCTCTTGGTTTCCAAATTAAGTGAGCCTCCGTGCACTTTGAACAGATAAGGCATGCCTTATGACTTGGCGGTTTGTCCACCTATGTAGGTTTATGGGAAAAATAAAGCTACAATCTTATTTTATAGTTGAAAGAAGCATAAAAGAAATATAACGATGTACCCAATAATTTTGTAAGTACTCAAACACAGCTATCTTTGGTCATATATCATGTCCCTTGATCAATGACCACCTTCAGTTAAGGACCTTTTTTTGCTGAGAGGGTGGTTGCTGAAAGCAGGGATTACTGTACAGTATAATTAAGTTGAAGCTTAATTTATCAGAGAACATCAGGGTGGACATGGTTTGCATCTGGTACTACAGCTTAAGGGACTAGTTCATTACTTAAGGTTTCATCAGTTAATTTGAAATTTTGCTGATGGTGATGAGTGGTTATTGTTGTTAATTTTAGATTTTATCTGTCTCACATGAAATATTACTAAGTCCTCAATGGCTAAATGAAAGGGTAGCTTGAAACAGTTGAGTTCTCTACACACATTCCTGTGCATTAGAAAGACAAACCATATGTTAAATGTGTGTTATGACTTCACTTGTACTAGCAGCATTTCATTTTATGGACTCAGGTTTGGGTGTGCCAATTGACCTAACCATGAACTCTATGTGACATCAATGGCATATTCATTTAATGAATATTCATGAGCAGAGCAGTTTGTAAGCAACCAATCAAGTTACCATGGGCAATGTAAACAGTCACTCTCCTGACAAGCACAAACTTTGCATAATTTGGGCGACTTCGCCAAACAGAACACATGTAGTCTGTACCAGTACCTGTGTCAGCATGTTTTTCTGGAATTTTATTTTAAACACAGCAGATGGTACAAAAAGATATATGCCAAAGGTTGCAGGAGTTATTCTGCTGAGTGAATAATAATGTCTTACCTTGCACTGAATTGGTATGTGACAATTCAAAATGGCAAAACACTTCACAGTGACTGCAATATATTTAACTGGAGGACTTGCAGAGATACAATTCCAGCTGCTGACATCAGTCAATGCGAAGTCATACGTGCATGACCTTTGTGACATCACTATTTACTCATTAACAGCCTTCTGTATAGGAGCATTTTCAGGGCTAATTAGCATACCGGCAATCGGGTCAAAGAGGCAAAGCATAAGGGCTGTGGTGGTTAGGTCAAGTATTGCCTTTGTAAGATCATTGTGTCACTAGATGTCAACCCTAGCTGAACAAGAACTTGCCAGCATGCCACAGGTTTCCTTGAGAGAGTCACACTGTGCTCATTATAATATACAATCAGTCATCTTAAGTTCCCCATAGCATGACCTTGTAATCAGCATTAAAATTTGGGCAAGCCTAATACCTGGAATCACAATTTTCCTGTTACATTCAAAAGAATGTGAAAGAATGGGTTAAAGTTGTCTTTTTTAGACACTAAAATGCCAGCCACCATTAGATGACAGAGGGACCATATGGACTGTGATTGAATACCACCATGGTTAGTCACAAGTTGCTTGGCAAGGAAGTCCAGATAGTACATCACACATATATATAGTGGTGACTAACAATAAATTAGTGACCACATCATCACTAGTGTATACATTAAATCATGAGAGTCAGGATGTTCAGCAAGAGAGACAGAGATACACTGTTCCAGCTGTTTATCATCAGTGATATGGCATATCTTTATTGTAAATGCCTTCCTTTCAGCATTTTGCTCTTTAATGTCCTCCCCGCCTTAAAAATATTTGTTGTTTTAAATATACAAAATAATATTTAAGATAATAATTATGCAGAAAACTTTTTTTTCTAATTGTTACTTGGTGTACTGCATCTATTGTGGATGTTATCACCCCAAAGTAGTATTTCAGTTTAAAGTTGATGTCTCTTAATTTTGAATTTTTTCATGATACCATGCATTTAACTTTATTAATCTTTACTATGACATCTTTCTGTAGTCACGTCCGGTATGTATGGCCTGTGTACAGACAAGTATTGGATGAATGGTGACCTGATTCTGGCAGCACCTTATATCTATGCATATTAAATATGCTGAGCAAATAATATATCACTAATATTATTGTAATAAAATTGTACATAGTTTAATAACAGAAAAATATTCAGTTGAACTTGCGTCAAACTGCAGTATACTTAATTGATTACTATAGTCTTTTTAATTGATCACAAATCAAGCCTAATATAATGCAATATATATTCCAGAGATATTAAATTTCAAAATGGGATTATAGTTAATATGCCTCTGCAACTTCAGTTTTAATTTTCACTAACTGAATGGTTAGCACTGGTCACTACATTAATCATTATGGTAAATTGCTCAGTGCGGTATTGCTTTACTTACACTTTGTATTGTTTTGAATGATATTAGAATGGTTTGCATGCTGCTTGTTTGCTGGCTGATCTAATGCTGCTGCAGCTAAGGAGGGGGGGGGGGGGTTCTTCAGGAAAGTCGCCAGGCATAACTGATTACACAGATGATTGTTACAATGTTATGTTAAGTTCTGCATGGCTTATCACATGGTTATACTGATGCCTTTATTACTCTCCTTTTGTAACTATGAACTATTGCATGGTTTTGCAGTCAATCATAATTTCATTTATTCATATCTCATGTCAAACAATTGTGTATCTTATTATACAGAACAAAATGAAAAGGTTTAAATGTTTTTTGGCCCAGCTGACTGAAAGTCATTTGAGCTATTGCGATCACTCTTTGTCCATTGTCCTGCCATCTGGTTGTCTGTTAACAGGGCACAAATCCTTATGCTGGACCTAGAAACTTCTCACTAAAATCCATGGAGTTCCATAAAAATCTCCCTTGACACCTGAAATTAGGTCACTGTGACCTATATTCTCTGAGTTATGGGGCCTGTTATTGCACTCAAGAATAATTAAAAATTTTATACAAAAGCTCCAGTATCTGAATAACTCATGCATTGAATGCCATGAATAAACAATGATTTGGATGAATCGGTAAAAATATGACACATCAAAAGTGCATACGGCCTGTTAAATGAATGCTAAAATAATTATAGATATTTTGCACTCTGATTCACACAGGTGAAAGCCATCATGTCTGGTCAACCAATTCAGCCCTTCTTTGTCAGTGTAAAAACACAGCAGTCAGACAGTTACACCAGCAGGTGGAGGTCAGATGATATCAATTCAAATAAAGTCTAGGTCAGCCAGTGGAGGCATGGGTCAAATGACGTCACTGCAATGTCAACCAATGGAGGTGTGGGTCATTTGTCACAGGTGTCAAAAGGATAAGCTTTCCGAGAAACTTATACAGCAAGCACATGCCAGTATAGACATTGTTCAATGAAGCTAGCTCACATGAGAATTAACTGAATGCCACAGTCTTTAAACAGATAATGTGACGAAAAGGCTTTAATGTGCAGACATATATATTTAGTGTGGCATTGTGCCACAGATGTCGGCAAATCATGCACTTCAGTTGTCGGCCACAGTTGTCAATGAACAACAATAACCAGTTACTGTGATTTATTCAGATGGAGTTGACAAACAAGACCCTTCCCAACATGGGGAAAATGTTAATTTAACACTCATATTGTCATGTAAACGTTTTATAGCAAAGCAAAAAGATATTTATCTCCATTGGACAACCACAACATGCCCAGACATTGATCAAGAGAACTACTTATGAACACCCATAGCTAACAATTCTATTTATTCAACCACCATTTGATATGCAGAATTTTAATTTCCAGATATCCTTCAGGATATTTATCTTTGGAAATTTTATTTTCCTTTTTAAGGGTCAATTTTTTAGAATAATTATGGTATTCTGTGAGCTACGACCAGGAAACCTAATTTTGAGCACCCAGAAAGTCAAATAGGACACAAATCTTAAGTGTTGGATCGCGAAATGTCTTTCCTAATGATAAATGAGTTCATTGTAAAGTAATTCTGGACATCTGAAATAAGGTCACTGTCACCTATATTCTGCATGATTTGTGAAATAACATGATTTGAGCACCAGATAAGATATGTAGATTTGCATGATTAGTTACAGTTGGTCCTAGAAACTTCTTATTTGATAAAGATCCAGGGAGGTCCCTGTTAAAATTCCTTGGAAACCTGTGATTGTGCTCTTTATTCTGCTAGCTCAGTGAAAGAAAATGATTTTAGCACCCTATTAGTCAGACGGGCACAAATTGTAGCAGTTGGACTGAAACCTTTCACTCGGCATCTAGGGAGTTCCTGCTAAAATCTTTTTGGAAGCTCTTAATTAATAGGTCACTGTAACCTATTTTCTAAGGACTATGGGCAAAAAGTATGATTTTTGAGCTTTCTTGAAGTCATTCTATCCATTGTTCAAGGTTCTTATCAAATATGTTTCACCAGAACAACAATGAATGCATGCGTCTCTTGTATGTCAGATTCATATGAGCTTCATGGCCAGTCAGCCACTTGTTTGTATTTACAGTCATGTTTTTGCTAATTTAAAAAAAAAATTAAAATTATTTTTCAAAATATTAATTTCCAGTGAAGGCAGGTACCTACCTCTCCACAAAGTCACCTTGATATCAATGATTGACTTTTTTTATGACTTTGCGGGGATAAAGCATACACAGAAGCAATTTTTTTGCTCATAATTAATACACCATGAAAAAAACATACTGAAATACCTGATGCTATGATACATAATACAGTGCAATAAAGTATATTATTGTTTAGATACCAAACCAGTTTCTCTCATTACATTTAGTTCCAAACCATGAATAAAAAGTATATTTCTAAACATTCAGATGATCAGATGGCATTCAACTCATTTCTGACCGTCTCATCATACATGCCTTTACTTCTACTGGAAGACTTTATTTTCAAATGTTGGGTATCACTGTGTTTCCATAAAATATAAAAAATGACCAGAGTATTAATGCATGGACATCAGATGGTGCTGTTACATGTATGAGTTTACTGGTGTGTTGCAACTTTAAAATGCCCTTTTATATATATAGGTATGAGTGTATGAGTAGAACCCATAGAGCCTTTCATACTCATAGCAGTACCCTTAAACTTGGACAGATGTACAAATGGACAAACATCATGCATTCAAATAAGGATCTAGGTAATTCCAATAATCAATATTCAAAATGTCTTCATAACAGACAAGCTGGCAGATAAGTTACAATATATAAGTGTACAGCTCAAGGAAGAGCTTCATTATCACATCACAGGTTGTTCTGTTTATTTCCCAGATTTCATAACCAGTCCAGTTTAAATGTTGCAATAAATTGTATCCCCTAGAACAAAGTTTTGTGGAAATACTATGTTTTTATCTTGGTTCTGCCGCCAATTAAAATGTTGTAATTTATTGTATCCCCTCTATATAAGTGTACAGCTCAAGGAAGGGCTTCATTATCACTTCACAGAGTCGCTTGTGAATTTTAGATAGTTCATCACATTAAGGAAAGCTTCATTATCACATCACAGGTTGTTCTGTTTATTTCACAGATTTCATAACCATTCCGATTTAAATGTGGCAATTAATTGTATCCGCCAAAACAAAGTTTTGCAGATACTGTGTTCTACCTGGGTTCTTCCGCCAATTTGAATGTGGTAGTTAATTAAATATCCCTTATGTATAAGTGTACAGCTCAAGGAAGGGCTTCATTATCACATCACTGAGTCGCTTTTGTATTTAGTATAATTCATTACAATCAGGAAAGCTTCATTATCACATCACAGGTTGTTCTGTTTATTTCCCAGATTTCATTACCATTCCAATTTAAATGTGGCAATGAATGTGTTTCATATGAGGAATTAAATTTAACTTTTCTTTAAAGCAAGAAAAGATGCACTTTTGGCCCAGAAATTGCAACGCTATATACGACTTTGCTGTTCTGAAAAATTAAGTTTCCAAAAATTAAGATTTGCAAAAATTGAATGCTGGAAATTTTTTCGTTGTAAAATATATTTCCTTAACATTTTAATACAGGTTAATATTGATCCAAACTCTGGTATCTTCATCACCATGAACCCTGCTGGAAAAGGCTACGGTGGACGACAGAAACTGCCGGACAACTTGAAGCAACTATTCAGACCAGTAGCAATGTCTAAACCTGACAATGAGCTCATCGCAGAGGTCATCCTGTTCTCAGAAGGCTTCAAGCATGCCAAGAGTCTCGGTCGCAAACTGGTGGCAATCTTCAACCTGTCAAAGTGAGTTCTAAACTAAAGTTGACATCAGGTTACAGAGTCAAGTAGCCTTCAAGCTTGCCAAGAGCCTCAGTTGATGCCAGTTCTCAACCTGGCAAAGTAAGTTTTGCTCTGAATGAAAATGACAGAGTATGCTGCCCTTTTTTTGGAAATGTCTGGAATCAGGAATTTTCAAATTGGAGATACAACCCTTGAATGACCAGCATTATAAGAATAGGAATGTTAATTTTTTATTTTTTTTATTTTGCCAATTTATGATAATTTTCAGATAATAGTTTAGAGTTTATTTTTGAGTTTAGAGTCATTTAAACTGATTTTAGTTCAATCAGTTGAACTGAGCCTAATATTGCTAACAAATCTGCAGCATGCATAGTCTCATGCAATATATACAAGTCACTAATTGTCATAATTTGTAACATATCTAAATAATAATCAAAGTACTTTCATCAACCAACTTTTACATGGCACTTAATACATTCTAGATACTAGCAAATCTTCCAGATCTGGAATCGATGGCTGTTTCATTCCAGTCAGTATCAAGACAGGTGTACATTTTAATGATCTTTCATATATAGATCAAAAACTAAAACTTGTCCTGTAGCATATATATTTTTAGCTCAGCTCAGACTTTAAGTCCTCTGAGCTATAGCGATCACTCTTTGTCTGTCTTCCGTCCGGTCATCCAGCTGTCTGTCTGTTAACAAGGCACAAATCGTAACCACTGGACCTAGAATCTTCTTACTTTACATCTAGAGAGGTCCATAAAAAGTCTTTTTGGAAACCTGGAATAAGGTCTCTGTTACCCATATTCTTCCAGCTATGGGGCTCCAAAGTACCCACCAAAATAATGAAAAATTTGATACAAAAGCTCAAGTATCTGAACAACTAATGCATGGATCATCATGATTCTTTGCATGGATATTGATCATCGAGTGTTTCATCAGTTTCTGCAGACTGGTGGTGCCATCTGTATTTTTTTCGATTTTTTACGATTTTTTTTCTCTAATTTGAGACCTTAAAAGATGCCGTCATCTGTTAACAGGGCACAAATTGTAAATGCTAGACCTGAAATCTTTTAACTTTACATCCAGATAGGTCCATGAAAAGTCTTTTTGGAAACCTGGAATAAGGTCTCTGTTACCCATATTCTTCCAGCTATGGGGCTCCAAAGTACCCACCAAAATAATGAAAAATTTGATACAAAAGCTCAAGTATCTAAACAACTAATGCATTGATCACAATGATTCTTTGCATGGATATTAATCATGGAGTGTTTCATCAGTTTCCGAAGACCGCCACCTTTATTTTTTCCGATTTTTTTCCTCTATTTTTGAGACCTGGGAAGATCCTGTCATCTGTTAACAGGGCACAAATCGTGACGGCTAGACCTAGAATCTTCTTTCTTGACATGCTGGGAGGCCCATGAAAGTCTCCTTGGAAACCTGAAATTAGGTCTCTGTCACCCATATTGTCTGAGCTTTGGGGCTCAGAAGTACCCCCCAGAATAACTCACAATTTGATACAAAAGCTCTGGTATCTAAACAACTAGTGCATTGATCGGCATTATTCTTTGCATGCATATGCATCATGGAGTGTTTCATCATTTCCTGCAGATTGGTTGTGCCACCTGGACTTCTTTGAATTTTTGCGCAACTTATCTTTATTTTTGAGACCATCAAAGATGTGGTCTTCTGTTAACAGGGCACAAATCATAACTATTTGACCTGGAATCTTCTTTCTTGACATCCTGGGAGATCCATAAAAAAAACTCCATGGAAATCTGAAATTAGGTCTCTGTTACCAATATCCTCCAAGCTATTGGTCTTAGAAGTACCTCCCAGAATAACTTAAAATTTGATACAAATTATATCTTAACAACTATTGCATTGATCACCCTGATTCTTTGCATGCATATTCATCATTGAGTGTTTCATCAGTTCTTGCAGACTGGTGGCACCACCTAAATTTAAAAAAAATTTTAACATTTGTTTTTCTCTATTTATGAGACCTTCAAAGATGCAGTTGACCCTTAAAAGGGCTCAAATTGTAACCATTGGTCCTAGAATCTTCAAACTTGACATCCAGGTAGATCTGTGAAAAGTCTCCGTGGAAACGTGAATTATTGTCTCTGTTACCCATATTTTCTAAGCTATGGGGCTTATAAGCACCCCTAAAAAAAAATAAAAATTTGATACCAAAGTAGGGCACAAATCATTACCATGGGGC
This sequence comes from Sipunculus nudus, assembly GCA_026874595.1. Classification (NCBI taxonomy): domain Eukaryota; kingdom Metazoa; phylum Annelida; class Sipuncula; order Golfingiida; family Sipunculidae; genus Sipunculus; species Sipunculus nudus. The sequence goes on from CM049315.1 coordinate 26,317,187, forward strand.
CCAGAAACTTCTAACTTGACATCCTGAGAGTTCCTCAAAAGTTTTCCCCAGAAACCTGAAATTGGGTCACAGTGACCTATATTCTCAGAGTTTTGGGGTATGTTTGAGCACCCCAGAAATAATGCAAAATACACACAAATTGCCAGATTCTTCATGAAAGGCTGGTTGGATTGTCATCAAATTTGTTGTGCCTATGGGTCTAGATGAACTTAAGCTAATATGCATGAACATTGATGCCTCCTATCTTAATTAGTTGTCTGTGCAAGGACATATTATCAACATGTCAGACGGCTGAGCGTCATGATCCATGGAACACTTGTTTATATCTTTCAGAAAAACAGTGGACAAACTAATAAATAAATGACCAGATTTAGGAGATATAGGCATGGTAGGTGTAATAGAAAATGTATGTATAGATTAATAACAAGGATTTCTTTTTCAGGGAGTTGTTGACACCACAGCAGCATTATGACTGGGGACTTAGAGCTTTGAAGACAATCCTGAAAGGTTGTGGCAACCTGCTGCACACAGCCAAGAAAAACAACATCAAAGGTAATCAAAATATATAAACCACTCATAGCTAAGAGGACAGTCCAGAAAGGTTGTGGAAACCTGCTGCACACAGCTAACAAAAACAACATCAATGGTAATCAAAATATATAAACCACTTATTGCTAAAAGGTCAGTCCTGAAAGGCTGTGGCAACCTGTTGCACACAGCCAAGAAAAACAACATCAAAGGTAATCAAAATATATAAACAACTCTTGCTAAGAAGACAGTCCTGAAAGGTTGTGGCAACCTGTTGCACACAGCAAAGAAAAACAGCATCAAAGGTAATCAAAATATATAAACAACTCTTGCTAAGAAGACAATCCTGAAAGGTTGTGGAAACCTGTTGCACACAGCCAAGAAAAACAACATCAAAGGTAATCAAAATATATAAACAACTCTTGCTAATTGATGAATTCCTGTTCATCTGTTCTTAAAGGTAATCCATTGCTTTTAATTTTAAATCATTAACTTTAATTGTTTATAAGATAATTGTTGTTTAGTTTGTGTTAATTACATGCTTTAATATTACTTTATTAGTTGAGGACTTTTCATTACATTCCAGTGGATGACCAGCTGGAAGCCAAATTGGTTGTTCAGGCCCTGCGTATCAACACACTGTCTAAGCTGACTTTCTCAGACAGTATCAGGTTTGATGCTCTGGTCAGAGATGTCTTCCCGGGCACAGAATTCAAAGACATTGAATATGAGAACCTGGCAGCAGCTCTACGAGAAGTCTGCAAGGAGAGTAACCTTGTCATCAATGAGGGTCAGGTAAGAGACAGTATATGACTAGAGACTTTGTCTGTTTCCCCTTCAGTATTTTTGCATAGGAAAGAAATATTGTAATGAGGTACTTTGAATTCATTATAGATTATTATTTATAGTAATAAATATTAAATTTGTGCAGGACTAGTATTGCTATTAAATCACGCATACTTGAAGATGCTGTCTTTGTAATACATTTAGCTTTATGTCAGGATATAAAACAGAAATTTCCAGTTTTTAACATCTTCATTGCACTTTGTTTTATTAAATTTCACCCAATAGCACTGATGAACAGTTTCAGTAATACCATAAATAATAATTAATGTGGTTTTACTCCACTGCATTGTGGTGTTCACTCTTTTTTCCTGTTACAAGATATTTAGGTTACAAGGGTCTACCATAAACAGGTGGCAAGGGCTGTGATTTAAAATGGTTGTTGTAATTTCACTTGATTCCCAATTCAGGTATGAGAATTTTAGTGATAATATGATTTGCAGCAGGGTTTATGTGTTTACTGTTTGGATATAATTAAGGGGAAACATGCATAGAAAAATGCAATTTTATATAATAAAAATCAATAAGTGCAACACACTTTTCTAACTGGAAATACTATGTGTCTTTAATTACAGAAAAGAGACCTCATGGTTTTGTCAGTATAAAAAGTGTCTGTGCAAGATGTGTTGACACAGTAAAAAAAAACCATTATATATGAATTGTAAACAAAAATATAATTAATATGCTGCAGATGAGTAATAGCTAGTTCTGATAATAGAACTGATTGCATGTGGCAATATTTTCTTTTTTATTATATAACCACCACACATGAAGGTCAGGAGGAACTGACAGAATATCAGTTACTAATTTAGCCGTGACAAACACGACTCAGTTAGGGCCTCCTACTGAGTCGTGACACAAGCCAAATTTAGAACCGCCCTGCAAGTCCACGCCACGCTTTATAACTGTATCTCCGCATACAGTCAGCAGGAAGACCACAGGCAGAAATCTCCTGTACGTGCAGAACAATATACAAATATATTGGGTTATGACGGAATATTTCACACACATGGTAGGTGTCGTTGGAGAGATAAGAAACTTATTAATAGGTCTAGTGGGTTTATTTGAAGTGACACGATACTTGTGAGCAATGAGGAGTTGTCAAAAATGACGACAATATTTGCATCCTCATGGGGCCTTATAATGCGATCCTCAGAGTTAGATGTCAAGCCAGTAAGCTGGCCACAATGTCAGAGGGCCGATCTGGCGCTATTTCTAATTGACCTTTTCCATTTAACTATCTGACACCTATTGGCGATATCTGACGTGTATGATTCTGGATTAGTAACCTGCACATGTACAGCAGTCAACAGCATTAGGGATTGTGTTTAGGGCTGTGTTGCAGTAACAAAATTTGTAGGGTCCTTGACACACACCGGTGAAAACCTGAACAAAACATGGTTCATCTTGAGCTATATGTTTCGAACATATACAGTCAAGCCCACTTTGTGTCATATCGGTTAATAGAAAATCCTGTTTATTGTCACACAAATCTGAAATCCATTTTCTATATAAACAATGGTTAATCTGACTGTTTAATATCATTGAATATTGTCATAATCCCATTTATTGTCATGCTTGGAACCCTTGGCAGTGATACCAGATTGCAGTTAATATCATATCAGATGCCAACACGGCAATCAATGCGGCTAAGAGCCTGTAATCGGTCAGGCGTATCAAACGATCACATCTCCCACCTCTGTGTGGCAGGCCAGTGCCGTGATGCATGCAGGTCATTCCCTGTCACAAAGCTTATTAATGTCTTAAGATACCACGGTAATCCAGATCATTGCATTTCTTCGTACGTTAACAAGGGCGATGTTTGCGATCACATGTCATACATAATGAACTCCTGGCTTTTGCAAGGCCATGGTTTACACCTCAGTGACGTTTCGCTGAGATGATATGAAGCACAAGCTCTAAACGTTGCTTACAACTGGAAATCCCCTTTAAGGGTCAATGAAAAGCCGGAGGTTTGTGAGCACTGGAGGAGATACTCGGTCCAAAACCTCAATCGCGGCGAAACTTCAGAAAATTGACAATGGCATGACGATGTCCGCTGCCCCAACAGTCCTATCATGAAGACGATCATAGAAGTTTGAGTCATTAAAAAATATCCGGAAAATAAGGCAGTAATCGGGGAAAATAATTATTTAGTAAAATAGTTTGCCTACGAATAACATTATAACCGTGCAGCATATTTCCAGACATTTGACCTTATTAACCTGACGCTGCATCTCTTTCTTTTGGCAAGTCATATTTTTGTCAGTTATTGCGGCATGTGGCACAAAACTTACAGGAAATATATTGTTAGGTGTGCTAAAAAAAACGTAACTTGATATGCCGTTTTCAATAAAAATATTCATGAAGGTTTCTGTTTCCTTTTTGATATTGATTTATTTAATATCATTTGAGACATGAAGCTTCCTCTATGACTCAAAAGGACATCAATGTCAAAGCCAGCATAATGTCACATTCCAGTTTTTATCATAATTTATGCATGCACCGCCGACGTGACAGTAAGCGGGCTCGACTGTATATATATCTGACTATCAATGCTATGTACAATACTATGTAATTCCTTTATTTGAGGCCATATTAAAGCAATATATAGCATTCTAGCTATATATAGTTGCATTCCATTCCTATTTATTATTATGAGAAACCTGAAAACTTGATATCATCATCCCACCTGTCTGTTTACATATGGAGGTCAGCCAACCCAAACCCAGCAGACCCAAACCCTGCTCAAACATGGGCAGTGCATATGCTTGTGGAATGGGTCTATTGGGAATATAATCTTATAAACTGCTGGGTTGTTAAGGTAAAACTTAGGCTTACTTAATTACAAAAGCTTACATTGTTCAGATGTCAAAGAAATTCAGCTTAATTTTATTTTTTAGTTTAAAATATTGACTTACTAAAAAGTATATGAAAATGAATATGAAAACTGACCTGCCTGGTTTCAGACTTTCAGGTCCACTTTTTTATGTACATACATGGTTAATTTGTTTCATTGAATATTGAATATTTTGCCAAGATACCATTATTTTTACAGTAGACTGAAACATCTGTAGTTTGTAAAAATAAACAAGATCTGTCACAGGCACGAGCGAGAAACCAAACGTGCTAAGATGACCGCTGCTCTATTCCAGTTAAATAAAATACAGTTCCACAGATAAGTCATTTGTTTAGAATCTGTTATAAATTTATTGAAGCACACTGTATAGGACCTGATACATGTATCAAGTTTTGTGGTAAATTGATTTTCTTTAGTTTTTCTGATTCAGCTGAGCATGGCATGTTCAAAAGCCATGTTTTTATTAAACTATTGAATAATGTTAATTAATGATCTAGATCAACACTTGTTTATTAAAGTCAGTTTAAGTGCAGCTGTACTGGTGTTAACTGCTTGATATTGACTTTGATAAACTGATCTAGATTCCAAGCTGTTTATGAAGGTCAGGTAGTGGTAGGCTGCTGGCTCACTTTTACTGCTGATTTTTGTGATAAGGCCAAGAAAAAAAAATTTGTTTCTGGTTGCCTGATGTTTTGTTTGTAAAATGAGTGGATATTGGGACCCCATTGAAGTTATATGTGATGACAAAAAAACCTACCAACCCAAGAAGTTCCTGCTATATTACCTGAAACAAACACTTTTTTCTTAGCCTAAGGAAAAATTGTTCAGTCTATAGATTATCACCTCTGTCTGTGATTGTCAGTTTGAATTGATCTGGATATTGGTATAATGCCTGTACCTGCTGCTTATATTAATTAGCCTCTAAGGGTGATTAAAATGTTAGATACATCTGTTTGTACATTTTAGCCTCCATCCAACATATAGGGTGGGATTATCAGATCCATTTGATTTGTGTTTGTAAGAGGGAGACATTAACTTAGGTATCTCTGTTTATTGAGACATGGTTCAGTTATAGTAAGCTGAAACTCATAAATTCTAGTTCAAACATGTATATATCCCTTGTACAGAAATAGTACCCAAAACCATGTCTCTACAAGTGTGTTCTGGCACAAAAATTCAAAATAACTGAAGAATAAATTACTGTTGCCAATAGGTTGCAATTCGGTTTTAAATAGGATACATACACGTACGTGCTAACATTTATTATTACAATGTCTGTGACAGTGATTAAAGAGCTTGCTTTTAAAGGAGATTACAGTCACATTGCATTAAATATGGGAGGCGACAAAACAGTTAGCCCATCATAGGTGATCATACGTTTGGTTGCTTAAGGTGGCTAGCTCCGGCTTTGTTCTACGATCACAATTATAGGTCTGTAACTTGGTAATCAGCTTATAAGGATGTGAAATGCTTGTAAAACTGGTATATTTTGATGTCTCTATATGGAAACAACTGAAACCATGTAGTTCTGCTACACAGCTGCAAATTATATAACTTATTCACACTTTTCACACAGCATCAGCTTTACTGACTGGAAAACTTAGTGGGTAGTTAGCGCCACCAGTACTGCCTAACTGAAGATAGTTTCCAGTGACATAAACTACTGGAGTCTTATCCAGAATCTCAAGGCTAAACTAGCATGGATTATTTAGCCATTGGGTATCATCCAGATTACTTGATGGGCTGATTGACTTCACTGTAGTAATGATATTCACCCTGAAATATGAAATATCCGCTCTTTCAGTGGCTTTGTGATATCAGGAATCCACTTAATTCACTGGACAGGTCATGAGTAGGAGCCAGTAGTTCCTGACACTGTGATATCAGGAATCCACTCCATTCACTGGACAGGCCATGAGTAGGCCATTAGCAGGAGCCTGTAGTTCCTGACTCAGTTATTTCTATTAAGGCATGGAATTATGTTTTCATACTCTATCTCAGTGGTTTAGGTACTTAAGGCGATACCTGATTCAGTCTTCATTCAAATCAGTGTAAATTTCAGCGTAACCTCAGAGATCATCCCTGATGGCTAAATAACTGCTATGCCTTTGTTATTGTTCCCATGCCCTGCTGAGATACTATAAACACCCAGGGTCCATAAGGCTTCAAAATAACACATCTTTCATTGCTGTATGACTATGTTCATTCTTATTCAGCAGGCAGTACCAACTGGAGATAATTATTCTTATCTTAAATAAATTGTTTATTCAGTTATGTAGGATACAGCTTGTCTTTTAATAAATAAGAAATGTGAATTACACAGGTGAAGAAGGCTCTGGAGCTCTATGAGCAGCTCAGACAGCGTATGGGGGTGGTGGTAGTCGGCCCGAGTGGCAGCGGCAAGTCAACTCTGTGGAAGACGCTCAGGCAAGCCATGGCTAAAGTCGGCCAGGTTGTCAAGCAGTATGTCATGAATCCCAAGGCCATGCCAAGGACACAGGTGACTAAGTCAACTTTTGGTTAATTACCTGCTAAAAAATGTACAATTATGCAAGTTTATTAAGAATCAACAGTTAAAAGTAAATGCTGAGACTGAACAATGTGGCTGACAATGTTTTGTCCCATTGCATATCTGATATATTACAATGCCAGTTTTCTGAATTTTTGCACAGAAATTTGATTGGTCACCATGAACTCTGTATGCAAAACAATGAAGGAAGTGTATTGTTACATGGTAGTCATTGAGTTAACTAAGGATGTGTTTTGCTTGGTTTTATGTAAATCACAAAGTGAGGAATTACTAAGCCGTGCAACATAACACCAATTAGACTACATCTAAAATACAAACAGAAATATAAATGTAGATATTTTGTTGTATGCAGTTGCTTGGGCACATTGATATGGACACCAGAGAGTGGAGTGATGGTGTGCTAACCTATGCTGCAAGACAAGTGGTCAAAGAACCTCAAGGTGAGTTGATAAAGGTCAAGGTCAGGGTGAAAACAGTCAAGGTCATATTGTAGGATTTCTCCTACAGATAAAATACGATAGCACAGCAATTTCAGTTTTAAAGCGCCAAATGGCCGAAAGGTCTGTCCAAATGAAGAAGGGTTGTTATTACTATATGCCAGAAAATGATCATACTGCCAGTCCACAGAGTATGCAGTGTACTGAAGACAGGGAGATTTGCGGGCTACTCAACTGCATCAGTGCTTAACTTCATCCAGTTCCTTATATAGGGACACCCTGGCTACTAAGTAACTAGCCTTAGAGCCATAGGCTGACGTCTACACCCTAGGCCTGCTACCTGGACAAGTGCCTCTATCTTTCACCCCCACCTCCATTAAACGGGCATTAATTACGGGCCTTAATAGGTAAGTCCACTTACAGTGTAGTAGGGGTGTATCTATTTAGGGTATATAGAATATCCTTGCACTCCTAGCACTGTGGTCATGGTTGTCACTCCTTGCACTGTAGTCATGGTTGTCTCTCCTAGCACTGTAGTTATGGTTGTCTCTCCTAGCCCTGTAGTCATGGTTGTCATTCCTAGCAATGTAGTCAAGGTTGTCACTCCTAGCACTGTAGTTATGGTTGTCACTCCTAGCACTGTAGTTATGGTTGTCACTCCTAGCACTGTAGTCAAGGTTGTCTCTCCTACCACTGTAGTCATGGTTGTCACTCCTACCACTGTAGTCATGGTTGTCACTCCTAGCACTGTAGTCATGGTTGTCATTCCTAGCACTGTAGTCAAGGTTGTCACTCCTAGCACTGTAGTTATGGTTGTCACTCCTAGCACTGTAGTCATGGTTGTCTCTCCTAGCACTGTAGTCATGGTTGTCACTCCTATCACTGTAGTCATGGTTGTCACTCCTACCACTGTAGTCAAGGTTGTCACTCCTAGCACTGTAGTTATGGTTGTCACTCCTACCACTGTAGTTATGGTTGTCACTCCTAGCACTGTAGTCATGGTTGTCATTCCTAGCACTGTAGTCAAGGTTGTCACTCCTAGCACTGTAGTTATGGTTGTCACTCCTAGCACTGTAGTTATGGTTGTCACTCCTAGCACTGTAGTCATGGTTGTCTCTCCTAGCACTGTAGTCAAGGTTGTCTCTCCTACCACTGTAGTCATGGTTGTCACTCCTACCACTGTAGTCATGGTTGTCACTCCTAGCACTGTAGTCATGGTTGTCATTCCTAGCACTGTAGTCAAGGTTGTCACTCCTAGCACTGTAGTTATGGTTGTCTCTCCTAGCACTGTAGTTATGGTTGTCACTCCTAGCACTGTAGTCATGGTTGTCTCTCCTAGCACTGTAGTTATGGTTGTCTCTACTAGCACTGTAGTTATGGTTGTCACTCCTAGCACTGTAGTCAAGGTTGTCTCTCCTACCACTGTAGTCATGGTTGTCACTCCTACCACTGTAGTCAAGGTTGTCACTCCTAGCACTGTAGTCATGGTTGTCACTCCTACCACTGTAGTCAAGGTTGTCACTCCTAGCACTGTAGTTATGGTTGTCTCTCCTAGCACTGTAGTTATGGTTGTCTCTCCTACCACTGTAGTCATGGTTGTCACACCTAGCACTGTAGTCATGGTTGTCACACCTAGCACTGTAGTTATGGTTGTCACACCTAGCACTGTAGTCATGGTTGTCACTCCTACCACTGTAGTTATGGTTTTCACTCCTAGCACTGTAGTCATGGTTGTCACTCCTACCACTGTAGTTATGGTTTTCACTCCTAGCACTGTAGTCATGGTTGTCACTCCTACCACTGTAGTCATGGTTGTCACTCCTAGCACTGTAGTCATGGTTGTCACTCCTAGCACTGTAGTCATGGTTGTCACTCCTACCACTGTAGTTATGGTTTTCACTCCTAGCACTGTAGTCATGGTTGTCACTCCTACCACTGTAGTCAAGGTTGTCTCTCCTAGCACTGTAGTTATGGTTGTCACTCCTATCACTGTAGTCATAGTTGTCACTCCTAGCATTGTAGTCATGGTTGTCACTCCTAGCACTGTATTCATGGTTGTCACTCCTACCACTGTAGTCATGGTTGTCACTCCTATCACTGTAGTCATAGTTGTCACTCCTAGCACTGTAGTCATGGTTGTCACTCCTAGCACTGTAGTCAAGGTTGTCACTCCTAGCTGTAGTCATGGTTGTCACTCCTAGTGATACAATCAAAGTGTTTTATTTGAATAATTGATATTAAAAGGGTAAAGTTATTTACAGCTACATCATACAGTGATCTTTAATATGTTAATTGCATTAATATTTCTGTAAGCATTTGTTTCAGCATTATAATACCTTTTTCCTTTTATATATTTGAACTTCAATATTATAACTTTAGTCAAGTTTAGTGTGGTAAATAAGTTAAACTACATTTAATAAGTTATGATTGCTGATGATTATATTAAGTTTACTTTTATGAGATGACATATGATGCAGTCCAAGTAGAATAAAATTGTTAGTGTGGATAACTTGCTAGGCCATTGCATAAGGCGGGCTCTGAGACCAACAGGGTTTCACTGGTATCCTACTGCATCAAAACATCACTATACAAAGTTAAATATTTTATCAGCATTGTCAGTTGCTCCTTAAAAGATAGATGGATGGTATTAGACCACCTAAAGGAAAGAATGTATCACATTTTTTATTGTATTGTATTGCTACAGTTGTAGGGACTAGCATGCCAAGCTTTTTATTTCAGGCATGTATGGTCACATTACTGGGGAATGAAGGTGACAGGCTTTGTAACAATTGAAGCCCGTCTCTCCCAGGGAATCCAAAAGCAGACTGGGTTTGCGTAAACCAGGTCTGACTAGCCCAGGATGACACTAGGGTTGTGTGATGAGTATGTAATGTGAATGTGTCCAATTGAAATATGCTGACAGGAAACCTTTAAAGAAATCATAGTTAATAGGATTGTTATTTACATTTAAACTAGCAGTAAATAGAGGAAGTTGCTTAAAAAATAACTGACTGAATTTGAACGGTTGGAAATGTGTTATGCTCACAGAGATCCAGTCCTGGATTGTGTGTGACGGTGACATTGATCCTGAGTGGATTGAGTCCTTGAACTCTGTCCTGGATGACAACAGGCTGCTGACCATGCCGTCTGGTGAGAGAATCCAGTTTGGTCCCAACGTGAACTTTGTTTTTGAGACCCATGACCTGAGCTGTGCCTCTCCTGCCACCATCTCCAGAATGGGAATGATTTTCCTTAGGTAACAAAAGCTTTACATATAAATAAACTTACATACAAACATACATAAATTATTATTATGAATTTCTATATATACAAACAGATTTGAATGACACATTGTGTTTATGGATTGTTTCTAATTTTAGAGTCCACAAAAATATTTAAGAATAAATTATCAGGTAAAATGCAACAATAATAAGAATTTTTTTACCAGAAAATTACACCACCAGTGCATATTTTCTGACCAGATTTATTTAAGTTTTTTGCTCAGCTGACTGAAAGTCATCTGAGCTATAGCGATCACTCTTTGTCCGTCGTCCGTCTGTCTCTCTGTCTGTCCGTCCGTTAACCAGGCACAAATTGTAACCACTGGACCTAGAACCTTGTAACTTGGGATTCTGAGAGGTCCATAAAAAATCTCCTTGGAAACCAGAAATTAGGTCTCTGTTACCCATATCCTTTGAGCTATGGGGCCTCAAAGTACCCCCCCGAAAAAGTCAAAAATTTCATACAAAAACTTCAATATCTCATTAACTACTTGACTGATGTTCATGATTTTTGGCATACATATTGATCATGAGATGATACATCTTTTCCTGCAGACTGGTGGCGCCACCTGTATTGTTAGATTTTTTACGAATTTTTTTCTCTATTTTTGAGACTTAAGGATGTAGTTATCTGTCAACAGGGTACAAATCATAACAACTGTACCTAGAATCTTCATTTTCAAAACACTTAGAGACCTATGAAAAGTCTCCATGGAAACCAGAAATTAGGTCTCTGTTACCCATATCCTTCGAGCTATGGGGCCCCAAAGTACCCCTCAGAATAGTAAAAAATTTCATACAAAAACTTCAATATCTCATTGACTACATAACTGATGGTCATGATTTTTGGCATACATATTGATCATGAGATGTTTCATCAATTTCTGCAGACTGGTGGCGCCACCTGTATTTTTCAATTTTTATGAATTGTTTTCTCTATTTTTTTGAGACCTTTAAGGATGTAGTTATCTGTCAACAGGGTACAAATCATAACAACTGTACCTAGAATGTTCATTCTTGACACACAGGGAGACCCATGATAAGTCTCCATGGAAACCTGAAATTAGGTTTCTGTTACCCTTATCCTTTGAGCTATGGCACTCCAAAGTACAGCTCAGAATAATGGAAAATTTGACACAAAAGCTGAAGTATCTGAACAACTAATGCAGAGATAACCATAATTTTTTGAATGGATATTGATCATGGAGTGTTTCATCAGTTTCTGCAGACTGGTGGCACCACCTGTATTTGTTCGGGGTTTTTTTACGAAATTTTTCTCTATTTTTGAGACCTTTAAAGATATGAACATCTATTAACAGGGCACAAATCATAAAAACTGGACCTAGAATCTTCATTCTTGACACACAGGGAGACCCATGAAAAGTCTCCATGGAAACCTGAAATTAGGTCTCTGTTACCCATATTCTTTAAGCTGTATGGCTCCAAAATACCCCCAAGAATAATGGAAAATTTGATACAAAAACTGCATTATCTCAATAACTACAACACTGATGGTCATGATTTTCGGCATACATATTGATCATGAGCTGTTCCATCAGTTTCTGCAGACTGGGTGCGCCACCTCTATTTTTTTTCAAATTTTTACGAATTTTTTACTCTTTTTTTCTGAGACCTTTAAAGATGTGGTTATCTGTCAACAGGGTACAAATTGCAACAACTGGACCTAGAATCTTCATTCTTGTCATGCAAAGAGGCCCATGAAAAGTGCCTGTGGAAACTTGAAATTAGGTCTCTGTTACCCATATCCTTCAAGCTATAGGACTCTGAAGTATCCCTCAGAATAATGGACAATTTGATACAAAAGCTGAAGTATCTGAACAACCAATGCAGAGATCACCATGATTCTTTTACATGGATATTGACCATTAAGTGTTTTTATTGGTTTCTGCAGACTGGTGGAGCCACCTGTATTTTTGTACCTGCCAAAACGAAGTTTTTGACCGGGTTCCTCCGCCGCCGCTGCGTTCGTTTCCAGAGATCTCCTCTGAGACTAATGGACCGGTTTTTCCGAAACTTACACCAATTATCAGGTCACATGTGAACTGGTGCCTAACCAATTTGTGTTGACCTATGACCTTTCTTCTCTATCCAGCGTCAATTTGTAGGTCTGTTTCCACACATAAACCCTCATATCTCGGGAACCGTTTGACCGATCAGGAAATAAAATTTATACAAATGTAGCCCTTTGATTGCTTTATAACATACACAAAAAATGGTGGCACCACTTGTAACCATGTTTGCACAGTGTCCATCTGTTCATCTGCCTTGTGTTAAAATCACTCACATCTCTGCAGTGAATTGACTAATTCACCTGCAATTCGTCATGCGTATACATCCTGGATAGCTTTGTTGATTTTATGACAGGTGGCGCCACCTACATTCACTTTCACGCTGATGACATCCAAGCTCATTTCTCGGGAACCGTTTGACCGATCAGGAAATAAAATTTATACAAATGTAACCCTTGGATTGCTTTATAACATACACAAAAAATGGTGGCCCCACCTGTAACCATGTTTGCACAGTGTCTATCTGTTCATCTGCCTTGGGTTAAAATCACTCATATCTCTGCAGTGAATTGACTAATTCACCTGAAATTCGTCATGCGTATACATCCTGGATAGTTTTCTTGATTTTATGACAGGTGGCGCCACCTACATTCACGTTCATGCTGATAACATCCAAGCTTATATCTTGGAACCGTTTGACCGATCAGGAAATAAAATTTATACAAATGTAGGCCTTTGATAGCTCTATAATATACACAAAAAATGGTGGCGCCACCCTCTAACCATGTGTGAACAGTGTCCATCTGTTCATCTGCCTTGGGTTAAAATCACTAATATCTCTGCAGTGAATTGACTAATTCACCTGAAATTCGTCATGCATATACATCCTGGATAGCTTTCTTGATTTTATGACAGGGAGTGCCACCTACATTCAGGTTAAGGCTGATGACATCCAAGCTCATATCTCGGAAACCGTTAGACCGATCAGGAAATAAAATTTATACAAATGTAACCCTTGGATTGCTTTATAACATACACAAAAAATGGTGGCGCCACCTGCAACCATGTTTGCACAGTGTCTATCTGTTCATCTGCCTTGGGTTAAAATCACTCATATCTCTGCAGTGAATTGACTAATTCACCTGAAATTTGTCATGCCTATTTATCCTGGATAGCTTTCTAGATTTTATGACAGGTGGCGCCACCGACATTCACGTTCATGCTGATGACATCCAAGCTCATATCTCAGGAACAGTTTGACCGATCAGGAAATAAAATCTATACAAATGTAGCCCTTTGATAGCTCTATAACATACACAAAAAATGGTGGCGCCACCTGTAACCATGTTTGCACAGTGTCCATCTGTTCATCTGCCTTGGGTTAAAATCACTAATATCTCTGCAGTGAATTGACTAATTCACCTGAAATTCGTCATGCATATACATCCTGGATAGCTTTCTTGATTTTATGACAGGGGGCGCCACCTACATTCACGTTAAGGCTGATGACATCCAAGCTCATATCTCGGGAACCGTTAGACCGATCAGGAAATAAAATTTATACAAATGTAACCCTTGGATTGCTTTATAACATACACAAAAAATGGTGGCGCCACCTGTAACCATTTTTGCACAGCATCTGTCTGTTTGTCTGCCGTGGGATAATGTCACTCATATCTCGGCAGTGGTTTGACATATCTGCCTAAAATTTTGCAGTTTTATACATCCTGGATAGCTTTCTTGATTTTATGACAGGTGGCACCACCTACATACTAGTTTATGCTCCAGACATCAAAGCTCATATCTTGGGAACCGTTTGAATGATTGGGCCAAAATTTTGCATGTGTATAGATCTCACATAGGTCTTTATCATACACAAAACTGGAGGAGCCACCTGCAACCATTTTTGCACATTTTGCACAGCGTCTGTCTGTTAGTCAGCCGTGGCCTAAAATCACTCATTTCTCTGTAGTGGTTCGACATAACTGCCTAAAATTTTGCAGGTTTATACATCCTGGACAGCTTTCTTGATTTTATGACAGGTGGCGCCACCTACATTCTAGTTAACGCTGCACACATCCAAGCTCATATCTAAGGAACCATTTGACTGATTGGGCCAAAATTGTGCATGTGTTTAGATCTCACATAGGTCTTTATCATACACAAAACTGGAGGGGTCACCTGCAACCATTTTTGCACAGTGTCTGTCTGTTTGTCTGCCGTGGGCTAAAATCACTCATATACATGTAGTGGTTTGACTTTTCTGCCTAAAATTTTGCATATGCATACAACTTGGACAGCTTTCTGGATTTGTGGTAGATGGCACAACCTACAACACATTTAGGCTGCAGACATCCATGCAAATGTGCAACATACCTCACTCTATTTCCCCTTGCCACTCAATCCATGCCTCACTTCACCCGTTCCACTCTGTTTTGGCGGATACACGTAGTCACTTGTCAGTTACCCGTATTCTAGTTTTTAAAGTTTACACATTTTTTCTCTATTTTTGAGATGTATAAATACAGACTAAATCTTGGCCTGTTGGTTAATCTGTTCGATGCTTCAGTGGAATGGGTATATACTACCATTCTGATGATAAAATTTCCTTTGGCGAATCTCTTCCCAGTCAGCTGAGCGTCATGACCCATGGGTCACTTGTTATCTGTGTATTTTTAATTAAACTATAATCCCTTTTAAATATCTGCCTTTCCAAACCAGATTTGTGTCACTGATAAGAATAATTATTACTCAAAGTGGACATACTGAGCTTATTTAAGCACTGGATTTTCTGAAGATATTTGATTCAGATCCTGTCAGTATCAGAGCTGACACGATTCAAACCCTATCAGTATCAGCATCATAATCATCTCCATTTAGTTCACTTTTACACCATTCCAGCTACAGTTCATAATCCTAAAGTTTACAAAAACTGGTACCAAGCATGACTACCTGTAAAACGGACATTTAAGTCTGCTTGTCTGTATGGATGAGGACACTGATGTGAAGGTACTAGTTAAGAGCTGATCAAAAGTCTGTCTGTCTGTTTGTAGTGATGAGGACACTGATGTGAAGGCACTGGTTACGAGCTGGTTAAGTCACCGTGATGAAAGAGAGCAGCAGCTGCTCTCAGGCTGGATAGAGGACTACTTCTACCAGGGACTGAACTGGGTGCTGAACAGGGTGAGTGTGCCAAGTCTTTTCCATCATGAACACAATTTGTATGACAAGGATTTTTTTTCATTCACGTTCAGGTGTTTCAAGCTGAACTGGTACATTCATGTGGACACAAAACATTACATGCATTATTAAAAGCTTGCATAGTTTTTGTTTCATTCAGATTTAGCAGTGTTAGTACTAGCAATTGAATCATGTAGATTTTGCATGGAGTTGTCACAAATGGAGATTTTATTTAAAATATGTTATGACTACACATACACACATTTCATATCCATTTCTGTTCCACTATATTCCTATGCATCCCAAGTCACCGAAACAACCTATATGAGCCCAATTCCTTAAAAAATAATATTTTTAAAGATTCTAGTATCATCTAGTCAAGATACCATTAAATAAAGAGTACTTTGCCCTTGGGCTGTTATTTTCCTTAAAGACCCTTGTTCATGTATGTATAAATAATCACAGCATGGCTGTAACTAATTTCACTTCTGCTGTAGCAATTTATAATTTATGAGTCCAGGCTCCAGAAGATTGTGGAATATGGGAATATATGAATTTTGCAAACAATTGTGTACATGTAGTTCTAAATGGTATTTTAAGCCAGACAGCTTTGCTGATTAATTTTAGATCATTTCTGAAATTATACCTTCTGCCTGTAAAGGCAGACCTGAACAATTTACAGAGAAAATTGCATGCTTATGAGAGTTAAGTAATATTCACAAAAAAAAATGCTGCAAAAAAATTTCTTACGATACACATAATAACATTGCAAGACACTTTTAACCACAATTGGTAGCATTATACAACTGAATCTTCACCCAATGTTGCAAAATAATTGGTCATTTGGGAATGGTTGTCAGGTACAAGGTCATTGTAAATGTATGTAAAAATTCACTGTGTTTGTTAATTTATTCACTAAATGTTTCACTTTATTCTTTCAGCCAAAGGTAGCATCAAATATTGTAATAGTTTTTTTTTTGGTAGCATCATACATTGTAATAGTTGTTTTTGTGGTGATCACCGTTTGCAGTGAATAAAAGGCTTGAGAGCACTGAGAGTTGCCTTATGATAATGTTATTATGGGTTCTTATCAATATTACCTTATAATTTATTATATCATTATCATACATGGACCGACACACTGTATATTCACAGACATATTTTCTCATGGTGATCACGTTTTTTTTCACTTGTTTGTTGGTTTTGCTTTCCATAAAAAAATCCACAGTCAGAGTGTATGTGTGCTTTACTTTTCACATATTTAATTCTCACAGCACTTTTGAGCCATTCATTGCTCATTTAATTTTGTCTGCTTAGCTTATACCAAATATGTATATGACTTAAGCCAATCATTAATCCATTTATTCACAATAGCTATATGGAATATTCAGTATTATCCACTTGAGTTTATGCCTTTTTTATGCATATACCGTTATATCAGTTTTCATAATTCAAATGATATGCAGACTTTCTGGAAATACATGTACTCTTTTTCCTTAAGTAACATAATTGTAAGATGCACTGTAATCTGATCACATATTGACTGCTCGTATGCTTGTTAAACTGACAAGTCTGATGTGCTTTGTTTGTTGAACATTGCTTTATCTTCCGTCTCCGAAAGGCATAATATATGACTTACTGTAAAACCATGTCAGTTGAAATGGAATGTATTGGTATTGCCTTAGGTATGATAAATTTGAATGCATATTTATACTTGTTTGCATTTTCTGGAAAATAGTAATTGTATATTTCAAAGGTTACATCAGTTGTTAAGCCTTGTAAATCAATACACATGAATCTTTTAAAGTTATGAATAGAATTTCAGTTATTGGTTTTATTTATGTGCAAAGACCAGGTATTTTGGTCTTCATGCAAAGTCATTAGAACTAACTTCAGCCAAGAAAAAGACTTAATGTATCAGTTTAAAACATAAATTTAATGGTCCAGATTTGTGATTTTAGTAAAAAAAAATTTTCCTGCAATTAGGACACTTGTTTGCAGATATTTATCTAATTGTGATTCATGCCATGATTTCTGCATACAGGGAGAATCAGTAGTGGACACCAGTCTAGTTGGAGTAGTCCTAAATGGCCTGTCTCATCTACAAGGGGTCACCAACAAAGCCCAGTTTGCCATCAGCCTCATCAGAGGATTAGGAGGAAACTTGACTGAGAACACCAGAGAGAACTTTGCCAAGGAGGTCAGTAAAGTTCTATAGAAACACTGTGTGTGAGACAGCCCAGTGGTTATGGCATTATCATGTATCCATACAATTCTGTTATTGCCTTTGGCTGAGCTGAAATCCATTCTACAGGACCTACAGCTTGAAGAACATATAACCAAACCACAGGTCCAGGTTCTGCCTGATGGACACCTCCAACTTTAGGTGGATAAGCTGAACCATTCCTTGATAAAATTTACCTAAACCTAAATTATTTCAGGTTACACCTGTGATTTATCATCCTGCTTCTAATGATTGTTAATTAACTGTTCTCTTCCTGTTTTACAGGTGTTTTCCTGGGCTGGAGAGATGCCACCTGATCCACGTCGACCTCTGGACACGTTCTATGACCAAAGGACAGAGAGGCTTATGGCCTATGCATCTGACGTGAGTGTTGCAATCTTTAATATAATTATTGTTTCAATTTTATTATAATCAGTGTTCTAATTTTCAGGTTGGTTGCTGTTATCAAAGTAATTAAATTTTCTGGTGTTATTGATTAGATAGAGAAATATATCATAAATATAATAGATCCAAAATTTAATACTTTTACATACATCATATTTTTTAAAATAATTTCTCTTCAAAACAAACAAAAAATAAACTACTTAAATATGGTGATGATGTGACAGTGTTGTTCTAGTTTTTTAGCATAATTTCAATATAGCTTACAAAAAAATAAAGAGTGATCAGTTATAAATCTAAGAGTTTACTCTTTTAGATACATTCATAAAATTCCAAAAATTTTCCATGCTTTTAAATTCTGCTGTGTCTAGATAGTTGAAGTTTTGTGTCTGTTTATTAAGGTTCAAAACTGGCAGAACGTTTGGATTGGTTTTAGATATAGGGTATTTGGCCAGTTGTTTTACCTTAAACTGTTATGCTTACATTTTTTATCATTCAGTATCCCTTGATGTATGGCCTAGAAGAGGTTAAACAATTTGTTAATTTTAATCCTCTGTTCATTTGAAAAATATAATTATCATTAGTTTCTGTTGCCTTAGAGTTAATATTAGTTTTTGCATTGCATTGTTGCTGTTTCACATTACCTATTTATCTTTCAGCTATTATTTTAGACAGTAATATTATTTGCACACTAGAACTTTTTGGTCAAACATATTCTGGGAACAGTAAATTTGTTCTGATAAACAGGGGATCAGATTTCAAAATGTGAACATTTGAATATTATTTGAGTTGTAAGACAGATGGGCTGTATTGTGTACATATATAGTGTTCAGTGACATTAACATGCAGTGCTCTGTCACATTAACATGCTGTGCTTTGTAACATAAACATGCTGTGCTCTATCACATTTTCATACAGTGCTCTGTTACATTCATATTTATTGTGCTGTTACATTGACAGGCAGTGCTCTGTCACATTAACATGTAGTGCTCTTTCATTTCCTCTTGTGGTACCCTATCATATTCATTAGCAGTGCACTGTCACTTGAGCATGCAGTACTTCACATGCAGTGTTCTGTCTTTATTCTTTTGTGGTATCCTGTCACATTGGCATGCAAAGCACTGTCACTTAAACATGCGGTGTTCTGCCACACTCTTTTGTGGTGCCTTATCATATTTACATGCAGTACTCTGTCATATACACAATCAGTGCTCTGTCACATTAACATGCTGTGCTTTGTCACTTAAACATGCTGTGCTCTGTCACATTTTCATACAGTGCTCTGTTAGCTTCACAATCAATGTGCTGTCACATTGACAGGCAGCGCTCTGTCACCCTCGCTTATGGTGCCTTGTCACATTCACCTGTTGTGCCCTGTCACATTCACCTATAGTACCCTGTCACATTTACAAGCAATGCTCCTCATCATCACTAACAGGTTTGATTAACCTAGTTTCCCATTGTTCAAATGCAGGTGACAGAGGACATATCTGTGGACAGCTTGATGGGGGGGATGCTGCCTGTGGTACAGACAGCAGACATTCAGCGAGGCCTGGACTACTTCAATCCTTGGCTACAACCGGACAACAGACAACCGTTCATCCTGGTGGGACCTGAAGGCTGTGGAAAGGGGTAAGTGCTCTAATTTCTTTAACTGTTAACCCCTTTTTGAAGTGAGACAGGATGTGGAAATGCTGTATGTGCAATCTGGTCCTGAAGTTACTTGCTTGAATATAAAGATATTAAGTTGTGATAGTTGTTTTAGGGGTGAGTCTTGATATAAATATAAATCAACCCAGGTTCATCCTTTCACTCTTTATGTAGGTTTGTTTCACACCTGTACACCAGAGGGCAGTACACTGTTCGCATTTAAGTTGATGTTATCTGCAATACATTAGACAATGCTTACTTCATAAGCAGTGCACTGCATAGTGAAACTGAACTCACCTGTCTGTCACCAGAATGATATATATATATATATATATATATATATATATATATATATATATATATATATATATATATTTAATCAGGGCTTTCAATCAGAAGAAGAGTCCAGGATGCTAGGGCAAGATTTATGGGATTCCAATCTTAGTTAGAGCGTCCCAAGGGGAGATGATATGTATCATATTTTGAAGGGTTTTGTAAAAGTTTAATCTTTTTCATTTATTATGTAACTATCATATTATTATATGATTAGAAAACATGTAATTATGATTAATAGCTCATACCAAAATGTAAGCCTCAGTTATCAGAGTGGTGTTTAAACCACAGAGGGGTTCGTTGAGGCAGCCGGTAATGGTCATTGACTGATACAAGGTCCTGAAGCCAGAAATTAGCACGTCCCATTGGATGTTTGGACCGTCAGAACTGAGCATCCATAAGAGATTTTGAGCATCAGAGATGCTTACCTGGCTTATATATATCATTCCAGGGCAGGTATATCACAGCACCATCCCAGTTAAACATTTCTGAATTTCCCATTACAGATTGCTGTTGAAGCATTGCTTTGAGCAGCTGCGGTCCACCCAGGTGGCTGTTGTCCACTGCAGCGCTCAGACCAACCCTTCCCACCTGCTTCAGAAGCTGGGACAAACCTGTATGACTGTCAGCACGACCACGGGACGAGTTTACCGGCCAAAGGACTGTGAACGTCTCATCCTCTACCTCAAAGATCTGAACCTCCCAAAACCAGACAAGTGGGGAACCAGCCAGCTCATCGCATTCCTGCAGCAGGTAATCAAACCGGTTCTCATCTCTCTATGCTTCACAATTTTTCCCTGTAAAAAAGCTATGGTTCGTTTCATCCCCTCCTGTCCACCTATTTTGTGCTAGAATATTTTTATATGTTACATTTCGAGATTGAAAATGGTAATAAAGGATACAAGATTTATTGACCTAATTTTCAACAAGGGATATAAAGACTTACCTTACACAGTATTTAACCCTTTACTGTTTACAAGCCACTAAAGAGCACTCAAAATGGGCCACTAGAATGCCATGATATGTATAGATTCTTTCAGGACAAAAATATTGCATATTATTTCTAAGTTTCAATGATTTTTAATAATCTTCAGCAAACATTTTTAGTTGGAACTGTTGAAAATTTGATAAAGATACAAAAAAAGCTTGAAAAGATATGGCTGTTAGAGTTAACATAAATAGTGTTAGAATTTGTCGGAAATAAATGTAAACAGTAAAGGGTTAAGCAGCAGAATCATTTAAAATATGAGAAATCAGTCTATTTTTTACATCATATCAGCCCCACTTATGGCGGACAAGGTTATTGTTCAAATGCAAAAAGATACCTCAGTTGACAGCTGTTGATTGGATGATGTCATGTAAACACTAAAAAATATGACCAGCCAAAACAAAGATGGCTACTAATGCAGGGACACATCTGATCAGTCAGATCATTGGAAAGAGTAAAACAAGTTGTGAAACATAAACTGGAGATTAATTTTAAAATTTTTGCTTGCCATATTAGTTATCACTTCCACATGCAGTTTTCTAGGAAATTGTTAAAAAAAATATGAGTTTTTACAAAAATAATCTCCAAACAACAGGAGGACACAGGTTGTTGGAACAGAGTTTAATAGAAATATACAGAGTTCAAACCTGACTATATAACAACTCTTGGCCCCTGCCCTACTTTTCCAAAGTGTAAATCTAATTTTAAAAACCATCATTGACTCCACCATTATGTTATAAATGATAAACTGTTATTAACTATTATCATGAACAGATATATTTATTTTCTATACAGGTGCTGACCTACAATGGATTCTATGATTCAAACCTGGAGTTTGTGGGTCTGGAGGGCGTACAGGTGGTGGCCAGCATGAACGCTGGTAATTCTCTTGGCCGCCACAAACTTACCACTCGCTTCACATCAGTGGTTAGGATCTGTTCCATTGGGTGTGTATATGCTGATGACATCTGGTGATAGCATATTGTAGTCACGTGCAATTAGTGTTGTGTACCCCTCCCTGCCGTTTGAGGAACTTGGCTTCTTTGGGCCCTAATTGCCCAATAATTTTTTGTATTATGTATATTTCTATGTCATTATATTGATGCTTGTTGTCTTTTTATTAAAAAAGAATTAAATTTTTAGTGTATGATTTAAAGATCGGTCTGCATGAACAGTCTATTAAATTATATAATCATATACTTTTAATTATAACTTATTTTCACAGTGATTATATTGACCAGTTTGTCAGTCCATGACAAGACCCAAACAGGCAGATAATCAAATCAGGCATGTTTCAGGCCTGATCATTTATTTTTTTGGCTATGGTTACGGTTGATAAATGATGTGGTTACATTATTATTTATTTATCATAAAGTTTTATATACACAGATACCCTGAACAGGAGCAGCTGCAGGCCATCTACACTGCATATCTGCGCCCCATACTCCAACGACAGCTGTCTCGTCACCCTGTATGGGGAAACCCCTCCCGCATCAATGCTTTAGCAGGCTCCATGGTGGCTGTGTTTGAGCAGCTCCGCCAGCGATTCACTGTGGATGACTACAGTCACTATCTCTTCACACCCCGCGATCTCACCAACTGGGCGCTGGGACTTTTGCGGTATGACCTCACTGCTGGAACAAATGAAGCTAGCAGTGACCATGTGCTTGAGGTTTGGGCCTATGAAGCACAGCGGCTGTTCCGTGACCGCCTTGTAGGTGCTGACAGCATGAACAAGTTTGATAACATGCTTATCAGCATCATCCGCAGTGACTGGTCAGCAAACGTGTTTGACAGTCTACAGAGTAAGTCACCATCACTGAAATCAGATGGTCCATTAATTTATATATCTCACTTGCTGCACATATTTCTCTGTTAAAATGTTTCAGCTTTGTTATACAAGTTACTGTTTTTTGACATAATGAGCGAACCCAAAAAGTGTCAGCCGGTCTACAAAGTTCCAGTTGTGTCATGTCTTACGATCTGTTGATATTGACACTTTTGTTTGACATTGCAGCACATCTGCAGCTATCCAGGGAAGCCAAAGAGCCTGAATGATGGTTGGATAAAAGTATTAATAACTAATCCGAATGATATATTTAGTGTATTTGTCATCTTAATACCAATACATTACATAAGTACAGTATTTCTACAGCAAATACATTTACTGCTAATATGAACATGCTGACATATTTTGATTTGAAGCTTTGGCACCATCTGTCACTAAACACATAATAGAACATCCCAAAATCTGATGCCTGAAAACCAAAACAAGCCATCCCCAATTTTGTTTAATTATTATTTAAATATTCCCTGAACCAATGCACTTTACATGTGTAACAATCTCTCTCAAGTTGCGAATGCAGTTGGATGAACTCTGCGAGTCATTGCTGACCAGCAGAGCAAATTTTGCAGGTAACTTTACCCAATATGTTCCTCATAGCCAGTGCTCAAAAAGAGACAACAGTTTTTTCCTGTTTATTCAATAGGATCAGTGAATTGAATATGCGTATGTAGATTTAAAGACACAACAATCAAGAAATTTCTGTTCCCCCTCGTCGAACTTGACACACAGAGGCCCCCTTCTTTTTTTAGCATTCTGTTTGTTGACAGTTTATTTGCATAAAGTCTGCCCTTGTGATGGGTACAGAGACTTATAGTAAAGGAGACGCACTGTGGGTTCATTGAGATCATTTTAGGGGAGAAAGATTGTCCTTGGACATTTTGAGCATATTTATATTTTTTTTTATTGAGGGCAGAATGTTTTGATGATCTCTCAACTTATGAGGTGACAGATCTTTTTTTTACAGAGTTTCTGTCATTTCCAAATTATTTAGATGCCATGATATATCAGGGGGTCCTGCACATAAGATGTAACAGCCATTGACTTTATTACTTAAGTGTTAACCAATTATTTCCATCAGCTCAAACAACTATGAGGCTAGGTAACAGCCAAAGTTACCCAAATAGGAGCTCTGTTGACACAGTCAAACAAAAGGACCAAGAGACAATTCATATCCTAACCTTTCCGAGGAACTATGCAGCCTGATGTCAGCTGTTATTTGCTGAAAAGCTAAAACGGTTTCCTTCTGTCAAAACAAACAAACAAGCTTATTTGGCCTGAAATGTGGTACTTTTTATAACAACGTTATTCTTTCAATTAAAGCCAACAAGGCTTATATTTGGATATAACCGGTGATGTAACATTGTAATGTAACAAATAAAAAATACAAAACGCTTGGACTGCTTTGACTTGAAGTAACCCAAAGTACCCTTTTGCCTAAGGAAATATTGGACATTTCACAAATGACATAAAATATATATGTGGTTCATGTTAAACTATTATTCTTTTAAAATATATAACTTAATTCAATTGGTAGAATTGAATGGAGGTTATAATGAAATATGAATAATAATCCTGCTTCTGTTACATGTTGTCCATTTGGATTACCCAAATGACTGACTTCTGAGGATATTTGCTCAAATGTCTCATGTTACTCGGGAGTAGGATCTTTCTAGGGCTACTGGTAACTCAGTCTGTATTCATGTTAACAAATATTCTGTCTATATATACATTGTTGATTAAAGGTATAAATACACATTTATCATTGTATCAAAAGAATATTAATCCTTTTTTGGCACTCTGCTGTGTGTCCTTTCTTCATTACTAATGTGAAGGTCTTCCTTCAAAGGCGCAATATTATAACTCACTCACTGGCCCTTCAACAGTGTCTGTTTGGAAGATTTACAGAAAACATTTCATTTAAACGGCACGGTGCTTGTTGGAAATAAACACCTAGTTTCAGGATTTAAAAAAGCAGAATTTTGGTATATACAGTATGTCCAATTCGTCATATCAGTATTGTGCTGTTCTAAAATTAAGCGATTCAACATCAGTTCCCATGACAAATTTAGCCTAAGATATTATGACCTTTTTTGAGGATTCCTGGGACATCTTTCGGTGCTAATTTAGGGAAAATTTCCTTTTGCTAGCCAATATTTATGGGCTTTGGAAACCCTGACATAATGTCATGTCATCAAAATCATCAAGCAAGGTGGGAAAATAACAGTAACTATAAGTACTGCCAAAGCTTTTTGGGTGAGAAAGGCTCATCCCTTTCATCTTCTGAAAGAGAACTTTTTATTTCATGGGGGCGCTTTTTACAGTGGGGTGCTCATTATGTCAAACACGGTATATCTTTTACTTTTATCAACTGCTAGGAATAGTTCGATAAAAAAGACTAGAAAATGCCCCCAGCTGGGCTCCTATATTTAATTAAGGTTCTCTAATTAAATTATCAACAATGACACTTTATGTTTAAGCATGTCCTGCTTCCACTAAATGCCTATGTAGTAATTAATTTAAATCCCAATGCTTAAACAGTTGAACTTACTCATCACATTTCTGTAGTTAATTTTACTTGTTATAAATGTGGCATGATGTAAAGTATTTTTAATGATTCTGTGTAGTAATTAACAGAGTACATCATGTTAATTGTTCTCAGAAAAACTGGCATATAAACACCAGTAACTATAAGTACTGTGTGTTTTAGATGGGTGAACCAGTAGGAATATTTTAATGTGTGTTTTAGATAGGTAAACAGGTAACAATATTTACTGTGTGTTTTAGATGGGTGAACCAGTAACAATATTTACTGTGTGTTTTAGATGGGTACTTTGTGACTTGGGGAGCTCGTGATGCCCCAGGACCAGGTGCCCCTGTACCACCCCAGGGTAAGCCCCTTGGCAAGCTGAACTCGGAGGACCTGCAGGGCGTCATCCAGAAAGGACTCGTCCAGTACAGTAAGTCTGTCACTAATGGTGTAATGATTGTAGAATTAATATAGGGCACACATAGAATGTATACATCTACCAGTGTCCTTTTATTTTTTTAATGACCCTCGAATGTTAACCATAATTTCCTTTCCTTGAAATTGAACTCTCCTAAATTTTTGTAAACTGTTTGTTAAGATATTGTGTACAGTTGTACACAAAAAAAACCACGGGTATACAAATAAGCAAAAATGCTGTATCAGCAAGTGGATCTAGACCAGAACGAACTCCCAAAATATTCGATCAAAATCCCTTCCAAGATTTCATACACTGATAGACAAGTGAACAAAAGGACATGGGTTTAATCTTTGTCCATCTATGTGAATTTGAACCCAGCCCTAGACAACAAGTATACTGGAACAACCCGCTGCCTGAAGAACTATATGATAAGTAACTGCTTTGGTGGTCAGAAGTGATGACAGATGGAGAGTGGCACTCCTACTACTGTAGAATTAACTGCTTTGGTGGTCAGAAGTGATGACAGATGGAGAGTGGCACTCCTACTACTGTAGAATTAATTGTTCTAGTGGTCAGAAGCAATGACAGATGGAGAGGCATTATTACTACTGTAAAATTAACTGTATTGGTCCAGCTGAGTCACCTCACCAGATCTTGTAAGTCACGGCTCAGTAAACGTGGATGAAAACATAACCCTCCGTGGTAGTTGATATAGTTTTGATAGCTTCCATATTAAGGTCATACTAAGAGAATATCACAAAATATTACCATACGATATAAAGCATAAGAGGTTTAACTGATTACTTATAAGAGGCCCACTGCATGTATGACAGTTTATTTATTTTATAATATAAAAATATATGAAAGCCATGATATCAGCAGATTTTAAGTCTGAGCAGCGCCTGAGGACTTAACGTGAAATGTACCCATTGGTTCTTCACAAGCTGGTTTATTGACAGTGAACTCAACTAGATCATGCAAATTAACATTCAAATGCTGTATTTAGCAATTCACCATTTTTAGGTCGTGAGAACCGTGACCTTGACATCCTGATATTCCGTGAAGTGTTAGAGAACATGGCCCGTGTTGATCGTGTTCTGACCAGACCAGGAGGGTCACTTTTGATGGCAGGACGAAGTGGTGTTGGAAGACGGACAGCAGTCACCATTGTTGCCTACATGCATCAGATGAACCTGCTAACACCCAAGATTGGTCGTGGATATGCCCTGAAGCAGTTCAAAAATGACCTTAAAACTGTAAGTGTTATTATAGGCTTCAAAAGTATAACTGCCAGGCCATCGGTAATTATGTTTCCACTACAATATGGAAAATAAAGCGTTATTCCATGCCTCATTAGACGTAAAGATCTGTGTGCAAAATTTCTGTGCTGGCTTCTAAACAGATGACCTTTTAAAATGAAAAGGTGTATTGCTGATATTTGCATAAAAGTGTGTCACAAGGGGGTCATGATTCTTCTCATTTGTATATTAGCATTGCACGCCTGGGTCTAGCCTCTGCATATTTTAAATACTGACTTTTTTCAAAAGTGCGTACCTGTTTCTAGGATGTATACACCAATCTGACCAGAAATATTAGACTTTCTGTCCAATTTTTAGCAGAGAAATGAGGATTATCAGCAAGAAGGGCTCCTTTACCTGACTCCCTGACTGGATCACAAGCCTTCACATGCCATATCCACTCATTGTTACATAGTAACTATGCTCAGATTTATCTGCATGCTACTGGAGGCTGGCTGATAATGCTCACACTGTCAGAAATAAGTTTGGGTGGCCCCTTTGTGTGTGAAAGTCATTATACAATACACACGCTAACCGTCTTTGTCAAATAGTTATCATTGCGATAGCAATTAATGGCAACAGCAGAGCAACGGCTATAGATGAGGACAGTGTGGCTCCCGCAGATAGTGGACTTAAATTTCTGGGAGGGGCTTCTATAACTGAAGGCGTCACTCGAAAACATAGGTTTGGCGAGGCGGTGATAGGGGGCATTTAGTTTACTGATTGTCTGGACATTCCAAGTTGGCAATCTGCAACGGTCAAAGAACCAAACATTAGTGATATAATTTACCTGAAGGTGGCAGTACCTATTCTAGATGTAGCATTTTAGCCATGTGAACACAGTTGGCCCACCATTGACGGTTAATGGTTTAGAGTACTCACACTTCATAGGATTCTCTGAAAGTCCTGAAATTTTCATTGTTTCCAGGGATTTTTTGAATTTACTAAATTTTCTAGGAAACTCCTTGAAAATCATTATGTGGCTGGCCAATTTCAATCCATGCTGTTATAGCTACTAAATCTCATGGACTCGAATTTAGCTGTACTTAATTATAAGAGTAATTACAGGAAGGGCACATTATATATGCCTCGACCAACCAACCTGGTCTGTTGATGAGTTTTTAGCTAAGCTGACTGAAAGTCATCTGAGCTATAACAAACACTCTTTGTCTGTCCATCTTTCAGTTTATGTCCGTTAACAGAGCACAAATCGTAACAGGGACGTACATAACAAATCTATGTTGAAACCTGAAATCAGGTCTCTGTTACCCATATCCTCCGAGCTATGGGGCCCAGAATAATTAATAATTTTATACAAAAGCTCCAGAATCTGAACAACTAATGCATTGATCACCATGATCCATTGCATGCATATTCATCATGGAGTGTTTCATCAGTTTCTGCAGTCTGGTGGCGCCACCTGGATTTTTTTCGAATTTATACATCCAGGGAGGTCCATGAAAATCTCCTTGGAAACCTGAAATTAGGTCTCTGTTGCCCATATCTTTGAGCTATGCTTCAATTGAATGGGGATACCATCTACAAAAATTGGCATTCAGATGGTAAAATTCCTTTTATGAATGTCTTCCTAGTCAGCTGAGTGTCATGACCCCTGGGTCACTTGTTGGTAATATAGTTTTATACATTGTTCACCTTTTATACCACCACACATTCATCTACATTGATATATACCTTGATATTTACTTTGATTTTTCTGTTTAATGTAACTACTGTCAATGGATTGTACAGGCCATGCAGCAGGCTGCAATTGAAGGAGAACAGGTAGTGTTGCTGCTGGAGGACCACCAGTTCCTAGAACCTCAGTTCCTGGAAATCATCAACAGCGTGCTGTCAGCAGGTGAAGTTCCCGGCCTGTACAGTCCTGAGGAGCTGGAACCACTGCTGTCACCCCTCCGTGACCAGGCTTCAGAAGCGGGCTTCAGAGGAACTCTTATCTCTTACTTCGCATCCAGTAGGACTGATTTTACTCATATGTAAACATTGTCTAACTGAAGTACAAGTATAAAGAATTCTGTCTAACTGAAGTACAGATATCCAGAATTCTGTCTTAATAAAGTACAAGTATCAAGAATTCTGTGTAACTGAAGTACAAGTATCCAGAATTCTGTTTAACTGAAGTACAACTATCCATAAATTTGTGTAACTGAAGTATAAGCATTCAGAATTGTCCAATTGACTCTTGAAGTACAAATATCCAGAATTCTGTTAAACTGGAGTACAAGTTTCCATAATTCTATCTAACTGAAGTACAAGTATCCAGAATTCTGTCTAACAGAGGAATAAATATCCAGAATTTCATCATATATTTTATACAGATGACATATTTGATATATTTTAGGACACTTGAGTCTGCTCAAGTCAAAGTTCTGAAAATATTGTCCACTAAAACCATGTAACATTACGCAAAACTATTAAACAACAAAGCCATTCAGCATTTTATTATTTGTTAAAAAATACACAAATTGAATAAAATACACAAATTGATAGATGTATTGAAGATCTGAATGTTTGAAGAAGTCATACAGACCATTGATCATTGACTCCACATCTACATGATCTGAGCAGTACTGCAGCTCCCTCACCTGTTTTCCTGATCACTCACACTACGTCTCCATGATCTGAGCAGTACTGCAGCTCCCTCACCTGTTTTCCTGATCACTCACACTACGTCTCCATGATCTGAGCAGTACTGCAGCTCCCTCACCTGTTTTCCTGATCACTCACACTATGTCTCCATGATCTGAGCAGTACTGCAGCTCCCTCACCTGTTTTCCTGATCACTCACACTACGTCTCCATGATCTGAGCAGTACTGCAGCTCCCTCACCTGTTTTCCTGATCACTCACACTACGTCTCCATGATCTGAGCAGTACTGCAGCTCCCTCTCCTGTTTTCCTGATCACTCACACTACGTCTCCATGATCTTAGCAGTACTGCAGCTCCCTCACATGCATTGTATAATTCCTGTCCTTAACATCTTCACTTCACACTTTCTTTAGTAATCAGTTTTTCCATTGTTTTTACAGGGGTCCAAGCCAATTTGCATATTGCCCTGGTGATGGATTGCACCAACAAGACGTTCACCTTGAACTGTGAGAGTAACCCAGCCTTCTACAAGCAGTGTAGTGTACAGTGGCTGGACAGCTGGACCAGAGACAGCATGTACAAGGTAGTATTTCACCACTTTGTCAGGTGTATTTAAAACACTCAAGCTTTAGGGGAAAATTAAGTATATCACTTTTCCATCAGATAAAAATGATGTACTGGTTCCAGTTTAGGTTGTAACAGTACATCCCCTTGGTTATGGCTCCAGTACAGGTGGTAACTATATGTCACCTTGGCTGTGGATCCAGTATAGGTGGTAACTGTACATCACCTTGGCTGTGGATCCAGTATAGGTGGTAACTGTACATCACCTTGGCTGTGGATCCAGTATAGGTGGTAACTGTACATCACCTTGGCTGTGGATCCAGTATATGTGGTAACTGTACATCACCTTGGCTGTGGATCCAGTATAGGTGGTAACTGTACATCACCTTGGCTGTGGATCCAGTATAGGTGGTAACTGTACATCACCTTGGCTGTGGATCCAGTATATGTGGTAACTGTACATCACCTTGGCTGTGGCTCCAGTATAGGTGGTAACTGTACATCACCTTGGCTGTGGCTCCAGTATAGGTGGTAACTGTACATCACCTTGGCTGTGGCTCCAGTATAGGTGGTAACTGTACATCACCTTGGCTGTGGCTCCAGTATAGGTGGTAACTGTACATCACCTTGGCTGTGGCTCCAGTATAGGTGGTAACTGTACATCACCTTGGCTGTGGCTCCAGTATAGGTGGTAACTATACATCACCTTGGCTGTGGATCCAGTATAGGTGGTAAATGTACATCACCTTGGCTGTGGCTCCAGTATAGGTCAACAAGGCAAAGTGTATTTTCTTTGTATGCTCGAACACCAATGTCTTGCAATGACCATTAACAATGTAATGGTTTTCAGAAGGTCATTTTATTCCCCACAGATTCCTCACATGCTGTTGACAAGACCACCCAAGGTAGAGGGCGCCAGTCTCAGTGAGAAACCACAGCGTCGGCGCCAGCTGTCTGGAGGTGAAGATCTCCTCAAGGGGTTCCTACATGTGCATGAATCCTGTGACAAATATGGCGCCACCCCCCGCCGCTACATCGCCTTCCTGCATACATACCAACAGGTGTATGCCAAGAAGAAGGGAGGGATAGAAAAGAAGCAACATCATTTACAGGTCAGAGAAAAAAAATGATAGTCAGAATGCCAAAGGTGCTTCTTCTGTTAAATAAGCCTGATTTGACAATTGTGATGTTAAATGTGCTGAAATTTTCTGTAAAATAAGCCAGATTTGACCATTTTTATGTGCCGACATATTCTGTCTATTTAAACAGTCCTCAACAAAACTGATTTTTAAAGCAATTATTATTTTGTATTCTTCATCTAAACTTTATATCTCATCATTGATTGCTTTATTTTGGTACAAATATAATGAATAATCTGTCATTCATAATGAGGAATAAAATTCACTCTTGGAGAGTTTGCTCCCACACTTCATTATTAGGTCAGTGAAAACAGCTTATCGTAATGTCTACATTAGTTCGTATCCTTCATTAGTTCGCACACTATAAATTTCTTGAAACATATTTTTCTATAATACATATATGAATTCGTACACCAACATACTGTGCCGATATTAGCTATTGCCGGTGACCACCGGCGGTCCGTATGAACCATATATGTTGCTGTGATTAAAATGGCTTTGCATGCTGAGATGAATCAAATGTCGACGCTGTTCACCTGATAACAAGACATCTTTATGTCCTAGTGCGTGACAGTACCATGATTGGAACAATTTTATCAGATTTGCGACTTCATGTTTGTAAACATTTATCGGAACAATTTTATCAGATTTGTGACTTCATGTTTGTAAACAGGAAAAACTGTCACTTAACTGATACCGATGGGCCATCTTTGCTTCAGACTTGTTACAACATGAATGTGATTTGAACAATAGAACTCGTGGTAAAAAATGTGTTTTAATCGATAATATTTTGTTTACTTAATAATAGAATAAGAAGGCTTTGTAACTGGGACAAAAATCACATTAGCTGATGATCATATACTGGTAATCCACTCGGGACAAACCTCGCAAGGACCACTGATCACAGGCATGACCTGGTGCTGCAAGACATCAAAGGTTAAATGGAGATCGTCAGAGTGCTTTGAACCGCAGCTACAAAGGATATACCGCTTTCTTCTAGAGTTTTTATTTGATAAATCCCGGTAATGTCCATGAAATAATTTATTTTTTTACCCCGCTGTATGAATCTTATTAGAATCTCCCAAATAAAAACTTACATGTGTTGTGTTGGCATCTGTGGCCGATTGGTTAAAGGCGCATGAACGGTTAGAAAGTTAACCTTATTCCCCTGGTTCAAACCTATCACTTTTTTTCCCCTTTTATGTTATTCCCCCGTCTCAATTTAGAAATATTATTAACATATATTTTTCATTTATTTCTTTCCACTGGAATTACCAAACGTGTAAAATAAACATTTAATTTATTGAAATATATATATAAATCTGGTGAGATTACATATTCACAGCTGTAATAAGTTCACTTGCCGCCAGGTGGCACCCGGAATTAATTTCATTAACGCCCTGAGAAAATCACCATTGCTTTTTTTAGGGCGTATTCTGAAATCCTTTCAAATATGTTAGTTAATGAATTAAATGTTGCCATGAATTATTACAAAACAATAATTTTCTTACCGCTAATGATGCTACGCACCGATGTACGCCGTGAGAGACCCCTGGCTAATGATGTTTTCCTTTCATGTCCAAACTGTGAAACCCTTCGAAGATCGTTGCTTGTTTGTTTAATAATTTATTTGATGTGTAATATTAAGGTGATCAGTGACTCCTGTCAATTTTGTTTGCACCGTAGCTGTGATCAAATAAATTTGTTAACATACTAATGAGGTACAAATTTAACAGTTTGGGGTAATAAATTACTGTAGTTCCATTGCCGGTAGCTGGATTTTTTGACGATCTTTATGATCTTTTGTGCCGGTCTGTGGGTTACAAATGTTTAGTTTGTTCCGGCCGGCAGTACAGGCCGTCCCCGGCGGTTACCCCCGGCCGGCGCGGCTAAAACCCTGTATATTATATATATATATATATATATAAAACACTGGTTTATAAAATGCCAGTTACAGGATATAATGGATATCTTTTTCGTCACCAGCAGCGCTCACATATATTCCCGAACAAGTGTTAAATAATAATTAACATGAGGGTTGCCATACATCCTCTATTATCGCCCACCGCCGATTCTCAGGTGTCAGACGGTCTTCTCTCCTGCAATATTCTAATTTTTCATATTTTACATATAATAATTAACACACTGAGAAAAATAATTATTTTTTCCTGTACGAATTCAAGTAGACATTACGGTAATGACTTTTTTTGCTATATTTATAAATGCTGGACCCTGCTTAAGTCATGTCTGTCACTGTGTTTCTTTTCTTTTGTACAACTTCTTCCGATAACTATGATGATGATAGTATCAGTAGTGCTGCTGATGATGATGTTTTCTA
Source organism: Sipunculus nudus (assembly GCA_026874595.1). NCBI lineage: Eukaryota > Metazoa > Annelida > Sipuncula > Golfingiida > Sipunculidae > Sipunculus > Sipunculus nudus. The sequence continues at coordinate 26,351,210 of CM049315.1, forward strand.
ATGATTCCTTCAGGCTGGAGTAGCCAAGCTGAATGAAGCCAGAGAGCTGGTGGACAGTTTAAAGCAGAAGGCAGGAGAGCAGAGTCGTGTACTGGCAGAGAAGCAGTCAGAGGCTGACGAGTCGCTGAAGGAAATCACTGTCACTATGCAGGTGTGTATTTGTATCTTTTCATTACACTTTATTATATATAGTACAGATTCATTTGTTCATTGACTAGATTTTCCTAGTTCTCCAACAGACAGGACAGTTGTACCTAAAATTGTAGTTCATTTGTTCTTATATTATTTTTCACCCCATGCCAGACTTAAACCCACAGTATCAGCGTAAACATAAGCACAGATATTATTGAAAATTCATGGTTTCTAGTATTGGGCCTCATCCATTATTGAGTAGATAGTTGTTCCAAATGGCATTGGGGAAGACTTTTTCTGTGGGATGAACCACTAACATCACTCTAAACCAGGGAAAGCTTGCACAGTTTGATATCTTTGACATAATTCTGATAGCATTATCCAAAACTATTCACACAACCTGGGAACCCACAGAAAGCTTTTATCGGTTAAAATCACATTAAACATTGTGTATGGCAATAATACAGGAAAGTCATAAATTATCTTAAAAAAAATTTGCTTAAGTGAAAGAGCAAGGGGGACAAACCCCCCCCCTCCTAAAAAAAACAATAAATCACAAAAACAAGGCTGAAACCATTTTGACTGATGAGTATGAAGTGTTTTCTTTTGGGTTTTGTAGAATGCAAGCGAACAGAAAAATGAGATGGAGAATCTGAAGAAGCAGGCTGCTGAGGAGAATAAGAAGCTGGAGAAGAGAAAGAAGGAGATTGATGCTGAGCTGGCTGAGGTTCAGCCCCTGGTTCGTCAGGCCCAGGCTGCCGTGGGAAGCATAAAAAACGAGACTCTCGGGGAGATCAGGGCACTCAGGGCACCACCAGACATCATCCGTGATATTCTGGAAGGAGTGCTCAGGCTGATGGGGATCTTTGACACGTCCTGGGTCAGCATGAAGAGGTAATGGTCAAATGGTCAAACATGATATAACGTTAAACTGGTGGTATGGACACCAAAGTGTTACAAAATAAAGAAAGTTTTTCCAAATATAATGCAGTTGGTATTATTAATTAAGCATACTTTACATTCTTGCATTTTGAAAGGAAAGACAGGACAGGCAGAGGTAATATACTGTTATTGCAGAAAGGTATTTTTTTTCTTGTGTGTAATTTAAGGGTTTAAAATTAAAATATTTTTATACATGTAAAGACACTAACCTTTAGCTATGATTCTATGCCATGCTCTGAACTGCTGAAAATGTTGCAGTTTAATGTAAAACCAGTTTCTTTTACATGTGATTAAGTTGATAGAATGTAATTGATCATTTGTGTATATCCAGATTGTAATTACTTAATATAACAGAGTGAGATAGGAAGATCATGGCAGGAGTCCAAGTGATCATGTTTTAAACAATTTTCTGCCATTGCTGTGTTTTAGTTTCTTGGCCAAAAGAGGTGTGAAGGAAGAAATCCAGACGTTTGATGCCCGTAAGATTACACCAGAGACCAGGAAGGGCGTGGAGGAGTTTCTCAAGAAGAATCGTAGCTCCTTCGATGTATGTTTTGTTTAACCATATGGTGGCTTGTTAATTTGAAAAATCCATTGATCCAGCATAAAAATATCATAATGAATTGGCATGAAAATAAAAGTGAACAAAAACCTAACTATAATTTGATGCTGATTTGGAAGGCATATAACATATCCAGCCTCAGCTTCTCACATCTATAGGGAACACAGCTTAACTTTCATGGTTTGTTAAGGATTAAAATCAAATTTTTGCATTAAATATATTAAGTAATTTTATTTTGCCCCATTGTGATTATAAAATTATTAAGCAAAATACATGCAAAATGTTTAAAAATATTTCAACAGTTATCTACATTGCCATGTTTAGTTTGAATCTTTCCCAGGTTTTCACATTTGGAGATATTCAGAAATTCCTATTTCCTCTGCTAAGGTTTAACATTCATTGCCATGTCAAACACGTTTTAGTCTGATCTGTTTAAAGTAATGAGCCCTGTTTTTGGACTGCTACAGTGGCTTAATGTTTCTTCTTCAGAATGCTAAGCGAGCCTCTGCTGCTGCAGCCCCTCTGGCTGCCTGGGTGACTGCTAATGTCAAGTACTCCTATGTGCTTGAGAAGATAGAACCCCTGGAGACAGAACAAGCTGGCCTGCAGAAGTCAGTCCTGATTTCCTCACTCTGTCTGTCTAAATAAAAAAAAATTATTCAGTTTGATAGACATGGTTCAGAATTTACTGATGTGTAAACAGGACATAATTTTTAAGGATAAAAATTGATTCTTTGTAGTAATGATTTATAAAATTACCAACTCCTCTGATTATTTAATATGTAAAGATGAGACCTGCACCTCTGATAAAAACATAAATTTTGAGGGGATAACATTTTAAAATAAACACAAGTCACTGACATATTGAACAAAAGCAATATAAATATGTTTAACTCTCAATTGTAATCCAAACTGTCAGATAATTTTGAGTCTTTCATTTATCAGCAAGTTCTCCTGAAGAAATTGATCTCCTGAAAGGAAGTATTTAATCATAACATTTTTGTATGCATTATTGATTTATTTGAAATCTGATTTTCACTTAGAAAAGCAGTACAACATGAGAAGATAGATGCAATGTTTCAGTGATTAATATTTAATTTGTCATTAACAGGAACCTTGCCAAGGCTGAGAGTCGTATGGAGAAGCTGAGTAAGGGCTTGGATGCTGTGGATCGTAAAGTTGCCTCACTTAGAGACAAGTTTGAGAAAACAACCACTGAGGCTGCCAAACTAAAGGTGGAGCTGGACAAAGCCAACGAGACTATCACAGCCGCAGAGAACCTAGTTGGTAAACTTGAGGGAGAGTACCAGCGCTGGAGTGGACAGGTGAGAGAGAATTTGACAGTCATCCATAAGCGAGTACCCAATCAGTGTGCAGGAAATCAACTCTGACACCATGTTTATGTTTGGGTGTTAGTAGAAAGGACTATGACTATCTTAATGATACTGAAATTAATAATGGCTAGCTGTGATATTGAGAGAGGGTGCGTCAGATTTTGATAATATTACTAAGATATTAAGAAAAACATTTTTTAGCTCAGCTGACTATAAGTCATCTGAGCTATAGTCGTGGTCCATTGTCCGTCGTCCGTCCGTCCGTCCGTCCATCCGTGGATGTGGCATGTTTTGAAAACATAAGACCTAGGAATCCAAAATTCAGCATAATGTTAGATGTCCCCAAGATCTCCTACCAAGCCGAAAACTGGGTCTTTGCAACTTCGTTCCTTTGAGAAATTAAGGAAAAACCTAATTTTTTTTTGTATTAAAATCCTATTTTTACACTTCAGGACTGCCAAATATCAAAACCACTCATCTGTTTTTCCTCATATTTACCATAAATATTCCTCCATATAGTTCCTATGTACATGCCAGAAATTAAGTCAGTAAAGTCTAAATTCTTTAAGTTATGGGCCCAAACATAATGGACTTTGTAAAAAATCAGGAAAAATAATAACTCACTTAACATGAAAAATTTTGAAACTAGAGTCTATTTTCTCAAGTATATAACTATGTTTAATTAAGATTCAATTGTTTACCCAAAATTAGATCTGAATTTTGTAAATTTTTAAAGTTATTAGCATAAAAAAAAATCAGTACCTTAAATTTTGCCCAACTTTGACCATAGCACGTTTTTTTCCTGTAAGCACCATTGATTTAATTTTCACAGCATGTGAACATATATATTTAGTTTGTCTAAATCTGAAATTTGAAAATAAAAGCTTGAAAATTAAGCTAGTAATTGATTTTTTTTTCTGTAGTCACTTGCTGTGATTACAGATGCAGGGTCCCACTAGAGGTCACTGGAAGTCAGCTATGCCAGGGTTTCTGATTTGTTACAGTCACTGGGGGAGATCCCCTGCTGTGACAGGTGTACAGTTATTCTCATATCACCACCCCAGTCACCCCCCCCCCCCCCAAACCCAACCCACCAAGTGTTATGCAGTAATTGTTATTGTTTTCACTATATCTCCTTAATTGTAATGCTGTTTCCACTCCGATATGCAAAAACTTTCCTTGAAAAAATAATTCAAGGTGTAATCCAGAAGATGCAATGTTGTGTAATGTAGCATTTTTAAAGAAATCAATTTTCTTTTAAATGATTTTAACAAATATAATTGAACCCATCAGTATGCTTAAATTATTATAAAATATGAAGCACATTATGGATAAATAAAGACACAATTAAAAATTGTGAAATCTAAATCAAGTATTATTTTTAGATATTTATTGTTTTGCAGATTTAAAAGATATATTTTTGTGGTAAAAAATAAATAAACATTTGTATGCATGATGTGGTTTTATATGACAAGATTGAGATTTATGATGATGCAATTGAGAATTATGAATCAACTTTAATATTCAGATATATATGTTAAATTGGAAATGTATAGAAATATAAACTTAAGTTAGAAAATAATTGATGTGATAAAAAATGAGGATTTAATACAAACATTTGTTCATTATTTTCCTGCCACAGCAGAATTTGAGATCAGGCTTTGTTTGCCCTGTTTTATGTTGTTAATTAGCTTTATTTCAACTGTATACATTTCATAAAAAAAATACATATATATTTAATAATATATATTATACAAAAAAATAGATTCAATTGAACAAATGTGTAAACTACTGAAATGTCAACAGTTTATCAAAAAAACCAACTAATGATCATGGTAATAGTACAGATCATTTGTTCACAAACTGCTCACATGCTTTAGTTTCAACATTAGGAAACACATGGTCAGGTCACAATATATTTTTAGCAACAATTTCTTGCTCATCAATACAAACCAATCATATAAACCAACCATGGCCTTTGTTACCTCTTCCTCTTACACTTTATCTCCATTTGATATTATTTTAGATTTTTACCTTCAAGGTTAACGTCAGCTGAGCACAGTGACCCATAGGTCCCTTGTTTCCAGTGTTTACCGGGCTATTTCTTGGGAGTCACTATGAGTCTCAGCAGTTCAGTATGACAAATATTCTGACTGTGTGCCGTCATTACTACAGGTTGGTGAGTTATCATCAGAGATCCAGGAACTACCCATGAGAGCTCTCCTGGCAGCAGCCTTCATCACCTACATGTCTGCTGCACCAGAAGATGTCAGACAGCAGTGCTTACAGAACTGGATGGAGGCTGTTGGGGTGACAGGATTTGACATGCGACGCTTCCTCAGTACAGAGAGTGAACAGCTCATGTGGAAGGCAGAGGGGCTGCCGTCTGATGATCTCTCCATGGAGAATGCTCTGGTCATCTTACAGGTAAACAATACAATAATCTCCTTTATACAGGTAAACAATACAAAATTCTCCTGTATACAGGTAAACAATACAATAATCTCAGTATACAGGTAAACAATACAATAATCTCATGTATACAGGTAAACAATACAATAATCTCCTGTATACAGGTAAATAGTAGAATAACCTCCTGTATACAGGTAAACAATACAATAATCTCCTTTATACAGGTAAACAATACAAAATTCTCCTGTATACAGGTAAACAATACAATAATCTCCTTTATACAGGTAAACAATACAAAATTCTACTGTATACAGGTAAACAATACAATAATCTCCTTTATACAGGTAAACAATACAAAATTCTCCTGTATACAGGTAAACAGTACAATAATCTCTTGTATATAGGTGTTTTATTTAATCTTACACAAATATTGAATAAAAAAATGCTATTGTCACTGTGTCAGTCTTCATATACTCAATGTAAAAATTTTTCAGTCATATCAGATGATGTGATGATTAGTTCAGTATTTAAAAGACAAATTCCTACTTTTCATGACAATGTTTGCTTAATGTGAAACTTAGTATATTCTGCTCAGAATGTTGAATTATGAAATGTTTCCTACCTTTTGACCTATTTTTATTAGACCATAAGTATTTTATGAATATCAAGTTATGATTATGAATATAAATTTGTTTTCCTCTGATACCCTGTTTTCTAGCCATATGAACAATTGATAGTCCCTGCTTTCGGTTTTTCATGACACACACTGTAGTATAAAACCTTGCAATGTAGTTGTGTCATAGGCAGTTCATTGTTACTTGGTGTATGTCTTCCTGTCTATCTGTATAAGGGAAAGTAAAATAGGAGGAGATAAAAGAAATTTGTATTTCTTAATAAATGCGAAGGTTTTAATTGCTATGAACTTTAACTCTGACTGTGCAACTCTTCAATATGTAGTTGGCAGACCTACATGTTACGGTAAGGTTTATATCATGTTAGTTAGATACCTTGGCAATCACTGTTTTTTGCTCCAGTATCACATATATTTAACGAATGATCACTGTCTAATATACACATGTTTAATTTTATTTAAGTCACCCCTTGATTTACAGCCACAAGTCATGTTTTAATGTGTACAGTTGGTATGACTCTCCTTGGACTCTCTTCACACTTTGTTATTCATATAATTTTAGCAACCAAAATAGGAGTGTCAGTCTTGTCACAAACATATTTGTGTATTTTTTTACCAAATGAATGTTGTTATTTCTTTATCGGTATTCATATATTATTTTGTTTTACCAGTTTAATTTGCCAGACAGCTATTGGCAAGCATATAGTTGAAAAGTTGCTTTTGATTCATATCTATATTGGTGTTAAAACATGGTTGTAGTGTAGACAGTAAACATGTTGTAATGTAAGAACTGAATTTTCTTTTTGCCGTATGTACCACTTTTTGAAAAAGGAAGCTATCAAGCCCCGGAAAAATTCATCAATCATTTCAATGAACACATAATTATAAACCAGTGGGGTCCTGTAATATTTATATACCACATGCTGTGAAGTACTAATAACCCAAATAACAGTTGTTCTAACTTTAACCTGGGAAAGGAAACCTGAAAGACAACCTTCCAGTACACATCAGTGATAACTACCCAAACATGAAATCTGTACCACTCCCTGTTTCTAGAAACTTATAAGTTAAAAAGCATGATAATGTTTCCTAACTCTGTCATGTTCACATTGATAAAGTTAATATAAACATCTCATCAGTCTTGAGAACATCAATAGGAAAGGGGATTTTTTTTTATTTCAAAATTATATATTATTAAATTTAAATATGTGAATACAGTGTATGTGGAGAGAGTAAATCCCCACCATTATGACCAGGTTTAAGACCAGGGGAAGTGAGGTGATGGACAGTCTCCTTACTAGGAAACTTAGACAGATCTGGCTGAAGGCTGAGTCTGATTATGACCTCCTCAAAACTTTTTTATCACAAAATTAATCATGTGAGAAATACATGGTACAAAACTCAAGACTCGAGGTGGTGTTTATATGGACTTTACATCTCATTTTGCATGGACATCAAGGTATGGGTAAACACAAGTATGAATGGCCTCAAATCATACTGAGGCCATGTGCAGGAATTGTAAGTTTGCCTACTGAAATATGTATTAGTGAACATGTATTTGTAACTGAAGACCTGTCATAAAGCAGTCAAGTTTTTTTTCTGTGATAAAGATAAAGATTAAAACATGTTCACTTAAGATGACATCATGTATTTTGGTTTCTTCAAAGCAATTCTGTTTGTTTACACACATAGAATCCTGACTAAAAGGACTTCATGATGATCCATTTTTCCATGAACATTATCTTGTCAAATTTGCCATATCAATCCCAGTAGAAAACAGTCTAATCTAGAAAAGTGCACCTGGTAATTAGAATCTATGCACTTATATTTGAGGATGAAAAACTAAACTATACAAACTGTAGTTCTCTTGCAAAGTAAAGAGCCAACATAATAATACACTATACTTTAAATATGGTTTATATACATAAAAGGGGCAATATCTGGTTTATTGAGTTAACCGTAACTGGTCTACATATACTAACTATCCTTGTGTATCTTCTGACTACAGACCGTGCAGCATCCGTTCTTGGTTGATCCTTCCTCTCGTGCGACGGACTGGCTGAAAGCTCATCTCAAGGACAAACGACTTGAGGTTATTAACCAGCAGGTCTGTACACTTCTTTATCTCACTGTTTTTGTATCCTTAGTTACATATAGATGTGTGATTTTGCTTATATTCAGTAATAATTATGCTGTCTAAAAGTCAAAGGATCCAACAAAAACTTTGATGCTTCCAAGTTCAACTCATTGTGACAGTGTCCATTTCACTAAATTTTGCAAAGTTGCATAGTTTATCATGGTGATTCTCATATTGACTTGGTATTTGACTTATACGAGTAATTTTCAACAAAGCTTTCAACAAACATATATATTATGTAATTCAAACCATGCCATGTGTTCTCTTTCAGCTTTTGACAGAATTCAAACCATGCCTTGTGTTCTCTTTCAGCTTTTGACAAAAGGCATACTTTATGTATTTACAAACATAAATAACCATACAAATGCATATGTGACCAATCCTGCATCTTAAAAATTACACACATAAATATCTAAACCTCAAACAGAGTCATCAAAGTCTGATTAAAAACACCCTTGTACACTGACTTAAATATAAACATCAAACAAGAAAAATCACTCCAAAGCATAGACCTCCGTCAATGCAGCTCATTACCCCTGTATGGCATTGTCAGAAATGTGTAATAAACACAGCAGGACAGTCACTGAACCTTACAGCATACCGACACTGAGCGCCATCTGGCGGGAACAATCTTAACAAGGCAGCTCGTTACCCTCATATTGCATTGTCAGAAAGGAAGCATTTTTCCTTTAAAAATTCCTGGATCAAAATGTTGATTTGGATCACCACCAAAATTTAATCAATTGTTCCTTGTATCATTACAGACCTATCCTGAAAATTTCATCAAAATCTGTTAATCACTTGTTGAGTGATGTTGCTAACAGACAGACAAATAGACAAACACACCAGTGCTGGCTAAAACATAACCTCCTTGACAGAGTTAAGAATAAATTTGTATAGATTTTCTTTAATTGTATGCCAATGCTCTGGATTGGGCAAAATATGATGCTGAAACTTGCAGATCAGTAATGATTACAACTGACTATTCATACAGCTGAAAGCTTAGGATATATTCATTGACAAAATAGTTCACAGTGCTGCCTCACGCATAGATGAGATGACCACCTATCTTAACATACCAGCATCCATATATCAAGATAAGAATGATATAACAAAATAGCCTTGTTTGTTACAGGATGCCAATTTCACCACTGCACTTGAGCTGGCTGTGCGATTTGGCAAGACACTGATCATACAGGAAGTTGATGGCGTGGAGCCGATACTTTACCCGCTGTTACGAGGTGACTTGGTGTCACAGGGACCTCGTTTTGTAGTCCAGATTGGAGAGAAGGCCATCGACTACAATGAAGAGTTCTCTCTGTTCCTGACAACCCGTAACCCCAACCCAGAAATCCCCCCTGATGCTGCATCCATCATCACGGAGGTCAACTTCACCACAACCAGGGCTGGCTTGACTGGACAGGTTTGTATCTTTTGCTCACAGTTAGTGTAATGATCTCCATGGTGATGCTCTCTATTTGTGTGAGGAATCCATGGATTGATATTCAGCCTTGTTTGATACAGTCATAAGTGTTAAGTGAAATGTTTCACAGCACAGAGATGTGTGTTTCCTATATTTACTTTAGTGATTTGGAAAAAAATTATGATCAAGCTAGCTGATAAAAAACGTGACACTGAGTAATTTTTATCCCTGTATGTGAAAAACCTGAAATCCTATACACTGCCAAAAATAATTTTCTTGAAAAGATTAATTTTGTCGCCCCACTCCCTATAATTTCTAACTAAAAGAAATAATATCTTGTGCCAAGAAAATTTTCTTGGGAGTGGGGCAAGAAAATTTTTCTTGTTATGAAAAAGAAAATTTTTCTTATAACAAGATTATTTTTTCTCCTGATAAGATAATTTTTTCTAGCTATCAGGAAAAGATATCTTATGGCAAGAAATAATATCTTGGGATATTACGAGGAAGCAAATTTTTCTTATGATAAGATTATATATCTTGTCTTAAAAATCTAGATATATTTCCTTGTCTTAAAGCATGCTGCCTAAAAATCAAGAAAATATATCTTGAGGATTTCTTGTCAAGAGAAAAATTTTCTTCAGAAAAGAAATATAATCTTTTCAAGAAAATTATTTTTGGCAGTGAATAGATGAGACATCAGTATATTATCACCTTTGTCCTTATGTAAACAGTGCCAGGTGTATGATTTTGGTATGTAGTATGTACCACCTGTCTGTTACAGCTGCTGGCAGCCACCATCCAGCATGAGAAACCAGAGCTGGAGACCAGGAAGACAGAGCTACTCAAACAAGAGGAAGATCTCAAGATCCAGCTGGCCCAGCTCGAGGAGTCACTGCTTGAGGTTAGGCACTGATCATGGCGCCCTCTGGTGTGTAGCATAATATACTAAAAAGGTCAACCTGAGATGGTCAGTATGCCAAGTCACTCCAAAATATAATAATTACATAAACAATAGACACTTAATAATCATCATAATTATTATTTACTGTAATACCTGAGTTGTTTATCAGCACCCTCTAGTGTTCATTATATACATTACATTCATTCATGAGATATTAATTCTGTGATATTCATATATGCTGCACCAGAACTATATTACTCAGGGGTCATGGACACACATAGTGTACATACAGACATGCAGATCTGAGTGGGATAAACGTCCCTGGATCATTTTGTACAGGTGTAATGAGATCTGTATACTTAACAGGAGCTGGCTGGTGCTAAGGGTAACATCCTGGAGAACAAGGAGCTGCTGGAATCTCTCAACAAGACAAAACAGAGTAGCATAACCATCTCAGAATCCCTGGTTGAGTCTGTCGGCCTGCAGGCGTCACTTGATCAGGTCAGTCAGATAAAGTTTATCTGTTATAATATCTGTTTTTGAAAAAAAAAAATTTCAGAATTACCCAAACACCACTGTTCAGACAATATTTTTATACTGTGAATATACTGCTAAATACTTTATGATAAGAAATTTCTGATTGCATTTATTTTTTGTCACTCCATACTAAGGATTTTTTTTATTCCTGCCATAAATGAATATGGTTTAAAATTCAATAATATTTTAAAAATTTATTTGATGTAATAATTTGTGATTAATTGGTTTAAGTGGCATAAACATCACCAATATCATACAGAATTTGCTCTGTTACAGAATCAAACATTTCCAGTTTTATTTTACAGAATTTGTATTTTATCAAATTTTATATGAATGTATTCTCATAACTGTCTTAAATTTCACATGGCAAATATTTGTTTTGCTATGAAAATTCCAGATAAATTATTTATTTTTTTTGTGTTATTAATCAGTAGAAGAGTGATGATTATTTTCTATTTTGTATTATCTGTAGGAGCGTGGAGCTTACCTGCCTCTAGCTGAGAATGGTAGCAAGCTGTACTTTGTTATCCGGGACTTGTGTAAAATCAACAACATGTACCGCTTCAGTCTGGCTGCATTCCTCAGGCTTTTCCAGAGGGCGCTACAAGCAAGACAGGTCAGTCTTATGTCTGTTATCTGCTTTGAATTCTGATGTCATCATTGTTAAACAGCTACAGCTTTGTTGTATTGCAGGACAAATTATGTGACATGATAATCATTAAACATTTTAAGCCTCCAGTATCCAGTTCTGACTTGAATTTGGTAAATGTTCCCACATATATTGTTGGCACTAAATAGTGCAGGTTTGGACTTCCACTTTTCCTTAGTAAACTGTTGTCTTCAGCACATATAACTTTTATCTTCAATTGCCCGCACAAATACTTTTCTCAATTACTTGATCATATCATTGTAAATGAAACAAACTGGGGAAAAGCTACTAATGACCTGTCCTCATGCTCAGTCCCAAGCAATTTGTAACATGCTGTATATTGTACCAATCAAAATGTCAATAAAATAATAACAACAATGTAAATATGGTTATTTGAAGGATGGAGCCAGCACAGAGATGCGTATCAAGTCCCTGATCAGTAGTCTACAGTATCTGGTGTATGAGTACGTGTGTCGCTCACTCTTCAAGGCTGACCGTCTCATGTTTGCCATGCACATGGTACATGGAATGTTCCCAGAGATGTTCAAGGATAATGTAAGTTACATCATACTGAAAGAAAGGGAAATGTTTATATTCATTCCTACCAGTATGTGGTGTTATATATTATTATATAGTAAATTTAAAATACCAGTGAGTGATTTTTAATGTCTGGTTAACAAAAATCTTCAAAGTCAGGTCTAAAGTTTCAGCTCCTGTTCTCGTGATCAGATGATTAACTGACCTGTTGTTTCATTACCTTACTGATTTGAGTATGTTTTAAACTCTCCAAGCTGATAAATAAATGCTCGATTTGCAGTTCACTGTACCTTTTCCAGGGATTTTTTACCCTTCCTATGGTGATCTTGGTGAACTACAATGTTGCTGTTGAGGCCTATTAAGTGTTTCTCTAGATTTGGAAATGTATTAGTAAATATGAATCAGAATACTGTGGATTCAGATAATATCGTGGGCTTAAAATTTCGTGGTTTTTGTACAAAACGCATATCGTGGGGTATTTGAATTCGTGGAAAGACATAGAAAACTTTAGGAAATTATGTTTATTTATACCTCCATGTGCGCAAGGAAGACGAGCCCGATGTACACAGGTGGTTCGGCTTTGATGCTTATCACATGGTGCGCCTGTACCGCGATCAATCGGGTCAGTGTTGAACAAACATGCTCCGCCCGACCCGAGCCTAACGAAGAATTAATCAGCCGTGACCGAAAGTGCCGGGCGATACATCGGCTATTATTTGTAATAACCGATACATCGGCTACCAGTTATAACAACCGATCACACCATGTTCACAGAAAACGTAAACCATCACTTGACCGGAGGAAAAATGAAACGGGACCGTCCACAATGACATGAAGGTTTATAACTTTTTTTTAATCTAGGCGATAGTCACATGTGGCGCCTGTAGGCCTATATTCCTGACGGGGCGGTGAGATGAGACACTGTTCGTTCGTCATTCATCATTTCAGCTATATTTGGAAATTATAAAGAAATAATTTGCCTAATAGTATTCTGTGGCGCTTACTTGCGTTAACATATATGTACAACTATCGACACTAATCGGAAGAAGTACCGCCTTCATGTATTAATAATGGCTCACTGTTATGCACGCAACTCGCGGTAATGCAAATGAGTTTACATGGCGCTTGTGTTTTAGGCCAATAGGTAACGTAAGTCTCGTTTAATCTCTATTGAAAGAAGGTTGAAAAGGCCGGTTCCGATAAAGCCGTGCCTCGGTAGCTGTGGTTACGAACATTGGAACTTGTGTACCGTTCTTGGCGTTTCAGAACTACCGCTTTGCGCGACAGAACTGGGTATTGTTCTTGAATTTTCACCCGAAATGTTGATAAGAGGAAATGTGGGGATACGTTTTCAGTTTAAATTATTCTTTGATATTGTTTTATTGTAAATATATCAGGGGCGCCGTGTTTTTACGATATTAGGGGAAATAATTTAATTGACAAAAGAAGATTTATAAATCCAGCATTTTAATAGTTATTTACGAAAAGCAATTCAGTGCATTTAATAAATGTATAAAATCAATCATAAAAATAGTAATAAACAATTTTTGTATCTTTATTGAAAAGTCAGCCAGCGGTAACAATTATATATATAAAGTCGACCACAAGCTGCCGTTAAGATATCGTATATCCTCTGACCGTGTGATTTTTGATCGTTGGAATCATGAATTCGTGGATTATCTTGATCCACGAAAACCACGAAAATAAAATCCCAACTAATATTTCTGAATCTACAGTATGTAGACATTGCAGCTGGTATTTAGCAGGCTCCTTCTTTCAGACTTGTTGGTATATGTAGATATTTTTTCTAGTATGAATCTATTGAGGTTACATGAAGATGTGATATATGTATAGATATCAAAATGCATTGTATCAAGTTATTTTCTCCTCTGTTGATGGAAAGATTAGAACTTTTAACAAATTTTCTTAACATTAGCTTAAATATGATCAAACTTTTTTTGTGTGCTTGTACAGGAATGGGAGCTATTTACAGGCATTGTAGTCACAGACACCCGTAGTGATTCACGAGGGATACCATCGTGGGTAGAAGAGACTCAGGCACAGGCCTGTGGTATGCTCAAGGTGACTAATGACTTACAAATAAATCTGTCTAGGATATACTGACTGTGTGATATCATAACTCTTGTCTCAATGTGATGTCATAATGTAAAATGCCATTTTGGAGCTACTATGAAAGATTACATCATCACCTTGATATTGCCTTACGTACAGGACTCAGTATCACTCAATCTGAATGTTTTCATGGATATCTAAATTTACTGAAAATGGGGGGAAATGATGCAGAATATGTTAGTAACAGTAAACACTATTTCAGGGGATAATTCAAGAAACTGTTCATCATTTCTTTTATGAATTTAACAAGAGCAGTGATGATGTTAGCACTATTGAACCCTAGAAAATCAAATTCAGTAAGGTAATAAATAGAAACACCCCATTTACATAGCACATCTTTTACATAGCATCTTCCATTAGGGGTGTCAGGAGCTAAAGCTCCCAATAACACAGCATGATATCTGCTTTACTTCAACCACAATGCAGTGGTTAACAAAGTTGGATGACAGGTCACCTCACCACAACTGACAAAATCACTAGTGCCCCTTGTTGAACACTAAAACTGCCACAATAAAGTGGGATAACATGATAATTAAGACCAAAAACAAGGTAGGTTTCTCAGGCACTCTTTTTTTAAATCAGTGCATGAAGGCAAAATTTTTTACCATATTTTTTTACCATATATTAGTAATTTTTTATTAATATTCCATATTGTCAGGGAACAGTGTGATAAAAACAGAATTATTTTGCTTAACAGTAAAAGTACGTCATAACAAAACATAACAAAATTTGTCCAAATATTTTCATTTTATCTTCTAAATTTATATGGTAAATTTTTTTTTAAATTAAAAACTGTTGATATAGGGGTTCCTGAGAATCCATACTTTTCCTCTATTTCATATATATAAATGATTTGACTTACAGAGCACTTTTCCCCAGCTGTGTCAAGAGTTACAGCTGGAGGATGGAGGTTTGTGGTCTCAGTTCTCCCGTAGCAGTCAGTGTGAGATGGACATTCCTACGTCAATCGCCAAGAGGACCTCACTGTTCCAGCAGCTACTGGTCGTTCAGGCTACTCGTTCCGATCGCCTCCAGTCAGCCATGAATCTGTTTGCTTGTAAAGCTCTAGGTGAAATCATACTACTATTTTTTATTTGATAAGGATTTAAAAGGAACATTTCGTAAAAGTGAAAGCAGTATGGGTGACCCACCTCACAGCTCCCTACTAGTGGTCATATGCCTGTCTGTAATGTGAGGTGTGTGGTGATTCATATATGGTCTGTCACTGTTATGTGATGTGTGTCAATGATTTATATATAATCTGTCACTGTAATGTGATGCGTGTGGGGGATTCATAGATGATATGTCATTGTAATGTGACGTGTGTGGATGATTCATATATAACCGGCACTGTAATGTGTTGTGTGTGGATGAAATCATATATGATCTGTCACTGTAATGTGATGTGTGTGGATGATTCATGTACAATCTGTCCCTGCAGTTTGATGTGTGGATTCATATATGATCTGTCACTGTATTGTGATGTTTATGGAGGATTCATATTCGATCTGTCATTGCAATGTGATGTTTGTGGATGATTCAAATATGATATGTGGAGGGTGGTGGGGTAATGGTAAGTGTGCTGGACTTGTGACCGCAAGGTTGTGGGTTCACACCCCAATTTGACCGCCATCTGCACTAAGACTCCAAGCCAAAGTCTTTACCACAAGGGTGCTTTCTCTCGACCCAGGAGTGAATGAGTACTGGTCATGGGAGGCAGGCAAATGTAGAACGAAAACCTTCTAGCGCCTGTTATGGCAGCTTGGGTTGTATGCTTCCCAGGGAGCCGAGAAAAGCTACAAGAATGAACAGGCCTGAAAGACCAGGAAGGCAACTTTTAAAGTTGGATGAGACTGACTTGTTCAGTGATATCAGAATCTATAAACCCTTACTTTTCCCTTTTTTTTATATGTCACTGTGATGTGTGTATAGGATTCATATATGATTTGTCACTGTAATGTGATGGGTTTGGATAATTGATCGTTCATATTATTATTGTATTATTGAAGTTTGGTGTATTGTACAGAGTATTTTGTTGTGATTTACAGGACTGAAGGAGCTGTCACCATCTAATGTGAACCTCCGCCGTCTGTACGAGAACGAGACTCAGGCAGCGGAGCCGATCCTTATCATCATCTCAGCAGGAGCTGATCCTTCTCAGGACCTCGAGGATCTGGCAAAGGACACAATCGGCCATGACAAGTACCACCAGGTGATTATTATTCATATGACTTGTGTGTGTTTGTTTCCATTTCATCATGGTGTTTTTCACATTTTTTCAAAATGTTCTTCAATAAAGCTTACCATAATATGATTTTTTTTCTCAAATTTAAAGGAGGCTCAAAGTTATTGCACATTAACTGGATGTTTTTTCATGCAAGACTTTGTCTGCCCATTATTAATATAATGCTTCATATCTTTTCTCAGTTTCATATAAATATATATGACCTGGCCAAGGCATGTTTTGTGCTAATGCTTTCCAATTGAATGCTGTTTATCCTTCATTCTCCTTAAACCACATTGTCAAACCTAAATCTTATTTAGAAATGAAAATAGGCACTCGCCTCCTTTTTGCCTGTAAATTAAGATGACAGTTTTATTAGCTCAGCTGACTATAAGTCATCTGAGCTATAGTCGTGGTCCATTGTCCGTCCTCCGTCCGTCTGTCCGTCCGTCCGTCCGTCCGTCCGTAGATGTGGCACGTTTTGAAACTGTAAGACCTAGGAATCCAAAATTCGGCATAATGTTAGATGTCCCCAAGATCTCCTACCAAGCCGAAAACTGGGTCTTTGCAACTTCGTTCCTTTGAGAAATTAAGGAAAAACCTCAATTTTTTATTAAAAACCTATTTTCACACTTTAGGACTGCCTAATATCAAAACCACTCATCTGTTTTTCCTCATATTTACCATAAATATTCCTCTATATAGTTCCTATGTACATGCCAGAAATTATGTCTGTATTATTTAATTCAAAAAAGTTCTGGGCCCTAACATAATGCATTTTGAAAAAAATAAGGAAAGATATTTGATCACTTAACACAAAAAATGTTAAAGCTGTGGACCTTTTTTTCCAGTAATATAACTTTAATTAATCAAAATTAAATTGTATACCCAAAATTAGATGAAAATCTTTTAAATTTTTTAAAATATTAATAAAAATAAAAAATTGGTACCTTAAATTTTGCCCAACTTTGACCATGGCACGTTTTTTTCCTGTAAGTACTTTGGATTTAATTTTCACAGCATGTTTTTGTCAGCATTTCAACTGTTAACACCAAAAATTTGAAACCAGTTGATCAAAAACTGTAGATTTTAATCAAGTTTTCAAGCACCTTGTAACATATTGTATACATCAAGCTAGTGTTATGCAGTTTGCAAAAGCTCAGCTCCCCAGCTTCAGCTCTAAGTTCCTTAAATTCAGCATACAGTTAGATGTCTCCAAAATCCCCTACCATGCCAAGAATTTGGTCACTAGGACTTAATACCTTCGAGATATTAATTAAAAACTTCATTTTTCCATTAAAAACTCATTGTTACACTTCAAGACTGCCTAATATCAAAACAACTTATCTGACTTTAATCATAAACAATATACATATTTTTCATTCTCTATGCACATCCCAGAATGATGTCAGTATTGCGTAATTGTTTTAAGTTATGGGCCCAAACATAATGCACTTTGTAAAAAATCAAGAAATATATTTACTCCCTTAACAAGGGCATTGCTAGAGATTTTTTTGTCAGGGATGTAACATTATTTAATCAAGATTCAATTGAATACCCAAAATTAGTTCTGAATTTTTCAAATTTTATAAGTTATTAGTATAAATATAAAATAAGTACCTTAAATTTTGCCCAAATGTGACCATGGCACGTTTGTTTCCCGTGAGCACTGTTGATATAATTTTCATATCATGCACACATAAGGATTTCAGCTTTTTAGTTTAGAAAGCTGAAAGAAATTGGCCAAAAATTGTAGCTTTTATTAATGTTTTTTATGAGACCCTGTCAGACTTTGGCTCTCTCCAGCCCCTCTTGAGTCACCTGTATGTTGACCTTGTTGACCTTTCATCAAATTATGCACGCTTGAGGCGAGGCATACAGGAATCCAGGCAGCTTATGGCCAGCCACAGTTGATCCAGGTGTCCAACCCAACTCATCTAGTAGTTTTAACCAACAACATAACAATAAACAACAAATTAATAAATTTTTATTGGTTTTTAATAACAAATTAAAGAAAAATAGAAAAGGAATTTGTTAGTTTATAATAACAGGAAATTAACTTGCAGTTACTGATGATATAAGAATCTTGTATCGATGGGTAGAATGTCACATATTCCAAATAACACCATGCAGTCACCTATGGCATTTTTCAGTTCAATTTTAATGAAAAAGAAGTAAATCATATTATTCATTACTAATCATTAGGGATCATATGAAGGAAATTAATGATAGACAAAGATGCAGTTGATAATATTAATCTAGATTCCTACTGTGTCTAGTGTGTACATTGATGTGAAATTAGTCCAAAATGAATATTTCACAGTTATTTTTTAATATAAATAAAAGCCATTAAACCAGGTACTTTTGATCATTATTTAAATGTGTGAATTTTGTATATTCTGGATTCTCAACATCATTGTTTGGTGAAAATTGAATAAATACCAGACATGGTGCGAATACTTTGTAATTGTATTTAAATACGAATATGATTATGTACTCCATTATAAAATTTCTTGCATAAAGAATGGGAATTCAGGTAAAAATGAAAGTATATGAATACTCGTGCAAATACTTTCAAAATGTATTCATGAATGCATTCATGAAAATATTCTTTTATATTATTTTAATAATCATATCAGTTATATTTCATTTTAAAAAATCATATGATTCTCTTATTATTTTTAATAAAAATTATATTTGGGACAATATTTGTAATTTTTTTTAATAAATAGTTAAACTCTTATATTATATGTTCTGCTTATAAGTTATATGGCCAAGTCAAAATCTGTGTGACAATAGTACTCCAATTGTTAATAAAATAAATGAAATCAATCCTCTTCCCTGTCTCCAAAGGTACTATCAAAATCATTCATAAGCTAAACAACAACAACTCATAATACAGCTTATATTTATTACCACACAAAACCAGCATGTGCCTCATTTCTAAATAATATTTTTTATCATAAATAACAGCTGAGCGTCGTGACCCATAGGTCCCTTGTTATTTTATCTTTGCTTTCTCATATCTTTGTAGTGTGTTTTATTAACTTCAGTAATTAGGATTACTTTCCTTTTATAGGTTGCTATGGGTCAAGGACAGGCGGAAATTGCAATGCAGCTATTACATGAATGTTCAAGAAATGGAGAGTGGCTTTGCTTGAAGAACTTACACTTAGTTACAGCCTGGTTACCTACACTGGAAAAGGTAACTTGTGATACTCATTGTCAGTCAGGAGAACTAGTTTTAGGGAAGCCTTAAATTCAGAAATTACATAGATTAATGTGTAACATTGTGTACCAGATGTCTGTTACAATCAGTTGCTGGATATTTTTTTTTTATTCTGGACCATTCTAGCTGAAAAAAGGATAAAAAATGAATAGGTAAAACAATCAACAGTGAACTGTTGAATTATTAGAAAGCTGCACTAGTTGATGTCAGCTAAACTTATACACGATAAGTTATTTCATCACATTTAAAAAAAATTTATATAGAAGCTCAGTCTATGTTTTTTAAATATATGTAAAATTAGATTAGATCTGTTGAAGTTTCAGATTGAGAAGTCAGTGATGTGTCTAACAAACTGGTCAGATTTTTTTAAGAGGTTTATGAAGAGATGTTTACAGATTTAGCTTTTTGTTTTTTTTGTAGGAGCTGAACACTCTACAGCCTCACCAGGACTTCAGACTGTGGCTGACAGCAGAGGTTCATCCCAAGTTCCCGACCATTCTGCTCCAGTCCAGTCTCAAAATCACATATGAGGTACGTAAATTTCCTGATTTAGAATCACAAGTGTCTCGGTCAGAACATGGCAGGACTTCTGTAGTGAACTGTTGGACCAAATCTGACATTTTCATGGCTCAGTGCTGCTAAACTTTTACTTTTCTCTGTTCTTACTCCTCTGGCTATCTGCATTTTTACAATAATTTAAATAAGTACACCAAAGATAACATCTTTTTGGCCAAACTAATGATTTGGAAAATATGACCATTAACTGATGGTAAAGTAAAAATTGACCTTTTATGAATGCATATGTTGAATTTAGATTTGAGATTTAAGACTTTACAGTATTATATTTCAACAATTTGTGTCTGACACCCTGAGAGTAACTTGATGGACATGATGTGACCTTACATGGAAATTATTCTATTAATTTGTCAGTCAGATTGTTTTGACCAAGATGGTAATAATACTTTTACCAATGTGGTTTTAAATTTTGTTGAAGGTGGTATTAATATTTTGTTTAAGGTGGTATTAAAAATTTGTTGAAGGTGGTATTTATATATTGTTCAAGGTTGTATTAATATTTTGACCAAGGTGGTATTAATATTTTGCTCAAGGTGGTATTTAGTATTTTTGATGTTCTTCAACATTTATGCCCCCTGTGGCAGATATTTACAGCATGAGCAAATTTATTTCTACATAACCAAACTGACCTGTTGAAATGATTGTTATAGGATCCACTGACATTACAAGTATTTTTTTATCTTACTACAGGCACCACCTGGTGTGAAGAAGAATCTGATGAGAACCTACGAGTCCTGGTCTCCAGAGTACGTCAGTAGAACGGGTAACGTGGTGCGATCACAGGCCCTGTTTGCCCTGGCTTGGTTCCATGCCATGGTGCAAGAGAGGAGGAACTTTATACCTCAGGTCTGTACCAAGTGACCCCTTTAACCGGTCAAAGATAACTTTGATACAGTTACAGAAATACCTCATTTGTTTGTCACTACCATCTAGTGTTCATTTACTGAAACACAATCACTCCAAAAGAGACTGTCATCTTTGAAAATTTGTTTGTACATTATTATTATAGGATGGATGTGTTATAAAGTTTAAAGCTAAGCTTTGTACTGCCATAAACATTGCATTCTAAATCATTGTATTATGACAACATATTAATCAAAACAGTTAAAAAAGATGACAGGCAGGAGACCCAAAGCAGAAATCTTAAGCTTAGCATCATAGCCTGTAATGTGCATTGTCTATATAGTCAGACACCTGAAACAAAGCATGTTACTGTTAAAAATATAATATAATAAATGTGGGACTATATGTTATTTTCATTAACAGGGCTGGACCAAATTTTATGAGTTTGGTATGTCTGACCTGAGGGCTGGAGCAGAAATCATTGATCGTTTATGTAACAGAGCAGGTGAGTACATATCTGTTGTAATAACACAAGTGTATATAGTGTAAATACAGTACAGCTACCGTATCTTCATTAGCCATTGATACACTTGACCATAAGCTTTCACCTGCTGCAAGTACAGTCTGTTCCTCTTATTTGCCCCTTGTTCATCCCTTAACCCCAGCTCTCCAAATAAATGACAAAGTTCCAATTTCTTCACTTCTTATTTACCTCTTTTTATCTCCAAACACAGAATAACATGAAATATTCCATTACATTCATGTGTTATCACAGAATAATAAGAAATATTTCATTACACTGTTGTGTTATCACAGAATAATAAGAAATATTCCATTACACTGTTGTGTTATCACATGGAGATACTGTTATCATGGAGTGTTTCATCAGTTTCTGCAGACTGGTGGTGCCACCTGTATTTTTTTTATTTTTTTTACAATTGTTTTTCTCTATTTTTAAGACCTAAAAGATGTGGTTATCTGTTAACAGGGCACAAATCATAACTGCCGGACCTGGAATCTTGTAACCTTTACATTCAGAGAGGTCTCCTTGGAAACCTGGAATGAGGTCTCTGTTACCCATATTCTTCAAGCTATAGGGCTCTGAAGTAACCCACAGAATAATGAAAAAATTGATACAAAAGCTCAAGTATCTAAACAACTAATGCATTGATCACCATGATTTTTTGCATGGCAATTGATCATGAAGTGTTTCATCAATTTCTGCAGATTAGTGGCAACACCAGTATTCTGTCGATTTTTATGCCCCCGCCACAAAGTGGCCGGAGCATATAGTTTTACCCATGTCCGTCATTCCATCATTCCGTCCTTCTGTCCTTCCGTCATTCCGAAATCAAACAGTTGTACAGATTTTTTTTCGCAATGCCTGCAGATATTGGCCTGATTTTTGGTGTGTGGGCAGTTAATGACCAGTAACAGATCGAGTTGGCGTTTCGTCCTGGTTTACTTACTTTTGACTGTTTTACAGCTCCTAACTTAGAAAATTTCATGAAAAATAGAAATTTTCATGACAAATACACATGTACGGACTTTTTTTTGCAATGCCTGCAGATATTGGCCTGATTTTTGGTGAGTAGGCAGATACTTACCAGTTACAGATCGAATTTGCGTTTCGTCCCAGTTGATCTACTTTTGACCGTTTTACGGCTCCTAAACTTAGAAAATTTCATGAAAAATTGACATTTTTATTGCAAATACACATGTACGGACTTTTTTTCGCAATGCTTGCAGATATTGGCCTGATGTTTGGGGTGTGGGCAGATAATGACCAGTTACAGATCGAGTGCGCGTTTTGTCCCGGTTGACCTACTTTTGACCGTTTTACGGCTCCTAACGTAGAAAATTTTGTGAAAAATAGAAATTTTCATGACCAATACACATGTACGGACTTTTTTTCGCAATGTCTGCAGATAATGGCCTGATTTTTGGTGTGTGGGCAGATATAGACCAGTTACAGATCGAGTTTGTGTTTCGTCCCGGTTGACCTACTTTTGACCGTTTTGATGGCTCCTGAACATAGAAAATTTCCTGAAAAATATGAATTTTCATGACAAATACACATGTACAGACTTTTTTTCGCAATGCCTGCAGATATTGGCCTGATTTTTGGTGTGTTGGCAGATATTGACCAGTTACAGATCGAGATCGCGTTCCGTCCCAGTTGACCAACTTTTGACTGTTTATGGCACCTGAACATAGAAAATTTCATGAAAAATATAAATTTTCATGACAGATACACATGTACAGACTTTTTTTCGCAGTGCCTGCAGATACGGGCCTGATTTTTGGTGTGTAGGCAGATAACGACCAGTTACAGATCGAGTTCTTGTTTTGTCCCAGTTGACCTACTTTTGACCATTTGACTGCTCCTGAACATAGAAAATTCCATGAAAAATAGAAATTTTCATAACAAATGCATATGTACTGACTTTTTTTCCTGAAGATACCACCCTGATTTAATATGTATGGGCAGATAATGACAGTTACAGATCGAGTTCGTGTTTCGTCCCGGATGACCTACTTTTGATTGTTTTACAGCTCCTAAACATAGAAAATTTCATGAAAGACAGAAATTTTTATGGAAAATGCACATGTATGGACTTTTTTTCACAATGCCTGCAGTTACTGGCCTGGTGTGTTGCTTGATAATGACCCGTTACAGGTCGAGTTAGCATTTTGCCCTTGTTGACCTACTTTTGACCATACGACACCTCCTGAACATAAAAAATTTTTCAAAATTTAACAAATGTTTCTAATTTGCCCCAGGTGGGGGCATTCGTGTCGTTCCGACACATCTAGTTTATGATTTTTTTCTCTATTTCGAGACCTTCAGAGATGTGGGCGTATGTTAACAGGGCACAAATCATAACCATTTGACCTGGAATCTTCTTTCTTGACATCCCAGGAGGTCCATAAAAATATTTCCATGGAAACCTGAGATTGGGTCTTTGTCATCCATTTTGTCTGAGCTATAGGGCTCAGAAGTACCCCCAGAATAACTAAAAATTTGATACAAAAGCTCTAGTATCTAAACAACTAGTGCATTTATCGGCATGATTCTTTGCATGCATATGCATCATGGAGTGTTTCCTCAAGTCCTGCAGACTGGTGGCCCCACTTGGACTTTTAAAAAATGTTAACACATTTTTTTTTCTCTATTTGTGAGACCTTCAAAGATGCAGTCGTCCGTTAACAGGGCACGAATTGTAACCTTTGGTCCTAGAATCTTTTATCTTGACATCCAGGTAGGCCTGTGAAAAATATTCTTGGAAACATGAAATTAGGTCTCTGTTACCTATATTTTCTGAGCTATGGAGCTTATAAGCACCCCTCAGAATTATTGAAAATTTGATACCAAAGTAGGGCACAAATCATAACCATTGGATCAGAAATTTCTAACTTGACATCCTGAGAGTTCCTCCAAATTTCTCCCCAGAAACCTGTAATTCGGTCAATGTGACCTATATTCTCAGAGTATTGGGGTATGTTTGAGCACCCAAGATATAATGCAAAATACACACAAATTGCCAGATTCCTCAGGAAAGGCTGGTTCAATTGTCATCAAATTTGTTGTGCTTATGGGTCTTGATGAACTTAAGCTAAGATGCATGTACAATGATGCCACCTACATTATCTTAATTAGTTGCCTGTGCAAGGACATATTATCAACATGTCAGTTGGCTGAGCGTCATGAGTTATAGGTCACTTGTTTATGTCATGTGATATCCAAATAGGTTTAACTCACCTGATTAGATTTGGGTCACACCTGAATGATTTTGGATTTGTTATTATATTTTAAATTCTAAAATATACACAAGGGAAAGTTGGATTTATTGTCCCACCTGTTACTTGTCAATACATATTAGTGAATTGATTCTTATGATTATGTATGATTTCTTGTATTGTTATGAATATGCATTGATTACTTACAAATCAAATATTTTTTTTAATTATAATTTTCATGTGTTTATCATGTGTTACAGACATAATATTTTCTGTTTGAATGTGCATAGATTGATTTCTTATTTGTATATTTATCAATGTTATCAATTGATTCTCAGTATTATGCATGAATTCATTATGTATATGTAAAATAATCTGGTAAAATATGCATGGTTTCTCATTAAACATTCTATTTCATACTTTAAAATTGTGTGAATTGAAATGTACAGTAAATCCTCAGCTGCATATCAGTGCAATCTACTGGTCATTGATTGAAGCAAAGTAACTGAAGAAATATCAATATAATAATACATGTCATCTTAAATAATTATAATATCAGATATATTACTTTAGTAAATGGTAATGTTTGTACTGAAATAAGTTAATTTTCATTGTTCCTTTATTTATTTAGGGTAAAATAAAAAAAAACATAAAAAAAATTGTTAAAGAATGACCACTAGATGGTGCTTCTGAGCAGCTGTGGTAATACTGTACCTATTTATGTACTGTTTTGAACCATACTGTTATTTCTACTTGCTGTGGTTTATTAACCTTTGCTGTGATATTTTGATGGCCTTTCAGAGAAGGAATGTGAGTGTGAATATATTGGCACTTGTTTCTTATCCTTCACCTCTCACACTCACACAGTTAGAATTTTACAGATTATATCATGAAAGAGTATGTGAAATATGGAAACTGAATGTTATGTGAAATAACTAAAACCAAGTCATAGTAGTGCACTGGCTGCATACATACACACCAAACAGTATATATATCCATTTTATTTACGATTTCCAGCTTGAGAATTTTTTTTTCAAATATGACTATTTCTCAATTAAAAATTTGGCTAATTTATTAAAAGAAGTGTCAATACTGGCTTCTGTGGCTTAGGGGTAGAGTACAGGATTCAAAGCCAGGAGGTCTTGAGTACAAATCTCAGCCGAGGCGGTGAGATTTTCACAGTTGGCCCCAAACCAGGGTGAGCGCTCTGCAGGCTTAATGGAAAGGCTTTGCCCACAGCCATGTATCACTCATATACAAGTGCGTCTTTAGGGGGGTTCCTTGGTGTTATGACCCAGCAATGGGGAAGATTACACACTCAGAACCCGCTGGTGCGGTAGACACTGGGCCTGGGTGACACCAGGATATATAACTATTTTGATAGGAAGTGAGTGCTACCGCCCTGTCAAGTAGTCCCAAACCGATATGGAAATCTGCAAATGTATATACTTAGATTAAGAATTAGATAAGAGCATACAAAATTGGAGGTGGTTACCTCCACCAAAAAAATGTAAAAAAAAAATGGGTGCCAAATATGACAAAGGCAATTTTCATTTTCACTAAACTGGTATGTTTTAATTGCTCCAGATGAATTAGAGAGAAATTTTAGATATTAGTAAAACAATTGATTTGACAGGACCCTAAGTCAGTCATTTTAGGAAACTTTAACCAGATATATTCAGCTTTAACAACGTGTGATTATTACTTAAAGTTCCGTATTCATATTAGACCACATTTACAAAGTCTACTTTACATACGTATAATAGGGACTCTCTTCTTCAATCAATTTTGAAATAGCATATTTAGTTTCTGAATATAGGATATAAACTTCCTCCTTTCTTATTTTAAAAAATATCTTTTTTGTCATAACAAAACACACTGTCCTTTCTTTCCACATTAAATTTATTTCATTATTTCCTTTTGGTCTTTGTTCTGTTTTATATGAGACTCACAGCTGTTAGAAACTACTGCCCATAACTTATGTTTTATACGTTTTTATACACTGAATGTTGTTCTTGTAATTGAGAAGTCAGTTCATAGACTTAGTCATGTTCCAGGGGGGGAAATACAGAATTAGAGGTATTAAGTTTCCAATTTTCAGGTAATTTAATTTAGAATTTTTATAACAAAACATCAAGTTGAGTATATACACTTTCTTTGAAAGCTATACACATTTTTGCTTGGCCCATGTAATATAGTTTGGGATTTACCATTGAACTTATGTATATTATTTCTGTCCAATAAATAAAATTTTTCAACTAAAATATAGTAAAAAATCCTGGTTTGTATTATTTATTTTCTGTGTCATTTAAATATTTGAGTGTTATTAACACTTGTTTCATGTTATTCCTATTTACACCTCATTATACACACATTATGAAATATTTGTCCTGTTATAGCCATATATGGTTGATCTACGCTGGATTCATATTTGTTTTAGAGATTTACTGGCATTTGTAAACAAGGCCCTGAATTGTGTATGTAAATACTGTCAGTATTCATCTGTATTGGACTGTCACAAAAAATCCATAATGTACCAAGTAAAATTTCTGATAAATATTTATATCTTATAAATGTCAGTCTACTGGTTTATATTTCATAATGACCTCATCTTTTCAGGGAAAGGAGATGTCCAGTGGAACTATGTGCATGGCCTGGTGGAGTTTGCCATTTACGGTGGTCGTGTGGACAATGTATTTGACATGCGAGTTATGGTTTCTTACCTGAAACAGTTCTTTGACTCCAGTATTGTGTCTGCTCAGAACCGAGGAAACAAACGTCTTGGTCCACTCAAAATGCCAGGCTCCACACAGCACAGGGTAACATCCTTCACTTTTATTTTCTTTTCATTTTTTTTAATAATTCAGGTTATAGGCTGTTCTAATGAGAATATTTGCTTTCACAGTCATAGGAAGGAGATAGTGTGTCATAAGAAGTGCAGCAAACTCCAATCTTAGAATCACACAAGTAGCACCCATCTATGATAACCAACTTTATTGGTATCAGATATTGTACAAGACCCACCTTTACAAGGCACCTAAGACAAAAAGAATCCACCCCTAAAAGGGGATTGTCCTATTGTTGCTTCAACATCCAAAGTCCTCCAAGGATGCCTATGATGACCACACCTCTAATGACCTAGCTCAAAGTAAGCTATGATCAAAAGGACGTTCCTCACCCTCCAGTTATACACTGGAGTCATCCCAGATATCTTTTAGTCTAAGCGCTGCTTTTATATAAGAAGGTCCTCTGGGTCTGAAAACCAGGGCGAGCACAGAGCAAAGAATCGTAATCAGACCAATGAAAGCATGCTATCCAATTGTACACCCAGCTTAAAAGTTTAAACGTGCGACACTTCTCTCGTTAGTCTTATAACACCATTTCTGTCACAGGGCCAATAATCAGACCAATGAGAGTTGGTTTCTTGATGTAATCAGACCGGCAAGAGCGAGTGTTGCATGTTTCAATTTTGAGCAGAATGCACAATGTGACCATGTTCTCATTGGTCTGATTATAATTCTTTGCTCTGTGTGCACCCTGGTGTTCAGACCCAGAGAACCTTGCTATACAAAGCAGCATTTACAATAAGAGGTCTGGGATGACTGCAGTGTATGACTGCTGTGTGAGGAACATAGATCAAAGGTCTCCATTGAATTTGATTTTTACCACTCTTACTTTTTTCCTAGATGTAGCTATCAGAAATAAATAAATATAATAAATAACACCCACATTAAATTATGTGTACTAGTGTACAGAATTTTCATTTTTCTGTGGTGAGCTCAGTGTGTGTTCCATTCATGTACTTTTAAAACTGGTGTATGGTATGTTTCTAGTGACATGTATATTTTTAAGAATATTAAAAGTAAATAGTTCCTATTTTGATCATGTTTTATACACTGACAGGAGTACATGGATGTGATAGAGGGTCTGCCAGAGTTTGACAAGCCATCGTACTTTGGTTTGCCGGAGAACATCGAGCGATCATCACAGCGCATCATCAGCAATCAGGTGATCGCACAGCTACGAATCCTACAGAGGGCAGATGTCAAGGCCGCCAAGTTTGACAAAGACGTGTGGGCAACGGAACTTGGACCAGTTCTTAACCTGTGGAAGAAACTTAATTCAGTCAGTTACAGCTTGTTTCAAATCCATTTTCAAAATAAGTCATCCAGTTAAATTATTTACAACAAAGTTTTTGATGGATCACTTCCAGCTGATCCTCTGATCATCACACCTCCACTGATGGTATACATCTATTTTGGCAGAAAATGAGTTCCTACTGGCATTTGAGTTAATCAATTCTGGTGTGGCTAAGAATTTTTTATTAATGTAAATTTACATGATTCTGAGCTAGAACATTCAGGTAAGCCTAGTACTACTTACGGCCTATCCCCCAGTGTCTGTAAAAGAAAGGTCCAAATTTATTCAGGATGTAAAACATTTCTTTCTTTCTGTTTTTTTAGTACACTTAATTAAGGTTTCAGTTATATTGACATAGTAAAGAGATGTAATTTTTTTCATTCCCATTAAGAATCTCTTATAAAGTTAATGTTATGTGTGGTATCTGTTAAGTTTAGATTATCCCTGTATAAACAGCTGTTCTTAGTCTCATCCTGCACTGATGTGTATCAATCACATGTAAATCAGATGTAAATCAAATGTTTTTTGTATTATTAAAATTTTCAGGGTTCTAACCTGATCCAGATGAAGGTGTCTCCACCTAGTGACAAGTCTGGTAACGAGCTGCCAGTTACTTCGTTTGTTTACCTGGAGAAGTACAACGCTGTGAAGCTGGTACAGAGTGTACATGCTACACTGGCAGCCCTGAGTAAAGTGATCCGAGGTACTCAGCTGCTGACCAAGGAGGTACAGAACCTGGCAGCAGCCCTGCTGAACCAAGAGGTGAGCCGTCATGTCAAGGGATGCTGCACATTTTCCGTCTAGCGTTAGGATGTACATTTTTTCAGAAACTGGAAATTGGTCCATTGTGATTTGTGGGTTACAGCATTACAAATAAATACTTATCACTAAATACAGCAGATAGAATTAATGAAATTGTAAAAAATTTAGCCTGTAAATGGCAAACCTGTAATATCTAATTCTGATACATTTGATAGGTTATATTTATACTTTTGTATAATGTTTTAAAAGAACACAGTTTCATGAAATTCCATTGGTACAGGATTGACAGGAGAATAAGCATTCAGATTGTGAAACTGCCAACCATTCAGAATTTACTTTGTGAAATATTTATTTCTGGATTGTATTGCCCGTTAATTTTAAATTAGGATAGCTTACAGAGATTCCTTTCTAAGATAAAATGACATAACATTACAATTTAGATATTGAAATCTGTTGTGCTGTATGATGCTATTAACATAAATGGTATAAACATTAAAATGAAGATGAAAACTAAAAATCAGGCTATATAAACACAAGTTGATGTACCAAAAAGTATGAATCAGTGACCTTTCTTAAAATTGTAACATTAAATTATCAGTTGATTAATAATTAGTGAAGGAACACTTATTAAAGTCTTCCACCTTGACTCATCACTCCCTTCAATACTTGTCGTTAATGGACATTTTAACTTTTTCATAATCTGACATTATTCTGTGTAACAGACCCCTATTTCTTGGCTGAACAAATGGGATGGACCCGAGGACCCCATGTTGTACCTGAGAGGGTTGGTAACCAGGGCGATGGCTATCACCACGTGGGTAGAACGAGCAGAACGAGGTTCCCTCCTGTCAGAACAACTTGACCTCTCTGACCTCTTCCACCCAGACACGTTCCTGAACGCCCTGCGTCAGCAGACAGCCAGGTAAAAGACAACACCTTGTGTTATCATATTTAACATATCAGGTACATTTTAGACTGCTTTTCCTCATTTCCAAAGTATTTTTCCTCAGGGAACCTTCATAGTGACCTACCTGCTGATAGCCCTTTCCACATATTTGAAATTTGTGCAGGTCAGACATATGCCAAACCATCCCTCCTCCCACCCCCTCAATTTAACAGCAGGAAACACATGGCCTGTATATGGGACCCAGAAATATAGTACTGCAACAGTAATTAAAATTCAAAGCTTAACACTTTGCCATTTTTGGAAAGCTTATGTTTTTTGCTTCCTAATTTGAATATGATGTTTATTTACATCAGATTTCACTGACTTTAATATGGTAATAACATGCAGCCCACTCAGACCAAATTTTACAGGTTTTTAATTTTGGTTCTACATCTTTAAACTTTAAAGCATGTTTTCTAATCAAATACAAGACTACTGTTTATTTCTTTAATTATATACAAGGTTCGAAGCCATAAAAAAATTCAGGAATACCTGGAAAATTGGTTCTCTTTTTACCATTCTGAGAAAAGTCGGGCAAATTTAGAAGAAAAGTACCTCAAATAAGGGATAATTCAGGGAAATTGAAAAGGAAGCAGTTGATCTGTGATATTTTGTTACCTGCAAAAACAACAAATGAACCAAATGATTTCTATTGTGGCTTTGTTTCCAAGTATATCTATGATGCTCATACATAAAATGCACACGTGTCATAGTTTCACTCATAGTTTCACTGTCTCCACTTCATCTAATTTGTTATTGATGTGTCAAACTGCAAATGAATATTCTGAAATTTTAGTAACTCATCAGGGAAACCCAGAGGGGAAAGGGGTGGGGGGAATCAGGAAAATTTTATTTTGCAAGAAAAAATGCTAGGAACCCTGTATGTTCACATGGAAAGGATCTTCTTTAAAACTCCACAATGTGGTATCTTAATCTGCAACTGTTTTTGAATAAACTGAAGCTCTCTCTTCGTCAGTTGTCCTTTGATTGGGCCCAGATTTGGGTTTGGTTACGTACCTTGCTCAAGTTCTACAAATTCAGAAAAATTCATGAAAGAGGCATCTGAAGTGAATTGATTTATATTTTACTGCCTGAAAGTTGCATCTTGCCATTATAAATATAAATCAGATTATTTGATCATCCTGTTCCATTGAAATTAACTGTTTTTTCCTCAGGGAGGTCAAATGTTCAATGGATGGCCTGAAGTTTGCCTGTTCATGGAAGGGCAGTATCTCTGGTGCACGGACATCTATTCGCGTTGGAGGGCTTCAACTTGAGGGCTGTTTGTTTGATGGACAGCGACTGTCAGAGAACCAGCGCGACTCTCCCAGTGTATCCAGTGTACCAGTCTGTACTATGGCCTGGATTCCAAAAGTAAGTTCCACTGAAAAACCTTATGCTTATGAAATTGTTATTGAAGGAGTATGGATTAATTATGGTTTTGCTTCTATCAAAATCTGCAGCTTCTAAGACTGGTTCCCAATGCAGTTATAGTCATGGGATGGATTTAAATATAACTGTCTTGACTTTTTAACGCCAGTTTGTGGCAGTGTTATTTTTTAGTTATGTTCACAACCAGCAGAGGGCAGGCAGCCCACAGATAGTCACATGATCATTTTGGGCACCCCATCCTCTTTTATTGGACCTCAAACCAGGAAAGTTTACCTTATTATATTTTCCCCTTCGTTTGTTGGTTAATTGGTTTGTCTGTTGGTGACTTAATGCAAACAGTTATGAACAAATTTTTATGAACTTTGTGGACGACTGCTAATGGGTAACATCCAAGGAGCAACTAATCCATTAAATTTTGTCGGGATCGCCATGTTTTTATTCAAAATGCTGATATACCATTGTGACATGGGGCCATTTCTGTCGTCCCAGCGAGGGACAGTCATTCATTAGTTATAATAGGGGCAACATTTATCCAGTGCATCTGTGACCTGTGTTTGTCAAGTGTGACACACTGAAGAAGAACACAGGTTAGATTAGCGGAAAAGCTTAATAATGGGGGTCCTGGCAGGGTACAACTACACACACATCTACACATAGTGTTGGAATTAAAGTGAGCTCTTAGCTTTTTAAGTGGGATGATGGTAAAGGTTAAAAAAAAAATAATACTTATACTTACCAGTTGTAAAATAATATCCAATTAGTGTCCCTAAGTATTAATGAATTATATTTTTTTGTCCCCCACTTCCGCGGAACGGGGGAAATTGATTTGGGTTTGTCTGTCTGTCCGCCTGTCTGTCGTTGGTCAGTTTTTAGCTCAGCTGACTATAAGTCATCTGAGCTATAGTCATGGTCCATTGTCCGTCGTCCATCCGTCTGTCCATCCGTCCGTCCGTCTGGATGTCCGTCCGTAAGACTGGCACGTTTCGACA
The DNA here is from genome assembly GCA_026874595.1 of Sipunculus nudus. Taxonomy (NCBI): domain Eukaryota; kingdom Metazoa; phylum Annelida; class Sipuncula; order Golfingiida; family Sipunculidae; genus Sipunculus; species Sipunculus nudus. Next base: position 26,384,382 of record CM049315.1, read on the forward strand.
CTGTTGGACCTACGAATCTGAAATTCGGCATACAGCTAGATGTCCCCAAAATCTCCTACCATGCCAAAAATTGGGTCAATAGGACTTTGTTCCTTCGAGATATGAAGGAAAAACCTCAAATTTTTATTAGAAATCTATTTTCACATTTCAGGACTGCCTAATATCAGAACCACTCATCTAGTTTTCTTCATATTTACCATAAATATACCTCTATAGGGTTCCTATGTACATGCCAGAAATTAAGTCAGTATTATTTAATTTAAAAAAGTTATGGGCCCAAACATAATGGACTTTGTAAAAAAATCAGGAAGATATTTTGTCACTTAAGACAAAAAGTGTTAAAGGTAGGGACTTTTTTCCAGTAATACAACTTTAATTAATCAAAATTTAATTGTATGCCAAAAATTAGATCAAAATCTGTTAAATTTTTTTAAATATTGGCAAAAATATAAAATTGGTACCTTAAATTTTGCCCAACTTTGGCCACGGCAAGTTTTTTTCCTGTAAGTACTGTGGATTTAATTTTCACAGCATGTATACATAAGGATTTAATCTGTTAAAATCTGAAATTTGAAAATAAAAGCTGCAAAATTAGGCTAGTTATTGAATTTTTTTGGAGGCTCTTGTTGTATTCCCTTACATTGTCAAGCAGTCCACTTTGATGACTGTAGGTCATTCAGTGCACATCTCTATGCTCCCCAGGCTGTTGGCATAATTTTAGATGTTCCCAAAATCTCCTACCATACCGAAAATTGGGTCATTAGGACTTCGTTCCTTCGAGATATTAAGGAAAAAAACTCTGTTCCCAATAAAAAAAGCTATTGTTACACTTCAAGGCTGCCTAATATCAAAACCACTAATCTGTTTTTGATCGTATTTAGTATTCACATTCTTTCATACATTTTCTATGATCATACCAAAAATTAGGTCAGTAATGGGTATTATTTTGAAGTTATGGGCCAAAACATAATGCAATTTAAAAAAAAATCAGGAAATATATTTACTCACCTAACATGAGAATTGCTGAACCTAGAGACTTTTTTTCAGGAATATAACTTTATTTAATCAAGATTCAATTGTTTACCCAAAATTAGATCTGGATTTTGCAAATTTTTCAAGTTATTAGCATAAATAAAATATCAATACCTTAAATTTTGTCCAACTTTGGCACTGTTGATTTAATTTTCACAGCATATATACATAGGGATTTAATCTTTTAAAATCTAAAATTTCAAAGAAATTGATTGGAAAGAATAGCTTTTATTCATGTTTTCATACACCATGTTAAGTGTTGTTTACATCTAGCCCACCTAGTAGTACAGCCTTCACTTGCATTATGTAACCCACCCCAGGCAGCTTGCCTTGGGTCAGCTTGGCCACTACCAGCAGGCTTCCCCTCTCCACTGCACCCCCCCCCCCCCCAGATGGTGCATAAACTAGATGAATGTTATTATTTTCTGTATTTGATTCATTCTTATTCTAGGCTATGCTACATTTTAGATTTTGTATTATAACACCAGGGTTACAATGATTAAAATGTACATTTAATTGTGTCCACAAAGTGGTGTATTGCTATGAAAGTGTGGATGTTCATGAGATATGTAATTCCTTACTTCAGAAGAGTAAAAACTTCACCAGGTGTGAAATTGACTATTAATTCCAGTAATAAATTAAAACTGGGATAGTAATTAGCACAATGATATTGTTTGTCCCTCATTCAACCAACAGTGTGTATACTTTATTTGAAAAGATGTTTTATTTTATCAAATTTACTGAATCTTTTATTTTATTTTGGTGAATAAAATTAAGCATGCACTGAAAACTCCAATGTGCAAAACTTTTTAATAGTAATTCAAGGAATATTCTTGTAGATGCCATGTTGTGGCATTATTTTCTTTTAAATTCAGTTTAAACATTTATGATTTAAAAATAATAAAATATATGTGTATGCATAATATGACCCAATATGAGCTTCACTCTGGATATATGATGATTGCAACTTTTGCAACAATTCTAATATTTTAACTTATAGTTTCAGACACTCTTATATATAATGATTGCAACTTTTGCAACAATTCTAATATTTTAACTTAAATTTTCAGGTTTTTTTATTAAAAATTTATAAACCTGTAGATAAAAAAATTATTCAAATATTTGAACTTTACTATAACCAAGTAGGAGGGCCCCTTTCCTCTTAGCTTTTCATATTCTTATATAAATGAAAAAGCATTACAATAGAATATTTCTACATCCACCTTCATGCTGCCCTCACTTTTCCCTTCTCCGAACCCCATCCCAAAGTCAGCCTCAGTAAGCAAGAACAAGATGAATCAGATATATTCGTACTTTAATATTTTGTATAACTATTCGTCCATAGGTACCTATGTACATGCCAGAAATTATGTCAATATTGTGTAATATGTAGACATAGTGGGCATCACAATAATGAACCTTGTCAAGACTAAAGAGATATTGTGTCATACAGTCACAAATTCATGAATCACTTCATCAGCATAGTTAATCATTACATCATATCTGTCAAATTGAAAGCTTGCAGACTACCATACACTTTAGATCCATTAACAAATAGCCTTATCATCATTCTACTACTGCTTATTACTGCTGTCATTGCATTCAAATTTGCTCAAATATATCACAATTTTCGACCCCTCCTAAATAAATAAAAATAAACCACTATATTTGACTCTATTAATCCATCAGTCAGGTAATTTCATTTATCATTTACTCACATATTACATTACATTCCTTTTAATAGCCCAACATGTCCATGATATTCATAAGCTTTATAGACTCGATATAGTATCACAGTGGAGAAACATTTATAGTCCAATCACGATCAGCTGAGTGCCGTGACCCATGGGTCCCTTGTTCGTTTCTGTGCAATAACTTTCCTAAATATTATCTGATTTCATTCAGATTTGGGTCAGTGATTGCTCTCTTGCTTACCTTGGTTGGGATTGGTTTTGGAATGTGTCTCACAAGATAATAATAAAATATGATATTTCATTGTTGATATGATGAATCAGCACATTTAGTGCCACTAATCAGCAACAGGTGTTGCAAGTGGGGACATAAAATCATTGAACTTTTTGCAGTAACTGCTAGGGGCTGCCATCTGTTGAGTTTGGTTAAAACTTTTTGCATTTAGTCACCACAGACTTTAAAATCATCCAAGATTTAAAGGTGGAAGTGGGGGATATAAATTCCTTGAATTTGCTTGTTCAACCAAAAATTAGTAAAATGCTTGTACCGGTATTATATTTAGATTAATCAGGTGCTTTAATATTTCTTTCTTCATTGTAAATGTTATTGAAGTAATATTCATGCCACCTGTATAATGAATGAAAGTTTGATTTTTATAGTGTTTAAAGTATTGAAGAGATTACTATTTAAAGTTTATATCCCACCATCAAGTTTATTGATACTTAATAAAAAACAACTATTTTTTACAGGACTCAGTTGATCCATACAGCTCAAGTGAGGCCATTTCTCTCCCAATCTACTACAGCAGTGATCGTGACCACGTGGTGACCTACATCGATGTGCCGTGTGGTGGTAACCAGAGCGTATGGTTACAGTGTGGTGCAGCACTGTTCTTGAAGAGCCACTGAAAAGTTTAAGCAATAAGCACCCTCCCTGAATCTTGTTATTTATCAGTTAGAACCAAAGAAACAAGATCTCACAGACCGTCTTTAGTAACCGTCTTGTCATCATCAAGCAGTGTGCAGTGTTCCATGTCATGTTTGTACACATATTCTGATCATGTCAGTTATTACCTCAGTTGCTTACCAGCACCATCTGTTGAGCATTTGATGAAACATTCACTGTTAAAGAGATGTCCAGACTGGATTATATCTATCTGTGTCATACAGAAATACTGGTGAACTACCAATGTAGATTATTTTATCAGCACTCAACAGATATACAGAAAAACAGCGGAGTTTGTATTAATACCAACAAATCACCAGTCTTCATGGGAGAACCTTTTGTGTTTATTGATTTTTTTTTTTTTTTAACCAATTTTAAGACATAGCTTGAATCATTATGGACCATATCTTTACCGTGATGTGTAATTTAAAAAATGATTTACTTTATGCATTTAAAGATTAAGAATAGTTATTAAATGCAAGAATAAATATTAGTTTCATTTAATTGCTAATCAGTTGAGACTTATTGAGAAGTTGAATCCTTTTATTTTGTTCGTAGAATATGTAATATCACAATGGTTCCATCGGCAAAAATTGTTTTATTAGTTTTTGAAATAATTCAGATAAATCTACAGAGCAATATTGCTGAGACATGTTTTATTCTTCTGCGGAATGGACCATTAAAGATCAGCCTAACACTAACACCAGTATTGTCTTTGGTGACCCAGCCATCTTTCATGTCATGCCTTGAAGACATATGTTGCAAGAAAGAGTTGAGAAAGATTTTTAAAAATTGTAATATTAACAGGAAAAGTGAATGGAGAATATTGGATAAGTATTACTGTTAATAATAAAAGTAGTGATTTAAAGATTCCTTCAAGTGATCCAGTTGGAATCCATGGAATGCATTTCAGAATTCAGTCACTGGTGCAGTCTCCATATCCTGATTTCATTGCAACAAAATTGATAACAAAAATCAGCTAACAAATTGCATTACCAATAGTTCAAGGATTATTCAGTTAATCCAGAATCATTGAAATCTACTGACAAATTTTCGGTAAACAGATACTGATTGATGTAGTTTCACTGTTCATCATCAGTCATATTAAAGGATGTACTAAAGTTCACAACTGATCGTGTTTTTATGTAAATTCTGGCAAATAGACCAGTGAAAACAACATCATGGTACAGCAAGGGTTTCCATTGGCTTGAGACTTTGACCAAACTTGGTTATATTTTTAAATGTTGTATTGGCTAATGTCTGTAATCAGCTTTTACAATGGCACCCTCTCAACTCACATTACTCACTGAATGATAAAAGATATTTACTGGTAGACCATCTATCTTATGTGGTTGTTGTTCTGGAAACCTTTTTTTCCAGCTGGTGACATTTATCCGTCCAGAGCACCTGTGATATTGTTTACTTGTGTTAATAAATAAAATGTTTTCACTCAATTTCTTATGTTCCTCTTCGCTGTGAAATAGGAATGGAGATGCATGTTAGAAATGAGTGTGATAAAAAGAAACTGCCATGGAACCAATTAAGTTGTCTTTATTTTAGAAATTGTACAACACATTATAAAATTTATACTGTTTGGCACCTGCACATGTAATCACATCCATAATATATTAAAACAAGTTAACAAAGATGTAAATAAAGCAACATATACCAGTATACAATCTCCATTTAGGAAAATGTCGTTTTTTGAAGTCCAGTATAATATTTGTGACATACAGTATGCAAAAGTAAAAATCTGCACTTAAACTTCAACACAGGAAGGACAATATTATTTGTAAGACTATTCAAGTTATTTGCACTCTGAAAGACTAGTTATACTGGAAAATATCAAAGTTATTGGCACATTAAGACTACACCATGTACATGATAAAATATAATTATTTTTTTATCACAGCTAAGCTTGAAACTTTGCAAATCCAGTAAATCTTATATTCATACATTTCAGACTTGAAAATGAAATGAACCCAAGACCAGTTTAATGTTGAAAAAATAAAACCAGTTCTTAGCTGACATCATCTTATCCATATGATATATTACCTGCAGAGCATCACTGATACTGATCTAATCCAGAGATTAATCAAATTAAATCTGCAACTCCAGTTTGGAAAGATCCTATAATTTGTTCAGAACCACCATTTTTCTCTGAACACAAATTTTTAATATTGTTCCTTTTTCACTAAATGTGGATCTTTGTTTTCCCTCTTTGGCCTCACAAGTATGGCTGACCTCAATATTATGAAGAGATATTTTACAAGTTCTTAGAGACATTTTACATGATCTTAGAGAGACATTTGACATGATCTTGGACAGAGAGACATTTTACATGATCTTTGACAGATAGACATTTTACATGAATTTAGACACTGACAGAAATTTCACTTGTTTTTTGTTTAGGTAAATCCAGAATGACATCCATGTATTCCTGGCATGAAGTAAAATTTTAATCCATGGCCAAAACCACATGCTTCATCAGACCATTCAATAGATCTACCTCAGACATGTTAACTCTATGCCATGCATTTCTGGCCTTGGATATCATGTTGCTGTGTGCTTCGTTTTCGTATTTCAGCACTGTATCTGATATAAGGTTTCCCTTTAATATTATGGGGATCCTCGTATTTCATTCTCTCAGCAGGATCAATCATATGCACCAAATTTTCATCTACTCCTGCAAGATCCGTATGTCGGAGGTTAGCTTTTAACTGTTCTAAAGGAGGTAGCCTGCCGCCTGAAGCGCTTCCGTTGAACAGATGATAATCAGGCACAGGACTGTTCATCGTCAAACGCTGACTGCTTTGTGAATACTGAGTCTGCATGTGCAGCAACGTGGTTGGATTCAAGTGCTGTTTAAACTTGTCTCCAGCCACAACTAGAGCTGGTAGACCTTTTTTAATAGCTGAACGTCCTCTGACCACTGAACCTTTACAGATCTTATCTTTTTTGTAAACATTTTTTGGTCCATTCTTTGTCTTTGTGATGGGATCAATACATAAGCTCCCCATAGACTCCTGTCCTGCAATCCAGTTCAAATCTTCTTCCACATTCTCATTAACGTCATTAAGCACTGTACCTCGATCAAGAACTGCCATTTGACGTTTTCTACGTTGCGATGAAGCAGTGCTTGCTCCGGATCTGCTCCGGATGTATCCACTGGTTGGTGAACTACGAATGTCATCACCAGTGTATGCTGATGCACTTGGATGTGAACGCTGGCTTCGCATGAGAATTTCTTGGAGTTTCTCACTACAGTGGTCTGTGGACAGTCGTGACGGACTTGTTTGTTCCGGCATGTTCACTCTGGCCTGGGACACTTGGATTGGTTCAAAGTAAACATTGCCATGGTAACCCCGCCATGCCTGCAATAGAAAAATAAGATCAAGGCCACCATTTTTAAACTTCTCTGAGAATTTGGTTGAAACATGGTGTTATCATTTAATAACAAAAGTTATCACATTCACATGAAATCCTTCAGATGATAAACTAATTTTCCATCTGAACCATTCATCACAAGTCCAGTGCCCTAACCATTATCCAACCAGGCTCCACATCTAGATTATTCCTCCTGCCTGAACCATTCATAACAAGTCCAGTGCCCAAACCATTATCCCATTGTGCTCCACATCTAGATTACTCCTGTCTGAACCATTCATCACAATTCCAGTGCCCTAACAATTCTCCCACCATGCTCTACATCTAGATTATTTCTCCTGTCTGAACCATTCATCACAAGAGTTATGCCCTAACCATTATCTCGCCATGCTCCATATCTAGATTATTCCTCCTGTCGAAACCATTCATCACAAGAGTTATGCCCTAAACATTTTTCCATCATGCTCCACATCTAGATTATTCCTCCTGTCTGGACCATTCATCACAAGTCCAGTGCCCTAACCATTATTCCACTGTCCTGGACATCTTGATTATATCCTCCTTGTCTGAACCATTCATTTATGCTTAGACCCTTACTACGCTATATATACCATAAACTTTATGTGCCCTCTTTACCCAGCCCTGAATGGGTACTGGCTACATCAGTGGATGGCTAAAAGCCTTGTAACCGTGAAATACCTGTACAAACCACCTGGTCGGATGTTCCTCTGAAAGCAAGTATGACCAGTGATACAAACTAACATTGTCAATGAAACTTTTAATTTACCTGAATTACTTTGCATTATATACAAAACTTAACCATGACAACTGCTTGCACTTATGTGAGCTATGGATATTGTAATTTCATTCACAGATATATGTTACCTTTAAGGGTGGCATGGGTACAGGTCGTTTCTGTTTGACGTAGAAGTAACGAGGGACATATATCCCATATGGTGGATCGTAAGATTCACGGAATGGAAGCTCAAACTCTGGCAGTTCTATTTCAGCTGGCATGTTGCAGTCTGACATCAACTTGACCACCCGGTGAGGACCCCCTTCCTGAGATTGTACACAGTCCCTTGGTATTTGTCTGAAATTACGAAATCCATCATTATATGTTCAGGAATTTTTTATGTGGATCAGGTAACTGAAAATGATGAATACACAAATGATGGTTATCAAAAGGGGTGGCCACCCAGACTGACCCCTCTCCTCTATCACATCACAATCCACCACAATAACTGGTATACAAAATAAACATTCACAAATATATACATTTGTGCCCCAGTCCTGATTAGGCTGACATAAGTCCCTATGTGGCATATAGTACACTGTATCTCCCAGTTGCATATGTACCTGCAGATACAGTGTAATATGCCAGAGACATGTTCTTCTGAGACCAACATTTCTTACTGACTTTGTGAACCTGGATGTGCACATTTTGAGGACAAATGTGTACACACAATGAAAGAACTTTTATTTAAATCCACTCACCACTCAATTTACACTCACCAGTCTGACTGAAAAATGAAGAAAGGTACTTCACACTGGGCACTGGTGGTAGTCTTACAGTAGTTACTCACACAAGAAGACACACATGTGCTTGTATGTGTGTTTATTTGCATATACAGTACAGAAATCATATTGCCATGCCCAAAGTTCTGACCTGTAAGTGGGGTCCCTGTTAAGAGGTTTTCCTATATACTGTGGCTGGCTTCATTTTCAAGCAATTCAAGTGAATTTAAACAATTGTCTTTTTTCCAGTGTTCTGCGAGGGATCAATTCAGATAAACATACACATATTATAACCATTATTGTATTATTATTTTACTCATGCACAAATTTTAATAATATGATGAGGGCCGTAAGTAACATTCAATGGGTAAAAATTCTTGTTCATTATTTGCAGATAATATATAAATCAGTTATAATATCAATCTTTTTCCAATCCACTTCAGGTACTGATAATGTACACAGATAATGTACTCTAGTATAAAAATGACTGTCGACCTGTGTAATTGATACACTTATGGATTTTATTTGTTGAGTAAATTACCTTCCAGAAATATTGCAAATTTGAAAACCTTATATACAAGAAGCAAACCTGAGTAAATTTTCATGACACTTACCCATGAAACATATTCTTTGCTGAATCAGCATAAAATTCCACAACAAGGTAAGAACAAGAACAGTTGTCTACCAGAGGACACTGGCCAGCTGGTAACATGTACGAGGAAGTTAGGAACAGCCAGTATTTGTTCTTGCTGGTCAGGTTGGAGGGAAAGTAAATGAGCCTGGCCAGGCCATATCTGACATGCAATGTATAACCCTACATGATATTAACCGCAAATAAACAAAGGTAAGCCTGGCCTGACTCCTGGGCAACACAGACTAAGCCTGTCTATATATTGATTACAGTCACGGTCAGCTCTGAGTATTCCCCTGGTGGGGGCTGTACTCTCTTGGTGGTCAGTCATTCACCATCAACAAAATATGAGACATACTTTCAAGTACTAACATTTAATCCACAGATAAGCAAACATACAAGGTGGCTGGTGTGCAGTTTGTGAGGTATAATAGGTTACCCTAAGTACTGCTGAGCAGATAAGGTTGTTTGAACAAAGGCTGTTGGGAATGTGAATGTAAATAGGCCAATAAGGAAACCTGCTTATAATAGTTATATACTGGATCCAGAACCACAAACCTGCTTATATACTGGACCTAGAACCACAAAACCTGCTTATATAACAGAACCAAAAACCTGCTTACATACTAGAACTGGAACCACAAATCTGCTTATACACTAGACTTAAAACCACAGACATGCTAAAATACTGGACCTAGAACCAAAAAAACCTGCATATATACTGGACCTAGAACCACAAAACCTGCTTATATCGTGGACCTAGAACCATAAACCTGCTTATATACTGAACCTAAAACCACACACCTGCTTATATATGCTGGACTTATTTCAGAGATTTAATCTGGTGTCATATCTGGTATAGTGATGAAGAACACCTGTCCATTACAGACAACTGAGCTGGTGTATGACTGGTAGAGGGACGAAGGCCACCTGTCCATTACAGACATTTAATCTGGTGCCATGACTGGTAGAGGGATAAAAGACACCTGTCTATTACAGACAACTGAGCTGGTGCTATGACCAGTAGAGGGATGAAGGACACCTGTCTATTACAGACAACTGAGCTGGTGCCATGACCAGTAGATGGATGAAGGACACCTGTCCATTATAGATATTTAATCTGGTGTCATATCTGGTATAGTGATGAAGGACACCTGTCCATTAAAGACATTTAATCTGGTGTCATACCTGGTATAGTGATGAAGGACATTTTTCTATTACAGAAATTTGAGCTGGTGCTATAACCAGTAGAGGGATGAAGGACTCCTGTCTATTACAGACAACTGAGCTGGTGCTATGACCAGTAGAGGGATGAAGGACACCTGTCTATTACAGACAACTGAGCTGGTGCTATGACCAGTAGAGGGATGAAGGACTCCTGTCTATTACAGACAACTGAGCTGGTGCTATGACCAGTAGAGGGATGAAGGACACCTGTCTATTACAGACAACTGAGCTGGTGCTATGACCAGTAGAGGGATGAAGGACTCCTGTCTATTACAGACAACTGAGCTGGTGCTATGACCAGTAGAGGGATGAAGGACACCTGTCTATTACAGACAACTGTGCTGGTGCTATGACCAGTAGAGGGATGAAGGACACCTGTCTATTACAGACAACTGAGCTGGTGCTATGACCAGTAGAGGGATGAAGGACACCTGTCCATTACAGACAACTGCGCTGGTGCTATGACCAGTAGAGGGATGAAGGACACCTGTCTATTACAGACAACTGAGCTGGTGCTATGACCAGTAGAGGGATGAAGGACACCTGTCTATTACAGACAACTGAGCTGGTGCTATGACCAGTAGAGGGATGAAGGACACCTGTCTATTACAGACAACTGAGCTGGTGCTATGACCAGTAGAGGGATGAAGGACACCTGTCCATTACAGACAACTGAGCTGGTGCTATGACCAGTAGAGGGATGAAGGACACCTGTCTATTACAGACAACTGCGCTGGTGCTATGACCAGTAGAGGGATGAAAGACACCTCTCTATTACAGACAACTGAGCTGGTGCTATGACCAGTAGAGGGATGAAGGACACCTGTCTATTACAGACAACTGTGCTGGTGCTATGACCAGTAGAGGGATGAAGGACACCTGTCTATTACAGACAACTGAGCTGGTGCTATGACCAGTAGAGGGATGAAGGACACCTGTCCATTACAGACAACTGAGCTGGTGCTATGACCAGTAGAGGGATGAAGGACACCTGTCTATTACAGACAACTGCGCTGGTGCTATGACCAGTAGAGGGATGAAGGACACCTGTCTATTACAGACAACTGAGCTGGTGCTATGACCAGTAGAGGGATGAAGGACACCTGTCCATTACAGACAACTGAGCTGGTGCTATGACCAGTAGAGGGATGAAGGACACCTGTCTATTACAGACAACTGAGCTGGTGCTATGACCAGTAGAGGGATGAAGGACACCTGTCTATTACAGACAACTGTGCTGGTGCTATGACCAGTAGAGGGATGAAGGACTCCTGTCTATTACAGACAACTGAGCTGGTGCTATGACCAGTAGAGGGATGAAGGACTCCTGTCTATTACAGACAACTGTGCTGGTGCTATGACCAGTAGAGGGATGAAGGACACCTGTCCATTACAGACAACTGAGCTGGTGCTATGACCAGTAGAGGGATGAAGGACTCCTGTCTATTACAGACAACTGAGCTGGTGCTATGACCAGTAGAGGGATGAAGGACACCTGTCTATTACAGACAACTGAGCTGGTGCTATGACCAGTAGAGGGATGAAGGACACCTGTCTATTACAGACAACTGCGCTGGTGCTATGACCAGTAGAGGGATGAAAGACACCTCTCTATTACAGACAACTGAGCTGGTGCTATGACCAGTAGAGGGATGAAGGACACCTGTCCATTACAGACAACTGCGCTGGTGCCATGACCAGTAGAGGGATGAAGGACACCTGTCCATTACAGACAACTGCGCTGGTGCCATGACCAGTAGAGGGATGAAGGACACCTGTCCATTACAGACAACTGCGCTGGTGCCATGACCAATAGAGTGATGAAGGACACCTGTCCATTACAGACAACTGCGCTGGTGCTATGGCTGGTAGAGGGATGAAGGACACCTGTCCATTACAGACATTTAAGCTGGTGTCATAACTGGAATAGTGATGAAGGACATTTTTCTATTACAGAAATTGGAGATGGTGCTATGAAAGGTATAGGGATGAAGGACATTTGTATATTACAGAAATTGGAGCTGGTGCTATGACCAGTAGAGGGATGAAGGACACCTGTCCATTACAGATATCTGAGCTGGTGCCATGACTGGTATAGGGATGAAGGACACCTGTCTATTACAGACAACTGCGCTGGTGCTATGACCAGTAGAGGGATGAAGGACACCTGTCCTTTACAGACAACTGCGCTGGTGCCATGACTGGTATAGTGATGAAGGACACCTGTCTATTACAGACATTGGAGCTACTGCTATGACCAGTATAAGGATAAAGGACACCTGTCCATTAAAGACATTTAATCTGGTGCTATGGCTGATAGAGGGATGAAGGACACCTGTCTATTACAATCATTAGAGCTGGTGTATGACTGGTAGAGGGATGAAGGACACCAGTCTATTACAGACATTAAATCTGGTGCCATGACTGGTATAGGGATGAAGGACACCTGTCTATTACAGACATTGGAGCTACTGCTATGACCAGTATCAGGATAAAGGACACCTGTCCATTCAAGACATTTATTCTGGTGCTATGGCTGGAAGAAGGATTAAGGGCACCTGTCTATTACAGACATTAAATCTGGTGCCATAACACGTATAGGGATGAAGGACACCTGTCTATTACAGACATTTGAGCTACTGCTATGACCAGTATAAGGATAAAGGACACCTGTCCATTAAAGACATTTATTCTGGTGCTATGGCTGGTAGAGGGATTAAGTGCACCTGTCTATTACAATCATTAGAGCTGGTGTATGACTGGTAGAGGGATGAAGGACACCTGTCTATAACAGACATTTAATCTGGTGCCATGACTGGTATAGTGATGAAGAACACCTGTCTATAACAGTCATTGGAGCTGGTGCTATGACTGGTAGGGGGATGAAGGACACCTGTCTATTACAGACATTAAATCTGGTGCCATAACTGGTATAGGGATGAAGGACACCTGTCTATTACAGACATTGGAGCTACTGCTATGACCAGTATAAGGATAAAGGACACCTGTCCATTAAAGACATTTATTCTGGTGCTATGGCTGGTATAGGGATTAAGGGCACCTGTCTATAACAGTCATTGGAGCTGGTGCTATGACTGGTAGGGGGATGAAGGACACCTGTCTATTACAGACATTTAATCTGGTGCCATAACTGGTATAGGGATGAAGGACATCTGTCCATTAAAGACATTAAATTTGTGTCATAACTGGTATAGTGATGAAGAACACTTGTCTATTACAATCATTAGAGCTGGTGTATGGCTGGTAGGGGGATGAAGGACACCTGTCTATTACAGACATTTAATCTGGTGCCATGACTGGTATAGTGATGAAGAACACCTGTCTATAACAGTCATTGGAGCTGGTGCTATGACTGGTAGGGGGATGAAGGACACCTGTCTATTAGAGACATTTAATCTGGTGCCATAACTGGTATAGGGATGAAGGACATCTGTCCATTAAAGACATTAAATTTGTGTCATAACTGGTATAGTGATGAAGAACACTTGTCTATTACAGTCATTGGAGCTGGTGCCATAACTGGTATAGGGATGAAGGACATCTGTCCATTAAAGACATTAAATTTGGTGTCATAACTGGTATAGTGATTAAGAACACTTGTCTATTTCAGTCATTGGAGCTGGTGCCATGACTGGAATAGGGATGAAGGACATCTGTCTATTACAGACATTGGAGCTGCTGCTATGACCAGTATAAGGATAAAGGACACCTGTCCATTCAAGACATTTATTCTGGTGCTATGGCTGGTAGAGGGATTAAGGGCACCTGTCTATTACAGACATTAAATCTGGTGCCATAACACGTATAGGGATGAAGGACACCTGTCTATTACAGACATTAAATCTGGTGCCATAACTGGTATAGGGATGAAGGACACCTGTCTATTACAGACATTGGAGCTACTGCTATGACCAGTATAAGGATAAAGGACACCTGTCCATTAAAGACATTTATTCTGGTGCTATGGTTGGTAGAGGGATTAAGGGCACCTGTCTATTACAATCACTGGAGCTGGTGTATGACTGGTAGAGGGATGAAGGACACCTGTCTATTACAGACATTAAAATTGGTGCCATAACTGGTATAGGGATGAAGGACACCTGTCTATTACAATCATTGGAGCTGGTGTATGACTGGTAGAGGGATGAAGGACACCTGTCTATTACAGACATTAAATCTGGTGCCATGACTGGTATAGGGATGAAGGACACCTGTCTATTACAATCATTAGAGCTGGTGTATGGCTGGTAGAGGGATGAAGGACACCTGTCTATTACAGACATTAAATCTGGTGCCATGACTGGTATAGGGATGAAAGACACCTGTCTATTACAGTCATTGGAGCTGGTGCCATGACTGGTATAGTGATGAAGGACACCTGTCTATTACAGACATTGGAGCTACTGCTATGACCAGTATAAGGATAAAGGACACCTGTCCATTCAAGACATTTAATCTGGTGCTATGGCTGGTAGAGGGATTAAGGGCACCTGTCTATTACAATCATTAGAGCTGGTGTATGACTGGTAGAGGGATGAAGGACACCTGTCTATTACAGACATTGGAGCTACTGCTATGACCAGTATAAGGATAAAGGACACCTGTCCATTCAAGACATTTAATCTGGTGCTATGGCTGGTAGAGGGATTAAGGGCACCTGTCTATTACAATCATTAGAGCTGGTGTATGACTGGTAGAGGGATAAAGGACACCTGTCTATTAAAGAGATTTTCACTAAAGGCAAAGTACCATATCTATTGCCATCTGTAAAACAGAGGTTCTAATGTGTAACAGCACACAGACATACATAATTATCTCCACCTGTCCTATAGGTGGAGAAATTTGTTTTTGACATTATTTTTATTCTTCTTGCTTATTATTCTGCAACTTTTTCGTCTGATTTTACTCATACTTACTATGGATATACCCTACTATATTTCGAATAATATGACCTAGTTTCAGTGACCTTGACCTATTTTTGAAGATCACAGGGGTAAAAAAGTATGATTTTTTTCAGATTTCAATGTTGCTTTTTTCTCAATTATAAGGAGTACAGACAAATTGGTTTAAATCATTCCATAATATTTGATTTCCAACATAACTTGGGATTCTGCATCAAATTTACTCATGCAGAACTGTATGAAATACATGACTCAGCACTTTTCAATTAGGCTATGATTCAGGGTAACTGATATGACTTAGAAAGTTGAAAACTTTACAGTCATGTGCCCTTTACAATGTAGGAGTGCAGAGGCAAGTTTTGTAGCGATATCTTTAACAGTTTTGGAATAATATGCAAATTACAAAAATGTGACATCAGCATTTTCAGCTCATCTCTGAAAACACAAGAAAGAACGGCCAAATTTCATTTTTCAAACTCAACTATAGTTGTTCCAAACTTTTAGAGGTGGATAAATGATCAGGGGGAGATTTGCTGATAGGGTATGGGGAGGGGGAAGGTGGGGGGGGGGGGGGGGGGGATAGGTGGAAATTCATGCCTGTCCCATGACAGTTACAGAAGTCTAGTTATGTATTTGATTCTGAATCTAGATCACTCAAACTTATCATCAACTCCCTCGCCTCAAGACTCTACCAATACAACTTAAATTTCAAAAAGTTTCTACTAATATTTGGAGAGGCATCCCCCATCCCATATATCTTCTGCAGGTGTGCAGACCTGTGGAGAATGTGATTACAAGTGGAATCACAAAAATGAAGCCCACTTGAACTGCATCCTCATAGAAAGAACACTAAAAGTGGTGTCCAACACTTAAAGTTAAAGGAAGGACAGACGGTGGGTAAACCATAATAACTTCCTGGGCCATCAAAGACAGGGGTATAGTAAAAATCACAGTAATCAAAGTTGGAACTAACCTGTTACCAAATGACTCCAGCAGCTTTTGAGACCATTAACACCAGCTCATGCCAGACTACAGCCAAGAAATAATAGCTCAGTATGGACCACTTAACAGCGATCACACCAAATGACTACTTCTTTATGCACGAGTAGTAAAAATGTGACTCTGTGCACATAGATATTTACCCAGGGATTTTAACATTCCGTCCATTGCTATTGAACCAATAATATGTGTGAAATGTATGTTTACATATGTCAGAAACTCTTAGAGGCCCATTGTAGCATTCATGGGTAACTGCGTACAAAAGTGCTTTATGGTGAATGTTTTGATTTGTAAACAGGCAGCCCACAACACAGCTGACTGCAAAGACCATCCAATAACTACAAAAAGGGGAACATTAGTATATGTGTTCATAGTTGAGAGAGGGTGAACGTGTGTTTGGTTAATATGCGCTGAGTCGCATGCCTTACCAGAATAAGACAATCTCCTATCAGACTGCCCACAAAGAATGAGTGTTTACCTATACATTGTCCCTGAGGGAGTCCCAGCTTAGAATTAATATCATGCCTCTGGTGTATTTGCCGTGACACACTTGGTGTCATGTCATTGGTCCTGGGGTGTACTAGACCTCTTTATGATATAGCAGTGGGGAGTATGTCACCATAACAGTCTCCATCACAGATATAAATTAAAGAATTATATTCTGGTATATGAGACCATATGACAGGGCTTAACCTCTGATAGCACTAGCCCAGTCTGGCAAGTAACATCTAGCCTTTTCCGGCCCTACATGAAATTCACATGCCCTGCAACAATCAGTGATTGCACCCACAAACACAAACTGATGGTGCCACATGTAGTACAGATAAATGTACACGTAGTTTTTTATCTATATACATATATATATATATATGTCTAAAAAAGAGAGAAAAAGAATTGTAAAAATTAGAACAAGGCCTACAGGCCTAATGTGAACCTGTGCAGAGTTTGGGAGTATGAATGGAGGTTTATTTTTAAAATTTAATATTGATCCTACTAAGTCCTGCATATATCTACCTTAGTCATGATTTCAGTAAAATGGACATTTCCGACCTGCAAGTTTCAGACTAGGTCATTTTAAAACTAGAATATGGGTAGTCGACAAACGACTATGTGTATCCGCAGAAATCAGAGTGGGATGGGTGAAGTGAGGCATGGATTAAGTGGCATGGGGAATAGAGTGAGGTGTGTTCCACATTAGCATGGATGTCTGCAGTGCAAAAGTGAATGTTAAACCACTGCTGAGATATGAGTAATTTTATCCCAAGGCAGATGAACAGATGGACCGTGTTCATAAGTGGTTCCAGGTGGCGCCAAGGCAGATGACCAGATGGATGCTGTGCATAAATGGTTGCAGGTGGCGCCACCAGTTTTGCCTATGATGAAGAGCTATGTGAGATCTATACACATCCAATTGGTAAAACGGTTCCAGAGATATGAGCTTGGATGTCTGCAGAGTAAACCTGAATGCAGGTGGCATCTTCTGTCATAAAATCGAGAAAGCTGTCCAGGAAGTATGAACCTGCAAAATTTCAGGTGGATAAGTCAAACCACTGCTGAAGTTTGAGTGATTTTATCCCAAGGCACATGAACAGATGGGTGCTGTGAATTAATGGTTGCAGGTGGCACCTACAGTTTTGCCTATGATGAAGAGCAATGTGAGATCTATACACATGCCAAATTTTTGCCAAATCGGTCAAACGGTTCCCGAGATATATGCTTGGATGTCTGCAGAGTAAATGTGAATGTTGGTGGTGCCACCTGTCATAAAATCAAGAAAGCTGTGCACGAGGTATAAACCTGCCAAATGTCAGGTGGATAAGTCAAACCACTGCTGAGATTTGAGTGATTTTATCCAAAGGCACATGAACAGATGGGTGCTGTGCATTAAGGGTTGCAGGTGGCACCACCAGTTTTGCCTATGATGAAGAGTTATGTGAGATCTATACACATGCAAAATTTTGGCCCAATCGGTCAAACGGTTCCCGAGTTATGAGCTTGTATGTCTGCAGGGTAAACGTGAATATAGGTGGTGCCACCTGTCATAAAATCAATAAAAGGTGTCCAGGATGTATAAACCTGTAAAATTTCAGGTGGAAAAGTCAAACCACTGCTGAGATATGAGTAATATTATCCCAAGGCAGATGAACAGATGGACACTGTGTACAAGTGGTTGCAGGTGGCGCCACCAGTTTTGCCTATGATGAAGAGTTTTGTGAGATCTATACACATGCAAAATTTTGGCCCAATCGGTCAAATGGTTCCCGAGATATGAGCTCGGATGTCTGCAGAGTAAATGTGAATGTAGGTGGTGCCACCTGTCATAAAATCGAGAAAGCTGTCCAGGATGTATAAACCTACAAAATTTCAGGTGGATATGTCAAACCACTGCTGAGATATAAGTGATTTTATTCCAAGGCACATGAACAGATGGGTGAAGTGCACTAATGGTTGCAGGCGGCACGACCAGTTTTGCCTATGATGAAGAGCTATGTGAGATCTATACACATGCAAAATTTAGGCCCAATCGGTCAAACAGTTCCCGAGATATGAGCTTGGATGTCTGCAGAGTAAACATGAATGTAGGTGGCGCCACCTGTCATAAAATCAAGAAACCTGTCCAGGATGTATAAACCTGCAAAATTTCAGGTGGACAAGTCAAACCACTGCTGAGATTTGAGTGATTTTATCCCAAGGCAGATGACCAGATGGGTGCTGTGCATAAATGGTTGCAGGTGGCGCCACCAGTTTTGCCTATGATGAAGAGCAATGTGAGATCTATACACATGCAAAATTTTTGCCCAATCGGTCAAACGGTTCCCGAGATATGAGCTTGGATGTATGCAGAGTAAATGTGAATGTAGGTGGGGCCACCTGTCATAAAATCGAGAAAGCTGTCCAGGATGTATAAACCTGCAAAATTTCAGATGAATAAGTCAAACCACTGCTGAGATATGAGTGATATAATCCCAAGGCAGATGAACAGATGAACGCTGTGCAAAAATGGTTGCAGGTTGTGCCACCATTTTTAATGTATGTTATAAAGCTATCAAAGGGCTACATTTGTGCAAATTTTTAGCCTGATCGGTCAAATGGTTCCTGAGATATGAGGGTTTATGTGTGGAAATAGACGCACAAATGGACGCTGGGTAGCGAGGAAAGATCAGAGGTCAACCAAAAATGAGGGCGCAGCAGTTCACATGTAATCTGATGATAAACCTAATTTGCTTAAAATGCAAACCAAGTTTTTTCAAACAGTTGAAAGATATAGTTCCAATAATCTGGGAATTCTGCAACTAAACATTGTGTCTAGACGTATAGATGCTGTGTCTAGACGTCTAGACACATTGTCTAGACACCCCCCCCCCCCCAAGCCAGTTCAGTTGCCATGGTGATGTCTGGACCCCACCTGTTTGTACTCAGTGACCTCTTGACTTGGCTGCTGAAAGTCAGCATGTTGTCAAATCTGTTTTCAAATACAGAAAGCCTTTTTCAATTGGCTACAATGTGTTTTTAAAACTGTATTTACCCAAGCTATTCTTATAAAACTGGCAGAACCCTACCATAGAATAATTCTTGTAAAGTTTAAACCAATCAGCTTAACAGTTTCATCATAAATCAGTGTATAAGCTAGAAGAAATTAAAATTACATTTTTGCTTGTAAAAAACACATCAATGTAGGTGGCATCACCAATACCTCAAAATCAGATATGACATATGTGACAAACATTGGTATAAAATTTGGTGATTATAGCTTTAGCCGTTTCTGAGATTTTAATTTTAGTGTGCTTTTTTGGACAGATGACTAAGTTCAACCTCCTGTAACTCTGCCAAAAATCCCTGAACTGGAACCATTCGAACAAACTTGAGAGAGATTGTTCCAGGGATCATTTATGTGAAATATTGGACAATTTGGCTGGACATTTTCAGAGAAGAAGATTGTTAAAGGTTTTTAAGCTTTTTCTCAATAAAATTTAAATTAATGCAGATACCCAATAATAAGCTCCAGGGCACCAAGTTTCACATGTGACTAATTCCTACATGTAATATTTGGAGCTGCTAGCTCCAACGGTTTCTGACTTACAGCCATGGACGGCGGAAAGCCAGCCCTGGACAGCTGACAGCAGACGGCTGACGATGGACGGACGACGCAGCGCCATTGAATAAGCTTACAGGTTTGCTAAAAAAATAAAGGTAGTGCCACCAATCTTTTGCAACTGATGAAACTGTCCATGATCATGCAATCAATGCATTTGTTATTAAGACAGGAGCTTCTGTATAAAATTTTATATTATTCTTGTTTTTACAAACATTGTCCAAATTTCAGGTGTCCAAGTAGATTTTTTCATGCCAGTGGTTATGATTGGTGGCTTGCAAATGGATGGCCTGACAGCACAATGGACCTATGGCATGACAGACAGATGACAGGCAAAGCTTGAGTGATCGCTATATAGCTCAGATAACTTTCAGTCAGCCGAGCTAAAATGTCCAGTGCTTAACAAATGGCAATGTGACAATGGCTGCCACCTTTTGTAATTTAACTGACCTTGTGTGAAAATTATATTACTTTTGCAAATGTTGTGCTGTTTATGCAAAATTAATGAAGTTAATGTGCATTTTTATTCATGATAATCTGAAAACTTTAGAATATATGGTAAAATTGAAAAAGAGTTCCTGTAATGACAAGTAGCTTTCTCTTGGTTATCTACTACATGTCATGGACAAGCTCAGTTAGATTAAGCTTGTGCAAATTTAGCTATTTTTAACTACTTAGTTCAATCATTTACCTGCTATATGAGTCAAAATGCAAGAATTGCATGGATAAATTTGTCATCATTTTCTATTCTAGAAGACAAATTCAAGCCTTTTATGCTACTTTCCACTGACAGGAATGTCTAAGAAAGCAAACACCAGTTATTTTTTCTTTTAATACCCACTCCCTTTTAATTAAAATTAGTTTCCATGGCCGACTAAATATTCTAAAACAGTTTTACAGAAATGACCAGCCAAAGTACACATACAGAAATCTGGGATTTTTTTTATGAATATACCTTTTTATGTAATGATACAATGATTTTTTAGATCAATAGACTTATCTTATGATTCATCAGAATTACACAATTGTTTACATGAACTTATAACCAGAGGTCTGAATCAAAATTCCTGTCATATGTAGATGTAAACACTACAGTACCTTGTACTGCATTAAAACATATGGAAAATGTTAAACTGATAATAAAGTTAATTATATGAAAAGATGGTGAGTTATTTATTTGAATATTTGCTTCTGAAATTAATACTTAAACCCTGAAAAGGTTTTAACTGAATTTATTTTAGGAGCAAGGCAATGTTGCATAACGTGGCTCCATCTGTGAGCAAAACAGGAAATGATTATTATCTCATCCAGATCCACTCTGAACCGAGCTGAACCTACACTATGACACACTACAGACTCGGGGCTATACTTTCATGTATTCTCCTGCTTTTTTCACTTCAGATAAGCATTTTTATTGTTTTCATTTTTTTTTACTTTTTTTAAAAATCAACCTTGTATTAGGGCTGTAACAGGTACCAGTTTTGGACTCAAATATGTACCAGATAGGCATTACCTGACTAGACTCTAGTACTCAATGCAAAGGAAACTCTGTGAAAATATAATTGGACATCAGTTTACCAGTAAAACATATGTACAAACTTGACCTGATGATGACTTAAATTTTGGCAAGAAAACAGGCATTAAATACTAGGCTAATTAGTTTTTTTTTTCAAAGTTGTTTGAAATGACTAGCACAGGTTTACAAATAAAGCTGTAAGCCCTAAAGTAATTAATTAATAAAGTGAGTAAGTTCGCAGTAATATTCAGATATTCACCTACACACATACAAGGACAAATTTTGGACTTATTGTGCAACTATTACCTGGACTCAAGTGTTTGAGTACTCCTCCCAGCCCTATCAAACATTCCCATACACATACAATCTTTTTTTTGTGCATTCAAGTGTTATTATCAGTTCATAAGATACCCAGAAGGTGTCAGCACATGCACTCACTCGTTATACCAAGCTTTTTACCAGGGTTGGGGAGATATATATTAACTGAGATGTGGAATGTTGGCTCCTTTTTTAATATAGGTTTTCAGTGGAAACTATCTCTGAAGATATGCACAAATTTATTTTGCATTCATGTTGTGGTCCTGTGCTTGTGGCAAGAAATTAATACCCTGGTATGTTTACCTTGAAGACCTGGTCAGTGATGATATTAACATTGTGAACCAGAATGAGATGCAGGGGCATTCAGGTTTTCGATGATATTTGGCTGGATTCAGACCATTAACCCATCCTGATCACCTGACCAACAGACCATTAACCTTACCTGATTACCTGACCAACAGACCATTTATTTGTCCTGATCACCTGACCAACAGACCATTCATCCATTGTACATGATCTCCTGACCAACAGATCATTAACCCATCCTGGTCACCTGACCAACAGACCATTAACCTGTCCAGATCACCTGACCAACAGACCATTAACCCATCCTGATCACCTAACCAACAGACCATTATCCCATCCTGGTCACCTGACCAACAGACCATCAACCCGTCCTGATAACCTGACCAACAGACCATTCACCCATCCAGATCACCTGACCAACAGACCATTCACCTGTCTTGATCACCTGACCAACAGACCATTCACCCATCCAGATCACCTGACCAACAGACCATTCACCTGTCTTGATCACCTGACCAACTGACCATTAACCTGTCCTGATCACCTGCCCAACAGACGATTAACCTGTCCCGGTCACCTGACCAACAGACCATTATCCCATCCTGATAACCTGACCAACAGACAATTCACCCATCCTGATCACCTGACCAACAGACCATTCACCCATCCTGATCACCTGACCAACAGACCATTCACCCATCCTGATCACCTGACCAACAGAGCATTATAACCCATCCTGCTCACCTGACCAACAGAGCATTATAACCCATCCTGATCACCTGACCAACAGACCATTCACCCATCCTGATCACCTGACCAACAGACCATTATCCCGTCCTGATCACCTGACCAACAGACCATTATCCCGTCCTGATCACCTGACCAACAGACCATTATCCCGTCCTGATCACCTGACCAACAGACCATTATCCCGTCCTAATCACCTGACCAACAGACCATTCACCCATCCAGATAACCTTACCAACAGACCATTCACCCATCCTGATCACCTGACCAACTGACCATTAACCTGTCCTGATCACCTGACCAACAGACCATTAACCCATCCTGGTCCCCTGACCAACAGACCATTATCCCGTCCTGATCACCTGACCAACAGACCATTATCCCGTCCTGATCACCTGACCAACAGACCATTATCCCGTCCTGATCACCTGACCAACAGACCATTATCCCGTCCTGACCACCTGACCAACAGACCATTCACCCATCCTGATCACCTGACCAACAGATCATTAACCCATCCTGACCACCTGACCAATAACCTGTCCTGATCACCTGACCAACAGACCATTAACCCATCCTGATCACCTAACCAACAGACCTTTAACCCATCCTACATGATCACCTGACCAACAGAAGATTCACCCATCCTACATGATCACCTGACCAACAGACCATTCACCCATCCTGACCACCTGACCTACAGACCATTAACCCATCCTGACCTACAGACCATTAACCCATCCTGACCAACAGACCATTAACCCATCCTCGTCACCTGACCAACAGACCATTCACCCATCCAGATCACCTGACCAACAGACCATTCACCCATCCTGATCACCTGACCAACAGACCATTAACCAATCCTGGTCACCTGCCCAACAGACCATTAACCTGTCCTGGTAACCTGTCCTGACCACCTGACCAACAGACCATTCAACCATCCTGATCACCTGACCAACAGAGCATTATAACCCATCCTGATCACCTGACCAACAGAAAATTCACCCATCCTGGTCACCTGACCAACAGACCATCAACCCGTCCTGATAACCTGACCAACAGACGATTCACCCATCCAGATCACCTGACCAACAGACCATTCACCTGTCTTGATCACCTGACCAACAGACCATTCACCCATCCAGATCACCTGACCAACAGACCATTCACCCATCCAGATCACCTGACCAACAGACCGTTCACCTGTCTTGATCACCTGACCAACTGACCATTAACCTGTCCTGATCACCTGCCCAACAGACCATTAACCGGTCCTGGTCACCTGACCAACAGACCATTATCCCATCTTGATAACCTGACCAACAGACCATTCATCCATCCTGATCACCTGACCAACAGACCATTCACCCATCCAGATCACCTGACCAACAGACCATTCACCCATCCTGATCACCTGACCAACAGACCATTCACCCATCCAGATCACCTGACCAACAGACCATTCACCCATCCTGATCACCTGACCAACAAACCATTAACCAATCCTGGTCACCTGCCCAACAGACCATTAACCTGTCCTGGTAACCTGTCCTGACCACCTGACCAACAGACCATTCAACCATCCAGATCACCTGACCAACAGAGCATTATAACCCATCCTGATCACCTGTACAACAGAAAATTCACCCATCCTGGTCACCTGACCAACAGACCATCAACCCGTCCTGATAACCTGACCAACAGACGATTCACCCATCCAGATCACCTGACCAACAGACCATTCACCTGTCTTGATCACCTGACCAACAGACCATTCACCCATCCAGATCACCTGACCAACAGACCATTCACCCATCCAGATCACCTGACCAACAGACCGTTCACCTGTCTTGATCACCTGACCAACTGACCATTAACCTGTCCTGATCACCTGCCCAACAGACCATTAACCGGTCCTGGTCACCTGACCAACAGACCATTATCCTATCTTGATAACCTGACCAACAGACGATTCACCCATCCAGATCACCTGACCAACAGACCATTCACCTGTCTTGATCACCTGACCAACAGACCATTCACCCATCCAGATCACCTGACCAACAGACCATTCACCCATCCAGATCACCTGACCAACAGACCGTTCACCTGTCTTGATCACCTGACCAACTTACCATTAACCTGTCCTGATCACCTGCCCAACAGACCATTAACCGGTCCTGGTCACCTGACCAACAGACCATTATCCCATCTTGATAACCTGACCAACAGACCATTCACCCATCCTGATCACCTGACCAACAGACCATTCACCCATCCAGATCACCTGACCAACAGACCATTCACCCATCCTGATCACCTGACCAACAGACCATTAACCAATCCTGGTCACCTGCCCAACAGACCATTAACCTGTCCTGGTAACCTGTCCTGACCACCTGACCAACAGACCATTCAACCATCCTGATCACCTGACCAACAGAGCATTATAACCCATCCTGATCACCTGACCAACAGAAAATTCACCCATCCTGGTCACCTGACCAACAGACCATCAACCCGTCCTGATAACCTGACCAACAGACGATTCACCCATCCAGATCACCTGACCAACAGACCATTCACCTGTCTTGATCACCTGACCAACAGACCATTCACCCATCCAGATCACCTGACCAACAGACCATTCACCCATCCAGATCACCTGACCAACAGACCGTTCACCTGTCTTGATCACCTGACCAACTGACCATTAACCTGTCCTGATCACCTGCCCAACAGACCATTAACCGGCCCTGGTCACCTGACCAACAGACCATTATCCCATCTTGATAACCTGACCAACAGACCATTCACCCATCCTGATCACCTGCCCAACAGACCATTAACCGGCCCTGGTCACCTGACCAACAGACCATTATCCCATCTTGATAACCTGACCAACAGACCATTCACCCATCCTGATCACCTGACCAACAGACCATTCACCCATCCAGATCACCTGACCAACAGACCATTCACCCATCCTGATCACCTGACCAACAGACCATTCACCCATCCAGATCACCTGACCAACAGACCATTCACCCATCCTGATCACCTGACCAACAGACCATTAACCAATCCTGGTCACCTGCCCAACAGACCATTAACCTGTCCTGGTAACCTGTCCTGACCACCTGACCAACAGACAATTCAACCATCCTGATCACCTGACCAACAGAGCATTATAACCCATCCTGATCACCTGAACAACAGAAAATTCACCCATCCTGGTCACCTGACCAACAGACCATCAACCCGTCCTGATAACCTGACCAACAGACGATTCACCCATCCAGATCACCTGACCAACAGACCATTCACCTGTCTTGATCACCTGACCAACAGACCATTCACCCATCCAGATCACCTGACCAACAGACCATTCACCCATCCAAATCACCTGACCAACAGACCGTTCACCTGTCTTGATCACCTGACCAACTGACCATTAACCTGTCCTGATCACCTGCCCAACAGACCATTAACCGGTCCTGGTCACCTGACCAACAGACCATTATCCCATCTTGATAACCTGACCAACAGACCATTCACCCATCCTGATCACCTGACCAACAGACCATTAACCCATCCTGACCACCTGACAAACAGACCTTTAACCCGTCCAGATCACCTGACCAACACACCATTAACACATCCTGGTCACCTGGTCAACAGACCATTAATCCATCCAGATCACCTGACCATTATCCCATTCTGATCACATGACCAACAGATCATTATCCCGTTCTGATCACCTGACCAACAGACCATTATCCCGTCCTGATCACCTGACCAAAAGATCATTAACCCATCCTGACCACCTGACCAATAACCTGTCCTGATCACCTGACCAACAGACCATTAACACATCCTGATCACCTAACCAACAGACCTTTAACCCATCCTACATGATCACCTGACCAACAGAAGATTCACCCATCCTACATGATCACCTGACCAACAGACCATTCACCCATCCTGACCACCTGACCTACAGACCATTAACCCATCCTGACCAACAGACCATTAACCCATCCTAGTCACCTGACCAACAGACCATTAACCCATCCAGATCACCTGACCAACAGACCATTATTCCATCCTGATAACCTGACCTTTATCCCATTCTGATCACATGACCAACAGATCATTATCTTGTTCTGATCACCTGACCAACAGACCATTATCCCGTCCTGATCACCTGACCAACAGACCATTAACCCATCCTGACCACCTGACCAACTGACCATTAACCTGTCCTGATCACCTGACCAACAGACCATTAACCCATCCTGATCACCTGACCAACAGACCTTAAACCCATCCTACATGATCACCTGACCAACAGAAGATTCACCCATCCTACATGATCACCTGACCAACAGACCATTCACCCATCCTGACCACCTGACCAACAGACCATTATTCCATCCTGATCACCTGACCTTTATCCAATTCTGATCACATGACCAACAGATCATTATCTTGTTCTGGTCACCTGACCAACAGACCATTATCCCGTCCTGATCATCTGACCAACAGACCATTAACCCATCCTGACCACCTGACCAACTGACCATTAACCTGTCCTGATCACCTGACCAACAGACCATTAACCCATTCTGATCACCTGACCAACAGACCTTTAACCCATCCTACATGATCACCTGACCAACAGACCATTCACCCATCCAGACCACCTGACCTACAGACCATTCACCCATCCTGGTCACCTGACCAACTGACCATTAACCTGTCCTGATCACCTGACAAACAGAGCATTATAACCCGTCCTGATCACCTAACCAACCGACCTTTAACCCATCCAACATGATCACATGACCAACAGAAGATTCATGCATCCTACATGATCACCTGACCAACAGACCATTCACCCATCCTGACCACCTGACCTACAGACCATTAACCCATCCTGACCTACAGACCATTAACCCATCCTAACCAACAGACCATTAACCCATCCTGGTCACCTGACCAACAGACCTTTAACCCGTCCAGATCACCTGACCAACACACCATTAACACATCCTGGTCACCTGATCAACAGACCATTAACCCATCCAGATCACCTGACCATTATCCAATTCTGATCACATGACCAACAGATCATTATCCCGTTCTGATCACCTGACCAACAGACCATTATCCCGTCCTGATCACCTGACCAACAGATCATTAACCCATCCTGACCAACTGACCATTAACCTGTCCTGATCACCTGCCCAACAGACCATTAACCTGTCCTGACCACCTGACCAACAGACCATTCACCCATCCTGATCACCTGACCAACAGACCATTAACCCATCCTGACCACCTGACAAACAGACCGTTAACCCGTCCAGATCACCTGACCAACACACCATTAACACATTCTGGTCACCTGATCAACAGACCATTAACCCATCCAGATCACCTGACCATTATCCCATTCTGATCACATGACCAACAGATCATTATAACGTTCTGATCACCTAACCAACAGACCATTATCCCGTCCTGATCACCTGACCAACAGATCATTAACCCATCCTGACCACCTGACCAATAACCTGTCCTGATCACCTGACCAAGAGACCATAAACCCATCCTGATCACCTAACCAACCGACCTTTAACCCATCCTACATGATCACCTGACAAACAGACGATTCACCCATCCTACATGATCACCTGACCAACAGACCATTCACCCATCCTGACCACCTGACCATTAACCCATCCTGACCTACAGACCATTAACCCATCCTGACCAACAGACCAATAACCCATCCTGATCACCTGACCAACAGACCATTAACCTATCCAGATCACCTGACCAACAGACCATTATCCCATCCTGATCACCTGACCAACAGACCATTATCCCATCCTGACCACCTGACCTACAGACCATTAACCCATCCTGACCTACAGACCATTAACCCATCCTGACCAACAGACCATTCACCCATCCTGACCACCTGACCTACAGACCATTCACCCATCCTGACCAACAGACCATTAACCCATCCTGACCAACAGACCATTAACCCATCCTGATCACCTGACCAACAGACAATTAACCCATCCTGACCAACAGACTATTAACCCGTCCAGATCACTTGACCAACAGACTACTAACCCATCCTGGTAACTTGCCCAACAGACCATTAACCTGTCCTGGTCACCTGACAAACAGACCATTAACCTGTCCTGACCACCTGACCAACAGACCATTCACCCATCCTGATCACCTGATCAACAGACCATTAACCCGTCCAGATCACATGACCAACAGACCATTAACCCATCCTGACCACCTGACAAACAGATCATTAACCCGTCCAGATCACTTGACTAACAGAGCATTACAACCCATCCTGGTCACCTGACCAACAGACCATTAACCCATCCTGGTCACCTGCCCAACAGACCATTAACCATTCCTGGTAACCTGTCCTGACCACCTGACCAACAGACCATTCACCCATGCTGATCACCTGACCATCAGACCATTAACCCATCCTGACCACCTGACAAACAGACCTTTAACCCGTCCAGATCACCTGACCAACACACCATTAACACATCCTGGTCACCTGATCAACAGACCATTAACCCATCCAGATCACTTGACCATTATCCCATTCTGATCACATGACCAACAGATCATTATCCCGTTCTGATCACCTAACCAACAGACCATTATCCCGTCCTGATCACCTGACCAACAGATCATTAACCCATCCTGACCACCTGACCAATAACCTGTCCTTATCACCTGACCAACAGACCATTAACCCGTCCTGATCACCTAACCAACCGACCTTTAACCCATCCTACATGATCACATGACCAACAGAAGATTCATGCATCCTACATGATCACCTGACCAACAGACCATTCACCCATCCTGACCACCTGACCTACAGACCATTAACCCATCCTGAGCTACAGACCATTAACCCATCCTGACCAACAGACCATTAACCCATCCTGGTCACCTGACCAACAGACCTTTAACCCGTCCAGATCACCTGACCAACACACCATTAACACATCCTGGTCACCTGATCAACAGACCATTAACCCATCCAGATCACCTGACCATTATCCAATTCTGATCACATGACCAACAGATCATTATCCCGTTCTGATCACCTGACCAAC
This sequence comes from Sipunculus nudus, assembly GCA_026874595.1. Classification (NCBI taxonomy): domain Eukaryota; kingdom Metazoa; phylum Annelida; class Sipuncula; order Golfingiida; family Sipunculidae; genus Sipunculus; species Sipunculus nudus. Next base: position 26,414,896 of record CM049315.1, read on the forward strand.
AGACCATTATCCCGTCCTGATCACCTGACCAACAGATCATTAACCCATCCTGACCACCTGACCAATAACCTGTCCTGATCACCTGACCAACAGACCATTTACCCATCCTGATCACCTAACCAACAGACCTTTAACCAATCCTACATGATCACCTGACCAACAGAAGATTCACCCATCCTACATGATCACCTGACCAACAGACCATTCACCCATCCTGACCACCTGACCTACAGACCATTAACCCATCCTAACCTACAGACCATTAACCCATCCTGACCAAAAGACCATTAACCCATCCTGGTCACCTGACCAACAGACCATTAACCTATCCAGATCACCTAACCAACAGACCATTATTCCATCCTGATCACCTGACCAACACACCATTATCCCATCCTGACCACCTGACCTACAGACCATTAACCCATCCTGACCTACAGACCATTAACCCATCCTGACCAAAAGACCATTCACCCATCCTGGTCACCTGACCAACTGACCATTAACCTGTCCTGATCACCTGACCAACAGAGCGTTATAACCCATCCTGATCACCTGACCAACAGACCATTAACCCATCCTGGTCACCTGACCAACAGACCATTAACCCATCCTGGTCACCTGCCCAACAGACCATTAACCTGTCCTGACCACCTGACCAACAGACCATTCACCCATCCTGATCACCTGACCAACAGACCATTATCCCGTCCTGATCACCTGACCAACAGATCATTAACCCATCCTGACCACCTGACCAATAACCTGTCCTGATCACCTGACCAACAGACAATTTACCCATCCTGATCACCTAACCAACAGACCTTTAACCAATCCTACATGATCACCTGACCAACAGAAGATCCACCCATCCTACATGATCACCTGACCAACAGACCATTCACCCATCCTGACCACCTGACCTACAGACCATTAACCCATCCTGACCTACAGACCATTAACCCATCCTGACCAACAGACCATTAACCCATCCTGGTCACCTGCCCAACAGACCATTAACCTATCCAGACCACCTGACCAACAGACCATTATTCCATCCTGATCACCTGACCAACAGACCATTATCCCATCCTGACCACCTGACCTACAGACCATTAACCCATCCTGACCAACAGACCATTAACCCATCCTGGTCACCTGACCAACTGACCATTAACCTGTCCTGATCACCTGACAAACAGAGCATTATAACCCATCCTGATCACCTGACCAACAGACCATTAACCCATCCTGGTCACCTGACCAACAGACCATTAACCCATCCTGGTCACCTGCCCAACAGACCATTAACCTGTCCTGACCACCTGACCAACAGACCATTCACCCATCCTGATCACCTGACCAACAGACCCTTAACCCATCCTGACCACCTGACAAACAGACCTTTAACCCATCCAGATCACCTGACCAACACACCATTTACACATCCTGGTCACCTGATCAACAGACCATTAACCCATCCAGATCACCTGACCATTATCCCATTCTGATCACATGACCAACAGATCATTATCCCGTTCTGATCACCTGACCAACAGACCATTACCCATCCTGGTCACCTGACCAACTGGCCATTAACCTGTCCTGATCACCTGACCAACAGAGCATTATAACCCATCCTGATCACCTGACCAACAGACCATTAACCCATCCTGGTCACCTGACCAACAGACCATTAACCCATCCTGATCACTTGCCCAACAGACCATTAACCTGTCCTGAACACCTGACCAACAGACCATTATTCCATCCTGACCACCTGACCTACTGACCATTAACCCATCCTGACCTACAGACCATTAACCCATCCTGACCAACAGACCATTAACCCATCCTGGTCACCTGACCAACTGACCATTAACCTGTCCTGATCACCTGACCAACAGAGCATTATAACCCATCCTGGTCACCTGACCAACAGACCATTAACCCATCCTGGTCACCTGCCCATCAGACCTTTAACCCGTCCAGATCACCTGACCAACACACCATTAACACATCCTGGTCACCTGATCAACAGACCATAAACCCATCCAGATCACCTGACCATTATCCCATTCTGATCACATGACCAACAGATCATTATCCCGTTCTGATCACCTGACCAACAGACCATTAACCCATCCAGATCACCTGACCAACAGATCATTAACCCATCCTGACCACCTGACCAATAACCTGTCCTGATCACCTGACCAACAGACCATTTACCCATCCTGATCACCTAACCAACAGACCTTTAACCAATCCTACATGATCACCTGACCAACAGAAGATTCACCCATCCTACATGATCACCTGACCAACAGACCATTCACCCATCCTGACCACCTGACCTACAGACCATTAACCCATCCTGACCTACAGACCATTAACCCATCCTGACCAACAGACCATTAACCCATCCTGGTCACCTGACAAACAGACCATTAACCTATCCAGATCACCTGACCAACAGACCATTATTCCATCCTGATCACCTGACCAACAGACCATTATCCCATCCTGACCACCTGACCTACAGACCATTAACCCATCCTGACCTACAGACCATTAACCCATCCTGACCAACAGACCATTAACCCATCCTGGTCACCTGACCAACTGACCATTAACCTGTCCTGATCACCTGACAAACAGAGCATTATAACCCATCCTGATCACCTGACCAACAGACCATTAACCCATCCTGGTCACCTGACCAACAGACCATTAACCCATCCTGGTCACCTGCCCAACAGACCATTAACCTGTCCTGACCACCTGACCAACAGACCATTCACCCATCCTGATCACCTGACCAACAGACCCTTAACCCATCCTGACCACCTGACAAACAGACCTTTAAACCAACCAGATCACCTGACCAACACACCATTAACACATCCTGGTCACCTGATCAACAGACCATTAACCCATCCAGATCACCTGACCATTATCCCGGTCTGATCACCTGACCAACAGACCATTACCCATCCTGGTCACCTGACCAACTGACCATTAACCTGTCCTGATCACCTGACCAACAGAGCATTATAACCCATCCTGATCACCTGACCAACAGACCATTAACCCATCCTGGTCACCTGACCAACAGACCATTAACCCATCCTGGACACCTGCCCAACAGACCATTAACCTGTCCTGAACACCTGACCAACAGACCATTATTCCATCCTGACCACCTGACCTACAGACCATTAACCCATCCTGACCTACAGACCATTAACCCATCCTGACCAACAGACCATTAACCCATCCTGGTCACCTGACCAACTGACCATTAACCTGTCCTGATCACTTGACCAACAGAGCATTATAACCCATCCTGGTCACCTGACCAACAGACCATTAACCCATCCTGGTCACCTGCCCAACAGACCATTAACCTGTCTTGACCACCTGACCAACAGACCATTCACCCATCCTGATCACCTGACCAACAGACCATTAACCCATCCTGATCACCTGACCAACAGACCTTTAACCCATCCTACATGATCACCTGACCAACAGAAGATTCACCCATCCTACATGATTACCTGACCAACAGACCATTCACCCATCCTGACCACCTGACCTACAGACCATTCACCCATCCTGACCAACAGACCATTAACCCATCCTGACCAACAGACCATTAACCCATCCTGATCACCTGACCAACAGACAATTAACCCATCCTGACCAACAGACTATTAACCCATCCAGATCACTTGACCAACAGACTATTAACCCATCCTGGTAACTTGCCCAACAGACCATTAACCTGTCCTGGTCACCTGACAAACAGACCATTAACCTGTCCTGATCACCTGACCAACAGACCTTTAACCCATCCTACATGATCACCTGACCAACAGAAGATTCACCCATCCTACATGATCACCTGACCAACAGACCATTCACCCATCCTGACCACCTGACCTACAGACCATTAACCCATCCTGACCAACAGACCATTAACCCATCCTGACCAACAGACCATTAACCCATCCTGGTCACCTGACCAACAGACAATTAACCCATCCTGACCAACAGACTATTAACCCGTCCAGATCACTTGACCAACAGACTATTAACCCATCCTGGTCACTTGCCCAACAGACCATTAACCCATCCTGATCACCTGACCAACAGACCTTTAACCCATCCTACATGATCACCTGACCAACAGAAGATTCACTCATCCTACATGATCACCTGACCAACAGACCATTCACCCATCCTGACCTACAGACCATTAACCCATCCTGACCAACAGACCATTAACCCATCCTGATCACCTGACCAACAGACAATTAACCCATCCTGACCAACAGACTATTAACCCGTCCAGATCACTTGACCAACAGATCATTAACCCATCCTGGTCACTTGCCCAACAGACCATTAACCTGTCCTGGTCACCTGACAAACAGACCATTAACCTGTCCTGACCACCTGACCAACAGACCATTCACCCATCCTGATCACCTGATCAACAGACCATTAGCCCGTCCAGATCACATGACCAACAGACCATTAACCTATCCTGACCACCTGACAAACAGACCATTAACCCGTCCAGATCACTTGACCAACAGACCATTAACCAATCCTGGTCACCTGACCAACAGACCATCAACCCATCCAGGTCACCTGAACAACAGACCATTAACCCATCCCGGTCACCTGACCAACAGACCATTAACCCATCCCGATCACCTGACCAACAGACCATAAACCTATCCAGATCACCTGACCATTATCATTACCATTAGGAAATGAATAAGATAATGCTTGTTTTCATTTTATTTGCACCTAAGCTGATGAATGAATGCTGGTTATAATTTTTTTATGAACCCTGTGACCCCATGGAATCCCAGATGGCCACCACTGCAGTCTTAACATAGAGATAATGCTTTTATACTGTAACTGTCGCTTTATACTTAATGATATTGGATCGCTTTATACTTTTTTAATGTGTTCTGTCGATTGCGACTAAAAAGGAGTTTTCATGAGCTCTGTGACCCCCAGGGAATCCAAAAGGGCCACCATGGAAATCTGAACATAGAGATAAAGAATAAACATAATGATATTAGATAAATGGATCGATTTATACTATTTTTAATGTTTTCTGTTAATTGCAACTAACCAGGAGTTGTTGGAAGCTCACAGAGGGTACGCAAGGTCAAAGTCAAATGTATGTACTAATATTTTAAAGCATAAACATGTCTTGGGCACCACACTGTCATATTTCATGTGATATGGGGATCAAAAGGAAATAGACCTTATGGAATTCATGCTCGTGATCTCTTTTTATATTGCTGATTCTCTCATCGTAGTACTACATGGTATAGGTGCCTACCATATTACAACAAAACAAACCTTTAGAATCAATATGTGTGGTTATATGGAAGATTCCAAAAGCCTTGTTGGTGGTCTTGATACAGAAATATTCATGTCATATTAAACTATTCCAATTACCTAGAACAAGGGGATTGGTAGAAACTGCTGTCTGGATATTTTATATTTCTATATAATTTATCTGAATATGAGCTGAAACAGGTCTAATTGTTATAAGTTATAGATAAGGTACTTCTAAAATCTAAAAAGTGACCATAATGCACACAAAAACTAATCAGCCATATTTGATCAGCAGGAAAGAAGGCACATCTGCATATGTAAAATGGCATATGAGTAAGCATTATTCCTATAGGAAAGTTTGCACATTACGAGAATACAAATATCTCTACGGTACACTTGTTGGATAAAACAGACCATGTAGATCTGGGCATAAAGGCCAACACCACAAATGGATTCTTTTTTTTATAATTTTTTTTTGGTGAAGGTAGCCGCCTCCATTTTCTAATGCAAACTTAACTACATATATGTTCATCTGCAGATTTCTATTCCGGTTTCAGACTATGTGACAGGGCAGTATCACACACTTCCTCTCATTTTTATCCTGGCATTCACCAAGCCCCAATGACTACTGCACCTGCGGGTCCGGGGTGCGTAATCATCCCCATTGCTGGGTCAAAGCTCCGAATATCCCCCGAAAGGCGCACTTGTTTGTGAGTGAAACACGACCTTCCCATTACGCCTGGATGAAATCCCTGTCGAGTGTGCATCAACCAGGTGATGCAAATGCCATAATAATGTAAACTATCAGCTGTTTTCAGTGGTGAAAACTGCCCCCCCCCCCACCCTCCCGGCCTGTTGAGGGCTAACACCTCTCATGTTATTTGACTCTTTTCCCATTTATTCGTGATTTTTTTTTCAGATTTAATTTTTTATACCCTAGCAATTAAATTATTAATTGACCTATGTGTGATTTGCTCCGTTAAGACAACATCTAAATAATTGTATACTTAGGAAGGGGGGTCTTTCCTTAATTGCATTCTGCGTGGTCATAACACAAGGATATAGATCCCCAAAGATATCCAGACAAAGGTTTCTACTGCAAGCTCCTCAAAGTGTGCCAGTCATCTGGAATAGTTAACATGTCATGGACTGTACCTGTATCAGGATCAACAAGGTTGTTTTAATCTTTTTTCACTAACCATACAAATTGATTTCAAAATGGTTGTTTTGCATTAATACTATTGACGATTATTACTAAGCAATCAATCAGCAGAGAATCAGCAATATGTGAAATATGTAACATGTACATCAATTTCATGTTTTAAAGGGGCCCAACCACTTATCTGACCTATATAATCTAAAGGTAATCCCTTAGAGATTTTATTCAAAATGGGCCAGGAAACGTTGATATCACACATACAGGCTGCTTGTTTTGTTTATATCAACATGTTTATAATATGTGGGGGCTCACCAAAATAAAACACATTTAACAATGGCATCGGACAGCAAGCCTGATAGGCGAGAGTTTTGAAAATGGCGTTTTGCAACAAATAACCTTTTGTTTCTCCGCATATATGCCACATACCATGTTAAGTTACATTTTATCCCCTTTTGTCAACATTACAGTGTTTACAAACATGTTGTTGATCAAAACTCCACACATCCTTCACGGAGGTATTATAAGAACTTTCTCAAACCAGAATTACCTTTAGATCATTAATAAAAACAGAGTAAAGCCAGAAATCACAAATTCTCTTTCAAAAAGGTAGGTGAATGGGCACCTTTAAGGTCTATTTGAAAACCATATGACAGTATCTAAGTGTAATGTATTTTAATATTGTCCCTATGATATATTATTCTGCCAAGACAATTATTAATACTGTTGACTATTTGAAAACCATTTTACATAATATATGATGGCGTAGTACCCAAGATGTCTATTATGTTATTCTTAAGATCAAAGGTTGGTAAATTGCACTCATGTCTGAGTTGTTAGTCTGCAGGAACCTGTCCTGATCAACAGACCGACAGACCATTAACCCTTCCTGATCACCTGACCAGCAGACCATTCACACATAAGCTCCCTCAGCCTCCCTGTAATGTTATTTGGAATAAACTGCAGGCCCTAACATTAATTCTAATATCTAACCACACCCATGTAGCAAATATTAAGAGCAAATTATTTTGTTTTTTAGGCATATTCTGACAATTTGTTTTCAAATATTAAGTAATATATGCATGTCTTTTTTTGTTGAGTTATTACCTGGCATGAAGCATGCATTTCCTACTTTTTTTGGTGGTTGGCTGGTTTGTTATCATATGACAGAAAATGCAGATACTCCAAATACAGATGGGACCAATGCATGATCTCTCCCTTATCTATCAAAGCATTATATTAAAGATCACTGGCTGTATTCAGCATCAACTGTTCTCTGTGTGGCTGCCTTATCACTCTAAAAAGGCCTTAAAAATTAATTTCACAGTTTTAAACTTTCATTTATGAGAATTATTATTTTTTTCTTCTTGAATGATGGACCTTGGCAGAGGTCCTGTTCTACCTGTTGAGTTATCTGCTTCTTAATTGGAACATTTTGTGTCTCCACATCACATCAGGTTTATTCATGGTAGTAATTCTTCCAATATATGCTGCTCTTCAAATTTAAATCTTTCATTATATGATACTGCTTTCTTGCCTTTTAATTTATGTTAGTAATGTAACTTCACTTTTTTTTTATTCTGATGGCATTCTGTCACATCCTAAAATCCACATGTTTAGGTTGGTATTTGTGAAAACTTGCTTTGAATTTTCTTCATTAAAAAAACGACAGCCCTTGAAGATAAATAGAACCTGTCTGAAAGACCACTTATCTGAAAAGACAACCTGTTTATAAAGACCAGACCTGAGTAAGCCGAAAGCATTCACATTAGTTATAACTGACCTGTCTGAAGTTGTGTTTCAAAGTGTGCGTATATTCATATGTGCCCATATGGGTGAAAAAGTAGCTGTTTTTCCATGTGCATGTATTTGCGTATATGAACGAACTGAGAGATGTATATATTGGTGCAGTAGATATAGCAGGTCTTTAACAAAAAGATGGTGAATAGACGTCATTTTACCCCGAATTCCTGAGTTCACACAGATCCTATGTGTGAAAATCACCCCTGTGAAAATTTTAAAGGATATACATACATGTTTACACTTATACACTGATATGATGGACATATGGAAACATCACAGTTGCAAAATCATGTGAATGGTTTTTAACTGTTATGTGCATAAATGTGCACATGGAAAAATAACTTAATAAGATCACCTGTGAATTAAGACCACTTTTGGCTAGTCCTATGATCGATCTTATTATCCAGGTTTTACTGTATTCTAAATCCTGTCTATGAAGGGTACATACTGTCACAGTAATTGTCAGATTTAACACATCAATTCTGTAAATACATGATAGTTTTTTTCATCTCCATGCAGTAGAGCATCAATTTTATCGGAAAGATGATACCATATATAAACTAGATGTGTCGGAACGACACGAATGCCCCCGCCTGGGGCAAATTAGAAACATTTGTTAAATTTTGTAAAAATTTTTAAGTTCAGGAGGTGTCGTATGGTCAAAAGTAGGTCAACAAGGGCAAAATGCAATCACGATCTGTAACGTGTCATTATCAAGCAACACACCTAAAATCAGGCCAGTATCTGCCGGCATTGTGAAAAAAAGTCCATACATGTGCATTTTTCATAAAAATTTCTGTCTTTCATGAAATTTTCTATGTTCAGGATCTGTCATATGGTCAAAAATAGGTCAACTGGGATGAAACGCGAACTTGATCTGTAAGTGGTCATTATGCGAACACAGACCAAACATTAGGCCAGTATCTGTAAGCACTGCATTGCCAAACTAGGATATTAGCAAAAGCTGATAATCAGTTATAAATTTAAATTGGAGAGGTATGTACCATGTTTCATAACAATCCACCATATGGTTCCTGAGATATAAGCTTTTAAGTGTTTTTGTATAATCAGCTCTAAAATGTAGAAAAATGGGTCAAGGTCACCCATCTTCAAACTTGACTGAGATTTTATCAATATACATATTCACTAATGAAATAAAATTGCAAAGGTGAATCCTTTTAGAAATATATATATCCCGCTCACAAGGTAAAAGTTAACAGACGCAGGATGGACAGACTCCGGACGGACAGACAGACGGACGGACAGATGGACAGCTTGGGTGACGACAACAGCCCATCAGCCTATGAGCTGAGGACTAAAACGGCTGTACATGTACATTTGTCATGAAAATTTATATTTTCCTTGAAATTTTCTATGTTTAGGAGCCGTAAAAATATCAAAAGTAGGTCAACCGGGAGGAAACGCGAACTCGATCTGTAACTGGTCTATATCTGGCCACAGACCAAAAATCAGGCCAATATCTGCAGGCATTGCGAAAAAAAACCGTACATGTGTATTTGTCATGAAAATTTCTATTTTTCAAGAAATTTTCTTAGTTAAGGAGCTGTAAAACGGTCAAAGTAGATCAACTGGAACGAAACATGAACTTGACCTGTAACTGGTTATTATCTACCTACACACCAAAAATCAGGCCAATATCTGCAGGCATTGCAAAAAAAAGTCCGTACATGTGTATTTGTCATTAAATTTCTAGTTTTCATGAAATTTTCTAAGTTTAGGAGCCGTAAAACGATTAAAAGTAGGTCAACCGGGATGAATCGCGAACTCGATCTGTAACTGGTCATTATCTGCCCACACACCAAAAATCAGGCCAATATCTGCAGGCATTGCGAAAAAAATTCCGTACATGTGTATTTGTCATGAAAATTTCTATTTTTCATGAAATTTTCTAAGTTTAGGAGCCGTAAAACGGTCAAAAGTAGGTCAACTTTGACGAAATGCGAACTCAATCTGTAACTGGTCATTATCTGGCCACAGACCAAAAATCAGGCCAATATCTGCAGGCATTGCGAAAAAAAGTCCGTACATGTGTATTTGTCATGAAAATTTCTATTTTTCATGAAATTTTCTAAGTTTAGGAGCCGTAAAACGATTAAAAGTAGGTCAACCGGGATGAAACGCGAACTCGATCTGTAACTGGTCACTATCTGCCCACACACCAAAAATCAGGCCAATATCTGCAGGCATTGCGAAAAAAAGTCCATACAACTGTTTGATTTCGGAATGACGGAATGACGGAATGACAGAAGGACTCACATTGGTAAAACTATATGCCTCGGCCACTTTGTGGCGGGAGCATAAAAACTGAGACAAAAATGACCATTTATCTGAAATCTTAACAATAAAAAATATCCAAAATTTGTAGTAATAGATTATCTTATTCCAAGCAAATGTACAGAGATTAGCAGAGATACATAATGCTGATTGAGTGGAGCAGCAAACCCAAAACTGTATGAGTGAAAATGCTACAACCATGGTTTGTGTTGAATTACATGATATATTGATTAATGTGATAGAAAATGTACCACATATTATTGCCAACATTTTTTATGGGCCAGCTTCTGTAATCTGAGTCTACCAGTACTCTTATAATGTACTATAATTGGCAGCAGGTTGGCAGTCATGCTGAATCTTGGTGAAACCTCTTGCAAAACCATTTATATGAATGATCCTTTATCTGGACAAAAAACTTTGTCTCATGACCTGTTCAGATAAATGAGGCTTTACTGCATTTTCATTTTCAAAATGTAAGCTATTATACATTCTGCCTATATATGCTTTCTGAGAATCTGTCTGTGTCTGTTCCTCCAAATCAAATCTGTGGAAACCTTTATCTAATGTGACATGTTCCTTTTTATACACAATCACTGGAAGATATGGCTTTCAATAAGTTACACTCTGCCTGAAAGCACAATGCATGATATGCCAAGCCTCATGATATGAAGCTGTCAGTTCTATGCATGTTTTCCACGTCAGTGAATCGTCAAGGGGCACATTATAATGGTGCATTGCCTGACCCGGCTTGCTCAGGTAATTTAACAATAAGAATTCCTACCCAATAAAACAAGCTTATTCAATCAGTAAGTCTGACACCAAATCAATAGAACCTGGGAACGTTTGGGCGAAATGCACTTTGGAATATATATATATATATTTATATACTTAAATATTTACACAAACTTAGGAAATAATCAGAACCTGTATATTAATGCATCACTGGACAAATTGTTGAGTGGTTACTTAGACTTCAGATTCAGTTCAAATTCAAAAACTAGTGCTGGATTTTTTATCTTGGTAGTGTTCACAGTTTTCTGATAATTTTAAACTTCTACTTTCAAATAGATCTGTTGTGATGTCATGATCTTTGTTATATTAAGAGTTACATCAATTACCACTTATTCTTTTGTCAAAATGATTTTTTTTTCATTAATGGTAACTCTAAGAATGGTAGAATGCTTCCTGTGATAACTAAAAGCCAGCTATGTCCGATTTGTGAATCAAATTAGAATTTTTTTTACTTTACGAGTAGTATGTGACCCTGACTTCAATACTGGATAAAGTACTATAAGAACGTTCTACATGATAACATTCCAAGATTCAAGAATTACAATTCTTAAAACAGGATTTAATCTTTTTCTTGTATATAACATGATTACTTCTTTCAGCACCGGAGTAAGATTAAAAATTTATCTCAAGAATACAGTTGTGAATTTGTTTATGGGTATATTACATGATTTCATGCTGCAACAGGCTGTATTAGCTGAAAGACTATAAATGATGAGTGTCATGCATGCATAAATATTGTAAACTGGATGATAATCTTCTCATAGCATAAAAATACATAAATATTACTCAAAGTAATGCACCATTAACCCCTATATGTTATTATACAATCAAGTCAATTCACAAGATGGCCTACAGGCCTAATGCGAACCTGTGCAATGAGATTACACCAGGTATAATGCTTCATTATATGACCATTACTTTTCAAGAACATGTGTAACATGTATATGAACAATCCAAGTACTAAACACTTAGAACAAGAAACAATTAAACAAACATCACTGCTGAAATTCTAGCATGGGTGCACACAACGCAAAAACTAGAACACGGGTAGTCAACAAGCCACTACTTGTATCTGCAAAAATCAGAGTGGGACAGGTGAAGTGAGGCATGGATTGAGTGGCAAGGGGAAATTGAGTGAGGTTTGTTGCATAATAGCCTGGATGTCTGCAGCCCAAATGTGTATGTAGGTTGTGCCACCTACCGAAAATCCAGAAAGCTGTCCAAGATGTATAAACATGCAAAATTTTAGGCAGACAAGTCGAACCATTACTGAGATATGAGTAATTTTAGCCCACGGCAGACAAACAGACCGATGCTGTGCAAAATGGTGGCAGGTGGCGCCACCACTTTTGTGTATGATTAAGAGTTATGTGAGATCTATACACATGCAAAATTTCAGGGGGATATGTCAAACCAGTCCTAAAATATAAGCCTGAATGACTGCAGCGTATACATAAATGTAGGTGGTGCCACCTGCCACAAAATCGAGAAAGCTATCCAAGATGTATAAACATGCAAAATTTAGGCAGATAAGTCAAACCACTACTGAGATATGAGTGATTTTAGCCCACAGCAGACAAACATATGGACACTGTGCAAAATTGGTGGCAGATGGCGCCACCAGTTCTGCATATGATAAAGAGCTATGTGAGATCTATAAAAATGCAAAATTTTTGCCAAATCGATCAAATGGTTCCAGAGATATGAGCTTGGATGTCTGCAGCGTAAATTTAAATGTAGGTGGTGCCACCTGGCATTAAATCAAGAAAGCTGTCAAGGATGTATAAACCTGCAAAATTTCAGGTGGATAAGTCAAACCACTGCTATGAGTGATTTTATCCCAAGGCAAATGAACAGATGGATGCTGTGCAAAAATTTTTGCAGGTGGCACCACTAGTTTTGCGTATGATAAAGAGCTATGGGAGATCTATACACATGCAAAATTTTGGCCCAACTGGTTCCCGAGGTATGAGCTTGGATGTCTGCAGCTTAAACTTGATGTAGGTGGCGCCACCTGTCATAAAATCAAGAAAGCTGTCCAAGATGTATACACATACAAAATTTCATGTTGATAAGTCCAACCAGTGCAGAGATATGAGTGTTTTTATCCCAAGGCAGATGAACAGATGGACACTGTGCAAAAATCTAAGAAAATGCAGTTAGAAAAAAATATAAACAAATGATGACTGATGACTTATTATTTGCCAAAAATTTGGTGATGCTAGCTCCTGCCATTTTTGAGATAGGTATGGTTAACTAGAGACAAAACACGACACACTGACGCACGTTGGACAATGCAGCAACATTGAATTAGCTCACAGGTTCGCTTAAAATCCGATAATTTTTTAGATGACAAACCTTTTGCAAAAAAATTGGTGATGCTAGATCCTGCCCTTTTTGAGATAGCTATGACGCAGGACGGACAACGCTACACCATTGCATAAGCTCACAGATTTGCTAAAAATGCAAACCAAGTTTTTTCAACAGCTGAAAAATATAGTTCCAATAATCTGGGTATTCTGGGTCTAGACTTTAGACATTAATATTATTACGACCTGGATTTTACCTTGGGTATGGACCTAACAGTATTTACACTGTCAACGTGTCTGGTGCCATGAACGCTGCAGAACTTCAGTAACAAATCAATAAGAAGTGGTTACTCTTGCTCTGTAATCACAGAAACCATCTTCTCTAGCGTTTTCTTGTTAAACTGAATAAACAGCGATCTCATCAGAGATGTCAGTCACAGCATGAAGTGTTTGCTGACCAAATACTCATCAAATGTTAACATGATCAAGCTAAGAGAGGCAGAATTATTTTAAAGCAATCTGTTACATTAAAAACATGTGTAATATATAAGATATTTTCTGTCTGCAATTGTGAATCAAGAGTAGGTTTTTGACCAAATGGTAAAAAAACTAAGTAAGTCTACCCCATGGGAAAGGGGGTTTATAGGAGTAAATGAATTATTTCTAAATTAATATTTGGTTCAAAATTTGATGCGTGGGTACTCTTAGGTACCCCCAGGTGCTCAATCATAGATTTCACGTTTTTTCTTATCCTTCCTTTTTTTCTCTTTCTTCTGCCCGTGTTCACACTAGATCTAAAAATATGGCTGATTTTTTAAAACTGACTTTTAACCCTATGTGACAAATTTACACCTGATATTCATTTCTGACCGTGACTGAATTTCCAGTTTTGTTACCTGTTATTGCTCAGTTGCAAATGTCAGATGGCACACATCTCGTTTATCAAGATTAATTGTGAGGTGAATGGGGTTGAGAGTATCTAAAATTCAGAATAAACTGTATGCTCTGTATGCTTATAATTTCTGAGGGCATATTGTTTTATTTAATGATAGCTACCTACATTCAGTTTATACTCTAAATCATTCATTTTCAAAGCTTCAATAGGATTTTAAAGACATCCAGTTACCATGGCTACAAAAGAGCAACTCAAGACTTGTCTGCATGATGAAACAAATTGTCTTTTCCTCTGAAAGCTGACATACATGTTGATACTTCATATGATTTAATACCTAAATAACATTAAATGTTCTGATTCTACCTTGGGCTAGTTACCGTGACATCCAGTGCATTGTTTGTTTCAAATATACGTTGAAACCTCAACATTACAACCACAAACAGGACCTTGATAAAGTGGATGCTTTTTTTAGGAGGTCATCTAAGGGTGGTCTTATGTAAAGAGCAAATAAGAACTGGGACCATGAAAAAGCGGCCATTTTTTGAGTTAGTTGCTAAATCGAGGTGGTTGTTAGGAAAGGCTTTACCGTGTGTACTGGTGGGCTATTTCGCTCAAAACACAAGATTTAAAATTAACGGTATAGGTTTTGAAAAATGTTTCCACAAATCAATGAAATGAACTACTGCAAGGCACCTGTGTGAGTTCTGTACGGTATCACTGTGTGGGGTCTGACACATACATGTCAGTTTTTAAATCCTTTCTAGACCAGACAACAAGGAAAAAAATGTGTCAAAACATAATGTTAACAATGTCTCACTTTACAGCCACTTGCATTAACTGTATGTATTTTTTTGTCATGTACTGATACTTGTCAATCATTCAATGTTAGTTTGTATGTAAAACTGTGAAGGGCTTCATTACGTGTGTGAACTTAGTTTCTCCTATGTGGAATGTTATTATTCAAATTGCCATAGAGTACCCAAAATAATAATATCATCTAGCCTCAAAGTAATACCCTGAATACAGGCTTTGAATTCACCTTCAGGCTTAACACATTAATGCCAGCCCAAACCTTACTATTATTATAAGCTTGGCAATTACCAACATATTATGCCTGTATAATAAAGGTCTTATTTATCTGCGAAACCTCAATACCTGCTGTGATATAGGTGGCATTCAGAGACTGTATATTCAGGTAATATCACCAAGCTGGCTGTCAGTCAGATGTGTGTGCCTTCCTCTACTGTACATACACACACACACACGAACCACTAACATTATAATCTCTTAAGCTGCCTTGGTAAATCCCTGTCCGGGTTTCACTCACGGTGGTACGTTAATCCTAAGTCCTCTTTGTCAGACTGAATACAGCTGTCCTTTATACTTGGCCTGAGTGTCATAATAAAGCTGAAGTTTATATTTATGTTCAAGTAGCTGAATTTTGAGGGACACTGTCTAGGGAGTGCCGGTATATTAAGGAATATGTATACAAGTACAAAAAAAACTCACTTATAGGACAAGTTTTTAAATGTTTATTTATTTAAAAAGAATTCAAGTGAATGTGGGTAACAATATTTATTTCAAAGTATTCCACTAATGTGAAGTCAGATGTGTCAATTTTTAAAAAGGATGAAAAATCTTAGGTTTGGCCCAAGTGGACTAGCTGAGATTGTAGATATATCTTAAATTTACTAGTACCTCAATTTTGCACTAGTGCATATCTTTGCTTAATGGAATGAATTGTATGGACTTGTCTAAGAAGAGCTGACAAAAATTTGGACAAAAGTTGACCTGTATAAAGATCTGAGAAACAACATTTAAAAGATCGGCAACTTTAGTTGCTTTGGAGAAATATGCAGAGCAAATATAATAATTTTAATATAAGAAGGTGTGAAACTGATATGGGTCTTGGGACTCTCTCAAGATTAATAATGGGTACCTTTAGGGCTTAATACAGTGACCTTTAGACTGGACATACCTGGGTTGGACAGTAGAGAGAGCAGGTCCCCTTTACAGGTGTGGTGTAATTAATCTTAAACATGACTCCCACATGGCAAAGTTCATCACAGAGATTATCTGGGACCATCAGTTACACTGACATTTATAACCCCTGTAATCTGCAAAACCATGAGGCCTTAGAAATGCTTCTAATGAAGTTTCTGAACAATTCAAGGAGGAACTGGACATTGAAAATCTTGGCATTTTCAGTTTTCAACCTGTCGTAGTTCTCCTTATGTAATCTAAACACCCTCATTGCCCTGTTAATATTTAATATTTCTTAATGACCATATAACTTGGCAGGTGTTTCCTTTCATTAGATTATGTGTACATGGGTCTGTCATCACCACCATAGCTTGGTCATTGCATTACATCACTATGTTAATGATTATTTGTTATAATGTTCATTATTTTATATTTGCTGGGTTTATTATAATTCCTGTGACATATCATTCTACTTGCTTTATTATAATTCCTGTGACATATAATCAAGGGATTTTAGGTGCATGATGGTGAACAGGAAATGTCAAAAGTAAAAAAGTCACAGCCTTGAATAAAATTGCAAATCTATTAGGAAAAATTATGGAAAATAAGTCACAAACTTTTATAGAAAAAAAGTTTGAAAATGAGGCATGGATAAAGGAATAAAATAATAATACTGAATGCGGAACATAAATCACAAATCTAATTGAAAAAATATAATCTTAATTCTTACTTTATTTATGAACAGCACATTTCCATATAATTAACACATATTCATGAATATAATTTAAAGTAAAATCCAAATTTTTATACTTGTTTCAAGTAAGTTTATTTCATGTGACTTCTTTTCCAACCCAAGTTTATGATTATTTCCTCACAAGAATGATTAACTTTATTTTCTGAGACTTTCTTTCCATACAGCCATGAATGTGAGGTGTGGCTTTGAGTGTATGTATTCATTTGCTTACCCTTCAATCTTGCTTTCAGACTCCAGATCATTGAGGTCAGATATCTCTGTATAGAAACTTGCAGGTGTGTTTGTCTTTCCTCGCAGGACTGACATATTTTCTGCGATCCTGTCCTCATCTTGCTCCACTGGAGTGTATTTAGTTGCTTCTGCGTTACGTTTTGCTACGACCACATCAATGCTGTAACATGTACCCCCAGTGCTGGGGCGGTGAGAACCACTCCGACGAAAACCAGATCGAGACCTCCGTGGAGAATGCATTGTGCTTCACTGAAGAATATGTGGGTTACCTGGAGTTTTGTCCAAAGTATATAATCCAGGGATGTTTCTGAATATCATCCATGATGACAACAATTTTAACATACAGTCAAACACATACTAAATGTTCTTTTGATAATGCTGCATATTTTTACATCCATTCTTCAACATGCTGACACATGTAAAGTCCTCAGATTATAGATCTTCGGTCAATCACAGAATTTCTTGAGCACCATCATAAAAGCATGAAGTAATACCTCTGAGATTTTACAATGATATATTCTGTGTAATTGCTGCTCCAACTCTTGATTCAGAGTGTTGTCTGAAATAGAAAGAAAAGACCCATAAAGACAAAAGCAGTTTCAAACCAATTATTCTTTAAGAGCTCTGGGTGATGGTTTCAATGTCTTGTGGCATGTTTCTAAACATGTGGTTAATCTCATATAAATTAATTATATTCTTTGTAACAAATATAAACACATCCTCTACTCATACACTACCTGATTAATAATTGTAAATACCTGTAAAACAAGGGCATAAAGAATTCTAACTGTTTTAAAATTTTTGCTTGGTATAGTTGCCACATATTAGCTTGGCCTGTATTCAAGTATTATGTTCTGTCAATGAATTATCTAGACCACAGGCCAAAATATACATGTAAAAAGTTCCACCATAAAGACAATTCCTTCAGAAGGCCCTTAAACCCAGATATTTTCAGTGCTTAAAGATTTACAGTTTTCTGTTTTAAAATTATATTTTGCTGAATATGAGTAAGCTCAGATGTCTTTGAATTATTGAAATTTGTCAATCTCTGATTATACTCCTGGAAAATGTTAAAAATATTCATGATTCCTATCCAATTATGTTCTTCACTCCTGAAGCATAACCTGATAAAATAAAAAACTACAGGTGAAAATTCTAGGGATACTCTTTCAACCAGATCCATATACACTTACATAAGAGTGCATGATACTCTTTCAAGCAAATCCTTATAAAGTTATATACCTACATATGATCACTCCTGTTATAGTGTGCAATAATCTCAGAAAGTATGGTGGTACATACTCAAACAGCATATATGCCACACAAAAAGCATATATGCCACTAATATAGATAAGCGGCTTTGCCCTAAGAAGCACTACAGGTACCTCACTCCCCTACATTGCTGGGGGATCAAGTATTACAAGGTGTATAACGAGGGGCACAGGTGCTGGTGATTAGTTCTGATCAGGTGACAAATTAAAACCGGGCTACCAGGCAACTGTGAAAGCATTTACAATGTGGTCCAAATTATTCTATACATAAACCTACATGGGCAACTGGTCTGAAATAACTGAGTAAATTAGTGAGGGCACATGGGAGTAATGCAAATAATACATACATTTGTATATATATATAATGCATGATTGTATAGGTTACAGGGAGTAGCACTGTTGCTATCCTAGACTTAATGGACAAAAAATCAAAATATTAAAGCTAGCAAGAAAAGTATCCTCCATATAAAAAGGTATGAAAAATATGCAAATATCAAAATGTGCCACTTGTAAAATATAATGGTATGTAACACTTTAAACAGGCCTGAGCAGTGGCATCCTAGATGCCAGGTGCTATTGCTCAAACTGACCTGAGACCTAATATCTAAAATGAAGCCAGGTGCTACAGCTCAACAGCTCTAAGAATTCCAAATCTAAAATGACACAGAATGCTTTAGCTTAAATTTCTCAGAATTCCAATACTAAAATGAAGCAAGGTGCAAAAACTCAACAGCTCTCAGAATTCTAAATCTAAAATGACACCACATGCTATACCTCAACAGCTCTCAGAATTCCAAAAGTAAAATGATGCCAAGTGCAACAGCTCTCAGAATTCAAAAGCTAAAATGAGGCCAGGTGCTACAGCTCAAGAGCTCTCAGAATTCCAAAATTAAAATGATGCCAAGAGCTCAGCTCAATAGTTCTCAGACTTCCAAAGCTAAAATGATGTCAAGTGCTACAGCTCAACAGCTCTTAGAATTCTAAAGCTAAAATGATGCCAAGTGCTATACCTCATCAGCTCTCAGAATTTCAAAATTAAAATGATGCCAAGTGCTACAGCTCAACAGCTCTCAGAATTCCAAAACTAAAATGATGCCAAGTGCTACAGCTAAACAGCTCTCAGAATTTCAAAGCTATTATGAAGCAAAGTACTATAGTGCATCAGCTCTCAGAATTCACAAGCTTAAATGAAGCCAAGTGCTACAGCTCAACAGCTCCACAGCTCTCTGAATGGTAAATCTAAAATTGATGCCAAGTGCTACAGCTCAAAAGTTATCAGAATTCCCAATCTTTAATGATGCCAAGTGCTGTAGCTCAACAGATCTCAGAATTCCAAATCTAAAGTGATGTCAAGTGTTGTCAGTAGCTCAACAGCTCTCAGAATTCCAAATCTAAAATGATGTCAAGTGCTACAGTTAAACAGCTCTCAGGATTCTAAATTTATCTAAAACGACACTGAATGCTATAGATCAACAGCTCTCAGAATTCCAGAACTAAAATGAAGCCAGGTGCAACAGCTCACTAGCTGTGAAAATTCCAAATCTAAAATTGATGCCAATTCCACAGCTCAACAGCTCTGAGAATTCCAAATTTCAATCATCTGCTTGCTGATAAGTGAGATCATAACAAAATTCCATACAATAAATTACATGTATCTTCTGCATGTGAATTATTGAGAGAGTTTATCTCTCAGCCCTCACCAGTTCTGTTATATATCTACTGCCCATCTTAAAGGTGAACAAAGTAAAATATCTCCATACAAGGAACAGGTAATCCTCATTTTTTCTCAGTCAATGCTGACCATTCTTTGTACCTCCTTACCTTGTAATAACTATGTTTAATAGCATCACACACTCACTAATATATCCTGACTTGGCCACCACAATTCCTTGTCTCAACATCTGCATAGCAACTGATGGCACAAGATAAACTGAAGTTTTAATCACTGATATGCTGCGTTTAGTATTTACCTGACTCTCCAGTGGAGACATCTCAATCAATCAAGTTAAACAGCAGACAAGCAAAACACAAGTGATGAAGAAAACTAACTGTGAAAATAATTGTGCCAAGTATATACTTGTGATCCTGATATCTTCAGAAAACATCACTATGGTTGGTGTCACACTTTATAAGTATAATTTAGCAGTAAGAAATACACAGATATCATGATGAGCACCCTCACAAACTATCAGTAGTTCACCTTTGCTTGTAATATAATGGTTGTTTTCACACCTTAGTTCACCTGTGAAGTTTAAGGTGGCATGGAATGCGTGGAAAGATTGTATTATCTTGTTAAAGTTACCCCCTCGGCCTCATGGGCCTGTTCTGAGTGTACTGGATTTCCACTTGAACATGCAATCTCAACACCATAATAACTTCTTAAGGGATAAGCCATGTCACCTCTCCATAGATCAGATCGATGAGTGCAGATTCAAAAGGCGCCAGACCACTGAGCAAAGAAAGAGATATAGGAGCTTTTATACAGAAACACCTCTGTGGACTTAGGGAATTATCCATAAATACATGAAACGTGGGCTCCATGCTTGAAAAGGTGCGCACTATTTTTATTCAAACTGTGGCACTGGTTCAGAAGCTTATGTAAAGACTTTTTGTAAAGTTATGTGAAGGCTGTACAAATGGATCCATTTCAATACTGACCTACCAGATTTTGCCTCAATGAGGGTCAAACTGTCTTTATGGCAAAGATTGCACTCTTTATCACATGAAAACTGTATCCTTAAGCTTGTAAATGTTGTTATACCTGTAGCAGCATTCCCAATTCTTATGGTATTTGCATTATGAAATCTATGCTTCTACTACCTCCAATGAATTATGATCATTTTCATTGTATTTTGAAAAATGTTATGAATTTTATTGATCTTGCAAATGGCTGTATGGGTGCAAAATAAGAAGTTGACTTCTAGCATAAAGGGTACAGCAGCAATACATTATTTGGTCACAAATAAACAGGGAGACAGCAAGACAGATTAAATGACAATTGGTTAACAGACATTGCTATAAATTATCACAGCCAAGGTCGCCTGAGTGCAGTTACCATAAAGTTGGCAGGGTAAAACTTTAAAATGAGGATAAAATAGTTAAACTATTGTAATGTCTCACAAGATTTACTTTTTTTCCATATATTTCTATTCCATTTTTCAATGCATCAAAATAACATTTCATCTTAAATCAAACCCCAGTCCCCCATGAAGATATACTTTTAAGACTGCAGTGGCTAAGAAGAAAAAACAGTTAAGAATCATAAATCAGCTCATTTATCTACTACCATCCAAACTGCCATACACAGAATACAAAAGAAAGCAAGAGGACCTCTTCCAGTGGCTAGAATTACTACAGGAAGGGCTCTCAGTACAGACAGGCTGCTTAGTGGGGGAGTGTATCCACATTCACCCTGTTTACTATAAGAAATATTGACTTCATATACATGAATCCCCCACAAAGCCCTCTTCATAACTGAAGAACCTGTCACCATACCACCTACCCCCTTCAGGCATCCTACATTGCACAGGGCCCTGTTCCTGTAAGTTTGGAGGAGCAGACACACTCAGACACCATATAAGGTGCCTGGTCATTGTCACATACCTGAAGTGTTCATATTGATACCTGATGCACTCTATGTACCTATTACTTTTAATTTCTGTCCAAGCTTCATGCATGTGCAGCGTTGATAAAGAAAGCTGTATGACTGACACCTTTAGCAGATTTTCATATTTACTTCTATGAAATGGAAACTATGCACGAGGTAAAGACAAACATCTGTCAATGAAAAGGAAAAACAGGGAATCTAGCCAAAAAACACATGTAAGACTTTGTTCAATACCTCTTTTAAATAACAAAACAGCAAAAAAAAATAGGAAAATATATCAGAAACATTTATATGTGGTCTCAGCCTAAACCATATAAGACTCTTCATTATTTGCCATTCCTGACAAACAACTGTTCATCTTTCTGCAGTCAAAGTGAAATTATATTACAATCATATTGATTAATAATAAAGGTAAGAAAGTAAATGCATAAAATAATTATAAGACATGTATTAATTAACCTACAGCTGAAGAAACTGCTTGTCTAATATATGCTGACAATTCATGTCTACCAATAGACACAGTAAATGACAGACAGACCAAGAAATGGGTATAAGGAAATGTATCAACCAAATGGTCATATAATCTCACTGGTTCTGTTAAATCCCCACAGAGAATACTGCATTATTGTGAATAATCTCAATGGTAATTAACAGTTAAATCTCCTAAGAAAATAATGAATTATTATCTATAATTTATTAAAACTTAATCCAAAGACCAAAACATTTCCCAAACTAAAATATAGCCATTTTTTATCAACTTTGAATGTTATGTCCACAGAGCCTGGACACATGGAGAACATGGAACATGAAAACAAACACTGAAATACAGAAGGTTCTTTATATATTGTCATGATAATACTTCATGTGCTGCACAAGGAAATGGTGGTTTGTATTAAATCACAGGACTAAATTTAGGGTTCCCAAATGTCAGTCTCATAAAGTGAAATACACATCGACTGTGTTCTGAACCTTGTTTCAATCTATTGCAAATCTAAAGTGAAAGTTTATGGGTACTGGAACATATTTTTTTAGCTCTATTTTTGGTATTAAATTCCACAATGATCAAGTATAAACAAACAAAACACGTACCATGGTCATAAAGTTTCACCTTTTGAGACACATGCATGGAAGGCAAACCCTGTATGAATGAGATAAGTAGTCACAGAATAGCTCCTTTTTGGATTTTAGATCCAGGAAAAGGTTGCATTGAAAAATTAAGGGTATTTTCTCATTTGCAGATATATTGTGTCCATGTTTCTTTCTAATTTAAATTATTTTTTCTTCCATACATATACTGTAATTATAGTTTCAACAACCAATTTGAATATGGTTATTAATGCTATAATTAGTAGTTGCTAATCTCTCAGTGACAAACATTCTCAGGGAACATGACTGAATTTCTGATGCAAATTTTGTAAAAATAAGCATTTGTATATCTTGAGCTTTTCATTCACACAATTAAAAGAACTGTCAAAAAACATTGTATCCTTAAAGTTGGACAAATATTATGAAGCCTATTTTGTTTTGACCAAAAGCGCTAGCCTCCATGAAATTTAAAAAGGTTTAAAAAACTAAAGTATAAAAAATCTATTAGAAATATATATATATATATATATATATATATATATATTTAAATGATAGACTGAAATAATAAATGAAATGTACAGCCTGTACTTAAGGTCTATATTAAAGTCAGAACACATACGTACGTTTCAGTCTACATACATACGTATACATACAAACATAGATATATATATATATATATATATATATATATATATATATATATATATATATATATATTACCCGTAATATAACAGTATACCATTTTCAACAACATATAATTATAACATATACTTGTTTTTCAAGAGCGTGCGGAATAAACTAAAGTGAAAGGTTACCCAGTCCGAGGAAATCAAATCCTTCGCTTTTCTCAGCCCGCGCTTGGAGTTGAAAATTGAATGACCGTGCTGGTATTGTAATTATCATACAGTAACGATTAGAACGTCAGATTGGACGTGACAAGTTGTCGTATACAAACAGTACAGATATAATAACAGTAGCAGTATGACTACTCACCGTGCCGTGCCGCCTCGCACCTGTACAAACATATACTCTGTAACAGGTCCCGCTGAGCTTGTTTACCTCATGGCAACGTGCCCTGTCCCAGCATGCACTTGGGTAAACATTACCATGTGCGCGTCCAGGGTCTAGTCTCTTACACAGACACACGGTGGCGCTCCGCAAGCCTGTGGAAGAGGCTAGCCAAGGGTCACGTTCCTCTCAACACGTAATTCTACTAGACTGGCCTAGTCGATGCAATGGTTAAAACACAATTTCTCCCACGATCAGAGCCATCAAACTTTGCTGTGTTGAGACAGCCACTTGAATCCCTATTTATCTTAATATTGGCTTGAATAATATTAAAACGTCTTTTATAAACAATCCCCTACCCTGTTGTAAACACAGAGCCACAGGTCGCTGCCTTCATTTATCTAGCGGACGGGAACGCATGCACTGTTAGACGATCATGGTGAGCTGGGGTGACTGTTTCAGCTGGCGGTGTGCAGTGCACTTGTTACATTATCACCGCAGCGCTAACTTCCTGACCCACCCAGCTGAAATGTGACACCTGGGGTGTGTTGCAATAAGGTGACTTAAGTCATGTAGGTGACTTAAGCCCAGGGGCATCTGTGTGTCACCATGGTAACCATTATGACGTCACAATTGTAACCATGGTATTTAGGCCCCCAACTGGGCTTAAGTCCAGTAAAATGTTATTGCAACAGGCCCCTGCATGGCCAGCAGCACCTGGTCACCTGGGGATTCGGAACCCCCCTCCCCCCCCCCCCCACCCCCTCTGGATCTGCTTCTGACACACCCTCCTCTATAAACCTAAAATTATCAACTTAAACATGGCTCTGGTATTTATTCTGAAGTGAATTAATATCTAAGATTTCAGGGCTTGATCCAGGAGGTTTGTTTAGGCAATGAGAGCCAGGGGACCCCCCCCCCCCCCCCTTTCTGGATCCGCTTCTGACACCAAATCCATACCCTCCCCATTTACATATAATTATTACTTTAAACATGGCTCTGGCATTAATTCTTTTGTAAAATAAAATCTAAGATATGAGGGCCGGATCCAAGAGGTAGGTTTACAGGGGGCAGGCAATGGGGGCAGGCAATGAAAGGGGGGGGGGGGGCCTGTCAACCGATAAAAGTTACCTCTTTCTGATGCCCAAGGGAAAAGGTTGCCTTTACCAAGTGACGGGCCGGGTTGCCTTTGGTTCAACATGGAAAGGTAGAGATGGTGTGGTTTTTATGACGCACTCAACGTATCAGCACTCAGCCACACAACAAATCACAAGTCAAGTTGAACAAGTTAAACAACAAGAGTATATTAAAAGAACATAAAAGATGCAGAGTTCAAAATCACCTAACAGATCGGGTTCCCAGCCTGTTACGCCTCACTAGATACACTGGTACATGCACTAGCTAAAAACTTTACACTGGTGCATGCTCTAACTAAAAACTAAGTAAAAGCACAGTCTCTAATAGTCTCTGGATCTCTTTGACTAGTGATCCTGGACCCCGGCTGGCGGCACCTCACTGCACCTCACTAGACACCCGTTGGTAGCACCTCAACGGACACCCGTGGCGGCCCCTCACTGGACACCCGCTGGCGGCACCTCACTGGACACCCGCCGGCGACACCTCGCTGGACACCCGCCGGACAGCAACTCGCTATGAGCACTGGGCTGAAGCACGTCTCGCAGCACTTCTCTGGACACTGGGCGGTAGCACGTCTGGTCTCTGCAAGCTCCGTAGACTCTCTTAAATACTCAACTGCACGTCCTTAAATACGCTTCTGCCCCTAGAGGCTTATTTTATTCATAAGACAAATACAAAGAATCGCCTGCTTACTCTACTATGGCCCATCTATATCCATGAGCACACTGAATACTTAATAGACTGGGAAAAAATTATATTGAACCCCACGGCGTGCCCCACAACAATACCATAATTGTTTGAGGGAAAACAATGCTCTGACAGTCAATTCTCGATAACAAATACAAATGGGGGGGAGGGGGGGGGGGGGTCCGATCGAGTCTAAGTTCACCGTTTTTTTTAGTCCCAGTTTTTTATAGAGCTCGATTCCAAGTCCGAGTCCAAATTAAAATATTTTTATTTAAAATACTAAAACTCTTTAGAGTTGTGCTTTCCGAAACAGTTACTCACTAGGCCGATAAAATCAATGTTTGTAATTTATACCAAGCACAAATAATTGTTGAGATTTTTTTTCTTTTTTTTTTTTGCATAAAATGCCTACTGGATCCTGTTTTGATGGTGATAGTATTTGTTTGGCCCAAGGGATTATATTAAAATAATTCGTTTTGATCTCGTACAGATCTGCAGTACCATCAGTCTGGTAGTAAGATAAACAAGTGGCCCATGGGTCATGACGCTTGAGCCTTGAAAAATGGGCAAAAGATTCCCAGAGTGCTCAGAATCATGCATTTTGCCAATAGCCCTTAGATATAGGTTACAGTAAACTTAATCTACATGCAGCTGCTACTAATTGTGCCTACCAGATTAATTAAGTGTAAAAATCAAGTTCTTTTATACAGCTTACAGAAAATGGGCCAGAGTGACATTTCAGGTTTCCGAGGAGATTTTTAGGAACCCTCTCTGAAAGTCATGTATGAGTATTTTAGGCCAACTGGATAAAATTTGTGCCCCATCTGACTCACTTGGTGCTTAAAATTCATGTTTTTTCTCCTAATTTGCAAAATATAGTTAACCAGGACCTAGTTTCATGTTTCCAAGGACATTTTCATGGAACTCTAAGGATTTCAAGTAAGAAGATTCTAGGTCCAACACTCAGGATTTGTGCCCTGTGAATGGACAACTGCTTCATTTGAAGTTCTAAAAAAAAGACATAAAAATGTGTAAAAAATTTGAAACTAGAATGGCTTTGTTTCTGCAGTGCAAAACTGTTCTATGTCTCCCATATGGGCCATCCCAAAACATTAGGGGTAAAATATGCAATATCTCAAAACATTGAATCTAGATTTCAGCAAATTAGACATTGAAGGTCAAGGTCACCGCTTTTCGAACTCTAATGACATTTGGGCAGAAAGAACTGGCTTTGTCAAATTTGAAGCAAAAAGTCTTAAGTACTTCCTAAGTTATGGGGTCACAATAAGCCTAGAATTGCATAAATTTGACCTCGAAGATAAAGGTCAAGGTCACAGAATTTCAAACACATCCAAGATTTCGGTAGGAACAATTAGTGTTTCACATTTCGGAGGAAAATTTACAGCCCTTCAAAGTAATCTCATCCACAAGACAATAACTATAATTCGGCTGATATTACCTTGAAGATCCTTATCAGGGTCACCAGGTTTCAAACTCGTCTGAGAACTTGGTAGTAACAATTGGTGTACTATATTTGAGGACAAAATTGGAAATACTACAAAATTAATAGGGTTCATAAAAATGTTACATTTTAGCAGATTTGACCTTGAAGAAAAAAGTCAAGGTCACCTGATTTCAAACTCCGATAAAATTTTGATAAGAAAAATGAGTGTTTCAAAATTTGGAGGAAAATATGCAGCCCTTCAAAAGTTATCTCATCCACAAGACAATAACTATCTGCTGATTTGTCCTTGAAGATCCTGGTCAAGGTCACCAGGTTTCAAAGTCATCCGAGAGCTTGGTAAGAACAACTGATTGGTTTACAAAATTTGAGGATAAAATGTGGAATACTTAAAAAATTATGGGGTTCACAAAAATTTCACATTTCTGCAGATTTGACCATGAAGATAAAGAAAGGTCACAGATTTTCGAACTCTTTCGTGATTTTGGTTGGAACAGATGGAACAGATCGTGGTGGAACTTCCAGTCAGCTGAACTAAAAATCGTAAAAAAATCGAAAAAAATACAGGTGGCGCCACCAGTCTGCAGAAACTGATAAACACTCCATGATCAATATGCATGCAAAGAATCGTGGTGATGAATGCATTAGTTGTTCAGATATTTGAGCTTTTATATCAAATTTTACATTATTCTTGGGTGTACTTCAAAGCCCCATAGCTCAGAGGTTTTGGGTAACAGAGACCTTATTTTAGGTTTCCAAGGAGACATTTCATGGGCCTCCCTTTACGTCAAGAGAGAATATCTAGGTCCAGTCGTTACGATTTGTGTCCTGTTAACAGATGACTGCATCTTTTAAGGTCTCAAAAAACAGACATAAAAATCGTTAAAAAAATGAAAAGATACAGGTGGCACCACCAGTCTGCAGAAACTGATGAAGCACTCCATAATCAATATGCATGCAAAGAATCATGGTGATCAATGAGTTAGTTGTTCAGATACTTGAGCTTTTGGATCGAACTTTCCATTATTCTGGGGAGTACTTTGAAGCCCCATAGCTCAGAGGATTTGGGTAACAGTGACCTAATCTTAGGTTTCCAAGAAGAAATTTCATGGGCCTCCCTGCATGTCAAGAGAGAAGATTCTAGGTCCAGTCGTTACGATTTGTGCTTTGTTAACAGATGACCGCATCTTTTAAGGTCTGAAAATAGAGAAAAAAAATCGTAAAAAAAAGTCGAAAAAATATAGGTGGCGCCCCCAGTCTGCAGAAACTGATAAAACACTCCATGATCAATATGCATGCAAAGAATCATGGTGATCAATGCCTTAGTTGTTCAGATATTTGAGCATTTATATCAAATTTTCCATTATTCTGGGTGGTACTTCGGAGCCCAATAGCTCAAAGAATATGGGCAACAGAGACCTATTTTCAGGTTTCCAAGGAGATCTTTCATGGACCTCTCTGGATATCAATTAAGAAGATTCTAGGGCCAGCGGTTACATTTTGTGCCGGGTTATAGGACGGACAGAGTGACGGACAAAGAGTGTTTGCTAAAGCTGCTAAAAAAAAACAATGCAGTGTCACCTCCCCAAAATCCATACAGGTATAACTCTAATCCGATAAAACACCGTGAACCATTTCTTCACAATTTTTCAATTAAAATATAAGCTCCCCGTTTTAATCACCGTTACGTACGTGGCCTTGGTGAGCTGAGTGGCTCGAGACATCACGTGGCCTTGGTGAACTGAGTTGCTCGAGACATCACGTGGCCTTGGTGAGCTGAGTGGCTCGAGACATCACGTTGTCTTGCTGAGATGAGTGGCTCAAGACATCACGTGATCTTGGTGAGCCAAAAAACTCGAGACATCACAACATGAAGGATGTAATTAAAGAAGTAAAGCATTTGAAACTTTTCTTTGGGATGAAAATTCCTATAATCGATTATTATAAGCAAATCAAGTATCAATTCAGGCCTTTGTTTTAATTGTCTGTTCAACTGTTCTTTTTTATTTCCGAATTCTGTCTAAATTCCGTAACATTCTTTTTAATCACGATTCATAATATATCATGTGTGAAAGAGTACATAATTATTTAGAAAATTGTCTGTAAATATTAGCAATGTTTATTGTTGCAACTCGGTACCGTCATGTCGGATCTACATTTCATTACCTGCACCAAGTCCATTGTTCAACGAATCTAAACCAGAGCTAGTAACAAAAACATCACGTTCATTTTATACAATCAATACTGTTCCTTCAGTTCGTACAATATTCTTTGATTCAATAACATTGGTTATTCTATTAATATTTTGGGTTGCATTTGAATAATTATATTGCCACTGAAACATGCCGTCTTGCATTCTGAAGTCTTCCTGTGGCGGACACTTGTGAACAATATCGCCCACTGATGAAGACCTGGCACATTCCGGTGCTTGATATGCCGTCTGGTGGCATGCTAAGAAACAATTATTCTGTAACTGAACAGATGTGCCGCGATTTATGCACATGTGAGGTTTTCCCCGCATTAATTAGTCCCCAGTGCGACCGTTCTTTTTGTTCACTTGGAGGTATTATGTATTTATCGTCGTTGACTAATTATTAGGTGATTTATTAAGTTTGTCAATTAGACCACTCAATGAACAGACTATGATGAATTTTGTTTGAGAGTTATTTAGTCCGTATACGCGTAGTAGGAGCCTACTAGGAGGTAGGACTACTAAAATGGTCCGCGTCCGTCCCGCCCTATTCTTTTACCACATATCTCTAAGTCCTTGCTGCTTTCTTCACATGTGAATAAAACCTTCAGGTGGCGCCATTTCTGCTTAACGAGTTTCTGCGCTACAAAATGGTCTTTTTCACATTTCCTCAGATAATTCAGTAAATAAGAATACTTCAAATCATATGCAAAGATTCCTTGGAGCAAGGGGATTTCATTGAATACTATATTTCAAGAAAGATGTTTCCATGGGAGTTCAACTTTTGCTGATCGCAAAATGTTCTGATTTCAGGTTTCAATATATGGTGCAAAATCTCTTACCTTTTTTTTCATGAACAACTTCACCAATCATTACCAAATATTTTAGGCATATTGATCACATGACTTGCATGTGTTTCAATCTGCAGGTGGCGCCACCTCCGTTTAGCGTTTTTCAGCATAAAATGTTTCAGCCATATTTATTCAATTATTGGCCACATCCATGACAGGTATCTATTTTTCAAATCTATCCAGTTTAAAAATTACATCCCCATTGCTCCCTGTTAAAACCTGGTCATCTGGGTAACTTAAAAGCTAATCATGCAATTTTTTAAAATCCAGTTTGTATTTCGCAGGTTTTTGTAGCTCAGCTGACTGAAAGTCATCTGAGCTTTAGCGATCACTTTTTGTTCGTCGTCCGTCCGTCCGGTTGTCCGATAACAGGGTACAAATTGTAACCGCTGGACCAAGAAACTTCAAATTGAACACCCATATAGGCCCATAAAAGATCTCATAGGAAACCTGGCATAAGGTCAATACGAGCTATGGGGCTCGAATGTACCCCCCACAATAATTAAAATTTGATACAAAAGCTCAAGTATCTGAATGACTAATGCATTGATCCAAATGATTTTTTTGCATGCTAATTGATCAAGGAGTGTTTCATCAGTTCCTGCAGACTGGTGGTGCAAGCTGCCTTTTTTCTTAATCATATGCATTTTTTTCTCTATTTTGAGATCTGCAAAGAAGCGGTCGTCCGTTAACAGGCACAAATCGTAACAGATGGACCTAGAATCTTCTATCTTGACATCAAGGGAGGTTCATGAATAATTTGGGATTGTCGGCAAAATATGCCACGCAGGGTAAATATGTAGTAAAGCGAAAGGTAGACCAAGATGAGGCTCGATTAAGAGCGGGAGTATTACAAAAAACATCCAGCCTTGAATACCGCCATTCGTTTTAGGCAATTTATATGCATACCTCAGTAGGGTCCAGAAGCTAGAGGTCTTCCCTGAGAATTAAAAATTTGTTACAAAGGCGACTGTATCTTGATAATAAATGCATGGATTGCAATGAATCTGGCCTTGAATACTGGTCATGGACAGGTACATCATTTCATGAAGACCGGTGGCGCCACCTATTTTTTTCGATAATTTTTACACAATTATCCCTCTAATTTTAAAACGTTTAAATAAAAGGACTTTCCTTTAACAGGGCATAAATTATAACGATCGTACCTAGAAATTTCCTACTTGCCAAAAACCTAAAATTAGGTCACTGTGACCTATATTCTGTGAATTATTCGGCGTGTTTGGGCACCCGAGAATAATTAAACAGTTGACACAAAGGTTGTTGTATCTCGATAATTTATGCATGGGTTGCCAGGAATCTATATATTAATAGCGTAAGGTGATTTTTGTAATTTCCATATCTCGCCTGATACCACCGTACGGATTGCCGGGATTTTCGACATACATAAGATCCGTGTTTGTCCGAAGAGATTCCATGCACCCACTTTTATTTGCAATATTTGCGTTTTACTTGCATAATTAATAAATTTTAATATTTGCTCCCCATGGGCGCCTCTGTTGTGTTTCCGAGCCGGGTAACACGATTACCACAGAGTGTGTAATGGCGGGATAGTTTTACTTCGGGGGCACTATCTGGGGTTTTTAGTACATTCGCAGTCACCGGCCCGATATAATCCCAAGCGGCGATCGCTTCTCAAAAGGGGGGTCTTTAAAAGAATTGTTTTGCAGGCATTCCTGCGACCGGGGGGTCGTACGAAAAGGGCTCTTTCCTGCGACCCCCCCACACATGACGTAATATGCGTGAGTGCACATCTTCCTGGACACAGGAAATCGTAATTGTTAGGCCAAAAAGAAAGGCATGGTTCTCAGGCATTTTTCTTCAGAAACCTGTGCGGGCGGGCGATATTTTCCTAAGTTTTGTATCAGGAAATCTGATCAAAATTTTTCATTTTTATCTTCTTGAAAGATGAAAATCAAATAATTTGGGGGGGGGGGGAATTGACGCGGGCGGTGTCTGTGATCCATACCTTTAATTATTATTTTATTTTTGGCCTTATACAGTCGCACGCGGTCGCGTGAAGTCCAGGGCCTTGCATGCGATTGAGGTCCTTGAAAAATATTCAACAACTTATGTAGGCCTACTATTTAACAGATGTAAACAAAATGTTAACCATATGTTTACGTCGTGGTTGGTACAGTGTGATGTGAACAGGGACCACCAAAGTTGTAAACACATGATATTGGCTGAAAATGTTTTGAAAATCAAGATTTTTTTCTCATAACTGCAGTCACATATGTAAAACTCCTGTAAAAATGTTATTTAATACATTTATACTGGTATTTGTTTCATTTGCATGCATGTGCCATCTCACTATCAATAATGTTTATGTAATACTCTTTTTTTTTAAAGACTTTATTCTTTCATTAAGTATGTATGCTTATTGCGTGTATGTCATGGACATCATTGTTTTTTTTTTTTGTTTTTGTTTTTTTTTCTTCTTTAGAAGGTTTTTTCCATGGACGGTTTCTTTTGTATATATATATATGTGATATTGTTGATCAGTTTCTCATGTCACATGATACAGGAGTAGGTGAGTACCCCGACAACATGTTGAGCACTGGCTTGAGGCGACCGTGTGTCTTGTACGATGTTCCGAAAGATTTTTATCCACAACACTATACATATAATGGATCTATATAAAAATAGCGTAAAGCGATTTGTGTGATTTTCGGTATCTCCGAAATTTCGATGATTTCCCATACCACCGTACTGATTGTCGTGTTAGCCCAAAACCGTGCGTAGCTGGTAATTGCTGGTCTTGTCTTAAAAATTGATCTTTTAAAGTTTCATCAGTTCCTGAAGACTGGTGGGGCTACTAATATTTTTTCGAACTTATAGGCACTTTTTCCTCCTTTTTATAATAATCAGATGAGGACCGTCCGTTAACAGGGCACAAATCATAACCGTTAGACCTAGAAACTTCTTACTTAATGTCCGGGGAGGTCCTTGAAAGCTTTATTTGGAAAATTAAAACTAGGTTACTGAGATCTGTATTCCCCGAAAAGTTACGAGGTCCGTTTGGACACGCAGAAAAATTTTAAAATTTAATACAAAGGCTCCTGTATCTTGATAATTAATGCATGGATCGCCTTGAATCTTGCCTTGAATGTTGATCTTGGGCTGTTTCATCAGTTCCCGAAGATTGGGGCGCCACCTGTATTTTTTAATGTTTTTACAGATTTTTCTTCCATGTTTAAAACCTTCCTTTTAACAGGGCAAAAATCGTGTGCTACATGTATTTTTCGAATTTTTATGTATTTTCTCTTCTAGTTTTGAAAAAAAATCAAATGAGAGTAATAGTATCACACATTTTCCCTCATTGTTATTGTCATCAAACGACAGCAGTTGTATCAGTTTCTCTGCTGTGGTTTCAACGTGTCCTGAAACTTCTTATGTTCATTGATCATGACTGGTTTTATATCAGCTCCAGAAAACTGATGATGCCACGTGCATCTTTTCTATATATTCATTTATTCTTTGGTAATTGAGACCGTCATATGACCCAAGTCAGATCAGTTTTTGGGCTGTTCTTACCCCTTTTGAGAGAAAGATCTGAATCTTGTAAAATCCTTCAGCGATCCGACGATTTTTGAAGATGGGGACTTGGGGTGAGTAGCTTTCTTGAAAGAGTCTCAAGCTTTCCCTGGTTATATTTAATACATGAGATTCCCGACGTATACTCCCACCCAGCCACGAAGTGTTTAAGACGGCACCCATCGGACAGAGCAGGTATCTGAGAGGGCGAGGATGGTCAATTTGGTTCATCAGAGGCTTGTATGCTTGATTTCCAACTGGTATTGTTGTATTTTAGGACTTGCGGAAACGCTGATGGGTTCCAGGTTGTTGTCTGGGGGAACCGCTTTACTTCGTTCCTCGTGCGTACTACCTCCCAAAAAAGACCGCCTATCTCACCTGGGATGAGTTCCGGTATATTGCGTGTCTCCAAGACAGTCAGGGAAAGCTGCAGCAAAAGGAGACTGTGGACTATCCGCCAAGTACGAAGAACGGATCTGGTGGATGGCTGTAGCTGCCATATCTGGATCTAGATCCTTCAGAGAATCTTGTAGGATTTTCAGACGAGGGCAGCCGGATTAGTCGCTATTGCCTCAATCACCCTTGATTAAGGGTCCTTTATGAGCGTATTCGGTCTGCTCAGATCTACCACCGAACCTTTGTTCCATACTAGAGCAGAACCAAAAGGCTGAAAATGAGATCCCGTCTCTATTATAGGAGGCTCAGAAGCACGTTTTAGTTATTTAATAATTCAGGTCTTCCTTCAAAATTCTGAGCTAAGGGCTGGATTTCTTTTTAAATCTGACCCAATATAGGGTTGCACTGGTCAGGACCGCCTCATGTGTAAAGAGGATATAAAAAATGGTCGTTCAAAAACTGTCTGACTGCAAAGCTTACCTTTCCTGTTGCCTTCTGTTACCGGTAAACAGCCGGTAATCTTAATATTAGACTGTAAGTGATGATTTAACACAAAGAACACAAGTGAACTCACATATCAAACTGAAAATCCGTCTCTTTTGAATTGTCCTTTCCTGTGTCACGTACCAGTTCACTATCGTCCAGTAACCAGTGCGAGCCATACTTGCACTAATATGTTCAGCTATAACGGAATCTTTGGCTACTAGCTGATACAAATGTAAGATTGCAAGATTCTGGATGGAGAAGAAACAATATCTCATTTTATTAACAGTAAGTACCCATTCTTTCGGACATACTGAACATTCGGCTACAATTTTAGTCCCAATGTTGACTAAGGACCTGTATTAATGTTTATATGCAGGGGTTATTTCGGGTCCACTTGTTCCACATGAAATATATGCTCAAACGTATTCAAATTGTTCTGTCCAACCATCCGTAAGGTAGACTCATCGAACAACTACAATTTGTAGTTATCATATGTGATGACTGATGATCCATTCAAGGAGGAACGAATGTCTGTTTGGCGCTCGTCCGGTTCCTGCATCTCTGAGGACCAAGTGCCGGAAGTCGGCAGAGGGGCTAACGAAGAGACGAACTGGGCCTGTCCTTCAAGTTGAGGGGGACCTTGGAAGTTTAAGTAGCCTGAGGGAGGGTGAAATGATTCTCACAAGGGATCAAGCCCCCGCTCCTAAAAAGAAGAGGATTTGAGAGTGAGGTTATTAATGATCATTTGGAAGTGATCCCTGAGGGTTCAGCCGAAAAATAGAGGTCGTCTCCTAAAGAAAGTGCATCTCCATAAGCAGGTGGTCCAAATTGGATTGGTCCAAAAGGATTTGTCTCACCAGAAGACCGGAAGTGGGCCTGGGTCTCCGGGTGGATAAGACTTCTGGGAGAATCAAGGCTCCTCGACGGGGGTCGTCCGACTAGACGGCTACTCTGCCTTTTCGCGGAACTTATAGTATGTGCCTACCCAGGCGAGCTGATCTTGTTGGAAGCACTGCTTAGCACCAGGGAACACTGCTCAGATTGGGGCAAAGGGAGCATGGGACATGGACAGCATGGTGGCACCAAGATAATTTGTTTGTATCCACATGACAGTTCATACATACGTTGCAGAGGCGTTACAAGATTTTCTCTAACAGAAATTATCTACAGTTATCCATTTTATCAATTATCTATTTTAGGAACTATTTCCAGTTTTTTTTAATTATTTGCCCAGAATTTGGCACATTGGAGATAGGTCGTGTCCATGTCATTTGTACGTTGCCCCTCTTAAAAGCGGCAGAGCGGATACAATCTGTGGTTATAGAATTTAACAAAGACACACAGGAATTAAGACCATAGTCGGTGACAATCTTGAGATGGGGGAAACCAAAATTGAAAGAGGAAAAAATATGTCTGACTCTTCTCAGAATGACATGAAAATGGAAGTAACTGTGCACAAGTAGCACTCTTAAGACCTTTGGAGCGCATTACTGCTGAAACTGACATCTTGCTCTGTGTAGCTCTTTGTTTATGCTGTCACTTGAAACTGGTAGTAGGGAAATCACTTGCCAAGTGATTGTTGGTCTTTGTAAGATAAGATTCCTTTTTCTTTCTTTTACTTCCATATATTTGTTTTGTCAGGTGCAAACAGTGGTCCTTATACCCCTATCTGCTAACTACTAAGTCTGGTCAATATCTCTGTAAATATGCATGCTGTGACTTTGCTGTCTGATGCAGTGAACATTAATGGAGAAAAAATTATCTTGCTACTATTATAAACTAGTTATTTTAATATAATATTTTTCAATGGATCTGTAAATATCAATGATAAAAATACATAATTCTGACAGAATGCACTTTATTATTTTTTAGTAAACTCTTCATATCCTCTATTTCTCACATTGTCTGGCCCTGTGTTATGAGAGTACCGATATTCTTTACCATCCTGGTTCCTCCTGTATTTGTAATGGGCCTCAAAATACTCAGCATTAACCATTTTGTTCTGTAGCTTCCATAGTCCAGCTTTCTTGACAGTTTCTCCTTGAAGTTTCCACTTGTCCTCCTCAGGATCGTCTCGTGTTTCCGACTCATACTGAGGGAGCTTCTTCTTCACTAACATTTCACCGTTTGTTTTAAGAATTGTGTGTTCAAAGTCACTCTCATCCTCTGGCATACCATGTGGGAAAGTCACTTTCTTGATTACGACAAGATGTTTGATCTCCTCCAGGCGACGATTAACACCTGGTATGTTTTTATGGATCACAGGCTGGTGCATCTGAAATTTGGAAAAATATAATGTGATGAATGTGTTAATAATCAAAATAATTTGTAAATCTTGTTTAGATTCAAAGCACCATGTATTAACCACAAATAGTTTCTTGGAAGTCATGCAAGCTGATACAAATCTGACCTGTGATTGTTTTCATGTGTTGTGGAATGACAGTTCAGTGTAACAGCCTATTGCACAACCTGTAGTGAGTCCCTGTGTCTCAAATGTCACCTGGACCATCTGAACCTGGTTTATATACAGTTGAATATGACTTGGGTCCTCTCAAAGGTAAACCTATATGCACATTGCATTGTCCAACCTCCCTTTTACTGAATTCAAAACAATATTAGGGTTGCACAAAAACTACCTGATAATGGTATATCTACTGTATTCACAGGAAAGGCACTCAGAAAAATAATAAAATTAATTTTTGGGCTGCATGATAGGGAGGTAGCACTTGCTTCCTGTCATTTTATTTTATATCCCGGTGTCAACCAGGCCAGGTGTCTACTGCACCAGCAGTTCCCTGAGGCCTTGATGGGTGATCATGTCCATTGCTGGAACATAACATAAGAGGAACCCCTAAAAGATGCACTGGTTTGTGAGTGGTACACTGCTGTGGGGCACAGCTTTCTAATTAAACCTGCAAAGCACTATCCCTATGTGGGGGCAGACTGTAATAAATCTCACACTTCTCCACTGAGATTTGAACTCACAATATCCCAGCCACACAGACCACACAGGCTGGTTTCACATTATTTATTAGAAAATGTATGTGCTTTGGATGCCATTACTTTGTTATATCTTTCCATTATTCATAACCATCACTGATTTGTTTTTCTTTGTGTCTTCTCCTTTATATCGCATTTACCTTTTTTTTCATAATTTTAAATAATTCATTGTTTACAGGGCTCAAAATTAAGAAAAATTTCCATTGGACATTAGGAGGCTTGCAGAGCAGAAAACAAGGGACCCATGGGTCACATCGCTCAGCTGAATTTTGGGAAATATTAGTAACTGCAAAATATTTTTATTTCTTTTGGTTTTTCATGTATATTAACATTAGAAAAGCTATGAGAAAATGGCCCTGCTAAAATGAAACTCTGTAAATTATAGAATAATGGACATGAGCTAAACCATTTAATTATGCACCAAGAGAACAATTAGGCCTAGGGTAAGTGTTATATAAAAGTAACATTTCATAAACAAATAATGTGTGAAGGTAATTAAGTTTTCAAAAGTTAAATATATGGCCATATGAGTTAAAAATTAATCCCACAAAAGTTTGACCAATATTCCTAATTTTAATACTAAGTTAACAGTGTTATTCACACCTAGGCCCCGCCAACTTTAAGAGATATGAATGAAAAGCTACAAAGTATTTATATCTTCTTAAATCTTGTCTTTTAGCACTTACATTAGATCCTAATGTTTTATCACATTTGAATATTAGGATTAAATTCCTGAAATTTTTTTCTTAAAAAAAATCAAAATTGTCCAAGTCTCATCAAAAAGAATTTATTTAACATTAAAGTTATAAGATTCATCTTGTTTATTAGTCCTGTGTATTGAAGGGGTGAGTGGGGGGAGGGGTCTCCATTGTTACTGCTTGTCGCTGAAAAAAAATGTTAATTTTAAGATTCATCTAGATCATAGTACAGGTCTGTCAACAGAATAGGTTGGGGGGTGGGGGAGAGAAAAAGGCTCATTGTGGTATGGTATTAACTGCAGACAGCCTGATCAAGCTCAACTCAGTGGAGAGAGGGCTTGCCCTAGTGATAGGATTGCATAACATTATGCCAACAGCCTAGAGAGCTGCACTGAATGACCTACAGTGACCAAAGTGGACTGCTTGACAATGTAAGGCAATACAACAAGAGCCTCCAAAAAACATTCAATGACTAGAATATGGGTAGTCTACAAGCGACTATGTGTATCCGCCAAAATCAGAGTAGGATGGGTTAAGTGAGGCATGGATTGAGTGGCAAGGGGAAATAGAGTTACATGTGTTACATATTAGAAAGGATGTCTGCATTTTAACATGATTGTAGGTGGTGCCACCTGTTATTTGAACGAGAAACTATCCAAGATGTATACACATGCAAAATTTCAGGTTGAAAAGTCAAACCACTGCAGAGATATGATTGATTTTATCCCATAGCAGACAAACAGATGGACGCTGTGCAAAAATGGCTGCAGGTGGAGCCACCATTTTTGTGTATGTTATAAAGGTATCCAAGGGCTACATTTGTGTAAACATTTTTTCCTGATTGGTCGAACGAGTCCGGAGATATAAGCATGCATATCTACAGCGTGAACGTGAATGAAGGTGGCGCCACCTGTCATAAAATCAAGAAAGCCATGCAGGATGTATAAGCATGCAGAATTTCAGGTAATTTGGTCAACACTGCAGAGATATGAGCGATTTTAACCAAAGGCAGACAAACAGATGGACACTGTGCAAAAATGGCTGCAGGTGCACCACCATTTTTGTGTATGTTATAAAGCTATCCAAGGGCTACATTTGTATAAAAAAATTTCCTGATTGGTCAAACGGTTCCCGAGATATGTGGGTTTATGTGTGGAAACATACGCACAAACGGACGCTGGGCAGAGAGGAAAGGTCAGAGGTCAAGGCCAATTGGTTAGGCAACAGTTCACATGTGACCCGATAATTGGTGTAAGTTTCGGAAAAATCCGTCCAGTAGTCTAAGAGGGGTTCTCCGGAAACGAACGTGGCGGCGGAGGCGGAACCCGGTCAAAAACATAGTATCTGCAAAACTTCGTTTTGGCGAATACAACTAGCCTAATTTTGCAGCTTTTATTTTCAAATTTCAGATTTTTTTACAGATTAAATCCTTATGTGCACATGCTGTGAAATTTAAATCCACAGCACTTACAGGAAAAAACGTGCCACGGCCAAAGTTGGCAAAATTTAAGGTACCAATTTTTTATTTTTGCTAATATTTTAAAAAATTTAAAAGTGTTTGATCTAATTTTGGGTATACAATTTAATTTTTATTAATTTAAGTTATATTACTGGAAAAAAGTCCTTAGCTTTAACATGTTTTGTGTTAAGAGATCAAATATCTTTCCTGATTTTTTACAAAATGCATTATGTTTGAGCCCATAACTTTTTTAAATTATATAATACAGACCTTGTTTCTGGCATGTACATAGGAACTATATAGAGGAATATTTATGGTAAATATGAGGAAAAACAAATGGGTGGTTTTAATATTAGGCAGTCCTGAAGTGTGAAAATAGGTTTTTAATAAAAAAATTGAGGTTTTTCTTAAATTCTCAAAGGAACAAAGTCGCAAAGACCAAGTTTTCAGCTTGGTAGGAGATCTTGGGGACATCTAACATTATGCCAACAGCCTGGGGAGCATAGAGAGTTGCACTGTATGACCTACAGTGATCAAAGTGGACTGCTTGACAATGTAAGGGAATACAACAAGAGCCTCCAAAAAAATTCAATAACTTGCCTAATTTTGCAGCTTTTATTTCCAAATTTCAGATTTTAACAGATTAAATCCTTATGTGTACATGGTGTGAAAATTAAATCAACAGTACTTACAGGAAAAAAGTGACGTGGCCAAAGTTGGGCAAAATTTAAGGTACCAATTTTTTATTTTTGCTAATATTTAAAAAAATTTAAAATATTTTGATCTAATTTTGGGTATACAAGTTAATTTTGATTAATTAAAGTTATATTACTGGAAAAAAAGTCCTTAGTTTTACATGTTTTGTGTTAAGTGATCAAATATCTTTCCTGATTTTTTACAAAATGCATTATGTTTGAGCCCATAACTTTTTTAAATTATATAATACAGACCTTATTTCTGGCATGTACATGGGAACTATATAGAGGAATATTTATAGCCGCAA
Source organism: Sipunculus nudus (assembly GCA_026874595.1). Lineage (NCBI taxonomy): Eukaryota > Metazoa > Annelida > Sipuncula > Golfingiida > Sipunculidae > Sipunculus > Sipunculus nudus. Next base: position 26,456,381 of record CM049315.1, read on the forward strand.
AGACCCAGTTTTCGGCTTGGTAGGAGATCTTAGGGACATCTAACATTATGCTGAATTTTGGATTCCTAGGTCTTATGGTTTCAAAACGTGCCACATCTACGGACAGACTTAAAGTCAGCTGAGCTAAAAAAAAAACCTGTATAACACAGCTATGTAAAAAGCTTGCTTTTAGTACCTAATTAAATTTTTACGATTCAACATTTAATGCAACCGGATTAGGAACATGACTATTAAAATCATAATAGATGGCTTTTCAAACAGAAGTGAATGACTTTTAAACTTACAGAGTTTCAGACAGATGTAATCATTTACAATCTATGGTATCTGAGATTTCCTTGTAGGAATGCAAAGACAATGCAAAAGAATGTCACCAACATTTTGCCAGTCAGGGGGTGCCAACATCAGGCACATTTAACTGGCACTCCACAGAAACTACCAGTGAAATTCCTGTGTTTTGGTGTTTTAGCATTTTAACTTTGTTCATTACTATAAATAATTTGTTTACCTTTGTACCTTCTCATGTGTGGCCTTTTAACTTTGTTCATTACTATCAATGATTTGTTTACCTTTGTACCTTCTCATTTATGGCCTTTTAACTTTGTTCATTACTATCAATGATGTGTTTACCTTTGTATCTTCCCCTATGGAGAGCTCTTTGCACACATCTTTCTCCCACCACGGGCGACCGTTGAGTGTCTTTACTCGTGTCACCATGTGCAGCATGTGGGGCTCCTCATTCTCAGGTTTATTTTCTGAATTAAACATTTACAGTAAGTATCATCTAATCAGTGTGTCTAACAACTTTGCCAGATGTTCTGCTAAAACACTTATCCTCTGTCATTCTGATACCATGTGACCTTTGAAGGTAGTGATAGGCTGGGTGACTTATACCATGTAACCTTCAAGGGTACTGATAGGCTGGGTGACTCACTTCATACTTAACAATCACATCCAAAATTAAAAAAAAAAAAATTAGATATTTTACAATGTAGATATTGTTCCTGATTTTATTATGCATATTCCTAATGGGAAATGCCTGCCAAGCAACACTGGTTTGCCAACATGGCTGGAAAAATACACCAGCTATTGAACATTATTGAAATTAGAACACTAAACAGGTTTTACAAATTAAAGCTTAAAGAAATCTGTTGTAGTAGGTTCTACATTGAATATAAATATGGCCCAAGGACTATAATGTTCATCCAGGAGAGATATATCAGAGGACGTAGGTCCATGTATGGACTTTTTTTAACTACCCCTTGTTTCGGAACAGTCATGCATGCATAAAATCAAAGTTCCGGTCATGCGGCCTTGTTATTGTGAACAGACACGTGGACTATGTAATTCACATGCAAACAATAAGAAGGTGTTAAACAGCTCAAGGGGAGGTACTAAAAGCTTGTGCTGGGATGGTTAGGCTGGGAAAGTTCTGTATAAAGCAATCCTGAGCCAAGTGTGTGAAAGAATAGGCATAATATTGATCCTGATTTTGCCCCTTTAACATTTGATTCATAATTACAACATTTTGGAGTTTATCTCCACATAAATCATGACTAAATTGATATTTTAAAGGATTTTGCAGTTTGCCTTTGAAACACACCATTCTGCTCACATGAGTGATATAATATGATATAATATAATATGTGATATAATATGATAAAACCATCTGTCGGGGACCATCTGTAAATGATAAATGCTCATAAAGAAATTCAAATGCAGTTTATTAGACAATTAAATGAAGCATGCACACATAGATGTGAAATATGAAGGTAATCTAATGGCAACTTAATGAGGCATTTCACATAAGTGCCAGTGAGCACACATGAAAACTGAGCCCCTCCCAAGTTCAGCAAATAAAGTGCCTACAGCCAGCTGGCAGTCCTTGTGAAGCAGACAACATGATTTGTTCTCTGATATTAACATAAAAACTTCCAAAAAGACTGAGATTTAGAGAAATGCTATTAAAACTTATATGAACAATTTCAATTAGATGATAAATGTTGTCATAAAGACCAGTGATTGTCAGCTTTTCTAGAACTGTGGGCCAGTCCATCAGTCTACTAATGTCAAGCCCTAGTATATCTTACCCCCTGCCTCCTTCTGTTCTTGTAGGTATTCCTGTAAGGGCTCTGTCCATTTTTGTGGATGAATATGATAGCGAATGAACTTCTTCCCTTCAACTTTTTTGGTGAGCTTATGGTTGACTGTTGTCACAGAAAAACAGCGGATTGCAACTGACTGTGCTCCCTAGAAAGTAAAAAACACAAATTCGCAAATTTAGATAATTTATTACCCTACATCATGATTGACAGAAGTCTTGTCATAGATTTGTATAAGATTTTATGAGCTGCTACTTCTTTTCAGTCCAAAAGATTATATAAAAACAAGAGACCCACAGGTCACGTTGCTCGGCTGAATTTGGTTGTATCTTACAATCTAAAATATAATTATTCGACAAGCAACTGCATGTGTCCACCAAAACAGAGGCATTGATAAAGTGAGGCATGGAATCTCTCCAGACATGACAGCCCTCCAAATTTGCGGTGTCTATCCTAAGACGCACGGGGAATAGAAAAATGAGAATGTGAAGGAAAATTAAATGCAGAATGCTTAAAAAATTGGAAAAATGGAAAGGGGCTGCCACCTAGCCCTGCCTGGACTTCAGTATTTGTGTTTACTAATAGAGTGCTTAAAATAAACAGTGATTCCATGTACTGATAGACTTAACTCAGTGCCAGCTCTTATCACTAAAGCCCTGTAAAGTCTGTATGGTGAATCCCTGATATTTGCATATTAAGGTGTCACATGGCTCTTTGAGGACCTGACGATTCCCTGTATTTGCATATCAGGCCATCATGCCTCATGTGAGTGACATCGTTGCTATAAGAATGCAAACACCGGTCCCACAGTTCGACCCGCTTGGTAATATTCCCACTGAAATCATGTATTCAGGTACTCCACACATGGACCTTCGTGTCCTATGATATATCTCTGTTGAACCAATATTACGGTCAATGGGCCAAATGTAAGTGCATATTGTAGACACTATCGCAACAATTTTGTACCGACAGGTCCAGTAAAATTCCCTCTGCCGAGATGACAAGAGCATTTGTCTGAACCAGTGTATTAAATGTCAAATTATGACTTGCAAATCGTGATTGTTTCAGTCAGCCGGTACATTTTGATTGGCTCCTGATGTGCACCTGAATATCTTGCGCTGATTGGCTGTGCCAGAGTTTGTTAGGCCTACTTTCAAGAGTGGTGGTCCGATAAACCACTGAGGCTGAGGGTTACAGTGTTTTAAAGTCTCGCCAAACTCAACATAAGCAATGGCCTAAAATTATTAGAACAAATTAAATGGAATTGGAAATATGAGTAGCCAATTGGAAGCGTGGAATAGGCGATGACTGAATGAACCATGTTGGTTTTGAAAAAGATTCTGGGAAAGACCACTGCTAATGTCACTGGAAAAGACCTTAGTTCAGCAAGCCAGTGATGTGTGGCGCTGACCTTTGGGAACCAGCCAAGATTACCAGTCCATGAAATAAGAGGGTCAGATAGTGGAAAATTAGTTATACGAGTTGCCGTAAGATGGCGGTACCGATACTAAGTGCGATACAACATGGGAACGTTTGATTTCTCTGTCAGAAGCAACAATTAAGTCATAACTATTTCATGGACTGGGGCAGTCTAGCTGCCACCCAACACCCCATTAAATCCATCCCTGTTGGATTGTATAAGAAGTAACCATAATTTGTGCTCAGGGGAACACAAGGAGGTATAAACATCCATGGATACACTGCATCGACCATGTAGTTCACATTCTATAGTTACTCCCTATTATTTCCGATACAGTTAACTACACATTTTCCTCTTTCAGCCCTGAGGCCGTAAGGGCAAAATTTGATGGTTTTCTTTGACTCACAAAAAACAGGTGGACAGGGGTGACAGAACATACTTTAGCACCAGTGCACAAACTGTTAGGAGGAGGCTTCTGACTGTATCAACCAGTACCAAAATAAGATTTATGTACTAAACAATATATATCCCCCAGCCCCTCAGCCCAGTGCTGAGGCATGTGAAGGTTAAATAAACCTATTCCACGTGCATTTGTTGTGTGAAGGGAAGATTTCGTCCAGATCCAAGACTTTGCCCTGATTGGATTGGCTGGTACACGTGACATCATGGAGTGAATTTTATCAACAACTCAGATCTAGTAATGCATGTTATTTTTATTATTTGCTGAAAATTTAGGACTGACAGTGGCAGATACTGTACTTTTACAGAGATCTAGAATTTTTGGTCACAGGGGATTTCCCAATGTGTGACATCACTGCCGAGTTGACAAGTATGACTGCTCATACTTGTCATAGATATGCCAATAGTTTTTAACAAATCACACAACCTAATGTTTTTAGTGGAAAAAATAGATAAAAAAATGGGTTTTTTTTGGCGTGCTTAGTGCAACCCCCAAATAACATCCGGTGTAACATATGCGACTTTCCCGGAAATTTCCTGCCTGGATTATTTTGTGCGGTCCCGGACATAGCCTACGGTGTCACGTGACTTCCCTACACTAAGGTTACATCAGCACACAACTTGGTTCAGTGCGATAAGTGTTCAGAATTGTACCATCAAAGTTGTAAATATATTGAATTAAAATATTTTGAAAATCAAGATTTATCTTATTTCTGCAGTTACAAATGTAAAATTTTGTAAAAAGGTTGTAAGTGCTTATTTCCACTCCCCCTGAAAGTTTAAATAAAGAATACTTATTTCCACACCCTTTATATATTATAGAAATGTTAAATGTTTGTAAGTAAAGAAATTCACTTTCATCAGCCATGTAGGCCGTATAGAATATAATAGAAGTTAGTTATTTGTTTTACCTTTTATGTCCAACACTGGTGACAACAGTCTTATTATTACTGTTACATGTATGCATCCTATGTTTCCTTGTAGTTGTAGTTCTAGTTTTTCTTTCAGACAAAGTTCACTTATTTCGACACCACAGTCATGCCATTAAAATTGTTTTTGATAAAATCAGCTAGTGGTGAGATAAATTAATGAAGTTGCAAACCAGAGTGTATCATATTGTGCAACTGTCTGGACTTTACCTGTACACTTAGCCAAGACCTCACAGCACTAGTCTGAGCAAATGGAGACACAGACTCTACTGTTACTGGCTCTACTGATGAGATGCTAACCATCAACTGATAAGGATTGAGCCAGCAAACAAGTGTTGTCAAAACATTTCGTGCCCTATTTGAGCTACTGAAAAGCTTGTACCCATGCCTAATATATAAACCTATACAATTATGAAACAAACTAATTGACAAAATGTAACTATTTGCAGAAAAATATACATTTTATTTGTCTTTAAAAATATGGCCAGAAATTTGAATGTAAGTAAACTGCAAGTTTTACTCAAGTGAATCAAACATGTTTAAAATTATGTTTAATACGGTAACAATTTCACTTTGAAATGCATTTCGATGTAAAAACTTCAACCTAAGTGCACACATGTAAAACTTTTAGCCCCTAATGTCTCAGTATTATAGATTATAATGCACACTCACTGAATATCTTTGAACAAGAATTACTGGTAATAAACAGACTTGCTTATTGATAACTAAAATAGACTGAAAAACATTTTGGTGACTTTTTTACCCCAGAATACGTATTACACTGCACCAGCCTTTACCATGAGGGAGGGTGGAAATAAGCATCCCTTATTTCCACTCCCCCCAGCATTCCTTATTTTCACTCTCGGGGAGTTGAAATAAGACCTGCCAAAAAGTTTCAACTAGTACCTCAGTGTCTTTTGCATGCGTGTGCCATCTCATTTTCAATAAAGTTTATGTGTATACTATTTTAGTACTCTGTGTTTTAAAACTATTTTATGTTTTAGTCTGTATGAATGCTTTATATGCATAATTCATGGCCAATATTGTAACTGTTTCCACTAACTGTTAAAATGATATTTGTACATTTGGTTACAAGTTCTGTTTCATGGATGGTTTCTGTAAGGTATATCAGTGAAAATTTATAAATTGGAATTTTTTATTATAAAATATATGACTGGATAGCTTTTTATTTCAGGATCATAAAAGTATTTAAATGAAGTAAATATGATAACCTGGTCCAAAGTTATTTAATTTTATTTACTCTGAGGATAGTGCTAAATGGGACCCATGATTCCAGGAAAAGCTGTGACCACTGACCAGTGCTGGTGCCAGGCTTGGCTGCTTGCCAATCAAGAAGGGGGCGTGTCCCTAGCTGTCACTGGGCAATGGCTGCTTGGGACTCACAGACACAACTGCATCTCACTCATAATAACTTTCACATTCTACACTTCTATGATGAATATTTTGGATAAAGATTTATAATATTTCATCTTAAATTTATTTACAAAATATAAAATGACAACATAAAAAAGACAACTGTTACACTTCATACACTAAAATGAAGTCTTCTTCATATTGAAAGTTATATAGTATTATACACAATGGATAAAAAAATATTGTCAAGCCACATTAAAACATATTTAAAGTATAATACAAAAATAATTCATTAAAATTTTTAAAAAATTAAATGACAATTGTAAAACTGCAGAATTTACTTTGAAATAAACTGTTGGCAGAAACTTGCAGGTTTGGTAAACAGTCATAGCTAAATTTAAAGTGTAATCAGTGAACTGTTCACTTTTTCAGAATTAACACTAAGGCAAATTAGTATGCAAATGTTCAAATATACAATATCACAATGCTTTTTGAATGATTGCCGGAGAAACTCAAGAAACTCCTCCCTTGTTTTTGCATCCATGTGTAATAAATTAATACTACATATTATAATTTTTTATATAAATATATATTTATACATATATTATATATAAATATATGTTCCTTATATTTAAAACTTTATTTAATAAACTTTTTATTTTTATATTTCATGTATAAACTGATTTATTTTTATTATATTAATTATATTTAAATTTATTAAATAAATTATTAATAATTTAATTTTCACAATAACAGTTAAAAAAAAATGTATTTGTCCATATATATTTTTCTACGGTCCTCAAAAACAAAAAGAATAACATAGTTTATTGGTAAATTGAGGGAATACCTCTTACTTGCAATCTTACTTGACAAAAAACGGTGAAAAAAACTACACAATGATTCAGGTTTGGAGGGCACAAAAACAAGAAATAAATAACAAATATGATTAAAATTTCATTAATAAACATAATTTCAAGTTTTTTACTTCAAGAAATTATATGAAATAAAGGCCAATGGCTTTATTTTAAACATGGATTTGTTGGATTAAAAAGGGCTGTCTTGGGGTTGGTTCAACGATGAAATGCAAATGGCAGCGTCACTGGCCCTTCGGGACCGATCGGGAGTGGTCTGCTGCTGCCAATCAACAAAGTCACAACAATGCTGGACCGTCCGCGACTTATATTTTTCCAACGGGCATATCTTGTGAACAACACGGAATTTTTACATGCAGTTTTCGGCATTCATTAGATATTTTTATTATATATTCGGGGGTCAAGAAAGAAAATTTGGCGTTCAAGTAATCACCACTATAAATCATCGACAAAGCTGAAGCAAAACTTCGCACGCTCGTTATTCTCAGCTGCCATGTTGTTTTGACGCTGAAAGACCCGGATAGGTTAATGTTGATGTTCATTGGTCGGTTCGATCACGTGTTGGGGAATTCCGGCAATTTGCATAGGATTTATGAATGATCAAAAATACGACCCGAGTCCGCCCAGTCGGACATGGCTGGTCACAGGTTTCTCGTGCAGCATTGGTCCAGCATGCGCGCAGCGCTCCTAGCGGCCTCTGATATACCTATTTCTGTTGTTTGTATATATTGTGAAAGTAGAATTAGAATACTATTGTATATACTTATTGTGTATATATTATGAATTTTAATTTTACAAATAAAATCTTTTCAGTTGTCAATGATGCCTTCATGTTGCGTTGCAATGTGAGAATGTGTGCGAGAGTGCTGTAATGAAAAAATAATTATCACAAATATATGGTTTGTTATTAATTAAGAATGAAATGCACAACATATATCACTCACGAGTCGAATTTCGTTAACATTTTCTTTCCATCTATCACAAATTACATTAGTAGGCGAGTTCCCTGCCCGCCTGTAAGGCCCCGGCTTCGTGGGATAGTGCATGGCTAAGCGCAGTCGCACAAAGCCACCAGGATTTCCTGCGACCCGGTACATTGCACACAAGCATACCAGGTCACGTGAGTGGGGACGCAGGAAGGTCTGCCTTTTTTTCTCTCCAGGAATTGGTCTCATTTAATGTTTAATCTATATTTATTTTTTTTCAAAGGCAATTATGTTATATGATGATAAATAAGATTGGGCATACGTTTGCTTGACCTGAAGGAGAGGTCTACTTTGGGCGATAATACGAGATGTCAAATCAGTCGGACGGGATATATATTACTCTATCGGCTGTTTTAAAGTGTTCACGAGTCACTTTTGCTTTTGCACAGAGGATACACACACCGACATTGTTACTAGACCAATATGACATAATCATACCCATAAGTTGTTCGAGAGAGCAGACAAGGTCACCCGCATACACGCTGTCATCTTGCGACTCTTCCCGATACTCAAGCACAGCTGAGGCTAGTCGTTTCCTTTTTGCGGTGCCAAGCAAGCAGGCTGTAGTCTCTTACACAGACACACGGTGGCGCTCCGCAACCCCCCAGTGGGCCAGTTGAACTGTCGGTCCGACATAAATATTCTCTGTATATATAAAACTTTTATACTGCTTTTTATCCAGCTTACGTTATTAGAAAACATGCATGGGACAGATCCTTAATAATCGATTAGGCTATAAAGAGCTATGATTTTTGACAAATATTAAAAATATATTAAATAAGCAGTTGCTTAAGATATACTGTTATAATTATTTACGTTGTAGAATCTTTTTATAGCTAGCCTTAAAAAATATACAATCTGTGATTGAGCATTCACTTATTTACCACAAGTTTAATTAATAATTGCTTAAGGCTTTAGGAATTCAGTGTATAAACAGTGTAATTTCATTTTTAGTCGTTCCTAAAAAGTGAGGGGTTTAAATCATCTGAAAAGAAAATTGAAAGGACTGATTACCTGGCATGACAAGGCATACAGGTTTACATGCAGAACTGATAAAAAAAATCCCTGAAAAATAAAGGCACTTGATATTTAGATGTTAGCTGGAAAAAGTCAGTACCGTATTGAAAACAGATAGACACGCAATGACGTCAATTGTAATAACAAGGGACCCATGGGTCACGGCGCTCGGCTGTTATATATGATATAAAATATGATTTGGAAATGAGGCACATGGTGGTTTTGTGTGGTAATAAATATAAGCTGTATTATGAGTTGTTTGTGTTTAGCTTATGTATGATTTTGATTGTATCTTTGGAGACAGGGAAGAGATTGATTTCATTTATTTTATTAACAAATGGAGTGCTATTGTCACACAGATTTTGACTTGGCCATATAACTTATAAGCAGCACATATAATATTAAAATTTAACTATTTATTAAAATTTAATAACAAATGTTGTGCCAAATATAATTTTTATTAAAAATAATAAGAGAATCATATGGTTTTTTAAATAAAATATAACTGAAATGATTATTGAAATAATATTATAAAATATATATATTTATGAATGCATTCATGTATACATTTTGAAAGTATTTGCACTGGTATTCAAATACTTTAATTTTTACCTGAATTCCCATTCTTATGCAAGAAATTTTATAATACATATTCATATTTGTATTCATATACATTTGCAAAGTATTCGCACCATGCATGTCTGGTATTTATTCAGTTTTAGATAAACAATGATGTTGAGAATCGAAAATATACAAAATTCACAAATTTAAATAATGATCATAAGTACCTGGTTTTATGGCTTTTATTTATATAAAAAATAAATGTAATATCTTCACTTTGGACTACGTTCACATCAATCTACACACTAGACACATTAGGAATCTAGATTAATATTATCAACTGCATCTTTGTCTATCATTAATTTCCTTCATATGATCCCTAATGATTAGTAATGAATAATATGATTTATTTTTGTTATAATTTAAATTGAACTGAAAAATACCATAGGTGACTGTATGGTGTTATTTGGAATACGTGACCTCTATTCATCCATACAAGATTCTTACATCATCAGTAACTGCAAGTAAAGTTCCTGTTACTCATCAACTAACAAATTCCTTTTCTATGAATTTTTCTTTAATTTGTTATTCTATCTCACCATCAATCACTGTCACTTTGGACCACCTGAGAGACACTGCGTGTCCAGCTCCTATCATTCTACTGCTGGCTCAGCTCCCGAGTACACGTGTTTACGCTTCACATCAGTATCTGCTGCCACACCCTTACTGAGGGTGTGTCAAGCTCTTGCCTTACTGAGGCTTTTTACAGCAAGTAACTTTGCTTGCTGATTATGGCTGATGAAAATCGAGAAATTGCCTCTGGATGTGCAGATAATGCAGGTGGTACGTCTTAGCCTACAAATGCTACATTACGTAACCTAGAACAGTCAATGGCTGAGATGAAAGATGCTTTTGTTAGCTTCAGTCTACTCATGGCTACAAAAGCTGATGGACAACCCCCTGCAAAAAAAGCGTAGGGGTGAATGCAACCCATCATCTTCTAAAGAACCAGGAGAAGCCTTGTCTGAAGTTGAAAGTGATTATGCTGATGTTAATCATGATGATGATTATGATGATGATGACATCAGTGTACTCCTGCGTTCAAAAAGAGCTGATGGGATTGAAGCAGGATGTTCTGAAGGTGGTGGTGCATCGGATGATTTACTGGAATCTATCGATAATGATCTGGATGATGAGGAATTGTGTGGGCCCAACATTGTGCTAAAAAACTGGCAGAAATTTACAAAAAAAAGTTCTCCAAACATCTGTCAAGTTGATGAAAAAAAAAACAGGAGACTTATGCCAGACCAAAAAAACATTGAAAAAATCATGGTGCCTCGTGTGAATGTTGAGGTATGGCGTCGACTCAATGCCTATTAGAGGAAAAAAGATAAACGCATGGCACATGTTCAGAAAGCCCTTACGAAATTTTAAGCCACCTTCGCAACTGCAAAAGTTTCAGATGTTTTGTTGTGCAATCTTGAAAATCAGGGATGATTAATCAAGAGCATGCTGTGAAAAAGTTATCGGATGCAGTTGCTCTAATTGGACATGCATCATATGAGCTCTCCCTGTAACGCCGAGAACTTATGCATGATGCATGGAGCATTAAATAAAGAATACTCCATGTTATGTTCACCAAACAAACCAGTAACGGATAACCTTTTTGGTGACAACTTACATGCAATTAAAATAAAAATTTATTAATTTATTGTTATGTTGTTGGTCAAAACAACTGCTAGATGAGTTGGGTTTGACACCTGGATCAACTGTGGCTGGCCATAAGCTGCTTGGCTGCCCCAGCGTATGCCTCACCTCAAGCGTGCATAATTTGCTGAAAGGTCAACAAGATCAACATACAGGTGACTGAAGAGGGGCTGGGGAGAGCCTGGGTCTGACATATTCTCATACAAACATTAATAAAAGCTACAATATTTGGCCAATTTCTTTCAGCTGTCTAAACTGAAAAGCTGAAATCCTTATGTGTGCATGATATGAAAATTATATCAACAGATCTCACTGGAAACAAACGTGCCATGGTCAAAGTTGGGCAAAATTTAAGGTACTAATTTTATATTTATACTATTAACTTATAAAATTTGAAAAATTCAGAACTAATTTTGGGTATTCATTTGAATCTTGATTAAATAATGTTACATCCCTGACAAAAAATCACTAGCTTCAGCAATCCTCGTGTTAAGGGAGTAAATATATTTCTTGATTTTTTACAAAGTGCATTATTTTTTGGGCCCATAACTTAAAACAATTACGCAATTTTGACATCATTTCTGGCATGTGCATAGCGAATGTATAGAAAAATATGTATATTATATATGATCAAAGTCAGATTAGTGGTTTTGATATTAGGCCGTCTTGTGAAACAATGGGTTTTAAATGGAAAATGAAGTTTTTTATTAATATCTCGAAAAAATTAAGTCCTAGTGACCAAATTCTTGGTTTGGTAGGGGATTTTGGAGACATCTAACTGTATGCCAAATTTTAGGAACTGAGAGCTGTAGCTGGGGAGCTGAGCTATAGCAAACTGCATAACACTAGCTTTAAGTAAACAATAAGTGACATGGTGCTTGAAAACATGAATAAAATCTACAGTTTTTGATCAACTGGTTTCAAATTTTTGGTGTTAACAGATGAAATGCTAAAAAACATGCTGTGAAAATTAAATCGACAGCAGTTACAGGGGGAAAAAGTGCCATGGTCAAAGTTGGGCAAAATTTAAGGTACTAATTTTTTTATTTTTGCTAATATTTAAAAAAAATTTAAAACATTTTAATCTAATTTTGGGTTTACAATTTAAGTTTGATCAATTAAAGTTATAGTACTGAAAAAAGTCCTTAGCTTTAACATGTTTTGTGTTAAGTGATCATATATCTTTCCTGATTTTTTACAAAATGCATTATGTTTGGGCCCATAACTTTTTTAAATTAAATAATACAGATCTAATTTCTGGCATGTACATAGGAACTATATAGAGAAATATTTATGGTTAACATGAGCAAAAACAGATGAGTGCTTTAGATATTAGGAAGTCCTGAAGTGTGAAAATAGGTTTTTAATTAAAAATTGAGGTTTCTCCTTAATTTCTCAAAGGAACGAAGTCGCAAAGACCCAGTTTTCGGCTTGATAGGTGATCTTGGGGACATCTAACATTTTGCTGAATTTTGGATTCCTAGGTCTTACGGTTTCAAAACGTGCCAGTTTAACGGACGGACAGACAGACGGACGGACAGCCGACGGACAAAGGACCACGACTATAGCTCAGATGACTTATAGTCAGCTGAGCTTAAAAAGTCATGAACTTTTCATTGTCCTCAAAGATGATCAGAAATGGAAGACTTTGATCTGAAAAGAAACCATTGAAACAGAAATTAAGAAAATGGTACCAGACAAAAAGGAGAAAATGCTAAAATTGAAACATATCATGACGGTCTATTAACGACGAGAACCCATATAAACAATTTATAATAAACGAGCGCTAAACTGTCAATGCCTATCATGGCATTACTATAAACATGTCGACCTACCATGGACCTACTCTAAACAATTACCATCCAAAGGATCCAACGTATACCTAAAAAAGTTTATTCCTTTTTCTACAACAGAATGATGAGAACATCTTATAGAATTTTTATTCTGAAGAAGATTTGCACGAAATAGATTGTTAATGCTTGTTTCATTTTAAATGGACAAAACACAGGAGACGTGACTACCTCGTGAATTTCACAATCTTGTTCGAAAAGTTAAAAAACTAAATAGACTTTAACTGGCTAATGAACGTAACTATTTAAATGGACTATATAATAATTATTACTCGTCAGGAAATATTTACCCTTCCCTGAAAAACTAAACATCATAGCTGACGAACCATTGACCGCTTTTATTAAATTTTGATTATGATTATGTAATTTCTAAATATATGACCCGTGTATTCCACAGATAGTACTTTACGGTTTATTATACAGATTAACCTTATTTACCATATTAATATAGATAAACTGAAACCTAAGTAGGAATTATAAAATAATTTAGTTTTCCAATCTTTCCTCGCGCTTTCTTTTCGCGCGCATTATAATCTGTAGAATGGGCCTCGCTGTTGTGCAGAAGATTGGTCTCTATGTGAGGATGTGAGCTATAAATTTCAGACCCGTCGCAATTTCCAATATGGCGCTAAAGTCAGCGGTTTGGGATTCGTTTTCACACCAATCCCTCAAGAAACATCCAAATGATTATCGTGAAGTTTTTATTGAAGACTGGTCCCTATGGGAGGAAGTATGTTTGCGATTCAGACCCATGAGACGTTCAATATGACTGCTAGCCAAATGTCCTGAAAATCTTATCACAGCAGGGCCCGGTTAAGGAAATTTACCGTCTAAATCCATTATATTTTAATTTATGACTGTAAAAGATATAAAAACAAAGCTAATTAGGCCTTAAATGATATTCATTTATTTTGAGAAAGCAAAACATATTTTATAATAGTCAATTATTAAGAGTTCATTGAAGAAATATAACATCTCATCATGTATTATTCAGATATCATGAAGCATTATAACATCTCATCATGTATTATTAAGAGATCATTGAAGCATTATAACATCTCAACATTTATTGTGAAGACATCACTGAAGCATTGTAACATCTCATCATGTATTATTAAGATATCATTGATAATATCTCATCATGTAGGCTATCATTGAGAGATCACTGAAGCATAATAACATCTCAACATGTATTATTAAGAGATCTTTGAAGCATTTTAACATCTCGTCATGTATTGTCAAGATATCACTGAAGCATTATAACAACTCAACATGTATTATTAAGAGATCACAAAAGCATTATAACATCTCAAAATGTATTATTAAGAGATATAATTGAAGCATTATAACATCTCAACATATATTGTGAAGAGATCACTGAAGCATTATAACATATCAACATGTATTGTGAACAGATCACTGAAGCATTATAACATCTCATCATGTATTATTAAGAGATCATTGAAGCATTATAACATCTCAACATGCAGGGGCATCAATGGGGGGGGGGGTGATAGGATATTTATTCCCCCCACCATTTGGTAAAGGGGAATAATGGATGCTATTCATGGAATAATAATTATATATTGCAAATGAAATATATAATTAATTAGAATTATAGACTTCGGTTTCATTTATGAGTTTACCATGAAATATTATATCTAAAGCTCTACTGTACTTGTTCTGGAAACAAAAAATACCTTTTTTTTCTAAAACCTTATACTTAATTGTAATAAATTTGAAATACAATTGTGTAAATATATTTGAAATGTATCATGCATATTCTAATATATTTGAAATGTATAAATATATTGTAAAGAATTTGTATACATATATATATATACAGTGAAACCTCGTTGTGTCGAACTCGTTTAAGTCGAATTCCCGCATGTGTCGAAGTCGAACGTGGAGTCCCTGCAAAATATTGTTAAAACCTCACTAATTTAACTTCGCTTATGTCGAAGTCGGATGTGTCGAAAAACCGGATGTGTCGAGGCGTTTTGTTGGTCCCAAGCTTGTATTTCTACCGCTTAACTCGAAGTCATGATTGGTTAACACTTGTGCACGGCCCGTCAATCATGATTGGGCCGTGATGACCAGTCATAATGAATTAATACCGACCTGGCTCTCACTCATCAGGCGCGATGGCTCTGTCGACACAAGGTCATGCCGCTCTAATGTTTGGACAACAGCTGTGCACGGTCCAGAAATCATACCCTGGCCGCGATGACTTGTTGAACAATTAATACCGGCAAGGATCTTTCTCATCACGCGCGATGGCTGACATGCCTAGTCCGTTGTTTACTTGTTTGGCCAATTAGTCACTCATGAACATGCCTTCCTTCTCTCGCCGACAAAGCATTAATGAGAAGTTATTGATAAACCAAACATTATTCAATCCTTACCTTTGATGTGTCTAGGATAAAGTTGAACTGAAAATGATCTGAGCCAATCATTTATTGATTTAGGTGCTTTTATACACGTACATGTATGTGCTCTTATTTCACTTTCTTGATCAACCTAAACCTAATTTTGGTGGTACTTATGTTTTTATCATTAATACAAAAATGTATATAAAATTCGTGTTGTTCTTTAATGAAAACATTTTTGAGAACTATATATATAGGCCCTATACATGTGCAGTATTTATCGATTATAATCGAGGCTCAAGAAGGTTGAATATAATGAACATCGGTTGTCTCGAACTCCGGTTGTGTCGAAGTAAATTCACCAGTCCCTTCGACTTCGACACAACGAGGTTTCACTGTATATGTATATATTTGTATGTGTGTGTGCAAGTCATCCCCCACCCACCCTGGAAGATCACTTAAGAGATCACTGAACCATTATGACATCTCATCATGTATTATTAAATAATCATTGAAGCATTATAACATCAGATCATGTATTATTAAATGATCATTGAAGGATTATAATCTCAACATGCAGACCTAATATAAATAGCGGAAGGACCACCCTCTCCTTTCAAGTCGGTAGATGATTATAGGCCAGTGATACTCCATCTATTTACATCACCAATGTCCTTATCAGGGTTACATGTGGTCAGGTACATGAATGTGCAATTTTGATAATAATTCACAAAAAGATGAACATGTACTTAGAAAGGAGCATGCTGTAGATATATGAATTAAATCTAAAAGAAAATAAATAAGCGAAAAGGTTCATAAAGAAAGCGTTCTAACTAACTGCATAATCACTCACTAAATCAGTCTACACGTTACACATATATTTAAAATGAAGAAAATAGAAATAATAATACCAGTATGTCAACCTGGAGAGCATAAGAGCATAAGAATCGCTGTTTATATGTTTGGTATTTGAGGATGGTGTTTTCTTGAGAACTTACGGTCATTAGACAATAACTTTAACCTTATTGTGTGGTATTTCCTGACAATAGGTTTCCCAGATATTGTACGCTGGGAGTGTTGGGATACATATTTGGTATTTCTAATGATAAGTATATATTTTGTTTAGCGTAGGATCACGAGATAGGTGAATTCCTGGAAGACGTCGCTAAGTAATTGTATATAAAGCGTGGGGTATCCGGGATGATAAAAATGAAGAGGGAGACTCTTGTATATGGATAAGCTGAATCCAGAACAGGCAATCGTTCGTCTACATACAAGGCCGACGAACTAAATGCAAACCAGTTAAAGACCCTGCATGGGTAACCCAAATGATGCAAATACAATAATGATTTCGGTATAATCCCCCGCCAAGGGAAAGACGTGTAATAAGTACGGCAAATTTAACCACTTTGCTGCAAAATTTCAATCCGGTAAACAGAAACGGACACTGCGTCAAAAGTCGAGGCGGTAGAGGATCTGTCAGAGCCCGTGGTATTGAGAATTAAATTCTGCTCAATCACTGGAACCAGACGAGCGTCCCAAGTCTGTTTTCGTGCTTCACCAGAAAGTTGCTACACTTCATAATGCTATAGGTAACGAACGTATTTAAATATAGCGTTTAAAAGGTTTGCATCGCTCAAAGAAAAACCGTTGAAGTCTTTGTGTAAACTCAAGGGCAAAATATGAACGAGCTTATACAAGAACGAATTGAATTCTTGGTGTTATGCACGGTATCCAGAGAAAAAATGGCAGTGGTAGATGTAGCGGTGCTGTGCAGTTGTTATATACACATCTCCCTCCTGCCTCCGGCAATTTTTCTTCCTGCTGTTGCTGCTGGACCTCCTCCCCACCCTATATCAGCATATGCTGCATGTCAGTATACCTCTACGGTCCCCTTTGAATGACTGCTATACAGCCTTGACAATTTTCCGCCATGGGTCGTTTCTACTCAAAACGAACCCTTTGTAGTTTGGAACTGTGGGACTACTTGTCACTACTGTAGCTATGACTTCTTGTCTCAGAAGTCAAACCTTAAAATCAAGGAAACACCATCTGTTTACATTTCACCTGCGCATGCTCACAAAATATTACTTATTCAGTAAACACCCTACCACAAAACACCCTTGTTTATTTAATTTGCCTCTTTATTCCAACGTATTTAATTGGATTTTCTCTACCCTCTCCGCTACATTTCTTCCTACGTCATCTGTGTATGTAGAAAACTAGGTGCATTATGGGCCGTAAATTCAAAAGCCCAGAGACCCTAAACAGCAGAATGGTATTCTTGTGAGTCCGATTCTGCGCAGTATGACTCTTTGACCATTGGCGCTTATTTATACTTGGATCAACGTGGTCAGTTTTTGTTGTTGATCCTGGTGGCAGCTTTATAGCTCTAATGTAGTCTCTTAATACTAGGTCATAACTATTTCGTAAGTACTTCTTGCTGAATCATAATTAATTTTGGTTAATTCGTAGTACGTCTTAATGGTTCTTAGTTATTTCGGAATAATTCTTAGGTACTGATTAGGTACTTATTACCCGTATCGTAGCCATTTCTTGAGGATTCGTAGTAATTGGTTGCATTAACGTAGTAATACGTACTGGTTAATTACCCACGCAGCTTCGCGATGTGCCCCGATGTATACCGAATAGTGTACGTAAAGCTTACGATCTTCCACGAAAAACATCCACAGGCTACGAAATACTCCCAGGAGTTTATATAACCTACGAACTTTGACAATTCATAGCGGCAGCCGAAAAAATTCCGAGTCGACTCAAAACTAAATTGGAGGACTACGCTTCACTCACTCTGCTGATGACGGAAAAACTTGCTAAAACTTGCATAACTGGGAAACCCGGTTAATACGGTCCAAATGGCCGAAACCTCAAGTACAAGGGCTATGGGTCTCGAAACAGTGTCGTTTACAAGATCGAGTTCGGCTCTCGAATGGCATGGCTGGGTCTCCGCTGCTGGGATGGGTAGAGGGTTGTTGCTGCTGGCTTTGTGGCTGTGGTTGCTGTAGCTTTCTGAAAAGGTCACCGGCTCGGGATGGACGATGGCGGCCTTTGCGGCTCCCTGCTTGGCTTGGCTTTAACTAATTTTTAACTGTTTCGGATGTTTATTTTTCGCCCTTTCCTTGTTGTATCATAACAGGTTCGATCCCTGTTGTATCCTGGTCGACCTCGAATGGCCCTTTGTCACATTTCGCCACATTGTCCTTCATGTTCCGTTCCATTTTCTCTCCATAACTCCTGAATTCACCACCAGATCCGAGAACCATGTAAACCACACGAATGTAGCTGGCTTGGACAAAAGACGGCTGACTTGAGTGGTTAGCCGAGTTTCATGGCTCGATTCGGCTTGCAAAATGTTGTCTGGTTCACACTGACCTGAAAGCCTTTCCATTTGATATTGTTACAAAGTACCTGTTCTATTTAAACAAGTAATCTATATTACGTGTGACATATTGCATTCACTTTACGTTTAACTACTTTGTGATTAAATATCAAGTATTGTTTTCCTGGTGGTTTCATAAGGCAACATATTCATACTTTAACACTAACACCGTTTCCTTTCAGGCCGGGATGGGTAGAGGGTTGTTGCTGCTGGCTTTGTGGCTGTGGTTGCTGTAGCTTTCTGAAAAGGTCACCGGCTCGGGATGGACGATGGCGGCCTTTGCGGCTCCCTGCTTGGCTTGGGGTGGCACTGCGACTGTTGGCTCAGAGAACATGCTTAAGGAGCGCACAGGGCTGAGGTCTTGACCGCAGCATCCTGTAGCTGCTCGATGAGCGTATACCTCTTTTGGCTTGGCTTCACTCACTCTACGCCAATAATCAGCACGTTATAGTGGTTCAAATTACTCCGACGAAGAGCCAAGATGTCAAACAGTGTCCAATTCGTAGCGCATCGGGGGCTGGTGTGAAAGCCTCTTTACTTGGAGTCGTCGTGGGTAGCTGATATTTACAATGTTACGTGGCAACGAGACTACATAATGAAATATGTAATTGAAAAGAAATTGCGTTATCGCTAAAATGTCCGCAAAGATCTAGATAAATTGGTTCTTTATTAATGTACAAGTTAACCCCGGCAGCGTTTTATATAGGCCAGTCGTTATATTATATACTAAATATACTAATATTTTTTACTGTAATCTTGTAAGAATGGTCGCCATAGAAACATGTTTAGACCCCTATGAGCTGGGACGCGACAGCGTCTCCAATTGTATACATCTAAAATGTTTACCCTCGCACGTAGATCAAACCAGAAACATAGGATAGTAATCCAAAGGAGAAATAGGACAATATAGACTTGCCACTCGCAACCTTATCTTTAACTAATTTTTAACTGTTTCGGATGTTTATTTTTCGCCCTTTCCTTGTTGTATCATAACAGGTTCGATCCCTGTTGTATCCTGGTCGACCTCGAATGGCCCTTTGTCACATTTCGCCACATTGTCCTTCATGTTCCGTTCCATTTTCTCTCCATAACTCCTGAATTCACCACCAGATCCCAGAACCATGTAAACCACACGAATGTAGCTGGCTTGGACAAAAGACGGCTGACCTGGTTAGCCGAGTTTCATGACTCGATTCGGCTTGCAAAATGTTGTCTGGTTCACACTGACCTGAAAGCCTTTCCATTTGATATTGTTACAAAGTACCTGTTCTATTTAAACAAGTAATCTATATTACGTGTGACATATTGCATTCACTTTACGTTTAACTACTTTGTGATTAAATATCAAGTATTGTTTTCCTGGTGGTTTCATAAGGCAACATATTCATACTTTAACACTAACACCGTTTCCTTTCAGCGAAAATAAACAAAAATTAACAAAACCTGACATTTTTTTTATAAATGTTTTTCTTCAGTTAAGCTCCTTGAAATATAACAACCGTAATAGCTTTACAGAAGGTCAGAGCCAGGAGGTCTTCACTTAGTTCACTTTATAAAATCAATAACTGTCATGTATAAAAGTTACAGCATTCAACTTTGTCAGTCAGCATCAAAATAAAAAAAACTAACTTTGTATTAGTCCGTATATGTTTTTGGCATTGTTAATTGTAAAAGATTTATCTTTTAGTATTAAATTTTTCTCGGACCAAACTGAGCTGCACAAAATCAGCTCACTTCGGCCTAATGAATTATCACAGGCGCCTGCAGATAAAAATGGCTCGGCTTGATCTTATAACTCGGCTGTCGGCAGCGCAAAAAGGCGGCGACACCGGGCTCTATTTACCACACAAAATAGAAAGTGTTGATAATGTACAACAAATAGCAGGATGTCGACGCGAAAATTTAGCAACGCCTGAGAAATGTTAAATGCAACATTGCAGGCAGGCTGCAACAGCTAACTGCCCACACTGTGCACAAAAGTGTTTCCTAGCTGTTACTCTTGACATTGCTAGGTAGCTCGCCACGGACACTCTCCGTTGCACCATCAGAGAGCCCGTTAACAGTTTCTACTTCAAAATTATTTTCTTGAGAACTAGTCATATTAACATACACGCAGCAAATTTCAGATCTAATTCTCGGACAGTCATGCTTGTCCAGCTTCACAAAGGCGAGCACTGAAGTCACGAACTGATGTCTATCGAGGCATGGGTTTTTATTTTACATAATTTAGTAACAAACAGTTCTACCTCCCTTCCTGTCTACCTGCCACTTAAAGGTTTAGTTAAATGATTAAAAAACAGTTTTGCCTCAAACATTCCCCGTAACTAATAATATGGCTGTTTCTAATGTAACAACCAGGGCCTCCGGCGAGAGTTTATTTTTGAGGTGATACAAAAATGTTCCCGGGCCCCCTATATACCCTTCTCTTTCCAGCTTATTCAGTTCAGTTCAGTATTCAGTTTTATGAGGTTAATAAACTAGATTTAAGCCCGGAGCAATTGGCCTATGGAAAGGGTATGACATATTGGACGATGGAGACGGATGCACAGAAATTCTTGTTTTTTCTTCTTCATTTGAAAAAATAAATTCGCTTACACTTCTTCCTCAGTCATGATAAACTCTAAAAAAAGCTGTCACATGGAGGCATGAAACATTTCGTGCACGAAAGTGACGAAAGCTATTTATACTGATATTTTACAGAATATATAAAATTTGTACATCAATCATCTAATACGCGTAGGCCAATCCTTAACACACATGACAGATAAGCTATAATTGCTCAATGAAAAAGTAATTAAAAAATGTGGATCCCTACAATACGGTATGCGACTCATTATCACTCATGTGCTATACCTGCACTATCAACATGGAGAGGTAGTTTTTATGAAAACGACAAATAACTTAGAAGGATTAAAAAAATACTGGGACATAAGAAAGATTGAATCATTATGCTACTGTCGAAGAGATCATCATGTACCGATGCGTCAGTTTGTCATTCTGTATAAAGCAATGACGGGTTTGTCCCTCCAACGATAATAGTCCCCAAATGATAGGCATTAGATAAACAGTGGAAGCTTTACCGGTGACTGCTGTGATTCTCAGAAAGCTCGGTTTCTTGTATACAAACATATGCACATATCTCAAAGTTTACATATATCAACATCATGTTCTGCGAAATAGATTAAACTTAACGTAAAATGAGCTGTTTACTTTAATTCTCAAGAAATCCACCACGAGTGGAAAAAAGTTAAAACTAAAAGGACCAAACATATATTTGTTTGTATGTTGAATATTAGGCATGGATATCTCAAATAAATCCATATATTATTTGCTATAGTCAAAGAAAAAGCGCTATAAGCATTCCTAAAATGTTGATAGTAGGCATTTTAGCATGTGGAATCCAGGCCCCTTTAAAAATTCAATTGTGGTATTCATCATTAAGTTTATACTTTAAAAAGAAAACAAGAACATATTCAACTTCAAACAGACTAATAGAATAGACTAAGGGTTGTATAGGTGCGGACGGTACGCTTTCTACTATTCCCCGGGCCCTTCAGCATAACTGCAAATAAGTATTTATTTGACAAATTTCTTCCAAATATGTATCATACTAAAAATATCAGTCCAAAAAATCTGCCTGACCAGTATGATATAATCAAAGGCTTCCCATCACTATGGAAATTCCATATTTTCATGCATTTTGTTAAACTTTTTGCAGGTCTGGGCCCCATTGTTACCTGCATGATTAAACCTATTAATAATCTAGCTGACACTAATTAAGAGAAACCAGTTTTTGCTCACGAAAACAGGAGCCATGAGCCTGAGTCACCTTAGTCCCTTATAAGTATGCACTTATGATTAAATCTATACAGATAATAACAAAGGTAAATAAAATGTCCGCATTTATAATGATATAGTTCTGCCCTAGGAAACTCCATGGTTGAAATCACAGGCTCTCGTTTCCAGCACTACAATGGCCTAGAAACGAAAACACATTGAGTATGGGCAATATACCCATTATAAAGTTCTTTTATAATTGGTATATCGCCCATACTCAATGTGTTTTCGTTTCTAGGTCATTGTAGTGCTGGAAACGAGTGCCTGTGGTTGAAATGGGCGCATGTATGAGCCCTCCTGATGAAAAGCCCGGGCCCTTACGCTTTGCGAGTTATTCCGATATAAAACTGTACGTTAGCTAATACAAATTTCAGAATAACTACCTTGATTTTCAATTTTTTAAGCGGCCACTATATGAAACACCATGACTTACCCGGGCCCGATGAAAACGCCTATGTAAAGGTTAGCTCGAATGAAACGAAACATTTCAAGTACCTTACTTTAGGGAGCCTGCGAGGGCCGGGGCAGGACAGGAGTGTGTCTAAAGACACGGGCCCTAGCTCCTATGCTCCCTAGACAAAAAAAGTATATATAAGTCAACACAAATTTTATGAGACTTCTACTTCGCCCCCCCCCCCCCCCCCCCAACAAATTCATGGGTATAAAAACATCCACTATTTTATGATTGAGTATTTGCACTCTCTCTCTCTCTCTCTCTCTCTCACACACACACACACACACACACACACACACACACACATATATATATATTTAGGTCTACTATTGGGCCCCCAATGAAAATTTGGTTTCGCCAAATGATTAACCAATAGACTTGCTCAACTGATTTACATTCTCATCAAAATTCACGCATATGTTTAGAGGTCAGAGATCGCCAGATACACAACGGGCGTATTATACACGTTTGCGATGCTCTTGTCAAAATAGTGAATTGTGCATTAAAGAAATTTCCAGGCCTGCCCGGGCCCACTTGGAGATCTGGAGATCTCGGAGCTTTACCGGCCCACACGAAGTCGGACCACCCGGTTGACGATCACGGACCATATTTCGTATACCATCTCAGACAACTATATCGGACCCGTTCAGACCTCGATCGGACTCATGATGCCGTTGTCAAATGTAAATTTTCTGTCTTCAAACCATGTTAAAGCCAATTGTTAAAACAAGAAAAAGCCTTGCTTACTCTACATATAATACTACGACGGAATCCGGTCAAATGACCAAAAAATAATACGGTAATACCATGCTATCACTTGTTATAATACAAGTGATCGTATGGTATGATCGTTTTATTATTGGGTCGTTTAACCTGATTCCGTAGTAGTAATTCTACGAACATTGGAGATATGAAGACTTTATTATAAATAGGGATTCAAGCGCCTGTGATCATTGCATTAGGGGCAGTGCCTGCTAACAAATATTCAAGCTTATAATTAAAAAGTCGGAAATCAAATTTAATTATTGTCTTTATCAAAAGAAAGTAATACGTTTTAGTTTTTTTAAAGTTTCAAATCGGACCAAAATTAGCGACTCACCCCGGGCTTAGTGGCACAGAGCTGGTCGGGATCTCAAGTGCAAGCACAAGCTGTGACGTTAGCTCAGGAACTGCAGGCCCATTCTCAAATCGGTGACGCCATTTAGGTTAAGACTGTCATGAAAAATTAATATTGATATAATTTTATTGTTTATGTATGGAATCAATATACATGTATATGTCCCTGAGAATATATCGGGAAAAATTCTTCCACGTAATGTGTTTCGTTTTCCTTGTAGGCTTATTTACTCATTGTATATCTATTTTACAATTGTAATTTAGGCTAGACTTGTTTAATTTTTCGTTTCTCAAACCCGCTGACCCTAATATTTGGCAAATCAGAAAGTAAAAATAATTACGTATCTGCCGTTATTTTATTCCCGTGGTTACAAAATGCTTCCGTAAGTTGCAATATAAATCCGCTAAATTATATGAACTCGCCGTCCCCTCAGCGGCAATCGGAGATTTTTCGAAGTGAAACAGTGAAAATATTTTGCCACTCACGTTCACGCTTCATCCCTACCTTACCCAATTTAATTTTTATGTACATGTTTTAAATACTTTTCTTCTAGTAACGATGTACGCCTAGTTTTGAAACATTCGAATGGCAGAGAGTAAAGTATTATATCAGCGGGGTTTGTAATATTTTCCAAAATCTCTCAAGTATTTCCGGTTTTCAGACGGTCCTACCGCGAGCCCACGATCCATTGTGGTATTCTTGACATCGCTTATATATTCCTCTCGCTACATAGAATTCTTCGGCCGAAGGCGCAAAAAAAATCAGACTCGTTTAAATCCCTATACGTTAAATGGCAACGAATATGCGCGGGCCAGTCTTGATTATACAGATTCTGAAAGAAAGACATTGCTTTCAGCAGTATGGATTTATGATCGCCGCGCGTGCGCTTTTAACATCGCATTTGTGAGCACAGGAGCTGTTGCACACGGACCTATTCCCGCCAAGAAATCACATGAACGAAATGAAACCAAACGCGCATGTGTGATACTACGACTCTCTGATTTGCTCTCTAGCTAGGGTTGATGGGCGGGGTCTCTTTCGACCAATCGCGCTGAAGCTATGACAAAGCTCCTTATGCAAATAACTGGCAACGCTAAAAATAGCGTTGAGCAGCTGTGTTTTATTTATAGAGGGAACAATACCGCATGCATGATACCGCTACGGCGTTATACCGCTACCGCGTTTTCAGCTGCAAAGTCCCAAAAAAACATTAAGTGATAGATGTGCGAACCTTACTGCGAACAATTCTGCTGTGATGATCATCAAAATATATGTATATCTGATATATCTGTTTGCATTAGCTAGTTTTTTACTGGCTTTTTTTTCCTGGGGGTAAATTATTTCTTCATTTGATAAATTTCTTTAAATTTCAGAGTGTTATATTTATACTTTATTTGAAATATTATTTATATTTGTGAGGTTTTTTTTTATGATTGACAACACAGATTTTCTAATGATTGACAACACATGATTTCTATGATCAAGATGACCACAGTGATATTTTAAATTAAAAAAAGCAGTTTTTTTCTTGATGTTAGACTGGGCGATCCAGATGACCTTTACACTCGTACTCCTATAAAGAGTGTCTGTGTATTGAATTGTATACTGCATGACTATTTTCCTTTAACGTAAGAAAACAGGAAACCTTGCAGATACTGAGAATACTTTATTGGACTGGACACTAAAGAATGGCACAAATACTTCATATATATTCATTTCATCGTTAAAAAATATATATGTTAAAAAAAAACACTATTTTTCAACTTTTGAATAACATTTATTTTTATTTCCCTCCTCCCCCTCACTTTAGATTTCTTCGTTCAAGAAACTATTTATTATATATGTAAGGCCTTATGTTACCACTCTTCACAGATTTCTTTATTAAATTTCTTAGCTATGATTAAATGAGAATGTAATGGGTACTGGGCTATCTGGGTGGAAATTGTTGCTTTAAATAAGAAAACCACAATCTTTGGCCTGGTCACCTGTGAATATCAACCCAGACAGGGCATGCAGTTAAAATTTGTTTCATTTGGCCATTTGTGAAAGGCAAAGATGTAATAAGTCAATTGCTCAAAGAAGGAAAGTTGATGACAACTTCTGCATTCAACAACTTTTGCACTGAACCATTCGAAAGAATTTAAAGGTTCATGTTTTATCCAATCATAATGCTATATTTAACTTTTTTTATAATCTTCAGGTATGCATTTGTTAGAAGGAAAACTTAAATTTTAAAATTACAAAGAAAAGCTAGACATAATTGTTCTAAAGTTCAGAAAGTTTTTAAACTGAGCTATAAGATAAGCCCATATCTTAATCAAATAATATGGTTTCCTTATGGATAGGTCTATATAGTTTTATATTTACCGTTTATATTTAATTGCTTTTAATTATGTAATTTTTCTTAAATTTATTGCTTAACATTTTCTAAATAAAATAAACGTAAAGGATATGCATGGTTTTAACCAGTAAAGGAATTAATAATAATCGAAGTAATAGAAACGAACGTCATCATTAGTCTTATTTAACACAGTCCCATCTAGTAAGACAATAGAGATTCATGGAGATGTATCAATGACAAAAACGATATCATAATTTTCGACATAGCTGTTTTTCATGTCACATAATAATATATGGCCTCTTTTGGACATTTATAAAGATGATGATGATGATGATTATTATTATTATTATTATTATTATTTTATTCACTTAGATGCGCATCATTACATAGTTTCTATGCGCTTGACAGTAATAAAATACAATAAGTTATAAAATATAAAAAAAAACAATTAGTACTAAAGTTGGAGTAAAAAAAAAGTTATACACACATTTAAAAAATATATATATATATATAAACATGATAATTGAATTATGAGTCTCCACAATACCGGGATCGAACTAAAATAACAATTATTGCACTGTTAGGAGACACTGTATCAATATCCACCAGCGCTATATCACAGTCTAGGCAGCACCATATCCTTGTATAAATAACACAGTCTTAAGATGCTTTCTAAATGTGACGGGTGAGATTGGTCCCCATATATCTGATGGCAACTCATTCCACAGTTTAGCCACTAATGTCCTTAGTGGCCTTTCAC
Source organism: Sipunculus nudus (assembly GCA_026874595.1). Classification (NCBI taxonomy): domain Eukaryota; kingdom Metazoa; phylum Annelida; class Sipuncula; order Golfingiida; family Sipunculidae; genus Sipunculus; species Sipunculus nudus. The sequence goes on from CM049315.1 coordinate 26,483,930, forward strand.
CATACTGGTTTGAGTGGCGTGACACTTCTAGTCTCTAGTGATCCGATGAAGAGCGAAGAGATCTGCGAGAGGAATACACTACACAGAGCTCTTTCATGTACTCAGGCGCTGTGGCAGAATGGAGAGTCTTTTGAATGATGGTGAACACCTTGAATACAGTTCTCTGCTTTACAGGTAGCCAGTGCAGTTGTTTCAGCACTGGAATTATGTGCTCTCTAGGCGTTGTTCCTGTGAAAAGCCTTGCTGCACTGTTCTGGGCTACCTGCAACTTGTGCATAGTACGCTCTGATGCTCCAAGGAGTAGGCCATTATGGTAGTCAAGATGATCTGGGAACTATTTTTTTTTTCACATAATGTAGGCATCAAAACATTTACGTGATGGCGAAAACGAACAGAATTCACGGAAAACGCAAATATGAAAAGGAATTTGGAACTTGACACGGGTCTGGGTAACCAGGACAAATGTTGAAATTTTGTCACTAAGTCGTGTGACATGGGCATTTCCAATTTAACAGTGCCCTCGGAAAGCCAGGATCGTTCAATGTAAATTCGCGATCGTTTCTCGTCATGCAAATAAGCGCCTGCCGTCGCCCACCAATACAACCGTTGTTGCTCGCTCGGCTAAACGCAATGCCCATATAACAGGTGTTGACTCTAAGATGTCATGTGATTGATCTTAATATTCAAACGTGGGACCTCATTCCATCAAGGAAACCCCCGACCCCCACACGGCAATGCCCGGAACGGCTGTGTTTTTCATATCAGTATTCATAGAACAAATTTGCCATAATCATTGCGATATTTTGCCTCAGATTACGCGATTACTAACTGATAGGCGATTATTTCGCTCCGAGCAACTTTTTTCAGGTCTCCTAAAATGTCAAACAATGTCAAGCAGACTGGCCAATCGACGGTCCCTAATTTAATAAGCATATCTCAATTCAGACTGAAGGTATAACATGTATTAACTAGAACAGGAATTCCCTCATGGCCATGTGACCTCGCTGAAGCCTGGTCTGTAAATGAGCCCGAGCTCGGGAATATACTTTGATAAAAGTTGGCTTCTCGTAATTGAAGACTGAAAACTTGTCACAAAAACGTCATAACTCAGACGAACCATTTGAATACAGTTAGTTTTACTTACACACATGTTTAATATTTTCCCGGACCGGGAATCTGGACATTCATCGTTTGATATACATAATACAAGTTAGTCGAACAAGTTTTATGTGGCGGCTGACTTCATCTTATTTTCCCGGTTGAATGGACATCGTTTCCACGGCTTTATTTAACATGTTAATATCAGGATTCGGATATACGGACTAAAACATTAGTTTACGTTATCATTTGTTCAAATGTTTTAAAAAGAAATTGTGATGTTAATTTTTTTTTATACCTGGCTAACAATTAGCCCGACACGTACGGACTCCATTCATCAATAATGGCAAGACCATGTTTACATAGGTCAGCGATACAAAACTGTAGCTAGCTAACAATAAGGGAGCGCCGGCCTAAAATTCTCCTGGCTGACATGTCTCATCTTTCCACCGCTATAAAGGCCTGCACATAAATGATGCGGAAATTTCAGATCTAAAAAAAAACAAGGGACCCAAGGGTCTCGACGCTCAGCTGAACTTGTTTATCAGGATGTTTTTACCTGTGAACTAAACCAATAACCTTGTGACCAAAAATTCTAACTTCAAAAAGAACTAACTATCCTTGAACTTGAAAATTCTGAGAACTAACTATTCTTTCACACTATAAGTTCAGATTTGCTTTATACGAAAGTTTCCCAGCAAAACCATTCCAGCACACAATAAAATTTCCTCGCATACGACCGTTTAACACCTTGTTACAGCCCTGCATGCGTGTTGGTAAATACAGTCTGTTTACCATAACAAGTCCGCGTGACCGGAGGTCCGATTATAAAGGGACAACACACGGTGTTTCAGCCAGCGGGAACATGTATTACATTTTTCCCCTCCTGATTGGCACGTGTTGCGGCCCGACGCACTGTGTTTATGCTGACACTAGCGATCGCGCCCGGTTCACTGTTTTTAACACTCGTTTACGCAAACGGTTTCAAGGCAATATTTTGTCAGGAACAGATTTATTTTAAAGGGAATAAGATATTTCTCGTGTTAACTCAACATGCTTTATAGGTGATTTGGTCCCTTTAACCAATAGACTTTCTCACCTGATTTACATTCAGAGATACAGAACGGGCGTATTATACACGTTTGCGGTATTCTTATCAAAATAGTGTATTGTGCATTAAAGGAAATTCCAGGCCGGCCCGGGTCCACTATGGGCCCCGGTGCGCTGTACCACTGTCACTGACATCCCCCCCCCCCCCGCTCCCCCCTATATAGGGCCTGGTAACAACTGCTAGAAATGGCACAAAGTCACAGTCTAGTCAGATATCTGAATCAGAACACAAGGCAAGAGAATTCTCCCTGGATGACCTGCGAACGCGAGTACGGATCTTTCTTACGGGTAGATACAATGCCTTACCAACAGATATTGTCGGCAGGTAGAATGTCTGCAGAATGTTCTACTTATATCATCAGCCGTTCTTCTTGGGTGGGGCCTGAATTTTCTGTGAAAAGCAACAGCTGGATAAGTTCATGCAGATGAAATATAATAGGAACAATTATTTAAGCTTGTCCTTATTACTGTTTCGATTTAGTTTCCCCGAGTCTTTATATCGACTACAAGCTTTCGTCCCGCTAGCTGGCTGCTTTACGTATTCGACAAGCAAAAAAGCTTCAGTTAAAGTAAATACAGATGACTCATTGAAGTTGAGAACATGTAACCAAATCTCTGTTTTTTCGGCGAATGCAGTAGAGGAGGGCGGCCAAATGATACACTACAATATATGGAATATTTGTTTGTCATGAAAATATGGGAAAATTTGTAGAAATGAAGTTGAACATGTCAGTATTAAACATATCATCGAACTTCACATCGGATAGAGCAAGTATGTCACATAGGCCTATCTTATATATGAGACTGATTGTCATGGCCGTAACTATCCTCTTTGGAACAGTTGGAAATGTCCTAGTGGTCACCCTTTTGGCAAAATCTCGACAACTCAGACATTTGTCAAACGCTTACGTGGCTTCGCTTTCAGTTGCGGATTTACTGATGTGTTTGCTGGTTACTCCGACAATGATGGCGTGGTTGGTACGTAAATACATCCTGACTGATACCGGGGGTACGTCTTTTGAGATACATTGTTATGCTGCCGTGCTCTCCCAACAAATCTTACTGACCGGTTCTATGAGCAGTGTGTTGCTCATGGTAACAGAACGGTTTGTGGCCATCCATTTTCCTTTCCACCACAGCCGTTTCCTCACCAAGAAAGTGGTAGTTTTATCACTCGTTACAACATGGCTATTGGCCTTTGCAGTGGGATTTGCACCGCTATATTTGATCTACGGCAAGGATGAATCAGTAATCATGGAAATATGTCCATACTTGTATGTTACTTATCGTAGCATCCAGATAAAGATTTGTACGTTGGTACCTGTGTGCATTGTGTCGTTAGTATTACAAGGTATAATCGCCAGAACTGCTCTCATCCACAGACGCCGGATTGCTCAGCTTCAGCTCCGAACAAGGGAAGATTCAACAGGTCTCAATGCTAACACTAGCCGGATTCACAGATCCATCAAAGCTTCTGTAGTCATTACGTTTTGTACATTTATTGGCTGGATCTTTCATCTTTCCGGATTGTTAAACATGGATGAAAATAATACAACATATGAGAAAGAACTTCTGTACACAACGAACGCCTTTCTTCTTGGCTTGTCAGCGATAAACCCTTGGGTCTTCACTCTCGGCAATAAGGATTTCAGACACGCACTTAAGACAATATGTGAGATACCCCGGTCACTAACTGCTTGTTTTAAGACAGAGGCTGCCGACTCGAGAGTTGGCAGACAATGCAGTCATCCTAGAACAACAGTAGAGGAAACGCAACAGTAACAAAGTAACTTCGCTAAATGTTGTAACGAAATCCAATTTGGTTAAAAGGTTACTGACTGGACTTCTAACATCTAATGGAGTGGCTGGCTTATTTATGCAAATTAAGAATTCATAATATTTGTGTAGACTTTCAGTATGTGTCCCCAGGGATATTTCCGAGATTAATGGTGAATAAAATAAATTCTGTTGCAATTTGTGTGGTAGAGGGACCTATCATTCATAACATGACTGGACTATATATAAAGCCAACATGCCTGTTGCAATGATGTCTCTGTTCACCGACGGTAATCATAACTTTAGGCTTCGAGTGAGGGAATATCATTAGTACAAGAATACATGTACAAACTGAAGCGTAAAATCATCCCCTTGATAAACGCAGTCATTTCCTGTGTCTCGCACCAATTAACCATCAATCACTTAACCCGGGGATGACATGCTTGTATGCGGTAAAAAAAAACTGACAAGCTGTGAGAGTTACAATATTCTACGTTATAACCTAATGTTTTCGGCACATGGAGGGTATTGTTAGAAGGAGCATTCACATTTGCAATTGTGTTTCTGGTTTGTCAAGCAGATTCATTTATGTGAAATAAAGCAAACTTCCGCTGTCAATACAGAGAACGAGACAAATTTTTCTTTCTGATGGTCACTCCAAAGTATTTAAGGTAGCACACCCGGCGAAACCCCTTTCAAAAAATCAATCCAACGTTGTTTATAATTCAAATGTTGCACAGAATATTGTACATTTTACAAATTTAATATATGATTATTTACTAAATTAAGTATATCAAATTAATTTTTGATAGGAATAAAAATTCCATCAATAGGAATACGATGAGAAAGCAAAATGTACTTGAAAATGACATTTTACCAACTAAGGATTGGTTATTAAAGAGGTGTTTTTGCAAGTGACACTACCACAACTATGAAACACTATGATATGAAACACTATGATAGTCACGAGAGCCGGCAAAGGGACCGGTGAAGGAGACGAGTGAATTTAACTTCGACAAGTATTTCTTAGGCATGGGGAAAGAGAAAAAATGAACAGAAATGTTCAATAAAGTAATATATGTCAACTGGAAGGTAAACTATTTTTGAAAGATACAGAAAATAACAGGGATGCAACAAAAATAAACTCCCATAGTGCAATCTGTTTAAATCAGGTGTGGCGCTACCGGCAGCTACAGAATGGAAATAAGGAGCTGAAATCGATCTGAAGAAATGAAAATAATCAAAGTCACTTGACATTTAGATGTTACTTGAGACAGGTCCGAAATATAATAGTAAGACTTCTCAGGATAAGCTCAAAACGGGAACAACAGAAGGCCTGACATGGAGGATTCCGTCCTTAAAATAAAAAAAAAAGCATTCAAACAAAATAAAAGAGCTCGTTGTTGGATAGGACACCATATAATCGAAAGGCATCAAGGGTAAATCTAAGCTGATGGATCTTGGGGCTATGACAATTAGGATATCCTAAACACATGATGTTTTCTCGCGGGTTCCGCCGCCTCCGCATTGGTTTCCGAGAACTCCTCTCAGACCCCTGGATGGATCTATCTGAAGCCCTTCATAGTTATAGGGTCACGTGATCTGGTGCTTAACGAAGATTGATGGCCCCAGCTACAATTCTTTTTACGATGTGTGCCCATCTCTACATCATTTCTAGTGATAAAAACACATCTCCGGAGAGGTTCAATGTATTTGGCTAAAATGTTAACTGTCCATAGATTTTGGCTAGCTTTATCTCAGACTCAAGACTGGTGGCACTATCTACAGTGGTTTTCGAGCTGCATGAATCCGTCTGTTTGCTTTTGTTGGGAAATCTCTCATATCTCAAAGGTGGTTCAATTTATCGGCTCGACATTTCGCAAATCTAACATAATATATTTTCGAGTTCTGTCATGTTAAAATACATGTATTTAAAAAGAATGAAGACTAGCTTGGCATCAAAATATTGCAAAATAATAAAGATAAAATTCTAGAGGCGTTTAAAAATATATGTTCAATAATTATATCAACAAAACTAAGATACTTTGCAAAATGCTGCAAAAAGCTATTTCCAAATATTCATTTTTATAGCTCTGGATGTTTCAATATAACTGACAAACATGTTATCCTCTGTGAACATATAGATGTTTGCTATACATACTATACATTATATACAAAACATACTGAATCAATATTACTGATATTTGGACTTGATTCAATCAGTGTTGTCTATACTAGAAGACAAATGTCTGTTAAAAATGAATTAATGGTAATGAAACAATTCTTATATAAATGTTTATGTGATCGTATTTTTTTTTCATGTCATTGCTTGTCTTTTGATGTTTATGTGTATGCTTGTTTTATTCATTATATATGGTTATGTGTACATTCAAATAACAATAAATCCAAGTAAAAAGACTTGCTGCATTTTGTTGAGCTCAATTTCACTACGTCTCTGGAGTGTAATGGGGTACCTCAGCATGTCTTCTTTATAAATCACGGTAAACCGCTATTGCATATCAACGCCATTTTGTGTTGTGTTCATTTGATGAAACAAATAACATTTGAGTTTAACTTTTAAAATGGATGATTCCTTTGTATTGTATATTATTCGTATACATTTAAGTGGATCGGGAACGAGATTAAACAACGTTCCATTGCGTTGAGCTGACATTTGGTTAAAGTTAACATTTAGTCGAAAAGACATATTTTTAACTTAAAACCGTTCAAAGTTTGAATACCAGATGGCGCTTGTTCCGTCGCTACACTGTAGTTCCTTTCCTCTGGGAAATGACTAGTGGTTTAATTCTGTCTACATCTCCACTTTATAAGGGATTCAAAACTTTTTTTTTTCTCTCATAGTACCATTTACATCTCAGGTTTTCTCCTTTTTTCTATTTCTGTTTTTCTATTTTTTTTTTTTTTTGGTGAATGGCTTTAGAAGTCTGGAACAGGTAAGTAGCAGGGTTTTAGTGTTCCGTCCTAACATACGATGTTCGGGACTTGTCTCGTCCTGTGTTAGAGTATTGTGATTGTCTAGAATAGCGAGATACGGAGCTTGTTTATTCTCGGTAGCCTTTATGAGAAGCTTCTTGTCCCTAACTGCTGATTCTGCCATGCAATTGGCATATGGGTGTCCCGGACTACTGGTACAAATTTCAAATTTGAGAACTCCGTAAACTCAATTGCTCTGAATTGAGGTCCATTATCACATGGCATTCCAAATTGGACAATGCGCCTCTGTAGTTTCTTTATAAAAGATTTGCTAAAATAATCAACTGTGATGATAAAATTTGTTCCCTGGATTTCCTGGAGATCAACACCAATCTTTTCCCATGATCTGCAAGTCAGTTCTTGACTCATAATGCCTTGTTTCTGTCGCCAGTCTTTGTGTATATTGCATAATTCAAAAAGGATCTTGATGCAGATCAGCTATATATATATTCTGGTTCCTGGTCTGAATTCAATGCTGTTATCTTATGTTTGCTCTTTAACAAGCATCCCCTGTAGTCTCTTAGGGACCTGATATAGAGGATTCTTTATTAATGAGATGAATGGTTTGTTATCTGTTATCAATGCAATTTGTCGATCGAATGTGTAACGATGAAACTTGTTAAGCAAAAACACGATGTCAAGCATTTCTTTCTCAATTTGCACATGGCGCACTTCCGTCGGAGTTAGTGTACGACTGACGAATGACAGTGGTTTGTCCGTTCTAGCTGATGTCGTCCTAGATAGCATCCTTATACGCTACCACCGGTGTGTTTGTGACAGGCTGTTTTATTTCATCGAATGCACTTTCTGGTTCAGTGCTCCAGTTCCAGTTGGCCACCAGAGTGGCATCTTCACTTCTGATAGTTTAGGCAGATACTTGGCAAGGTAATTTACCATCCCATTGAGATGCTGCACTTCTACTGCATTGGTCGGTGAATTCATTTTTACAATATATTATACTTTGTCGGGATCAGACTTTCATTCAAAATCTTGTGACTTAAAAAAGTTGTCTCAAGCATCCTGATTTTAGTTTTGTGTTTATTCAGGGGTATCCCATTGTCTCTACATCGCTCTAAAGAAGGGATTTTGCAGTCATGGTCTTCAAAAAAACATCTGATCATAAAAGAGTATCTTCGGAACAAAATTTACTTCTTCCATACCCTCTAAAGCTGTCTGTAGAAGTTTATGAAAGATCTCAATGACCGCTTCGTGGCCCTTCAAATCAAGGCCGTCTGTAAGCGTTTCCGGGAGATCTCACTGACCTTTTCCTGGCCCTCCAATTTTAGTCTGTCTATAAGTGTTTCTGGAAGATCTCACTGACCTCTTCCAGGCCCTCTAAGGCTGTCTATAAGCGTTTCCGGGAGACCTCACTGACCTCATCCAGGTCCTTTATGGCTGTTTGTGGGCGTTTATGCAAGATCCCTCTGTAAGCGTTTCTAGAAGATCTTATTGACATCTTCCAGGTTCTCTAAGGCTGCCTGTAGGAGTTTCTTGAAGATCTCACTGCTTACAGCAAGTGCAAATGGAAGCCTAAACCACCTATATTTCCCCAACGGTGTCTGGAATGTGGTTAGACTACTTGACTCATTATCACGAATACATTGCCAATATCCACTTTTGAGATCAAATTTTGAAATTATTCTTAACTGTGCTACTTCTGGCAGTATGCCATCGATCACTTGTAGTGGGTATCTTTCGCGGATCAAAGCTTTTATTTATATATATATATATATTTGCATTTCACAGTCTTCCTTGACAGATACTACCATGTCCAGACAGCAGTTCCATCTACCTTTATAATGACGTTCTGCTCTCGATTCTGCAGTTTCCACTTGGCACACAATCTGTTAAATCAAGCATCCAGTTGTATTGTTTACCAAAGTTTGTCCCAGTCCTTTCACTGTTTAAGGTCCAATAATTAAGGCAATAATTAATTGAGTAAACACCTCAGAATCCTTTTGTGCAATGCTGTAGAATTTGAAACAGCCCTTTTGCAGAAGAAGACTGTTGCAGTTCTCAGTTTGATAGAGCTTACTTTTTGAGTTTCGATTGTGCCTCTTTGTGGGACCTAGCATGTTGGCCTGGATTACATGTTTAACTGGCATGACCATTACCCATTGTGATTCCTTATTACCAGCATCAATTTAACTCTTATATTCATTCGAAGAGTGTGTGTGGATATTTGACAGATTTGTTGTAATTGGTGTTTTGCCAGCTGAATTTGAACTTGATGTATACAAAATGGGATTTTTTTTGCTCATGGATTGCTATAAAAACCATCGTTGCCAACTGTACATGTACATACAGTAAACAAAATTGAAAGTGATATCGGTGGTTCCATTTTATTTTTGTTTTGCTTTTTTGCTCGTCACTCCAACATTGCAGTAATATAAAAAAGCTACTGCATGGACTCCAGAATCGGAAAAATCACTGAAGAAATCCATAAAACATTAAGCTTTTTTTTTAGCTCAGGCCAGTAGCGTGGTAAGATTAACTTGATTATCACGGCGGGTGTGATTATTTCAGCCTGACATTGTATATCTAGAGGTTTTATAAAAGAAGCGATCTCCGGTCGCTGGGGGGGGGGGGGGGGGCTGTTATGCATTCCTGATCAGTATAACACAGACATTATTTGCCCAGTGTCAAACTCTAATCTCAACGGTGGGGTCCGTAGTGATATTTATTTTCATTTTACAGTTTTATGCAATTAAACTTGTGCTTATGTTTTGGGAGATACAAATTTTACATGTTTTTTAACAGCTTTAGTGGCTTTCAGTGGGATTAGGACACTTTTAAATATTACGTTTAAAAGCGGGACATGCAGATTAACCACGGGAAGCGGAATTTCACCTAGCGGCAATTCAACTTAATACTCAAACCAGATTTGGGGCCATCAATGCACATATACCAAAGTGCAATAATTTACACTAATCTCTTCTTACAGTCAACCCAGATTAAGGAAAATTATCAGCAGACAAGTAAAATTAAACGTCATGAACTAATGACTGATCGTTTATATTTTTGCTATTATATTTTGTATTGCAATTATATGAAACAAAACTATATGCAAGTTATATTAATTTATTGAAGACGAGAGATAGAATTATTCCGTTGATAAAAATTATTAATTCAATAATAATAGAAAATTAGTCTATCCGGTTGAGGCCGAAAAGTTGGTGGGATTGATAAAAGTGACGGTGTTTTTTTTTTAACAGGTTGTATAAATCTTTGTCAAGGATTTTCCGGCCGATTTTTTTCCTGGCCGAGAAAAACAGTGGCTGTGATAACAAAGCAGAGAGATCGACCGATTTGTTTAGCAAAGTTTCCTTTTTTCGATTTATCATGATCGCAACAGCAGTCTGGGGAACCAGACTAGAAATCATCAAAATGCCAGGCAAAATATGGTGAAGTGCATCAAATGTTTGCGGGCATGCGAGGCCAGTCGAGACTTAAACGTTACTTGCCGATTTTCTACCATTAAAATAAAATCGGAGGGAGGGGAAAAACGGTAGAGGTGATGTCTTCCTTACTTTGAAATCGGGATTATATAAAATTGAAAAAGTAGTGTAATTTACCACACCTAATCTAATGTTACACGAAATGAGTATATTATTTTGATGACAAAGTATTTGTTTCAAATATGAGCCCAAACTCAATAAATGCATGGAGAATAAACATATCATAAAGAGGAAACAAGTAGATCCATGTCTGGTCTATATTTGGCCTCCATTAAATGGTTCATGTTACTGTTTAATTAATATGACACCAGACTGTATCATTCCCATAAAGAGCATCATTGGCTATACATATATTTGCAAGCCCATAATGGAACCTAATTGGAATTTGACTTATCGACTACGCCTGATTATCATTAAACCATTTGATGTCATTATATAATGGAAACTCACATTGTTCATTTCATGTTGCCTGACCCAGCACCTCTTTCAGTTATTTGTGTCCAGGATGGAAAATTTCACGCATTTAATTCATTATAGCACAAATAATGACTACAAGGGAATACATCCCTTTTTGTGTCTATCATTTATTATTCTTGCTTTAACGACAGTCGTCGGAACGATTGGAAACATCTTAGTATTCTTGTTGATGGGATATTCCGAACGATTACGGAAATTAGAAAACGCGTTCATTGCGTCATTAGCATTGGCGGATCTACAGATATGTCTGATAGGAACACCGCTCTTTCTGGATTATATGGTATATATAACTGTTGATGGAATGAAAGGCGACAGAACGGTTCAGTGCATATTAGCCGTTGTTATACCTGTTGTTAACATAACGGCCTCGATGGGCAGCACATGTTTGCTGATGGCGGACAGATCTCTCCGCGTTTACTTTCCCTTTCATCATAGTAGGTTGGTAACCAAAAAGATGGCGGTGATCACAGTAGTAGCAATATGGGTTTTATCATGGTTTCTTGGGTCATTTCCTTTATATTATTCGCCACCAGAGTCTGACCCGAATGCTGTTGAGGAATGTCCTGGTAAAAGGACATCTCTGATCTATTATGCTGCACAGATAGGCGTCATCGCCCCCCTGTGTGTAATCTCAATGGTGTTGTTTGCCTTGATCGCAGCAGCTGCCTTTTAACATAGCAGACAAATACGTCAGCTGGAGATAACTTCCGATGGAAACGCCAACCCACGCGGCGTGTATAAATCTATCCAGACATTTGCTGTAATTGTCGCGTGCACACTGATGTTCTGTAGTCCGTATTTTATAATTTCCATTATCTATATCCTAGATGAAAATATGCGGACATTTGTAAGGAATAATCCGTGGAACCAACACTTCACAATCGGGACTGTATCTCTTTTACTTAGTTTATCTGCCATTAACCCTTGGCTTTATACAATGCGTAATCGAGATTTTAACCATGAATTCAAGCAACTTTGCAAACATTTAAAAGAGATCAAATGTTACCATTAATAAAATTCGGCCTGTGGACACTCTGGAAAGAGGAAAACTGGGTACATTTCAGCAATAGGTGAATCTCCGGGTCGGATTACAAATGATTGAATAAGTCTATATACAAAACATTTTCAGCAAAGGTGTAATAAAACTTGATTGTCTGTTCAGTGGGTCGAATTTTGTGGAACAGTGTTTTGTCAGACAGGAACATCCGTAAGCAGATGAATCAAAATCACCTCTGGTTGAAACACTTTCATAAAGAACAGTGGATCTTATTTACGATTGTGTTTTTAAATCCTGAGAATGTAATTTACTTAAACATCATACACTTAACAAGAATGAAACAAGGGTATAGGGTGTAAAGCATGATGATTAAGATCCAACGACAGGCCAGCCAGCAACACAAGGACGGCTGTTATTTATCTCTGGTCTGCTTGGATATAGAACATTTAATTTATTCTTAAAACAAGAACAACACAATAAATGTTGGATCTAACGGGCGACCAGACCCTCAGCGCCGGGCCAGGTTTGTTGTGTCTTATGTCTGTGATTGTTGTTGTTCAAATATTTCTCCTAATCCCGGGATGTTATACAAAGTATGTTATATGTAATTCTTCTTTAGCATTCTGGATACGGCGATGAGCAATGGAAGAAAAATAGGCTTGGAGAGTGCTTGAATGAAGAGGTTTGGAAACTAATCGATAAAACTGCATCCGGTTTACTGTTGATAATGTTCAAATCAGAGCACGTTCCTTTATATTCAATATAAGATACATCCGATACATTATCGTTGAGAAAAAAAAACACGCTGGCCAGTCAACTTGTTTAGCAAAAAAGGGTGTGCAATCCAGCAAATATTTTGGCGAGATTGCATAACTATCATTAACTCTGACACGAGACCAGGACCCCAGGGCAGCAAGCATACTTTCCTACAGAGCTTGTCCTATCCATGTTAATCTTCAGTTTTTCACAGGCTGAATAAGCAGCGAGGCTTCTTCCACACAGAGACAAAGATTACTAAGAGGTGAAGAAATATCATAGGTACCGTCCTCATAAGTTGGAGCTAATCATCTTTCTGTTAATAATTTTATTCATTATGATATATGTGAATTATGAATAAACATATCTTATCATGTGTATAAATTAATGAGTATTTATATTATTAAGTATTATGAATACCTGTAAATCTTAATTTACATTGTATTTGTACTATTGTGAATAACAAGAAAGAAAAGTAAATAGTTCATAAAATATTATGACAGGTATAATCTAAGAAGTGTGGTAATAAAAGTTATATTTTGTGTAACTTTTCCGTGATTGAAAAATAATACTTGCAGTACATTAAGCCTTGACAACCGGTTATTATTCTCTTATCCAATCACAATATAAACCTGAGGTGTTCCATTTGAATGATGATCAAATAAACAGTTGTATGTAAAGAATTTTTTCCGTATTTGTGAAATATGTATTAATACTGTCTACTCCTGTGATATGACTTGTGTGTGCTCTATGGCCTCTAATTTCACCAACGTAAGCAGAAAACTTGCTCAGGTAATTTGAAGTCAAGGACTGGAGCTGTAAGGTGTTGCCTTTGTTAGCACAGTATCTGTTGTCCGACCATACAGGTAACCCGGTTACGACAACTAAAAAGTGAACCCCTTTTTCAGTTTACTTTTCATTCAACGAATAGGTATTGTCTGAACCATTTTTTCACATCTTGTTCGGCACGGGTGAATTTAAGATATAAAATATAAAAGGTAATTTCGTGATCGAACATAAATAATAAGATATAATAATAAGAACACCTGCTGGAGTTTTTTTTTATTATTTTAGATATATGTTTGTAACCTATTGGTGGTAATGGTAACATTAAAACCCTATTAAAAATGATCAGTAAAATAACATGTGCTTTGTTAGTTAGGGTCCATTGATCTGACACTTCAGTTTTATCTATAATTCACTTATGTGCTAGGTTTGTTCTGTCGTGCCCTGTCAGAAGTCACTGATATTGTAAATATCGAACTAGACCAACTGAATAAAAGATTTAAAACAAATTTGTTAACTCACGACACTTCTATTATAAAATACACAAGGATTTACACAATAAACGGACACCAATCTTCCCTGTAACATATACATATATTAGATATTAGCTCTAAATCATCCGGACTAAAACACACATTTTGCTGTGAGCGGTTAACGCACCATAACCAATCCTCTATGTTAAAATACATGGATTTTTACATCGTCGTTCCTTTTATATTAAGATTGTATATAAGATAATTTATGCATGTCGATAAATCATTAACCTTACCCCATATAAAAAGACACTCCTGTTAGTGGGCCAGCCAAAGTTGTTGTTTTTTCACTTTTAAGAGCATTGCTTGTTAATAGCAGGCATCCATGCTAGATCAATTAGCTATAGACTGAAGAAAAAAGTGTGGGTGGATGCCACCTGAAATTATGAATTTCAATGTCATTTTCAAGGTCAAAATGAAAAATGCTTCAGCCAAGGTCAATTTTTCACTTTTGGGGATATTGCTTGTTAATATCAGGTATCCATGCCAAATCAACCAATCAAAAAGCGATGAAAAAAGTGTATAGGTGGATGCTATCCTACATTTTAGTCTCTAAGGTCTTTTTCAAGGTCATTTACCAGGTTAAACCGAAGAATATTGAACCTGAACGGGTATGGTGTTTCTCTATAAATAAAACAAAGGTATATTCAGTAACCTTAAGCTCTAGAAGTATTTTTGTGTCAAGTACAACGCATCCTAGCCACGTAATAATAAAGTTGATATTTTCTTACACTTAAAACTAGAATACGGGTAGTCGACAAGCGACTACGTGTATCCACCAAAATCAGAGCGGAACGGGTGAACTGAGGCATGGATTGAGTGGCAAGGGGAAATAGAATGAGGTGTGTTGCATATTAGCATGGATGTCTGCAGCTGAAATGTGTATGTAGGTTGCGCACCTACCACAAAATCCAGAAAGCTGTCCAAGTTGTATACATATGCAAAATTTTAGGCAGAAAAGTCAAACCACTACAGAGATATGAGTGATTTTAGCCCACGGCAGACAAACAGACGGACGCTGTGCAAAAAATGGTAACAGGGGGCCCCCTCCTGTTTTGTGTATGATTAAGAGCTTTTTGAGATCTATACACATGCAAAATTTTGGCCCAATTGGTCAAACGGTTCCCGAGATATGAGCTTAGATGTCTGCAGCGTAAACCAGAATGTAGGTGGCGCCACCTGTCATAAAATAAAGAAAGCTGTCCGGGATGTATAAACCTGCAAAATTTTAGGCAGATATGTCAAACCACCACAGAGATATGAGTATGTCCAACCAGTCCTGAGATACAAGCCTGAATGTCTGTAGCGTTAACATAAATGTAGGTGGGGCCTCCTTCCCAAAAAAAATCGAGAAAGCTATCAAAGATGTATAAACATACAAATTTTTGAGGCAGATAAGTCAAACCACTACAGAGATATGAGTGATTTAGCCCACGGCAGACAAACAGACGGACGCTGTGCAAAAAAATGGTAACAGGTGGCCCCTCCGGTTTTGTGTATGATAAAGAGTTTTGTGAGATCTATACACATGCAAAAATGTGGCCCTATTGGTCAAACGGTTCTCGAGATATGAGCTTGGATGTCTGCAGCGTAAGCTAGAATGTTTCTGGCGCCACCTGTCATAAAATCAAGAAAGCTGTCCAGGATGTATGAACCTGCAAAATTTTAGGCAGATATGTCAAACCACTACAGAGATAGGAGTAATTTTAGCCCACGGCAGACAATTAGACGGACGCTGTGCAAAAATGGTTGCAGGTGGTCCCTCCAGTTTTGTGTATTATAAAGAGCTATGTGGGATCTATATACATGCAAAATCTTGGCCCAATCGGTCAAACGATTCCCGAGATATAAGCTTGGATGTATTCAGCGTGAACGTGAATGAAGATGGAACCACCTGTCATAAAATCAAGAAAACTGTCCAGGATGTATACGCATGCCGAATTGGAGGTGAATTAGTCAAACCACTGCAGAGATATGAGTGATTCTAACCCAAGGCAGAGGAACAGATGGACATTGTGCAAACATGGTTGCAGGTGGCGCCACTATTTTTGTGTATGTTATAAAGCTATCCAATGGCTACATTTGTATAAAAAAAAATTTCTGATCGGTCAAACGGTTCCCGAGATATGTGGGTTTATACGTGGATACAGACGCACAAATAGACGCTGGGCAGAGAGGAAAGGTCAGAGGTCAACGCAAATTTGTAAGGCACCAGTTCTCATTGACCAGATAATTGATGTAAGTTTCGGAAATATCCGTCCAGTAGTTTCAGAGTTCTCCGGAAACGAACACGGCGGCGGTGGAACCCGGTCAAAAACATAGTATCCGCAAAACTTCCTTTTGGCGGATTCAATTATGAAAAGTACAACTTAAAAGTGTGTTTTTGATTTTTTACTACCCTGAATCAAGACATGGAAAAGGAGTAAAGGGGTACTTTTTATGTCTTCCTCAGAGTGTTTTTAACACACTTTAAATGATAACAGAATAAAACATGGCCGCATTTGTAAAATGCAGGATAAAAGGTCCATGAATAACGATATTTGCTTATAATAATATTGTTTTGGAAGCGAGTTGTGAGTATCAGAACAGGGGCGGATCCAGGCTTTAGGAAAAGGAGGTGTCCAACTCAGGAGGACTAATGATAAAACCTGGAAAAAGGTCAACAGGTCCGGAAAAGGGAGGTCCAGGTCGCAATAACTGGTCTGAACCCCTTAAAAAAGGTTGCGGAAGCTAAACGTTGGGGGGGGGATCCAAACCCCCTGATCCCCTCCTCTGGATCCGTTTCTGCAGAAAACCCTGGATAGACGTTTCACATTTATAGTAATAACGCATACTGAAACATTCAGAATGGCATTAAGAATAGCTGCCACAATGACGAAATAGGCGATTTCTAGCACAAGCTCTTCAGGCACCTACACAAATATTGTAACTGATACATGGATCAGTTCATGCTTAACGTAAGGAAATTTGACACAATATAAGACGGTAAGATGAATAGACGGAGACGCATTATATGCCACCATACATGCATTCAGTATGGTTTTGATGGTTACAAGTACACAGTTTTAATAGATGCCCTTTTGAGGTTACAGTGTTTATTTTCCTATTATTTATTTGCTGACAGAAGATGTTTAATAACTATAGGTATAAAGGATCTATGATCCATGGATGGTTATCAGAAGCTACTACTGTTGTTTATTTTGGCACCTTTTCTTTATTTTCTTAATATCCAGATGTGTTATAGACACGTTCGGAACGTGGTGGTCCTATGAATTAGTGTGGGGTTCAGGGGAACCCCTTAAGCTTACCGCCCTGTTTAATATGTATTACAAATGTATACATTTATATACTGATTAAACCTTTTTAAAGGAATTTGTGGTAGAGGGAACCACCTCCATTTGCGTAATGCAACGTTTGTATCCTTACCAGCGTATATCATTAGCAGGTATTTTGGAGGGTGTGCCTGTCAGGTCTGCAGATTGCTCAAGATATATAATTAAATAAAGTTAAGCGATTTTTACCAGATTTGACGTTTGATGTCAGTGTGTTTTGGCCTTTATAATCATACTGATGAATCTGTAAGTAATAAAAGATACATACTTTGTCAGAATCATCTACCACTGTGAAATGATTTAGAGATGCACTTGTAGAATTGATAAGCTAATCGACATTTATTTCCGACATTTGTAATGGATGGTTTTAAGTAATTATGCAGTTCAACAGCCAACATATTGAATTCATATATGATAAATCTGTAAAATTACTTCTTTTGATAATGACTTCAATTGAGATACACACAGCAGAAATGTGTGTACTAACCTCTTGTTAGTATTTAATTAGTTCGACCAGGATATTCGTGTTGGTATCTACAGAGCCTTTATCTCCTGTATACCGCTTTTAAGAGTGCCCTTTATTTTATGTAGCACTTTTGTGGTAATGAAATCTTAGAGAAGAGTTTTAGTAACTTTCTCTATGCCATTTTCAAGGTCAAACGGAACAAAATAGGAATGGTAACAAAGCATTTAACGTACTTTATGATCCTCAAAGTAGAACACCACATGTAAAATTGTCCTTTAAAACTTCACAGTATACATTCCGGTGTACGTCAAAATTACACATCCCACATGAATGTTGTCCAATACTGATGAAAAATAGGTCACACATTCAGCTGAACAAAAAATTTACATCACTTGGTTGCAGAAAAAAATACAAAACAAAAAAAAATAACTGAAACTTAATGTAGGAGGCAGCATGTATATAGGCCTACCATATATGACTATATAACTAGTTGAAACGGCAGATTATAAACTTAGTACTAATCCTAGCTTGAAGTAAACGCTCCATCACACTATGACAAGCTCTCACCATGTACAATGAGGACAATAAGGACACAGGTGCCAACGTCTGTCTCCTCCTATATATCTGTGTAGCCGACTAATTATGAACCCTTTTTATTTCCTAATTGTGGCACGTCAATATAGCTTTCAAAATGATTTAATTGATTAAATCGATTGACGGGTTCTAGCATTCCATGTGGGTGATTATAATGTACCTTGCCTGGCCCAAGTGGCATTATATATGAACAAGTATATTATCGAGGAAAAAAAACATCTTTCATCTGGCACGGCCTTTCGCCCTAACCTAATATTAATTCTACAAGTATTTGAGCAGCTAAAGAGAAGAATTAAAATTACAAAAATAATAGACTATTTAAAAAATTTATGTCCGAGTTAGGGATCTGTATAACACCTCTAGATATGTCATAAAAAAGTTACAAATAGGAGTACTAAGGTTTGTTTCCCAAGATTTTAACTTCTTTTATGAGGATTGTTTAACACAAATCAACACAAAATCTTACATAAACAGCATACAGCTGTACAGGTCGACCATTGATCAAGGTAAAAAATAGTTGATAGTATATTACCAAACCTGCTAGATGATATATTTGAATTAACTACTATCTAATAAAAGGTATATAGCTCTAGAAAGCAATAACCAAAATAACCAAATAATAATTATTGTTATTTGTCACTATTACTGTCATCATATTTCCATATGACTTAAATGGTTTCAAACACCTGGGACTTTCATTCATGCATGCAATCGATTAATCAGTCATTGATATTCAATAACAAATCTTATTATTGATGCATACTATGTCATGATATTTTATTATTATTCTATTCTTAACACTATACTTGTCAAAGTAGCATCCAAATGCTAGTGTTTTTAGGATTCTCTCTCAGGCTCTGAAAATAAATAAAACTAGTTGAAAAAAAATGATTATATAGCAGTAATGAAATATTTGCAGAATGCGTCCATTTTAGACTTGATCTGCTTCTTGACAATAAGAAATAAATAAAAAGTTTATATCACTGCAATGGAAGGAGTTAACAACTTAATATTGTTTAAGAAACTGCTGTCAAATTGTCAATTCATGTTAACGCACAGAACAAACTGACATCTATAACAAAACAAAACTTGTCGCCAGCGCCCACTGGTGGTCACAGTCGTATTGCAAACAATAGCTTGCTAATGTGGCCCATGCATGAATAAATCACTAAGTTTTAAGTCTGTACATTCAGACGTCTCAGAGGTGAGTAAGAGACAAACATACAAACCTACGGACAGGACGATCTGACTACGTACAGTGCAAACACGCAGTTACAAATTCAGTGAAACACAGTCCTATGTAGTAAATTATCTACGTTTTTAAATTCATAACAAGTTTATCAGTTTACAATACTAAATTTTCATTTGCAATAAAAAAACAAGTTGATATTATGGACATTTTAAATGATAAAAGTGGTATTTATTTCACAAAACAAGGAAAAAAACGAAATTTTATACTCAGTGACCTTGACGACCTTAATAATGACCTTCAAATTCAAATTTCGCGATGACATCCACCCACATCTTTTTAACCTCCTATCACTGGTCAGATCCCACATTGATGCATGCTATTAACAAGCGATGCCGTACAAAATAATTCTAGAGGACTTTACAGAATTTGGCTGGCCAACTATGTGCCATTCCTGAAAAACACACGTAACGTTGAAATAAATTCTTATGAAACGATATTAGATCAAGCACAGATATATTTTAATTTCTGATTGTCTTGAAAAAGCTCATCTTGGACTAAATGGCATAACTGTCTGTTATCGTAAGCGATGTCGAATTGTTTCATAAAAAATCATAAGTGCCAGACGATAATCTTGATTTCGTAATGTATATATCCAGGGATTAATGGCTGAGAGGTTCATCATAAAAGCACCCAACACACCGAACAAGTCTCTGTGGAGCTGATGATTGAAAACCATTGCTCGAAAATTATGATTTTTTATCATAATAATGCTGGTTATTAAATATGGACACCTGAACAATAACGTAGAAACTGCGATAAATGTGAACGTTTTTACGGCCTTATACACACGGCTCACGTTTAAGTTGTTGTCTGGAGTTGATATCTGAAGTTGGTTGATCCTTCTGCTGTGCTTGAGCGCAACTCTGGCGACGAGGCCGAAAAACACCATTGCCATGACGGACATTAGCATAAGTACTGTCAAATGAAAATAGTAGAATACATCAGCTATCCATACGCCGGGGCATTGCTGGAAACGGGATGTGTCGGACTCGGCAGATGAGGTTTGTAAAGGAAATATGCCCAACAACGACGAACAGAACCAGATTCCTAACACTGCCGTCCCCTTGAACTTCTTACCCAGCCATCGGTCGTGCTGGAAGGGGAAGTATATCATAAAAAACCGTTCAATCATCAACGCGCACACGCTGGATGTGGAAGCTATTAAACTTATTATTGGAATAATGTACACTATAGCACAATGATTGGCTAAAGTTCTCGTGAAGCCAATGGCTTGTAAACGTACGTAATAGGATATCATGAGTGGACAAACCACTAGGCATACCAGTAAATCAGCCAACGCTAAAGAGGAGACAAATACGTTGGCGGACGTCCTCAGATTCCTAGAAAAGGTCAGTAGTACCAAAACTAAAATGTTCCCAGTTGTCCCAAGGACAGACGCCGTACCATAGATAATTATAACGGGCCAATTTGGCGGCTCTCTTCCTGCTTCATGTCCAACAGTGTCATTACTCGTCATATTGTTAAATCCTTCCATTTCTGAGTTGAACATAAATCCCAACCTTCTGCTTCTGCAAGTATGTACAACTCTGACGATGCACATTGAAGAAATGGGACACTCAGTAAACACAGGCGACTGAATACATCCATTTAATGGAGAGTACTCTCATACCAATGCCTCTTCAAATATAGACCCATTAATCGACGTAGTCCAAATTTAGTAGAGGAAAGCTATGGTACATTTATCATGTAGCTGTAGTTTGACAATAAACACGATACAAATAAAATAAATAATTATTTAATATACCGTCATCCCAAAATGATAACAAGAGTAAATCATCACAAAGAATCCATATTTTTATATAGCCTACATGAAATATAATTAAGGTATATTGACATACTTGTACATACATGTACATATTTGTGTTTTATACGTGTTATATATATATAGATATTTATATATATATGCCTATCATTAATATTATCACATCTTTTAAACAAATGTTCAAACATCAACGTGCACACTTGATTTCGAAACTATTCAAATTTATAACTGGAATAATGTATAATGTATAATATGTCATATATATATAATTATCATGATGATAATATACTGTCAACAAATGTAACTTATATAATATTCTATGGTATCCTATAAATAAAAATATAAGAACTTTGGAATGAATAATATTATTAAACATAAAATAAATGATAGAATGCTTTTCCATTTTAAACTCATGAATAACTAAAGAACGATGGTGTAATACAGTTTTCGCTTGGCTTACGAACTGTTTGCCACTCTAACAAATTGCTTGCTATTGTCAGCGAGAAGATGACCAAGTAGCTCAACTAATGTTGTAATCATTGACCCCCTTTGTATCTTGTTCCGGAGAATATCCCTTTTCTTGTGAACATCTAATTTTTTCATATGAACGACTAATTTATGTGCTGTTTCTGCCTCGGTCAACACGGAGACATTTGAAATCTAATACAACTACTATACCCTCGCTCTGTAGGTATATTTTTTTCAATCGCTGCTGTAAAGCTTGTTTCATTTAATGTTAAAATATCTATTGATATATATATTCATGAATGTCTTTTCCATGTAAATTCACGTAAATCCATCTTCTGTTTATAAGATCTTGTAGAACTAATATCTGCGTTTTCCAAACCTCAAATATATAACCTAGCAAACCTAAGTAAATCCTTCTTCTCTTTCTGTAGAACTAATATTTGCGTTTTAAAACCTAAAATATATAACCTAGCCGAACATTAAGAATAAATGTTAAGATTAATTAAATTATATGGGCATATATTTCGCTTAAATATATTTTAGTATAATGTATACAGCAAATGTTGTTAGTCTATATGATATTCTGAACTCTTGAATATGTGAAAATCTAATTAAAGTCGATTTATTTACAATTTGGAAAACTTCGAGCAAGTGTTCTTACTC
This sequence comes from Sipunculus nudus, assembly GCA_026874595.1. Lineage (NCBI taxonomy): Eukaryota > Metazoa > Annelida > Sipuncula > Golfingiida > Sipunculidae > Sipunculus > Sipunculus nudus. Next base: position 26,506,473 of record CM049315.1, read on the forward strand.
TATTACAATCACAACTGAAGTGTAAAAGACCGTCAAGCGTATAAATAATGGCCGGAGGCTTCGATTGATAATTGCACTTTCTTTCAGCTTTGTCATGCAGTCCACGCTTCATTCCCTAGAAGTACGTGCTGATAGCGAAGTTCATCTACGAGTATCCGAAGGAAACTCCGTTCATTTAATAGCAATACCTGATGCGAGATCCAAAACGCCATTTTCATGTTCACATCTGCATGTGTCTAACTGATTCATTCATTTTAAACATATATTCTTTATTTCATATTTAAAAAAAAATTAAACAAAAATTTTATTTTTATTAGTTTATCTTTATTAAATTATATTTACATAAATTATTAAATATGGTTGTTTCCACATCATTTTTTTCAGACCACCTACTAATAATCCTCACCATGATCCTCAGTGAAGAATCAGAACCTGCATAAAGTCGCAGACCGTGTGCATCGACGCCGAGGCCAAGTCAACAGAATATCATGGGCAGAGGAAACGCTTCGAAGGCAGCCAGATGGACTCTCTGAAGGACTGCAACACCGGAATAAATTCTGGAATGTTCTAGCCATTAACCGCCCGTCTGGCCCCGCCTCATCTCCATAAAGAACCAAATAGCTGAGGACACTTTAACCACTACAGCCAAGAGGAAACGCAAACGTGGGATGAAACGTAAACACAGGATGCTGCTAACGGGCAAGAGTGCCGCACTGTCCCACAATAACGGGACCTGTGGGAAAGGCTTCCTGGATGGGCCAAATTAGCCACCTTCGGGCAAATCGCACACAGCCAAACACCATAAAGCGAGATGTCACCGTCAGCTACGTACATGAAGGAATACATATTCGATAAGTAGGAAACGGCTTATGTTCGGATGTGTATTAAAGTTGAAATTAAATTGTTGCCTGCTGTCAGATCATTTTTAAAAATTAATGCAATGAACATGCAACATTAAAAATGATCCTGTTGATCCTAAAGAAAAAAAACATGGTGGAATTCATCGAAATTGGCAATCAATAAGACAGTCGGTCCTGAGGGACCACATGCTATCCAGTAGGTCCAAGATAGTTTTCGGCGCCAGTTTAATGGAATTATTTTCAACGATGCATGATAAATGAATAGATCTACTCCGGAACTGTCTACTAATGAGGGCCATCTGGCAGCTAAAGCCTCCTGTTCCTCCTGGTACAAACAGTTCCTGCCCCAGCACTTACTGGCCATGTTATATAGCATTTACCCTGTTTATAAATGTCAGCTACATTCTGTGTAATCGCCTCTTTTACACCGTTTTCTTTTCAACAGAAAGAGTGAATTAAGGTATTTCTGGATTATCTGCAAACAGATTGATTGCCTCTTTATTGGAAAAACAGCCTGTTTATGAAAAAAGGCCTGTGAGTCATGTTTCATGGCTGTGTACTACAAAAACTTGTCTAAACCATGTTGAATTACAATTTATATTTAAAATCTGCCAACCAGGTTGATTTAAACCAGGTTTTCTTAAACCTCAGGATGATGTCTTCAATCTCAGAGTGTGAGGAGCCAACACATAAGAAACCACCCCATCAGAGATAGAGTTACATTTGAATATTTTACATATGAAATATATATTACATTTGAAATATCTGTGATCTGTCCATTTGGTGCCAACATGTGGCCCTAAGTAATCACTGGTGTATAGGTCCCAGTTTCTTAAATATATAGAGCCATTTATTGATAGCAGATAAACAAACCGGCACATTTTAATTGAAGATTCCTCGAAAGTTTTACTTTAATTCTCGACAGACAAAAATTTGATTCATAAGATGGCATTAGCCAGAAATCTTCTTATTAGCTTAAGGGTTTCTTGGTAGCTTTTACTTGTTAGTTAACCTTGATTAAGGGGAAATGTGGTCAACGAAGTCATATTCGTCCTGAAACGGCTTTTGTAATGTTCGTTAGTGTTAAACCGGTTCATAATTCTCTCTTAGCTTGCCGAAGTTTGGACCAAAGGCAATATTAAAATCTCTGTTCCATATAACATTTTTTCTAAGCATTTCTTTAAGCATTTCTTCTGATGCTTTCTCTAAATTTGTAAAATACGCACATTTAAATGTTATTTAATACACACAAGGGAAAGTTCGGGTTCCTCTCTATATAGTGTTGGTGACTATATAGTATATATCCGTTTTTTAGGATGAAATCCTCCTCTTCAGGGAATGAAGAGCGAAGCTCATTCTGTTTTAGCCACCATCACCTTGTAATATTTGAGAGTCACAGTCTTTTCGCCATGTTGATCCAATTTACTGGTTCATAATTTATGATTGTACACAGATTGTGCACTGGTAATTATTGTCTAGCCATTTAAATAGTTCAAGTCTCTTCAACGTATCTGTAATTCTTCTTTCATTATAAGATTTTAATTTTGATCAAACGGTCATGATCATTGTTGAAGAAAAGTTGTGTTAATGTAATACATGTATATATGACGCTGTGGCATATTTTATTCCATCGCTTCGTACCTTACTCATCTCTGAGGCAGTATATTCAGTAATCTTACAGTGGTAAATTATAACATAAAACGCACATTACAAATAATATGAATACATGCGTACATAATTGTAAAAGATACGTTTTCAACTGTTCGAAGAAGAATACGCATCTTTCTGCTGAAAGAATTTCAGATTAAGTATATCATAGTATCATAAGTCTATGTATTTGGTACCAGTGGGAAGAAAAGATCATTTACATACATTAAGGTACAGTGCATAATAACTAAGTGTAAGTTCATGCCAGGAGTATTGATTTATAACTGGACTAAGGAGACGCTCCTTAGGGTTCTACTCTGAGTTCAGTGTACGTGGTTCTGTGAAACACTATTTCTTAGCTGTAAAGTCTGTCAAACGGAAACATTAAAAAAAGGCCAATCCGTTAGAGATCGAAATTGTAATGTTTGGCTCGACAAACCGCAGGGCACAATCTTGCCCTCGAAACAGTTTAGTCTTCATTTAACGTAGAATTTTAGCCACGCCATCAGCCAATTAAAGTTGTGGTTTCGTTTTAAGAATGTTCTCGCATGTCTTGTAGTGTGAAAGTTTCACCAGAATCATTGTTGGTTTCAGCCTGGTCCACATGTTACCTCAGTATTTGTGTCATATTGGCAAGACTGTACTCAACTGTACAGTTTCAGCCTCCAATATCAGGGTAATATGAGCGGTTCAGACGGCGTAGATCTCAGAGGAAGACGGGGGGAAAGCAAAAATAGACACGAATTATAATTGCATATGTCATACAAGTATTTTTTTAGTTTTTTTCTTTGGCGGAAGTACCGACTTCCAATTTTAGTCTGACTATTCGACCACCCGGACTGGTCCATTGTCATACAAGTTTCTGTTTTGTTTAGACTGAGAATTCATTAGGAATAAATGTTTATGAAACGTCTGAAAAGCAATAAGTAAACTATAGAAACTATAAAAGAGCATACATAATTGATGATATAGAATTTAAGAAAAATTCATTCTTATTAAACAGACCTTTTCTTGTGAAATACAAATTTAATCCTCTTTATCATTATATACCTGATAATATAAAGATTAAAGAATCTGAAATAAGAGACTCGTGCCAGCATTCAGAGTGTCACTTATATATGTGACATCGTCCAAATCAGTTGGATAGACCTCTTTCTGTTATTTCTATACTGTTGATGTAAAACATAAGAATTACTCTGTCTTGCTATACTGCAAAGCATTCCTTGACGTCTCTCTCATAACACAGCCTGTACGTCTTATTTTATGTAACGCAGGTATGATAAATGAAAATCTTCTTAATACAGCAATTAAATTTCATCTGTTTGATGTCCTTCCCTGTGCTGCCGGAAATCATTTTTGACTGCCCATAGGATTGCTTAACACATAACTCCATTAGCTACGATAAAGCGGCATCGGATACATCACTACCCGCCGGGTTGCCCATTAATCATGAATTTGCTGAATTAACTGAATACAACTTTATTATACATATATGAATAGTTTTGAAAATAAAACCAGGCTTTACAATCCTTATATTTAATTCAAAGGTAGTGTGAGCCATAATTAATGCATACTGTAAACCTTTTTATATATACATCTTTATTTAAAATGTATATTAACGCATCCTTAGTCATCTGCCAATGGGCATTCCCTTCCTGTTCTTCTATGTTATAATATTCAGTAGAAGAGAATTGATATATACACAAGTAAAACATTTAACCAAGCTTTATATGAATTATTCCCTGGTTATTCACGGGACATTAACTTAACACCGAACGGTCTTTTATTATAGATATAACCATATTTATTATAGATACAGGCCTCCCACTCACTTTTCAGAATTTTTTTATGATTTTATGACATTTTTTTGTAATTTTTATGACATTTTTATGCCCTTTACAAGCGCCTTTTATATGTTAGTTTATGTTGTTCAGACTAGGTCCCTATAATTTTCATTGCATTTGCACATGATTATAACATAGGTAATACTGTTGAAAAAAGCAGAGCCTGATTCTATAGTTTGTAACTCCTACGACTTGGACACACATTTAGGAGTCCCCAAACAAATTAGCCAGGAAAAACCCCAACAAGTTAGCTAGTAATGTTAATATTGATTCTTCCTAGGGCTACAGCATATAAGAAGATTATCCTTTTCCTCAAACTGGCCTTATTTTCTATATTTCCAGCACTATTTTAAAAAAACATACAGAAAAATAATAAATTCTACCGCTTCATTAAAAAAGAATTCATTTTAACATTCTAACACTTTAAATTCTAGCACTAATTTAGAACGAAATCTCTTAATTGGTATATTAATCATTTGCAGCCTATATATAAACCATGCTGCTGATGCATGATGCAATGACTGTAAATGTCTCAGTGCAGATGGGAATCCAGTTGAGTTCGGAACTCAGCTAGTTGAGAAGGGAATTCCATTGCAACTATCTGAGATAGGAATTCAAATCTCAACTGGCTATCTTCCAGCTGAGATGGGATTTCCCATCTAAATGGTTGAGAAGGGAATAGTATTTTAATCCAATCTCAACTAGTTGACATTGGAATATTCCAATGTACATTGGTTCACGTTTAGATTTTACTTTGAGATATCCTGAAATACACTGATTTTCTTTAGAGTTTCTGATTATTATAGCTAATATGTAACTATGTGAAACAATCTATTTTGGAATAAATTGAAGTTCACTAATCTACAATAGAATATCTTACCCTTGTTGTTAAGATTTATTTCAAGTTTCAATTTTTGTTAAGTGTACACAAGAATATCTGATTATCTGTAAATTTTTGCTTGGGTGACAATACAGGGCCCACCCTAGAACACTAACAAGCTGAATAAAAGCATAGATATATACAGATTTGAGGGAAAGAAACAGACTAGGTATTCATGTGTAGCAATTCCATAACTAAATTGTAATCACAATTTAAACTAATCAGTATGCAGCATTTACAATAAATAATTTAAACACTCAAGGATCTATTTAACACTGATAAGCACATCAAATGGAGAAAAAATGTTTTATAGAGTGAATCTTTCAGCTTTACATGGTCAATGATAATTCTAAAGTTATAAAAGCTTCCAAGCATATCATGAAAATATTGACTTTCCTCCTTAATACAGCACTTTGTGAAACGACATCCAGTACTGTTATAAAGCTGTAACGATATTAAAACAAATTTGTTTTTGTTTTACTAAAATAAGGCACACACTGAAACAACTTCTACTACAGCTACAGAATCCATTCCTAGGGATGAATCGTTTCATTATAGTAACATATGACATGAAGGGTCATACAGTTTTCTTCAATGGAGCCTTCATCTGATGCAAACCTGGTTTTAAGAACATCAGCTGGAGAATGGAGACCACAGCTTATAAACAACAATGTACAATAAAATCTAGCTGCAGTTTTATTTCAAACTATACTAGATAAAAGTAGAAAGAAATAAATCATTCATTTATTACTGCCACAATATCATATTTTTATATATTTATTTATTATCATAACAAAATTACATTTTTTTCAATAGCTTATCCAGAATATATCTACAATTAGAGTGTTGGTTTATTTATGTATAATATTAATTATGAAATGTTATCTTTAATATTATTTGAATTATTCTGCAAATACTGAGATGTATATCATGACAGAACAAGAAGAATGCATTTTTTCCATGTACCTGTATGTAAAACTGTAGCCCCCAGTAAAACTTTACAATTCAAAGCGGCTTGAGTTTGGAACAATATTATTAAGAAAAATGATAATGTATATATTCTTGTGGCAAATAAATGAATTGAATTGAACTTAATTTAAAAGCATTAGTTATAAATTGTGAAACAATAAAACTGTAGACTAAACTGTAGATATTTCAAAGTGAACTAGGATTTCCGGACATCCTAAAGTAAACGGATTCACTTCTGGTATTCCCAGTCTTAACCAGTGTATATTGGAATATTCCAATATCAACTAGTTGAGACTGGAATAACAGTGACTATTCCCATCTGAACTGTTTAGATCAGAATACCCATCTCATTTGGTTGAGTTCCGACCTCAGCTTGAAACCCATCTACACTGTGACATACACATCATATATCTATATGCAACAGTTTAGGTCATGAATATCTCAACAGCTGTTAAGGATACTGCAAATGATATTTTCATGCTTTACAAGAAACAACTATTTTTTTACTCTAGTCCACACACCACTTGTGTAAAATGCAATGCAAAAATACACACATGGTAGTTTGGGCACTATGCAAAATAGCCATAGTCTTTGAAGTTGAAAAATGTTACTGAGTAATTACAACAAAATTTTATTGTTTTTATGATTTTGTTACTTATTTTATGCTATTTTATGCCAATTTGGGAAATTTTATGAATTTTATGATTTTATGCCAGTGTGGGAGGCCTGTAGATATAACTATATTTATACATCTATGATTTTTTTGTCTAACTAGAGACAGCTCATTTCAAGATTTGAACCAATAGCAACATTGCAAATTATAACATGATTTCCGTATTCTATCAAAAAGTATTCTGAGTGCTTCACGATAATCTTGATTTCTTAAGGTGTAAATCCATGGATTAACGGCTGACAGACTTAATAACAGGTTACCCACGGCTCCAAACAGGTCTATGTGGACCTGATACTTGGACAAAGTCATAAACCCAATATCCTCATTGTGAATGATAAAAATGGAGGTAATTAAATAAGGACATCTGAGTAATAACGTAGATACTGCGACAAATGTAAACGTCTTTATGGCCTTGTAAACACGGCTCACGTTCAAGTTGTTTTCTTGAGATGAAATCCGTAGTTGGTTGATGGTCCTGCTGTGTTTCAGCGCAGCCCTGGCGACGAGGCCGAAAAACACCATTGCCATGACGGACATCAGTAGTAATACTGCAATCTGAATATTGTAGTATCCATAAGCGATCCATACGCCAGGGCATTGCTGGAAACCGGATTTGTCGGACTCGGAACCGGAGGCTGACGGAGGCAAGATGGCGAAAAGCAATGAGCACAACCAGATCCCAAACACGGTGGTCCAAACTGCCTTTTTACCAAACCATGCGGTGTGATGGAAGGGGAAATATATCGTAAGAAATCGCTCAAACATCAATACACACACGCTGGAGGACGATGCTGTCAAACTCATCACTGGGAGAGTGTACAGAACCACACAGTGTTCAGTTAGATTTGTCGTTAAGCCATTTGCTCCCAGAAGTACATACCAGGCTATCATCAGAGGACACACAACGAGGCACATTTGTAAATCTGCCATGGCCAAAGAAGCCACGAATACATTGGCGAGCGTTCTGAGTTTCCGCGAGGATGCTAGCAGTAGGAAAACTAAAACGTTTCCTGTTGTTCCGACGACAGATGCTGCGCCCAGGATCACCATAGCTAGCCACTGAGTCCCCAACGTCACACGATAATGCACAACAGCGTTTTTAATCGTCATATTGTTGAAACCTTCCATTTCGGACTGGAAATGGGAGACAGTGCTGTAAGCCCCTCTTTCCATTGCTTGTCGACCACTTTATTGGAATAAATATATAAACCGGACAATGTATAACAGACAGAACTCAGAGTGGACATAGGTAACCGAGTACATCCATTTAATAATCAATTCTGTCATACGTTCTCCTGTATCAGCTACAAACACCCATCAACAAATGGTGTTTACCTTCAGTAAAGACATTTCTGGTACTATGAAAACAGATATCATAATGTGCCCAGATGTATGGCAATGGTTTGTACAATTTTATATCTGCTACTGGGAATAGTTTACCATAACTTCAAAAGATAGGTTGTATCATATGGACATCCAATTAGCAGATATTTATTTTTTTTTTGTCTGTTTCTGTTAAAACAAATATAAAGTACTGATAACATAAAACTAATTCAATATAAAAATTAAATATAAAACGGTAAACTAATATAATGTTTGTCAAGCGTCCGTACGAGATATTATGAACCAAAATGAGGCATAACGGGCCAAAAAAGTTCACCGTTTTGTATTTATGTAGCGATGTATCATTCAACAAAGGGAAACTCGGTATGCAAAGATGACTGAATGGATCCATTAAAAATCCTTACATACATGATTTTATCTTTTCCAAATAGAAACCAATCAACCAATCTGGTGCATTTTACAGCATAAAGTTATAGTATTCTGAAAAAATAAAACATACTGAATGCAGATGTGTTCATTTCAAATGAGATGTTTAGACAACTTCAGTTACCTAACGATAAATAACGTAAACCTACCGACTTAAAAAAAACAGGCGGCATGCACAAATACCAAGCTCAACGGTATTTAAGTTTTTGAATGTGTATAATGTAACACCTTTTCTATTATATTTTTTTAAGGACGACTAAAGACCTTGGGCTTCATCAAAACAACTACAAAACATAAAATATTTGATAAAAAAATATTAGGCCTAAACATCTGATCTATATATTAAAGTGATTTCATAATTTAGTCCTTCCCTGTCAACAATGATGGATGACCAGACTGTTATAAGGAGTCTCATCCGTCGGTCACTACTGACTGGTCACTTATCCTGCTAAAAGTCTACATCCACAACATAACATCTGCAAGAGAAAATATTTCCGATCTCTCAAACAGTATTCTTTTTAAACTAGATATTTCTTGGCACCGCAGGTGCCATAGTATCACCAGACAATTATTCCCCTTCCCCTTTGAGAATAGCCCCCCCCCCCCCCCCCCCCCCCCATCTTCAGCAGCATATACTGACATTTGGCAAGCGACTATTGTTTCTTTCATCTATCAACTTTAGAAAAATCTAGAATACGGGTAGTCGACAAGCGACTACGTGTATCCGCCAAATTCAGAGTAGGACGGGTTAAGTGAGGCATAGATTGATGGGCAAGGGGAAATAGAGTTACATGTGTTACATATTATAATTGATGTCTAACATGTAAACATGATTGTAGGTGGTGCCACCTGTTATTTGAACGAGAAACTATCCAAGATGTATACACATGCAAAATTTCAGGTTTAAACGTCCAACCACTGCAGGGATATGAGTGATTTTATCCCAGAGCAGAAAAACAGATGGACGCTCTGCAAAAAAGGCTGCAGGAGGAGCCAACATTTTTTTATATTTTATAAAGCTATCCAAGGGCTACATTTGTGTAAATTTTTTTTTCCTGATTGGTCAAACGAGTCCGGAGATATATGGGTTTATGTGTGGAAACAGACGCACAAACGGACGCTGGGCAGAGAGGAAAGGTCAGAGGTCATTGCCATTTGGTTAGGCATTAGTTCACATGGGACCCGATAATTGGTGTAAGTTTTGGAAAAATCCACCCAGTAGTCTCAGAGGAGTTCACCGGAAACGATCGCGGCGGCGGCGGCGGCGGGACCCGGTCAAAAACATAGTATCCGCAAAGCTTCGTTTAGGCGGATACAATAATTTTCCCCAAATATTGGGGCCAATAAAGAGAACCACTCTTATGAAAAGGGGATGAATTTATACTATTAAAATGGCAAGGTAGGTGGCGAGAAAACTCTCCAAGATGGATGTACATGCCAAAATGGAGACCAACACATTGAAGGCTCCTAAGATATGAGCAATTTCCATCTAAAATAAATATACAGGTGGACTTCGTGGCAAAACGATTGGAGATGGCGCCACCAGTCTTGCGTACAAGATGGAGGGGTCCAAGATCTATAGATGTGAACAATTTCAGGCCGATTGGCCAAATCACTCCTGAGAAAAGGGCATATTTTATTCTACAAAAAAGGGAAGGTAGGTGGCACGACCTGTCTGTTTTATGAGTAAACTTTCAAAGATGGATGGACATGCCAAATTTCAGACAAATACCTTTAACCACTCCAGCGATAAAAGCAATTTTCACCGAAGGCACATGTACAGATGGACGCCATAGCAAAATGATTGCAAATGGCACCACCAGTCTTATGTACAAGATGGAGGAGTCCAAGATCTATGGCTATGCACAATTTCAGGCCAAAGTTCTAGACTTATAATGCTCACAGTACTGTCAAGTTGCATTTTAAATATATATAATCCCATAACCCATGTCCATGTATATGCATAATATGAAAGAAAAATCTGTCCATTAGTTTTTGACTTATAATGCTCACAGTACTATCAAGTTGCAATAATGGGGGTATTAAATGGCACGAAAACAAGAAAAGGATAGCAGGTGGCGCCACCAGTTTCCGATACATGACATCACTATCTAAGATCTTCGGTCAAGTTGATTTTTTTATCACTCCGTGCAAGATTTCTTGAGATATTAAAGAATTTGTATGATTCCCCCCCCCCCCCCAATTTGGACCTATTCAAGGTTAAGGTCACTCTCCTTGTAAAGGTTATGACCCAAGTTTAAATATACATCATCCCATAACCCATGTCTATGTATATGCATAATATGAAAGAAATCTGTCCATTAGTTTTTGACTTATAATGCTCAAAGTACTGTTAAGTGGCAATGATGGGGGTATTAAATGGCACGAAAACAAGAAAAGGATAACAGGTGGCGCAAACAGTTTCCGTTACATGACAACCCTAAGATCTTCGATCAAGTTGATTTTTGGATCAATCCATGCAAGATTTCTGAGATATTTAAGAATTTGTGTGATTTTCCCCAAAAATGGACCTATTTAAGGTCAAGGTCACTATCCCAGTAAAGATCAGGACCCCATTTTAAATAGGCTTCGTCCTCTCACCCATATCTATGCACGTGTCATGTTTGGTAAAGATCCGTAAAATATTTTTGAGTTATGGCTTCCAAACAAAATCTCTGCGGCGGCGGCGCAACCGTGCCTAAACCATAGTATCTCCAGACAACATAATCAGGTGTATCCACACAATTTATGTTGAATACATACATACATACATACATATATATATATACACACACACACACACACACTTCTGACATGCAGAACCCCGTATCAATCAACAAGATGTATATTCATAAACAATGATGACGTCTCAAGCAACTTCTGTGAAGAAGTTTACAAGGGTCACTTATTATATCTGTTGACACACGATTAAACCTTTTCATAATTCATATTAATTCTGTCATATTCATTTAATATTCACGAGTTCACATTGCAGCGTTTCAACAAAGAATCGCGTTCGTACTTCACCAGTCTTGCAGCGGTATCTTAGCTTCTTATACTGTACACAGTTACTTTATCTAGCACAGTTGCACCTTATCCCTCTTATTACCGAAATGTACATGATAACCTAATGATTGTAAATTATAATCTATCATTTTGTTTTAGTTTTACAGTTTTAGTATGTCATTTACATTTGTACGATAACTTGAATTTTTAATACATTTGTATGGTAACTTGAATTTTTATTTAATGTCAAGTTGATCATAAATTTCTTGTATTTTATACCAAGAATAGGGTCCTGCGTACAACAGAAGTGTTCTTGTAGTGCAGGCTGCCCTGCAGAATAAATGTCATATATTTTTTTTCTTTGAAGTATACGTACCTTCACCACTATGGACAATGTTTTCATTTGAATCATTTATAAAAATTAAATGCGGCATTGTCACATTGCCCGTTGTATATTCATCTGTCATAAATTGTTTGAAAGGGTTCCCTATAACAGGAGTATACATATACCATACACAGGACAGTGAGCTTTCGTACGTATACCATACACAGGACAATGAGCTTACATTGACCATGCACAGGACAGTGAGCTTACATATACCATACATAGGACAATGAGCTTAAGTATACCATACACAGGACAGTGAGAATACATATACCATACACAGGACAGTGAGCTTACATATACCATACACAGGACAATGAGCTTACATTGCTCATGCACAGGACAGGGAGCTTACATATACCATACACAGGAAAGCGAGCTTACATATACCGTACACAGGACAGTGAGCTTACATATACCGTACACAGGACAGTGAGCTCACATATACCATACAAAGAACAATGAGCTTACATATACCATACACAAGACAGTGAGCATACATATACTATACATATGACAGTGATCTTACACAAACCATACACAGGACAGTGATCTTACATTTACCATACTCAGAACAGTCAGCTTACATTTACCATACACAGAGCAGCGAGCTAACACTGACCATACACAGGACAATGAACTTTCTTTGACCATGCACAGGATAGGGAGCTTACATTTACCATACACAGGACAGTGAGCTTACATTTACCATACACAGGACAGTGAGCGTACATTTGATATTTTCAGATTATCAGGTTGTTCCTCTATATTTCTATCATCCTTTGTTTTCTTTCTTTACAGCTAATATTGCTAATGTTACTCCAACTAATGAAGCTAATATAACTACTGAAGGTGCAAGTATCAGACGACAGCTAACGAAATTCTAATTAAGAGCTGGAGAGAATTAATGAGAATTACAGTTCCTGGGAAAAGACGATTCCGCTGATAAATCATCAAAATACTGTATTTAATCCTTCACTAAACTAGTGGCCCATGGGCCATGACGCTCAGCTGAATTCAAGGATTGTTGAATTCGATTACAAGATGGAGAGATACATGCTAACTTTCAGCACAATACATTGAGCCACTCCTGAGATATCGGCTGTTATCTAAAAGACACCCAGATTCAGACTGCCCAGGAAGGATTGCAGGTGGTGCCACCTGTCTTTGTTATGCACAACTACATAGGTGAGGGAACAACTATGCCGGGTTACGGAAGATCAGTCCAAGGGTCTCAGAGGAGTTCTCCAGAAACAAACGCCGTTTTTGTATCACATTTTTAATTATTTCGGGGGTATTTATGAGCCCGATAGCTCAGAGGATATGGGTAACAGAGACCTCATTTCAGATTTCCATGAAGAGTTTTCATGGAGCTCCCTAGATCTCAAGTATGAAGATTCTAGGTCAAGTGGTTACGATTTGTGTCCTGTTACAAGATGAGGCTTTATTTGAAAGTCTCAAAATGAGAAAAAAATGCGTACAAATTAAAAAAAAAGGTGGCGCCACCAGTCTACAGGAACTGATGAAACACTCCGTGATCAATATGAATGCAAAAAAATCATGGCCATCAGTACATTAGTTATTCAGATACTGCAGCTTTTGTATCACATTTTTAATTATTCTTAGGAGTACTTACAAGCCCCATAGCTCGATGGATATGGGTAACAGAGACCTAATTTCAGGTTTCCATAGAGACTTTTCATGGACCTCTCTTGATGTCAAGTTTATAGGAATCAAAATGGTCCAGCGGTTACGATTTGTGCCCTGTTAACAGATGACAGTTTCTTTGAACGTCTCAAATATATAGAAAAAAATTGTAAAATTGGAAAAAATACAGGTGGCGCCACCAGTCTGCAGGAAGTGATGGAACATCCCATGATCAATATTCATGCAAAGAATCATGGGGATCAATGTAGTAGTTATTCAGATACTCGAGCTTTTGTATCAAATTTTGCATTATTCTGGGGGGTACCTCAGAGCCCCATAGCTCAAAGGATATGAGTAACAGGGACCTAATTTCAGGGTTTTAAGGAGATTTTTCATGGCCCTCCCTGCATGTCAAGAGAGAAGATTCTAGGCCCAGTCATTATGATTTGTGCCCTGTTAACAGATGATGACATCTTAAAGTCTCAAAAATAGAGAAAAACATTCGTAAAAATAGAACAAGGCCTACAGGCCTAATGCGAACCTGTGCAAAGTTTAGGAGTATGAATGGAGGTTTATTTTTTAAATTTAATATTGATCCTTTTAAGTCCTGCATATCTACCTTAGTCATTATGATTTCAGCAAAATGGACATTTCATACCTGCAAGTTTCAGACTAGGACATTTTAAAACTATAATATTGGTAGTTGACACGCAACTATGTGTATCCGCAGAAATCAGAGTGGGACGGGGGAAGTGAGGCATGGATTAAGTGGCAAGGGGAATAGAGCGAGGTGTGTTGCATATTAGCATGGATGTCTGCAGCGTAAACGTGAATGTAGGTGGTGCCACCTGTCATAAAATCGAGAAAATTGTCCAGGATGTATAAACCTGCAAAATTTCAGGTGGATAAGTCAAACCACTGCTGAGATATGAGTGATTTTATCCCAAGGCAGATGAACAGAGGGACGGTGTTCATAAGTCGTTGAAGGGGGCGCCACCAGTTTTGCTTATGATGAGAAGCTATGTGAGATCTATACACAAACAAAATTTTGGCCCAATCGGTCAAACAGTTCCCGAGATATGAGCTTGGATGTCTGCAGAGTAAACGTAAATGTAGGTGGCGCCACCTGTCATAAAATCGAGAAAATTGTCCAGGATGAATAAACCTGCAAAATTTCAGGGGGAAAAGTCAAACCACTGCTGAGATATGAGTGATTTTATCCCAAGGCAGTTGAACAGATGGATGCTGTGCAAAAATGGTTGCAGGTGGCGCCACCAGTTTTGCTTATGATGAAGAGCTATGTAAGATTTTTAAACATGCAAAATTTTGGCCCAATCGGTCAAACGGTTCCCAAGATATGAGCTTGGATGTCTGCAGAGTAAACCTGAATGTAGGTGGCGCCACCTGTCATAAATCGAGAAAGCTGTCCAGGATGTATAAACCTGCAAAATTTCAGGTGGATAAGTCAAACCACTGCTGAGATATGAGTGGTTTTATCCCAAGGCAGATGAACAGATGTGTGCTTTGCATAAATGGTTGCAGGTGGCGCCACCAGTTTTGCCTATGATGAAGAGCTATGTGAGGTCAATACACATGCAAAATTTTGGCCCAATCGGTCAAACAGTTCCCGAGATATGAGCTTGGATGTCTGTACCATCGTGAATGTAGGTGGCGCCACCTGTCATAAAACCGAGAAAGCTGTCCAGGATGTATAAACCTGCAAAATTTCAGGTTGATAAGTCAAACCACTGCTGAGATATGAGTGATAATATCCCAAGGCAGATGAACAGATGGACGCTGTGCAAAAATGGTTGCAGGTGGCGCCACCATTTTAGTGTATGTTATAAATCTATCAAAGCGCTACATTTGTGCAAATTTTTTAGCCTGATCGGTCAAACAGTTCCCGAGATATGCGGGTTTATGTGTGGAAACAGAAGCACAAATGGACGCTTGGCAGCGAGGAAAGGTCAGAGGTCAACCAAAAATTAGGGCACAGCTGTTCACATGTGACCTGATGATAAACCAAATTTGCTTTAAATGCAAACCAAGTTTTTTCAAACAGTTGAAAGATATAGTTCCAATAAAAATCTGGGAATTCTGCATCTAAACATTGTGTCTAGACGTCTAGACGCTGTGTCTAGACGTCTAGACACATTGTCCAGACACTCCCCCGAGCCAGGTCAGTTGCCATGGTGATGTCTGGACCCCACCTGTTTGTACTGAGTGACCTCTTGACTTGGCTGCTGAAACTCAAATCTGTTTTCAAATACAGAAAGCCTTTTTCAATTGGCAACAATGTTTTTTTCAAACTGTATTTACCCAATCTATTCTTATAAAACTGGCAGAACCCTACCATAGAAAAATTCTTGTAAACTTAAAACCAATCAGCTTAACAGTTTCATCATAAATCAGTGTATAAGCTAGAAGAGTTTAAAATTACATTTTCGCTTGTAAAAAAGCACATCAATGTAGGTGGCGCCACCAATACCTATCATATCAGATATGACATATGTGACAAATATTGGTATAACATTTGGTGATAATAGCTCAAGCCGTTTCTGAGATTTTAATTTGTGTGCTTTTTTGGACGGATGACTAAGTTCAACCTCCTGTAACTCGGTAAAAAATCTCCAAACTGGAACCATTCGAACAAATTTGAGTGAGATTGTTCCAGGGATCATTTCTGTAAAATATTGGACAATTTGGCTGGACAGTTTCAGAGAAAAAGAGTTTTAAAGGTTTTAAAGCTTTTTCTCTATAAAATCTTAAATAATGCAGATAACCAATAATAAGCTCCAAGGCACCAAGTTTCACATGTGACTAATTCTTACATATAATTTGGAGCTGCTAGCTCCGACGGTTTCTGACTTACAGCCATGGACGGCGGAAAGCCAGCCCTTGACGGCGGACGGCTGACGATGGACGGACGACGCTGCGCCATCGCATAAGCTCACAGGTTCGCTAACCAGACTGCAGAAACTGATGAAATATTCCATGATCAATATCCATGCAAAGAATCATGGTGATTAATACAATAGTTGTTCAGATACTTGAGCTTTTGTATCAAATTTTCCATTATTCTGGGGGGTACTTCAGAACCCCATAGATCAGTGGTTATGGGTAACAGAGACCTAATTTCAGGTTTCCACACAGACTTTTAATGGGCCTCCCCGCAGGTCAAGTGAGAAGATTCTAGGTCCAGTCGTTACGATTTGTGCCATGTTAACAGATGACCTCATCTTAAGAGGTCTCAAAAATAGAGAAAAAAACCGTAAAAATCGAAAAATACAGGTGGCGCCACCAGATTGCAGAAACTGATGAAACACTCCATGATCAATATCCATGCAAAAAATCATGGTGATCACTGCATTAGTTGTTTAGATAATTGAGCTTTTGTATCAAATTTTCCATTATTCTGGGGGGGGGGGGGGGGTTACTTCGGAGCCCCATATTTCAAAGAATATGGGTAACAGAGACCTAATTTCAGGTTTCCAAGGAGATTTTTTATGAACCTCCCAGGATGTCAAGTTACAAGATTCTAGGTCCAGCAGTTACAGTTTGTGCCCTGTTAACGGACGGACGGCACGACGGCCGGACGGACAAAGAGTGATCGCTTTAGCTCAGACGACTTACAGTCAGCTGAGCTAAAAACTAGTTTACCAGGCTTACGTGGCTCTGACACTTGTTGCATTGATACTTTTCTTGTTTCTTTCATGTAAATTCATTATGTGTATATTAACGGACCTTTGCGGGTCTCTGATGGAATGAAGCAATCCTGCTTTTTTTATATGGGTTCGGTAGTTCGGCTAGTAATTTGTGCAAGTCGGTGTATGGGACAATGACACCTCGTCACAAACCGTGTTAACCAGCTCATGTCACATACAAAAACAATATCTGGTCCATCATAATATATATTGCCATTGGTAATGTCAATGGCAATTGCTAATGAGTTAGTTTTCCATTATGGTGGCTTCAGAAAGAAATGTTTTGTCATTGCTTAAACAATGCATAAAACCTTTATAGCTATACTAAGCCATCGGACGCAAAGTGTATTAACAATGGACCCATGGGTCACAGTGCTCAGCTGAAGTTTGAAATTTTTACCAAATGCAAAAATATGAAAATATTCGATTGTAATGTTTTTCATTTATATAAGCATATGAGAAACTGAGAGGAAAGGGGCCCTCCTACTTGGTGATAGTAAAGTTCTAAATATATGATTGCAAACTAATACTCTGACAAGACTGTGATGAAGAAAAACAGTAACAGTTTTGAGATACTGTGATGCATATGAAAAATTTACAGATGGATAGGCAAGTGGATAGAATGGACTAATACCTTTATTTCACTTTCAAGAGAATAATGCATTTAAGTTTATATATAAGACTATTTTTTTTTAGCATATCCACTTTTTCCATTAGTTGTTTTTATCTGATTCATTTTTTTTATTTACAAGTTTTATAAATTTGTAATAAAAAAAATGAAAATATAAGTTACAATATTATTAGAATTCTAAGTTGCAATCATTATATATCCAGAGTGTAGCTCATATTGGGTCATATTTTGCATACACATCTATTTTATTATTTTAGAATCACAAATGTTTAAACTGAATTTAAAAGAAAATAATGCCACAACATGGCATCTACAAGATTATTCCTTGAATAACTATTAACAAGTTTTGCACATTAGAGTTTTTAGTACATGCTTAATTTTATTCACTGAAATGAAATAAAAGATTCAGTAAATTTGATAAAATAAAAACATCTTTTCAAATAAAGTATACACACTGTTGGTTGAATGAGGAACAAACAATATCATTGTGCCTAATTACTATCTCAGCTATAATTTATTACTGGAATTAATATTCAATTTCACACCTGGGGAAGTTTTTACTCTTCTGAAGTAAGGAATTACTTATCTGATGAACATCCAAACTTTCATAGCAATACACCACTTTGTGGACACAATTAAATGTGCACTTAAATCATTGTAACCCTGGTGGTACAATACAAAATCTAAAATGTAGCATAGCCAAGAATAAAATAAAATACAGAAAATTATAACATTCATCTAGTTAATGCACCATCTGGGGGGGGGGGGGGGGGGTTGTGCAGGGCAGAGGGGGAAGCCTGCTAGTAGTGGCCAAGCTGAGCCAATACAACCTGCCTGGGGTCCGTTACATAATGCAAATGAAGGCTGTACTACCAGGTGGGCTAGATGTAAACAACACTTGATATGGTGTATGGAAACTTGAATAAAAGCTGCTCTTTTCAATCAATTCCTTTGAAATTTAAGATTTTAAAAGATTAAATCCTTATGTATGTATGTTTTGAAAATTAAATCAACAGTGCTTACAGGGAAAAAACGTGCCATTGCCAAAGTTAGACAAAATTTAAGGTATTGATTTTTTATTTATGCTAATAACTTGACAAATTTGCAAAATTCAGATCTAATTTTGGGTAAACAATTGAATCTTGATAAAATGAAGTTATGTTCCTGAAAAAATGTCTCCAGTTTCAGGAATTCTCATATTAGGTGAGTAAATATATTTCCTGATTTTTTAAAATTTGCATTATATTTTGGCCCATAACTTCAAAATAATACACAATACTGACCTAATTTTTGGTATATTCAAAGAAAATGTATGAAAGAATGTGAATACTAAATATGATCAAAAACAGATCAGTGGTTTTGATATTAGGCAGTCTTGAAGTATAACAATGGATTTTTTATGGAAAATGGAGGTTTTTCCTTAATATCTCGAAGGAACGAAGTCCTAATGACCCAATTTTCGGTATGGTAGGAGATTTTGGGGACATCTAACATTATGCCAACAGCCTGGGGAGCATAGAGATGTGCACTGAATGACCTACAGTCATCAAAGTGTACTGCTTGACAATGCAAGGGAATACAACAAGAGCCTCCAAAAATATTCAATAACTAGCCTAATTTTGCAGCTTTTATTTTCAAATTTCAGATTTTAACAGATTAAATCCTTATGTGTACATGCTGTGAAAATTAAATCCACAGTACTAACAGGAAAAAAACGTCCCGTGGCCAAAATTTAAGGTACTAATTTTATATTTTTGCCAATATTTAAAAAAATTTAACAGATGTTGATCTAATATTTGGTATACAATTAAATTTTGATTAATTAAAGTTGTATTACTGAAAAAAAGTCCCTACCTTTAACATTTTTGGTCTTAAGTGACGAAATATCTTTCCTGATTTTTTTTACAAAGTCCATTATGTTTGGGCCCATAACTTTTTTAAATTAAATAATACTGACTTAATTTCTGGCATGTACATAGGAACAATATAGAGGAATATTTATGGTAAATATGAAGAAAACCAGATCAGTGGTTTTGATATTAGGCAGCCTTGAAGTGTAACAATGGCTTTTTATGGAAAACGGAGGTTTTTCCTTAATATCTCGAAGGAACGAAGTCCTAATGACCAAATTTACGGTACGGTAGGAGATTTTTGGGACATCTAATGGTATGCAAACTTTTGGATTCGTAGGTCCAACGGTTTTAAAACGTGCCCTGTTAAAGGCCGGACGGCCGGACGGACAAAGGACCACGACTATAGCTCAGATGACTTATAGTCAGCTGAGCTAATAAAACGGTGGAAGGATCCGAACATCAATGTATTTCTATCACGGAAAGTGCTTAATAAATATCGTTATGTCAGTCGCAATAACATCAAATGGAAACGAGAATGCCGCCATAAAATCAAATTTATTGTGTGGTGCCTGGCGTGTTTTCATATAAATATGTTATGGGACCTGTGTGTGCTTCACAAATGCTAATTAACTGTTGTTTCATTCTCTAGACTCAGGTTCCCTGTCGTTCCGGATCTGATGAAGGTTTGGGAAATTCAATTTGACAAACAGTTAAATACACATCATGTCTCTAGCCTAACACCGACACTACTTGATTTCTCACATACGGGCTGTATAGCCCGCGCGTGATGCAGGGTTTCAGCGATCACCACCATCAACACAATGAGACAGATGTCACGTTTTCTTCATCTACACCCGCCGTGATAGTAGCTATACTCGTTTTGTTTATAACAACCCTTGTCGGGACTACTGGAAACGTCTTGGTCATATTTCTGTTCGCATCGTCAAGGCGACTAAGGACAACGTCAAATGCTGTCGTGGCTTCTTTAGCAACTGCCGATCTGCTGACATGTTTGGTCGCGTCAACGGCAAAATTGGCTCGAACTTTCACGATGTATGCAACAGGATATAAGGAAACCATTTCTGCAAGTGTTGAGTGTTCTATTTCATTTATTGTGCCAATCTTCAGCATCATGGCGTCCGTTATCAGCAGGTGTTTCTTGTTACTGGAACGATTCACTACTGTTTACTTTCCCTTTCCTCACGGCCGCGTATGGAGCAGGACCCTTATTACCATAGTAATACTTTTTGTGTGGATATTGTGGTAAACTCAACAGGCAGGCTGGGATCGTTTCACTATGTGGAGATGGTCCCCTTAGTCGGGGTAGTTCCCCGTGGATAATATAGCCCTGTGAAAGTAAGGATCGGGGTCAGTTTTAGTCATACAGTCTCAGTGAAGGTTTGCTTTTCGATTACGGTGGAGCAACCCTTTAGAGGCTTGACTGAACAGCGCTTATTCTGTGAACCAGACAGTGAATTCTTCGTACAAGACTTCTACCACTTCTTGATACCAGCTAGGCCATCCCAAAGAAAAATACTGGTAAGTCCAGATTGACCACACTGGTACCAGAATAGTGGGGTCAGCAAGATAATTATATTTATTTGTTCTTGATCTGACCGAAAGAACCCTGTCAAGTGGACAGTACCTGTATAATTGGCTGTCAATAATTATTTCTGTGTAATTCCGGGATAATCCCGCTGTACAGATCAATAATTAATACCAGTAATTGATTACAGCCTAATTAAGCTGGTAAACAAACAGGCCTACCCGTCTGATAAACATTCTCATGTAATAAAATAGAAAGATTGGTACACCAGAGTGTTCTTAAAATCAACAGGCTGTATATATTCTCATATAGTCGGGCTTGCCCGTATCAGGAGCTTGTAACTTAAGGCCTTTATGAACAAGGGACAGGCAACAGAAAAATATCAGTCAGGGTGGCTGTAAAACCACAAGGTCACATTCCATCCACTGTGCTATCAGAGCCAGCCACTGGCAGGGGAATCAAGTGTCACCGGCAGTGTCCAGCAGCCTGCCTGAGCTCTGAGCGGTACCCCCCTAATTGATTAATCACCTGAGGCCATCTGGATTTCACCCAAACAGTACCGTTTCTTCGAGGGTCGTCTCAAAAGTACAGACCAGTGTAAATAGACCAACACCGGCGTATATTGAGATACCTTGTCAACAGTTACTGAAGTCATGCCTGGGGGGAGAAAGAAGGTCAACCACTCTGAAGATACAGAGAATAATGGCACAATCATGGACTTGGACCAAGGCGCTGTTGGAGACCAAGACAGTGGGGACTCGACAGCAAATGAGACCCTCCTTGCCCTCAGGACAGTGATAGAACAACAAAAGCATCTGACTGAGATGTTCCAGCAGTTTCTGTTGACCAGCAGGCCTGCCAGGATAACAGGTGATGTGGCCTCCCCGCAGACGGGCAATAACATGCCCGAGGGCGGAACTGACTCCCAGGCACATCAGGACCCGGTAGCTCTGCCGGAAGTGGACTCTGTGTCTCCTCCACGTCAACAGGAAGTGCAGATGAGCCGCGCTTCCGAAAGGAGAAATGGCCACCCGGGTGAAGTAGGGATGGCTGACCTCCCAACCCGCATAAGACCATCACATTTCGGTTGGCGTGACTATGCTGAGGATTCCAATGGTGAGATAGCACGGCAACTAGAGGTGATCGAAAGGAGAGAGAGGGGATATCCCTGGGCACCACCTAGAGGTCGCTGTCATAGCAGGAATGACCAGAGGAGTCGGCGTCAAAGACCAGCAAGCCCAGCCAGTAGCCACCAGATGGAGCCACCCCGAGCCAAAATGGCTACATTTGATGGAAAGGGCGACTGGGATGCCTTCATCGTGCCGTTCCAGCGCCTGGCACGCAAACATGGCTGGTCTGATGAGCAAAAGGTTGACCGGCTTCATGAATGCATCAGGGGCGATGCCATGCGATATCTGGTATCGCTACCAATGGACGTGACAGAGAGCTATTCAAGGTTGGTCAGCGAACTTGGCCGTAGATACGGCCACCATGAAACACCAGCCTCCCTTCGACGCAAGCTCAGTGAAATGAAACAAGGAACTTTAAGTCTAGATGAGTACGCTGAGGATATCTGGCAGACTACTGCCCTAGCGTACCCAGGTGTGGACTCGTCCGTCCAAGAACAAATCGCAGTTGACGCTTTCTTGAAGGGACTCAGGAACACCAGAGTCTCATATGAGGTGATGTGTCGGGAACCGGACACCATGTCGGAGGCTCTTGATTTGGTACGGGCTCACCTTATTAACTTCCAGGCCACGATTGGATGCAAAAATAAAGAACAAGCCCGTACCCGGGCTAGAAGGGTGTCGTGGGCTGATGAGGACGAAGATGTCGAGGCGCCGATACCTTCGGCTCAATCGGTAGCAGTAAAATCGTTCGCCACTACTGACCAGGTGGATGCCCTCCGGCAAGAGTTGGTGGAAATGGGAAAGTTCTTTGACCTAGCTCTGAGCCGAACCAAATCAACGGGCATGTCCAATCACTCCCGAGACAGAAATAAAAGTAATTACCGTCCCCCGAGTCCTGGCCCACCGGAGCCATCTGGCCATCCTCCTCTAAGTGCAGAATCCCCAAGAAGGCCCGCTTCACGGTCACCAAGCCTGCATGTCCAGTGCTACAAATGTGGGGAGTCTGGACATATTGGCCGTGAATGTCGGAGGTCACCAAGTCCTGCACCTCCGGGAAACGTGTAGGGGCTGGGGCTCTAGACCCATCTCCAGTCCCCCGAGATCAAATGGGTCAGGGTCTACATCAGGACGGATTCGATACAATTATGAACGTGAACCGGACTATTCGCAGGGGCCCAGTCCTTCTGTTGTCATTGATAGTGAATGATCATGCAATCGATGCCATTGTTGACTCTGGGGCTGAAGTTACCATTCTATCCAGCCACATATGTCAACAAATTGGATTGGACCCCAGGAGAAAAGGAAATGAGGTAAAGTTGAAATATGCTGCACGGGATAGCTATATGGATGGTCGGGCAGGAGTTCCCGTGAAACTGACAGTAGATGGTCAATCCATAAACTGGAAGGTCCATGTAGCTCTGATTAGTGATGACCTACTTGAGGAGATAAACCACTCTCGGAGAGGGAGGTGGTTACTCAAGAACCACGGACGGAAAAACCAACTATTCTATCCCGAGAGGCGGAGATGTATGACCCAACGCCCAAATATCTGCGGGACTGTGCACACTGGAAGGTGTGCCTGAGGTTAGTCCAGCGGGCTGGATGTCCCGCCACCTATGGGCCCATCAAGACCTATCGGGAAAAAGAAGCACGCCACCTGCTGACCGGAGTGGCTACTTCAAGGGGGACAGATGGAGCCAGGTCTGATCGGAAGCGGAGAAATCCTACCCTGACCGATCAAAGGAAGAAGCCCCGAAATAAACAGAGGCTCCAGTAGGGGAGGCTACTCCACGGGCCGTGCATTCGACAGCAGATAGCCCACCAGTGTCTGCAAGATCAACAGGTCGGATGGCCAGCACATCGGATCACCCTAACCCTACGACCAGGTCGTCAAGTCCCGTCACCCGGGCCCCATGAACAGGAAGTATGTCCCTCACACGTACCAGCAGAGAAGGTGCAGAACCCGCAAGTAATGAGGTCGACTGGCAAGAGTGGGCGCTAGCGCTGGCAGTGGAGAACGTCGAACTGCTCCAGGAGGTCTACCGGCTCAAGCGTCAGCTAGCCAGAAGACAAGGTTAAGCCGTCTAACGGTCTCTCTTACGGGTCTTAACCCGTTTCGTTGTGGACTTTCGTGATGTGTCACCCGAAAACACTGCCTCCCTGTTTCGCACCGGATCACCTTACAGAAGCTGTCTCGAGGACGAAGACAGCCCGGAGGGAGGTAGTGTGGTAAACTCAACAGGCAGGCTGGGATCGTTTCACCAGTGGAGATGGTCCCCTTAGTCGGGGTAGTTCCCCGTGGATAATATAGCCCTGTGAAAGTAAGGATCGGGGTCAGTTTTAGTCATACAGTCTCAGTGAAGGTTTGCTATTCGATTACGGTCGAGCAACCCTTTAGAGGCTTGACTGAACAGCGCTTATTCTGTGAACCAGACAGTGAATTCTTCGTACAAGACTTCTACCACTTCTTGATACCAGCTAGGCCATCCCAAAGAAGAATACTGGTAAGTCCAGATTGACCACAATATTTTCATCTATGGTGGCACTTTGGTATATAGACCACCTGTGTTGTCAGATCCCCACACCGCAGAAGAATGCCCAGGATTACACGTGTCGCACTACTTTTATGCCGCTCACGTCGGCATCTTCATCCCAGTTTCCATGGCATCAATGGCATTCTTCGGGCTCATAACTAAGGCCGCAATTCAAAGCAGTCGCAGGATTGCTATAACACGCATCCAAGTTCAGGGACAACCATACACCAACGTGAGGCAGATTCACAAATCTATCAAAATCTTCGGTGTCATTTTATTGCTGAACTCCTTCACACTGGGGCCCTATCTGGTCACCGTTCTCTACTTGAACTTGGACCATGAAGCGGCCGATGGTACATCATTAAACCAAGTGCATGGTAATTTACTTGATCTCATGGTGGCGCTTCTTTTCAGCCTTTCCGCAGCGAACCCCTGGATTATACTCTGCGGATTGGCACCTACAAGCAGGAGCTAATGACGTCATACCGCCGCATCAGAACGAGGCTGTCTAGAAAGTCTGATATATCAACTGTGTTAGAGATTCGTGGAAGTGAGTCTTCATACCAAATGCATGGCAGCAGACCCTAACCCAAAATGCAGATATGCATTCACCTTGTACAATGCAAGACATATCCAGTATAAATTACACAAAGCCGTTTGATCAAGAAGGCAAGCCCCATTCGCCAAGGACCAAAACCCTTTAAAAGCTGAACCAATACGAAATAGCAAAAAACAAGTGACCCAGGGGTCATGACGCTCAGCTGACCAGGAAGACATTGACAAAAGTAATTTTATCATCTGAATGTCAAATTTGAATGAAATACTTTTTCCAAACTTGACCTTTTGTATAAAATCATCCAATATTCATTTGGGTACTATGGAGCTCTGTAGCATGAAGGATATGGGTAAGAGACACCTATTTTCAAGGTTTACAAGATGACTTTTCAGGGGTCTCCCAGCATGTAAAAAAATAAAATTCTAGGTCCAGTTATTATGATTTGTGTCCTGTTAACAGATGACCAAATGTTTATTCTGGGGGGTATTTCAAAGCCGCATAGGATGAAGGATATGGGTAACAGAGATGTAATTTCAGGTGCACAAGGAGACTTTTCAGGGGCCTCCCAGCATATCAAGAAAGGAGATTCTAGGTCAAGTCATTATAATTTGTGCTCTGTTAACAGAAGACCAAATCTTTATTCTGGGGAGTACTTCGGAGCCCCATAGCATGAAGGATATGGGTAACAGAGACCTAATTTCAGATTTCCAAAGAGACTTTCCAAAGGCCTCCCTGCATGTCAAGAAAGAAGATTCTAGGTCCAGTCATTATGATTTGTGCCGTGTTAATATATGACCAAATCTTTATTCTGGGGGGTACTTCAGAGCCCCATAGCTCACAGAATATGGGTAACAGGGACCTTATTTCGGGTTTCCATGTAGACCTTTTATGGGCTTCCCTGGAGGTGAGTACAGAAGATTCTAGGTCCAGTCATTATGATTTGTGCCCTGTTTACAGATGACCAAATGTTTAAAGATCACAAAAGTAGAGCAAAAAAAATCGTAAAAAATAAAAGAAAATTAGGTGGCGCCACCAATCTCCAGAAATTGATGAAACACTCCATGATCAATATCCATGCAAAGAATCATGGTGATTAATGCATTAGTTGTTCAGATACTTGAGCTTTTGTATTAAATTTTGCATTATTCTGGGGGGTACTTCAGAACCCCATAGCTCGAAGAATATAGGTCACAGTGACCTAATTTCAGGTTTACAAGGAGAATTTCCATAGACCTCCCAGGATGTCAAGTGAGAAGATTCCAGGTCTAGCGGTTACGATTTGTGCCCTGATAACAGACAGACGCCTGGATGGCCGGACGGACGACGGACAAAAGGTGATCCCTATAGCTCAGATGACTTTCAGTCAGCTGAGCTAAAAATTGAAAAAATACAGGTGGCGCCACCAGAATGCAGAAACTGATGAAACATTTCATGATCAATATCCATGCAAAGAATCATGGTGATCAATATAATAATTGTTCAGATACTCGAGCTTATGTATCAAAATTTCCATTATTCTGGGGAGTACTTCGGAGCCCCATAGCTCAGAAGTTATGGGTAACAGAGACCTAATTTCAAGTTTTTAAGGAGACTTTTCATGGGCCTCTCAGCATGTGAAGAGAAAAGATTCTAGGTCCAGTTGTTACGATTTGTGCCATGTTAACAGATGACCGCATCTTATGAGGTCTTAAAAATAGAGAAAAAAATTCGTAAAAATAAAAAAAAATACAGGAGGCGCCACCATACAGCAGAAGCTGATGACACATTCCATGATCAATATCCATGCAAAGAATCATGGTGATCACTGCAATAGTTGTTTAGATACTTGAGCTTTTGTATCAAATTTTCCATTATTCTGGGGGGTACTTCGGAGCCCCATAGCTCAAAGGTTATGGGTAACAGAGACCTAATTTCAGGTTTCCAAAGAGACTTTTCATGGGCCTCCCTGCATGTCAAGAGAGAAGATTCTAGGTGTAGTCGTTACGATTTGTTCCCTGTTTACAGATGGCCGCATCTTAAGAGGTCTCAAAAATAGAGAAAAATATTGGTAAAAATCGAAAAAATACAGGTGGCGCCACCAGTCTGCAGAAACTGATGCAAAAAATCAGGATGATCAATGCATTAGTTGTTCAGATACTTGAGCTTTTGTATCAAATTTTCCATTATTCTGGGGGGTACTTCGGAACCCCATAGCTCGAAGAATATAGGTCATAGTGACCTAATTTCAGGTTTACAAGGAGAATTTCCATAGACCTCCCAGGGAGCAAGTAAGAAGATTCCAGTTCTAGCGGTTACGATTTGTGCCCTGTTCACGGACAGACGCCCGGACGGCCGGACGGACGACGGACAAAAGGTGATCCCTATAGCTCAGATGACTTACAGTCAGCTGAGCTAAAAAACTAGATGTGTCGGAACGACACGAATGCCCCCGCCTGGGGCAAATGAGAAACATTTGTTAAATTTTGTAAATTTTTTTAAGTTCAGAAGGTGTTGTATGGTAAAAAGTAGGTCAACAGGGGCAAAATGCAAACTCGATCTGTAATGGGTCATTATCAAGCAACAACCCAAAAATCAGGCCAGAATCTGCAGGCATTGTGAAAAAAAGTCCATACATGTGCATTTTTCGTAGAAATTTCTGTCTTTCATGAAATTTTCTATGTTCAGGATCTGTCATATGGTCAAAAATAGGTTAACTGGGACAAAATGCGAACTCGATCTGTGAGTGGTCATTATGCGCGCACAGACCAAACATTCGGCCAGTATCTGTAAGCATTGCATTGCGAAACTTGAGTATTAGCAAAAGCTGATAATCAATTATAAATTTAAATTGGAGAGGTATGTACCATGTTTCATAACAATCAACCAAATGCTTCCTGAGAAATAAGCTCCTAAGTATTTTTCTATACTAAGCTCTGTGACCTCGAAAAGTAGGTCAAGATCACCCATCTTTGAACTTGACCAAGATTTTGTAAATATAATGCAATAGCACTGAAGAAATGAAGTTCCTGTGTTGAATACCTTTGGAGATATCCTGCACAAAAGGCCAAAATTGAAAAATCCGATAAAATTTCAATAAAAAATCAGAAATTGCAGGTGGCGCCACCAAAATTGTGCAGCACGTACAGACCATCAGACCCAATGATCATAGTAAGTTTTGTGAAAATCCACACAATGGTTCCTGAGATATAAGCTTCTGAGTGTTTTTCAATAATCAGCTCTAAAATGTAGAAAAATGGGTCAAGGTCACCATCTTCGAACTTGGCCGAGATTTTATCGATATACATCTTCACTGATGAAATAAAATTCCAACGGTGAATCCTTTTAGAGATATCCAGCTCACAAGGTAAAAGTTAACAGACGCGGAACAGACGGACTGACGGACACCGGACAGACAGATGGACGGATGGACAGACGGACAGCTTGGGTGACGACAATAGTCCATGAGCCTATGAGCTGAGGGCTTAAAATGGCTGTACATGTACATTTGTCATGAAAATTAATATTTTTTCATGAAATTTTCTATGTTAAGGAGCCGTAAAACGGTCAAAAGTAGGTCAACCGGGACAAAACACGAACTCGATCTGTAACTGGTCATTATCTGCCCACACACCAAAAATCAGGCAAATATCTGCAGGCATTGCGAAAAAAAGTCCGTACATGTGTATTTGTCATGAAAATTTCTATTTTTCATGAAATTTTCTAAGTTAAGGAGCCGTAAAACAGTCAAAAGTAGGTCAACTGGGACGAAACGCGAACTCGATCCGTAACTGGTCATTATCTGCCCACACACCAAAAATCAGGCCAATATCTGTAGGCATTGCGATAAAAAGTCCGTACATGTGTATTTGTCATGAAAATTTCTATTTTTGATGAAATTTTCTAAGTTAAGGAGCCATAAAACGGTCAAAAGTAGGTCAACCTGGACGAAACGGGAACTCGATCTGTAACTGGTCATTATCTGCCCACACACCAAAAATCTGGCCAATATCTGCAGGCATTGCGAAAAAAGGTCCGTACATGTGTATTTGTCATGAAAATTTCTATTTTTCATGAAATTTTCTAAGTTAAGGAGCCGTAAAATGGTCAAAAGTAGGTCAACCCGGACGAAACGCGAACTCGATCTGTAACTGGTCATTATCTACCCACACACCAAAAATCAGGCCAATATCTGCAGGCATTGCGAAAAAAAGTCCGTACATGTGTATTTGTCATGAAAATTTCTATTTTTCATGAAATTTCCTAAGTTAAGGAGCCGTAAAATGGTCAAAAGTAGGTCAACCCGGACGAAACGCGAACTCGATCTGTAACTGGTCATTATCTACCCACACACCAAAAATCAGGCCAATATCTGCAGGCATTGCGAAAAAAAGTCCGTACATGTGTATTTGTCATGAAAATTTCTATTTTTCATTAAATTTTCTAAGTTAAGGAGCCGTAAAATGGTCAAAAAAAGGTCAACCCGGACGAAACGCGAACTGGATCTGTAACTGGTCATTATCTGCCCACACACCAAAAATCAGGCCAATATCTGCAGGCACTGCGAAAAAAAGTCCGTACATGTGTATTTGTCATGAAAATTTCTATTTTTCATGTAATTTTCTAAGTTAAGGAGCCGTAAAATGGTCAAAAGTAGGTCAACCCGGACGAATTGCGAACTCGATCTGTAACTGGTCATTATCTGCCCACACACCAAAAATCAGGCCAATATCTGCAGGCATTGCGAAAAAAGTCCGTACAACTGTTTCATTTCGGAATGACGGAATGACGGACATGGGTAAAACTATATATTAAAAAAAAATAATAAATAAGTTGAAAGTTATAAGGGTCATTCTTCAGAAAACGACCCAATTCATGAAAATTCATGTCCCTAGCATTCACTGTGTCATAGTACATATATATAATCTGTAATTGTGCTTTCGGGATTTAATTTTAGTACCTTGTATTTTCTGCTCACTTTGAGCTTATTCGTTTAGCGAAATAATACCTAAAATTCTTCAAATCTATACTTAATGGTTCAAAGGTCATTAAAAAGTACCTATCCCCAGGCCATAATAAAAAACTGATTATCCTCCTATTTTTATTAAAAATGGTATAGGCCTAAGATTTTTTTCACTCTTCATGTATAATAAAATCGTCCCTTAATAACTTCAACAAATTTCTTTACATCCCTCTAATATTTCCACTTTTATTGCAATAAAATGTGTCCCAAGATGTTTTTTCAACACCGTTATAAAGACGATTTGATCGCCATGTCAGGGTTTTGGTTGATTACTCCTTGTTTAAAAACCACCTAAGTTAAAGTAACGTCAGAGAATGAATCCACAAAACCATCATTATCGGTATGTATTTTGTCATTTTACAACAGGAAATTTCCAAAATTGTGTAAAAACGTCCGTATATTTATTGCTTTTCAACACCGTTACCCGTATTTCTCCAAAATGATGGAAGTATTTATGCTTTTCTTAGTTTTGAAATATAGCTCACACTATCAACACATACATATACCGAGTACTAGAAAGACTGAAGGAGTAATAGTTTCTTTGAATAAATATCATATCTTTTTTTCAACACCATTATACATCAACACCGTTACTTTTCACTTTAAACGGTGGTGAATGCCAATAAACGGTGTTGAAACAAAAGGGTAACAGGATGGATGTAAGATCTTAATTCTACCAACAAGCATTGTTATTAAGGAATTTCATAGTTTTTAAAACGATAAATGTGTTATGTATTTTTAAATATTAAACTTTAAAATATAATAAAAGAAGTACGTTTGCTTTAAGTAATAATTTTGCCAATGATTACATTAATTGTAATTCAGCACCGATTCCTTCTTTAACACCGTTATATTTTGAAAATAGACATAATTTCAAGAAAAAAAATGATTTGAAACATTTAAGAAAATGCTTTTATCTCCCTATTTTTTATTTACCGAGGTAGATTGTTATATTTTCCTTCTATTTATGGCATTACACTTTCTATGGGTTGCGGTTGTATTTCGTTTTAGAATTTTAATGTAACATATAAAATTAAAAATATGCATTTTACAAGGTTAAAATATATTTTTATAATATAATACATCGTACAGGTAAACCTTTCTTATTTTTTCCAATTATGTGAGACCGTGAAATTGCCATGAAAATATATAACTCAATCTTTCACTATAATTTCTAAGCACTGCTTAAAGTCTGTAACGGTGTTGAAATTGATGATACACTTAGGCATTAAATTAGCCAAAACTATAACTTTTCATGAAATAAAGTGCTCTGCTGAAATTAATTTCATATAGTTTTCATTTTTTATTTCCATGTGAGACTCTATAAAATAAATTTTAGGACGAGTCATTTTTCAAATGTTGTACCTGCTGAAATCGCTAGTTTTTCGTAGAATGACCCATAAACAAATCTGTGCAGTGCTTCAACTGGTCGATATTCTAACGTAAAACGAGTCCGTGCATTGTTTACGTTTATGAATCATGGTAATTAACACAGAGTAGTTCATGAAGCAGACAGGAGCATTCAGATGGAAGTGTTAGTTTTGTATTTATTAAATTTGGAATCCTATCTCCATTCGGAAGCAGTCTATGAAACGTTCACAGTAATGTTCTTCCCATGGGTCACGGCGCTCAGCTGATCATGATTGGACTATAAATGTATCACCATTGTTATACTATATTGAGTAGAAAAAGCTTATGAATATCATGGTCATGTTGGGCTTTTATACAGGAATATAATGTAATATGTGAGTAAATGATATATGAAATAATCTGACTGATGGATTAATATGGAGTAAAATATAGAGGTTTATTTTTTATTAATTTGGGAGGGGTCGAAAAAAACAATTATTTGAGCAAATATGAATGCAATGACAGTATACTAAGCAGTGGTATAATGATGATAAGACTGTTTGTTGAAGGATCTATAGTGTATGGAAAACTGCAAGATTTCAATTTGACAGATACAAGGTTATGATTAACTATGCTGATGAGGGGATTTATGAATTTGTGACTGTATGACCTCGACAAGATCGGTCTTGACAAGGTACATTATTTTGATGACCCTCACGTCTACATATTACACAATATTGACATAATTTCTGGCATGTACATAGGTACCTATGGATAAATGGTCAACAGTACTGAACCACCTAGAAGGTTAAAATATTAAAAATATGATGAAATGTAGATAAAATTTGAGAGGAAGAGGTAATTTGGGCCATGGTTGGTTTATATGATTCAAGAAAATGTTGCAAATAATATTTAAGACCTGACCATGCCTTTCCATTGGTTACCTTTTTGATAAGCTGTCGACAGTTCAACAGTTTACCCATTTGTCTGATGAGATCCAATTTATTTGGTAAACCTTTTTTATCAATTTTATGATATGTATACAGTTGCCATAACGTCCCCATTCCACAGGTGCAATGACTTGATGGGGGGTGGGGGGTGTTGTGTTATGATCAGACTTACAACGTCTCTGTCTCTCTGTAGATATTTTTCTTTAATTATTAAATTTTA
This sequence comes from Sipunculus nudus, assembly GCA_026874595.1. Taxonomy (NCBI): domain Eukaryota; kingdom Metazoa; phylum Annelida; class Sipuncula; order Golfingiida; family Sipunculidae; genus Sipunculus; species Sipunculus nudus. Next base: position 26,539,627 of record CM049315.1, read on the forward strand.
TGCTATAGCCATAAAACTATTGTTCACAGTGCCAAGGAGCAAAGCCTCAGTGGGATGAAGAAGGGGTGGTGAGAGTTACAACACCCTTGCATATACATACAGGATATGAAATTTAATTCAACAGTGCTTATAAAAAAAGTTTATTCATGAACATTAAATATTTAAAACAGGCAGAAAGATGGAGAAACAAAGCAAACCATTTTTTCCCCCATTCTACTGAGCCAATAAAAAATTAACAATATTTGCATTTATTCCTTTTTTTTCATAACATAATTTTTATCCAGGTTTACAAATGTTACTATAAATTTACAGTATAACATACATGTGATTGTGAATATTTCAGTTGATTCACATTTCTAAATTGCATCAACATTTATAGCTAATGTATCTAGTTTATAGTACCTGTCAACAGAATGGGATGGAGGGAGGAAGGGAGGCAATAAGGGTGAGAGAGAGAGAGAGAGAGAGAGAGAGGGAGAGAAAGATGGAGAGAGAAAGAGAGAGAGAGAGAGAGAGAGAAAAAGAGAGAAAGAGAGAGCTGGACTGCCAGAGAGAGAGAGAGAAAGAGAGAGAGAAAGAGAGAGAGAAAGAGAAGCTCTCTGGTAATTACTGCCTGACCCAGCCTGTCCCAGACACTCACAGTGGCAGTAGGTCAGACCTGAAGGTGTTATGTAACTGCCCAGTACACTGCATTTATACTAACCTGATGTAAACAATGAAGACTTGGTACCTGGAAACTTGAATAAAATCTACAGTTTTTGATCAATTAGTTTCAAATTTCAGATTTTAACAGATGAAATGCTAATGTGTACATGCTGTGAAAATTAAATCCACAGCACTAACAGGAAAAATTTAAATATTTATATTTTTTTTAATGGTATCAGGAAAAAAGAAAAGTATTCTCAACTAAGAAACTAATACATGTGTTAAAATTAATCTAAGGATCAAAACACCCAATATATTATACCAGGACCAAACTGGAGTTGGGAATGTTTAATTTTATGAACTGAAATAAAGGATCAGCAATATAAATTTTGATTATTTAGCCAGTATCATGTAACAACTGATAAAACCATGAGTCATAAGTCAAACAAATTAAAATCTTTAATGAGCACTCTGATGAACATCCACACTTTCATTGCAATACATCACTTTGTGGACACAGTTAAATGTGCACTTTAATCATTGTAACCCTGGTGGTACTATACAAAATCTAAAATGTAGCATAGCCAAAAATAAAATAAAATACAGAAAATTATAACATTCATCTAGTTTATGCACCAGCTGGGGGGGGGGGGGGGGGGGGAAGGGGGGAGTGCAGGGCAGAGGGAAAGCCTGCTGGTAGTGGCCAAGCTAAGCCAAGGCAAGCTGCCTGGGGTGGGTTACATAATGCAAGTGAAGACTGTATTACTAGGTGGGCCAGATGTAAACAACACTTGACATGGTGTATGAAAACTTGAATAAAAGCTACTCTTTTCAAACAATTCCTTTGAAATTTCAGGTTTTAAAAGATTAAATCCTTATGTATATATGTTGTGAAAATTAAATCAACAGTGCTTACGAGAACAAGTGACCCATGGGTCATGACGCTCAGCTGACTGGGAAGAGATTCGCAAAAGGAAATTTTATCATCAGAATGGTAGTATATACCCATTCAACTGAAGCATCAAACAGATTAACCAACAGGCCAAGATTTAGTCTGTATTTATATATCTCAAAAATAGAGAAAAATATGTAAACTCTTAAAACTAGAATACGGGTAACCGACAAGTGACTACATGTATCTGCCAAAATCGGATAGTGAGGCATGGATTGAGTGGCAAGGGGAAATAGAGTGAGGTATGTTGCATATTAGCATGGATGTCTGCAGCCTAAATGTGTATGTAGGTTGTGCCACCTACCACAAATCCAGAAAGCTGTCCAAGTTGTATACACCTGCAAAATTTTAGGCAGAAAAGTCAAACCACTACATGTATATGAGCGATTTTTGCCCATGGCAGACAAACAGACAAACACTGTGCAAAAATCTTTGCAGGTAACCCCTCCAGTTTTGTGTATGATAAAGACCTATGTGAGATCTAAACACATGCACAATTTTGGCCCAATCGGTCAAATGGTTCCTGAGATATGAGCTTGGATGTGTCCAGCGTTAACTAGAATGTAGGTGGCGCCACCTGTCATAAAATCAAGAAAGCTGTCCACGATGTATAAACCTGCAAAATTTTAGGCAGTTATGTCGAACCACTACAGAGAAATGAGTAATTTTAGGCCACGGCAGACTAACAGACAGACACTGTGCAAACATTGTTACAGGTGGCGCCACCATTTTTTGTGTATGTTACAGAGCTATCAAAGGGCTACATTTGTATAAATTTTATTTCCTGATCGGTCAAACGGTTCCCGAGATATAAGCTTGGATGTCATCAGCGTGAACGTGAACGTAGGTGGCGCCACCTGTCATAAAATCAAGAAAGCTATCCTGGATGTATACACATGACGAATTTCAGGTGAATTAGTCAATTCACTGCAGAGATATGAGTGATTTTAACCCAAGGCAGATGAACAGATGGACACTGTGCAAACATGGTTACAGGTGGCGCCACCATTTTTTGTGTATGTTATAAAGCAATCCAAGGGCTACATTTGTATGAATTTTATTTCCTGATCGGTCAAACGGTTCCCGAGATATGAGGGTTTATGAGTGGAAACAGACCCACAAATGGACACTGGATAGAGAGGAAAGGTCAGAGGTCAATGCAAATTGGTTAGGCACCAGTTCACATGTGACCCGATAATAGGTGTAAGTTTGGGAAAAATCGGTCCATTAGTCTCCGAGGAGCTCTCTGGAAACGAACGCCGCGGCGGCGGAGGAACTCGGTCAAAAACATAGTATCCGCAAAACTTCGTTTTGGCGAATACAAAAATACAGGTGGCTCCACCAGTCTGCAGAAACTAATAAAAACACTTAATGGTCAATATCCATGCAAAAAATCATGGTGATCTCTGCATTAGTTGTTCAGATACTTCAGTTTTTGTATCAAATTGTCCATTATTCTTAGGGATACTTCGGAGTCCTATAGCTTGAAGGATATGGGTAACAGAGACCTAATTTCAAGTTTCCACGGGCACCTTTCATGGGCCTCCTTGCATGACAAGAATGAAGATTCTAGGTCCAGTTGTTGCGATTTGTACCCTGTTGACAGATAACCACATCTTTAAAGGTCTCAAAAAAAAAGAAAAAATTTAAAAAATTTGAAAAAAAAAATAGAGGTGGCACACCCAGTCTGCAGAAACTGATGGAACAGCTCATGATCAATATGTATGCCTAAAATCATGACCATCAGTGTTGTAGTTATTGAAATACTGCAGTTTTTGTATCAAATTTTCCATTATTCTGGGGGGGGGGGGTATTTTGGACCCATACAGCTTAAAGAATATGGGTAACAGAGACCTAATTTCAAGTTTCCATGGAGACTTTTCATGGGTCTCCCTGTGTGTCAAGAATGAAGATTCTTGGTCCAGTTTTTATGATTTGTGCCCTGTTAACATATGTTCATATCTTTAAAGGTCTCAAAATACAGAAAAATTTCGTAAAAGAAAACGAACAAATACAGGTGGTGCCACCAGTCTGCAGAAACTTATGAAACACTCCATGATCAATATCCATGCAAACAATTATGGTTATCTCTGCATTAGTTGTTCAGATACTTTAGCTTTTGTATCAAATTTTCCATTATTCTGAGCTGTACTTTGGAGTGCCATAGCTCGAAGGATATTGGTAACAGAGACCAAATTTCAGGTTTCCATGGAGACTTATCATGGGTCTCCCTGTGTGTCAAGAACGAAGATTCTAGGTCCAGTCGTTACAATTTGTACCCTGTTGACAGATAACTACATCCTTAAAGGTCTCAAAAATGGAGAAAACAATTCGTGAACATTGAAAAATACAGGTGGCGCCACCAGTCTGCACAAACTGATGAAACATCTCATGATCAATATGTATGTCGAAAATCATGACCATCAGTGATGTAGTTAATGAGATATTGAAGTTTTTGTATGAAATTTTGACTATTCTGGGGGGTAATTTTGGGCCCCATAGCTCGAAGGATATGGGTAACAGAGACCTAATTCTGGTTTCCATGGAGACTTTTCATAGGTCTCTCAGTGTGTCGAAAATGAAGATTCTAGGTCCAGTCATTACGATTTGTGCCATGCTAACAGATGACAGCATCCTCAAAGGTCTCAAAAATAGAGGAAAAAATCGTAAAAAATCAAACAGTACAGGTGGCGCCACCAGTCTGCAGGAACTGATCGAACATCTCATGATCAATATGTATGCCAAAAATGAAGACCATCAGTGATGTAGTTATTGAGATATTGAAGTTTTTGTATGAAATTTTTTACTATTCTGGGGGGTACTTTGGGGCCCCATAGCTCAAAGGATATGGGTAACAGAGACCTAATTTCTGGTTTCCAAGGAGATTTTTCATGGACCTCTCAGTGTGTCAAGAATTAAGATTCTAAGTCCAGTCTTTATGATTTGTGCCTTGTTAACAGATGTTCACATTTTTAAAGGTCTCAAAAATAGAGAAAAAAAATTCGTAAAAAAAATAAAAAAATACAGGTAGCGCCACCAGTCTGCAGGAAGTGATGTAACATCTCATGATCAATATGTATGCCAAAAATCATGACCATCAGTCAAGTAGTTAATGAGATATTGAAGTTTTTGTATGAAATTTTTGACTTTTCTGGGGGGTACTTTGGGGCCACATAGCTCGAAGGATATGGGTAACAGAGACCAAATTTCAGGTTTCCATGGAGACTTATCATGGGTCTCCCTGTGTGTCAAGAACGAAGATTCTAGGTCCAGTCGTTACAATTTGTACCCTGTTGACAGATAACTACATCCTTAAAGGTCTCAAAAATGGAGAAAACAATTCGTGAACATTGAAAAATACAGGTGGCGCCACCAGTCTGCACAAACTGATGAAACATCTCATGATCAATATGTATGTCAAAAATCATGACCATCAGTGATGTAGTTAATGAGATATTGAAGTTTTTGTATGAAATTTTTGACTATTCTGGGGGGTAATTTTGGGCCCCATAGCTCGAAGGATATGGGTAACAGAGACCTAATTTCTGGTTTCCATGGAGACTTTTCATAGGTCTCTCAGTGTGTCGAAAATGAAGATTCTAGGTCCAGTCGTTACGATTTGTGCCACGCTAACAGATGACAGCATCCTCAAAGGTCTCAAAAATAGAGGAAAAATTCGTAAAAAATCAAACAGTACAGGTGGCGCCACCAGTCTGCAGGAACTGATCGAACATCTCATGATCAATATGTATGCCAAAAATGAAGACCATCAGTGATGTAGTTATTGAGATATTGAAGTTTTTGTATGAAATTTTTTACTATTCTGGGGGGTACTTTGGGGCCCCATAGCTCAAAGGATATGGCTAACAGAGACCTAATTTCTGGTTTCCAAGGAGATTTTTCATGGACCTCTCAGTGTGTCAAGAATTAAGATTCTAAGTCCAGTCTTTATGATTTGTGCCTTGTTAACAGATGTTCACATTTTTAAAGGTCTCAAAAATAGAGAAAAAAATTCGTAAAAAAATCAAAAAATACAGGTGGCGCCACCAGTCTGCAGGAAGTGATGTAACATCTCATGATCAATATGTATGCCAAAAATCATGACCATCAGTCAAGTAGTTAATGAGATATTGAAGTTTTTGTATGAAATTTTTGACTTTTCTGGGGGGTACTTTGGGGCCACATAGCTCGAAGGATATGGGTAACAGAGACCAAATTTCAGGTTTCCATGGAGACTTATCATGGGTCTCCCTGTGTGTCAAGAACGAAGATTCTAGGTCAAGTCGTTACAATTTGTACCCTGTTGACAGATAACTACATCCTTAAAGGTCTCAAAAATGGAGAAAACAATTTGTGAACATTGAAAAATACAGGTGGCGCCACCAGTCTGCACAAACTGATGAAACATCTCATGATCAATATGTATGTCAAAAATCATGACCATCAGTGATGTAGTTAATGAGATATTGAAGTTTTTGTATGAAATTTTTGACTATTCTGGGGGGTAATTTTGGGCCCCATAGCTCGAAGGATATGGGTAACAGAGACCTAATTTCTGGTTTCCATGGAGACTTTTCATAGGTCTCTCAGTGTGTCGAAAATGAAGATTCTAGGTCCAGTCGTTACGATTTGTGCCACGCTAACAGATGACAGCATCCTCAAAGGTCTTAAAAATAGAGGAAAAAATCGTAAAAAATCAAACAGTACAGGTGGCGCCACCAGTCTGCAGGAACTGATCGAACATCTCATGATCAATATGTATGCCAAAAATGAAGACCATCAGTGATGTAGTTATTGAGATATTGAAGTTTTTGTATGAAATTTTTTACTATTCTGGGGGGTACTTTGGGGCCCCATAGCTCAAAGGATATGGGTAACAGAGACCTAATTTCTGGTTTCCAAGGAGATTTTTCATGGACCTCTCAGTGTGTCAAGAATTAAGATTCTAAGTCCAGTCTTTATGATTTGTGCCTTGTTAACAGATGTTCACATTTTTAAAGGTCTCAAAAATAGAGAAAAAAATTCGTAAAAAATCGAAAAATACAGGTGGCGCCACCAGTCTGCAGGAAGTGATGTAACATCTCATGATCAATATGTATGCCAAAAATCATGACCATCAGTCAAGTAGTTAATGAGATATTGAAGTTTTTGTATGAAATTTTTGACTTTTCTGGGAGGTACTTTGGGGCCACATAGCTCGAAGGATATGGGTAACAGAGACCTAATTTCTGGTTTCCAAGGAGATTTTTTATGGACCTCTCAGAATCCCAAGTTACAAGGTTCTAGGTCCAGCGGTTACGATTTGTGCCTGGTTAACGGACAGACAGACGGACAGACGGACGACGGACAAAGAGTGATCGCTATAGCTCAGATGACTTTCAGTCAGCTGAGCTAAAAAACGTGCCATTGCCAAAGTTGGACAAAATTTAAGGTATTGATTTTTTAGTTATGCTAATAACTTGAAAAATTTGCAAAATTCAGATCTAATTTTGGGTAAACAATCGAATCTTGATTAAATAAAGTTATATTCCTGAAAAAAAGTCTCCAGCATCAGCAATTCTCATGTTAAGTGAGCAACTATATTTCCTGATTTTTAAGAAACTGCATTATATTTGGGCCCATAACTTCAAAATAATACCCAATACTAACCTAATTTTTGGTATGTGCACAGAAAATGTATGGAAAAATAAGAATACTAAATATGATCAAAAACAGATCAGTGGTTTTTATATTAGGCAGCTTTGAAGTGTAACAATGGCTTTTTTATGGAAAACGGAGGTTTTTCCTTAATATCTCGAAGGAACTAGTCCTTATGACCCAATTTTCGGTATGGTAGGAGATTTTGGGGACATCTATTGGTATGCAGAATTTTGGATATGTAGGTCTAACAGTTTTAAAACGTGCCTTGTTAACGGACAGACGGCCAGACGGGCAACAGACAAAGGACCACGACTATAGCTCCGATGACTTATAGTCAGCTGAGCTAATAAACTTGGCGCGCCCATGTTACAAGAGTTCATATATTTTAAAATTTGATACAAACTTTACCATGCTGATTGGTAGGCTTGTAGGAGAGATGCCGACCCGCTCGAACTGGGCCACATAGATGGTTAAGCAATTCCAAGGCTGAGCGTGTGTGCGTGTTTGGTGTCTAGATATTAAACTTACAGTAAGTTATTTATGTCGTTCACCACCTCAGTTTTGTTGGTTGTCATTGTAATTTTGCAGCAGATACTAATGGCATAATAAAATAGCTTCTATATCCATCTAAGGAGAAGGAGTACTACTAAAATGGTCTGCGTCTGTCCGTCCATCCTGCCCCATCACTGATGCCACACTTTCCTAGTCAAACATATGGCGGGGGACAATTTGTGCCTCTAGGCCCTTGTTTGCATTTAAAGTAAAACAGGATTACACCAGTTATGTTTAACCATGGTTTACTAGCTTCCCAAAAAACATTTTGTGTACACATGCATACATTTTACATGTGGTTTGCCATACGTCCAAAAAAAAAACATATATGCTTAACAAAAACAACACAGGAATTACATATATAATCTGTATTTGTCAAATCAGGGTTATGTGGAATTGTTGAAATAAAGAGGTCTGCAGTACCCTGACCATTCGCAATAATAGGATACCATGGGACTACATTAAAGTCAAGGTGTTCAACAAAGTGTGGACATTCTTCCCCTCTGACATGGCTTGCAAAAATATACAAAAATGGAATCAGAAAAGCAAGTTAATAATTTCCTCTCATCAACTAATGCAGCTTTTTCAAACATTTTCAAGAGTACATTTTTTTTAAATTGTTAAAATTCCATGTTTATCAAAGGCTTTCTCATCTTTAATATTCATTCTTAACATAATTTATATTTTCTCCTTTAAAATCCATGAATAAGAACCCCGCAAATATGTCTATGGTATCCTTACTTGCATGTGTACAACACAAAATATTTAATATCTATTTTACAAGTCAGTTACAATATAAAGGATATGTCATACATAAATGTGTGAAGGCAGGACAAGTTATATAGTTTACATTTTTGTATAAACTGTGAATATCAAGGATAAATAAGGGTGCTGCTAAAACGTTGTGGTTTCACGTGTACAGAGACTGCAACAACTGGTGTCTCCCAACTGAACTCTTCTCCAGCAAGTCATGAGGTCTGGAAATAGATTACAAAGAACCATGACTGTAATGATGAACTGGTGCACCAATATACCACTAATATACATAAATAATAATCAAACTTATAACGAATGGATGAAAAACTTTCCATCTAAGGACAGACACTGCAGTTTAGCCAGTTAACCTGTCAAAAATACCAAGTTTGCAGGATCTACGACTTAGGACTTGCTTTATTTTCTTATACAACTGGACGGTTACACAAACAGTCCTTTCCTGCAACACAATATTTCTAATAAAGTTGTGCTTACAAAACTTTTTCCTTTCTCCTTATCACTTCTTAAACTAAAGAAAATCAAGCAGATTTTCTTTTTTCACTACAACTGTGGCCCTGAGTGAATCTGATCCCCTCAGATAAAGTACTTGGATCTATTGAATGTGATATATTTTAGTTTGGATGGTCACTATCAACATATGAACCCATCCCAGGACAATCAAGGTTTTAAGAATATTGTTAAAATATCAAATGTTTTCTTGTAAAAAAAAGATATTTCTGGACTTTCATAAGAGTGTTTCATAACCCAATGCACCTAAAACAAAAGTTGAATTCAATTTTTTAATCAATGTTGAAAAGTTTGTTCTCTTGATGTAATCAGTTCTGTGGTACCTGAACCATATATCATAAAATTTGATTTTGAGGAGTTGCTTTAGATATCAGGAATTTTTACATTATAACTTACTTGGTCAAAAATATTTGGAACACATCTTTTGATGATTTAGGGAAGTAAGGTTGTTTGACGACATGGGAGAGTACAAGAAGGAATCCTGTGATGTCACTTGGTGGTTTCATCTTACGATCTTCACCCTGAAATCAAATACAATAATTACGCAGGGTTATCAACAGAATATCAAGTAAAGCACTTACTGATCATGCTAAGGGTCATTGAACAATGGCTACATGGAAATGATACAGGTATTTAGTTTTTGGATATCATTTTGCTCATGCACCTGCTGGCTGAGTTTGGCTAAATTATAAATGGTTGCTTACATATCGAGGCCTCAGGCTAAGGCTGCTAATGGGTCCAATGAATTTGGGGCCAATCTTACTTCAAAGATTAATATTTAATCCTTTGTGATGTATGATCAATAAAACTTTCCATGGTCCCTGTTTCCCAAAGTTTCATCCAAATCTGTCTGGGACTTTTGGCATTAAGTTGCTAAATTCCCAAGACAAAATTTTATATCTCATCACCAAACAGAGGTAAAAGTCCATCAATTCTGACCACACAATATGTGATGCTTGTGAACGAGATTCTGGATGATACATGAAGTGATGAGTGCCATGGCTACAAAATGACAGAAGCTACTACAAGTCCTATTCAATTTTGAAAATCTCTTGTCATTTCATCAATGACTGATTCAGCATGTAGCAAAACACAGCCCCATCAATGCACTTCACTATCTAGTGCTAACAGAAAATAAATCATACCACTCAGTACAAATACCAAACTGTGTGCGTGAAGAGTATACAAGCACCATCCTGAATATGACCTGGGAGGAAACAGTTTTGAACAAGACGATAAAACAAGTATGATAAGAACATACCTTGATGAGGCCCAGGTGTACAAGTACAGAGTTGGAAATAGCTGACACGTTGTCTTCATCTTTGTATAATCTCGAAAACACAGCATCTAAAGATAAGAATGAAGCAAGTTTTGATTAGCAGGCGCAACGTGGATTTTACAGCTCACCAGCATGACCTTCACTACATGAATAAAGGCGAGTTTGTAACATTAAGGCACTCTATCAGGTGAACCCTTCAACTTAGTTTTCACCTTTCTGGTTGATGATTAACCCTTCATTTCTGTTACAAGTTCTTTGGGACCTATGTTCTCCCTTTTTTCACTGGGGAAACACAGGCTTATCGTCTCCCATGAAGTCTTACATGAAATGATTTTAAATTTTTAAAGATTTTTATAGTTTACAATCTGCATGAGTCTATTTATATATATCTACATATATTTTTATCTCTCTCTGAACCGAACTTTACTCCTTGAAATAATGCTTTTTACATTTTCCCTACATATTCCAGACTCAATATTCTTTTCCTACCCGCACATTCACAAGCTGCTGTGAAGGTCTTATCATCCTGCTGAGTCACCACTGTGGACACCTGGGCAAAAATGAGTAAACACTTCAATTAGACACATGAATATGACTACAAAACAAGATATTATATGTCATTTACTAGACTGGTAAATGCAGTTGTATTTGGCCACTCAGTTTCCAGTGTCCAATGAAGCGGTCTTTCACAGACAAAAATCTTGTCAATGAAGGCTTCTTTGTGATACAAATGCAGCATTATTCAGCATGATAAAATCCTTTGATAAAAGACAAAATGAATGAATAAAAAATCAAAGTAATACTATACATTAATACATTATGTAAATTCAAGAAAATTATGAATCCAAATTGATAAACAGTCGAACCTAAAATATCCAAATAGTTTGGGGGACATACAGTTTGATCAATTAATTAAGGTTTGGATTCCGCATGCGAGGTAAACTTTTGTTTAATAAGTGTACAAAAGACAGGCCTAATTTAAGGCTACATAATACCGCAGATGTATATATCAGTATTAATCACTGAAGGATTAAACTGGATAGTTAGTAACCTTTATCCACATCCATTGTTGTGAAAAAAGAGATCTAAATTTGAGGTTCTACTGTATCTAAGAAAACTGTTTACTTTGGTGTGACATTTCTACAACTGAACATGGTGGTGCATGGTGATGACATAACACTGGAATTACTCATTGTTCATCAGGGTTAACACTATGTAACAGATATACCGACATGTTTTCTTCTAAATTTCAAGTTGTGATAGCAAAGGAAAACTATTAATTAAATTTCATGGTTTGTACTAGTGGTGTGCCGATTAATTGATTAAATCAGTAATCAGTTCAAAATAGATCGCATTTTGCATAATAGATTGAAAACAATTATGTATGCACATGCAAAGAATATAATCCTATCAGAGATATGCAAACACAAAGAAACACACTGCATCAAAATGGAACCTTGAATGTGCAGCCAACCATCTAACCAACCAGCCTACAATCAATCTGTACTCACCCTGCATACAGCTTTCACAGATGCATCAATGTCACTGATTTTAGTCTGGAAAAAAGTTTTGGGTACTATTAAACTGTGCTCATACATGTTGGACATTTGAAGAACACAAGTGATGAAGTTTATAATCAGAATGACTTATATATGGAAAACTGATTTAGACTGTTGCTACCAGAGTAAATGGCCTAAACTCTTTATATGTAGATTATAATAATTTTATCTTTTATAAAATCATTATTATTACCTATTTTAAAAAAAAAACAAATACATATTCAGTATATTCAAATGTATATTTAATATTAATTCATTTATAACAATTACAATTATGTAAAACAACAACTTTATAAAAAGGTGCCACAAAAGCAGTACATCTATCAGGCTTAGACAAATATCTGCAATTACATGACCACAAATGTAAAAATATCTTTATCTTATATGTACAGCTTTTCACAGGCTAATCTTTCTAATATGGACAACTGAGGTGGTCACATGAAAAGGGGACTCAAGATGTTGGATACCCTCTTTTATAAGAAAGTAAAGACAGGTAATTAACTTACACCAAGACTCTCTACTAATGCTTCTGCTCTCTTGCTGCCAACTGCATGCAACTTTGTGGGGGATGGGAACTGAAGAAAATCTTCTATGCTGATGCTCTGCAATGAAAGAAAAATCACTTTTTGGATCCTGTAATTGATTAATCTCCACTAATTTACAAGCCAAACACTCTTGTAAGACTCTGATGAGAAACGTGAATTTTAAACCCTTCATGAAATATCAATTAAAGTGCTTCTACAGACAAAGCCACAGAATTTTAAGCCTACGACATTTTCTGAATCATCTATATGTTAGTGTCACATTAACTACAAAGGTCCTTTCATCAAGCAATAAGGTGTAAATGTTACATCAATTATCCTCACAGTATTTAGATATGGCTCCTCTGTCATGCAGCCTTTCTTAACCACTTTGTCTTGTTGCTGCTTTTTACTGTCTGCCTCCTCTCAACTACAAAGACTCTTCATGACAAAAATCAACACTTTCCCCAGGGTCCTTTCCCACTTTCCATTAGTATTTTTCTCTGTCATCTACCTGCCTACAGTACATGGGACAAATACCATCAACCCTACATTACACCTGTATATATGCTCTTACACATTTCATTTGTATCATTAAACTTTTGAAGATATCAGAATTATTCTATTAATTTTTAATGACCTTTCAATGCCAACATTTTATTTTCTATCAATGCAAACATTTTGTCTTCTTTCAATGTCAACATTTTGTCTTCAATTAATGCCAACATTTTCTTCTCTCAATGCGACCATTTTGTCTTCTTTCAATGCCAACATTTTGTCTTCTTTCAATGTCAACAATTTATCTTCGTTCAATGCCAACAGTTTTCTTCTTTCAATGTGACCATTGTCTTCTTTCGACCATTTTGTTTTCTTTCAATGCGACCATTTTGTCTTCTTTCAATGCCAACATTTTGTCTTCTTTCAATGCCAACCTTTTGTCTTCTTTCAATGCCAACAATTTATCTTCTTTCAATGCCATAATTTTGTCTTCTCTCAATGCCAACATTTTGTCTTCTTTCAATGCCATCATTTTGTCTTAAGTATCTTCACCTTTTTTTGGACTGACTTGACTCTCACAGTCTCTTCTTTTCTTTGCGTGATTTGGCTTTCTAAAATAACTCTTTTACACAAACACACACACATGGTCCTGGTGTGGCTTGGTCCTTATATAGACTGACAAAAGTTCCTTATGTGAAGTATGAATCAGTTCACCAATGAGTGTGTTCAGACTGCCTTGTGACTTAGGTCACTGGATGTGATTGATTGTGTGCTGACTTATTATGTTTGCTCCTTTTTCTGCATAATCAAATTTGATGCATTTTTCTGTAACCAATCTCAAAAGATTGTGTGACATGCATAAATTATTTCAGAATTTTTTTTAATTCTGCCAGAAATAAAATAGAAGGAAGGTGTGACACAAAGGGGGGGGGTGATGGGGTGGTGTAATGGTTAGGGAGCATGACTTTTGATTGCAAGGTTGTGAGTTTGTGTCCCGTTGTGACTGCCTTCTGTGCAAAGTCTTTACCATGATGGTGCACCCTCTCAACCAATGAGTGAATGGGTACTGGTCATGGGTGGCAGGCAAATGCAATACAAATAACCTTCTAGCACATATATGGTTGCTTCAGGTAATTTTGGTAATCCCAGGAAGCTGATAGAAAAGCTAATGGATTAACAGGCCCGAAAGACTAGGAAAGCAAAGTGTGAAGTTGGATGAGGCTGACAACGCGAGTGATGTCAGACTGTTAAACCCCACCTTCACAAATTAGAACAAAATAAATTGACATACTGGTGTTACAGCCATGAAGAATCATAGAAATGATTAACAAACAGGTCTCTTCTGAGTGTTTATCTACATACAGGTTAATCCTTATAGTCAGTGAAGAATTGTGGAAATGATTAACACACACGGCTCTTCTGAGAGATTTATCTTATATTCCTTATAGTGCCATAGGTACTTAACTTTGCTGACATTTTCAATTCCTTAAAAGCACTCCTCCCATTAATGGCCAAATCTACCTTTATGAGTCCAATAGCCAAATTATTATCATAATTCTGACTAAATGACTGACATGACCAATATAGAACTGAAAGGAATGGTGTACTTGGATTGCCAGCAATAAAAAAGATAGTCAGGAAGCACAAAAACATGAGGGAATATTTATTAGGGTAGAGACCATTATAACTCAGGGTCAAATACAAATGAGCATCAGAGTTTGGATTACTGAAAGAAACAGTGCTGATCTACTTATCAGTTTAAGTATCACGGGAATCATGTTAGACACACTTTTAAATGTAGATTTCATTTCATTTACTTTTAAATGTGCTACATTCACTTACACATATACATGCAGCAAATGAATACAGTGGACTGTGGATTACACAAACACAGAAAGGGAAGAACAAAATATTTTAAAGTACCATGTAAGTGACATCATTTATTCTGATGCCCAGTTCTGGTCAATAATTTCCATCAATAGCTCAAAATGTGACAGTCATCTGCAAGACTTGTATATAAGAAATCCTGTATAGATCTACAGGAGCAATAAAATGTTTAACCGAGTCTAAGGTAAAAAATTTAATGACAGAATTTGAGGTCTATATTTGTGGATTGTAATAATTAACTATTCTTGAAATTCTATAATTTCCATAAAAATGATATTAATATATGCATTTTGCAATAACCTCTATCACAATACACCACAATTTACAAAAGGTGCTTAACAGACTTAAATCATAAAATTTGATTATATAACTGGATGATAAGAGAAACAGCAAATAAATGTTCAGTTTTTAACATTTGATACAAGAAAATGTTTAGTATACAGCATCAATACTCCAACCCCTAATCTTTAAAATCTGGTCTTATAATTGATAAAACAAAAAACATTTTGTACAGAGTATCATAACTCCACATTTTGCCAAGACCCAGCTTTCAAGTCAGGAGTTATTTCCACCATAAATGAAGGAAAGATGGATTGACAGAAAGAAGGATATACACCCATGATATCCATCAGGGTAGCAAAATAGAGAAAAATTAAATTCAATAGCCCATGATTAAATAAATGGATTAGATAAACCTCTATCGGACATCAGCTGTTTGGGTTGTATTCAATAACTTGAATAAGCTGTATTCAATAACAAATATATTCCTGAATCATCTGGTGCAACTGTATAAGGTATACAAATTGAAATTCCTGATTTAAAAATCTAACCTGTCACATAAAATCAGACAATTACAAGCTAAAGATATAAACCAGACTAACAAAGAGAAATAGTATATATGTATATAAATAGTTCTTTAAATGCTTTCTGGTGACAAGAGATTAGATAACACACAGGATACATAAAATTTCATCAGTATAAAAGCAAAACAAAATTTATATCAAAGCTGCACTTGTTGTGTGGTCTGACAGGTCTGGTTTAAATGTTCTTCAAGTCTTCACACATAAGTTAGATCATGGCATTCACTTTATTTCAATTATATTTAAAATCAGGATTTTTTATCTCACCTCTGAGGTTACAACGGACATATACTTTGTAAGTTCCAGATCTTAAGTTTTTGATTCTTTTATGATTTTAATGGTTTCTGCTAAAAAAACAAGGTTTGTCCAGACAAATGTTACTGTGGATCTGGTGACAGCTTTTTATACAGATCACACCAACAGGCCACGTGTGATCAACAGGTCAGGTCTAATCATCAGGCCAGGTGTGACTAACAGGCCAGGTCTAATCAACAGGCCAGGTCTGACCAACAGGCTAGGTGTGATCAACAGGCCAGGTCTAATCAACAGGCCAGGTGTGACTAATAGGCCAGGTCTGGTCAACACACCAGGTGTGATCAACAGGCCAGGTCTGACCAAAAGGCCAGGTCTGGCCAACAGGCCAAGTCTGACCAACAGATCCAGTGTGCTAACAAGCCAAGTGTAAACAACAGGCCAGATGTGATCAAAAGGCCAGACCTGATCAACAAGCCAGGTCTGACCAACAAGCAAGGTGTGGTCAGCAGGCCAGGTCTGACCAACAGGCCAGGTGTGATATACAGGAGACTGACATATATTGATGTTCAGCAGGGCAGCAACTTTAAAAGTAATACATGTGGCATTTTCTAACATCTTTTTTCATCTCCAAAATCCTATTTTCCATACAGGGACAAATCTAGATTTGTACACCTATCCCTCATTAAATTCAAGGCCCAATTTTACAAATTTCAAGATTAAATCAAAAGTTCAAAACCATAATTATTGTACATCAAGGATCCTTCAATAGGGACCATTCTTTAGTTTTGACATATGTGCACAAAGGTTCATGTTTTAATCAGCAAAAAAACATTCTGATCTGACTGAAGATACAGCAGTAGTCTGTCATTAATGAATATAAAACATCAAACTCAGCTGTGAATTTGTGCCTTCATGAGATCATGAACTATGGTGTTAGATTAAAAAGCACCTGTTATAATATTTACCATCATCAGCCACTACAGCTAAAATTCATTTATACATAAACAAACCTCAATTTCACCTCTCCCTGCCTTCTTTATATAGATGTTAGAGACAGTACAGTTATGAAAAATGTACAGTGAAATCTGGCTAACATGAGTACCTGCAGGACCAGTCAAAGTTGTCATGTTAATGGGATGGTCAAGTAAGTGAGAGGTTTTTTATGATGATTTACTATAGTCCGGGAACAAAAAAATGTCAGTCTTGGTGGGATTGTCATCAGTTGAGATTCCACTTTATATGATTTTGTTGGTGTGTAGTTTTTATTTTTAAGTAAAGACATTAAACAGCCATTAAAGGATATCAAATTTATGATATTTGAAGATTTTGCTTACAAAAATATATCTATGAACAATTACATTGTGCACCTTATCTATCATATAAGCAAAGAGAATCAGTTGCAGTGATTGTTTTAACAGTCTCTGTCACAGCTTAATCTCCCTGAGTGAACCCTACAGGACGAATGTTTTGAGGATAACGGAAGCCGTATGATTTTTGCAGTAATGAACAAAACAGGATTTATTCCAACATTAATCCCGAGCAGATTCAGAACAACCTATGCCAGACAAAACATTCTGCTAAATGTTTGTCCTCAAATTCCACAAGGTCAATAACGAGTGGACCATTGGCCATGACGTTCTGCTGAATTTGACATAAAGGTGACACATATATTAATTAATAATATTAAGATATGATGAAAAATATTTGTTATGGAACCTTGAACAATGGGTAAAATATGTTCAAAATCATGTATTTTGCCAACAGTCCTTAGAAAATGGGTTACAGTGACCTATTTAGGGTTTCCAAGAAGATTTAACCAGGAACTGCCTAAATGCTAAGTTAGAAATTTTCTACATCCAAATGGTAAAATTTGTGTCTATATGACTTGGCATAGGCCACAGGCTCAGACAAACAGGTTTGATACCTGGCACAGAGCATTGTGTACGCAGGTTGCTGGGCACACAAGCTGTTACTCCAAAACAAAATGTAATAACATTGGCTCATTTGACCTATTATTTAATAAGAGTAACTGATAGGGTGCAAAATCTTGTGCTTTCACATAGCTCACAGAATACAGGTAACAGTGACAATATTTCAAGTTTACAAGGAATTTTTTCAGGAACCTCCCCAGACCTTATTCAAATTAGAATTAGAAATCATGCAAATCTGTCTTGTAGGGTGCTCAAATCATGTTCTTACATATATCTTAAATAATATAGGTCACACTGACCTTATTTCGGATATCCAAGGAGACAATACCTAACAATGACCTCCCTTCACGTTAAGAAAGTTGTTCTAGATCCAAAAGTTTTTTTTTTTTGCCCTGTCTGACTTTCTTGGTGCTCAAATTTAGGTTTTCTGCTCGTAGCTAATAGAATATAGGTTATGACCTAATCTCAGGTGTTGAAGGAGATTTGCCCAGGACCTCCTTGAATTTTAAGTTAGAAGGTTCTAGGTCCAAATATATTGATTTGCGCCAATCTAACTTTCACAGTGCTAAAACCATGTTTTTTCCCTATACCTCACAGAATAAAGGTCACAGTGACCAAATTTCAGGATTCAAAGGAGACTTGCTAAGGACATCCCTGGATGTCACATTAAAAGGTTCTGGTCTAACAGTTAAATTTTGTGCCCTGTCCAAGATATGAAATAATGTATTTGGCCAGTAACTCACAGAATATATGTCACCATGACAAGGTTCCCAAGGACATTTGACCATGGCTTCCCTGGGTGTTATGTGAAAAGATTCATGGGGTAATGGATACAATTTGTGCCCAATTTGACTTTTTGGGTGCTTATTATCATATTTTTGGCCAGTAGCTCACAGAACATAGGTCACCATGACCTAATTTCAGGGTTCCTAGTAGATTTGCCCAAGATTTCCCTCTATATTATGTTATAAGATTCTAGGGCAAAAGGATACAATTTGAGCCCTGTCTGACTGTCTGAAAATCATAGCAATCAATGCATTCATTATTCAGATACTGGAGCTTTTGTATCAAAATTTTAACTGTTTTCAGGTGCACAAACAAACCCCTAACTTGGAGAATATAGGTCGCAGTAACATAATTCCAGGAATACAGGGAGATTTTCGAAGGACTTCCCTGGATATTAATTGAGAAAATCTTTGGTCCAAAAGCTGGGATTTGTGCTCTGTTAACAGACAGAAGGTTGGACAATGAACAAAGAGTGATTGCTATAGCTCAGACAACTTTCAGTCAGCTGAGCTAAAAACTGTGCAAGGATAACAGTAATTTTAGCCTTTCAAACTGAATTGCAGCTTTTTCAATGGGGGGGGGGGGGTTAATTTAAAAATACTGTTGAAGAAATATGACAGAAAATGTGTCTAGGCACTGCTGCATAAAAAAATAAATAACTAAAATTTGTAACATTTATGAATATATTATTTTTAAAATCTTGGTACAATTTAACATCATCACTGTTACACTGCTGCCTACTGAAGGAATTAATTTAGAACCACTTAGGGTCATAAACTGTTCTTCAAACTGT
Source organism: Sipunculus nudus (assembly GCA_026874595.1). Classification (NCBI taxonomy): domain Eukaryota; kingdom Metazoa; phylum Annelida; class Sipuncula; order Golfingiida; family Sipunculidae; genus Sipunculus; species Sipunculus nudus. Next base: position 26,559,066 of record CM049315.1, read on the forward strand.
CTTGTAAATAGAAAGCTTTGCAGGAGTTCAACATGGCTGCATGTCAATCATGGGGCTATCAGATCAACTTAAGTTTATCCAACTCGTCTGCAAGGTCTGGGGTGGTCTGAAAGGAAAGGAGAGAAAAATGTTTACCCTTATGCTCCTGCCAGTGTATTTTTATGATCTTCCAGATATTAATTTAATTGCTTAAATTAAATTTTATTGCTTAAATTTTTGTTTCTCTTCCAGGAAAACTGTTTACATGCAAGAAGTTTATATTACTTTTAGAAAAAATATTAACACTGATGGAATAATAAAATTGAACTTATGTGATTCAAAAGCACACCCACCTCACAAAACCTTTGCAAAACAGCACTAACAACAGAATCAACTCTAACACTACATAACTAAATATCTACCATACCTAATACACAAGCAACTTACAGCATGCCAAGTATTGATTGCGATTACAGTGTCAACGCCACATATTATGACGTCAGTGACAAACACAGATCATCTTAGACATCACACTATGACAGTGTCATCACAACACATTATGATGTCAGTGACAAACACAGACTATCTCAGACTTCATGCTAAGAAAATGTCATCACCACATATTATGACGTCAGTGACAAATGCAGACTATCTCAGACATTCCACTATGAAACTAGAATACGGGTAGTCGACAAGCGACTATGTGTATCCGCCTAAATCAGAGTGGAATGGGTGAAGTGAGGCATGGATTAAGTGGCAAGGGGAAATAGAGTGAAGTGTTGCATATTAGCATGGATGTCTGCAGCCAAATTGTGTATGAAGGTTGCCCCCCCTACCACAAAATCCAGAAAGCCGTCCCAGTTGTATACATATGCAAAATTTAAGGCAGATAAGTCAAACCACTACATGTATATGAGTGATTTTAGCCCGTGGCAGACAATCAGATGGACGCTGAGCAAAAATGGTTGCAGCTGACGGCACCAGTTTTGCGTATGATAAAGAGCTATGTGAGAACTATACACATGCAAAATTTTGGCCCAATCGGTCAAACGATTCCCAAGATATGAGCTTGGATGTCTGCTGCATAAACTAGAATGCAGGTGGCTCCACCTGTCATAAAATCAAGAGAGCTGTCGGGGATGTAGAAACCTGCAAAATTTTAGCCAGATATGTCAAACCACTGCTGAGATATGTGTGATTTTATCCCATGGCAGACAAACAGACAGGAGCTGTGCAAAAATGGCTGCAGGTGGCGCCACCAGTTTTGCGTATGTTATAAAGCTCTCCAAGGGCTACATTTGTGCAAAAAATTTTCCTGATCGGTCAAACGGTTCCCGAGATATGAGCGGATGTCTGCAGCGTAAACGTGAATGTAGGTGGCGCCACCTGTCACAAAATCAGAAAAGCTATCCAGGATGTATACGCATGCCAAATTTCAGGTGAATTAGTCAAGTCACTGCAGAGATATGAGTGATTTTAACCCAAGGCAGATGAACAGATGGACACTGTGCAAACATGGTTGCAGATGGCGCCACCATTTTTTGTGTATGTTATAAAGCTCTCCAGGGGCTACATTTGTGCAAAAAAATTTTCCTGATCTGTCAAACGGTTCCAGAGATATGAGCTTGGATGTCTGCAGCGTAAACGTGAATGTAGGTGGCGCCACCTGTCACAAAATCAGAAAAGCTATCCAGGATGTATACGCATGCCAAATTTCAGATGAATTAGTCAAGTCACTGCAGAGATATGAGTGATTTTAACCCAAGGCAGACAAACAGATGGACACTGTGCAAACATGGTTGCAGATGGCGCCAGCATTTTTTGTGTATGTTATAAAGCTCTCTAAGGGCTACATTTGTGCAAAAAAATTTTCCTGATCTGTCAAACGGTTCCCGAGATATGAGGGTTTATGTGTGGAAACAGACGCACAAACGGACGCAGAGCGCAGAGAAAAGGTCAGAGGTCAAAATAAAATCGGGGCGCAGCAGTTCACATGTGACCCGAACATAATCCCGCGTTTCGTAAAATTCCGCCCAGCCGTTACGGAGGAGTTCTCCGGAAACCTACGCGGCGGTGGCGGCGGCGGCGGCGTGCAGCTGAAAACATAGTATCCGCAAAACTCTGTTTTGGCGGATACAATTATCATCACCACATATTATGACGTCAGTGACAAACAGAGACTATATCAGACATTCCACTATGAAAGTGTCATCACCACATATTATGACGTCAGTGACAAATGCAGATTATCTCAGATATCATGTTATGAAAGTGTCATCATAACATATTATGAGGTCAGCGACAAACAGAGACCATTTGAGACATCAGACTTTGACAGTGTCACCACAACATATTATGACGTCAGTGACAGACCATCTCAGACATTACACTGTGATTACCAAATATACACAAGGGTTGTTCATCCATGTTCATCTCTGGTGTTAAATGATCTATTAAATATTGCCATTTATATTAAAACTATCACATTTTAGCTCAAAGTGGGGAAACATTATATATCCTTGTGTGCTCTCTACTAAAATGTGCAAGAATATACAAAAGAATTAACCAGATTTAATGCCTCACTCGAAAATTATGTGTTTCACTAAATGAACACATTGCTGCTGCACCTGCAATATTTACTTATCTAAGCCTATCAATGTGTTGATGGGTGTAATATTTTGCTGATTCAACAGTAGGGGTGCCCTTCCATATTCCATCACATCCATATGAAAAGTCATTTTAAATATGTTCAATTGGATTTTACTACTCAGACAGTGTTTTAATGTCTTTACTTTTATGCTTCAGTGCAAAAAAAATTCAAATTATCCTTAAAACTGATATGTCTGTGGTACCAGTTTATGATCATACTTATCAATAGTGCTGATCCATGTCAAAGCCATCAATAAATGTTATGGTCCACCTGTATCAATCATAATGCAAATACAGTGCATTCTCTCTTAAGGGCGCCTCTAAAACTAAGGGCACTTCCAATTGATGGCCACTTGTGGGCAGTCCCTTTAAAGTAGGTCCCAAACCTGAGGTTGGGTGCAATAATTTATAAAATTCTGTATCACTCCTAATTTCTGTACATTATCTTGGAATAAGGCAATCATTTATACAATTTTCAGATTTTTTCTCCTTGTTCTGATTTCAATTAAACAAAAATTTTAGCTCACAGTTTACAATTTTTCAGAATATCAATTTTTGATATAAACAGTGTTTGGAGAAATGACACTCTTTCAACAAGTGACCAATGGGTCATGACGCTCAGACATGTTGACAAAAACACTGATGACATCTTGTTCTTACCTTGTCTGCTTTGGGGGTCAGGCTGGTGCCCTGGACAGCCGGTGCAGTGTCCTCCACGATCTCTCCCTCTTCTTCATCATCTTCCTGTATTAAAGAAATTAATCTGCATGAAAAAATCTAAATAATCAGGGAAAATACTCTGTAGCTCATTATACTGGGCGTACCTACTTCAGTATGGTTTGTTATTACCTGGGATAGACACAGATTGTTATCACTCGTATTCATAATGATGTTTATCCATAGGTCACAGTAATAGGTAAAAGTGATCTGGTTGGTAAAAGAACTTTCCAATATGTGTTCTGATCCTGGATAATACGTTTATGGTGCTAGAGCCTGCAAAATATGTCTTATTACTGGACTCAAGCTGACCTTAAACACACAGAGGAATCTTGAACCATATTTGTAAATTCAGTCACTTCTCTTTCTAATGTAGTGTGTTATTTTTAAAGGTTTTATCAAAATTCATAAATCAACAGGAGTTCTGTACAATAATATACACACTGAAATTAATGAGTACCGCACATTAATAATGTAATATAATATACACACAGAAATCAATGAATAATGTACAATAATATACACATTAGGCCTGCCTTGTTTACTTGTTTTTACAACTCCGTTTAGATTAACTGTAAACATTTACAGAATGGCAGACATTTTACATGAAAGGCAATAATACACTCTGTCTGTCAGCTAAAAATTACCACCAAGCCTGCTGATTAAAATTTCTATATCTCCCTTATTCAACTAAAAGGTATCAACATGATTTGTTTTATCTTCATTAATCACTTCTTTTAATTTTCTGATTAAAAAAATTTATATTAAAGATGACTTTTAACTCATCATGTTACAGATGAGCTAGGGCTGCAGTGTCTGCATGATTGACATGTATCATTAGAACAGCTTGTTCACATTGAGAAATTATCTTCTGAGGATATGTATTTATATTTGTTTGCTGTGTAGTTGATACAAGAAAAAAAAGAATGCTGTTTCCAGTAATTTTTGAAGTGGTTATTTTATTATTTGTAAATGTACACAATCCAAGTGTTGTGAAAACCACACGCTGTCACTATAGATAGTGTAGTTAAAGATTGTTGGTAAATCTGTAATTTTGATTTATTAGCAAATATTATATGAAGACGACAAAACTAATCACATATTGAGGTGGACTTTCATTGGAAAATTTAATGAGGGATTTTACAATTACAATAATGAAAGCCTTAGCCTCTTAGCCTCTGGTTTATAATTATAACGGCACCTGGTCAAGTCTACAAGAATCTGTTGGATCAGCTTTTGAGACAAATCACGAGTGTCGTTTGGCTGTCCATTGATTGTACAGAGGGACCTCTGGGTTGACCTCTGACCCTGAGTGACATTTTTTTCTCCAGTGATTTGACCACAGGAACTCTTCTGTTTTATCTTATGGTTATTTTAGATAAACATGGGTTTAGCTGATACATCAAAACCTTTTGGTCGAGGCAAATTTTTCACGATAGGTCTGGTTATCTTACATCTGTCAGCCCTTAGAATCTCAAATGCAGATGGTATTTCTAAAAACTTTGTTGACTGTCACTTGTAAGTGACCACGTTTCTTTTGCATGTTCATCCGCAGTAATTGGACGATATCATTTAAAGTAATTTAATGATATTTTCACCACTTGCCAGAAAACTTCATTTTAAGAATTGGGAGGAAGGAGCTGTCAACATTATGTATCTAATTTTTCAATTACTATGGTTTGAACTGCGATGTTTCATTTTTTCCCACTAGTGTAAACATTAACACAAAAATTTGAGTTAATGTTGCAGGCCTAATACACACAGAAATCAAAGAAAAATGTACAATAATATACATAAATAACAGATATACCAAATGAGACCTACCTCTTCTTCATCTGTGCCTTCATCATCACTGTAAATAAACAGAACTGTAAAGTGTATACTCATTATATACCATATAGCAAAAATGAAATTCAATATTCTATTGTAATTAATATTCCAAAGACTCTATAAATATTTTATGAATGAACACTTGCAATGTTTCAATTAAGTAACTAATAAAACATGAACCCAACATCTTGATCAATTCATCCATCCTTTAAAAGTTACTGGCATAAAAGCTACACTTTACATTCAGATAAAACAAAATGTGTACTTTTTATCTGTTTCCTTATACAAAATAAAACAGTTCCATAATTTTAAGAACAAAATCACAACAACAGCTCTGAAACAGAAACTCAATGTAGAATCTACAAGTGTAAAAATGGAGTAAAATTCTGGTTTTATATGAGGATCTATGTGTGGGGGTAGCACATGACATAGTGTTTAGGCATTGGACTCTGAAGAATCCTTATTGCTGCTCCTTGGAAAAAAAAGTGGAGGAACCTTGACAGGACATCAGAGATTTGCTGTCTTAATGACATGTTGTAAAGTACTTCCCGTGCTGTGAATATGTACTAATTACAAGCCATTCTTATTGTATGGTGAGTAGACAGTGCCACCTAAAGTCACAGACCTGCCTTTAAAATCTAGAATATCAGCACAAGCTGACAAAAGCCATCAGCCAAAAGAACAGTATTTATGGGTTGTAATAGTAACTAGTATAAAATATCTGCTCTCACATGGATGTACTGTTACAGATGTCTCTTTTATTGTATGCAGCAGTCTTACATGTGTATGTGCAGTGCTAACATTATCCGTTGCCATGGGAGACACGAGAGCTGGCCCAGCCCACGCGTGTGGTCTGACGTGCCTTTGGGATCACTGCCAGAATTTTACTTTTGGATTAAAAACAAGTGGCCCATGGGCCATGACACTCAGCTGAATTCAAGGAATGTTGAACAATGAGCAAAATGACTGCCAGAGTGCAAACAAATCATGAATTTTGTGAAGAGTCCTTAGAAATAGGTTTCAGTGGGCTTTTGGACAGATGACAACTTCATTTGAAGGTCTCATAAATAGAAAAAAAATGCGTAAAAATTTGAAAAAATAAAGGGAGTGCCACCAGTCTGCAGGAACTGATGAAACACTCCATGATCAATATATATTTAAAGAATCATGGCTATCAAGGCATTAGTTATTCAGATACTGGAGCTTTTGTTTGTATCAAATTTTTAATTATTCTTGAGGGTATTTATGGGCCATATAGCTCAGAGAATATGGGTAACAGAAACCTAATTTCAGGTTTCCAAGGAGATTTTTCATTAGTCTCCCTGGATGTGAAGTAGGAAGATTCTAGGTTCAGCAGTTGCAGTTTGTGCCATGTTAACAGATGACCACTTCATTCGAAGGTCTCATAAATAGAGAAAAAATGCCTAAAAAATTGGAAAAAAATACAGGTGGCAGCACCAGTTTGCAGGAAGTGATGGAATATCCCATGATCAATATTCATGCACAAAATCATGGTGATCAATGCAGTAGTTATTCAGATACTTGAGCTTTTGTATCAAATTTTGCATTATTCTAGGGGGGGGGGGTTTGGAGCCCCATAGCTCCAAGGATATGGGTAACAGAGACCTAATTTCAGGTTTTCAAGGAGATTTTTCATGGACCTCCCTAGATATTAAGTTTGAAGATTCCAGGTCCAGTGGTTACGATTTGTGCCCTGTTAACAGATGACAGTTTCATTGCAGATCTGAAAAAAAGAGAAAACAAGGGACCTATGGGTCACTGTGCTCAGCTGAAGTTGACCTTGAAGGTAAAAATCTAAAATAATATCAAATGGAGATCAAGTGTAAGAGGAAGAGGTAATAAAGGCCATGGTTGGTTTATATGATTGGTTTGTATTGATTAGCAAGAAATTGTTGCAAATAATATTTTGTGACCTGACCATGTGTTTCCTTATGTTGAAACTGAAGCATGTGAGCAGTTTGTGAACAAATGATCTGAACTATTACCATGATTAACTGTTGACATTTCAGTAGTTTACAAATTTGTTTAATTGAATCTATTTTTTTGTATAATATATATTATTAATTATATACGTATTTTTTATGAAATGTATACAGATGAAATATAACTAATTAACAACATAAAACAGGGCAAACAAAGCCTGATCTCAAATTCTGCTGTGGCAGGAAAATAATGAACCAATGTTTGTATTACATCCAATTTTTTTATCACATCAATTTTTTTTTAATTAAGTTTATATTTCTATACATTTCCAATAAAACAGATACATCTGAATATAAAAGTTGATTCATAATTCTCAACTGCATCATCATAAATCTCAATCTTGTCATATAACACCACACCATGCATACAAATGTTTATATATTTTTTACCACAAAAACATATCTTTTAAATCTGCAAAACAATAAATATCTAAAAATACTTGATTTAGATTTCACAATTTTCAATTGTGTCTTTATTTATCCATAATGTGCTTCATATTTTATAAATTTAAGCATACTGATGGGTTCAATTATATCTGTTAAACTCATTTAAAAGAAAATTAATTTCTTTAAAAATGCTACATTAACACAACATGGCATCTTCTGGTTTCAATTGAATTACTTTTTTAAGGAAAGTTTTTGTATATTGGAGTGGAAACAGCGTTACAATTAAGGAAATACAGTGAAAACAATAACAATTACTGCATAACACTTGGTGGGTTGGGTTTGCGGGGGGGGGGGGGGGGGGGGGATTGGGGTGGTGATATGAGAATAACTGTACACCTGTCACAGCAGGGGATCTCCCCCAGTGACTGTAACAAATCAGAAACCCTGGCATAGCTGACTTCCAGTGACCTGGAGTGGGACCCTGCATCTGTAAACAAAGCAAGTGACTACAGAAAAAAAATCAATAACTAGCTTAATTTTCAAGCTTTTATTTTCAAATTTCAGATTTAAACAAATTAAATATTTATGTTTACATGCTGTGAAAATTAAATCAATGGTACATACAGGAGAAAAACGTGCCATGGTCAAAGTTGGGCTAAATTTAAGGTACTGATTTTATTTTAATGCTAAAAACTTAAAAAATTTACAAAATTCAGATCTAATTTTGGGTAAACAATTAAATCTTAATTAAACATAGTTATATACTTGGGAAAATGGACTCTAGTTTCAAAATTATTCATGTTAAGTGAGTAAATATTTTTCCTGATTTTTTACAAAGTCTTTTATGTTCAGGCCCATAACTTAAAGTATTTATACTTAACAGACTTAATTTCTGGCATGTACATAGGAACTATATAGAAGAATATTTATGGTAAATATGAGGAAATACAGATGAGTGGTTTTGATATGAGGCAGTCCTGAAGAGTGAAAATAGGTTTTTAATAAAAATTTGAGGTTTTTCCTTAATTTCTCAAAGGAACGAAGTTGCAAAGACCCAGTTTTCGGCTTGGTAGGAGATCTTGGGGACATCTAACATTATGCTGAATTATGGATTCCTAAGTCTTAAGGTTTCAAAACGTGCCACATCTACGGACGGACGGACGGACAGACGGACGGACGACGGACAATGGACCACGACTATAGCTCAGATGACTTATAGTCAGCTGAGCTAAAAATTGGAAAAAATACAGGTGGCGCCAACAGTCTGCAGGAAGTGATGGAACATCCCATCATCAATATTCATGCAAAGAATCATGGTGATCAATGCAGTGGTTATTCAGATACTTGAGCTTTTGTATCAAATTTGCATTATTCTGGGGGGTACTTTGGAGCGCCATAGCTCCAAGGATATGGGTAACAGAGACCTAATTTCAGGTTTTCAAGGAGATTTTTCATGGACCTCCCTGGATGTCATGTGAGAAGATTCCAGGTCAACTGGTTACAATTTGTGCCTGTTAACAGATGACAGTTTAATTGCAGGTCTGAAAAAAGGAGAACAAAATTCGAAAAAATTGGAAAAAATACAGGTGGCACCACCAGTCTGCAGGAAGCGATGGAACATCCCATGATCAATATTCATGCAAAGAATCATGGTGATCAATGCAGTAGTTATTCAGATACTTGAGATTTTCTATTAAATTTTGCATTAATCTGGGGGGTACCTTGGAGCGCCATAGCTCCAAGGATATGGGTAACAGACACCTAATTTCAGGTTTTCAAGGAGATTTTTCATGGACCTCCCTGGATATCAAGTGAGAAGATTCCAGGTCCAGCTGTTACCATTTGTGCCTTATTAACGGACGGCCGGACGGCCGTAGGACGAAGGGTGATTGCTATAGCTGAGATGACTTTCAGTCAGCTGAGCTAAAAATTGATTTTTAGATTGAACTGGACTGTTATTCTCCGAGAAGGTTAATGTGAACTGTTCATCTGGATTATACATGTTAAAGGACTTGTTGTCACTTTGAGAGAGGTGGTATCCAGGTACTGTACACTTTATTTATTATACTGTGTAATTGTATTGATTTGCTGTTGTACTGTTGTTATACTGTGGAACTGTATTGATTTAGTGTATTGTAATGTTAGGGTTGTTTTAAGAATAAATTATAATTATTTGTTAACAGAAAAATACTGACTTTTTTATTCATTCCCCTAGACATTTCACGCTGCCTAGTGTTACAGAATCTGATTTTTTTAATCTCCTTAACAAAATTTATGCTCGTCATGACTACGTGATCTGTTTATATTAGGTTCCGTAACAGTATTTTTATCTACAAGTATGGCTCTTGTTCAAGTTATAAATTTGAACTTGAGAGGTATGTAGTACCTTTGCAATTCTGGTAAATGAAGTGATATAGATCTGTATGCTGATAAACCCTCTTTTGGGGACTACCTGTAACACTAGAGGGCACAAATAACCCTTCTTTAAACTTAACCAAGACTTCCTTAGAAACAAAGTAACTATGTTTAACTCCTTCTAAGAAATAGTGCGCACAAGGCAAAAATAAATAATATAATAAAAATTCATAAAAAATTAAGATACTGCAGGTGGCACAATCAACAAGTTGTGAAATAAGCTTCTAAGTTTTTTTCTTTTATTAGCTCTGAAACATTGAAAATAGTGTCAAGGTCACCCATCTTCAAACTTGACAAAGATTCTGCACTGAAGAAATAAAATTCCTGTAGTAAATCCTATTTGAGATATCCCACTCACAATGTAAACGTTAACAGATGCTGAGCGGCCGGCCAGCTTGGGTGACGACAATAGCCTATCAGCCTATATAGGCTGAGGGCTAAAAAGTTTACATAAAACCCATGGAGTTATGATCCAGGATCAAATAATAACCACAAGCACTTTCTTTGAGATAATTTCTTTAAGGAGATACCAACCTGACTTTTTTCTTGTTTCTCCTATTTTATGCTATGCCTTTGGACCCACAAAGACTTACTTTGTCTCAGAGACAGACTCCTAAGGTCTCAAAATGACATGCCCCCCACCCCTCCCACGGCAAAGTAAAGCTGGAATCAGCCCTACACCAGAAAGCAGAGCTCTCTTACACCTTCCCTATTGAATTAAGACTGACAGAAATGCCAGTCTTGGGTGGCAGACACCTGCTGTCATCGTATTCAAACCCAATTCAAACACACCAACTGCTCAACCACCAGGACTGGACACACTGCTGGTCGGTGGACTGAAATCTTACCTGAGAGAGCCAAGTACATCACTTTTATTTATCGTCTCTAGTGACGCCATCACCAGCTCCTTGCCGCCCTCACCCAGCTGGTTACCTGAAACATATCATCACCAAGAGTTTTTTTTTTATTTTTTTTTGGTGGAGGTAACCGCCTCCACTTTTTAATGCTGACTTAACTAATTCTTAACTAAGTTTGTACACCTGCAGAGTTTCCATTTCGGTTTTGGACTACTTGACAGGGCGGTAGTACTCGCTTCCTATCATTTTTATATCCTGGTGTCACCCAGGCCCAGTGTCTACCTTACCTGCGTGTCCTGGGTGTGTAATCATCCCCATTGCTGGGTCATAACACCGAGGAACCCCCCAAAGACGCACTCATATGTGAGTGATACACGGCTGTAGGGCACAGCCTTCCCATTAAGCCTGCAGTGCGCTCACCCCAGGTGGGGGCCGACCGTGAAAAACCTCACCGCCTCGGCTGAGATTCGAACCCACGATCTCCTGGCTTTGAGTCCTGTGCTCTACCCCTGAGCCACAGAAGCCAGTTCATCACCAAGAGTTAATGACCCCTCAATATTTTAACACCCATACCATCCATCTGTATCAATAAAGGTATATTTTTTAAAACAAAAATGTATGACAAATTTAATCACAATAATCTTTTTTCTGGGATATAAAACTTAAACAGCAGATCATAGCCAGATCTATTTGGTAATTAAATTACAAGTGTCTACCTTAATGGTTTCAGAGAATGATCTGCAAATGATTAAAGAGAGGTACATATGACAAAAGACCATTCACAAAGCTCACAGGATGAGCAGAAAATTTCCAGAAAAAAATTTCCGGGCCTCCCCTGATACCCACAATGGCTGGGAATAGAAAAAAAGTCTTGGTGGCAGATGGAATCATTCAGCCTGGCACACTATTAGCACAGTGACCCAGCACCCCACCCTCTGAAGGTATAAGATCTCCACCTTAAAATATTCTCCAAATACACAATTATATAAGTCTGCCATACAAATATAACAGTCCAGGAGCAGTTAACAATGAAAAATGTTTACTCTTAATATTTCAACATTCAGATTTAAAAGCCAAGCCTGCTTGTCACAAACCCTGTGAACATGAAATACTAACAAACATGCATAAAACATATCTTGGGACTGCTGCCAGATGTACCTATCATGCATAAAACATCTGAACTCACCGTCAAGCTCAAGTTTCTGTAGCGAATCTTTGCCTGCCATACAGTCAGCAATCATAGTGGCACCAGTCTTCCTAATCTCATTAAATGACACAATCAGTTCCTGAAATATACAGATTGATCATATTGCACTTATAACCTACAAGACTACAGCGAGAATTGTTTTTAGGGTATTTTTAAGGTATTTCTCAAGTAAAAGTTGGAATCAATTTAAAATTTGATAATGATAACTATAACAGGGGATAAATTTAAAACAATATATGTCTGGGGAACAATTTTGATAATAATAACTTTTACAGGGTGTAAATTTAAAATAGAATATATCTAGGGAACAATAATGATAATTGAAAACTATGACAGGGGTAAATTTAAAACACACTATATCTAGGGAACAATAAAGATAATAACTACAACAGGGGTTAAATTTAAAACAGAATATACCTGTTGAACACTAATGATAATGATAACTGTAACGGGAGTAAATTTAAAACAGAATATATCTAGGAAACAATAATGATAACTATTACAAGATATCACTGCAGCAGGATTGTAAATTTAGAAATTCCGTCTACACTCAAGGTCTGTCTGCACTATACTAGACTGTGACTGTTAAGTATATTTATATTCATTTTTGATAAATTGGTTGTTAAAAGTAGAACTTCACAAGGGAATTAAAGATGGAAAATGCAAAATTTTAAAAAGAATAATTTTTTAATTCCAAAATGATTTAATTAGATAGAAAAATGATAACATGAAAATTAAAATTAAACAACACTGACCTTCAATTTTTTATGGCCTTCCTTCAGGCCCTCAGCAATGGACTTGGCACCACCATTTCTCAGTAAACAATCACCAAAGTTAACAACCTCCAGGTTTTGTAGTTTGGGTAATGCCTAAAGACAATTAAATGTCAAATACATTACAGACTGATTTGTTTCCACTTTGCATTATCATGCTTGCATAAATCATATCATGGAGTTACATGCCAGATCAAGAATTCTACAGAAACCTTTATAATAAAAAAAAATCTCTTTATACCATTTGACCTGTCTACCATGATTTTAATATTAACACTAGCTTTTTATTACATTAAATGTTAATATGTTTGTATGTCATGATATTAGCACTTCATCCTGTCCCTACCTGAAACACCACAACAAGAGAACAGTAAAATCTGGTAAAAAAAGGCTAAAAACCTAGTATTTGCAAATGTCTCTGAAAGAACAGATTTTTTCAGGTAAAAAAACCAACCATGAGGTCTAGTAACATTTTTCATAAAATTATTTAGTTAATTTGTATGTGGTTGCAGACTTATTAATATTTTTTGCTATTACTGTTATTTGCAATTACTAACATGCAGGAAGCAGAGCGTATTGTTTTCTGTTGATTGTGCTTATGTGTGTGTGTGTGTCCAAATGATATACAAAGAAATGTATGATGGAATTGACTGAAATTTGACATAAAGATCAGGAGTGTGAAGTCTCAAAGTATATACTGGTGTAAATCCCCACAAAAAATACCCCTGGCATTAAGTGAACATTCAGCACGGTCATGGATGTTGATCATTTTTGAGATAATCAAGGACTTATCAAGACCCATTTTCACTAAAAAAACATCCCCAGGAATAATACTGGTCAAAATCCAACAATCCAGGGTACCAGTTTGGTATTTTCTACTAGTATCATCTTCTGCACAGGGTTTGCATCCCAATATCTGACACTTGGATTCATAAATATATAATATTACATTTAACACTGAAGAAAAACAACACTGTAAATTCACAACAGACTGTTTCATGGGATGCGACCTAATCCTCAGGTGAATGTTGTTAGAAAGGAGCCAGCCACGCAATTAGCTTCAATCTAACAACATTCTCCTAAGGATTGGGTCGCATCACGTGAAACAGTCTGTCGTGAATTTACAGTGTTGTTTTTCTTCTTGTGTTATATTGCTCTGGCCTTGTCTGAAGGCCATAGAGCACTTTACACTGGAGTGTACCTCTACCTCCTAATATTACATTTACATATAAATCTTAGACATGGCTTCAGCATCCTTTACCGTTTATATGTTATCATTAAGACCAAATTGTCTCTAGGTGTGTAATAATTACCTTAGACATAGCTCTAGCTCCCTTTTCTGTGAATGTGTTATCATTAAGATTGATCAGTCTCAGATTCTTATTTACACTGAATGCCTCAGCCAGTGCTGTGATGCCTTCATGGTTGATTCCATTCTGAGGCATGGATACTTCTTGTAGTGAACCCATGGCCTGAAAAAGAAAGCAATCACATACAAAACAAGGGACCTATGGGTCACGACGCTCAGCTGTTATATATGATAAAAAAATATTATTTAGAAATGAGGTACATGCTGGTTTTGTGTGGTAATAAATATAAGCTGTATTATGAGTTGTTGTTGTTTAGCTTATGTATGATTTTGATAGTTCCTTTGGAGACAGGGAAGAGGATTGATTTCATTTATTTTATTAACAAATGGAGTACTATTGTCACACAGATTTTGACTTGGCCATATAACTTATAAGCAGAACATATAATATAAGAGTTTAACTATTTATTAAAAAAAATTACAAATATTGTCCCAAATATAATTTTTATTAAAAATAATAAGAGAATCATATGATTTTGTAAAATGAAATATAACTGAAATGATTATTAAAATAATATTAAAGAATATATTCATGAATGCATTCATGAATACATTTTGAAAGTATTTGCATGAGTATTCATATACTTTCATTTTTACCTGAATTCCCATTCTTTATGCAAGAAATTTTATAATGGAGTACATAATCATATTCGTTTTTAAATACAATTACAGTTTACACCAAACAATGATGTTGAGAATCCAGAATATACAAAATTCACACATTTAAATAATGATCATAAGTCCCTGGTTTTATGGCTTTTATTTATATTAAAAAATAACTGTAAAAAATTCATTTTGGACTAATTTCACATCAATGTACACACTAGACACAGTAGGAATCTAGATTAATATTATCAACTGCATCTTTGTCTATCATTAATTTCCTTCATATGATCCCTAATGATTAGTAATGAATAATATGATTTACTTCTTTATCATTAAAATTGAACTGAAAAATGCCATAGGTGACTGCATGGTGTTATTTGGAATACGTGACATTCTACCCATCCATACAAGATTCTTATATCATCAAAAACTGCAAGTTAATTTCCTGTTATTATAAACTAACAAATTCCTTTTCTATTTTTCTTTAATTTGTTATTAAAAACCAATAAAAATTTATTAATTTATTGTTTATTGTTATGTTGTTGGTTAAAACTACTAGATGAGTTGGGTTGGACACCTGGATCAACTGTGGCTGGCCATAAGCTGCCTGGATTCCGTGTATGCCTAGCCTCAAGCATGCATAATACAGGTGACTCAAGAGGGGCTGGAGAGAGCCAAAGTCTGACAGGGTCTCATAAAAAACATTAATAAAAGCTACAATTTTTGGCCAATTTCTTTCAGCTTTCTAAACTAAAAAGCTGAAATCCTTATGTGTGCATGATATGAAAATTATATCAACACTGCTCACGGGAAACAAACGTGCCATGGTCACAGTTGGGCAAAATTTAAGGTACTATTTTATATTTATACTAATAACTTATAAAATTTGAAAAATTCAGAACTAATTTTGGGTATTCAATTGAATCTTGATTAAATAATGTTACATCCCTGACAAAAAAATCTCTAGCTTCAGCAATAACCTTGTTAAGGGAGTAAATATATTTCTTGATTTTTTACAAAGTGCATTATGTTTGGGCCCATAACTTAAAACAATTACGCAATACTGACATAATTCTGATGAAAAATATTGAAAAATATGTATATTATTTATGATTAAAGTCAGATCAGTGGTTTTGATATTTGGCAGTCTTGAAGTGTAACAATGGGTTTTTAATGGAAAAATGAAGTTTTTCATTAATATCTCGAAGGTATTAAGTCCTAGTGACCAAATTCTTGGCATGGTGGGGGATTTTGGAGACATCTAACTGTATGCCTAATTTAAGGAACTTAGAGCTGAAGCTGGGCTCTTGCAAACTGCATAACACTAGCTTGATGTAAACAATATGTTACATGGTGCTTGAAAACTTGAATAAAATCTACAGTTTTTGATCAACTGGATTCAAATTTTTGGTGTTTACAGTAGAAATGCTAACAAAAACATGCTGTGAAAATTAAATTCACAGTACTTATAGGAAAAAAACGTGCCATAGTCAAATTTGGGCAAAATTTAAGGTACCAATTTTTTATTTTTATTAATATTTTAAAAAATTTAAAAGATTTTCATCTAATTTTGGGTATACAATTTAATTTTGATTAATTAAAGTTATATTACTGGAAAAAAGGCCCATAGGTTAAACTTTTTTTTGTGTTAAGTGATCAAATATTTTTCCTGAATTTTTACAAAATGCATTATGTTTGGGCCCATAACTTTTTTAAATCAAATAATACAGACATAATTTCTGGCATGTACATAGGAACTATATAGAGGAATATTAGTGGTAAATATTAGGAAAAACAGATAAGTAGTTTTGATATTAGGCAGTCCTGAAGTGTGAAAATAGGTTTTTATTAAAAAATTGAGGTTTTTCCTTAATTTCTCAAAGGAACGAAGTAGCAAAGACCCAGTTTTCGGCTTGGTAGTAGATCTTGGGGACATCTAACATTATGCCAAATTTTGGATTCCTAGGTCTTACGGTTTCAAAACGTGCCACATCTACGGACGGACGGACGGACGGACGACGGACAATGGACCACGACTATAGCTCAGATGACTTATAGTCAGCTGAGCTAAAAACAGCTGTGTCATCCATAACACTGAGAAGGCTAACTGGCAACAGTGCCATCTGATACATAATGGCCTAGAAGAAAGCAATCACATACAATAAAACAGCAGTGTAATCCACAACACTGAGAAAGCAACTGGCTTCAGTGCCATCTGACACCATGGCCTAAAAGAAAGCAATCACATACAATAAAACAGCTGTGTCATCCGTAACACTGAGAATGCTAACTGGCAACAGTGCCATCTGGTGTGAATATTTGAAACTAATTTTACACTAGCTGTGTGTAGTTGTATCACTACCTTGATACCCCTGCCAGGAACCCCTCTACCTAAATATCCCCCCTCCCCCTCCATTGTCATTCTTCAGAAATGTGGGTTCACCTGGTCCTTTGCTTGACAAAAGCTGGCCCTAACAGAAATGAATAGAGCAGTCTCCTCATCGCCTTATGTCACAATGGTAATAATCCTTTGAATTAAAATTATTATGAGAATAAATAGCCTAGATTAAGAAATTTTAGTTTTCCCTCCAAAAGCAATTTGCAAAGTTATAACTTTGCTCCCTTACAAGGTTATTACTTTGGCACTTCAAGTCAGACCAATAGAAAAGCAGTAATCTGAAGAAAATGGTTCACTATCTTAAGAATTGGGAGCCTTTTAAAAATACTGGATGACCTTAAAAGCCTTCAATAATACTCAATAAAAATAAACTACTGAAAGAATCGTTGTGTTTTTAACAAAGTTACACTTACAACTGATTCACATTTTTCACAAATGAATAAAGTTGATTCATAGTAATGGATGAAGATCAAGTGGCTTCAAAATCTATTTCATTTTAATAATATTTGTTGAAACTGGTCACCCAAAACCACTAATTCAACAAAATTAAATACCCTAGGCAGTAAAGTGTAAACATGAGTCCACTAGGTTTCTTTTTCTTCATTTAAGTATAAAGACCAATGCTTGAATTATAATGGTATTCACAGCAGTATTCAGTCCTCCATCATTAGTAACATTAGTAACATAAAGTATAAACAAACAAATGAATACTGTATTCAGGAAATTCATGTACAAAACAAAAGTCAGTAAAGGAAACCACTAGACTTTTATATTAACTCACATTTTCAAACTTGTACAACAAGATATTTGATTTTCAGCAACACATTACTTTAGATTAGTTGATGAATCAGCAAAACATATATTGGATGTAAACTCTTAATTAACCTTGAATGCCTCAGCTAAGGCCATGGAGCCTTCATTTTCTAAGCGTCCCCTTCCAGACACGAACACCTCAAGAGCAAGTGGAGTTCCAGCTTTCACACTCTCTGCATGACACTCTAGAAGGGACTTGGCCAACATCTGAAGGAGAAACAGAAGTTCAGTGCACAAGAAAACTACCACAAACAACAATGAAATATGACAAAGTTAAACAATCACTTGAAGAGTTAAGTGTTGGTAAACATTTGTAGGTCCAAGAAAAGGCATTTTATTATGAATAAAGGACACAATATTGATTGAAATGGAAGGGGATTGTCATGTTGAAAGGCTGTTTATTGTTTACACTAATTACTATTCATTGGCCTAGAAACCATATGATACAGAATTATGACATTCAGAAGATGCAGTTGATAGTGCAGCATTCTGTTTTTTCTTCCCACAAATATATGCAATTACCATCACTATTTCATGATATTATCATGACTTTTAGGAAAAGATTGATAAAATCTCACTTGATAATATAAATATGATCTATATGGTATAAGATGAATACATTAAATATTTATTTGGATTTTAAAGCAATTTCTTTTTTTAAGTACTAAAAACAAGAAAATTTATGAAAGAATTCTGTAATAGTCAGCTAATAAAATGATTTTTCACTTCCATTTTAACATTTTCAAATAAACTGATGACCATTATTTACATAAATTTTCACATTTATTTGGTGATTTTGGAGGTTTCTAACAGTCACAGAGTCATACAAATACTTCACCTTTCCACCAGTTATACCCAGACCATTGTTGTTCAGCTTGAGTTCCTTGAGGGTGTAGCAGCTGGAACTCTTGAGTAGCTCTGTCAGACCTTTCATACCATTTGGACCAAAAGCGTTGTCACTCAGATCCAGCTCAACAAGTTTGGCCTCACACAACATGATAGCACTGCCAAGATATCGCTGAAAGGGAAGAGCAAATAAATTTTCTGTTGTATTTCTGTTGATTTCAAGAAACAAAACATGATAGCACTGCCAAGATATCGCTGAAAAGGAAGAGCAAATAAATTTTCTGTTGTATTTCTGTTGATTTCAAGAAACAAAACATGATAGCACTGCCAAGATATCGCTGAAAGGCAAAAGCAAATAAATTTTCTGTTGCATTTCTGTTGATTTCAAGAAACAAAACATGATAGCACTGCCAAGATATCGCAGAAAGGGAAGAGCAAATAAATTTTCTGTTGTATTTCTGTTGATTTCAAGAAACAAAATCAGTTTATGACCTTTGACCCCCTGTATGCTGAATTTCCATTAGGTGAAGAATGTCCATTAAATACTTGGGCAGTGCATATGACATGTGCGCCATTTTCCATTGTCTGACCATCAGCCTGACCAGTTTGAGGGATGTTCAGTATTGTACATATCATGGAATATACATCTGATACCCTGGCCCATTATCAGTCATCTCTACTGACCCAGCTCTGCCTGGTTGCCTCACGAGTCGAGTGCTGCCTTCCTGGTCACACAAAATAGGATGAAACTGGGTCATATTTTGCTAGCTGAACATACACATCTCAAGGTCAATATCTGTTTTTCATATTTTTTTATAATCTCTGATAAATTTTAAGTTTTTAATGATTCAGCTTTAAAGAAATGTGTTTTATTTTTTCAAATGATGATTTTCAATTTTTATACACCTATATTATCCAGAAAATATTGCAAAAACACTGTAATAGAACTGAACATTAAGATTATTGAACAAAACATCCTAGAGGCAAAACGTTTAGGTAATGAGCATGACCTGTGACATTATGAACTATCATCAACTGGGAGATTCAAATATAAAATGAACAATTTAATTTATATTTAATAATATACTTTTTAAAATGATAGCACATGAACAATGGAGACCAACTGAGGATCAACCGAAACTTACTAAAGCATCAGGAATTTCTGTTTTGAGTCTTCCTGTAAACATGTCACTCCATAACGCTCTCTACAAAAAAAAGGAAACATTCAACCATATGGACAGTATAACTATAAACAAATATTTACTCATTTTTGATAATCATAAGTCAGATAAAGCTGCCTCTTTTCATGAATGTTGTAGGTCCTTTTGTAGGAATGGAAGAAATTTCCATTTCACTGATTTTATCGATGTACTGTTAATCAAATATAAAAAACAAAGTGACCAGATAATCAGCTGAGTTTATCTAATATGTGCTATACTTTTGTATTTCTACGACTCAGAATGTTCGGATTATTTTTCTGAATAAATCTTATGTGAATTAATCCATGACTTATAATACCCAAATGAATGACAGAGAAAACAGAAAAGTTTCATGTTTAAACTGTGCCAGGGTTGGGTCATGAAGAAGCAGCTGTACCTAGGTAAAGGTACTAGTACTTTGTTCAAGGTACAGGACTTTCATGAGGTACAGGTACTTTAGAACCCAAGAAATGGTAGAGATGTCATGGGGTTCAATTTAAAGACATTTGAATAAATAATGAATAGATAAAGTTCCTATATATATACAAGACAAATATCCTTTTTCAGCATCATACATGTACCTGGAAATCACTATACCTGGTACATACTGTGGTTGCCCTTTTCTTCGTGAGGGTTTCAAATTGGCAATATTTGCAAAACAGGAATTACCACGAAAATAAAACCATGAATGAGAGAAAGCAAGTTGAAAACAGAACCTTGATATGTAATATAACACTGCAATTTAAATGAGTAATATTGTTTGATGATACCATATGTCCCCATCCAATTATTAAAAATTTACGCACATATAATTCAATATAATATAATTTTTATAATAATTGATAGCTTTGCTTTTTAATACAGTAAGATTGTGAAAATGGAACCTTTGTGAAACAATGTTAAAGTTGAAATCGCAAAATTTTAACACAGCAAATATATAGCCAACCACATTATACTTAGTGATAGGTACAGGTACCAGGTCCTTCCTACCCATGACATCCAGGTACAGGTAATCTGAATGTGTACACAGGTAAACGTCAAAGTTCCTTGCCCAAGCCCTGAACTGCGCTTTAAAGCCTTGATAAAACTCCCGGACAAAAAGAAAGTTACCTGAAACTCTGGGTGTGTCTGGAGTGCTTTGGCGATGGCTTTTGCTGCATCAACACCAAGTGTGTTTCCTTCTAAATTTAATGCTTTCAGGTCACTACATTTGTTTATTGCCTCAACAATCTCAGCAGCTGAAAAAGATTGTTATTCAATTTTTAAAAGTCATATTCCTAAAGTATTCAAAACACATAGTGACAGAAATCACAGAATGAATGGTGATGAATGAACAGGAAAAAAAAATTCTACATGAATGAACCTCTTAAAATTTTCACGATAAATTTATAAACAACCAACAGGCTATAAATGATCATATATACTTTCAATAACTTGATCTTCAGTTGCAATTAATATTAGGGCTATCTTGAGTCCAACAATGGATTTCAATGACTGAATGTGTAAAACCAAAGCTTAAGGAGTAAAATTTATTATTGAGCACTTTCAAAATGTATATAAGTCTTAAGGACAATTCTTCATCTTGGCCAAAATTTGATATGCCATCAACTCTGTTAACCATTTGATTTTGTCTGGCACCATTTTGTGTGTGTGTGTATAGGGGCATTGATTTTCCGCGATCACAGAAAAACGGAGGAAATCACGGAATTGGCAAAGCTGCACGGAATTGCTCTTGTGACAATAGTCACCCAAGATGTTGGATGGCATATAGCAACAACAATCTACAATTTTATTTTGTTACAACTAGTTCTGTTTCAAATTCACTGAAAGAAATGAAAGATGTTTTATCAATTTAATGATAATTTACACATGTAATAAATTTAAAATAATATTTAATTTGCATGCCTTGATTTTGAATTTCAATAAAATTTACAAAAGTCCCTTTTCATGCAAAAAATCACTTAATATATGTAATTATATTAATTAAAAAAAAACGGAATTCATCAATTTGAAAACAAAATTTTGCAAAATTTAAAACGGAAAATCAGTGTCCCTATGTGTATATATACAAGCGTTTCTTTCGAAAAACAAATTTTTGGAAATTCGGTCGGGGTCTAGGGCCAATTTCGTACGACAGGTAATGATTATATCCATTAAATTGGATTTATTGCAGAATTTGATAGGCAAAACCAATTTTAACCTGTTTTAAGGACACTTGTGTGCCATTTTTTCCAACAAATTCATGTGTGGCCATAAGAAAGGACAATTCTAACGTCATCCTTATCAAGGTAGCACTCCATATAAGATTTTGGGAGGGAAAGGTAAAATGACATTGCCATAACTGTAGCTTATTTAGTTTCTTTAACAGCTCTGAGCCGGCGTTAGTGCGGCACACACATAACCCAGTCCGTTTTCTTTTCTTTGACTCCATATCTCTGACAAGTGACACCAAGACGACTGTATTCGATTGGTGTTCTTATTGACAGTAAAATTGAAATGATGAATAAGCTTAATAACGGTGAGTAACACAATAACTCTCTTGGAATGAACTGTATGTCGAGGCCCGCGTGCTATGGCCTGGCATCTATACTTTCTTGAGCACAAGCATGATACCGCACCAACACTCTTGCGAGTAAACTGCCAAGTTATCTGGCCTGACATCCCAAGCTGACGAACTATGCTTGCTAGAGAATTAGTACAAACGAGACGGTTCAATTTTTTAGTATTTTTAGTATTTGTAGATTCCTGATGGCCCAGGTATTAAAATTAGTGCAAAAAAAAGATGTTAAAAAGAAAACTTCTCCTTTCGGTTCATATAATTATTTCTGAATTTATATTACAAATATATTACATGTGCAACACTAAGAGATAAATAAATTTAACAATCCAGGGTGATAAGGACAGAAATGTCCTAGACATTCCATGCATTTGTCATGAATAAATAAGCTGTCTGAATGAATTCTTACTCAAACTGATCATGATTGACTGTATAGTAGAATTTCACATTTGTTTTTCAAATGGTACAAATTGTAATCATAAAACCCAGCAACTTGATGCCTAACATTGATAGGTCCAGATGAAATAGATTTTAAAACAGGAGTCATGAGCTGTTGGTCACTGTCTTTATAATAATCTGGATACTGTATAACTGCAAATATTGCGGTGTAGGCTATGCATCTATTTCCATGGATATCTCCGGAAGGGAGACTGCACAAGAGCTAGGGGTACATAGTGTAGACCAGTAAATGTCATGGTCCATATCTTAAGTTTACTTGCCTCATGAGGTATTTGTTGTTGATGAAGACATGTAATTTTTAATAACATTATACACGGATTATACACTATACATGGACATATAATATTGGGAAGTATTATAAAAGTGTTTGTCTTTTGCTTGTTTTTTTTTATAATTATTTTGATACTGGTATATCCATGCTGACTGATCTGCTGTTTTGCAACTTTACAATTAAAAACAATTAGGGGTGAAGTAAAGTAAGATCAAATTGTTCTTCAAGTCAGTTCCAGTACCATTTTATATGATTTTAAGCAGATCCACGTAACATATTGGAAGTCACACTTGGTTATAAAATATGTTTTGTAATAACTTAACAAGTGCCTTATTTTCTTTTAAGTTCTGATAAAATGCAGTCAGTTTTGGTCAGTTCTGGTAATATGAACTCAGTTTCGGTCAGTTCCTGTGAAAAGTTGAGCCCCAAACGAGGTATGGTTGATAATACACAAGTGCTCTTGGGTACACTGCTCAGCCACTTACCCGGGGTATATGGAGCCTGGCGTTGCGCCACTAGCTGAAGTTACCATACTTTTGGCCTGACAACAGGAACAGCCCAGTACTAATAAATTAGGGTCACCACTTGGCTTAACCACCTGACTGCAGGCCTTTGTGACTCATAATTACAAAAATTCATTTGATGTGTTTACATGCTTGAAAAATATTTAAGAAATACAAATAAATTTTGGTTCCCCATTTTAAATTTCAGAAAAACAAATTTTCGGAAATTCGGCATTCAGAAATTTGGCGCTCTACTGTATATGAAAGTTCATAATCATATCTAATTAGTTATTTAATTCTGTATACAAATTAAGGCATTTTTTTCTGTATAGGCATTTAATGATCCAAACTATGTTTGTAGAGTAGTTCAAGTCTTTGCATATATTACACCTTCAAGATCCGGTAATTTCTGGTACAATCTCACGTAAACCCACTGGCACTGGCACAAGGACTGCAATATGGGCGATAATAAGTGAACACACTGTGTGGCCATAAGAAAGGACAATTCTAACGTCATCCTTATCAAGATAGCTCTCCATATAAGATTTTATCAATTTAGACATTTTATTCAATGTATTTTATCCACTAAATGCTCTGATTTAATCGTTAAATTTTTGTAATGAATTTTGAATGGGTGCCAGCAATGAAAATGCCGACACACTCGACACTCATGGCTTTGAGAACATGGACTTACCGTCTGCTTCCGTGTCTAATTTGAAGCTTCTCCCAGCAAAACTCAGCACTGACGTCGCTTCAACAGTTGTTTTAGCGAGCTGTGCTGTAACCGAGTCGACATCGGAGGTTGTCATTTTAACTTTTTTTATCAAATCTTGACCCGTAAATTTGACGAAGCTCAAACTTGGTGACTGCGCGCCGCCGGCAGATGGCGCCCTCAGCTCAATGAAATTTCGTATCACGTGATGTAAACAGCGCCACATGGCTTCGTTGGTGAATGTGGGCCGCTGGCGTGAAAAGCAAACAGCAGCCTGTAACTAATTACTTACGTGCATATCAGTGGGTTCGTCTTAATGAGCTGATAGTTATAGTAATCTTATTAAATAATAGGTCATATTACGCTTTAGCCCATAAGAATGGACACCTCAATAGCTTATTTTTGGTGATCGGCGCAATGTGGTCTAAAAAAAAAACTTTAAAAAGCGTCGCCGTCGCTTTATCCTGCTAAATTGACAACCCACACTGCTAGGAGCAATTTTAGGACATTTTCAATATGCTGTACAGATGTTTTTACAGAATATTTGCCAAAACATGTTGAAACATTTTAAAAAATCATTACGAAAACTTTTTTTTAAATGTTACATATTTTTATTTTATTTTAATGTGATTAAAAAATGCATTAATATAAATTCTAACAGTATCTTTAATTTATAATTACATCTCTGTCAAAGTAATGTCTGTATGAAAGAAATATTTCCATTGCATTCATTGAATGATATGACCGAGAAAGTTTTTTCATTTTTAAAATGTAATTCTTGAATTTAAAAAATAATATATGTTCTGACAAATTATAACAGCATCAAAACTATTAAAACATTCAGAAGAACAAACGAATTAAAAAAGTTATTTTGAAACCATGCACTTCAGTGTTTTTAGTATATTTTAAAAACATTTGAATAACATTTTTGTCCTAACTGTGAATGGGGCGCGGGAACAAAGCTGGAGCGTAATATGCAAGCCTGACTTATCATTTAATAAGAATAATAGCTACAAGTGTTTTTTATTACAGATATGGCCGGTACTCTTATTAAATTCAAGACCTTTTAATAAGGTCACTCTTCTTAAGACCTCATATAGCCTCCCCCCTGTTTTCCCTTCTGCATCAATGCAAGATTGAGGTTGCCAAAAATTAAAAAAAAATAAATAAATAAATAATAAAGTAAAATGAAAATAAAGTTCCGTATATCGGTACCTTCAATAAATTGTTTACACATCGTGATCCTTGCAAATTGCGCTGACGCATAATTTTTTCATGTGCATTTATATATAAGCTGCCCCTGATTGCAGATTCAGTTGCTGAAGCTCCAGTCACGTGGAGGTTATATACACTCTCACTTGTTCCCACCATTATGTCAACATGACTTATCATATATACATGTATATATAATATACGGATCACCCGAAACGCGTGTTCTCTTTTTTTTTTGTGGATTCGCGAGCGGTCCTTATACCGTGACCATGCACAGCACGCGGTACGTATCTCCCTTCACGCGGACTGACGCTGACCTGTGGTCTTCTATAATATAAACGTTTCTATTTGTGAATAATAATTAAAAATCAGTCAATTTCTGGAAAAATTCTCTACGTATGTATTTGACCCTGACTAGGCCGGGTATACCACACAGTGCAGCACACATCGTTAAAATCCCTTAATTGATTATTCTGAAAATAAAAATAAAGATGGTGGCAAAATCGGATTAGAAGTTGATAAAGAAGTAACTGTCGACGACTTTAGAGTTGCAAAAAAATTTTAATGAGCTTTTTTCACAAATGTTGCCTCAGAATTAGTGGAAAAGTCTGAAACAGAATCGAGGTTTAGAGCAGAATTAGAGAATGTACATTAGTGGTTAATTAATATAATAAACTATCTTTACACTTTGGCAAAACTGATGTAATTTAAACGATGTAATTTTGCACTTGACTCTGTGTAACACTGCATAATCTGCATGACACCTAGCGCCATATCGTCCCTCTGGCATAGCGACCAGATTACTGGCGCCAGAGTGTCATTACATCTAAGTCTGAGGAACGCATTATAAGGCCTTATGAAGATGCAAATATTTTCGTCATTTCTTACAACGCTTCATGGCCTACAGGTACACTGTCAATAAACATAAACCAGACCAATCGTTAGCATTTTTGTGGATTTTCTAATAATACAAAACATGAGCGAGAAAAGTTCCGTTTTAACCCAGCATATTGGTAAACCCCTTGGCGTGTTTGTTGAATTTATGCCCGCATGAACACAAGCATGGCTCATACGGTTACAGGACGCAGGCAGCTTGCAGGCGATGCAGGAAATGACCCGTATCCATGGAGACGGTGTTTCAGTTTGGGTTGTGAGCTCACATGAATACTATTGTGTAATTTTTTAGAATACTATTGAGATAATGGGCCGTTTACCACAATATGAATGCAACCTGATGAAAGACCACTGCGATACATTTCCTAGATATATATTGTTTAACGACTCGAGTTGGCTTACCAGCCCAATTATCCGATTGCCTACTGAGTCGTGTTGTCACATGCAAAATGACACGTTGATCCGACCAGCATTTGAGAAAATGAATCGTAATAAACTGTTAAATGTCCATGCTTATAAAGACATTTTCTGACTAAAACTTTGGCAACAAAAATATTATACTGTCAACCGCTGTAAACATATTTTTAGTTTGTCATTTTACCACTAATTTTGTAATTTACTGTAATTCAAAATGTATACTCTTATAACAGCAACAGCTTCAAACAATACATGTATTCTAGTTGAAATATGTTTAGCATGTCATAAAGCTGTCAACCGTATCCATGCACGCGCACATGGTCTTGCAATGAGGACATTCAACTTTAGTGTCCATATTACTCAATACTACCTGTTAAGATTTTTAAAAAGTATCAAAACCATATTCAATAATTTAATTAGATGACAATGTTTTAAAAGTTCATCCCTTGGTTCCCAAAACGAGAAATTTCATTAGCTCTTCTTACATAATTTCCCATATTTTTATGGATATATGATTGAAATGGGATGTTTCAGCGCAGTATCATTATTTCTAACATATAATTTTTATATAAAATAATATACAAATATCTAGGGTGAAAATAGCTACTTTGCATGTAGATAGCAGCCCTTAGAGTGGGAATTTCTGCCATTTGAGCTGGACTATGCAGCCGCTGATTAAGCAATATCTAGCAGGCTGAAGTATACAGTGATATGTATTATTACGGTTTTACCCCCTCCTTGTGTTTTCATTATAGGCTTCTTATAAGTACTGACTGAAGACATCATCTTCAAAGAAGAAGGTTTTAAGATTAATCTCGTGCCCCCCTATTTTCCTTGTTTTTTTCTCTGTATTATTATTCATTGCATGTAAAAAGGCCTAACAGATCGAGTATTGATATCTCGGAAACCATTATCATAGCAACTGCTTAGATCTGGAGTCTCCATTTTCCTTGACCTCACATAGCAAATCATGGTGATGAAGGTATCAGTGTAATCGCTTAATTGACTACTAATACCTTCTCCTATACCCCTCTGGTAAGCCATGGTATATAAACACCCTATAACACACGCCTTCATAGACTCAATGGGGTTATCCGTTCTACTTTTGCCTGCCGCCTATGCAGTACCCATTACTCCTGGCTATAGAGGCCCCCCCCCCCCCCCCCCCCCCCAGCATGACTACTGCACTGACCGTCCGGGGCCTCCCGAAATACCGTCCGAGGCACCAACACTGGCAAACTGGAAGCAACGACAGAAAGAAATTCACTTTATATGCAATAAAAGTTTATTTCATAAAGATTTGTTAACCCTATGCGCGTAACGCAACCCATCATATGTCCTAATTGACATGAGTTTGAGATAAACAATGCGAACTGCATATTATATAATATATAATATAATCACTTATACTGCTGCAACTGGGGCCTTGCCTAAAGTTACTACAGATGTTAGCACTCAAAAGTTCAGGCAATTATATGTGATTTAAAGGGTTTTAATTTTTTAAAAATAAATTATTATGATAGTGGGTTATAATCATTATTATTACTAGTATGAATATGATTGTGATTACTACGCATAATAAACTAATTCTAACAAAAATGAATCTAGGGACCCATTGGTCTCTACGCTAAAATGAATTTGTCTGTAAGGATATCATTATGAGCGTTTTCAAAATGTGGGTTCTGTGACCTTGACCCTTAATTGTGACATTAAACCTGAGATCTTACTATCCTTGAACTTCATCCATTTTGCTTTTCATAACAATCTTTTAAAAAAAGGTGGGTCCAGTGACCTTCACCTCTGACCAGGTAATCTCAGAATCTACCGATTTCTTCCACTTTTGGCAGTTAAGCATTTATGTGAAAGATGGAAGGTTTGTATGAAAAGTTTGATCCATCCACAATCTTTTTAAAGATGTAATTGGTCCTGTGACCTTTACCTTTGACCCCGTGACCTCCAAATCAAAATAATTCTTACTTTAGCGGTGGGCCATTAATAAATCAAGTTTGAAGCCAATCTGTCTATCAAAACCGGGTTTATCGTCGATAAACTAATTTATGAATAGATGGACTAGGGGACCATGACCTTGCTTGAGTTGTTAGCCCTATATAAATAAAGTTTGAAATCCACATGTCAATCGAAACTGGAGTTGTCATCCGGAAACAAAATTGTGGACGGACAGAAGGACAAGCAGACGGACAGGGTGACCACCTTAATTATGATCAATAAACACACCAGGTTTCAGGACACTAGATGAAATCATAGTTGAGAAACTGACATGTTTGCTGTCGTTGGATGGTCGAGATCGAGATCGATCGATCGATCGATCGATCGAGAGAGAGAGAGAGAGAGAGAATAGACACAGGTGGCACCACCTGTTTCGGGAACTGACAAAACTAGTCATGGTCAATAATCAAGGCAAGATTCATGGAATCCATGCATTCATTATCAAGATATTTGAGGTTTTGTATCAAATTTTTAACTAGAAAATGGGCAGTCGACAAGCAACTACAGGTATCCGCCAAATCAAAGGGGCATGGGTAAAGTGAGACATTGAATGTTCCTCAAACAAAGCAAACGGACGGATGGACACCACACGAAAACGATTGCAGATGGCGACACCAGTCTTAAGTACTAGATGAAGGTATCCAAGATCAATGGACCTGCACAATTTCAGGCCAATACTGCAAACCATTTAGGACTGAGAAAAGGGCATCAACGTAGTCTACAAAAACGGGAGGTTGGTGCCGCCACCTGTCTGGTCTACAAGATGGATGGTCATGCAGATTTCAGTCCAGTGCATTGAACCACTCCTGTGATAGGAGTGATTTTTACCTAAAGCAAACGGATGGATTGATGCCACTAAAATACGATTACAGATGGCGCCACCAGTCTTAAGTTCACATGTGACCAAATAATTATGCTGGGTTTCGGAAAGATCTATCCAAAGGTCTCAGAGTTCTCCAGAATAAAAAAAACATGGCAGAGGAACACGCGTGAAATTAAAAATAATATCTGCAAAACTCGATTTTGGAAGATACAAATATTCTGGGGAGGTACTTACAAGCCCCATAGCTCGGATTTTATAGGTCGCAGTGACCTTATTACAGGTTCCCAGGGAGATTTTTATTGAACTTCCGGAATTTGAGCCTTGCTAACGGACGGAAGACTGACAAAGTGCAATACCTATACCTCAGTTGGCTTTCAGTCAGCCGAGCTTAAAAATGTATAACTTATTTATTTTGTGATGTTAATTATGGTCTTCTGAATATATATACCCTTAGCAACCTCTCACCTTTTGATCTTTTGATCACTAATCACCTGCTCTACTGATGCCCAGTCTGTCGATGACATAATTGATTAGCGGAGTAACAAGTAAATGTTTACATATTTTTTTACATATTTATATATTTAATATATATTGCATTATAATATGTAACGTGTATATGCATTAATATTATTATTATAACCTATATATTCATATAAAACCTGAACTTCAACTACGTTTATATTTGAATACATCATGACTTTATTTATTTTTAGTGGAAGAAGGCCTGCAGGCGAACCTGTGCAATGGGATATACATCAGGTATAATGCTTCCATGCTGCACTGATAATTTTGAAGTACATATGTGACATGTATATGTAGAAACATCTATGCTGAAATATGTCATGGATATACACAACACAACAAGTTCCGCTTTTAGCCTTGGTATTGAGTCACACCTATTCATGCATCCTGGCAATGGAGCTTTCTCCCCAGGTCAAGGGTACCTAATGTGCCACATGTATCCGGACCACTGGCTCTTACAGACTGAAACTTACCACTGGCTCTTACAGACTGGAACTTGACCTGTTGGCGAATCTGAAATGGTTGGCAGTCTGCCAAAGTTATTTATGGAGAGAGAGCGTAACTTGCCCTATTGTAAAATCTGACACAGTTGGCAGATTCTAGACGTCTAGACGATGTGTCTAGACACATCGTCTAGACGTTTAGACTGTATCTGGACACCAGGCAGAGCCAGATCAGTTTTTATGGTGATGTCTGGACTGCACCTGGGTGCACTGATTGACCTCTTGACTTTGCAGGTTGAAGCTTACCATGCTGCCAAATCTGTTTTCAAACACTGAGAGTCTTTTTTCAATTGGCTACCCTGTTTTTTAAAGCTGCGTTTACCTATATATATATTTTTTATAAAACTGACATAACAATACAATAGAACAATTATTGTAAAGTTTAAAACAATCAGCTAAACGGTTTCTTAAAAAAAAACAGTGTATAAGCTAGAAGATTCTAAACTAACATTTTTGCTTGTAAAAACAGATCAATATGTAGGTCGCGCCACCAACACCTCAATTTAGATATGACTCATGTGACAAAAAAATGGCATCAAAAATTTGTTGATGACAGCTCCAGCTGTTTCTGAGATTTTAAGTTTAGTATGCTTTTTTGCATAGATGACTAAGTTAAACCTCCCGTAACTCGGCCAAAAAATCACCGAACTGGAGCCATTCAAACAAATTTGCGAGAGATTGTTCTAGGGATCATTTCTGTGAAATACTGGACAATTTGGCTGGACAGTTTCGGAGAAGATTTTTATATATTTTTTAACCTTTTCTGTATAAAATCTAAGAAAATCTCCGAATCAAAACCATTTAAACAAATTTGAATTATCAATATCTAATTAAGGATCATACATGTGTGAGATTAAAGAATTTGACCCAGTGCTTTTTTTAGAAGAAGATCTTTGTAACCACTGAGCAGATATGGACTGCTATAACATTTGACTATATTAAGCTTCAGATAACTCGGCCAAAAGTTATTGTACAGAGACAATATGAACAAACTTAAGAAAGCACTACCCTAGGAGCATTTCTGTGCAATATAAAATCAATTGGCTTAATGCTTTCAGGGAAGAAGTTTTTTGTAGCCCTCTGTGTGCTTCGGGCACCGTTGACTCCGTACAAAAAGACCAATGCACGTGGCGCCACCAATACCTCAATTTCAGATATGACTCAAGTGACCAACATTAACATAAAATTTGATGATGGTAGCTCCAGCCGTTTCTGAGATTGTAATTTTAGCATGCAGATGACTAAGTTCAACTTCCTGTAACTCGGTCAAAATTTACCGAACTGAAACCATTCGAACAATCTTGAGAGAGAGTGTTCCAGGGAACATTTCTGTGAAATATTGGACAATTTGACTGGACAGTTTCAGAGAAGATGATTTTTAAAGGTTTTTAAGCTTTTTCTCTATAAATTCCAAATTAATCCAGATACCCAATAATAAGCTCTAGAGCACCAAGCTTCACATGTGACCAATTCTCACATTTAATTTGGAGCTGTTAGCTCCAAGGGTTTCTGACTTACAGCCATGGACGGCGGACGGCCAGCCATGGACGGCGGACGCCGCGCCATCGCAAAAGCTCACAGATTCGCTAATAAATAATAACCGGTGGCCTAATATTTAACTTACATTTTGGATTATGTGGGGGCCAGACAAAATTTGAGCTTTTTATTACAACTAGGCCTACAGGCACCTGTGCACAGTTTGGGAGTATGAATGGAGGTTTATTTTTTAAATTTAATATTGATCCTCTTATGTCCTGCATATCTACCTTAATCATTATGATTTCAGCAAAATGTCCATTTTGACCTGCAAGTTTCGGACTAGGACATTTAAAAACTAGGATGTATCGGGATATGTTCTTTCTGCCAGGGAGGATTATTGGAACAGATGAACGGACAACTTGGCAGCATGGTTTCTTAGAACATTTTAAAATTTTTTTTAGCTTCATCCTTATAAAATCTAAGAAAATGAAGTCAGCCGAGAAATAAGCAAAATCCGATAGAATTTTTAGATGACTAATTGTTTGCAAAAAAATTTGTGATGCTAGCTCCTGTCTTTCTTGAGATAGCTATGACGCACAACGGACAACGGACGATGCCACACCATTGCATAAGCTAACAGATTCATTAAAAATGCACACCAAGTTTTTTTAACAGTTTAAAGATACAGTTCCAATAGTACTAATCTGGATATTCTGCGTCTAGACGATGTCTAGACACATTATCTAGACACCAGACAGAGCCAGGTCAGTTGCCATAGTGATGTCTTGACCCTACCTTGTTGAACTGATTGACCTCTTGACTTGGCTGCTGAAACCTGGCATGTTGTTAAATCTGCTTTCAAACACAGAAAGCCTTTTTCAATTGGCTACACTGCTTTTTTAATGCTGCACTTACCCAATCTATTCTTATAAAACTGGCACAACCCTACCATAGAATAATTATTGTAAAGTTTAAACCAATCAGCTCAACAGTTTCATCATAAAACATTGTATAAGCTAGAAGAGTCTAAAATTACATTTTTGCTTGTAAAAAAACAGAACAATGTAGGTGGCGCCACCAATATCTCAATTTCAGTTATGACTAATGTGACAAACACTGGCATAAAATTTGGTGATGATAGCTCCAGCCGCTTATGATTTTAATTTGAGTGTGCTTCTTTGGATAGATGACTAAGTTCAACCTCTTGTAACTCGGTCAAAAATCACCGAACTGGAACCATTCGAGCAAACTTGAGAGAGATTGTTAAAGGGAACATTTCTGTGAAATATTGGACAATTTGGCTGGTCAGTTTCAGAGAAGAAGATTTTTAAAGATTTTTAAGCTTTTTCTCTATAAAATCTAAATTAATGCAGATACCCAAAAATAAGCTCTAGGGCACCAAGTTTTACAAGTGACTAATTCTAACGTAATTTGGAGCTGCTAGCTCCGACCGTTTCTGACTTACAGCCATGGACGGCTGATGGACGACGCCGCGCCATCGCATAAACATAGGTTCGGTAAAGCGTCTGTATGCATGGAACGGATACCCTTTTGCTAGTGTGGGTGTCTTGAACGGCGTCTTAGGGCCCCGGACAATCCAGGTTTGTCCCGGACGGTAATTAGTCACTAAAGGCTCACCCTTGTGTTATAAAGCACTGGCTCAGGATGACTCTTGGCATGGGTCTGAGTGGGACTCTAACCCATGAATAACCTTGCCGTCACAAGTCCATTTCTCATACCATAAAATGTAAATAAACAGCTGAATATACACATGAAAATCTTATTTATTGACAAATGGCATTACATTTTATATACATATTTCCTACATCGACATCATAATGTTACAATCAAACTCTCACTGCATCATCTTCATCTCGCTTCACAGACATTCAAAGAAGTCGGTTTATCACTCATTATGTCTCTATCACCATTACTTCTGACACTGGTGTGTCCATTAGGTAACATTATATAAACTTAACTGTACTCATATGAACACATTTATTTTAAACATGTCAATTATGTTTTTCCACCATGCATATTCATGTAATATCAGCATGAAGATTCCGATAATTCATCATGAATATCCATTTTTATAAACAAATCCCAAAAAAATTACGCAGCTGAATCACTATATTTTAAATATGTATAAATCTTTCTCTGGCAATTATCTTATCAAGAATATGCTACATGTATTCATATTTTTCCTGTTCTGAACATCTGCATTTCATTTAAGCCTGTGAAGCCACAGCAAGATATGAATACATACAATACCATGATATCAAAAAGCATGTTACTCATTTTCAAATAGCATTTTTATTATCTGTTTAAGGCATTCCCGTAAATCACCAATAATTATGAAATGTTATTTCACAGGGCGATATCTATATGATAATTAAACATTTACAGAGCTGCAGGAGAAAAGGATTTAAATATTCTACTGTCATCAACCGCTAAAAATGGCTTTATGTATCCTTTTATTCTATTAATGCTCAAATAATTATTCTTTGAGAGGTAGAAATTATGAATAAATAAAGTTGCAGTTTTAAACAAATACGGAATATTCATCTACAAAACAATACATCTGCATCATCAGCATGTAAAGACAATTAATGTGAACAGACAGCTGGTTGACCTGAATGATTGAAGATAGTCAGTCTCAGTTATTGTTCTGCCTTCTGTGATGTATTGTACAATACAAGCATCTCGCAAATGTGTTTTCATATCCGATAATCTTGTAAACTTGTCAGCTTAAATAGGACTAATTTACAGCAAGAGTAAAATTCACTATTACTGCAGATGTAATATGTCCACTGTTTTTCATAAATGTGCACATTTTACTATTGGCAGCCATTTTTGAAAGCAGTTATCAGCAATGATAATTTATAATCACAACTAAACAAGAACGCAAAAAAACAAGCTTTGTTCAATGGTCAATGGAAAGCAGAAGAGGGAACTGGATTTTATTTTGAACGGGTGAACATACAACAAGGCAATTTAAGCAACAAACAAGATTTTCACGTATGCTGCATAATATATTAACTGACAGGTTACTCTTGTTTTAATATGGACCAACCATGCAATTTACAATGAATAAAAGTTACATGAAGCCAGGGGAAACAAGAAAACCACAGTATTTGTAAAATGATAGAATGAATTAGTTTGAGCTACTAAGCTCAACAAATATATATATATATATATACATATAGTTATTTGTGCTCTGCTGCTTGTTGGAAGATGCTTAAACAAAGACAGCAGTGGTATCACTGTAACAATCCATACCAAAATATTCCTGTTATTCCTCACATTAAAGTAAAAAAAGGCTGACTTACAATTCTTCATCAGTAGAAGTTCTATTAAAAATTCCAATTTTAGTGTATGAAGCATTTTTTCTTAAATTAAGATGATAGTGATGGCTAAAATATGTTGTCTGACCATTTAGTTATAAATTATATCCTCCATGTGGACAATTTCTTAGGCATTTAAATGGTAAATGAGAATAAATTATAAAATTACACAGTTTCAAGGGCAAATGAAGGGAAGCCAGGACAAATAAAAGTATGAAAATGATATTTTGCTGACATTATATGTTTAGGTGAAATACATTATTATTACCAATATTTTTATTTTAAATAACCACCTCTTGATTCATGAGGATTTATGATTTATTCCAAGTCCTGAAGAGAGTCCTGCTGATAAATTATAGCTTAAAATGTAACTGCTGCTGAAAATAACCCACACTGATAGCAACATGTTAAGTGACATAAAGATAATGATTATTTGATGAGATAATTATTCTGTGCTGAGCTCTGGTCCTCAGGCCTTGCTGGTTACTACTGTTTCTCCATCATCATCATCATCACCTTCTTCCTTGCCGGTCAACACTTCTCTGATGCGTGCCACTGTGCCATCATCATGTATCACCCGTTTGCCTGAAAAAAAAAAAACACATTCCTTGAACAAGGGATGTTTGATAAACAATGTTTTCATGATAAGTGTGACACTCAAAAGATCCCAGATTAGTATAGCTGAGCTAGTATTATATTATAAACTTTATTTATTTTTCATGGATTGTACAACTAATATATAGCAATAACTAATATGAGGCATTCTCTATGGCTTGGATGTTGGCGCTCGGTTGTCTGTAAGGGTTGAGGAAACCAGAGGACCCGGAGAAAACCACCTGCCTTGGACGGGCCACTACAACCCACTCTCATAGCCACACCTGGGATCGAAACCGGGTCGCCAGCAGAGAAGGCCGAGCGTTTTACCACTCAGCTATCTAGGCCCCTGTTAACCTGAGACTGAATGAAACTGGCCTTTTCTTACCCTTCAAGTGGAATCAGATATCAGTTCCACAAGACAAGTCTCCATTGAACACTACAGCTTAATAACATACAGCACTGTCTCTGATGTTCAAATGAAATAATATGCTAGTTTTGCCTAGTTATTTTTTTATGCTGGATGTTAGGTTTGTCTGGTTAATTTTATTTTATGCTGGTCTTATTGGACAACAGGGCTAAACATTAAGGTAACTGCTTGCCTTAGGTAAATGAAAATTCCAGAAAATGGTGGTAAGGCTACCAAAAGTCTTCTCCAACTTGCCCACATAAACCCTTACCCATAGACCTGAATCTGACTTAATCCTCAATTAGCCATTTTCATTCTTGGTGAAATGAAATTGTATTGGAAATACATGTACATATTTATCTAAAATTTCCATTAAGTTTATCTGTACAAATATTACAGAGAAACATAATTTCTAACATGTAATAAAATATGCAATACAATCATGAGAAACACACTTTGGCTGTGATCAGATTTTTGTATGGCAAGTAAAAGTTCCTGCAGGGCAAATAAATATTACATTCCTGACTGGGCAAGTACTTTCAAAGTTTATTGTCAAACCCTGGACATGAAAACTTTTTAAGGCTGGTTGAAGTGCTGTGGCACCAGGTACCCTGTACTTGGCATGTACTTAACATATACTTTAACACCTAAGCCCATCTTTATTCAGTTAATATTATATCTTAAGTACAAAGAAGGAAATATTAGATTAGTTTAACTTTACATCCACTGACTACCATACTTTCTAATCAAACCAAAAACTGGTAAACAATTTAATACAGACCCCATGAATAAAAGACCCTAAACCAGCCAGGGGTCATCCAAATATTTTGCGTTTCAGTTGGGAGAAGAATCCTCCATTGTCAGACTCTACAGTGCCTTTGGTAGCTTTCTCCTGGGCCCCACTCTTTCCTTCTTTGTCTGAAAAGAGTCAAGAGAGGGCTCAGGGAAAGCTGGTCCCATTTTATATCAACAAAACAAGAGAGGGCTCAGGGCAAGCTGGTCCCATATTTTATCATCAAAAC
The DNA here is from genome assembly GCA_026874595.1 of Sipunculus nudus. Taxonomy (NCBI): domain Eukaryota; kingdom Metazoa; phylum Annelida; class Sipuncula; order Golfingiida; family Sipunculidae; genus Sipunculus; species Sipunculus nudus. The sequence continues at coordinate 26,596,842 of CM049315.1, forward strand.
AAGAGAGGGCTCAGGGAAAGCCATTCCCGTTTTTGTCAACAAAACAAATTCTGATGATATAAAAAGTTGTTCTATTCTTGTTTTATGAGTAGAATGGTTTCTGTGCACGGAAAGGCTGTAAATAACTGTAAATTACATTTAACTGCCCAAATTCTGTTTACACACTGTTTATAACCAGTAAATGGATAAAGCAAAAGACTAATAATGTGGTGTTTTCTCTTAGTTTTAAATGACAGTAACTAGAGCTAGATGGCACAATTTGGATGCGAAGGTTACATACTTCTGATTAAACTGAATACAGTTACCAGCAGTTTACTGATCCCCACTAAGCTGATGTATACATCCTATAAATGACCCTGTGTCTACAGAACAATGCTTTTTGGATAGGGTTCAAGCATCCCTGAAATACATAAGTCAGTATGTTCCCTGATGAAATCTGAAAGTTCTATGACAATTATTTTGACCCTTTTGGGGAGTAACAAGCCAAATGCAACAATGACTAAACATGCACTAGATGTACTGTTTGGACATGAGACAAAATATGTCAAACTGACCACTTCCACTTCAGGGCTAATCAATCACTGATTTTTTCCCCAATCTGAACAATTTTCCTCACATTCCTTGGCTTTCCCCTGACTGGAAAAAGGGAAACTTTTTTTCAGGTTTTTCTCTGATTTCCAAGATGGCCGGGAAACCTTTTGGAGGATATTTCATAATTTTTTATAAACAATTTCAAACATTTGCATTTAATAAATAAATAAACATTTTTTATGGCAATCTGAAAGACCAACTCTACAAGACATGAGAGACTATGTTTTCTGTTAAAAAGTATCGCTGGCTTACCGATATTCCAATTAATAGCCACTGTTTCTCTGATGACCAATATTTTGAAATGTGTGCATTGTGTTCTGTAACATTGTTTTTCCAGATGTATGGGATGATATAGACCAGATACAACAAGTGTCACTTAATGTACAGACCTGTTTTTGTGTCTGTTACTCCATTAATTGAACCATCTGTTCCCTTCTCCAGCTCAGCAAATGCCATTAACAACTGTGTCTGCTCCTTGGATAGCTTACTGAAATAGAAACATCAATATCAACTGAGAAATTGATCAGGATAACTCTCCTTACATAACAATCAACTAGATATGATCATGTTACTTACATAACAAATTGATATTGTCATGTTACTTAAATAACAAACTGATTATGTACTGTATAAAATCAAGTACTGTATAGTTATCTGACATTATCCTCTTGTTGTCTTTTTCACATTTATAGTCAGGATTTTCTCTTTTTTTTTCTCTACCAGTTTAACAGCACAGGTGAATTTAGAATTGCTAGAAAACTGAATACAGCAATTCTCTTGACCAACCAAATAAATGAGGTGGAAAAACAAATGAATTACATTTTTTAATTAATTCAAATTATTATTCTTGACCTGTGGTACACAATTAAAACATGCATGATTTAAACACTGAGAACACTGACTTTATAATTCAATTTCTCAAAAGTAATACATATCTACTACAAGAAATATGTGATTATGGATCAGAAAGTACAAGAAACATGATACTCACGTTGGTACACTGACTTTAACATGGACATAGTGATCACCAAAGCCATAACTGTGGGGGCGGGCAATTCCTTTACCAGCTAGTCTAATTCTTGTATGGGATGACGTACCAGGAGGAATCTGGAAATAAAATTATACAGATATAGAACATGGACTTGATTTTGTATAATGATGATTAACATATTTCACATCAGAGACCTGACATCTGCAGGCTGATGACTATAATATGACTTTGATTTCAGAAATAATGATTCACTTTTCTTGTCATTACTTTTTTTTCTGATAAGTGGTCATTACATGGGAGGGTTTCCAATCATGTGGGGTACAAGTAGCTGATTTTCCACCAGAAGGTCCAACTACCATTAGTGCATAAGCACTGCACAGTAATTAAAAGGGCCTAATCACCTATAAAGCATGTTGAATCAACATAAAAATAGTCTTCTCTTTAAAATAAATTGGTACCTGCCAAAATTTTGCTCTGAAACTGTTGGCTTACTCCTGTACACAAGTGTTAAAAACAGTGGACTGGGCTTGTTTACAGGCATCAACATAAATACAGCGCATGGGATACTGTCATCACCGCCTGGGCTTAAACACCTGTCAATCAGGAGATGCCCAGACTGACTTGGCCCCATAAATGTAATACAGTAGAGCGCCGTTTTTCAGAATGCCGAAAATCCAAATGTCGTTTTTCCAAAATTTAAAATCAGGAACTGAAAATTAATTCGTATTTACAAAATATTTTTCAAGCATGCAAATACCACAAATGATTATTTTGTAATAACGAGTCACAAGGGCTTGTAGCCAGGTGTTTAAGCCTAGTGGTGACCTTAATTAATTAGTTCTGGGATGATATTGTCACCGGACAAAGGTATGAAAACTACAGCTGTTCCCGCAACATAAGGCTATACTCCAGAAAGCGGCTGAGCAGTTTATCCAAGAGCGCTTGTGTGTTTTTAACCACATCTCGTTCGTACATAAACAAGCATAGTTCATCGGCTTAGGCTAGGATGTCAGGCCAAAAGCTCAGCAGTTTACTCACATGAACATTGAAGAGGTATCATTCATTCATACCTTGTTTGAGCAGGTTAAGGTGCGAGGCCATACAAATTAGTAGTTCATTTCCAAGATCAATTGTGTCATCTACTTAGACTCGCTGTTATTCAGCTTATGCATCATTTCACTTTTACTTTTAAGAAGAATATTACTCAAACACAATCATCTTGCTGTATCTTGTCAGATATATGGAGTCAAAATAGAGAAAACGGATGGCGTTATGCTTTAATGATAAGCTGACAATCCTTGACCGGCTCGACAGGGGTGACATAACCTGCCGTCTTCAAGATTTAATAAAAAAATAGAAAATTCTAATAAAACGGAGTCAGGAAGTTAAATATGCGGCGTCGGCCAGGGTATTCAATAAGTTAAAACATAAGTTAGACCTGAAAATGATACATTATCCATTTTAAGGAGTATGCTCTACAATCGTTCAAAAACTTTTATTCCCTTGCCTTTCATTCTTTTTGCGTGTGCTGTATTGGCACTGCCTGTTGGCAGTTAAAGACACTAACCGTGCTTCACAAATGGCGATGTCATTTGACCTTTCCCTCCAGTGATTTTTTTTTAAATAGGGCACGCACATATCCAAAAAACAGGGTAGACTAATCTTTACCAATCCAGCTCTGTAGTAAATCCAATATTTTTACATGCCAATTACGAAGGTCTAAAAGGAACACGGTGTTCCCTCAGTAAAATGGTGTCAAATGAATCATTAGGCTTTACCATCGTACAAACTTGCCACTTGACTCCCGACTGATTTTCCGAAAATTCGATTTTCCGAAAGGAAATCTTGTCCCCCGGCTCTTTCGGAAAAATGGCGCTCTACTGTACATGTTCCTGATGGATGAAATCTTGTTTGGGATCTGTTGCGCTTGCACTAAATGACCTCCAATCATGCGGCATAGATACTGTCAACAGACACGCAGCTTCAGTTTCAAACTGCCTGCACTCTAACACACAAAACTATAACAAAGTATAAAACAGCCAAAAGGGAGGTACTAAGACCATGTGCTTGGACAGTTTTGTCTGGAAACTTTTGTATAAAGCAAAAGTGAACTGAGCGTGTGAAATAATAGGCATAAAATTGCTCCTGATTAAGTTCCTTTAAGCTCACAGATGCCACCTGTAGTGAAAATTATAAATTACTGTTACTGCCAAAGTGAGTTATGGGTAGTAGGATGAACATGGTCAACAGTATAGGGCATGCTTGTTTTAAGCTATGCTGATCTCAATCTGAATCTACTCCAGTCTAATCGAAAATCAAAGGTTTTTTCAAATATTTAAAATTTTATCATTAATTCCTATTCTCTCCAATGTCCTTCTTTACATGAATTATGGTTTACTGAATCATACAGCCCTGAATATGCGCTCCATTTTAGTTCTAAATTTTAAAATTATTTATGTTTAAGAAAGAATTTTAATCCATAAATACAATGAAAGTAACAAATTACCATCACATAAACAAGGGACCCATGGGTCACGGCGCTCAGCTTAAGTTTAAAATTTTTGCAAATGCAAAATATTCTATTTTAATGTTTTTCATTTATATAAGCATATGAGAAGCTAAGAGGAAAGAGGCCCTCCTACTTGGTTGTAGTAAAGTTCTAAATATATGATTGCAAACTAATATTCTGACAAGACTGTCATGAAGAAAAACAGTAAAAGTTTTGAGATACTGTGATACATATGAGAAATTTACAGATGGACAGGCCAGTGGACAGAATGGACTAATACCTTTATTTCACTTTCAAGGGAATAATGCATTTAAGTTTATATATAAGCCTATTATTTAAGCATATCCACTTTTTCCATTAAAATAGTTTTTATCTAATTATTTTTTTTTTAATTTACAAGTTTTATAAATTTGTATTAAAAAACACTGAAAATATAAGTTAAATATTAGATTTCTAAGTTGCAATCATTATATATCCAGAGTGTAGCTCATATTGGGTTATACTATGCATACACATGTATTTTTATTATTTTTAAATCACAAATGTTTAAAAGGAATTTAAAAGAAAATAATGCCACAACATGGCATCTACAAGATTATTCCTTGAATCACTATTAAAAAGTTTTGCACATTGGAGTTTTCAGTACATGCTTAATCTTATTCACCAAAATAAAATAAAAGATTCAGTAAATTTGGTAAAATAAAAACATCTTTTCAAATAAAGTATACACACTGTTGGTTGAATGAGGGACAAACAATATTATTATGCTAATTACAATCTAAGCTATAATTTATTACTGGAATTTATAGTCAGTGGTGAAGTTTTTACTCTTCTCAAGTAAGGAATTACTTCTCTGATGACCATCCACACTTTCATAGCAATATACCACTTTGTGGACAATTAAATGTGCACTTTAATCATTGTTACCCTGGTGGTAAATACAAAATCTAAAATGTAGCACTGCATAGCCAAGAATAAAATGAAATACAGAAAATTATAACATTCATCTAGTTAATGCACCACCTAGGGGGGTGTGCAGGGCAGAGGGGAAGCCTGCTAGTAGTGGCCAAGCTGAGCCAAGGCAGGCTGCCTGGGGTGGGTTACATAATGCAAGTGAAGGCTGTACTACTAGATGGGCTAGATGTAAACAACACTTGACATGGTGTATAAAAACTTGAATAAAAGCTACTCTTTTCAATCAATTCCTTTGGAATTTCAGATTTTAAAAGATTAAATCCTTATGTATATATGCTGTGAAAATTAAATCAACAGTGCTTACAAGGAAAAAACGTGTCACTGCCAAAGTTGGACAAAATGTTAGGTATTGATTTTTTATTTATGCTAATAACTTGAAAAATTTGCAAAATTCAGATCTAATTTTGGGTAAACAATTGAATCTTGATTAAATAAAGTTATATTCCTGAAAAAAGTCTCCACCTTCAGTAATTCTCATCTTAGGAGAGTAAATATATTTCTTGATTTTTTAAAAAGTGCATTATGTTTGGGCTCATAACTTAAAAAAAAAAACACAATACTGACATCATTTCTGGCATGTGCATAGCGAATGTATAGAAAAATATGTATATTATATATGATCAAAGCAGATCAGTGGTTTTGATATTAGGCAGTCTTAAAAGTTTTTCATTAATATCTCAAAGGAATTAAGTCCTAGTGACCAAATTCTTGGCATGATAGGGGATTTTGGAGACATCTAACTGTATGCCAAGTTTAAGGGACTGAGAGCTGAAGCTGCATAATACTAGCTTGATGTAAACAATATGTGACATGGTGCTTGAAAACGTGAATAAAATCTACAGTTATTGATCAACTGGTTTCAAATTTTTGGTGTTAACAGTTGAAATGCTAACAAAAACATGCTTTGAAAATTAAATCCACAGCAGTTACAGGTAAAAAACGTGCCATGGTCAAAGTTGGGCAAAATCTAAGGTACCAATTTTTTATTTTTGCTAATATTTAAAAAAATTTAAAAGATTTTGATCTAATTTTTGGTATACAATTTAATTTGGATTAATAAAAGTAATATTACTGGAAAAAAAGTGCTTAGCTTTAACAAGTTTTGTGTTAAGGGATCAAATTTCTTTCCTGATTATTTACAAAATGCATTATGTTTGGGCCCATAACTTTTTTAAATTATATAATACAAACCTAATTTCTGGCATGTACATAGGAACTATATAGAGGATTATTCATGGTAAATATGAGGAAAAACAGATGAGTGGTTTTGATATTAGGCAGTCCTGAAGTGTGAAGATAGGTTTTTAATAAAAAATTTAGGTTTTTCCTTAATTTCTCAAAGGAACATTGTCGCAAAGACCCAAATTATGGCTTGGTAGGAGATCTTAGAGACATCTAACATTATTTTGGATTCCTAGGTCTTACGGTTTCAAAACGTGCCACATCTACGGAGGGACGGACAGACGGACGGACAGACGGACGGACGACGGACAATGGACCATGACTATAGCTCAGATGACTTATAGTCAGCTGAGCTAAAAATGAGTCCCTGTTGACAAGATTGAGAAATAATGTTTTTTATATGTTGTCTGGTATAAATCTGTGATAGATGTCTTTCAGCAAAATTATTGTTGAAAAGATTTTATTTTTAATGTGTGATTTATATTATATTCTACATAAAAATCAAATAAAAATAGAGCGAATGTAGCTTTCCTTCCAGTAAATAAAGACAGAAGAACTATTTTTAAGCACATATTCAGCCAACTTAATATAAAGTATGGAACATTAATGAACAGAGTGTAAACTTACATTAAGATAAAGTATGGAATATAAATGTATAGCGTGTAGACTCACATTAAGATGGAACATTAATGTACAGAGTGTTAAAAGTACGGAACATAAATGTATAGATTGTGGACTCATATTAAAATAAAATATGGAACATTAATGTACAGCGTGTGGACTTACATTAAGATAAAGTACGGATCATAAATGTATAGATTGTTGACTCATATTAAAATAAAGTATCGAACATTAATGTACAGCGTGTGGACTACATTAAGATGGAACATTAATGTACTGAGTGTTGAAAGTATGGAACATAAATGTATAGATTGTGGACTCATATTAAAATAAAATACGGAACATTAATGTACAGCGTGTGGACTCACATTAAGATAAAGTACGGATCATAAATGTATAGATTGTGGACTCATATTAAGATAAAGTATGTAACATTTATGTACAGAGTTTGGACTCACATTAAGATAAAGAAGGGCACATTAATGTACAGAGTGTGCACTCACATTAAGGAGAATGTCTTCGTATATTCCAGGTATTCTTATGTTGCCGCCTAATGCTGCTTGTGATAAACTAACTGTGATGTCAGAGTGTACATCTGCACCTTCCCGGCGGAAAGTACGGCTTTTCTCAACCTGAAAATAAGTCATTGAAAACTTATCTGAAATCAAGGGAAAAATAATAGGTTCACATGACAGCAAAGGTAACTGAACTGAGACATAGACATCCGTCAAACATCAAACATTTACAAGTGGCTTCTGCAGGTATTCACTGATATGACATTTAAATAAAAGTAAATAAATATCACATTGAAATAGGGGAATACCTAATATTCCCATTTCAAATATACTTAATTATAAATACAATAAGCTGCAGTAAATTTAATAATGGATTTAACCATAAAATTTAAGAATCAGAGATGGTAAAACAGAAAACAGGAATTAAATTCATCTAATGGAACAACTGATTTGAATGTAATTACTGACAAATAACATAGAGGAAAAGTAAGGTCAGTACATGCTATCAACAAGTCACTTGGGATGAATTAAGTCATAATTTTGTTCATGATCCTTCATGTCACAGGTCACAAGGTCTGCTACACAGACTACACAGACTGCAGAAAGTAAAATTTACCCTGAAGGTGATGAAAACCTCTTGGTTGCCAACTGGCATACGAACTGTCTGGCCATCTTCAACTCCTGTTTCAAATAGAATGGGAACATGTATGCATTATTTATCACTGACAACAAATTATGGTATCTCTACTTTTTAGGAACAATAAATGTGCTGACTTCTTCTACTATTCACACATAATAAAGTCTTCACAATTCTGTGACTACACACCATATTATATACAAGTATTTATTGATTTCCAAGCATAGATCAATTACCTGCCAGGTTTTCCATGTAATACTGGCTTTTCCTGGTATATGGTTTATTACAAGATCACTTTTTAAACCCACAATTGAAACTTTAATGTTGATACCACACAGAAAAGATCATGAGTAAAGATTAAGTGTTTATACATCATCCAACTATTTACACAAAAGTTAGGCTTTTGTGTACCTCATGAAAGACATTATGCAATAAGTTTCAGTTTTACCATTATTTACATCTGTATTTATTTGACCAGCAGGAATTTATTTCAATATTTGACCATACCCTACCTTAACATCCACATAAATCTGTCATCTGAAGTTATGTGCAGTATATTTTCTGGTGACATATACTTTACCTGCAGGGACCGGCACCACCACCCTCCGTCTCTGGACCGTCTTGCCCTTCCCACCACACTCCAGGCATGGATCTTTGATCAGCACCCGGGTTCCGTAGCATCGTCTACACGTTGACCGCATCATGAATGGACCAGTGTTTATTGTTTCCTGTATCACAAACACTTTAAATAAGCATCTGATCTCAAGTTTTATTACCGAAAGCAGTGATATCACAAGTATTAATCATTAAGGTGGCAGGGATTGAAACTGTGCCAAAGTTTTCTACAGTGGACTCTGCTTTAGAAGACGACCCTATCTGCCAAAGAAATCTGGTCAGCAATAACATGTGGCTATTTGATCAAGGTTATGAAAACAGGTTTTCATATACATCCTGTTAGCTTCACAAGTTGGAAATCTGAATAAGGCAACAGCTAAGTGATAAGGTATTTACAAAATTATTGAGTGCAGCAGTGTTTTATTTCTTTCCTGCTACATTAAACTTAAAAAAATAAGGTGTTGTGCATTCACAAATCATACACAAACAGGGAAAGCATCCAAGAAAACTTTTGATGTATTAATAAACAAATATGTTCCTCATATAAATGGGATGTGTATTTTAATGAAAAACATTAGATACTCTCAAACATGACCCAGGAAATCCTGCCCATTTGAGATTTCCCTCTGTTATAAATAGAACCGAATGCAGTACTTGCATGGGTTAATTATTACTGGAACACCCAAAATTCTTGTAATTATCCAAGTATTGTAATAAAATCTTTCATAATAATAAACTGACATAATATTATAGTATTGTGCCTCCATGCCCTGTCAAGACTGCCCATGACCTGTCTTAGGTTACCACAGGCCACAGCAATCGAATGTTTATCAAGGTTGTTCTTATGGCAGTCTTGCAACTGGATTTTATAACCCGACTTCAAGACCAGTCTTTTTTACAGTCTTGAGATGTGTACTAAAACCCACTCCAGGTCTCACTTAACTGCTTAATCCCTAATTTTAGAAACCTCATGTGACTTCAAGGCTTTTTCCTTAGTTGCACATTTGGTGTGTCTTACAAGCAACTTAAACACATTTATTAAATTACTTAATTAAAACCATGAAACAAAAGTGGGTCACATTATGAATAATTTAATAAGACTCAAGCAGTAAGTTTTGTTCTTACCATGCCCGTTCCATTACAGTAATGGCAGCGAACAGGCTTGGTTCCTGGCTCACATTTTGAACCACTACACTTTGGACATGTGTCTGTCACATTTAAATTAATCTCTTTGTTCACCCCTCGGGCAGCCTGCTGGAAGGTCAAATTCATTGACACCTGAAACAAATTGAGGACAGTTATAGAATGGTAATCATAGGTACATGTCACATAATCAGACATACACTCCTTTAATCCTGAAAAGTTTTAACAAGATTTGCAGAAAGATATCTTCAAATGTATGACTTCAGAAAGAGTTATGAAACTCCACAACAGTAGGTCCTTGAGTACAAATGCATACAGAAGCACTAACTACCCAATCATTCACCAACAGATTATCAAGAACTGTACCTTCATGTTGATATCAGATGGCTCTATCCCTTGTATGACACTAGTAATGCCTTTTTAAAACTTTTTTTTTGTTTAATGATTTTTTGTGACTAGCAAAGTTTTAGCTCATATTCACTCAACAATCAGTATTTTGCCTAATCAACCATCAAGTGATATGCTTAACTGGACCACCTGACATGCAAATTTAAGTCATCCATCAAAGTTCTTCATAGTCCAATTAAACATTGTGAATAAACGTGAAATGTGATGCTTGACAAACAGATAACCCTTAAGTCACTTTGCTTTGTACAGCAGAACAATATTCTTTATTGTTTTTGAGTATTAACAGCTGCTTGGCTAAAAATAGTTCATCCCTGGATCTTTAATGCCGACTGCAAAGAAACTCTCTGCTAAAATTCACTGATAACACAAGGTAACATTAAAAATTCAGTCAGACCACTAAATATAGAATTTAAATGTTTTACCAACCACTGAATGTCAAAATTACAAATAATAGTTTTGCAGTTCTTTTGCACTATAAAAACAACTGGAAGATGGTAATTTATGCTAACTCTGATTAAGAGAGTTACATGAAATATTTATTTTTTATTTAAAATACACACATTACTGTAAATTGTTTGTTTTTGAAGAACGTATTGGGATACACTTATGGAACAAATACTGGCAGTTCAGTTAAGTACTACTGAATCACCTAATACATGCATGGGTGGATAAGGAACTGATACATCCGAACATGGATTGACAGAGAATTTTAGAAAAAATTGGGCTCAATATCATGGTTCAGGAAAACAAGTGTGCCTGAAATACTAGAAAACTCATACATAACTCCTACATGCAGATAATTACAGAGGGAAGAAAACAGAGCAAGATGAAAAATCAAGTTGTTTTCAGCATTAAGTATTTTTTCTCATATGTTCAGGTAACATGGAGGGGGGGGGGGGGGCACGTTCCCACCTCAATCCAACCCTGCAAAATAAAACTTACCTCAGTAGCAGCTGCAAACCCATAGTTTGATTCCTCAAAATTTGTATTGTTAAAGCCACCTCCAGTCCGGAAACCCATATCACCAAATATTTTCCGGAACAATTCTTCTGGGTCAATAGAGCCAGAAAAATTCTGGAAGCCTCCTGGAATTACATAATTTACACTCATGTAAATACAAATTAATATATTCAAATAAATGTGTAGATGTTTACATATATGAAAAGAACACTAACTAAACACTGGGAATGTTTGTGTATCCTCTCGATCTTAACTAAACTTTCTGCAAGCGCCATGCCTCTGCTAACCAAAGAAAAAAAGTCAAAGATCAATCCTGTGAATGAGAAAATTAAATTATTTTATCCTGAAAACATTTTTATCAATCATACACTTCCTGGCAGGGTCCAGTAGGCAAGATAATAATTTTAAGGAAACTATAGGCTTGTGCCTGTGTATATCTGTAGAGACACAACACTGGTGAGCCTGCAGAAACTCTGGTGATCTCACAACCTTATTTGATTCATGTTCACCACTTTTTGAGAAATTTGTCATATATCCCTGACTACTTTATACCAAACCAGTTACTTGTTGCCATGTCCTGGGTTTACCAGCTGGTAATGTCTGTGGCTTAGTGGTGTAAGACTTCCTAAACCCTGGAGAACTGCTGAAGCATTTCCTGTTTTTGGAGCAAGATACTTAAATCAAACTGGATTAGGACTGTATTGAATTACTTTGTTATTGAGGTACTGCTGACAGTTTTTTTTTATTCTGCAATTTTTTTATGCAGAAAAACCAGATATACATTCAATTCGCATCCTTAAGTGTAATTTTCCTGCAGGCCTGTTTTAAAATCTAGAAACCAAGGACCCACAGGGCTGTAAATCTAAAAAGAAATTTCCAATCTTCCCTTTATATTATATGGTTTCTACATTCACAGGCTTCCATATTCACACCCTATACTTAGCATATTATAATGAAATTTTTAATTCTGGATTGCTGAAATGAATTAAAATGTAATAGTCTTGAAAATACCTTGAAATCCACCAGGGAAGCCCTGGCCTGCACCGGCACCCATACTCTCTCCTGCCATTCCAAACGTGTCATACTGCTTCCGCTTAGTGTCATCACTTAAAACCTGGAAAAATAGAATATTCAGAACTCCAAAAGTTAATGTGTTCATATTTTTGCAGATTAAAAGTTAAAGATTGAAGTAAAAGTCATTGTTTACAAACTCATCAAAGAACTTGGTAAGAAATAATTTGTGTATCAAATCTCAAAAATAAATGTGCATTACTTTAATACACTGTTTAGAAAAAAAAAACTTCAATGAGGACTTATTAAAATGTATAAAACTGAGAAAAGCTGTCATCAAACAGATACCAAAGTGCAACATATGAAGATCACTTTATTTAAATTCATAATTTCATAAATGAATTTGTGCATAGAAAACAGGGGTATCAGATTCAATAATTACTGTATTACAAATCAGTTAAAACTTTTCAAAGAGATAAATTTCTATAATCTTCCATGACATCTTATGATAATACCAGAATTCTGATAAACAACTTGTATTCTTTTTATTATATGTGAGCTATCAATTCTATTTTTCTGACTTCTTAGAAAAATATTGTTCAAATCAAGAGCTTTTACTTTTTGCTGCAAGAAATATAGTTTGATCAAGGCCTTTAAACAACAATTTCAATTTCAATCATATCAGTATTAATGCATAAATAAACAGCAACCATCTGTGACTGCTAGTGCCACCTTTATAGAAAAGCATGAAAATGCATGTGTTTGCATTAAGATTTCATAATTTAATTTAGTTTAATTGCTGAGATTAACTGTTCCTGCTTGTTTATTCTATTACAAAATTTCATACACCAAAGATGTATGGAAAATAGCTTAGACATTACTTTTCTTCCAGTGGTAAGTGCCTTTGTAAAGTGGAGTTCAAAACTGCTCACAAAGTATCTATGAATCCTGCAAAATAATATACCACGAGGAAAAATCAATGTAGAAAGAATCACCTCATAAGCTTCTGAGACTTCTTGGAATTTTTTGGCAGCCTGTGGATCATCTTTATTCATGTCAGGATGGTATTTCTTGGCAAGCTGAAAACAGGATATTTAGTCATGAATCAAGCGATGGTAGTTGCAGAATACTACCGGTAGCTATGTCGGACATCAGGTGGGGAATGGGTCACTCATTATGGGTAATTATTCTGAATATAACATATTTATAAACATAAATTTAAAGATACTGCAACTAGTTGATCAATCAATCATTGCACAATGTTATTATTCAGACTATCTGCAAACTGTTCTTATTCATAGTACTAACTCTAAATAGTATTGTAATATAATCACATATTCATAAATCAAAATGGTATAAAACATATGAAAATAAAAAATTATCATGATACATAACTACAGTGGAACCTGTCTGAAAGACCACCCGTCTAACAAGACCATCCACCTTTTAGACAATTTTTGGTCAGTCCCACAGGTGACTGGTGGTCTTATTACACAGGTTTTACTACATATATGACTTATATAGTATAACCTGAGCACCTTGGGTCACTTTCCCTTGTTTTTTTTTAATTTAAAATGATGATGTAAATCAGAGGTACTTGTAATATATGTATACACAGTTAGGAAACATACAATACTGTACACAACTCAACTTGGTTGAACATCTTGATAAAATACATGTATACTAAGTGTTAAAGATCTGTCAAAAGTACCAAATGTGTACATAACTCAAGATTGATAAACAACAAAACAGGTGTCTATGCTGAGCTTCAGAACATTTATATGTTAACACATCCATTACCTGATAGTACGCCTTCTTAATATCTTTTGATGATGCACCTTTGGGGACGCCAAGTACATCATAGTAATCTTTCTTAGCGTTAGAGGTTGATGATACATGAAACTGTCTGGCTCCTGTTCCCGGAGTCCTGGCATTTGGTAATCCTGAAAATACTGCCTATCATGAGTATACAAGACTTAAAGGAATTTATTTATCATAATGGACAAAAGAAGAAATCCTTTGTGTGACTGATGACCTGTCTGCTGAACCAGTTTATAGAGAATTATAAATACAGAGTATTTATAATATGGACGGTGCTGATGCAAGCAGGGTTTAATAGAAATGCCTGGATACACTCAAAACCCAGTGTGGTCCACTAAAAATGACCATAAATAAGCAGGGATACCTGACAAAAAAAAAGAATTGCATGTGTGTACGAAAACTGGGTTTGGTTTTAGCCATGACTGATGGCTAAAACAGGCTAAAACTAGGTTTTAACCACTTTTAAACAGTTTAAGCTGGCTAAAAAGGGGTTAAAACTGTCAAATATTCAATAAGAGTTAGAATAGTGCTTATTAGTCTGAACCACAAAGCATTAAACACCTACTGAGATGCCATACACTGGATAAAAAAACGCAAGGAAGAGAACAGCTCAAAATACAAAGATATCCCTATCCTGCTCTGGCTGAAACAAAATATCTAGCTCATGGATACAATAAGAATACGAGAACACAAACAGGGTATTTATGTCCACCACAGCCATCTTTATAATCATATCTGGCAAAGGCAGGGTTTTCCACACACCTCAGTCACCTCTGTTGCATTGCCTTAATAGTAGTCTCAACCCAGCCAGGGCTGTGTTGTGTTTACCATTTTTTATGTTTTTGCTGCATTAATAACCTGTGTTCATCAGACTGTGGTGCTCATTACACCATCCATTTAAACTTATTCTTTAGAACAGGCATGATATCACTTTTATCAGGCAGAAACTTAAAACACTCAAATCTTCTCGATTTCGTTTTCTTATAAAAATATAACACACAACTAACATGAGTGCTTAAAGAGGCATCCACTTAGCTCTGGCAGCAGGCCAGCATAAGGGATGTTGTAGTGATTTGGCCTGGCATCATCAAGACAATAGTCTCAATAGTATTTTACCACAGAGTAAAAATTATTCCAACCATCACCCACTACTTGATGAGGTTTCCTCCTCCCACTTCCAATACCAATAAGGCAAACGATATAACATGGTTTAAAGCTCATTAAACGGTAGGGTATTGTTGTTAAGGTAAATTGAACACTATTTAAACCAAGATCAACACAAATAGCGATTCAAGCGCCTGTGGCTACTGCCTACTGGATATATAGTTTTTCTTAGTATTAATGGATATTACAAAACTTAAAGAAAGGTTTGTATCATTTTCGATAAGACAAAATATTAGCAGTGGAAATTCAATATCTTTATAGAGATGAGCTGGGATTTAAATAACTGTTATTAGTGTTAAACCCAGATCTAAACCGAATGACCTTCCATCACTCAATGATTTGACTGTACAGTGTACTGTCGTCTGATGCAATTTACCTTTGCGATGTGCAGTTGCAAGTACGGTATGACTGTTGCTGTTACATATACCAGTAAGCTGTCTATACTGTCCGGATTGTATGGACCTCGGGACTTGCCTGGCAAAAGATCTGCAGCTTTTCGGCTGTATTATACAAACAGAACGAAAACTTTGACGTACTGCAGCCATGTTCCCGAGGACGGCAGCATGAGTGTTGCGCTAAAGGAGGTTCGAATTTCATACATATAAATCGGAATACAACATTTTAATAATTGTGGTATATGCAATTTTCCAGATCACGTATAATGCGGTAGTAGAATATGTAAAATCCATGTGTGTTATTGTATGCTTTTGATGAATATAATACAATAATTTTATGATACAAAATTGTAGAATTTCGAATCTCCTTTTAGCAGTTGACTCAAGGTCTGGGTGAAGGTCGTCAATGTCAAAGTTGATAGGTCAGGGGTTAGGCCGGGGCGTGAGTTTCCGGGTGGTACATGTCAAGTGAAACCACCACTGTTCTTTCAACATCTTTGCCACTGTGGATAGATATAGAAGTCTGCGTGAGGTGTAAGATTGTTATTCTGATGACTGTCCTAATATCTTATTGGTTTGATAATTGTTATTAATGTTATTGATCAGTAATTACACTATTTATAGCCCATGTAATATAACCATTTAGTGTACACTAGATTTATCTGTAGTTGATATTATCAATGTAATAGTGATAGTAATACTGATAATAAAACTAGTAAATGTTAATTATTCAAGATCTGTTGCCAGTACTGATGACAGCTATCTTTCCCCCTTTAAGACTAGATTTACTCAGGCTCTGCAAGTAATGTTTTTTTAATTATAAATTAATTAAACAGGGAATATTAATTGTGACTGCTACTTTAAAAATGCTGCTTTTTTCATTCAAGATGAGCTCTAGCCATCATATCAAATTTACCTATGCTAGTACTGTTTAGGGCCCATAAATTAAATAGTGTATAAAGACTACTACTTTACAAATGCTTCTTTTCTCTAGATTAGCTCTAGCATATATTAATATAATTTTGATGAAAAATTAATTACATTAAATTGGTCATCATAGTGATAAAGCATATAAGAAATAATCTATTCTTAGTTGAGTAAATATTTGAACTATATCCCTGTATTTCATAATGCACAAACTAAAAAATGATAGACATAATGCTGAATATTCTTTAGGTAGATTAAAATTTTTACATGAGTAAATATAAACTTCTAAGAGAAGATTTTTTTTAAAGTTTTATCCATACTTGGTGAAGATTCTGTGAGCACTGACTGAATATTGGAATAACAATCTGCTTAAAGTTATTTTAATGTGTGAATATAAAGTTATAAAAAGTTTTATACATGAACAAAATTGGTAAGATCTGTATCTACTTGATTAAATTAAGTACAGGTATGTATTTACCTCTTCATGATCACTGTTAAAAATGTAACAGAGTTATATCTCTCATGTGTATTGTTAGACATTTATAAATATATCCCAGGAGAAAACTTATTTTGGCATCCTTCAAACTAAGATCTGTGCTAGTGTTCAGCAACATTGGATCAGGTTATTACAATTATAGTTAACATATCAAAGATATAAGTAGGAAATGTGTAAGTCTTTTACATTCAGTTTACAGTGAGTGTAGGTGTGGTAGGACATCATGTGGAAATTCAAAGCTTCAAAATACAAGAATGCAGCCCCGAAGATTCCAAAGAAAGAGGTCAGTCCTTAATGTTGATCGCATTTATTACAGCTAAGATCTATGTATAATATGTATGTTCTATATTATATTGATCATTGAGAGTAAGTAACATAATGGAATGGACTGTGATAAATATTTTGTTTATTTTTCCCCTTGATATTGGTTTGATGAAGCAAATGTATTGATCTGTGTATTAAAAAAGTACATATGAACAAAATCATTTTTAATATATAAATAATACAGATTTATAAATTTATTTCATCATCATAATATAAATATGTATAATAATTATTAACAATAAAATATTAGATTAATTATATAATATTGATGATAATATATACATATATGAGAACACATGAACAGTTTGGTATTGTACTGACAGGAGTGGATCAGTGACATCAGTGCTAACAGTCTCCCACAGAGCTGTGGTAATCACATCAAAGCTGGATGTATGTACATGGCCTTTCAGGTGGACACGGCAAGTAAGTCATAACAAGACCTAGCCACCTGCAGCGACGAAACACCTTGTACCATTTATAGAAAATTGTTTTGCCACCTCCCCATATATAGTGGTGTTTGAACCTGATATGATCATATTTTTCAGAAAAGGCAGCTTTGTTATCAGTTCCACAGATGGGGTGACTTTTTTTTAAAACTTTTTCACCATGGCTAAAGTATATCTTATTTTCAATACAGCTGCAACATATTGGCAACTGGAAGTGCATTTTACTTAAGTGATATATATATTGGCCATTATTAAGGCTGGCACAATTTACCAATATATACTTGCTGCTGTTGGACTGATTTGCTGTCTCTGACATAGAGAACAATAAGTACAATACCCATGAACAGGTGCAGCAGAAAGAACATTTCCAAAAAAGGAAATAATATGAAATATAATAATAATAGTATAGAATTACCAGCTAGGAAATGTTTAATAATTAATTGATGGTCATAAATATGTTCACCTATCACAATATCATAAAAAACAGAAGTAAGAATAATAATTTATCCATTAATTTCATAAAATATAAACATATACATGAAATTCCAACTCTGTTCAACAAAACTACCCATTCTGTATATTGTAGAAGCTTGTCACAGATTTATTACACATGTCTGTTTCTCTTGGTGAGTACTCAGTAATTACCAGTAGCCCCTTCCTTAGGGGTTATGGTGATCACTTCCATCTGCCTGTCTGTCTATCTTACCAGCAACATTCATATGCGATTGCAGTATCTCAGAACAAATTACTTGGATCTACTATTATTTAGGAGGCAGATGTGTCCTATTAATTTCCTTACCTTAGGACTGTTTGGTAGCACTTGGTTGACATTCAGATTTTTATGAAAATTCTTCTTTGATTTACACATTTTATAAATGACATGATGTGTCACAAACTATAATTAGGATCCAATTCTAAGTAATTTGTCATACAATGTTGTTTCTGAAGAAAAAAAATAACTCAGATCAACTTATGTAACATAGATTTCTGATCCATCTCGATCCTCATATTTTGGTTTGGGTGCATTTTTAATGAATTTTGTGATTTTCAGTTAATTCAACATACAGTAATTTTCTCTAATTGCATGTGCCATTATAAACCAAAGTACACATTTCTCACATCCTAATTTGGCAGGATTTGTACATCTTGATGACTTTTTGTTGCCTGCTCCACGGATGTGTGGGACAATGATTTAGGTTTGTCTAGCTGTCCTCCTGTCTGTCTGTCTGGTCTTGTGTCAGGTTTTTATGTTTCTGTGTAACAACTTTCCTAAATACTATCTGATTTCATTCAATTTTGGGTCAATGATTGCTCTCATGCATACCTTGATTGGGATGGGTTTTGGAGTGTCTATCTTAAAAATAATTCTCTCAAGCTAAAAAAAGAAACATTATCAAATTATGGTCCAATTTATCAATGTGTTTTAGTTTTTTATGTACGCCTGCAGGTGTCTCCATATGTTATAGTGGATTTTGATCCTATTTCACAATGTGTTTTAGTTTCTATGTTTGCCCGCAGCTGTCTCCACATGTCATAGTGCCTTCAAGATTTTCCCCACAAGTCAGAATTTTGGTTGCTTATCAAGCATGAAAGACAACAAGATCCCAAAGCTGAGGACATTAATTCCATGAATTTGCTTGTTCTAGTATACATATTACTCTTGTAAACCAAGTGAAGAAAGCAGTTACCATGTCATGTGAAATACACTTATTTCTGCAGGTGGGGGTAACCTTGCTGTTTTGCCGCTGACAGACAAAGGTAGGAAGGATCAGTCCCTGCCGTTACTTCATGCACATGGAGGTGAGTACACTGCCATGAAAATAATGTTTCCATGCTCGTACATAAAGCTTTTCCTGGGTCACATTTGAGCTGACAGTTGTCAGTCCAACTAGCAGACTGATTATTTAGGATTTATTTAAATTTTATATTTATACAAAATTTTATGATCCACTTAATAATTTATGGCACCCATCTGTCTGTTTTTAATATAATTTTCTCAAGTATTCATTTACAAAACAAACAAACACTGGTCAAAGCAAAATGAGGAATAAATTTGATTTTGTTTAAATTTTAAAATGTATCCCTCAGCTTGTGTAGAGAAAGCATCCATGTCACGCTCAAAAGTTCATGTTGAAGAGTACATGACCAAGGAGTGTGACATATATACATGATCAGGAAGAGTGACATGCATGACCAGGAGGAGTGACATACATGACCAGGAGGAGTGACATACATGACCAGGAAGAGTGACATACATGACCAGGAGGAGTGACATACATGACTGGAGGAGTGACATACATGACCAGGAACAGTTACATACATGACAAGGAAGAGTGACGTACATGACCAGGAGGAGTGACATACATGACCAGGAAGAGTGACGTATATGACCAGCAGGATTAACATACATGGCCAGGAAGAGTGATATACATGACCAGGAGGAGTGACGTACATGACCAGGAAGAGTGACATACATGACCAGGAAGAGTGAAATACATGACTAGGAAGAGTGACATACATGACCAAGAGGAGTGACGTACATGACAAAGAGGAGTGACATACATGACCAGGAGGAGTGACATACATGACCAGGAAGAGTGATATACATGGTTAGGAAGAGTGACATACATGACCAGGAGGAGTGACATACATGACCAGTAGGAGTAACATACATGACCAGGAACAGTGACATACATGACAAGGAAGAGTGATGTACATGACCAGGAGGAGTGACATACATGACCAGGAAGAGTGACGTATATGACCAGGAGGAGTGACATACATGACCAGGAAGAGTGACATACATGGTTAGGAAGAGTGACATACATGACCAGGAGGAGTGACATACATGACCAGGAAGAGTGACGTACATGACCAGGAAGAGTGACGTACATTGCCAGGAAGAGTGACATACATGACCAGGAAGAGTGACATACATGACCAGTAGGAGTGACATACATGACCAGGTAGAACGACATACATGACCAGGAAAAGTGATGTACATGACAAGGAAGAGTGACATACATGGCCAGGAGGAGTAACATACATGACCAGGAGAAGTGACATACATGGCCAAGAGGAGTTACATACATGACCAAGAGGAGTGACATACATGACCAGGAAGAGTGACATACATGACCAGGAGAAGTGACATACATGACCAGGAGGAGAGACATACATGACCAAGAGGAGTGACATACATGACCAGGAGGAGTGACATACATGACCAGGAGGAGTGACATACATGACCAGGAAGAGTGACATACATGACCAAGAGGAGTGATGTACATGACCAGGAGGAGTGACCTACATGACCAGGAACAGTGACATACATGACAAGGAAGAGTGATGTACATGACCAAGAAGAGTGACATACATGACCAGGAGGAGTGACATACATGACCAAGAGGGGTGACATACATGACCAGGAAGAGTGACATACATGACCAGGGAGAGTGACATGCATGACCAAGAGGGGTGACGTACATGACCAGGAGGAGTGACATGTATGACAAGGAAGAGTGACATGCATGACAAGGAAGAGTGACATACATGGCCAGGAAAAGTGAGGTACATTACCAGGAAGAGTGATGTACATGGCCAGGAAGAGTGACATATTAGACCAGGAAGAGTGACATACATGCACAGGTAGAGCAACATACATGTCCAGGAAGAGTGACGTACATGACCAGGAAGAGTGACACACATGACCAGGTAGAGTGACATACTTGACCAGGGAGAGTGACGTACATGACCAGGAAGAGTGACACACATGACCAGGAAGAGTGACATACATGACTAGGTAGAGTGACATACATGACCAGGAAGAGTGACATACATGACTAGGTAGAGTGACATACATGACCAGGAGGACTTGATTTGAAGAAGTTTACGCTCGTCAAGCAGCTACAGGTTTCTGTGGTCAAGACTTCAGCCCTGTGCACTCCTTAAGCATGTTCTCTGAGCCAACAGACGCCATGCCATACCAAGCCAAGCAGAACCACGAGAGGCCCCCACTGTACATCCCGAGCCAGTGACCTTTTAGAAAGCCACAGCATCCATAGCCACAAAGCCAGAAGCAACCCACATTCTCTCCACCGATCCCAGCAACAGAGACCCAGCCATGCCATTCGAGAGCCGAACTTGATCTTGTCGAGACCCATCACCATTGTACTTGCAGTTTCGGCCATTTGGACCAGGAGGAGTGACATACATTAAGTTTAAGAGCTAATATATCAACAGACTTCGATTTCTGTGATATATATATATATATATATATATATATATGTATTTCAGATTAAACAACAGGCATTTTTACCTCTGACTTATATATTAACAAATTTTGACACAACTGTTTTATGTGTTTCAGATTTGATTAACAGACTTAAACTTCTCAATCTCTTTTATTAACAAAACTTCTCTGTCTTGTATCAATTAACTGGACCAGGCCTTTTTATCTTTCTCTTTTAACAATTCAACCTGTACATTAATTGACTTCTGTGTCTGATGTATTTCAGATTATATAACAGACTTTGACTTCAGTCCATTTGATGACTATTTGCTAGCCACAGGATCTCAGGACAGCACAGTGAGTTCAAAGTTCACTTCACAAATTTTAATCCTACATACAAGTGTTGTTGAAATTAATCAAAATGATGATAAAATTCCATAAATGGAGGACTTTTTATACTCCTCTTTTTGAAAGCTGAAACAATCTTCCTACTATCAAGGCCCTTGCAGCTACCCTTTCAGAGGCCTGTCTTTATCGAGCCTGTCTGGCAATTATTTCATGAATAATGAACAAATTTGCATGTGTTTAGGTTAAAACAATCAAATCCAATGAATCAAACATAAACAACACACAATTGTCAAAGTTTTTCACACAGTGTCTGAACAAATAGTGAACTGAACCAGGATAGGATTTCAAGCCTTGATTAGATTTGTCAGATTCTAGATGCACTTGTGGCAGCCCTTAACATTTGGCCTAAAATAGCTACAGATTTTGTCAGCTGCTGGGTAGATGGAGTGTGCATGATTTAATTGATTGGTTCAATTGCCTTGTTTATTATTCAAGAAGTAGATGCCAGAGTGGCTTGATGAAGCAAGGAATCTGAAAGCATAGTTGCTCAAGAGCCTTGATGGTAGGAAGGTGCTGATCTAATGGAAAGTACAGCTTCACACCTCAATAAATGCTGGTTATCTAATCCACAAGCATCATTGTTAACATGCTTTCACTATACAAACATACTTAACATAAATTTACTGAAAATGATGTGTACAAAATTTTAAAAAAATATGAAACCTCTAAGTACAAAATCATTAATTTACCAGTGCCTCATGATCAGTGGTCTCTCTAATTCTCTCTGAATATGAAATATGTCTTCTCATTGTAGCAGTTTAATTTCCTTTTTGAATGTTGTACAGGTGAAAGTATAGTGTCTCCCTGGTCAGTGGTCTCTCTAAGTCTCTCTTAATATAAAACTAGTCTTCTCATTATGACAGTTTGAATTTCCTTTTTTGGATTTTGTACAGGTGAAAATTATGGCGTCTCCCTGATCAGTGGTCTCTCTGAGTCTCTCTTAATCTGAATCCAGTCTTCTCATTGTAACAGGTTTAACTACTTTTTTGTCCCTCGCTCCGCAGATGCAGGGGACATTGATTTAGGTTTGTCTGTCTGTCTGTCTGTCTGTCCATCCGTAAGGTTTTTTCAATTCCGTGTGATAACTTTCCTAAATTTTATCTGATTTCATTCCAATTTGGATCAGTGATTGCTCTTGTGTATACCTCAGTTGGGATTGGTTGTGGAGTGTGTATCTGAAAAATATTTCTCTTCAGCTCAAAAACAAAATTAAAAAATGTTGGTCAAATTTCTCAGTATGTTATAGTTTTTAGCTCAGCTGACTTTCAGTCATGCTGGGCTATAGCGATGGGTCTTTGTCCGTCATCCTCCGTCTGTCCGTCCGGCCGTCTGTCCGTTAGCAGGGCACAAATCGTAACCGTAGAGGCTAGGGCCATGAACCCTATGCAGTCTTAGAGGTTCTAAAAAGATCTCCTTGCAAACCTGAAATTAGGTCACTGCGACTTATATTCTCGAAGTTATGGGGTGTGTTTGCACCCCCCAGAAATAATTCTTTTAGCCAAAATTTTCATCCCAAACCTTCCATCTTTCACATACAGCTCACCTACCAACATGGGAAGTACCATAATTATTTTGAGGTCACAAGGTCAAAGGTCAAGGTCACAGTACCAACTTCTTTGAAAAGCCTGTGGATGCATTTTAAGCCAGACCTTTCATCCCAATTCTTTGATCTTTCACTTTGATTTTCAAGAATCCTATAGATGTTGAGGTCACAAGGTCATAGGTCAAGGTCACAGGATCCACTTCTTTGAAAAGGTTGTGGACACATTTCAAGCTAGACCTTTCATTCCAAACCTTTCAGCACTGATATCGTTTCTCTGCCAACAGGGGAAAAGACCTGTTGATTTTGAGGTCAAAGGTCAAGTTCACAGCACCCTCTTCTTGCATGGAGTCATTTTCAGGCAAACTTTTCAATCTATACTTTCCATCTGTCATATATGGCTTACCTACCAATAGGGGAAGAAGCCTATTGATGTTGAGTTCAAAAGGTCAAAGGTCAAGGTCACAATATTGTTCTAAATGCTTGTGAACATATTTCAAGTGAAACTGTTCAACCCAAACCTTCAGTCTTTCACATATGTCACATCTATGCATCACTGAATGTGATTCAAACATCATATTTATGGGTCTTTTTGCATGAAGAAAAAATTAATTGATTTTGAGGTCAGCTGGTCAGGAGGTTAAAGGTTGCAGGTCTAAGTTATTCACTCATTGGTTGCCAAGTAATTACACCCGGCCAGATGTAATTGGTTAGTAGTTACCCATCATTTAGAAAGAATCCAGTTGATAAGTGGGCAAAAGGCCAAGGTCATAGGTCAGGTCAACTTATTTTGTAGACCATCTCTATTTTTCTTGTATATATAAGATTGCACTCCAGCTGGTACATCTCACCGTGTGGCTGTAATTGTGAGTGACACTGGTGACATATGACTCCCTTTTGTATCAGGCTATTAAGTGATAAGGCTGAGTGATAAGTACCTCGTTACTGCATAACAAAACACTGTTGTTGGAATACTTCGGCCAGGAATTAACACTATGAGAGTATAGTATTAAGGTTTAGCTTCTGATTTATAAGATGATGGGAGCATTTTGCAGTTTATTTTATGGAATCATAGCAATAAACTTCGTTTCCTAGATATCTGAATATTTTTTTTATAAATCACCACATATAAAAGCAAGTGTTTGTTCTCATAATATGTGGATGTGTACTTGATTTAGGATGGCTTTATTTTATTACAAGACTCTTAGTCATGCTTTCTGCATTTCTATTCTTTCAGGTTTTGCAGTTTACCAACCCTGCTGACAGCAATTGAAAAGCACAGTGATAATAAAAAATATTGGACCTACACTTTTACATTTACATATCTATAAATCTGATATGAGTGCCTGAACATGCCTTTTGAATTGTTTTGGACATTCATTACTGTAACATCATTTGGAGAATTTGCCCCAAGTTTGGTCTCTTGTTGGAGGATGTGTGATATCTAATGTCAGACTTGTCAGAAATCCATTATGTCTGCCAGTTAGCCACCTTAGAAATCCTTTTTTCAGTGCAGTTTCAGTAATTTACCTTCAGTTTTTGGTCCAATTTAGAGGATGGTTGTTGTCTGATTTCAGACCTGTCAGAAGTCCAAAATGGCCACCAGGCAACCATCTTTAAATTCCTTTTGATCATATTATCTCAAGAACTGTTAAAGTGAAGGCAGTCAGATGTATATTAATGTTATCTTGCAAAGGATTGGGTCAAATATTTCTTAATAAATATTATCATCATATATGAACGTGCAGTACAGTTGGCTTGTATTGAATAAAAATACATACAGAAGCTTCTCAATAATTCTTGCATGGATTTCCTTGATTTTTTTGCTATATATTTTGATCTTATATTTGCCCTTTGTGGTGTTCCTTTTGAGACTGACAGGTATCAAGTAAGCTATGGGAATAGTTCTGGATACCTTAACAATCATACATTTTCCTCAGACCATCAATTAACTGTGTTTTAACCAGACATAGGTGATATATATTTCTGTTGTTGTAGAAAATTTCAACAAATTGGCAAATTGGTTCTTCAAAATTTGACTGGAAGTTGTGAATCTCAGCCCATGATGTCACAGGTCATGCTTGGCAGCTGAGCGTCATGACCCATGGGTCACTTGTTATGTTTACCTGTAGATGTCTCCACATGTCACAGTGGATTTTGGTCTTTTTTTCAATGTGTTTTAGTTTTTATGTTCCCCTGCAGATGTCTCCACATGTCATAGTGCAACTGTTTTAATTTTTTTTTAAGTTGTGCCCTCAAGTTTTCTCCACATGTCATAATTTTGGTTGCTTATCAAGCATGAAAGACAACAAGAACCCAAAGTGGGGGACATTAATTCCACGAATTTGCTTGTTTGTATTTTGTACAGGTGAAAGTATGGCGTCTCCCTGAGGGTGGATTTGAAGGTGGTGCAGGTAATGCTGTGGTGACTTTCCCGGCGGAGGATCGTAGAATAGAGACCGTGACATGGCATCCCACAGCCAGTGATGTTCTGTCTGTCTCCACAACTACAATGGTCAAGGTTTATGATGTACAGACCACCCAGAGCAAATACAGTGAGTTCACACCATAACAGTGGATGAGGAAGTATTTTCATTGTTTTTCTTTTATATTTTATCGCTAGGAGGGTATTATATTTTTCATGTGGTTCATTGGGTGGTTGGTTTGTCTGTCAACAACTATATGGAAAAGGTCATAAATGAATTTAGATGAAATTTTGTGGAGGGTTTGGTAATCTTTGTGACATGGGGTGATTCATGTGTCCACTGATTTAGGCCTCCCCATTCATAGGTATTTGGAGCATCATTTGTCCAGCAAGTGACTGGGTGAACTCGTGTTACTGAAGCATTGCATTGTAGTGTACCGGTATCCTGCCTGGTTGTCCAGCAGCAGGTAGTGGTCTGAATACACTCATCTGGTTATAACAGTTTTCTCTATTTTTTAAGCTTATGTGATTACCATTGAAAATTCATCATTTTCATTTATAAAATGTTTTTTCACTTACCTTAAATAAGTAATTTGGTTAGGGTCTATTTTAGGCTTCATTTGAGTATTAAAGATCAAGAAAATTTAACAGATTAATAAACTTGAAATGCAGAGAATACAAATTGTCCATCTTTCTCTCTTTTAAACAGAAATGCTAGTATGTAAAAAAATTGAATACACATGACTCACCTGACTACTTTCCCCCGTTGTTTGTACCAGTTTGCATGAAATTTCATCAGATCATAAGTTTCTTATTTTACATATTTCATAAAATTTCAGTTCATTTAAAAAAAATTCCTTAACTACGGATATTCGAAGAAATGTAATAGAAGTGTTATTCAGTTCATTAGTTTTGGTTTCACACCTGTTCAAGGATTTTACTTTTAATTGAAAGGGTTGCGAAATCAGTGATTTATTACAAAGGTAATAAGATTATCTGAGACTTTGAAATATTTCTCTTTTTTAAGTGTATAATTTATAATGCATGTGTTATATCTAATTTATTATCAATCAGACCTAGATGTCCACAAAGATCAGGTCCAGTCAGTCAGCTGGAGGGGAGACGGGTCTGTCCTGGCTACATCAGCTAAAGATAAGAAGCTCAGAGTCCTTGACCCCAGAGCAGGCTCTGTAGTCCAGGTAATGTCATATAAAAGTTTTATGAAACCTCTGTTATAGATATTTCATTATTACAGGCACTATTTTTATTACAGAAGTGTCTCTGTCACAAATATCTCTATTTAATAGATGCATCTCTGTTGAAACACCTCTGTATTACATAATCCTCATTATTATCAACACAGATCTATTTAAGACATCTCACAAAGGCAGCTCTCTATTACATATGTCTCTCTTACAGGCACCTATATTACATCTCTCTATTAAATATGTCTCTATTACAGGCACTTCTATCACATACTTCTCTATTACATATGTCTCTATTACAGGCACCTCTATTACATACCTCTCTATTACATATGTCTCTATTACAGGCACTTCTATAACATACCTCTCTGTTACAGATGTCTCTAATACAGGCACTTCTATTACATATCTCGCTATTACATGTGTCTCTATTACAGGCACTTCTATTACATACCTCTCTATTACATGTGTCTCTATTACAGGCACTTCTATAACATACTTCTCTATTACATATGTCTCTATTATAGGTATCTCTATTACATACCTCTCCATTACATATGTCTCTGTTACAGGCACCTCTATTTCATACCTCTCTATTACATATGTCTCTATTACAGGCACTTCTATTACATATGTCTCTCTTACAGGCACCTCTATTACATACCTCTCAATTACATATGTCTCTCATACAGGTACCTCTGTTATACACCTCTCAATTACATATGTCCCTATTACAGGCACTTCTATTACATACCTCTCTGTTACAGATGTCTCTATTACAGGCACTTCTATTACATATCTCGCTATAACATGTGTCTCTATTACAGGCACTTCTATTACATACCTCTCTATTACATGTGTCTCTATTACAGGCACTTCTATAACATACTTCTCTATTACATATGTCTCTATTATAGGTATCTCTATTACATACCTCTCCATTACATATGTCTCTGTTACAGGCATCTCTATTTCATACCTCTCTATTACATATGTCTCTATTACAGGCACCTCTATTACATATGTCTCTCATACAGGTACCTCTATTACATACCTCTCTATTACATATGTCTCTATTACAGGCACTTCTATTACATATGTCTCTCATACAGGCACCTCTATTACATACCTCTCAATTACATATGTCTCTCATACAGGTACCTCTGTTATACACCTCTCAATTACATATGTCCCTATTACAGGCACTTCTATTACATACCTCTCTGTTACAGATGTCTCTATTACAGGCACTTCTATTACATATCTCGCTATTACATGTGTCTCTATTACAGGCACTTCTATTACATACCTCTCTATTACATGTGTCTCTATTACAGGCACTTCTATAACATACTTCTCTATTACATATGTCTCTATTATAGGTATCTCTATTACATACCTCTCCATTACATATGTCTCTGTTATAGGCACCTCTATTTCATACCTCTCTATTACATATGTCTCTATTACAGGCACCTCTATTACATATGTCTCCCATACAGGTACCTCTATTACATACCTCTCTATTACATATGTCTCTATTACAGGCACTTCTATTACATATGTCTCTCATACAGGCACCTCTATTACATACCTCTCAATTACATATGTCTCTCATACAGGTACCTCTGTTATACACCTCTCAATTACATATGTCCCTATTACAGGTACCTGTATTACATACCTCTCTATTACATATGTCTCTATTACAGGCACTTTTATTACATATGTCTCTCATACAGGCACCTCTGTTATACACCTCTCAATTACATATGTCCCTATTACAGGCATCTGTATTACATACCTCTCTATTACATGTCTCTATTACAGGCACCTGTATTACATACCTCTCTATTACATATGTCTCTATTACAGGCACTTCTATTACATATGTCTCTCATACAGGCACCTCTATTACATACCTCTCAATTACATATGTCTCTCATACAGGTACCTCTGTTATACACCTCTCAATTACATATGTCCCTATTACAGGCATCTGTATTACATACCTCTCTATTACATGTCTCTATTACAGGCACCTGTATTACATACCTCTCTATTACATATGTCTCTATTACAGGCACTTCTATTACATATGTCTCTCATACAGGCACCTCTATTACATACCTCTCAATTACATATGTCTCTCATACAGGTACCTCTGTTATACACCTCTCAATTACATATGTCCCTATTACAGGCACCTCTATTACATACCTCTCTATTACATGTCTCTATTACAGGCACCTCTATTACATACCTCTCTATTTCATATGTCTCTGTTGCAGGCACCTCCATTACATACCTCTCTATTACATTATCTCACTTACAAGCACCTTCATTACATACCTCTCTATTACATATTTCTCTATTACAGGCACCTCTATTACATACTTCTCTATTGCATATGTCTCTTTTACAGGCACCTCTATTACATGTCTCTATTACAGGCACCTCTATTACAGGCACCTCTATAACATACCTCTATTACATATGTCTCTCATACAGGCACCTCTATTACATACCTCTCTATTACATATGTCCCTATTACAAGCACCTCTATTAAATACCTCTCTTTTACATGTCTCTATTACAGGCACCTCTTTTACAGACTTCTTTCTGCTGAAATTATCTTTCTATTGTAGACATATTTGACCATCCTCAAGAAACTAGGTGCTTGGGTCCATATATTCTCTAATATTAACATTCCATGTCATGGATAAAAGTCACAACTTGCAAACGTCTGAAATTGTAAGGGTCCACTCTCATATCAAATTTCACATCTCAATGATAGTTTTAAATATCAAAGAAAATTCAGATATGCTAAGTTCAGTAATGACTGTAATAACAATTTTAAAAATGTTTCTTTTATAGAATCATGTGTGATTGTAACAATTAGGGATTCTTTTCACATTTTGCCCATACATTTTGAATAAATTTATAACTGTATATTTATGTTTTGTCTATCTAGGATGTAGAGGGCTTTGAGACTGTGAGAGATTCACGTGTCCTCTGGCTTGGAGACTCTGATTACATTCTCACCACTGGATTTGGATCAGTGAGTTGTTTATATTTGTAAAATGCTGCAAGTTAGAGTATGAATTAGGTTCTTTACTTTAGTTCTAGAGAGAGTACATTTTGTGTGAGTGGGAGTTCAGAAGAACAAGGGGCTCAAGTGTGCTAGGAATTGCATGGAGTAGTTCATGGTGTTATAGCATTCACAGGTAAATGTAAGACAGTAACAGATAATAATGTGTAACACTAAAACAGGACATGTTAGGAGAATGATTTGATCATGGCCCGAACCATTTCATATGGAGCTTTATTAAAGCCTTTTTTCTTATATTTTGGAATTTCATTTGGAGTAGAATATTTTTAAAAACTTTTTATGCCCCCGCCACAAAGTGGCCGGGGCATATAGTTTTACCCATGTCCGTCATTCCGTCCTTCGGTCCTTCCGAAATCAAACAGTTGTACGGACTTTTTTTCGCAATGCCTGCAGATATTGGCCTGATTTATGGTGGGTGGGCAGATATAGACCAGTTACAGATCAAGTTCGCGTTTGGTCCCGGTTGACCTACTTTTGACCGTTTTACGGCTCCTAAACTTAGAAAATTTCATGAAAAATAGAAATTTCATGACAAATACACATGTACGGACTTTTTTTCCCAATGCCTGCAGATATTGGCCTGATTTTTGGTGTGTGGGCAGATATAGACCAGTTACAGATCGAGTTCGCGTTTCGTCCCGGTTGACCTACTTTTGACCGTTTTACAGATCCTGAACATAGAAAATTTCATGAAAAATAGAAATTTCATGACAAATACACATGTACGGACTTTTTTTCGCAATGCCTGCAGATATTGGCCTGATTTTTGGTGTGTAGGCAGATAATGACCAGTTACAGATCGAGTTCACGTTTTGTCCTGGTTGACCTACTTTTGACCGTTTTACGGCTCCTAAACTTAGAAAATTTCATGAAAAATAGAAATTTCATGACAAATACACATGTACGGACTTTTTTTCGCAATGCCTGCAGATATTGGCCTGATTTTTGGTGTGTAGGCAGATAATGACCAGTTACAGATGGAGTTCGCGTTTCATCCCAGTTGACCTACTTTTGACTGTTTTACGGCTCCTAAACTTAGAAAATTTCATGAAAAATAGAAATATTCATGACAGTTGCACATATACGGACTTTTTTTCGCAATGCCTGCAGATATTGGCTTGATTTTTGGTGTGTGGGCAGATATAGACCAGTTACAGATCGAGTTCATGTTTCGTCCCGGTTGACCTACTTTTGACCGTTTTACAGATCCTGAACATAGAAAATTTCATGAAAAATATGAAATTTCATGACAAATACACATGTACGGACTTTTTTTCCCAATGCCTGCAGATATTGGCCTGATTTTTGGTGTGTTGGCAGATATTGACCAGTTACAGATCGAGTTCGCGTTTTGTCCCAGTTGACATACTTTTGACCATTTGACGGTGCTCTAACATAGAAAATTTCATAAAAAAGTGCACATGTATGGACTTTTTTTTGCAGTGCCTGCAGATATGGGCCTGATTTTTGGTGTGTAGGCAGATATTGACCAGTTACAGATCGAGTTCTTGTTTTGTCCCAGTTGACCTACTTTTGACCATTTGACTGCTCCTGATCATAGAAAGTTTCATGAAAAATAGAAATTTTCATAACAAATGCATATGTACTGACTTTTTCTCCTCAATGCCTGCAGATACCACCCTGATTTTTTATGTGTGGGCAGATAATGACAGTTACAGATCGAGTTTGCGTTTCGTCCCGGTTGACCTACTTTTCATTGTTTTACGGCTCCTAAACATAAAAAATTTCATGAAAGACAGAAATTTTTATGGAAAATCCACATGTATGGACTTTTTTCACAGTGCCTGCATATACTGGCATGATTTTTGGTGTGTTGCTTGATAATGACCCGTTACAGATCGAGTTTGCATTTTGCCCTTGTTGACCTACTTTTGACCATACGACACCTCCTGAACTTAAAAAAATTTTCAAAATTTTACAAATGTTTCTAATTTGCCCAAGGCGGGGGCATTCGTGTCGTTCCGACACATCTAGTTTCTTGTACTTTTTGTGAATTTGTTCAGGCTTATTTTTGTAACCATTGATACTTTTCCCTCGACATGTATATTTCTTAACATTCACCAACTTTCATAGAAAATTATTTTTTCTGGTTATTTTTTTATTCGTTCATAATTATTTTTAACTCAAGATTTCCCTATGGATAGGCCTAGGCATTGCTTTTACATGCTGTCTATAAAGTAAATGACGAAAAATGTATCTTGATCCTGACAGATATATGGCTAAATAAGTTTTCTTAAAATAAGCATAAAAAGTAGATACATTTATTCATACTATTTGCTGTATTTTGATACCTTGTGTTAGATCAGTCTGACTTCTAAATACATGCATGGGTAAAGCTTCTTTCGAGCATTGAATGAACCCTCCTGTTTTGTAGATGAGAGCCAGAGAAGTCAGAATCAGAGATGTGAGGAACTTAAGTAACACTTTGACAAGACAGGAGATGGGAACTTCTACTGGGTAAGTGTCCAAAGTACCAAATTAAAGAAACTTAAAATGTGGTTATTCATAAATACAGGAGAACCTCTGAATTAAAAACACTAACAGGACCGAACATTTTACCCACAATAAAGAGACGCCCTTAGTCTGGAGGTCATAGATTTCGGGACCTATTTTCCAGGACTACCCATAAGTGGCCATAAATCAGAGGTGCCCGTAATTGAGGTTCAAATGTATAATATATGTCAAAGTAATTGTTGCTGATCAATTTGTCAGTATTTTGCCTAGTATGACTCTGAGATATGGTCAATAATATATTCTCCAATAACATAGAATTCTGGATTATCATGTATTGTGATTTGGAAACATTAGGCTAATTTGTTTGTTGTAACAAGATGAGAATTCATGGATTTACAGTTATCCCAGAACTGGAAGTGATCAGAAGAACAAGTCTTGGCATTAAAGCAAGAAAAAAACCCTGTAATAACAGTAATAGCAAACTTAGAAATAATCATAAGACAATTTCCTTTGTCCATGCTGTATTAAAACCTCATGTGTAACAATGTTTAGGGTTCAAATTGGCTTTTAATATAAGAATTGAAATATTTTCTATTTAGAATCAAATTTATCCTTATCTTAAAATTTATTTTTAGAATTTGAAAACTGAATGTTTTTCTGTCTTTGTTTTCAGTGTGATTATGCCATTCTTTGACCCAGACACAAACATGGTGTTCTTGGCCGGCAAAGTAAGATTATAATTGGTTTCTTTCAAATGTCTGTTCTTTCTGTAAAATGATATTTTAATGTACATAAGATGAATCAGCTGTATGAACATGGTAAAAGTAAGTTTAATCATACAGTAAATAAAAAAAATAATAATGTTTTTAAGGTGAAACACTTGTGTGTATAAAAATACAAGCATGTATTGTTTGTTGTATATGAATACATGGTAATCTAAGATTTTTGGATGAATTCCATCATATAAGGTAGGAGTTGGGGGCAGGTTTGAGCTAAATTTGGGTGCATATTCTGTTTGGGACTTTAGTGGAAATAGTATGTGTGCATGGATGACTAAACATTCTAAGCAAAAACGAGGTGCATGTTCTAATGAGGCAGCAAATTCTGTTGAGAACTTTATGGTAATGTGTGAAAATAATGTTAGTATAGAGAAGAAATGATGTTGATTAAATATGTGACCAGGGTGCCCTGCAGAAAGCCTATATTTTTTTACACATAAGGTTTTTACTTACTCATGACTCAAAGCTGCCATAAAGAATATGTATTGTTAAGGATCAATAATCGTCAAAAATAATAAAATTGACATTTTTGTGAAAAACCTTTTAGTTGTTTGTTATATCTATCATGTCACAAAAAACACTTTCCTGGCGTTATATTGTATCAGTTGGAAAAATAAGCATTTTAATTCAGATGTCAAGCCCACATGGGTTGTATACAGGACCACTGTCAGCTCGGCATCCCTAATGAAGAATAACTGCAGTGCTGTAAACTTGAAAAGGAGAATCATGACTGAGGAAACTAAATTTAACTGTTATAAACATTTTACATAAAAATTAATTAAAAAGGAAATATTTTTGTATAAATAGGTTAATATGTTTACCAAAAGAGGTAAGATATATGATTAAGTTTACTGGAATCTTTTGACTTTTTTAGGCTGACACAATGATCCTGTTCAAAGAGTTCACTGAAAAAACACCATATCTCACTGATGGTAAGCATTGATTATGTCATGCACAAATTTATATCTCATAATTTTATGGTTTACTTGAATTATATACATTAATATTGTGAGTTGACTTCTGGTTAGGTCAAAGATT
Source organism: Sipunculus nudus (assembly GCA_026874595.1). Taxonomy (NCBI): domain Eukaryota; kingdom Metazoa; phylum Annelida; class Sipuncula; order Golfingiida; family Sipunculidae; genus Sipunculus; species Sipunculus nudus. The sequence goes on from CM049315.1 coordinate 26,631,786, forward strand.
TTACAGGTAGGCCTAATTGGAGGGGGTAGTTGGGGGGGGGGGGGGGGGGGACCTACAGAATCACCAAATAAAATTAGCATATAAAAAACTAGTTTTTGGAGAATAGGGAGAGAGAAATGATTTTTGAAAGGGGAAGTGATTGAGGAGGTATCAGTGACCATCTTGATTCAGAAGGCTTAGTGGAGTTTATGATAATCTAGCCTGATTAAATAAGACTCCATATCATTTGGCCCTGCCATACATAGAGTCTGATGGCCAAACAGTGAGAGTTTCAATAATATAACCCTCAGTCTACCTGAGTAAACCAGTGTCAGTATGTGTTACTATCATAACTAAATATCTTTGATATTATATATATCAATGTTATAGAAATGATATGCTTATCAGCCGAAAACATTACCTTTTCTTATATTACTTTAGCTGGTACTTTTAAAGATGTCAGGTTTATTTAAAATTGGTATCTTTGTAAAAATACATACATGTTTAGAACATATTAGATTAACTGGAAGATGTGTTTTCACTGTAGGTTCATCAGACATAGTAGATCAGATTAAAGGTGTTGCCATGGTGCCCAAAAGAGCCATGGAGTTGATGAAGGCTGAGGTGAATCGTTTGTTGGTGCTGACAAAGAACGCTGTGATCCCACTGCCGTACATTGTACCCAGAAAGGTAGTACAGGCTTTGTTACAGTGTTATACCTGAATTGCCTATTATACTCCGCTTCTCCAACTTCTTTGTATTTCCTCTCATATCTCCATGCCATTTTCAAACCCAGACTGATTCATTCCATGCAAGTATTTCAAAAGTGTTCATAAACCTTCATCTTAAGTCCACACTAAGACATGGGAGTCAAGATGCAGGTATCAGTACTTACACCTGCACTTGGGACATTTAATGTAAATTTTAATATAGTTCCATGTGCAGGTTTCAATAAAATTATACAAACATACACATATAAGCTTTTAAGAAAATGTCCCCCCAAGGTTGTAATATCTATAGCCAATCCCCCATTATCACCCAGTTCTGTCCCTGTTTCAACTTGCAAATGTGGCCAACCTTTGGTCAAAGTAATGTTTAGCAGAAATAGATAACACCTGATAATTATCATGGACGTTAACCTGATTTTCAAGCTACACAGCCTCCCAGCTATACCTGTTACTGTGTGTATCTTAACATATCATTAACATCATCCACAAGCTTCATATCCTATCCCAGCAATACCTATTACTGTCCATATCATTAATATATCATTAACATATCATTTGCAAGCTGTATAAGCTATCCCAGCAATACCTATTACTGACCATATCATTAACAAGTCACATAACCTATTCCAGCTATAACTATTACTGTGCAAATCATTAAAATATCATTAACATGCTACACAGCCTCTCCCACCTGTATCTATTACTGGTACTGCTGATTTGTGGGGAGGGGGCAATAGGAGGCTTTTCTTGTGATTGCTCAGCTGTGCATACAAATAGTTTTCAATGTTCCCTTTTTTTTACTTTTTTGCATATCATATCCTTAACAGGTCCATTCATAATATTAACAGTTCCATTCAACAGGGGCTTGCATGTATCCACTGAAAAAAATATTTTGTTAACGTGGCTTTTCAGTTTATATTGGTGATTTTCTGACTTTCAGACCTATGTGGAGTACCATGCTGAGCTTTACCCTGACACAGCAGGGAGTGAACCCGCCCTCATAGGACAGCAGTGGTTTGATGGACAGAATGCACAGGTAAATCATAATAACACTGAGCTGATCTTTAAAGAGGATGTTATCACATATCCAAGCATCTTTATCCATTTTATTTTTTTAAATTTTTAAATGGAGATTCTTTTAAATTTTTGTCTATATTATTTGCACATTTTTCATATAAAATGCGATGTATATGGACCTATCCTTTTGCTCAACGTTGTTCAGTTCATTATGGTTTTACAGATCCATATTCAGAATGTGTAGTTCTATTTGGTAGACTGCTATCTACACATATATTGTCAAATTATTCTTTTACTATTTAGAAAACATTCTTTGTAGTTTCTGTTGCAGTTTTAAAAGATTACATTAATATAACAGATCACAATTTAATATATATTCTTTAATGTAGTGTATGTGTTTCTACTTTATATATTTACAAATTATTTTAAATGTTTATACAATAAAGTGCCACATGTTTTAATTTTTTATTTATCTTCATCTCAGGTGGCAAAGGTGACTTTGGACCCTTACAATAAAGGTACACCAGTGAAGAAGCCTGTCATAGCAGCTCCAGTGTCTCAGCAGAAAGCACAGCCTGCTGTCTCACCCAGCTCAGTGGTAAATTAGCTCTGTTTATATATAAATATATATTAGCAATCATACATTAGTGGTAATAGCAATATTTAACTTAGTTATTTTTACTTCATTGCTATTAACAAAATAGATCACAAAAAATACAAACCAATGATACATGCATACACATATTTTATAATTTATATTATGGCAAAACTAAACAAAAAACATCGAAACAGTTCATTGAGAAATTCTTGTTGTATATACATACATTTACAGATCAGGTAAGCTGATTCTAGTAATTAGTGTTTTGTTTGATGTTCAGCCTGTGGTGAAACCAGTTCAGCAACCAGTGCAAAGAGACACTGCAGCAGCAACACCTAAAGCTGCAGCTCAAGCAGTCAGTGTGGAGCCAAAGGAGGTCAAAGGTCAAACAGGCAGTGCTGAACCATCAGCAGCTGAGGCACAGGAGGAAAAACAGAACAGGCCTAAGTTTACAGGTGAGTGAATGATGTTTGTAAACATATGAATAACGAAACCAAGGTCTGGTAAAACTAACCGTAGTTTGCCACCCAAAAGTCAATATTTAATGTTCTTGAGATGCAGCGGTGGCAGACCAGAAGGTAGAATTTTATAGATTTAAATTATACAATTTATGCACCATTCCAAACAGTACTCTGTAATATTGGTCTGCCTGTCAAACTGTTATTTTCACAATTTTGATAATAAAGTTACAACATCTCATACCAAGAGATAAAAGTGATCACATCTTAAGTCAACTTACATATATTCATACTGTAGTAATTTATAACAGAAGCTCTTTACACCACAAAGTTGCTCAAACATCACCCAGCTAAAGAAGTGTCTGTATGCCGTGTGTGAGACTGCTGTGCTTAAACACCGGATGATGCCATCGTATGGTGTATGAAGAAGAATATTAGTATAGGTACCAGTCCAGTCAAAATTACTCTAAACTGCAAAGAATGGATGGATTTGACACCCTCAGACTTGGTAATATAGTAAATAATGAGTAAGACAGGACTTTAATATGATTTTAATTGAAAAATCATCACAAAATCAATTTTGTTTGGGGACAGTTATACTGGGTATAAAATATAGGCCCTGTCAGTTAATAAAGAGGCCTGCGAGTCTTGTCAACCTGCTGATGCAAACCCATCTGTTCCACCCTGTGTGGTCTTGTTAGTTGGTTGGACATTCAGTGCATGAAAAAAAGATAAAAAAGTGTTATACCAAGGTCTGGTAGGACCAGAAAAGTGGCCATTATGACAGAGGGGTACCTGTATTGGTTGTTTGGATGTCCACTTTAAATATATGCTTCATGGAACAATACTAAATATTTAACACATATTTAAGTATATTGACATTAGTGTTGTAGTTGAGTCAAGGCCCTCTGAGGCCAAGGCTGAGTCTGAGTCACTGCCCTCTGAGGCCAAGACTGAGTCTGAGTCACTGCCCGCTGAGCCTAAGACTGAGTCTGAGTTAAGGCCCTCTGAGGCTGAGACGAAGGCTGTGTCACAGTCCTTTGAGACCGAGGCCAAGGCCGTGTCCCCACCAACCAAGTCAGAGTACATGCAGCTAGGATTCAATGTCTGTATTCTGGTATGAGTTATATAGCTTATGAGGCAATTATTGTTCAATTAAGTTTCTTTAACAAAGCTGCAAATCTTTAGAGCAGAAAGAAAGGGGACCTGACATTCCAAGCAAATGAATACATAATAGGTCAAACTGAGTGGGCCTTGGCCAATGTCACCTAGACTGGAAGGCTTGAGGCCAGGTCATTGCCTCTGAGGCCAAAGCCTAGTCCGAGACCAGAGGAACCCAGCCTCAAGCAAAGACCGGTCTTGAGACCTCAATCACTAGTTTACATTGGTATCTGTTTTGAAACAAAAAAAGCATAACTTAAATGGGCACTTTAATACTGGATTATTCACATAGTAATGTGCATAGATATTGCATAAAGACAAAGGTATATATTCAGTTTTGTTCATTGTGTTACTGAAAATGTATCCATAAAAGTTTTCAAATGATAATACCATGATCTTTTTCTTTCTTTGCTTATGATTCAGCTGTACATCAATTAAACTGTTGCTGTATCCCCATCCATTGCTTTGTATACATGAGCTTAATATCCAGTAAATCATACCACCACATATACCCTCATTGCTGTATATGGAATTATGCCTAAATCAAAATATGTATAAAATATTACAGGGGTCAGACAGTCCAAATTCCGGCACCTTAAAGGGACTGTCCTCCACAGGAAACACCACATTGAGAATATTCGTAATCTAAGTAAAACCATTCCTGGGGAGAGTGACATGTTTGCAGCCAACAAGGATCGCTGTGCTGTTCCGTTATCAGGAGCAGGGGGCCTGGTAGCTGTGTTTGAGGTATTGGATACTGTGTTTTTCTACTCTGTGCTGAATTATAACAATCCTTGGTTAATATCATTCCTGCACATGCTTTATGAGAGTTTACCACACTTCCTACCTTTTTTCTGAGCTTTGTAAGTTTTTCTCAATCTGCTGAAACATGAGAGACTTCAAGATGGTCACTGCAAAGTATTTTAAAATCCCATGAACAATTCCTGCATTACAAATAAATTTCCATCAACAGATTTTATATTTTTGCATTTAAATGTCTAAGAATATTTTACAGTGATCCAAATTTTCCTAGACTTTTGAATTTTAACAGTTTGAGTGTTTTTATCTATCAGAGAATATACTCATATCTTTGGCCATCTAGATTCCAGGGATTATCACTTTTTTCAACTGATTAAACTTTGGCCTAGACTTTTCTCCCAGCTCCCATTACAGGGTCTGGCCAAGCTTTATGTGATACATAACATTACAAAATGTAGATATCAGGATACTTTCCTTCAGCACTGAGGAAACAAAATCTGATTTTTATTAATTTGGGGGTTATAAAAAGCAACATTTTTTTTCAGGCATCAGGTTATTTAAGTTATAAGGTTGTAAGTCATATACTCCCATTAGCAGTTGAGTAATTATCATTCAGGTCAGCAAGCCTAAACAGGATCTTGTAGATTGTTTTTTTATAATGTTATCTTTATGTGTTATGGATTCTGTACTTTATTACAGTTTAGTAAGCCAGGCAAGCAGCCAGACACCGGACTACTAATGGTACATAATGGTTCCAAGGTGCTGGATTTTGTCTGGGACCCTTTTAACAACCAGCTTGTAGATTGATTCATATAATGTTATCTTTTTGCGGTATGGATTCTGTACTTTATTACAGTTTAGTAAGCCAGGCAAGCAGCCAGACACGGGACTACCAATGGTACATAATGGTTCCCAGGTGCTGGATTTTGTCTGGGATCCTTTCAACAACCAGCTTGTAGATTGACTTATATAATGTTACCTTTTTGCGTCATGGATTCTATACTTTATTACAGTTTAGTAAGCCAGGCAAGCAGCCAGACACGGGACTACCAATGGTACATAATGGTTCCCAGGTGCTGGATTTTGTCTGGGATCCTTTCAACAACCAGCGTTTGGCTGTTGGTAGGTCACTTTATTGTAATATATATATATATATATAAATTAAGACACAATCATGTATGGCACACAGAAGAGCACACATCACTACAATCCTCCTTGATCTACCATATGTTTAAATACACAAAACAGTAAGGGGTCATCCCTGGCCCAAGTCCCAGCCCAGTAGCTTTTGCATACAGTTTTCATGCTGACAGGCAGTCAAACACAACTGAAAACATTACCTCCTTTGTATAGATTTATTTGTTTCATGTAAGATTCCACTGGGTAAATTAACTAAAGACCTGCATAACAGTTTTTCTATATGTTTTTAACCATTGCAACCACAGTTACTTGTTTCCTTGTAAATTTTGGTATTACTTACAGATTATGATAATTGATGAATTTTCATTGTTCAAGTAAGTTTGTCTTTGTCACATTTAATAACATTCTTTGTTTACTTCTGATCTCCAGCTTGTGATGATGCAAAAATCCGTCTTTGGGACATTCCAGCAGGTGGCCTGACTGAAACTCTCACCCAAGAGAACAGCGCTCTGATTGGTGGGTTTTTAGTAATATCAAATTGTTATAATTAATGTGATTGTTGGGTGTGTTTGTTGTTTATTTCTTACATTGAATGTTATTGGTGAGTTTGTTTTACAAGGATTATGATTTGTGTGTTTACTGTGTGTATCTTGACAGTTAATGTGATTGGTAGTGTTTGTAACAATGACTGACATTGATGGAATGGGTGTCAGTACATTGAATATGATTAGTAGCTTGCCTTTAGCTGAGTGATTGCAGATTATAATGTTAAACTCCAGTGGGGCTTTTTAGTGTTTGTTTTATTTTCATCTCATCTACCAGAGAAATGTATAAAATGTTCTATATCAGTTTAATGTATGATTTATTGTGTAGAATTCCCTTCCAGGTCACACAGAGAAGATCTACTTCATCCGCTACCATCCTCTTGCTCAGGACATCCTGGCCTCAGCATCATATGACATGACAGTCCGGATATGGGATGTAGGATCACGGGAAGAAAAGCTAAGGCTCGAGGGGCACACTGACACAGTAAGATGACCTGTAGAATTTGCACACTGAATCAGTGCAATGACCTGTATAAAGTGCACACTGACACAGAAAGATGGCCTGTAGAATGTACACACTTACATAGCAAGATGACCTGTAGAATGTACACACTGACAGAGTAAGATGGCTTGAAGAATGTACACACTTGCACAGTAAGATGACCTGTAGAATGTACCCACTGACACAGTAAGATGACCTGTAGAATGTACACACTGACATAGTAGGATGGCCTGTAGAATGTACACACTTACATAGCAAGATGACCTGTAGAATGTACACACTGACAGAGTAAGATGGCTTGAAGAATGTACACACTGACACAGTAAGATGACCTGTAGAATGTGCACACTGAATCAGTACCATGACCTGTATAAAGTGCACACTGACACAGTAAGATGGCCTGTAGAATGTACACACTGACATAGTAAGATGGCCTGTAGAATGTACACACTGACATAGCAAGATGACCTGTAGAATGTACACACTGACAGAGTAAGATGGCTTGAAGAATGTACACACTTACACAGTAAGATGACCTGTAGAATGTACCCACTGACACAGTAAGATGGCCTGTAGAATGTACACACTGACATAGTAGGATAGCCTGTAGAATGTACACACTGACATAGCAAGATGACCTGTAGAATTTACACACTGACAGAGTAAGATGGCTTGAAGAATGTACACACTTACACAGTAAGATGACCTGTAGAATGTACCCACTGACACATTAAGATGGCCTGTAGAATGTTCACACTGACACAGTAAGAGGACCTGTAGAATGTACACACTGACATAGTAAGATGATCTGTAGAATGTACACACTGACATAGTCAGATGGCCTGTAGAATGTACACACTGACACAGTAAGATGACCTGTAGAATGTACACACTGACATAGTAAGAGGACCTGTAGAATGTAAGCACTGACACAGTAAAATGACCTGTAAAATGTACACACTGAACAAGTAACATGACCTGTATAAAGTGCACACTAATGCATTAAGCTGACCTTTGGAGTGTACACACTGACACAGTAATAGTAAGATGACCTGTATAATGTACACATTGACACAGTAAGATGGCCTGTAGAATGTACACACTGACATAGTAAGATGGCCTGTAGAATGTACACACTGACCTAGTAAGAGGACCTGTAGAATGTACACACTGACATAGTAAGACGGCTTGTAGAATGTACACAATGACATAGAAGATAACCTGTAGAATGTACACACTGGCATAGTCAGATGACCTGTAGAATGTACACACTGACATTGTCAGATGACCTGTAGAATGTACACACTGACAGAGTAAAATGACCTGTAGAATGTACACACTGACACAGTAAGATGACCTGTAGAATGTACATACTGACATAGTCAGATGACCTGTAGAATGTACACACTGACATAGTCAGATGGCTTGTAGAATGTACACACTGACACAGTAAGATGACCTGTAGAATGTACACTCTGACATAGAAGATGACCTGTAGAATGTACACACTGACATAGTCAGATGACCTGTAGAATGTACACACTGACAAAGTCAGATGGCCTGTAGAATGTACACACTGACACAGTAAGAGGACCTGTAGAATGTAAGCACTGACACAGTCAAATGACCTGTAAAATGTACACACTGAACCAGTAACATGACCTGTATTAAGTGCACACTAACGCAGTAAGCTGACCTTTATAGTGTACACACTGACACAGTAATAGAAAGATGACCTTTATAATGTACACATTGACACAGTAAGATGGCCTGTAGAATGTACACACTGACATAGTAAGATGGCCTGTAGAATGTACACACTGACATAGTAAGAGGACTTGTAGAATGTACACACTGACATAGTAAGAGGACCTGTAGAATGTAAGCACTGACACAGTCAAATGACCTGTAAAATGTACACACTGAACCAGTAACATGACCTGTATTAAGTGCACACTAACGCAGTAAGCTGACCTTTGGAGTGTACACACTGACACAATAATAGAAAGATGACCTGTATAATGTTCACATTGACACAGTTAGAGGACCTGTAGAATGTACACACTGACATAGTAAGATGGCTTGTAGAATGTACACACTGACATAGGAGATGACCTGTAGAATGTACACACTGACATAGAAGATGGCCTGTAGAATGTACACACTGACACAGTAAGAGGACCTGTAGAATGTAAGCACTGACACAGTCAAATGACCTGTAAAATGTACACACTGAACCAGTAACATGACCTGTATTAAGTACACACTAAAGCAGTAAGCTGACCTTTGGAGTGTACACACTGACACAGTAATAGAAAGATGACCTGTATAATGTACACATTGACACAGTAAGATGGCCTGTAGAATGTACACACTGACATAGTAAGATGGCCTGTAGAATGTACACACTGACATAGTAAGAGGACTTGTAGAATGTACACACTGACATAGTAAGAGGACCTGTAGAATGTAAGCACTGACACAGTCAAATGACCTGTAAAATGTACACACTGAACCATTAACATGACCTGTATTAAGTGCACACTAACGCAGTAAGCTGACCTTTGGAGTGTACACACTGACACAGTAATAGAAAGATGACCTGTATAATGTACACATTGACACAGTAAGATGGCCTGTAGAATGTACACACTGACATAGTAAGAGGACTTGTAGAATGTACACACTGACATAGAAGATGACCTGTAGAATGTACACACTGACACAGAAGATGACCTGTAGAATGTACCCACTGACATAGTAAGATGATCTGTAGAATGTACACACAGTAAGAGGACCTGTAGAATGTACACACTGACATAGTAAGATGGCTTGTAGAATGTACACACTGACACAGTAAGATGACCTGTAGAATGTACACACTGACACAGTAAGAGGACCTGTAGAATGTAAGCACTGACACAGTTAAATGACCTGTAAAATGTACACACTGAACCAGTAACATGACCTGTATTAAGTGCAAACTAACGCAGTAAGCTGACATTTGGAGTGTACACACTGACACAGTAATAGAAAGATGACCTGTATAATGTACACATTGACACAGTAAGATGGCCTGTAGAATGTACACACTGACATAGTTAGATGGCCTGTAGAATGTACACACTGACATAGAAAGAGGACTTGTAGAATGTACACACTGACATAGAAGATGACCTGTAGAATGTACACACTGACACAGAAGATGACCTGTAAAATGTACCCACTGACATAGTAAGAGGACCTGTAGAATGTACACACTGACACAGTAAGAGGACCTGTAGAATGTACACACTGACATAGTAAGATGGCTTGTAGAATGTACACACTGACACAGAAGATGACCTGTAAAATGTACCCACTGACATAGTAAGAGGACCTGTAGAATGTACACACTGACACAGTAAGAGGACCTGTAGAATGTACACACTGACATAGTAAGATGGCTTGTAGAATGTACACACTGACATAGGAGATGACATGTAGAATGTACACACTGACACAGTAAGATGACCTGTAGAATGTACACACTGACACAGTGAGAGGACCTGTAGAATGTACACACTGACATAGTAAGATGGCTTGTAGAATGTACACACTGACATAGGAGATGACATGTAGAATGTACACACTGACACAGTAAGATGACCTGTAGAATGTACACACTGACACAGTAAGAGGACCTGTAGAATGTTAGCACTGACACAATAAAATGACTTGTAAAATGTACACACTTAACCAGTAAGATGACCTGTAAAATGTACACACTGACACAGTAAGCTGACCTGTAGAATAAACAGTGGCTCATGTAGAGTAAGCGGACATATAGAATATACAGTTTGATATACTTAGTTTTGGTATGAAGACATAAAATCTGTACAAATTTTCTTAGAAATCCAGCATTAATTTTTCCGTAATGCAGACAGAAAAACAAACAGGCTGACAGGCTGAAATAATTGACCTAGTAAAACTGATTTCTTAGTCAATCTGATGTCTTTTTATAGATTTCCTTATTTTGAACATGGATTGATTGATCCATGGCATAAGACCAGTGTTGCCCTTCAGTTTTTATACAAGTTTAATTGTAAATCTTAAACTTAAAAACAGCAAACATGTATTCTGCTTGACCAGTTAAGTGGAAAGAACAATTTCCAGTTACATATATATCCCAGTCATCTACCAAATGCTCAATAAGATCAGGTCAACTGATCCCTCAATAATGTTACTGTAAATTTTGGAGATTCACTGTTGTAACCCATAGCTACTGTAAGTTCCAAGCTGATATAAAAATTAAGGAAACAAGGTGGTGCTGAACACCATGGCCTATGATTCATATGCATTCTTGTGTTCTGGTTCTTCAAAAGGGTCTGATAATTCAGTTAACATTTATATTACTCTTTCAGATCTTTTGTTTATCTTGGAGTCCTGATGGCAAGTATTGTGCCACTGTATGTAAGGACGGGAAGGTCAGAGTATATAACCCCAGAAATTCTTCTAGTCCAATCATGGTAAGTTTTAGGATACAGGAGCAGATTCTCAGAATAACAGCTAAATCTTTAGTGCATTTCACTTATTGACATAAGGTATATATAAAAATGAAGCCATTCTGACTTTTTTATGTTTGTCAGACAATAGTATGGTTCTTACTCAAAATACTCCCATAGTTTTTAATAATGGTGTAAGTATTATTACAGCACTAGATCATTTACTTGGGTATTCTCACATGTATAATCTGGCTGTAACAATCCCATTTGGTTACTGATACCTTTTTGCAGCCTATGATACCATCATTTTTATGTGAACAAATGATATTCTTTTACAATTAATTCTAGATCTTAAGATTTGTATGCAGAAAAAGGTAGGTTTTGTTCATTTTATTTTTATTTTTGTTATCATTGTTTGAGAATTGCCACAGATAAAATTAAATCTTAATAATCCAGCTTGATTTACACAAACATCACAGACAGTTCTGGATAAAATGCTGAAAGTGAAACATAATCACCATTGGCATTAGTGTTTGTTATTCTTATCTCTATTATTTGACAGAATGGACTTTGAAAGTTGAGTTCAATTGTTTTTTCTTCATCTTTTTTTAGTGGAGGTAACTGCATCCATTTTTTAATGCTAACTTTACTAAGTATATACATCTGCAGAATTCCATCACAGTTTTGGACTATGTGACAGGGCAGTATCAAACACTTCCACTCATTTAATATCCTTGTGTTAACCAGGCCTGGTGACTACTGCACCAGCAGGCCCTGGGTGCATAATTGTCCCATTGCTGGGTCATACCGCTGAGGAACCCCAAGAAGGCACACTCGTTAGTGATTGAATCACGGCCATTGGGCACAGCTTTCGCATTAAGCCTGCAGAGCACTCGTCCTGGATGGGGGCTGACCGTGAAAAATCTCATCGCCTACGGCTGAGATTCGAACTGACTACTAGTATCTCCCAGCTTTGAGTCCTGTGCTTTGCCCTAAGCCACAGAAGCCTCAACAGCTCTGCATGGAGTCAATTGAGGAAATGTTTTCTTTTGCATGTGGAACTGGGCACGTGTGTATAAAATAGATATATTTTTTACCTTTCATCCACCAGGGGGCAGCCTTTTATTTTCATCATGATGTCATCAACAATATATTTTGGTTTATATAGCACAGAAAAGCTGCATCACAATCAGTGGAGCTTTTCCTTTGTTGTAGGAGGGACCAGGGCCAGAAGGCAGCCGTGGTGCGAGGGTGGTGTGGACTTGTGGCGGCCAGTACTTACTCGTCTCAGGATTTAACAAGTGAGGCCTAGCGTTGTTTTTATCAAATTATCTCTCATTGCTCTCAAATTTGTAAAGGTTTGAAAAAAGCTTACAAGCTATGATACATGATAGGTCACAGTCCTTTACTTTGTCAGCCAGAATTAGATCAGTTATTGATACTGAATACTGAATCTTGTTACTCTCATGTCTTCCAAGAAACAAAAGCCAAGGTCAGCTATTTTTCAGCTCAGAAAAATGTAACTGACAGTTGTACAGCTTCACTATTTCCTATACATGTTTGTTAAATATGATTTACTTGATTGCTCTGGAACTTGCTATTGAGCTTGGATAGCTTGGTCCCTTAAGGGTGCTGAAACCCCATATCAATCAGTTAATGTATCCCCAGACAAAGTCGGGGGATACTATGTTTTCATACCGGTCCCGCCGCCGCCGCTGCATATAAATCTTGTTGGCGCGATAACCCAAAATATATTTCACGGAAATTTACGAAACTTGGTATATGTATAGATATGGGTAAGAGGACGATGCCTATTTAAAATAAGGTCATGACCTTTACTAGGAGAGTGTCCTTGACCTTGAATAGGTCCAATTTTGGGGAAAATCACACAAATTCTTTAATATCTCAAGAAATCTTGCATGGATTTATCCCAAAATCAAGTTGATGGAAGATCATGGATAGGGTTGTCATGTTCCAGAAACTGGTGGCACCACCTATTATTCTTTACTTGTTTTCGTGCCGTTTAATACCCCCAAAATTGCCACCTTACAGTACTGTGAGCATTATAAGTCAAATACTAATGGACAGATTTCTTTTATATTATGCATTTACATAGGTATGGGTTATGGGATGATGCTTATTTAAATTGGGGTCATGACCGTTCCTATGATAGTGGCCTTGACCTTGAATATTGCCATATATGGTGAAAATCACACACCTCTTATGATATCTTCAGTGTTGATAGCCATATAGATTTCAAACATGACTTATGTATGGCCCACCACTAAAGTAAGAACCCTATAGGTTCTAGGGTCATGAGGTCAAAGGTCAAGGTCACTGGACTGGCATTTTAAAAGATACTGTGGATGCATTTTAAGCCAAACTTTCATCCCAGGTCTTCCATCTTGAATATATAGCTCACTTGCCAATAGTGGATGATCCATATAAATTTTGGGGTCACAAGGTCAAAGGTCAAGGCCACAGGAGCTATCTGTCCAAAAATTAGTTTCTGGATGATAATTCCTGCTTTTATTGATGTAATGATTTCAAACTTGACTTATATATGTCCTATTGAAAAAGCAAGACCCAAATTGAATTTGGGGTCATGAGGTCAAAGGTCAAGGTCACAGGACACAACTTTAAAAAGATTGTGGATGCATTTTCAGCCAAACATTTCATCTCAGACCTTTCATCTTGCACATATAAGTCATCTGCCAATAGAGGAAGACCCCTATCAATTTTGAGGTCACGAGGTCAAAGGTGAAGGTCACAGGAGCCATCTGTCCAAAAATTAGTTTCTGGATGATAATTCCTTCTTTCATTGATGTATGGATTACAAACTAGACTTGTATTTGACCCATTGGAAAAGCAAGACCGGAATTGAATTTGGGGTCATAAGGTCAAAGGTCAAGGTCACAGGAAACCTCTATAGAAAGATTGTGGATGCATTTTCAGCCAAACAATTCATCTCAGATCTTTCATCTTGCACATATAGTTCACCTGCCAAGAGTGGAAGACCCCTATCAATTTTGAGGTCACAAGGTCAAAGGTGAAGGTCACAGGAGCCATCTGTCCAAGAATTAGTTTCTGGATGATAATTTCTGCTTTTATTGATGTATGGATTTCAGACTTGACTTATATATGTCCCATTGGAAAAGTAAGACCCAAATTGATTTTGGGGTCATGAGGTCAAAGGTCAAGGTCACAGGACACATCTTTAAAAAGATATGAATGCATTTTCAGCCAAACATTTCATCTCAGATCTTTCATCTTGCACATATTGTTCACCTGCCAAGAGAGGAAGAACCCTATCAATTTTGAGGTCACAAGGTCAAAGGTGAAGGTCACAGAAGCCATCTGTCCAAAAATTAGTTTCTGGATGATAATTTCTTCTTTTATTGATGTATAGATTTCAAACTTGGCTTTGTTATTGACCCATTAGAAAAGCAAGACCCAAATTGATTTTGGGGTCATGAGGTTCAAGGTCACAGGAAACCTCTTCAAAAAGATTGTGGATGCATTTTCAGCCAAACAATTCATCTCAGATCTTTCATCGTGTACATATAGTTCCCCTGCCAAGAGTGGAAGACCCCTATCAATTTTGAGGTCACAAGGTCAAAGGTGAAGGTCACAGGAGCCATATGTCCAAAAATTAGTTTCTGGATGATAATTCCTGCTTTTATTGATGTATGGATTTCAAACTTGACTTGTATATGTCCCATTGGAAAAGTAAGACCCAAATTGATTTTGGGGTCATGAGGTCAAAGGTCAAGGTCACAGGACACATCTTTAAAAAGATGTGGATACATTTTCAGCCAAACATTTCATCTCAGATCTTTCATCTTGCACATATAGTTCTCCTGCCAAGAGAGGAAGAACACTATCAATTTTGAGGTCACAAGGTCAAAGGTGAAGGTCACAGGAGCCATCTGTCCAAAAATAAGTTTCTGGATGATAATTCCTGCTTTATTGATGTATAGATTTCAAACTTAACTTGCATATGTCCCATTGGAAAAGCAAGACCCAAATTGATTTTGGGGTCATGAGGTCAAAGATCAAGGTCACAGGACCAACATCTTCAACAAGACTGTGGATTGTTAGATGGAAGAAACAATAAATATGCCAAGTGTCAGTATATGCTGCTAAAAATGGGAGTCTATTCTTGAAGGGGGGGGGGGGGGCTACTATGTCTGGGGATACTCTGGCACCTGCGGTGCCAAGAAATGTCTAGTTTTTACACATTTTTATCTGGTAAATATACCATTAGCTGAGCAAAGATTTTTTTATCTCAGCTGACTATAAGTCATCTGAGCTATAGTCGTGGTCCATTGTCCGTTGTCCATCCGTCTGTCTGTCCGTCCGTCCGTAGATGTGGCACGTTTTGAAAGCGTAAGACCTAGGAATCCAAAATTCAGCATATTGTTAGATGTCCCCAAGATCTCCTTCCAAGCCGAAAACTGGGTCTTTGCAACTTCGTTCCTTTGAGAAATTAAGGAAAAACCTTAATTTTTTATTAAAATCCTATTTTCACACTTCAGGACTGCCTAATATCAAAACCACTCATCTGTTTTTCCTCATATTTACCATAAATATTCCTCTATATAGTTCCTATGTACATGCCAGAAATTAAGTCTGTTAAGTATAAATTCTTTAAGTTATGGGCCCAAACATAATGGACTTTGTAAAAAATCAGGAAAAATATTTACTCACTTAACATAAACAATTTTGAAACTAGAGTCTATTTTCCCCAAGTATATAACTATGTTTAATTAAGATTCAATTGTTTACCCAAAATTAGATCTGAATTTTGTAAATTTTTTAAGTTATTAACATAAAAATAAAATCAGTACCTTCAATTTTGCCCAACTTTGACCATGGCACGTTTTTTTCCTGCAGGTACCATTGATTTAATTTTCACAGCATGTAAACATAAATATTTAATTTGTTTAAATCTGAAATTTGAAAATAAAAGCTTGAAAATTAAGCTAGTTATTGATTTTTTATCTTGAGGCTCTGTTGTAGTCATTTGCTTTGATTACAGATGCAGATCTAGAGTCCCACTCCAGGTCACTGGAGGTCAGCTATGCCAGGGTTTCTGATTTGTTACAGTCACTGGAGGAGATCCGCTGCTGTGACAGGTGTACAGTTATTCTCATATCACCACCCCAATCCTTCCCCCCCTCCCCCCCCCCCCCCCCCCCCCGCAAACCCAACCCACCAAGTGTTATGCAGTAATTGTTATTGTTTTCACTGTATCTCCTTAACTGTAATGCTGTTTACACTCTAATATGTAAAAACTTTCCTTGAAAAAGTAATTCAAGGTGTAATCCAGAAGATGCAATGTTGTGTAATGTAGCATTTTTAAAAGAATCAATTTTCTTTTAAATGATTTTAACAAATATAATTGAACCCATCAGTATGCTTAAATTATTGTATAGAAATATAAACTTAAATTTAAAAAAAATTGATGTGATAAAAAAATGAGGATTTAACACAAACATTGTTCATTATTTTCCTGCCTCAGCAGAATTTGAGATCAGGCTTTGTTTTCCCAGTTTTATGTTGTTAATTAGTTATATTTCAACTTATACATTTCATAAAAAATACATATATATTTAATAAAATATATTATACAAAAAATAGATTCAATTGAACAAATGTGTAAACTACTGAAATGTCAACAGTTAATCAAAAAGCCAACTAATGATCATGGTAATAGTACAGATCATTTGTTCACAAACTGCTCACATGCTTCAGTTTCAACATTAGGAAACACATGGTCAGGTCACAAAATATTATTTGCAACAATATCTTGCTCATCAATACAAACCAATCATATAAATCAACTATGGCCTTTATTACCTCTTCCTCTTACATTTATCTCCATTTGATATTATTTTAGATTTTTACCTTTAAGGTCAACGTCAGCTGAGCACAGTGACCCATGGGTCCCTTGTTTTAAATTGATAAAACAAAAAATAAAAGTTTCATCCATACCTGTACCTGTATTATCATGTAAAATATCAATACAAGTTCTTTAGATCTTTATACCTGTGTCAGACACAGTTATTATATAGAAATTTGTGTACAGATATTTTTTTCAGTCTTTCCTGCTCTTTATTTTCATTTTTTGTTTCCTTTCGTTTCATATTGAAAAAAAAATCCAGTTTCAGCCTTAAATTACATTTCAATTACCCTTATGTTCCAGTACATGATACTTCATTTGAGAAAGGTGACTGGGAAACATACATATTTAAGGAAAAAAATGTTCTCAGTGTAGTAGTGAAAATAAAATTATTAATGAAATAACTAATTTTCTTTACAGACAGAGCACTCGGACCCTGCAGCTGTATGACATCGCTGATTTATCAGAGACAATAGGTCACCAGGAGCTCAACACCTCGCCATCCATCCTGGTGCCTTACTATGATGAAGATAGCTCAACAGTCTTCCTGACTGGCAGGGTGAGAAAACACATTCACAGACCTATATATGTATGCACACTAGCTCACACTCGTACACTCTCTAACACAGACACACATGCATGCAAAGGGACACTACACAGATGTATATATACACTCACACACAATTATATATAAGCAGGTATGTCCTCATGTGGTTTACCAGTACTCCTGTATTTGTCTACCACATATTCTTTATGTAAAGTACCAATTCAGTTATCATTTCTGTACTCTTCTTTCAGAGGTGTTATATCTATATAATAATTTTGGTGTTACCATAATTATACCAGGCATTTTAAGTTTTTTTTGGTGAAATTCACTTTAGATATTTACTAACAAGGTACCTCACCCAAGTTTGATTCCCTGCACATATTTAATGAGGTCAAAGGTCACAAGGTTTCACCAGGATGGCTCACTGGGAATTTGACGCATTTTAGTGAAATATACTTTGACAGATGAGCCTATGAGTGTGTGTGTGACTGTTGTGTGGGCTTTTTTATAATGTTGAATGGCTGTTCTCCACAACACCTACAAATGTCAATCTTAGGGAAAGTGGCCAGCAGTGAATTCTAAAAACCTCATCCTCCAAAGTAGTATGCCTGCAAAATGTTCTATGCAACATTACATTGTCATTAGGCATTTTAGTTACAGGTGCTTACAGGTGCACACACATATAATGAAACACAAAAGCACAAGCAGTGCTTATCCATCTGGAAATCCCAATTTACGGCACCTTTACTGTTATTTTCAGGGAGATGGGACTGTGTACGCCTATGAGGTCTCAGAAGATCCCCCGCACCTTTTCCCACTGAGTAATTACAGTGGTGATGGGCTGCATCAGGCCCTGTCCTTCCTGCCAAAGTGTGAAGTCAATGTATGTGATGTGGAATTTGCCAAAGGATGGCGGCTGACAGCCACCACAGTAGAACCTGTTTCATTTACAGTGCCAAGAATAAAGGTAAATCAAAATTTAAGTGTCATTTGCATTTTAAAGTTTAGTTTCTGATGCACACTTTCCTTATATCTCAATAGGTGTTATGTAGCCTATTTCAAAAATACAAATGTTCATGAAAGGCATGTTGGCTTCACTGTTTGCTTAGTAAAGCTGAGTATTTAGCACAGATTAGAATGATACAGTGTAGAAAGATGGTATGCCTTTAGGATTCCAGATCGTAAAGTTTTCTACAGGACATTTAAGATTTATTAATCACATTTGAGAGGGAATCATCTGCCAGTGAGAAGTAATAAAATTTGCTGAGTCATATTTAGGCTGCTGGTTACCTTGGTAACCTGCTGATATTTAGAACCATGTTCCATCTTTAATTGATTAAAATATCTTTATTTTGTCAGAAGGCCACCCCAAGACATTTATTTTTCTATGAACTCTTAGAACAAAACAGTATGGTGCAAATGAGTGAATAATTTAATTTTATTTTAATTGACTGTTCAACACCTAAAGCCCCTGTCACATTAGCATTGCGTTGGCCACGCAGGCTTGTTGCGAGCATGAATTTTGTTGCACACAGGAAAAATTCTGCAGGCAGGCCAAGATTTGGGTAGGTTTCACGTGGAACTTGCCTGTTGAATGCGTGGAATCTGCGGGGGCCTTGCGTGTGCTCCGTGTGACATGCGGACAAGGCGCGTGAGAGCTTAGAGACAGCTCCGGGCTACATATGAGCACTGCGGGTTACCTGTGTGCGAGTTACATGACACCTGCGTGGGAGTTGCCTGCAAGGCGTGAGGATTGCGCGTGCCTGTAGCAGTCATATAAATGCAGGTTTGGTGACGAGGTCATCACTTCTCAGTCATATGTCATTGTGTCAAGATGACCCATCGGTCATCCAAAAAGGGCATCAAGGGCGGTTAGGGCCGAGATAGCTCGCCAGTGTCTTGCGAGAGCTCTCCACAAAACCCTGATCAGTCAGAGGTCCCTGAACAGCAAAGCATTGTGGCTGTCGTGTACTCAACCAAGCCTGGGTCCACCATCTTCTTCACCTCTTTCTCTGATCCCTCAGTCTTCTGATTTGATGCAGCTGCACTTTTACCTGCGTAAGGCAAAGTTGTGCCTGAATGATGCCCATTTTATACTGAAGGTGTGCCTTGTTAGCCATCCTGCAGAGAGGTCCTCTCTCTTCAAAACCAGACTAACAACTGAAGGAATTCCTCTGATTGGACTGTTTGTATGGCAGTGGTAGTCGTTGAACGCCCACAACTTTGCTGCAGCAAGCCCTCAGATTACCAGCAGGAAGGCAGTAACAGGCTCTCAACAAGCCCTCGCTTTCCTCGTATACCTCACTCCATGCCCACAGAAATGACGGCTTACACGCAGGTTGGCAGTATCAACACCGTTCCTTGCCTGCAAGATGCACGCTCCATGCCTGCATCAAACACGCGCTGGTGCGAAATTGCCACAGGTCCACAGCCAACCTACTTTCTTCAAGTGGGTTAACTGCCTGTGACTTGGAGCCGCTATGGGCCTCCTGCTGGTGTTCTGCGTGGACTCGCACGCAAACGCACGCAACTTACCCGGACCAAGTTTTGAGCATGTTCAAAACTTGGCTGGGGCAATTCGGACTTCCATGCACACCTGCGGGCAAGTCCAGGCAAGATACTGCCAGGTCCGTACCAACTGCGGGGAACTGCGGGCAGAAAAAATTGTCACCTGTAAGTTGCAGGCAGTGCTAATGTGACATGGCTTAAGACATTGAACTTGGCAAGCTTGCCAGGAAAAATACAAAGGTTTACTTTAATGCTTGAAATGGTGCATATAATCAATACAAAATGTAGTCCATTCTGTATACCTTTATTTGATTCCTTCAAGAAATCAAAACAAGAGCACAAATTAGCAACATTAAGAAAGATCTTGTTCTTATTTGCAAAAAAAATAAAGCTGGTCCATGATGACCAGGAGTGGTGAATGCATGGAAACATTGTGTGTGACATAATGAAAAATATTTGATCCGTTCCTTAAAAACACTGAAGGTTGTTGTATCTTATTACAAAAGAAAGAATACTTCCAAGATGATCTCTTCCCGGACACCAAAAAGACTTGGGAACCAGTGCTGTCAGCTGCTGAATGGTTCACTGGAATGAATCGTGTTCCTCCAAGTGTCAGCCTAAGGCCGGCAGACATGAAACTATGTGAGTGACTAGTTTTGTTTATAACCATGTCATTTATTAATGTCAGCTGTGCCTGTTGTCACAAATAGATAAAATGTGTTATATTTAGTAAACTTAAATATTCTAACTCAGTGATAATGCAGTAACATGTCATTATAAGATAAATGTTTCTTATATCCTTGTTGTCCTAAATAGATCATAAAAATCATGACTTGTTATATGTATTGATTGAATTCGAAATTGAAATTTCAGGAAAAAGGATTATAATTTTATATCACAACAGTTGGGACCATTTTCAATTATTATACATAAAATATATAATTTTTAAATATTCATGTGACAATGACCTCTGTAGTTAAAAAAGTTGGACACAAATTCATATTCATCCAGTGTTATGTGAGTTCATGTTTATTTATAATATTATGTTTGTAAGGATACATGCATTTTATATTCTGTGTTAATATTTACTTATTAGTAAGTGATGCCCCTGTGATGGCACCCAAACCTAAGAAGTATGAGAGCTTTAAAGAAGACAACTACAAGACAGATGAACAGAAGAAAGAGGAGGTAAGACAGGGAAGGATGTACGATATAGACTCTTGCATCTAGTTGGGGGGGGGGGGGTTATATTTTGAGATTATTTGTTAGTGCAACTGTTCTCTGTAGGGTTACTTTGGTTTGTCAAGCTGTTAAGAATTGGGTCAAGAATCAGAAAGCTAAAAAAAACAACCCTCCTCTGATTACTCCCTTTAACAGTCCCACTGAAGGCATGTGCAGGATTGACCTGTATGTGAGTTTTTATGAAAGTTGCAAAAATAGATCCAAGTAAATGTAGTTTTGTTCCAGTGAAGCCAAAAACACTGCAGATTTTCCTATGCCAGGCCTCATTTTGAATTGCGTCAAATGATGGCAGCATCAGAGATGTGAAAAATGATACAATTCAACAAAATTCCAGCATGTCACTTTATTTTACATAGATATGCTGTAATATGACTCTGATAAATTTGTCAGGTAGTGTTTTGTTTCTTATTTGAAGTCATGATTTTATTGTTTCATCAGATGTTTCATGAATGTTAGTGTTCTTGCTGTTGGTGGACCAATATATTATATAAGTAGAATGTATGGCAATAAACAGAGGACACAGGGAATCCCAACTCAGCTGATAGAGCCTATTTTGAGTCAACAGGCCAGTCAAGCCTAAAACTGCTCTGCTGTTGCAATTTATCCTTTTACAATCATACCTCTGGACACAGCTGGAGATTTTAATATTCTAAACTTAGAGAAGAATTTACATGTCACATAAAAAATCCAGAATACAAAGATAGAATTGCCAGTGAACAATCTGGTCTAAAACAGTTGTAGATGCAAAAACTGCTACTCTGTATAGACAGATACAAATACAATACTTGTATATTTTACATAAACAGCTCCCATGCACCTTTTATAACCTTTTGCCAAAAACTAAAGTTCAACCAGAATGGCTAGGGAACATGTCATTTTACTAAATAATTGTCGACTGTGGAATAACTGCTGCCTTGTGGTAACTTGGGGATGTTACTACGAACTACAGTATCATTTGTTCAAGTAATAGATTTTTATACTCCAGTAAGACAATTGTAGGACATGAAAACATGAAAAGGTAATGATTTTTAGTGATAATTTTGAACTAAAACAACTGCCTAAAAATTAAATATGGCTAAAAAAATTTGTTGTGGCTAAAATTATGGCTAAAAAGTTTTTGAGGGGGAGCAGTCCTTGCATATACATTAGCCAGCTGAGGCTAACACTGACCAGATCAGAACAAAGTCATGTCATTATGTCTTAATGAAAGCCTGATGACATCCAGATTCTACTGTCTAAATTATCAAACTTATAATGCAATTCCTACAATCCCTGAGCACCAGGACCCATGGGCCAATTGTTAATTGACAAACTTTTTGTGCTATTCTTTCAGTTGCTGAGCGCCATGACCCATGGGTCACTTGTTAATTGATAGACTACTTGTGCCATCATTACAGTTTCTGAGCGCCATGACCCATGAGTCACTTGTTGATCAACAGACTTGTTGTGCTTTTCTTACAGTTGCTGAGCGCCATGACAAACAAACTGGGGACTCACGATGAACCGCTGCCACAGGATCTAACAGAAGGGGTGGATCCAGATGAATGGGTAAGTTATAGCTTCCAATAGCTGAATGAAGAAACATACTGTTTGTGTTTGTGCTGGCCCCTCCAAGATAACTAGAAAGTAGTGCTTGGATTCAGAGTAATTCTGTTAAAAAATCACATGAGGGTGACTTTAAGGCCATACTCAAAAATATGAAGCCAGTTTTGGTTCCAGGAAAACCATTTCTGCATGGTTTTGTCATTTATTTAAAAGTAGACAGTTTTGGTTATAATAGAAAACATAACACGTAACATTGTCAATAATTAAGTAAAATTAAATTAAATAATAATGAAAATGTAAACAAGTTAATAATCCACGTATGGGCAACTTGAGATCTTGCCAGAGCATTTTCAATTTCGATTGACCAATTTATATTGAAATAATGATGAAAATAGTGCTTCCCTGTGGCCGAAAAATAAACACGTATCCAATAAAAATTAAAGGAGGATTGGTATGTCTTATCTATAACTATACATGGCTAAAGCAGGAAATATTGAATTCAACTCACTGCTTAATGACATATTTGCTGATTTAAAGTTAACAAACAGCAGCAGAGCCAATTAATAAAATTATTTGATACAATATTGCCATCATGCCAGTAATTATCGAGTGAAAGGTTTTTGCAAAACTGAAACCTGATCTGGAGATGGTTCTAGTTTTGTCAATTATACAGTGAATAGTTTCCCAAAACTGTAACCAGTTTAGTATTTTTGAATTGGGCCTTGGTCTTTGTCAAGTTGGTTAATTGTTTGATCACCTGGGTGCAGCATGGTGCCTGAGCAGATACAACTTTGCAATGATATCACACTCTTATTGTGTTACATGCATACTGGTTCAAAGCGTGATGAAGGATTTTATTACTACAATGTGTTTGTGTACTTTATATGCCAATGCCAACACACATGTAGTCACATATGTAAAATTTCTGTACATTTACATGAAATATTCAATATCTAAAAATGTAAAGGGGGTATGTATATGCTATATTTAAGGTCTCATTTTGAGTAACTGGATACATAATAATAGTGTTATTTCATAATATGTAAATTACTTTATTTCTTTACAGTATCTTTGGTGAGTCTGTGTGATCAATCAGTCCTCCTCTGTACTACCTATCAAAAGGCACTGATTCTGTTAACAATACCTATATTACCTGTATAAAGGCAATGAAAAGCCTGCAGTTGGGTGTCTTTCTGACACTCGTTCTACTTGTGTCATATACAAAGCCTTTTAGCCTAACAAAGATGTTGTCTTTTTTTTCTGAAAAATAAAACAAACAAAAAAATTAAGGATGAGGTGTATCTCTTCTCTCACAATTTCAGCCTGAGTAATGTGACTTGAGTCTCAACTGTATAGAAAAATAAGCTTAATTTTTTCCTCCCCCTGAGGACATTACCTTACAGCCAACCAGAGTTGGCCAAACAATACCACAATGGTGTATGGTACTGGTTGCATGGTACTGGCTATTTATATAACCCTGTGACCTAGAGCCAGTTTTTCCCTTATTATCAAAGACAGAGGTCATGTTCTGTTCTATCTGTCTGTCCTTTCTGTTTGTTCACTAAGCTGTGTCAATATTTCTGTAAAAACTATAAAAAATGTTTTTGTCGAGACATAGACAATGGGTAAGGAAGTTTTTGAGAAATTATTGATTTATATCACAATTTGGATTTTCAAAATTATATATTGAGAATATATATATATTCAAAGTTAAATATTCTAGATATCATTCAGTTATATTTCTTTATATTCCAGGATGACTGAGTTATGGTGACTGTGGACTGCCAGAACAAAATACTCTTTAACTTCACCAAATATAACATTCCTAATCACAGACTGACAGGCCAGGGTTATCAGAGGAAGAGGAAGAATCATTGATCTATAGACCACTTTGGTCTACAATGTCATACCTCATCAAACACCTTAAGTATATCAAGTAAATAATACAATGAGTACAACTTTAATTGCATATAAGGATATTTAATACTTAAACAGGTCAAATATTAAAGGAATAAAGTGAAATATATAAATATAGATAAAAAAATTATACAAAAAAACTATGGTGAATGTATATGCAAAAAAGTATGAATTTTAACAAAATGCCAGTATCTCACGTTTAACTGTTCAATTCATCTTGCATACATGGGATGGACAGACAAAGGCTTGAAGGTCTTATCTTGGCTGTGGTTTTATAAAACAAAACTACATTGTTGCTACAATGTTCAGAAATTTCTTTATTTTCTTTTTAATCAAACTTTTATCTATCCTTTTCTGACATTGCATCTATATACAATTCATACTCTTCAGCTATATGAATTCAATTGTTATTACCTTTATACAAGTTACTTGTTTATAAGATAAACTGAGAGTGTGGCAAAGTTTATTTTGGTAACTTGTGAATTTGCAAAGGCATGAATGTTAAACTCCTAAGCTCAAATAAACACTGTTGTATTTTATATCATTGTGTCTGTATTTCTGAAGACATTCCATAACTTTTGGGCTACTTATTTCCCCAGTGGATATTGAAAGTGTGACTTTTTTTATCAGTACTGTATTTGTTGGTTTATAGACATGTCACTTATTTTTCCTGATATTTAGACAAAATTAATTTAAATAAGAAACATACAGAACACTTCCTTTTGTCAAAACATTTTTTATAAGTAAAATCATAATATTTGCAAAAGATTTATGCAAAACTCATTCATTATCATGATGGAGATTTATATGTTGTAGATTACAAGTAACCGTATTATCAATGATTAATACATATTTTATATATATATGTGTCTAATACATGTGCACTATATGTATAAATATATACTGTTTGCTTGAGGGATATTTTTAGCAGCCTCAATCCTGTTATTTTTTTCTCAGTAATCCTGTTATTTTTTTCTCAGTGTCTATATGCAATTTTGTTTGTTACTGATACAATATTATGAAATAAAATATACAAATTCACTGACATGGTATACATGGGTTAATTTGTCAAAATGCCTTTTAAATATTCAGCATTTTATCATGCAAGTTTAGTTATGACATTTGTTTTTCAGTCAGGGATGTATTTGAGCAAATGCATCAGAAAAAATTAAACAACTTTTTATATAAATTGTTTTACTGTATTGTATAATTTATTTTCATGTCTTACATATAAAGATGTAAACTCTGATAATTTCTTATTCTGGATGAGAATATGGTCGGTGAAAGCAAGCAACAATGTGAGAGACTCGTTGAAATGAACATAACACTTAAGAAATTAATGTTTAAAGAAAATTTTTAGCTCAGCTGACTGAAGTCCAGGAAGGTCCATAAAAAATCGCCTTGAACGCCTGAAATAAGGTCTCTGTTACCCATATCCTCTGGTCTATGGGGCTCAGAAATACCTTCCAGAATAATTACAAAATTGATGCAAAAGCTCCAGTTTCTGAACAACTAATGCATTATTGATCACCATGATTCTTTGCATGCATATTCCTCATGGAGTGTTACATCAGTTCCTTTAAAATGGTGGTGCCACCTGTTTTTTTTTTTTATTTTTATGAATTTTTTCTCTCTATTTATTAGACGTTTATGATATGGTAGTGCATTAACAGGGCACAAATCATAACCAGTTTCTCTTGAATCACCTGATTTGAAATCAAGGGAGGACCATGAAAAATCTTTATGGAATCCTGAAATTAGGTCTCTGTTATCCATATCCTACGAGCTACATACCTCAGAAATACCTCCAGAATAATTAAAAATTGATACAAAAGCACTTGTATCTGAGCAACTAATGCATTGATCACCATGATTCTTTGCATGCATATTCATCATGGATTGTTTCATAAGTTCCTGCAGACTGGTGGTACCACCTGGATATTTTCAAATTTTTACGCATATTTTTCTCTAATTTCGAGACCTTGAAAAATGCAATCGTCCATTAACAGAGCACTAAAACGTAGCCATCGGAATCTCCTTACCTAGAATCTCCTTACTTGATATCCTGGGTGGCAAATGAAAAATTTCCTTGGAATCCTGAAATTAGGTCTCTGCTACCCATATCCTATGAGCTATAGGGCTCTTAAGTACCCCTTTGAATAATTAAAAAATTGATACAAAAGCTCCAGTATCTGAACAACTAATGAAATTATCACCATGATTATTTGCATGCATATTCCTCATGGAGTGTTTCATCTGTTCCTGCAGACTGGTGGCATCACCTGGATTTTTTCCAATTTTTTTTGCTTTTTATTTCTCTATTTTTGAGACCTCTAAAAGATGCGGTCATCCTTTTACAGGGCACAAATTGGCAACATTGGACTTAAAATCTTCTAACTTGACAACTAGGGAGGTCAATGAAAAATCTCCTAAGAATCCTGAAATTAGGTCATAGTGACATTTATTCTGCAAGTTATGTGAAAGAACATGATTTTATCAACTTATAGGGCAGATTTGCATGATTGGATACTAGAAATTGGACCTAGAAATTTCTAATTTTATTAAGATCCTGGGAGATTACCATAAATATTTCTTGGGAACATGAGAAAATGTCATTGTGACCCGTCTTGTGCAAGCTGTGTGTAAGAACATGATTTTAACACTATTAGTCACATGGACGCAAATGGTAGCTGCCGGATGTGGAAAAAGGTCACCGTAACCTTTATCTAAGGGTCTATTGGCCAAATGTATGATTTTAAGCACTCTGGGGAGTTATGTTTGCCATTGTTCAAGGTTTCCTGAATTCAGCTTAGTGTCATGGCCAATGGGCCACTTGTTCTCAAGTTTTTTGTCAGAAGTGTAGATTGATATTATTCAGTCACCATCACACTGATTCTAATGCTTATGATTTACATAAGTCACAGATCACATTTCCACAGGGTGCACACTCCTCATAATACTGAGTGACTGAAGATGTTGATTTTGATTTGAGTCGAAGGCAAATATGCCACCAAGCCAAACAGAGATTCGGTTTAGGCAACCAGCGTGACCAGGAGACAAGCAAGAAAAGGCTATGAGGAGACCGGAGAGCAACAGCCTCTACAGGTAAAACGCAGAAGCCGGTACATCCGTTAACAGGCACTACAGCTTAGACCACGCCCACACAGAAACATCCGCTTGGACACACCGAATCGACATTATCGTAATCGGCCTTCATATTCATACACCTGCAGAATGTTACAGACTTCTAGTCAATACAACCACCAGTTCCCTATAAGTGACCTGTGACTAATAAAATGTTAAAATGCAATTTTAAAGTAGAATGTCGGGTGTGTATAACCATCTGTGCCACCATTTTTATCTCGGCTGACTTAACAGTAAATACGGACTGTAGAAGCGGGTATCGGTGTCCGTCCTTCAACAGAGCACATAATGTAGACGGGGATGTATTTCCGTAGGAATTTGATGCCCAAATCGCAAAAAAATGACTGATTTAGCATGAACAGGATATGAACTAGCATGAACAGGATATGAACTAATGGAAAATGTTGTTACATTTTCAGGTCCTAACACCAAAAATCCACGATGGCCGCCTTCACCCATTGGAATTATTGAGTAAGGGATAAAGTGTACTTGCACGTGTAACAGAATTATTGAGTAAGGGATAAAGTGTACTTGCACGTGTAACAGAACGAAGTTTTCTTAGGGATCGAATAATATAGTGCTTGCTTTTTTTTTTTTAATGAACCCTTTGACCCCAGTGAATCCTAGATGGCCACCGCTGCGGTCATAACATAGAGATAGCAATGCTATTTATTATACTGTAATTTTTTTTTAGAAAAAACTTAATATCCGATTTATACGTTTTTGAATGTTCCATCGATTGCAACCTTTAGGAGTTATAGGAGTTGTGGCGCCACAGAGAGTAGCAACCTCTAGGAGTTATAGGAGTTGTGGCGCCACAGAGAGTAGGAGTTGTGGCGCCACAGAGAGAGGGCCCTGTGTGGCGCCACAGGGAGAAGAATAGGGGAAGAAATAGGGAGAAGAATAGGGGAAGAAAAAAAAAAGAGGGGCGCCACAGAGAGGGGGGGGAGAGGGGGGGGAAGGGGGAGGGGGAAAAAGGGGGAGGGGAAGGGGGCGCAAAAAAAAGAGGGGCGCCACAGAGGGAAGAAGTGGGGGCGCCACAGGGAGAAGAAGTGGGGAAGAAAAAGGGGGTGCAACAAAGAGAAGAGGGGCGCCACAGGGAAAAGAAGTGGGGAGGGAGGAAAAAAGGGGAGGGAGGGGAATAAATGGAGAGGGAGGGGGAAAAAGGGGAGGAGAAGAAATAAAAAGGGGTGCCAGGAGGAGAAGAGGGGCGTTACAGAGAGGAATAGGGAAGATAATGGGGAGGGGAAAAGCTGGGGGGGGGGGGGAAGCTGGGGGGAGGAAAAAAGGTGGGAGGGGGAAATGGGGAGGAGGGAAAGGAAAAATGGGGAGAAGGAAGGGGAAAGGGGAGGGGAAGCTGGGAGGGGGAAATGGGGGAAGGGGAGGAGGGAAAGGGGAAAAGCTGGGGGAAAAGCTGGGGGGAAAGCTGGGGGGGGAGGAAAAAAGGTGGGAGGGGGAAATGGGGAGGAGGGAAAGGAAAAATGGGGAGAAGGAAGGGGAAAGGGGAGGGGAAGCTGGGAGGGGAAAATGGGGGAAGGGGAGGAGGGAAAGGAAAAATGGGGGAAGGAAGGGGAAAGGGGAGGGGTAAGGGGAAGAGGGTGGAAGGGGGTAAAAGGGTGGAAGGGAAGGAGGTGAAGGGGAAAGGGGGGAGGGGAAGCAAAAAAAGAGGGGCGCCACAGAGAAGAAAAAGGGAAGAAAAAAAGGGGGCGCTACCAAGAGAAGGGCCACAGGGAGAAGAAAAACCAAGAGAAGCGCTACAGGGAGAAGAAAAAATGGGGAAGGGAGAAAAAAAGGGGAGGGGAGAAAAAGGGGGAAGAGGGGCGCCACAGAGAGACAGGGGGGGGGGGGGGGGAAGAGGGGCGCCACAAAAAAAAAAGAGGGGCGCCACAAAAAAAAGAGGGGCGCCAAGTGATGAAGTTGGGGGGGGGGCGCCAAGTGAAGAAGTGGGGGGGGGGGGGAGGGGGAAGAGGGGCGCCCCAGAGAACAGAGGGCGCCACAAAGACAGAACAGAGGGCGCCACAAAGAGAAAAAGAGGGCAAGAAAAAAAAGGGGCGCCACAAAGTGAAAAAAACGCCCCACAAAGAGGGATAAAAAGAGGGGCGCCACAAAGAGGGAAAGAAAAAAAAGAGGGGCACCACAGGGAGAAGGTGGGGAGGAAAAAAAAGTGGGAAGGGGGAAAAGGTCACCTCAGAGGGGGGGGGGGGGAAGGGGCGGAAAAAGGTGGGGCGCCACAAAGAGAAGAGGGGCGCCATAGGGAGATAAGTGGAGAAGAAAAAAAAAGGGTCGCCACAGAATGAAGAAGAGAGAAGGAAAAGGGTCGCCACAAGGAGGGGGGGGGGAGGGGCCTCGCTGTGGGGCGCCACAGAGAAGAAAAAGGGAAGAAAAAAGGGGGCGGAAAAAAAAAAGAGGGGCGCCACCAAAAGAAGCGCCACAGGGAGAAGAAAAATGGGGGAGGGGAGAAAAAAGGGGAGGGGGAAGAGGGGCGCCACAGAGAGACAGAGGGTAAGAGGGGCGCCAAGTGGGGGGGGGGGGGGAAGAGGGGCGCCAAGTGAAGAAGAGGGGGGGGGGGGGAGGGGCGCGACAGAAAGAAAAAAAAAGGAGTAGGAGACCAAGAAAGTAGGAGACCAAGAAAAATACGAGACCAAAAAAAATAGGAGTAGGAGACCAAGAACAATATGAGACCAAGACCATGTCGATCTCAGATAGACATCAAGAGATACAAGGCCCAAGACTAAGAGAAAACCACTAAAAATCAAGTGATACGAGACCAAGACTGATAAAGACTGATCTGATATCAAGAGATATGAAACCAAAACTAAAATTGACACGAGACCAAAGACTGGTATCAAGAGATGTGAAACCAAAACTAAGACCAAAAGATACGAGACCAAAGACTGATCTGATATCAAGAGACATGAAACCAAGACTGATATCAAGAGATACGAGACCAAGACTGATATCAAGAGAAAACCAAAACTAAGAGATATGAGACCCAAGACTGATATCAAGAGATATGAAACCAAAACTGAGATCAAAGAGGTACGAAACCAAGACAAACATCAAGAAATACCAAATCAAGACTTCCGTTCTGCTGGCGATCTCTCCTCCTTTGCGGCTTCTGGTCAAGTGCGATATGGACACAAGAAATGAGCCCCTTTATACTGGACTCCACTGAAAGCTACTGACTATTCATGAGGTGCATGAATTACAAATACTTAACAATAAGCAAAGTGCTTGGTAGCCCTATAAATATTCATTAGGTTCGACACGCTTACTAAACCATTTACACAGGAGTGCCCCTTCACCTCTGAACTGGTGACCTATGAACTTACAGACCCGAGCGATCGATCCCGGTGTGCGAATTACAATGAGCGCTCGTTCAACCAGAACACTGAGTAAAAACAAGCGAACGATCGCACACCTGTATAAATGGGCAATTTTCTGTTGGCAATTTTGTTTACGCGTCACAGTCTGATATCAAGGTAGCCGCCTGCAGCGACGAAACGTCTTGCACCTTTAACGGATGACTGTTTCGTCGCTACCCATATATAGAGATGTGGTGTTTGACCACGATACGATCGTATTTTCTGGAAAAGGCAGTTTCATTTTCAGTTTTATGGATGGGGTGACATTAAAACTTCTTCACCATGGCAAAAATATTTTATTTTCAATACAACTGCAACATACTGGCAACTGTAAGTGCATTTTACTTTAGTTATTGCGTATTTTGGTCTAAGAAGACACGGGTCGCACTGCTCATAAGCTCCATGCCAGAAGCAGTAAGAATGTAAACTTAATGGCGACAATGCTTTGTGTACTGGTCCGGTTTTATGAGGGTATGCATATAAAATTAGATAATCGAAACAAAAATTTTATTTAAAAAATGAGATACCCGAGAAACGGATGGTTTTTCTTCCTTTTACAGAAACATATCATACTAAGCTTAATATCCAGCCCAAGTGCATACATGGGATGGTGGCTAAAATGTACCCTCAGATATATTATCATTTTAGTCACCTCAAGGAATATGAGACCATGATACCAAGGGATCTGAGACAAAGATCAAGACTGACACATGGGAATCTAAGAACGGCGGCAACACTTGCCCCTAACATTAAATATATAGTGTGATACACTTCATTTCAATTGTTCGCTGCAATAATTGTAATAGGCGCAGTAATGACAGTTTTAATTTCAGATTTAAACAGATGCTGATAAAAGGCGCTATGAAAACCCTAAAATAGTGCAATATGACATATTTTTGTTAATAATGTGATAAAACTCGATTCGTGCAATATGTAAAAATATTATTCGTTATATATTAATATGTATTTCATATTGTTCAATTCCTTATCAGAGAGGTTACTTGTATAGAGTCGGAGCTGTCACATGAGAGCAGGCATGCGCTTTGAGACATTAAGACAAACAATTTTAGGCTATTTTCTTGAGAATGTTTTTTTTTTATCCAAATCGTTCTATATCTCACAAATGCTCACCGACCAGTAGGGGAAGAACCTTATCGATTTCGCTTTCAGAAGGTCAAAGTCAAGAGAATCCCTCTTTATTAGGTGGTGGACGCATATTAAGCTATACTATCCATAGCTATCTTTCACATATGTGTTAGCTATTAATAAGGGGAAGAATATCATTATTTGAAGTCACAGGGTCAAAGGGTAAAGGTCACGGGACCCACTCTTTTAAAATATTATGGATGTATATAAGGCTACGTTTACCATCCTAATCCTTCCATCTTTCTCATGTCTTATGATTTTGAGGTCGGAGGAAACACTTGCTTTGGATGCATTTTAAGCCACAGTTTTCATTATAATCCTTCTGTCTTTCATACATGGGTCTGAGTAACAGAATAAGATTCCTATTGATATTGAAGTCACACATTCAAAGGCCAAGGTCATAGGACCCACTTTAAAAGCTTATGGAATGACATAAATTTGCTGAATCGCAGTAGGCCTAGTCCTAATACTTTCCATATCCCGTGATATAAAAGGTGTATTCCAGGACAAATTCAGCCGGGCTTCGTGACCTAAGAGCCCTTATTTTTTTTGCCCACCAACACACACACAAACATCCTCACACACATCCACATATGTATATACATGTATAAATATATATATTTATATATATATGTATGTTTGTATGCATAATGTAACTGTGTAGTTGCATACGACGAGGATTGGTTTATCGCATAGGCCTACATGCCACTGTTCATCATGACGCATAACCGATATAATGTTCATATCGTCATCACTGATTATCCAAGATAAGATTTACAATGCGTAAACAATAACTTGGAGTGTATCCAAGTCACAAATCATTCAGGCTAGCACAACGGATCACATGTCTGCCTGGTTACGAAATGTACTATATTGGATACCTGGTTAAAGCCGAGCTTTATTCAAAGCACAGGGTGGCAGGAGCTTTGTTTTAATAGCAAAATTAACCAGAATAAAAATGAAAAAGATTGATTTTTAAACAGAATCGTATAAAACCTGCCGCGCTTTAACATAACATGTCACCTCGTGATGGATTTTCATCTTGTATAATACCTCAACTATACAGCCTTAGGCCAAAGCGTTTGCTAGAGCTGTGGACGAGAGTAATAGCTGAATACTGGATTAAATAGTGTTCCTATCATAAAAGGCCCGTCTGATCACACCGTGTTGTGTCGCATCCGGACTTGGTTCAGCCAGCCCACTACCCCGAACTACATACATGTTTATTTTAAGGGATAGAGCCCAGCTTGTTACCACTCGACTCCCCAGACGCATGATAATTGTCTAGAAAGGTTAAAAAATAAAATAAACATGTACATTTAATTGTTCGTTATTATAAACAAGGTATTTTAGCTTAATGCATATACACTATCTACTAAAAAAACAAGATGAAATTATTCATCCTAAACTGGCCACTTTGTAAATGACAATTTGATAGTAAAAATGGGCTTGGATCGATGGATCTGTTTACAGGTGATGCTTGTGGAAGGGTTAGCTTTCCTCATGTCTAACGAAGCTCAACGCCCTGTGGCCTTCCTTGAACAGACATATTCTGATAATAACTGCCATTTGCCTAAAACTACTTTACGCTATGAGAAATGTGTCCATTCTCTGGTTAAGGTCACTGTGTGAATTATTGCTGCGATTTAACGGCCAGATTTATAAGAGATTTATAAGTTTGCATTACTCTCCTTCAGCTTGCATACCCTTGGACCTTGCACTTTCCTGTGTATATGTAATGATGCAGAGTGACACGAACGACGCCCTTTTACCTGAGGTTACTTAAACGAAACAATGGTCAATAGCTTTAACTGTATGTATGTATAGTAAGACTCTACCTTCATCATCATCAAGTAAGGACACAACAGATTGTACATAAATAATAAAAATAATTA
Organism: Sipunculus nudus; assembly: GCA_026874595.1. Taxonomy (NCBI): domain Eukaryota; kingdom Metazoa; phylum Annelida; class Sipuncula; order Golfingiida; family Sipunculidae; genus Sipunculus; species Sipunculus nudus. Next base: position 26,666,371 of record CM049315.1, read on the forward strand.
TACCGGGACTTCATTGTGTATAGTTAAGTAAAAATTGACATTGTGTCTATGGCGCTGGACAAGACAGTATTACAGAAACAAAATATGGCTTATTACCGGTAACAAATCTGGAGCAAATGTGGGCACGCGCTCACAAGGACGGATTATCATCCAATGAGGACTGAAGAAGAACCGAACAAAGGTAATTAATAAGGTGATATTTATGTATAAACAAGCGTCACGGAAGAAACATTTGTCACTCTATTTATAAAGCAGCTAGGTTATCAGTATATTTATATATATATATATATATATTGTTACACATTGTAATTAAATACTTGTAACCGTGTTAAAGCTTCTCACGTTCGTTTTTTTCGTGTAGTATCCGCATATTTTAAACGGAGAGACATGTATGATCCTTTGATAAGGTTCATGGAACATGAATTATGATAACATATCTAATAATTTTTTTGTAACAGGATATTATTATTGCTCACAGGTATATATATATATATATATATATATATATATATATATACAGATATTTCTATTGCTCAACAAACGCTCGCATATACATAAAGGTTTATCCTATTATTCAAGCACAAGAAGTTGGCTTAATGGGAAATATACGAGCAGTGAAAAATATTTGGTGTATTATTATTTACAGACACCAATGACACAGGTACTCTGCTGAAGATCAAGAGGGACATTGGATACGACGTGTATGTACACGTGAATGATTTTGAACGGGAAAAATAAAGATCTGGATCAGTCAAGAATGGTCTGCAGGAATATGGGATAACTCAGCAGCTACCACAAAGTTTCTACTGAAAATTGACTGTCCATTTAGAGGCTTCATCAAATTGATAAAAGCAACCAAGCAAATCCAACCGCGTGGTGCTTATGATTGTGGTTGCTATAGCAATTGTATTTTAAGCACAAAGAAAAGAAATGTCGCGCTCCGTGAGTAAAGTTGGGTCGGGATCGAGGACTGTAATATGCTCCGGGGCTCTTGTTATCTTTATCGTCGCAATGAGTGTTACTTTGGGACTTTACTACAGCGGGCGGCCTGTGGTTGGTCTCTTCATTGGAGGTATAATTGTGATGATCGGCGCAGTATCTATAGTTTTATTATTGAACAAATGTGTGCGTCATGAAATAAGCGGACAGGGCAGACGATCCAGAGAACCTGATACACACGCTGAGGGTCCACAAAACGAGGATCAGCCGAGCCCGCCATACTCTGTGTCGTATTCTGTAAGTCATCTTCAGTCGCCAAACGGCGTCGAGGGCAGGGTGGCGCTTTATATTCCAGAACCACCTCCCTACACCCCATCCCCAAGCCCGGACAACCTCCAACCCCCAAGCTACGAGGAATCCATATCAAGAGTGGCGCCTTGAAACCTAGGCCGTGGCGATACACATACATGGCTCTGACAGAGGAAAAATTGTGCAGTCTTCACAGTCTGTTGCCACAGAAATATAAACTTTACATTTTATACGCTAAATTGAGTTAAACATTGCGGCAGCAGACATTAGGAGTCCATGAAGAAGAAATCATAGTTGCAGCTGGCACAGCAGAATGTGTCCTTTGGCTTCTTTGTCTTCCTTGTGAGGGAGACGTCACCTACACGGCTACCACATTTACAACCATAGGGTCTTCTTACAAATTTTATTGAATTCTCTAATCATACTTATGCCGATGTTTTTAATGATAACCAGTCGCTGAACCTATAGGATCTGCCCCGATACCTGGGCATTAATCCCGTGGGTACCCGGTGAAAGCGTCGGATGTTCTTGAACGTGGTACCTTTTTTCATCCAAGACGGTGACTGGTAATTAATTGAGGGAGGATAACTCCACATCTAGTGCATGTATATCATTCTTCACGATGTATGACTGTTCAGAGGAACCCATATAAATTGATAAACCCCTGGAACGACCCGGTCTGATCGTACACAATTTAGGATTATACTTGTATGATATAAACCATTAGGAAATAAAAGACCAAAGACTGGATATAGGTATGTGAATTGAAAAAAAACAAAACTGTTCATGATGCTCAAACGATTTCATATGTGGAAATGATAAAAGTTTTATCTTCCTGTATCATATTAGCAATTAGTTCATAAAATATAATCCTCTTTTTAAATACTGTTCTCTTACTTATAATTTTACTTTGTTTTAAAAGGAGGCCTTGTGCATTCAATTGTTTGTTATAACTGGCGCAGTTTAATGCAAGATTTAATGGATTTCAGGCTTGTTTTAAAAGTTGAAGGTATACAGTGACATTTTTCCTTAAGCATTTATTTTAGTTAAAGAAGTTAAGTGTTGTTTAATGCAAGGTTTAATGGATTGCAAGCATGTTTATTTTAAAGTATAAGGTATGCATTTATGTTTTTTCTATTTTTTCAAAAGCATTTATGTTAGTTTAAGAAGAAACAGACGCTGTATTAATGAACACTTGCGTAGATAATTTCATTGAAACGTATTCATTTATTAGTGAGTAAAGTTATATATATATATATATATATATATATATATATAAAGATAAACATGTTATATTTTTACAAAATGGTTAATACGGGTTAGTTTTGGATTAAATTGATGTATCCTTGTATTTTGCTTTTATTAATGGTACTTCTTGTCGGTTTATATTAATTCGGACCATTATACAGAGCTAAAACTAGAATGATCGACTGAAAAACGTCGAATTGTCCACGCGGATAAGTAAATACTCCAAGAAAACTTGCTGTCATGGAGTAATTTACTGAAATTTATCTATCAGAACACATGTATGCCAATAAGAAACCAGAATTAAAATCGCACTCTCTCGGGACATGAATTCCTGTATTTTTTCATATTGGACCGGACTTGGTATAATGTATATAATAAATATTTCACCAAATCTTACATTAACTATTTTAAATACTTCGACAGATATAAATATAAAAAGGACCTGTCTACTACACCACGAGTTCTCTCTCTACATATTAAATGGCATTTGATTTTATATATTATCCGTTTACTGGCCAATGATGTCAGGACCATGTTCCATCATCATCTGTACCCAGGAATCAACATCTAACTGTACCTGAGGCTGCACATGTACACGTTAGGTTGTTTGGTGGTATTTGATAACGTTACGATGATATACGAGTCCCGTGGTCATGACTGATGTGTCAGAGTCCAATTGATGTAGAGGGACAAGAATGTATGTACATCGTCACGTCGTCCATAAGATAAACGATAACCCTAAGGAACAATGCACAAGGGTAGACCTTGTTACTTCTCCCCACGTACCTCATCAATTTGAATGAAAAGGTGAAAATTGAGGCCCAGAATGAATAAACTTGTGCTCTATAGTAATCACCCGGTTCGTCCATCTGTCCTTCCACAATAAGGCAAACTTTTTAACCCGGACCCTCCATCTTTCACATATTGCTCACCTGCAAAGAGGAGAAGAATGTGGGGTCACAAGGTCAAAGAACCATACGTCCACGAATTTAGTTCTGGATGATAACCAGTTTTGATCGACATATTGGTTTCAAACTTAAATTATATTTGACCAACCACTAAAGTAAGGACCCTATTGATTTTGGGGTCACGAGGTCAAGGTCAGGACCAACATCTTCAAAAGGATTGTGGATGCCTTTTTAAGTAAAACTTAAATCACAAACTTTCAATCTTCCATATATGGTACACCTGCCAATGGCAGAAGACCCTTTTCCTTTTTGGCTTTACAGGGTCAAAGGTCCAAGTCACAAGGCCTATCCGTTTATGGATTCATTGTTAACCTAACCTTTCATCTTCCATATAAGGCTTCCATATACGTGTATAGCTAACCTGGCCAAAGTGGAAGACACCTATAGACTTTGAAGTCCACAGGTCAAGGCAAATGGACCCACCAAAAATGCTAGCGACACATTTAAAGCCAAACTTTTTATCAAAACCTTCCATCTTTCACATATGGCTCTTCCACAAATAGGGGAAGAACACTATTGATTCTGAATGCCCAAGATCAAAGGTCAAGGTAGCTGCACCCAATTCACTATAAAGCTTGTGGACAAACTTAAAGCCAAAGTTTTCATACCATCCCTGCACGCTTCACATATGGCTTCCCTGACAATAGGAGAAGAATACTTTTTAAGTTTGATACTTCAAGGTAAAAGGTCAAAGTCAAACACAACCGATTTCTTGAAAAAGCATGCGCCCGCATTTTAAGAAAGTTTTCATCCCAGACCTTTCATCTTTCACTTATGGATCACCTAATAATAGGGGAAGGTTTTGGGGTGACAAGATCCATATCAATTTTGTCATCACAGGGTCAAGGTCACAGGAACATCCTACTGGTTTATATGCTGACCAGGCTAACAGTTTTACACATGTACATCAAATGCAGTTGTGCCTCTGTTGCTTGGGATGCTCCACTCCTACGTCACTGTACACCACTAGTACTGATTCAAACCAAAACACTTTTGTTCAGTTGTTTAAAGACTGCTTTGAGTCAGTTCCCTTTTTCTCTGTATGTAATTAAGTCTCCTTTTAATATTTTTTTTCGTGCATCACTCAGCCCGCACTGGAGGTCTATAGGCTTTTTTCGGGGCCCTTCCTGGCCTGTCAGTATTCTAGTTTATTAAAGCAGTTTGAAAAGTATACTATTTCCAACAAACAAGGCCTCCAGGCTTAATGCGGACCTGTGCAGTGGGATATACATCAGGCATAACGTGAGATAACATGATTGACCATTATTTGAAAATTACTTCATTATCTGATAATTTCTTATGGACTGTTACCTTGGTTATATATCTGTTATTTGAGGAATTAATCAACAATGTCAAATTTTGTTAAAAGATGCCTTCCCTCAAAAATAAACAAGGCCTACAGGCCTAATGCGAACCTGTGCAAATGTATATACACCAGGTATTATGCTTCAATGCTGAGTCATTATTTTTTAAGTAGGCCTACAGGTCTTGTATACGACGAAGGTATCAGAGATGTATACATATGCCAAATTTCAGGCTAATATCCCCTCCTAAGAAATAAGAAGGGGCATACACTGTGCAAAAATTATTGTAGGTGGTACCACCAGTCTTGTTTACGACAAAGCTATACAATAAGTATTAATTTGCACAATTTCAGGCTGATATAGCAAATTTCTCCGGAGAAATATGCAGGCAAAAGTAACTGTAGGTGGCGACACCTGTTTTGTGAACGAGAAAGCCATCAAATATGCATAGACAGGTCAAAATATCAGGCCAATACATCAAACTTCTCGAGTTTGATGCATTGGGCTGACTTGGCTTAGGTGAGAAATTCAGTTGCCTCGAGTGAACCGTGACAAATTGCTGGCTCAAGCTACTGCACTCAGTGAACTCTTGACCTGCACCTGGCTAGACTGACTGAACTTTTGACCTGTACCTGGCTGCACTGAGTGAACTCAAAGCTAATAAAGCTATAAATAGATCCAGGCTGACCTTTGGCCTGTTGCAAAATCTAAAATAGTTGGCAGTCTGTCAAGCTCTTTATCCTGAAATCTATTGGCATGATATTACAGATGCTTAGAAACTGGTGCCAGGCTAGATGTAACTGCTTCACACAGCTAACATATATGGTAAAATGACTCAATTCAATCTCCATAATTCAGCTAAAATCATTCATGTGAAACCATGAAAGTCAATTATTATAAGAATTATAGTGGGGATTATTCTTGTAAAATATTTAACAAACTGGCTTCAGTGGCATCAGTCGAAAAACCTTTCGCAGGTTTATAGGAAGATACAGCAAACTGGCCAAGTTCAGCTTCCCATAACTCAGCCAAAAAGCAATGAACCAAAACCATTTGAACAAACTTAAATTATCAACATCTGAGGATAATTAATGTGTGAGATTTAAGAATTTGGCCAAGTGATTTTTGAAAAGAAGATCTTTGTAGTCACTGAGGTAAAATGGGCTGTTATGGCATATGACTAAATTCAGCTTCCCATAACTCAGCCAAAAGTCACTGAACTGAGACCTTTTGAACAAACTTTAGAAAGCACTACCCTAAGATCATTTCTGTGCGATATTAAACAAGGCCTACAGGCCTAATGCGAACCTGTGCATTGGGAAATACACCAGGTATAATGCTTCAATGAGACAGGCAGTTGCCCCGAGTGAACTGTGACAAATTTGCTGGCTCAGGCTACTGCTTTGAGTGAACTCATGACCTGCACCTAGCTAGACTGAGTGAACTTCTGACCTGTATCTGGCTGCACTGAGTGAACTCTTGACCTGTTGCATAATCTGACACAGTTGGCAGTCTGCCAAAGCTATAAATAGATCCAGGATGAACTTTGGTGCCAAATCTGATGTAGTGGGCAGTCTGCCAACGCTATAAATAGAATGCAGCTACTGCACTGAGTGAACTCCTGGCCTATACCTGGATACACTGAGTGAACTCTTAACCTGTTGCTTAATCACATACAGTTGGCAGTCTGCCAAAGTTATAAATTGATCCAGACTGACCTTTGGCCTGTTGCCAAATTTGAAATAGTAGCCACTCCATTGCAAAAGCTCACAGATTGGCTCCACATGCAGCCCTGGGGCATGAAACCAATGAGGTGATCACATGGTGCCCATGAGGTGGTCACATACCTTGTGCTTGGCTGCACTGACTGAACTCTTGACCTATATCTGGCAGCACTGAATGAACTCTTGATCTGTTGCCAAATCTGAAACAGTTGGCAGTTTCTCAACCTATTTAAAGATACAGACACAATATTGGCCTGTTGGTAAATTTGTTTACACATACTGAAAAACTTTGGCTAAAATGCTTTTTTTCAAGCTGACATATTCATAAACTTTTTATCAAAATATCTAGAACAATAAAAGATCCAGTTCTTTCATTGTTAAAGGTCCAATAATTCTGCCAAAAATCATTCAAGTAAACTTGAACAAAGGCCACCTAGAATAATTTTTGTGCAATGTTACAGAAGTTATAATTGAAACAATAATTTTGTAGAAGAACAGTTTTGCAATCCTCAGTTTGAAATAGATATAATAATGGTCATAAGACCAACTTAAGCTTTTCTGAGATAATTTAAAGAACCATGTCCTTGGATAATTCTTTTGAAAAATTGAACGATTCAACTTGACAGTTTCATCATAAACATTTTAAGCTGAAAGAGGCTAAAATTATGAGGTTTTTGCCCATAAAAAAACAGGTCAATGTAGGTGGCTCCACAAAATCTGCAACTTCAAATATGATTCATGTGACCAACATTTGCACAATAATGCTAACTTCTGTCATTTCTGAGATTACCATGTCAGTACGCTTAATTGGCCAAATGGTTGTTCAAATTCGTGAAACTCCACTAAAATTCATCGAATGCAAACCATCTGAACAAACTTGAGAGGGCTTGCCTCTGGGATACTTTCTGTAAAATGACTGAACAATTTGGCTGGACCGTTTACAAGATGAAGACTTTTAAAGGTTTTTCAGCTTTTTCCCTATAAAATCTAAGTAAATGCAGAAAGAAAAAAAAATAAGCTGAATCCCACAATATTTGATATGTGACAGAATATTATATAAATTCTGGGGATGGTAGCTCCTGCATTTCCTGAGAAATTATGGGTTAATGTACAGATGACCAATGACCCCCGTGGTTTGACTTATCCACCTGATATTTTGCAGGTTTATACATCCTTGACAGCTTTCTTGATTTTATGACAGGTGGTGCCACCTACATTCACGTTTAAGCTGCAGACATCCAAACTCATATCTCGGGAACCGTTTGATCAAAATTTTGCATGTGTATAGATCTCCCATAGCTCTTTATCAAATGCAAAGCTGGTGGTGCCACCTGCCACTATTTTTGCACAGCATCCGTCTGTTTGTCTGCCGTGGGCTAAACTCACTCATATCTCAGTAGTGGTTTGACTTATCCACCTGAAATTTTTGCATGTTTATACATCTTGGATAGCTTTCTGGATTTTTGACAGGTGGCACCAGCTACATTTATGTATATGCTGCACACATTCAGGCTTATATTTCAGGACTGGTTTGACTTATTCCCCTGAAATTTTGCATGTGTATAGATCTCATATCTCTGCATTGGTTGGACCTATCCACCTGAAATTTTGCATGTGTATACATCCTGGACAGCTTTCTTGATATTACGACAGGTGGCGCCACCTACATACACATTTTGGCTGCAGACATCCAAGCTATTATGCAACACACCTCACTCTATTTCCCCTTGCCACTCAATCTATTCCTCACTTCACCTTTCCCACTCGGCAGATACAGGTAGATGCTTGTTGACTACCCATATTCTAGTTTTTGTGTTGTGTGCACCTATGCCAGAATTGCAGCAGTGATGTATGTTTAATTGTTTCTTGTTCTAAGTGTTTAGTACTTGAATTGTTCATATACATGTTACACATGTTCTTGAAAAGTAATGGTCCAGCATTGAAGCATTATACCTAGTAATCTCATGGCACAGGTTCGCATTAGGCTTGTAGGCCTTGTTTTTAATTAACTGCCTTGTGTATCTATACAAAGTCCCCCCCCCCCCCCCCCCAAAAAAAAAAATTCAGAAAGTCACAAAAAAATGAGCTTCAATGAAGGGGGATTGGTGGAAGGGGGTATATATCCCCACCCCCACTTTTAAGCATATGGGGGGGGGGGGGATGTTAAATGTAATCCTCACCACCCCCACTGCTATGCAGAGAATAATGTTTATATATTGGAAATATAAATATATTAATTATTTAATTATAGACTTTGGTTCCTTTTATGAGTTAATTGTGAAAGATTTAATATCTAAACCTGGTTTAGAATTAATCTAAACTTGATAAACCTTATTTTTTTAACTTTATACTTAATTGTAATGTACTTGAAATGTGTCATTCAGACGCTAAAATGTATTTACGTATATATATATATATATGTGCGCCCGCGTGCGTCCCCCCCTCCCACAAGATAAATTAACGCCACTGCCAAAAACACAAGTACATATATAGGTCTATATAAAGTTGACGGAAATCACAAAAAGCAGAGATGATGAATGTCATTTATTGAAAACAGTTTATGAACAGAAAAACAAGATTGTCTTTATGTAAGAAAGATGTAGACAACAGGGACCAGTTCGTAATCTCCTTTTAGGTATATACCAACAGTCTGATCCACGCTCCACTTGCTGACACTCCTGTATACGTGTATATACAGCTGAGGTGTCCATGCGGTATTAATTGTACAATATTTACACGTAATTAGAAATAAAATGGAAGGATAGCAACAGTGTAAACAATGGACGGTCGATACATGAACAATGTACACATGTACAATCACAATGGTTTGAGCGTTTTTATATAATAAATAATATACCTGCTGCAAATATCTGCATAAACATTTATATTAAGAATTTTGTGCTTATATATATTTTTTCAATAAGATAAGAACTCGTTTCTTTAACGCAAGATATGAAAAATGTGTGTGCATCATTGGCCCGGACTGTGACTGCAACGCTTCGCCCAGTAATTCACAGACGGAAAAAAATAAGCTATAGCTTCAAAAAAAGAGTATCATATAACTTCAAAATAATATAGGGACATCCAAAAAAATACAACAACTGAAAACAAATATCTGCGGATATTCTACTCTTGTACTTTGTCCACAAAACACAGATGATTGACATGAAATATTCCCCAATACATATCTGTAGATATAAGTGAAATTTATGCAAGAGACCGTCATCGAAATGAAAGTCATCCCTCATTATACAGCAAATACATCGTGGTCTTCTTTCACATTTACATCTTGGTACCGACGTACATATCATAGAGGTATTGTTTTATATAAATATGTAAAACATCTGAAAGGTAATTTCCAGTAAAAAAGGATCTGAGTTTTCAGAGTTAATAAATTTATAGAAAAAAAAATTCCTCTTAAAACATATATATTTGCCATAGTGAAAAAGGTTATTAACTAGATAACTGTTGACCTTTTTTAAGGAAACACTTAAACTGAGATACTAATTATTGCCTTTTATAACCAATATTGCCTTAAAGAACACAAAACATGCTTCAAATCGGGGCGATTTCATCACTTTCATTTCAGCATTGTTAAGTTATGATATATATAAAGGTAATTTCTCATAATCTTAGGGGACAGAATCTAAAGACAACACGCTGTGCTAAGTAACCACTGCTTATTAAACCATTTAATTAAAAATTGTGTTTTATACAAGAACCTTGTTGTATTCTTTTTGGGAAATTATAATGAACATTCACAACTTGCATTAACTAAATAAAATTAATTAATTCAATGATAAGAGGACAGAATCTATGGACACTTGACTTAATAAAATTTTATATGGAATCTTTCATCCTGTATGATGCAGATTCTCAAATGTTTTACTTCCTGATTGGTAAGGCATCCTGACAATATACACATAAAATCCTAGTGCCATCAGACAGTTTAAGGGGACAGCACTGAACCTGTAGTTCTGACTGTAAACTTTTTACTTTGAAAAATAACTGCTCGCTCACATAACCATGATAACTGGCCATTGTATATATCATTTTCCAAGTGCTTAACTACTAACAGTCACATTACAACCTATTTTATTCTGCTGAACTACCTGTTAAAAAAGTTTGATGAAAAAAGTGGGATGAAACAGGCAAAATTGGCATGATTTCTCATGTGTTGTGCTAATTTTCTACAACACAGAAAGTCAACTTGTTTTTGTAGGAGTTGTAATTCAAAAGTAGACCTCAAGACCTCTAAAATAATACATCACTTGTGAAGGTACTATGATTAAAGTTGAAGTAATAAACTTTTTAAGATATATCATATCCTGAGAACACAATACTGTGCTTTATGCCTTTATCTGAATGTGTTTGGTATTAAGGGTTGATTGAGAGTCTGATTTCAGTCTTTCTTTTTAATTTATGGACATTTTAGGGTCACAAATAAACATTTACAAAAGAAACATGTAATGATAACATGCATGATAAATATATAGTACACAAATCACCATGAGTAAAAAAAATGTATCCTGGATGGATTATTGTACACTTAAATATACATGTAAACACAATAACTCCAGAGGAATAGCTATATTTTGAGACAGAATAGAACATTTTTTTTGGTGTGATATATTATGGAATATCTTTTCATACATTTCTCATAACTAATCATATGGATAATGCACATACATAAAATGATTTCTCATACATTTCAGATATATGTATTAATGTATATTTATATTATACTGATTATATAACTGAATTTTACCTCCCCTGCATTTTATTTTCAAATATCTTATCATAACATAGCATTTACATCTTCCACATTTCTTAATACATTAAAGAAACATTAAAAATGACCAACATCTTCATTAATTGTTTAAACCCTAGTCTTTACATGATATATAAACAACTGAAAAATCACAGAGAAGCACATAAACATTATAACACTAAATATCACTTGATATGAAGATGGCACAGTGAGAGGAACATTTTACAACCTTCCAACTCAAGCTGAGTGATCCCAGAGAGCAAATAAAGTACAATAAACCCATTATAATACAGGTTCACTACAGAGATATCTAATTTATAAAGAATGAGATCAATTCCCCCTAGCAAATCTGTTATTTTGTGATGGCTGGAATGGGTGATTGTATATAATCAGACCACTGTTGCCTAGCTGCCTGCTGTTTCATCTAAAACCTTTGGCACTGTGTGTTGAATAAACTCCTGGCTGATGCATGTATATCCAGTGAGTAAATGTAGTTGGTATGATAAAAACTGTACAGGTTTTTATACTTGCATAACAGCCCTAAATCAGTGGGGTTTTACATGGAAAGTTCAACAGTGATACTCCTACTAGTGAGTAAATGAGTAGTAGTATTTCTTAAACTGCATACTGAGTACAAATATACACAGTAATAGAGTGAAAACTCGCCGTACCACCACTCTGTAAAATTATTACCCTATGAGTAAGAACATTATTTTTGGCCCTGGGCAGAGACAGGGGCTCTAACAAGGGAATGAGGACTGATTTAAACAGCACTTTCCCCTGTTTGAATTGTAAAATGCTAATATAATGCATACTGTGACACTATTAAACATATAAAATTTGTAGTTAAAAATAAACCACAGTTAGCCTAAAATGTTGAAATATCACAGACAGCAATGGTTTATTGGGTAAAATATTTTGTGTCCGAGTATATATAAATACATTGCTCAAGGCAAGAAAAACAAAAATTATGACAAAATAATGAGTTCAAACATGATAATGGAGAATATTGGTGACAAAAGAGTCATGTTCTCTGGTTTTGTCTGTCAATGGTTCTGTCATTTGGATAAAATATGGCTCATCTTCCCTGCAAAAGATATATGATACCAGGACAAAACAACAGCACACAGAATGCCTGTCAGAATGCCCTGAAAAATATTTGCTTTGTAAAATGAATGATTATTTACACAAATTTAAAATATTATTATAATTTCACTGAGGCATGTTACCCTTTTTCATGGATAAACCAGTTTTACACACATTTAAATACTGCCAGTGGATCAAAACAGATCAAGCCCAAACATTTGATGCTTTCACACAGACACAGGCTTTGACAGGTGGTACCTGTCAGTCTGCCAACAGCACAGTGGAAGTACATGTTATACATTGAGCAACATACAAATATACAGGAGTGGCCAATGGTCCATTGCTTTTTGGATGTGTGCCACAATGGTTTTGGAGTATTCACACCAATTATTTTGGTTTAACTGAATAGGAAGCATTTCAAACAACTGCCTCAATAGATTTTAAAGCATTTTGGCTCAACCAGTAAAAGAGAATGAATTGCCATGTAAAAAAATAACTGAAACCATTCCAAAAATGAATTGCAGTTACTGGAACTTTAAAGGAATTTTATGCCCTAGTCTTGGAAATGAGCATGAATAGCAGATCTATATAAAATGACTACCAGTACACTTGAATAACATATAACACTTGCAGGATGGATACAGAACCAATCCATTTGTCTCATCTTGACAAGCAAGAGTGGGAAATACATTTTTTTTTATGTGTGCTGTGTCATATTCAAGATAATACAATTGTTTCTTAGCACTGGGAGGACCAGATTTGAAACTATGCATTATTACACACTTTTAAAACTAATAATCATGTTCACTTAGTTCATAAGGTTTACTAAAGTGCAAGAAATGAAGTGAAGATATATTAAGCGCAGAATTTCCCAATAATCTTTTGTTTAAAATAACTGTAAATTATTTTTATAATATATAAAAAATTCCAACTGCTCCTATTTGCTTATGTGAAATTAAAGCATAGTACTTGGGTTTCTAGACACAACTTGATTTTAATGCAGACTTAAGTAAGTAACCCTGAAGCATTTTGAGACACTGTTATAATATATGTTTAGGCGGGACTTTCATCCAGTTGTTGTTGGACTGACTGCGGTGTTGCAACAGTGACACCTGGCAAGTAAGGCATACTCATCAGTTTTGATTTGTCCTCTAGTGGTGCTGCCTGTCTCAGAGGTTCCAAGCCGTACGACTCGTCATGATCCCCTGGGGAGGTAATGACTGTGCTGCCATCTTTACCATATGAGAGTGATCTGAGAATAAATAATGAAGCATTACATTATGAAATTGTTTCAATATGTCTGCTCAATATTTAAACTTCCAGTTAATTAAGGATGACATATCTTTCTTATTTAATTATTTTTAAGGTATTTTAGTGGAGGTTACCATCTCCATCTTTCTTTAATTGTTTAATCTTTTATTGTATGGTTTGTGACTTGGTTATAGGGAGGCAAAATAGTTATCCTGGCATTAAATAACCAGACTAAAGTCTACCAAAACTGTGAGTTCTATATATATAATCATCCCTTATATTACTGGGTTATAACACAGAGGAACTATCCAAAGTCATACTCCTTTGTGAGTGTCACACAACCATGGGATACAGTCTTCCCATTCAGCCTGCCGAGCAAAGGGTGACCAAGAACAAGGGACCCATGGGTCACGGTGCTCAGCTGAATTTTGTAAAATTTCAGCGAAATGCAAAATATACTTTTTTCATTTGTTATTGCTTTTTTTTATATATTAGCATTTGCAAAGCTAGGAGGAAATGATCCTGCTATTTGGTGATAATCAATCATACTGAATACATGAATGCCAAACTAATACTCTGACATGACTGACATCCAAAAACCAACATAGGTTTCTGAGATACTGTGTTGTATATGAAATATTTACAGATGACAGAAAGTGCTGATAACTTTATTTCACTTTTGCTGAGAATAAGGATTTATTTGATTAATTAATATTATCATATTTTTTATTTTTTAAAATTTATTATTTAATTTAAAAAAGTAATGTCACAACAGAGCATTTCCTAGATTATTCCTTGGACCACTCCCACCCCCCCCCCCCCACCCCCGAAAAAAGTTTGTACTATGGAGTTTTTAGTTTAATGTACATGCTTAATTTTATAAACCAAAATAAACAGTTCAGTTAAACTGATTAAAATTTTCCTTTCAAATCAGGTTTACACTTGAGGTTAGTTTAGGGAGACACAGCATCATAAAGCTAAATATTGAATTTAACACATGTTAAAAAAAGGCAAACAGTTTTTAACTGCTCTGAAGCAAAATTTATGGTACTGATTGAACATTTATGCTAATAACTTGAAAAAAATTACAAAATGCTGATCCTATTTCTGGCATCAATTAAATTTTAATTAAATGATCTTTCATCCTTGAAAAAAGTCTATAGCTTTAACAGTTACCATGTAATATCTTTCCAGGTTTTTGACTAAGTGCATTTATTGACCCATAACTACTGCAAATTATGCAATATTGACCCAATTTCTTGTATGTGTATAGGATATACATGAAAAAAATGGTTATACCAAGTTTGAACAACACGTACAGCACCAGTGAATTTTATTGTGGGCAGTCTTGCAGTGTAACAATAAGTTTTTGATGGAAAATCACGGTTTAAATCAAAGGAGTGGCAAATCCATAGAACTACTAATGATTGTGTGGTTGGCCTAAAGGATATGTTTGTATATGGTGAAGATTGCATTAACAATGGCTACATGAATAGTTCATTGACCAAATAATAAGTGACATCAGATATAATGCTTCCATGATAACATGCTTGACAATTAATGGAAAAGAACTTGATAACTTTTCAAGTACACGTGTTACATATACAAGTACAATGCAAGTAGTAAGCATTTTGAACCCTAGTACAAGCACCAATTACACAAACTTCACTCCTGAAATAATGGCATGGATGTACACAACACAAAAATGATTGTAGGTGGCACAACCAGTTTAGTGTATGAGAAAGCTTTTGAAGATGTATGGATATGCAAATTTTCAGGCACACACTTCAAACCACTCTTGAGCTATGTGCACAGATGCATGAAACCAAAAAACAATTGTAGGTGGTACCACAAGTCTTGTATAAGATGAAGCTATCCAAGATGTTCAGATATGCATAATTTCAGGCTGAAATATCAAATCCCTCCTGAGAAATAAGCAGGGATATACACTGTGCAAACATTACTGTAGGTGGCGACACCTGTATGAGAAAGCTATCAAAGATGCATGGAAATGCCAAAATTTCAGGCCAATACATCAAATTTTTTTTAAGTTGGGTCTACTCAGCTGACCAAGCTCAGCTAAGGAAGGCAATTGCCCCTAAGTCAATGGTGGTTTAGTACAAGGAGCGCCTACTGCACTGAGTGAATTCTTGACCTGTACCTGGCTGCACTGAATGAAGTCTTGACCTGTTGCTTAATCTGATACAGCTGGCAGTCTGCCAAAGCTATAAATAGAAACAGACTGAAACTTCATCTGTTGCAAAATCTGAAATAGCAGCCAGTCTGCCAAACTATTTATAGATACAGACAAAATCTTGGCCTGTTGCCAAATCTGTTTACACATACTGAAATACTTTGGATATAATGCTTATTCATTCTGACATATTCATAAGATTTTTTTAATAAAAATTTTAAAAATGATAACAGGTGCCTAAAAAAAGCAAAATCTGAATATAGGTATATTTTATTAATGGATTTATCTTACATATAAGTAGGATATGGACACCAATTATTTATGTGGCCTGTCCAGATCTGCTTGTATACCCACAGAGATCAGGCTATTATTACAATATATCTACAAGCTTTGTATCTCTCAGTTCTTTCATTGTTGAAGGGCCAATAATGTAGCCAAAGTAAACTTGAAAAAAGGTCACCAAAGGATCATTTTTGTGCAGTGTTACAGAATTTGAAACAACAGTTTTACAAATGAAGATTATTGCAGTCCTCAGTTTGATATAGGCTTACTTGGCCACAAGACAAACTTTAGCTTTCGATGACAACCAAAAAATTCATCAAACCACATCCATTTGAACAAACTTAAGAGAGGGATTATTTCTGTGAAATACTGAACAATCTGTCTAAATGATTTCGGAGAAGATTTTCAAAGGTTTTCTAGCTTTTTTCATGTAAAATGTTAGTCAATGCAGGTGGTGCAACACAAAGCTTAATCTCGCGAACTTTGACATGTAACTGATTTCTGCATACAATTTGGTGATACTTGTTCGAATTCCTGAAAATTGGCCAAAATTCATTGAACTAGAACCATTTTAACGAACTTGAGAGAGTCTCTGGGATTATTTCTGCGAATATTGATAAATTTGGCTGAATGATATGAGAGAAGATATTTGAAGGTTTTCAAAGGTTCTTTATAATATGTTAGTTGATACAAGTGGCACCAGACAAAGCTCAATCCAAAGAAAATTTGAAATGTGACTGATTTTTGCAAACAATTTGGTGATGCTAGCTCTTGCTGTTCCAGAGATATTACTGTTTAAGGTACTGATAAATGATGACCCCGTTACAAAAAAGATTGATGTAGGTGGAGCCTCAATTTCATATATGATTCATGTGACCAAAATTTGTATAATATTTGGTTATGCTAGCTCCACCCATTTCTGAGATTGTAATTTGACTATGCTTTTTATGGCCAAATGACAAAGTTTAGCTCCCTATAACTCAACCAAAAATCACTGAACTGAAACCAATCGAACAAACTTGAGATTGTTTCTAGTATTATTTCTGTAAAATATTGAACAATTTGGCTGGTCGGTTTTATAGAGAAAAGATTTTAGTTTTTTTAGCTTTTTCCTTATAAAGTCTATGTCAAAGTAGATAGCAAAAAATAAGCTCAATCATACAGAGATTAACAAATAACTGATTTTTGCATAAAATTTGGTGATGCTAGCTTCTACCATTTCTGAGATAGTATGGATTAACGTAAGGACGGCAGTTGACGGTGGACAGACAACACCACCCCATTGAATTTATAACTGGCTCACAGCTTTGCTAAAAAATATGCACTACCTCAACACATTCCAAAATTGAAGATTAAGGTCACCAGTTTCCAAACTTGTAAGAAAACTTGAAACAATTTGTGTATCAAATTAAAGGGAATTTCCTGGCTTTAAAAAATTTTTAATGTTCACAAGAAATCTTAGACAGACTGAGTAATAGTTCAGCTGATTTGACCTTGAATATCCAGGCCAATGTCATACGTTTTTCAACTCATCTGGAAACTTGGCATCTGAAGAAAAATATGTTATAATTCCAAAGTTATGAGGTTAACAAAAATTCATTACTTTGGCTTACTGGGCCTTGAATATCAAGGTCAAGGTCATCAGTTTTCAAACTCTTCCTGGATTTTGGATGGTAGACAAGTAAAGTTACAAACATAAAAATTAACTTTGTTGTAAAGGATTCAAGAGTATCATGGATCTTTTTAAAATCTCCCTCAATATAAGTAATACCAGTGGAACAACACCATCCCATGGCTGATATATATTCTATATCTGAATCTTGTGCAATATATGATGCATGAAGCCAAGCAGTAAGGCCTTGGATGAGGGATGTATGAGGAATATAAAAATATTTACAATGATATAACCACATTTATTCCGATATAAATTTAATTCCTCTCAGAATTAACACAGGATCATGGGCAGTTATGAGAACAAGGTATAATATACTGTTCAATCAGAAAAATTACACTGTAGAAATACACATCCAGGATTTTAACAAAGGAACACCTGTTGGGTATATCAGACAGTTAATATATGGGTATAACGGTAGGTTTGTTGTTAACTTATGGACATGCACCAGTATCAGATTATCATAAAGTCTGGGTTAGGTCAGTGCTCCGGCCCTCCTTGATCTGAATCCTGTCTCACAAACCCATCTCCTTCTAAATCTAAAGATACATTTCCTGCAAAGATGATAAATACTGAGGTTGACTTTTCTTTTGCGAGGGTTTTAATTTTGCGATATTTGTGAATGGAAAATAATCGCTAATATTAAACCCTCAGGAAAAAGATGCCCTATCTATAAAGAAGAGCAAGGTTAATGCATTGGCACAAACAAATTTATTATCAAACCTCTGGAAATATGGTTTGTTAATAATTTAGCAACCTAATTTATGCATGGTATTGGAATCAGCCCATACAAATCCACATTAACCGTTATAATAATAGAACAACTGTAAAAGAAATAAATGAGACAGTGTGGGATTTATATATATATAATATAATTTATACCAGTGTACTTGGATTGTATTTTTTCAGTTGTAATCCCAAAAAGGAAACCCTTGCAAATATTTCAAAATGAAGAGATTGCAAAATTCTAGCCTCCAAATATGAAGCTAACCACAGTATTTATAACTTTACAGAAAACTACACCATGACGGGAGGACCAACATGATAAGTGACTGAACGACTGTTCTATTAACTGTATCTTAAGTCATACAGATCACCTTTCTTTCAATGGACACAGGTTTAGAGAGCTTGCACAACACCATCCAATCAGCAACCGTTAACTGTGGTAATTTATCCTTGCATATGACCAATGATCATGACTATAATCAATAGTGTAATAATATTTTGACAATTTTCACATACAATAGGTTAACAGAAGTTCTAAAATGTTCTGAAGGGCAATGGAAGGAATTTATGAAATTGAAGTAAATCTGACTTCAAGTAAACTCTCTAGTTGAATTAAAGGAATGCTAAAAATAATTATGGTGGGCAGGGTGGTAAAACAGGATACAAATCTATAAAGCAAATATATACATGTGTTAGTAGGTTGGTAAAAAGGGTTAATTAAGGCAAGCTTGTTCACTACCGTGCAGGGCTAGGAGACTGGTCCTCAGAGACATACATCGAGGGCTTGGCTTGTGGCCTCTGCAGAGGTCGAGGAGAGCTTCCGTCAGCCCCGGATACTGATGATGCTGGTTTAAGAGGTGTCACCATCGTATTGCTTGGATCTCCATCTTCATCCATCCTGTAACTACCAGCTCCATCTGTGGACATCAGAGATAACACCAAGTTGTCCTTAAAATAATGTGATACATACTAGTAAAGTTCAGACAGCAGACATTCTGAGCTGTCAATCATATGTACCAGGAGCCAAACCAGTTGAAGGAAATGGTGCTCCCACTGAGCATGAATATGTATATGATTAATTACCGGTAGGTATCAGTTGCAAACTTTTCCAGTAATATTTACAGCTATGCTTGTATATACTTAAACACAAACACACATCAAATGGAGCAAAAGCCCAGTTATAAAAACAAGAATTCAATAATATATGATAATAGCATCAAAATTCATTCATTCATTTAGTGCAAATACAATGATAACTAGAATATGGGTAGTCGACAAGCTACCTTCCCTCAAAATCTGAGTGGAACAGGTGAAGTGAGGCATGGATTGAGTGGCAAGGGGAAAAAGAGTGAGGTGTTTTGCATATTAGCATGGATGTCTGCAGCCAAAATGTGTATGAAGGTTGCGCCACCAACCACAAAATCCAGAAAGCTGTCCAAGTTGTACACATATGCAAAATTTTAGGCAGATAAGGCAAACCACTACATGCATATGAGTGATTTTATCCCACAGCCGACAAACAGGACTTATGCAAAAAATGATGGCAGGTGGCGCCACCAATTTTGTGTATGATTAAGAGCTATGTGAGATCTATACACATGCAAATTTTTAGGAAGATACGTCAAACCAGTCCAGAGATATAAGCATGGATGTCTGCAACGTGAACGTAAATGTAGGCGGCACCACCTGTCATGAAATCAAGAAACTATCCAGGATGTATACGCATGCCGCATGTCAGGTGAATTAGTCAAACCACTGCGAAGATATGAGTGATTTTAACCCAAGGCAGACAAACAGATGGACACTGTGCAAACATGGTTGCAGCTGGTGCCACCATTTTTTGTGTATGTTATAAAGCTATCCAGGGGCTACATTTGTAAAAAAATATTTTCCTGATCAGTCAAACAGTTCCTGAGATATGTGGGTTTATGTGTGGAAACATACACACAATTGGACGCTGGGCAGAGAGGAAAGGTCAGAGGTCAACACACATTGGTTAGGCACCAGTTCACATGTGACCCAATAATTGGTGCAAGTTTCGGAAAAATCAGTCCAGTATTCTCAGAGTTCTCCAGAAACGAACACAATGGCGGCGGCAGCGAACCCGGTCAAAAATGTAGTATCCGCAAAACTTTGTGTTGGCGGATACAATAATTCATTCAGTTGTTAATATAGCACAAAAAAGTTAATACCCCTGTACTGATTTGCAATATCATGCTTCAGTAAAAACATTTAGTAATACAGGTATAATTAATGTACATTACTAGCAAGATTAACAGTCTAACCCAAATAATCTTTCTTGGTAATAAAACAAGCTTTTCAATTTGAAAAACTACAAATTTGTATTGTAAATGTATTAATTTGGTTTTCTAATATCTTGTATTGTAAATGTATAAATTTGATTTTCTATAATCTTAGACATTCTAGTACAGCTAAGTAATTAAGGCTTGAATTTGTGACAGAAATGGAAGAAAACATGCATTTGTATATAATAAAATATTAAAGACTAAGATTTAATAAAACAAAATTTCATTGACAAACATTAAAAGTAATTCTGCAATGTAAAACAAACAGAATGAAGACAAACATTTTTTTTTTCCCAAATACACACATGCCAAGAATAACATGTCAATGTACATTGAAAATATCATGCACCGTTGACTTCTTGCTCCATATATGATAAGCATAACATCAGTCTACTGATTAACACATCAGAGATATGAAGTCTAACACAAATAACAGAGCTGTGAATGGATGAACAAGCTTAATTCATCTGAAACTTGGGATGCATTACTTCCAGAAACTTACGGTTGGTCACATGAAAGGTAGGTTCTACTTAATTTTAAATGTCAGACCATCTGTTATATAATTTAATTAAAACACTGAAGAAAGAACAGCTTTATGAAAGGAAATGGAGTAAAATGAATAAAAATAGTCATTATAAATGTATAATGTAATTGCTTCATGAAATGGTATAATTTAGTAAAGTTGATCATTAAGTCCTGGTCACAAGCCTGTTAAGTTCTGATGTGGGTCACCTGGTTAGTTATGCAATATGACCTAATCGAGCAAGCTTCTATCTTAGCTATAAATAAAGTCAAGTATTTATGTACTGAAAATGCATTTCCTATGTTAAGATGAAACAAATAATGATTTCACATGTGGCATACCATTCTTAAATAAAACTGGGGTAAGAAAATGTCAAAGACACTCCTAACAATTTGATTAAAGTAACAGGGGAGCAAACAAATAGTAGCTTTACAAATACAAACATTGCACTCTGTGTCTGATGATGAGTCAAGGAGACAGAATGGCTGAAATGACCACCCTAGTGTCTTCAAGGAAACATTTTGAGCCTTAGCATATAGATAGAATCATGTATATTGTTAACTCTGCAGTGGCAGTAAATTATTTATTTCAGATATTTGACTCTAAAACCCTCGTTAAACAGCATCAACATAATAATAAGACTGAGCAGTCAAATGATAAAAACAATAGTACAGTAAGGTCATTCATGAAAAGATTCATGCAGACTGAAGTTATTAATAACTCAAACAGGATTGAACCTTAATGTGTTCTGCAGCTGACCACGACACAGCACCTGTGAGTGTTAAGCCCTGCTGACTTTCAGACAACAATCAATATAACAAACATGAAACCTTAATATAAATACAGCAAACATATGTACATACCACGGTACCAGCGATTAAAGTGCTTTCTGTGCTTCACTGAAATCAAATGGTTAAAAAGTTGTGCCATTTTACATCAGCACATCACTTTGCATTTGGTATAGCTTAGTGTGATTTGGTTCATGCATATGAATGCATAAATATATGATGACATCAAATCGTAATTAGTCACACAACAGTTTTTTAACACAGGGCTCATAATTAACCTGTCCTTAAAACAAAGCTGCTACAAGGCTGTTAAAGAAATATAGGAAAAATATAGGAGATTTCACTGTGTAATCATGGTTATAACAGTAACTTAAAATGACTATCTGTTGTCCAAGCAGCTTCTACAGGCCTGTTTAATTGGTTTAGATGCCTATATTTGTAGGACTGCATCACTGAAAAGCACAGTTCTATGAAAAAGCTGTATGTTTTCTATAATAATTTGTTTAATAAAAAATAATTATTCAGTTACAATAGTTGTATCAGAAATGTGATTGGGCATTGATAAAATATAGGAACTTACAGTCTAAATGCTAATATGATTAATAATAATGATAATAGTTATAATAATTGTTATTTTTTATGGGAAAATACAGGAGTCAAAAACATATGAGATAGGTCTTTTAATGGGCTCAGAACACCAGGGTTTTATTTAAGCATGTTTATAAAGGGCATTCAATATGGACATCTCTCAGGGTCTGTGCTGATTCTACCATTTTATTTTTAAAGCTCTGACAGGGACTGAACTGGGAACCTAAGCCTTAACCACTAAGATATCAATAGTTTAATATCAGGCCCCATTAACAAATCACATAATATTGTACAGTATAATTAAACTTTGACCACAGAGATAATACGAGAAAGAAAAGATTCCTCATTGGAAATGTAGAGGAAAATTATTATTCCTGAGTGGTAATGTTATTTATTTGCATATTCATGAGGAGTCATTCTTCCTTGAGAGCAAATTACATGGAAGCTCATTTCATAAGATTCTTATGGTATGGGCTTGCTTCTTATATTGAGTATGACATGACACACTGGAGGTAATCTGTTTCCTGATTGGTTGTCACAATTTTGCATATATTCATGCAGACAAAATCCTTATATTAGAAATACTGAATACCAATATTAAATATATGGTCAGTCTAAACCACTTATTTAATTAAATTTACAAATGCAGTCATATTGTGTAATAAATGGTGTATTGAGATGGTGTAAATGTATATGTATTATGCAAATTATATGCAAATTATTCCTACAGTAAAGTGAAAGGGTTATAACTATCACAATCACAGAGTATCAAAATGCTTTGATCTTAGGAGAGCATGCTATTACACACAGATCTCTCTACCTGTTTCAATCCCACTTTGGTCCTCATACTCTGGTGGAGCTAAAAGCAGAACATAAGATGATGCGGACTGACGTGTTCAAATATGATAAACATGATCTTTTTAAAAAAAAATGTTGTAAACTGATGTGTGTCTGCTCTAATTTCTATTATTTTTTAAATGATGTGTAGAACAAAATGTAGCCGACCACTGAATTTGAAATCTAATACCAACATTTATTAGTACAGTCATTCCCGATAGAAACCATAATGAGATATAACAAAGTTCACTCACTCATTGTATGTAGGATCCTCAACCAAGTATTAGTCAGTAAATCATATTTTTCTTATCTACTGATTATACACCTTTTAGTGTTGCCTTGCTTTCCAGGTTCTGTTTTAACCCAGAATCTAAAGTGTTTATACCATCACATACATATTCATTGTTTTCATTTCTAATCTAAATCTGTCTTTTTAATTTTATTGCAGTATATCAGGTTAACTGTAATATGGTACATATTATAATTATTGTAGTTTATAAGGTTTATTGTAATATGGTACTTATTATAATTGTAGTATATAGGGTTTACTGTAATATGGTCCTTATTATAACTGTAGTATACAGGGTTTACTGTAATATGGTACTAATTATAATTGTAGTATATCAGGTTAACTGCAATATGGTACTTACTATGATGGTAGTATATAGGGTTTATTGTAATATGGTACTTATTATAATTGTAGTATATGGGGTTTATTTTAATATGGTACTTATTATAATTGTAGTATATAGGGTTTATTGTAATATGGTACTTATTATAATTGTAGTATATAGGGTTTACTGTAATATGGTTCTTGTTATAATTGTAGTATATAGGGTTTATTTTAATATGGTACTTATTATAATTGTAGTATATAAGGTTTATAGTAATATGGTATTTATTATAATTGTAGTATATAGGGTTTATTTTAATATGGTACATATTATAATTGTAGTATATAGGGTTTACTGTAATATGGTACTTATTATTATTGTAGTATATAGGGTTTATTGTTATATGGTACTTATTATGATGGTAGTATATAGGCTTTATTGTAATATGGTACTTATTATAATTGTAGTATATAGGGTTTATTTTAATACGATTCTTGTTAAAATTGGACTGTTTCAAACTATCTAGCATCATCTTTTGTCATCATCTTTAAACATCTTTTCTTTTACTGCTCTGGGTGTTGTTGATTTATCTGTCTACAGGGGATGACATTTTCCCAAATAATATATATATATATATATATATATATATATATATACATATATATATATACATATATATATATATATATATATATATATATATATATATATATATATATATATATATATATATAAGTAAAAATGTGCAGTGAAACCTCAAACAAGTGGATCTGAATTCCAGTTATACCACTAAAGGCCACCATCTATGTGTCATGCATGTGGCAATATAAAATATTGATTGTTAAATTAATATGGTTATTAAGCAGTTTAATAATGATTATTTTATCTCACTTTTAGAAAAAATGATTCTATAAACTCACTGTGAGTTTTGCATACATGAATTAAAATGACCACATGGTGTTAATGAGATTGTGTTAAACTGTTTAAGCCATGCATGAATTTTTAATATTTCATTAAATGTTAGAATCAAGTAACACCCAGTCCAATGCGTTCCATAAACGGATATGTGTACATTGATGAAAATCTGTTTCTTCATGCAAAGAAAACTTTGAAAATTTCACCACAGTATACATATCCTTTCTGCTCATTTGCATATTATTTGAATTAAACATCCACCACCTTTTCAGACTCACAGTAACTTGCTGGCCTTGGAGACCTGTTATCCATTATATATTGATGGGCACACTCTACAATGACATACACCACATGGCATCTCAGCTGGTATATACAGCAATCTGACATCACACCACATGGCACCTCAGCTGGTATATATAACAATCTGACATCACACCACATGGCACCTCAGCTGGTATATACAACAATCTGACATCACACCACATGGCATCTCAGCTGGTATATACAACAAACTGACATCACACCACATGGCACCTCAGCTGGTATATACAACAATCTGACATCACATCACATGGCACCTTAGCTGGTATATACAACAATCTGACATCACACCACATGGCACCTCAGCTGGTATATACAACAATCTGACATCACATCACATGGCACCTCAGCTGGTATATACAACAATCTGACATCTCACCACATGGCACCTCAGCTGGTATATACAATTATCTGACATCACACCACATGGCACCTCAGCTGGTATATACAACAATCCATTATCACATCACATGGCACCTAAGCTGGTATATACAACAATCTGACATCACACCACATGGCACCTCAGCTGGTATATACAGCAATCTGACATCACACCACATGGCACCTAAGCTGGTATATACAATTATCTGACATCACACCACATGGCACCTCAGCTGGTATATACAATTATCTGACATCACACCAAATGGCACCTCAGCTGGTATATACAACTATCTTACATCACACTACACAGCACCTCAGCTGATGTTTACAACTATCTAACATCACACCACATGGCCCCTCAGCTGGTTTATACAACAACCTGACAATACACCACATGGCACCTCAGCTGGTGTTTAAAACAATCTGACATCAAAGTAAAACATCAGAATTTCTTAAACAGTTAGTGAAATCCTAATGAATTTGACTGATCGAGGTTTACATGAGAAAAACAACTGTCATGGAAAGTTGCCAAAAAGAATCAAAGATATTTTCACACACTGGCCAGAAAAC
The DNA here is from genome assembly GCA_026874595.1 of Sipunculus nudus. NCBI lineage: Eukaryota > Metazoa > Annelida > Sipuncula > Golfingiida > Sipunculidae > Sipunculus > Sipunculus nudus. Next base: position 26,692,691 of record CM049315.1, read on the forward strand.
TGCTGCAGATTTGGGGGAATTCCTAATCACTTAGAGTCTCCAGTTTTGTTTGTACATTTGCATTTAAGTTTGTGTATTATGTTAGCACTGTGTTTCAATAACAAACTTTGTTTCACAGAAAGTTACATACTGTGGTTCATATACAGTAAACACTTTTTTTCCTGATAATCTCTACAACAAGTCCCCATTCATCAGTGCCAAGACTACCTGAGGTAACCTTTAAAATGAGTAACTCCTACCATGTATTGCCATGGTTTCAGCCACAGGTCGCTAGCAATACAGCATTGACATGTGTCTCTCAACTACTGTGTGGCATATGGTACTTATATGTTAATTTCAAGGGCCTGGACAGTCAAGGGGTAAAACACATGGGGCTCTCTCCTCTCTCTCCGCTGGCAACCCCTGTTGGATCCCCAGTCAGGCTATGAGAGTGGGTTATAGTTGCCCATCCAAGGCATCCATGGTACTCACACTTGCCGAGTGTTAATTGTTTGATTTTACAAAATAAGTGACACTTACACTGGCTGAGTGTTGTTTGATTTTACAAATTTAGTGGCATCAACATTGGCTGAGGGTTGTTTGATTTTACAAAATAAGTGACACCTACACTGGCTGAAGGTTGTTTGATTTTGGTTTATTATAACTGATTTGGTTTACCTGTCGGATTGTCAGCATCACCCGACTTCCTCTTCTTGTTCTTTTTCCTCTTTGAGCGTTTTCTCGCTGATGACGACTCATCCTCATTGATTGGCGCCAATGGTACCACACCACCATTGCTTAAGTCATTTGGTACAATCCCCCCTGATGCATTATTAGACCTCCTGTGAGTAAATTTTATACAAACTAATATTTCTCATAAACCACTTGAGATAAAGTGGCAATTTTTACTATAGACAATATTATGACACATTTAATCTAAATTTACTTTTTTTTTTCTATTTATAAAAAATTAATTAATCACCTGTTTCTGGATTTTTTTTTTTAAACATACATATTTGGTATATTATTTCTTATAATTTATTAAACTAAAAAAAATCTGAAACCTAAAAAAAGAATATTATATGATGACAATCATAGAGAATATTATACAGAATATTGATTATATGGATTACAAATATTATAAATCTCAAGGTCTATTAGAGAATGTACTCTGGTGTCTTTGAGAAAAATCTGAAATGTTAAACATGATATTATTCCACGTAAGTGCATAAATTTTAGAAAATCACACAAACTTTTAGTAACCATCACCAACATATTTATCAACAAAAGATCAAGGTAAAAATATAATGTTAACACACTGTTCCTCTGACTGGTCTTCAAACTGTAAATTCCTTGCCACTTCATCATCGTGGTCTGTTATCACTAATCTTGGTGTACTGCAAACAAATTGCACACAGAACATAATATGTGTCAGTCACAACACTTGTGCCCCACAAAATTAACTGTTAATAATTCCCTAAAAACAATGTGAGTATCTTAGGTGACAGCCCATTTTGCACAGAAAATGCAAAAAACTTGACACTGACTCCATCCTGGATCATTTAAACAGCAATTATTAAAACCAATTTTAATTAACATTAGCCAAAATGTTAGTGAATTTTAGTTATCATCTCAACAGACCAAGGCTGATGAAGAAATGTTATCAGTGCTGTTCATTTGGCCCTCAATATCTCCAAAAGTTAATCAATCCACTCTTTGATAAAATCACTTACTCCTTGGCCAATCCTTCCACAAAATTTAATTAATTTTTTTATATCTTTTACGATAATGAGTTTAACTGGAAAAAAATTACATGGCTGAAATAAAAATAGAGACTGTTAAAGTTGAATTCTATTCTTCCTTCCAAGATAAAATCCTTCATAAACTGTAAACCTTTAATTAACACCAGGTTCATAATATAATTTATGAAGGTAAACCTGAAATCCCCTTGGCCATGCAGTTGTATAGGAAGAACAAGGTATGTATATTAAGCTGTAATTTATTTGTGCATTGGTTAACAAGGGAGTGTTTCAAACAACACAAAAATCCAACACAGGTGTATAAATTAAGGCTGGTTTATATGGTAAATAATGAAGGCACCTTCCTACCCTTACACACCTCCAGTTGTTAGAGTACTCAGACACTAATATTTATCACACTTTCAAACCTATTAATATCTGCAGCAAGTTGCTATTGTGTTCATAGTTTTTAGTTAGTGCTGCAGACTTCAGTTAAATGGAACAAGAAGGCTAAATGAATTATTTTCTTAACTTTATAAATAAAGCTAAATAGATGAAGTATCTCTGTGATACAGTTGTAAACAAAAACAGTCAATCAGTTCATCTTATAATTTACATCATGTCTTTGATTTCCTGTATAAGTACTAAAAACCCATTCTTTTTATAGTTAGGCATTCTGCATATATATAAATTTTTCCCCCGGCAGAGGGTTGCAGAAATCTTGAACATTTTGTTTTTTAAAACAGTTTAATATATGATGCTAATTCATAGGTCAGTCAGATTCCCCTGATTTTCTTTTTAATATACAAATTCTATAACAAATAACCCTAAGTAGGACTTTTTTGCTTCTATACTGGTTTCATAATGATACTGATTGGATTAAACTAGTCTATTTTAAGAATACAACAAGGTGTCCTCTCTTAGGGCCCCACCAACAATATCATAAACATTAATGGAACCATATGGGCGACCATAACTGTCATCAAACGTGAGAACCATCCACAGTGCAAAAGTTGTATCATTTCATCCTTTATAATATTGAAAAGAAGTCAGACACCAAAATGCTTGACTCTTAAACCTTGTAAGTGTTGAAATTGGTTCCAGAGTAATTTGTTTGCATCATCTGATGATTATTACTCAAGAAAGTAGGTTTTTTAAAGCAAATCTATTAACAAAATTTTGGGTGCTTCTTCCAGTTTAATGGAGGTTTGTGAAGATATAAATGTAACAGGTCATGATGGTCACCATTCATACCCTAACAGTGTTAGGACAGGACGGTGTACCTTGGTGTCCCAACTGTAAGGGCATGAAGAACTCCCATAAATAAATTAACATACTGATGCACTGAATTAACTGAAACTACAAAAATCTGTTTCAATCAATAAATAATAATGGTCTTATAATTAAGAAAATTGGTTTGTCTCTTATTGGTTACCTTTTCCATAACATATTAAATGAAGTTAAACATTGCCCAATTAGAAGACTGCATGATTCTATAGGAACATCAGCACTTTTTGTATCACCATGTCATCATCATGTTAATTTCAATCATCAAATGGTTAGTTTCAGATCAAAAGCTAACACCATATCCCAATGTGCGATATATTTACCATTGCTGGACAGCCGTGACACTGAAGATTTTTAAAGCAGAAAATAAAGCATATTCATTCTAAAGGTGACAGTTTGAAGTCTAAAAAGTTTGTGGCTGATTTGGAAAACAAGGGACCCAAAGGTCACATAGCTCAGCTGAATTTTGGAAAATATTAGTAACTGCAAAATATTTTTAATTCTTTAAGTTTTTCATGTATATTATCATTAGAAAAGCTATGAGAAAAAGGCCCTGCTAAAATGAATCTCTGTTAATTATAGAATAATGGACATGAGCTAAACCATTTAGTGATGCACCAAGGGAACAAATAGGCCTACTGTATGTGTTATATAAAAGTAACATTTCATAAACAAAAAATGTGTGAAGTTAATTAAGTTTTCAAAAGTTAAATATATGGCCATATGAGTTAAAAATTAATTCCACATGGTTTGACCAATATTACTAATTTTAATACTAAGTTATAAGTGTTATTCACACCTAGGCCCGCCAACTTTAAGAGATATGAATGAAATGCTACAAAGTATTTATATCTTCTTAAATCCTGTCAGTTAGCACTTACATTAGATCCTAATATTTTATCACATTTGAATATTAGGATTATTAAATTCCTTAATTTTTTATCTTTAAAAAAATCAAAATTGTCCAAGTCTCATCAAAAAGAATTTATTTAACATTAAAATTATAAGATTCATATTGTTTATTAGTCCTGTGTATTGAAGGGGTGGGTGGGGGAGGGGTCTCTGTTGTTACTGCTGGTTGCTGAAAAAAATGTTAATTTTAAGATTCATCTAGTTCATAGTACAGGTCTGTCAACAGAATGGGGTGGGGGGGGGGAGAAAAAAAGGCTCCCTGTGGTATGGTATTAACTGCAGGCAGCCTGATCAAGCTCAACTCAGTGGAGAGAGGGCTTGCCCTAGTGAAGGGATTGCACAACATTATGCCAACAGCCTGGGGAGCATTGAGAGGTGCACTGAATGACCTACAGTGACCTAAGTGAACTGCTTGACAATGTAAGGGAATCGACAAGAGCCTCCAAAAAAATTCAATAACTAGCCTAATTTTGCAGCTTTTATTTTCAAATTTCAGATTTTAACAGATTAAATCCTTATGTGCACATGTTGTGAAAATTAAATCCACAGTACTTACAGGAAAAAAGTCCTTAGCTTTAACACGTTTTGTGTAAAGTGATCAAATATCTTTCCTGATTTTTTACAAAATGCATTATGTTTGAGCCCATAATTTTTTTAATTATATAATACAGACCTATTTTCTGGCATGTACATAAGAACTATATAGAGGAATATTTATGGTAAATATGTGGAAACATGAGTGGTTTTGATATCAGGCAGTCCTGAAGTGTGAAAATAGGTTTTTAATAAAAAAAATTGAGGTTTTTCCTTAATTTCTCAAAGGAACAAAGTCGCAAAGACCCAGTTTTCGGCTTGGTAGGAGATCTTGGGGACATCTAACATTATGCTGAATTTTGGATTCCTAGGTCTTACGGTTTCAAAATGTGCCACACCTATGGACGGACAGACGGACGACTGATAATGGACCACGACTATAGCTCAGATGACTTATAGTCAGCTGAGCTAAAAATTACTGCTTGCTTATTTAGTTTTTAGAAAATCCAAGTCACACTGATCTATATCTAATCTTCATATTATTGGTAAATCTAGCTGACATTTAAATTATACAATATTTTATAACAATCTATACAACTAAGCACCACAACCGTTTCATATTCTTGACATTTTTATTATGGAGAATATACTAAACTTACTAAAATCCAAAATGAACATTTTGTACTGCTATGGACTGGAAATATGTAGAATTGGATAACATAGATTCAGGTCGGGAGAGGGAATTGTGTAAAAATAAGAGAAGTATTATGACAGTATGTTTCACTAGCCCTGTCTTCCATGTGTAATTTGTAGAACCCTACCTGGTTAAGAAAAAATATATTATTCCCTTTATGGCCTGGTTGTCTTGTCAGTTGTCAGTGCATTAACTCATGATTGATGGTGTCTCTAGTGAGTGATTGTTTATGCTTCAGGAAAATGGTATTGACAAATGTGTGACATAACAGTGATGCACATGCATGAAATGGTACAAGCATCACTGTTAAATGTGGTCGACAGATCCTGATCATTGGTTCCATACTTATGGCTGCATCTTTTGTATGTCATGTCCTGTTGTGACATCATCACTGTTCCCTGCCATGTCCATTTCATGCAGACAGAAGAAAGATGTTGCTAACTGATATGTTTCTCATATTCAGTTTCAGATTTTGAGAAAATCATTTTGACAAGTAAGCTGTCATTTTCTAAATTATGCATTTTCCTGTTTCCACCCTTGGTACTAAAAAATTTGGGCTTGTATGTCCTACCAAAAATCAAATGTGAAAAATCAGGTGGAAAGGATTAGTGGAACAGATAAAAGATGTTAGATTCAGATCTTGAATTAACAGATGAAAATGGTAACTTTTCAAAGTATCAGTCTTTATATGTAATTCAAGTTAATAATTTAGTGCATGTCAAAATCACATCCAGAGAGATATTGATATTTTGTCTAGTTAAGATATTCCCATTAGGCAAAAAATATGAAAGGTATGGTTCTCAAGCACTGATGGCGTCAATTTTAACCCCCCGCATCAACAATTTTGATTTTGATTTTCATCCTTCAAGAAGACAAAATAATACAATTTTGATCAGATTTCCTTTGTTATGTAGTGCATTTACCTGTTTAGAAAAAAAAAATTATGTTATTGTCATACTTTCTCTGATCATTTGACATTTTACTGAAACATACAAAAAAGGTAAACAAATAAAATAAACCGCCTGTCGGTACTGATTTCTGTAAAAAAAAATGCCTGAAAACCATACTTTTTTTTGCCTTATACCTGCGCATATCTGATTTTCTGAAATAAAGGGTTAATATAAGATTTAATTGCAATGTATAACATCATTATCTACAATAAAAATATTTCATCATGTTATTGTCCATATGCAATGTTGTTATTCAATCATGTGTACTTCATATGACAATCAGCCAGCTCTTCATCTCTGTTTCCCATAAACACACACATACACACCAAAAAGACACAAAAGTAGCCACAGTATTATCAGTGTTACCAGAATTAGCAGGTTTAAACTACTTTAGTACACTATGAGAACTATATATAAATACAATCAGAGAACATGTGACTGGTATGGTGTTCCCTATTACTCATATTGTAATCATCAGTGAAATCTTGGTGATATATGGTGCAGACAGTGGGGTGGTCGACAAGTTTATAAAAGTTATAACTGGTAAAAATAATTAAATTTATACCTCTGATACCACTTTGCAAATGATAAACCAAGACCTTGAATGTAAGTTTAGGTTGCAGGACACCATTTTAAAAGGGTTAAGCAGTATGAAATAAACATTCTAACAAACTTGTAAATCAAACAGAATCAACTTACAACCAAATATATGAACACCAAAAATGAAGAGAAGAGCAAATATAATATGGTGAGGCAAGCCTTTTTTTTGTGAATATATCACTAATAAATGATGAATGATAATTTATTATGCCTTTGCAAGACATAACATTTTATTTATAATGAAAAATACTCTTTATTTATGAAGTCCTGAACATTTCTATAGTAATCTTGACTTTATTACTTAAAGGTTTGACTTCATGACCACATAAGCTGACAATATTTGGCCTTTCTTTTATGCAGCCTGCAGCAACTTTACATAATTAACACAACTGGACAACTTTATATTGTTTCTGTGTGTGTGTGTATGTGTGTGTGTTGGTGCATATATGAGGCTTCTGTTTAATACAGGCAGTCATTAAGAAATAAAAGAAATTACATTTTGTGCCTTCATATTGTGTTCCCAGAAAAAAATCCCTGACCAGCCTTGGTTATGCTGATAAGAAATGTCAATCAGAATGATTGACAGATGATTGATACTCAAGTACATGTGTACCTTCATAGTTACCTTGGTGTGAACTGCTGGAACTGTCTGTACTGCATCACGGGGCTAATGGGCCTAATTAAATAGGTGAAACAACAAGGAGTATATGTCAGGAGAGCTACAATTAGTTGCAACAAATTGATGTGTCTCAAGCTCTGACAACAACCAGCAATTATGTACTGTTACAGAAATAGCAACAAGAAATGAGACATTAAAGATAATGAAAAATATAGCACAATGACTGGTCTGTAAATACTAATGTGATTAAGAAATGAATCTGGTCAATTTTTGTTATATTACGGGCAAAATAATAAAATCAAAATGATGACATTTGAGCCCTGAAATACATTCTGATTATATCTGTTGACACAGCATTACATTTTCTTGAAATGCAGTTATTCATGCCAAATTTGTTTCTGCATTACATTTATCAGTTAATTTATCATTAAGTTACTGAGAGATGTCAATTATACTAATTCTATTAATTCCTTTGTCTAATGATATGCCCTTTTTTAGAAAAAAGAAAGTCCAATTTTGTAATTTTTCTTAATGGCTCATTTTTTCTTGCCACAATAGTAGTATCAGTGCAAGAGACATGTGAAACATGAAATATTAAAAGCATGCATGAAAATAGTTATATGTATAGCAGTCTGAGTCCCTGAGGTTAGAGTCCAAGTCTAAGTCCCTGAGGATAGAGTCTAAGTCTGAGTCCCTGAGATTTGAGTCCAGGTCTGAGTCCCTGAGGTTTGAGTCCAAGTCTGAGTCCCTGAGGTTAGATTCCAAGTCTGAGTCCCTGAGGATAGAGTCAAAATCTGAGTCCCTGAGGTTAGAGTCCAAATCTGAGTCCTTGTGGTTAGAGTCCAAGTCTGAGTCCCTGAGGTTAGAGTCCAAATCGGAGTCCCTGAGATTAGAGTCCAAATCTGAGTCCCTGAGGTTAGAGTCCAAGTCTGAGTCCCTGAGGTCAAGAGTCCAAATCTGAGTCCCTGAAGTTAAGAGTCCAAGGCTGAGTCCCTGATGTTAGAGTCCAAGTCTGAGTCCCTGAGGTCAGAGTCCAAGTCTAAGTCCCTGAGGTTAGAGTCCAAGTCTGAGTACACTTCTAAATCCAAGACCCTAGAGTCAATGTCTGAGTACAAATCTGAATCCAAGACCCTCAAGTCAATGTCTGAGTACAAGTCTGAGTCCAAGACCCTCAAGTCAATGTCTGAGTACAAATCTGAATCCAAGACCCTCAAGACAATGTCTGAGTACAAGTCTGAATCCAAGACCCTTAAGTCAATGTCTGAGTTCAAGTCTGAATCCATGACCCTAAAGTCAAAGTCTGAATACAGGTCTGAACCCAAGACCCTCAAGTCAATGTCTGAGTACAAGTCTGAGTCCAAGACCCTCAGATCAATGTCTGAGTACAAGTCTGAATCCAAAACCCTCAAGTCAATGTCTGAGTACAAGTCTGAATCCAAAACCCTCAAGTCAATGTCTGAGTACAAGTCTGAATCCAAGACCCTCAAGTCAATGTCTGAGTACAAGTCTGAATCCAAGACCCTCGAGTCAATGTCTGAGTACAAGTCTGAATCCAAAACCCTCAAGTCAATGTCTTAGTACAAGTCTGAGTCCAAGACCCTCAAGTCAATGTCTGAGTACAAGTCTGAATCCAAAACCCTCAAGTCAATGTCTGAGTACAAGTCTGAATCCAAAACCCTCAAGTCAATGTCTGAGTACAAGTCTGAATCCAAAACCCTCAAGTCAATGTCTGAGTACAAGTCTGAATCCAAGACCCTCAAGTCAATGTCTGAGTACATGTCTGAATCCAAAACCCTCAAGTCAATGTCTGAGTACAAGTCTGAGTCCAAGACCCTCAGGTCAATGTCTGAATACAAGTCTGAATCCAAGACCCTCAAGTCAATGTCTGAGTACAAGTCTGAATCCAAGACCCTCAAGTCAATGTCTGAGTACAAGTCTGAATCCAAGACCCTCAAGTCAATGTCTGAGTACAAGTCTGAATCCATGACCCTTAAGTCAATGTCTGAGTACAAGTCTGAATCCAAGACCTCCAAGTCAATGTCTGAGTACAAGGCTGAATCCATGACCCTAAAGTCAATGTCTGAGTACTAGTCTGAATCCAAGATCCTCAAGTCAATGTCTGAGTACAAGTCTCAACCCAAGACCCTCAAGTCAATGTCTTAGTCCCTAAAAAGCGAACTTAGTCCAGTCCTGCATCACTGATGTATATGTTACAAAAGTAAATAAATTATTTGTTAGTGACAGATGTACAGGAAAAATTGAATGAATATCAGAAACCAGGATGTTCATGCTATCTACACATGTTACAGTGTAATCATCTAAAGTTAACAAAGGAGATAACCTCAAAGTCTGTATGAAGCATCAGTAAAGAGTGAAGTATGATTAAAACATATAAAGTACAAAGACACCATGAAAGAAAATACACCGATACTTCACTTAAAGCTGTGTAGGGTAAAATTTCAGTAGGTAGTTTATCACACAAACTATTACAATGTCAGATTCTAGGTTATCATATTAACTATTACAATGTATTAACAACAGTTCAGTAAGAAACAAGTGATACAATCCCACCATGGACAGATACAGAAATAGTCAACTGAGCTGGAGATTTAAACAGGTCAATCTGACTGAGAGTGCCTCTGGTGTGTAGCTGCTATAAAGATATATATCTCTGAGTCTACCTTATCTGGGAATTGGGCAGTGTGAGTTATTAGTTAATACAGTGATTCCTGTGTAATTATGCCACTCATGGGACTTTCACAGGTTGTCTTTCAGACAGGCTCAACTGTACTTCATCAACATGTGTGTGAAATCTGGTATTTTATGATAGGGACTGGTAGTTTTGAAGCAATGAAAGAACAGCTAGAAATCAACCAAAGCACATCCAGAGATATTCCTGTATACTAATGAGCAGTGCTGGCCTCTAGTGTTGGAAAAATAAACTACAAAGTAAATGTAAAACAGGATGGACACTGTCTGCATGACTTTGTGTCTTTTATTGAGAAATTCAGAAGATAAGCACCTAACCAATAACATCAGAAAAATATGTAAAGAATTACATTCAGGATTTGAGTTAAACAAGGAAAGCTCAAACACACCCGAGAAAAGATAACAGGTACAGATATAGGGTTTAGAATAAGGGGGCTCATGTAGCCCAGTCACGAAACTAACTGGGTGATCACAAAATGCACAGACTGGTTGCTCATGAAGGGTCCTCTCCCATGGTATAGAATTTTAAAATTTAATTGATTTTTGTGATGGTGCAATCTGGGGTAGTTTTCTAGTGTTAAACCTGTTTTGTTCTAGTTCTCAGATTTTTAGGTGGAAATGGGGGTGCATTAACCCTGCCCCTCCACAAATCTGTCCCTGGATAAGGTGTTCGTGTAACACAGAAAGTGGGTTCATGGAAACCATGGCTCCATATTTCATACATTCCACAACAAGTCAATGAGAGAAAAGTCTGAGACCTGGACCCTACTGTGGAAGTTTGGTCACGTACGGTAAATACACTCAGCTAAGTGTATGTGTGGAGAGATGATAGCTATACTGTATGTCAGTGTAATGCTAATGCTATGACACAACTCCACGTTCGTTGTACTATTCTGTGTGTTATATACTCACATGCCCCCGACCACTCCTGATTTTGAGCCTTTTGATCCTGGTGGTATGTAAGGTGTTTCTGGGAATGATCCTGCAAGCTCTAAAATACGAGCTACCTGATATTTTTCCTGAAAACATACAGAATGTTCTGGCTAATAATAACAAACGATTACATAATTCACATTATTCACAACATATAATTTCCATCACTGCTTTCCTATCTTTCATACTGTGGATATGGTACAATATTTATACTGATAAATACAGAGAGAGATGTTCATCATTCAAAATTTAATGTAACAGATAAACATGATTACAATTTTAAATTATAATATATACCTATTGTGTCTTTAAGTATGACTCATGAATCACACCTTTACTTCTTCATGAATACACAGATGTAGTGCAGCTTTAATGTTCTCATAACACTTGTCTGAGGTAATTATAAATGATAAATCAATAAAGAAAATCCATTAATTGCTAGCATACTTAATTTTGGAGTTATAAATACTGACTTAAAGGTAAAAGATAGATTCGACAAACTCAAATGTATTTATTTGGGATTTTGCATTTCATTTGCTGAATTAAGCAGTATGGCAAGTGCAAAAAAAAAAATAAATAAATAAATCAGTAGCAGCAAAAAACTAAGCTTAACATGATTCAAGTGGCAACTTGTACTAAATGGCATGTGCACATGTAACCTGCTGTTTATCTTCAATCATTTTTATTAAAATTTTTTTTTCAAGAAAATGACCTGAAGTTAAGAAAATCTCATGATTGGCAATGCCCTAAAATCTGACCTACATTTTCAAAGGTTTTTATTCATGGGTTGGAGCATATATGTTTTAAGATATACATGTATTTAGAGAGCAAAACTGAGTTGCATAATAACGACTCTAACATGTCTGTAGATACCAAAGTGCTGTTCTGGATTTCATGGACTTAAACTCTAGGTTGTACTGTTAAGCAAAGTGGAAACATGATCTTTGAAGTGGCCTGAGGAACTATAGCTTAAGATACCCAAGTACTGCATATTTCAACATAATTTTTTTGCTAATAAATGAAATATAGGCAAACCTTACTGAAATATATGTTAGTTTTGTGAAACAGGGACAAAGCATATTTCCCAGTCTCATAATGTTCTTATTATCATGTCAACAGTCTAAAATCACCATCTTAAAGGTAATGGAGAAAAGAATATAAAGTATTAACACAAGAAAAAGTTTTCAAATGTTTTCCTGAAAAAGTGTAATATTCATATATATATATATATATAATTTATAGTAATTTTTAGTATTCAGAAAAATACTTTTAAAAGTATTCAGTGGCAGCAGCGATAATAGGATTTAAATCAGGGTCTTAAAATTTTAACAATGATGGTGCTGCACTAATGACTGCAATGCCTCCAAAATTCAACTGGAAGATTATAATCTTCAAAATAATGAATTAGTTTTATCATATACTTATTTGAAAATAATTTTTTGGAATTTAAAAAATAAAAATATTAATATAGTGCTGTTCACATAGCAAATATCAGATCATCAACTTTTGTTTAAAAAAATCCTCTCTGGTATAAATATCTCCCTCAGAGATTCTATTTTACTGACAGTACACCAGATGATGCTGATAGGCAACTTTGGTATTAACGTAAATAATCAATTTAACAACACTGCAGTGTCCTGTTAATGATCAGATGATTGAAAACCTAGACAGCTGCTTAATACACATGAAACCAATAATAAATAAAATGACTATTTAGTCATCAGATTAACATATATTAAAAAGACAAACAATGAAATATGAATTATCCTATAAGAGGCTAAAGTTATTTTTCTTTAAGGCTGAATCTTACAAATTTAAACATTAAATGATCCATTCTTATGAACAGCATGCCATAAATCCAAATAATGTATTAACATAGATTTAACAAGTAGAAAATAAATCAGGATAATAACCAATAAAATATAAATAAGATTTACCAGACTTAATGGTATGATTAAGCCATAATTAACTAATTTCCCAGTACATACCCTTTTTATTGCCAAATTCACACTATAAGGCACATCTGGTATAATCCAAGACAAAATGAACTTGATCGCAAACACCACATGCTGGTCAAGGAACAAAGAAATTGTGAATAACAACCATTAAAAATAAATATGGCTGCTCCGCATTAGCCCCAGAACCATGTACAGTCCTCCTCTATGACTATGTTTCAAATTAAACTCAGGGTAAAATGTTTCTAATAATTAAAAAAAAATTAAAGTGAAGTCAGGTCAGGAATTGTACATGGTTCCACTGAAATGCTAGTCAAGCTGCCGGTGAAATAAATGTGATAAAGCCTGCATCTCAATTATGTCCCCTCTCCTGCCAAGCTGTTAACTTACAATATCCTGTAAAACTGAGCAGAGAACATCTGCTTGTTTCTGGGATCTTTTCAGATAAAGCAGAATTCAAATGATTGCACCATGAAAATGGACCATTTGGCAGATCCAAAATTTGCCTGGCTCATCTAAAAATGTCTCCACCAAAGATGTCTTGATTTCATGCATTCCAAAATGACATCCAAAGTCTGAATGAAGGCAAGTTTACTTTGGTTCATGTATGTCTTTGATGATCTTTTTCCACAGTTTTACAGGTATTGTTTTATGAATTAATTTTCCAATATCAATGGACAATTAACTACAGCAGACGAGTTGAAATATTAAACTGCAAGCAAATGTCCCTGAAACCAAGACAAACTGTGTCACACAAGAATACCCAGGATAAAATATTATCTTTTAGCTCATAAAATATTAAAAATATATCTTACACACACAAATCAGCTTCAAAAAGTTTGTGCCATGTGAATATAATAAACCTTTTCCAAAATGTTTTGTGCTTTCACACAGCTATAAGCTAATAAGGGTAAAATGGTTTTATGTGGGCACCTGCAAGACATATCTGTCCAGGCAGTTTTAAGTGCCAAAACATAATATGCACATTTTGTTTGTAGCTCATCTAGTCTTGCCTGTTACTGGTCATAGTTTGTGTGTGTGTGCTAAATATGGCTTAAACCACCTCCTTGTCTGGTAAACAGGTTGAAACTGATTAGAAACTACTTTAATATGCTGCGTCAATGAAAAATCCTTATGAAACCAGATACAAGAGGTGCTCATGTGCTGCTTGATAAGGGTAGTATTTTTGTGTGACACTGCTTTCTCTGGTTTCTTGATTTAATGGTTAAATGCCAGTAGCTGTGGGTTTAGAAACTGAATACCGAGTTATTGTGTAAAATGTTAAAACATAACATAACATTCACCAATGTAACAGATGCCAGCAGGATCAACTTGCAGCAGAATAAGTATTGGGGGATCACCTGTATGTAATGAGGAGTTGTGACTGTATTGTAGTTTTGAATATGACAGCTACCTATTAACACAATAATCACCTGTAAATATGTTGATGTCCTTGTATCTACCATTTTAAGGAAGCACATTTTTAGATGACATGTTTTATTCCTACTGAAGACTCCAAATGGCAAACTTATCAATTTTTATTAAAAGAATATTTTCTTATAAAAAACATAGGTTTGAATTTTAGTGTGAAAACATTTGTATCTACCTGAATCAAGAAAATTCTCGGGATAATCCAGCTGATAGCAGACCTACTGGCATCAATACATTAAGTTGTAGTTATTAAAAATTTGAAGCTTGGCTTAGTGTTAGTCCAAACACGGTTACTTGAACACTTGTAGCACATACCCGCTGACTGGCTAAAGCCACATGAGATGGCACATCCGGAATGAGCCAAGCAATTAAAAACTTGATGGCAAACACAACATGCTGTAATATATACAACACATCCTCATGGGAATACATCGACAACATGTAACCAGCAATGTACATGATATAACAAATTATGAAACACATTAACAAGTATAACTAGAAAACTTGTGTTCCATACAGCTTTTGTGTCAATAAAATGCATGCAGTGAGACTGGCAAATACAGTATTTATTTTTAACAGTGGTCAAAGATGTGCAGCAGGCCTGTCCAAGGTAAATGGATGAAGTAAATGTTCAGAGTAAAAAAAGAGTTGCCTGCTCTGAAAAAGAAATTGCTCCAAATGTCAGTAACATGCATGGTCTACATGCCTGTGCATGAAGATAAGGGCATTCTGGATGAAGATAAGGGCATTCTGGATGAAGATAAGGGCATTCTGCATTATGATAAGGGCATTCTGCATGAAGATAAGGGCATTCTGAACATGTTGCAAAACATGCTGGAAACTTGCCCATAATAAGTCTGTAAAGCTTCCCATTCTTGTTCTCAATTGACTGTGTAACCTAAAAGGAATACTAGGTCTCAGAATTCTTTTACTGCAAAAAAGAGAGGAAAAAACAAGTGTGCTGCTAAAAAAAGATAAATTGTTATAAATTAGCATAATTTTAAGTAAATCGTCAAAACAGAGTGACTCTAAAAATGTAATCTGTTAGGCCTGTGTTGGTCACTGACTCAGCCTTGACCTTTGTAATGATCCTGACCTTATGTATTACAAGATTTGTGAAAAATTTGGTTAAAAATTTATTCCTCAAGAGCACAGTATAGTAAACTATTAGTTAATTTGGTAACAAATTTTTATAGTAAACTACTAGTTAATTTGGTAAATAATTTTATCGTATAATTCTGCAAAATATGAATTAAGATCACCCAACCCTAAAACATACACGGGCCTGGCACATCCTTGTATTTCAGTATCACAACTTGACCGTGGATGAAATTATCAAAATATCCATAAACCTAATTATTCTCTATTGGCAAAGGTTTTTATCCAAAAATTTAGAATTATGTGGGTCAATAGCTAAAAATAAACTCTAATGCGAAATCTAATAGGCGCCACACATTTTCCCTTATGAGAATATGAATTACAAACAGCTGTGAAATAATAACATTCACAAAATATGTCATATATAATCATGCTGTAAGTGTGAGTGATGCATATCTATTTGCCCTGAACCAGCAAAAATAACTGTGATTATCCACCAATCGTGAGAATGCACATGCTCACCGGTACATTTACGTACCCTCATCTTGCTTAACCTGAGGGACTGTGGGGTATCAGGAACCATAATTCTAATCCCAGTTTTCACAGTCCAGACAATATGCTGGAATAAGATGCCATGTACCTCTGAACCATTCTGTCATAACTAAAGCTCAATTAGTTTTTTAAGGAAAAGTCACTCTGAAAAGTCTGTCTGATACTAAGACAAAAGTATCAGCTGGATAATGCAATGTATAAATTAATAACAATTTTTAACAGTAAAGTGTTAATATATATATATATTACCTATATAAATATTCATATAAAGGTCAAAATATTACATATTTAAATACTTTTCTGTTTTGTTCCTTCTTTCTATACTCCCCATATAGCTGTTGCCTGCTTTTTCCTTTTAGTATCATTTATCATGAGTTTTGCCTGACTTTCATGTTGACAAGAATTTAGTTTTTTTTTTTAAATATAAATGTTCCTTGGAAGGAAAACTTAAACATGACCATGTGCTCACAGTATATTCTATCCTGTCTAAATGACATTAACAGTCCCGGGTCTAATTAAATATTCAATAGTAGTATGGTGATAAAATAAATGAATATGGACCATGTACTTATTATTGAATGTTCATCATGTATATACTAGTAAATATTCAACAAGCAATTACCTCAAATACGATAACCATCCAGAGTCGCTTCGCCATGTCGCCGCCTGAGATGGTGTTCCCCCACGTACAGGTAAATGCAATCAGGAAGCCGTTACTGACCACTCCCACACAGTTGATGAACTCCAAGATGCCGTACCACATACCTGAGGAAACATAAACACAACCAGTGAAACCAGACACAGAAAGGTGTTAATGCTATGACAGAAATCTTACTGAATATACTACAGGCTAAAACATTTGACGGAGGCAGGAACTATTTTCAAATTTGTTCGAAAACCACCCTGCCAGCACAGCTTTCATCAATAAAATCTAAGTACACCAGTATCTCCATTTATAAAATGATATGAATAAATCCAATACTATCTCATTTATTTCTGTTACAGTTGTTATATTATTATAATAATTAATGTGTGTTTGCATTGGCCTATTCCAATACCATGCATTATCTTGCACTAATCCATTTGTGAAGATGCCTAATCCCCTCTTGTACATCTTAGTGTGTAGGGGGCATTTTATTCCCAGGGCTTTCATATTTGTGATTGCATTTTAATTTCCCATTTGCAAATATCACCAAATTTAAAAACAAAAAGGCAACCACAGTATTCAGTGAAACCTGTGAAGTTGACAAACCATGGGATTGGCAAAAAGTGGTCTTAGTTCACAGATGATCGTATAAGACAGGTCAGTTATAACCAATGTGAATGCTTTCAGTTCACTCAAGGGTGGTCTTAATGGACAGGGGGTTGCAATAAAGATGCAGTCTTTCAGACAGGTTCCATTGTACATATGATTTTAATACTCTATGAACTGATGTAAAAATTCTATAGCACAATTAAATCAGGACAGAAATTATTTATATACATAGAATCAACCACAGGCAGAGTGGAATAGCTCACCAATATCCTGGGCAATGATTGCTACCGGCCTCCTGTACCACCACAGCAGCCGCTTAGAATCCACCTTTTTGTCAATAAAGTTGGTCAGCAACGCAATCATCGGAGCCAGGGGAAAAGATGCTGCAAACAGCTACAAACAAATCAACAGAAAATGATCACCACATACTACTTCACATGATAAAATCTATGGTTTTTAAATTCTATGTTATTTTGACTGTAATGGCATGAAGTCAAACAATTACCTATAACGGTGGAGAATTTATTCTTGAGGTCAGAGGCCATGAAAGATTCTACATGGATTTCTGTTCTAAGAATTTGTTCACCACATGCAAACATGTATATATACAGAGATTTTAGAGTAATTTCAGTTAATATCAGGTTTTTCTGGATTTTTTTTTAACAACAACTAAAACAAGGGACCCATGGGTCAGCTGTTATATATGATCACAAAATATGGTTTGGAAGAGGGGATAGACAAATGCTGGTTTTGTGTGGTAATATAAGCTGTATTATGAGATGATGGTGTTTAACTAAAGTTATGCAAGATTTGGATAAAATCCTGGGATACAGGGAAGAGGATTGATGTCATTTATATAATTTACATTTGGGAATGGAGTGCTATTGTCACACAAGTTTTGACTTGGCCTGTTGCTGCAATATACACCATTTTGTCAGTTTTATCATGTATATATTATCTCATGAGTATTTATTCAGTTTCAGTCAAACAAAATTGTTGAGAATCCACGGTATACACATTTTACAAATTTAAATAATGATCATATATACCTGGTTTTATTGCTTTAATTTATATTTTAAAAATAAAACTATTATATTAACTTTTGAATACTTCAACATCAATCTACACAATAAACATGGCAAGAATCTTATGACCATTATTAACATTATAGACATCATAATGAGAACTTGTCTAAGATCTTATTTTTTTCATAATATTTGAATATTTTTAATTTTTTTAAAACATGTATCAGAAAAAAAAATGAAAAGTAACCTCAGCTATGAAACTAAAAAAAAGTAAACCAAAAATCAGAACATCCGATAAATTATACAAGGAGCAAAATGGAGATGGGCATGTTTAATTATATTAACCCAAATAAAGGAATCAGCAATATAAATTTTGATTATTTGATTATTTACACAGTAACATGTGACAGCTGATACAGCCAAGAGTCCTTATGTCATTAGTCAAACATATTGACAACCTAAATGAACTCATACTTGTCTGAGTAATTTTTTAAAAATTCTGGCATACTTAATTTTTTTTTATTTTAGCAATTAATATAAATTAACAAACTGAAACACTTGGAAAAGACATGGATATTTAGACTAATTTAATATAATCAACTGCATCCTTGTCTATTATTAAATTGCTTCATATAATCTCTAATAGTAAAGAACAATTTTAATTATTTTTTTTACATTCATAAAATTGAAATGAAAAATACCAAAAGTGACCACATGGTGTCATTAGGAATACACTTGGGGCCATCAATATAAGATCTGTACAATATCAGTAATTGCATGGTAATTCCTTTTACTCATTCACTATTAAATTCCTTTTCCATTTTCATGACTGTTTATATTTTTTGGTGAATACAGAAACCTGAAACCAGAAACTAAAATTACCATACCAGTAAGTCTTGGTGCAGGATTTGTATATCTTTTTGACAATTCAGATTTTATTTTTAATTGAAATAGACCACCCATGTCACACTTACCATCAAGTAGCCATACTGCAAGATCTTCTCCATGTATTCATCATATGTGACGTCACCAGCGTCCGGCTTCAAGCGCTCACGCTCCAGGTAGTCATTCAAATCTTGCTTGGTTGGAGTGACATTGTTATGACAACAAAACTTTGACTTATTTCGTTTGCGCCAGAGCTGCTTAAGCCAACTAAAAGCAACAAACAATATATTTCTTTTAATTAGGGTTATAATAAGTGGTGGGAGCTGGATCATATTTCATAATCAATGATTGGTTTATTCACACGGAAAAATGATTTACCAATAACAGGTTCAGCCAAATATTCCATTATCTGTATAACTGGAAAATTGACAGAGTGTTTTAGTGCTGAGTTTGCGATATAAATATCACATAAATTTCATTGCTAATTTTTTAGTCATTTAAACCCTTGGATTTTTTTTATGGTCAGTCAGACCCTGGCTTTTTTAGAATTTTTTAAAACCTAAAAATGATGTAATAGAGTCGTCTATGGTGATCGAGCATAGTTCTGAACTAGAAAATGTCCAGAGGACTGTATCCCTCCACCCATGGGAATGGAGAAATGTGTACACACACCATCACACACAAACACAGTGCACACCCTCACAGTCATAGAACTGACTGTAAAACACTTTGTGCAGGCTTAGGTAATTAGAGAACCTAATCTGCTGCCAATAGGGAAAGTCACTTATAGGATGCACATACTATTATAATTAAAAGTAGATCACAGTAAAACTTTTTGAGATACCGTTGCATGTGAAATGTAAAAACTTTGCATAAAACAATTCATAACAAAAGCACTGCAAATGTTCATAATATGCCCATTGTGTATCTGGTGACATCTGACCCCATTTAATATGTGTGAATTCTGATGAGGAGATAATATAGATGAGAAACTCTACTGGTTAATATGTATATTGAGTTTCATGAATTTCCATAAGATTTTTGGTAAGTCACTATGGTGCCATCAAAATTGGGTGACCTCTGACCTTATGAAATATGTGTCGATTTTGCTAGAAATCCAATTTATGTGAGATATTATATTGATAATATTTCAATTGAGTTTGATCAAAATCCATCAAATTTCTCACAAGTTATTGTGGTGACACCACAAAGTAGCCTTGTGACCTCTGACCTCATTTAATATGAGAGATTATGCCTATAATCAAACACAGGTGAAATACTCTATTGTTAAGTAGTTATGGTGAGTGTAGTGAAAATCCATCAAAGCCCTGGTAAGTTATCGCGGTGAAACTAAAAGTTAACAGATGGACCTACAGATAGATGGACAGTGGAACTTTTGGTATACCAAAATACACCCCTATCAAAAATCATTCAAGAGTGACCAAACCCCTTATCAACTCTGATAAGACACTTAAGATGCACCTGCTACTCTAATAAGAAGTAGGTCCCAGTAAAACTATTTGAAAAATAAAGTCAAATATGAAATGAAAACATTTTGTATAAAAAAATTGGGATAAATGGGATTAAAATATGAGATAAAAATAGACATTATCTATCTTGACAGAGAAACTTATGGCAACATAATAATAACTCGATCTGTAACAGGTCATTATCAAGCAACACACCAAAAATTAGGCCAGTATCTGCAGGCACTGAGAAAAAAAGTCCATACATGTGCATTTTCCATAAAAATTTCTGTCTTTCATGAAATTTTCTATGTTTAGGATCCGTGAAACAATCAAAAGTAGGTCAACCGAGATGAAACGTGAACTCAATCTGTAACTGTCATTATCTGCCCACACATAAAAAATCAGGGTGGTATCTGCAGGCATTGAGGAAAAAAAGTACATATGCATTTGTTATGAAAATTTCTATTTTTCATGAAACTTTCTATGTTCAGGAGCAGTCAAATGGTCAAAAGTAGGTCAAGTGGGACAAAACAAGAAATCGATCTGTAACTGGTCATTAGCTGCCTACACACCAAAAATCAGGCCCGTATCTGCAGGCACTGCAAATAAAGTCCGTACATGTGCTCTTTTTTATGAAATTTTCTATGTTAGAGCACCGTCAAACTGTCAAAAGTAGGTCAACTGGGACAAAACATAAATTTGATCTGTAACTGGCCATTATCTGCCCACACACCAAAAATCAGGCCAATATCTGCAGGTATTGCGCAAAATGTCTGTACATGTGTATTTGTCATAAAAATTTCTATTTTTCATGAAATTTTCTAAGTTAACGAGGCATAAAACGTTCAAAAGAAGGTCAACAAGGACAAAAGGCGAACTCGATCTGTAACTGGTCATTATCTGCCCATGCACACACAAAAATCTGGCCAATATCTGTAGGCACTGCGAAAAAAATTCCGTACATGTGTATTTGTCATGAAAATTTCTATTTTTCATGAAATTTTCTAAGTTAACGAGGCATAAAACGTTCAAAAGAAGGTCAACAAGGACAAAAGGCGAACTCGATCTGTAACTGGTCATTATCTGCCCACACACAAAAATCTGGCCAATATCTGTAGGCACTGCGAAAAAAATTCCGTACATGTGTATTTGTCATGAAAATTTCTATTTTTCATGAAATTTTCTTTGTTGAGGAGCTGTAAAACGGTCAAAGTAGGTCAACTGGGACTAAACGCGAACTCGAACTGTAACTGGTAATTATCTGCCTACACACCAAAAATCAGGCCAATATCTGCAGGTATTGCGAAAAAAAGTCCCTACATGTGTATTTGTCATGAAAATTTCTATTTTTCATGAAATTTTCTAAGTTTAGGAGCCGTAAAACGGTCAAAGTAGGTCAACAGGGACAAAACGCGAACTCAATCTGTAAGTGGTCATTATCTGCCTACACACACAAAATCAGGCCAATATCTGCAGGTATTGTGAAGAGAAGTCCGTACATGCGTATTTGTCATGAAAATTTCTATTTTTCATGAATTTTTCTAAGTTTAGGAGCCGTAAAACGGTCAAAGTAGGTCAACGGGGACAATACGTGAACTCAATCTGTAACTGGTCATTATCTGCCCACACACCAAATATCAGGCCAATATCTGCAGGCATTGCGAAAAAAGTCTGTACAACTGTTTGATTTTGGAATGACGGAATGACGGAAGGATGGAATGACGGACATGGGTAAAACTATATGCCCTGGCCACTTTGTGGCGGGGGCATAATAAAAATGTGTAAAAATTTGAAAATATCCAGGTGGCACCACCAGTCTGCAGGAACTGATGAAACACTCCATGATGAATATGCATACAAAGATTTATGGTGTTCAATGCATTAGTTATTCAGATACTGGAACTTTTGTGTCAAATATTTAATTATTCTGGGGGGTACTTAAGTGCTCGTGCCATAGCTCAGAGGATATGGGTAACGCAGACCATTTTCCAGATTTCCAGGGAGATCTTCTGTGGAACTATCTATGGGTGTTCAGTGAGAAGTGTCAAGATCCAGCAGTTATGATTTGTGCCCTGTTGACGGACAAAGAGCCTGCCGGCCAGCCGGACAGACAACCAGAAGAATGACCAAGTGTGATGAAGATTACTTTCAGTCAGCTGAGCTAAAAATAATTAAAGTGTGACCAAAACCTAATCAGCTCTGGAGACCCATAAAATGCACCTGCTACAACAATTTGAAGTAGATCTGAGTAAAATTTTTTGAGATGTCACATCACATAAAATTGTTTACTGACAAATGGACAGAACTGATCACTAAATCCTCAGCTCTGCTGATGCAAGGTATAAGAAGAATGGCCAAAAAACATGATAATCAGTATATAAGCAGTAATAAAATTAAGTAATTATAAACCATAAGAGGTTAAATCTAAAGGATTACCCTTTTATTTCCCTTGTTTTTTATTGTGTTTGCTGTAGGACTTTAAAATATCTACAACACAATATAGAATAAATCACAAAACTCAATAGTAATTCCCATATTTTTTTCACATTTTCTTAAACTTTCCTCTCAGCCTATAGCCAATAAAAGATATCATATTAAAATGCCCATTTGAAACTGATTGGATAGTCATGCTGACTTGACTATATACAGACTAGAACTGAGAGAAAAAGTCTCTATTTTCTGCCCTTGCCACCTTGAAAGCCTAAACTCAAGGACACCATGAATATCCTAAACAGAAATTGTGATCTCTAGGGGATTGAGATTCTACTCAAGTATGGGATAAAAATATGAGATAAAAATAGACATTATCTATCTTGACAGAGAAACTTATGGCAACATAATATCCTTCAGGAAGCAACTGACAGCTGAATGAGAATCCTTCAAAGAAACTGAAAGTGATATTACATCCTTTAGAGAGAAACTTACAGTGACATTACATGCTTCAGAAAGAAACTTAGGGTGACATTACATCCTTCTGAGAAAAACTTAGAGTGATATTACATCCATCAAGAGAGAAATTTACAGTGATATTACATCCTTCAGAGAGAAACTTACAGTGATATTACATCCATCAAGAGAGAAATTTACAGTGATATTACATCCTTCAGAGAGAAACTTATAGTGATATTACATCCTTCAGAGAAAAACTAACAGTGATATAACATCCCTCAGAAAGAAACTTGTATTGATATTACATCCTTAAGAGAAAAACTTATCGATATAACATCCATGAGAGAGAAACTTACAGTGATATTACATCCTTCAGAAAGAATTTTACAGTGACATTACATCCTTCAGAGAAAACTTACAGTGATATTTCATCTTTCAGAGAGAACCTTACAGTAATATAACATCCATCAGAGAGAAACTTACAGTGATATTACATCCCTAAGAGAGATATTTACAGTGATATTACATCCTTCCAAGAGAAATCAACAAGAATATGACATCTTTCAGATAGACACTTACAGAAGTATGAAGTCACTTTGAGAAAAACCTTCAGGGATATGACATCTTTCAGATAGAAACTTACAGGAGTATGAAGTCACTTTGAGAGAAATCTTAGTATACAGCAATATGACATCTTTTTTATACAGAAACTTAGAGGAGTATAAACTTACGGTAAGATGATATCTGTAAAGAACTTGGGAATCGGTTTCATGAGCATCAGTACCAGGACTTGAAAAGACAACATGGACATGCAGTTGTTGTCTTTGCCACAACTGTCAGAGTAGTCCTCCCCAAGACCGAAAAACCCGTTCAGGCCCCATTCCTGCAAGAAAAGTATACAAAGAAATTTTAAGGACCATTTCAGTGGAGATCAAGAGCACCACAAGAGTGCATTATATGCCTGTTGTATGGATAATCAATTTTAACTTCATTAAATGTACACAGTTTTTGCAGTAAACTGAACTCAAGCAGGGTTTTTTATTGGTTCACAGTCATAATGAATTTCATCAAAACCAATCAAATTCCTAGTTACAGAAAAAAATACCAAAAAAAGGACCTATCACCTCATTAAATATGCATGGATTTTGCTAAGGACTGTTCTCTTGAAAGATATTATATTGATTAATATTGATAGCAGGTTGCATCCAAACCCATCATATTTCTGGTATGCTATCACACCAAAGCCACCAACAAACCTGGCAAACCTGTCCTTATTAAATATGCATGGATTTTAATGAAAAACTAACTCAGGCTAAATAACCTATTTGGTAAATATCTATAAAAAAATAAATGAAAATATATAAAATCCCTAGTAAGCTGCATGGTGACACTTGAGGGTTGATGGACAGACAGACATACAGATGGATGGATGCCGATGCAATATAGTATGACCCGTCTTAGACAGGCTTATAAAAATCCCTGAGGCTTAGTTGAAATTATCATCATTTGTGGAAGGGTTCAACATTTTATATGGTTCAACCAGTTTCCGTGGCTCAGGGGTAGAGCACTGGACTCAACGCTGAGAGATTGCGAGTTCAAATTTCAGCCAAGGTGATAAGATTTTTCATGGTAGGCCCCAACCCAGGGAAAGCGCTCTGCCAGCTTAATGGGCAGACCGTGCCCAACCCATGTTTCACTCACAAACGAGTGTGCCTTTTGGGGGTTCCTCAGTAATATGACCCAGCAATGGGGATGATTACTCACCTAGGGCCCACAGGTGCAGTAGTCACAAGGCCTGGTCAACACCAGGATATAAAATGAGTGGAAGCATGTGATGGAATTCTGCAGATGTACATTTACTTAGTTAAGCTAGCATTAAAAAAAAAAATTTCTCTCAATGGGGTCTGATACAGGCACCTTCATTCACCAAATCCTATCCATAAATTCTTAGGCTTAGGAACATATGTTTTTTTGTTTATGTGGCAAAATTATCAAAGTTCATGTTGTTGATTACCTGAACTGAATTTGCTGACTACCAGCTTATCATGATAATTGAAACTGTTTTAGGGGATGAATTCCTGCCAGATAAAAAAATAATCAAATCAATCCACAGATATGGATCAATATTTATGAAAATCTATATTATAAGTGACCGTAGTGGCACTCAACACTTGTTACACAAGTCCTCTGTGGCCATGCCAAGGACATGGCTGTCTTTGAAGTATATGGAATAATGCCATGTATGCCTATTCAAGGGAATCATTTTTCCAAATTTTCGATTCACATTCTGAGAAATTTTATATCAATTTGCTACCAATGTCATCTATGAGAAGCTACACCAATGTATCCAGCTTGGCCAATCGAACTAAATAAAAACCCTGTTGGTTTCGCACTTAGCCCATGAGAAACACCTCATAGAAAAAGTTACACGGATCTGTCCCAATACAAGAACTGGTGATAAGCAAGTACTGATAAATTGAGCCAATCTGACTTAGCTGGTACCCACACTCCACAAAGTGTATTGTGAGGATAGTAAATAATACATAAAAAAACTTGCCTTTTCTCTCCCTCGGAAGAATGCAATATAGAATAGTGAGGTGTAGGAGTTAGCAAACTGGAAAGCGAACATCTTGATGATGAGGGCATCATTGTACTGGGTCTGTGTGCGGTGGTTCTCTGCAAAGAAGCACAAATACTGGTCGCAGCTTTATCTGTGGCAGGAAGGTGTGCCAAACTAAAGGAAATTTCCAATGCTATAATAATTTTGGGTTTTCTGACACTTTTTTCACAGATATCAGTGTGGAAGAGCAATTTTTTGTTACCATTTTACTATAAATTTTTTATAGATATTTCCAATGATCATGGGTCCACTATTCAGAATTGTTTGACAAAACAGGTATAAAAACACATGAAAATTTTATCCACATCCAAATATTATTTTATTTTCTTGAATGAAATTTCTGAATGGCTGAAGTTCAAAACTGGTAATTCTCTACTGAAAATCAAAATGACACATTTTTTTACAGGGATAAAATTGATGCAAACAGTGCCTGAAAAAGTCCTTTTTTTGGCCTGATTGTAACAAAAATACCTGACTCCTCAAACTTATCCTGAAAATGGTACAGGACTGAATGTATTGTTTGTTTAATTATCTGCTAGACATAACATTAGGCATATGATAATGAATTCCTGTTTGTCATTGTGTTATGGAATATCATACATGACTTTGTCAAAGAGCAAGTCTGACAAGAGAGCAAAAGACAATTTGGAGTTGAAAAGCTTGACAAAGTCAAAGTTACAATGTAAAAGTACACTGAACATTCCAGGCATATCTAGCAGGGGGACAGGTGCTTAATAAACAATTTTTTTTTTCATATTACATTTTTCTGGCATTACTGAACATGTCGAACAAAAGAAAGTGTTTCCCTGAGTCAAAGCCTGTGGCAATGTAAAAACTTATATCAATGAACCCATACAATGTTTTTAAATTATAAGGATAGATTACACATACTTACCCCACTCTGTTAACTTGAAAGCCATAATTTCATACAACTGAAAAAACACATTCAGAGTTATCAATATATTTTAAATACCAAACTCCTAATTAAATTCTAATTGAATTAAATTTTATAATTAAAATAACTAATATACTGAAAGTATTTTGATGGAGAGTCATACACTGTTAAAACAAAATTGGTGATTGTTTAATCAAGAAATACAACAGAAAATTTTTAAAATCTTATATAATCTTTGATGATATTTCTTATTTAATGGAAGTTTGTTTAAACAAGGGACCCATGGGTCTCGGCGCTCAGCTGAAGTTTGAAATTTTTGCAAATACAAAATATGCAAAATATTCTACTGTAATGTTTTTGATTTATATAAGCATATGAGAAGCTAAGAAGAAAGGGGCCCTCCTACTTGGTTATAGTAATGTTCTAAATATATGATTACAAACTAATACTCTGACAAGACTGTCATGAAGAAAAACAGCAACTGTTTTGAGATACTGTGATGCATATGAAAAATTTACAGATGGACAGGCAAGTGGACAGAATGGACTAATACCTTTATTTCACTTTCAAGAGAATAATGCATTTAAGTTTATATATTAGCCTATATTTATAGCATATACACTTTTTCCATTAATAGTTTTTATCGGATTCATTTTTTTTACAAGTTTTATAAATTTGTAATAAAAAAACTGAAAATATAAGTTAAAATATTAGAATTCTAAGTTGCAATCATTATATATCCAGAGTGTAGCTCATATTGGGTCATATTATGCATACACATATATTTTATTATTTTAAAATCAAATGTTTAAACTGAATTTAAAAGAAAATAATGCCACAATTTCCTTGAATCACTACTAAAAAGTTTTGCACATTGGAGTTTTCAGTACATGCTTAATTTTATTCACTGGTGAAGTTTTTACTCTTCTGAAGTAAGGAATTACTTATCTGATGAACATCCACACTTTCATACCAATATACCACTTTGTGGACACAATTCAATGTGCACTTTAATCATTGTTACCCTGGTAGTACAATACAAAATCTAAAGTGTAGCATAGCCAAGAATAAAATAAAATACAGAAAATTATAACATTCTCTAGTTAATGCACCATCGGGGGGGGGGGGGGGGGGGAGTGCAGGGCAGAGGGGAAGCCTGCTAGTAGTGGCCAAGCTGAGCCAAGCCAAGCTGCCTGGGGTCAGTTACATAATGCAAGTGAAGGCTGTATTACTAGGTGGGCTAGATGTAAACAATACTTGACATGGTGTATGGAAACTTGAATTAAAGCTACTCTTTTCAATCAATTCCTTTGAAATTTCAGATTTTAAAAGATTAAATCCTTATGTATATATGTTGTGAAAATTAAATCAAGAGTGCTAACAGGGAAAAAATGTGCCATTGCCAAAGCTGGACAAAACTTAAGGTATTGATTTTTTATTTATGCTTATAACTTGAAAAATTTGCAAAATTCAGATCTTATTTTGGGTAAACAATAGAATCTTAATTAAATAAAGTTATATTCCTGAAAAGAAGTCTCTAGCTTCAGCAATTCTCATGTTAGGTGAGTAAATATATTTCCTGATTTTTTTAAAATTGCATTATATTTGGGCCAATAACTTCAAAATAATACCCAAGACTGACCTAATTTTTGGTTTGTTCATAGAAAATGTATGGAAAAATATGAATACTAAATATGATCAAAAACAGATCAGTGGTTTTGATATTAGGCAGCCTTGAAGTGTGACAATGGCTTTTTTAAGGAAAATGGAGGTTTTTCCTTAATATCTGAAAGGAACGAAGTCCTAATGACCCAATTTTCGGTATGGTAGGAGATTTTGGGGACATCTAATGGTATGCAAAGTTTTGGATTCGTAGGTCCAATGGTTTTAAAATGTGCCCTGTTAACGGCCAGACGGCCGGACGGACAAAGGACAAAGGACCATGACTATAGCTCAGATGACTTATAGTCAGCTGAGCTAAAAATGATGTCTAGCACTGGGGCAAGATGGCAGTCATGTCTATTCTTGTGTAATAGTCAAGAAAATATGCAAATTATATCCCTTTGCGGGACAAAATATGACATTTTGATTCTATCACACAAAAATCAGACCAATTCAAAGTGTTTTATTGGAATTAGTATAGATTTTTAGGGAAACTGAATGATTAATACATTGTTAGCTATGAACACTGGTGCTGCATAGTAGCCTTTAAAAGGAGTTAGGTAAAATGAATGAGACCATGATAATCATTATAAACAATGTAAAGGTCTAATTGGTAAAACGTTTTAAGGAAATTATCAATGTACTGAAATGTATTCATGGATGAAAATGGTCCAAGTATCATTAAGAGGGAAACTAACCAATGCAGGAGTCAAAAATCTTTTTTTAGTAGCCTAAGCACATAACCAATTAACCACTATTTACTTGAGCAATAAAAACTTTGATACTGGAGGTTTAAAGTGAAGCTGTTCGTGCCTGTGAAAAATTTAATAATTTTTTGGGCCTTTATATCATATTCATGTATGGAGGTGTTACTGAACATTTATATATAAGTATGTATGTATATATGTACAAATATTTATATATATATATATATAGACAGTTAAATATAATCAATTATTATCAACTGAAATTTAGGCAAGATCATGACCATAGAGTGCATGGTGAGAACTATAAAAATTTGCTTCTTTCACTGGTTCATTCTTTACAAACTTGAATGACCTGCAATTGTGTCATGTATAATTTACTGTCTGGCTGTAATTACAGTAAAGTAAAACACTGATTACCTTCCCTAAAATCATGATTGATAAGGCATTGAGGATGGAGGAAGCCACTGTAGTAACAAGAAGACACTCAACAGAGGACAATGAGGAACAGTAATCAATACTCATGATGACACGGTACAAGATGACTGAGGCGGTACTGATGAAAACAAGGCACACCTAAAATAAAGAATGAGAATCACTGACCAAATAACCAGTAATGTCAGAACCAAATGAGTGTACAGTGCAAGTCAAATTAATGTAAATATAATGATGTTACACAAGAGGAATCCTTTTTCTAAACAAGAGATACTCAAGTGTCATCCTGCATTTACAGAACATGTAAATAAGTAGAAAAAATAGGTTTTATATCTGATCAAGGTGGCCTCTCTATGCACTTGTGCAAGTGAAGTCACTGAATCTATGACTATATTATATGTTGAGAGAAAAATGAGAATCTGGGAAGATCCAGAATATCCACAAAAACTTGAGTTAAATGCACTTACAGTTGCCAATATGTTGCAGATGTATTGAAAATAAGATACTTTTGCCATGGTGAAGAAGTTTTAATGTCACCCAATCCATTAAACTGAAAATAAATCAGCCTTTTCTGGAAAATACAATTGTATCGTGGTCAAACACCACTTATCTCTATACATGGGGAGGTGACAAAACAGTTGTTTGTTAACAATGAAAGACGTTTCGTCACTGCAGGCCGCTACCCACTGGTATCACTGTTACAGATGGTGGATGTGGTTGTACGTTTAAATTCTAGTGTATATTAAAGAAACAAGGAATTAGTGACCAACTTGTTTTGCAGATATCTCACCTAGACTTGCCAGGTAGTCAAGTTAGAAGTTTCTAGGTTAATTCATAAAATCTTCTAAAGCCTGCCTGATAAGATGACAGACAATTAAAACATATCTCCATAGCTCAGCATTATTAATAGGCACCTTAGCATAAATGTATTCTTTCAATATATATATCTTAAATTACAGACTTTGTAGAATAACAGTTTCTTTTCATGACTTTGACCTTTGACCATAACCTCTGACCTACTGACCATGAAGATGAGTAAAGAGCAGGACACCAGGAACTTTAAGGCATAACGAGACATAGGGTAGTACCAGGTCTCCTCCAGAGTCACAGGGTCCTGAAATAACAAATCAGAAAGTAAAGATAAGTTGATGACATCAAGTTAATATCATGGTATTTAAATAAAGGGATGTGAATTTCATGGGCTTTATTCCCAATGTGATACAGGGCAATTCCTGACTTTGTCTCTATATCTATAGGTTCACGCTGACTATTTATAGAAATCAGGGCCAAAGCTTGCTTTGTCTTTCACTAAGAGAACCTGTGTTACTGAAGCACAACATTGTGTTTACATTAATTAACCTATGGAGTTGAAGGCTCCAACTCTCTAATCTTGTTCTATACAGGGATGGGAATCATTGCTTGTATGATGTCCGGGGCTTTGCCCGGAGAGAACGTTTTTCAGGTGGCTTACGCATGGAAATCCCCATTAATGGTGCACAAAAAGCTAGAGGTCTTTAGATCACTTGAAGAGTTAATCGATCCTGATTATCCAAAATCAAATATCCAACCTCTGTTAAACTTCATGAACGTCTGCCAGCGCTTTGATGTACCGTTTGATCTTGTGTGACTTGTTTGTTGGGCGATACGAGGCCGGGAACTCGAAACTGAGTCGTTCTAATGTGACATTCGAGATATTTATTTTAAATGTTTTCATGGAAATTAGCATTAATTTTCAAACTGATTTACATTGGCAATACATACACCGTAATGCTGAGCTTGCTTGAAAGAGACCAATTTGAACCTGGCTTACACACGGAAATCCCCTTTTACGGTGCACGTAAAATTAGGGGTCTTGAGATCATTTACGGAGTTAATCCTGATTATCCAATTTCCAACCTCCGTCAAACTTCATGGACGTCTGTCAGTTATTCACGGCGTGTCGCTCGCATCCCGGACAATTAAGCAACTCACATTCGAGATATTTTAAGTTTTTTTATTGTCACTGAAACAAAAATCTTAGTTTTCAGTCAAATTACATTCTATATGATGTAGATATAATTCATATTAATTATCAATAGCATGGCAATCACATCGATCGGACCGGTAGGCTTGTTCAAAACTAGATAACAGGGTGAGGTTACGTCAGTGTTACATTCATGGTAGTCCTGCTAACGTCAAATGTGGCGTAACAGACCATCGGCAGTTCGAAATTTAACATGTCATTTTAATAATTATGGTTACTGAAGAAAGACCGTGTACGAAATTCATCGAGGTACGAAATTTCACAGATTTTACGGTATCTTGTGTAGCTGAAGCAAGGCTTCCTGTGAACTTTTTCATGAAATGAACCTTACTTGATCTTTGTATAATCAAACTTAATACATATGAATTTTATACATATAACTTTATTTTACATATAAATTTTGTATAAAAATAAAATAAATACTTCATGTCCCTATAAAGTGGAACCCTATGTTGCAACCACCTACAATTGCTACCACCTCACATTTACGACCACTTCTTTTTTTTGTGTTATTTCAATTGAAAATTTCCAAAAAAATGGCAACCACCCTAATTCAAAATTACTGACACATTTCCTGTCAAGTTAGTTATCAATCTTTTATAAAAACCTATGGTGGTAATTTCCAAAGAGTATAGGTCTCTATTGTTTAATCCTCACTGGTCCAATTACCAATCCAATTGATCCTAATATATGCTCATATTATACCATATTCACTCTTGTATCCTGCTATACATCTACTTGACTGGTAGTTGTGGTGTTTCCATGCAATCCTTTGATTGGTTTCATCTGCTAGATACAGATGTATTCATTTCTGGTCATTAATTAATATAAGCTTGTTTGTTTTCACTTTAACCTATATACCATATACATTCATAACTTGTTACAAATTACACAGAAACTAGTCATATCATTCTCACAAGACTGATTTCCCAGAGAAGCTGTTCTTCAAATCAGATTCACATCAATATGACATTTTGGGGGCTGAGATGAAACCAAAAGAAGATTCTTGAAAAGGAAAGATTATTTCAGATATGTGAATCCTTTCAGGTTTACCCATATATTAATGAGTACTCTGCATTGGTTATGTCACTCACAGGTTTTTGTTTGGTCCCGTAAAACTGAGGTCTGTCAGGCTCAGTGTCTTCAAATCCCTCAACGTCCCACTCGTAGGCAAGGGTGGAGTTCTTTCTCTTCCACATTTCCAAGAACACAGTGCCTGTAGTAAGTAGGTATATACAGAACATCATAAAAGAACAGTTCCAAGAACACAGTCCCTGTGGTTAGTAGGTAAAAATAGAACATCATAAACAGACCAGGTTTCAAGAACACAGTGCCTGTGGTAAGTACCGGTAGGTATAAATATAACATCATAAACAGAACTTTAGGTGCAGTCATCAAGGTCTGTGTGGCTTCACATATTAAACAGGGGCTTTCATGATAATATTAATAGAAATATTTTACTGGCATGGAAAGAATATATGAAATTTTTTAGGAGAAAATCAAGATAATAAATCCCAAGTTAAGTTATTATCTGGAAATGAATTTGCGGACAGATGGCTCCTATGGCCGTGGCCTTTAAAGGGACATAATCAGGATAAATATTTTGCCTTTTCTTCCACACTATCAGTTCAGTTATGCTTTATACAAAAGTTTCCCAGCAGAACCATCAGAGCACACATTCTAATTTCCTAGCATACTGCTGTTTAACACCTTGTTATGGTTGTGCATGTTGGTAAACACAGTCCACGTGTGTCTGTTTACCATAATAAGGCCTTGTGATCAGAGGTCCGATAAAAGGTGCAACACGCAGTGTTTCAGCAAGCGGGAAAAGTATTATATTTTTTTGGCCAAGTCAGTAAGGGCATCTCCTGATTGACGCCTGTTGTGGCTCAATTCTACACACAGCCCTATGCACTGTTTATGTTGACACCTGCGATTGCGCCTGGTCAACCGTTTTTAACATGGATTCAAGGCAATATTTTGGCAGGTACAGATTAATCCTAAAGGGAAAAAGCTATTTTTCATGTAAACTCAACATGCTCTATAGGTGATTGGGCCCCTATAAACTTGTGACCCAAAAAAAGATAGATGTTTCCCTGTTGCCATGTGTCATATATGTGTCAGATGGAAAGACTGGCATGGAAAGTTTGGCTGAAAATGCATCCATTAAGTTTTCAGAAATGTGAGTCCTGACACCTTGACCTTTGACCTCATGACCCCAAAATCAATAGGTTTCTTGCTTTAGTGGGGGGCCATTTATTTTATGTACATGTATTAAATTTGAAATCCATATGTGAATCAAAACTGGAGTTATCATCTGGAAACAAAATTGTGGACAAACCGATGGACGGACAAGGTGATTACTATAGGGCACCTGCTTTTGATGAAGTGAGGCCCTAATAACAAGAGCATGCACCACAAAGGTGCATGATACGTTTGTTGTGTATCTGGTGACCTCTGACCCCATTACATATGTGTGAATTCTGATAAATAGGTAATTCAGATAAGAAACTCTGAATTAAATATGTATAATGATTTTAATGAAAATCCATAGGATTTTAGGTTTGTCACCAATTAAGTTGCCTCCAAAGTGCTGTGACCTTTTGCTGGAAATCGAATTTAGGTAATAATATATTTTACTGATTAACATTTCTGATGAGTTTTATCAAAATCCTGCACTAAAAGTTAATGGATAGACAGTGGATTTACCATATAATACTCCCATCATATGACCGGTGTATAATAAAGTCATATATCAAACATCATCAAAATCCAATGCTATCTTGTGATATACTAATTGTGAGGCATATCAACCAGACTCTAAACACTGATGCTACACAAGTGCCAGTGTTATATTTCATTTAACATGATTTTCTTACGTGTTAATTATCTTCATGCCTGCATAAAAGGGTGTATGTCTGGAAGGCCATCTCTGACCGAAGCATACA
This sequence comes from Sipunculus nudus, assembly GCA_026874595.1. NCBI lineage: Eukaryota > Metazoa > Annelida > Sipuncula > Golfingiida > Sipunculidae > Sipunculus > Sipunculus nudus. The sequence continues at coordinate 26,727,493 of CM049315.1, forward strand.
TTACATGATGTTTAAGTAGATTACATTTGTTTTTCACAAATTGTCAGAGCCATCAATGATCAAATTTACTGTTGTTAGACCTACTGAATATTATATTATATAAGCTGTTTACCATGACTAAATATATCAATATGTGGATATGTGATTGCAGCTCTAATGCTTCGCTGGGTAAGTTTACTACAAACTAATTATATATAAATATGTGCATATGATACCTGCAACATCACATGAAGTTTTTATGTTGGAAAACCCCCCTACGTTACCAATAATACATATATGATATATCACTTGAGGGTATATCAGAGTTGAATGGTAAAACTGAGTGACTCACCCCACAGACAAATAATTAGGGCAAAGAACGGAGTGACATCATTATCAAAAGATTCTTTGATGATATCTATGGATTCTGTCACAACTTCTTTGGCGCTGTAAAAGAAAAAAATTGACCAAATATGACATCACTGATGACTACCCAAACTGTGAATTACAGTCAGTAACATAGAAAAAAAGTCTGATCACCCCACATCAGAATCAAACTCATGACCCTATTGACGGTCGTCTGCTCTACCACTGATCTAACAGGAATCCCCTACCCCTCATTGTATCAATACACTTTCATAGGAACCAGCGAAGTGATGTCACATTAGTGACGTCAGGGTATTATACATATGGACCAGCATGGCTATTAATACATCAGTCATGCAGTAACACTGCAAGATAAACACACGTCATGTAGATGAGTAAATGACATGAGTGCATACTGTTGTAAGGGTAATGGTTTATTGATGAACATAGTTATTAGTTTATGGAAACTTAAATATGTTCTACCTAATTTTCCATACAGATCAACTGAAAAAACTAGGGACCCATGCATCTCGATGCTAAGCTGAATTTGTCTATAATGCATCAATAATCTTTTTAAATAAGGGGTTCCTGTGACCTTGACCATTGACCTAAAGACCCCAAAATAAAAAAAGGTTCTTTCATTATTGGTTGGTCATAAGACTGGAAAGAATATTTCAATCCAAACTGAAGTTATCATCCAGAAACAAATATGTGGATAGATGGCCCCTGTGACCTTGACCTTGTGACCCCAAAATCAATCAGGTTCTTCTCCTTCTGGCAGGTCAACCAAAGTGCAAGGTTTAAGGTTTTTGATAAAAATTTAGGCTTGAAATACATCCAAGATCTTTCTCAATACGTGGGTCCTGTGACCCTGACCTTTGACCTCTTGACCCCAAAATCAATAGAATTCTTGTGTTAGAGGTTGGCCATATATAAGTCAAGTTTGAAATCCAAATGTTTAGCCAAACAGGAGTTATCATCATGTAAAAAAAAATTGACAGACATACAGATAGACAAACAGATGAATGGATGGACTGACAGGGGATTAATATAACATCTGCTAAATCAAGCAGGGCCCTAATAAACACACAAGGTTTCAGGACACAGATCAAGTCACAGTTGCAAATCTGATAAATTCAATATAATTTGGCAGTCTCAAAATAAAGGAAATAATTGCATAAAAAAGTAGAAAAAAATACAGGTGGCGCCACCGGTCTTCAGGAACTGAAGAAACCAATCATAATCAATAAACACACTAGGTTTCTGAACACTGGATGAAACAACAGCTGAGAAGCAGACAATACTGCTGTCATTTTGTCTCAAAAAAAAAAAAAAAATTGTAAAAATTGGGAAATGGACAAGTGGTGCCACCAGTTTTCAAGGACCTGACAAAATGAGTCATGGTCATTATTCAAGGCACAATTCATGGCAATCCATGGATTAATTATCAAGATACTGGAGGTTCTGTATCAAATTTGATAAGTGGGGGGGGGTACTTATGAACCCAATAGCTTGGAGAATTTAGGTTGCAGATACCTAATTTCAAGTTTCCAAGGAGATTTTTTATAAACCTTCCTTGGATGGTACGATTCCAAGTTTAATGGAACATCAGGCAAAATCTTGACATTGGCTTCCATATACAGAGGCCCCAGGCTGAGGACACCCTCTAGGGCAGACATCCCTATTAACAGACAGTCCTTGGGCTGACCCAATGTATTCACTATTCAAAGAACCCCTTTGGGGTGAACCCCCGCTATTCTGGACAATAAACACTTTTTGTATGCCAAACGGTTAAATCACATCAGCTAATGGACAATCAAGCAACCACTGTTACCAATTTTGTGACAAAAACATTGTACCTGCAAATATCTTCTGCACCAAGGGCCCCTCTCACAGCTTAAAATATTCTCATTATTTAGAAAGGTAGTCATTTAAATCAAAACAGGAGTCATTTTTATTGAATTAACCTTAAAAATTGTAACCTGAAACTTTCATACACATCAGTTATGACTCAGAGTGTTGCTCAAAAGACGATGGTATTTACAGAGTCTCAGGCATCAGATTTCTGGCCACAACAGGACTGCTAGGCATACCCGCTCTAGAGCAGACACCTGTGTTATAATGGACAAATTGTCCACTACAGAGAGGTTTCACTGTAGTTTTTTATTAAAGATTTTTTTGGTGGAAGTAACTGCCTCAATTTTTTATGCTCTTTAACTAATTCTTAACCTTATTTCTGCAGAGTTCCATTTCGGTTTGGGATTATGTGACAGGGTAGTAGCACTCATTTCCTATCATATATTATTCTGTGTCCTGGTGTCACCAGGCCAGGTGTCTATTGCACCTTCGGGTCCTGGGTGTGTAATCCTTCCAATTACTGGGTAATAACACTCAGGAACCCCCCAAAGATGCACTTATTTGTGAGTGATACACAGCTTACAGGCACAGCCTTCCCATTAAGCCTGCAGAGTGCTCACCCTGGTGGGGGCTGACCATGCAGAATCTCACCGCCTTGGCTGAGATTCAAACTCATGACCTCCTGACTTTGAGTCCTGTGCTCTACGCCTGAGCCACAGAAGCTGGTTGGTTTCACTGTACTTACTTGGCATGGAGTTTATGAAGGACATGCACAGGATGTGGGTAAGTACTCCCCAAAGTGTGTGACTATTAGACGTCAAGGAGACTGGATAAAATAAAACAATCTAGATGTCTGCAAATGTCAAGCTATCGTAAGGGAAGCCTCCCATTAAAACTATAATATTACCCCAGCTTTAATCTTTTGGGGAACTCTGCCTTCCCATCTGGGAGGCCTTACATGCTAGTTTAAATATCACAATTTCAGTACTTACTGGTCTATGAGATTCGTGCTTGAGTTTGTTGAATTAGTTGAGTTAGCCATGACACTGCCTGTATCTGTATGATTGGTTACACTGAAACAAACAAAACACAAAAGTAGCTGAGATCTAAACACATCACTTACTGATCCATAATACAAGGTTGTTTCCATTAAAGACTGAAGGTAAAAAAGGTTTTGAATGCAAAAGCCATTTACAAATATGAACAGGTATCTATATTACAATATTTTTAAATGTCATGTTTAAACAGCAATGAGAATAAACAGGTGGTCCACACTCTATAAATATCCAAAGATAAACATCCCACATTTTTCTCAGCAATAGCTACTGTGATTACCATAAGTAATTGACAAAATAATCTAGCCAAGCTCATCTAGAAAGCATTTACAAAAACTATGACAACAAACAGCCATTCTGAACTTAATTAAATGATATAATTAGTGTGTCTTTTAGGGTGTAATATTTATATTTTGAAGACATAAGCACTGCTCTAAGCAATATCTGCTGACCACACAATTGTGCTCTTAACAGATGTTTCATATAAGAAAATTAAAGAACTGAAATAATAAAAAACAAACCTGAGGTAGAGTCCATACAAAAATATAGCGAATCCAAACAACGTTGGAATCCACAGGGTAGAAATAAGCATGCCAGACCAAGCAAAATACAAGCCAATTTTTTCACCGAAATAGTCCCGGATTTTCCACAAAGGCTGGTATTTGAAAAACCTTGTCCAAGTTTCTTGAAGTGTTTTTCTCGTGTCTGGTGTTGTGAGCTGTTTCTTTTCATCTTCATAGGTTTGCTGCAAATCCATGATGCTGGCCTCGGTTCGGCCTTTCTTGGCCGCCTCAAGCTCTTCCTGCTCGATGGGATCGTAGGCTGACTCATCATGGAGGATGAACGAATCCGTGTAGACTCTTTTGTGCTGAAGGTATGGCAGGCCTGGTGGAAATAATTTTTTTTATTATATTTTTAATTTGTGATCTATATTATATAATATCTTATATTTTTTGTTATAATATAATATATACGGATGTCTCCATGTAGTTGAGTCAATATCCCTGTGGTGGCAATGAAGAATGACTCCTGGGATATCCCTTCAAACAGGGATGTGGCATCTGGCATCCTCAAAATGGATCCAGTACAAAGAACCTCTAGGTAACATTTTTTAAGATTTCATACATCATTTTAAACACCAAAGTGATTACTTCTAGAAAATTAAATTAAAAAAGAAGTACTTTTTCTTACTACATGTGGTTTGTTAGAGAGTTTATACATAGTTTATGGAATCACCAGCCTTATAGACTACAACAATGTTTGCCGATATGACAGATGTTCCATACACAAAAGAAACTCAGGTTACATTGTCATGTTCAGACATCTACATATTTATTTAATTGACAAACAAGTACAATATGACCCTGCACATTTCATGTCACCCATTCACTGGTCATAACTGCTGTGATTTGCCATTTTCCCCACAATATATGATAGGAACTGTGATTATGTGTCCAGCATATACCAAGGTACATGGAAGTTTACGGACATGTCAGTCGTTTGCTATCTTTCACAAAATGATACTCTATCATTGTTGAAATAAGTATTTGCGAAACCATTTCAAAATATCACAATGAAAACACATAATAACTATACAGACAACATGTCAGTCAGTGTCACGCTAGTATGTAAATGAATCCCTGGAAAAGCATTTTATCAGACCTGGAAGTACCAGTACACCACCCAGTGGGAACCACCTTAATTAGGTAATGCAGATCAAATATATATAATGCCTTATGACCCCTTAAAGTATACATTTTCTGAAAACTAAGAAGATTCACTATAAACTCTGGCCGCACAGACTTTGCACATGCATTAATTAACTACTTGCACTTCACTATTGGCTGACTGACCCAAATGGGGGCTGGGGGCACAGTGATTGACAGGACTGTGGCAGAGCTGGAGTTAATTATCCGACACCCTGTAAAAAAAACATCATAGTGTTGACTGAAAAGAAATCATCTTTAATCCACAAAATGCAACCAGCGACTGAAAATGTGCAGAAGTGCATCAGATCAGCCCAATAGTCAAAATTAAGTGTACCTTTTATTGCAAAAGCATCATTTTTTAGGAATGTAACCAGTCCTGCTATGTTAATACCATCAGATTCATTTATGAATTCAAATGGGTACTCTCTTTGATAGAGTTAAATCATCATGTATTATTTAAATGATAATAACAGCAGCAGACACTCCCTGATCTTGACATAATACTAAGTCAGCTTAACAATTAAACATCAGCAAATTTCCTCAAGGCAGTCCCACAATGTTATCACATTCTGAACAAGAATTTCATGGTAAATGGTTTATAAAGACTTAAAAAGCTGAAAGAGGCTAATGGTCAGTTTCATGGGATTTTTATACCAGGATATACACCTCAAACAGGGATACCATGTACGGCCCTGAATGATTGGTGCTTTATCACGTTCAGAGAAGGCTTCATAGAGGTGATATTCTGAGGGAAATCCATGAAAACAGACCATTACCCTGTACCAGTGTTTTTTAAAATCAAGTTTGATTTGCAGCAAAAAAGCTGGAGCAAGTGGGTCAAATATATAAAAAGAGATTCATCACCTTGTAGCCATGCTTTAGCAATGTGTATAAAAGCAACATGCTTCAACTGATGGCCATATTAAATCAAGCAGTACAGTACATGCTGATATCTGCAGACCTGAAACTCAGTTCTGCAACAGTTATTATAATATGGCATTGAAATAAAATATCTGGACCATTATTTAATTTCATTTCTAGATCATTATTTAATTTCATATCTGGACAATCATCTAATCACATATCTGGACCATTAACGAATTTCATATCTGGACCATTATATTATTTCATATATGGACCATTATTTTATTTCATATCTGGACCATTATCTAATTTCATATCTGGACCTTTATTTACTTTCATATCTGCACCATTATCTAATTTCATATCTGGACCTTTATTTACTTTCATATCTGCACCATTATCTAATTTCATATCTGGACCTTTATTTACTTTCATATCTGCACCATTATCTAATTTCATACCTGCAGGACCATTATTTTATTTCATATCTGGACCATTATTTAATTTAATACCTGGACTATTATCTAATTTCATATTTGAATCAGAGTCTGTTATTGTTTATGGATCAATATCTATTTTTACATGCATGTGCACCAATATATATATTCATATCATACACTATAGCAAGATGCTATGTAACATTTCACTGCGTGGCCAAGCTGTTTGTATAGCGAGCTACAAGCATCATATTACGCACATATCTTCTGCATGTTGTTATCTGTGAACCATGAAAAAAACATAAATAAAATATGAAGCAAATTAATGGTATAAACATTAACAAGGAATTGGTAAAAACTGCAACATAATCTGTTAAATGTAAACATCAAAAGCATGGCTGAAACAGCTGCTTGTCTCACCGATCTTGCACGCCGAACCAGAGCGCGATTCTTTAACGAGGTCCCGCCAAATCTGTGACTGGTCCTCGCATACAACTGATTATGTGACCATTGAAGGAAAAATGTGATAGTGAAGGTGATTTCTACATATAGAGTGAATTATTTAAAACATCATGTGAACATGAAAATGAATAGTGACCATCATGCGTTTTGAACATCTCGTGTTCTCTGAAATGGTGACAGTGGTGCCAATAATACTTTTTGCAGGACTACTATGAACAGTGTCAGTTTCATAAATTATAAAATTTTCAAAAGCTGGTAAAGGCTATTCTCACTAATTGTCCCCTCTTATCTGACTTGGCGTTTGCAGTCTCAATACAAGTGACCCAGGGGTCATGACGCTCAGCTGACCAGGAAGACATTGACAAAAATAATTTTATTATCTGAATGTCAAATTTGAATGAAATACTTTTTCCAAACTTGACCTTTTGTATAAAATCATCCAATATTCATTGGGGTACTATGGAGCTCTGTAGCATGAAGGATATGGGTAACAGACACCTATTTTCAAGGTTTACAAGATGACTTTTCAGGGGTCTCCCAGCAGGTCAAAAAATAAAATTCTAGGTCCAGTTATTATGATTTGGGCCCTGTTAACAAATCCAAATGTTTATTCTGGGGGGTATTTCAAAGCTGCATAGGATGAAGGATATGGGTAACAGAGATGTAATTTCAGGTGCACAAGGAGACTTTTCAGGGGCGTCCTAGCATATCAAGAAAGGAGATTCTAGGTCAAGTCATTATAATTTGTGCTCTGTTAACAGATGACCAAATCTTTATTCTGGGGAGTACTTCGGAGCCCCAGAGCATGAAGGATATGGGTAACAGGGACCTTATTTCGGGTTTCCATGTAGACCTTTTATGGGCTTCCCTGGAGGTGAGGACAGAAGATTCTAGGTCCAGTCATTATGATTTGTGCCCTGTTAATATATGACCGAATCTTTATTCTGGGGGAACTTCAGAGCCCCATAGCTCACAGAATATGGGTAACAGGGACCTTATTTCGGGTTTCCATGTAGACCTTTTATGGGCTTCCCTGGAGGTGAGGACAGAAGATTCTAGGTCCATTCATTATGATTTGTGCCCTGTTTACAGATGACCAAATGTTTAAAGATCACAAAAGTAGAGAAAAAAAATCGTAAAAGTAAAAAAAATATAGGTGGCGCCACCAATCTCCAGAAATTGATGAAACACTCCATGATCAATATCCATGCAAAAAAAACATGGTGATTAATGCATTAGTTGTTCAGATACTTGAGCTTTTGTATTAAATTTTGCCTTATTCTGGGGGGTACTTCAGAACCCCATAGCTCGAAGAATATAGGTCACAGTGACCTAATTTCAGGTTTACAAGGAGAATTTCCATAGACCTCCCAGGATTTCAAGTAAGAAGATTCCCGGTCTAGCGGTTACGATTTGTGCCCTGTTAACAGACAGACGCCTGGATGGCCGGACGGACGACGGACAAAAGGTGATCCCTACAGCTCAGATGACTTTCAGTCAACTGAGCTAAAAATTGAAAAAATACAGGTGGCGCCACCAGAATGCAGAAACTGATGAAACATTTCATGATAAATATCCATGCAAAGAATCATGGTGATCAATATAATAATTGTTCAGATACTTGAGCTTTTGTATCTTATTTTCCATTATTCTGGGGGGTACTTCGGAGCCCCATAGCTCAGAGGTTATGGGTAACAGAGACCTAATTTCAAGTTTTTAAGGAAACTTTTCATGGGCCTCTCAGCATGTCAAGAGAGAAGATTCTAGGTCCAGTTGTTACGTTTTGTGCCATGTTAACAGATGACCGCATCTTAAGAGGTCTCAAAAATAGAGAAAAAAATTCGTAAAAATAAAAAAATACAGGTGGCGCCACCATACTGCAGAAACTGGTGACACATTCCATGATCAATATCCATGCAAAGAATCATGGTGATCACTGCAATAGTTGTTTAGACACTTGAGCTTTTGTATCAAATTGTCCATTATTCTGAGGGATACTTCAGATGACTTACAGTCAGCTGAGCTAAAAACACTTAATGGTCAATATCCATGCCACGAATCATGATGATCTCCATATTAGTTGTTCAGATACTTCAGCTTTTGTATCAAATTGTCCATTATTCTGAGGGATACTTCAGAGTCCTATAGCTTGAAGGATATGGGTAACAGAGACCTAATTTCAAGTTTCCACAGGCACTCTTCATGGGCCTCCTTGCATGACAAGAATGAAGTTTCTAGGTCCAGTTGTTGCAATTTGTACCCTCTTGATAGATAACCTCATCTTCAAAGGTCTCGAAAAAAGAGAAAAAAAATTCGTAAAAATTTGAAAAAAATAGAGGTGGCGCACCCTCTCTGCAGAAACTGATGGAACAGCTCATGATCAATATGTATGCAAAAATCATGACCATCAGTCTTATAGTTATTGAGATATTGCACTTGTTTGTTTTAAATTTTCCATTATTCTGGGGTGTATTTTGGAGCCATACAGCCTAAAGAATATGGGTAACAGAGACCTAATTTCAGGTTTCCATGGAGAATTTTCATGGGTCTCCCTGTGTGTCAAGAATGAAGATTCTAGGTCCAGTTTTTATGATTTGTGCCCTGTTAACAGATGTTCATATCTTTAAAGGTCTCAAAAATAGATAAAACATTCGTAAAAAAAAACCTGAACAAATACAGGTTATGCCACCAGTCTGCAGGAACTGATGGAACACCTCTTGATCAATAGTTATGCCACAAATCATGACCATCAGTGATGTAGTTATTGAGATATTGAAGTTTTTGTATGAAATTTTTGACTACTCTGAGGGGTACTTTGGGGCCCCATAGCTCGAAGGATATGGGTAACAGAGACCTAATTTCTGGTTTCCATGGAAAATTTTCATAGGTCTCTCAGTGTATTGAGAATGAAGATTCTAGGTCCAGTCGTTACGATTTGTGCCATGCTAACAGATGACAGCATCCAAAAAAGTCTAAAAAATAGAGGAAGAAATCATAAAAAAAATCAGTCAATATAGGTGGCGCCACCAGTCTGCAGGAACTGATGGAACATCTCATAATCAATATGTATGCCAAAAATCATGAACATCAGTGAAGTAGTTATTGAGATATTGAAGTTTTTGTATGAAATTTTTGACTACTCTGGGGGGGTACTTTGGGGCCCCATAGCACAAAGGATATGGGTAACAGAGACCTAATTTCTGGTTTCCATGGAGACTTTTCATAGGTCTTCTAGTGTGTTGAGAATGAAGATTCTAGGTCCAGTCGTTACGATTTGTGCCATGCTAACAGATGACAGCATCCTTAAAGGTCTCAAAAATAGAGGAAAAAATCGTAAAAAATCGAACGATACAGGTGGTGCCATCAGTCTGCAGGAACAGATGATACATCTCATGATCAATAGTTATGCCACAAATCATGACCATCATTCAAGTAGTTAATGAGATATTGAAGTTTTTGTATGAATTTTTTTACTTTTCTTGGGGGTACTTTAGGGCTCCATAGCTTGAAGAAAATGGGTAACAGAGACCTAATTTTGGTTTCCATGGAGACTTTTCATAGGTCTCTCAGTGTGTCGAGAATGAAGATTCTAGGTCCTGTCGTTATGATTTGTGCCAAGTTAACAGATGACAGCATCCTTAAAGGTCTCAAAAATAGAGGAAAAAATCGTAAAAAATCAAACAATACAGGTGGCGCCACAAGTCTGCAGGAACTGATGGAACATTTCATAATCAATATGTATGCCAAAAATCATGACCATCAGTGATGTAGTTATTGAGATATTGAAGTTTTTGTATGAAATTTTTGACTACTCTGGGGGGGGGGGGGGTACTTTGGTGCCCCATAGCTCAAAGGATATGGTTAACAGAGACCTAATTTCTGGTTTCCAAGGATATTTTTCATGGACCTCTCAGTGTGTCAAGAATGAAGATTCTAGGTCCAGTTGTTACGATTTGTGCCATGCTAACAGATGACAGCATCCTTAAAGGTCTCAAAAATAGAGGAAAAAATCGTAAAAAATCGAACAATAAAGGTGGCACCACCAGTCTGCAGGAAGTGATGACACATCTCATGATCAATAGTTATGCCACAAATCATGACCATCAGTCAAGTAGTTAATGAGATATTGAAGTTTTTGTATGAAATTTTTTACTTTTCTGGGGGGTACTTTGGGGCTCCATAGCTCGAATCATATAGGTAACAGAGACCTAATTTCTGGTTTCCATGGAGACTTTTCATAGGTCTCTCAGTGTGTCAAGAATGAAGATTCTAGGTCCAGTCTTTATGATTTGTGCCTTGTTAACAGATGTTTACATTTTGAAAGGTCTCAAAAATAGAGAAAAAATTCGTAAAAAATTGAACGATACAGGTGGCGCCACCAGTCTGCAGGAAGTGATGGAACATCTCATGATCAATATGTATGACAAAAATCATGACCATCAGTCAAGTATTTAATGAGATATTGAAGTTATTGTTTGAAATTTTTTACTTTTCTGGGGGGGTAGTTTGGGGCCCCATAGCTGGAAGGATATGGGTAACAGAGACCTAATTTCTGGTTTCCATGGAGACTTTTCATAGGTCTCTCAGTGTGTCGAGAATGAAGATTCTAAGTCCAGTCATTACGATTTGTGCCTTGTTAACAGATGTTCACAATTTTAAAGGTCTCAAAAATAGAGGAAAAAATTCGTAAAAAATCGAAAAATACAGGTGGTGCCACCAGTCTTCAGGAACTGATGGAACCTCTCATGATCAATATGTATGCCAAAAATCATGACCATCAGTCAAGTAGTTAATGAGATATTGAAGTTTTTGTATGAAATTTTGCACTTTTCTGGGGGGTACTTTGGGGCCCCATAGCTCGAAGGATATGGGTAACAGAGACCTAATTTCTGGTTTCCAAGGAGATTTTTCATGGACCTCTCAGAATACCAAGTTACAAGGTTCTAGGTCCAGCGGTTACGATTTGTGCCTGGTTAACGGACGGACAGACGGACGACGGACAAAGAGTGATCCCTATAGCTCAGATTACTTTCAGTCAGCTGAGCTAAAAAACCGGCCAGTCAGCAAGATTGCTACCCATAAAGTGACATTTTGGTTTGAGGTTACAGTAAAATCGCCCATTGTCCTCTCTATGTACTTTAATCTGATAGTCCAGCCCTCAGAAAGTGACTGGTGCTGGTAGCTTTTGTTGTGTCCTGCACTGGGGATGTGACAGTTGTGGGAAATTGTATTTTGTATGTTTTTTTTATTAGTTTGAGTTTTGGTCATGTTAAAATTACATTTTATCATCTTCCAGTCATTTTTGTTCCTTGTAGTGTCTGGCACAAATAACAAGTGAAAATCCAAAAGCTGTTTATAGCTGAATCCTCTGTCCTTAGCAAACACCTTGCCATTTTGTGCATGTTTATTATAATGTAGTATGAGGAAATGGCAATGGTGTAGATATAGTGCTTATATATTCTGTAATGTATTTTATCTGCATTCCCAGTGTCATAAAACCCCCCATTCCCCTCCCCGTGAATGGTGGTTTTGTTAGTAAACGGATGTGAGCTTTTCTGTATTAATGAGAATATTCTCTGTTAGTATTCACACGCCAGAAGCTCCACTTACAAAATTTTCCCTGAGTAGGCCTATCATCGCCCACTTCCGCCTCATTCTCGGTATCTAGGTCATGCCTCGCTTTGGTAGAGCCACATTATTCGAGGGCGAAGCAGGAAGTATCGGGGGAGGGACAGATGACTGTAATACAGAAAAGCTCACATCCGTTTACTAACAAAACCACCATTCATGGGGAGGGGAATCGGGGGTTTTATTACGTAAACATCGATGTGAGCGTTTTCTGTATTAATGAGAATAAACAGATAAACCATAGGGAGGGAGACACTGACCTGGAACACAAGGATGAAGATAATGCGGTCAGCAAGTAGTAGAAACCACAGCAGAAGACGACGTCTGCAGGCAGGTAGCGGGCCGAACGTGAGTAGACATCGAGGAAGCTGTGCTGGTGACGTTAAAGATAGTGCCTGCTGCAACCACAGGACCCATGGCATATAGGCCGGAGTCTTGCAGGCGTACATCCTTGAGGTAAAATTGAGTAAACATGGAAGGGGAATTCCAGATACCCATTTTGACCAGCACGGCAGGAGACATGCCCGAAAGGTGAGCGAAGGATGAGGCCATAGCCCTGACCTCATGAGCCGTGACATGGAAGGACTGTAGTTCAGCCGGACGTAAAGAGTCATGGGCGGCGATGATAGCAGCCTTTATCCAGTTACTGATAGTAATAGGACTTATTTCTGTATCGGCTGCACTCAATTTTGAAGAAATAAAAAGTTTCTTACGCCCCCCCCCCCCCCCCGGAGAGATGTGGTAGCCTTAAGATAATATCTTAAGGCCTGGACGGGACAATTCGTGGTGCCGAACTGGTACCGGCCGTTAGGCAGGGCAGGAACGTGCCATGAAACTGCGGGGTCATCGTAAGACTGCGATTTACGATAAAAGTCCGGAGGAAAGTGAAAGTCAGCGGTTGAACCGTCAGCCGAAATTTGAGAAAATTTAGGATCGGCCATGAGAGCATGAAGCTCAGCTCGACGGCCAGCAGTGGCGAGCGCCAGGAGGAACGCTGTCTTATGCGACAGATGGAGCAGGTGCGCGGAGCGGAGCGGCTCATAAGGAGCGCCGCGGAGGTGCCAGAGTACCACGTCAAGGCGCCAAGAAGGAACTACGTACCGCGGGCGGGCGAACGAGCGCGGACCCCCTGGAGAAAATCGGAAACGACGGGATGATGGAGAACCGAATCCCTACAGAGGGGGCGAAGCACGGAAAGAAGAGCCGCCCAATAGCCGCGAATAGTGGGGAAGGATAAACGTTTATCCTGTAATAAATGCAGTAGGAAATCAAGGAGCGAGAGAAGATGAGCCAGCGGGAGTCATACACACGGTCAGAAGATCGTCGTTGGAGAGCCGCTGCAAGAGCCGCAACCGGCCTTGAAAACCCCTGATCTTTGAGCGATCGGACGACAGTAAGAAAGCGCTCAGAGGGTACGACCGAGCAGTGCGAGGACGAAGCGGCAGATCGACCGACAGCGGCAGGAGAAGGGGCGGACAGACGAGAAACGAAAGTAGCCGCTGGATGAAACGGGACGATCAGGATGAGGTCCGTGAGAGGTGCCGCCGAGAGATGCAGGAGTAACCGCGGGATCAGGGCCGGTGCCGGGAACCCGTACAAGAACCGGCCGTGTCCGGGAGAAGGAAGCGAGGGCGACGGAGCCGTGGACCTGACGGAACGAGGGGCGGAGGGTTCGGGAATTTGAACAGGTCCCCCAAGCGACGAAGATCCCCCGGAGAACCGGCGGAGGGAGAGAAACGGCTGTAAGGGTATTTAGGCGATCCCGGGAAAGATCGTCGGCGAGGACGTTTACGGCGCCGTGGACATGACGAGCCGGAAGTGTAAAACCGAGAAAGATACACAGATCGAACAGGCGATAAGTTTCCCATGGCTGTTGAGGAAGCCCGGAGACCAGCGTTCTAGCGCACGACGGACCGCTCTGAGCTCCAGAACATTGATATGGAGCAGACGCTCCCGAGGAGACCAGAGGCCGGAAATACGAAGATCGGCCAAGTGGGCACCCCAGCCCAACTGAGACGCGTTGGTAAAGATCGTAAAGGCGTACTTACAGTAATTTAAGTGAAGTAACGAGCATGGGAAAACCAACAGCGGACGGACGGGAGTAGCCCGTCGACACGTCCGTCTAGCACAAACGCCAGAAGAATAATGTGGCTCTACCAAAGCGAGGCATGACCTAGATACCGAGAATGAGGCGGAAGTGGGCGATGATAGGCCTACTCAGGGAAAATTTTATAAGTGGAGCTTCTGGCGTGTGAATACTAACAGAGAATATTCTCATTAATACAGAAAACGCTCACATCGATGTTTACGTAATAAAACAAGGCTTGACATTAAGAGTTAACCACTTGCCCAGGGCAAGTAAAAGTTCCAGAAAAGTGTGTTAGGGCAAACAAAAGTGGGCTCCCACTTGCCTTACAGTGCAAGTGGGTCCAACATTTACCTCTACACAAGAGCCTGAATATTAACTGATCTAAAGTTAATCATTTTCTTTCTTGAAGAAATAAAATCATAAAATCTCTATCTTATGTTACCTGTAATTTAATGTGTTAAATGCTAAAGAGAAATATTATTAACATACAAACATTTGAACAAGAATGTTGTTGCAAAATAATCATGTGAAACATAATTTTTGTATTGGTGGATGCGATCACTGATTTTTGTAGGACAAGAAAATATTGATGTAGGGCAAGGTAAAGTTAGATTTTAACTTGCCCTACTGGCCAAGTACTTTCAACAGTTAATGTCGAGAAATGTTAAAGTCTGAAAAAGCACACTTAAAACACCTTGATACGGGTAAGGCAGTGATATGGCTGAAGGACTCATTTTACTTTGTTTATATAATTGCGTAATTTATAAACTTTATATATTTAATACTGATTTCTATAAAGTAAGATTAGTTAATTTTTTGTTCTCAAGTATATTGCCTTAACAATCCTGGAAGGTAAAGAATGCATTTGAATATATGACATTTCAACTTTAATAATTAATATATCTTGATAAGGCAACAGTCTTCAATTTCAGACACATAAAATATTATTATAACACCAGTAGCTGCTCAGACCTCTCAAAATCCATCCTGAACATCTCTGTAAAAGAATATTCCATAACTATTGTGTCCTCTAGATAATAAATTGTTATTTTAATGACAGCAAGATATTTATTACCTTTTTTGGCCATGGGGTCATCATCAGAGGTGGAATTAACTCGACTCCTGATGTCCATGTTTATGAGAATATGGTGAGTCTGAAAATTAGACAAAGACAAAGATGTCAAAGTCAGGCAAATTTAGCCCCAAGGGTTTAGTCATGTATATAACATATTTCACCCACACAACCCCAAAGGTTTATAGTCATGTATTTAACAGATTTCATCCACATTGCCCCTAGGGTTTAGTCATGGAGATAACAGATTTCACCCAGATAGCCCCAAGGGTTTAGTCATCGATATAATAGATTTCACCTACACAGCCCCAAGGGTATAATCAAAGATAAAACAGATTTTGCCTACACAGTCCAAAGGTTTATGTCTTGGATATAACAGATTTCACCTACTCAGCCCCAAATGTTTAGTCATGGAGATAAAGATTACAACCACACAGCCCCAAGGGGTTTAGTCATGGAGATTACAGATTTCACCCTCACAGCTCCAAGGGTTTAGTCATTGATATAACAGATTTCATCCACACAGCCCCATGGGTTAAATCATAGATATAACAGATTTTGCCCACACAGTCCCAAGGGTTATGACTTTGATATAACAGATTTCACCTACTCAGCCCTAAGGGTTTAGTCATGGAGATAACAGATTTCACCAACACAGCCCCAACGGTTTAGTAATGGATAAAACATATTTCAACCACACAGCCCCAAGGGTTTAGTCATACATAAAACAGATTTCAACCAAACTGTGCCCCAAGGGTTTAGTCATCGATATAACAGATTTCACCTACACAGCCCCAAGGGTATAATCAAAGATAAAACAGATTTTGCCTACACAGTCCAAAGGTTTATGTCTTGGATATAACAGATTTCACCTACTCAGCCCCAAAGGTTTAGTCATGGAGATAAAGATTACACCCACACAGCCCCAAGGGGTTAAGTCATGGAGATAACAGATTTCACCCTCACAGCTCCAAGGGTTTAGTCATCGATATAACAGATTTCATCCACACAGCCCCATGGGTTAAATCATAGATATAACAGATTTTGCCCACACAGTCCCAAGGGTTATGTCGTGGATATAACAGATATCACCTACTCAGCCCTAAGGGTTTAGTCATGGAGATAACAGATTTCACCCACACAGCCCCAACGGTTTAGTAATGGATAAAACATATTTCAACTACACAGCCCCTAGGGTTTAGTCATACATAAAACAGATTTCAACCAAACTGTGCCCCAAGGGTTTAGTCAACGATATAACAGATTTCACCTACACAGCCCCAAGGGTATAATCAAAGATAAAACAGGTTTTGCCTACACAGTCCAAAGGTTTATGTCTTGGATATAACAGATTTCACCTACTCAGCCCCAAAGGTTTAGTCATGGAGATAAAAGATTACACCCACACAGCCCCAAGGGGTTTATAGTCATGGAGATAACAGATTTCACCCTCATAGCTCCAAGGGTTTAGTCATCGATATAACAGATTTCATCCACACAGCCCCATGGGTTTAGTCATAGATATAACAGATTTTGCCCCCACAGTCCCAAGGGTTATGTCGTGGATATAACAGATTTCACCTACTCAGCCCTAAGGGTTTAGTCATGGAGATAACAGATTTCACCAACACAGCATGATGGGTTTAGTCATTGAAATAATATATTTCACCCACACAGCCCCAAGGATTTAGTAATGGATAAAACATATTTTAACCACAAACCCCTTATGGTTTAGTCATACATAAAACAGATTTCAACCAAACTGTGCCCCAAGGGTTTAGTCATCGAGTCAACAGATTTCACCCACAAAGCCTCAAGGGTTATTCATGGTTATAACAGATTCAACCCACACAGCTTCAAGGGTTTTGTCATGGATATAACAGATTTCACTCATCCAGCCCAATGTGTTTTGTCATCGATATAACAGATTTCACCCACACAGCCTCAAGGGTTTAGTCATAGATAAAACAGATTTAGCCCACACAGTCCCAAGGGTTATGACTTTGATATAACAGATTTCACCTACTCAGCCCTAAGGGTTTAGTCATGGAGATAACAGATTTCACCAACACAGCCCCAACGGTTTAGTAATGGATAAAACATATTTCAACCACACAGCCCCAAGGGTTTAGTCATACATAAAACAGATTTCAACCAAACTGTGCCCCAAGGGTTTAGTCATCGATATAACAGATTTCACCTACACAGCCCCAAGGGTATAATCAAAGATAAAACAGATTTTGCCTACACAGTCCAAAGGTTTATGTCTTGGATATAACAGATTTCACCTACTCAGCCCCAAAGGTTTAGTCATGGAGATAAAGATTACACCCACACAGCCCCAAGGGGTTAAGTCATGGAGATAACAGATTTCACCCTCACAGCTCCAAGGGTTTAGTCATCGATATAACAGATTTCATCCACACAGCCCCATGGGTTAAATCATAGATATAACAGATTTTGCCCACACAGTCCCAAGGGTTATGTTGTGGATATAACAGATATCACCTACTCAGCCCTAAGGGTTTAGTCATGGAGATAACAGATTTCACCCACACAGCCCCAACGGTTTAGTAATGGATAAAACATATTTCAACTACACAGCCCCTAGGGTTTAGTCATACATAAAACAGATTTCAACCAAACTGTGCCCCAAGGGTTTAGTCATCGATATAACAGATTTCACCTACACAGCCCCAAGGGTATAATCAAAGATAAAACAGGTTTTGCCTACACAGTCCAAAGGTTTATGTCTTGGATATAACAGATTTCACCTACTCAGCCCCAAAGGTTTAGTCATGGAGATAAAAGATTACACCCACACAGCCCCAAGGGGTTTATAGTCATGGAGATAACAGATTTCACCCTCATAGCTCCAAGGGTTTAGTCATCGATATAACAGATTTCATCCACACAGCCCCATGGGTTTAGTCATAGATATAACAGATTTTGCCCCCACAGTCCCAAGGGTTATGTCGTGGATATAACAGATTTCACCTACTCAGCCCTAAGGGTTTAGTCATGGAGATAACAGATTTCACCAACACAGCATGATGGGTTTAGTCATTGAAATAATATATTTCACCCACACAGCCCCAAGGATTTAGTAATGGATAAAACATATTTTAACCACAAACCCCTTAGGGTTTAGTCATACATAAAACAGATTTCAACCAAACTGTGCCCTAAGGGTTTAGTCATCGAGTCAACAGATTTCACCCACAAAGCCTCAAGGGTTATTCATGGTTATAACAGATTCAACCCACACAGCTTCAAGGGTTTTGTCATGGATATAACAGATTTCACTCATCCAGCCCAATGTGTTTTGTCATCGATATAACAGATTTCACCCACACAGCCTCAAGGGTTTAGTCATAGATAAAACAGATTTAGCCAACACAGTCCCAAGGGTTATGACTTTGATATAACAGATTTCACCTACTCAGCCCAGAGGGGTTTAGTCATGGAGATAACAGATTTCACCAACACAGCCCGATGGGTTTAGTCATTGAAATAACAGATTTCACCCACACAGTCCCAAGGGTTTAGTAATGGATAAAACATATTTCAACCACACAGCCCTAAGGGTTTAGTCCTACATAAAACAGATTTCAACCAAAATGCGCCCCAAGGGTTTAGTTATGGAGTCAACAGAATTCACCCACAAAGCCTCAAGGGTTTAGTCATGGATATAACAGATTCAACCCACACAGCTTGAAGGGTTTTGTCATGGATATAACACATTTCACCCATCCAGCCACAAGGGTTTTGTCATGGATGTAACAGATTCAACCCAAACAGCTTCAAGGGTTTTGTCATGGATAAAACACATTTCACCCATCCAGCCACAAGGGTTTAGTCATAGATATAACAGATATCACCCACATAGCCTCAGGGTTTAGTCATAGATATAACAGATTTTACCAACACATTTAAATTTCAACTGAGTTTAAATAAACATCACAGTGAGTCTTAATCAGATTACACAAAATCTTAAGTCATTAGTTGTTATCAGCAAGTTTTTAATTTCTCATGAATATTGACAGTAAAAGGTACTCCTGCTGCTTAATGGTGCCATCTTGTGTTCTTGTTTGATATTATTTTCTTTCTTTTACATTTTCATACTGACATTTACTTGATGCTTATTTTCCTTTCAAAACAATTTACATGTTACACATTGCTTGGTGGTATTTTATTTTAAAAAAGACATGTTTTATTATACTCAAACAGATGTTTCATGATCGGATTTTTCAGCATGCCATGAAACAAATTTCCCTGCTGAATATTTCAAATTCTTGGATAATTATTTCTAATTTGAAATGTCTTGAACTCTGTTGCAGTGAAAAAAAAGTAACATGGTGTCCTGAATGTGAATTTATATCCAGTAATTAATATACAGTAACACACAAATAATGCCACCCCTTCTCCCTTAAAACCCCAAACAATCCAATGCAGTTAATCTTAGACCTTGATGTGCTGTTTGGACATGAGACAAACATAAACCCAATATTCCTTTTCAGGCTATTAACAAATCCTGGACTTTTCTGGATTTGTGGCATTTTCTCAAAATCATTGACTTTTCCTGATTTGTGACATTTCCTCAAAATCACTGACCCTTCCCTTGCTGAAGAAAATAATTGATAAATTTTTCAATTTTGACCTGATTTCTACAACAACTGAAGACTCTTATTAATTAAACATATACACTGAAACCTCTTAATTACAGCAAATGGCGGAAGCTACTAAGAGGGAGATGCCTATATTGAAGAGGTTATGGAGTAAATAGTCTTTGAAATTAAGTGTCCAAAAGAAAGAAACACCCACAAAAAGAGCTTTTTTTTCTAATTTCTGTTTGGTGAGTCTGACATTTATCAGGAAACAGAGCTTTCTCTGCATACTGTGTTTTGTAGACATTTGCTCAGGGGAAAATATTGGACCAATCCTGGATTTGAACCCATGACAGTGGTACATATGTCCAATCTTCTACTGCTTTGCTAGAAAAGCAAGCTTCACTAGGGAGACAGTTCGGTATGCTTTTATATTTATCCTGTACAGACCCACTCTTAAGAGCATTCTGCTATTAGAATCAATTGAATTCATCCAGGAGTAATATTTTTGGTGAACTAGGTGGCAGTGATAACCTAACTACTTCAAACCAAAAATGCATGGTCCCCTAAGTTAATAGTCATTTTGGACAATCTCCATTATGTTACTTAAACTAGTTCACTAGCAAGACAGTTTGGTCCACTTTTATATTATTCTGTAACAACTGATTAAGGTATTTAAAGTTTGAAACTTACCAAGAGGCCCCTCAGAGATGGTCTAAAGAAGTTGTCTGGGATGTCATGGCCATCGTAGATATGAAGCTTATCTCGCTGGAAAGGGGCGGAAACAAAGTCAGCTGGAAAAAAAGTAGGCAACTGTAATGAGATGTGTACCAGTTACTTCTTACGGAGCCTGTTGTGACTGATAAAGTTTGTTTATTGATATTCTTACGTGGGGTGAATCACTGGCATACCAGTAAAAAAAAACTGTTTAATGATTAAAATAATTTTTTAAAAAATTTAATGTAAATTAATAAAGAAATTACCTTTCAAAATCTATAATTGTAAAATTCTCCTCACACAATGGTCACACTACATTCTTCATTCCTTCCACTTAACCACTGCCTTCTTCAGCACTGTTTGCTGGGTAATTACTCTTAACAAAGTGCTGCCTTCTACTGCACTGTTTGCTGGGTATTGACACCAGGAACTAGGGTATAAGGTAAAGAACGTTTCAGCCAATGCAGCTGGAGTAATGCTGGTTTGAAACTTGGTCAGACCTGCTCTCAGGAAACACTTGGCCCTGTGCCAGCTTCCCTAAGCCATCTAAGTATCACTATGCTGATTTTCATAGGCTTTTGATAATTCCACATCAAACCAGAATACTGGTTCTCAGACACTGCATTCACTGTTTTAACTAGAATACAGGTAGTCGACAAGCGACTACGTGTATTCGCCAAAATCAGAGTAGGACAGGTGAAGTGAGGCATGGTTTGAGTGGCAGGGGAAATAGTTACATGTGTTACATATTCTGCCACATAAACATGATTGTAGGTGTTATTTGAACGAGAAACTATCCAAGATGTATACACATGCAAAATTTCAGGTGGAAAAGTCAAACCACTGCAGAGATATGAGTGATTATAACCCAAGGCAGACAAACAGATGGACGCTGTGCAAATATTGCTGCAGGTGGCGCCACCATTTTTGTGTATGTTCTAAAACTATCAAAGGGCTACATTTGTGTAAAATATTTTTCCTGATTGGTCGAACGAGTCTGGAGATATAAGCATGGTGAATTAGTCAAACCACTGCAGAGATATGAGTGATTTTAACCCAAGGCAGACAAATAGATGGACACTGTGCAAAAATGGCTGCAGGTGGCGCCAACTTTTTTTGTGTATGTTATATAAAGCTATCCAAGGGCTACATTTGTGAAAAAATTTTTCCTGATCGGTCAAATGGTTCCCTAGATATGTGGGTTTATGTGGGGAAACAGACGCACAAACGGACGCTGGGCAGAGAAGAAAGGTCAGAGGTCAAGGCCATTTGGTTAGGCACCAGTTCACATGTGACCCAATAATTTGTGTATGTTTCGGAAAAAATCCGTCCAGTAGTCTCAGAGGAGTTCTCCAGAAACAAAAGCGGCAGCGGCAGAACCCAGTCAAAAACATAGTATCCGCATAACTTTGTTTTGGCGGATACAATAAAATCAAATTGCCTAACAGGCTTATATAGCCTAATACTAGCAATAGTAATATGACAGATTGCATGTGCCTGTGCCATCATGTAGGGAACACAAAAATTGTCATAACTTATTTATAGGTAGGCTAGCATCTATAATTTTTAGTGAACCACAGAATACCTGAATTAATATTTAACATGTGCAACTTATGTCCATGTTAAATAAGTCATTCCTCATGCTTCTTTTGTAGGCCACAATTACATTTTCCACTTCAGCAGACATGTCTGTACATACAGACCTGTGTTCATAAAAAATTAAAAGCTTTATGTTAACGGTGAACGTGTACACTGCATGAAAAGGAATAATTCATCAAAATGCAGGATCCTCACATCCAGAAAAACATCAGAACCAACACGTAGTTTCCCAATGAACAAAAGCGAACATGTAAATATGGAAAATTTAATTTGGAAATGCACCGTACTGGTGAGTGTAATAAAGGTGTCACACAGCTGACCTCCTGGCTATATACACGTACTGTAGATCTTGTTTGGACAACCCACATTGACCCTTTCTAGCTGTCCATAAAGCTACTGCATTGAATAAATAATGATTAAGTTACCGACTTACCGTGGTGTCATGGATATATTTCCTCCACGGTATATAAGAGACAGTGAGGAAATCCCAGATTTTGTTTATTAGGGTTTGACATTTTAAATGGCATGATGGCACAATTTTACACTGTATTTCTGTTTTTGAGCACATTTTAAATAAAGAAGTAGATATCTAGGGGGCCTTTATAATTTGAAACCAATCAGCCCCTGTTGTGACAACCCACCCCTAGTGTGTTATTAAAAGATATTAGTGTCCCACAACCAAACAAGCTGAAGTCAAATTATATTTGTAAATCACATCTGATGACTCCTGTCTGATCAATAGGCTGCGTTTACAATACCGTTATATCAACTGCTTATAACTGCACATGCCTCTGTGTGGGGTCTTTCTAGACCTTGGGGAAATTGATAAAGAATGCTCTTGTTTTTCGGATCCAGATACTTAACAAGAAGATTTGTATTGATATCAAATTGCTTTTGTTTGTCAGACATTTTCCATACTAAGTTTCCATTTATTTTCAATGAGCTAGTTTAAATAAACTGGCAGTTTTACACTTTTTTTTCCTTTTTTTAAAAGGATAGGTCCATGGTGGCACTGTCAACCGCATGAGGGTGAAGGGTGTCCATATGATAAGAATGATATATTATTATTAAGCCTTCTTGATTTCAAGTATTATATGCATGGGGTTAGCTCTAATCCAGAAGTCATAACCTGTCATTAAGATATTTGAGCGAATCTCTGAGGTTCTATAACCATATCTCACCATTATGCCATTGAGGCACCTATGAGGTTCCAACCGGGGACCTTCAGCTCTAAAGTCCAACGCCTTAACTGGGCGACGTTTTATGTCCTATGTTTTATCTAGCAATGTGTAATGCATCAAATAAATTATTAACCTCCAAATCTATTTGCTTTATTTTTGTTTGTTTGCATTTACCACTCTGAAGTCCTCTTTTAGCTTTCAAATTTGACTGAGCATTTGGTCATATTGAAGCTGTTTATTGTGTTAGCTCCCTAGCTCTACTTTAAACTTTCACTGGTTGACCACTCCACTCTTTTTTTCCCTTTTTAAAATATTATTTTTGTTCAAGAAAACCACCTCAATGTTTTAATACTAGCTTTAATAATGTAAAAGTATGAACATCTGCTTCAGTTCAGTGATTCTGGTTTCAGACTGCCTGGCATGGCAGAAGTACACTCTTCCTCTTATGTTAGTCCTGGTGTTAACCAGGCCCGGTGACTAACTAGTGATGTGGGTGTGCCCTGGGTGTGTATTAATGATCCCCTTCACTGGGTCATACCACCATGGAACCCCTGAAATGCACACTTGTGAGTGAAACCACTGGCTGTAGGCTACAACCTTATCATTAAGCCTGCTGAGTGCTCACCCTGGGTAGGGGCTGACTGTGAAAAATCTCATCACCTCGGCTGAGAATGGAGCTTTGAGTCTGGTGGTCTACCCGGATACCAGCCACTCCATCCACCAGGAAGGGTTTGCATGGCACACACACACACACACACACACACACACACACACACACACACACATATATATATATATATTTATATATCTTACAGCCAGTAAAGAGCAACTTATCAAGACTGCAAGAATTTATTAAGATATCATTAACACAGCACCAAACTTCTTTGCAGCTGACTTCAACATGACGATGGAACAACATAGGTTACTCACTATAAACACTAATGGTACCCATGAATATTTAAGGTACCTTCCCCGTCAGTAGCATTCTGCAAAAATGTTCAAACTTGTTTTAATGATATTTTGTGGGGGAGTGGACCATGGAGCAAAATTATTTAATTTTGTGGCAAAACTGTTAATTTTTATTTGTAAAACACATGATACAGCAGGCAATAAGGGGTGAGACTGGATGGATCTTGATCAAGATCCCCAAACAAATTGCACTGATCTGTCCCAAAATAAAAATGTTTCCTCTTTTGCCCAATGCTCACAAATGATATTGCTCATACACACACAAACATGGCTGATAAAATAACCCCCAGTCGCCTTCTTTAGTGAAGGTACAGTGACAGTGTGCTGCACTTGTTTCAAAATTCATTCCATGTAATTACAAAGTAAACTGTCATAAGAGTTAAATATGGAAAACCTATTCCTTTAATAATGGTACATTTAGAAGCATAAAACGAGAAGAAATACGAGGTAACATTTCTGGTTAAACATTTGGTTACCAATAATAATGGATAATAAAAGGGTTTAAACAGTTAATTTTTTCTACCACTTACTTTCATCATCCGTCTGTAGATAATCTTGCTCCAGTTTCTCTATGAAGTTTGGTTTATTTTCCGGGTAAATGGCACACTGAAATTAGTAAAAGAGGTTCCATATACACATAACTTATACAAGCAGTGAGAACATATCTAAATCTACATTTTTCATGATTACATAATCATATGTATACTAGTATATTTTACACTGAAGAAAAACATCAAGTGCTGTGAATTCCCGACAGACTGTTTCACTGGATGCGACCCGATCCTCAGGTGAATTTTATGAGACTGAAGCTAAGGGCATGGTTTGAAAAGCAGAGACTTTAGGAGATTACAAGATTATGCTTTGTGCATATCAGGGGGGGGGTGGAGAGCAAGTGAAAGACTGACACTGATCAGGACTATTGTACTCGGGGGCACAATAGGATTAGTCAGGGTACACCTGCAAAACTGGGACATAATTGGGAGGGAGGTTTGTTGTTTATTTATTTATTATTTATTACAAAGATAATTTTACCAGGATGCCCATTCAGCATAGTATGCTGATTTTAAATATGCAGTCCATCCAAGCGGTGATCTTTACGTGTGCTTTGTTTACATTGCCTGTGCTCCGCCATGCCACCTGCTGCTAAAACTTGAAAGTAACATGACCGATTGTTTATCTGTAAATATTAATGCGACCCCTAGTTTAAAACCCATTCCTGTGTACACAGTTGTATCTATATGCTCAATGACCGTTGAAACAAATTTCCTGACATCTGTAGGCAATGACCTCACTTCGATGGATGTCAACATGGTTTGCTGTGTTTAGGAACTCGCGATTGAGTGACGTCACAAGTGCAAGTGAACCCAGACAGCGCAGGTGCCGATGCGGCGGATTGGGCCCGCTTGACAATTCACAGAAACAGCACTAGAAAAACAGGAAGTTTTATTTTGAATTTGACAGTACTTTGGAAAATAAATCTTGAAAGCTTCCTTCTTCCATTAACATATAGAATATTAAGAAATTTGTTACGGCAAACTTTTCTGTCACATCTGAAATGGGTGCTGTCAGTGACTGTCAAGCGGAAGCCATATCCATGAATTCTTCAGTTATCTTTGCTAATCTCACTTTTCAATCGAAATTAAGTAATTATTTGGCTGAATTTGTGTAAAATGTGAGACATTAGTCAAGGAAATATACACAGCTTTATTTTGACAGAATAATAACGCTTGTATAAAAATTATTGACGGTCGGATTGATGAACTAAACCAGTAGATTGCGTGCGTGTTATTCAAACACCAAAGCTCATTTATATATGTTAATGAATGTTGCGTGGATCGACTGTACATTTGATCCCCCCTAGAGCCATCATGTAAAAACCAACATTGGCAGAAAATTCATGAAACTAGTTGAAAAACAATTCCCAAGACATCACAGGTACCACAAGCTATTCACCAGGAACAATTTGAAAACTAGAATACATATAGTCGACGAGCAACTAAGTGTATCCACCAAATTCAGAGTGAGACGGACGAAGTGAGGAATGAATTGAGTGGCAAGGGGAAATATAATGAGGTGTGTTGCATATTAGCATGGATGTCTGAAGCCGAAATGTGTATGTAGGTTGCGCCACCTACCACAAAATCCAGAAAGTTGTCCAAGTTGTATACATAAGCAAAATTTTAGGCAAATAAGTCAAACCACTACTTGTATATAAGTGATTTTATCCCACAGCAGCTAACCAGAAGGACGCTGTGCAAAAATGGTTGCAGGTGGCGCCACTAATTTTGTGTATGATTAAGAACTATGTGACATCTATACACATACAAAATTTTCAGGGGGATATGTCAAACCAGTCCTGAGATATAATCCTGGATGTCTGCAGCATTAACATAAATGTAGTTGGCGCCACCTGCCACAAAATCCAGAAAGCTATCAAAGATGTATAAACCTGCAAAATTTTAGGCAAATCAGTCAAACCACTGCCGAGATATGAGTGATTTTAGCCCACCGCAGACAAACAGACAGACGTTTTGCAAAAATGGTTGAAGGTGGCGCCTCCAGTTTTGTGTATAATAAAGAGCTGTGTGAAATCTATACACATGCAAAATTTCAAAAGGATATGTCAAACCAGTCCTGAGATATAAACCTGGATGTCTGCAGCATATACATAAATGTAGGTGGCACCACCTGCCACAAAATCCAGAAAGCTATCAAAGATGTATATACCTGCAAAATTTTAGGCAAATTAGTCAAACCACTGTCGAGATATGAGTGATTTTATCCCATGGCAGACAAACAGATGGACGCTGTGCAAAAATGGTTGCAGGTGCATCAACAGTTTTGCGTATGATAAAGAGCTAGGTGGATCTAAATACATGCAAAATTTTGGCCGAATCAGTCAAATGGTTCCTGAGATATGAGCTTCGATGTCTGCAGCATAAACATGAATGTAGGTGATGCCACCAGTCGTAAAATCAAACAAGTGACCCATGGGTCATGACGCTCAGCTGACTGGGAAGAGATTCACAAAAGGAAATTTTATCATCTGAATGGTAGTATATACCCATTCAACTGAAGCATCAAACAGATTTACCAACAGGCCAAGATTGTGTCTGCATTTATATATATATTTCAAAAATAAAGAAAAAATGCAACAACTTAACAAAAATAGAGGTGGCCCACCCAGTCTGCAGAAGCTGATGGAACACCTCATGATCAATATGTATGCGAAAAATCATGACCATCAGTGTTATAGTTATTGAGATACTGCAGTTTTTGTATTAAATTTTTCATTATTCTGGGGGGGTATTTTGGAGCCATACAGCTTAAAGGATATGGGTAACAGAGACCTAATTTCAGGTTTCCATGGAGACTTTTCATGGGTCTCCCTGTGTGTCAAGAATGAAGATTCTAGGTCCAGTTGTTATGATTTGTGCCCTGTTACACGTGTTCATATCTTTAAAGGCCTCAATAATAGAGAA
Source organism: Sipunculus nudus (assembly GCA_026874595.1). Classification (NCBI taxonomy): domain Eukaryota; kingdom Metazoa; phylum Annelida; class Sipuncula; order Golfingiida; family Sipunculidae; genus Sipunculus; species Sipunculus nudus. The sequence continues at coordinate 26,755,566 of CM049315.1, forward strand.
AAAAGTGTAAACAAGGGACCTATGGGTCACTGTGCTCAGCTGACATTAACCTTGAAGGTAAAAATCTAAAATAATATCAAATGGAGATAAAGTGTAAGAGGAAGAGGTAATAAAGGCCATGGTTGGTTTATATGATTGGTTTGTATTGATGAGCAAGAAATTGTTGCAAAAAATATTTTGTGACCTGACCATGTGTTTCCTAATGTTAAAACTAAAGCATGTGAGCAGTTTGTGTACAAATGATCTGTACTATTACCATGATCATTAGTTGTTTTTTCGATTAACTGTTGACATTTCAGTAGTTTACACATTTGTTCAATTGGATCTATTTTTTGTATAATATATATTTTTTAAATATATATGTATTTTTTTAATGAAATGTATACAGTTGAAATAGAGCTAATAAACAACATAAAACAGGGCAAACAAAGCCTGATCTCAAATTCTGCTGAGGCAGGAAAATAATGAACAAATGTTTGTATTAAATCCTCATTTTTTTATCACATCAATTATTTTCTAATTTAAGTTTATATTTCTATACATTTCCAATTTAACATATATATCTGAATATAAAAGTTGATTCATAATTCTCAACTGCATCATCATAAATCTCAATCTTGTCAGATAACACCACATCATGCATACAAATGTTTATTTATTTTTTACCACAAAAATATATCTTTTAAATCTGCAAAACAATGTATCTAAAAATAATACTTGATTTAGATTTCACAATTTTTAATTGTGTCTTTATTTATCCATAATGTGCTTCATATTTTATAATAATTTAAGCATACTGATGGGTTCAATTATATTTGTTAAAATCATTAAAAAAAAATTGATTTCTTTAAAAATGCTACATTACACAACATTGCATCTTCTTGATTACACCTTGAATTATCTTTTCAAGGAAAGTTTTTGCATATCGGAGTGGAAACAGCATTACAATTAAGGAGATACAGTGAAAACAAATAGTGCATAACACATGGTGGGTTGGGGGTGATATGAGAATAACTGTACACCTGTCACAGCAGGGGATCTCCCCCAGTGACTGTAATAAATCAGAAACCCTGGCATAGCTGACTTCTAGTGACCTGGAGTGGGACCCTGTATCTGTAATCAAAGCAAGTCACTACAGAAAAAAATCAATAACTAGCTTAATTTTCAAGCTTTTATTTTCAAATTTCAGATTTAGACAAACTAAATATTTATGTTTACATGCTGTGAAAATCAAATCAATGGTGCGTACAGGAAAAAAACGTGCCATGGTCAAAGTTGGGCAAAATTTAAGGTACTGATTTTTTTTTTAAGCTAATAACTTAAAAAATTTACAAAATTCAGATCTAATTTTCGGTAAACAATTGAATCTTAATTAAACATAGTTATATACTTGAGAAAATAGACTCTAGTTTCAAAATTTTTCATGTTAAGTGAGTTATTATTTTTCCTGATTTTTTACAAAGTCCATTATGTTTGGGCCCATAACTTGAAGAATTTATACTTTACAGACTTAATTTCTTGCATGTACATAGGAACTATTTAGAGGAATATTTATGGTAAATATGAGGAAAAACAGATGAGTGGTTTTGATATTAGGCAGTCCTGAAGTGTGAAAATAGGATTTTAATAAAAAATTGAGGTTTTTCCTTAATTTCTTAAAGGAATAAAGTCGCAAAGACCCAGTTTTCGGCTTGGTAGGAGATCTTGGGGACATCTAACATTATGCTTAATTTTGGATTCCTAGGTCTTACGGTTTCAAAACGTGCCACATCTACGGATGGACGGACGGACGGACGGACGGACAGACGGACGGACGACGGACAATGGACCACGACTATAGCTCAGATGACTTATAGTCAGCTGAGCTAAAAAAAAACTGAACAAATACAGGTGGTGCCACCAGTCTGCAGAAACTGATGAAACACTCCATGATCAATATCCATGCAAACAATTATGGTGATCTCTGCATTAGTTGTTCAGATACTTCAGCTTTTGTATCAAATTTTCCATTATTCTGAGCTGTACTTTGGAGTGCTATAGCTCAAAGGATATGGGTAACAGAGACCTAATTTCAGGTTTCCATGGAGACTTTTCATAGGTCTCTCACTGTGTCAAGAATGACGATTCTTGGTCCAGTCCATACAATTTGTGCCTTGTTAACAGTTGTTCACATTTTTAAAGGTCTCAAAAATAAAGAAAACAATTCGTAAAGAATCGAAAAATGTATGCCAAAAATCATGACCATCAGTGATGTAGTTAATGAGATATTGAAGTTTTTGTATTAAATTTTTTACTTTTCTGGGGGGTACTTTGGGGCTCCATAGCTCAAAGGATATGGGTAACAGAGACCTAATTTCTGGTTTCCATGGAGACTTTTCATAGGTCTCTCAGTGTATCGAGAATGAAGAGTCTAGGTCCAGTTGTTAAGATTTGTGCCACGTTAACAGATGACAGCATCCTTAAAGGTCTCAAAAATAGAGGAAAAAATTGTTAAAAATCAAACAATACAGGTGGCGCCACCAGTCTGCAGTAACTCATGGTCAAAATGTATGCCAAAAATCATGACCATCAGTGATGTATTTAATGAGATACTGAAGTTTTTGTATGAAATTTTTTACTATTCTGGGGGGTACTTTAGGGCCCCATAGCTCGAAGGATATGGGTAACAGAGACCTCATTTCTAGTTTCCAAGGAGATTTTTCATGGACCTCTCAGAATGTCAAGTTACAAGTTTCTAGATCCAGCGGTTACGATTTGTGCCAGGTTAACGGACGGACAGACAGACGGACGACAGACAAAGGGTGATCGCTATAGCTCAGATGACTTACAGTCAGCTGAGCTAAAAAGCTGTCCAGGATGTATACACAGGCAAAATTTCAGGTGGATAAATCTAACCAATGAGAGATATGAGTGTTTTTATCCCAAGGCAGATGAACAGATGGATGCTGTGCAAAAATGGTTGCAGGTGGCACCACCATTTATAGTGTATGTTATAAAGCTATCCAAGGGCTATATTTGTGCAAAACTTTTGGACTGATTGGTAAAACAGTTCCCCAGATATGTGGGTTTATGTGTGGAAAAAGACGCACTAATGGACCCTGGGCAGAGAGGAAAGGTCAGAGGTCAACCAAAAATGAGGGCGCAGCAGTTCACATGTTTCCTGATCATAATTCCGAATTTTAAAAAATTCTGCCATGTGGTTAAGGAGGAGTCTTCCTGAAACCTATGCAGCGTTGGCGTCGGACTGAAAACATAGTATCCGCAAAACTCTGTTTTGGCAGATACAATTTAACTAATGGTCAATTACATATGATGTAAAATCAGTTTTATTTATGACACGAGTATAGTGCCTCAAAATCAGGCACTGAGTACTTAATCTGGCATTGCTCACAGAATGCACTGTTTTGTAGTTGTGTCAGGCCCACAAATGCAAAATTACAAACATGGCTGGCAGGGCACAGTACAGTTAATCTGGTCTAAATGGAAATCACAAATTAAAACTGTCAGACATTGAAAGTTATCCACTGATTCCATCATTTACTTGTGAATACACAACCCAGTAGGCATTTATATAGGGCTGGTTAGCCTAACCTGAGTCGTGGAACAAGCTATACAGAGGAATGCACTGTAGTGGTCTTCCATCATATAGCATTCATATCATGGTAAACAGCCCATATTCTTAACATTAGGCTATGAATGATGAATTAACACATTAGAATACATGTGAACTCACAAACCAAAATGAAACTCCATCTGTCTTTAGTAATAGGTCATTTCCTGTATCACTTACAAGTTGGCTGCTGTCCAGTCACCTGTGTGAGCCATGCTTGTATTCATGTGATCATAAATGTAAAAAAAAAAGTGCAGAGGGATTAACCAATATGCTGAGTTAAAATGGAATTTTTCTAACTCACAGTGGGTGTTGTTAGAAAGTATACTAAAACAAGATAACAATTGGTCTGGTTTATGTCAAGTTACAGTGTACTTGAGGGCCATGAAGCATTGTCAAAAATATTTGCATCCTCATAATGCATTAACGTTAAGTCCTTGTTGAAGGATGTAAAGGCACTCTGACAGCCAGTGGGCTGGTCGTAGACTAATGTCAGAAGGCCAATATGGTCCTATCCCATGATACACTTGCATCAGGAAACATCTTAAAATATGAGTGTAATATCAGCAATTTGCTAATTGATGTTTTACAAGTTTACGGTTCAAGTATTTAACACAAGCTCTATTCATTTTCTCTGACTTCAACACTGATATCTAATATATTCCAAAATCATGGACCACACAGAATGAAGTGTTTGGGAACCATGACACCATTCACTTACCCCAAGGAGTGGCATCTGTAATTTCATTACTTCAGCTTCTTTGCAGAGTCTCCGGAATGGTACATGTAGTTTAACAAAGACGTTATTTCCGATGACGTCCTTCTGCATCTCGACCCTCTGTTCTCTAAGCGCTTCCTCAAACTTCTCCCGCAGCTCCAGCTTTCTGTCACTTAACTGTTTCTTGTATGTGTTTGTAGAGTCTTCATCCATGTATCTGAGTGGGTGTATTAATACATAGTCGATCCTCTTTAACACTTCCTGAGGGTATGGAAATTCTGACTTTTTCCTTCTCAAGGCCCTAGTCAGCTGGTTTGTAACTGATAAGAGTGGTCTGTCACTGCCGGCACTCTCCACATCAGACCCTGATGCATCTTGACCAAATGGAGGTAGACGAGTACCAGATTCATTGAAATCTTCTCCCAGAAGCATTTTGTCATTCCTTTGTGATGCCATCTTACCAACCTGGAAAAGGAAAGGGATTTATTCTGGGGACATAAAATTTTTGACACTAATGATAACAGTCTTAGTATTGTAAAACTGTTTTGCTGTGATAAGCTTTGAAATCCATAATTAAATCAATTTTAACACCAAAGATATATACAATATTGGAATCCTCAGAATATTCTCTATTTGATCTGATATATAAATATATATATATATGTATATATATATATATATAAATATATATATAAATATATATATAAATATATATATATATATATATATATATATATTTCAAAAATGTTTTCATTGTAATGTTGAAGATTTTAAAGTTTATGGTTAAATCTTATTTTTACACAAACAAGAAATATTCCACATCTATCCATAACTTCAAGCTTGCATTTAACAATAACATTATCTTAAAACAGTGATGAAGTCGAGTCCACACCATTCAATTCCAAGTGCAAGACTGAGTCCAGGCCACTCAGAGACAAAGTCTAAGCCAGAGTCTTTGAGGTTCGAGTCCAAGTTCACCTTTTTCGTTTCAAAGTCATTTGGCACCCAAGTCAAAGTATAAGTAAAAAAAAAAGTCCTTAAAAAAGCAATTCAAAATGGAAATTTCAGACTATCATGCACAGTTCTATCATTAAATTAGTTCACACATGCTTTTACTATAATGGTTAATGACATTTACAGCTCTTGATGCTTAGCAAAGTAACATTCTGTTAGTAGTTCCCCAATTTACATAAGTCTTCACAGTATGTGAGAGTTTCTTTTCTTTTGGACTCGATCGAGATGACTCAGTATGATCTCTCATGTCCTTACCTCTGAGTCCTAGTACAAGTCTGAGTCCAGGACCCTCAAGTCCAAGTCCCTAAAAAAGTGGACTCATAAGTGCAGTCTTAAGTCCAAGTCAAGGCTCCAGTTCTACATCACTGTCTTTAAATATACATGCAGGGTTGGGTTTTAGGCTGCCCAAAACCTGTTTTCGGCAGGACAGAGCCTAAAACCTGCCTTTAACTGCCTAAAATAGGTTATAACCTGCCTAAAACTGCCTTGAACTACCTAAAACCTTACTTACCCTTACCTATGTCTTGCAGTTTAACTATGTTTTATTGTTACACAGCTAAATGCATTACAGAAATATGCTCAACAAATTAAAAGTGAGGAAAACTTTATTCAAACTAAACAAATAAACCATGATACAAACAAAAGCAACAATTGAATACAACACTGCTTCAGGTTTTCCAAATGACAGTTTAGCTTGTATCCCAAAATCATATTCTGAGGTCTCCTACCTCCATTACTGCCAATTTATAAATGAATGCTAATACAATAAGCTTAACCAGACTCTTTGATTGGCTTTTTGATCACAATGGATTAAATTTTGTGATATATGTGAAAGAAGTTTTTCCCCAATTCAAAAAGTTGTTCCATTTACACTGATGAATAGTCCTTTATACTGTAGTCTCACTAACATATTGTGTATGTTTTAAATACGTGTAGCTTCAAATGGCAAAAAGCAAAAGATTGATTTTATAAATAAAAAAAACATCTTTTATGCTTGCCTTAAACTAAAATATGATATCTTTTGCATTATCTGATAATGAACAAGATTTCCACTAGTTGTTTATGTCCTTAGCTAGGTCATCCATTGTCAAATTTTTAGATTTTGTGCACATACTTATTGTCTATATAATGATGGAAATGCTCTGTTAACTGTATGATTAGATTGTGAAAATGAACCCCCATGAAACACTATAATTAGTATAAAACTGAAAAATGCTAAAATATATTGCAGTGAATATGTTGCAAACCACAGAATATTCATAATAACTTTTGGGCCATGTTCATTCTAAAGGCCTGAGAAACCAACATGTCATGGTCAGGGGCCCTGACTGCATCACTCAGTAAAAAGTTTGACTCATGAACAGTTTTTAGGGCAAGGGCTGTGATTTCATCACCCTAGTTATGTATGAAAGTTCACATGAACATCTACTTTTACACAGTATTAGGACTTATGACCATTGGGTCTTATCACCCCATTACCCTGATAAATAGTAATTAACAGGTCTAATCAAGCATGCCTACCCCCCCCCCCCCCCCCCGCGATACACATAGTTACAGGAGGTATACTTGAGGCTCTATTACATCATTTCAGGTAGCAGATCACTCATTAGGAAACCCATAGGGTCCTGATAATAACTTAACATTGGCCAATGAAACCATGTACCAAACAAACATGGTCTCATGCTCAAGAAACCTATACAGGCTCTCAACAGTCAACAGGAAATCATGCATTACTTGTAATACCTGATACCTTCCAGAAAACCAGCAAAGCCTTGTGACTGCATCACCCCAGCCAGTTTGGTAGTTTTATAGATCTTAAAGTCAAAAATTCAAACAAATATAGGTTTTAGGCACTTTTGGTGCCTAAAACCTGCCCAAAACCTGTTTTAGGCGGGGCAGTTTTAACCAGGTTAAAACCTATGGTTAAAACCTTCCTGCCTAAAACTTGCCAACCCTGTATACATGTATACAAATATCCCAAGGCATTTTTTTATTGTACATATATCATCTTTCCTTCTTAGATTTGAATTTTACACATTTGGTGGTTTGACAAATAGCAGTGTATGAAAATGGCCTGTCTGTATTTGAAATGTGAATGCAGGTGACACTGACAGTTCTGTAAAATTAATACATAGTATGCTCTATGTTCACCCACTTCTGCAACTGAAATTAAAACAGGATTTTACAGATAACTGTCAAGTCTTCATGTGTCAAACTCATGAGGAGGCTGAAATTAAGATCCTACTGGTAATTTGGTCATCAGGCCTTGGGCCTATCTATAAACATGGGCAGGTGTATCAAGACCTGACACCCCTGGTTACTCTCCCAGGTGTAAGTCAATTATCCACATCAATAGGCAAGGAAAGGATGTGTAATGTTGGTTTTATCAAGGCATGTATTACACGTGGTTTTGTGTACACCCTATATGGAGTTGCCAAGTAAATAAATTATACTTTTAGTTTTACTTAAAGGGACCCATTCACATACCTTTTGAAAAAGAATTCATGTGATTTTTTTTGTTTCTTCATTGTAAACATTAATGATCAAAGGGTAAATTTGGTTATGAAGAAATCTTGTAATGCCTATGTAAAGGATGTATGAACTTGTTTATCAACAACATGTTTGTAAACGAAGCCATGCTGACAAATGGAAAAAACATGTAACCTAAGGTGGTAGCCTGCATATTTGCCGAGGTAGACAGGTCTACTGATGCCAAACACCATATGCAAAGCTCTGGCTTGCTGCAAAATGCCTTTGTTGAATATGTTTTGATTATTTTTGCAGGCCCCCACATATAATAAACATGTTGTATAAATTAAATTAGCAGCCTGTGTGTGGTGGTATCCACGTTTTCTGGCCTATTTCTTTTATAAAAGCACTAAGGGTTTACCTTGTTAATCTCAACCTTGTAGAGGCAAGGTGGATACAAAAATCACCTATTACTATATATATAAGTTCACAAATTTTCTGGAAAATTACCATTTTGTGATTTAAGATGATACTAATTAAGACCTTTAGAAAAGAACAATGGGGTATCTAGATATCTTAATAATATCAATCTTGCCACAGGAGCTTGAATCCCTATAATCATGATAATTATGGTTAGGAAAATAAAGTACTCTGACCAGATTCCAGACTTGTGGGTGGGTTTGCCATCCCATCCCATCCCCCCCCCCCCCCCCCCCATAAAAGAAAGGCTTGAAACATCACCTAATTGCGTTAGGCAATAATACAGAAACCTTCAGTTTCAGTACATTAAATCCAGTTTACTTGTAATTTCTAGACAAAAACCTGGATTTTTATCTGTGCTACAGGTTATGCTACAAGAGCCAAGCACGTGTGGATAGAAATAAAGACTATTTTTTACTGGTAAAGGAGCGTGAACTTTAGAATGCCTTGATCACAAGCTACTTGGCATGTAGCCATTCCAAACAATGAAGGATGCTTAATTCTGATTTGTCATTGGTTAATAACTTCAAAATAAAATTGATAACTTTCATTATACTGAAACAAATAAACTGTGCTCTTATTCAAATGCAGATTATTAATGCAACAGTTAAAAATAGGACAATTACAGTAACTATGCACCCTTAAAATTCTTCATTTAAAAAAAATTAAATCTAGAGAGACAAATTAACATCAAATGGGATTTACTAGAGGTTCCATCACCCATGGAATGACTATGTTCCAATCAATGGGGCACTGTTAGCTGCCTTCCCTTTTCTTTGGGATTCAGAATTCGAATCAGAAAGGGAAGGGGGGTGAGGGATGTATTCAAGCCAGAATCCAGCCCAAAGATCTGGAATCCAGTCAGAATTCTTTACTATCCTAATGTATGCCCAGCCATAACATATTAACATGGTTTAAGGGATTAAAGGGCTTGTGATCTTACAATAAAGACTTATATTGTGAATTATGTTGGTGTGGGTAAGAAGATATTTTCGAAGATATGATTGGTTATGATAACATAAAATTAATAAGTGGTTTCATTCAAAATGTGCAAAGTTCTTAAATTACTAAAACAATGAAATTTATGGTTTTGTGTAGCTTGTAAATAATTTCTTGTTGCTGTACGGTATGTATGTGTATATTGTGCTATATTGTTCAGTTTTTTTTTCTTAGTACTCTGTATTTTTATGGTCAGACAGAGATGTGGTGCATTTTGTACAGTCAGAAAAAGTCTTTAACTGTGATCAGAATATGAATGTGAACATTGTGCTATACTGTTGTTGTTTTTTTTCTTAGTACCCTGTATTGTTATGGTCAGCCATAGTTGTGGTGTATTTTGTACAGTCAGTGAAAGTCTTTTAAAACTGTAATCACAATATTTACTACTGTTTATTTTTTTTATTAAAACCTACAACCAAGTTGATTCATTAGCTTAAAGGTGCAGTCATTATCAATGATGAGTTTTTTTATCTATCCATAAATTTAGGTAAAAATATAATTTATTTATTATAATACATATTTCATTCAGCACCTGTAAATTAAATACAACTAAATGGTTTTGTTATGGTTTGCACAATAAACTGTTGAAACATTAGCGTCTTGAGTTTTTGTCTTAAGATCTGTCAGAGTCTGCTGGTGTCTCAGACAGGTGTTATAATTTGCGCAACGCATTCACTTGACAGCAAGTCCACATTGTGCGCCCTTAAAATGCTTAATTATGACATAACTTACGTACAGATTATTAACTATTTCGGTCATTTAACAGTGATTATATATGTTAAAAATAATATAGTTGCTGATTTTAGGTGATTTTAACGTGTACGTATCATTGCAAATAAAAACTCTTCACAAATTCTTTGCAGATTCTTTCTCCGCGTTATCGGCAGACCCTTACATAGATATGAAATCTAAGTTAAAAAGGATACAGGATACGATATTACCCATTCAATACTGCAACACTGAGTTGAAGATAATAAAATCAGATTGTATAACCAGCCAGATCGCTCCGTTAGCCGCATAGCGTCAACTTAGTCCATACATAGACCTCTATGTCCTATGATACTTCTGCTGGACGGACATTACGTAATGTCCGTCCAGCAGATGTATCATAGGACATAGAGGTTCATGTATGGACTAGCGTCAATAAAACTACCATCCCGACATACCGAAGTCAAAATGTGAACTCTCGAAAGTCAGACACGTCTGATCAGTGGCCATGCCTGAATGCAGTGCCACTGCCAGTGTGGATAACGTGAGATACTGAGTCGGTGGTTGAGATATTATAGGAATGTCAAGCTGTGTGGGGTATTCTTACCTGAATGGAAGACCTGTAATATTACTGTGCAGAATTTTTCATGATTTGCATAGTCGTGAGATTATGTACGGGCCAACCTGTGATGACCCGTGGCGTGCACTGAAGCCAAGTTAATTGGCAGCAAGTCAAATATGGCCGCCACGATGTTTTGATCACATGTTATAAATATGACCGTTGTCAAGTTAAAGGTCAAAGGTCAGCTCACCTGAAACCCAATAAAAACGCAGCCCGGTGTGACGCATGAACTAGCATATTTCTTCGCAAACCACCACAAAAATTATTTTCACACTATACCATATATATAAATATGTATATATATACATTTTGTAATATGTTGTAATATTAAACTGTATTGGAGCAAATATATAGAACTCGGGCTACATTTAATTTTAAAGGTGTGTTTTGATAACTAAAACGACCGGAAGGTGGCAGCCCAAAACAAAACTTTAACAACAACAAAAAAAAAAAAAAAACACCATCACCTGGACATGTACATGGGGACTGGTCATGAGCGAGAAGTTGGCTCGATCATGGTTCATTTTTCATTTTTTTAAACAAGTTTATTTACAAGAAAAAAGTACAAACAAACCATACAAACATAGATATACATATACACGACTACATGAAAAACATTACAATACACAAACATGTAAACAGACATATTACTGGCTATAATTAATCATTTGAGAGTCATGTTTCGCCAGATCTTTACCAACCTATCATTTCTTAGCAATATTAAAACTAGAAAGATCAGAATCCCCAAAAAGAAACCCACAACACAGCATCAAAGAATTAGTCTCATATTAATCAATTAAAATACTGTAAATTTGTCTTCTTGTAGCACCTACAATTATATATTTTTTGGTTGCTTATGCGAGCATTTTTATCCGGTCATGTTCACTAATATTAAAGAGAATTTTTTTGCTGGATAAAAATTCATAATAGAACTCTAGACTTTTGTTCACTTAGTATACTTTGAATATCTGACCACAGTGTAGCTGTTAAGGAACATTCCCAAAATAAATGAACTAGAGTTTCCTCTTACTTTTTACAAAAAGTACACCTACTTGAATTAATAATATTTAACTTGTAAAGAAATGGATTCAAAGTCAACCTACGTAGCTTTGCTGATATTTTGGTTGCATATACATGTATCTTGTAAACACATCCATATCTGTAATTGTGATAAAATCATCTTTCCATCGTTTAATTGAATTTCTTGAGCAACTATATATGTTCATTCACAAGTTGATCATATATATAAATTTTGCTCCTTTCTTATTTCCTTTCACAGTATTTAGAAGTTTATGTAAATTTCTAGGTGATGTTATTTCTTTGTTCTTATTCAATATCATTTGTTTCCACCTTTGTAGAATAGCTTGAAATAAACTTAAATAATTAATAAAAATTATTTTGACCTCATACTAACTAATAAATTCTTTATGACTCATATTATTATTTGTACCTTGTACCATTTTAACTAAATCTGTTATAAATATAATTCCTTTTCTGAAAATTATCTGTAAAATAAAACGTTATCATTAATTTTTATATGAGATTTAAACCATATACACTGTGACATAAACTCTTTATAAGTTTCTGGATCATAGAAACTGTAATTGCACCATTTTTGCATAATTAAAATCTTCAATCAAATATAATATGTTTTCTATACTTTTATGGTCTTCTTCAAATAATGTTGTGTCATCTGCATACTGTAAAATTTTATTTTTTTCGCCATATATTTTATACCTTTTATACACTTTTCTGACCTGTCTGCTAACGGTTATATTTCAACTCATATAATATTAATAAGTAGTGTGATATATAGGGCAACCCTGCCGCATCCCTCCTGATACAGGGGAAAATGTTGATATCCAACAGTTATTAACTTCACAATTTGTAATGTCGTTTTTCACAGTTTTTATCATTGAGATGAAATTGGAGTCAAAGTTCATGTGCCCGAGAATTGTGTACAGATAATTCCATTCTAAGAAATCAAAGGCCTTTTCAAAGTCTATTGCCATCAACAATGTGTTTATTTTTTTCATCCGCATAACTTCTTGCAGTTAGGATTCGTGATTACAAAACTCAAGCTTCAGAACCGAAACATGTTAACTAAAGATGACGGACGTCACTCACAATAATTTTTCTTTATCAAGAACTTTCTTTCTATAAACATCATCGAATTAAGTTGTCGAAAGACAAATTTATCACTCTTTGAGCTATTTAACTCGGGCTAACAGTCCACGTCACAGGAAAATGCAATGTAGAAAAGGATAATGAAAGTGAATAAGACCACACATTCAATTACTGAGGTTAGGAACAACTTTGTGTATACATTGCCAAAATGGAGCTCTTTCAGTTTCCTTAGAAAATGCATCCCCCGCGCGCGTTCGTACAGGTATATATGAGCAGATAGTTGACGAACATTTCATTTGTAAATTTTATATATCTTTTCATTTTATAGTATAAAATACATAATGTTCCTTTGCACAGGTAGTAAGAAATAGCCTAGGATATATATATACCGTTATATAAGACCACGAGTTTTAATCGCAGGTGCTTAAAATGGCAAAACTGGTTGTGAATGTGAAAAAAACTTGTGTTGTTTATTTTATAGCATTGTGTGCCTGTGTGTTTTGATGTAATTGTCGAGGGGATTTTCTACTTATATATATATATATATATATATATATGTTTATATATATATATATCCAGTCTGGTTGGTATTTGTTCAAAGTGGGTCATTTATCAAGACGCCACGCTATAGGACATTCTTGGAGATACGTTGAAGTTTTGGTTGCGTTAACTAAACTTATTACAAGGCTGACTAAACTTTTTCCACAGTCATTGAATATTTTATTAACAACAACTCTGTGCCGACCAGAGAGCCATCTGGTGGCGGTTGGGTGATTCGCATTGGAGGGTGACCTCAGCAGTATGGAAGTACAATCCCCAACAGTACCGTCAAAAAGGTGTATTGATTAAAAAAAACTGATATATCGGTGAATAACACCTTTGGATTAATGAATTAGCTCTACAGTTATATGATAAACTATTCAATCTGTAAGTGTTATGAATACAGGTTGAGCCAGGAGCCGAGTTAGCCACACAAATGCGACTGGCTTGGACGAAAAGATGGCTGACTTTAGTAGTAAGCCGAGTTTCGTGGCTCCACTCGGCTTGCAAAATGTCGGCTGGCTTAACTGACCTGAAAGCCTATTCATATGACGATGTAATCAAGTATCAAACTTATCTAAACAAGTTATCTATATTACGTGTGACAAATTGCATCCATTTTACATTTAACTATATATCTATAGTTTAATTGTGATTAAATATCGAATATGGTTTATCCTTGATGTTTCATAAGCCAACATTTTCGTACTTCAGCAATCACGGCGTTTTCGTATAGCGAAAATAAACAAAAAAAAAAAATTAAACATTTGTTACGGACATTTTCTTTGTAAATGATTTATCATTTAATATTTTTTCTTTCTCAAGCCAAACTGAGCTGCATATAAAATGGCTCACTTCAGCTTCATGAAACATCGGCGGCGTCTCCAGATAAACTCGGCTCGCTCGGCTTTATCTGAACTCGGCTGGCGGCGGGTCAAAATGGCGGCGGCACCGGGCTCTAATTACAGGATACAAAAGATTGGTTTTGTCAAATAGATTGATCAGATTTTTCTGAATGTAGTTTTCCTCGATCGGATGCGATGCCTTACTACTAGCATGGGACCAAGAGTTCCTTTCACGTTTCCATCAGCGCACCTAGTCCCGCGTGTTCTAGACCGGCCCCGCGTGTCGGAGGGAGACGCGTTTGAGACTGGTCCTGAGGATCCACAGTCACGCCTTGTGGTGGCCGAAACGGTTAGATCTACTGATCGATTTGCCTCGATATCATCCTCAATGGTACAACGTTCTCAGAAAAGGCCGGTTTCGTCGGACCCAGGTAGTCACCCGTCTGCATGCATGTCTGTTGTCGTCAGACATGACCATGACCATGTCCGTTACACCGCTCAGGCAATAACTAGGGTTTTTACGCCGTAGTTTTGCCTCTTCGGGTACCCCCCTCTTTGCACTGAGGTCGCCAGAACTGACACGCCAGCCAGCCAGGTCCGGCCCGCCCTCGCTGACCGCCCACCACCGGGGAATCCCCCAAGAAAACCCGGGAGCCTGAGCCTAGCAACCAGCCAGTAATGTCCGAGCGTCACCGGCCTACCCCTGGACTACCGTAAGTCCTGCCCTGAGCCTTGTCCCTTTCGACCAGGTACCGTGTTCGTTCGATCGGAGCCTTCTCGGGAGCCTTCACTGGTGCTTGTGCCATAATGCTTGGGCCTTGTCCCTGCTGGTCCTGACCGGACCCCCGGTTTTTACGTCTCGGAGCCTTGTCCCTGATCCTTTCGGGATCCCCTCAACTTTTATCCACCAAACGGCTGGCTCTTTAGGGCCTGGTTCCATACTGCCGGCAACAGGCTGGCCTACTCTTCTATCGAAAAACAGTATGGGGTCTTTTACGTGCCATCCCCTTCTGGACACGGGACCGCCATTTTACGTCCCCATCCGATGGACGGCCCGTATTTTACTTTTGCAGTCGGGCGCTGCAGAGCTCCGGAGCCTTTCTACCCCTCCCCCACTTTCTCTAGTGGGGTGATGATACTGGGGTTCCGCTTACCACTGATTTTTTGCCAGTCGAGTCACATTTTGAGGTCTTTATAGAACTTCTCTTGCTTCTTCTTTTCGACATAGCCTTTGCTCAACCTTAGAATGTGGTCTTTCACATATTCTATTTCTGCCTTCTCGTGAAGCACAGATACTCGGGTTCGAGGATGGAGTCTCAAGGCCGTCCTTAAGGCTCTGTTTTGAAGCCGTTGAAGTGTCTTAATGTGGTGCTCTTTGGCTGTGATCAGGGCTATGCAGCCGTACATCATAACCGGTCTGATCCAGGCTTTATAAAGATATATCAAACTTTGGAATGACATGCCCCCTGTCCCTGCTTTTAGCACTCTTAAGCAGTTTAGTCTCGCTTTGACCCTCTGTTCGATATCCTTTATATGAGCCGCCCATGTGAGTCTCTTATCAACCGTCAGCCCCAGGAATTTTACCTGGTCTGTGAATTGAATTGGTTCCCCGGCCAATTTCAGTTCTGGCGCTTTGCCGGCCTTACTGCCTTTCAGGTGCCTACCGAACTTGCAAGCCTGCGTTTTTGTCGCATTGACTCTTACCCGCCATTTGGCGCACCACGCGGTCACTTCATCTAGACCTGCCTGTAGCCTGGTTACTGCTCTCTTGCTATGTGTCCATAGCGCAGTATCATCCGCAAATTGGCTCGTCGCCCCCGTGCGGACTCCCCCTTTCTCGGACAGGCTAGGCATGTCGTTGACGTATATGACGTAGAGCAGCGGGCTGAGAGCTGAGCCCTGTGGTGTGCCAGCAGCGGGTTTGATCTCGTGCGACTTCGCGTCACCTACTCTGACCCATAGCTTCCTATCTCTTAGGAAGGATGAGAGGATCCTCACGATGCGAGCCGGCAGTTTAGCCTGCGTTGCAATCTTGTACCTTAGACCATCCCGCCATACTGCGTCGAAGGCTTTCTCGACGTCTAGAAATACTCCTATAGTATCACAAGATCGCTGCAGGCATTGTCCTACCGCCTGTGTCAGCCTGAACAGTTGGTCATTCGTTGACCTGCCTTCACGGAACCCGCTCTGATTCGGGTTAAAGTACCCCGCTTTCTCCAGGTGTCCACTGATCCTGCCAGCTATTATCCGTTCCAGCACTTTCCCTAAAATTGGCAGTAGGCTGATGGGTCGGTAGCTTTTCGGTAGCGAGCGATCTTTTCCCGGCTTTGGGATCATGATCACGCTAGCTCTTTTCCATGCCCTCGGGAAGTACCCCAGTTTTAGACACGCATTGAACACTATCGTGAGCGCTTCCAGCCCTTCCTCCGGCAGTTTGATCAGTACTTCCCTGGTGAGGCCGTCCTCCCCCGGGGCTTTCCTGCTTTTGAGTTTTTTCAGCTTCCTGCTGACTTCCGCTTTTGTGATCGCTCTCAATAGCGGCTCATCCTCTGCTATTTGAGCATAACAGCTCTCCACCTTTGCCAGAGGTGAGTAAAACTCTTTTTCGCCTTACCTTACATACTGATCAACCTCCTCCTGTGTTCGGTCATCGAACTGGGGTCCCGTCGGGACCTGGTGTATGTTCCGGAGCGTCTCCGCGAACAAGTCAGCTTTGTCCTTTTCCGTACTAGCCACCGATCCCATCGGGCCTATTAGGTCTGTCGTTCCGACCAATGGCTTGTTCAGCGAGCCAGTATACTGGTGGACCTTTCGCCAGAATTCGCCAACGGATATTCTGTGGTCCATACTACTCGTGAACTCGTACCATTCTGCCTTTTTCTGGGCTTTGATTGCATATTTCACCTTACGACTAAAAGCGTTGTATTGGGATTTTAACTCCTCCGTTTGGAGTTGGATCTGGAGCCTTCTGATCCGCCTTCTTTCCCTTACAAGCGCTTTAATCGTAGGGGTGAATGACCACCAGTTACGGTTCTTTCGTTCCGCCATCGGTCACGCCCGATCTAGGCAGTCTCTCATCTCCGAGGTCAGCTTATCGACCAGGCTGTCGATTCCCGCTGGGGTCGATGGTTCAGGGATGTTTCGGAGCCTGTCTGCCAATTCATTTTGATATAGCCGCCAGTTAGCCTTTCTCCAAGGTCTAACCATCCTCGGCGCCTTCCTGTTTGCTCTCCAGTCGAGCTCTTAATGAATTGGCATGTGATCGCTGCCTACATCTTCCCCTACATAGGATTTGCTGACCAGGCCTACTTCAGGTGAGACTATTGCTAGATCGAGTATGTTCGTTCCACCGGTCGTGGGGTTGACCCTTGTTGGGCTCCCATCGTTCATTATCACCATACCGTTTCGGTCTATGCAATCCATCAGTGCCTTTCCGTTAAGATTTGAGGCTCTGCTGCCGTATGAGGTGTGTGGGGCGTTTAGGTCCCCCAGCACCACATAGTGGCTGCTGTTCCTCTTAATCCTTTCAAAGAGCTGGGCCCGGGGCCGCAACTTGGGTGGATTGTAATACACTATTACATCGATTGCCGGGTCCCCGCTGCTGACAGGTTCGACTCTAACCGTTAGAGCCTCTACATCGAGCCTTCCTAGCCAGTTCGTCTAGCGGTATACCAGGTTCTCTTTGATTAAGAGAGCCACTCCGCCTCCCATGTTACCGTCTGGCCGTCACCTGTGTAGCAGGTTATAGCCAGTGAAGGATGCGTTTTTGGTCAGCTTGGTCTCGCTGATGGCCATGATATCTACGGAGTGCCTGTGGATATAATTGAGGATCTCGATCCTCCTACCGTACAGGCCATTCACGTTTACATGACACAGACTGAGCTTAACCATGACGTCCCCCCCCCACCGACTTCTTAAAACCGTTACTACCGGCCTTCTTGGATCTGGGTTGCCTATAGCTACCCTTATCCTTTTTGGTTAATGCATTCCTGGCTGTTACCGATCGAGCCTTCGGCTCCTCACGGTCCTTGTCCGTTCCCCTGTCAGACACCGCCGTCCACGACAATTCTAGACCTAGGTGTCTAGTAGCCGACTTTTTCACCACCGTTACGGCCCGTTCTCTGGGCTCGTCGACTTTCGCCAACTTCAACGTTTCTGTGATTACTTCACAGAGAAACTTTATCAGTTTTTCTGGTTTAATCACTAACGGAGCCTGGTTTTCAGCCACGGCTTGCTCCTCCGTCGGAGCTACCCCCTTGTCCGTTTCCTTGCGGTTTTTGGCCGCGGCCCGCCCTCCGGCAGGCCTGGTGGACGTGCTACCGCTAGCCACGACCTGCCCCCTTTCGGGAGCGGGAGCCTTCTGGGTCCTATTTGCCTCTGAGGCCGTGGGTCCCCGGGAGCCACCGGTGATCATGGCATAGGTTACACCCGTCTGTTGGGTATCACCTCCCTTTCCTTCCGCTTTTTTACTGTTCGGCTTGCCTACTGGGCCTTGTTTTGCCGATATCGGCCTCTGGCGGGCACCTTTGAAGGCTGTACAACCCATGTACATCGCCCTTTGGTCGCCCCCACAATTTGCACATTTTGGCTTGCTCTTGTCGGCCGCCCTTCGACAATCTTTGGCATAGTGGCCTGCCTCACCGCAATGCCTGCACCTGCCAGCCTCAGTGCATGTTTTGGCCTAGTGCCCGAACTGGTAGCAGTTCAGGCACTGAATCGGCTCAACAGCCTTTCGGAAAGCCTCGCAGCGTATAAGCTCGCTCCCGTAGCGAAACCCATGCTCGAGTGCCTTCTTAGCGCTCTCGCCCTGTTGGAAGTGCACGAGCACCTTCCATACCGGCTTTCTCCCGTGCCTGAGCCGCACGACCTCTTTGGCTTTTAGGCCCTGTTCTATGAGCTCCGTCATTATCTCTTCCGTTGAGATATGCGGACTCACTCCCTTTGCCACCACCGATGTCAGTCTAGTGCCCTTTGGTTTGGCTTGCTTGCTGCCCCGTGCAAGCTCCACCACTACCTTGGGCCCTGTCTTGATCAGGGGGCGCCAGTCGGGCCTGGCCTCCCTAGCCGTTTCGGAGAGCGTAACCACCACTACTCCCTTATCTCTCTTGACCATACAGGCGGAGGTGCCCGTGCACTCCGTCACCAGCCTGTTAAGCCTTCTGCTGTTCTGCCTGAGGTCTACTGGTAAGCCCCTTACCCAGTATTTCCTCAATTCCTGGTTCTGAACCGGGCCCTCGACTTCTCGATCAGCCACCGTACCTCTCGGCTGGCTGTTCGCCGTGCTCCCTGACCGTACAGGCGAGCTCGGGGCCGTGGTGCCTACCGCCGTTTGATTAACCCGGGTCTCCATTCTAGTGGGCGACCCGCTATCACCTGTGCGGTCGGCGTTTGAGGGCGTCGGTTCAGACCCCCTGGTTTGAGAATTCTTGCCAGTATGACCTGGGTCCGATCTCTCGGTCGGGCTCGGGGACAGCGTCCTGAGTACCATCGGCCACTCAGGCGATCCCACATCGATAATTAGAGACCCCGACCGTTCGGGCGTCTCTACCTTGTCCGGCCCCGGGACCTCCGGGGTGACCACTTCCGGGGTCTCCGGGGTTACCACCACCCTGGATGACTCGCTGCCTTTCACCGGGGAGTCATCAAATAGCTCAAAGCTGGCGTCCCCGGTCGGGGTGGCCGGTGCCGAGCTCGGGGAACCCAGGGTAGAGCTCGGCGTGTTCGTTACCTCGTGTAACGGCCCATCGCCAGCTGGGTTCTGTGGAGCCGATCCCGTGATCACGCCCCGACCCTCCGTCTCGGTCAGCGCGGCCGCCGCCTGCGCGCTACCGATGCTCTCAGTTATTAGCCCCGCTATCATCCGTAGGGCGTGAGGCCCGTGCCTCGCTGCCTGTTGCAGCCCCCCTGTGATCTGGGTGAGACCCGGGACCACTTCTCTTTCTCTTTGAGACAGCACTAACAGCCTAGTTAGCGCTTCTGCCATCCTTTTCAGTGCCCTCTCACCGAAATTTCCCAGTTCTACTCCCGTTCGGGCAGTATGCTAGGTTTCCGATCCTTCCGTTCCTTCTAGATATACCCCCTTTTTTTGTGAGTATATCGGGCTTTTCCTCTCGCCCTTTTAACCACGATCTTCTGTCCGGTCTTATTATTTTATTCCCGTTCGGGCAATAAAATAATGATGGTATCCCTCACTTATAATTCCTATACAGGCAATTATAATTATCCGGCTCCTGATTTTTGCCCCGTTTACTCGTACCTATTCAGGCTACGATCACGACTTTTCTGAAGATAGTTATTTCCAGAGCGTGGAAAGTACCTTATCTTCAGAATAATTCCGCAATTCCGTGAGCAAGCGAGCCGAGAGCGGGCTCTATTCAGCAGTTTTTACCCAGAGCCGGGCTCAAAACTGTGAATTTTTGTGGTCGGTCGGGCCGAGAGCTAGCCCTTGAGCCGAGAGCGGGTTCAGTGAGTGAATTAATTAACTGTACCGAGAGCGGGTGCCAGTCAATTAGTTCGTTTGTAGGTTTCACCTACCCCGGAGAGCCAACAAAGAAAATTCGAAAGTAATACTCTACCTGATTCCTCTATGGTAAACCTTAACTATAGGTCTAAGCCCTAGCTAAAATGCACCTGTTGCAGAGATGCTAGTACTGAAAGAGAAATAATAGTCCTAATGAGGACTGTTGTGTGTGGCTCCGGCCTCCAGACAAGCTAATCACTAGTGTGAATAACTTGACTGGGGAGCAAGGCGCCAGTGAGTCTGCTGAGTCTCTGCGTCTCTGATTCCACTTGGCTAATTAGACGGCGGTCTAATTAGAGCTGCTCCCAGGCACGTCCGTTCTCCACGGCTGCTGGGTGTGCAATTGTTGTCAGACATCTGCGCCAGGCGGGGTTTTACAGAGAGGCGGCTCTCGTCATCGCCGCTCCACGTAGAGAGTGTTCGAATCATGCCTACGAATCTCCTTGGCTTCTTTACGTGGAGGGGGGGGGGGGGGGGAGGGCTGAACAACGGCAGATAGATGTGGTGCGGCCTTTGGCACAAGAACTGATGGAATTCTTCCTGTTTTTGTTTCGGGAGAAACGTTTATCGCCCTCCTCGTTGCGCGGTTATAAAGCGGCTCTCTTGTCGTTGTTACGTCCGCTGGGGACCCATCTCCCGCTCCAACAGTCCCTGTTTTCGGACTTCTTAAAGTCCGTGGAATTACAGGCGGGTATGCGTACGGTCCCCACGCCGTCCTGGCACTTGAGCGTTGTCTTCAATCACTTGTGTTCGGCTCCTTACGAGCTTCTCAGGGGCGCGTCTCTTCTGCATCTGTCCCATAAAACGGCCTTTTACTGGCCATGGCCTCGGCGGGCCGCTGGAGTGAGCTTCACACACTCCTGTTGGATCCGGCCTATACTCTGGTCTCTCCCGATGGTTCGTCCGCTTCTCTCCGCTTGGCTCCGGAGTTTCTCCGGAAAAACCAGCGGGCCTCCGATTCCGCGCCACCCTGGCGGATTCCCGCCCTGCCGCATGGTGAACACAACTTCGGGACTATAAACTGCCCCGTCCGGGCGACGGCTCACATATGCGGCGATCGCCGCCGTCTTTTTATTCAGACGATATAGAGTCAACAAACGCCGTTGCTAGGTTAGGGAGAGGCATTATCGGTTGTGGGGCCTGGAAAGGGGGGGGGGGGGGGGGGGGGGCTTTCTCACAAAACTTTGATCTATGTCGGGAAACAACGAGGTGAAGTGTTAAGGCAAGGCAAGGGGTGACCTTCACGTCAACTATCGGAACTGCATTTCAGGAAGAAATGCCAAGTTCCGATACACAGCGCGTCGCAGCCGTTTCCACGCTTTGAGAACCGAGATAGGGTTTTTCATTTTCAGGCACTACCCTTCGGGCTGGTCAACCTGATGGCGGTATATTTCCGGTCCCAGGGCATATCCGTGATCCCTAGCTGGACGACTGGTTGGTCCACCACAGGGATCTAGAGGTCCTACGCAGACATAGACAAATTGTATTAGACACCGTGCGGTCCCTAGGGTTTATCCTCAGCCGAGAAAAGTCTCAGCTAGAACCCACCAAAAAGATCCGATTTCTGGGAATGCAGATATACCTGGCACGCGGTATAGTGGCTTGCGGACTGGTTCGAAAGGTCATTAGTACGCCTGATGCACCGGACAGCGATCAACACACGGGATGTGGCGGTCACAGGCAACCTCCATTGGGCGGCAAACTTTATTCATTCGGGAGGATTGAGTTGCCCCCGATTTATCAACTGTTCCGTCGACATCGCCTTCACCGTTCCGCCGATCCCCAGTCATCTCGCATCCCGCGCCGGGCATTACAGCTAGCGACGAGCACGTGGCGATCACGCAGGTTCCTCACTCAGGGCAGTTCGTTCGTACCACCGGTTCCCGATCTTTATAATTTTAAATTCATCCAATATTCACAAAATGTTGTGATTCATCTAGATTTAAAAAAAATAGTTTCCTAATCAATTCTCAGTGATTTATTTATCTTTCATATTTACTTTATAGGAGTCACAAAGAGGTGTGTTCTCCTTAGGGCTTTAACGGTGTCCACCGAAAGAGCCAAATTTTAGCAGTATGGGACATGTCACATCAGAAACACTAGACTCGAATGCAGGTCAGTTTATGGACAGACTTTTGATGCAAGGCAAATATCATTGAGGCAGCTTGTCATACAGACATCATGACAGAATAAGAAGACAATTACTTATTGCGACAGCAGAACTGGCTTGTTATGTGGACAATTGAAATTAAAAAAAAAAAAACATTGTAACCAGTCATCTCTTCTCATTCTAGGTCTGACCATGTTTAATCGATATGTACAAAAAAAACTAGTTTATCATGCAGGTAATTTCATGAGTAATCTTGCTTTTTTAATTTGCTTTGGGACTGAATCTACAGTTACTTTTAACACAAAGTGACGACAAGAAAGTGCTTCTGGCAACCCGCTCTATGTGGCAAACCAAAGTCGATCTAAACTGCACCAAGCGTTGTCAGCGATTGACTTTCCCTCTCCCCTACCTCAAAAATGGTTCTGCTGAAGGAGGCAACTCTCCCTTTCAACAAGGAAAATTCATAACACGTGAGTTGAAACACTGTTGATGATGTGAAAATAAAACAAATATATATATGTCATTAGATCAGAGCTGTTGCAGCCTAAAATGACAAGTACCCGATTGGATAATCATGCTCGTACTATTGAAAACAGTAGATCACAAATCTTTTTCAATCTAAATCTATCTAATGTTTATTATCTCGTAATAAGAACCATGGTTTTCTGCTTATCGCTGAAATTATCGAAAATTCGGTACAAAATGCTGTGATTCATTTAAATAAAATAAAGTAGTTTTCCGGTCAATTCTCAGTGATAAATTTCTTTAATATTTACATTATAGGGGTACAGAGGTATGTTCTCCTGAGGGCTAACACGCTGTCCACAAAAATGGCCAAATTTGAGGAGTATTGGATGTCACATCAGAAACACCCAGACACAAATACAGGTCAGTTAATAGACAAACGTTTAATGCAAGATAAATATCATTTAGGCAGCTTGCCATACCGACTTCATGAAAAATTAAAAAGATAATTTCCGACATTCCATAGTAGCACACATACGACAAAATGATATAATTTACATTGTCTGATCTTCTTAAAATTAAAAATTTTCTCAATTTCATACACTTTTAGTATAAGTGTACATCAAAATTGGCTAGTTAAGTAAACAATTGAAATTGAACCAAACCCTTGGCTTTGTCGAAGCAAGCAACTATCTTTTCTCAAATATAGATCTAATATTATTTAACCAATATTGTAAAAATTAACAAACAAGCTAATCTTGCAGGCATTTCATAAGCAATATTTAATGCTAATTTTAATTGCTCTAGGACTGAACCTTCAGTTACAATTAACACTGAAAGGGACCACCCTTGGCTATCTCTGGCAACCCGCTCCAGGAGACAAACCAAAGACCATTTGAACTGCACCAAGCGTCAACGATCGACTTTCCCGCTCCCTTACCTCACAAAATGGTCCTGCTCTAGGAGGCAACTCTCCTTTTCAACAAGGAATATACATAACATGTGAGGTAAACACCGTTTACGGTGTGACAATAAAACAAAAAAATATGAAATTTGAACAGGTCTTTGGCAGCCTTAATGTTAAGTACCTGACTGGATATTCATGCATGTACTTTTCAGAACAGTCGACTACAAATCTATATAAATTTAAATCCATCCAATGTTCTTTCATCTCATAATAAGAGCCATAGTTTTCTGCTTATCGCAGAAATTATCGACGATTTCTGTACAAAATGTTGTGATTCATTTAGATCTTTTAAAATTGTATTCTAGCCATTTCTCAGTGGTTTATTTATCTTTCATATTTACTTTATAGGGGTCACAAAGAGCTGTTTTCGTGAGGGCTACACAGATGTTTAAAATAGCCAAATTTGAGGAGTATTGGATGTCACATCAGAAACACCCAGACAACAATGGAGGCTTTTAATGCAAGGCAAATATCATTTAGGCAGCTTGTCACACAGACTTCATGAGAAATTAAAAGGGAAATTAATTATTCTGACATCCCATGAAGCCACACATGCATCAAACAAATCTTAATAACATTTTCCGATTTTCTTAAAATTGAATCTTTCTCATTTTCATATACTTTTAGTATAACTGTACATCAGAATTGGCTAGTTACGTAAACAACTGAAATTGAAATAAAACCCTAGCTTTGCCGAAGCAAGCAGCCATCTTTTCTCAAATCATGGTGTAATCATATTTTACCAATATTGTAAAAACTAACCATGCAGGTAATTTCATGAGCAATCTATAATGATAATTTATTTGCTTTGGAACTGAACCTGCAGTTACAATTTACACTGAAAGGGACCACGCTTGGCTACCTCTGGCAACCCGCTCCAGGTGACAAACCAAAGACAATCTTAACTGCACCAAGCGTCAACGATCGACTTTCCCTCTCCCCTACCTCACAAAATGGTCCTGCTGAAGGAAACATTCTCTTTCAACAAGGAAATACTGTTTATCCATGCTCCAAAGATTTTAATGATCTACTTTTCGGATTCATGCAGTACACCATATCAGGAGATACGTCAGAAAAGGTGTATGGCACAGTAAAAGGGCCCTTACCTCGGCCTTTACTCTTACCTTTTTCGCCATTTGGCCGGGCACATTCTCTTACTTCAATTAAAGTGCTCTTTATATAACAGAAGAAAATTCATAGTGTGTGGATATATTTATTATACAGAGTACAAAATAGATATACAGAGAACAGTATTACACTAACGTTGATTTCATGCACCCAGATATATAGTTATTCCTAATACTGTTATAATACTGACTGAAGTAATAAACTTTGTGAAAATCATTGACGGAACCCACACTTAAAATTGTTGTAGTTCGGAATATATGTATATCGTGAACTTGTACCGTCACAGATAACTTGTTCTTAAGTCTGTATATTATTTGGCAGCAGCTTGACGTTGTGTTATGACTTTTTTATTATTTGAACACAGGTACAAATGGTTTATACTCGCCATAAACAGTTGTTGTTGAATATTTTTCATATTCTCAAGTATTACGTATGCGTTAATATCAATGGTAATGAAAATATCTATTAGGCATTTGCTGAGTTTATATTTTTGTACAAGCAGTGACACGCTTGCTTACATTAGTAACGAGTACAATAGTAGGCAAAACGTTGACACAAAAACTTCATATTTTGGAAATGCACGTCTATATTTAAATTTCTTAGATCTAATATTCTTTGTTTTATTTTTCTTATGCTAACTAAAAAGCATAACTGCAAAGTCCAGAACTTAATTTTATATAATACTTTGCATTTCCTGATAAAAGTAGATAAACCTACATAAAGAAAATCTAATAGATGTATAAATATATAAATATCAATATTTTGCACATGCTAAGCGTCTATAATGAATGTATATATGATATGTTGCCGGAACGAGACCCACAAGACTGGTGAAATTACAAGAAACATGTATGATAAACGTAAATTGTGTGCGCCTTAAGTATTGTATGTGAATATCACAATTTATATAGGCGTGCACATAGGTGAGATTCTTTCTACTATCGGGGAGGTTGGTGGGTAGGGGTCAGGGGTCATTAAGGTCGTTGCAGGGGGAACGGCACTACGTAATCGGCTGCTTCCGGTGGGTGATGCCCTGGGGGGCGCTGGAACGAAACCGTTGTTCATGCTGTGCATGATCATGGTTAAGTCTTCTTTTTCTGAAAATGGAAACGTGTACATGCACATTACGACATCATAACTGTCTAGGTCTTAACGCCTAAGTTGACCTTTTGGCTCTTGTTTGCAGTTTAAATAAAAAGAAAACATATCAAGGGAGCTTCAGAAAAATATTATCGTCATCTTATGATTTTAACCATCATTTAACATATCTTTCATGAGGGGATGTCCCATGTAATTTTGCGACTATTCTGTACAACTTAGAGATCATCACAGAATTCGACAGTTACGCAGAGGAGGGTCTAAAGTCATAATAAGCGATGGGAAACTTCATGGCGGAAACTTAGTTTTATATCTTACACCGTTTGGGGTTTTTTCAAGGCATCTGGCTAAGTTACATTATCCCCTCTCCCTTGGGATGCAAACGCCACTGTGATATATATATAGTTTGATAAAATATAAAAAAGACAATCAACACCTTCAATGCCTATAAATATACACCCCATTAACTGCATACATCTCATTTACGACTCAAGAGTAAACCATGCACGTAACACTCCCACGGAAAGCCAGTTATCAACAGAATCTGAGAGCCCTTACCTGTATCATCAGCGGCTTCCACACGTTTGGCCAAGGAGGTAGAACCATATTGCTTGCCCAGATCTCTTACGTCCTTCGGTCTGCAGCCGAATGGACCTAAGTATTCTCGCTCGTACGTTGTGCGAGTCTTCGTGTTCATGTGTCGGTTTGAGACTGCAGGAACTGTCAGGGAGAAGCAACAGCAGTTACTATGGTGTCAAATATTTGCTCGGTTACAGACACTTCATTGGCCCCATTTAACATGCTTGTTAAACATGCAGACTGTTTCCAGCTGCACAATTTAACCTGTAGACCATTCCCCTGGCGGTTTATGTCTCTTTTTCTTTAACTTTCATAAACTGCAATTACTGAACTTTTTTTGGCAGACTTACTTGGGAATCGGGGTTGCCAGCTTGACACTTTCCGCTACGTGAACAGTGACACAGAGTTCATATATATATAAAAGAAAATCTATGACTTTTAATTGTTTTTGAAATTTATATTTCTGCTTAACCACGCATAACAACATTTGAACCCAGAAAGGGCAAGTGGAGAATGTGTACTCTTTCACCCATGCATATTATTGTTGCAGACAAAATAACAGTCAGTGTACATGTGTTTAACCTGGTCACACTCACCGACACCGAAGGCTGGATGCATCTTTTTCTTATTGCAGCCGTATCGGACTGTGTTCCCTTTAAGATGCGGGTGTTGGTTTGGTACCTGGTAACAGTGTCTCGTGGAGGAGTCCAGAGTGTATGGGACTTTAGACTTCCAGTCAGGTGGCGCTGAGAACGCGTCCTTAACCTGATAACCTGCAACAGGTCAAAGGTTAAAGGTAAAATGAAAGAAAATTGCAATTTTGGGAAATTTTTGCTGAATATTTACCATTGACACTAGCATTGAAAAAGGATTAATTACATCGTATGTGCATGCTTTCAGGTTCATCAATTTCGTCATAACGTGACGTGATAAAGATGACACTATTATGCCTTGGGTCACGAATTCGAAACTTTCCGTAATTCTTATTAATTCGTGCAGATAAACATAATCTAATATATGAATAGGTACATTTGAATTATCCACATTTAGGTTATTCACATATGGGAACAGTAACCCAAAAGATCTTATCATCAAATCACGTTTTAGAAATGACAAGGTTTATTTTTCTTTAACGATGATGATTAAAAAATTATTTCATATTTTCCAACATCCTGAATAGTCTACACCAACAACAGCGGTTACCGCGTGATCTTAACCCGAGCCGCTTTCATGCCAAAATGAATTGAATATCTATTAGTTTTGTATTGGTATAGTTCAACATAAATGTGTGGCAGCTGGGCTAAGAAACTGTACGCTGTCCACCGATTCTGCTTCCCTCCTTTTTTTTTAAATCTCAGTTCTAATTTCACTACTTTTCCATTAAAATATATACTTTTCCCCACTTTTTTATATTGTTTTAAAACGTAATTGGAAATTGACGTGAATTACTATAAAAATGTGCTTGTTATAAGTTTACAAAATACCTAGAACATCATGCAATTTCAACACCTAAAAAAAAAACAAATAGAGCTACTCTGTCGGGGCCTTTATTTATATATGAATTTTCGGCAGGATTTCAATTCAGTATGGACCAGAATGTATATTTACTAAGGGGTTTATGTCAGAAGTATAGAAAAGAAAGGCAGAAAAAATTAGTACGAACACTGTTATGTAATTTCAGCCCTACTTTTTTCTTCCTTTGATATCCCTACATTTGTCCTACTTTTCCCTTTTTTTCATTCCCATTTTTGTCCTATTTTTTCCATATTTAATTTCCTACTCTTGTCCTTTTTTTTATTAGAGAACTGTAAAGTCTGAAGCTGTTTTAATTAGGATAAGCTGTGTGTGAAGTGGTGCATAACGGGGTACCTTGAGGGATACCGAGGTAGTCTTGCTGGTAAGTTGACTGTAGTTTGCCTCGACATACTCTGTCCATGACGTCATCGGTCAGCTCCGTTGACCACTGGCTACCTGGTTGTTCCTTGACCATTTTCTGAGGGAACCGCCACTTCATGAACGCCTGAGGAGGAGTCGCATACATTTGTATATTATTGTAGCGAAAGGTACATATTGCAATGCGGAATTATATTCGAAGAAAATCGACAAAACATTATAATCGTCGTAGGATATAAGAAAACACAACATAATTATAATTGCAAGACTTTTGTGATGTTTTAAACAAAACTAAGGTAAAATATTCAAACGGATTTAAAATCAAGGGGATGACAAAAAATGAAACAAGCGGTCATGAAAGAAATAGTTATGAGCAAAACAGGCATCATTATATACCGTGCACAGTTTTAAAAATATAAAAAAAAGTACACTAATAATACACACGTATATATACTGTCAGTAAATAATAATTTTTCCACGTATGCCTCTGGTGACAATAATCGCAGACGGTATTAAAAGAAATTGCTATATGTAATAGAAATGATGAGACACTGTAGCGTATTCACAGCAGTAATGCATGTTAATAAAAATAACAGGTCATATTGAAAAGGCTGACATACTAGGAGCACATGTTATCTAATCCTCACCTCAAGTGGATGCGGATTATTCCGTCTGTTGCCGCTGGAGGTCCCCGTTCTTATAGGAAGCGCTTTTTTCTCTCTTTTCTTATAGAATTCTAATTGGTAAGTTGTGTTTCCAACTGGACCTGACAAGTCGTATGATGCCTGGAATGCACGTGAAGTCCCTGGCCTAAAAAAGAACATGAAAAAAAGCCCTAATTCAAATATCCGTGCATGCATGTATTCCAATGATACACTGTAGAATTGAATTCCTAGAATTCCTAGTCTTATGCGGTGGTATGTTATATACATGTACTTGGATACATTTCATTCACACACGTGTTTTGCCAGTAGAAAACAAAGTGTAACCTGTACATTCACATCTCGGTAACACGGATGCCTTTAATACTGTTGATGTTTAGGGGTGTTTAAGCATAACTAAAGCCGCGTTAACCTTGTACACCTGTATTTCAATGACGTGAGATCGTATACAGCATCTGGAGAAACCACGTCTAGATTTGGTTCCGATACAAAATACATGACGTGGTTCTGATACCAAATTCATGACGTGGTTCCGATACCTTTATTCAT
The DNA here is from genome assembly GCA_026874595.1 of Sipunculus nudus. Taxonomy (NCBI): domain Eukaryota; kingdom Metazoa; phylum Annelida; class Sipuncula; order Golfingiida; family Sipunculidae; genus Sipunculus; species Sipunculus nudus. The sequence continues at coordinate 26,785,669 of CM049315.1, forward strand.
GACGTGGTTCCGATACCAAATTCATAAATAATTAAGTATTTTCGCAACTAACGTGTGATTTATGTATACCACTTAGTCTTTTTCTTGGAAACAATGATCTAACCAGCTTGCCGACACTGTGTATGATGTTGGGCTGTTTTAAACAACTTAGAACCTGACACTGTGCATGATGTTGGATCAGGCTGTTTTAAACGTCTTACAATAAGACACTGCGCATGATGTTGGACCAGGCTGTTTAAAACATCTTACAATAAGACACTGCGTATGATGTTGGACCAGGCTGTTTTTAACATCTTACAATCCGACACTGCGTATGATGTTGGACCAGGCTGTTTTAAACGTCTTACAATAAGACACTGCGTATGATGTTGGACCAGGCTGTTAAAAACATCTTACAATAAGACACTGCGTATGATGTTGGACCAGGCTGTTTAAAACATCTCACAATAAGACACTGCGCATGATGTTGGATCAGGCTGTTTTAAACGTCTTACAATAAGACACTGCGCATGATGTTGGATCAGGCTGTTTAAAACATCTTACAATAAGACACTGCGCATTATGTTGGATCATGCTGTTTAAAACATCTCACAATAAGACACTGCGCATGATGTTGGATCAGGCTGTTTTAAACATATCACAATAAGACACTGCGCATGATGTTGGACCAGGCTGTTTTAAACATCTTACAATAAGACATTGCGCATGATGTTGGACCAGGCTGTTTAAAACATCTTACAATAAGACACTGCGTATGATGTTGGACCAGGCTGTTTTTAACATCTTACAATCCGACACTGCGTATGATGTTGGACCAGGCTGTTTAAAACATCTTACAATAAGACACTGCGTATGATGTTGGACCAGGCTGTTTTAAACATCTCACAATAAGACACTGCGCATGATGTTGGATCAGGCTGTTTTAAACGTCTTACAATAAGACACTGCGCATGATGTTGGATCAGGCTGTTTAAAACATCTTACAATAAGACACTGCGCATGATGTTGGATCAGGCTGTTTAAAACATCTCACAATAAGACACTGCGCATGATGTTGGATCAGGCTGTTTTAAACATATCACAATAAGACACTGCGCATGATGTTGGATCAGGCTGTTTTAAACATCTTACAATAAGACATTGCGCATGATGTTGGATCGGGCTGTTTAAAACATCTTACAATAAGACACTGCGCATGATGTTGGACCGGGCTGTTTTAAACATCTTACAATAAGACACTGCGCATGATGTTGAATCAGGCTGTTTTAAACATCTTACAATAAGACACTGCGCATGATGTTGGATCAGGCTGTTTAAAACATCTTACAATTAGACACTGCGCATGATGTTGGATCAGGCTGTTTAAAACATCTTACAATAAGACACTGCGCATGATGTTGGACCAGGCTGTTTTAAACATCTTACAATAAGACACTGCGCATGATGTTGGACCAGGCTGTTTAAAACATCTTACAATAAGACATTGCGCATGATGTTGGATCAGGCTGTTTAAAACATCTTACAATAAGACACTGCGCATGATGTTGGACCAGGCTGTTTAAAACATCTTACAATAAGACACTGCGCATGATGTTGGATCAGGCTGTTTAAAACATCTTACAATTAGACACTGCGCATGATGTTGGATCAGGCTGTTTAAAACATCTTACAATAAGACACTGCGCATGATGTTGGACCAGGCTGTTTTAAACATCTTACAATAAGACACTGCGCATGATGTTGGACCAGGCTGTTTAAAACATCTTACAATAAGACATTGCGCATGATGTTGGATCAGGCTGTTTAAAACATCTTACAATAAGACACTGCGCATGATGTTGGACCAGGCTGTTTAAAACATCTTACAATAAGACACTGCGCATGATGTTGGATCAGGCTGTTTAAAACATCTTACAATAAGACACTGCGCATGATGTTGGACCAGGCTGTTTAAAACATCTCACAATCAGACACTGCGCATGATGCTTGATCAGGCTGTTTTAAACATCTTACAATAAGACACTGCGCATGATGTTGGACAAAGTGGGCATCAGCAGAACTCAATACGCCAACACGAGCCGGATGTACATATAACGGTACGTCTAGGACACGGCTGCATTACTTTTGCTGTACGGGGATATTGCACACGTATAACAATGACGTAGCTTAAATATGGACTTGGCATTACGGTGCGGTTTCATGGGTCGTAATGCAGACGCAAAAGTAAAAAAATAAAATTTCTAAAGTAACGCAGACAGATCGCAGGAAGAAGAGTAGAGGTTGTCAATTACGCAGTCCAAACATGCGCTCAGTGGCTTTACAGAACACGTGTCATTTTTCTGAATTTATTTATTTCTAATAGAATAAAAAAAATTTGGCGGTGTCGCATGGGACGCGGCTCATGTGAACGGTGTGCACGTCAGACAAGGCCGACCTTAACACTCGTGTAATGTCTCTGTCAGGTTTCTCTCCCCGCCACTAAAAATTTTCTATTCCCATCACATCAAAATTCGCTACCTTTCTTCGAAACAGTGACCCAACGGGTTACTCAGAGTCTATGACATGCGCTACAGGAAGAAATAATATACGCATGCGTCAACAGTGTACAGTGGCTTAATAGACTATACAAGCTGGATTAACCTACTCATTAACTAATGGGTCAAATTTATACGGGTCTGAGCCGGCACTAATCCAATATCCTACAAGCCTTGATGACGATTGGTTAAAAATCTTCAAACACAAAACCTTTTTGGTTAAAGCATCCCTTTGGCCTATGTTCCTTATAGTTCCAAGCTAGATCTGAAACACTAATTATCAATCCCCCCCCCCCCGAGAGACTGAATAACCATTAACCATTAAACACTCATTAACCATTGTAATTAATTTTTACTTTATGCGCGTCATGCTTAGTTAATTGCGGTTTTTCTTCAGTATAATGTTCACACATGTATACGCCAACCAATTCACAGAACTCCGAATCAAACCTTTAACACAATATTGCGCCGATTGGTACCTTTAATGATGGGATATCGCAGAGCGCGTCAGGGTGCACCTGTTCCTGCATGCACGGTAACGCAGCTATATGATATACGGTTTATAAACTAAGGGGGTGTCCAGCTTGACACAATGTTTGTATCACAAGCGGTAGCGACTACCCAGCTGTGTCAATTTATTTGTTAATAATATTAAGATTTTTATATTTAACATCAGTGATGTATATGCATACAGAAACTCACGTATAGAGACAAGTAGCCATTAAATTGCTGAATTGGACGTAGATATTTTCAACAAGGCGACACGTTATGAACCTTAAAGTTCAACTTGGACACGTTAGTCTTACGTCAGTTACCATAAAGCGGATGAGGCAGTTCAAGAATTATTAATAATTGTGTCAATTTCAGTTCGCGAGTCTTATATCTTACCAGTAGAGCCGGTACACCTCTCGCGGTAACGAAGCACAACTACTGTTTTGCAGAGCTAGGACAAAATCCAAAGCAACCGACTCAAGTCGCGTCGTGTGTTTGCATACTGTCAGCGGAACAAACATGTACACTGACTTCATAAAGACATACATGATTCAGAGATGTATGTTAAAAAGGGAAAACCGATTTACGGTAGTACGATTAGTCACTTAACACCTCCCTGACGTGGAGTTAACGCAACCCGAACTTAACAACAATCAAGGGTCAACTGCCAGTCAATACTTCGGAGAGGACCATTTACGCATAATGCACGGGGCGGATATAGGAACAGAAAAGAATGGTAGCCGGGTACTGGTAGTTGTCATTTATAGATCTAGTTAAAGCGAATTCCCCGATATTCATATAATTCAAGGGAATGGACATAACCATATCACCACGCAGGAAAAAGGTGATAGGTTATGAGGTACCTATAGAGTTATGTATATATACTTAAAACAAAAACTACGCAACGGAAAAGGAAGGTTAATGTAAGGTGTTCCCCCTGTGTACGCACATCTGAGTCCCTCCCCTTATTACAGCCACTTGCTGAGTAAAGTTCACTTAACCCTGCATTTGGTACACTGCATGCTGGTTTTCACGTCATTGACCGGAGCCATATACTATATAAGTTGTTTGATGTTCCTCGGTAGAGCTTGATAATGTTTATTATATCATCATTTACTAGTGGGAATACCTCTGTGATGGGTAATCATCTGTTAATAACATGCAGAGAGTATAAACCAGTTCATTTTTCTGACACTGAACTGATCTCCTCAGTCTGCATCCATTTATTTTAAATTGTATGTAAAAAGAACCGGTAGCAACCGCAAAGGGTGAGATTAGAAAGAAAACTATTAGTAGGTAATTCCTGAATAAAGGCCTCAGGCCCAAAGTTTTAATTACAAATATCAATATTCCGTTTTGTAATACAAATGAATTATAACCATACTTGTGGATTCAATGGTGGAAAAAGGATCTGGTAAAAACTCAAAAGCTGATCTGCTGGCACATTTTAAGAATCATGAGGCCTATGTTAAGAAAATACTTCAAATTGCACTATATATAGAACGCGTAAGTGAAAACGTGCATGTGTATACGGCTTTTATGAATTAACGACATGGGAAGGTCGTAAATTAGTTTCAATCTGACAACACATTCCCTATGTCCGGGACTAAATACATATACGAAAATGAAAGTGATACGTTTCCTGTAACCTCGGATCAAATACAAATTATTTCTATTTTTAACCAAACAACAACTGCTTCTGTGTGTAAGTTTCCCATGGACCTTACTTCACGGAAAAATATAGGAGGAGATTGTATGGCCCTTAGGTCATCAGAAATGCATGATTAAAAGTTAGCAGTTTATATCGATAAGTGTACATTCATTTCTGAACGTATATTTTTACCCATGCAGAAAGCTTTGTATTGCCCTAAAAGCTGACATCCAATAAATTTGTCCTGTCGTTGGTATTAGCTTTAGAATGAATGGATTTTACTCATTTAACATGACGGAATTCTTTGTTTATTTCCTGGACTGATAATTAGCAAACGTAATATCTAATATCAGAGACAAACGTCTGGTTCAATCTTCGGCATATAATTAATACGTTTCCCCCAAGCCATTATTGTTAGGCTATTCTCCGCGTAAGCAAGATATATCACTGCATTAATCCGCGCGTTCCTTGGTCTCGCACTGTTGTTACAGGTTTCGGTCACGTGATACCTCACTGGCAGACGATCAGCCGGAAGGATCCGATTACCCATAATCCGTATGGACATGCAATTGAGTTCTAATATTGACATATTACTTCTTCTCGGAAGAAAATATACAGTCTAAACGACATGCCAAATCCATTGCACTCATATACTTATATATTGTAGGAGACGCTTGATTTACACCCCCCATACAATTCTAAACATAAAAAAGCTTTGAATTCGTTATGCTTGAAATAAAATGTCCTAATGATAAACGCTTAACCTGGGAAAACTAACTTTAAGGATTTATGTAACAGGCAACTATGAAAAGCATGATGTTTTGCTCTTTGTTGAAAGGCATTCCGCACCCGTGTATATGTATTAATGATCCCCAAGATGTAATTAAAATATTTCTAAAAAATATTGAAATTAGGAAAGAAATATCTATACCATTCCGCCCAAAAAACAAAAGGCATTGACCATAGTTCCCTGTTGACGGAGTCTGAATGTCCGATGGACCATGGTTCTGATCGTATCTGTCGTTGTATATACTGCATTGTGTCTGCGTGCAAGAATCATGCAAGGTAACCCTGTACCTTTAAGGTGGGAAATAGTATGTAGCAATGTTTTTGTTTTTATTATCATGTTCTGCTGCGACTTTTTCTCCAATAAACTTTTTGCTGCTGGATGAGGTATTTGCATGCGAAGCTACGGACATGGCGGACACGTTTACTCATGCCCCTCCTCTTAATCTGGTGCTTGCATTTTACATCAAAACGATGGGTTGTGTGTTACTCGGTACGCTTGTGTTTTTTTAACAATGAGTTGCTATTATGTTTATGTCTGTCGTCATATCTGGTTCAAAAACAAACTTGTATTACTAGGCGGTTTTAGGAGAACGCACTTGTTGAACAGGGTTTGGGTAGTAAAACGAGAGTTCGTTGACATTTGCCCAAACGGCCAGCAATAACTTTCATAACAACATCTAAAACCATTTTTATAAGATAAGTATGGCTTTATTCCTCATGAAAGGTCACGATACCATTTTGATATAGTATGGGGCCTGTTGAGCGTTCGGTTTCAAGTTCTCGTTTCACCACTCTCAAGACCTGTTATGGAGACGAGGTTTCGCCATCTCCTAAACCATATGTAATAATGCGAGGAAGAATTAAGGGTATGTGCACAAGTAACTTAAAACGGATTAAACCGCGCAGCCCTGCTTCAGGATGATTTTTTTCTTGTTTATTACCTTTTCAGAAACTCAGATCACCTCAGTTGCAAAACGTATAGATAAATGCTACTGTTGTCTTAATGGGATATGTTTAAAATCACCTACAAACATCAAAGACCATATCCAGGACCGTCCCATGACCAGGTGTCTCTGGAATTCCGACGGGTTCTTATTGTCATAAAAAGGGAATCATTCATATTCGGAAGTCAATATACATCATGAGTTTATATATATATATATATATATATATATATATATATATATATATATATATATGTTTATAATTATCAATTTCGTGGAGAAAACAAAACATACTCTTTTCTAAACGCTGATCCTCCAGAAACGGGAAACCATTGCTTGCTGTAAGATTTATATTGCCAACTTATGAATACATGATTAATGCTTTTGTATCTGTATGGTAAACTGATTTCACCATTTCACTGACAGAAAGGCTTTTGACTGACAGATAGTAAGCCCACTTTTAACGTTCAGCAGACGGGTACAACCGACTGAACACACAAGTGGTACACATTTATTGGACATGACAGCGGGATTCAAGTGTACTGTTAACGGTAACAGTAACGGTCAAACACGCTTTGCGCAGCGTCATGCTGCATGGATGCCATGGGACAATACATGTATGAAAGCTACAAATCTACTTCAGGGAGGTGTCACGATATATGCCTTGGTCAGAATTCTAATAAAATCATTTAATCTGTTTATCCACGGGGTAATACAAAGTGCATATGCTATGAAATCGGATTTTTAAGATTCGTGAGATCGGTAAAATGGAGCATACCTTCAGATGCCATATACGTATGCATCTTTGTGTGTATATACGTTTGCTAATATATATATATATATATATATATATATATATATGTGCACTGCTAAAGTTAGCGTTGTCCAATATGGTATTAAAAGCATTGCGTTTTAAATTTCACCACAAAATTCTATAATTTTTTTATAATGTAGTGCATTTTATATTTATTATAACAAAACGGGAAATTGTCTTTTTTACGAAAGGGCGGGAATATTAATATAAAGATGGTTCATGCGGTACAATCATAGACAAGCATGATTTGAGTTGAAACGGGGTTTGACTGTGTTGTACAAAACCATTTGTCACAGAAAAAATACACGGATGACAAACTATTCCAGGATATACAATACCTGGGTATCTAATGTGTTTAAGAAAAAATGTAATATAAAAATCACAAACTACTGAACCTCATCGAAACTTAAAACATGATTTTTAATACTTGTGTTTCTTTGATAATGTATTTATATGTTTGCTTTTTACAAACGTTTAACAAGAGATAAAAATATCCTGCAAATACACCTATAATAAGCTTATATATCGCTTTCATTGTCACTTGGACTTTGAAACTAGCCTACAAATATCTCTCACGATTTTTAATACGGTATATAAGCAGATCAGAAATCCAAAAAATAATAAAAATATATATTTCTCAGAGCAAAGACGGATTTTATGTGCTTATATTATGCAGAACTGTGGTAAAATACAGAAACCCAGGCCAAACAAGTGACGCAAATATAATCAGTGACAGCCCACAGTCTCCCACAGTCGCGCGCGAGTTCCTATTCAAAAGCTTTCATCACCAACTAGTATATTCTCTCGGAATGGATGTATCATTTATTACCCCTATCCGTTGCGCAATATGTGTTATGTTTAGTATAATTATCTTAGTTTTGTTTTCCTTTTATTTTTAATAATGGTTATGCATATAAATTTGCAACATTTTGTATATATAATGGTCGTATTCGCGATTCTTCTGTGTGTTTGAAAAGAAACCTTGTGATGTGCGACGTAAATACTGTGATATTAAAGAAAAAAAGACGTACCTTTCTGCCCGACCTGATGGCCCATGTAGTCCTGAAAATTCTCGCCCGTACGTCGTTACGTAGGGAGCATACGGCTCTCGCGGCGTTCTCTCTGGTAGAAAAATCATATATATATATACGTACACATCCACATAAATCAATCCTGTATTACAGGTATTCACATGGTGTTATGGTATATAGGTAGTATTTGTTATAAAGAATATCATGTAACAGGAATATCCATATGAAGAGATGGATAAAACAGGTGGTGTCAACCCGTCACCTTCAAATATAACATTCCTGGGACGTTTTATAAGTACTCTGATAAAAATGAAATTGTTGAGCAGATTTGTTTTCAGCTACAGGTTCACCTTCAGAATATGTCACTGAACCGTACACGTATCCCCATATTGAAAATAATATTACAGAGAAAAAATATGCGAACGGTTAAACTCAACAGTGTCTTTACCAAGAGTTTCATAACCCGTATGCCGCATGTATATGGAACTGCACAGAAAAAAATATGTCAAATCGCTGGTGCTCGAAACCGATTAAGAACGCATTCGTAAACATCTGAGTGGCTGAACTTGATAGGCCATGTTTATCGAAAGTTTCCGCGTACACGACTCTCTATATATAAAACATATATATTTACCTATACTAATAGCTGCCATAGCGGTTTTCGGCCGGCGCGGTCTGTCGTAGTCTGGGGGTGGCGGACTTGGGTAAAGTTCTCCGTTACAGGCAGTATCTTGGTGCTGTCCCTGTGACCTCAAGGCCTGTCCAATATCCAAAGAAGCAAGAAGTTCTAAACACTTAGCCCTGTCCTCTATGGGGGCCTTAAGGTAATAGCTTTCCAGGTGTTTCTTGAACCCCGGCGTGAGCACAGTGTCCCCGATCTGAAAGATATACCAGACATAGTTAATTAAAAAACATGAGCTCGCGATGAAAGGGCGGAGATTCACATCAAGCGGTGACAGGGTTGTTGTTCTCACCCGGGTTTCTGTGTCGACATATTCCATATTACTTGGCGTAGCGGGAGGCACGGGTGTGTGTAGCACCTCTGCCGCCATGTTTCTTATTTAGTCCGCCTCTGCTACTGATTGGCTACCGTTGTGTATGCGTTGCTAAGAGGTCGCTAAGGACCGGAGGTGTACGGCACAAGTACCACAATCAAATTAACTAGTTAGCTTTAGACGCGCACCTGCCAGCGATATGATCTATAGCTAATCGATACAGCGTACGATATTGTAACGATTTGTCATTCATTTGGGCTCTTTGTATACCCTCCGGTATTAAATATAAATGAATGTTTGCCGGGTTTCTTGGACTGTAAGGTAAACAACCCGCTATCGCAATGTTACGGACGGTTGCCACTGAATGCCATCGATGAATAAGGAATACGGGGTTGAAACACAATCAATTACCAGATATTATAGGTTAATTAGATAATTAATGAGTGAAAGGGAGACGGCTTTACCATCGCTGGTGTTTATTTCTTTTGAAAGTTAAAAGCTTATATATATGTTCACTTCAAATAAAAAACATATTTATCGCAGAATTTTTTTCACGCATTAGTGGAGCTGCGGAAAAAGTAGAAATAATTCATTCATAGTAATCAGGGGTGTCAATATAGGGGAAAGTGGGGGGTTTATATATCCCCCCCCGCCCACTTTCTGGCAAGGGGGATGGTCAATATAGACCCCTACTATATTCAGAGAACATTATTCATAAATTGCAAATGAAATATAGTAATAAATAAAATTATAGACTTTGGTTTCATTAATGAGTTTACTCTATGAAATATTGTTTGTAAACCTGGTTTAGAATTAACATATAATGGAAACATAAATGGAAACATAATACCTTATATTTCTAAAACCTTATACACGTACTTAATTGTAATATATCTGAAATGTGATAAAGTATATATATTCGAAATTTGTCATAAAGACGCTGCTAAAAAGGTATTTACAATCTATATATGTGTGTGTGTTGAAGAGTCAACCCCCCCCCCCCCCCACTCTGAAAGATAAATTGACGTCACATATAGTAATAGTTTTATACTTTTTAAACTAGTTTTATAATTCAAGAGTTTTTGTTTAATAAAGGGTTGTCCCGATCAAATAAAGCCGTTTTTAAGTCTTAATGGATTACCCTCATTGCCAGAGAAGCAGTATAATTATACCAAATCAGTCAATACATGTGTAACATACAGGATTAATTTGACATAATTAACACCCCTTAATTGCTTTGAGTGTGTCTTACATCCGTGGTCAGTAATTAGATGAGGTGCATGACAATTTAAAACACGTCACTGCACAGTGACAGCAAGACTAATTTATTTATGGGTACAGAAAAACACGTTAAGGTTTGTATACTAACAGGTTAATTGTGCATGTTTATATAGATTCACACCGCAAAACACATGAAAAGCCTGGTATAGCAGTGATAACAAGTAGGTATAAGCAGTTTAAGAATATGGCTATTAAAAACAGTTGAATTGGTTTGGTTGTTTTAAATTCAAGAACAGTTCGTTGTTTGACGGGTCATGACGGGACGGATTCTTGAAATTCGCGGACTAACTTCTCCTCACGCACGGTGATCCGCATGTATAGTCTTCATGTCTCATAAGAGTTATTTATCATCACGTGAAAGGTCTCTTCAAGAGAGAAAATGAGACACTGCCTTGACCGCTCCTGAGATATGAGCAATTTACACCCAAAGCACATGTACGGATGGACGCCACAGAAAAAGGATTGCAGGTGGCTCCACCAGTCTTGAGTACAAGATGGAGGAGTCCAAGATCTATGGGTATGCCCAATTCAAGCCAATACGGCAAATCACTCCTGAGAAAAGGGCATTTATTTATTCTACAAAACCGGGAAAGTATGTGGCGCCACCTGTCTGGTTTACGAGAAAACTTTTAAAGATGGATGGACATGCCAAATTTCAGACCAATATCTGGAACCATTCCTGAGATATGAGCAATTTTCACCAAAAGCAAATATACCGATGGACGCCACGCAAAAGCGACTGCAGACGGCGCCACCCGTCTTGTTTACGAGATGTAGGTGTTGAGGATCTATGAACATGCAAAATTTCAACCAAATACATTGAAAAACCTCTAAGACGAACAGATGGCAAATGCACAGATGGACACTACGCAAAAAGTATTGTAGGTGGCTACACCAGTCGCAATTATGAGACGGAGAGATCCAAGATCTATGGACATGCAAACTTTCAGCACAATACATGGAGCCACTCCTGAGATATGGGCTGTTATCTAAAAGACACCCAGTTTCGTACTGCACAGAAAGGATTGCTGGTGGTGCCACCTGTCTTTGTTAGGCACAACAACATAGGTGAAGGAACAACTATGCTGGGTTTCGAAAAGATTAGTCCAAGGGTCTCAGAGGAGTTCTCTGGAAATTTTTAATTATTCTGGGGGGGGGGGGGGGGTACCTACGAGCCCCATAGCTCAGAGGATAATGGTAACAGAGACCATATTTAAGATTTCCATAGAGACTTTAATGGACCTCCTTTGATGTCATGTTAGACGATTCAAAGTCCAGCGGTTACGATTCGTGCTCTGTTAACAGATGACAGCTTCTTTGAAGGTATCAAAATAGAGAAAAAAAATCGTAAAAATTAGAAAAACACACATGGCGCCACTAGTTTGCAGGAACTGATGGAACACTCCATGATCAATATTCATGCAATGAATCATGGTGATCAAGGCAGTAATTATAAAGATACTGAAGCTTTTGTATAAAATTTTTGATAATTCTTGGGGTACTTTCAAGACCCACAGCTCAGAGAAAATAGGTAACAGAGACGTGATTTCATGTTTTCCCAGAGACTTTTCATGGACCTCCCTTGATGTTAAGTAAGAAGATTCCAGGTCTAGCAGTTACGATTTGTGCCCTGTTAACAGATGACGGCTTCTTTAAAGGTATCAAAAATTATAAAAAAAAATTCATATAAAAAAGGTGGTGCCACCAGTTTGCAGCAAATGACGGAACACTCCATGATCAATATTCATGCAAAGAATCATGGTGATCAATGCAGTAGTTGTCAAGATAGTGCAGCTTTTGTATCAAATTTTTAATTATTCTGGGGGTACTTCTGAACCCTATAGCTCAGAGAGTATGAGTAACGGAGACTTAATTTTGGTTTCCAAAGAGATTTTTCATGGATCTCCAAGGATGTCAAATTAGCAGATTCAAGGTGGAATAGTTACAATTTTTGCCTTGTTAATAGTAGAGCACTTCTTTGAAGGTCTCAAAAATAGAGAAAAAAAGCGTAAAAATTTGACAAAATCCATGTGGCTCCACTAGTTTGCAGGAATGAATGAAACACTTTGTGATGAATATCCATGCAAAGAATCATGGTGATCAATGCAGTAGTTTTCCAGATAGTGCAGCTTTTGTATCAAATTTTTAGTTATTCTGACGGGTATTTTCCACCAGTTTGCAGGAATGAAATGAAACACTCTGTGATGGATATCCATGCAAAAAATCATGGTGTACAATGCATTAGTTGTCCAGATAATGCAGCGTTGAAGATTCCAGGTCCAGCGGTTACGATTTGTGCCCTATTGACAGATTACATCTTCTTTTAAAGCATCAAAAATAGAGAAAAAAAATTTGTAAAAATTAGAAAAAGTATTGGTGGCGCCACCAGTATGCAGGAGTGAATGAAACACTCTGTGATGAATATCCATGCAAAAAATCATGGTGTTCAATACATTAGTTGTCCTGATAGTGCAGGTTTTGTATCAAATTTTTAATTATTCTGATGGGTATTTTTGGGCCCCATAACTTGGAGGATATTGGTAACAGAGACCTAATTTCAGGTTTCCACAGAGACTTTTTATGGACCTCCCTGGATGTAAAGTAAGAAGATTCCAGGTCCAGTGGTTACGATTTTTGCCCTGTTGACAGTTGACAGCTTCTTTGAAAGTATCAAAAATAGAGAAAAAAATCGTAATAATTAGAAAAAGTATAGGTGGCGCCACCAGTTTGCAGGAATGAATGAAACACTCTGTGGTGAATATCCATGCAAAAAATTATGGCGAGAAATGCAAAAGTTATTCAGATACTCGAGCTTTTGTATCAAATCTTTGATTATTCTGGAGGGTACTTACGAGCTCCATAGCTTAGAGAATATGGGAAACAGAGACCTAATTTCAAGTTTTCAAAGAGATATTTCATGGACCTCTCAGGATTTCAAGTTTGAAGATTCCAGGTCCAGCGTTTACGATTTGTGCCTTATTGACAGATGACATCTTCTTTTTAAGCATCAAAAATAGAGAAAAAAATTCGTAAAAATTAGAAAAATTATAGGTGGCGCCACCAGTATGCAGGAATGAATGAAACACTCTGTGATGAATATCCATGCAAAAAATCATGGTGTTCAATGCATTAGTTGTCCAGATAGTGCAGGTTTTGTATCAAATTTTTAATTATTCTGATGGGTATTTTCGAGCCCCATAACTTGGAGGATATTGGTAACAGAGACCTAATTTCAGGTTTTCAAGGAGAATTTTCATGGACCTCCTTGGATGTCAAGTAAGCACGTCTTCACAATGTCCGACAGTATTCGGGCGGCACGACGGAAGGACGAAATACTAAGGCGAATAATATAATTTTTAACATACATGCAGTAAGATTTGTTTCGGAATCTCCGATTACAATTTATCATTTAAATTTGAGTTCGGGTTTATCCGAATCTGATCCATTTAACGATCATGGCATTATATATGTTTCCTAATTTATTATCAAATAAACCAGAATATAGAATATAATAATCTGGTGTAACGTTATAAAATGTCAAACAGCTAGATTTAATCAAATGTCTCAGTGGCAGAGTGCTCATTTCTTTAGCGACCATGAGAGCCGCGTCAGCCAGTTTCGGTTTGCATTAGACAAAACTTGGCTAACTTGAGTGTATAGGCAGTCGACTCCCGTGGCTCAGCTTAAATTGGCTTGGTAAAAAGTCGGCTTGCTTTAAATTACTACTAAAGAATTTGCGTCAATTAGGCGATGGTACAAAGTAAATATATAATTTGGAGTAATTAGGTGTAATTGATTATATATTTTATATATCTAATTAGTATCTATCATGTCTAATCCTATCTTTTAATTACATATATAGGCCTATTGAGTTGATGCTGTTAGCACTTCGTATTCGAACAGACACATCGGCTTTGCTCTCAGAAAACAAAAAATGAATATTAAAAAAAATCAACATTTATATTCATATAATTGAATAATTATTGTCAAATCCGGATCCACTGAAAGTGATACTGATTCGATAAATGATAACACGTCCATGCTACAGGCCCGAATCTGTCGCTCACCGTCATCATCTAATAAACATAAAACACACGTCAGTGACTGCATTAGAACCTAGACCTTGGATCCCGTGCACATATCTCTGTTAGTGTTATTTTTGTTCTTATTCTGGGCTGTATGTGCGATGTCAACTGTGATCTCGACTGTCCGCGGAGAACTACAATCGCCCTAACAATCAGACCTGACTATACATGACTACACCTTTACATGACTATACCATTAAAAGTGCCAGTAAATGCCATTATAGGTCTATTTGGAGGTGTCATTTTTTATAATCATATTTTAATTTTCTCAAGCTTTGCAAAGTTGGCTCACTCCAGCGTAAAAGGGCATATTCATATATCTGACGTACATAAACACAAGATAATCCCTTGAACATTTTTATAGAAACAGTTCAGATAACGCCGATCCCACCGCACACAGGCTGTTTATTTTGTTTACATATAGACGTGTATGTTGTTAACAGGTGGGTGTCCATGCAAAATTATCCAGTCTTATTCAACAGCGACATCTGGCATCAAGTCAGACGAAACAGAGTTTTGCGAAGAGCGTTTTGCAACTACGGGTATAGTAAACTCTCAGCTTGTGAACATATGCAACCAATCACCTTAGGTTACATGTTTTTTTTTCTGTTTGTCAACATTGGCGCATGCACTGTTTTTACCAACAGTTTGTATGGATAAAATCTTTCACACATCTGTCACAGAAGCGCTAAAAAATCTTTCTTAGCAGAAAATCACCTTCATTTTATGAAAATGTACACAGAGTATGCAAGAATACACACGAGGTCTACAGAGAAGGTAACTGAATAGTTGGCTGTAAGATATTTGGGCGATGTCCAGGGGCGGATACAGGAATTAAGAAGGGGGGGGGGGGGGGCGCTCACATTGCAAGGGAGAAGGAAGCGCCGAGGGGGAGGGATTCGGAGGGGGTAACCCCCCTGCCAGGTGTAGAAATATTTTGAAAATTTAGGTTGTAATCGTGCAATCTGGGGTAGCTTAAATGCATTATAAAGCAAGACATACATTGTAACTGGAAGCTTGACGGTGAACTATGAGTTTTTCCCCCAGATTATTTTGGTTAGGTCGAAAAGGGGGGGGGGGGGGGGGGTCCAAATCCGCCCCTGATGTCTGCAGGTAAAGTCGGCTCTGCTTGCCTCTTCCATAGGCTGTAATAGACCGGGGCTTGCGGAGCGCCACCGTGTGACTGTGCAAGAGACTACAGCTCGGCTTGACCCTGTCTCGGCTGGCGGCGGCGCTGGGCTGTGAACCCTTCCAGTGAGACAAAAATGAATTTGAAATGAAGTGACTGTTGTCTTTGGGTTTATGGACATGTGGGCGGATAAAACTACTTTCAATTTGATCGGTGGATCTATAAAAATTAGCTGTTCATGGGTAAACGCATAATATTGATATTTACAATGGTCATCTTGGTTCTTCTACCTACAGACCAAAGACATTCGTTTCCTCTCTGGAAACTGTCTACCCACCGAGTATGGGCGACATATAAGTGTCACAAATGATATTATTGTATTGATATATCGTTCTTTCCTGGTGGATTGACAATTTACAGGCTAGAAAGGAGTGTCCGTGCCACACACCGGGTTTAGTCTGTTAATGGAAATGTTGGTGGCGACATCTGGTGTATGATAAAGCAACTAGACATGTGAACACGCAGGTGGTGGAATGGAGGTTTAATGATACTGAAATCATTTAGTCTAATTTAAAATTAAGGGGACCAATCATACACGCACGCATAAACAGTTAATCAAATAATATAGTTCTGATTTATAAACGTGCTGCCTCTATAAGACTGAGTTCAGGTGAAGCGACCCTATTAATACTTTTTGAGCCAACTGGAGCAAATGTGACCTCATTAACTTTTTCACATATATCAAAACAAATTAATTTTGTAACATTTCTAGAAAATTTGGAATTTTTATGGCAAAAATACTGTGCTTTTATTTAAATATAGAATATCCTGTTAAGATATGAGGCAAGAGATATAGATTATTGCTATGTATACGTATTACATAATACGTTCATAAAGTAGTATATCTTTAGGATTGGCTTGCTGTAAAAGACACGAATGAGAATAAGCAGTCGTGTTGCCAATATTTGGCGCCATCTTCATTCCTTGTTGTTCGGAGGTTTTCCTGTGGACAAACCTCATACACTTCGGAGCTAGAAGACCCCGTGAATATGCTATACTGTCAGACCAGTGCTGGCGCCAGTGCCGGCACCTGAACAAATTGCGCATCCTTCAGGTTTTATTTGTGGACAATAAACATGCAAACATATGTCAGTAAATGGGCTTGTGTGAATCACATCACGATATAATGGGACTGAGAATGTTTACCACTTTGCTTTCGAAAATCACACATCATTTAGAACGACTCTCTCGGGAATAAATCTTAATTTAGATTAGTATATGCCTTTTAAGGATTTAAATTGAACTTTTTATCCACAACTGCACAGGTGCAGCTTTACATATGTTTCAAATCATCATTATAAGTAGATTAAAATAATAATAATAATAATAATAATAATAATAATAATAATAATATATTGATTATTATTATTATCATCATTATCTTCTCCCCTCCCCCCTTTTTTTTTATCACCATTGCATTCCAAATATAGAATACACTTGAAAAGGATAATTTGCATATGAATTCTTCATAGAAACACGTCATTTATGAGTTATGTGAATATTACAATATCTACAAAAAGTTATCAAATGAAGGACTGGCATGCGCTGAATGCAACCATTTACCATTTTCTTTTTTCGTCGGTTTAAAACTCATACTACACTGATTAATTTGTATACTTTGGTATCTAGACATTTATTTGGGGGCAAAATGAAATGTAAATTCACTGGCATCACATTCGTTTCAGGCAATCCTGCAGCGGAAGAATGGTTATTTTTGTGGAATATGTGTGTGTAAATATAATAAAGAGACGTTTATATTAATATGAAGCCAGTGTATTTAAACAGATCACAGTGGGATATTGTAGGCACAGAACACAGAAACACCTACCCTTTTCAGAAGAACGTTGCCAGCAAATCCCTGCACACTCGGCTATACAACAACCCCATGCCGTGACGTTGCCCGGCAACGCAGGTAAGGTCTGTGACGTCACGTCACGCAATCCCCTCCCGTGCAGCAATTTCCATAAAATCGCGGAATACCTTATCGTGCCATGATTTATTCAGCAGCCCTGAGTGGTGTGGCCCAGGCGTTTCATATCGTATTAACGAGTGTGTACACAGGAGAACCACACGGCGACTGATAGAATAACTGACAGGCTAATAAGTTCCCCTGACTGACCGGCAGTAATCAGTTGTATTGATTGCCATGCATGCTTGGCTTTAAACTGTCTCAGGAAACTATTCATTATTATTAGCCACCGCGTGACTTTAATCTGTAAGACGGTATATGTAGTTACCTGTTTATATAATAATAATAATAATAATAATAATAATAATTATAATAATAATAATAATAATATCCTTTAGTTCTCCTTTTATTAACCAGTTTCCTTATATACAGCCCCCCCCCCCCCCCCCCCCCCCACACACAGAACGCGCGTCAGGCGTCAAATCTGGAAAAAAGTTTCTTCAACCTGTTTAGCAAAACACACTAACGCGGGTGTCACTGGGTGGTTATTTTTTAAGGATAACGTATATATCCTCTCTTAACTATAGGACTCTCCCGTTTACTGAGACTACGTGTAAACATCGTCAGACCACACAGAAAAGACAAAAAAAGTCCTCAAATTAATCATTTTTATTACTAAAGTTTGCGAGAAAAGGGAGTGTAACCTTCATCAAAAGGCTTTAGATATGCAAAGTTTGAGCAAATAGCAGTAATTACTAGAGTGGAATAACAGATTAAAAGTCTGCGGTGGTAACAATGATTTTTGTAGCAGGTACGTCTACATTACAAAAACAAGTGGGCTACGATAACACGACGTCAATCTGATAACTGTGTTCGTATACATGCAAAGACGATGAAAGAAACAAAAATCACATGTAAAACATTTACACACACAATCAGACATAGATTAACTTTTTCCTAAGTAAGGAACTCTCTCTACCTTGGAGCTATACAATTATAGGGCTATACTAAACATATAAATATAATGAAACATAAAGCCGCACTCCCCGACGCCTACAAAACGTGTGATAACACTGCGTGGTAATAAAGTGCTGAAAGGAATACCAGAGTCAAGTATTATTCCAGTGATTTCGGGCTCGGGTATTCGCGCAGACCTGCCCTTTTTTAAACAATTAAACGGTTATTCAGGTAATGAGGTATGCAAACCTTAATTTCCTCTTTCAATACAAGTTTTCTGTACATTAAAGTGTAACAGCACCCCTTCACATGAATTACATGACTTAATGCATAGCCATTATACGATTTTGTATTCAACCATCACAATCTATACCAAGTTCCATATCAGTGAGTTTTCAAATTTACATATCGTCCAGTAGATTTTCTTTAAAATGACGAGTACCAGAGTCGGGTAATCCATGTCCGAGTCGGGTAATACCTAACCGAGTACTCGAGTCCGAGTTGGGTAATCCAACCCGAGTACTCAAGTTGGGTAACACATAGTTGAGTACTCGAGTTCAAACTTTGCACCTCGCTTCAGCCTGACATTAAATCCGGTGTAAAAGTCTGATCAGCAACGTAATGCCCCTTTTCCATGCGCGCGGAAACGCGAAACGCGCGCTGAAAAATCGCGCTGAATTGAGCTTTTCCATTTGCGCGGACCCCCCCCCCCCCCCCCCATTCGCGTGACGTGTTTTCACTAGGGATTCCCCGCCCAAAAGCCTTCCCGGCATCATGTCGAGCATGTGCCTGTTATGTACAGTTCAATTTATGCATGTATACATTTAAAATTTCGTTATATTTGCAGGAACGTACAGTTTTTATTACGGTATAGTGTGTATATCGACAGGCGGGTGGGGGTCGTATATAGGCTATAGGCCATAAGAGATTATTCACTGTCCGTAATAAGATATTTAACACTCCCGCAGCACATATATATAAATATATATATATATATCACCCGCGCGCGTTTCCGCGTGCATGGAAAAGGGACACATGATTTACACTGGTGCGATTTTTCCGCGCGTTTCCGCGTGCATGGAAAAGGTATACCTGATTTACACTTGCGCGATATTTTCAGCGCGCGGAAACGCGCGCATGGAAAAGGGCCCTTAGCCACGCTACGCCACTTCACGACTGAGAGATTATATTTTTCAGTACGGTATCATACGAATATATATTCAGGATAATTATGTAGATGTACCCTAAAATTAGAACATGAACAGTCAATAGCCAGTGTGGCAGCAGCACCGTCTACATCTTTCATTCTCGTCTTATCACCGCATTTTTTTTATAATTTACAGACCTATAATTCACGCGGAGAGATACACAACAAGCAGAAAATTATTCATGCTTAGGATCTTCTGTATGCAATTAAAACCACAAGATCTTATCAAAGGTAGATCGATACTCTGGATATATACACAGGAATGAAAAAAAATATCCCATACTGCAATTGTAGATGTGTCATGGATTAAGCAGCTTAGTAACTGTATCAGCATTTTTATGGCGCAAGCCTCGTTTTACTGGGAAAACGGATGCTTTATCATTATCTGTTAATTCTTTTCCATGAAATATGTCACGATATGTAATTTAATGAAGTTAAAATTATGTTTTAAATATTTAGAAATACAACAAGGCCTACAGGCCTAATGCGAACCTGTGCAAAGTTTGGGAGTATGAATGGAGGTTTATTTTTTAAATTTAATATTGATCCTTTTAAGTCCTGCATATCTACCTAAGTTATTATGATTTCAGTAAAATGGACGTTTTGGACCTGCAAGTTTCAGACTAGGACATTTTAAAACTAGAATAATATGGGTAGTCGACAAGCATGGATGTCTGCAGCGTAAACGTGAATGTAGGTGGTGCCACCTGTCATAAAATCGAGAAAATTGTCCAGGATGTATAAACCGGCAAAATTTCAGGTCGTTAAGTCAAACCGCTGCTGATATATGAGTGATTTTATCCCAAGGCAGATGAACAGATGGACGGTGTTCATAAGTGGTTGCAGGTGGCGCCACCAATTTTGCTTATGATGAAGAGCTATGTGAGATCTATACACAAGCAAAATTTTGGCCTAATCGGTCAAACGGTTCCCAAGATATGAGCTTGGATGTCTGCAGAGTAAACATGAATGTAGGTGGCGCCACCTGTCATAAAATCGAGAAGGCTGTCAAGGATGATCAACCTGCAAAATTTCAGGTGGATAAGTCAAACCACTTCTGAGATATGAGTGATTATATCCCAAGGCAGATGAACAGATGGACGCTGTGCATAAGTGGTTGCAGGTGGCACCACCGGTTTTGCCTATGATGAAGAGCTATGTCAGATCTATACACATGCAACATTTTGGCCCAATTGGTCAACTGGTTCCCGAGATATGAGCTTGGATGTCTGCAGAGTAAACCTGAATGTAGGTGGCGCCTTCTGTAATAAAATCGAGAAAGCTTTCCAGGATGTATAAACCTGCAAAATTTCAGGTGGATATGTCAAACTACTGCTGAGATATGAGTGATTTTATGCCAAGGAAGAGGAACAGATGGATGCTGTGCATAAATGGTTGCAGGTGGCGCCACCAGTTTTGCCTATGATGAAGAGCTATGTGAGATCTATAAACATGCAAAATTTTGGCCCAATTGGTCAAACGGTTCCCGAGATATGAGCTTGGATGTCTGCAGAGTAAACATGAATGTAGGTGACGCCACCTGTCATAAAATCGAGAAGGCTGTCCAGGATGTATAAACCTGCAAAATTTCAGGTGGATAAGTCAAACCACTTCTGAGATATGAGTGATTTTATCCCAAGGCAGATAAACAGATGGGTGCTGTGCATTAAGGTTGCAGGTGGCGCCACCAGTTTTGCCTATGATGAAGTGCTATGTCAGATCTATACACATGCAAAATTTTGGCCAAATCAGTCAAACGGTTCCCGAGATATGAGCTTGGATGTCTGCAGCGCTAACGTGAATGTAGGTGGCGTCACCTGTCATAAATCAAGAAAGGTGTCCAAAATGTATAAACCTGCAAAATTTCAGGTGGATAAGTCAAACCACTGCTGAGATATGAGTGACTTTATCCCAAGGCAGATGAACAGATGGACGCTGTGCATAAGTCGTTGCAGGTGGCGCCACCAGTTTTGCCTATGATTAAGAGCTATGTGAGATCTATACACATGCAAAATTTTGGCGCAATCGGTCAAATGGTTCCCGAGATATGAGCTTGGGTGTCTGCAGAGAAAACATGAATGTAGGTGGCGCCACCCAATTACCCCAATTGAGAAAGCTGTCCAGGATGTATAAACCTGCAACATTTTAAGTGAATAAGTCAAACAACTGCTGAGATATGAGTGATATTATCCCAAGGCAGATGAACAGATGGACGCTGTAGCCTGATTGGTCAAATGTTTCCCCAGATATGCGGGTTTATGTGTGGAAACAGATGCACAAATGGACGCTGGGCAGCAAGGAAAGGTCAGAGGTCAACCAAAAATGAGGGCGCAGCAGTTCACATGTGACCTGATGATAAACTGCTTCTAAACATTGTCTAGATGTCTAGACGCTGCGTCTAGACGTCTAGACACATTGTCTAGACACCTCCCAGAACCAGGTCAGTTGCCCATGGTGATGTCTGGAACCCACCTGTTTGTACTGAGTGACCTCTTGACTTGGCTGCTGAAAGTCAGCATGTTGTCAAATCTGTTTTCAAATACAGAAAGCCTTTTTTAACTGGCTACAATGTTTTTTTAAAACTGTATTTACCCAATCTATTCTTATAAAACCCTACCATAGAATAATTCTTGTAAAGTTTAAACCAATCAGCATAACAGTTTCATCATAAATCAGTGTACAAGCTAGAAGAGTTTAAAATTACATTTTCGCTTGTAAAAAACACATCAATGTAGGTTGCACCACCAATACCTCAAAATCAGATATGACATATGTGACAATCATTGGTATAAAATTTGGTGATTATAGCTCTAGCTGTTTCTGAGATTTTAAATTTAGTGTGCTTTTTTGGACAGATGACTAAGTTCAACCTCCTGTAACTCTGCCAAAAATCTCAGAACTGGAACCATTCGAACAAACTTGAGAGAGATTGTTCAAGGGATCATTTCTGTGAAATATTGGACAATTTGGCTGGACAGTTTCAGAGAAGAAGATTTTTAAAGGTTTTTAAGCTTTTTCTCTATAAAATCTAAATTAATGCAGATACCCAATAATAAGCTTCAGGGCACCAAGTTTCACATGTGACTAATTCTTACATGTAATTTGGAGCTGCTAGCTCTGACGGTTTCTGACTTACAGCCATGGACGGTGCCATCGCATAAGCTTACAGGTTCGCTAAATAAAACTCAGACATGAGGAAATGTCAGTTGTAACTCAAACAATTAAAATTAACCATCCCCTACTCCAATGCATTCTTGCCTGAAATCAGTGAATACATTTCCTTTGTCAAGACCAAATATGTTTCAGATGAATTGCGCTGTATACTTCAAGCTTATAGCCATTAACTACAATAATGATTACATCATAGTAATATTGCATAGAGATTCATAAATATACGTATTAAGTCATCATCCTTTAGACTAGGATTATAACATTAATAAACTGCATTCTACAAGTATATATCACTATTTGGCCTTACAACAGTTATGACTGTCTACACGATTTCATATAAATTCTGCTTAATTAATGACTTTTTTTGACAAATTCACATACACACATTCAATCTACTTCATCTGGCTCTATATAACTGCACTCATTACATTGCAAGTGTAAAATAAAACTGCTGACACAATCATTCATGTCACAAACTAACTGACTGAATAAATGACTGTATTATTTAAAAGCATACCTTACAAACCATTTACACCATTTAAATGAATGTCCTGTATTTACAAATTCCTCAAGAACTCAAGGTAAACCCCTTAACAGTAGCAAGGAAACAAGCTTGAAATAATAATAATCACTGGAATATAACATTTTCATTCAAGTGGCCATGACAGTTCACATAATTATCTGATATGAACTGTTGATCCTGTCGTATTTATACAGCATGTACAGGTGGATAATGTGGTGGTATTACCTGATAAAACAGTTCTTACCTGTCATTTACAAAACTACGAGGCAGCTATGGCATGTATTATCTTCCCCTGATAAAGGTACTCTACTACCTCAACCTCAGTGGCGGATCCAGAGAGGGGCTCCCGCTGCACACACCCCCTGTTAAGCTATAACATCTCCCATTTGATTTTCATCATAGACTGGAATATATTACAAAATGATGATAATATATAGATATATATTTATATATATTGTGCATACATAGTATATGCCTATGACATATCAACCCAGTATCAGCACCCCCCTGTTCTTGAATTTCTGGATCCGCCACTGCAACTAGTAGCTCTGATTTATCACAACTGTAAACACTGTAGGATATATATATGTGTGTGTGTATATATATATATATTATATAAAATTATAAGGTTGATTAAAAAGGTTTAAAATGATGTATACTTTATGGGGTTTATTATGGATTTAAAACAACTATTGGATTGATTTTAGATAAAGGGTTTATGCCAATCCTGTAACCTTAAATTCCTATAGTTAATGGTAACCAATTAGTATACACCATATACTGGTATCAAGTCTGTATATACCGAATATATAAAAATCATTAACAATTAACTAGAATTATATGTAAGTGAGCCATATGTAGCATTACAAATCCTATTCTTTAATCATAAAAATAGATATCAAATGAGATCTGCAAATTAGTATACACTCAGAAAAGAACATTTAAAAAAATTAATGTTGCAAGACACAAGAAAAGAACAAAATGAATAACTAACCATTACAATTAAAATACAGCAATACTTTGTTGTATATAATAAACTAGCAGACAAAGATACTATCAATATCAACAACAAATAACATATCAAGATGATGATGATGATTATAGCTTACACACAGTATCTACAAGATGATGAAGATTATAGCTTACACACAGTATCTACAAGATGATGAAGATTATAGCTTACACACGGTATCTACAATCTGTAACATTGTTTTCACAGCCATTAAGATAATATTTTAAATATCAACCTGCTCTGTCTCAGGAAAACATAATTTACAAATATAGAATACAATACTTCTTCTAACTAGGTGTTTGCAATCACAATGCAATCACTGGAAGGCCCCCCCCCCCCCCAGCCATTAATGGAGATTTGGTATGGATAGTATGACCTTCAGAATTACATCAAGGTCAAAATAAATATCAAGTGAAAACTATCAACTATAAACTCTGTAAATTATAGAATAATGGACATGAGCTAAACCATTTAGTGATGCACCAAGGGAACAAATAGGCCTACGGTCAGTGTTATATAAAAGTAACATTTCATAAACAAATGTGTGAAGGTAATTAAGTTTTCAAAAGTTAAATATATGGCCATATGAGTTAAAAATTAATCCAACAAAGTTTGACCAATATTCCTAATTTTAATACTAAGTTAACAGTGTTATTCACACCTAGGCCCTGCCAACTTTAAGAGATGTGAATGAAATGCTACAAAGTATTTATATCTTCTTAAATCTTGTCAGTTAGCACTTACATTAGATCCTAATATTTTATCACATTTGAATATTAGGATTAAATTCCTGAATTTTTTTCTTTAAAACAATCAAATTTGTCCAAGTTTCATCAAAAAGAATTTATTTAACATAAAAATTATAAGATTCATCTTGTTTTTGAGTCCTGTGTATGGAAGGGGTGGGTGGGGGGAGGGGTCTCCGTTGTTACTGCTCGTTGCTGAAAAAATGTTAATTTTAAGATTCATATAGTTCATAGTACAGGTCTGTCAACAGAATGGGGTGGGGGGGGGGGGGGGGGGTTGCCAGAGAAAAAGGCTCCCTGTGGTATGGTATAAACTGCAGACAGCCTGATCAAGCTCAACTCAGTGGAGACAGCTGCACTGAATGACCTACAGTCACCAAAGTGGACTGCTTGACAATGTAAGGGAATACAACAAGAGCCTCCAAATTAAATTCAATTACTAGCCTAATTTTGCAGCTTTTATTTTCAAATTTCAGATTTTAACAGATTAAATACTTATGTGTACATGCTGTGAAAATTAAATCCACAGTACTTACAGGAAAAAAACGTGCCATGGCCAAAGTTGGGCAAAAGTTAAGGTACCAATTTTATATTGTTGCCAATATTAAAAAAAATTAACAGATTTTGATCTAATTTTTGGTATACAATTAATTTTTGATTAATTTAAGTTGTATTACTGAAAAAAAGTCCCATCCTTTAACACTTTTGGTCTTAAGTGACCAAATATCTTTCCTGATTTTTTTACAAAGTCAATTATGTTTGGGCCCATAACTTTTTTTAAATTAAATAATACTGACTTAATTTCTGGCATGTACATAGGAACTATATAGAGGAATATTTATGGTAAATATGAAGAAAACCAGATGAGTGGTTTTGATATTAGGCAGTCCTGAAGTGTGAAAATAGATTTCTAATAAAAATTGAGGTTTTTCCTTAATATCTCGAAGGAACAAAGTCCTATTGACCCAATTTTCAGCATGGTAGGAGGCTTTGGGGACATCTAACTGTATGCCGAATTTCAGATTCGTAGGTCCAATGGTGTCGAAACGTGCCAGTCTTATGGACGGACATCTGGACGGACGGACAGACAGACAGACGGACAATGGACCACGACTATAGCTCAGATGACTTATAGTTAGCTGAGCTAAAAATGGAATAAAAGTGTGTAATTTATGGTATTGCACTCTTGGGGACCTACCAGAGTCCATCCACAACAAATTCTGACCCAAATATTGATATGGCTAAAAGCACCAACCTATATAAGCCATACCTTCATAACTGGTGTACACAATTTTATGAAAACATATTCTTTCCATGAAAATGTTAATTTCTATATGAGAGAATAGGACGTCTTAAAGACACAGACAGAGGTTTCATGAATATGTGTTTAATGTGTCTGTAGTGTAATTAAAGCTTATGTACACAGTAGTCTCTTAATCTCTAACTTCTGATATCTCAGAAATCATAGCACTTTCTTTGAATATCCGACTCAAAACTGTTAAGAATTAGTAATAACAAGAAAAAAAATAAAGCCATTATACAGATAACTCAATCATAGTGACATATTGTCATGAATAAACATATATATTCTGTCAACACCAACTGGTACACTTGCATGTCAACAATGATAACTGTGTTTTGTAAATGTAAACTGAAAACAATGTAACAGGCAAACAACAAAGGAGCAATGGGACAAAGTTAACGCAAAATATAGGGTGATCAATGCTTTTTCTGAAGCAGCAGAAACCTTGGCAAATTTACACAGACTGCAGATAGGCCTGGTGAAAATCATTATTTTCTATTTACTCAAACATAACATAAAAAAGTTATAATAACAGAGTTATTTTCCATGGCCAAGACATTGGTGTTTGGTAGTCTCTAGAGATGGAGGGAACTGGAGGACAAGAATATGACCAACCTTGGACATGCAACTTAAACCCGCACTCCACAGGGAGAACTGTAACTAGGTCACCAAGAGGAGAGAGCCAAGCTTGTGACAATGAAACTGTCCAGGCCCCTTACATCCAGAAAACAAAGTGAAAAGTTAACAAAGCTTCCCTTTGTGTAGGAACAATAAAAAAGCCTCTCATGTATATATGTAAATCTGTGCCACACAAAAATATAATTAAAAGTCATGTCAACCAGACCTTTTTGCTGTATGCTTAGAAAACAGTTATGTGGAATATTAGTTTACAGACCAGCCAACAGGTGGCACCACCCCCAGGTAATATAAAGTGAACAGGAGAGGACACCTTTTCTGAAATTAAAAGCAACTGAATATTGTTTAACAAATTATTCAGTAACAATTTCCTTGACAACAGACTGTAGTGCTGGTGATATGTAAATAAGGTTCCCTCAGGGATTGATTGGTCCCTTCTTGAATCCTGGCCTGCTGATTGGTTGGTGGTACTTCACACGAAATACTTTGGTGTGCTCATATGAAACTTGTGGTCTATGAAGTTGCCATGACCTTCGTAGTATTCTCCAAACCTGTGGAATAATCATAAGATTTTTATAATCAAATGCATAAACTAACATACTGATACTTGGTCTGTCCTAAATAAAATCAAAACTTCAAATACTGATAACAGAAACACATGGGATTTACTTGTGTCATTTAAGATTTCTTTTTAGTAACTTCCTTACTCAGAGCATGATATTAAAATTTCTTAGTTGTGTACTCTAATATAATGGATTGTCAACTGTCATTTCAGTGTTGTTATATGTAATATGTTATATCACACTCAGTGTTGTTATATGTAATATGTTATATCACACTCAGTGTTGTTATATGTAATATGTTATATCACACTCAGTGTAGTTATATGTAATATGTTATATCACACTCAGTGTTGTTAAATATTATATGTAATATCACACTCAGTGTTGTTATATGTTACATGTTATATCACACTCAGTGTTGTTATATGTTATATCACACCCAGTGTTGTTATATGTAATATGTTATATCACACTCAGTGTTGTAATATGTTACATGTTATATCACACTCAGTGTTGTTATATGTTATATCACACCCAGTGTTGTAATATGTTACATGTTATATCACACTCAGTGTTGTTATATGTAATATGTTATATCACACTCAGTGTTGTAATATGTTACATGTTATATCACACCCAGTGTTGTTATATGTAATATGTTATATCACACTCAGTGTTGTAATATGTTACATGTTATATCACACTCAGTGTTGTTATATGTAACACTTACCTTGGATTGAAGTGGACTTCCTTATCTACCTCATCAGGATCTGTCTCTACCTTAGTGTTATCTTTGTAGTTTTTAGGATCCTCAGGAATCCTGAACCGGGCCATCTGGATCTCTGTGTCAGTCAGACCTCCATGAGTTATTCTTGCATAGCCCAGTCTGTGGTATCAAAGGATTACCAGTCAATATTATACAATCATTTACTTCAGGAGATGAGGCACAAGAAATGAGTCATTAGATTACTGAATAATTCCAAAACAAATGACAGCAAAAGCAGATGAAGGTTCTCAACTTGGAATAGGTCTGCTGACTGGGGGTGAGTGCAGCACCTGTGGTTGAAAGAGGAGGATGTGTAGAATATACAGGAGTAGAGGGAGAAGTGTTTCAAATTAGGGCACCGTCAACATAAGGATAGGCAAGGATAGACTTAAAGTTGTTCAGGGTGGGTGGAGGCATAACATTCTGGCTTCCATAAGGCTCTACATACAGTAAATACCTGTTGTGCTGAACTGGTCAAAGTCAAACACACTGCCATAGGGTGCCCTGCTCATCCATACCCTGAAACTTATCAATTACTTGTAGTGATCAGAGTAGGTCACTACTGACTGAGCTAAAACTTATTTATCCCCCCACCCACCCAGTTTGCTTACATAGTGAGTTAGGTTAGTCAAGGTAGTGAAACTGTATCTGCTTTATAGTGATACATGAGTGGTTTGCCAACTGCATCAACACAAGAAGCTAGCTGAAGTTGTTTATAGTAAATTGAAAGCCACTGACATATCCTTTGTGTTTATTGTTTAAAGTTATCCTGGTAAATTGAGTGGAATCAGTGTGTAACCTGATATGACTAAGGTGGTGCCACAGAGAACCATGGTTCTGATGTGGTAAAACAATGTTGAATCAGACTTCCTTGGTTAGATGGGTTCATACTCTATGGAACTTTGTTGCAAAAAAATAAACCTGCAAAGCTCAAACTTTGTCAGAGTTCAGTGGCTTGTCTTATTACTTTCACAAAGAAATGGGATCAGGATCATCACATAATCTGTGTTCTAAAATAACTACATTGGCTGCCTTTTATAATCTCCAGGCCCAGTTTAAGCTACTTCTTCCTTTTTTTAATGTCACTTAAGACACAACTGTTCATGCTTGCTTTCACAAACTTAATATTCTAATTATATTCTATTTTACCTAATAATTATGATAGTATTTACATGTATTTTAAGTGTTTAGCATATCTGTATCCATAAAATTTTGCCCCATAAATTACAAAATATTATTATTATAATTACAGGCATATATATTTGCAAAAGACAGTCAATGTATACTTCCTGTATAATATGTGGAGCTTCTGAGGATATGTTTCAAAAACATCTTGAGTAACAAGGGCTTTGGAGTTTCTCAGGATATGTTTCATGAACATCCTGAGTAAAAGGGTTGCAGAGTTTTTCAGGCTATGTTTATAAACATCTTGAGTAACAAGGGTTGTGGAGTTTTTCAGGCTATGTTTATAAACATCTTGAGAAACAAGGGTTGTGAAGCTTTTCAGGCTGTTTCATAAACATCTTGAGTATCAAGGGTTGTGGAGTTTTTAGGCCATGATTAAAAACATCTTGAGTAACAAGGGTTGTGGAGTTTTTCAGGCTGTTTCATAAACATCTTGAGGAACAAGGGTTGTGGAGTTTCTCTGGTTGTTTCATAAATATCTTGAGTATCAAGGGTTGTTGAGTTTTTCAGGCTATTTTTTAAAAACGTCTGGAGTAACAAGTGTTGTGGATTTTTTCAGGCTATGTTTCATTAATATCTTGAGTAACAAGGGTTGTGGAGTTTTTCAAGCGATGTTTCATAAACATCTTGAGTAACAAGGGTTGTGGAGTTTTTCAGGCTATCTTTTATAAACATCTTGAGTAACAGAAGCTGCACTTACTTTTTCAGTCCCCTGTACATGATATATTCACACCAGCGATCATCGTCAGTGCTGTCAATGTCCTTGACATTCCCTTTCTTGGTGAGTACTCTGTAATCCCTGCTGTAGGGGGCTGATGTGACATACCCCAGGAACACTACCGGGTTCTCCCTGATAGAAGCAAAAGTAATTAATCAAACCTGTATCATTAATATACATATACTGAGTAACACGTTGATTTTGGTGTTTGCACACCTGCAATCATCAGGTGACTGTTGCTTAACACAGGTTTCCAGCTTTATTTTAAGAAATTAAAGGAATAGCTGGGCCCCTGGGTTAATCAATAGTTACCTGACAATCGCTAGTGTGCAAACACCAACTGAAACATCAGCGTGAAACTCTGAGTAGTAACTTGATGCTTCAACATGTTTAATACTCAGTAAACATGCTCTACTCAACTGTATTGAGTAATTTTCTACACTGACTGTTACTCAAATAATGGCACATATATATATCTATATATATATATAATAAAAACATATAAGTAAAGAAAGGATGCAAATCTGGAGTGTTAAAGGTGAACCACACTTACGCTTCACGGAGCTCTTTGGCCAAGAACTTAGCCTGCAGTTCTCTGTCCAGATTGTCTCGATCATTCCCCATGTGAGTGACCACAAAGTCCACCAGGTGGCCAGTGAAGTTGATGGTCGCTGTTATTCCTGGAGCCAGCTCTCCTGGAAATTGAATAAAAGACAGAACATGATTCAAGTAGAGATGATTGATCATTTAAAAGAAACTTATGATACAAATAGAAATAACTGATCATTTATGAGAAACAATGATACAAGTGGAAACGACTGATAATGTAAAAGAAACATAATGATACAAGTAGAAATGACTGATCCTTTAAAAGAAAGTTAATGATACAAGTAGAAAAGACTGATCATTAAAATGAAACATAATGATACGAGTAGAAATGACTGATCATTTAAAAGAAACATAATGATACGAGTAAAAATGACTGATCATTTAAAAGAAACATAATGATACAAGAAGAAATAACTTGTAAACAATTAGATGTTTAAACAATTAGATGTATGAACGGTCAGATGACTTAACAATAAGATGTCTGAACAATCAGATGTTTGAACAATCAAATGTCTGAACGGTAAGATGTCTGAACAATCAGATCTCTGAACAGTCAGATGTCTGGACAATCAGATGTTTGAACAATCAGATGTCTGAACAGTCAGATGTCTCAACAATCAGATGTCTGAACAATCAGATGTCTGAACAGTCAGTTGTCTCAACAATCAGATGTCTGAACAGTCAGCTGTCTGAACAATCAGATGTCTGAACAATCAGCTGTCTGAACAGTCAGATGTCTGAACAATCAGATGCCTGAACATACAGCTGTCTGAACAATCAGCTGTCTGAACATTCATGTGTGTGACCCAGGGTTCGTACTCACCTGGCAGATCAAAATTCCAGGAATTTTCCAGGTTATCTCAAGGTCTTACAGGGATTTTTCCAGATCACAATAAATAACAACACTAAACAATCTATTACTGACTATTCCTATTAGTCTTTAAAAAGAATGAATTTAAATTAAATGGTGTAAGTAACACAATGTCATCATAGCATGAATATGCAACAGGGTTTTACAGAGTTGCTGGCAATTTAAAATGGTAATCTTTTCACCAGCCGTTAGTTTCTATAACAGACACCAGGCAGCGCTACTGCTGTGAACTTCGTGCCCAAGCTACATTACATGCCACCATCGATATCACATGCCGCTGCTGGGCTATATCTACGGTTGTGTTCAATGACCTATGCAAAAATTCAAGGTTTATTCCAGGTGTACATTGAAAAATCCCCATTTTTCCAGGTTTTCCAGGATCTGGAAAATAATTTGGAATATCCATGAGTATTTCAGGTCTCCAGGTTGAGTATGAACCCTGGATGTCTGAACAATCAGATGTTTGAACAATCAGCTGTCTGGACAATCAAATGTCTGGACAATCAGATGTCTGAATAATCAGATGTCTGAACAGTCAGATGTCTAAACAGTCAGCTGTCTGAACATTCATATGTTTGACTCTGAACAGTCTGCTGTCTGAACAGTCAGATGTCTGAACAATCAGATGTCTGAACAATTAGATGTCTGAACAATCATGTGTTTGAACAATCAGTGGTTTGAAAGGTCATATGTCTGAAAAACAGATCTTTGAACGGTCAGATGGTGAAGGTCAAATGAAAACTGAAGTAAAATATTTAAGTTGAAAGTTGAAAGTTAAGCTTTTTTGTTAATCATCAGTATCATTGGATTTAGATAGAAATTTTGTCAATTTAAAATTTGCCTTATTGTCCAGCCTGCAACATAATCTAGCAAGCCATCAACACTGTCCTAAAACTACCGTAGATCCGCGTTTTGCCGCCGCGGCCATAAAATAAGATTTGCAGCTAAAAATCCTGACTAATATTTCTCGACAAGGGATGCGGCTATTAAACGCAGGTTAGGCTAACTTCAAAGATGTACATGAGACTCGACGGCCCGCCGAGGCGCAATGGGCGATAAAAGGCTGAGGAAGGAGGAAGTGAATACTGAGAACGTATATATTTTATGATACTGCATATTTGTATATTAATTTTATTCATTGTTAATTTTATAATCATATCATTCTCATATGTATTATAAAACTGTTCTGAGTCAGTTATAAACCACGGCCATTTTTACGCAATGATTGATAAAAGATCGATATTAAATCGCCAAATTATGCACTCTAACCAGACTAACGGTTGTATCTAATTTTGAGTATGGCTGCAATACCGGTAAAACATTATTTTTAGATATTTCTTGAGCATATCATTTCTTTTAAAATAAACTGTAAAACAAAAGATAATTAAAGACCGTACGTTCTTCGGCAATTAAACCTGCGTTCACGTTCAGATACTTCTTCGTTCATCACATTGTCAATAGATGGCGCTCAAAGGTCATATCCTCACCAGCTAGTTCCGTAATCCTTAAATATGGCACGTAATGCTAGCAGACGGTTCGGGCACCAGTGTGCATATATTATGATCAGCAGGACCCTGGGAGTACGTGTACAGGCTTTCTGAACATCGACGCGGGATTTGTTTATTCAAAGTTTTTGTCAAGGTTGACCGACGTTGTACAGAGTGTAAATAAAAGTCAACACAAAGAGTACCGTTGGCTATGATGTCCCATTGAAGTTTAATTAGCCAGGATAAAGGCGCAAGGTACCCCAAGGCCCGCTAGTTCCGTAATCATTTTATGTGGTATGTTTTGCCGGTTGACGGTTCGGACACCATTTTGCATATATTATGATCAGCACAACCCGAGGTCTTCTGGCAATATGATCACCGACGCGGGTGTCGTTTATTTAAATTTTTGTTGTTAAATGACCAATGATGTATAATGTCTAAATAATATTTAAATAACCGTCGTGCCATTCAATGCTTTGATGTCTCATTGAACTTTAATTAGCCAAGTTAAAGATTTTCCCAAAACTGTTATGCCTGACCGCATATCAGCATACCACAGCGTTCCTAGCCGCAGCCTAGCGTTTAAGAAAAGAACGTTTTCGTTGTGTTCCCCTACACCACTCGGCAAATGGAACGGTGTGAGAATGTGTTGCGGCCATTAAGTAAGGTTTAGGGAATTTTTTACTCTAGTGAAGGAGCCTTCCAGATATTTTACGAACATGGGGTGCGGCCATTAGACGACGTGCGGCGGCAAAACGCGGATCTACGGTAATTGTGGCTGAGACACTTTGCTCTTCAATGGCAGGCTCCAAGGTTTTCAAGCAAAGAGACCACACGTTCATTAAATCCTTGAT
Source organism: Sipunculus nudus (assembly GCA_026874595.1). Taxonomy (NCBI): domain Eukaryota; kingdom Metazoa; phylum Annelida; class Sipuncula; order Golfingiida; family Sipunculidae; genus Sipunculus; species Sipunculus nudus. Next base: position 26,819,991 of record CM049315.1, read on the forward strand.
CTGTCAAAAATTACTGTAAAAATGTGCATAAATGTCAATGTCACATGATTCAAGGTGGGTTTTAAAGGGAGAATTAAGAAAAGCCCTCTGACATGCCATTACGCACAACTTCACAGGGTTTGTCAGACATTCAAGACAGCAATTAGACTAAGTCTGGGCAAACAATGGACATTTAGGATGAGACCCAAATGTAAATCGACCCTCCACCTTTTCCATATTAATTCCCTGGCAATAAATTTCCTCAATAAATGTGCTTTACGGTAAGCTTCACTGACTAAACAAGATTCACTAATTCATATGAAAACTAATAAGGTGTGATCTGTATAGCTAAAACTACATGCAGCAGTGAAGTAAATGCTCTTTACCTGGAACTAATTATATACAGAGGAGTTTGGGTAATTGAAACTTCATAATTTAAAATATCTGAGAGCTTTAGACCACCGAGACAGAAGATTGTTAATTTTTAAGATTGTCATGTCACTGTATTTAAATGTTTTCTTGAAAAAATGTACTGTCAAAACTTCAAAATTTTAAAACAATAATATTTGCTAGCTAAATAAAATATTTCACTAAAAGGTTTTTTTCCCTTTCTGTTGAACATATACTACTTCAGTGTTAAAAGGAATCTAAACATGCAAATTTTTTTTTAATATTTACATCCAGCAAACGGGAACAATTATCACTTTAACACTGATATTGGTAAATGTAAAACAAAGATTGTATCAGTGGACGTCTGTTGGTATTCATTAGTTTGGAAACACTGGCTTCAGCAGGCTTGGTCAGAACAAACTGTTGTTTCAATTAGACAGCTGTGCCTGTGTTTGTACAATTCTGTATCATGTGTAGCTCCAACCTGGGGCTTTGCCTGTTAACAGTAGTGCTGTGACTTATATCACCTGGCTTTATTAGAGATCAACCTGAGATAAGATATACAATACACACTTTTAATTCAGACCATTATAAGGGTCGTCTGATGTCCCATGTGTCGCCCTCACTGGTATGGAATCAAAGACAGGATGAATGACTTCCAACTGTGGTGAGTTTCAATAAGCTGAAGCTATGCAATAATTGTCAGAAATTTTAGTTTCAAATATCCAAAAGTTTCAATTACAACTGACTTAATAAAACAGCTAATTTAATAAGTAATAAATAGGAAATGCATTTGGGCTTCGAATTTCAAATAACCAAATTTCAATTAAGTGGAACTGGCTGTATTAGTATTAACATTATAATAATACTGAATCATACCACAAGCACTTTGACTTACCATGGGGTGAAGGAAGCAAATGTGGTGTTGATTTCACAATTGGATATTTTGACAATAACAAGTTCCTGAAAAGAAATTTGAAAACAAGTTTGCTTTCTATAAAAATTAAATAGAAACAGGTGTAATATTAATATTTTTGTTCTTTATATTACATTGCCTCCTTTAAATTTACATCATCTATATCTAATGGTACATTCATTCAAAGACATCTATCAAGACACTGAATACACAACTGATTTTTGGTACCTGTGACAAAACATGTACCCATTAACCTGCAAAATCAAAGCAAAAAATCAAACTTTAATGATAAATAAATCACCTGAAGTGTGCTTCTTCCTTGTATGATTGAATCATTGTATAAGAAAATACAGAATAAGAGTGTTTTATACATCAGAATCACTGGTTTCATATACCAAGTCTGATATCCCTTGCAGCACCAGATTGTAGCAGGTAAGCGTCATACATACATATTTGCCAGTGATCCAGTGAATGCAGAATTTCCTGTCACTGGATAAATTTTTGTTCACAAAAACTGCGCCATTAGAATGTTTCACTGGTTGAATAATGTAAATCTAAATTTTACCGATTATTATTATCATAATGCTTGTAGTATTACGCTTGTTAATAATATTAAAAGGAACCAAAGAAATATTTATCTGCTTACCCCCAAGTATGGTCTTTTGTGGCCACACCAAAGTCCACATACATATCCAACTTCTCTCCTAACCACATGCCCAAGTCATTGTTACCCAGAAATGGCTTAGAGGCATCACTTTCCAGCAAAGTGATAACGTCAGCACCTGGAAATGGAAAATCAAATACTGCATACATTAATAAAAAGCCTCACTTTCAAAAACAATAGACCACTCTTGTTATATTTTCTACCTCCATGTATGGCTAGCACTGATCAGTTACTGAACAGCTTTTGACCATTTTTCTTGATTGTTCTGTTTATTTCTCATCCCCTGTACAGTTGTTGTATTGAAATTCCTTAAGATGTGAAAACACATCACTTTATATCTCTGTTAACTTGATGAAATTTGAATACTGTATGATCCCTACCTGTATCTTTAATACTCTATAGTATAGATTCAATGAAATCAATCTCAAGAAATGAACTCAATTACAATAAAGAAATACCATAAATTGGTTGAGTTTCTTGTTTAATTTGTTGTGCTCAATTAAATTTAATGTAGGGTCATGGTAATGACTATAAATGTTGGAATAAACCCAAATGAAATGCAGTTAAAACCAGGGCTTTCCCTGTTGCTCTCATAAAGAAGGGCCATGCAATGGAGTAAAATTGAAAATGGTAAAATATAACAGGCACAGTGAAACAAATCACAGTTGTTAATTGTATGACCAACAGGGGGCCAGCATTCCCATGCAACGATCGGTTCACCAGGGACATCAGTGTCCATCTTCTTGCTGCGTGGGAGCCTTGATGCAGGCTAGAATTCTTCTAGGAACCACTTATTTTCAAATAATTTTAGGTTTCTCATATTTAACATGCTATGTGCAGTGCATGTTCTCTGGATAAAAGTGAGGCAAAGTAAAGTGTCTAAACTTCCTATATTATTGCTCACTGGGGCTGGGGGAATTACACAATGAAATAATTTGTGCACAGGCCTTATAAACTTTACTAAATCTCTTGCCACGTTAATATCAATATTAATCGATAATCGATCACCAAAACTGAGATGATAATTGATATGAACAAGGGACCTGTGGGTCACGGCGCTCAGCTGTTATATATGATTAAAAAATATGATTTAGGAATGAGGCATATGCTGGTTTGGTGTGGTAATAAATATAAGCTTTATTATGAGTTGTTGGTTTTTAGCTTATGTATGATTATGATATTATCTTTGGAGACAGGGAAGAGAATTGATTTCATTTATTTTATCAACAAATGGAGTACTATTGTCACACAGATTTTGACTTGGCCATATAACTTATAAGCAGAACATATAATATAAGAGTTTAACTATTTATTTAAAAAAAAATTACAAATATTGTCCCAAATATAATGTTTATTAAAAATAATAAGAGAATCTTATGATTTTTTAAAATGAAATATAACTGAAATGGTTATTAAAATAATATTAAAGAATATATTCATGAATGCATTCATGAATACATTTTGAAAGTATTTGCACTGGTATTCATATACTTTCATTTTTACCTGAATTCCAATTCTTTATGCAAGACATTTTATAATGGAGTACATATTCATATTCGTATTTAAATACAATTGCAAAGTTTTCCCACCATTACTGGCATTTATTCAGTTTTCACCAAACAATTATTTTGAGAATCCAGAATATACAAAATTCACACATGTAAATTATGATCAAAAGTACCTGGTTTTATGGCTTTTATTTACATTTAAAAAAAATGTAATATATTCATTTTGGACTAATTTCACATCAATGTACACACTAGACACAGTAGGAATCTAGATTAATAATATCAACTGCATCTTTGTCTATCATTAATTTCCTTCATATGATCCCTAATGATTAGTAATGAATAATATGATTTACTTTTTTATCATTAAAATTGAACTGAAAAATACCATAGGTGACTGCATGGTGTTATTTGGAGTACGTGACATTCTATCCATCGATACAAGATTCTTTTATCATAAGTAACTGCAAGTTGATTTCCTGTTATTATAAACTAACAAATTCTTTTTTATTTTTCTTTAATTTGTTATTAAAAAACAATAAAAATTTATTAATTTATTGTTAACTGTTATGTTGTTGGTTAAAACTACTAGATGAGTTGGGTTGGACACCTGGATCAACTGTGGCTGGCCATAAGCTGCCTACCTGCAACAGTGTATGGCTCGCCTCAAGCATGCATAATTTGCTGAAAGTTCAACAAGGTCAACATACAGGTGACTCAAGAGGGGCTGGAGAGAGTTAAGGTCTGACATGGTCTCATAAAAACATTAATAAAAGCTACAATTTTTGGCCAATTTCTTTCAGCTTTCTAAACTAAAAAGCTGAAATCCTTGTGTGCATGATATGAAAATTATATCAACCGTGCTCACAGGAAACAAATGTGCCATGGTCAAAGTTGGGCAAAATTTAAGGTACTAATTTTATATTTATACTAATAACATATAAAATTTGAAAAATTCAGGACTAATTTAGGGTATTCAATTGAATCTTGATTAAATAATGTTACATCCCTGGCAAAAAAACTCTAGCTTCATCAATCAATTTGTTAAGGGAGTAATTATATTTCTTGATTTTTTACATAGTGCATTATGTTTGGGCCCATAACTTAAAACAATTACGCAATACTGACATCATTTCTGGCATATGCATAGAGAATGTATAGAAAAATATGTATATTATATATGATTAAAGTCACATCAGTGGTTTTGATATTAGGCAGTCTTGAAGTGTAACAATGGGTTTTTAATGGAAAAATGAAGTTTTTCATTAATATCTCAAAGGTATTAAGTCCTAGTGACCAAATTCTTGGCATGGTAGGGAATTTTGGAGACATCTAATTGTATGCCAAATTATAGGAACTGAGAGCTGAAACTGGGGAGCTGAGCTCTTGCAAACTGCATAACACTAGCTTGATGTAAACAATTTGTTACATGGTGCTTGAAAACTTGAATAAAATCTACAGTTTTTGATCAACTGGTTTCAAATTTTTGGTGTTAACAGACAAAATGCTAACAAAAACATGCTGCGAAAATTAAATCCACAGTACTTACAGTAAAAAAACGTGCCATGGTCAAAGTTGGGCAAAATTTAAGGTACCAATTTTTTATTTTTGTTAATATTTTAAAAAATTTAAAAGATTTTGATCTAATTTTGGGTATACAATTTAATTTTGATAAATTAAAGTTATATTACTGGAAAAAAAGTCCATAGCTTTAACAAGTTTTGTGTTAAGTGATCAAATATCTTTCCTGATTTTTTACAAAATGCATTATGTTTGGGCCCATAACTTTTTTAAATTATATAATACAGACATAATTTCTGGCATGTACATAGGAACTATATAGAAGAATATTTATGGTAAATATGAGGGAAAACCGATGAGTGGTTTTGATATTAGGCAGTCCTGAAGTGTGAAAATAGGTTTTTAATAAAAAATTGAGGTTTTTCCTTAATTTCTCAAAGGAACGAAGTCGCAAAGACCCAGTTTTCGGCTTGGTAGGAGATCTTGGGGACATCTAACATTATGCTGAATTTTGGATTCCTAGGTCTTACGGTTTCAAAACGTGCCACATCTACGGACGGACGGACGGACGGACGGACAGACGGACGGACGACGGACAATGGACCACGACTATAGCTCAGATGACTTATAGTCAGCTGAGCTAAAAAAGCTGCTGACTGCCAGCCCTAGAATGATCCCTACCTGTATCTTTCAGTGCTTGTGCAGACCTTTCTAGACTGGGCCATCCTCTGTTATCGTATCCAAAATGGTACGTCCATATGGCCGCAGAGAAATCAGCCTTAGGCTGCTTCTGTTGAGGAGAATGATTAAGTATTGTGGATGAACAATAGGTAGGAATCCTACTGCTGGAACTACCAGAAACACTTTTAAAATTATATATTTTTAAGTCATTGGTTTGGCAGTATACATGTAAACTGTGTCCCTTTGTACCTCAGTTTTCTGGTGCACAGTGATTCTTGAAATTATAAATCACTCACTGTAAGAACTATACATACAATTAAAAGAAATCTTGAAATTGAATATGCTGCAAATGTAAAAAGACTTTATTAAATAATCAACTATGGATCTATTGCTAATTTAATCACAATTTATCAAACAGCAATAATGTCCAATTCATATTGACACACTATGCTTTAATTTCTTCAGATTGAATAACTTGTCTTCTACATGTCTGGGGTGACAAATAACCTAGTACCTCACAAAAACAAATGTTTAGTCAGAAAATATGAGAAAATTATGGAATAAGGGGCATATCTTGATTATACAATACTAGTACTGGTAATATAATGAAACAAATAAAGAGATGGCTACACAACTTGAAGTGTGAAATACCTTTGGTGGGTGGTTGTATCTGTTTGGATTGTAACGGAATGCAAACCCAGCCACACCGACCAATAACAACAGGAGGAACACTACAATATGTAAGTGTAACAACCGGAGGATTAAATACTCACTTCAACAAGATTCACCAGCATTTCATACACAGACTACAATAAATAAACATAGTCCTTCAACTTAGCAAAACACCTATGGTAAAGAAACTGAAAATGGTAATATGTGTGATAGAATTAGTGTTGGGCTGATCATCGAGTTTTATCGAAAGTCAGTCGATTTGCTGCTACGATTACATCATAATCATGATATATGTATGCATCTCGGCAGTCGTCATAATTGTTATAAAATGAAAGTCCTTGCTGGTGGTGAATTTAAAAATAAAACACGGGAGTATTAGCAAGGGCAAGCAAGTAGTTGTCCTGGATTGTGGTTAATTCTTGATTATTATAATTCATTAAAATGAAATTTTGAATAGCATTTCTTGGTAAACTTAGGCAAATAAAGACAAAAGCTTCTTTCCTTGAGGTATAATTACTAAGACATGCGGGCTGGGTTGAGAAAGTACAGTTTCAGAGATAATTGCATATTTCCTTATATTTGTCTGAACTGATTAATAATCGATCATCAATCGGTTTGCTCAAACCGATGATTGATTATGTCAAAGGAACCAATTCCCATCACTAGATAAAATGAAAATGATCATTCCCTCCATACAAAATAAGCTGTAAACATGGACCTAAAATGAGATTGTGTTCATCTAAGTTTGATCCTTAACCATTAAATTTCTTTTACTACAACGTTTATTTACCAGGACTGCTATGACAAAATTAATCAAATGCACATAAAACCATTTTTTAGCCATTGCTCTCTATCACCAACATTCAAAACCTACTTACAAACAAGTTGATGTTAAAATCTATTCTTTTTGTTTAGCAAGCACAATTATGCAAAATTTTAAAGTTTATTACAATGATGGAAGAGCTATGTTACTCACATGCTTTTGTGATACTGTTGGGCATCTTGCCCTCTGATGTATTGATGAATGAGGTATTAGACTTGTTCTCTGACTTTCTCCTGTCTGAAACGACAAGTAATAGTAATGTGAATATAAGTCTACTACATTAAGTGACTACAAGTCTATTACAGTAAGTGACTACAAGTCTGTTGTAGCATGTGACCATAAGTCTATTATAGTATATGACTATAAGTCTTATTATAGTATGTGACTACAAGTCTACAACAGTATGTGACCATAAGTGTACTACAGGGTGTGACTACAAGTCTGTTATAGCATGTGACAACAAGTGCAGAATAATATTTGACTACAAGTCTATTATAGTATGTGATACAAGTCTACTACAGTAAGTGACTATAAGTCTATTATAGTATGTGACTACAAGTTCAGTATAACATTAGACTACAAGTCTATTATAGTATGTTACAATAAATCTACTACAGTATGTGACAACAAGTCTATTATAGTATGTGACTACAAGTTTACTATAGTAAGTGACTATAAGTCTATTAAAGTATGTGACTACAAGTTCAGTATAACATTAGACTACAAGTCTATTATAGCATGTTACAATAAATCTACTACATTATGTGACAACAAGTCAATTATAGCAAGTGACTACAAGTCTATTACAGTATTTGACTCCAAGTATACAACAGTATGATAATAGAAGTGATAATAGAAGTGCAACTACAAGTCTACCATCGTATGTGACTAGAAGTCAACAAGAGTATGTGACTACAGGTCTACAACTGCATGTGACTAGATGTCTACAACATATTGTGACTACAAGTCTACAAAAGCATGTGACTTGAAGTCTACAAAGGTTTTTGACTACAAGTTTACAACAGCATGTGACTAGAAGTCTAAAACAGTATGTGGCTACAAGTCTATCATGGCATGTGACTATAAGTCTACAACAGCATGTGACTACAAGTCTACAACAGCATGTGGCAAGAAGTCTACAACAGTATGTGACTACAAGTCTGCAATGGTATGTGACCTGAAGTCTACAACAGTATGTTACTCAGCAGGGTTGACTAGTTGTTAATAATAGTTCAAAACTAATACATCTTATTCAAATTCTGAGGGAGATGAAATACATGAATTCCAATGCAGAGACTCTTACAAAGATTAATATAATTAATAACTATTTAATTAAAAGCTGTTTCTACTACATTATTCTATTATTAAATTGTAGAAAAAGTATGAAAAGTATAAAAAAATCTAATTATGCAAAATTTATTATTTGTTAAATTTGTTAGTTTGTGGAGGACTAAAGACATGTAATTTTATAATGGTAAAATATCAAATCTCTACACATGTATATTATTAATGAGGTACTTTTAACACACACTGCAAGAAATAAGGAAGGTTTATAATTTGATCTTACTTACAAAGCAGAAGACCAAGCCCTATGGTGATGACCATGAAGCCTATTAGCCAGTCTGTATGCTCTCGTGTGTATACACCGCCAGGAACAAAGTTATATGCTACTGTCCACACAAAGAACAGGATCTCTATTACATAGAACAACACAGCTATGCATATTGTCCTGGCGGGAGGGCAGGCAGTAAAACGATCCATCATCTCTGGCCACACAGACATCGTGTACATTCCTATCACAAGACCACCTGTTGGAGGAAAATGGAACTTTTCAATAGCTAGCTGATGAAGGTGAGAGTGACTTGTACGAAATAGGTAAAGCTCATTTTCATGATATCATACATGTATGTTAATTCAAAGTGAGAAATCAACACAGGTATAACAAGCTATATACAAACAAATTTTACACACAGCAAAACCAAAAATTATGATACTTTTCAGTCGTGGCTTTGTTTTAGAATGACAGAAATATGGAGCAAATAAAACATAAATATTTACAATAACGCAAACAGAAAAAACTCATTAATAAATATATAATATAATGGTGATATAATACAAAATATTTTGTACATGTTATGCAATTCCTACAGACCAAGTCAAATCAATCTTAAGGTAGCATTTAATGCAATAAAAAAGAAATATAACCCCAGCCATAAGATATAACATAAAAATATTAAGGGTTAAAAAAGCTTTAAATGACAAAATATTATGAAGATGTCAGTGGTGTCACAACCAGGACGTTTCATCCATCATGAAAGTAGGAAATAAATTTCAAACTGGATGTTTGAATAAGAGGGGTATGAAGGCGACCACACCTTCCTTAATAGTTGTCCAATCAATGATGATATATCAACATTTCAAAATAATTTATTTGTTAAACGAGAAATATGCATTCTTAGAAAATGCAGGCCTCCGACATATGGGCTGTCTTTTATTTAATGTTAGGTCCTCCACAACTAAAGTTTCCATTTACTTATTCGCCCATACTCGAAGGTTCACTTGGGCATATGTTCCCTCAACATCTGGTTGCCTTCACTTAATGGGCCTATATTCCCATGTTCAATCTTGCATATGTGACTGCACATTTGTGAATATTCCTGGAATTCCTTCCTGGATCTGGATGATGAGCCTGATCCACACCAAAATCTGAGAGATTCATCATAAAATGCCCTCAACATTTCATGGGATTCTATTCATGATTCCACGAGGTTATATTGTAAACAAAAGGTAAAGGTAAAGGTAAACACACACACACACACAAATGGGAATTAACGCATGCCCTCAAGGTGGAAGTGACTATGTTGCATATCATAAAGGGAACCAACAAATACGTCAAAAGTCATGATAATTACTGGTTCAAATTTGAAGCCACATTTTTCTTTGGTAATTTCAGGTTTTTATATAAGAATTCCATGAGTTATTTATCAATGCCAGGTTTTCTATTCAAATTTTGTTTTCTTTGTGGAAATTTCAGTGTGGAGTTCAAGAGCTGCTGGCAAAGCTCCTTCGATTTGTGGGGTACTGAATTTGTTACGATTTTCACCTTTTCAGTGTTTTGTGAGGGTTCCATTATTCATGATCTTACAATCCAAAAGATCTACACAAAGAGTAAAACCATTATTATGTGAATTAATTATATCTTATATTATGTGCAAAAAATCTTATTAATAAAAATATTGTTCGTTCATGGCAAACCATTTGAAAGTTCTTATATAATTTAAAATATCAATCTCTGAATATACACAGTATATTATTATTCATAATATCTTTTACTTTTTAACTTTGCCTTAAACAATGGCACCTCTTATTCAAAAAAGTTTTGATTTTCGTGATAATTCCCCTTTCACAAATATCTTGAATTTTACACCCTAGTGAATATAATGGCAATAACAGTATCTTGTAGCAATCAGTGTGTACCTGCATATCCTTGCCATGTCTGTAGATAATAAAGAGCAGCAAACCCTGCAGCTCCCGTCAACCACCAAACAATGCTTGACGTCATCACACTACACGGTGATGTCATGACACCAAAATATACCACAAATAGCACCAGTGCCCTACAAGAACCCAAACCCAACTGTAATATTTACATCTATATTTACCTGAATAAATGATGAATAAATGTTTGAAAATAATACTTCCTCACTTAACCTGCTTCAACACAGATATAAACCATTAATACAACTGGAATTAGTTTGTTTTTGCAACAACAGATATATGTCTTCTCTCCCTCTGGGCCACCCATCCCCAAATTTGATGAAAAATATGTGGACTAAACAGTTGTTGGTTTCACAAAAATCCTATAATTCAGAAGATTTGACTTGAACATGAAGGCCATGATCATCTGATTTCCAGCTCATCTGCAATTTTGGAAGGAACAATTTGTGTATCAAATTTCATGAAAATATATTGAGTGGTTTAAAATTAAAGAGTTCACAAAAAATTTAATAAAGTATTGGCTGATCTGACCTTGAAAATATGAAGATCATGGTCACCAGTTTACTATCCTGTTCAGAATTTTGGTTGAGATGACTTGTGTTTCAAATTTGATAAAAGAATATGTAGTGCTTCAAAAGTTTCCACATTCACAAGAAATTCTAGAAACAATGTGCAGTAGTCCCGCTGATTTGATTTTGATGATCCAGGTCAAGGTCACCAGTTGTCAAACTCATCCTTGATTTGGTTGAATCACTTATATATACAATACTTCAAAAGTTATGGGGTAAACAATATTTTTTCTTGGCTTATTTGAACTCGAAAATTAAGGTCACGGTCACAGTTTTTCAATCTTATCTGAGATATTGGTAGATCAATTAAATCATGAATTTCATGAAAAATACTGAGTGGTTAAAAAGTAATCGCATTCACAAGAAATGACACAGGTGATGCTGCCACTGCCAACAGACCATACACCATGTCTCCCCCATAGGAGGGGAGCCATAATAATACATGATATATATACATATATAATATATATATAATATGAATAATACATATAATGATGAAAATGGTATTTTGTTCATGCAGAGAATTAGAATAAAATGAAAATTAAAATTACCATAAAATGGTATGTACAATTTTACATACCAAGGCATGCATTGGTGATTATCTGAAAGTTGTTCTTTAATTGTCCTTTGTACACTAAGGAACATGGGCCAAAGATTTTGTGCCAAAATTATACTATTCTTGCTGGTAGTCAAGGTAACCTCCTGTATCAACACAAAAGTCATTCTAAAATTTGCTTATTTGTGAATTATATAACACAATCTTTTGGGTTCCATCACCATAGCAATGAAATTATTCTTCATGACAATTTCTGCAATTAATCCTTGACATTTATAAGGATTTTTGCAGCAGATTTTTCCTGCCATATTTTATATTTCTAAAAATATGGAGGGTGTTGTTGGGACTCTTTTGACTGAATTACTGATTCAGACTATATAAAATATCTCCTCTCTTTTCAAAATTATTACTTTTAATGAAAAATATAACATGATCTTTTTATAAAAAAAATATCAACATGATCTTTCAAAAAATATATAACACAATCTTTTTAATGAAAAAATATAACACTAGAATGAGGTTGTTTTTGCAATGAAAAAAAATAAAGGTCTCCTGTCCCTCAGGGCTTCCCATCCCCACATTTGAGGAGAAAAGTATTGAGAATTCAAAAGTCACTGCATTTACAAACAATTTCTTTTTTGGTTGATTTGACCTTGGAGATGAAAGTCAAGGTCACTGGTTTCTAAACACTTCTGAGATTTTTCCAGAAATTTTACACATATCAAATTCCATGATATATACTGAGTGGTTAAAAATTATAGTGTTCCACATAATTTGGATTCTGGCTGATTTTACCTTGAATATCCAGGTCAGGGTCACCAGTTTTCGAACTCCTCAAAGAACTTGGTAGAAACAATTAGTGCTCCAAACTAATGGAAAATATTTTTGGTAAAAGTGCAGTACAGGTGACCTGCTGCAAACTGGCATTACTCATTCTTAAATTTTCCTCTGAATCAAGTCTGATGTTGTCTTATTTTAATATCAGTCTTATAGAAATTTGTGCATGTTGATGGAATCATCAAGTATGCTCCATGACATACCATCAGTAAGGAAGCCATTTCTTAGCAGGTCACCTGTACTGCACTTTTACCAATATGTGAAACTTCAAAAGTTATAGGGTTCACAAAAAATTTCTATTTCAGCCTATTTGACCTTGTTGATGAAGGTCAAGGTCACCAGTTTTCAGACCTGTCCGAGGTATATTGGTAGAATTTATCTAAATTTCAAATTTCAAACAAAAATGCTTAGTTGTTATTGTGTTCACAAGAAATGACAGAGATGCCGTCAGACGACACCAACAGAGGCAGACAACGACAGGCCAAACACAATATATGTCTCCATGTATGGAAAGGGAGACATAATTCCCCTTACTCTGAGCAATAACTGAGCAATATTGTGAAAATAAAGCCCTTATTATCCATTACTATGATTTAAAGACCTGTGAGTTTAAATTAGATGTAATACATTTTTACTACTAGACACAGGTGAACATTGATATATAATGATACTATAATTATACCCCCAAGGATATGGCATAGGTCCAGTGTTGGGGAATCCAAGGACCGTCCATCTTGTGATCAGTGAGACTTCTCCGAGAATCCAGTGAGTTAAATACATCAGGCTACCCATGGCGACACCTGTTACGCACCAGTTTGGACGGAGGACTTTCACTTTGGCACTGGAAGGAGGCATCACATCATCCCCTGTCAATCAATATAGCAATAGTAGTAGTGTTGTGTCAATTAATCTATCAGATCAAAATAGTTAATTTCTTTCATAATTGATTAAATTGGGTTCATTTTTGTTCAAGTGATTACACACACACAATTGTACATGTAAATACAAAGATTATATAGAAAAAATAGGCAACAAGAAGTATGGAACAATGTTTAAACTGAACATTCTAAACATGTGTTCTGTTTCTATGCTAACATTATAATCAAGTCTTGACATGAAAGCAGACTTGTACATAAGACAAAACAATTGATTAGTAACAGACCATTAGTTTTTTTCTTTTTAATCATCGAATATGACTTTATAACAAATGCCTACTACTAAATAGCAGTTGAGATAGTAATGTCAAAGAGATAAACACAAATACAGTAAAAATCACATACACTTACAAACAAATTAGTGAAAGTAGTCGTAGAGCACAGGTCTACATGCTGCCACTCTAATTATATTGAAAAGATGTATTTAAATTATTAAGTGTATTAAATTATCTTAAAGTAATGCAAAAATGCACAACTTTTTTTAAATTAAAAAGGTTCTGTGTTTAATACTCTGAACAAGGTTCTGGAATGATGAAGATAATTCTATCTTAGGTATTAAAAACTCCAGCAGTTTATAACTTTATGATACACCCTAAGATCTGATGGAATGAAGTAGAGCTGGAACTATTCCCTGTTTCACCCTGATACATCTCTATACAAACTCAAAGTCAGTATGGTCAGATATCCCTATGCTGATACACTGACCATCGACACTGAACATGTGACATTTAACAAGTTGTCTCAGGCATGTAATAACAGTCTAGCTAGCATTTCGGAACTGAAAAATCATAAATCAGCATCTGACTGGCAAACTGCTGCATGAGCAAACCAGATAAGGGGTGGTTTTATTCAGTATTCATGAAGCATGTAGGTATTGACAAGGAGAACTTTTATAAAGAACACCAAAGAAAATTACAGTCCTATAATGAAGCTACAGTTGCAGTAGGGAGGACTGTTTTACCTGAGAGAATTTTATCAAAGGTTGCGACAGCTCCTATAGCAATGACAACATTGTTGCTACTGTTACTCCACCACGTTGGGATAAATGACACAAACCAGACTCGACTCGTCAGGAGGGCCGACAAACCAAGCATCAGACCCCAAAAGCTCAACGACCTGAAACAAATATTATACAAGTGACTTGTAAAAATTTTATTAAAATTATTCAAGATGACAAGAGATGCAGTTGATATTACAAGTCTAGAAAGCTACTGCTGTTAAGGTGGAATTGAGCTATGATAAAGTGTTGTTTATCCCAACACCATTTGTTAAAAAAAATTATCTTATTTTGAAATTTGAGGCCTGAAAATTTTATAGTTTATCTATTCTCAATAATGAAAAAAAAATTGTGAAATGTATAAATGATATGAGAGATTGTCTGAATCAAAGCAAAGGTACAGAGGTCAGTAGTGATGCATAATGCTTATTGATTCAAACACCCAACCACAGGTAGCAGGTGTGACAAACACCACCACACCCGTCAGTGATGTCCCCGGATTGACTTTAAATCCGGCAGCAGAGGCCCACTTTCTATGTCACTGTAGGTCATTTTAGTTATCATGGCATCCATGCATGACATGAATAAGTACCATACCATCTGATTCAGATTTTTTTCCCAGAGCCGTTTAGCAATATATATGGATAAAATTGATGGAAAAAGGAACACAAGTGTTATGCCAACATTTATTACTGGCTGTGGGTCTGTCAGTATCTGACAGCTTCTGGCACTAGGTGTCAGGTTGGTAATCATTGTGAATCCTGGAATAATCTCATGCAAATTCCTTTATCCAAACATTTATCAGAACGGAAACCTTATCAGCTGAGCTGTTCAGAAAAACTTCACTATTTATCTTTTAAGATCTTGATTTGAAACTTATGATTCTTAGCTTTAAAGTTTAAAAACTGGCCACCTACATTAAATTTAATCATATACATTGTACATGGGTAAGATATATAACAGAAACCTGGATAGACTAGAAGCATCAAGATGTAAAATATGATATTATAACATCATTTATTATTGTTCTTAGCAAAAATAATTTATATAATGAATATATATAAATATATAGTGTTTTACTACCTCTGGTATGCTGATCTGCTCCACAAGGTGGCTGTAAACACCAGCATCATGAAGAAACAGCCAGCAGACAACACAATGAGGCGTGACAGGGTGCTGGGAGCCTGGAAACATCCAATACATGCAAGCATACATAGCCTGAGCACAGCCAGCCCCCAGCGTGACTGTATCAGTGGAAGTACCCCCGGGATGGCAGTGAATACTGGACTCAACATTGTCACCACGAACACCTCGTACCCGGAGATCTCCAACTCATTCAGCGGGAAAAACCAGATCATCGGACCAATGCCTTGGAACAAGGACCAAAACAAGTATCCTGTATATAGAAGAAATGTAAACCATATAGACAAGGCTGTATAGAGAAGAAATGTTAAGCATATAGACAAGGTTGTAAAGAGAAGAAATTCAAATCATAAAGACAAGGTTATATAGAGACGAAATGTAATGCATATAGACATAGCTGTATGGAGAAGAAATGCACAGCATATAGACATGGTTGTGAAGAGAAGAAATGCAAAGCATACAGAAAAGGTTGTGTAGGCTTCATCTGGCTGTTTTAGCACAGTCCACCGTGACCTACGTTAGTCTGTGTATTGAAAGATTACGTGTCAGTTGGACGGGCGCCAGATGGATGGGTCTCATTTAGACAGTAAAAGGCATTTCAAGGTAAAACTCTTGATTTAGAGACCACAGGTGCGATTCCTGACTCAGATGACTTCTAATATTCAGTGTGATTTCATGTCAGAATAGTTGAGATAAACCTAGGGACATCCGGTCTCACTAATTTGATGAAAGAAAATGAAAGAGCATGAAAGAAGATAAAAGAGGATTTAAATTAAGAGTTAAAATAATTATTTACTTTAAAATTCCATAATTTACTAAATGTTATTAACTGTTTTATCACTAATATACCTGGGGTAACAAAAAAAGACAATTATATTCAGTAGTAGTAAGTTAAGTTTCAGCCAGATTGTCTAAATTATACCTATTGTTTTGTACAGACTGCAACCCTACTACCACAGATGCTTTTTATATCACATATGTACACAGCATAATGGCTATTCATATACATATATAATTAAATTTTAAGAGTATATAATAAATTAAAGCAATATTTTATATACAGTACTGGTATACTGAAAAATAAATATTTAATATACATTATAATTAAAGAAACTATGGACACTATATAAACGCAACTAACCATGCAAAGATTACAAATATTATATCTTAAGAGAATAACATGCATATAAGCTATGCAATATTCTTTTTGTTCTGATATGACAGGCAGACACAAACACTGAGAGTATGTCAGCAGGTTTGGCCAGTGACTTTCTTTATGTGGCAGGGTAACAGTCTGAATAAGAGGTAGGGGGCATCATTCAGATGTATACTGAAAGTGTATGAAAAAGTAAATAGATCTCAAGAGATAGTTATTTATAATTACCAGATATGAAAGTTATAAGTAAATTATGGTAAATTATGAATTTTTAAAGTAAATATAAATTATTACTAGTAATGTTATATATCTTTCATCTCCTTTCATCCTCTTTCATCTTTGGAGCCACTATAGAATGCGGGCTTCGCTTCTTTTGAGGAACATATAAATAAAATTGTCTCCTCTCATTCCTTATTTTAACTCCTACTTTTCCCTGTAGATGTCCCTACACTCAACTCTTCTAACATAAACAACTACTTAGCATCAGAAGTCGCCTGAATCAGGAATCGAACCTACAACCTCTAGACTAGGAATCCTACACGCTACTAACTTGAAGTGAGCCGTGAAGACAAGATACCAGCAGGAGCAAGTTTTGTTCATTTATATCTGCGATTGAAGAGGCATCTGTCGCGAAAATGGGAAACCATTTACTATTTTTACAGGAAAATTAAGCTTTAGGTGGGGGCTCCGCCCCCACACCTCCGTTCAGATGGGGAACCCATGTTCACCGGACCCCTCCTCCTCTAATATAATAAACTCCAGCTATAAGCAAAATTAAATACGGGAATTCTGAGGAAAATGATATGTATCAGCCTTTTCCAGGAAACAATTTATTATGTGACACCCGTTGTACCGGCGGCAGGCTGAAGCCCGGTTTCTATAGTTCTGCCTCATCTTCTTTCATCAAATTAGTGAGACCTGGGACATCTACTGGAATATGTTGTTTGTAAAGTGAGAACGGAAGAAAATTTATTTATATTTCTAGGATCCAGAATGCAGACCCAATTCTGAACACGCTCCCAAATTTTGCACAGATTCTCTATTCGATCCATTAATTTTTGGGGATACCTTAGATTCAGATTTTACTTTTAGACACAGTACGTCCTCCTTACCCAGCACTGTTTCCCGGAGTAGTGCCCGGAACCCGATGTCCTCCTCCGTGTATTCGGCAAGCTCCTTTTCCTCTGACATTGCATCCCGGGGCGGTGGGCTGGAAACCTTTGCTTGTTGTGCAAATTCTGGAGAGAGAACCGGCTTTGTGCGGACTCGATGAGCAGTTTTTGGCCGCTCTCTGGGCCGAAATTCTGAAGTTTGTTCAGAGTCAGACATGTTGCCAGGTATAAGCGTCTCTGTTACCCATAAAAGAACTTCTAAGTTTATGAAGTTGTTATGGAGGGATCCTTTTGCTTTCCTGACATGACTGGAGCACCTAAATATATATTCAACGTTAATATAATTGTATGGCTTCCCACAGGATAAACGTTCTTCGAAAATCGCTCTAGCTGACAGAAAGCTGGTTGTTTCTTTCTGGGTAACAAAGAACTATGCCGTAAGTCGAAAACGGAAAAATATATAGGCAGTTAATTTGACAGCTGTCAAACTGGCAAGTTCCAAGGAAGCAGAAAGTGTGGAAAGAACGTGTGGACCGATGATAGATGCTGCTAATTGCTTGCTTTTATGAGTCTTGTGAAATTGACCTCATAGCTAAAAATGAGTGAAATTATTTGAAAAGTGGTTAAAATCAAGGGTGAGCATGTACATTTGCACAATTAACTAAGGGTGGGGGGGGGGGGGGGGTGGGGGGGGGGGGGGTGGAGGAGGGGGTGGTTCCACATACAAATTTACACCTCCTACTCTATAAAAAATAGGTCATATTACAATTCCACTATTTTCCTGTTTCATGGACCTAAACTGACTTTATGACTGTGATTTCTTACCCTTATCTGTGTACATAATAAAGAACTCTATGTAATTCCTGTCAAGGAAAGGTTCTTATAACCCCTCTGTAACTGATATTCGAGCTTGTTTACCTACAAGGTGTTGGTAAACACGGCAATGTTGACAAACAAAAAGGCCATGTAACCTAAGGTGGTTGGTTGCATATGTGCAAAAGGTAAAAGGTCACTGGTCGCAAAACACTCTTTGCAAAAAAAATCTTTTGTCTTCCATACCATCAGATCTCCTTTTTGTGTATGGATTATTTTGGTGTGTACCCCTGGTTTAAACATGTAGATGTAAACAATCTGAAAAGTTATGTGCAATGGGATCAGTGTTTTCTTTATGATATATAATAGATTCAAGGGATTATCTTTAGTTTACACAATAGACATCAGATATTGGAATAGGCTCCTGTAATCAACTTTACAAATTTTATGATTCTGACAGGACACATTATTGTCATTATGATAATGTGTTTAATTCAGAACCTTTCACATCAATATTGTTAGCAGTATTGAGTGTAATGAGAATATCTGAAGCAAAAAAAAAAAAACAAAAAAAAAACCCAGGAAATAAATGCTTTAAAAGAAAATCCAAGATGAAACCTTTGTCTGACAGCTTTCATAATTGAACTTCCTGCTATAAACATTTTACATGAAAGCACAATTACACTTTTAAGACTAAAAGTGTGTTGCTTGTTGATTTCATTCTGGGGTGTTTCTTCAGTGTGTTTTATATTTCTTAGAATGATGGACCTCCTGGAACTTCAGCTATCTGAGGTGGACTTGCTACGAAGCATGTTTCCTGGAGATGGGGAGTTTCACATGGATTTTCCAGTCATACTGGAGGATGTCCAGAGGTATATAGATGGGAAGCGAGAGGCACCGCCAAAAAACATCACCTTCACTTTAACATTTGTTATCACTGGTAGTGAGCAGGTATGGTATAAAAAATACAGATAAATGTACACAAATTTGCATCTTGTATCCACTTAAAAATAAGATGGCAGGTGCATCTTATAGGTCTTCAGACCAGATTACAATTATATAGCAATTGGTTCCTTTTTGGATTTTTTTATGAATTTAATTATTGTATATGCAATACCAGATCTAAAAATCATTACACATCCACATATAATAAAGATGGCAAGTTTAATTTATAGGTCTTCTGAGCTGGTGAGTTACATGTGTCTTATGAGTTCTGGAACTGATTAAGTTCAGTTCACACTTGGTTCATTTTATTTTAAATTCTAAATTAAACAGTTCATAGGTGATGCAAAATCTAAAAAAAAAATATTACCAATATCCATTTCTAATATCAAGGCAGGACACTTGATTAGGTTTAGGTGTGTTCTGATACTGTGATATTTTTCTGAATTCCAAATGAAGTACTTTTGTCAAATTTATTATTCCATTACAAGGCAAAGTACACCTTTTTTTCTTGATATTGTGATACAGCATGCAAAACATATGCCAGACTGTTAAAGTGTTAAGTCTCAAAAAGTAATGACACAGTTGTATATTGATCAAGATTTTTAAATTAAGTTTGCAGACCCACTCAGCAGAACTGGTCTGTTCATTTCCATCTGAATATCCCAACATCCTACCAGACATATTTCTACGCAGTCAAGAGCTTTCCCGAAGTCAACAGAAAAAGCTTAATGAAGAACTGCTGAACTACCTGAAAGAGATGGTGGCTGAGGGAGAACTGTGCATTAACACTGCCATTATATGGATACAAGAACACTCACTGGGATACTTTGAACAGAGTCAGTCAGATATGCCACAAAGGGATGAAGCAAAAGTCAAACAGAAATACACAGGGATGTCTCGCTTGTGGATATATAGCCATCATATATACAGAAAAGAACTTTTGAAGAAAATACCTGAGTTAGCCATAGAGTTAGATCTGACTGGGTTTTGTCTGCCTGGTAAACCTGGGATTATATGTGTAGAAGGAATGAAGGAAAACTGCGATGAATATTGGCAAAAACTCAAATACCCAAACTGGAAGCATATTTCCTGCAAACATAGAGAAGACTTAGACTTTAAGGACAATGTTTCTGTTCAAGAGCAGCTCTCTTCTTTCAGACTGTTTCAGGATTTTGAAGAATTGGCCTTTGAGGCTCATGGTGACTTTGGTCTGCGTAATGATTACCACATGGACCTTGGACAGTTCAGACATTATCTACAAGAACATAAGTGCCATCACATATTCAATATATTTTTTGGTTTACAGTCAAAATCTCCCACTGAGAGGGATGTCAATGGAAGCCAATAAATCTTAACCGAGTTCTGCTTCTTTTTTGTCATTTATAGTTTATTTTACTATTTTTGTCCCCCACTTCCTTTGAAGGAACAGAGGACATTGATTTGGGTTTGTCTGTCTGTCCTTCTGTCTCTGTCTGTCTGTCCATCCATCAGGTTTTCGTTTCCATGTAATAACTTTCCAAAATTTTATCCGATTTAATTCATATTTGGGCCAATGATCGGATTGGTTTAGGAGTGTCTGTCTCACAAGATAATAATACAATATGATATTTCAGTTTTTTATATGATGAATCAGCACATTTAGTTTCGCTAATCACTAACATTTGTCGCTAGGGATGGACATAAAACACTTGATTTTTTTGCAGTAACTGCCAGGTGCTGCCATCTGTTGAGCGTGGTTAAATTTTTTTGTACTTCGATACCAAAGATTTTAAAATCGTCCCGGACTTGGAGGCGGAAGCGGAGGACATAAATTTCTTTAATTTACTTGTTATTTTTTTATAGAACTTTTTAAATATACACAAGAGGTAGATCTTAGAGCTCATGCTGGTTGGTGCTGCTAAACTAGTTAACAGATGTAGGTCTGTGCAGGAGTTATTTTAAAGCAAATAAATAAAAAGAACGCGAACAAAATCCACAGTGGAAGCCTGAAACTTGAAACATGGGCTTTTCATATTGCACCTTGATACGGTACCAAACTATAAAGGTCAGTTTCTCCCAGCACATCACATGATTATTAAAAGTAAGAAGACAGTCATACTAGACAGTCATACTAGACCTTGCTGCAGTCTATATAGTAAACAATACATATATGGAGTCCGTATGTGTCGGACTATACTAGACCCAGCTCCAACAGCGATTTAAACAGTCCACGTGTTGTTGTGTGGCTTGCTGCAAATGACGTGGACACTGTCACAGTAAAAAATATGTTTCAATGTGAAAGAAGAATGTGGGATGACGTGTATTAAAAATCTAACTCCACAGGCTCAGCAGCCAGTAAATAAACTGTTGCATGTTCATTTTATGTTACAAGATGGATTTTTAGCTCAGCTGACTCTTAAGCCAACTGAGGTATTGGTATGGCGCTTTGTCCGTCGTCCGTCGGGGCGTCTGGCCGTCCGTTAGCAGGGCACAAATCGTAACTGCTGGACCAAGAAAAATCTTAAGTGTACATCCAGGGAGGTCAATGCAAAAAATCTCCTTGGAAACCTGAAATTAGGTCAGTGTGACCTATATCCTTTGAGCTTTGGGGCTCCAAAGTACCCCCAAAAATAATTAAAAAAATGATACAAAACCTCCAGTATCTTGATAATTAATGCTTGATTGCCATGAATCGAACCTTGAATATTGACCATGACTGGTTTTGTCAGTTCCCGAAAACTGGTGGCGTCACCTGTATTTCTTTTCTAACATTTACATCCCCCCCTAGCTGTTTTTGAGACCATCAAATGACCGCGATTATGTCAGTTTCTCATCTGTGGTTTTATCCAGTGTCCTGAAACCCGTTGTGTTTATTGATTATGATCGGTTTCTTCAGATCCTGGTGGCACCCCTTGTATTTTTTACTATTTTTCTATGCAAACTTTCATTTATTTTTAGACAGCCAAATTATATTGATACTATCAGATTTGTAACTGTGGTTTCATCTGTGTCCTGAAACCTTGTCTCCTTTAATAGGGGCCCGCATGAATAAGCCGATGCCCTATATTAAATACCCTGTCCGTCCGTCTGATCGTCTTTCTGCATGTCCATCAAATTTGTTTTCTGATGATAATTCCAGTTTGGACATATGGTTTCTTGACTTATAAATGGCCTACCTGTAATGCAAGAACGCTGTTGCCTTGGGGACATGAAATCAAAGGTCAAGGTCACAGGACCAATGCACATATTTAGGAAGCTTGTGGGTGCATTTTAAGCCAAACTTTTCATCCCAAACCTTACATCTTCCACGTATAGCTGACCTGGAAGATTCTGATTAATTTTGTGTTTCAAAGGTTAAGGTAATAGGGGCCATCTGTCTGCATATTTGTTTCCAGATGATAGCTCCAGTTTAGATTGACTTAGTGGTTTAAAACCCGACTTATATAAGACCCATCAGTAGGAGAAAGGTCAAGGTCACAGGACCCACTTCTTTTAAAAGATGGTGGATGCATTTTAAGCCAAACTTCTTCCATCATAAACCTTCCGTTTCCCACGTGGCGCACATGCCAATAGAGGAAGGTTCCTTTTGATTTTTGGGTGGCTAGGTCAAAGGTCAAGGTCACAGGGCCCGTCCATCCACAAATAAGTTTATGGATGATAACTCAAGTTTGGGTAGACAGGTTGGCTTCAAACTGATCACAGGACCCATATTTTGAAAAAGCTCATAAATCTATCTATATAGACAAATTCAGCTGAGCGATGAGACCCATGGGTCCCTATAGTTCCATATCCTGGTTGACGTCTTTGTTTTATATACTTAACCAAGATAATATTGTATCGAGAATTCCTAGATTAAAGAATAAAGTTAAAATTTCATGACAGAATGTCAAGGTGACTGTCAACCAGTCAGACTTTGAGACTTATCGGTCGTATCCTACTGACCTTCAGTCCTACACATGTGTGACCAGCACAGCTTCTGTCTAATGTTTTCTCCAGAGTCCAGAACCTTTGGGGGGGAGTTATAGGCTAGCTCCGACAACTACACCCAGGATCCACCACTGGCACCTATCTAATGTCTCATTTTAAGCCTATATTTAGAATAGATCGAGTTAGAGCTCGAAGTTACCGTCGACGGTAAACGAGATCCGACCGGATCTATATTAATTAGGAAAGGCAGTCTCAGTCTTGAATGGCCCCCCTTTTATATTATTTATCATGGAGGTCATTCCTGGTTAGGTGAACATCAAGGCGCTTCACCAAACCCTCTCAAGGATTTTATATATAAATTGTAGGTTGGAAACAGTCTATAAAGTTTCAACATTTCCCTGTCCTGCTCGGCTTTTTAGCTGAGCTGACTGAAAGTCATCCGAGCTATAGCGATAACTCTTTGTCCGTTGTCCGGCCGTCTGTCCGCCCGGTTGTCCGTTAACACGAATCAAATCGTAACCGTTGATACTGAAATCTTCTGACTTGACATCCAGGGAGGATCCTTAAAAAACCTTTCGGAAAACTGAAATTAGGTCACTGCGACATATATTCTCTGAGCTATGGGGCTTGTAAGTACCCCCCCCCCCCCCAAAAAAAAAAAAAAAAAAAAATTTAAAAATTGGATACAAAATCTCCTGTATCTCAGTAATCAATGTATGGATTGCTATGAATCTTGCGTTGAATATTGATTATGACTATTTTCATCAGTTCCCGAAGACTGGTGGCGCCCCCGGTATTTTTTTCTATTTTACGCATTTTCCCTCATTTTTGGACTTTTCAAATAACAGGAATGTGTCAGTTTCTCATCTGTGGTTTTATCTAGTGTCCTGAAACCTCATTTTTTTATTGATCATGACTAGTTTTATCGGTTCCCGAGGAATTGTGGTGCCACTTGTATTACTTTCGAATTTACATGCATCTTTCCCTATACACGTATTTTAAGGCTGCCAAATTATAGCAAGATTTCAGTTTCTCAGCTGTGGTTTCACCTAGTATCCTGAGCCTCGTATGTTTATTGATCATGACTAGTTTTATCATTTGCTGAACACTGCTGGTGTCACCGATATTTTTTTTATTTTCACGTATTTTTCTCTACATATTTATACTTGTCAAATTACAGCAAGGTTCAGGTTTATCATCTGTGGTTTCATCTAGTGCCCTGAAACCTCATATGTTTATTGATCATGACTAATTATATCAATTCCCAAAGAATGGTGGTGCCACCTGTATTTTTTTTCTACTTTTCACGCATTTTTCACGTCATATTGACGCAAGGTGTCAGTTTCTCATCGGTGGTTTCATCTAGTGTCCTGAAACCTCATACGTTTCCTGACCATGACTAGTTTTATCAGTTCGAAAAAGAATGGTGGTGCCACCTATTTTTTTTATTTTATTTTATTTTTTTTCACACATTTTCACGTCTTTTTGCAGCAAGGTGTCAGTTTCTCATCTGTTGTTTCATCTGATCTTCTAAAACCTGGTGTGTTTATTATTATTTTTTTTTTAACATAATGGTTTTAATCCCATCATCTGTTATTGTCGTCAGTTTTCGTCAAAACTGCAGAATTTTAGGATTATTATTACCTCTATAAAAATGAAGCACAGCATATTTTTCCTTCAAATTTGTTGACACACCAGTTGCTTTGACCATGTTCTCAGAAGAGTTTGAAAAACTGTTGACCTTAATCGTGATCTACAAGGTGAAATTAGCCGAATTATAGTTCATCATCCTTAGGATTTCTTGTAAAAATGATAACTTCTATTTTGTCCCCAAATTTGATTGACGAAAATTTTCAATCAAGTTCTCAGTGTAGTTCGAAAACTGGCGGTCTTGACATTGATCTTATTCCTCTATTGTACAACCTGCATAAACCAGTCATGAGTGATCCATGAATAACGGAAGAACCCTGTCGACTGTGGTATCAGAAGGTCAAAGGTCAAGATCACATCTGAAGTTCATCTCAATATGATTTTCAGATGATAAAATTCCTGTGAATGTCATGCTAAAATGGCTTGCAGGTCAGCTGAGCCTCATGCCCCATGGGTCATTAGTTAATAAACATCTTTATTACTGCTTTTTTAATGTTGGCTGGATCATCTGATGTCATAAGGGTTATATCAATGGTATACATGACATGTATATATCCTTAGATAAAAAAATCAACCACACTGACCACGACGCCACTTTTTTTATTATCATTGAACCATCATCACAAACTACATCTATACTGAGAGAAGATCAACGTTACTAACATACAGAAATTTAATGGAACACGTTTAACAGAGTAAAGAAAATTCCTCGATCACCTCGGCGCCCGCTAATATTCATTCACTGTTCATGTTATCATGAAAAAAAAATCACATAATAGATATTCACAATGCATAATTCCTAAGTTTGTCATCATAAAGATACATCATTTATACTTAAGTGTTTACGTTGCCATGTTCATATTTTAAATTCAAGATTTTTTCATGATAGGTTATAAAGCAATTAAAAAAAAGAGATATATATATATATATATATATATATATATATACTCACATGTTACATTAGTACATAAATATATATACAATTAATAAATGAAGAATATATAGTACAATGTTTTCAATCTCTAAGGTATACCTTGATTGTATACAATCAGACAGAGCAAACATATACTTGTATATAGCTGTTAATCTTCTATCTCACATCATCGCTAAAGCTTGTCTGAATATCTAGATGCCAATACAATACAATACAATACAACAGTATATAGTTCAATCACTATTAGATATAGAAAAAAACATCTGCCGAGGCTGTAATATATATATATATATATATATATATGTATATATATATATATATATATATATATATATATATATATATATATATATATATACACTGACTATCATATAATATCCAACAAGATCAGAGATAAAAATCTAGATAATATATGAATAAAATATATGCACAACAAAGGTAATCGTTGACGCGAGTCCTATTACGATAAGAGTTATGAATGTTATTAATAAATACTGCTGCACAAGTTTAATCTTAAACAGATCATCTCAAATCAGGATTATAATCGTAATCTACACCTTGGTAAAACATAATTATAACAAAAAAATAGACATTTAGACAAAAAAAGGGTTTGGTTCTCAGGCATCTTCTCCAGAAAATGTTCGAGGGCGATTTTTTAAAACTTTTTTTGAATGTTTCTATAAAAATGTCACATGATCAGGGAAAAGAATGATAATGACAGAATTGTTTTGCTTAACAGGTAAAAGCATTATATAACAATGGAAATCTTATCAACATTATTTATCTTCTTGAAAGAAATGTCCGAGCGACTGGAGCTCAACATTGGTAAGATTCTATTTAAAATCAAAATAAAAACTTATAATGCTGTGGTTAAAATTGACGCGCGCGTTGTCTTAGAACCGTATCATTATTAATATGCTATGTCCAAAACAGGTCTTTACATTTTGCCTACGAAGTTTCAGAGAAGCCTCGCCGCTAGTGTTCCTCGGTAAGGCCAATATAAGGTTGGTTTTTCGTGCACATTTTCTTCAGAAATCGAGACATATTGATAAGATTAATAACAAAGTTATGCTAAATCGTTTAAAGTACATCATAATAAATGTAAATTGAATAAGAAATTTATTATTTGATTTTCTTGCAAGAAATGTCCGAGCAGCTGGAGCTCAAAATCGCCAAATTTCTTCTGAAAATCAAAAGATAATTGCTTAAGCTTTTCGGCAAAATTAACCCGAGGTGCCTGAAAAACAAACCGTTTAGCTTTGGCCCCAAATGGTTCCAAAGTTTCTATGGTATACAAGCACAGGGAGCAGTTCCTATATGTAACAGTGTCCACACTATAGTGTTGATTATAGCAGCCAGAGTTTTTAAAAAAAAAATGACTATATAAGCCTGACTAACTGACAAACAGGATTCACAGAATAAACTTTTTTTAAAATTGCTTTGTGGTCGGCAGCCTGCAACAACAAAGCCCTAGCGAGAAATATAATTAGCACGCAGTTGCGGATCCAGACTGGGGGGGGGGGGGGGGGGTGGTGGTTACGACAATCTTTTTTTAGGGTTTTAAATAATAGTTTCTGACATGGACCCCTCCTTTTCCGCATCAGAGGACTTTTTTTAAGTTTTCTTATTAGTCTTCATGGGGTGCCTCTTTCCTTTTTCAATATCCTAAATCCGCCCCTGGCGCGGGTTGTGTTATCGTCATAGACACATCTCGAAATCCTTTCTAAATATATATCCCGTTTCATCCGCATGACATGTTCCAAAAAAAAAAAACAGACTAGTTGACAAGATTCATAAATAGAATTAATATAACCACGAATGGTAGCCAGTTTTTAAAGAATGCAAAAAAATGGCACACATTTATAAAAGAAATACGATGAAAATATAGTATTCAGTGTATTATTTGCAAAGTGAACACGTATGCCTTAAGGAAACAATAACAAAGACAGACAGTCGTGACTCGCGTGTTTACACAGTAGTGAGTGACCAGGGCCGCTGCAGCCATGCACTGAGCTGTTTGTCTGCTTTGGCGTCACAGATTATAAAGGGGACGGGGCCAGCCGAATGGCCATTTGAATGCTACGAATTGGAATGGATCGAGAAGGACATGCAGCTGGTAATAAATATTATCTCTAAGGAAACTCTCGGTACGGGAGGAGTTTAGGCTGCACAGTTAGTTTCCGTATCATTCGCTCTTGCTCGCCTATGTTGTAATAAATAAAGTTTTTATCATGGATTCATTATTATGATAAAGTGGTGATTTTTTTTTATAAATCGCCGAGGATTTGTCGGAGGATTTACTTCCGAGAAGTGAGACGATGTTCAGTATAATCAACTAGTGATTTGCCGATGGCTAACGTTTGTTTTTCAGCTCTGCTGACCATTCAGCTTTGATGGCCATTTCAAGCATTTGTATACCAAAGAAATTGATAAACTGTAACCACAGAGAGAGAGAGAGAGAGAGAGAGAGAGAGAGAGAGAGAGAGAGAGAGAGAGAGAGAGAGAGACAGACAGAGAGAGAGAGAGAGACAGACAGACAGACAGACAGACCGAGAGAGAGAGACAGACAGACAGACAGACAGACCGAGGGACACAGTGAGAGAGAGAGAGAGAGACAGACAGACAGACAGACAGACAGACCGAGGGACAGAGAGAGAGAGAGAGAGAGAGAGAGAGAGAGAGAGAGAGAGACAGACAGACAGACAGACAGACCGAGGGACAGAGTGAGAAGAAGAGAGAGACAGACAGACAGACAAATAGACAGAGGGACAGAGAGAGAAGAGAGACAGAGAGATTGTTTACAGAGAACCAAGCCTCAGTCATTCTTTTACAATAATCATTAAGAGTGCTATATTTCGCTCCACTTATAATTTATATGTAGTCTTTATATAATTTGGCTCGAGTTCTTATCTTATACAAAACCAAACGATCGCTAGCATAAAATATCTTGGTCGTTTTCGTTTTAAAGGTTCCATAATTTATTTATCGTATTTACTGGTTTCAGCAGCCTTGGGTATTTCTACATTTTCTGCAAAAAATGGCCGACATCTCTTTTCTCATATCTCTGCTTGTACACATGTACACAAAAAAGGGACTTGCCAAATATATCGGCACGAGTATGTTGGTAGCCAGGCGAGGCACGTGTATCATCTGCCCAGTGATATTTTCTGTCAGCACAACAGCTGCAAATGGACATCTAAAAAGGATGTACATAGCACCGATTGCCATGCCTGTTACCTTAAAGCGATGTATGCTTGTCTCAAGTAATTTGTTCTGATGTCCGGTCAGTTTTGTACTGGTTCTCTTCGCGTGGATAAGAAGATAAATTATGAGCGCATTCAGAATGACCGACGAACAGAAAGCGATCCCGTTGTATATTAGATGTGCTGTAGCCCCTATCGTCACAGCTGGCACAGTGCATTCAGCACCGGAGAAATCGGCACGAATAAGAATGGACGAGTGAATTGCCAAAAATGCGACAATAGAAACAATTAAGGCCCCAAAAACCCTCTTGTGTGACCAAAGAGAAGAGGTTTTAAATGGGAATGCTATTACTACCAACTGCATGGCAGAGACAGAGACAACCTGAGAACAAGCAACGCCACCTGCCGTGGCAAGTGTGAAGGCTATGAAAGGGCATACGAGTCCAGGGAGAAACGTAACTCTTCCCGCGATGCTTAAATACACAGAGAGTGCATTCAAAACAATATGCGACAAGCAAAGGGCGCAAAAATTAATGGCTATTGCTTGGGACCGGATCGTTTTTCTAAGCACAACAGCGACACCTAGCCAGTTAAAGCAGAAGCTCAGAATGTTCAGTACCCTCTGTGCGTTTGTATAGATCGTCATCAGCCATACATCCGTTTCCAAGTCTGTTTGGGGAGTTGTTGAAAACCAATCAGAGCTCTGTTGGTCGCTGATACCTGACCACGTGACCGGCTCACTGTCTGTATCTGCTCAGTTACTTCACCTCCAGAAGTATTGAATCCAGTGAACGTAAGGTTGCTCCTGAGATTGGCCATTTTCTGCAATAATAATAATTATAATAATTTTGTTAATAATAATAATAATAATAATAATAATAATAATAATAATAATATCGTATTTTAAAGATTTTCTCTGTGACCATGCCTTGCAATGTCCACTTTTTTCTTCTTGAATTGTCGGAAACGATGCCATGTGTGTCCTAAGGGGCATTGCCAATATTTCCCCCATAATTTGACATTCTACCGCAGTGCAAATACCAGAAACTAGCCCAGCCTTTTGACACAGCGGATTGGAAACCTGTCTCTAACGAACTACAACAACTGGTAAACTAGCCCCATGGAAAACCCTCCCGGACCAATCCGTCCCAATTCGCCGGGAACTGTTCCAACGAAAATACGGATAATATGCTAGAAAAAGAAGGAAAGTTAAAAAAGAAGGAAGAAAAGCAGAATTGATAAGTAACTAACACATCTCACACACATTTTTTATCAAAATTGTTCCTGTATAATTTTAATATTCCGATAATTACAAAATATATATCAGAGGTTTGGGACCGTAAAGATCCTCAAATAGAGTCGTGCTTGTCCAACTCTTCAAAATGGCAGCAATATTGGATTTCACAAATAAAGTAAATCAAAAGAAAATCACTGATTGTGTTCAGGCGACCATACTGAATATTAGGCAGGTCTTTATTTCGATATTGCTTGAGCCTTCATATGCACCGATCGCCCCTTTGAATTTAAGAAAGGTCGAACATAGTCTTTTTGAATACTGGGCTCGAAAGAAAATTTGTGATTGCGATTGTTGGACTTTGAACAGGGCTGTAATTTGATGGGACTGGAGCTCTTACGGGCACCAACTTTACATTAAACAGTTGAAACAATCTCTTTGAGATACTGTGCTAGATAGAAAATCACAGATTGTGTTTTTGAGGTCATATTGGAATTCGGACATGTCTGTAATTCAATAGGTCTCGAACCCTCATAGACAGCAGTCATATCTATGCATCTGAGAAAGATCAAAGATTATCTGTTTGAGATAATGCGCGAAAGAAAGCGTGACTGACGGACGCACAAAACTATCACTATAAGCCACAGTTTTTCAATTAAACTTTTTGTTAAAAGATAAAGGCTTCTTTTTTATACAATTTTCCAGTGTGATTGTTTCGCTACTTTTCCCCACAACATTCACTTTACAATTCCCTGTGAGCGCCTTGTCTCAATAATACCGGGCGGTATAGATCTTACCCTTCAAGAACATAAGGGTGAATGTTTCTGAATTGTTGCAATTTTTAATGTATTAATAATTTTATTAATACCGTTTTGGCAGCGTAAATACCTCGGCGACATGAAGTAAAGAAAGATTATCCAACGAATATTATAAGGTTTTTAATACAGCATTTTAAATTATAATAATGTACTGAAAAAAATGTAATGCTACTCAAAACTCTAAGCCCACGTAAAAATACATTCTGAAATTCCAGCATTTTGATTTTTCAGTAGCATTGTATATACTGTGTATGATACGCCATAATTACTTAGGATAAACATGCAATGTGTAAAAGGAAATTTCACATTTGTCATTTATTATATTGTATATATGCTGTAACTTCTTCATACACGTAAATATGACTAGCAAAATTTAGGCGAAGTCAGATTGTCGACTTAAGAATATGGACAGACGTTTTCAAAACGATGTGTACTGTGATAAAAAAATCTCGGTTCCCTATAATGTTTAAGTATTGTGAAATTTAACATGTCAAGCAACACTTCACCAAAATAATCCAAAGACCACTTAAAATGTTTGCTTTGCCAAGATCGACAAGTTCATGCAAATGATATGCAAATTCATTTGTGAAAAGGTCACCAGAGGTCAAAAGGTCACAAACTTTGACCTTGACTTATAATTTCTCGTATTATCAGGTTTAATTTTATCACCAAGACCATATAAATTTTTTTTTTATTGAAATTTAACTAAAATGAAGGTTTACATGAGCTTTTTTAATACCTGGAGTCAAAACGTTTGAAAAGAAGTAGTGATTACCACGCAGTAAGTGAGATATTTCTGCACTTTTGCATACTCTTTGGACGTAATGCTGAATGTGCCGAATAGGAGTAAGGCAGAATCTAACAAGTGATTCTTTGAAATCTTTTATTGAATCTTTGCAAATGACCACAAAAGATATTTGAATTCACCTATAAAATGAAACATCAAATGATGTAAAAAAATTTCATCGAAGAGATTATTGATGTCAAAAGTAAACAAAGTTTGGCCCTACCAACACCATAGTTTTTTGTTACACATGGTCGTTATTAGGCGTGCCACGAAATTTTAATATTGAAACAAATGTATGTTACTTTCTATCTCTCCATTAACGCATTTCCAGTTAACATTCATCCTATTTTTTACCGGTTTGTATCTTATATTATGACAGTGACATATGTACTTAGATAGCTGTCACTGATTCATTGATCTCTGTTAACAGCAAATCCCTAATTTTAATTTGACTAGTAACAGCCAATGTATTATTTGTTGCATAAATACGCTTATATCACATATATCCATTTCTATTACTAGTAGACAATATATTAGCTATTATGATTCATATAATAATGAATCATCAATTCTCTTATTAACTAGAGGACCTGTTATTTGTGACACACAAAGAAAAACAATTATATATCTCCCATCACTACGGGCCCCACTTTCCCAAATTTTAGGGAAAAATGGACCCCTTCAAAAGTTGGTGTTAACTTAAATCCTGCATTTCTAAATATTTGACCTTGCATGATGATGATCAAGGTGACCAAGTTATGATCTGATCTGAGATTTTATTCTGGTTGATTTAACCTTGAAGATCCAGGTCAAGGTCACCAGTCATCGAGCTCAAGAAACTCGATTAAAACAATAGTGTTTCAAATTTGAGGGAAAATATGTGATACTTTAAAAGTTATCTGATTCACAATTTTTTTTATTTCATCCAATTTAACCTTGATGATGAAGGCCTTGTCCGTCCGGGCGTCCGGCCGTCTGTTAGCAGGGCACAAATCGTAACTGCCGGTCCTAGAAACTTCTTAGTGAATATCCAGGGAGGTCAATAAAAAATCTCCTTGGAAACCAGAAATTAGATTACTGCTACCTATATCCTCCGAGCTATGGGGCTTATAAGTACCCCCCCCCCCCCCAGATAATAAAAAAATTGATACACATCCTTTAATATCTTGATAATTAATGCATGGATTGTCATGAATCTTGCCTTGAATATTGACTATGGCTAGTTTTGTCAGTCCTCGAAAAGTGGTGGCGCCACCTGTATTTTTGTTATTATAACGAATATTTTTCTATTTTTACTATAAAATGACAACAATCATGTCAGTTTCTCAGCTGTGATTGCAATTAGCATCCCACAAGTGGATGCCCTATAGTAATCACCCTGTCTGTCCGTCTGTTTGTCCGTCTGTCTATCTGTCCAACCACACAAATTGTTTCCAGGTGATAACTCCAGGTTGGATTGACACATGGATTTCAAACTTGACTTTAATATGGCCCACCCATAAAGCAAAAACCTATATGATTTCTTGGGTCATGAGGTCAAATGTCAAGGTCACAGGGCTCACTTATTTAAAAAGATTATGGCTGCATTTTAAGCCAAGCTTTTCATCCCAAACTTTCCATGTAGCACATTTATCTGACTTGCCAGTATTGGGAGAGCATAAATGAATTTAGGGTCACAAGATCAAAGGTCAAAGTCACAGGGGCCATCTGTTCACAAATTAGTTTCCAAACGATAACTCCAGTTTAGTTGGTTTCAAACTTAACTTATATATGGCTCACTACTAAATTAAGAACCGTGTCAATTTTGGGGTCCAACGGTGAAAGGTCAAGGTCAGAGGACCCAATTCTTTAAAAAGAATGCGTATGCATTGTCAAGCCAAACTTTTCATCACAAACCTCAGGCGCGGATCCAGAAAGAGGATTTTTTGCAAAGAGGGGTCAACGGGTGTCATGCATAAAAGTTATCTCAAAAAAGGTCGTTCGTTTAGAGCAGAGGTGCGTCTTGACCCCCAAAACCCCCCGTCATGCATAAGATATGTCTTAAAAGAAAGGTCGATGGTTTAGAGCGGGGGGGGGGGGGGGGTTGGGGAGGGGGAAGGGGGAGGTCACAGGAGTCACATCTTTAGAAAGATTGTGTATGCACTGTTAATCAAACTTTTCAATCCAAACTTTCCATCTTTCACACATGGATTACTTGCCCAAAGTGAGGAAATCTGTTGATTTTTAGGTAACCTGGTCAGAGGTCAAAGTCACCTTTTAAAAGATTGTGACAATCATCTAAATGCTGCAAGTTCAAGGATAATAAGTTCTAAGATTTTTTTGGTCACAAAGTCAGTTGTTAAGGTCACAGGACTTTCATTCTGAAAAAAAAA
This sequence comes from Sipunculus nudus, assembly GCA_026874595.1. Lineage (NCBI taxonomy): Eukaryota > Metazoa > Annelida > Sipuncula > Golfingiida > Sipunculidae > Sipunculus > Sipunculus nudus. The sequence continues at coordinate 26,854,610 of CM049315.1, forward strand.
AATTCTTTAAAAATATTATTATAGACAAATTCAGCTGAGCGTCGAGTCCCATGGGTCCCTAGTTTTTCTTAAGTGATGGAACACACATAGCTCAATACTGATTACAATCATGACTGGCTTATACTGGTTATGTTAGTATAAAAGAAGAATGAGATTAAGGTCACTAGTTTTCAGACTCCTCTGAGAACTCGGTTGAAACATTTTGTTTACCAAATTTGTGTCTTTCAAACAAATAATTAAGTTCACAAGAAATCCTACAGGATGAACTATAATTCAGCTGAACTGACCTTGTAGATCAACGTGTGTGCCAAATTTAAGGAGGAAAACCTTCAGTACTTAGTTATAGAGGTCACAATTATTCTAGAATTCCGCATATTTGACTTGAAGATAAAGCCAAATTATCCACTCTACGTACTCTGCCAGGATATGTTAAATCGAAAAAAACAGGTACAGTTAAAGTGATAGGGGCTATAACGATCATATATTTCTGCAAAAATTGACTTTGAAGATCAAGGTCGAGGTCACAAGTTTTAGAACTCCTTCCGCATCATGGCGTGTCGAAGGGAAGGAAAAATATGCATTGCTTCAAAATTTATAGGGGTAATAAAAATCCTAAAATCCAACAGGTTTGAACTTGAAGATCAAGGTCAAGATTAACAGTTTTCAATTTCGTCTGAAAACATACAAATAGTGTGTCAAATTTGAGGGAAAATCTGCAGTACTTCAAAAGTTAAATAGGTCATAATAATCATAGAACTACTAATGCACGGTTTGGGGTGAGTGATTAGTTCTTATGTCAAATAGTCTTTCATATTTGAATGTCTTGGTTTTACAAGTTACCGTTATAAAATCTCTTTGAAGACGACATTTGGTGTAAGTGTTCCGTCTTTGAGTTGACCTTGTGTCTGAGTCTGGATGACTTAGACGATTACGTTCCGGGGCGACCGCGTTCTAGAGATGACATGTGATCTTACCTGTCAGTGTTAAAACGAATAAGTTATCTCCCTTCGGTACACTCGGGTGCACACATACATGGTGAAGTTCCGTTAACAAGTGACCCTTGGGTCATTACGCTCAGCTGACTGGGAAGAGATTCGCAAAAGGAAATTTTATCATCAGAATGGTAGCATATACCCATTCAACTGAAGCATAAAACAGATTTACCAAAAGGCCAAGATTGTGTCTGTATTTATATATATCAAAAATAGAGAAAAAATGCGTAACCTTTAAAAACTAGAATACGGGTAGACGACAAGCGACTATGTGTATCCGCCAAAATCAGAGTGGAAAGGGTGAAGTGAGGCATGGATTGAGTGGCTAGGGGAAATAGAGTGAGGTGTGTTGCATATTAGCATGGATGTCTGCAGCCTGAATGTGTACCACAAATCTAGAAATCTGTCCAAGTTGTATACATATGCGAAATTTTAGGCAGAAAAGTCAAACCACTTCAGGTATATGAGTGATTTTAGCCCACGGCAGACAAACAGACAGACGCTGTGCAAAAATGGTTGCAGGTGGCCCCTCCAGTTTTGCGTATGATAAAGAGCTATGTGAGTTCTATACACATGCAAAATTTTGGTCGAATCGGTCAAACGTTGCTCGAGATATGAGCTTGGATGCAGCGTGAACGTTAATGTAGGTGGCGCCACCTGTCATAAAATCAAGAAAGCTATCCAGGATGTATACGCATGCCGAATTTCAGGTGAATTAGTCAATTCACTGCAGAGATAGGAGTGATTTTAACCTTAGGCAGATGAACAGATGGACACTGTACAAACATGGTAGCAGGTGGCGCCACAATTTTTTTGTGTATGTTATAAAGCTATCCAAGGGCTACATTTGTATAACATTTTTTTCCTGGTCGGTCAAACGGTTCCCGAGATATGTGAGTTTATGTGTGGAAACAGACGCACATATTGACGCTTGGCAGAGAGGAAAGGTCAGAGGTTAACACAAATTGGTTAGGCACCAGTTCACATGTGACCCGAAAATTGGTGTAAGTTTCGGAAAAATCGGTCCAGCAGTCTCAGAGGAGTTCTCCGGAAAAGAAAGCGGCGGCAGCGGCGGAACCCGGTCAAAAACATAGTATCCACAAAACTTCGTTTTGGCAGATACAAAAATACAGGTGACTCCGCCAGTCTGCAGAAACTAATAAAAACACTTAATGGTCAATATCCATGCAAAGAATCATGGTGATCTCTGCATTAGTTGTTCAGATACTTCAGCTTTTGTATCAAATTTTCCATTATTCTGTGGGATACTTCGGAGTCCTATAGCTTGAAGGATATGGGAAACAGAGACCTTATTTCAGGTTTCCACAGGCACTTTTCATGGGCCTCCTTGCATGACAAGGATGAAGATTCTAGGTCCAGTTGTTACAATTTTTGCCACGTTAACAGATGACAGCATCCTTAAAGGTCTAAAAAATAGAGAAACTAATTCAATAAATTGAATAAAATATAGGTGGCACCACCAGTCTGCAGAAACAGATGAAACGCTCCATAATCAATATCCATGCAAAGAATCATGGTGATCTCTGCATTAGTTGTTCAGATACTTCAGCTTTTGTATCAAATTTTCCATTATTCTGAGGGATACTTCGGAGTCCTATAGCTTGAAGGATATGGGAAACAGAGACCTAATTTCAGGTTCCCACAGACACTTTTCATGGGCCTCCTTGCATGACAAGAATGAAGATTCTAGGTCCAGTTGTTACGATTTGTACCCTGTTGAAAGATAACCACATCTTTAAAGGTCTCAAAAATAGAGAAAAAAAATATGAAAAAAATAGAGGTGGGGCACCCAGTCTGCAGAAACTGACGGAACACCTTATGATCAATATGTATGCCAAAAATCATGACCATCAGTGTTGTAGTTATTGAGATACTGCAGTTTTTGTATAAAATTTTTCATTATTCTGGGGGTATTTTGAGCCATACAGCTTAAAGGATATGGGAAACAGAGACCTAAATTCAGGTTTCCATGGAGACTTTCCATGGGTCTCCCTGTGTATCAAGAATGAAGATTCTAGGTCAGATGTTCATATCAGATGTTCATATCTTTAAAGGTCTCAAAAATAGAGAAAAAAATTGTGAAAACATGAAAAAAATACAGGTGGCGCCACCAGTCTGCAGGAGCTGATGAAACACCTCTTGATCAATATGTATGCAAAAAATCATGACCATCAGTGTTGTAGTTATTGAGATGTTGCAATTTGTTTTTATCAAATTTTCCATTATTCTGGGGGGGGGGGGGTAATTGGGAGCCCCACCGCTCAAAGGATATTGGTAACAGAGACCTTATTTCAGGTTTCCATGGAGACTTTTCATAAGTCTCTCACTGTGTCAAGAATGAATATTATAGGTCCAGTCTTTACGATTTGTGCCCTGTTAACAGATGTTCACATTTTTAAAGGTCTAAAAAATAGAGAAAACAATCCGTAGAAAATCGAAAAATACAGGTTTCGCCACCAGTCTGTAAAAACTGATGAAACATCTCATGATCAATATGTATGGCAAAAATCATGACCATCAGTGAAGTAGTTAATGAGATATTTAAGTTTTTTAATGATATTTTTAACTATTCTGGGGGGGGGGTACTTTGGGGCCCCATAGCTCAAAAGATATGGGTAACAGAGACCTAATTTCTGGTTTCCATGGAGACTTTTCATAGGTTTCTCAGTGTGTCAAGAATGAAGATTCTAGGTCCATTCTTTACGATTTGTGCCCTGTTAACAGATGTTCACATTTTTAAAGGTCTCAAAAATAGAGAAAAAAAATTCGTAAAAAATCGAAAAATACAGGTGGCGCCACCAGTCTGCAGAAACTGATGGAACATCTCATGATTAATATGTATGCCAAAAATCATGACCATCAGTGATGTAGTTAATGAGATATTTAAGTTTTTGACTATTCTGGGGTGTCTTTTGGGGCCCCATAGCTCGAAGGATATGGGTAACAGAGACCTAATTTCTGGTTTCCAAGAACATTTTCATGGACCTCTCAGAATGCCAAGTTACAAGATTCTAGGTCCAGCAGTTACGATTTGTGCCTGGTTAACGGACGGACAGACGTGCAAAGAGTGATCGCCTTAGCTCAGTTGACTTTCAGTCAGCTGAGCTAAAAAACGATAGATGGCGAGTCTTTTCGACGGGACAATTAAAGTGGATGGAATGTCTTCGGAAAAACCCGTAGCATATTTATGTCAAAATTCACAGCAAATCCGTTCGCTAGTATCAGGGGAGATGCTGAAAATTACACAAATCGCGTTACGCTATAAAAATAAAGATCCATTATATGTATTGTGTTAGGCATAAAACCAAGTGTTTGACAGGAGAATTTTTTGGAGAAGTTTGTATGATAAATGAAATCATTTTTTCTATTAAAATATATTATGTTGAACATCGGTATTTAAAGTTGCCCTCTGAGTCCGTCAATCCGAAAGTAAAGGAACCTGTTATCTTGCATGGTAGTATACACTAGTGCTTAGACTGTCCTTGGAAATTGCATTCCAATTATCACTCGGGTCTGGCAATCCCGCTGCGCAAAAGTCGTGGTAGCATTGAAGTATGAGGTACATTTAATAATGATTGTATTTTTCCAAAACACTATTCATGTTTGAAAGCTAAGCCAATGTTTTCCAGTGAGACAGTAACTGTATTAACTACCGTTCGGGTAATTATAATTATTTGACAATTCCCCTTTTGAGCATTCTCCTCATGCGAGATCTCGTCTATGAAGGGATTCCTTGTGCATAATATACCTTATCCATGCGAAGGGGTTGTCTTTTGAGAAGGGATCACCAATGGAGAAAATTACGGGCTAGTGACCGCGAAATGCACAAAGCCCCAACATAGAGTAACCTCAGAAAGCTCTGTCCCGGATCACAACCTCTATGGCCGTTGTGTTACCAGGCCCGAACGCACAAAGAAAAGGGGCGCTCGTCGGGGGCAAATATTCAGATTATTAATAATGCACGTAATACGCATTCATTGCAAATAAAAGTGGGTGGAAAAGAGTGTATGTCGAAAATCATGACAATCCGTACAGTGGTATAGAAAATCTACCGGGAAAATACTAGCGCCGGAAGTGTATACAGGAACTGAAGAAACGCTCGATGGTCAATATGCATGCAAAGTATTTTTTGTATCACATTTTTAACTAGAAAAGAGTCGACAAGTGATAATGTGTATCCGCCGTCAGAGAGGTACGGGTGAAGGTAGTGATGGACTGAGTGGTATGTCACACCACTCCTGAATATAGTCCGCTAAAAACTCTCAGAAAAGGACATTGATTTAATAAAAAAAAACACCAGGCACCACCTGTCTGGTTAACGAGGAAACTTGCCAAATTTCAGACCAGTACCTTGAACATCTCTAAAGATATGTGCAATTTTCATTCAGAGCAAATATACGAATAGACGCCACGCGAACCCGATCACAGATGGCGCCACCAGTCTTCTGTACAAGATGGAGGAGTCCAAAATATATGGACATGCACAATTTCATGCCATTTAGGCACGCCACTCATAAAAAAACAAACATTTATTTACTCTACGGAAACGGTAAGGTAGGTTGCGCAACCTGTCTGGTTTACAAGATTTTTTCCAAGATTGATTGACATGACGAATTTCAGACCAATACCTTGAACCTCTCTGGAGATATGAGTAATTTTTACCCAAAGCACATGTACAGATGGACGTAACGGGGAAAACGATTGCAGATGGCACTGCCAGTCTTAAATACAAGATAGAAGAGTCCAAGATCTATGGATATGCACAATATCAGGCCAATACTGCAAATCACTCCTGAGAAAAGGGCATTAATTTAATTCATCAAAAATTGGAGGGTAGGTGGCGCCACCTGTCTGGTTGACGAGAAAATTTTCCAAGATGAATGGACATGCCAAATTTCAGACCAATACCCTGAACCACTTCAGAGATATGAGCAATTTTCACCATGCCAAAGACATGCCAAATTTCATACCAATACCTTGAACTTCTGAGATATGAGCAATTTTCACCACAAGTAAATAAACGGATGGACGCCACGCAGTAATGACTGCAGATGACGCCACCAGTCTTGTTTACGAGAAGAAGATTTATAGGATCTATGAACAATCCCAATTTCAAGCCAATATAGAAGAACCCAGACAAACAGATGACAAATGCACAGATGGAGGCTAGGTTAAATTGTAGCTGGCGCCACCAGTCACGAATACGAAATGGAGAGATCCAAGATGTATGGACATGCAAACTTTCAGCTCAATACATTGAAAAACTCCTGAGATATGGTTCGTTATCTAAAAGACACCCAGATTCGTAATGCACAGAAAGGATTGCAGGTGGTGCAACCTGTCTTTGTTACGCACAACTACATAGGTGAGGTTTCGGAAAGATTGGACCAAGGGTCTCAGAGGAGTTCCCCGTAAGCGATCGCGTAGTATTTGTATCACATTTTTAATTATTTGGGGGAGGGGGTACTTACGACCCCAATCTAGCTCGGGCGATATGGGCAACTGAGACCTAATTTCAGATTTCCATGAAGACTTTTCATGGACCTCTTTAGATTATAAGTAAGAAGTTTCTAGTTCAAACAGTGATGATTTGTGCCCTGTTAACAGATGAGGCATTATTTGAAGGTCTAAAAAATAGAGAATAAAAAATAAGTAAAAATTCAAAAACAAACAGGTGACGGCACCAGCCTGTAGGAACATGATCAATAGGCATGCAAAGAATCATAACAAACAATGCATTAGTTGTTCGCCAACCGGAGTTTTTTATTTCAAATTTTTAATTATTCTGGGGAGTATATACGAGGCCCATATCTTGGAGGATATGGATAACAGAGACCTAATTTCAGGTTTGTGAGCAGCTTTTTTATTGACTTCCCTGGATGCGAAGATAGAATTAAGATTCTAGATCGAACAGTTACGATTTGTGCCTTGGTAATGGACATCCACTTCATTTGAAGGTTTCAAAAATTTAAAGAAAAATGCGTAAAAATAAAAAAAAAATACAGGTGGCACCACAAGTCTGCAGGAACTGATGAAACACTCCATGACCTATATGCATGCAAAAAAATAATGGCAATCAATGCTTCTAAACCCCATATCTTGCAGGATATCGGTAACAAAGTCTTAATTTCAGGTTTTTAAGGAGATTTTTTATTAGATCTGCCGGCCTATTACTTAAAAAAGATTCTAGATTGAATGGTAACGATTTTTTCCTGTAACGGACAATGCATCTTTGAAGGTCTCAAAATAGAGAAAAAAATGGGATGGGTAAAAATTAGGGGGAAAAAATCTAGGTGGCGCCACCAGTCTACAGGAATGATGAAACACTCCATGGAAATAATCTTGGTGATTAAATGCACGAGTTCTTCATACACTGGAGGTTTTGTATCAAATGTTTAATTATATTGAGGGGTACATACTGGTAAACGGACAGACGGACAGACAGACATACAGACAGCTAGACAGACGGACAAAGGGTGATCGCTGGAGCTGACTGAAGTCATCTGAGCTAAAAACAAGGATAATAAAAAAGGCCTTAATGGATTGATTGTCAGAATGCCCACTATATATATAGACCGACACCGCAGAAAGCTATAAGTACTGGGTCACTGGCTTTAATTATATTGGATTTAATTAACTAGCTAAAACACACACACACTCATATATATATATATATATATATATATATATATATATATATATATATATATATATATATATATATATACATATATATGTGTGTGGGGGGGGGGGGGAGGATTCTCCTTCCACATGGGTTTCATTAAATTTTCTATTAATATTATAAATGATTCTATACTGCCAATGGACAGCTCAGAAAGTAACTATAAGCACAAGAACACTGCCTTAATTATTACAGATTTGCTACAGAATAAACTTGTTAAAACAGACACACAAAAACATATATATATATATATATATATATATATATATATATATATATATATATATATATATATGTATATATATATTGTGTGTGTATGTGTCAGTCCATTTATAAATTCAGTCAATTTGTTAATTGCCTTAAATTTTCAGTTAATTTACGAATTGCCTGATTTACTAGAGTATGTTTATCATATGCACGAATCAATGAATTTGTAAATTGACTGAAAATTCTAGACAAATTGACTGATTTTACACATTGAATGTAAGATATATATATATATATGGGAATTCTGATTCCACGAGAGGGCCATTTAAGTTTCTAATAGTAATAGCTAATAATACAAATTATTCTACACTGCCACAGAACAGCTCAGAAAGTAACTTAGATCATGATTTCAAATGGGCCAATCACCATTAAATAGCAATCACTGTGGACCAGACATACCACTGGGACCACCTGCAATCTGACACTGATGTTATCAGACCACCACATGGCATCACAGGGACCCCAGGCTCGGCCAGGACTGAACACAATCCAGCTACGTCGAACTGCAACTCTAGAGAACAGTCCTGTTACCCCCCCCCCCCCCCACCCACTATGGCAAATAAACATAATTTTCAATAGGATTTCTTCTAGAAATTTTATTAAGCTCTGAAAGTGTCAGATCCTTATTCTACTTACAAATGATGGATCGATTATGGTTGTGCAGGGGGTCGGTCCCCTCCCCCTCCCTTTTCACCCGTCGTAACCAGTTTTAAGGGTATCAGACCAACTTTTAGCGGCATTTATCATTCCCAACCCGACCCCAACCCCTTCCCTCGCTGTCAAGAGACAGGGTAAAATGTCAGGCTAAACATGTTAAATCTGTCACTGACAGCAGGGCTTTTCATGTTCACAATAGATCTTAATCCTGCGCTGGCACCAAGTGACCACGGTGGCATTCCGGTCTTTGCCGAATGCAGTTGGGCTGTTTTCGGGAGTAACCTCCACGCAGTATCAGACCCATGCACAAAACACTCAAAACGATGTGTACATTAAAAATTATTTACTATATAAAAGTACAAAATAAGTAAAGGCCTTCTTATATATGAATCAGTATATGATAAACTAGCATGAATATCTCACATCGGCCACATCCACAAGTTCGAGAGACAATTTTCAATGTCTGAAAAATTATATTGTTCACAGAAATCACAGATTTCCACAGATTGGACCTTGAAGATCAAAGTTATACTCTTCTATTAAAAACCTTCATGGAGATTTAGAAGGTAGATGAAGAACAGTAACGCCATGTGAATAGACTAACTCCATATATATATATATATTTATTTATAAATATAATGATTAAGCTTAAAATATTTCAGTAACATGTAAACTTTAATAAAAACTGCATACAAAAATGGAATGATTATACAAAACTTGGTGAGTTACATCGAAAACGTCGGCCTCCGGTCATTCTGAAGCTTATCGTATGATTAATATTTTTTAAACATTTTACACAAACAAACAAGCACATGCATACACACACAAACTTACCTAAAATTCAGATTTGATTTCGCAGAAGTGAAGCTATGAGTACCTGGACGGCTCTTGTTATAAATTCAAACGTCAGTTATTATTTGAATTCGGTCAATTTTCAAGCTTTATCCGTAGTTCAGTTCAGGAACATTTAAATTTCATGAGTGTTGCAACTTGCGCTGTCGCTGTCCACTTTATTTGACTCTGGTTTCTCTTGTCATCAAAAATGTTGAAGATTCGCAAATGTCATGAGCAGGAGAACGGCTAAGAGTCATCGAGAAACTCTGTGCACCCTCACAGAAAGACGTGGTTTAGAAGGTGCATCGATATTAATATAAGAAATTCTGCCGAAGCAAGTGACGTCATGGTTTTACTATGATAAGTGGCTTAGTTACGCTGATCACCACGTCTTTGCATAATGACTTTGTCATATCCGTACTCGCCGTATACTTCTTATACTATTCTCTCATCGTTCCCGATAAGCGCTGTTTCATTTATTTTCATTAAGAAGCAGGGAGAGGATAGGCTTCAAGGTCTACCATCGCGGTAAAGCTGTGCCATAAGTAGCGACAGACCGGCCCTCTGACATTATGGCCAGATCACTTGCTTGTCCTGAGTCGTGTTTGTCACGGCTATATGCCATAAGTACGTCATCGTGGGAACGAGACTGAATTAATGGCATGAACTAAGTTTAATTTAAATGAAAAGCATTTAAAAACTTAAATGTAATGCACTAGAGCTCTTACCAAGTGTGTGCACAGAGTATGAGAACTCAGGAATGAAGATTCAGTATATAGCACTGCATTTACTTGACAAACTAGAATGTACTTATACACTAGAATGTACAGATCCCATACTCTCGCCAACGACCTTGCATATCTAATTACATTTGTTTTGTGAACGCCTGTTAATCATCCGAAAAAGATACTTAAACTTGTTTATTTACACTTTAATAACTGTCATAATCATCATGCCTAATTGAGAGAAATTCGCTTTTCATGTGGTATTTACTCTGTATGATATTTTGCAATCCTCTCAACAAGATTTATATGCGCATATTCTTCAATACATTGTTTGAATGTTGTTATTGTTATAATATTGTTATAATAAACGACCTTGCATATTTAATTACATTTATTTTGTGAACGCCTTGTAATCATCCGAAAAAGATACTTAAACTTGTTTATTTACACTTTAATAACTGTCATAATCATCATGCCTTATTGAGAGAAATTCGCTTTTTATGTGGTATTTACTCTGTATGATATTTTGCAATCCTCTCAACAAGATTTATATGCGCATATTCTTCAATACATTGTTTGAATGTTGTTATTGTTATAATATTGTTATAATATATGTTTAGCATTCGGTAAAATCTTATATATACTTGCAGTGATAAAGAAAAATTGATGTTCAGAAGCAGGAATATTTCCAATTTATTTATATCATATGATTGTTTTATTATTGTAAAAAACTTATTAATAAAAATGATGTTTAAGAATTAAATTTCATAATTCGCATTAATGTGAACCTGTATAGATTCATGTCATACAAATTTGATAATTTACCAAGTTAAGTGAACCTATCCGAAGTTTATTTATAGACATGTCTGACATAGATATGCCATAGACCCGCAACCTTTGACAAGTGCCAAAGTTAAACTTGAAACATTGATTTGTAACCTCAACATTCTTGTCTTTTGACCTTAATTTTTTTTAAAGTTTTTATTAATTCCTCTTCAGAATCAAAGAGTAAATGTGACATTTTAATTTTGTACTATTTCTGTCAATTATATATTCAAATTCTCCAATAAATCATACAGAGAAACACCGACAGAACCGATAGCACCGATGCAAAAATAGGAGATAATTAATCAGCTAATTCAGCCCACGGAATTCTGTTAAAATATAATATAATAATGTAAATGATATATAATTTATGTATTATATATGTTATTTTATAAACCTATATACATTTATTTACGTCATTGAAATGGAAACTCAGTTCTGAGACCAGATTAACGAATTTTCATTTAAAATTTTAACAAACTATTTCTAAGCAGTAAAATGTGATATTTTTCATGAAATATGCATTTTTACTTACTTTGTAATCTCTATTTAGATATCCAAAATTGTGAATGCACAAAGGATGTCGATTTTGTGAGAGAAGGAGCACATACGTGATAAAAAAGTGTTTAGCCATATTGAATATATAATATATTATGTTATATATGTTATGATAATTTAATGAAATAGAGACATATCATGCGCAAAAGTATATTAATTTTATAACTATATAGTATAATTATATTTAAAAGTTTTTATAAATAAATATTCTAACACACACATATATATATATATATATATATATATATATATATATATATATAAAATCAGTCTGCGAGAGGTTTGCGAAAGGTTTTTGCTCGCAAATACCCTTGCGAGACCTTTGATCACATAGGCCAAGGTCCGCATCCAGATCAGGCCCAATATTTAACCGACCCACAAAAGTTTACAAAAAACTATTGAGTTCCACTGGGAACTTTTGTATACATTGTAAACGAAACAGCCACAGTTGACCCGTGGGTCATGACGCTCAGTTAACTAGCACGGCATTATGGCCTAACATTCACAAAAATTTGGGCACATGTTCTAGAATTTGGTTGTTCACTGATTAAAGGAAAACAGTCAGAGGCAGTCTAAGAACAAATAAAAAAAAATGATTTATCAGACATTAGGTCTACTGTGATATTGTTGAAACATGCCAGTCTCAAAACAGCCATCAGGCTTGCCAAAAATTAAAAACAAATCAATTAATTTTGCGATGGATCTGTAAAGATCCTCATTAGGGGCCAAGCTATGGTAACCCGCTGTAATGAAGAATCACTGTGAAAAAAAAATTAAGAGCAATGGTTTAACCGTTTTTTTCAGGTTATAATGCACTTGAAAGGTAATCTGAGGTCACTGCATAGCGGTCTTATTGGATTTCTTATAGGTTTGGAAATTAAAAGCACAATTTCTTTTGCAGGGGCGAACATACAGACACATTTAGTGTCAAAAGCTAGAATGATATTGAAGGTAATGCACACAAATGAACATTCGTTCTTGCTTAATCGTTGTCTGATGGCCACACTTGATTTTGAACAGGTTTGATTTTCGATAAGGTATATACTCCACATATAGATTCATCAGCATATAAAATTTCGGAGTAAAAGCTGTAATTCATCTTGAGGTAATGCGCAGAACAGAGAATGGCAGATGGCCAGATCTGATTGAAGAAATAAAGATTTAGCTGAAACCCTGACTACCAAAGTTACCCACAAAGGCAGGGCCGTGATGAATTATATCAACAAAGCTGAAGTGTTTGTATCTGTTGGCTAGCATAGGAATTAAGGGGTTGAAACAATCATTTTGGGTTGTAGGAAGTAAGCTGACATAGGTGACACTAAAGGTACATGTTTCCATATTTATCAAATGGTCAATATGTCGGATTTTTTTTATGACAGCTTCAGCCATTCTTAAAGGGGCATAATCACCTATCTGACCGTTATAAACTAAAGGTAATCCCTTGTAGCTTTCATAAAAATAGGCCAGAAAACGTGGATGTCACTGCACACAGGCTGCTTGTTTTACTTATATCAACGTGTTTATAGTGTGAGGGCCCGCTAAAATAATCAAAACAAAGGCATCTGGCAGCAAGTCAGATAAACCAGAGCTTTGCAAATGGCATTTTGCAACAAATGATCTTTATACCTCCGCAAATATGCAAACTGCTACCTTAGGTTACATATATTTCCCATTTGTCAACATTGCTGTGTTTACAAACATGTTGTTGTTTTACCGACAAGAGCTTCAAATTTTTATGCACAAAAAAGTATTTTTGCTGTGTATCCCGAAGGTTAAAGGTCAATTTCTGCTTAAACTTGGCATGCTGGTAGTCTTAAAGATGTAAATAAGCACATTTGTTTCAAGTTCATAAACAAACAGAAAAAAATTGTTCAGCAATCTTGAACTATCAGAAGAATCTGACTTTCAGGGGGATAAAATCATCTTTTTGACCTATCAGTCGTAGAAGATAGGTTATGGTGAAATATTTTCGGGGATGCGGGGAGATTTGCCAAATAAAATTCCCAGAATAAAAATTAAAATAAAATAGATTAATAACCAACACCGAGTAATAAATAAAAATCGCCAAATTCATCAATTTATACTGGGTCATATAATCATTTCATATTCAAGGTGAGCAGACATGCCGAAATATTCAGTTTCGGATATGCTGATTTTTTTTAAACTTTATTTATTTTGCATGGATTAATTGTACAACTAGTTTTAATAACTAAAACGAGCCACTCTCCGTGGCTCGGATGTTGGCGCTCGGTAGTCGGTCAGGGTGGAGGAAACCGGAGGACCCGAAGAGAAAACCACCGGCCTTGGACGGGCTACTACAACCCACTCTTAAAGCCACGCCAGGAATCGAACCCGGGTCGCCAGCGGAGAAGGCCGAGTATTTTACCAATCAGCCTTCAAGGCCCTTTATTCAAAATTTTACATTTGCCAGACTGTAAAGGTGACAGAAACCACTCTTTAAACTTTCTCTATTTACCATCGACAGCTAGGATTGTATAACTAGTTATAATAACTAATACGAGGCCTTCTACATGGCTCGGATTGTGGCGTTCAGTAGTCTGTAGTCCTTATATGTGCCATAGTAATTATCTCTCTCTCTCTCCCTCTCTCTCTCTCTCTCTCTCTCTCTATATATATATATATATATATATATATATATATATATATAGTTTATGAAATCTTAATATATATATATGTATATTTAATATAGTTTATGAAATCTTAATGCTCCTGCCGAGAGACTCATCCAGTGCAGTAAAGCTTTCGACACCATCACAAGCATGACTTCAGTCAGTTCAACCAACATTTAATTTACAGAGATATACTAAAGTTTTTGTTCACAGTAAAGGCCATTGAGACTTATTCACTACAGGGTATTCCGGACGAATCCTTCCCAACATTCTCAGTTTTATATGATAAAATGTATTGGTGTATAGCGGAGAGCAGGTTAGAATTGATTCGAGCCATTCCTTTCCTTTACTAAATCCGGCCGTCCAGGAGATTTTTTTGTATACTAATATCCCCCAGGTGAGTGCAGTTTCCGCTGTAATATCAATCTCTGTGAGATATATTGTTGACAATTCGAATAAATACGTCAGGTCGGTTTGGCTGAAGATATATATGCTTTGATGATAAACAATAACTACAACCAACTTTAATAATCATCGAGAAAATATTCATTTTAAAGGTTAGCAAAATCAAGCGCAGAAAATACGCGGGGGGGGGGGGGGCCATTTTTTAACAATTGTACAGAAAAGGGTTTCGTCAGCTGAAAATTGCACGTGTGAATAACCGTTTCAATAAATACTGCTTCTGTTTAATGTTTTATCTTTTTTATATACATCAGGGAATATTAAACAGGAATACGAAAATACTGTAGTACTTTTGCTGGAGGACCGAGGCACAGTTAAATATAATAAAATCTTGTCAATACATATCGTTTATTACCATATATAGGTACTGTACCTGACTCATCAAACCAGCTAGATAAAGTAAAACATATAAAAACGTCATGTTACCACGCATGGAAGAAGTCTTGTTACCATGGTAGACACTTTACCATGGAAGATATATACGTCCTGACTTACCTTATTCAAAACCCGATGCATACGATAATTTTTGTCTATAGTTTCATCTATAAATGGTGAACTGGGGGGGGGGGGGGGGGCAACGGTTTACATTTAGAAAATGAAGAATATGTTTACCTGAAGTAGAGTGTATGATAACATCCATATTAAATCTTGAATACTTTAGCACAATGTGTGTGGCCACTAGCCAATCAGAGTAAATGCAGTTACTGTTCACGGTTTGTTGTTGCGCGCGCATAGTGGTTATTTCCTGCTTATCAGATTTTTTTATTAGTGAACCAGGTTCGATGTATTCGTGCACGTAGTACTTGAACTTATCTATCACAAAATCTTTAAAATGTAAATTCAAGACTGTTGCATATGATACCTACTAAATAAAAGATATATTTAAAAAACTTGAAAATTTTAAAGATATTGTTTGTATTGTTCATATTTAAGTCTGCTGATTGTAAAATGTACATGTTTCTATATTCTAACAACTGTAGGTTAAAAGGGTCATGAATTAATTTGTAGCTCGGTGATTCCAAAGAAAATTTCATTAAAGGTGCAACCAAGGCAGTGAAATTATACGCACAGGAAGGGCTTGGTCAGTCTCTCTGTGAAACAATGATATTGTTTCTAATTGTAGCGCTGCTGGGGTGTAAGTACACAATAGGTTTAATTTTAACACATACTAAGAAAGACCCGGGTGGGACCCCGTATTTAACACGAACTGCCCTTTGTAACCTTATCTGACTTCTTTCCCAGCGGGAATTAAAACCAGAGCTGCACGCACTCTAACATGTTTCTCTCTTGCTGACGCTGCTATCAACTCCTCTTTATGTTGCCTGTGGTCATGTAACAGCTGGACAGGTTTTACAAGCATTAATACTTGTATAATCTGAGCATGCCTTCTCAGTGCTTAATCGACTTTATCACGCATCTCATAGTTCGCAGTGTTACTTCCAGCCCTTTGGTTGTCTTATTTGTATAAACAGGGGCGGAACCAGAAGTTAAAAAAAGGTGATACAAAAGTGTGTTATTATCTTGGTCGAATATCAAATCAATTCATATTTGTTAATAACGGGGCTGCTGGCTACCCATGCACATAAAGACCCTATAGTCCAGAACTCGACGCTGACGGCCAAACTTTCATGAAATCTATCATGCATAATATAGACCTACCTTTGTGTTTAGTTAGTGATTTTAAAAATAAAAGTGATTTTTTTTCTCCCCAGCTTTGTTCTAATTGAATAATCATTCCGTGTTTAGTGTTAGTGAAATGCACTTTGTCCTTCAATTTTTCTGATTATAATTCATATCTACGAAATGGTAGGGCAGATATTTTTAATCCATAGTTTTCTCACATAGAAGCGTGTACTAGTTACAAATACTGCATGTCCCACTTAGCGACCTTCCCCTTTATTCACTGCTTTTCGAGATGCAGGGAGCAAATAAAGACAACAATATTTGACTGGTTTACATTAAAAGATTTAAATGACAAATAAAATTGAACAAATGTGACATGAAATCTATATAATTAATACGGAATTGGTTTTTTTTCTAGATCACGGTTTACCTGCTTCCGTTCTGATTTGAATCTCCAGATTCGGCAGACGTATCGATGGTGCTGATGACGAAAAAACTTGCTAAAACTTGCATAACTGGGAAACCCGGTTAGTACGGTCCAAATGGCCGAAACTGCAAGTACAATGGCTATGGGTCTCGAAAACATTGTCGTTCACAAGATCGAGTTTGGCTCTCGAATGGCATGGCTGGGTCTCCGCTGCTGGGATCGGTGGAGGGAATGTGGGTTGCTTCTGGCTTTGCGGCTGTGGATGCTGTAGCTTTCTAAAAAGGTCACCGGCTCGGGATGGACGGTGGCGGCCTTTGCGGCTCCCTGCTTGGCTCGGCTCACTGCGACTGTTGACTCAGAGAACATGCTTAAGGAGCGCACAGGGCTGAGGTCTTGACCGCAGCAACCTGTAGCTGCTCGATGAGCGTATACTTTCTTTGGCTTGAGGTATCGGTGGTGCGCTCTTCTCGGACAAGTTTGTTTTATTTTGGGTGATTATGCCCTACTAAGCTGAATTATTAATAATTTTAATATTTCTACATAAGGTGCACCTATTTCTTTTGTGCTGCAAGGTCCTCCACGCTTGTGAAACTTTCAGGAGGCGCCTCGGGGATTTGGCCTGTTAAGACCATGGCCAAAGCGCATGTGATGCCCAAAAGGCATTTCCGTGCAATACGCTGCCACGCCGGTCCACTATAATCCCCATTGATCCCCCATGTCCATTGCAACGCCTATAAAGGAATTTTCTCTCTCAAAAGGAAGTAAAGGAATTAATCCAAAGACCACATGACTCCGCTTTCAATGCGAGGGCTTTTCTGTTTGGTCAACACTGGGCACTGAGTCTAGTGATGTGTCCACCGTTTGACAAATTTGTTATGGGTTACGGGTATTTTGATTTTTATACATTCAAAAATATATTTCCATGATAACCATGGTTTCAAACGTTCGGCTAAGTCATGTGTTTTATGAAGTTTTTTTTTATTAAAAAGAAGCCCCACAACTCAATTATCATCCACTGTTTTTTTTTTTTTTTTTTTGGGGGGGGGGGGGGGGTTCACATAATATATAAGATCCGTTGTCTGTAGGGACGGCGAAATATGAAAAATATATCACCATTTCATCTTTAAATTGATAACAATCTAGAATCTGTAGTCAGGGCTTACAGACCTCCAACAGAATCTCCTTTAATATCAGTCAGTTCATGTGTATGCGTTTCATGTGTGTAACACGAGGTCACCCTGCGAGTGGCAGAGCAAATAAATACAAATGGGTGGCTTCCACACTGGAACAAAGGAATGGTCCTCTGTCATAATGGTTTATAAGAAAATATATATTGTGGTGATTCTTATTACCTCCAAATGAAATGGACTATTGATATGTCTTTACCCTAACTCTCTACAAATGTTCAGCAAAACATTTTCCGCCTGTCACGCTTTTTCAGGAGGCGACCTGTAATCCCCACTGACCCCCTTTTCAATTATATCGCCTGTTAAGGAAGTTTTCTCTGTCAAAAGGAAGTAAAGATTTCAAATTCAAGCGCGAAACACATGTCCACATGAATCTTTTAATAGGGATGCGCTTTTCCGTTGAGTGGACTAAAAGAGCTGGGACCCTTTACATGATCATCGTTTTATAGGTTTACAGGTATGTTGATTTTTATACATGCAGAATTATATCTTTCCATGTAAACCATGGTTTTAATAATTCGGCCGTTTTATGGGTTGTTTAAAAAAATGCGTTTTCAAATAACGCATGTGTCTGTTAACATGCCTTAGACTATACCCTCAACTGACTACACTGAATAAACATCGTGTCTCACGATGTCGCCTGAGCTCCGACTAATACAAAGCATCTTTAATATAATTTCACGGTAGAATGCTTCTTTATACAATCGTTATATCTACAATATTTCCCAAGCAATGAAGTTGTCGGACGTATGTTGTTTAACGGAAAAAAAAGTTCTCATAAATTGTACACCCTGTATATTCCTCACGTCTCTTTCCAAAATTTATTTTTTGTGTGATTTCTGGAGTAGAATAATTTTTCTTTCTATGTTGATATTTTGGGGGAAGATGTTCCTGGAGAATTCTAGCAGAAGTAATCTTAATATCATATAAGTGAAACACATGACAAATTACGCTCTTTACACAGCGCTTTACCCATAGGCCAACTACCTATATCGCTTCTTTAGAAGCGCAAGATTTCCGCTGCCTCGGGAGCGTTGATTTAAATATGCGTCGTTTAGTCCCTATCAGCTCATTACAAAAATATGCATCAGATAGAGCCGTGGACTTTCCACGGGTGCAGCTAGTATATTTTATTGATCAGTTTCTTTTGGGTTACTATAACAACCTAGACATCCGGTCAGTAGGTCTTTTGTTTGGTACCGAACGTTTGCAAGTCGTATATAAGGCCTGCCATCTGGTATATAATTACCATATTTCCGAGCGGTAACGAAGTCTAGTGTGCGTATATATGAATAACCCCTGCTGTCAGTGACAGATTTAAGAATGTTTGACTAAGTCACTGTATGATCATGAATGTGAAGAAAAAAAAAAAAACAACATGTGACTCCCGGTCCCTTGGCACTCATTTCTTTCATCAAGATTTTATTAATTGAATTCTGTTTCCAGAGTTATTTCATGGTTTCCAACCTTAAATGCATCATATGTCCCTGTAAAACACATTATTCCTCAATTTGAGTGGTTTCCAACCTTAAATACATCATTTGGCCCTACAAAACACATAATTCCTTACTTTGAGCGGTTTCCAACCTTAAATATATCAATTAGTTCCTACAAAACACATTATGTGGAATTTTCAATCTCTTTTACATGTACCGTCTATACCTTCTGCCAATAGGTGTAAACTGAAGTGTCCTATCACCGCATACTGTCAGGAGAATGGGTAGGCCTGCTAAGGGGCGGATCCAGGATTTAGGAGAAGGAGGGGTAAATCCAAGGAGAACTTATGATAAAACCTCTAAAAAGACCCGGAAGGGGGGGGGGGGGGGGTTCTGGCCGCACAAATTGGTCTGAAACCCTTTTAATAAGTTTGCGGCAGACGAAAAAGGTGGGGCGGGGGTGGGAGATGGTTCCGGACCCGCTTGGATCCGTTCTGCTATACTGACGCGGTCAGCATATTCCCGTTACTTTCTCTAGGAACAGCTTTCTTACCTTAAAACATACATTTATTTCATCTTTCGTATCTTCCTTGTACCAATCCGGCTACCATTTGTAAAAAAAAATATATATGTAACCAGTCAAGGATCTTCGAGAATTTAAATGTCCCGGGTCCCATTCCTGTGCGTAAATGTAAACATCATCACTGACCAGGTCTTAAAGTTAAAGGTAAACATACAGATTTATGAAATTCTTGCCACGAGCACAGCGCCAAAAAAAATAGCTGCAAAAATAATTCAACATGTATTAAGAAAATATCCCACTGAAAATCTTTATTTAATTTTGTCTTTTAGATTAAACAAATTGAGCCAACATTCCTCACCTCATTTAATACATCTCCCCCCCCCAAGATTTATGAAATTCTTGCCACGAGCACAGCGCCAAAAAAAATAGCTGCAAAAATAATTCAACATGTATTAAGAAAATATCCCACTGAAAATCTTTATTTAATTTTGTCTTTTAGATTAAACAAATTGAGCCAACATTCCTCACCTCATTTAATACATCTCCCCCCCCCCCCCCCATAAAAAGTCCGGTCACCGGGTTTATCAGCTAGTGTATCATAGATATTAAATTATGAGAGGTCACGTTCACGAGAATCACCTGCCATCATGTCCAGCAAGTGCCGCCTGAAAGCGGGTAAAGCAGAAACTAATCACAAACAAATCATGCGTACTTTGATGGGTCAGTGGGTCATACGGATATGCAAATAAGGGGTTCCCCACGTGAAACCGGGATTTCCCAGGCCAAGCCAACACATCCGGCCAAATTACCACATCAAGCACTTACGTATGTACAGATACTTATCTAGACTGTAACTTTATTGCTTATTCGATAAGGTTCCGTTTGTTAGAATAATTTGCTCAAACCAGGAAGACATTTGACGTCCAATGTCCGTTGGAAGTCTCGCATCACCTTTGTCGATTTGTGTATTTTGGTACGTTATGATGTTTATACTCATTCAGTAAAGTGTCACCACGTCAGCTAAAGTTTGTTTTTGTATGCTGTCTGCAGGCGACCACGGCACTGAGTCGGCGGTGTCAGGCTGTAGACTGTGTTGTGGACTTGAGGGGAATAACTGGATCAAATCTAAAGAACATAGCCACTGCCACATAAAACGGAAATCATCTGAATAAGAAAACAGATCTGGAGACCATGTTGATACTCAACTATATGTTCATGTTGTAAGTATAAAGAGCCTTTAAATAAAAGATTACAGTAATTATGTGATCATACGGATAATAATAAATGATTAAATAATAATAATATGAGGTCATGTGAATTTATCACCTGTTGATGATCTGAAAAACATAATACAGGATGTTATTGAAATAAAAAAAATAGGTAACAATTTCTTTTTAATATGGTGTTATTTTATTTATCTGCATTTAATTTTTAATGAAATGATCTTTAGTTTTTTTAATCCATTAATATTAAAGATTCACTGTTATTACAAAGCCTCTTTCTGTTATTGATGTAATGTGATGTTTAATAAATTATAAGGAAGTGTTATTTCCACGCCCTCCTGGTGTTACCACTCCCTATGATAGATAGAATAGGTAAGTGTTTATTAGAATAGGAATTCATTTACAACAAATCTACTTGATAACTTAATTTAATATATAACATTATATAAAAAAAGAATGTATTGGTCTTACCTTTGAGATGCACATCTACTGGTATAGTGACAATGCTCAATAGTCTTGTATGTTATAGCATCCAATATATTGCTTCTTTAGTTAAAGTTTTCTTCTAATCAAGATATAGTAATTTTTACCTATTCTAACACCAAAATAACATCATGCAAAGTGTTCAAGACAAAATCAGTTGTATGCAAAATTACTGAAACAACAATCTTCCAGGGTAGCACCTGCCAGTCCAGTTTTACTGTCTAGACTTGACCTGGTATTCTGAGCCAAGAGCTTACTGCACTAGTCAGAGCTTGTGGACACAATACCCTTGATACCAAGGCTCACTGATGAGGTGCAAACCATGTACTGATAAGGACTTGACCAGAAAACAAGTGTTGTCTAAACTTTAAGTTAGTTGTAATGTACAACAAATACATTTTTTAAATTATTAACCAACTAGTCAACAAAATTTATCTGCAGAAAATATAAATTCACATGTAAACTTGTTTGCAAATATGAATGCAATTTTATTGTCAGGTGTTACTCTGCAAATCATTTATATTTTAAACTTCAAATATATATTTAACACATTAAAATGAAATGCATTTCAGTACAAAATTGATACAATTACTGTGGTTGGCTTCATATTCGCAAGGCTGAAATTTCGCGATCTTTCCATTTTGAATGTTTCATGAGGGTTTCATTTTCGCGATCTCTCCAGAATCTATATCAAATTTTTTGGTAAAGCCATACCTGTGTGTATTATAAATTATAATAAGTCGTGAGTTTTGTGATATTCTCCTCATATAACGATGGTCCCGTACACACAGCACAGGTAGTTAAGTTCAAATTTAAAGTAACGTTTTCCCTACGCCTGCATGGATGTAATTTATTATAAATTTCTCACTGTTCTTACCTATTAACATACAAATATTGGTTTCACTGAATAAGATGGACATACTCAATTAGCCAATTTTTCCTGAGGATTTCATTTTTGCGATTATTTCCCATTCACGAATATAGCAAAATTAAAATCCTCGCGAACAAAAAGGCAACCACAGTAATTGTTTAAGGAACCTATATGTGTAACTGTGTCTCTAATGCTCCATAGATAGGGGTACATTAGAGAGGATTTTGTAAAACAGAGCAATAATTTAGACTTACATTATAACTGGAAAGAATGAACACCAACTTGTATTTACTTTAACTGCCAAAATACCTAGCCTTTACCAGCCTTAATCATAAGAGGGAGTAGAAATAAGGCCTCCCAGATTATAAATATGTGTTTAGTTTAAAGCAAGATCATGCAAATGTACTGTGTAAATTGTGACATTTTGTCAAAATTTTTTTCTGAACCAGCTGTCTTTTATCACTGTTGAAAAAATAAGAGATGAAAACTTAGTTTTCACTGCAAAATAATTTGACAGTGCTGTGTTATCTTTCTGTTACCATAATCATTTAATCTGTACAAGAGATGGAAGGTTTTTTTAGCGAACCTGTGAGCTTATGTGATGGTGTGGCATCGTCCATTGTCTCTAAGTTAACCATTACTATCTAAAAAATGGCAGGAGCTAGCATCACTAAATTTGATACAATATATCATTCATCTTAAAAACTCTATCTGATTTTGTTAATTTTTTTGCTGTCTGCATTTACTGAGAATTTATAGGGAAAAGCTTAAAAAAACTTTATAAATTCTGGCTGAGTTACAGGAAGCTGAACTTTGTCATTTGGAAAAAAGGATACAAAAATTATAGTGTCAGAAATGACTAAAGCCGTCATTACCAAATTTTATGCAAATGTTGATTGCATGACTCATATTTGAAATTGAGGTATGGTTTGTGCCACTGGCATCATTCTTTTTGGTACAGTGGGCATCAGTTATCAGTACTTTAACCAATAATTTCTCAGGAATGGCAGAAGCTAGCATCCCCAAGTTTTATGCAAAAATCTGGCACCTATCAAACGTTGTGGAATTGAGCTTTTTGTGGCACCACCTGCATTAACATACATTTTATAGGACAAAAGCTAAAAAAAACTTTAAAAATCTTCTAAACTGAAATCATTCAACCAAAATTTTCAATATTTCAAAGAAATGAGCTTTGAGACTTGTAAGCTCTCTCAGGTTTGTTCAAATGGTTTGGGTTTGATGAAATTTGGCAAAGTTAGAATTTGAACTTCGTCATTTGGTGAAGTAAGCATACTAACATAACAATCTCAGAAATGACAGGAGATAACATCAACAAGTTTCGTGCAATGTTTGGTCACATGACTCATATTTGAAATTGCAGTTTTTGTGGCACCACAAACGTTGACCTGTTTTTTTATGGGCAAAAACCTCATAATTTTAGCCTCTTTCGGTTTAAAAATGTTTTATGATGAAACTGTCAAGCTGAATTGTTCAAAGTTTCACAAGAATTATCCTAGGAGAGGTTTCTTTCAATTTTATAAGAATAAATTGGGTTCATTGATGTTTGGTAGAGTAATAGAAAGCTTAAGTTGGTATTATGGCCATTAGTAAGTCTATTTCAAACTACTGGCTGCAATAGTCTTCTTCTGCAAAACTCTTGTTTCAGCTTCTGTAACATTGCACAAAAATGATTCATAGGTGGCTTGTGTTCAGATTTACTAAAATGATTTATGGCAGAATTATTTAACAATGAAAGGACTGTATACTGTTATTATTCTAAACATGTTGATAAAAAAAATATTAAATGTATGCTTGAAAAAAATCATTGAAGCCATAGTCTATCAGTATGTGTAAACAAATTTACCTACAAGCCAAGATTGTGTCTGTTTCTTTAAACAGCATTGCAGACTTCCAATTATTTCAGATTTGACAACAGGGCAAGGGTCAGTTTGGGTCTATTTATAGCTTTGGCAGACTGCCAACTGTATTAGATAAGGCAACAGATCAAGAATTCACTCAGTGCAGCCTAGTACGGGTTGAGAGTTCACTCAGTGCAGTAGCTGCAGTTTGCAATTTGTTCTGGTTCACTCAGAGCAACTGCCTTCCTGACCTGGCTTGGTTAGCCCAGTGCACCTGATTCAAGAGAATGTATTGGCATGACATTTTGACTTGTCTATGCGTCTTTAATGGCTTTCTCATAAACAAGACTGGTGTCGCCACCTACAAAGACTTTTGCACAGTTTATGCACCAGCTTATTTCTCAGGAAGGATTTGATATATCAGCCTGAATTTGTACATATTTATACATATTGGATAGCTTTCTACAAGACTGGTGGTGCCACCTACGATAACTTTTGCACAGTGTATGTCCTTGCTTATTTGATATTATTTTCCAGGAGGAATTTTGTATATCAGGCTGAAATGGGGCATATGTATACATCTCAGATAGCTTTGTTGTATACAAGACTTCTTGTGCCACCTATAATTGTTTCATGCATCTGTGCACATAGCCCAAAAGTGGTTTTAAGTATCTGTCTGAAATTTTGCATGTCCATACATCTTTGATGGCTTTTTCATACACAAGACTGGTGGTACCACCTACAATTTTTTTTTATGTTGTGTGCACCCATGCCAGTATTTCAGCAGTGACCTTTTTGTAATTGGTGCTTGGACTTGGGTTCAGAATGTTTAGTACTTACAGTGTACATATACATGTCACACATGTACTTGAAAAGTAATGGTTCAGCATGGAAGCATTATACCTGATGTTTATCCCATTGCACAGGTTGACATTAGGCCTGTAGGCTTTGTTAATTCACTATGCAGTGCAGCAAATTCCATAATTTTGTTTTCTTTTTCTTTTTAACACTTATTTATATGTTTGTCTTATATCACTATGTTGTGTTTTAAGGTACCTTGTTACAACTTGCTTGGTTGTGCAGACTTATCAGGAGGAACCACGTGTCAACATAAAGACCGCTGGTGATATGAATGCAGAGAGTGTGTACGAGGACCAACCAGGTAATTGTCTTCACATGTCCTGAGTCTGTCAGCAGACCAGAAACTGGGTCATTTGGACTTCATTCTTTCAAGTAATAAAGGGAAAACCTCCATTTTCCAGAAAAATTCTGTTGATGTCAAAAGTGGCTTATATTTAAGCTAATGGTGTTATTTTGGTTATATTTGTGTTAGATATTACTCTAAATATTTCCTATATGCATGCCAGAAAAAAGGTCAGTACTGCTTATATTTTTATAAGTTATGTTCCTGAACAATATGTACCTTGTCTTAACATCACAAAGTATATTATCTCAATTATCATGGTAACCGTTTAAGGTAGAGACCTTTTTTTCCAGGAATTCAACTTTATATAATCAAGAATTAGTGGACCTGCTCTTTCTGATCAGGTTTGGTGGTTCAGCTTTTCCCATTCAGGTTTGGTGGACCAGCTCATTCTGATCAGGTTTCGTGGAACAGCTCTTTCTGGTCAGGTTTGGTGGACCAGGTCATCGTGATCAGGTTTGTTGGACCAGCTCTTCCTGATCAGGTTTGGTGGTTCAGCTTTACCCATTCAGGTTTGGTGGACAAACTCATCCTGATCAGGTTTTGTGGAACAGCTCTTTCTGATCAGGTTTAGTGGAACAGCTCATCCTGATCGGGTTTGATTGACCAGCTCTTCCTGATCAGGTTTGGTGGATCAGCCCTCCTGATCAGGTTTGGTGGACCAGGTCATCCTGATCAGGTTTGGTGGATCAGCTCATCCTGATCAGGTTTGGTGGAAAAGGTTTTCTAGATCAGGTTTTGTGGACCAGCTCTTACTTATCAGGTTTAGTGGACCAGCTCTTCCTGATCACGTTTGGTGGATTGACTCACCCTGATCAGGTTTGGTGGCCAGGTCATCCTGATCAGGTTTGGTGAAACAGCTCTTTCTGATCAGGTTTGGAGGACCAGCTCTTCCTGATAAGGTTTGGTGGACCAGGTCATCCTAAATCAGGTTTAGAGGACCAGCTTTTCCTGATCAGGTTTGGTGGACAATGTAATCCTGTTCAGGTTTAGTGGAACAGCTCTTTCTGATCAGTTTGATTGACCAGCTCTTCCTGATCAGGTTTGGTGGACCAGGTCATCCTGATCAGGTTCGGTGGACCAGGTCATCCTGATCAGGTTTAATTGGACCATGTCATCCTGATCAGGTTTGGTGGACCAGGTCATCCTGATCAGTTTTGGTGGACCAGATCATTCTGATCAGGTTTGTTGGATCAGGTCATCCTGATCAGGTTTAGTGGACCAGGACATCCTGTTAAGGCTTGGTGGACTAGGTTATCCTGATCTGGTTTGGTGGACCAGCTTTTCCTGATCAGGTTTGGTGGACCAGGGAATCCTGTTTAGGTTTGGTGGACCAGGTCATCCTGATCAGGTTTGGTGTACCAAGTCATTCCCAAACGCTTGTCCCAGATACCTCTTGAGGAGATATCAGTGTTGTTTTTAACGTACCAGTAGACCTTCTGAATGTCAAATTCTGATGGGCTATCTTGATCTTATATTGTCAAATTGTCAACAGTTTTGTAAACATAAGGTTACTGGGCTAGACTTGGCCTATGTGCTTGTCCTTTGGGGGATACTTTCCACATTTTCTGACAAATCTTAAGGAATTTGTCAGTGTATCCTAAGGTGCCTATTGCAGTCCAGTTTATCAGAAACTACAACAGTGTATCCTATGTAGCTCAGCCCATCTAAAACCCAGCCAGGTTCAAACTAAACCCATATAAAACCCATCCCCTGCAAAGTTGTGCAAACCTGTCCCAGTGGGTAATATGCTAGTATAGTCTTAATGTGTCTAACATTAAGTTTTCATTACAGGAAGAAGACTAAATGCCAATGGAGATAAGTTGGAATTCCACGAACAAGATGGGGAGGAGTTGGAGCGAATCATCAGAGAGAGATACCATCTGTCTGAGGAGGTCAGTAATCCACACTCAGAGATACCATCTGTCTGAGGAAGACAGTTTTACACACACACACACACAAAGATGCCATCTGTCTTTAGAGGTCAGTATTACACACACAGAGATACCATCTGTCTGAGAGACAGTGTTACACACACACAGATATATATATCTATATATCTTTATTCTGGAAATGAAGGCCTCTGGCCCATATATCCAACATATATACATACAAAATACATAATACATAATACATAATACATAATACATAATACATGGTCATGTGAAAAAACAATAATAAATGATAAGAATAAATAATTAATAAATAAACAATTAAATGAATACAGTTTTCAACAATACACAGTTATCATTAATAAAATATCAACAGAAATAACCTTTTTATCAACTGAATAAATACACACTG
The DNA here is from genome assembly GCA_026874595.1 of Sipunculus nudus. Lineage (NCBI taxonomy): Eukaryota > Metazoa > Annelida > Sipuncula > Golfingiida > Sipunculidae > Sipunculus > Sipunculus nudus. Next base: position 26,882,403 of record CM049315.1, read on the forward strand.
TAATATTATAAGGTAACTATTTGTGTTTCACAAAATGATTAAAGTTAATGGTAATTACATAGAATAAATTTCATAACAACATGAAATATGATACATGGAAAATTGTTCACTTACTAGTTCAAAGAATCATTTAGAAATGATTCTCTATTAACAAATGCAAAATATACAAATGCTGAAATCTTATTAATTGTGACATAATTTGTTGTGGACATTCATGAAATGAAAGACATATCTTTAAATTCAGACAGATATTTTTCTCTTAATGAAATATATAAAGGAAATTTAATGACGAAATCAATAATGATTCTCCATGTTTAAGACAAAATTTACAACATCTCTCTTCCCAGGCTATTTTCTTGTGGCGACCAACATCTACTTCTAAGCTATGTGATGATGTTCTAAGTCTTGCTAAACTAATTCTTTATCTTCTATTTAGAACTGCTGATAAATATAATTCAGTGTTTAATAAGCTTTTAAAGATAGCATATGTTTTCAATCTTCCATTATTTTCTATGTTAGCTGTCCATTCTTGTCTTTCATTATTATGCAACCTTTGATTGAAACCTGACAGAAATATATTAATATTACCTACATCTTGAAATATCCATGTATATCCAAATCCAAATGAAAATAAAATATTTTTTTACCCTTGTTGCCCACGTATACTTTCCTACTTCATCTAGCCAATGTAATTATAAACGCTTAGGGTACCTATAATTTTCCATTCTTAGTAATATAACCCAATAAGAAATACATATTAACATAAATCTGATTTTCAGAGAAAACCTTCCACACTCACCAAGTGCTGCAGCATTTGGTGAAGAAGAGTTAATCCCAAGTACATATTTACAAAATTTATTGTGGACCTTTTCTATTTTATCTTGTTTTTTGTAACCCCACAATTCACTGCCATATGAAAGAATAGGTACAACCATCTTATCAAACAAAGAAAATGATTCTTTTACAGTAATATATTTATTATCAGAAATGAATTTTCTTATCATTAAAACAGTTTTATTTGCTTGGCACACAAGATGTTTTTCCATTTCTGCCCATTTCAGACAAGAAGTAAATACCCCTCCCAAATACCTATAACTATTGACTACTTCAAGCTTTCTTCCTTTATAATACCATTTTTCATATTTCTTTAACGTCCCCCCATTTCTAAATACAACAACTTTAGTTTTGTCCACATTCAACTTCGTTCCATAACGGTTACTAAAATATTCAAGTTTATCAATTTGATTCTGTAATCTTCCAACTGTGTCTCCAAAACCAACAATATCATCAGCAAACATTAGCATTGTCAAAGGTTGTGTTTACTGGTCTACAAATATACCTTGATTTAAATCCTGCATTATATAATACAATTCATTTATGAACACACACACAGATTCCATCTGTCTGAGGAGGCCCCTATTATAAACACACACAGATACCATCGGTCTGAGGAGGTCAGTATCATACACACACAGAGATACCATCTGTCTGAGGAGGTCAGTATCACACACACAGAGATACAATCTGTCTGTGGAGGTCACTATTACATACACAGAGATACCATCTGTCTGAGGAGAACAGTATTACACACACACACTCACACACACAAAGATACTGTCTGTCTGATGATGTCAGTATTATACACACACAGATACCATCTGTCTGAGGAGGTCAGTATCATACACACACAGATACCATCTGTCTGAGGAGGTCAGTATCACACACACACAGATACAATCTGTCTGTGGAGGTCAGTATAATACACACACACAGATACCATCTGTCTATGGAGGACAGTATTACACACACACATACACAAAGATACCATCTGTCTGAGGAGGTAAATATTATACACACACAAAATACCATCTGTCTGAGGAGGTCAATATCACACACACAGATACAATCTGTCTGAGGAGGTCAGTATTAAACACACACAGATACCTTCTGTCAGAGTAGGTCAGTATCATACACACAAAGATACCATCTGTCTGAGGAGGTCAGTATTATACACACACAAATACCATCTGTCTGAGGAGGTCAATATCACACACACACAGATACAATCTGTCTGAGGAGGTCAGTATTAAACACACACAGATACCTTCTGTCAGAGTAGGTCAGTATCATACACACAAAGATACCATCTGTCGGAGGAGGTCAGTATTATACACACACAAATATACCATCTGTATAAGGAGGTTGGTTGTCCCCAGAAAACTTCACACACATGGAGCACATACCTCCACCTTATGTTAATGTCTTCATACTGTATTCGATAACTAAGTACCAACTTCCTAGACCAGATGTCAGCATCTGTGGCTGTTCATTGTTATGGGAAAGTTGTACAAATAGAAAAAAAATGTCATCCTGCATAGGAACAACATCTTGATGAACTCAAAATTGTTGTTAAATCTTTTATGCCACAAAATTCAAGTCTCCTCAAAAATACTTGGATAACTGTCACCCATGAAATCTAGCATATGGCAAAAAGAAGTGGGAATGAGTCAATCACTTATTGTGTAACACATATTTTCCCTAAAATTCAAAACACTTATTGTTTCAACCAAGTTCAATAATGAGTTTGAAACCTGGTCACCTTGACCTCCATGATCGAGGTCAAATATGCCAAAATATAAATTTTTGTGAACCTCATAGCGTTTTAAGTTAATTGTACCAGCAGTCACAAATACACACAAGTTTGACCTATACTGTAGTGATCATTTGTACTTTCAGGAGTTTCTAGAGCTGCGTGTGAAGCATGATTTGGATTACGATGGTGAGCTGACGGGGAAAGAAGCCTACAAAGCTGCTCTTGAACTGGAGCTACAAAAGAGAAAACAGGTCAGTTGACATCCAGTGTAAATGTACTGGCTTATATGTAATGAAGTGTACGTTGACTGGCTTATATGTAATGAAGTGTACGTTGACTGGCTTATATGTAATAAAGTGTACATTAACTGGCTTACATGTGATAAAGTGTACATTTACTTACTTATATGTAATAAAGTTTACATTTACAGTTTTATATGTAATAAAGTTTACATTTACTGGCTTATATGAAATAAAGTGTACATTAACTTGCTTATATGTAATAAAGTTTACATTTACTGGCTTTTATGTTTACATTTACCTAGCTTATATATAATAAAGTGTACATTACTAGCTTATATGTGTTAAAGTATACACATTTACTGGCTTATGTGTAATAAGGTGTTCATTTATTGGCTTATATGTAATAAAGTGTACATTCACTGGCTTATATATTACAAAGTGTCATATACTGGCTTAAGTGTAATAGTATTGAATAACTAGGAAATTTAATTTGAAGAAGACTTTTTTCTTTGGTCTCTAAGCTCATGATTACTTGCCATTCTTGATATATAAAGTGTCCTCATATTGAGGTTAGTGAAACTTTCAACTCCAGGAGTTGCATTGTTCATATCTGTAGCTTTTGACTCTATTGCATGACAGTTGTGAGCAGTCTGGCATTCTCTACTGACATTTTGGAATCTCCAGAGACAGGATTCAACATACATAATTTGTTTTCATATATTTAGAGAAGAAGTTAACCATGCACACACATATACAGAAAAAAACAAGCGGACACCAGAATGGGTGGCCAGATTAATAAATATATGACATGTTTTAGTGGGTAGACACACTCACTGTATATTGTTATGAATTGAAGGTAGATGGTTCTTTATGTTACATGTTCATCATGGTTACAGCAGGGGGAGACTACATTACCTCATACTGACTTTATTAATCTCTTTATCATTTTATATTGGATTCACCAGGAAGAACAAAGAATCAAGGCAAAAGAAACTGTTTGGTCGGAGTTCAAAACATGGCTGCTGCTACTTATTTTTGGACCACTGGCTGTGATTGTAGTTTACAAACTTTACCAAGGAGACTCAGGACACAGCAGGGGTTATACCCTGGGACATGGTAAGGTGCTTCGTTGTATAAGGGCATGGAATCTTTGGTTGATCTTATTGGTTACTAGATGTAAAATCTGCTTGGGTTGCTTGTATCGAATAGCAGTTTCTCCCCTTAAAACGTGCATGTTGTGCATGTGTTCTATGTTTTGTCGTTCTCAAAGAAAACCTGTTAAAACCTACGTGTTGTAAACATTGAAGCTTTGACCACCTTTGTCGCCAGTAAAAGTGGTTTTACCAGGAAGAAAGGTGCATCAAGCTATCAGACACAATTGATGGTTCTGTGGTGAGCCAGGGTCTATAAAGCTAAGCTCATGAGAGCTGTAAAGGAGAAAATGGTCAAACCTAATCTCCCAGGGACATCGTGATTTCTTAATGACAAGTTGTAACAGTGTGAAATTTCATTGATGAGCAGGATGACTGATTTTCCACCATTATCTGCCATTTGAATATTATATGAGAGCATGGAACCTGCATAAATGGTTGCAATTTGATAATAAAAATAACACTTTTGAAAGGATTTTGGACAATTTAACCTTTGTGTGTGAACACACAGTTTAGATATAATAAATGTGTTAAATTACACATCCTCATGATAAACCATGAAACAGGAATGTTGTGTTTTATGTAAAAATGATGTATGGGTTACATGTAAGATTCTGCTCTCTCAGAGGACTCCCTGTACATAATATTATAATAGCTATAACCATATTAATGTCTGTATCGCACAAATTGGGATGAAAATTTATGGTGTTGCAAGAGAAGTTTTGCTGTAGTTTGGTTTCCAGGATTTTGCAAGGTACATTACTCCTGTTTTTTCTCTTACTTAAGTGTTCAGTGATGTTTGATTGGTCATATAATAAATGGTCACAGAGGTGAAATATGTGTTGTAATTCATATGATGGAGAGGAGGACTTGTGCCATTGTTTTTGAGGATTAAAAAATCTGGGTCACCATCTCAATGGCAGGGAGGAAGATATAGTCTGTTCTGTTTGGCTTGGAGAGGGAAGCACAGTCTTTTTTGTTTAGGATAGAGAGTGAGTCACAGCCAATTCTGTTTGGGATAGAAAAGGAGGGACAGTCTCCTCTGTTTTGGTTAGAGAGAGAGGCAAATTCTCTTCTGTTTGGGTTAGAGAGGATCACACACTCCTTTCCGTTTGGCTTTGAGAAGGTGCGGAGTCTCATGTATTTGGTTTAGAGAGAAAAAAAACACAACCTTTCTGAGAAAAGAAAAAAAATTGTTGTTGGCCTTTGTTGAGGAGGCAAAACCTCTTCTGTTTGGCTTGGAGAAAGAGGCAAAATCTCTTCTGTTTGGCTTGGAGAAAGAGGCAAATTCTCTTCTTTTTGGCTTGGAGAAGGAGGCAAAATTTCTTCTGTTTTACTTGGAGAAGGAGGCAAAATCTCTTATGTTGGCCTTTGAGAAGGAGGCAAAATCTCTTTTATTGGCCTTCGGAGAATAAGGCAAAATCTCTTCTGTTGGCCTTCGGAGAATAAGGCAAAATCTCTTCTGTTAGCCTTTGAGAAGGAGGCAAAATATCTTATGTTAGCCTTGGAGAAGGAGGCAATATCTCTTCTGTTGGCCTTGGAGAAGAAGGCAAAATCTCTTCTGTTAGCCTTTGAGAAGGAGGCAAAATCTCTTCTGTTGGCCTTTGAGAAGGAGGCAAAATCTCTTCTGTTGGCCTTTGAGGAGACAAAATCTCTTCTGTTGGCCTTGGTGAAGAAGGCAAAATCTCTTCTGTTGGCCTTGATGAAGAAGGCAAAATCTCTTCTGTGGGCCTTTGATTATGTCTGGGGTAGAGAGGGAAGTAGTCTTTTATTTTGGGGTCAGACTTACAGACTATCCTATATGTCTTTAAGAGGTAAGCACACTTCTTCACACAGCTATCCTGCTGGTGACTTGAGTGTGCCTCATGTTTGTCCCTTGCCACCATGTTATTGGTGTTGGACATTGGACAGAATGGTCAGCTTTATCTGTAAGGGCTGGGGCATGTTGCCTGTGGTGATGAGATAAGTCATCAGTAGTTTGAAGTTGCTGTGAGACTGGGTAGGATAAACACATTGAATGTCAGTGAACAACAGCATATGGACACAGGACTGGTTCTCTGACATTATGATCAGTTTAAGGATGACACACAATGCGTTCAGTGATCTGTTTTGACAAATTTAGAGGCTCAGTATGAACATGCATGACAAATATGTCTCAGAGGTTACTGCAGAAATATTAGTTCAACTATGTTGTTTAGGTGTTTTATTCATGAGGGATTCATTTTTTTGGCATAGTTTACATTTTGCAAATATCACAGATTTGAAGCATAGTATTTATTCTCATAATCAGGCATTTGAGGCTTGTTTTCAGGAATAAGAAAAATGCTGCATGAATTTAAAAGAAAGTTCATCTCTTGTGTAATTTGATAAACCTATAAGTGGGTATACAGTATATATGTGGGTGTGTGACATGTGACTGCTGCAAGTGCACTGCATTTGTAGTATCAGAATCTGTATTTTGCAATGCTTATCTTGTTTATGATTATATTCATGGATTTTATCACTTTTTTGTAGTCAATAGAAATATTTTTTTTTTAATTTTAGCCAAACCTCATCTCTTTCTATTTATTATTTATGTGTCTGTGTGAATGATATTTTATGTTTTAAACACATTATTTGCAATTTGTTTGATGCTCACATTGAGTTTTATACATATGATTTTTTATTTTGTACATTTTGAAATAAATTGATCATAATACTGGACTGCATGTGAAGTTTTTATCTGTGTACTTGTTTTAGTTTTAACTCCATTGGCATTCTATCATATTGAATATTTTCCCCATCAGGCTGTCCTTTAGTTTGACCTGGATGTCCTTGCTTAATGTCCAGACAGATCATGGTGAAATCTCCTTGGAAACCCTGTATCATATAATGATCTATATTCTGTGAGCTACTTAGGAAAAACCATGAGCACCATGGAAGTCAATCTTGTGAGTTTTTAAGAGTGTTGAACAAAAAAATAAAATAAAGTACCTAGTTTGCACATAAATACCTATCAGATTGCAAAATTTAAAAAACCTACTCTTTAGAAATGTCATCAACAGATTTGATAATTTCATCATAGTCTGTCCTGTTTACGTAAAAATTGAAGGGCATGCACTTTTGCCAAATATTGAGTCATTCTTTGGCTTATGTCCATATTTCTGTTCATTCAGGAACAGAGCTAGTTATGTAACCATTGATGCAAAATTTATATATCACTTGGCAATCTGTCAAGTTTAAAGTAAAACCACCTTGAAATACTGTAGTGTATCAGTGGTACCTGGTTATGCTATATAATTTGGGTAAGCTATTAAAGCGTGGTTTTGCTTTGTAGTTCAGCTGACTGAATGTAAATTGAGGTACAGCAATGGTAATTTGTCAATCATCCATCTGTTTGGTAGCCTGTTAGCAGGGCACAAATTGTAAGCATAAGTGCTAGGATAATGAAACCTTGCATTATCAGAGATTCTCAAAAGGTCTCCTCGGAAACCTGAAATGGGCTTGCTGTGACCTATATTCTTTGAGTTACAGGTTATGTTCAAGCACATAAGAAATAATATAAAATGCATACAAATGGCGAGATATCTCAAATGAGGTTTGATCCGCAGATGTTCTTGAATTTGTGTTACCAAAAGCTCTTGGATAACCTTTTCTTGTATGGAAGACTAGTGGCACCACCTAGATAGATGATCTTTTTGAGGTTTTGTGCTGTTTAATACCAGCATTACTGCCACTTGAGAATAGTGAGACTTAATAATTAACCAAATCAGCAGATTTCCTTTATATTGTGCCCATGATATGAATCATAGGATGAAACTTGTTCAGATTAGGTATTTATCTTGAATAACTCCATATTTGGTGACAATCTAATAAAACAGGACATCTTTCAAGATTGGATGGATAGAATATAATGAAAATCAGAAACAACTGTAAGTTAAAGTATTGTAAGTTTTCATATTTGGAAACTGGTGACCTTGACCTTGATCTTCAATGTCAAATTGGCTACAATTAATGATGATTATGAACCTCATAACTTTTAAAATACAACATATTCTTTTCCTAAAATTTGTTATATCTGTTGTTTCAGCCAAGTTCTTGGAGATGTTCTGAAACTGGTGACCTTGACCTTGAACTTCAAGGTCAGAGCAGTGGAAATTTAGGATATTTGTGAAACCTTTATGTTTTGAAGTACTGGACAAACTTTAAATGCCATACCTTTCATCATCCAGAAACTCCTTACCTGATCTTGTAATAGGAAGAGAAACCTGTAGATGTTGACCCCACAAGATCAAGGTCAAGCTGACAGGTTCCACTTTCTTATAGAGCGATATAATGCCAAACATTTTATCCTAAACCTTACATCTTTAAGGTATGGTTACCTACCATTAAGGGAAGAACACTAGTTGTTTTTGGGTCACAAGGTTAAAGGTTAAGTTCATTGGATTGTCTTCTTAATCAAGTTCATTGATATATTTGAAGCCAACCTGTTTATCAAAACCTTCCTTCTTTCACATTAATAGGAACAGAACTCTACTGAATTTTAGGGTAAAAGTTCAAGGGTCAAGGTCACATGAACCATATTTTGAAAAAGCACTAAAATGTTGTAAACTCAAATTCAATTTAGTGTCAAGATACAGGGGTTTCAGTTTATTCTGTCAGACTCAGAGCTTACTTTCAGTCCATCACCCTTCTGTCTAGTCATTGTCAGAAAAAAGCTGAATTAAACCTGATAGGTTATATTATATTTCCTTGTAAAATCTCAAAAAAATTGGTCAAGGTGGTCCATATTCTCTCAGCCATTTAGTGAAAACCTCAACAGTCAACTCTGACTGCAATGTGTACAGACTTGGCCTATGCTTCAATTAATCACTTTTACCTCAGTTTTGACTGACAGACCCAGGACTTAGGTGAAAATGTTTGACAAGACTCTGGTAGGGCATGAGCTAGTTCAAACAACCAGTAAACACATGGTGGAATTTACTTTTTCACCTTTTTCAAATAAAAACATTGATCCATTGTGGATTACATTTTACCAGTATTAATTGACAGTATACCTTTTATCACCAAACCACACATTTTTAGCTCAGCTGAATATAAGTCATCTGAGCTATAGTTGTGGTCCATTGTCCGTCGTCTGTCTGTCTGTCGGGATATCCGTCCGTAAGACTTGCACGTTTTGACACCATTGGACCTACGAATCTGAAATTGGGCATACAGTTCGATGTCCCTAAAATCTCCTACCATGCCGAAAGTTGGGTCAATAGGACTTCGTGCCTTCGAGATATTAAGGAAAAACCTCAATTTTTTATTAGAAATCTATTTTCACACTTCAGGACTGCCTTATATCAAAACCACTCATCTGGTTTTCTTCATATTTACCAGAAATATTCCTCTATATAATTTCTATGTACATGCCAGATATTAAGTCAGTATTATATAATTTAAAAAAGTTATGGGCCCAAACATAATGGACTTTGTAAAAAAATCAGGAAGATATTTGGTCACTTAAGACCAAAAGTGTTAAGGGTAGGGACTTTTTTCCAGTAATACAACTTTAATTAATTGAAATTAAATTGTATACCAAAAATTAGATCAAAATCTGGTAAGTTTTTTTAAATATTGGCAAAAATATAAAATTGGTACCTTAAATTTTGCCCAACTTTGGCCACGGCACGTTTTTTTCCTGTAAGTACTGTGGATTTTATTTTCACAGCATGTATACATAAGGATTAAATCTGTTAAAATCTGAAATTTGAAAATAAAAGCTGCAAAATTAGGCTAGTTATTGAATTTTTTTGGAGGCTCTTGTTGTATTCCCTTACATTGTCAAGCAGTCCACTTTGATGACTGTATGTCATTCAGTGCACATCTCTATGCTCCCCAGGCTGTTGGCATAATTTTAGATGTCCCCAAAATCTCCTACCATACCAAAAATTTGGTCATTAGGACTTCGTTCCTTCGAGATATTAAGGAAAAAAACTCCATTTTCCATAAAAAAAAACCATTGTTACACTTCAAGGCTGCCTAATATCAAAACCACTGATCTGTTTTTGATTGTATTTAGTATTCACTTTCTTTCATACATTTTCTACGAACATACCAAAAATTAGGTCAGTATTGGGTATTATTTTGAAGTTATGGGGCAAAACATAATGCAATTTTTTAAAAATTCAGGAAATATATTTACTCACCTAACATGAGAATTGCTGAACCTAGAGACTTTTTTTTCAGGAATATAACTTTATTTAATCAAGATTCGAGTGTTTACCCAAAATTAGATCTGAATTTTGCAAATTTTTCAAGTTATTAGCATAAATAAAAAATCAATACCTTAAATTTTTGTCCAACTTTGGCACTGTTGATTTAATTTTCACAGCATATATACATAAGGATTTAAACTTTTAAAATCTGAAATTTCAAAGAAATTGATTGGAAAGAATAGCTTTTATTCATGTTTTCATACACCATGTCAAGTGTTGTTTACATCTAGCCCACCTAGTAGTACAGCCTTCACTTGCATTATGTAACCCACCCCAGGCAGCTTGCCTTGGGTCAGCTTGGCCACTACCAGCAGGCTTCCCCTCTGCCCTGCACTCCCCCCCCCCCAAGCAGGTGCATAAACTAGATGAATGTTATTATTTTCTGTATTTGATTCATTCTTATTCTAGGCTATGCTACATTTTAGATTTTGTATTTTACCACCAGGGTTACAGTGATTAAAGTGTACATTTAATTGTGTCCACAAAGTGGTGTATTGCTATGAAAGTGGAAGTAATTCCTTACTTCAGAGGAGTAAAAACTTCACCAGGTGTGAAATTGAGTATTAATTCCAGTAATAAATTAAAACTGGGATAGTAATTAGCACAATGATATTGTTTGTCCCTCATTCAACCAACAGTGTGTTTACTTTATTTGAAAAGATGTTTTATTTTATCAAATTTACTAAATCTTTTATTTTATTTTGGTGAATAAAATTAAGCATGTACTGAAAACTCCAATGTGCAAAACTTTTTAATAGTGATTCAAGGAATATTTTTGTAGATGCCATGTTGTGGCATTATTTTCTTTTAAATTCAGTTTAAACATTTATGATTTAAAAATAATAAAATATATGTGTATGCATAATATGACCCAATATGAGCTACACTCTGGATATATGATGATTGCAAATTTTGCAACAATTCTAATATTTTAACTTATAGTTTCAGTTTTTTACTCTGTATATATAATGATTGCAACTTTTGCAACAATTCTAATATTTTTTACTTATATTTTCAGGTTTTTTTATTTAAAATTTATAAAACCTGTAAATAAAAAATGGTTCAGATATAAACTTCTTAATGGAAAAAGTGGATATGCTTAAAAAAATAGGATTATATATAAACATAAATGCATTATTCCCTTGAAAGTGAAATAAAGGTATTAGTCAATTCTGTCAACTTGCCTGTCCATCTGTAAATTTTCATATGCATCACAGTGTCTCAAAACTTTTACTGTTTTTCTTCATGACAGTCTTGTCAGAGTATTAATTGCAATCATATATTTAGAACTTTACTGTAACCAAGTAGGAGGGCCCCTTTCCTCTTAGCTTTTCATATTCTTATATAATGAAAAACATTACAATAGAATATTTCTACATCCACCTTTGTGCTGCCCTCACTTTTCCCTTTTCCGAACCCCATCCCAAAGTCAGCCTCAGTAAGCAAGAACAAGATGAATCAGATATATATTCATACTTTAATATTTTGTATAACTATTCGTCCATAGGTACCTATGTACATGCCAGAAATTATGTCAGTATTGTGTAATATGTAGACATAGTGGGCATCACAATAATGTACCTTGTCAAGACTAAAGAGATATTGTGTCATACAGTCACAAATTCATGAATCACTTCATCAGCATAGTTAATCATAACATCATATCTGTCAAATTGAAAGCTTGCAGACTACCATACACTTTAGATCCTTCAACAAATAGCCTTATCATCATTCTACTACTGCTTATTACTGCTGTCATTGCATTCATATTTACTCAAATATATCACAATTTTCAACCCCTCCTAAATAAATAAAAAATAAACCACTATATTTGACTCTATTATTCCATCAGTCAGGTAATTTTATTCATCATTTACTCACATATTACATTAAATTCCTTTATAATAGCCAAACATGTCCATGATATTCATAAGCTTTATCGACTTGATATAGTATCACAGTGGAGAAACATTTATAGTCCAATCATGATCAGCTGAGCGCTGTGACCCATGGGTCCCTTGTTTAAAAAAATTAATTGCGTCCTGCCACAGTAAGCACCTTCAGACTGCTTTTAGTTGTCAGCATTGAAGAACAAACATTCTACATTGTATTATAGATTGAAATAATGAGCCTCATTTAAAAGAACTCCCTGCACATGCAGAAATTGTACACAGAACCAGTGCTTTATCAAGAAGAGACAGTACATGATAAAACTACACAAACTGCCACAACCAGGGGATATTTATTAATTCTATGGGCAGCAGATGTTATGTTTGCTAAAAAAGATATTCATGCACTTACCTTTGGGTCTGAATTCAGGGTAAGAATATTTTTATCAATGCACATGATAAACTGTTTTGATATTGTATTTACTAGTAATTATTTATAGCCAGTTGATTCTAACATATTAGATTTTAATTCTAACCAGTCAAATTTAAGTATGTTTGCAATTTCATGGCATACACTCTCATCTTAACATTTTTAGGCCTGTCATATTTTCCCCACCTTGATATATAAGATTGTAAACACACATACCTCCATTTCAAATACAAGCCACGCCGGACAACACATATATTTCTTCATCTATAGAAGTACTGATAGTCAACACTACATAGGGTCACCATGGCCACCACTATCAATAGTATATAACAGTTATAATTTATTCTTATAATACACATATCCTGATTACAAGACTGCATAACAATACAATATATATTTATACTATAAAATACATATACTGCACAATATATATATATATATATATATATATATATATATATATATATATATATATATATATATATATATATATATATATATACTATACAAAACATGTACTGTACAATATATATATACTATACAATACATATACTTTACAATATATATATATATATATATATATATATATATATATTATACAATATATATAGGCCTACTGTAGTAATACAGTATTCTAGTATGAGACAGATATAACAGGTATCAAGTGCTAGAATCCCATGTTTGTTACTATTTCTCTACCCTGTACTTGATATCGTGCTCCTGTGTGTCATGTACCTACTGCTCTACAGCTTGATTATTGTATTCCTCTCTAATGCCAGAAAGTGTTCCGTGTTTGTACATAATGCACAGTCACACCTGACTGGTCTTACTACTTCACTGATTGGATAATGTAGCTCTATGTATACCTCATGCACCACACCCAAAACCCAACCCTTCAAATAAAACCAAATGTTTACCTGTCCTCTATTAAAAGCCCAGGCTAGTATTTTTGATTTTTTAAAAATATACTACAACAATGTACATTTATTGCTGGCTTCACACCTTACTGATTAAGTTTAAATTTTGAATTGCAAAAGGGGTATTTTGAGCATAATCCATGCATATTTAAAGAAGTCCGCGTTCAATAATTTAAGTCATAATGCAAAAGAAGTCAAATTTATGACATCCAGAAGCCTTGTCCATGGTAAAATTTTCTTTTTATATTGGAGTTAGAGCCACAGAGAAGAAATTATTGGTTAATAATAAAAATACTACCACTACTACTAATTATGATTATTATTTTAAAAAATCAAATCAAATATAATTATATCGATAAAAAAGTGAGAAAAAAGAGAGGAGAGAAAAAGAGAAGAGAGAGAGAGAGAGAGAGAGAGAGAGACTGAAGAAGGGAGGGAGAGAGAGAAAGAGAAAGAGAGAGAAATTGTGTGTTGAAAAATGTTTAATTTAAGACAGTAAATATGATTTTCTGCAAATTTGAAAAGTCCGTCTCATAACAGAATTTTTACTTCCTGGCTTATGGAAAGCCATTCAAAAATGTTTAATTTAACTCACTTTCACATTTTAGAGATATTTTGTCTACAAACAGAAAAAATACATATTTGTTTATTTATCTGTTCTGGAAATTATTAGATACTTCCATAGCCAATGATTCAACCCTTCCACACAATATACTGAATTCATGAAGAACTGTTCGACATTTTGTTTGGGAAAAACAACAAAAAAAGGCAAAAGAACATAATTTTCCTGGATCTGTCCTTTAACATTTTCCACCAGTTAGAAAACAGATTCCACCAGGTAGATAACTAATCCACCAGGTAGATAACATTTTCTGACAGTCAGATAACAGATTCCACCAGTTGGATAACAGATTCAACCAGTTAGATAACTTTTGCCTGTAGAAATGAGTAATCAGCTGATATTTGTCATTAATTTTCATTAATTTTTTTAAGTCTCTCAAAAAAACCAAGGTTCATGTGAATATTCAGATGAAATCAGATAAAAAAAAATGCTTGTTATGGAATCTCATGGCCAGTCCTTTTGTCTCCACCATTGGTGGTCATGGTTAATTTGTTAGGATGTCAGTCAAATCTTCTTAATTGAAAAAAAAATTTGCCTTCAAGGTGCCCATTCTCCTACCTTTTTAAAAAATGAATGAAGGTGATTTCTTGTTTCCTCTTTGTATATAATAATGGTCTAAGGTTAATTTTGGTTGTGAAAAATTCTTATATTGGAGTTAGAGCCACAGAGAAGAAATTATTGGTTAATAATAAAAATACTACCACTACTACTAATTATGATTATTATTTTAAAAAATCAAAACAAATATAATGATATCGATAAAAAAGTGAGAAAAAGGAGAGGAGAGAAAAAGAGAAGAGAGAGAGAGAGAGAGAGAGAGAGACTGAAGAAGGGAGGGAGAGAGAGAAAGAGAAAGAGAGAGAAATTGTGTGTTGAAAAATGTTTAATTTAAGACAGTAAATATGATTTTCTGCAAATTTGAAAAGTCCGTCTCATAACAGAATTTTTACTTCCTGGCTTATGGAAAGCCATTCAAAAATGTTTAATTTAACTCACTTTCACATTTTAGAGATATTTTGTCTACAAACAGAAAAAATACATATTTGTTTATTTATCTGTTCTGGAAATTATTAGATACTTCCATAGCCAATGATTCAACCCTTCCACACAATATACTGAATTCATGAAGAACTGTTCGACATTTTGTTTGGGAAAAACAACAAAAAAAGGCAAAAGAATATAATTTTCCTGGATCTGTCCTTTAACATTTTCCACCAGTTAGAAAACAGATTCCACCAGGTAGATAACTAATCCACCAGGTAGATAACATTTTCTGACAGTCAGATAACAGATTCCACCAGCTGGATAACAGATTCAACCAGTTAGATAACTTTTGCCTGTAGAAATGAGTAATCAGCTGATATTTGTCATTAATTTTCATTAATTTTTTTAAGTCTCTCAAAAAAACCAAGGTTCATGTGAATATTCAGATGAAATCAGATAAAAAATGCTTGTTATGGAATCTCATGGCCAGTCCTTTTGTCTCCACCATTGGTGGTCATGGTTAATTTGTTAGGATGTCAGTCAAATCTTCTTAATTGAAAAAAAAAATCTGCCTTCAAGGTGCCCATTCTCCTACCTTTTTAAAAAATGAATGAAGGTGATTTCTTGTTTCCTCTTTGTATATAATAATGGTCTAAGGTTAATTTTGGTTGTGAAAAATTCTTATATTGGAGTTAGAGCCACAGAGAAGAAATTATTGGTTAATAATAAAAATACTACCACTACTACTAATTATGATTATTATTTTAAAAAATCAAATCAAATATAATGATATCGATAAAAAAGTGAGAAAAAAGAGAGGAGAGAAAAAGAGAAGAGAGAGAGAGAGAGACTGAAGAAGGGAGGGAGAGAGAGAAAGAGAAAGAGAGAGAAATTGTGTGTTGAAAAATGTTTAATTTAAGACAGTAAATATGATTTTCTGCAAATTTGAAAAGTCCGTCTCATAACAGAATTTTTACTTCCTGGCTTATGGAAAGCCATTCAAAAATGTTTAATTTAACTCACTTTCACATTTTAGAGATATTTTGTCTACAAACAGAAAAAATACATATTTGTTTATTTATCTGTTCTGGAAATTATTAGATACTTCCATAGCCAATGATTCAACCCTTCCACACAATATACTGAATTCATGAAGAACTGTTCGACATTTTGTTTGGGAAAAACAACAAAAAAAGGCAAAAGAACATAATTTTCCTGGATCTGTCCTTTAACATTTTCCACCAGTTAGAAAACAGATTCCACCAGGTAGATAACTAATCCACCAGGTAGATAACATTTTCTGACAGTCAGATAACAGATTCCACCAGTTGGATAACAGATTCAACCAGTTAGATAACTTTTGCCTGTAGAAATGAGTAATCAGCTGATATTTGTCATTAATTTTCATTAATTTTTTTAAGTCTCTCAAAAAAACCAAGGTTCATGTGAATATTCAGATGAAATCAGATAAAAAAAAATGCTTGTTATGGAATCTCATGGCCAGTCCTTTTGTCTCCACCATTGGTGGTCATGGTTAATTTGTTAGGATGTCAGTCAAATCTTCTTAATTGAAAAAAAAAATCTGCCTTCAAGGTGCCCATTCTCCTACCTTTTTAAAAAATGAATGAAGGTGATTTCTTGTTTCCTCTTTGTATATAATAATGGTCTAAGGTTAATTTTGGTTGTGAAAAATTCTTATAAGCCTTCATGAAGGATGTATGAACTTGTTTATAAACATGTTTATAAACACAGTAATGTTGACAAACAGGGAAAAACATGTAACCTAAGGTGGTAGGTTGCAAATAAGCAGAGTTAGAAAGGTCTATTTTGATGAAAAAAAAAGCCATTTGCAAAGCTCTGGCTTATCTGACTTGCTGTCAGATGCCCTTGTTGAATTTGATTTGTTTATTTTGATGGGCCCCCACATATTATAAACACGTTGATATCAATAAAACAAGCAGCCTGTGTGTGGTTTTCTTGCCTATTTTTATAAAAGCTCTAAGGGATTACCTTTAATATATAAAGGTCAGATAGGTGATTAAGCCCCATTAAAAAAAATTGTTGCTGATGGTCATCCGTCAAGGTTTTGGCAAGGTGACTGAAGTTTGCTCACTTACCTGAGTACCCATCAGCAGTCTTTTGATTCAGCCAATCATGTTTGGTTTATCACTAAACACAGATAAGAATATATCCTTCTTGGTCTGCCACTGGTGATTAAGTGGGGGATAACTGCTATTCACATAATATTCCTGAAATCCCATTCATTTTAAATTTTTTGTTAAAATGATACTTCCCGTACGAAAATTTCCCTCATAAATATGCCAGAAATATGCAAGAAATATGTCAGATTTTTAATTTCTTGCTTAATCTCACAAGATTCTTGCAAGAAACCATTTCTTGCATAAATTTCTGGCATGCCAGATTTGTATTTCTTGCTTAAGCTCACCAGATTCTTGCATAAAAACAATTTCTTGCATAAATTTTCTGACATAAATTTCTTGCTTAAATTTTCTTGCATATCCTCATGTCAGATTTGTTATAAAATCTTGCATCCACTGGAAGCTGAGGCAGTTTAAGCAAGAAATTACAACTTAGAAATTTTATGACCCTCTTTTAAGCAAGAAAAAATACTTAGAAATTTTATGACCCTCTTTTAAGCAAGAAATTACAACTTGGACTATTTCATGTATTGCCAATCATATAAAGTCAAGTTATGTAAGGGAAGGACTTAGTTAAAATATAATATATATAATTTTATTTTACAATCTAATATTAGTATCATATATATATATATTTGTATATATCACCCAGCTATGTTATTATTTGATTTAATATACTACATTGATTGTTCTAAATTTGTTGTATAATATTATTTTCAGTGCAGTGCCTATTTTTTTCATTTGATATTTATATCATCATAATATTATTATACATATATGCAAAATGTTGTTTTATGTATGTACACAGATTAAAAATACTGATAGATGCATTTCACCATTATATAATCATTAATAAAATACTGGTGTATTACAAATAGGGAATTACATAAATCCCTAAGAGGTATTATAAATGTGGCCATATTCCAGCTGAAAAACCTAGGCCACTGCCCAGGCAGCCAGCCAGGGGTCTGAAGGCCAGGCTCAAATGTTTAATAATGATATTTTCCTGTTAAGACGTTGTACCATCAATAACTTGGTAAATAGAAACGCGCCTGTAGTTGATTTTGTAAGTACCGCGTATGAATAAGCGCTAGCTTTATATGTGTGAGACCAGCACGAAGGCGCGAAAATTCAACATGACATTTTGCCTTAGAATTGAATTTATGACTAACGAGTCTTTCATGATCCACCATATGATGTTCAGAAGCAGAAGATGGTTGCTTGATGTGCAGTTTGCTGTATGAAACCTAGAGAGGGTCAGAGTCGGTCAGTATTATATATTAATATTTCATAGCATAGGCTTTGGAGTCGAGCCGGGGGTGCGCCCCTACTTTTTGACTGAACAGTGGAGGCCAGGTAGCCGCCTGCGCCGACGAAACGTCTTGCACCATTCGTCGCCTCCCCATATATAGAGATAAGTGGTATTTGACCACGATACGATCGTATTTTCCGGAAAAGGCTGTTTTATTTTCTGTTTAACGGATGGGGTGACATTAAAACTTCTTCAATAATAACTTAGTTATTGTGCATTTTGGTCTCAGAAGACACGGGTCGTACTGCTCATAACCGCCATGACAGAAGCAGTTAGAATGTACACAGGCGCTTTAATCGCTATTTGTGTTGATCTTGATTTAAATAGTGTTCAATTTACCTTAACATATTTAATAATATAGATACACAAGGCCGGCATTCAAGTCTGCGGACGAGTCTGTATCCATTAAGCGACGAACAGACAGATTTATCCAAGATTACTATATCCATCATTATCAACTAATCAGGTGTTAGGTTCCAGGGGGGAATCCTTACTGCTGACCAAGATACATGGGGATTTCCTTGTTTGGGGTAACAGGTGCTTAATGGATGCAGACTAGTTACAAATAAGAGCTCATTACACGTGGTACACTGTGTGTATTGGAATTGTTGATGCTTTTATAGAAAGAAGAGCTGGCCATTTAACCACTGTAAGTTTCTTCCCTCGAAAATCTTTGAAATATTTGGGAATTTCAATTGATTTCTTGTATTATTGCCTACCCGTCCGCAGACTTGGATGCCGGCCTTGTGTATCTATTATATAAACAAGTACCGGCAAACGATATAACATGGTTTAAAGCTCATTAAACGGTAGGGGATTGTTGTTAAGGTAAATTGAACACTATTTAAACCAAGATCAACACAAATAGCGATTCAAGCGCCTGTGGAATGTATATGTAGCGGTGACAATGTTTTGTGTACTGGTCCAGTTTTATAAGAGATATATACTTAATTAAGCTGGGTATTAATGCAATTAGCTTATCATAACAGAAGTTTGTCTATAAAAAATGAGATACACGAGTTACTGAGCAGTTTTCTCCCTTTTATAGACACAGATCATGCAGAGGTTAGAATCCCACCCAAGTGCATACATGGGGTGGTGACTATAAACTGTACTCTCAGATATATCTAACATTTTATAGTCACCCTTGGTGGCTAGAGGCCAGGGTGACATAAATTCCATTGATTTGTAAATAGGAAATCCACTGTATTCCTTCTCAGTCTACATGCCTCAAGTGTAAACAACTTAACCTAATAGTTATACTAATTTCTAGAGAGGTCAGCTTTGGAATGTAACAATTTTTTCTTATTGCTCCATGTGTAATCACATACCTGCATACGACGGACTTTATTACTTTAATACTTAGGGTAGAAGGTACAACTAGAAATTATAATTATTATCAATTTTGCACATATGATTCTGAAAGTTCAATATTTAAAAAAATTTTGTGTGGTGCAGTATGTCTTAAAAAAAAGGGGAAATTGAGCAAAAATACTGCTCTGAAGTCAGTGAAGATGCACATTTCATTTGTTTTATTTTCAAAACACTAAAGAGAACCACGATATAATCATATGTAATATGTATGTGCCACGCTGCATCCCCACACACACACTTTTACAAACGCTCCAAAGCCTATGTTTTATTGTATTCTGTCCTAATATGAAACTGCGTAGAATATACCTGCTATGTAAATATAGGAGTCCACGTGTGTATATAATGCTAGTTATTACTCTCTGTAATTGACCAAGCTTATAGGAGTCTTTCATTTCTCTATAAGTATATATAAATGTTGTTGTCCTTTACATTATAAGGTATGAAACAGGCTAATTTGTTTATCAGGATTCTGATCAATCAGGAAAGTTTTACCCTAAAATGTTCTTTTACTGGAAGTGGAACAGTGGTAAATGGACACCTGAGACACAAGTCAAGAAATTGCTGTTTGATTGTTAGGTATGTTATGTTATACATACGGAGTATGGAGAATATGTGTGTCAGAGCTTGTAAATGTATCAAATGTGCTAATGCCTTTGTTAAGTACAGTTTTAATTTCATGTCATTTCAGTTGACGGTTTACTTCTGATGTGTTTGGAATAAAACAATGGTGTTCAAAGGTGTTGTTTTCTCATGGTAAGCAACCCTACGCACAAGTTACAGCCAACAACTGGCAGCCGGATGCAGTTAATATAGGTCCAAACTGAAGAACTTTATGATATGTGATGATATTAGACCCTGGTGGCTTTGATCAAGTTATGAAACTGCATAACAGTGCCTACAAAAACAGTGACATTTATATACTTGTCTGATGGACATCTGTGTAGTTAAACTTTACACATCATGGGAGAAGACAACCAGTGTGATGTTTAACAGTACAATGAACATGATTGATCTGGTTTAAAATGCAGTGTCTATGAACTTACTGGTTGTAACCATTCAGTAAATACATTTGCCTTCGAGAAGGTATCTGGCAGTAAGAAGCAACATTGAACTTTGTTTGATCTCTGATTAAGCTGCATAACTAATTTACTATGTTTATGAACTTTGTGACTTATTGTTAATACCAGATTATTAATGATGACGTCTTCCTGAGTGTTGATCTGAGTTGCAAGACTTGATAGCTAGGGTAGGTACTTGAGAACACAGTTTATTCTTACTTGTACTTAATGTGTTGATCCCAGTTGTAAGATTTGTCATAACATATTTGTACTTGATGTGTTGATCCCAGTTGTGTCATTTGAAAGCTATCTACATACTTGAAAACAGGTTTTATTCTTACTTGTTCTTAATAATGTGTTGATCCCAGTTGTAAGACTTGATAGCTGGGCTTTGCACCTATACTTGCTTGTACTTGAGAAAACAGTTTTATACTTACTTGTACTTGATAAAAATTAACATTTGGATCCCAGTTGTGAGATTTGATAGCCAGCTACATATTTGAGAACAACAATCATACTTATTTGTACTTGATAATTGTTTTTATCCCAGTTGTGAGGTATGGCAGTTAGCTCTACACTTGTAAACTCTTTTGATGTGTTCTTAAGTGTGAAGCTGTCATATTTGTATCCGTTTTGTCGATATGATGTCTTTGACCGGGTTCCGCCGCCGCGGCGTTCGTTTCCGGAGAACTCCTCTGAGACCACTGGACAGAATTTTCCGAAACTTGCACAAATTATCGGGTCACATGTGAACTGGTGCCTTACCAAGTGGCCTTGACCTCTGACCTTTCCTCTCTGCCCAGCGTCCTTTTGTGCATCTGTTTCCACACATAAACCCACATATCTCAGGAACTGTTTGACCGATCAGGAAAATTTTTTTACACAAATGTAGCCCTTGGATAGCTTTATAACATACACCAAAAAAGGTGGCACCACCTGCAACCAGTGTCCATCTGTTCATCTGCCTTGGGTTAAAATCACTCGTATCTCTGCAGTGGTTTGACTAATTCACCTAAAATTAGGCATGCGTATACATCCTAGATAGCTTTCTTGATTTTATGACCGGTGGCGCCACCTACATTCACTTTAACGCTGCAGACATCCAAGCTCATATCTCAGGAAACGTTTGACCAATCAGGAAAAAAAATTTACACAAACGTAGCCCTTGGATAGCTGTATAACATATATAAAATTGGTGGCGCCACCTGCAGCCATTTTTGCACAGCTTCCATCTGTTTGTCTGCCTTAGGTTAAAATCACTCATATCTCTGCAGTGGTTTGACCAAATCACCTTAAATTTCGGCATGTATATACATCCCGCAAAGCTTTCTTGATTTTATGACAGGTGGCTCCACCTACATTCACATTCACGCTGTAGACATCCATGCTTATATCTCGGGGCTTGTTCGACCAATCAGGAGAAAAATTTTACACAAATGTAGACCTTGGATAGCTTTATAACATACACAAAAATGGTGGCGCCACCTGCAGCCATTTTTGCACAGTGCCCTCTGTTTGTCTGCCTTGGGTTAAAATCACTCCTATCTCTGCAGTGGTTTGACCAAATTACCTGTAATTCGGCATGCGTATACATCCTGGATAGCTTTCTTGATTTTATGACAGGTGGCACCTGCTTCATTCAAGATCACGCTGCAGACATTAATGCTTATATCTCCAGACTTGTTTGACCAATCAGGAAAAAAATTTACACAAATGTAGCCCTTGGATAGCTTATAACATACACAAAAATGGTGGCGCCATCTGCAGCAATTTTTGCACAGCGTCCATCTGTTTGTCTGCTGTGGGATAAAATTACTCATATCTCAAGAGTGGTTCAATGTGCTGGTCTGAACTTGGCATGTTCATACATCTTGGGGAGTAACCTCAAAGATCAGAAAGGTGGCAGCAGCTACTTTCCCATTTTTGTAGAATACACTGATGCCCTTTTCTCAGGAGTTGTTTGCCATATTCTTCTGAACTTGTGCATGTATATAGAATTTAGATACTGGCATCTTGCACTCAAGTCTAACAGCGCCATCTGTAAATGTTTTCCTCGCCATCCATCTGTTGGCTTATTTTGTGACAAATCACTTGTATCTCAGGAGAGGATGGACATATTGCTAAAATTTTGTATGTTATCTGAATTATATAGCTTATGTTTTAGACAAGGCAGGTGGTGTTACAAGGTTTATAGAATACAGCAATGTACTTTTTCACAGTAGTCAGTTGGTGTCTCGGCCTGGAATTTTGCATGTTTAATCTATCTGGAGATATGTTGTTTTTTTAGTGAAAATTGCACATTTATGAAGAGTTTAATTGGTATTACTGTTGCTACAAATTTGGAGTCATGTATTGAGATGGTTTAGGAAAATAAATATTACATTTGGCAGCATTGGATGATTCCTGAGGCAAATGTATATAATAGTGATAACAGAACATATCTCAGCAGTGGTTGTATGTATCGAGATGGTTTAGGAAACTAAATATTGGATGATTTCTGAGCCAAATGATTATAACAGTGATAAGAGACCATATCTCAGCAGTGGTTGTATGTATTGAGATGGTTAAGGAAACTAAATATTGGATGATTTCTGAGCCAAATGATTATAACAGTGATAACAGACCATATCTCAACAGTGGTTGTATGTATTTAGATGGTTTAGGAAACTAGGTATTGATGATTTCTGGCCAAATGATTATTATAATGATAACAGAGCATATCTCAGCAGTGGTATATATTGAGATGGTTAGGAAACTAAATATTGCATTTGGCAGCATCTGATGCTTTCTGAGGCAGATTATTATAACAGAGATTTTAGTTATAATAGACCATATCTCAGCAGTGGTTGTATGTATTGACATGCTTTAGGAAACTAAATATTGTATTTGGCAGTATTGAGTCATATTTTTGAAAGTGGGCATATGAGGAACAAGCTTTTTTTACATAAATGCATATCGTAACCAAGTCTGGTGGGACATCTGCAATTGTTTCAATGTCTGGTCCATCCTTGCATTTGCTTTTGGTTAAAATCATATCTCAGGAGTGATTCAATGATTGGTCTGGAATTTGGCATGTGCATCAATCTTGAAGTTTTCTCTATACTGAGACCAGGCAAGTGACACCATCTGCCATACTGTTTTTGAAGAATAAGTGTATGTCCTTTTCTCAGGAATGGTTTGTCGTATTAGCCTTATATTATGCATGTCAATAGATCTTGGATACCTCCATCTTGCACTCAATACTGGGTGGCGGCAAATGCAATCTTTTTGCATGGCAAGCATCTGTGCATTTGCTTTAGTTGAAAATTGCTCATATCTCAAGAGTGGTTCAATGTGCTGGTTATGACATGCTTTGGTTTGTTCAATAAATACTTGGTAATATGTCAAGAATATTGAAATTGTTTTTGTTTTGGTGAGGAAATGTACTGCAAGTTCCGTTGATAATTACTTGCTTTGTAAAAGTGTGAGTCAATCAGATAATATTCATTGTGCAGAACAGTTTATATTTCTCTTTGTGTTATACTAAATAATTGCTGAACTTTTTGTGAATTTTGGAAGATTTGGGTCAGGTTAAAAGAGGCAGCTAAAATTTTCCTAAAATATATGCAAGAAACGCATGCTGCATATCTTGCATAATGCAAATCTTGGATAATTTTAAGCAAGATTTTGTGTTTAAGCAAGATTTTGCAAATTAAGCAAGATTTCATATTTAGCAAGAAAAAAATCTTGCATAGTGATATTTTCTTGCTTATTTAAGCAAGATTTTATTAAGCAAGATCTTGCTTAGCTCATTTAAATAATTCGCCTCTATTTCTGACATAATTCTTGCTTAATGACCTTTTCTTGCTTAATATTTAAGCAAGATTTTATTAAGCAAGATCTTGCTTAGCTCATTTAAATAATTCGCCTCTATTTCTGACATAAATCTTGCTTAATGACCTTTTCTTGCTTAAATATTTAAGCAAGATTTTGTATTAAGCAAGATCTTGCTTAAGCTCATTTACATAATTCGCCTCTATTTCTGACATAAATCTTGCATAAAATTTAAGCAAGATCTGGCATAATTTCCTTCATAATTTCTGGCATAAATCTTGCTTGTCATTTCGTAAGGGTTGATGATTTCTCTTAAATTTAAGATTTGGTCACTGAACTATTTAGATTAAGATAAGATTATTTGTGTATTGACAGGGAGGAGCCTGCGCCCAGAACAGCCAGTTTCTGCTGTATCAGAAAGAATTAAAGCGGGGAAGGATTTACGACAGAGACAAAATGTGACACACAAAAGTAATAAATCTGACCTCAATGCCAAAGAAGTAACCAATCATCAGGAGGGTTCACTGTCACATGATCAGGGTCACAGAGGTACCAGTGCTAGGAGTGTAAAACAGTGTGTGGAAGATAGAGGTCAGGGTCATAAAGCAGAATACAAAGGTCAAGGTCATAATAAAATTGATAAAAATGACCAAAATATAGATGAATCATTGATGGATGGAAAAGAAAACAGTTTACTTGTTGATAAGAGGACATTTCAGTCCCAGGGAGATAATTCTCCCATCACTGATAGATTGGGAGAGGACACTAGTGTTGGTGGAAAGACAATTAATAAGTCATCACCCATACCAAAAGTACAGAAAAAGCCAGAAAAGAGTATTTATGCTGGAATGTCAACAGAAGATCAACTGGTTGTGCTGTTGTCCAGAATATTCAATGTACAAGTGGTATGTGCATTATTTTTAATTACAATAACACTATCTGTGATAGCAGTAATTATTTATTTTATCAAGTTCCTATTATTTGCCATCTTCTTATAGGGCAATGAGGTGTATCTGTAATGAATTTCCTCCTTTATCCAGATTTATCAAGGCCAGACAGCTTGCAGTAACCTACAGCAAATCTTCTCTCAGTTAACTGTTGGATATTTGATATAGTAAAATGAAAATTAAGCAAGATAATGCATATTATGTAAATATAAAGAATCTCAGAATTGTTGCAAAATCAATTTTTTTAAGCAGTAAAGGGCTAAAGGAAAATTCAGTTATATTTGATATTTTAGGGTGGTTTGGGGTATAGAAGCTTGTTGAAATGTTTCAGGGGTCATGATATTATAATTAAAAGACTTACTTTTATAAGTAGACAAGTAAGTTAAATAGTATTACATTCAGGATCTCTATAAAATACTTACCTTAAAATTGTTTGTTAAGTTTTCATTAAAACAAAATAAATAGCACATTCTGAAAGTTAATGATTTAATTTAAACATCACTGGAATGTTTTCTACAATTTTATGATATTCCTCTATTAATATCCCTGCTGAAATGACAAAAAAAGTAACTACTGAAATTCTTAACTTTTAGGACCTTCAAAAGGAAAACCAACCCAGGACAAGCAAATGGTCAGCCAACTCGTTTGTTGTCAAAGTCTCAGACTTACCTACATCAAGCCAGCTTGAGAAGACAAAGATTCTGTACGAGAGGAGGCTTGCGAGGGAGATGGTCAACAAGATGAGGTTCTGCATCAGCTGTTACAGCCACTGTATCAGCAGCACAGATCCTGAGCTGGACCAGGCCTGTGTGGACTGCCTCACTCAGATTAAACAGTTGACCATCTCTGGTATTTTAGAACAGTTAGCTGCAGGTAAGAACAATGATATTTGTAACCAAGTTTTTCTTGCACACGTCTTTCCATTGTCTGTTTATATGTTTTTTATATATGTTTGTTTGCCATAAAAAACATGCAACAGATCTGAACAAATTATAATGAAGTTTGGAAGGTATTTATTTGGAAAAATCCTGATAGTAGAACGGGATGCTGACCCTCAATAACAGTTCAATCAGTGCTCTTGTTCTGATACATTTAAATACAAATTGGCAGTTATTAATATTGTTTTTAGCTCAGCTGACTATAAGTCATCTGAGCTATAGTCGTGGTCCATTGTCCGTCGTCCGTCCGTCTGTCTGTCCGTCCGTCCGTCCGTAGATGTGGCACGTTTTGAAACCGTAAGACCTAGGAATCCAAAATTCAGCATAATGTTAGATGTCCCCAAGATCTCCTACCAAGCCGAAAACTGGGTCTTTGCAACTTCATTCCTTTGAGAAATTAAGGAAAAACCTCAATTTTTTATTAAAAACCTATTTTCACACTTCAGGACTGCCTAATATCAAAACCACTCATCTGTTTTTCCTCATATTTCCTATAAATAATCCTCTATATAATTCCTATGTACATGCCAGAAATAAGGTCTGTATTATATAATTTAAAAAAGTTGTGGGCCCAAACATAATGCATTTTGTAATAATCAGGAAAGAAATTTTATCACTTAACACAAAACTCGTTAAAGCTAAGCACTTTTTTTCCAGTAATATTACTTTTTTTAATCAAAATTAAATTGTATACCCAAAATAAGATCAAAATCTTTTAAATTTTTTAAAATATTAGCAAAAATAAAAAATTGGTACCTTAAATTTTGCCCAACTTTGACCATGGCACGTTTTTTTGCTGTAACTGCTGTGGATTTAATTTTCACAGCAAGTTTTTGTTAGCATTTCAACTGTTAACACCAAAAATTTGAAACCAGTTGATCAAAAACTGTAGATTTTATTCAAGTTTTCAAGCACCATGTCACATATTGCTAGTGTTATGCAGTTTGCTAGAGCTCAGCTCCCGAGCTTCAGCTCTAAGTTCCTTAAATTTGGCATACAGTTGGATTTCTCCAAAATCCCCTACCATGCCAAGAATTTGGTCACTAGGACTTAATTCCTTCGAGATATCAATGAAAAATTCATTTTTCCCATTAAAAACCCTTTGTTACACTTTAAGACTGCCTCATATCAAAACCACTGATCTGACTTTGATCATATATAATATACATATTTTTCTATACATTCGCTATGCACATGCCAGAAATGATGTCAGTATTGTGTATTTTTTTTAAGTTATGGGCCCAAACATGATGCACTTTTTTAAAAATCAAGAAATATATTTACTCACCTTAGATGAGAATTGCTGAAGCTGGAGACTTTTTGTCAGGAATATAACTTTATTTAATCAAGATTCGATTGTTTACCCAAAATTATATCTGAATTTTGCAAATTTTTCAAGTTATTAGCTTAAATAAAAAAGCAATACCCTAAATTTTGTCCAACTTTGGCAATGGCATGTTTTTTTTCTGTAAGCACTGTTGATTTAATTTTCACAGCATATATACATAAGGATTTAATCTTTTAAAATGTGAAATTTCAAAGGAATTGATTGAAAAGAGTAGCTTTTATTCAAGTTTTCATACACCATGTCAAGTGTTGTTTACATCTAGCCCACCTAGTAGTAAAGCCTTCACTTGCATTATGTAACCCACCCCAGGCAGCTTGTCTTGGCTCAGCTGGGCCACTACTAGCAGGCTTCTTCTCTGCCCTGCACACCCTCCCCCCCCCCCCAGATGATGCATTAACTAGATGAATGTTATAATTTTCTGTATTTCATTTTATTCTTGGCTATGCTACATTTTAGATTTTGTATTTACCACCAGGGTTACAATGATTAAAGTGCACATTTAATTGTGTCCACAAAGTGGTGTATTGCTATGAACGTGTGGATGTTCATCAGATAAGTAATTCCTTCCTTGAGAAGAATAAAAACTTCACAAGGTGTGAAATTGACTATTAATTCCAGGAATAAATTAAAGCTTAGATTGTTATTGTATCCCCAGACAAAGTCGGGGGATACTATGTTTTCATACCGGTCCCGCCGCCGCCGCCGCCGCCGCCGCCGCCGCATATAAATCTTGTTGGCGCAATAACCCAAAAAATATTTCACGGAACTTTACCAAACTTGGTATATGTATAGATATGGGTGAGAGGAGGAAGCCTATTTAAAATGAGGTCATGACCTTTACTAGGAGAGTGTCCTTGACCTTGAATAGGTCCAATTTTGGGGAAAATCACACAAATTCTTTAATATCTCAAGAAATCTTGCATGGATTTATCCCAAAATCAAGTTGATGGAAGATCATGGATAGGGTTGTCATGTTCCAGAAACTGGTGGCGCCACCTGTTATTCTTCACTTGTTTTTGTGCCGTTTAATACCCCCAAAATTGCCACCTTACAGTACTGTGAGCATTATAAGTCAAAAACTAATGGACAGATTTCTTTTATATTATGCATATACATAGGTATAGGTTATGGGATGATGTTTATTTAAATTGGGGTCATGACCTTTCCTATGATAGTGGCCTTGACCTTGAATATTGCCATATATGGTGAAAATCACACACCTCTTATGATATCTCCAGTGTTGATGGCCCACCACTGAAGTAAGAACCCTATAGGTTCTAGGGTCATGAGGTCAAAGGTCAAGGTCACTGTACTGGCATTTTAAAAGATACTGTGGATGCATTTTAAGCCAAACTTTCATCTTAAGTCTTCCATCTTGAATATATAGCTATCTTGCCAGTAGTGGATGATCCATATAAATTTTCGGGTCACAAGGTCAAAGGTCAAGGCCACAGGAGCTATCTGTCCAAAAATTAGTTTCTGGATGATAATTCCTGCTTTTATTGATGTATTGATTTCAAACTTGACTTATATATTTTTCCCATTGAAAAAGCAAGACTCCAATTGATTTTGGGGTCATGAGGTCAAAGGTCAAGGTCACAGGACACATCTTTAAAAAGATTGTGGATGCATTTTCAGCCAAACATTTCATCTCAGACCTTTCATCTTGCACATGTAAGTCATCTGCCAATAGAGGAAGACCCCTATCAGTTTTGAGGTCACAAGGTCAAAGGTGAAGGTCACAGGGGCCATCTGTCCAAAAATTAGTTTCTGGATGATAATTCCTTCTTTTATTGATGTATGGATTTCAAACTCGACTTGTATTTGACCCTTTGGAAAAGCAAGACCTGAATTGATTTTGGGGTCATGAGGTCAAAGGTCAAGGTCACAGGAAACCTTTTTAAAAAAGATTGTGGATGCAGTTTCAGCCAAACAATTCATCTCAGATCTTTCATCTTGCACATATAGTTCACCTGCCAAGAGTAGAAGACCCCTATCAATTGTGAGGTCACAAGGTCAAAGTTGAAGGTCACAGGAGCCATCAGTCCAAAATTTAGTTTCTGGATGATAATTCCTGCTTTTACTGATGTATAGATTTCAAACTTGACTTGTATATGTTCCATTGGAAAAGCAAGACCCAAATTGATTTTGAGGTTATGAGGTCAAAGGTCAAGGTCACAGGACACACCTTTAAAAAGATGTGGATGCATTTTCATCCAAACATTTCATCTCAGGTCTTTCATCTTGCACATATAGTTCACCTGCCAAGAGAGGAAGAACCCTATCAATTTTGAGGTCACAAGGTCAAAGGTGAAGGTCACAGGAGCCATCTGTCCAAAAATTAGTTTCTGGATGATAATTCCTTCTTTTATTGATGTATGGATTTCAAACTTGACTTGAATTTGACCCATTGGAAAAGCAAGACCTGAATTGATTTTAGGGTCATGAGGTCAAAGGTCAAGGTCACAGGAAACCTCTTTAAAAAGATTGTGGATGCATTTTCAGCCAAACAATTCATCTCAGATCTTTCCTCTTGCATATATAGTTCACCTGCCAAGAGTGGAAGACCCCTATCAATTGTGAGGTCACAAGGTCAAAGGTGAAGGTCACAGGAGCCATCTGTCCAAAAATTAGTTTCTGGATGATAATTCCTGCTTTTATTGATGTATGGATTTCAAACTTGACTCGTATATGTCCCATTGGAAAAGCAAGACCCAAATTGATTTTGGGGTGATGAGGTCAAAGGTCAAGGTCACATGACACATCTTTAAAAAGATGTGGATGCATTTTCATCCAAATATTTCATCTCAGATCTTTCATCTTGCACATATAGTTCTTCTGCCAAGAGAGGAAGAACACTATCAATTTTGAGGTCACAAGGTCAAAGGTGAAGGTCACAGGAGCCATCTGTCCAAAAATTAGTTTCTGGGTGATAATTCCTGCTTTAATGTATAGATTTCAAACTTAACTTGCATATGTCCCAGCAAGACCAGATTTGATTTTGGGGTCATGAGGTCACAGATCAAGGTCACAGGACACATCTTTAAAAAGATCAAGGTCACAGGACCAACATCTTTAACAAGATTGTGGATTGTTAGATGGAAGAAACAATGAATATGCCAAGTGTCAGTATATGCTGCTAAAAATGGGGGTCTATTTATAAAGGGGGTGGGGGCCTACTATGTCTGGGGATACTCTGGCACCTGCCGTGCCAAGAAATGTCTAGTTAGCATAATGATATTGTTTGTCCCTCATTCAACCAACAGTGTGTATACTTTATTTGAAAAGATGTTTTTATTTTACCAAATTTACAGAATCTTATTTTATTTTGGTGAATAAGATTAAGCATGTACTGAAAACTCCAATGTGCAAAACTTTTTAATAGTGATTCAAGGAATAATCTTGCAGATGCCATGTTGTGGCACTATTTTCTTTTAAATTCAGTTTAAAAATTTGTGATTTAAAAATAATAAAAATATATGTGTATGCATAATATGACCCAATACGAGCTACACTCTGGATGTATAATGATTGCAACTAAGAATTCTAATATTTTAACTTATATTTTCAGTGTTTTTTTAATACAAATTTATAAAACTTGTAAATAAAAAAAATTAATCAGATAAAAACTATTTTAATGGAAAAAGTGGATATGCTTAAATAATATATAAACTTAAATGTATTATTCCCTTGAATGTGAAATAAAGGTATTAGACCAGACCTAGGAATCCAAAATTCGGCATAATGTTAGATGTCCCCAAGATCTCCTACCAAGCCGAAAACTGGGTCTTTGCAACTTTGTTCCTTTGAGAAATTAAGGAAAAACCTCAATTTTTTATTTAAAACCTAATTTCACACTTCAGGACTGCCTAATATCAAAACCACTTATCTGTTTTTCCTCATATTTACCATAAATATTCCTCTATATAGTTCCTATATACATGCCAGAAATTATGTCTGTATTATTTAATTTAAAAAAGTTATGGGCCCAAACATGATGCATTTTGTAAAAAATCAGGAAAGATATTTGATCACTTAACACAAAAAAACGTTAAAGCTATGGACCTTTTTTCCAGTAATATAACTTTAAATAATCAAAATTAAATTGTATACCCAAAATTAGATGAAAATCTTTTAAATTTTTTAAAATATTAATAAAAATAAAAAATTGGTACCTTAAATTTTGCCCAGCTTTGACCATGGCACGTTTTTTTTTACTGTAAGTACTGTGGATTTAATTTTCACAGCATGTTTTTGTTAGCATTTCAACTGTTAACACCAAAAATTTGAAACCAGTTGATCAAAAACTGTAAATTTTAATCAAGTTTTCAAGCACCATGTAACATATTGTTTACATCAAGCTAGTGTTATGCAGTTTGCAAGAGCTCAGCTCCCCAGCTTCAGCTCTAAGTTCCTTAAATTCGGCATACAGTTAGATGTCTCCAAAATCCCCTACCATGCCAAGAATTTGGTCACTAGGACTTAATACCTTCGAGATATTAATGAAAAACTTCATTTTTCCATTAAAAACCCATTGTTACACTTCAAGACTGCCTAATATCAAAACCACTGATCTGACTTTAATCATAAATAATATACATATTTTTCATTCTCTATGCACATGCCAGAATGATGTCAGTATTGCGTAATTGTTTTAAGTTATGGGCCCAAACATAAAGCACTTTGTAAAAAATCAAGAAATATATTTACTCCTATAACAAGGGCATTGCTGAAGCTAGAGATTTTTTTTGTCAGGGATGTAACATTATTTAATCAAGATTCAATTGAATACCCAAAATTAGTTCTGAATTTTTCAAATTTTATAAGTTATTAGCATAAATATAAAATTAGTACCTTAAATTTTGCCCAGCTGTGACCATGGCACGTTTGTTTCCCGTGAGCACTGTTGATATAATTTTCATATCATGCACATATAAGGATTTCAGCTTTTTAGTTTAGAAAGCTGAAAGAAATTGGCCAAATATTGTAGCTTTTATTAATGTTTTTTATGAGACCCTGTCAGACTTCGGCTCTCTCCAGCCCCTCTTGAGTCACCACTTTGTTGACCTTGTTGACCTTTCATCAAATTATGCACGCTTGAGGCGAAAATCCAGGCAGCTTATGGCAAGCCACAGTTGATCCAGGTGTCCAACCCAACTCATCTAGTAGTTTTAACCAACAACATAACAATAAACAATAAATTAATAAATTTTTATTGGTTTTTAATAACAAATTAAAGAAAAATAGAAAAGGAATTTGTTAGTTTATAATAACAGGAAATTAACTTGCAGTTACTGATGATATAAGAATCTTGTATCGATGGGTAGAATGTCACATATTCCAAATAACACCATGCAGTCACCTATGGCATTTTTCAGTTCAGTTTTAATGATAAAGAAGTAAATCATATTATTCATTACTAATCATTAGGGATTATATGAAGGAAATTAATGATAGACAAAGATGCAGTTGATAATATTAATCTAGATTCCTACTGTGTCTAGTGTGTACATTGATGTGAAATTAGTCCAAAATGAATTTTTTACAGTTATTTTTTAATATAAATAAAGGCCATAAAACCAGGTACTTATGATCATTATTTAAATGTGTGAATTTTGTATATTCTGGATTCTCAACATCTTTGTTTGGTGAAAACTGAATAAATACCAGACATGGTGCGAATACTTTATAATTGTATTTAAATATGAATATGATTATGTACTCCATTATAAAATTTCTTGCATAAAGAATGGGAATTCAGGTAAAAATGAAAGTATATGAATACTCGTGCAAATACTTTCAAAATGTATTCATGAATGCATTCATGAATATATTCTTTAATATTATTTTAATAATCATATCAGTTATATTTCATTTTAAAAAATCATATGATTCTCTTATTATTTTTAATAAAAATTATATTTGGGACAATATTTGTAATTTTTTTTTATAAATAGTTAAACGCTTATATTATATGTTCTGCTTATAAGTTATATGGCCAAGTCAAAATCTGTGTGACAGTAGTACTCCATTTGTTAATAAAATAAATGAAATCAATCCTCTTCCCTGTCTCCAAAGGTACTATCAAAATCATACATAAGCTAAACAACAACAACTCATAATACAGCTTATATTTATTACCACACAAAACCAGCATGTGCCTCATTTCTAAATAATATTTTTTTATCATATATAACAGCTGAGCGTCGTGACCCATAGGTCCCTTGTTTTTACCAATAACAACATTCTCATCTGATGTAGGTACAGTCACCAGCATGATTATCACTGATTCTTTCCCTCGTTTTTTATTGTGTAGATGCTAACAGCATGGTTGATGAAGACGAAGATGATTTCTGGAATGAAATTGCTGGAGCAGCAGGATCAGGAGATGCTGATGTAAGTAACAGCAGTCAAAGACAAAAATCAGTAAGACCTCACTATAAAAATTTAAATCATGTGTTGTCATTAACTGTCCATCCAGCTAGCCAGCAAGCCAGCCAGCCAGCTAGCCTCAAATGAATGAATAAACTAAAGGTTGGAAATGCATTATTAATGTCTGGTATTCTACGTCTCATCAATCATTTGCACTTTATCCTTGCCCCAGCAACAAAAGAGCCAGTTGTCTATAAAATTACTGTTAAATAATCTGATAATTTAATAGACAGGATTTAAATTTCAGTGATTATATCACTGATAATGTTTCTCATTTCAGAGTGAACTGTTGTCCTTTCTGGCAAGGATTTCTGGATGGACAACAGATGGTGTTAGTGTCTCTGCTGGTTTGCTGACTGGCATCCTTGACCAGGCAGCATCAGATGAAAAGCATCAGACAGTTATAGTGAACCTTGTGAAAGCAGCAGGAAATCAGATAAAAAATTATAAAAGGTAAGTCAAACGTGCATAGTATCTTTATACTATCAGTTGCTTAATTACCATATTGGTCCTAGTACCCCTGTATCGGTTACTGCCCTCATTTCAGTATGAAAGCACAATCAAAACATATTATAACATTAAATAAAACATGCATGTTATCAACCATATAAACAGTTACTCTAAGTTAAACGTTAGCTGTGCTTAACCAATATGTTGTACTATAGTGAAGAAGCACATGCAATATGCGCAAGCCATTTGAAATGTACCCAAAGTAGAGAAGCTACTTGTGAGGGCTTGTCACATTTGACCCCAATGCACTGCATAGGCTGATTTAACCATGTGCTGGGCTGATATAACCCACTTTAGGTGTCTTGATAGAGGGCTGGCATTCTCATGGTTGTTAACGTGTGGGATAACTTACTAAAATAAGGTATAATGGTAAAAAATATGATTGTGTGTCATTGCCTTACAAATGTAAGTCTAGAAAAAATACTTCTCAGTTATACATAATTTAAGATATAGCAGCACTAATCTACACTGGGTGCAATTACTAAAAATGATTAACTGGATTATATCATTTGATATGCCAGTGTTTGAACATGCATACAGTAAAAGAAAATTATACATATAATAAATTATCTTGGAAGATAAATTCATTAGTGACATCAGACTATATAGGTTCTTGTTATTTTTTTTCCACATTTCAGGTTGAATGAACTACAGATGAATCATGGGAAGACAATAAGAGGAATGGAAATCCTCTTAAAACAGGTAGGAAACTGTACATAAAAGTTTTAAGCAAGACTGAGCTACTGCAGAATTCTGCTTTTTAGCCCTCAGCCCTTAGGCTGATGGGCTATTGTCGTCACCCAAGCTGTCCGTCCGGCGTCCGTTAACTTTTACCTTGTGAGCGGGATATCTTGAAAAGGATTCACCGTCAGAATTTTATTTCCTCGGTAAAGATGTATATTGACAAAATCTCGGTCAAGTTCGAAGATGGGTGACCTTGACCTATTTTTCTACATTTTAGAGCTGATTGTAGAAAAACACTTAGATGCTTATTACTCAGGAACCATTTGGTGGATTTTCACAAAACTTACTATGATTGTTGGGACTGATAGTCTGTACCTGCTATACAAGTTTGGTGGCGCCACCTACAATTTCTGATTTTTAATGAATTTTTCTTGGATTTTTCAACTTTGGGCTTGTGAGCGGGATATCTCGAAAAGGATTCACCGTAAGAATTTTATTTTTTCGGTGAAGATGTATATTGACAAAATCTCGGTCTTGTTCGAAGATGGGTGACCTTGACCTATTTTTCTACGTTTTAGAGCTGATTATAGAAAAAACATTTAGAAGCTTATTTCTCAGGAACCATTGGATGGATTTTCACAATACTTACTATGATCATAGGGACTGATGGTCTGTAACTGCTGCACAAGTTTGGGGGCGCCACCTGCAATTTCTGATTTTTTATTGAATTTTTCTTGGATTTTTCAACTTTGGCCTTGTGAGCAGGATATCTCGAAAAGGATTCACAATAGGAATTTTATTTCTTTGGTGAAGATGTATATAGACAAAAATCTCGTTCATGTTCGAAGATGGGTGACCTTGACCTACTTTTCAAGGTCACAGAGCTTATAATAGAATAAAACTTATTTTTCAGGAAGCATTTGGTGGATTGTTATGAATCATGGTACATACCTCTCCATTTTAAATTTATTACTGAGACATGTACAGATATACATCCATGTGAGAACAGATATTTAGTACTTGTTACTGTTACCACCTCTAAACACTGTTCTTTTGGCTGAGGGCTTTTGTCAGCTTTTGCTGATATTCTAGTTGTTTTCTCCCTCTTTGTCTCAAACACTTAGTTTGAAAAACTATAGTCTCTCTGTTGATGTAAAGGAACTCGAGAAGCACAGTTTCACTACTACCAGTCTCTTTTGGTCTTGATTCTTGTCTTGGGGCTTCATCCAGATGTCATTCTTGCTTCTTGCAGCAACTCTAATGCTGTCAAGTTGTCCCTTTGATCTGGATCCAGGATTAGATGTAAAGTAGAAAAGAGAATCTATCAGCTTGAGGGAAAGAAAGCAAAGAGACAGCAGAGACCAACCCAGCACAGTACTCAGACTTCTGCCACATCAGACATTGCACAAAACCTTATTGACCAGCCGTGGCACTACATTGTCTCCTGACAAATGTGAATGTGGTCTGTCCACATTCTTGTGATGGCCACCCACTCCTGTCTTGTTTACTGGTAGTAGTAGAATCTTATTTGACCTATTGGATATAAACAGTCTTCTGGCTTAAAAGGTCTAAAAATCTTTCTCCGTTATTGTTAAAACAAGTATGAGTAGATTGTCAATGTGGGCAAATATGTCATGTGTCTGTTATAGCCATTAGACCTAATATGTCTGTATTGAATTTATTGGTGAATTCAAATAAAGATATGTTAATTTTGTTTTAGGCAGGAATGGTGGATTTGGTTGCTAAGCAACTGGAGAAGGAAGTTGATGCAGCAGAGACATCACTGGTAAAACCCTTTATTATTACAGGTTTCATGCATCCATCAACCTACCTATAGTGAATTTGTACATTCATCCTGATGTATAGTTAATTGTGTAACTGTATGACATTACTTTTTGACCTGTGGACCTCAGTGAAGAATAAGTATACTTTATCCGTAGGGTTAAATTGTGTCTGTGTTGTTGGGTAGGTATTGAACAATGTTCAAGCACTGCTTCTGTATGAAATTATTCTTTATATGGGCCATGCCCAGGTGGGAGCTGGCAATGATAAAATATGGTAAACACACATACAGACATAATATAGCCATATAATGTATAATTGCACTGTAGGCATACTATAATGTTACATTTATCAGGAGTTAAATCAATTATTTGAGTGGCCAGTGAGAGGGGACAGAGTTCCTATACCCCATCTAGCCAATGAAGTGGATAGGATGCTAGATTGTGCAAGTTTATTTTTTTCTGCCTTTTGTTGCCACAGATATAAATTGGTCACTTATATTGGCAGATTAGTTTTGTGACTCTGTTCCATAGAGAGTTCACACTGGTTAGTAAGAGAGAGTGAAAGTAACCTCAGCTCACTAAACTAGCTAAACTTTACAAAAGGTCAGTTGTGGTTTCACCCCTGCCGAGGGGCATATCATCACCATCCGCAAAAACAACTACACACCATGATCATTGCCTCTCACTAACTAAATATTAATTTAATGCCTTTTTTCAGGGCGTCTACTTTGAACAGGAGTCTATCTTTGGACCTCTGTTGTCGCTGACAACGATACCAGAGAGTTTTATAGAGGGTGCTGATGTCGGGAGTGAAAGCTCGGCAGCCTGGACTTCACTCAGAGGGTTCCCATTCTCCATCTCACCAGAAGAACTACATCATACTGAGGTAACTGGGGGCAACCACTGAACTCACGCCCCCTCTGACTGTGTACAGCTCTTATATTTAAGTAGATAAGTAGATTTGCCCTGATATGTTTATTTGAGAACTAAAACATATACCAACTTAGGATACTATAGGAAAAGCAAACCTTAACTGTGAGCAGATAATTTTGGTCACTTCTTTCATCTCAAAAGACAGTAGTGTTTGAGAAAGCAGATATTCTCCTTGAATATAAAAAAGGAAACCTCAAATATAAAGCTAAACTTTGTTTAGATTAAAGGGGGCATTCAAGCATTTCTGTATCAATGTTATAATAATTTGACTTAATACTTTTGCTAATGATGGAATCGTCAATAGAACTCTTATCATAATGATAAACTGTTTACATTAACACAAGGAATGTTAACAACGTTATTCTTCAGGTTAATTCTGATATTTTAAAAAAATTTCCATTTATATTAATATGATGATATTGGAATTCCTCAATGGAATTACAGGTATGATTTATTTTATTATCTATATACATATATATTAATATGACCAATGTTAACAACAGAATCTTAAAAAAAATTCTGATAATTTTAGGATAAATACAAGTGTATTAGCCCTTTTTCAGTGGCCAGACCTGGTTCAACCTTACCTATGAATATAATTAGCATGCAATAGATTTCATTTTATTTAAACACTGTCAGGCCAAGTGACCAGTAAGTCTGTCCTAAACATTTGAGTTAGGCTGTTCATACATAGTTCAGTCCCAACCTTGCCTTCCCTTCACACACAGACTTGAGTCAAATTCTAACTCCATGGTTTTTCTGCTGTGGCAGTGTAGTATAACAGTAGAGTAGAGTAGTGTTGGACCATGCCAGGTCTGGAGTGAATTCTTCAGTTAACTCACTTCAAGCATACATTAAGTCTGCTCAAACTGTGGTCTAGCATGTCCTAGAATCTTAACAAGTGGTAGGAATTGGTTTTAAAACCCTTATCAATGGTTGACAAAAAAGGACCGATTATCAATTATTATTTGATTATTTTATATCCTTTCTATTATACCTTGCAATCTGATGTGTACTAGTACCTAAAATATTGACCCCAGTAAATATTGTAACATGTACATCAGTATTCATAATGAAACCATCAATCCACCTGCATCCAAGGTCCACTTGTGTTCACACAGTTGTTGGCTGCGCAAGGTTCCGTTTTGATGCTTTTCTTTACTTTGTGTTTGTAAAACTTTCACAGGATAAGATCCTTGGCATGTGCATACATAATGGTTTATAATCCATTATGCAAAAATACAGTCGATTTAATTAATTTTAAAAGAAAACAACCAATCATTGATCTAATTGATTAATGGGCACACCACTAATCTTAACCCATCTTAATCTTCAGATATAGTTTAATAAATATATTGTAGTTGTTCCAGATCAAGTTCATTTTGTTGATATAGAGCTGTCTAGATCTTGTGTGTAAATTGGTTGATTGTTGATTTGGTAGGTGTTAAAGACAGATATTTGATGTGTTTTGTATAAAAGTCACAGATACAGGAGAGCATAAAGAGACTGCAGACTGCTGTGTTTGGGCTGCTGAAGAGGGTGATGAAACAACACAAGGACACTGGTCTTTCCTGGCTCGCCACGGTCATCTCAATGAACGAGATGAGGATCATGCTCGCTGGGCAGGTGGACCTCCGGAAGAGCAACTCTGAGGCTGCTTGTAGCCATGGTAACACAGTACCTACATTGCACTTTCATAATTAGTTAGGTCAGAGTGGGATACAGGGCTGAAACATGAACCAATCTTAGGACTTGAACACTCATTAGGTATCACCAGACTCTTACTAGAGTACCACACTGCAATGACATATAGGAAATCTTATTACAGATATACAGTGTTTAAAACTTTCACTTGGTTTTGTCTGAGGAGCATTTTTATAACTCATAGAAAGTATATACAGGTATGACTTGACATTCTGACCCTGAACAATCCAAAAACCTTGCAATCTGAAGGTTTCTTGTAAAAAATTAAGTCAGAACCCATAGAAATTAGCCTTGACATACCAATAGCCTTGGATTCTGACTCCAACATGACATTTCATAATACAAACAAGGTTATTGACATATTTT
Organism: Sipunculus nudus; assembly: GCA_026874595.1. Lineage (NCBI taxonomy): Eukaryota > Metazoa > Annelida > Sipuncula > Golfingiida > Sipunculidae > Sipunculus > Sipunculus nudus. The sequence continues at coordinate 26,922,835 of CM049315.1, forward strand.
CTGACTGGTATACTTACCTTTGATGTCAACTATCAGACCTGTGCACAAGGCGCCCTGATTAACAAGGGTGTGAAATCCAGCGATTGGTATTGTTTTTACCATACACTACACCCAAATATTGAGTCAGTTTGTCTCATTAATGAAGTCAGCGAACAGCTCAAGAAATTCAACCAGTAGAGCTACAGGTAAATAAGAACTGTAAAGGACCTTGCAAGCGCTACTTGCTCAAACAGTAGTGGCAGGATTTTAATGAGAATGTCAGGGTTGAGCCCATTAATCTGAAGGATGCCATCTACTTCATCAGGGATACATAGAAAGATGTGAAACAATCAACCTTAGTAAACTCCTGGCAGCTTGCAGGGTTATTACCAGACTGTGCTGGCAAACTGGCAGAAAACAAGTCAGATAACTCAGAGATGAAAAATGAGGTTGGCCAGGCACTCAACAGTACTGACACTATGACCGCAGTGGAATACCTTGCATTGGACAACATAGAGCCACCGGGAGCAATGCCGATGACCGCAGACATTGTGTCACTGGTTACCGAAGACGGAGGAGGGGGCGACAGTGACAGCAAGTCTGGGGGAGAAGATGATCCTCCTAAACCAGTGAGAAAAGCACTCAATGGAATAGAAACAGGGCTATGGTATATGGATGAGCAGGCATTCACCGAAGGGGACGTTGATGCCACCCACAGAATGCTTAAAAAGTCTGTGAACATCAAAACTAAAGAACTTGATAACAGACAGATATGCTTGCTTGCGCATGAACTTGCTTCATTCATTGTATAAATTTTGTTAATCAGATATTTATTCAGATATAAAACCAAATTACACATGGGAACTATCTGCAAAGGTCATCAATCTTGTATATATAGATATGCATATATGAAACAAAAATGTACTCCATGGAGAATGTTTTATTTTCCTTCACATAAATAATAACAATATCATATAAGTAGTTCATTTTAACAAAACTAAAAACTGAATACTAATATGTTCTCCCCAAAACATCCAAGAGATCATGTATCTTGAAGCTCTGTCACCTTTGGTGATCTGACAATCTGACAGCCTTACTATCCAACATAAATTGGGAAATTACATTAAGTGTCAGATTGTCAAGTCACTACTGTAACTGTGTAGTACCTTAATCAAATTTATATCACGTTTTCAGGCTACATGGTAAACTTGTGTTCCATCCTGCTGGACTTCTGCATGCCTTTCTGCAGCACAGATATAACCAAGATGTCTAAAGTTGAGACCAGCTATGCCCAGTCCATGGCATGTCGTCTAAATTATGACTTTGAGACTTGTCTTGCTGGTGGTCAAATTGGTAGGTATTGTAATAATTGTAAAAATGGGTTACGTTTCACATCTTGTTACAGTCAGAAATCTTACCATAGACAGCATTGTCTAAGCAATAATTGGAGTATTCACCAAATTGTCCAGCAAATTAGTTTATAATTCATTTATGCTGCTTCAAACTTTGACATAAAGATGTGTTTTTAGACAAGTTTATCCTCCAATGTTTTTCCATATGAAGTGAAAGTTGACCATCTGTGTTAGTTGATTTGTCACCATCATGCACCTGCTGAAATGACTGAACTACACATCAACAGCACCAAGTATGGCTGATTCAGATCACCAATAACAATAAACAAGTGATATAATTGACCTGTTATGGCCCACTTGTGTGCATTAAGGGGTCAGTTTGACAATTAGAAAATAGTCTTATAAAACAGGTGAAATTGAGAATTTTGACTGAAATTTGGTGGTTGATGGTCTCATATGACAGGTGGTCTCTAAAAGCAGGGACCACCATACAAATATATTTAACAATATTATCATATACAAGGTCTATGCTTATCATAGGGCTCATTTAATCAAAATTCAGAAAATTAGGTATGTCTAAAGATCATTAAGAATTACCATGTATGACATATTCAATTCTGAGGAAATTAATTAATAGGAAAGAGTAACTGGCATGTCAATAGATTTTGGTCCCTGAGCACGATTACTTAACAGCTTGCATTACGTAAGGTGTTAATGAACCAGCTAGTTGACCACAACGGTCCTTGGTCAGCTGGCCTGCCACCTGGGGCTGAGGCGGACACAGGCCAACTCCTCAGGGATTGGCTAATGAGCACAACCAATGGTCAGCCGGGAGGTCAGGGCTAGTAAACTTGACCAATGAGCATCTAGGAGATCACCAACCCAAGTCTTTATAAACTAACGGTTTAGCGTCTTGAATCACAACAATCTTTACAACAGACGTAGCATTTTGGATTCCATGGTGTGAGGAAGTCTCCTATTGGCAGGTGTGACAATGTATATACTGAACATAATGTTGGTCCATTCCATCTACCCTTATGCATACTTTACAGTGATAGCCGAGTAAGCTGAGTAAAGTTACTGCAATAGTCTGATTCACTGACAAATGATGTTCAGGGATGATCCTATTAGCGATTGCGTTTATTGTTGGTTATAGAATAAATCTCAATAAGGGAGAAAAAAGCTGCTCTTTGTTATACTTAGGAGTAAAGCACCAGAATATCACGTTATAAGCATTGCTTGTTTCTTATATTATGATAAGTGGTGTTCCGGGATGGACCCATTCAGTAAAGCAGCTGACGTCAGTTATTTATTTATGTTGTTCGGTAAGGTGTATTGGCAATTTAAGGCTGCAGCTTCAGTAAGGTGCTCCGGGATGGACCCCTTTGGGTGCAGTGGAACACAATAATGCAGAGCTAAAACAAAAGTTGTAGTAGCCTTCAATAAGTTAGGTGCATAGGCAACTTAATTCCGCAGCTTCAGTAGGGTGCTCCCAGATGGACCCCTTTTTAGATGCAGTGGGACATAAGTGTAATCTTGCAGAGCAGTAAACAAAGTTGGCGGGTTAGCCTTCAGTAAGTAAAGTGTATAGGTAACTTTCTGCAGCTTTCAGTAAGGTGCTCCAAGATTCCCGTCTTAGTATACAGTGGGAAATAGTCGAAATTATACAAGAACTGGAGCCATAGGGGTTTTTTTTTTGGTATAAATTATGAGTGGTATTTCGGGGTGGACCCATTCAGATAAGTCTACATAGTCCATAGTTGATAATGCATGCTACCATGTACTGTAGGTTTATGCAATAAAATAGCAAGGAAGGCCCTGACATTAATGTCACTAATTACCTACCTTAATCAAGCTCATGTGCATTCTGTTTAGTTGGTTAAGATAGTTTACTTAGATCAGTTGTTTTTAAGATTGTACCAATTCAGCCAGTGTAAGCAAATTAGTAGGAAATAGGATATAGCCTGCGCACTGATGGCGAAAATATGCTACAATAACTTCTGAAATGAATGTGCATAAGAATAATCAAACAAATAGTCAATTATTTGATTCAATAGGAATGCACAGGACTGCACGACAAGGATAATAATTGTTACTTAGAAAAGGGTAGATGGAATGGACCAACATTATGTTCAGTATATACATTGTCACACCTGCCAATAGGAGACTTCCTCACACCTCCTTCTCTCCAGGGCATTAGTGGGGTGGCCATGCTGGCCATGTGGCTTATTTTCCTCAACGGAACCCCACTTTGAAGGAGGGAAGGCGGCAAATGTAATCATTTTGTACATATGTATGTCTGTGAGGCTTAGTAAAAATCCTACCATGTTGTCGCCCAGGGCGGCCAAAACAACAATATCTGGTGTTCTTGTTTTATTTTACCTTTGCACGTGGGCACAAATGGATCTTGGTTGGTGAATGGTTGCGTGTTGAGAATCCCAGGTACCCCCTTTGGCTATTAAGCATAATCAAGTAAGAAAAACTCCTCCCCTCCTGCAAACATGCCCTGTGTGAGGAGTGTTGTATGAATCATTGATTAAATACAAGGTCTATGCTTATCATAGGGCTCATTTAATCAAAATTCAGAAAATTAGGTAGGTCTAAAGATCATTAAGAATTACCATGTATGACATATTCAATTCTGTGGAAATTAATTAATAGGAAAGAGTAACTGGCATGTCAATAGATTTTGGTCCCTGAGCACGATTACTTAACAGCTTGCATTACGTAAGGTGTTAATGAACCAGCTAGTTGACCACAACGGTCCTTGGTCAGCTGGCCTGCCACCTGGGGCTGAGGCGGACACAGGCCAGGTCCTCAGGGATTGGCTAATGAGCACAACCAATGGTCAGCCGTGAGGTCAGGGCTAGTAAACTTGACCAATGAGCATCTAGGAGATCACCAACCCAAGTCTTTATAAACTAACGGTTTAGCGTCTTGAATCACAACAATCTTTTCAACAGACGTAGCATTTTGGATTCCATACTTTCTCCCACCACCACCCCATGCAGTGCCGCCCTTGTTTATATCTAGGCTAGCATTTCTCTCACAATGAATTTTAGTTTGTTACATTAATGTCGCACTGGCAAGTCCAACAAGCCTAAAGAGTAAAGGGAGAAGATGTCAAGTTGAAATGGAAGAACTTGCAAGCATTTCATGTTATACAAGCAACTTGTTAACAAAATTCCTAACTTAAGAACCATGCTTAAGAACCAGGCTTCCTAACTTAAGAACATAATTTAGGACAGTTAAAAATTATTACATAAAGGGAACCGCTTAAAGAGCTCATCCAATCAAAGTTTACTCACTCTTAACACATAAGTTTAATAGGTACGGACGAGCATTTTCTTAAATTCATATATGAACTGTATTTGTAGCTTAAAGCGCTTTGGTATGCTTGAATAGTATTTGGTAGAGGCGTATTTTCCTCAACGGAACCCCACTTTGAAGGAGGGAAGGCGGCAAATGTAATCATTTTGTACATATGTATGTCTGTGAGGCTTAGTAAAAATCCTACCATGTTGTCGCCCAGGGCGGCCAAAACAACAATATCTGGTGTTCTTGTTTTATTTTACCTTTGCACGTGGGCACAAATGGATCTTGGTTGGTGAATGGTTGCGTGATGAGAATCCCAGGTACCCCCTTTGGCTATTAAGCATAATCAAGTAAGAAAAACTCCTCCCCTCCTGCAAACATGCCCTGTGTGAGGAGTGTTGTATGAATCATTGATTAAAAACCTCTCGTGTGTTCATTAGCTTGTTCAGCTCCATGGTTCCTGAAAATCCTGAAAAGACCAAAAATCAACCAAATTAAAAAATCTGTCCCCATACAAATAAATTGATTGTTATATTGATGAATGCAGATAAAAAAAATGGTAGCAACTTTTGTGATTCAAAATATGCATAGCTGATAGACAGGTATTTCTCAATTGATGTCTTTAAGTATTCCCCTATCCAGGCCTTTGATTGTATTGATGAGTTCTGTATTTCAGAGTTGAGGTCCCTGAAAATTTCCAAACAATAGGCAGTCATTGTTAAAAACAAAAATTCGGTACTAATTTCATGTCATATATAGAGTTAATCTTCTATATGGTTACATATTTTAGTGTCCTCAGATGTCACACAGCACAGAGCTACTGGTCAGATCCCTGAACAGCTGCAAGGCCAGTTTAACTTCATCACAGAGATATTTCACATCACTCACCGGGCTCTCAATGTCGGATTCCACCCAGCATTCAGACATTTTACAAAACTACAGCAGTGAGTGTCATCTGATTTATAATTCAGCCATTGGTCTTGCTTGCAAATATAATCAATCTTTTGTGAGTATATTAATTGTTTATGATAGTTTATGATAAAGTAAAATAAAAATGCTACCCTCTTAATATTTGAATTTATTTATTGCTAATAATATTATGCACATGCTATCCAAGGAAATGTATTTCAAGAAAAAGTATAAAAAGCTGTTGATCAGCAAGGAGTGTGAATATATTTATTGTGCAAGTAACATTCACAGAGAACATAATGTGAACATGTCACTGATCACCAGTGCTTACAATGATAATGAGGGAAATACAAATGAAACTTAATTATTTTATAACTAAAAAATGTTCACTTTCACCCGTCATATGTCATGTGCAATGTATAACAATTCTTTTTGTTTTAAATTTTGAGAGACCTGTAATAGTGTGTTGTGTATGTGTATTTTGTTTATTTAATTTCATAATTGTATATTCATGTAATAGAGCGTTAATACAGCAGATGGCTGCATTAAAGGACTCACCACAAGGACAAGACATCAAGAGGAGACACCTGGTGAGTGCATATGGAACTGGTTGAATAAGGTAACCAAGTGAACACAATAATAAATTCTAATTATTTCATCATACACCACTGGTGGCTGTAGAAAATATATACTGTCATGGTGATTATGTATTGTTAATTAAGGTGCAGTTTGATTGAAATTCTTCCAGCTCATAATTATAGCATGGCTGATGCTAATGCTGAAATCTAGAATCATTATTTTGAGATAGTGCATATTTTAGGGTTGGCTGATGGCAGGGGGATGGGGGGGGAGGAGACATATATGCAAAAACAAAGCCATGATGCTATGCTAGCTGCTGTGAATTTGAATGCACAGTCTCCTATGTGTGGCTCTGTTCACCATGCACAAACACATGAACATGATACTAGTATGCTTAGATAACTACAGAGCTTGATCCTTCAGGTACCACAATTTTTCATTGCTGGCTCCCTCTGTTGGCAGCTTGTGACACTGAAATGGGACTGCTGCCTCATGGAACAAGAATTGATGCGTAAGGGAACAGAGTTTTACTTGGCAACAGCTTCCTGGCTGCTGAACTTAATGAAGACAGGAAATCAGGTGAGGGTAATAATTTTTCTTTTAATAGTGATTTTTTTTTGACTGAAAAAGGTAGACTCGCACAGGATGACAAGAGTTTAATATTAAAAGTGTTATTGGAGTTAGCAAGATTCCTCTCATTTAAACCAGTACCAGCATGCTCTCACTTGTCAGAACATTTTTGACTCTGTGCCAGGACCCTGGCAACAATATACAGCAAATGCTTACTTGTCAGGTAGTGGGTGAATGACCTTACCACTGCATAAGGAGTTAAAGCCTGATTCATGACAGCCTTGAAATAATGACATCTTGTGTAGGCCTAAATATTTTTTAGCTGAGTGAACAAACAGCCTGCACCTTAATAGGTCCATGATACTTATCAAATTTGAAATTTGATTGTTAAGTACTTAAACAGTCATGATATTTTTGGGTGTGTTAAAATTTATAATTTAATTTTTAGAGCTTGAGAAATGTTCCATGTTTTCTCATATCATCATAGAATAAGAAATATGTATGCTATAATGTAATTAACCATTTATGCAAAATGACAGACTAGCATATCTCCTCTTAATTGATACATAGACTTCATAACATATATTTGCTATATCTGTATGAGGGGATTTTAGGTGTACAATATATATATATATATATATATATATATATATATATATATATATATATATATAAATTACAGCTTGTTTTAATAAACTTACCTTATTCCTGACTGGAGGAAATGACATGGGACAGTGTGCTAGTAGGTAATGTAATTATAAATGGTGTTCAGCCCTTTCTGATGTTAGTTAAGGTCATGAAAAGGCATGGTATTATAATCTTCACAATGTATATGAACCTTGTGATAAAGGCTGTCTTACAGGTATGATCTGTACCTGCAGCAGTTAAATTAGCAGGGTGATTCCTGAAGACAGAGTTTTGCACTCAGCTGACTTGTCAGTCATGCTAACTAAGTATACAGGGATGGCTTTTTTTCTCTTCTATCATCTAACCAACCATCTGATTGTCTGTTAACAAAGCAGAATTTCTTCTGTTAGACTTAATGTTCTTTCTTAATATCAAGACAGGCCCTTGGAGAATCTATTGGGAAACTCAAAATTAAGTCACAAACCTATATCTTGTGAGCTCATTTGACTGAAAGTTATGAACGTTAGCCCATAATGTCATAGATCATGCTTGACAGCTGAGCACCATGACTCATGGGTCACTTGTGTTGAATGGGTTGACAGAATGAGGAAGAGCACCAGCAGTTACAGAAGAAGACATTTGCTCAGCTGCCTGAGTTCATGGTCAAGGACATGGCCCGGTGGTTCACGTTCTTGACGTCACACGCCCTCAGAATACACCCTCAAGCTCTGGCTGGAGTTCAGGTAATAGCAGCTTGTATTTCATCAGAACTCTGTGGTGATGTCATGATTTCACACAAATTTACTCCTAAAATACTTGAAGGAATTGTTTTACAGTGTAACATCTAACAAAATATGTTCAAAATATATTCAGACTATGCTTCAGCCAAATAAATATGCTAACTGTCATGAACAAGTCAGTCCTTGAAAAATTTACATTTTTCTTGTGTTTGTACCTTGTATTTCCTTCAGCTTTGTTTCTCTTAATGCCTGTAGATGGCGCCGTTTGTTGACTGCTGTGTGATGTTGTTGGAGCGTCCAGACTTGATGCCAGGCCCCATCCCGGCCACCAGAATATGTGAGGCTCTGCTTGCCTTTGTTCAGAGCTCTGACTCAAGGGCAAAGTAAGTCATCTTTACATGTTCAATCATGAGAGTCCTCTCCCAAGAGAAGTTCATTTTCTTCCTTAATAGTTATAATGTCATCACACCATTTAGTATGTGGCTCGGACCAATTTTATTGTATGTCTGTCAATGACAGCACATATTATGGTATACCCACGGTCCTTCTGTTTGTCCATGTGTCCGTCTGTGAATTTTTAGTTCGCCGCGATAAATTACCAAGGCTTTGATGGTGTTTTACAAAATTGACCATACCCACTAACCAATAGATTATCTCACCCAAATTTGATTATGGGGAAAATCCACACATATTTCATAAGGTAAGAGGTCACTAGGCTACTTTATTTTCACCTTGATAACTTACAAGGAATATGATGGTTTTTTATAAAACTCAAAAGAAGTATTAACTAATGTAATATCTGGCCTAAGTTCAATTTCCAGCAAAATCCTTGCATTTTAATGAGGTCACATGTCAGCAGGCTACATTGTGGTGTCGCCTTGTGTCTTTGCATGAAGAGAACATTAACTTATACAGTATCTCACCTAAGTTTGCATCCTGGCTAATTCCATTCATATCAAACGGGTCTGGGTTGTCATGGCGAACCAGAAATCTGATTGATTTCCATGAGACTCATTATACATATTTACCAATTTGGCTTTTCACCTGAATGAAATTCTCCACTAAACACACACATATTTAATGAGGTCAGAGTTCACAAGGCATGTGATAGAGGAATTATGCACCATGCAGTGCTTTTGTTTATTGTTCTATGTGCATGAAAGTGAAGACAATATAGGATTTTAAAAAAAAATGATTATGACGTTGTTATACATATCCACAAATATAACAACAGAGGGAACTTTTCTTTTAATGTGCCTTCATTAATTTTAAACAAATTTTGCATCATAAAAACAAATTATTTTGCATTATTGTTTGATTAAAATACTTATATTCTGGCAGAGAAGTATCCATGATTTCCAAGTCAATTTTTTTTTTAATATTCTTCATAACAAGTCTTGACTCCTTATGAAAACCATGAAATTAATAAGCCAAGTATGAAATACTTTTAATGTAAAGACACAAAATTGTAAGGACACAAAATTCACTTTTACCATCCTGGCTCTAGTTAGGTGCCACCTAGCGTCATATCTGTAGTGCTTCAGATAAGTATGTGTCATTTTCCTGCTGTAGACATCAGCGTGGCTGGGGTAGTGGGTTGACCTCTGACCTGGCTGCGATGGTACACTTGTGCCCATCGGTTCAGAACCATCTTGGTCCTGCGCTGCTGAGATCCTATGTCAGTGTGGATGTAGTCGAGGGACTTGATGTCGACAAAGAAGATTTTGACAAATATGGAGCAAGGTATCTGGATTACAGTTCATAGAAAAATATATATATATAGGTCCTTCATTTGTTTTACTACATGTGTGAACAGAATCCACATTATCCTGAACTTGATTCATTTCCTACTTCATGTTTTTATTCACAATTTTTTTTGTCCCAAGCTTCCCTGGAAGAGGGAACATTGATTTGGGTGCGTCTGTCTGTCCCTCTGTCTATCCATCCATCAGGTTTTCATTTCTGTGTGATAACTTTGCTAAATATTATCTGAATTCATTCAAATTTAGGTCATTGATTGCTCTCACGCATACCTTGTTTAGGATTAGTTTTGTTGAGTCTGTCTGAAAATTATTATCCCCAGCTCCAAAACAAAAACAACATTTCCATTTGGTTCCAAATTCAAACAAAAATTATGACATGTGGAGACATCTTCAGGGGACAATGTAAACTTACACAGGCACTATGACATGTTGAGATATCTTCAGGGAAAAATAAAAAAACTGAAACATATTCAGAAGGCAAGCATGAAGATCACAAAAAGCTAAAATAATAAGAAGAAGAAGCGGAGGACATAAATTCCACAAATTTGCTTGTTCTTATAAGTTATACTTCTCTGTGTGGTCCAGGTCACATAATCATTGTAGGTCTTACAGGCTCTGATTGCAGGCCATTCTTGTCCTGTTTAAATATGAGTATTACATGTATTGTGTCCACTAGGGCTGTGATTGGGAGTCTGCTGGAACATCTGTGGAGTAGACAGGACTGTCGATCATCAATGTTGTCTCTCACCGGAGAGAAGATATTCCAGGTAACTCAAAAAGCTATTATAATGGAGAGTCAAACTAGTTAATGTAATAGCCTGTAGCTAGTAATTGCATGTTGTCCATTTGGAAACAAATGTAAATATGTAATCTTTATGTAATTTTTTATTCAGTTGTAGACTTTCAGAAGTATTTGTAATTCAAATTATTAGGATTTTCAGTAACACCTACATTTCTAATCAGCACCTGTAATGTTCATTTTTGAAACTATTCTATTCAAAGCAGTGTAACAATTGGCACTTGTCTTTGTCATTATCTTTTTTATGAGGTTTATATAAAAAATTTCATATAACAAAATGTTTAGAGTAAATTTCTTAGTACCGGTAGATTATTTGATGTTTTAACATTGGTGATTGTTTTTATCATGCATGGGTAAAGGTAAAATTGACTTCTCAAAAATATATGTTAATATAACCTTATTTTGAGATATACCTGCTGCTGGTGCTGATTGTGATATGCCAAGACTTAAAAAGATGGTAAAGTCAGGCAAAATCAAATTTTTAAAACAATTTTAGATTTAAACAAACAATGATTGACACATTTTCCTGCAGGCCTTCCTGGAGGCCACCCTGAACACCCTGCTTTACCAGCTACATGACAGCCTGTCCAGGATCGCCAGCGTCAAAACCATGCAGAGAGCCCAGGAGGACGGTGAGATAAACAGGACTACCATAGATCCTCTTTTTTTTATGGCCGCAGGTCTATTAATAGCTGCACCCTGAGTTTGGAAGGTTCCTTTAAGGTCCCTTTAAGGTAATGTTTTATTCACGTAGCAGTGGTTGGCCTGCATTTACACAGCTATGCCTAGGGAAACCGCAATGGTAGGCCTGCAGCAAACAAATGTGCTTTGCAGATAATATGATCAAACAGATTTGTAATCAAATATGCTGCTGTATACAGCAGAGTGACCTAAGATGGCCTTTCAGGTGTTGCTCATCAGAGTCTGTATTCAATATAGATACAAATATGGATGTGACTGGGATGTATTAAATGTATTGCATTGATGTGGTGTTTCAATAGAAATTCTGATCTGCCAATTTGTAGAAAAATGCAGTAGAAGTTTATACTCGCAGATTTAATGTAAGTATAAAAAGTATGTTTAAGTATAAACAGAATAGATATTGCCTTCTACCAGGTGTAATTTTGATTAAACATTGATTAAGTGTGAAAGGTATCTTAAACAATACAGAGTCATTAAATCTTATTCATAATGTACTTCTCATTGTGTTAAGAGGCCAGTTGGCAGGCCCTTAGTTTCATGGAGCGAGAAGAGAAGAGAAGGTTTCTCATGAACCAGGAGAAAACTGCTGAGGGCTTTATGAAGATGGTGAGCATTTTAACATATTAACAGACAGCGCTAGCTAAACTATCAAACACAACTGAATTTTTGTTTGGGTGAAATGTAAAAAATTCAAAATAAAGATAAACATTTTTGAAAAAATTAAAGAATCTGAATTACTTATGAAAAACTTTTAATCTGCATTTTAATACCATGTAGGCAATTTATTGTTTTCAGAAGATATGTATATATTTTAATATATCTTTGTCAAAACCAACTGAATACCTCACTGGTGTCTTTTTCTGCAAAATTTGGTAGACCAGTATTATTACCTAAAAAACCCTGCTCTATTACAGGAGCCTCTGATGTGTTGATTGGTCACTTTGACTTCACTACAATATGGTATCAAAGTATAACTTTACTTTAGAGAATCAGTTAGTGTCCTTCTGACAAATTTTCATCAGACATGTGAAATTTCACTGTTATCTGACCCAGATTCATGAAAAAATTATTCAAGAGAATAGGGCTGCATGGATTGTTTGTTAATTTTGAATGCCCTATTTAATGTTGTGTACCACTTTACAAGTACAGTCGCGACTTGACATTCTGACCCTTAACAATCCGAAAACCTTGCAATCCGACGGTATTTTGCAATAAACGACTGGGACCCATAGAAATTAGCCTTGACAAACCGACAGCCTTGAATTCTGACTCCAACATGACATTCCCCGACACAAACAAGGATACCGACATATTTTCTGACTTGACAATCCGATCGGTATTTTGTCCTTTGATGTCAGTCGTCGGGCTCGTGCACACAGCACCCTGATCAATTATGCGTGAAATGCAGCAATGCGTATTGTTCTAACTGTACACTAGAGCCAATTATTGAGTCACTTTGGCTCACTAATTAAGTCAGTTTATGCGGGAGACATGAACCTTTCGGTGTGTGGAACATGTGGAGGTGGAGAACAGTGACGGGGACCTTTTCCAGGCACTCAACAGCGCTGACCACGTGACTGAGGATCAAACAGTTTGGAGCCCACGGAAGCAATGCCTACGGCCACTGATATTGTGTCAATGGTAAAAAAAAGAGAGAGGCAACAGTGACAGGGAGGCTGGGGATTAAGATGGTCCTCCTAAACCAGTAACTCCCAGAGACACGATTGGGGGAATGTAAACAGGGCTACGGTATAGAGGAGCAGGGCTTCGCTGCAGGGGACGTTGATGCCGACCGCGGACTGCTTAAAAAAGTCCATAAAAATCAAAATAAAGAACAAGATACCAGACACATATGCTTGCATTCTTAGGACGTACATGAACTCAGTAGATCAACTACTAGTTGATTTATTATATACATTTAGTTAATGTTTGTTCAGAAATATAAGCATGTCTCATAATGGTAGAATCTGCATAGGTCGCAAATCTTGACAAGCGTAGTATATATAGACATGTATATATTAAAAATAAAAACAGTACTCCATAACGGCTGTTTTATTTTCTAATTCACATAAATCATAACAATATCATATATGTACTTTAATATAAAAAATATACTCAATGAATTATAATGAGTCCTCCAAACATTTAGGTCACATTGTATCTTGAGCCTCCGTCACTTTTATTGATTTGACAATCTGACAGCCTTGCAATCCAACATAAATTAGGATATTACATTTAATGTCAGATTATCAAGTCATGACTGTATTGTCAATAGATATATTTTCAATTAAAGAGTTAAGTCATAGTTTGGCTAATAATCTGAGCTTTTTTTCTTTCAGTCCAAAAAGACCTTGGGATTAATAGATTTATTCTCAATGTCAGCGGAGGTCGCTGAGTGTTTCACAAGACCAGGACTGGCTTCACGGGCAGCTTCTGCTGTAAGTTCTGCAAACCAACCAACAAGCCAACCAACCAACCAAATTTACATATGCTTCATCTATTCACATTTTTCATTGAATATAAAAAGCAAACATAACAGCAGATTGGCATTTTTTTTTATTTCCCCTCCACTGATTTCAGTCCTGTCATCGGTAGGATTTCTTGCAGAATGATAACTTTTGAAGCCCTGCATATTTGTATCCGCCAAAACGAAGTTTTGCGGATACTATGTTTTTGACCGGGTTCCGCCGCCGCCGCCGCCGCCGCAGCCGCCGCGTTCGTTTTCGGAGAACTCCTCTGAGACTACTGGACAGATTTTTCCGAAACTTACACAAATTATCGGGTCACATGTGAACTGGTGCCTAACCAAGTGACCTTGACCTCTGACCTTTCGTCTCTGCCCAGCGTCCGTTTGTGCGTCTGTTTCCACATATAAACCCACATATCTCGGGAACCGTTTGACCGATCCGGAAAAAAATTTTACACAAATGTAGCCCTGGGATAGCTTTATAACATACACAACAAAAGGTGGCACCACCTGCAACCATGTTTGCACAGTGTCCATCTGTTCATCTGCCTGGGGTTAAAATCACTCATATCTCTGCAGTGGTTTGACTAATTCACCTAAAATTCGGCATGCATATACATCCTAGATAGCTTTTTCGATTTTATGACAGGTGGCGCCACCTACAATCACGTTAACGCTCCACACATAAACCCATATATCTCGGGAACTGTTTGACCGATCCGGAAAATTTTTTTACACAAATGTAGCCCTGGGATAGCTTTATAACATACACAACAAAAGGTGGCGCCACCTGCAACCATGTTTGCACAGTGTCCATTTGTTCATCTGCCTTGGGTTAAAATCACTCATATCTCTGCAGTGGTTTGACTAATTCACCTAAAAATCGGCATGCATATACATCCTAGATAGCTTTCTTAATTTTATTACAGGTGGCGCCACCTACATTCACGTTAACGCTCCACACATAAACCCATATATCTCGGGAACCGTTTGACCGATCCGGAAAAATTTTTTACACAAATGTAGCCCTGGGATAGCTTTATAACATACACAACAAAAGGTGGCGCCACCTGCAACCATGTTTGCACAGTGTCCATTTGTTCATCTGCCTTGGGTTAAAATCACTCATATCTCTGCAGTGGTTTGACTAATTCACCTAAAAATCGGCATGCATATACATCCTAGATAGCTTTCTTGATTTTATGACAGGTGGCGCCACCTACATTCATGTTAACGCTCCACACATAAACCCATATATCTCAGGAACCATTTGACCAATCAGGAAAAAAAATTTACACAAATGTAGCCCTTGGATAGCTTTATAACATGAACAAAAATGGTAGCGCCACCTGCAGTCATTTTTGCACAGCGTCCATCTGTTTGTCTGCTGTGGGATAAAATCACTCATATCTCTGCTTTTCCACATGAAATTTTGCATGTGTATATATCTTAGATAGTTTCTCGTTCAAATAACAGGTGGCGCCACCTACAATCATGTTTATGTGGCCGAGATCCATTCTAATATTTAACACATGTAACTATATCCCCTTGCCACTCAATCCATGCCTCACTTCACCCGTCCTCTGATTTTGGCGGATACACGTAGTCGCTTGTCGACTACCCGTATTCTAGTTTTTCCTCATAATTTGATATTAACTAACTTCTTGAATGAGTAAAAAACTGATGACCTTGACCTTGTCCTTCAAGGTCATGTCTGTGGAATCATAGGATTTTGTGAGCAGTTTAACTTTTAAAGTACTGCATATTTTTCCTCAAGATTTGGGAGTTAGGGAAACAAATACAAAAAAAAAAACAGAAACATTCTTGTTGGTATATGGTTATTGTATCCTTAGACAAAGTCGTTATACTATGGTTTCACGACGGTCCCGCCACCGCCGCTGCAGAAAAACCTTGTGAGCGGGATAACTAAAAAAATATTTCACTAATCTTTTTCATACTTTACATTTTTATAGATATAGGTAAGGGGACGAAGCCTATTTAAAATGGGGTCATGACCTATGCTAGGAGAGTGACCTTGACCTTGAATAGGTCCATTTTTGCTGAAAATAACACAAATTCTTAAATATCTCAAGGAACCTTGCATGGACTGGTCCAAAAATCAAGGTGACCCAAGATCTTGGATAGCCTTGTGATATACCGGAAACTGGTGGCGCCACCTAATACCCTTTTCTTGTTTTTACCCCTTTTATTACCCCCATAATTGCCACTTGACAGTACTGTAAGCATTGTAAGTCAAAAACTAATAGACAGATTTCTTTCATATTATGCACATGTAGAGAGATGGGTTATGGGATGAGGTCTATTTACATTTGGGTCATGACCTTTACCATAAGAGTGGCCTTGACCATTAATGTGTCCATATTTGGTGAAAATCACACACCTCTTATGATATCTCCAGTGTTGATAGCCATATGGATTTCGAACTTGACTTATGTATGGCCCACCACTAAAGTAAGAACCCTATAGGTTCTAGGGTCATTAGGTCAAAGGTCAAGGTCACTGGACTCGCATCTTAAAAGATACTGTGGATGTATTTTAAGCCAAACTTTCATCCCAGGTCTTCCATCTTGAATATATAGCTCACTTGCCAATAGTGGATGATCCATATCAATTTTGGGGTCACAAGGTCAAAGGTCAAGGCTACAGGAGCTATCTGTCAAAAATTAGTTTCTGGATGATAATTCCTGCTTTTATTTATTTCAAACTTGACTTATATATGTCCCATTGAAAAAGCAAGACTCCAATTGATTTTGGGGTCATGAGGTCAAAGGTCAAGGTCAGAGGACACATCTTTTAAAAGATTGTGGATGCATTTTCAACCAAACAATTCATCTGAGATCTTTCATCTTGCACATATAGTTCACCTGCCATGAATGGAGAACCCCTATCAATTTTAAGGTCACAAGGTCAAAGGTGAAGGTCACAGGAGCCATCTGTCCAAAAATTAGTTTCTGGATGATAATTCCTGCTTTTATTGATGAATGGATTTCAAACTTGACTTGTATATGTCCCATTGGAAAAGCAAGACCCGAATTGATTTTGGGGTCATGAGGTCAAAGGTCAAGGTCACAGGAGGCTAAGAGACCTTGACCTTGAATCGGTCCATTTCTGCTGAAAATTACACAAATTCTTAAATATCTCAAGATCGTTTGCATGGATTGGTCCCAAAATCAAGGTGACAGAAGATCTTGGATAGCCTTGTGATGTGCCAAAAGGTCAAGGTCACAGGACCAACATCTTCAAAAAGATTGTGGATTGATAGATGGAAGAAACAATAATTGCTTGCCAAGTGTCAGTATATGCTGCTAAAAATGGGGGCCTATTCTTAAGGGGGGGGGGGGCTTACTATGTCTGGGGATACTCTGGCACCTGCAGTGCCAAGAAATGTCTAGTTAAAGTATGTAATAACCATGGAGATTAATATACAGGAATGAGTGGAGTTGTTGTCATTAATTATATGGGATCTTTTCAAATACTGGTGTTTTTATCCCACATTTGTCACTGGTACATGACATCACACTTAAACTTTTATTCACAGGTACATACTAAAAAAATTCAGCAGTAAAGTAAGGAGTCATGATACAGAATCAAATTAGGCTCAAATTGTAAGTGTTACCTGGGTATTATAAAATTATTTTTTTTTTAAAACCTTTCTAATGTGCAGTGTGCCATGTTCTGATTAGTAAATTACTAGATACCTCCAACTTGTTTAATTTTGTGAGACAATAGATATGTGGTGTAGTGTTATTTCACTAAAGACATTTAATTCTTTATGATCTGCAAATCACACTGGATAGCCATACAGCACACTATATTTGGCAAATATTGGTCATACTAATAGGTAGGGCTGAAAGGAGTACTCGAGTACTCAGGTCCGGGTAATACTTACCAAGTACTTGAGTCCGAAATTCGGACTCGAGTACTGTGTATGTACATGCATATATGAATATTACTGCAAATTTACTGGCAGTCTGGGCCTATTTATTCATTATCGAAGTAATAATCATAGTGCACGGTTTATTTCGAAGAGACTTACATTTATAAGTTATATGCTTTCGAATGGATTTTTCCACTTTGTTTAATTTTAGTATTTATATCTAATCCTTCATTTGGATAAAGTTAAGCCGTCACGAAGTCAAATTTATATATTTTTTTTGCATGGATAAACAGTTGTCCGTTTAACTTTACAGCATTGCCATGGTAATGAGTACTCAAGTATGAGTCGGGTAATGCCTATTGGGTACTCTAGTCCAAAATTTGTTACCCGTTTCAGCCCTACTAAGAAGACAGGAGAAGATATGTTCATGTAATAATTATGCCGTAACACTAATGTAGATTTCTCGAACACCATTGGCCTCTGTGGTTTTACCTTCATTTGGATAAGAGTACTTATCATGAATCATCTTTAAGTTTGATTGAAATGTAAATTAATAAATATTTATCACTTACTATGGTTAGTCATCATATGCCTTAAAATTTATACTTTTTTCTCACAAAATTGTGTAGATTCTTAAAATTTCTAAAAGATTTGCCTATAAAATCCACAAAATTATACAAGGTACCCCAGCCATCCTGGAAATAGGACAAACTTTAAAAATGATTTTTTTTTTGTCAGTAATGGTTTTTGAATAGACTAATTGAAATCAGACATAAGTCAGGGTATTTGATTTGCCCAAACATGAACATTGTAAGTCTGTTCCAACAGGATGTTCACTGATGAGTCTTTTAGTGTGGAAATCCCTGAAATACTTATGAAGAATTATCCTGGGGTTTAAAATTCATCTGGGAAACCTCTTTTAAACATCAGGGAAATTTATTTTCCTCATATTTGGGTAAAACAACAAATAATACAGAATATATGTTAGATAAATACCCTGTGCTGGCATAGCCATTTATTAAAAACTCTTTTTAAAAGAAGTATGATTCTATTGAAGAATAATCATGATTTGTTTTCATATTTTCTTTTTTTTCAGTTTATAGGATTCCTGGAATCCCTTTGTGGTCCAAAAGCATCAGAGCTGAAAGTTAAGGATATGGAAAAGTAAGTTTGATTCTTTTCTTATATAATTTCGCTCATTGAAGTAAACACTTAACAATATAAGCAAATACCTGATAAAAGTCATTGTAATCTTTTAAAAATTAGTGGCATATACTTAAAACTGTAGTCTTATGTAATAATCTTCTTTAGAGTGATTTTTAAGAATTTTCTTATGTATATTTTGGAAATTGATGAGACCTATTCCAAGTCATATAATAAGTAAGATTTTATGGAAAGTTGTGGATTTTGTAATTATTAAACTATCTTCAAACTTTTTTTCATAAATTTTTAGATTTTATACACATTTTGTGAAAGGTTTAGGTGACATATCAAACAAGTTTTGAATATAATAAAATGACCTGCATATAGTTGAAGCTTACAGTATTGTGATATTGATGGTCAGTGATAAAGTATAAGCAGACATTGATTTTTCCCTTAATCGTTTCTTTATACCAGCTCTTGCATCCACCTTAACTCAACCTCTCAATGACTTAAGGGTCACTTAATGATAATGATCATGGTTCATTTAGTGCTTGCTGGAAGGCAGCCTTACACGCACACCAGAACTGGATGAATGGGTGGCCTGTCAGCTTCCAGCATGAAAGTGACACATCCAGTTCTACAAATACTCTCAATAATTGTGCATGAAATGATACTTACACCACAGCTGACCTAGTAAATACACTGGTACGCTGTTCATGTACAATTCTGGGGATTGTTTGATATTTTTTTGTGGCCAAGCATGATATTGCTGAGGGAAGATAAAGCATGCTGCATTTAATGATACTGATGTAAAATTTACCATCAGTTGGGCTGCAGTAGGAGCATTTAGCCAGGAAAATCCTGATCTGTTGGCTGATAGAATAGGATATATCACTTTTGGGCTGGATGCCGACGGGTAGGACGTGGGGTGACTTTTTTGTGGGCTTTATCATAACATCCTACACTACAAGGGGCGGATATAGGATTAAGGAAAAGGAGGGGTTCAACCCAGGAGTATACTTATGACAAAACCTAAACTAAAGGTCCCCAGGTCCAGAAAGGGGGGTTCCGACCACAGAAATTGGTCTGAAACCCTTAAAAAAAGGTTGCTGTGGCTGAAAATGGGGGGTCTGGACCCCCCTGTGCCCCTCCCCTGGAACAGCTTCTGACCACGATTGTTAAATCTTTGGCCTTTATTTGTCCAGGTACTCTTTCAAACCAAAGACACTGCTGAACATAATAATTGGTGTGCTGCTGCGTATTGCCAAAGAAGACCCTGGATCTACAGATGGTTTTGTGTGCAGCATGGCTGGTGACCGAGATCTCAGTATGGATACCATCAAGAAGACCCTGACCATCCTGGAAACTCGGGGTGTGGCCAGTCAACAGACAGTGGAGGAGTTCACACAGTTTGTGGAGGAGGTAGGGTTATGATTGGAGTTGTATTCATACACACAAAGTTACCATCTTCATTGAATATGTGGCAGGATCATGCTGGTGTGGGCATGAACAGAAATATGGATATGGCAATAGCTTTTAAAATGTACCACTGTGTTTCCTGTGTATATCATGTGCGGAACCAGGTATTATTAACATGGATTCCCAGGCAGAAACTCTTTTGATACAGCCTTAACAGGTACATGTTTAGTAAAAGGATCTTTATCCTTCTTGATCTCTTTGAGGAATTTCAATATGACCAATATAAAGTTGTTATATCGGTGTCTGCTCCCATGTCCATCTGTATTATGTGGGGCCAGGGGTAGGAAGGGGATTCCAGGCTTTAGGCTAAAAAAGGCTTGGTTCTCAGGCACTATATTTAAGAAATCAGTGTTTGAGTGTGATTTTTAAACTTTTTCTTATATATTTTCAATAAAAGTTTCAGCATGATGATTACAGAATAATTTGCTAAACAGGAAAAAGCACATCAAAACAAACAAAAGTTTTGACCTTAAATTAGGTATATTTTCCAGATAATAAAATAGGAAGTTTTAATGCAGGAAATCAATGCAAGTCATGCCTGAGAAACGAACCTTTTTTTTGCCTTAGATTTTCTTTTTTTCAATACAAGATATTCTAATAAATTAGAACTGTCATTAAACTTTAGATTCCTCACATTCTTTTGATTATAACTGCTCTATTATACTTAATATTAGGGGCCTGCTTGAAAAGCAGTGCCCTATAGTGATAAACTTTTCTGTCTGTCTGTCCACCCGTCCTTCTGTCCATATGTCAGGGTGTCTGTCTGTCAGTGATGCTTTCTTTCACATGCATTATCTCAAGCAGAAAATATTTGATCTTTCTCAAATTCATATATTGGGATGATTGGAGTTTATGAGGACTGCAGACCTTTCAAATTAAGGCTTGTCTGAATTTAAATATGGTCACCAGAGCACAATTGGTGATTTTTTTGGTTACTATTTCAAAGAGAATATGCTTGATCTTTATCATATCCACAGGGAACAATTTGACAATTTGTGCTTATGAGAGGGCTCCAGCCCTATCAAATTACAGACCAGCTGTAAAACTTGTGTATACTCTCAAAGAGAAAACACTTGATCTTTCTCAAATTAACAGGAGATATTGGCGTCTATGAGGGCTCCAGCATTATTGAATTATAGACCCATAAAAAAAAATAAAAAATAACTGTGGCCACCACAGGATAATTGGCAGATTTCTTTCATGCATATTATCTCAACGGCAATAAATTTGATCTTTCTCAAATTGACAGGGATAATTGGTGTCCATAAGAACTCCAGTCCTTTCAAATTACAGACCTGCCCAATATCCAATATGGCTTCCAAAGAACAATGGCTAATTTTCTTTCAATTGCAGTTTTTTGAAGACACTATGTTTGACCTATCTCGAATTCCAAGAGGTGATTGGTGCCTATGAGGGCTCCTACCATGTCAAAATACAGAGCTGCTTAATATTCAGAATGGCCACCAAAGCACAATCATTGATTTTCTTTCGAAAAGATTTAACACAATATTGCCACCTATGAGAGGATGTGTGCTTTCAAATTTCAGACTCCAATATGGCTGCCAAGAAAATATTTTAAAATCCTTTCAGAATATTTTTAGCTAACTTGTGAGCTTCTGCGATGGTGCGGCGGCATCTGTCCACCATCGAGTCTGCCATCCTGGCCTGGCCTGTCCACTGTCAATGGCTGTAAGTCAGAAACTGTCTGAGCTAGCAGCTCCAAATTAAATGTAAGAATTAGTCACATGCAAAACTAGGTGCTGTAGAGCTTATTATTTGGTATCTGCATTAATTTTGATTTTATAGAGAAAAAGCTCAAAAACCTTTAAAAATCTTCTTCTCCAAAACTGTCCAGACAAATAGTCCAATATTTCACAGCAATGTTCCCTGGAACAATCTCTCTCAAGTTTGTTCGAGTGGTTCCAGTTTGGTGATTTTTGGCTGAGTTACAGGAGGTTGAACTTCGTCATCTGTCCAAAAAAGCACACTAAAATTAAAATCTCAGAAACGGCTGGAGCCATCATCACCAAATTTTATGCTAATGTTTGTCATATAAGTCATATCTGAAA
This sequence comes from Sipunculus nudus, assembly GCA_026874595.1. Taxonomy (NCBI): domain Eukaryota; kingdom Metazoa; phylum Annelida; class Sipuncula; order Golfingiida; family Sipunculidae; genus Sipunculus; species Sipunculus nudus. The sequence goes on from CM049315.1 coordinate 26,945,226, forward strand.
TTGAGGTATTGATGGCGCCATATACATTGATCTGTTTTTTACAAGCGAAAATATAATTTTAGACTCTTCTAGCTTATACACTTTTTTATGATGAAACTGTTAAGCTGATTGGTATAAACTTTACAAGAATTATTCTATGGTAGGGTTCTGCCAGTTTTATAAGAATAAATTTGGTAAATGCAGCTTTAAAAAAGCAGTGTAGCCAATTTTAAAAGGCTTACTGTGTTTGAAAACAGATTTGACAACATGCCTAGTTTTAGCAGCCAAGTCAAGAAGAGGTCACTCAGTACAACCAGGTGGGGTCAAGACATCACCATGGCAACTGACCTGGCCCTATCTGGTGTCTAGACAAGGTGTCTAAACGTCTAGAAACAGTGTCTAGGCATCTGGACACATCGTCTAGACGCAGAATGTCCAGATTAGAACTATTGGATAAATATCTTTCAACTGTTTGAAAAAACCTGGGTTTGAATTTTTAGCGAATCTGTGAGCTTATGCAATGGTGTGGTGTCGTCCATCTTCCATCGTCCTTCATGCATCATAGCTATCTCAAAAAGGGCAGGAACTAGCATCACCAAAATTTTTTGCAAAAAATTTGTCATCTATCATTTCTTTCGGATTTTGCTTATTTCTTGGCTAACTACATTTTCTTAGATTTTATAGGTAAGCTAAAAAATATTAAAAAATGTTATTCCCCAAAACCATGCATGCTGCCAAATTGTCTGTTCATCTGTCCAAATAATCCACCCAGGCAAAAAAGAACATATCCAAATATCCTGACTGATACATCCGAGTTTTTAATGTCCTAGTCCGAAACTTGCAGGTCTGAAACGTCCATTTTGCTGAAATCATAATGACTAAGGTAGATATGCAGCATATAAAAGGATCAATATTAAATTTTAAAAATAAACCTCCATTCATACTCCCAAAATTTGCACAGGTTTGCATTAGGCCTGTAGGCCTTGTTTTAGATAGTGTCATGATTTTTCTGAAGATTGGCCCATTTCAGATTATTTGTGGTGATATATTTCACACCAATTTAACATCTAATATGGCCACAGGGCTGCCATTTTGAGGAATTTCCAATTTGTGGTGCATTAATTTAGGATCTTTATGGTTGCAGACCTCTAGTTCCCTTTATACAGAAAGATGTTGAATGGCCATGCTGGTCCATCTTGGGGAGATAAGAACAAGAATACACAGAAAAAGTCGGATCACCCCGTATGGGAATCGAACCCATGACCCTCCGATTGCCGGTCGTCTGCTCTACCACTGAGCTAACAGGGATCCCCAACTTCCTCTGTGTATCAGCACACTTTCATTGGAACCAGCAAAGTGACGTCACTACTGTGACTGGTATTATACATACTACGTGTCGACACGGCGACTTTGCATGCAGCAGTGATAAACTGATGGCCTTTTATGGTGTGCATCAAATATTATATAGAAAGATATTGAATGGCCATGCTGGTCCATCTCAGGGAGATATAGAACAAGAATACACAGAAAAAGTCGGATCACCCCGTATGGGAATCGAACCCATGACCCTCCGATTGCCGGTCGTCTGCTCTACCACTGAGCTAACAGGGATCCCCAACTTCCTCTGTGTATCAGCACACTTTCATAGGAACCAGCAAAGTGACGTCACTACTGTGACTGGTATTATACATACTACATGTGTCGACACGGCGACTTTGCATGCAGCAGTGATAAACTGATGGCCTTTTATGGTGTGCATCAAATATTATATAGAAAGATGTTGAATGGCCATGCTGCTCCATCTCAGGGAGATATAGAACAAGAATACACAGAAAATGTAGGATCACCCCGTATGGGAATCGAACCCATGACCCTCCGATAGCCGGTCGTCTGCTCTACCACTGAGCTAACAGGGATCCCCAACTTCCTCTGTGTATCAGCACACTTTCATAGGAACCAGCAAAGTGACGTCACTACTGTGACTGGTATTATACATACTACATGTGTCGACACGGCGACTTTGCATGCAGCAGTGATAAACTGATGGCCTTTTATGGTGTGCATCAAATATTATATAGAAAGATGTTGAATGGCCATGCTGGTCCATCTCAGGGAGATATAGAACAAGAATACACAGAAAAAGTCGGATCACCCCGTATGGGAATCGAACCCATGACCCTCCGATTGCCGGTCGTCTGCTCTACCACTGAGCTAACAGGGATCCCCAACTTCCTCTGTGTATCAGCACACTTTCATAGGAACCAGCAAAGTGACGTCACTACTGTGACTGGTATTATACATACTACATGTGTCGACACGGCGACTTTGCATGCAGCAGTGATAAACTGATGGCCTTTTATGGTGTGCATCAAATATTATATCGAAAGAAGTTGAATGGCCATGCTGGTCCATCTCAGGGAGATATAGAACAAGAATACACAGAAAAAGTCGGATCACCCCGTATGGGAATCGAACCCATGACCCTCCGATTGCCGGTCGTCTGCTCTACCACTGAGCTAACAGGGATCCCCAACTTCCTCTGTGTATCAGCACACTTTCATAGGAACCAGCAAAGTGACGTCACTACTGTGACTGGTATTATACATACTACATGTGTCGACACGGCGACTTTGCATGCAGCAGTGATAAACTGATGGCCTTTTATGGTGTGCATCAAATATTATATAGAAAGATGTTGTATAATACCAGTCACAGTAGTGACGTCACTTTGCTGGTTCCTATGAAAGTGTGCTGATACACAGAGGAAGTTGGGGATCCCTGTTAGCTCAGTGGTAGAGCAGACGACCGGCAATCGGAGGGTCATGGGTTCGATTCCCATACGGGGTGATCCGACTTTTTCTGTGTATTCTTGTTCTATATCTCTAGTTCCCTGTGTTTCTGAATAAATAACATCATAGAACTTCCATGTGAAACTCTTTTTCAGCTTGGCCTTATGCAGCTGGCCATGCACACAAATATACAGGAAGTTGGCAGTGAGCATGCCTGGCAGGCAGAGATAGACCGGTTAGAACTGGACCAGGCAGGGCTAGAGGACCTTTATGTGAAGGAAATGGAACTTCTGAGATTCTCTAGTGCACAGCTGGAGGTATGATTCAACAGTACACCTGTACACACAGCATGTACAGTACACCTATTAAAGTATACATGTAATCCTTGTATAATTAATGCTAAACCCTCTTTCTGTCAATTTTCTCCCCCTCTTTGTTTAATCATCAGCTTTTTTATATTTCCTTGATTATGGCCTTTTCTCTGATTTGAATAGTTTTTCTCAGTATGTTTTGCAATCTGTCAACCCTGCCTTATTAAAAACATGGTGATGTGAAAACCAATAGTACTGGCTACTGTGTGGTGTTGTGACTGGTTGGAGATGACTGACTGTGAGATGAGCAGTGTAAGTCTGTCTGGGTGTACCATAAGGTAAATATATGTACGTAATCCAGGGTTGGATGAACCAGGAGTACAATTTTGTAGATGTACTCAGGCAAGAGCTTGTGAGAGGAAGCCAACAAAGATGAAATGTTTTGTTAATCTTAGATAAGAAATAGGTTTGTGAAATTTGGATAAGGACATAACAAAACCAAAGTAGTTACTTATAATTCCAGATCAGAGCATAACTGAAGTTTAGCAAATAAAGAAGTACAATTTGGTTTAAATATGAGTCTGTATCCTTATAGGTAGTATTGTATATATTGAAATGCCAAAAAATTGTTCTTCAGACATGCACCTGTGTGGCTATCAAAATTTACAATGTCCCTACAATTATTTTATCTGATCAGTCTGATCATCTTATTCATATGCATTAATTTTTTGTGTTTATTTTTCAGGACAGTCACAGTTTTCTTGCCAATGCAACACAACAAAGTGTCCCTGGGTAAGGACCAAGAATTTACTTGTGTAAATAATTGTTACGTGAAGTTAGTACTGTATTCTGGAATATTTGTTAGTTGTTGGAAAAGATAAGTAGATGACTAATATTGACATAGTTTAGTCAGGTTACCCCTAATTGGCAAATATATCTTTAAAACATAAAAGACAACTTTTATCATTATATTAGTGAGTATTGTTTGCCATAACCAGACCTAATAAACAAGTTATTGTGAGTCAGACATGCATATACTTTTTTTTATTATTGATAAAAGTGATAACTTCTTCATACCTCAATTTGTTTTTACAATCCCCCTGCTAGTTAAATGCTCCCTGTATGTGGGTGACCATTAACAATATTTATGTATCTGCTCTGACATCATCAGTGTGGCTACTATATTCATTATCAACAGAAACTTGTCCACAAACTTCTGTTTTTAAACAGTGCATCACAGCTTAACCACATACCATCATATTTAATTTTTATTGTTTATTATTTAGGCCAGCTTTAGTGAAAGCACTGAGGAAGGAGATGAAACAATGGATGGAAAGTTTACCTGTCCACCCCCATGCCTCAGTCTTTGTTGTACAGGTAAGGTTATAATATGTACAGGTAAAGTTATAACATGTACAGGTAAGGTTAAAACATGTACAGTTAAGGTTATAATATGTAAAGGTAAGCTTATAACATGTATCATTCCAGGAGGTCTTAGGCAAATGTCCTTGGAAACATGAAATTATGTTACTTTGTGCTGTATTCTGAGACCTATAGGAAAAAGATATCATATGAGCACCCTAAATATCAGATGGGCACAAATTGTATTTGAATCCTCCAACGAAATATCCATGGGGGTTCTAGGCAAAATCATGAGCCCTAGACTCTTCTAATATAACAGAAGAGGTCCTTGGCAAAGTGAACATAACCTCAGTGCTCCTCAAAGCCATCTGGTGTTTCTGTTTGATATCTCAGTTTATCTCCAATTATCTCAGGGCTAATGAGCTGTCATGTTCAGTTTGTTGAAACTAGATGGCGCTCTGTGTCAGTATGCTATGACATTCAGTGATTGTCCTGTGTTTAATACACATTTCTGACAATGCCATATGAGGGTAATGAGCTGCATTTGCAGAGGTCTGAGCTCTCTGACTGCTTTTTCTTGAGTACATTTGTTCTGATTTTGGCCCTTGTAATGATTAATTCATACATTTTATGCACAACATCACATATGATCAGCCATATTTAAAAAGTGTTCATCAGAGTGTTATGATCACAGATCTGAAATTGATATTACTTGATATTAAACTGATGACCATGAAAATTTATTTAAGTGTACATCAGCACAGAAGTAGTAGTGATAACTCATAATATATCAACATATGTCTTTACCTTCAGGATGAAGACAGGATAGATCTGGTGAGGGCTCTCGTCACTGGACCAGAGGGGACTCCGTACAGCTTGGGTTGTTTTGCATTTGATATTTACTTTCCAAGCAATTACCCAAACATCCCACCCCTGGTCAAGTTTCTCACCACCGGCAATGGCAAGCGGTATGTGTAACATTTATTGCATGTCAAAAAAATGCCCCACTTCTTGACCGGTAATATCTTAGTGGTAAATATTCCAATTCAGTTTAAATATCTCATGGTGTTACATGTGGATATAAACTAAAGGCTTTTAAATCATCAAAGAAATCCCATGCAAGTATCCCCAAAATCAAAATAGCATATGCGAAAAATACAATATCAGGGAACAACTGACTTATTTCTACCTGTGCTCAATATGGTCTATATCTTCCTCTGCTACCAAAGGCAGGCTTTTTTTATGCAGGGCAGAAATACTTTTCGAGATTCTTTTATGCAATGAACTCCCAAGATGCTCATTTTCTCAAGTTCTTCGTTTTTCTCTGTAAACCTTTCTTTTACTGAATCCCTAAAGGCATAATCCATTGGATTACAATCAGGGCTAATTCAGGTGTGGCTTCCTCAAAATAATCCTGTGTTACTTTACTTGTATTGAAGGAGCTTCATCTTGTTTATTAACATAGTTATTTCTTGGATAAAGTCTCAAACAGTCCAGGAGCAGATTATCATCCAATAATTGCATGCAGTTCTCACTATTTACTGTCATTAATCTGTATGTTGATGTGTGTGTGTGTTTGTGTATTGTTCAGGATGAACAATAATCTGTATGTTGGTGTGTGTGTTTGTGTATTGACCAGGATAAACTATAATCTGTATATTGATTTGTGTGTGTTTGTGTAATGACCAGGATGAACCCTAATCTGTATGTTGATATGTGTGTTTGTGTATTGACCAGGATGAACCCTAATCTGTATGTTGATGTGTGTGTGTTTGTGTATTGACCAGGAAAAACTGTAATCTGTACGTTGATGTGTGTGCATTTGTGTATTGACCAGGATGAACCCTAATCTGTATGCTGATGTGTGTGTGTTTGTGTATTGACCAGGATGAACCCTAATCTATATGCTGACGGTAAGGTGTGCCTCAGTTTGCTGGGGACCTGGCACGGTGGTGATGCCAGTCAGAAGTGGAACCCAACCAGCTCCACACTCTATCAGGTAAGTGGGGTATGCAGAAGATCTCAAAACAGAACATTTATCTCACAGTGATGTTTAAAGGCTGAAATATGGTAAAATATTTTACGAGGTTACATAATAATCTGCCGGTGCACATACCTGTGATTGTTAATTCAGGTAATTTACAAGTATTTACATAATAATCTGCCAGTTCACATACTGGTGACTGTTATTTCAGGTAATTTACAAGTAGCAGATATATCATTATAGTTAAAATAATTTATTTTTTTGGTGTTCTTTGATTGTTGATCTTTAAAGTTAAGGTAACCAGACATGATGTAAAAATACAAGGCAGAAAGTACAGTAGAATGTGCTGGTGTTCATATGAGGCAGAAAGTTCAGTAGAATGTCATGGTGTTTATACAAGGCAGAAAGTTCAGTAGAATGTCATGGTGTTTATACAAGGCAGAAAGTACAGTAGAATGTCATGGTGTTTATACCTGGCAGAAAGTACAGTAGAATGTGCTTGTGATTATACAGTGTAGAAAGTACAGTAGAATGTCATGGTTTTTATACAAGGCAGGAAGTACAGTAGAATGTGTTGGTGTTTATATGAGGCACAAAGTTCAGTAGAATGTCATGGTGTTTATACAAGGCAGAAAGAACAGTAGAATGTCATGGTGATTATACAAGGTAGAAAGTACAGTAGAATGAGCTTGTGATTATACAGTGTAGAAAGTACAGTAGAATGTCATGGTTTTTATACAAGGCAGAAAGTACAGTAGAATGTGTTGGTGTTTATATGAGGCACAAAGTTCAGTAGAATGTCATGGTGTTTATACAAGGCAGAAAGTTCAGTAGAATGTCATGGTGTTTATACAAGGCAGAAAGTACAGTAGAATGTCATGGTGTTTATACAAGGCAGAAAGTTCAGTAGAATGTCATGGTGTTTATACAAGGTAGAAAGTACAGTAGAACGTGCTTGTGATTATACAGTGTAGAAAGTACAGTAGAATGTCATGGTGTTTATACAAGGTAGAAAGTACAGTAGAATGTGCTTGTGATTATACAGTGTAGAAAGTAAAGTAGAATGTGTTGGTGTTTATATGAGGCACAAAGTTCAGTAGAATGTCATGGTGTTTATACAAGGTAGAAAGTACAGTAGAATGTGCTTGTGATTATACAAGGCAGAAAGTACAGTAGAATGTCATGGTGTTTATACAAGGTAGAAAGTACAGTAGAATGTCATGGTTTTTATACAAGGCAGAAAGTTCAGTAGAATGTCATGGTGTTTATACAAGGTAGAAAGTACAGTAGAATGTCATGGTGTTTATACAAGGTAGAAAGTACAGTAGAATGTGCTTGTGATTATACAGTGTAGAAAGTACAGTAGAATGTCATGGTTTTTATACAAGGCAGAAAGTTCAGTAGAATGTCATGGTGTTTATACAAGGTAGAAAGTACAGTAGAATGTGCTTGTGATTATACAGTGTAGAAAGTACAGTAGAATGTCATGGTTTTTATAAAAGGCAGAAAGTACAGTAGAATGTGTTGGTGTTTATATGAGGCACAAAGTTCAGTAGAATGTCATGGTTTTTATACAAGGCAGAAAGTTCAGTAGAATGTCATGGTGTTTATACAAGGCAGAAAGTACAGTAGAATGTCATGGTGTTTATACAAGGCAGAAAGTTCAGTAGAATGTCATGGTGTTTATACAAGGCAGAAAGTACAGTAGAATGTCATGGTGTTTATACAAGGTAGAAAGTACAGTAGAATGTCATGGTGTTTATACAAGGCAGAAAGTACAGTAGAATGTGCTTGTGATTATACAGTGTAGAAAGTACAGTAGAATGTCATGGTTTTTATACAAGGTAGAAAGTACAGTAGAATGTGCTCGTGATTATACAGTGTAGAAAGTACAGTAGAATGTCATGGTTTTTATACAAGGCAGAAAGTACAGTAGAATGTGTTGGTGTTTATATGAGGCACAAAGTTCAGTAGAATGTTCTGATGTTTATACAATGTAGAATGTATAGTAGAATGTGCTGGTGTTTATACAAGGCAGAAAGTACAGTGGAATGTGCTTGTGATTATACAGTGTAGAAAGTACAGTAGAATGTGTTGGTGTTTATATGAGGCACAAAGTTCAGTAGAATGTTCTGATGTTTATACAATGTAGAATGTAAGTAGAATGTCATGGTGTTTATACAAGGCAGAAAGTTCAGTAGAATGTCATGGTGTTTATACAAGGCAGAAAGTACAGTAGAATGTGCTTGTGATTATACAGTGTAGAAAGTACAGTAGAATGTGTTGGTGTTTATATGAGGCACAAAGTTCAGTAGAATGTTCTGATGTTTATACAATGTAGAATGTAAGTAGAATGTCATGGTGTTTTAACAAGGCAGAAAGTACAGTAGAATGTCATGGTGTTTATACAAGGTAGAAAGTACAGTAGAATGTGCTTGTGATTATACAGTGTAGAAAGTACAGTAGAATGTCATGGTTTTTATACAAGGCAGAAAGTACAGTAGAATGTGTTGGTGTATATATGAGGCACAAAGTTCAGTAGAATGTCATGGTGTTTATACAAGGCAGAAAGTACAGTAGAATGTCATGGTGTTTATACAAGGTAGAAAGTACAGTAGAATGTGCTTGTGATTATACAGTATAGAAAGTACAGTAGAATGTCATGGTTTTTATACAAGGCAGAAAGTACAGTAGAATGTGTTGGTGTATATATGAGGCACAAAGTTCAGTAGAATGTCATGGTGTTTATACAAGGCAGAAAGTTCAGTAGAATGTCATGGTGTTTATACAAGGCAGAAAGTACAGTAGAATGTCATGGTGTTTATACAAGGTAGAAAGTACAGTAGAATGTCATGGTGTTTATACAAGGCGGAAAGTACAGTAGAATGTGCTTGTGATTATACAGTGTAGAAAGTACAGTAGAATGTCATGGTTTTTATACAAGGTAGAAAGTAAAGTAGAATGTGCTTGTGATTATACAGTGTAGAAAGTACAGTAGAATGTCATGGTTTTTATACAAGGCAGAAAGTACAGTAGAATGTGTTGGTGTTTATATGAGGCACAAAGTTCAGTAGAATGTTCTGATGTTTATACAATGTAGAATGTACAGTAGAATGTGCTGGTGTTCATACAAGGCAGAGAGTACAGTAGAATGTGCTTGTGATTATACAGTGTAGAAAGTACAGTAGAATGTCATGGTTTTTATACAAGGTAGAAAGTACAGTAGAATGTGCTTGTGATTATACAGTGTAGAAAGTACAGTAGAATGTGTTGGTGTTTATATGAGGCACAAAGTTCAGTAGAATGTTCTGATGTTTATACAATGTAGAATGTAAGTAGAATGTCATGGTGTTTATACAAGGCAGAAAGTTCAGTAGAATGTCATGGTGTTTATACAAGGCAGAAAGTACAGTAGAATGTCATGGTGTTTATACAAGGCAGAAAGTACAGTAGAATGTGCTTGTGATTGTACAGTGTAGAAAGTACAGTAGAATGTCATGGTTTTTATACAAGGCAGAAAGTACAGTAGAATGTGTTGGTGTTTATATGATGCACAAAGTTCAGTAGAATGTTCTGATGTTTATACAATGTAGAATGTACAGTAGAATGTCATGGTGTTTATACAAGGTAGAAAGTACAGTAGAATGTGCTTGTGATTATACAAGGTAGAAAGTACAGTAGAATGTCATGGTTTTTATACAAGGCAGAAAGTACAGTAGAATGTGTTGGTGTATATATGAGGCACAAAGTTCAGTAGAATGTCATGGTGTTTATACAAGGCAGAAAGTTCAGTAGAATGTCATGGTGTTTATACAAGGCAGAAAGTACAGTAGAATGTCATGGTGTTTATACAAGGCAGAAAGTTCAGTAGAATGTGCTTGTGATTATACAGTGTAGAAAGTACAGTAGAATGTCATGGTTTTTATACAAGGCAGAAAGTACAGTAGAATGTCATGGTGTTTATACAAGGTAGAAAGTACAGTAGAATGTCATGGTGTTTATACAAGGCGGAAAGTACAGTAGAATGTGCTTGTGATTATACAGTGTAGAAAGTACAGTAGAATGTCATGGTTTTTATACAAGGTAGAAAGTAAAGTAGAATGTGCTTGTGATTATACAGTGTAGAAAGTACAGTAGAATGTCATGGTTTTTATACAAGGCAGAAAGTACAGTAGAATGTGTTGGTGTTTATATGAGGCACAAAGTTCAGTAGAATGTTCTGATGTTTATACAATGTAGAATGTACAGTAGAATGTGCTGGTGTTCATACAAGGCAGAGAGTACAGTAGAATGTGCTTGTGATTATACAGTGTAGAAAGTACAGTAGAATGTCATGGTTTTTATACAAGGTAGAAAGTACAGTAGAATGTGCTTGTGATTATACAGTGTAGAAAGTACAGTAGAATGTGTTGGTGTTTATATGAGGCACAAAGTTCAGTAGAATGTTCTGATGTTTATACAATGTAGAATGTAAGTAGAATGTCATGGTGTTTATACAAGGCAGAAAGTTCAGTAGAATGTCATGGTGTTTATACAAGGCAGAAAGTACAGTAGAATGTCATGGTGTTTATACAAGGCAGAAAGTACAGTAGAATGTGCTTGTGATTGTACAGTGTAGAAAGTACAGTAGAATGTCATGGTTTTTATACAAGGCAGAAAGTACAGTAGAATGTGTTGGTGTTTATATGATGCACAAAGTTCAGTAGAATGTTCTGATGTTTATACAATGTAGAATGTACAGTAGAATGTCATGGTGTTTATACAAGGTAGAAAGTACAGTAGAATGTGCTTGTGATTATACAGTGTAGAAAGTACAGTAGAATGTCATGGTTTTTATACAAGGCAGAAAGTACAGTAGAATGTGTTGGTGTATATATGAGGCACAAAGTTCAGTAGAATGTCATGGTGTTTATACAAGGCAGAAAGTTCAGTAGAATGTCATGGTGTTTATACAAGGCAGAAAGTACAGTAGAATGTCATGGTGTTTATACAAGGCAGAAAGTTCAGTAGAATGTGCTTGTGATTATACAGTGTAGAAAGTACAGTAGAATGTCATGGTTTTTATACAAGGCAGAAAGTACAGTAGAATGTGCTTGTGATTATACAGTGTAGAAAGTACAGAAGAATGTGTTGGTGTTTATATGAGGCACAAAGTTCAGTAGAATGTTCTGATGTTTATACAATGTAGAATGTAAGTAGAATGTCATGGTGTTTATACAAGGCAGACAGTTCAGTAGAATGTCATGGTGTTTATACAAGGCAGAAAGTACAGTAGAATGTCATGGTGTTTATACAAGGCAGAAAGTACAGTAGAATGTGCTTGTGATTATACAGTGTAGAAAGTACAGTAGAATGTCATGGTTTTTATACAAGGCAGAAAGTACAGTAGAATGTGTTGGTGTTTATATGATGCACAAAGTTCAGTAGAATGTTCTGATGTTTATACAATGTAGAATGTACAGTAGAATGTCATGGTGTTTATACAAGGTAGAAAGTACAGTAGAATGTGCTTGTGATTATACAGTGTAGAAAGTACAGTAGAATGTCATGGTTTTTATACAAGGCAGAAAGTACAGTAGAATGTGTTGGTGTTTATACAAGGTAGAAAGTTCAGAAGAATGTCGTGGTGTTTTTACAAGGCAGAAAGTACAGTAGAATGTGTTGGTGTTTATATGAGGCACAAAGTTCAGTAGAATGTCATGGTGTTTATACAAGGTAGAAAGTTCAGTAGAATGTAGTGGTGTTTTTACAAGGCAGAAAGTACAGTAGAATGTTCCTGTGATTATACAGTGTAGAAAGTACAGTAGAATGTGTTGGTGTTTATATGAGGCACAAAGTTCAGTAGAATTTTCTGATGTTGATACAATGTAGAATACAAGTAGAATGTCATGGTGTTTATACAAGGCAGAAAGTACAGTAGAATGTGCTTGTGATTATACAGTGTAGAAAGTACAGTAGAATGTCATGGTGTTTATACAAGGCAGAAAGTACAGTAGAATGTGTTGGTGTTTATACAAGGCAGAAAGTACAGTAGAATGTCATGGTGTTTATACAAGGCAGAAAGTACAGTAGAATGTGTTGGTGTTTATACGAGGCAGAAAGTTCAGTAGAATGTCATGGTGTTTATACAAGGCAGAAAGTACAGTAGAATGTGTTGGTGTTTATATGAGGCACAAAGTTCAGTAGAATGTCATGGTGTTTATACAAGGCAGAAAGTTCAGTAGAATGTCATGGTGTTTATACAAGGTAGAAAGTACAGTAGAATGTGCTTGTGATTATACAGTGTAGAAAGTACAGTAGAATGTCATGGTTTTTATACAAGGCAGAAAGTACAGTAGAATGTCATGGTGTTTATACAAGGCAGAAAGTACAGTAGAATGTCATGGTGTTTATACAAGGCAGAAAGTTCAGTAGAATGTCATGGTGTTTATACAAGGCAGAAAGTACAGTAGAATGTGTTGGTGTTTATATGAGGCACAAAGTTCAGTAGAATGTCATGGTGTTTATACAAGGCAGAAAGTTCAGTAGAATGTCATGGTGTTTATACAAGGTAGAAAGTACAGTAGAATGTGCTTGTGATTATACAGTGTAGAAAGTACAGTAGAATGTCATGGTTTTTATACAAGGCAGAAAGTACAGTAGAATGTGTTGGTGTTGATATGAGGCACAAAGTTCAGTAGAATGTCATGGTGTTTATACAAGGCAGAAAGTTCAGTAGAATGTCATGGTGTTTATACAAGGCAGAAAGTACAGTAGAATGTTATGGTGTTTATACAAGGCAGAAAGTTCAGTAGAATGTCATGGTGTTTATACAAGGCAGAAAGTACAGTAGAATGTCATGGTGTTTATACAAGGCAGAAAGTACAGAAGAATGTCATGGTGTTTATACAAGGCAGAAAGTTCAGTAGAATGTCATGTTGTTTATACAAGGCAGAAAGTACAGTAGAATGTCATGGTGTTTATACAAGGTAGAAAGTACAGTAGAATGTCATGGTGTTTATACAAGGCAGAAAGTACAGTAGAATGTGCTTGTGATTATACAGTGTAGAAAGTACAGTAGAATGTCATGGTTTTATACAAGGTAGAAAGTACAGTAGAATGTGCTTGTGATTATACAGTGTAGAAAGTACAGTAGAATGTCATGGTTTTTATACAAGGCAGAAAGTACAGTAGAATGTGTTGGTGTTTATATGAGGCACAAAGTTCAGTAGAATGTTCTGATGTTTATACAATGTAGAATGTATAGTAGAATGTGCTGGTGTTTATACAAGGCAGAAAGTACAGTAGAATGTGCTTGTGATTATACAGTGTAGAAAGTACAGTAGAATGTGTTGGTGTTTATATGAGGCACAAAGTTCAGTAGAATGTTCTGATGTTTATACAATGTAGAATGTAAGTAGAATGTCATGGTGTTTATACAAGGCAGAAAGTTCAGTAGAATGTCATGGTGTTTATACAAGGCAGAAAGTACAGTAGAATGTGCTTGTGATTATACAGTGTAGAAAGTACAGTAGAATGTGTTGGTGTTTATATGAGGCACAAAGTTCAGTAGAATGTTCTGATGTTTATACAATGTAGAATGTAAGTAGAATGTCATGGTGTTTAAACAAGGCAGAAAGTACAGTAGAATGTCATGGTGTTTATACAAGGTAGAAAGTACAGTAGAATGTGCTTGTGATTATACAGTGTAGAAAGTACAGTAGAATGTCATGGTTTTTATACAAGGCAGAAAGTACAGTAGAATGTGTTGGTGTATATATGAGGCACAAAGTTCAGTAGAATGTCATGGTGTTTATACAAGGCAGAAAGTACAGTAGAATGTCATGGTGTTTATACAAGGTAGAAAGCACAGTAGAATGTGCTTGTGATTATACAGTGTAGAAAGTACAGTAGAATGTCATGGTTTTTATACAAGGCAGAAAGTACAGTAGAATGTGTTGGTGTATATATGAGGCACAAAGTTCAGTAGAATGTCATGGTGTTTATACAAGGCAGAAAGTTCAGTAGAATGTCATGGTGTTTATACAAGGCAGAAAGTACAGTAGAATGTCATGGTGTTTATACAAGGCGGAAAGTACAGTAGAATGTGCTTGTGATTATACAGTGTAGAAAGTACAGTAGAATGTCATGGTTTTTATACAAGGTAGAAAGTACAGTAGAATGTGCTTGTGATTATACAGTGTAGAAAGTACAGTAGAATGTCATGGTTTTTATACAAGGCAGAAAGTACAGTAGAATGTGTTGGTGTTTATATGAGGCACAAAGTTCAGTAGAATGTTCTGATGTTTATACAATGTAGAATGTACAGTAGAATGTGCTGGTGTTCATACAAGGCAGAGAGTACAGTAGAATGTGCTTGTGATTATACAGTGTAGAAAGTACAGTAGAATGTCATGGTTTTTATACAAGGTAGAAAGTACAGTAGAATGTGCTTGTGATTATACAGTGTAGAAAGTACAGTAGAATGTGTTGGTGTTTATATGAGGCACAAAGTTCAGTAGAATGTTCTGATGTTTATACAATGTAGAATGTAAGTAGAATGTCATGGTGTTTATACAAGGCAGAAAGTTCAGTAGAATGTCATGGTGTTTATACAAGGCAGAAAGTACAGTAGAATGTCATGGTGTTTATACAAGGCAGAAAGTACAGTAGAATGTGCTTGTGATTGTACAGTGTAGAAAGTACAGTAGAATGTCATGGTTTTTATACAAGGCAGAAAGTACAGTAGAATGTGTTGGTGTTTATATGATGCACAAAGTTCAGTAGAATGTTCTGATGTTTATACAATGTAGAATGTACAGTAGAATGTCATGGTGTTTATACAAGGTAGAAAGTACAGTAGAATGTGCTTGTGATTATACAGTGTAGAAAGTACAGTAGAATGTCATGGTTTTTATACAAGGCAGAAACTACAGTAGAATGTGTTGGTGTATATATGAGGCACAAAGTTCAGTAGAATGTCATGGTGTTTATACAAGGCAGAAAGTACAGTAGAATGTCATGGTGTTTATACAAGGTAGAAGGTACAGTAGAATGTGCTTGTGATTATACAGTGTAGAAAGTACAGTAGAATGTCATGGTTTTTATACAAGGCAGAAAGTACAGTAGAATGTGTTGGTGTATATATGAGGCATAAAGTTCAGTAGAATGTCATGGTGTTTATACAAGGCAGAAAGTTCAGTAGAATGTCATGGTGTTTATACAAGGCAGAAAGTACAGTAGAATGTCATGGTGTTTATACAAGGCAGAAAGTTCAGTAGAATGTGCTTGTGATTATACAGTGTAGAAAGTACAGTAGAATGTCATGGTTTTTATACAAGGCAGAAAGTACAGTAGAATGTGCTTGTGATTATACAGTGTAGAAAGTACAGTAGAATGTGTTGGTGTTTATATGAGGCACAAAGTTCAGTAGAATGTTCTGATGTTTTTACAATGTAGAATGTAAGTAGAATGTCATGGTGTTTATACAAGGCAGAAAGTTCAGTAGAATGTCATGGTGTTTATACAAGGCAGAAAGTACAGTAGAATGTCATGGTGTTTATACAAGGCAGAAAGTACAGTAGAATGTGCTTGTGATTATACAGTGTAGAAAGTACAGTAGAATGTCATGGTTTTTATACAAGGCAGAAAGTACAGTAGAATGTGTTGGTGTTTATATGATGCACAAAGTTCAGTAGAATGTTCTGATGTTTATACAATGTAGAATGTACAGTAGAATGTCATGGTGTTTATACAAGGTAGAAAGTACAGTAGAATGTGCTTGTGATTATACAGTGTAGAAAGTACAGTAGAATGTCATGGTTTTTATACAAGGCAGAAAGTACAGTAGAATGTGTTGGTGTTTATACAAGGTAGAAAGTTCAGAAGAATGTTGTGGTGTTTTTACAAGGCAGAAAGTACAGTAGAATGTGTTGGTGTCTAATGAGGCACAAAGTTCAGTAGAATGTCATGGTGTTTATACAAGGTAGAAAGTTCAGTAGAATGTCGTGGTGTTTTTACAAGGCAGAAAGTACAGTAGAATGTGCTTGTGATTATACAGTGTAGAAAGTACAGTAGAATGTGTTGGTGTTTATATGAGGCACAAAGTTCAGTAGAATTTTCTGATGTTGATACAATGTAGAATACAAGTAGAATGTCATGGTGTTTATACAAGGCAGAAAGTACAGTAGAATGTGCTTGTGATTATACAGTGTAGAAAGTACAGTAGAATGTCATGGTGTTTATACAAGGCAGAAAGTACAGTAGAATGTGTTGGTGTTTATACAAGGCAGAAAGTACAGTAGAATGTCATGGTGTTTATACAAGGCAGAAAGTACAGTAGAATGTGTTGGTGTTTATACGAGGCAGAAAGTTCAGTAGAATGTCATGGTGTTTATACAAGGCAGAAAGTACAGTAGAATGTGTTGGTGTTTATATGAGGCACAAAGTTCAGTAGAATGTCATGGTGTTTATACAAGGCAGAAAGTTCAGTACAATGTCATGGTGTTTATACAAGGTAGAAAGTACAGTAGAATGTGTTGGTGTTTATACGAGGAAGAAAGTTCAGAAGAATGTCATGGTGTTTATACAAGGCAGAAAGTACAGTAGAATGTGTTGGTGTTTATATGAGGCACAAAGTTCAGTAGAATGTCATGGTGTTTATACAAGGTAGAAAGTTCAGTAGAATGTCGTGGTGTTTTTACAAGGCAGAAAGTACAGTAGAATGTGTTGGTGTTTATATGAGGCACAAAGTTCAGTAGAATGTCATGGTGTTTATACAAGGCAGAAAGTACAGTAGAATGTGTTGGTGTTTATATGAGGCACAAAGTTCAGTAGAATGTCATGGTGTTTATACAAGGTAGAAAGTTCAGTAGAATGTCGAAGTGTTTTTACAAGGCAGAAAGTTCAGTAGAATGTGTTGGTGTTTATATGAGGCACAAAGTTCAGTAGAATGTCATGGTGTTTATACAAGGTAGAAAGTTCAGTAGAATGTTGTGGTGTTTTTACAAGGCAGAAAGTACAGTAGAATGTGTTGGTGTTTATATGAGGCACAAAGTTCAGTAGAATGTCCTGGTGTTTATACAAGGCAGAAAGTACAGTAGAATGTGTTGGTGTTTATATGAGGCACAAAGTTCAGTAGAATGTCATGGTGTTTATACAAGGTAGAAAGTTCAGTAGAATGTCGTGGTGTTTTTACAAGGCAGAAAGTACAGTAGAATGTGATGGTGTTTATATGAGGCACAAAGTTCAGTAGAATGTCATGGTGTTTAAACAAGGTAGAAAGTTCATTAGAATGTCATGGTGTTTATACAAGGCAGAAAGTACAGTAGAATGTCCTGGTGTTTATACAAGGGAGAAAGTTCAGTAGAATGTCATGGTGTTTATACAAGGCAGAAAGTACAGTAGAATGTGTTGGTGTTTATATGAGGCACAAAGTTCAGTAGAATGTCATGTTGTTTATACAAGGTAGAAAGTTCAGTAGAATGTCATGGTGTTTATACAAGGTAGAAAGTACAGTAGAATGTCATGGTGTTTATACCTGGCTGAAAGTACAGTAGAATGTGTTGGTGTTTATATGAGGCACAAAGTTCAGTAGAATGTCATGGTGTTTATACAAGGTAGAAAGTACAGTAGAATGTTCTGGTGTTTATACAAGGTAGAAAGTACAGTAGAATATTCTGGTGTTTATACAAGGTAGAAAGTACAGTAGAATGTCCTGGTGTTTACATAAGGCAGAAAGTACAGTAGAATGTGTTGGTGTTTATATGAGGCACAAAGTTCAGTAGAATGTCATGGTGTTTATACAAGGTAGAAAGTTCAGTAGAATGTCATGGTGTTTATACAAGGCAGAAAGTACAGTTGAATGTTCTGGTGTTTATACAAGGTAGAAAGTACAGTAGAATGTCAAGGTGTTTATACAAGGTAGAAAGTACAGTAGAATGTCATGGTGTTTATACAAGGTAGAAAGTTCAGTAGAATGTCATGGTGTTTATACAAGGTAGAAAGTTCAGTAGAATGTCCTGGTGTTTATACAAGGTAGAAAGTTCAGTAGAATGTGTTGGTGTTTATGCAAGGCAGAAAGTACAGTAGAATGTGTTGGTGTTTATATGAGGCACAAAGTTCAGTAGAATGTCATGGTGTTTATACAAGGCAGAAAGTACAGTAGAATGTCATGGTGTTTATACATGGGCAGAAAGTACAGTAGAATGTCCTGGTGTTTATACAAGGCAGAAAGTACAGTAGAATGTCATGGTGTTTATACAAGGCACAAAGTACAGTAGAATGTCATGGTGTTTATACAAAGCAGAAAGTACAGTAGAATGTCATGGTGTTTATACAAGGCAGAGAGTACAGTAGAATGTGTTGGTGTTTCAGGTCCTGGTGTCTGTACAGAGCATGATCCTAATCAAGGACCCGATGTACAATGAACCAGGCTACGAAGGGATGAGGGGGACCACAGAGGGAGAGGTGAAGGATGTCATTAGTATAGTACAGACAAATGGCTATTGAATAATGGCCAACATTTATATACATTTTATCAGGAATTCAGTTTTTAAGATTGAATGAGTTAGAGTACAGCATTTCTCAGTTATACAGATTTATTGGTCATTTCAAAGTTCATAAAGGGTATGGGATTTTTTTGTTTATAGGAGCCATTTTCACATATAGCCTGAGTCACACTGTCATAGGTGAGGGTAAGGATGGAGAGGGATGGCCCAGATCATATTTAAAATGTCAGGGAAGGTTCTCATGGTTTTAGTATGGCCAGCATACAATTTTGGATAGATTTCTAAGTCCAAGAGGGTGTTGGCATGGCTTTGATACAAGATATGGAATATGAGGGAGTCCTACTGTCAGTAAGGGTCCACAATGGGTGGTGGTGGAGCAAATACAGATTCCTAAGATTACTAAGAATACTAAGGTTGGAGGCAGTCTGAGTAAGAATCATTCAAGGGAGTACCACAAATTTTCACGATTGGTTGTAACAAGTCTGAACTCGGGGTAGAACAAGTCCAGTGAGGAACAAAGAAGGAGGGAATTGCATGAATAAGCATGGTCCCAGCCACTGATGGTAATGTCATGGTTTCTCCCAAAAGCTGCTCATCCATGGCCACACCACGGACATTTTGAACATTTCAAAACTTATGTAGAGTTTGATGGACATAGTTATCATGGGGGAATGATTATGGACAAAGCCGCGGGCTCAACACAGGTCACTGGGGATCAATGACAGAACACCAGGAATGATCCTCAGTGGCCAATCCATGAGGGTCAGTGATAAGATCCATGGCAGTGTGACTTAGGCTTATATGCTTGTGATGTATGATAAAATCATTAGTCCATTTGAAATTGAGGTGACAAGAATACAAAAATTATTATATTTATTGCCTTTCTTAAATCCGTGGAATTCATTTTGATAATCAGCCAAATATGGTGGTTTAAGTAGTGATACTTCAAATTCATGCTAAACATGCACAATTACATATAAATAATAATAATAATAATCAAGTGAAACCTCGAAATTACAACTGCCAACCTCGATAACGTGATCGCATTTTTGAGGTGGTTGTCTTAGCAAGGTCTGATATAAATTGCAAAAGAGAAGTGGAACCATGTAAATGTGGTTGTTGTTTTGAGGTTGTCAATAAACTGAGGTGGTTT
The DNA here is from genome assembly GCA_026874595.1 of Sipunculus nudus. Taxonomy (NCBI): domain Eukaryota; kingdom Metazoa; phylum Annelida; class Sipuncula; order Golfingiida; family Sipunculidae; genus Sipunculus; species Sipunculus nudus. Next base: position 26,965,292 of record CM049315.1, read on the forward strand.
TTAGATAAGGTTTTACTATAATAATATTAATAATAATAATAATAACCATGATGATGATGTTTTCCATTTGTTCAGGCTGAGAGCAGGAAGTACAATGCTAACCTTCACTTGTTGACTGTCAGACATGCCATGCTGGATCAACTGAGAAACCCACCAAGAGGTGAGTGAATGTAGATGTTGGGCTAAAATAATGAAGACCTTCACTGGCCTTATCTTCCCTTTCTTTTAGTTTAAACTACTTCAAGATTAGTGATATGCACACAAAACTATCACAGCAAAGTGCTATCTGCTGTGATTGTCACATTTTGTTCAACTTTTCCAACTGTGATTTTTTATTGTGTACATCCTGTCTCTCCAGAGTCAATTTGATTTTTCTTAGAGACCTCTGGTAAAGTACTGTAAATTTGTCTTCTTTGGTGAAAGTATTCATGAATATATATATATATATAAAATAAATAAATATATATATATTTGCAATTGGTAGATATATATTTGAATTGCTTTCAGGTTTGAAGAGCATTATACGTAAACACTTCAGGCTCCAAAAAGATGCCATCATGAAGCAGTGTTCTGACTGGCTGCGTCAGTGCCTGGACAAGGAGCAGGAGAAGAGACTGAGGCAGGAGGTGATGCTACTCAGAGAGGAGCTCATCAAACTCCGTCAGCAGCCTGAGGAAGAGGACGATGTTGAGGAGATGGAGGAGGAAGAGGGAGAAGAGTAGGAGTCTCAGTGATTTAGTGAAAAAGATGTTAAGGAACGATGAGGAAGAGGGAGCAGAAAAAAAGGGGAATGGATTGTGGGACCTGGAGGGAAAGAGGAAATGAAGTGAATTAAGGGAAAAGGAAGGGAAATGGGGAAAATACTAGGGTAAGTGGTGTACAGGAAAAATAAACAAAGTATAAAGTAAGGATTAATGGAGAAAATTACAAAAAAATATGAATAGAACAAGAGGTAAAACTGATGGTGAAGAAAAATAAAGGGAATTTGGAAAAGGTATAATGAGTGTTCAAAGAAATAGAGAAGATAGCGGAAGAGAAAAATTGGAAGGACATAGAAAAAAAAGATTGGAGAGAGAATCTGTGGAGGAATTAACATGAACAATTATTAATTTATTCAGTGAATAGAGCTGTGACCTTACATTAGTTACCAGGTATGGAGATGTGGATATGGAGATTCTGCTTTGCAATTTAGTTCCTGTGAGATTTATAAATGAGATCATGGTATAAAAAGAAAAGAAAAAGTCTCAGTATAAGTGCCCTTATTCCTGAACAAAAACTGATTTTTATGTATTTTTAGGATAAGCAGATAACATAATTGTATATATATGCTCAAACATTCCATGATGGGACATGATTGTTGTCCATCTCTCTAGAAAGAATCCCAAATATTTGGGGGCAAACAGTCAAGGACACAGGTCACATCCTTGAATTCCTTTTACACAAAAACCTAAAAACTGTTAAGTGATTGCTGTGATTTTTTATGGCACATTTGGTTCCTTAAACAGGGTGTATGCAATCAGAATTCAGACCACTGAAAAATCCAGAATGGCCATCTTGTAACTTTATTGTAATAACTTGGCATTCATAATCTCATTAGCAGCCAGAGCAGTTGTCATGGTTTATTTTCTAGTTTAGTCCCTGTTAGAGGATGTAGGCTATCAAATTTCTTATCCCTTAGAAATTCAATATGGTTGCCAGACAGCCATTTAATGCACACTGTTTCATGTACTATTTAAACAATTTCTGTATTGTTTGTCATCTATGTGAGGATATATATGTTATTTGATTTCAGAAAATCATTGAAAAATTGCCTTTACATAGGTGTTAGAGCTCAGTCCATTAATATACGTGCTCATTACATTAGTGTGAAGCACCTTGACTCTCTGATGTTCCTTTCTTAGTACAATTCATACAGATTAATGCCATTAATTAAATATCTTGCCTAAGTTTGATTTCAAGCAAAATCAACACATATTTAATGTTGTCAGAGGCACCACCCTTTGGAGACACTGTGGTGACCCTAAAAAATATCCTATGGATTTTTATGAAACTCAATATACATATTTACCAACAGAAATTTTCACCTGAATTAAATCCTCAGCAGATTTCACACATATTTAATGAGTTAAGAGGTTACCAGGCTGCTTTGTAGTGTCATTATGATAGCTACTTTGTGCTGTCACCATCATAACTTATGGAGAATATGAAGGATTTTGATAAAACTCATCAGAAATGTTAATCAATGAAATATCTCGCCTAGGTTGGATTTCCAGCAATATCCATGCATATTTAATTAGGTCAGAGGTCACCACATTTTGAAGGCATTGCGGTGACTTACCAAAATTCCTATGGATTTTCATGAAATTCATACATATTTACCAATACATTTTCTCACCTGAATTACCTTTTCATCATATTCATGCTTACTTAATGAGGGCAGAGGTCACCAAATACACAATGGGCATATTATGCAGGTTTGCGGTGCTCTTGTTTAGACTATAGAATGAGAGCAATCATGTCAGTTTTCTCAGCTGTGGTTTCATCTAGTGTCCCAAAACTTGGTGTGTTTATTGGTCATAAAGGGATGCCCAATTGTAATCACCCTGTCCATCTGTCTGTTTGTCTGCCTGTCTCTCCTTCCGTCTGTCCACAAATTAGTTTCCAGATGATAACTCCAGTTTGGTTGACTTTTGGCTTCAAACTTTAACTTATATATAGCCCACTACTAAAGTAAGGACCTATAGATTTTGGGGTCATGAGGTCAAAGGCAAAGGTCACAGGACCCATTTCTTTAAAAAGAATGTGGATGCATTTTAAGCCAACTTTTTCATCACAAATCTCCCATCTTCCAGATATTTCTGCCAAAAGAGAAGATCCTTTTCGATTTTGGGGTCACAGGGTCAGAGGTCAAGGTCACAGGGTCCATCCATTCACTAAATAGATTATGGACAATAACTCTGGTTTGGATAGACATATTAGCTTCAAACATTATTTATTAATGACCCACCACTGAAGTAAGAATCATTAAGATATCAGGGTCCCAAAGTCAAAGGTAAAGGTCATAGGATCCACATCTTTAAAAAGATTGTGGTTATATTGATACAAGATGGGGGGTTGTAGGGAATGTCCCCAACCTGTATCATATACAGGTGCTGATGCGTAAATTAAATTTTTCATCCCAAACCTTCCATCTTTCACACGTCTTACCTGCCCAAAGTGGAAAAAAACTATAGATTGTGAGGTTACTTGGTCAGAGGTCAAGGTCACTGGACCCACTTTTTATAAAAGATTGTTTTGATTATCTAAATGCTGTTAGTTCAAGGAAAGCAAATGCTCATATTTTAAGGTCACAAGGTCAAGGGTTAAGGTCACAGGAGCTACATTTTGAAATCTAAGCTCATTAAAATATTTAAAAGACAAATTCATCCAGCTGAGCATCGAGACCCATGGGTCCCTCATTGCATATGCAATTGATAAAACTTTTAGCTCAGCTGACTGGTAATCATTTAAGCTATAGTGGTCACCTTTGTGTCTGTCTGTTTGACTGGCATGTTTTGACACTGTGGGGCCTAGGGGTTCATGTAGTCCCAAATAATGCACATTCAAATTGTGATCAAATGAGAAGTAAGAGAAAGGAACATGTATAAACATGCATATGCTTTACAGTTTTTAAATCTGGTAATCACTATCAGCTAAGTGCCATTACCCACAGGTCCCTTGTTTCTGGTTTTGTCAATGCAAAATGTTCACATGTGAGCATTGGTTCTTTGGGCCCTTGTTTAATATTTCACGATGTCATTTGAATGAAGAAATATGATTCCAGTTGTGAAAATAACCTGTTACTGATAATAAGAATTATATAGGTATTTTACATTTATACTGTAGTTGATTATATCATAGAAAGCAAATAGAAGGATGATGGTGATTTTTTTTATCAAAAACTTGAAAGAAAATGCATTTAGATATAGACCAACTAGAATGAACCATAAGGTTGCTTTCTTGGGCAGATGGGTTTTCTTTGCTTGATTGACTGTTGTTCCATACATCATTACAGCAGCAGCAGATAATGGTTCATGGCGTTTATTTATATAGATTTTAATGTTGTGTAAAAGGTCTCACCACAGGGCGGTGAAAGTGCATGCTGTTTAATGTATCCAATCACACATGGAGAGTGCTCCCCCATTCACACAAACATCAAGTGCACACATTTTCAGTTTATTATTTCAATTTAACAAATCTCAGTCAGAATAATGAACAGTTACCTGAAAGCTTATATGTTCTGTTGTGTTTTGCTGTTTTGACTAGCTGTGATTACCATGTACCTTATCTGTATGTTAATGTCCCTTCATGGGACAGATTTGTTGCTGCTGTCATGGACAGAGAGTGACTACCTATTGTACCATGCTGCCTTGAATTGTTAAGATTTGTTGTATACTGCCAAATGGGTTAAACCTATATATGTTATTTATTTATTCGGAGAAATAAACTTGGTATATTTAATGGTGGTTTGTGTTACTGCTAGAACAGTTTGGTCCCTTTCTGATGTGTAATGTACCACTGCCTTTTCAGTGTAAGGTACATGAAAAGGTGCATGCCATGATGTGTATAGCAATGTACTGGGTTTTACACTTTTTAAGTCTTAATCTAATTTGTGGCTAGATGAGTAAAATTTTTATTACATGTGCTATCAAAGTATTAAATGTGACCTCACCCTGAATGTAAACGGTTTTCTGTATGTAAATAATCCTAAGACTAACCATTTATATTTATGTTTAAATGATCAATGAAAACTTAAGAATTAGAACCCTAAGTGTTTACGATAGAGGATAATAAAACATACATGAGCAATGTCTGTATAAATTGGGTCCTTATTGGTCAAGTTCTGGGCCTGTATGTTCAAGGCCTAGCTATTTATGGTCAAGATCTGGTCCTTTATGGTCATGGTATGGTCCTTCATGATCAGGGTATGGTCCTTAATTTAAATTAAAGGAAGGTGAACTGTGTAGGTAAAACATGGATTAGTTACCTTATTTTGTGCCTTGGGATACTTCTTCTTTTGCCAATCCTAAGAGTTTTTTTTTTGCGAAAAAATGTTAATTCTTTCAAAGATAAAATAATTTTATTCCATAGCAATTTACAAGTATGAAACCTGTATAGCAGTCACACTCAACCGACACAATATTTAAATCATATTCAACAAGAACATACTTCAAATATCTGAAAAAATGACAAAATAAACAAATCTGAAAAATAACACCCACGGATAGGCACTGGGAGCTTTTGTGTATCGTTGTATCTGTGTAACAATTACCATTAACGTTACGCCTTTTGCATTCAGTTGCTGTACTGTTCATAACCAGCTGCTGCACGGCTGTACACTTGTGATACTAGTAGCACAATACCAATGGTTAACACCATGTAAGGTAACACCATGTAGTAATCATAGCGACATGTACACCGCGTTTTCACACGCCCTCTTTATACCTCTGACTGGCGGAGGGCGTTCGTTGTCAGGCTTGATTCTGGCCTCTTGCGTATTTAAGGTACCCTTGAGCAGTGTGCCGTTACATCAGTTAAAGGGTTGATCTATGATGACATTTAAAAACAGTTCTTTCGATTTTAGAACATGTTAAGACAACATATACATTTCACGGAGTGAATCATTTTATATTATTTAACAACACAACAATCAAATACTTTTACAAAAAAAATCTTTAAAAATTCTGTTCAGCATCAAAATGGACATGGTCGAGCAGTTATTAAGTAATCAACAGAGTGACAAATAGAGCTATGAGCTGATGTGTGCATTTTTTCAGTGAACTTCAGTCCGTAATATTTCTATAAGATATTCCATTCATTAACTCACTGTCATGACTAAATGCCTTTTGCAGCTTTTTCCTGTTAATAGATGTTTCTACTAGGGACATGTGGGCTACATAGGTTAATATCAGAGCTTTTATAAGGTATAAATCAACACAAGAGTGTAATACAAATATTAATTATTATTAATAATTATTATTTATAATTATTATTAATAATAATTTTTAACAATTAATAATATTAATTATAATAATCATATTAGTTGATCTGACAAGAAACGATACAATTAACGAAATCTCTAACAAGAATCGAGTAACATATCAGAAGTAGAGCCCGGGGGGGGGGCCCACCCCACCCCACCCCTTTTCCAGTCGCCGCAACCTTTTTTTAGGGTTTCAGACCAAATTTTTTACGGCCTGTACACCCCCCCCCCCCCTTTCCAGACCTAGGGACCTTTTTTTCTAGGGATTTTATGAGTCCTCATGGGTTAATTTGGACCCCCCCCCCTTTCCGCCCCTGCATATTACACAATTTTCATAAACTTCTATAACAAATCAAAGAAATTCTAAGACTATTTTAAATCTGTATCGCATAAGAAACTTGGCAACTGGGAATGCTAGTCTTACAATGGTATTTTATTTTCAAGTGCCTAGTTTTGACTCAAATCTTTTTGTTAACTGTATTGGTATTCTGTCATTGCCAATCGTGGTTACGCTGGTAAAGACATAAATGTCTCGTTGTCATAAACTATCGATATTTGATCGTTATTCCCTTGCTGATAGTAGATAGAACGAGACTACACATATACCTCCGCAAGACTTGTGAAAAATAAGAAACATGCAAGCCCTAAAGAATGTGTCATGGTTTAATAACTTCATGTTTGGATCACAGGTGCGCTCTAGAACAAAGGCGCCACCTAGTACCAGTGAAAGGCCCCAAACATCGTCCGGCAAGTAAAGAAGAAATTACCTTGTCCAAAAATTTTATATAATACTTTAAGTTAAAACATTATGGTGCTTTGATTAAAATCATATAATGGCGATCCAGGTTACCTCCGAAAGTTAATGGATTGCCCCAACAGAGTTTTATCAAATTATCTTTGAGTAAAGTAGCTAACAAACTAATCAAGATGTTTAAACATAATACCTCGCCACGTGGCCGAGTATTATAATTGGTCACCGAACCGATACTTGATATTAACATTATTACTGCCAGCAGCCTTAACTAAGCATCTTCTTCAAATATACCCCCCATAAATGACGTGACCAAGGGCGCTGACATATGGTCCATGCGGGCGTTTGATTATTATAAAGAACCTAGCGATGTCTTCATTGTGATGTGTCATCTATTTCCATTTCATTTACTTTCCCCATTTCTGCTTCCTTCTCTGCAGGACTGGAATCCTGAAAGGTAAATGAAATAAATATTGGTCTTAGTACCATATAAACGTATATTGGAGCATATTTTATGACGCTAGCAATCGCTTATCGCATCATGATACACGCACATCGAAGGACACTTCCATGATGTTATTTAAAATTAAGCACAGCATGTTTCAAAACTCGTGTGACAATGATGAGGCCATTTATTAAACGTCCATAGGTTAAAAATAATCGGGATTTCTGGTGACAGTTTCTTCTATTTTGGGAGAAAAAAATAAAATTCAATATCATAGCCAGAATCTTGGATTAATTCATAGATTAGAGGTGCCCAAATACCTACCTTTCGAAACAGAATTTATTATTTCTGGCTTCATTTGTGTATATATTAATGATCTAAGGTTAATTTTGTAGGTGACAAGTTTTTATAAGGGCTTCGTGAAGGATGTATGAACTTGTTTATGAACAACATGTTTGTAAACACAGCGATGTTGACAAACGGGAAAAACATGTAACCAAAAGTGGTAGGTTGCATAGGTATTCGGAGGTAGAAAGGTCACCTGTTGAATTTGATTTATTTTGGCGTGCCCCGACATAGTATAAACACGTTGTTATAATATAAACAAAACAAGAAGCCTGTGCGGTGATATCCATGCACGTTTTCTGGCACATTTTTATGAAAGCTCCATGGAATTACCTTTAGTTTATAAAGGTCAGATAGGTGACTGGCCCTTTAGCACTACTATCACTCCCGGCACACTGGGATGTCCGTAGGTTGGCCGGTGGAATAAACACGGGCGTGCTGAGCCGCTGGTATTTTATATTGGCCTTTTAACAGTACTCAAAACACACAGGAGATAGCCTGGGTACTAATAATCAGTGTTTTACAGCTGTATTTAATGAATTTGTTTTGGTTCAGGCCAAAAAGGCAGATATCTTTTTATCAAGGATGATGTCTATTGTGAGGAATGTTATATATTAGGTTGGAAACGTTGCCGAGCTGGATGGAGAGGCGCATGATGCATTGCAAAACGTCTGAGTTTTATGAAAATGTGTTTATAAGGTAACTTATAGTCCTGAACTATGAAAAAATTCCATTATTTATTTTTAAAGTTTTTTATTGGACGATTAAGCCGTCTTACTCAAATATAGAGGGCCGATATCCGACCCCAATCCGTCTCTGCTGTTTGAAATACATCGCGTGGTTAAGCCGTGCCAAGAAAAAACAAGTATTATTCAAAGGATTGGTTGACATTTTTCTTTTGGAATTTGCATGTATAACCTTTTAAAGTAGGGAAAATAGTATTCACATATAAATGTACAAGATAAACAAAAAAGCGAATTTGTACTGCATACGTATGAAGCAAACTGTCTCGGCATGCACTCCTTGATGCAGCAGTTTCAGGTATTTGCGGATTGTTTCATAGTTTAGGAAGAAAGTGTATTATTAATTTCAAGATTAATTTACTTTTAATAGGAATGGTTATCTTCCTAACCATGCATCCTATCAAAGATCTATGGGTGAAATGAGCATTAATGAAAAGAGCAATCTGTATGTTTTTTTTAGGAACCAAAACCAAGTATTCCAAAATTTCTAATGAGTCCATTACCTCAAAAATACGGCAAAATCATGACCAAACAATTCTAGGGGCAGCTTATGAATGTCAACATAAAAACAAATTTCAGAAGTATTATTTTTAGGAAATATATGAAAGATTTGTACTCACATTACTGCTGAGAGTTTCCACTGGTTTAGTGATGACCTCCTGTACGCATCCGATCAGCATCGCTACCCAGGCCAGGCCGAGCGTGATCCACAGCCACAGGAACATCTTGTACCATATCCGACTCTCCTTACGGGCCTCCTGGCCTGGAACAAAATCATGAGCTAAGAGAGAGAGCGTAACATGACATTAAACAAATTGCTAAAACAGCAGTAGTGGATCCAGGGGATTTCATGGGGTCTGGACCTCCATTTTAGCCCTCCGCGATGGTTTTTATGATGTTCATATCATTTGTTGTGGCCTAACCCCCACATATTGGGACCTGAGGACCTTTTTAACGTTATCTCGTTTCCTTAGTTGGAACAAGCACACACACACACCTTCGCTCCTGAGTAGAGTTGTTAAAAGTCCACACGTATATAGCATCAAAGGACCCTTTTTATTTCAGAAAGTATGCTTCGGACAGATTCCATCAAGTACTTTTACGGTTTTCAAAGTGACGGCGGATGTGAGACCTCTGGTTGAATAATTCGTGGATAGCATTGGAGAGGTCTAGTGAATTTAAGATCATGAGGAGAATAAAAGTCACGTCACATTTTATTGCCAGATCATAGCCAATTTTTCTGTAGGATGATAAGACTTTTGACGAACGAAGTATAGGAGACTGAATGATATATCAAGGGGAAGCGGGCTATCTGACTCATGTATTCTATGTATGATGTATATGTACCATGTAAATAAATAGACGCCGTACCTGCTACATAATCACCGAATCCTATTGTGGACAAAGTGATGAAGCTGTAATAGATGCCCTCCCCGTATGTCCAGCCATCCATGGCCACGAAGACGGCAGAGGGCATCAGGAAGAAGAGAAGAACACCAATCAGGAGCAGGACGAAGGCCTTGACGGTCTTTCCCAGCCTGGTGGCCGCGCGGCAGCACTTACACACATCTGCAAGAAGTTTCACGGAGTTGTTGAGGCGCTCGGCGATCCCGGCCAGGAGCGTCATGGTCAGAGGGATCCCGATAAAGGCGTAGAAGATACAGAAGGCGCGGCCCCCGCTTGTAGACGGAGATATATGGCCATAACCTGAAAATTAGCACAGCACTGTGAAAGAATTCTCTCACAGACAGAATAAAGCAACGCAAAAAGATCTTTCAAATAAATGTTATTATTGAGTCGAAACATACTATATTACCAGTTCTTAAGCCAAATGTGAAAGTAAGCTGAGCTGACTAAAAGACTTGCCCAAAGTACCGAAAGTTGTAAGCTTATCCCCATTGGCGCACCAATTAACCACTTAAGGCTGGACAACGGCTACTTCATATAACACATGAAGTTGACTTGTCCAGTGCTTTAGAATGGAGCTTCTCAGAAATCTCGGCCCACAGGTGGTTAAAAGTTTCTGTTTCAATGTCAGAAACGGTTCCCTCCCAACACAGCCTACTTTGACATAGGGGTGACTGGGGGTTGTTCTATTTTAGTGACGAAGGGATGGATGGATGGATGGGATGCCTAACAAGTTAAGTTCAACGTTTACACGCCTAAAATTTTGTTTTCTTGTTATATGATTGCATTATTTATTATCTTCAGATTTTGAGTTATACTATGACAATTTAAGAAATAACCTGCAAGAAATAGATATCTTTCTATCTTCTTTTTTTCCTGCAGATGAAAGTGTACAATAATGAAACGTTGTATACAGATAACTGAAATGTTTACTTATGTGTCATGAAATTTATGTTTTCTCTACGAGTGTAACTATGGATCAGTATCCCCTGTTTAAAAGACAAATCACCTACCGATGGTCGTCACCACGGTCCCCGCAAAGAAGATGGACGACGGGTAATCCCACTTGGACGGACTGGTGGCGTTATTGTACGGGCTGATCCCCGACTCCTGTGCCCTGATAATGTGCCGGAGAAAGCTCTCTAGGTCTGCCTGGTTCACGCAGGTATGAGATGCTGTAAATAAAATCATCGTTAAGGGTACAAAGACATTTGCAGCAACGTGCATTAGCTGTTCATACGTTGTGTGTGAGTAAACATAGTCCCCATTTGTCTGTTTACCATGTCCTGCGGTCCAACTCCCAAACAAAAATGAGGAACATGAAAAAAGAAACACAACAGAAACACCGGATGGAAGCTTAAGAAAAACTTTGACACGTGACATTGGAGGTACTGCCCCAGTCAGCGTACACGCTATGTTTATGTTATAATGCGCTACCTGGAATCGCCTGGCAGCACTTAGTGAGCCTCGCTGTTAATATAAATAAATTGTTGCATCTCCACGGGCGCCACCATAATGAGTTACGAGACTACCCATTAAATATTACAAGAGCAATGTTAATATTATTACACCTTGTCTCTACACTAACATAACATTACACAGGAGATTTAAATATCATATGCAAATTGAACAAAACACTGAGTGATGCGTTACTACTTAATGTCAAGACACAAGTGAACAACGGTCCGTGATGTGTTACGGAGGGTATTGCTCCCATGGATGAACGTATGGTAGGCCTACATACATAGGGGTAAAAGGGGTGGTTTCTCAGGCAAAGCGTATGTCAATGTTTGCCAACGGCATCACAAATTTTGAAATTGGTAAAAGTATGTTTATTTTTAGCCCCAGTGACTCGAACATTTCTTTCATAAAAATATAATTATTTAATTTTGAAAAAGAATCTTTTTGTTTGATGTGTTTTTATCTGTTTAGAAAAATGTTTAAGTGATTATCATTTTTCCTGAAGAAATGACATTTTCATCGAAAATGTATAATAAACCAGTTAAAAAGATTGCCTTCCTGAACTGATTAAAAAATGTGGCGAAGATACCTGTTAGCCAAATACTGACTTTGAACAATGTGTTTATATTTTTAATTATCTATAGTGTTAATACATGCTGCATCAATAATCACAAATCAATTATTTAACAATAATCGATTAACATGATCAATGAACATAAATAAATGGTTTACAGCTGAATACGGTATGCTTGTTAACAGATTATTTTACCTTTGACCGAAGGTAAATGTAATTTTTTTGCCGGCGTTATGCCAAAAAAAAAAAAAGGTTTGGCTCCCAGGCACTTTTTTTCAGAAATCAGTTCGCCAGGGCCAATTTTGTTTTTATTTACCTTTTTTGTGTTTCGATAAAAAATGTCATATAATCAGGGTAAAGCATGGTGATAACAGACTTGTTTTGCTAAACAGGTAAAAACACTACATAACAAAGGAAATCTTATCAAATTTGTATTTTTATATAATCCTTAAAGAAATGTCCAAGCGGCTGAAGCTGAAATTGTTAAGATTTTATTGAAAAAAAAATATTGATGCGGTGGGTTAAAATTGACGCGCGCGATACATGAGAACCATACCTTTTATTTTTTTTTGTCTTATGAAAAGGTTGGTACAGTAGGTTCACGTTTAAACAAATGCACATGGTCAAATAAATGGTCAAGACGATATAACGTCAGACTCACAGAGGAAGTTAGCGAGGCGTTCCCTCGTGGCTGTCCTGGTCAAAGTCTCCCGGGCCGACTCCAACCAATGAAAGATGACGCCACCTATCGACACGTACGCAAGGTACGACAACAACATGACGATCATTGCCTTCCACGACATGTTGCTGGATTCCCGATCCTGAAACATACATTAAAAGTTAAAACAAAACTATTAGTGGAAATGGTACAAATGTTTCAATGAATTCCTTACAAAAACACAGACAAGTCATAACTATAGTATGACAATATAAAGGCCAAAAATTAGGCCTACATTCGGTACAAGTTTCAAACAAATCAGATACAATACAACAATTGAAGACTCCACACTCAACTTATTTACTGAAATAATTCAAATTTACTTAATTCTGTTTTCAACAAGGAGTGACATAGGAACAGGAAATGGGTTCGTTAATTTGCTACATCGGTAGATATTCAGAAAATTTAACATTTTGTATGGTTAATAAAATCACGTAGAGGCCTTATGGGCAACTATGGGAAAGAATTGCTTCAAACGCAGGGGCGGATCCAGGATTTAGGTAAAGGAGCGGTTCAACCAAGGAGGACTAATGACAAAATTAAAAAAAGGTCCCCAGGTTCAGAAAAGGAAGGTTCATGCTACAAAAAATGGTCTGAACTGTTAAAAAATGTTGCGGCGGCTAAAAAAAAAAAAAGGGGGGGGGGGGGGTCCGGCCCCCTGCCCCATCTCTCCTCTGGGTCCGTTTCTGCCGAGCATGATTTAAATCCATATGAACAGCTGTTGGAGGCCCCACTCCTCCATTAAGAAATAAAAAAAAACTGTATTTAGCATGTTGCGTTGTTTCTGTCAGAGATGAAAATGTATTAATTCATTAAACCATGACTTTGGAAAATGGCTTTATCTATATTTTTACAGACCCACCCTACTTTATTTGTTAGTATAAATCGATTTTCACACAAAACCGTCTAAAGTGGGCACCCGCCGACTGTCCGGTATAAATTCAAGTTAAGACTGTGGTATTTATGAATTGAATTGGCTTCTTTATTGTGGTAGTGATTATCATTATCAACGCCAGATGATTTGAAAATTTGGATGTGTTACACCCCCTTTCAACATTTGACACCATAATTTTTCTAAATCTTTGATTCCTGGTGATTAAAATGAGCCCGGGTATCGCTTAATTTTTAGGAAGTTACAAGCATTTGACGTTCGATAATCAATCTTAAAAAATGACGATTAAGAACAATGCGGTTATCGGTACAATACCATGATAATCTCTCACGTGACACTTGTTTTACTTTGAATAATAATACCAACATGAATGAATCTCTCATTTATATTCTGCCTGTGAACCTGTTAGCAATAATATCCTCACACAATTTTGATCATTACTTTCCCACATTCTCTTTTTGTATAATTCCTAAAGATTAAACCCCATATCAATACATAACATGTACAGTTTAACCTTTCATTTGTTCTATGTTCTATGTTCGAAAAGTACACTGACATTTTAAAACCATTCCCTCTTAATTGTTCAAGTGTAATAAAATCTTTTATTTAAACTCCTAAATTGATTGTGTGACTGTAAAACATTTCATCTTGACAGTTATTTTAATTAAGCATTATTTCTTAATAAAGTAGGTCTAATATGCTACTGTTCATGTTTAGCAACAGTTAAATATTACTCAAATTTACATATGTTGACGGATTTAACTTGAAGAAAGCATTTGATAGTGTACAGAACATCGAAACTAGGGCATAGCTAAGGAACACATTCCAAATTGATTAAAACACTTTAACCTTTAATGATAGATCCCTGGCACATTAATGTTTATTATTTTGAAAATTTTGTATTAAGCTGTGCTGGCTTTCAGTCATGCTGAGATAAAGCGATTGCCGTTTGTCTGTCGTCCTAATGGCAGTACCTTCCTTTCTGCATTGCCAAGCATGTATAGTAAATAGTTGACCGTTATAACTAATATATGGCTTTACGTGTACAGAATCACCAGAAAATCAAGGACTTCTTGGAATTCTGAAACTTATGTCACTGTGACCTTGTTTCAAAAAGATGATTTCCTAGAAATTATACTTGTGTTGGTAATGAGGGCTGCTGAACAATATTTTGTTTTAAATAATAAGTTATGAATCATCCCCACACATGCTATCTTCTTTACATGTAATTTTCAGGTAATTGGCCCAGTTTATTCTTTAGAACTGTCGTAGAGGTGCAAGATTATAATATAACAGATCAGAATGTCCGCTAATTTATACTTTACATAATGAAACGGTAGTGAGTGTATTATATATAATACAGTTGAGTGAGTGTATAGATTGTCCTGAATGTCGGTAAGTTTATTGATCTTTGATATCTTTTTGGGTACCCCAGTCTTCAACTCTGCAAGACTGGAGGTTCCACCTCCTTTTTTGTCTTCACACATGTCCCGCCTTTTCTTTATTTATTTAGACTTGTCACAGTTTGAACCCAGACAATACACTGGTTTAATTTAAATTGAATGGGGATGCATTGTCTACAAGATTATCCTGGAAACCACATACAAAGTTAAGTTGCTAAATAACCATGTATAAATGCATCAAGTGTATTTTTATATTTATACTTGTATTTTAGGCTGTCAAATCACAGCCATTGCATGATTTTCCTAGTTGTGACTTAATGGCTTGTCCTGAAACTTGGACATACTTATTTGCCATGGACTAATTTGAATTATTTTTCAAACGAATAAGACTGTTGATGAAAGCGTTTGTTTTATATTTTAGACGCATTTTTACTTGAATCCTTTTAGACTGTCAAAACACAGCAGTTGTACCGGTATCTTTGCAGCTGGTTTTGAAATGGTTCTAAAATTTGGGTTGGGTGTTGACCACGGATAGTTTAATCAGCTGAGCAAGACTGATGTGACCACCTACTTATTACTTAGTCTCAGCTATATATTACAACGATTAACAGCAGTTATGTCAGTTTTTACCATTGTGTTCATGGATTGTCTTGGAACTTGGTGTGCTTACTCTCAAGAGATCAGACGGATGACAGTGCCTATATCTTTAGTTAAATTGTTATGCATTTATTTTCTTGTAAGTCGAGAATGAAATGGAACAGCAAATGTTTTCTTATGTCAGCCATGAGTTCATTTATTGCATTGAAACTTGGTATGTCCATTGGACACTGAAGGTTTTAATTATTAGCTCAGCTGACTCAAAATTGTGCCAGTTATAGGAAGACCCATCTTCCGTCTGGAATAAAGGGACTAATTGTTACCAGACTAAAATAACAACATGATGTATTAAGCATTGTTAAAAATTCTAACCATTGCGTACCATTCGGAAACATTATTTATTGACATTATTTGTTAACTAGTGAGTGTCAAGTTCAGCTTGGTCTCCTTGCTAGTGGATATTGTTTATTGGTAAACTAATTAAAAATAGTAAGTAAAATAATTTCTTATGTAACAGTACTACCTGTAGATCTTATAGTTCTTTGATAGTTCCAGGTTAGGTTATCTTACAACAAATTTCCTACATATCGGAGATAAAATGCATATGAAAAATTTCTTTTTCTCCAAACAGCACTTTACCGGAATGATGGAGTGATATTAGAAATTAAAAAAAAAATCCTTACACAATTAAGACCTTTAAAATCATTTATTGAGCGATGGCCCCATAATCAGTTTGACAAAAAGTATGCTTGTTCATTCATTATCAGAAAAAATAGTGATATTTGAAATCTGTTTAATAATCCAGGTTAGGTTAGTAAAACAACAGTTTTCTGATATATAATACTCCCGGTATCATATGAAAACTGAAAAAATTGCTTTTTTCAAATGACACAACGAAGTAATGTTGCAAAGGGGTGCAACGAACTTAAATTTTAAGGCCCCTTCTGATCACTGGCCCCGAACTTGTACCAGAAACTGTTGTCAGCGCGTAGTCTTGTGTCCCCTTGCAAAAATTTATCTAAGTAATCTCCATTTTGTTTATGTAGTATTGATTTTTAAAGTTTATTACACCTTGTGTTTAAATTGCATTTATTTCATGAGGAAATACAAAGGACTTAGTATTATAAAAATATTTCCTTTAAAATGTGGGAACATTTTTTCCCATAAATATCACGAAGATAAACTGTCCCATAAGCTAATGAATGCAAATTAAATGCTGACCTGGTCAGAGGGCGAGAACACTGACTGCGTGACAGTCCCATAGCGTCGTGGATGACGGCTCGCGTAACCACGGCTACTCTCGGGCAATAGTGCTCTCTTACTGGCTGAGTAATTCAGCTGCAGTGCAAATATGAATATTCATTAGATTTCAGTTCTCTGCTCGGGTGCCCACTAATTTCAAGCAATAATTTTTACGCTTGGGGATTGGTTTCAGGTACAATAACCCACACAGTGCATAAACTCTATTGTTACTTTTAGTTTGACCAATTCCTTCATTAGGTATAAGTAAACATGTATAAACAAATACAAATAAGAAACGTTAGCAGGATGTAAATGTCATAGTCCAAAACCAATGCCATAAAACGGTAAGACCGGTCTCGTAAGACTTCGAACGTCACTCTCTTGGTGAAGTGAAGAAGGAATTGACAAGTACCAGGGCAAATAATCTTTTTAACAGAGGTTAATATAAAAATATATAACAACACCAAGGTCACCTGTTCATGAAATATCACTTGTCAGGAATGACCTTTGACCCGGAGGTGATGTCTATTCACACTGCACAAAATGTTTATCTACGTTTGCAGTTCCAGTTATGTTACAAGATTGAGCTGATATCCAACGGGGTATTATATATTTGTTGAGCAAGTGTTAATGGATGAAACTATGGAAATGTGTGTAATCTTTTAACAAAGGTCAAGTATACAAGTGTGGGGATATACGAGCATGTCAAGTTTGGATTAATTTCGGGATATGTGTACTCATATTACCAATATCATTTCGTACGTGCCTATGCCCCCCCCCCCCCAAAAAAAAAAATTCTCAAAACAGTTTCCAGCTGAGCGTAACTATAGCAAAAGTGATATTTTTACCTTTTGTTTATATAAAACCAAAGAAGGAGCGAGAGGAGTGCATGTCTGCGTGTGTTATTTAACATTTCATAGGGCCAGGTATAGTTAGGCTAATATGAATAAGGGCTTGAGTTTCTTTACCAGTGGTGTATAACTTTTTGATTATTCGTGAATTTACATAGAAGTTGAATATCACTTTAATTTGTTTTATTTGTTTAAGATAAGCTGGATGAATTTAGTTTTGTTGTAACAGATTTTTAATCAGATTCCTCGAATTACAGCAAAATAACGGCTGTTGGTCTCTGTAAGATTATATTTAGGTCTTTTCGAGTGTTTATTAAATATTATTTTACTTATTTAATGATTACTGCAACATCAACATGACTCCAATTAGAGAAATTGAAGATCATACTCTGTTATATACCAAATTACTTAGATGCTTATATTCTCAAAACTATAGAGATCTGTGGTCAATTAATGTTGTGTTTTAAATTCCAATTCAAATATTAATGAAGCTTCAAACCTAAACGGTTTTCTTCAATCCCAGTTAAGACCAATTAAATTCAGAATAAACCCTAGGTCTGAAAGTGAAAAAAAATTAACGGTAAAAGCTTTATCAAACAAATTAATTTTACTTAACAGAAGAATGTTACGTAGATATAAAAGCCAGAATACGCGGGAACTGTAATCTTGCATCCCTACAGTCAACAATTTCTGGTGTAATCATACATAGCAAATCAGAAAAGAAACCAAGTCGTGAACATAGATTTCAGAGAGAAAAAATTGGGAAGACTCACAGTGCAGGAACAGGAGTTGGCTGAAATTATTACAGATATGGAAGCTCGCTTGTTTCGGCTTACCATAAAGGATGTTCAGCACTCTGTGTGTTCATTATGAAAAAAACAAAATAGACAATCCGTTAAATAAAGAAAAGCAGATGGCAGATCGCGATTGGCTGATTGGATTCCTGAGACGTTACTCCGATATTTTTATTGGAACTTCCGAGGGGTTTCCATGCAAAGGGCTTTTGGATATAATAAGGATAAGGTAAACTCTTTTTATAAGAAACTACCAGACGTGTTGTTCTCTTAATATCGACAGCACCTGATCTCCGAAGAGAATATCTTTAACTTTGACGAATCAGGATGCACAATTTGTCACAAACCTATTAGACTTGAGCAAAGGGGGGGGGGGGGGATGTTTAGTTCTCTGACTAGTCATGAAAAGGGGAAAACTGTGACTGCAGTCGTTTGTGCGTGCGCTGCTCGATCCTTTGTGCCTCTCATGTTGATTCAAACCAAAACTAATTGGCAAAACACATCCGGGTAGCACTGGTGTTGCAACAGTCAGGATGGATTGATAAGGCACTGTTTGAGACAAGGTTTGACCATTTCTTTAACTCATTCCAGCCAAAACCACGTCAGACAAAGGTATTGCTCATTTTAGATTGGCACACAAGTCACATCAAAAACAGCTGTCATAGACAAAGTTCGTTCCACCAATTTCCTCATCATATTCCTCCCGAATGTCGCCTTATGACATGGAACTTTTTAAGAGTCTTCACTGGTACTATGACTTCGAAGTACATATATGGATGATCAAACATACGGGCCGAGTAGTAACTGAGAGCTCTTTTCCGAAGTCTACAGTAGAGCGACAACGGTGAAAAATTCCGTGTCAATGTTTAAAAAAAATGAAATAACCCCTTTCAGAGAACCCAACCTCACCTGCGCACCCTAAGGATTCCGGGATAGTAGAGAACCTTGCCACCTCAGGCTCTCGACTCTCAGGATGCGGGGACAACAGAGACCACTGCCGTTTTAGAAAATCCAGTCTCACCTATGATGGCACTTGATTCCTGAAAACCAGAGAAACATTCCACTTCAGAGGACCCTATCTCACCTATGAACCTTCAGGGTTCCGGTGGACCAGAGAATCGAAATACAAAGGATTCGACGTCGCATGAGTCAAATAATGATACAGATAGATCATAGTCCATCGGGGATATGATTCCAGTTCTAAAAGCCTTAAGGCAGACATCAGCACGAAAGAAAAATGTATGTCATGCGGAAGTAATTACAAATGCGCCATACGGCAGATTGAAGCTATAAAAAAATAATAGGTCAAAATCTATCCGGACAGTCAACCACGGAACGCAAAAACGTCCAGTAAAGCTCACGTGAGAAAAGCAGGAACAAATAAATTGATTAGAAAGGGGAAAGGTTCCAACAGAGAGGAGCACATATCCCGTAAAGAGGAGCCTCAGCGGCAGGACGTAAATGTTGGAATAAAAAGTTTCCATACTGTCATGAATGCTATCTTGACACGCTGAATGGTGACTACATTCAGTGACAAAAATGCCTCTATGAACACATATATTGAATGTACTGGGGTTGATGACTCACAAACAACCTTTGAATGTGATTTACGTTAAAAGGTATAAATCATTTTACAAACTTCGAAGTTACGGCACTTGCAGAGATGTATGGTTTATTGATAAGTCACTGAATAACGACAAGGTTTATTTTTTAATATGTTTTGTGGAATCGTTGGTGATAATTTATAATTTGTTTATAATATAAAAAAAAAACTTCATATTCTCTCTGTCCCCTCTTACATATGTTGGGGCAATATAAACATATATACGCATATTACACGCGGCCCGAGCTAATATGGGCATAAATGCAAAATATGTTGACGATCTCTTTTCCCAATTAAACTTTTTTTTTGGTTTTTGTCTGTTAAGTTAGAATTTAGATAGATCATAAAGATAAAAAAAAATCCGATGAAAGTTGTTTGATTCCTTATATGTGACGAAAATTCTTAAGTTGCTCATATTACCCCATGTTCCCTAAATGTATTGAGGGGGATGTTTTCTGTATAACCGGGAATCCATTGTTTATCCGTTGTTTATTTTACTTATATCAAAATAATATATAGTCTATATATATATAGTCTCTTATATTATTGCATAATGCCCTCTCCCACATTTATAAACCTGTGCCTGTCTTTCACTTTGAAAGACTTTTGCATGCAGAGGGCAGAGTGACTTGTTTTTGTATTTCGCTTGATTGTAACTTAAACTATCACTGGTACGTGATTAGACGTTTGTCTTCCTCTTCGGATATTTAAATCTGCATCACTTTTTTTAAATTTCATTTTTGATATTCTTTATACCAGTAGATAAATGTATGGCACTATCATCAAATTTTATTTTTACCCTGCACAAGTTCTCTTGATGCGAGGCCCCATCTACTCACATAACAGCCTTTCCAATTATGAGTAGATATTTATTAGCAAGATTTTAAAGATTTCTTTTTCTTTACAGTTGCTGCCATTCCGTTGAATGTTGAGGAAAGTTGATTTGAATGTTCCTATATAAATTTTCAAGATGTTTTATAATTTTATAAAATGTTTAGAAATATACGTATAAACGTCTTTTATACCTAAAATGGCAGGTACAAAATATATAAAACTTCTAAATAGATCGTTTCTGTTAAAAACTCACCCTTCCTGTTGTTCGTTCAAGAACGGGCAGAGCCGCCAGTTGCATAGTGTTGAAATAAACAGGAAAAGCGATGGCACGTAGACCAAACCGTATCCCCAAGCAGCACGTGGACATTAAAGAGTTACCAAGCAACAGGCGAAGTGCCGTGTGCAGGTCTATGAAGATTATAATGTATATTAAAATAACGACTCACCTATGATCTGGAGTCATCACGGGAACCAGCGTAGCACTATGGAAGCACGTGATTGCAACGGAAATGGTAGAATGCATGACTACTGTTAGTATAACTATGTGCCTTTTAAAAATAGACCGGCAACAAGGGCCTGAGGATACCTGGTGACAGTGGTTTAGCATATCGCAAGATCATTACCCAAGGGGCAATCCTTCCTGCTAGTTATATAAATGCTTCCCGTCATCAGCTGAATTTACCAAATCCCATCAGTGACGACATTTGTAACTTTCCTTGTCTTCTGGATATTAGATCTCGTTGTTCTACCCAGCCCTATACTCAGAATATTCCTTCGAAGAAGATATAAAATTACACTCTAAATATTTTTAATAGGAATGTGTCACCTTGTTGTCCCATTCTTACCGACTCATTCAGAAGCCTTGTGTACTCGGCTTCCCCAAGGTGAGGTGTTCTCAACAGGGTAGGGCTTCGTCAGGTTACATCTCATCCATAAACGGTATCTACCAAATATCCTTTAATTTTACATTAAAAACAATCTTATGTTTACCAAATGGGAAAATGATGTGGTTTTCTCCAGTTTTTTTTCCGGATTAACATTCTTTGATTTAATTCTTTATCGAACTGTACGTAAGATTAATCAAGTCGTTGAAAGCGAAATTTAAGGAATGTATGGAGAAAATGACAAGAGCAGATCTTGCAATCACTCAAAGTGCCAACTTCTTTTGAATAACATATTCAAAATCCATAATCCGCTTGAGGAAAAATATTGCAGAACGGTTTTGAATGTTTGAACGTAAAATAGCATAGAAAAACCCGTATTTCATGGCACATGAAGCGAATTTTTACCCATTTTTGCATCATATTGATATACGTCCTTAATGGGGGAATGCACTTATGCTTTGGCATACTTATGGTGATATTAACATAAGTTATGTGTTTAATATATTTTTCTGCGATATCTCATGAATATATATTCATCTACTGTTATATCCGTGAGAAAAAAACTGCTTTGGAATGGAACTTGAGTTGTATAGTTATACAAACATGTCAAGTTGTATCACATATGTTTACTACTACGTAGACTCGTGCTACATGTTCACTGTCTTATGGCTGTGCTATAAATATAATGATAATTACCCCATGAGCAATACAGCCACGTACATTTAGTTATATCTTCTCCAGTAATCTCTTATCAACTTTTCTCCTTCTTAAAGATAAATAAATGAAAATAACTAAATAAAAACATACCGGGAATATTTAAATCTATTAAGGACATTTTTATATGGACATCTGATATTTAAAAAAATTTTTGCCCACTTTTTAAATGATTTAATCCGGCCATTGTTAAGAAGGATAAATTTCCAAAATGCTGAGCATGAATCATGAACAACTTTACAATACATCTGCATGTTATAAAAATGGCAAAGGAAAACAATTAAATTGCGTGACAGTGCGAAACGGTATTTCACTCATAAGTAAGTTGGTATGATATACACCAGCTTTGACTATGGGTAATTCGGCAATGGATCACATATGATCTTTAAACATTGAGTTAATAAATGTTATGCACTAAATTTACCATACACCCCTCACGCAGCGGTCATACTATGCAAACGTTGAAGCTCTCCTTCGTTATAACCGCTGTTTTGTTAAGCATGTTTTCATGTGTCAACATAAGGGCTGGCACAGGGCCAAGAATCAGATCAACGCTTGGTTATAAACTCGTAGTTGGATGCACAATGAGATACCACGATCTCATGGGTCTGATTACAATTGTTTGTCCGATGCGAGCCCCAGTGGTAAGACCCGGAGAATCAGCGGTTAAAACGAAAAGGATCTGGAACAACTGCATTGTGTAACCATAGAGTGTAAAATTTCCATTATTTACCCATTAAATCTGAAGAAAAGGTGTCGTGACCTGCTGGTCAAGGATTTTGGTTCAGTTTTTTTCAGTTCGAGGTATACAAGAAAATTACAAGAACATTCTAAATACATTAAAATTTAGTGAAAAATTATACATTTAAAATGCCAAAAAAAATCGACATAAAAATGATATTGCAGCTCCTTCAAATTTCCGATGGATTTAACAGATTGATTTTATATTTATTCCATAACCTGTTGGGTTTAACAGAGAAGGCCTAAGAAGTTTGAACTTTTTAACTTTAGCGAATTTCATGTTATTCTTAAAGAAGCTGACACCAGCTCCAGCTATTTACAGTTTTCTCCCATGCCCGGCATCTCAATGACCTGACTAATAATAAAGGCTCAACTTGATGGGAGACCGGGGGCTTGTCCCGCAGAACCATATTTTAACACCTACCTTCTCTACCCAATGGAATTTATTTCATCAAGCAAAAGGACATCTTGTTACATGAAGCTACGATGGAAGACACACAAGTGTATTAAATGCTATCTCGTGCACACGTGATAATCACAGTTGTGGCATTTAACAGCTCTCCTTATTAGTCCATGTAGATTCCATCTAGATTGCTAAACTGTCTGATATTCTAAATAGGTTCTAAATAAGTTCATGGGTTTAGTAGCAGAACCACTGCCATGCCAAGCACAAAATGTTTTATTCCGTCCGTTCATTCAAAGTATTAGCTTTGATGATTTTTATCAACACAAAGGGATTTTCGTATTTTCTAATGATAAGACTATATTTAATGAATATCTAAATAACCTTGTCTGTATATTTTTGTGTAATCTGTTCTTGTAGCGCCGAAGATCATTGTTCGTTCACTTGTATCGCACTAGTAGCATGGTATGACATTCAGCAAGAGGCAAACGTACTGCTATTACTGGACCCATGTCCGCTATTAAGTCTGTGATATATGAGGAATCTTATATCTATAGATACAGGAGGAGTATTGGTAGCCAGCGGCGATCATATAGTAACGTCTGAGTCATGGGACTTATCCCGTGGCATTATAGGGCTCAGTAATAACAATAATAAGGTTCGGATAGGAATTACAATGCGCTCTACTTGGTAATACTACAGGCATGTTGAACAGGGATTTAATTACAACATTCTATTTTTAGGAAACCAAGCACCCTTTTATTCTGCCATAATTAATCGCAACTGTCACCGACCAGACTTGCTGAAACTGCGCAGATCCAATCTTTTCGGTCCAGACAATACATGCAATACAATGTTTTTGTTTGTTACCCTTGTAATTTGATGTTAATCAAAGTTAAAAAATCACCTTATTATACAAAGCTACCATACTATAACATCAAAGGATTATAGACT
The DNA here is from genome assembly GCA_026874595.1 of Sipunculus nudus. Taxonomy (NCBI): domain Eukaryota; kingdom Metazoa; phylum Annelida; class Sipuncula; order Golfingiida; family Sipunculidae; genus Sipunculus; species Sipunculus nudus. The sequence continues at coordinate 26,989,670 of CM049315.1, forward strand.
TGACCCGGGAATGGTTTTAAATTAAAAACGAAGGTACATAAAATACCTGACGCATGCGCACATAGAGCGGGCGGGACCTGATTCATTAAAGTCAGAGACTAACAGCATTGTTCCGGTCAACTGTTTCTGTGCTGAGGACCCTTCCTCTGGTAATACAAGTCATATGCGTAAGCTCTTAAGAATAGACCCAGGGTGACCGTGGGGGAAAGGGGTGAGAGAATAACAAGATTCCTACTCTTTTCCGGTCCTCTCTCGTTCTCAAGAAGCCACTGCATTGAGTCATGGGAAATGCGCTTATTGTTTACATTTTTTTTCCACGTGTGTCTGCTTAATAACTACAGAAGAGTATCAATTAAACAAGCGGCTTTGGCTTGCAATCATCTTTCAACCCTCATGACGTATCACGGTAACAAATAAACTACTTAGGTGTATGACCTCATTTGCACCTATCAACCCGTTCCATGCCGATGGCGTCATTAGGGGGCAATAATAATCCTTAGCGATTATAAAAATAACATTGTTTACTCAAGCTGCTAGATTTATCCGAAACCTTTAATTATAATATAAAATGCTTGGTTTAAACATCTTGTTGCTCGGGTAACAACAAAAGTTATGTTTATGACGATAATTGTTCCTGTTAACGCAGGTGTCATTACAACTAAAAATATCTACATGGTCTTGCCATGGTAATGTTCTTATTTATACTGCATAATCATTTTTTCATCTCTTTTGTCTGGTGAATGTGTGCTATATTTTATAATATTACCAAATATGTACATTATTTTCTGTAAACAGAATAAACAATACAAGCCACATTAATATTATCCCTGCATAAAGGAAATACAATGTGATATGGTGTCTTTTGCGATTACGTAAATATATTATTATTAATAACAATGGTTTATTAATGTAGTTTTAGTTATTTTGCTTCACAACAGCAACACGAGATATTGAAATTCTTTAAATGCTTGCCACACTCAAGTCCAAACAATGGAATTAACAAATTTAAGAGGTTTCCGAAAGTACAGGAAACGAAGAAAAATACTTAATTGGTTGGTTAAGCATGCGGGATATAAAAGTATTATTTTTATGCATGAAGTACACTGTACTGGAGTGGTTATAAATACGTGGAGGACACAACGGAGAGGCGAATGTTACTTTTCACGCTGTACAAGCAAGAGTTGAGGTGTTGCTACATTTAAGGAAAGGAATAAGAAATTGATGTTATAGAAACTGTCAAGGATAGACACGGCAGATATTTAATTATGCCATGTACTGTATAAGGTGAAACTATATTGTTTGTCAATACATATGCCAAAAAACTGAAAAAAAACAAATTGATTTTTTTTTTCTGCAAAGTTGAAAATGTTATAAACGATTATGTTCTGGAAAAAAAGATCCTATACAAATAATCTGGGGTGGTGATTTTAATTGCTCCTTATCTGAAAATGATACTGATAATTATAAATCAAAGCTCAAAGTATAAGATCGATAGATAAAATATAATTTATTATGGAGAAATTTTATTTACTTCATATATTGAGAGTCAGAAATCCTTATAAACAGCTCTTTACCTGGCGAACATTAAATCCATTAATTCAGGGAAGATTAGATTATTTTCTCATTTCGTAAGAAAAACAGTCTTCCGTAAATATTGTTGATATAAAAACAGCAGTGGACACAGACCATTCGGCAATCAGGTTGAAATTTAATCATCAAAATTGTTCCAGAGTTGGTCCGTCTTATTGGAAATTTAACACTTCATTATTGTATGATGAGGAATATATAAACAGGATCAAACAGCTTATTGATGAAGATAAGATGAAGATAGAAAAAGATTCCGCCTTAAAATATATAAATGCACAAGAGAGATGCGAATATATGAAGTTTAATGTTAGGGAAATTTCAATAAAATATTCAATAGATAAGGCATAACGATCCAAAAAATTATTGAAAGACTTGGAAAATCGTGTAACAGAAAACTGTTTAGATAGTTTACAGACGGAAGAATATAGAATTACAAAAAAAAAACTTGAAGAATGTTATGAAATATAACAGAAGGAATTATAATTAGATCTCGAGCACAGTGGTATGGATATGGAGCGAAATGTAACAAATAATTTTTCTTAATTTGGAGAAAAGAAATAAAACTCTATAAGAAATCAACTTCTCGAGAATAGAAAAGAAACCACAAAACAGACAAAAATTTTAAATGCAACAAAAAATTTTATAAAACAAATATGGAGAAAAAGCTTGGGTATCCGAAAACGAATGTGATCAAATATTGCAAAATATTACCTTAAACTGAATATCAGAGGATGAGAGAGAGCGATGGAGCGAACCAATATCACTGCAATAAATTAAAAAGGCGTTGAAAGTAATGCCAAAAATAAAAAGATTCCAGGTAATGATGGGTTGCCAGACAGCCGAGATTTATGTAACATTTTTTTATAAAGTTGGACATCTTTTATTGAACTGTATAAATGACAATAACGTGAAAGGTCATATGTCATGGCCCCAAGGTTTTTCTGTTTACGTTTGAAAGGTATACTTCACTTTAGTTGAATCGTCAGAAATCTGAAGTTGCATGGATAGGTTAGAATAGAAATCTAAATGGTTTGACTGAGGTTAGATCAATATTACAGTCTCAAAAACAACTCAGGGGTCGTTCTTCTAGCTTTACTATGAGTTTCCGCATTTTCTTGCCGGGTAATGCTTGGTAAGTATAAAGATCAAAGTTGACAAAGGTCAATGCTTGTCTGTTTATTTGTTTGCGGTATAAATACATTGGGGGGGGGGGCAGAGTAAGCAAGGGCCATTTAAATCAGAGTTAATAATGATTTTAAGAACCTTTGATGTACTCGGTCGTTACGATGTTCACAATTATACCCCAAGCATTCTATATTAATGTGAAAGATGGCCGTGTGGATCATGGAACATTAACAGTTGTTTAAACTTTGGTTCTGATTTGAAATTGATCCATGCGTTGGTGGAAGTACACGCTCTCTGGTTACTTTCTTGTTTTTTTATGGAATTATGAATGTCATTTTTTTAAATGGTTTGCAGGATTACCGCGTTTATACATAAATATATATATATGGTTAATTTTTACCCCTGTGGTTAAAAATGTCTTTATTCAGATGGCAAGGGGGTGCTTTCACGGTTCACTGGGTCTCGCCATGTGGTCACCGGGCACGTGTCCAAGGGCGCATTTTTAGGTGTGACTGTCACAGCGAACGCACGCTTCTTATTTTCTGCACGTTTTGTCCAGCATTTTTACAGCATTCTAAAACATTTACGGGTCTACTTCAAGATGAGTAAAAAAGAGAGTATAAGCCCCGTGAAAGAGGTAAATAGTGGTTCAACAGACGAGGATACAAATTTATTCGAATTCGCAAAATGGGTCAGCAAACGTGGCTTAAATAAAAAGACTACGACCATCTTGCGAAAGGAGGACCTCACTACTGCGCACACTATCGCTTTACTCGGAGAAGACGATGTTTCTGACCTTGTTCTAACCCTAGGACAGCGCAAATTATTGCTAGCGGCAACTGAAGACTTGAAATCTGGTGACTCGAGGCAACCTTCGAAACCGATCATTGACAAGGAGCCACAGGTGACTATTAATGATATTAGGCGGCAAGCGGAACAACTTCATTCCGCAGATAGGACCTTTGATGAACGTTTTACCCCCTGGACTTGTGAAAAAGCACAGGAAATACCTACTAAACAAGGCGAATCGGCCCGAGTATAGAATCCGGTCTTCATTTCCAAGACTGGTCTAAACTTACTGGACCTTCTAATATTAGTTGTAATCAACATAAGCCATGACATGCCTGATGATATGACATTGACTTGCCTCTTACTTTTCCATTACATGAATCCTAAACATCCTTACGTCCGTCCGTATACACCCATAACCTCGTCCATGTAGACCGGATTCTATACTCGCTCCGGGGAATCAATGTTGCATAGTAGTAGTGAGATTATTGACCCATTAGACCCTCGTTCAGTGCTCACAATCAAAGCTACAAAAAGAAAGGCCTTAAATATATCACAATTCTTGTCTGAGCGTACAAAAAAGCATTGTCTGGCTCGGAGAATGAGGGTTGTCACGAATGAGGACAGTTATCTTGTTGGCAGAGGGGACGATGATCACCCTTACAGCGGTATATCTATAGAGGAGTGGTCAGCAGCAAATTGTAGACTAATGTCCCACCTTATTCATAGTGGAGAACTGGAAATAGATGAAATTGACTATTATGTCGCATATACTACTCAGGTGTATGATCTTGCTTCTCGCTATAGCTTGGAAAACTTACTTGATCTTGATTGTTATAGTATAGGGAGCGCAAGGCAGAGAACGGCTTTAAATGGGACACTCTGACTGCGAATATGGAACTTCAGCTCCTTGATATCAACAGCCGGCCGACCACGCAGCGCAGGTTAGGTAACGTCAACATGAGGGGTGGCGAACACAAAAGGTCAGTACCAGAATTTAAACTTTTTAAAGCTCGCAATGGCAAGTGTACTTTCGGTGATAGTTGTAAATATCGCCACGTATTCGATACAAGTAAGTCTGACCAGCAACAAGCGCAGTATCAACCAAAAAACGATACGTTAACTCAGAGGGATCACTTTGCCTAGATTCGTGGGTACGATTATTACCAAATGATGACCCGGATAGGGATTATATCGTGGATGGGATAGCGAACGGATTTCGAATTACAAACAATAAACCATTCTTCGCCGGTAACGACTGACAATTACAAATCTGCTACTGCACCTTATGTTAAAGAAAATGTTGAAGCTCAGATTCAAGAAGAATTAGCCAATGGTCATTATAGCATCGTTTTTGAACCGCCGACTATCATCTCTGCTTTGGGTGCAGTGACTAAGAAGGATAAGTATGCTTCGTTATCCGGCAATATTAAACAAGTGACCCATCGGTCATGACGCTCAGCTGACTGGGAAGAGATTTGCAAAAGGAAATTTTATCATCTGAATGGTAGTATATACCCATTCAACTGAAGCATCAAACAGATTAACCAACAGGCTGTGATTGTGTCTGTATTAATTTATCTAAAAAATAGGAAAAAAAGAAAAAAAATACAGGTGGCTCCACCAGTCTGCAGAAACTAATAAAAACACTTAATGTTCAATATCCATGCAAAGAAGCATGGTAGTCTCTGGATTAGTTGTTCAGATATTTCAGCTTTCGTATCAATTTTTCCATTATTCTGAGGGATACTTTGCAGTCCTATAGCTTGGAGGATATGGGTAACAGAGACCTAATTTCAGGTTTCCACAGACACTTTTCATGGGCCTCCTTGCATGACAAGAATGAAGATTCTAGGTCCAGTTGTTACAATTTGTACCCCGTTGACAGATAACCACATCTTTAAAGGTCTCAAAAATAAAGAAAAAAATTGGTAAAAATTTGGAAAAAAAATAGAGGTGGCGCACCCAGTCTGCTGAAATTGATGGAACATGTCATGATCAAAATGTATGCCAAAAATCATGAGCATCAGTGTTGTTGTTATTGAGATACTGGAGTTTTTGTATCAATTTTTCATTATTCTGGGGGGGGGGGGGGGGTACTTTTGGAGCCATACAACTTAATGGATATGGGTAACGGAGACCTAATTTCAGGTTTCCATGGAGATTTTTCATGGGTCTCCCTGTGTGTAAAGAATGAAGATTCTAGGTCCAGTTGTTATGATATGTGCCCTGTTAACAGATGTTCATATCTTAAAAGGTCTAAAAAATTAAGAAAAAAATTCGTAAAAAATGGAAAAATACAGGTGGCGCCACCAGTCTGCAAACTGATGAAGCATCTCATGATCAATATGCATGCCAAAAATCATGACCATCAGTGATGTAGTTAATGATATACTGAAGTTTTTGTATGAAATTTTTCACTATTCTGGGGGGGGGGTACTTTGGGGCCCCATAGCTAAAAGGATATGGGTAACAGAGACCTAATTTCTGGTTTCCATGGAGACTTTTCATAGGTCTCTTAGAATATCAAGAATGAAGATTCTAAATCCAGTCTTTACGATTTGTGCCCTGTTAACAGAGGTCCACATTTTTAAAAGTCTCAAAAATAGAGAAAAAATCGTAAAAAATCGAAAAATACAGGTGGCGCCACCAGTCTGCAGGACTTGATGGAACACTCCATGATCAATATGTATGCCAAAAATCATGAACATCAGTGATGTAGTTAATGAGATATTGAAGTTTTTGTATGAAATTTTTTAATATTCTGGGGGGTACTTTTGGGCCCGATAGCTCACAGGATATGGGTAACAGAGACCTAATTTCTGGTTTCCAAGAATATTTTTCATGGACCTTTCAGAAAGTCAAGTTACAAGATTCTAGGTCCAACGGTTACGATTTGTGCCTGGTTAACGGACAGACAGACGGACAGACAGACAGACAGACAACAGACAAAGAGTGATCGCTATAGCTCAGCATGACTGAAAGTCAGCTGAGCTAAAAAATACAGGTGGCGCCACCAGAATGCAGAAACTGATGAAATATTTCATGATCAATATCCATGCAAAGAATCATGGTGATCAATATAATAATTGTTCAGATACTTGAGCTTTTGTATCAAAGTTTCCATTATTCCAGGGGGTACTTCGGAGCCCCATAGCTCAGAGGTTATGGGTAACAGAGACCTAATTTCAAGTGTTTAAGGAGACTTTTCATGGGCCTCTCAGCATGTCAAGAGAGAAGATTCTAGGTCCAGTCATTACAATTTGTGCCCTGTTAACAGATGACCACATCTCAAGAGGTCTCAAAAATAAAGAAAAAAATTCGTAAAAATCGAAAAAATATAGGTGGCGCCACCAGACTGCAGAAACTGATAAAACATTCCATGATCAATATCCATGCACAGAATCATGGTGATCAATGCAATAGTTGTTCAGATACTTGAGCTTTTGTATCAAATTTTCCATTTTTCTGGGGGGTACTTCGGAGCCCCATAGCTCAGAGGTTATGGGTAACAGAGACCTAATTTCAGGTTTCCAAGGAGATTTTTCATGGTACTCCCTGGATGTCAAGTTCGAAGATTCCAGGTCCAGTGGTTACGATTTGTGCCTGGTTAATGGACAGACGGACAGACAGACGGACAGACAGACAGACAGACAGACAGACGGACGACGGACAAAGAGTGATCGCCATAGCTCAGATGACTTTCAGTCAGCTGAGCTAAAAACAGATACGAATTAAACATGACTGTAGTCGTCCGACGGGAGAAGCATTAAATGATTACGCTTTCAGGGATAGGCCTACATTTAAATATAAGTCCGTTCAGGATGCTATTGACTTAATTAAGCCGAATAGCTATATGGCTAAGGTGGATTTGTCAAACGCATATAGAGTGGTTAAAACAATCCCTGTGAATACAAAGATACTGGTATTAAGTGGCAGTTTACAGGTACTAGTAAACCAGTTTTTCTCGTTGATCGTCGGCTTCCGTTTCGCGCTCGGAAATCTCCGTTCATCATTAATACATTATCCCAGGCTGTCCGGCGCATCATGAAAGCCAGAGGTTTCGAGAATATTGTATCTTATTTGGATGATTTTATCTGCGTATAAAAATCATATGAGGCATGCAAAGAAACAATGTGTGAATTAATGTATATTTTGCGTCAGCTTGGGTTCAGAATTAACTATAAGAAAGTCGAAGGGCCCGTACAATTATTGACTTTTCTTGGTATTCAGCTTGACAGCTGTAATATGACAATTTCACTTCCTATAATTAAAAAATTAAAGAACTACAAGAGACACGTTTACGGTACAATATAAAACAAAAGAATACTAAGAAAGACTTGATGCGCCTAGCCGGACACCTGAACTGGGCAACGCAATGTGTATACGGTGGCCGTTTCCATTTGCGGCGTAATTTGGATAAAATTAGTACTTTAAATGAACCATGGCATAGGACTCGAGTAACGTTAGATATGAAAAAGGATATTGCATGGTGGCTAAGTTTTACGGAGTATTGTAACGGCAGATCCCCTAAATGGTGGATAACCGCCCAGCTGCGCCGGTATGTATTGACGCATGTACGGAGGCTGCCGGAGCGTACTTCAGGGGCGAATGTCTCTATACCCGCTGGGCTGAGACTATGCCATATGGAACTGCTTGCGCTGGAACCGGCAGTGCTTCAGTGGGCTCCTTATTGGACAACAAAAAGGTATTTGTACATTGTGATAATATGGCAACAATTTCTATAATTAACAAAGGATCTTGCAAAAACGCTATAGTCAAGGAATCCCTCCTAAAAATTTTCTGGTATTCAGCAGTTTATAACTTTCGGCTCCACGCCGATTATTATCCAGGAGTGTACAACAGGATCGACGATACCGTATCGAGGTTGCACGAACCTTCTGCCTACGCATGTTTACATAAAATATAGCCCGATTTAATTGGACTCAATATTAATAAGCCCTGTCATATTTTTAGTCCGATAGCCATACAATGAGAGTTTCTACGATATAAGCCTGAGACTACACACCATCAAATGCCCTTGTAACCAGTGTTAACATGTGTTTATTACCCCGTGCCAGCGCGTCAATCTTCAGAGCTGGGCCCGTTGAAACAAAATGTAACCAAATTTTAGCTGTCTATCAGTCTGGTCAGCGGGGCTCCCAGTGAGGTCTTCAAGTGCGCCGATTCGACTATTCATATCTGTCCCTACCAAACTCGCTGACATGCCTCTGGTAAAAAGGTCCTGTTCAGGCTGTACTCAACGCGTGTGCGATAACAAGGGGTGCGTCACAGTCCGCTCATGCGTTCTTGTCAACCGGACAAAGCGGTGCTCTCGAGTCTTTGTCTCCAGCATACTTCGTAGAGAGGATTCGGGAGATTTTGTCAGCGGTCGGGTACGATGCTGGTTCGTATGCGGCTCACAGCTTCAGACGTGGAGGAAGTTCTTGGGCTTATTCCGTAGGCGTGCCAGTGGATACTATCAGGATGATCGGCGATTGGAAGTCGCAAGCATAATTGGCTTACCTTGACTTTTCTAAACCTCTTGTTGTAAGTGCAATTATTACAATGGCAAATAACCTATAATCATATAATATATAATTTGGTGGAATTTGCCGAAAAATGTAACATTTGTGTCACATTTTAGTAGTGTGAAGCGCGATATACATTTTAATTGCACTGCATTGTTTTATTACTATCTGTATACTTGTGTACTTGCTTACTATGACGACGCGCATTTTACATTGTGAACTTTTTAGACAGTAAAGTTCTCCTTTACCAACACCTGTGAGTTTGTTGTCTGGGTAAGGTTAATTTCAACCTCTGTGGTTTAAATTGTCTTTATTCAGATGGCAAGGGGGCGCTTTCACGGTTCACTGAGTCTCGCAAGGTGGTCACCGGGCACGTGTCCAAGGGCGCATTTTTAGTTGTGACTGTCACAGCGAACGCACGCTTCTTATTTTACCCTTCAGCCCACCCACCCTTCAGTTAGATGGGCAAGGGAATATTGGTTTCATCGGGACTCGCTAAAACTTGCATAACAACATGACCGAAAAATGTAACATTTGTGTCACAATTTAGTAGTGTGAAGCGCGATATACATTTTATTTGCACTGCATTGTTTTATTTTTATCTGTATACTTGGGTACTTGCTTACTATGACGACGCGCATTTTACATTGTGAACTTTTTAGACAGTAAAGTTCTCCATTACCCCGAACTGTGAGTCTGTTGTCTGGATAAATATAAATTTATATATCTATATGTGCACATATTATTTATTTTCCAGAATCGGGAGCAAAAACGATGTTAATAACGGTTAGACCGAACAAGCCCCATAGGGGCTGAGGGGGGTCCTGTGTGCAATCGTATGTCCCCTAATTTTGACTTCTGATCCAGGTAGGACACCTTTAGCGGAGTAAAGAAAACTTGGGTAGACATCCTAGATCGGGGGCAGAAAGGGTGAAATTCAAGATGGCGTCCCAAGATGGCCGCCGAACCATTGAATCATACATAACTAGAAAAGTAATTGGGGTAGGAGATTGATTTTTGTGTCTTTGCCCATGTTTTTTAGGGTCAAGGAATCTATTGAAACCATTTCCAGGACAATACCGTATTTGGTTTCGGTGATATTCAATATGGCTGCCAATATGGCCGCTGTACCATAAAATCATACATAACTCCAAAAGTAACTGAGGTAGGGGAATGATTTTGGTGTCATTGCCTATATGTTTTCAGGGTCAAGGAATCTATTGAAAACATTTCCAAGACAGTACCGTATTTGGTTACCATGATATATTTAATATGGCTGCCAATATGGCCGCTGTACCATTGAATCGCACATGACAAGCCAAGGAATCAAGGTAGGGGGTTGATTTTGGTATTATCGTCTATGTTTTTCAGGGCCCAGGAGTCTATTTAAATTATCTTCAAGACTATACTGTTTTTTTATTCTGGGGATGTTTAATATGGCTGTTAATATGGCCATTGTACATTTGAACATGTATGACACTCCATGGAATAGAGGTAGGGGTTTGATTTTGGTATCTACTGAAACCAAGTCCAAGACAATACCGTATTTGGTTATGGTGATATTCAATATGGCTGCAAATATGGCTTTTTAACAGTTGAGTCATGTCTGACAAGCCAAGGAATTAAGGTTGGGGATTCAGTTTGGTATCTTTGCCTATGTTTTCAATGTCTGGGATTTTTTTTCAAGAAAATTGTTTTTTTTTTTTTTTGTTTTGTTGTTAGTTAACATTAGCTGCCAATATAAGTTTCTCTGATAACTGCTAAAATTCATGTACATCTAACATATTGTGTGCCTAAATCATGTTCTTTCACAAGCCTTGGAGAACAAAGGACCCATTGACTGCATTGTTTTTATGTCCAAGGAGACATTACAATGACCTCCCTTTAGTTAAGACATTTTTTTATATCAAACATTTAAGACTGATGCCCTGTCTGACTTTCTGGGTGCTCAGAATTAGATGTGCTGCTTGTAGCTCATATAATATAGATTATCATGACCCAGTTTCAAATGTTGATGGAGATTTAGGGTGGACCTAAAATTTTATGTGAGAAGATTCTAGGTCAAACTGTAATGTTTTGTACCAATCTGACTTTCAGCGTTAAATTCGTGTTTTTCCTTTAGCTCACAGCATTAAGATTACAGTGATCTAGTTTTGGGATTCGACAAAAACTTTCCAAAGACCTCTTTGGATGTTTTATTAGAATGCTCTAAGAACCTTATTTCTGGTTTCAAAGGAGATTTGCCCAGAACGTCTCTGAATGTGAGGCTAAAATATTCTAGGGTTTACGGACACCGTTTGAACCCAGTCAGACTGTCTGGGTGTTCAAGATCATCTTTTAGCCCTGTAGCTTGCAGAATATATGTCACGATGAATTAACTTTAGATTTCCTTGAAGATGTTTCCAGAAGCTCCTATGTCGCGTTAGAGGATTCTGGGCCTATTAGATACTATAAGTGCCAATCTGACTTTCAGGGTGCACAAATCTTTATTTTTTTTTTGTTCCTATAGCCGGTAGAATATAAATCACAGTGACCTTATTTCTTGTTTTTAAGGATATTTACCTAGGCAAATGACGTACAGTCTGCTGAGCTAAAAGAACAACAAACATGAAAAAATGACAGAACTTGAGACAAATCCAGAGCAAAAGATGTTCTGCCAGTGGAACAATCGCATATGCCAACAGGCTGTGTTGTTGGTGTCATGACATAAATAATAAAAATCACTGTTACCTCCTTTAGGGAACTATTTAAACAGTTCCTGGGCTTGGTGCTCGGATATGTGTCAAATTGCACAACGTATAGGTTTCATTTTTTACTTTATATTAAGGTATCTGTGAAAGACAAAGGCGCACATTGAAAACTCTTGTTCTTGTTAGCAATAATTCTCTGGACACCAAACAGCTAGGGGATCTGGACAGTTTCTCTCCATCATCAAATAATAAAATTAAACTCGAAGCTTTCCTCAGAAAGTGTTCTGTGAAACATTTTTTTTTTACTCAGAAAGACCTGAGTGTACACTTGAATAGTTCAGGTTGGTTAATATTTCCCTTAAGACACAGTCGGTCAGAAAATGGATCGCTTACACATCATTCTGAATTAGTCTCTGATCATGAAGGGGCGGATGTCCCAATCATCCCTCTTGTCCTCTTTAGGGGTAAGAAATAAGCTGAAACAGATCGTTATCATCGCTGGTAAAACAGATGTGACTGTACTTGTATTGTGCTTTTCACATCTGTTTGTGTCAAGTGGACTTAATGAACTGTGGCTCAGAGGGAGAACTGGAGACAAAAACGAGGTATATTCCAATTCATGATCCGACAGAAGAGTCGGCCAGCTTATATTTATGTTCTTCCAGCCATTCATGTCTTGACTGGAAATGGCGTTACTATGCAAATTGAGACCACTGTACCAAAGCAACAACAATAAAGCAATTGTCTCCAATATCCTTTCCAGGGTTTCCGCCAGGAGGGTAAATGGGTAAAATTACGTACCCAAATAAAATGCTAGGGTAAAGATACGTACCCAAAAAATGGTCCCCAAATAACCTTTTTGTATAAAGCAATATTTAACATAATGAAGGAAAAAAACTCAGTCAATGAACTTTTTTATCTGAAGTATATTCTTAAATATAAACCGCTGCTGATAGTTGTACTATAGCGTCTGTATCACTTACGTGTCACGGCTCACGCGGTAGCCTAGTCCTGACTCTAAAATGAGTGAGTCGGCCGTTGTATGCATGACTGTAGCGTGTGTATAAGGAATATCAACTCCTGACCACGACAGGTCCTGAAAAACGCACTGTGTGTAAACCTTAAATATCTACAGGTCCCATGACTAGCGGCAGTCCTGGTACGATTCAGTCAAATTCAAGATTAAATTCAGGGTTTCTGTAAACGGACGTTTCTCCCTGATCGATCGAAGGTGTTTATTTCCCCCCTGCCTCCTCTGAACCTTGGGAGAAAAAGTGTTGGTTTACCCAGATTATTCCCAAGTTTATCATGTCAGATATGAATGTACCAAGTTGGTGAGAGTTGCGTTTCTGCCAATAGTTCCACCTCATTACGTGTCATTTAGCCTATGGCTTCCGCGGGGGCAGCCCTGGTACGACTTTCTCAAGTTCAAGATAAAATTTGAACGACTTCAAGAACGAAACAAAGGGGAGAAGAGTCCGTAAAATAGAGAAAAATGTATATGCGTTTTTGTTTTCATGGTTTCTCGTCAGATATTTTGAAAAAGGTAATTGGAAAACCGTGTCAATGTACACAATATCGTGATATTGCAAGTCGGCTGACAGCCACCCCGCAATATTAATTATAATTACATCATTGTTATCACGCGAGAGGTGTCAATCGCATAATACCAAAGTATAAGTGAAGAATATAAGGGTCATACACATCAAGAGCAGAGAATAAGCTTCCGTTTTGGAGGGTGTGACGTGTTGCGCAACTTGCAGTTAAACCACGAGATTCTGTTTCATACACCTGTGGACATCGTCGGCCTCCATCCCTGACAAATCGGCCATCCCACGTGAACTTACCGACACAGTTCTGAATATTGAAAATGAATGTGAGAGGGTGCAGAAAAACAAGTTCTGACGATCTCTGTTTAGATTTCTTATTGGTATAAGCAATGTTTTATACACCGTACGCGATTTTAAATTGTTTTCATTTTATGAGTATGGCATGATTATATTAAAAACTCTGGCCGGGAGCGATTTTATTCGGTCAGTCTGTTTAACAGACTGTTAAGATCAGTCTGATCAGGGAAACTTTTTGTTGATGATAAGGCCTACTTCCTCTATTGTTTTGCCTTGTGTATTTGGTGGCCGCACTCGCGAATGACATAAAGTTCTTTAATTTGGTTTGCATTTTTATTTTGTAATTGAACATATTATTATTTTTTCAGCACTCGAAATAAGCGGTATCGCATCGCAATTTGCGACGCAAAATTAACCCTCTGCGAACCAATTTCCATTTCCAATCGCTGTGTCTGCAATTAAAATGCATGTCTCGCCTTTTTAGGAGAACGATTCCACCAATGCGTGGTGAAATGAAGCCGTAAATAAGAGTAAACATGTATATCAGATACGCAGCGTTTGCCGTTTGGTCAATACTCATTTGAGCGAGCTGAATTGAACGATGTATAAACTAACACGTGCTTGCTGCATGCGTTCTTGAAAAGCTAATCCAATTGACACCTGTGACACCTGACCCCCACACCTATTGGTTGATATTGCATCGACGTCACTTGACCCATGCGTCGATTGGTTGACCTCGACTCTATTTGAATAGACGTCATCTGACCTCCGACCCCGTGGTCTGTCTGACCGTCGTGTTTTTCACTGACAAAAATCCCGCTTCAACTGGGGCAGCTAATTTCACTCTCTGTACTTGTTCGAATATTATACAAATTTAATGCCGCTTCACAAATCCCCGCGTGGTAATATGCAAAGTATGGCACTGAGGGGCACCGCGCAACAGCACATACATGTTTATTAAGCCACGACGTTTAAAGTTAGTACATGAAGACTGATTTTTTTCTTATCAAAATATATAAGCCATCGATACTGGTGCAACGAAATGAGCGCGCGAGATCAGTTGCGCAACGGATTACAACTCCAGCAATAATATGACTGTTATCTCAATAGCACTGATACCTGACCGCCGCGCCTCGTCTGTCCATGATGCTTTTACTTTTTAGCAATTTAAGTTCATATCGCTTGCGAGTCATGACCATCAATGAAATGAATCACCAACTGTCAAAACAGTATTCATGGAGAAAATCAAATTCGTCTCTAACTGATTAAATTAGCGCTCAGGCATCACCAAAACACGCCATTTTCGGGTCTGAAATTCAAATTTTTCTCACACCGTGGAAGGGGGGAATCCCCCTCCCACACCCACCCCCTCACGTGCTCACCACTCCGTACCCATTTATTTTTTTCTGGCGGTAACCCTGCTTTCTTAAAGATTTCAGACGTAGGAATGGAAATATACAAGACTGTGCAATGCAGAATAATACCTTGTTCAGGTACTTATCCTCATTTTAAAACTGTCATGCAAGTTGACTTGCATCACCCCAAGCTGTAATGGAAGTGGATTTGAACGTACTAGTGGGTGAGTTAAGTGCATAAAATAGGGTGTTGACTTCATTTCATGATGCAAAGGTCCCCTTTGGCATAAAAGTACCTTAGGGTCATAGGATTAAATTTATCCAAAGACACAAGTTAGATCTCCCTTAGTATGTGAAATATATGCAATTTATTCAAAATGGCCGCCGAAAATACTCCAAACCCCATATGCTTGCTGCTGTTACAGCTATAATGACAAATTTTGTGTCAAAATATACATTTCCTTGGTCAAGGAATCCAATGAAATAGGAAACAATAGTTTTCTCCTTAACATGAAAATCTGGGGTAAAATGGGCACATTTCATAAAATATCAATGATTTTCTTCCATCAGGGTAACCTGAGACACTTGAGACATCTATGTCCTTGGCATTTGGGAGGTATTAAACAGTTGTGAATAGACCATGAAGACGCGTCTAACTGAACACAATCCTCAGTCGACATACATAGAGCATGAAACCGCAGGAAATTTAAAGCATTAACTAGAGAATTACTGGTACGTGGCACATACTTAATCTGAGTTTAGGCAGTACAGCAAGACCATGGTATTACAAGGACAGATATACAGTTTTTTTTTTTTTTTTTTTTTAAGAATCACCCAAAGAAATACCCACATTCTTGCTCTATCACCCGATCAAATACCCACACAGGATGCTCTACTACTAGCAAATATACATAAGGCCTTGGTTGTGGTTTTTCCGCATGTACTGTTATTTCATGTATATACATTATCTGGGTAATACGGCATAAAATGACCTTTCTCGAAAGTACAGCATGCATGAGATATATATAAAACCAGAGTACCAGTACACACAGGAATGGGTAGACATTCCTGTAGGAGAACGCAATAAAGTTGCCAATTGTGGTTCCTTCCCAGAATCTAAAATTTTGATTCGACAGAATATATTGCTTGAAATACATCTTATCTATCTCATGATCTATCTCATGATGGTCAACCCATAATAGTAAATGATCAATGCTGAAAACTAAAAAGCCACCAGTTCTTGATATTCTTGGTGTTTATGCTTCGCCAATAAGTTTAGGGTTTTATAGTGAAATATCCTAAACACTTATTTCTATTTTTTACAAGTAATGTTAGGGAACTGAAGGAATTAGATCTCTTATATTTTAGTTGTGGGTGAAATGATTGTTGAAGTAATGGTGGCAGTGCTGATTGTTCAGGATGTGGTGCATGTTATATCAATGAATCCAGTATTGTTCACAAAAACTGCAATAATGCCACCGATCATCAGCATGTTAATGATGCAATAATAAACTTGCAACCGAAGTATAAGCACAGCAAGAAGGCGAGATGCCAAGTCCGCCTAACAGGCTTTAATTACCTCTCACTTCCGTGCAATATAACCTTTTACACTAGTCATAACAGAAAAGCAGAAAGTGTTGAATGTAATGTCTAAATGTAATTCAATAAAGTTTAGAATTTGATAAATTGTAACTTTATCACTTTACATGGACTCAGAGAAACTATACTGACCTGGAAAGGGTCACTGTCATCTATTCTCATAGCTTTCCCGGGAATAGAAACTGGGTATAGCCAGCACAGAGATCAAAGTCTATTACCACTCGACTCCTATGTTCCATGTTCTCAGTGATTAGCTCTTTATTTAAACATTGCGTCCAAAGACATTTCTTTCCGTTGCCTAAAATCAGCTATAATCTTTGGGCAAAAGGATCTCACATGTACTCCCTGAGGATCCAGTCACCTCTTGGTCCACATATGTTCCTGGTGTCCAATGTCCATGGGGAAGTAAATAATTTTCTTCTCAGTAAGACCCAAATTGAAGTGGTATAGAAAATTGGTAGTGTCCTTTGTCATATAAAGAGATTAAGACACTAATTTACTTACATCATGCAATGAAAATACATCTTAAACCTAGATATGCACAAGTCACGGTAATGCATAAGTGTGAATAATATGTCATTTAACCTTAACAATACCCCGAACAGACCTAGGAAATTAAGTTTTCAGTACCTGGGAGTATACAAGTGTCAGGGCTTACACCAAGAAAATAACCCTTTAAGATCCATCAGTGGAAAACAAATATTTTTAGGGTTGTAAAGCTGACCATTTGTCAATGATTCTCCAAAGTTAGGTAATCTCTGATGAACTTATTTAGCAAATCCCATTCAGTCATGTCGCACCAGCAGCTTTATGTTTCTATGTATAACCCTTTCAGGCATGGGCCACGTTGATAAACAGCAGCAGCGCCCGTCATGTTACTTGTCTCTGACCTCTTCAGCAAATTCTCACACATTTCCAATCAAACAAATAATCTGGTTTTTTTTTTCAGAAAAAACTAATTCTTGCTCATAATAATTTAATAAAATGTGTATGTTATACTTTAACAGTTGGTCACAACTAACCTGAAAAGGGGGCTCAAACAGCTTTGACGTCAGCAAGACACGCCACAAATGTCAATTAAAATTCGAAGGGCCTATAAAATAAACAGTACTGGACATTTTATTTAACATATGAAGCAAGATATACGTTTTCTTTAATTTATGCTGTGGTACCACCATGTGATAATTCCTATGCACACAATTCATTAGTTTAAATTGAAGTGCAATGCTCCCAAGTTTTTCAGGGTCACCTGCCGATATTCTGCAGATGAATTTGGCAAGTAGGGCCATACCAGGTCACATTTGGGTTTTTAGGGAGATTTCTAAGATTGTAATACGTGTTGTGCTTACTCATTAGAATTTCAACGGATATCAGGCGGCTATTAAGTTCATTATAAATATTAATAAACACCAAAGTCCAGGAATCACTCCAATCTAAAAGATAGATGTTTGAGGATTTGGCTTCAGAAGTATACACACATTCTCAAATGCAGTTTGACTAGATCTGTAAACAAGCAATGTTTGGCCAAGATTATCAATTTGTGACTGTCCTGTGACAACTCTGATAGTATAGTACTGACTTTCTGGGCATAAGGAACTTTTACTAATGTGATTCGTGCAATGGACTTCACTATCCAGAATGCTAGATTCTGGGAAATAGGTGCTTCCATTTTTATCAAATGCAAATCTTAAATAGATTATGTGATGATTATATCGCACAAGATCTGAAAGTTGTGCATTGAAGCTCAAGCAGACGATAATCTTTTGTTGGCAATAAAGAAATTCTCATGTCCACTGTGTACAGCTGCCAATACCTCTGTGTACTCCGTCTGTGACAGAGTGAAACCTATGTAAGCCGTGCAAAACGTATGGTTTAAGGGGTATTAAAGAGATATTGTATTCCAGAACATGGCAGTAAATTTGAAAACTTACGGAAGCAAGACTATGGAAGTGTGTTCTTACGTTCAATTAAATTATATCTGATCATAAGCATAATTATATATTATTCGAATAGCATGCAGCTTAATTATTTCTCCGCGTAATACAAATATGTTTATCACTTTGTGGTTTTATGCTCTGTATGCAGTGAATCGCACACATCGGGTACATATACACTGGTATTAAATGCTCCCCTGTCTATACAAGGATAATAAACAAGAACTTATAAGGGAATATAATACAAAACCAATCAAAGATATTAAAAGTTTTCATGTTGACACTAAAATTTATTGAAATTTGCATACTTTCCCCATAATTTCAAGGTAGTATGAATACTTTTACTTCATTACTTCAACAATCATTTCATCCACAATAAAACATAACACATCTAATTCCTTCAGTTACCTGACGTTACTTGTAAAAATAGAAATACGAACACAACTTTCAGGATACGTGTATTTCCCTATAAAACCCAATAACTAACTGGAGAAGCATAAAAACCAAGAGTGTCAATGACTGATGGCTTTTGTGCTTTTGGTATTGATCAACTATAAAGGGTTGACCATCATGAGATTGATAATATGTGTGTCAAACCAAATATTATGTTGAATCAAAATGTTAGATACTGGGAAGAAACTACAGTTGGCAACATTATTGAGTTTTGTTACAGGAATGTCTTCCCTTTCCTGTGTGTACTGGTACTCTGCTTTTGCCAAGTAAATCCCATGCATGTTGTGTGGTCCAGAGGGGTCAGTTTATGCCGTATTACCCATATAATGTATATAAATGAAATAACAGTACATGCGGAAAAACCACAACCAAGGCCTTATGTATATTTGCTAATAATAGAGCATCGTGTGTTGGTATTTGGTGATATAGCAAGAATGTGGGTATTTCATTGGGTGATTCTTAAAAAAAAAAAAAAACTGTATATCTGTCCTTGTAATACCATGGTCTTGCTGTACTGCCTAAACTCAGATTAAGTAAGTGCCACGTACCAGTAATTCTCTAGTTAATGCTTTAAATTTCCTGCGGTTTCATGCTCTATGTATGTCGACTGAGGATTGTGTTCAGTTAGACGCGTCTTCATGGTCTATTCACAACTGTTTTATACCTCCCAAATGCCAAGGACATAGATGTCTCAAGTGTCTCAGGTTACCATGATGGAAGAAAATCATAGATATTTTATGAAATGTGCCCATTTTACCCCAGATTTTCATGTTAACAATCTGGAAACCTATTTCATTGGATTCCTTGACCAAGAAAATGTATATTTTGACACAACATTTGTCATTATAGCTGTAACAGCAGCAAGCATATGGGGTTTGGAGTATTTTCCGCGGCCATTTGGAATAATTTGCATATATTTAACATACTAAGGGAGATCTAACTTGTGTCTTTGGATAAATTTATTCCTATGACCCTAAGGTACTTTTGTGCCAAAGGGGACCTTTACATCATGAAATGAAGTCAAAAGTCACTTAACCCACCTACTATACAGTTAGAACAAAGGAAAACACGCCGCGTGTGGGACAGGAGCTCGCTCCACAGTGGGGCACGACAGTTCTGTTTATACACGCATATTCGTACACATATTTACGTACACATAAGCCCTGAAGCAGTTTTTTTACGCACATACGCATATACGCTTACATGGCATTTCAGATGAAAACTTTGGAAGTGATAATAAGAAGTTGCTGCTAATTATCTTCCGCTCTGTTTTCTCTGATATATATTCTAAATTGTGGGAGACAGAACCATACACTTGTTGTTTAGTATTAGTACATTTTAGGGCTTGGGCACCCTATAGGTAAAATACTCCTTACAAAGACGACATTTTATATAAGAGACATTTAAGTAGATAAAAACCCCGAAATGGGCTCTAAGCTTCTTTCACTAGTATGACCGATGTACTACTAGTATACAAGATTCAAGGTTTTTAGACGAGTGCATGTGAAGGGCTGCTGTTGCAACTAAATAGCGCTTCATATGTAAATGTCAGAAACAAAATGACAATTACAGAGGCATATTGATAACTACAGGAGTGATCGTCTTCACTGGTGCTCGGACACCATTCCCGGCGTGCTGGCTATATGAGAATGAGTTGCAATTTCCTGAGTCCGTGTATATATGGGTGTTTTTGTGCGGGGAATGGGTGGGACATGACCCATACAGTCCATATCCTCGTCTATATGTATGTGTGTATATGTGAGTGTATTGGCATGTGTGCGGGCGGGGTAGGGTGATTGAAAAAGTACACACCTCACCACATATTATGGCCATGAGTTAGTAGCTGTTATTATGTGCGTGTACGTGGAGATGTTGGGACTCCTTACCTGGTCACTGCTGCGTCCAAAGAACAAGACAACACGTTACTTATAGAACACGAGGGCCGTGTCTGGCGCATCATTACAATTATTACTAAGCGCCCGTGAAGCGTGTCCATGTATATATGACTCACATCGGAGGTTGTCTGACGTTACGCAAGTCTTTAGTGGATTTACTAGGCAAACCACTCCTGCATAGAAAGCGACTGGTCTGTTTTTTGTAAATATATATATATATATATATATATATATATATATATATATATATATATATATATATATATATATACCACCTATGTGCGTGGCGCTAGTGATGCTGGCCTTGTCAATTCCCAATATAAACAACTACCGGCCAACATTAAATCCAGGTTTAACGCTGGGTACATTGAAGGTGATTGTTTTTAAAAGGTTTTTGGAATATTATTTAGGCAAGTATATATAAAAAAGGTATTCAAATGCTCATGTCTAAAGATTCGAAAGAAACTTGGGGAACTTGTGAAAACAAAGTGAGAAAGGTGAGGAAAGACAAATTAAAAATAAAAAAATACAGAGGAAATTGAAATTGCAAGAGCGCACAGGAAAGAGCCAAAACGGGGTTTCCAGAACTCGACCAATAATTGTTAATTTCAGCAAGTTTAAGTGTTAACAAACAGTTCTGGTTGCAGCAAGGAAAGAGCTGAAAGAATCTGGCAGTGATGTAAGTATACAGAGGATTTAAGTGATCGAGTGCGACAGCTTAGAAAGTCCTAGGCAAAGAATTAGAAAAAAAGCAAGGAGAGCTGGAGATAATGCGTACTTGTCATATGACAAACTGATCATAAATGGTAAAACATACACGTGGGATGAGGACACAAACTCAATTGCTGATGTTCATGATATGAAGTCGCGCATAAATGATGAATAGGGTTTGGGCCGTAGCCCAGGGAAATATTTGAACAAATCAACACAATTCGAGAATAAGAGGTATACCTCACCTACAAAAGGATTAGATAATACAGATAATCGTAGAAATATTTTAAATACAGTAAAAAACTTTAACATTATATCATGGAACTGTCATGGACTTAAATACTAGCAACAAAATAAAGAAATAAAAAATATATGATGATAAATTATAATATAATTAGTTTGTGAAACTTGGGTGTACATGATTCAGGATTTGATGATATGATGATGGAATTAACATGCTTTTCAACAACTCGCAAAAATATGGATAAAGGAAGAAATTCTGGTGGCATATCTGTATTCATAATAATCAATTGCTTTATCAAATACTCAAGGAAAGCTATTCACTGATCAAGAATTGCAAGCCGGGCCATAGAAACAATAAAGTATATAAATGTTAAGCTGGGTATTGACAAGGTTATTCCACTACAGACCATTTTTTCATAACAAGTAATAATTCAGAAATATTAATGCAAGAAAAAACGGTTTATTGTGTTTTTGTCGATTATAGGAAAGCTTTGATAGAATTTCACATAAGTTACTTTGATACAGATTAATTAAAAAAAAAGGATCTATGGAAACACAATAAAGGTGTAAAAATCCATGTATGAAAAGTTAACTAGCTGTGTCAAGGTAAACAACAGTTTAAAGGAAGAGATTAAATGTATTAATGGTACAACGCAAGGTTGCTTATTAAGCCAGATATTATTTATTGTTAATACATTCTTCGAAATTGTTCATAAAACACAGCTTACCGGTATCCAGATGTCATTACAACACACATATAAATACTTTAGCCTTTGCAGATGACATTTGATTCATTAGGGATCCAATGGGGAGACTTCAGAACTTCTTAAACATTTTAGAAGACTTTTGTGTTAGATAGGGTATGCAACACAATACTGATACAACAAAATCTATGGTGTTCAGAAGAGGAAGGATAGTCAAACAAAAAGAGAAATGGCATTGTAAAGGTAAGAAGCTTTTAAATGTTAATAGTTATACATCTTTAGGAGTTCTGTTCTCTCGATCACTGAAGTGAAACCAACATTAAATATGCTCATATTAAAAACAAGTAAAGGCTTAATTATTATCAAGTAAAGTGAATCAAAATGTGATAAAATATCTTTATCTGTTGTATTGACTTTTTTTGAAAAGTTATACTCCCACCACTATTGTATGGACTGGAAATCTGGGGGTCCATTCCTAGACCAAAAAATAGAATGCAAGCAATCAAGTGTTCGTGCGCAACTATATGGTGTCATTAAAAAAGCAGTTAATACTACTGCTATATTAGAATGTGGAAGGTACCCCCTACACTGTACTTATATTTCAAAATATGTATAAAGTTATCAATTAAAAATTATCACAATGGAAAACTCTAGTTACCCTAGATTATGTTATCACACCCATATACAGTTAGATGATATGGTAAGAAACACATGGGCAACAAATATAAAACTACTGATAAACAGATATGGTTTTAGTTTTGTGTGGTTTGAGTGTTAGTGATAGAAAAATGTTTACGAGTATGTTTGAACGGAGGGTCAAAGATAATAGCCAGCAAGAAATTTCATTAGAAATCCGAAGTAAATCTTTGTTTAGTATAAATAGTGAAATTAAATAAGCACCAGAACAAGAGAAATATTTATATAAAATGGCATTTGTTTACAGACAAGTTTTATCAAAATTTGACTTAATGACCATTGTAATGAAAGTTGTAACCTAGAATTTTCGGATCTGTTTATGCGAAAAGGGCGCGTATGTATTGTTGTGTTCTTTGGAACGTTCGTGAATAATGGAAGTTTCTGGGCTTCGCGCGAAAAAGCTATAAAAAGGGGCTGTGTTTTGAGCCGGCAGAGATAAAAATACCAGCGGGCACGGAAGAGTATGACTCTCTCGTCAGTTTTTTTTTACTTTTCCGATAATTGCAGAACTTACGGATCTTCTACGGACTTTAAACAGATTTTATTTACGGATTTTCTTCAGTTTGCTCTGAGATTATACCAGAACTTCACTTATTGATTACAACAGATTGTTTTCGAAACTAAATCGGACTATTGTCTGAGAAGATTAACATGAATTTTTCATCTGGATTATTTATGTTAAAAGATTCTTGTAAGACTGTGACAGCGGTGGTATCCAGAATCAAAGCCTAAGATCCAGACTCTGGTACTGTACATTTTTATTATTGTTACACTGTGTAATTGTACTGATTTAGTGTATTGTAATGTTAGGATGGTTCTAAGAATAAATTATAATTATTTCTTAACAAAAAAACACTGACTTCTTTATTTATTCCTCTAGACATTTCACGCTGCCTAGTGTTGCGGAAACTGATTTTTTTTACCTCCATAAAAAAAATTTATGCTCGTCACGATTACGTGATCTGTTATGATTAGGTTCCGTAATAATATAAGCTGGTCATATGTTCAATGTTCAATTGCATATATTTATATTTTTACCATGGGACACAAGGCCTTTTTCTACAATAAATTCTTCTTCTGCCATATATAATCTTGGATTATTCTGCATATTCAGACGTTTGATTGCAAATGTAAGAGCTGATGTTTCTGCTTTCCACCGCATTATATATCAATATCGTTCCGACGAGTTTGGGTTCGTGGATGAATGCACATTCGTGAGTGTGAACGGTCTTGTCTCACGGATGTGACTTAAAAACATTTGATTTTTTATTAATCTTTTCACTAACATACACATTTCTCACTCTGTTTACGCAATGGCTACAGCCACCTCTATTGCTTATGGAAATTTCGTTAAACTAAAAGCAGTCTACGGAACGCAGAAGGTGCCTTCAGCGGGGGACATAGTGACTGTTTGACCGTCAGAATTATTTAAGCGAAAAAACGTGAAAACAAATTAACATTCAGGCACCTCAATCACACGACTGATACACCATATGAAGGTCCAAACCATATATGAGTATGGATGACTTTGACGATTTATCAAGGTAAAAGAGGCGATCTTGCTAATGTGTAAACCTAAAAACAATTTTAAGCACATTTCCCCATTCTCGTACCATTCATACACCACATAGGGAGCTAGGTGAAGTTTGAGTATCTATAACTTTGAAGCGTTTTTCAAGGTTATAGAGGCGATCTCGCTTAAATATTATCAGCGCAATAACTTGAAAAGAATTTGAGACATCTTCACAATGCTCAATAAACTATTCATGCACCTCATAAAAGGTTTTTGCCAAGTTTGAATATTCATTACCTTGACGCATATTTCGAGGTTTGTTACCTATATGTATTGCCCCATTAGTCCTTTTAAGAAATATCTCTGAATTTTCCACAGGGACACATTTTGGCCAAGTGCAGAGAATTTGAACATTACTCATCTGTTGTGTGATAATATTTATTTTCTAGTCGTTAATGCTCATTCTGCTCTGCTAGTAACCACATATTTACTATGCCATAAGCACAGGGGCGGGTCAAAGATCTAGGAAAAGTTGGGGTTCAAAACAGGACTAATGTGAACACCTTAAAGAAAGGGAACAAGGTCCGAAAAAGGGAGGGGGATCCAGGCAGCAAAAATTGATCTGAAACCCTTAAAAAAGGTTGCGGTGGTTGAAAGGGGGGATTGGGTCCAGACCCGTCCCCTGGATCCGCTTCTGAAGCATCTGGGATTGTTCCTAATCGTCTCCTGACAGTATGGTAGAAACATAACAAAGCTGTCAGAATTATAACCAAAAACTACGATGGAAATGTAAATTCCATGATGCTAGTACGTGAACTGGGATGGATGAATGTACATCAACTCTATACATACTCTATTGCAGTACTAATGTATAAATATGTTTACTTAATCGTCCCTGCATGGTTAACAAGGGGATAGTTTTCATTTTGTTAATGAAGCTCAGAATCATGGGACTCGAGCTGCGGTGAGCAAAAGTTATTCGTTCCTAAACCTAAAACTGACTATTTGAAAAAGTCATCACTATCTGCTGGGCCAAAAGTCTGAATAGTTTATCCAGTGAATCTGGATCAGTCACATCATGTGCTTCTTTCAAGAAACTAATTAAACGAGAAATTTCAGGGAATTTCAGCTAACATTCTTTTAGCTGATGAGGGTCCATGCCACCGGTCGAACCACACGGAGTTGTCCGACTTCTCAAGTACTATATAAAAAGTAATTTCAGACTGACGGGCGAAGGAGCGATGTGTGACCGCTACAGCCAAGAGGGGTGGTATCGTGTGATCACTCCGGCAGGGAGTATATGTTCAACACCTGTAAAGCCTAGGTCAATCTTTTTTAACGAATGAGGGTAAGGATCTCGAGGACTGTTCGAGATCCACTGTTCACGGTCCATCAGTGGGAATTGCGCAGTTTTTCGATCACAACCAAGTTATCAGGGAAGCTTCTTACGGTTTGAGTACAACCACCGTGCTATTTTTACGGATTCACACGGTCTGCCAGGGTGTCAGGGTGTCGGCACGGCTTTTATAAGGCTTTCACTGCGACAGGATCAGGGGTTGGGAAGGATTTATACGGTTAGCCACGGACAATATACAGATAATGGCGGAGTGAGTAAGGATTCTCACGGGTCTTGGCGGCCTGAGTAGGGATTTTTACGGAAGCCTTACGGATTCTCATGATCGGCTGAGGACGACTGGTCGTGTCGCAATCCTCTTGGCAGACCGGCAAACCGCAAATTCCAACGCTGACCTTCAACCAGGGAACACCCCAATCAACGATGTACGCAAATATAGTAATAGTAGGGTCTGCACGGAAAAGCACGGTGGCGTTTCGGCTAATGGCGGCAGCGCCGCGGTTTATCGAAGGATTTTTCCATCCGTGCCAGGATTACGGAAGTTTTGAACATTTCAAAACTTTTTGATCATTTCAAACTTCCGTGGAGTTTGACGAACCAGGAACAGTCAACAAGGATCATGGCGGAAACTCTACAATTCCCTGCAGTTCACTACGGATTAATAACAGATCACAAGGGATGGTCCTTGGTGGCTCATCCATGTTGATCCGTGGTGAGATCCGTGACAGTGTGACCTAGGCTTAAGGCATAAAACACCTCAACCACCCAATACCTAATATTGATGGATGGTTATTAAGGCGTCCCCCCCCCCCGCCCTCGCCAGGAAAAGGTGGCTTATCAAGGTTGATGTGAATTTTTCTTTTATTTATTTTCTTCTTGTGCTTGTATTCGTTGTGGATGTCCAAAAAGGCTGATTACCCAAATCTGACGCGGTTGGTCGGAGAAATAGTAACAGATAACATATTTGCATCTATTTATTTCATCTGAATTTATATTGTCGTGTTATATATATATAGAAATAGTAACAGATAACATATTTGCATCTATTTATTTTATCTGAATTTATATTGTCGTGTTTACGACAATATGAATTCAGATAAAATAAATAGATGCAAATATGTTATCTGTTACTATTTCTCCGACCAACCGCGTCAGATTTGGGTAATCAGCCTTTTTGGACATCCACAACGAATACAAGCACAAGAAGAAAATAAATAAAAGAAAAATTCACATCAACCTTGATAAGCCACCTTTTCCTGGCGAGGGCGGGGGGGGGACGCCTTAATAACCATCCATCAATATTAGGTATTGGGTGGTTGAGGTGTTTTATGCCTTAAGCCTAGGTCACACTGTCACGGATCTCACCACGGATCAACATGGATGAGCCACCAAGGACCATCCCTTGTGATCTGTTATTAATCCGTAGTGAACTGCAGGGAATTGTAGAGTTTCCGCCATGATCCTTGTTGACTGTTCCTGGTTCGTCAAACTCCACGGAAGTTTGAAATGATCAAAAAGTTTTGAAATGTTCAAAACTTCCGTAATCCTGGCACGGATGGAAAAATCCTTCGATAAACCGCGGCGCTGCCGCCATTAGCCGAAACGCCACCGTGCTTTTCCGTGCAGACCCTACTATTACTATATTTGCGTACATCGTTGATCGGGGTGTTCCCTGGTTGAAGGTCAGCGTTAGAATTTGCGGTTTGCCGGTCTGCCAAGAGGATTGCGACACGACCAGTCGTCCTCAGCCGATCATGAGAATCCGTAAGGCTTCCGTAAAAATCCCTACTCAGGCCGCCAAGACCCGTGAGAATCCTTACTCACTCCGCCATTATCTGTATATTGTCCGTGGCTAACCGTATAAATCCTTCCCAACCCCTGAGCCTGTCGCAGTGAAAGCCTTATAAAAGCCGTGCCGACACCCTGACACCCTGGCAGACCGTGTGAATCCGTAAAAATAGCACGGTGGTTGTACTCAAACCGTAAGAAGCTTCCCTGATAACTTGGTTGTGATCGAAAAACTGCGCAATTCCCACTGATGGACCGTGAACAGTGGATCTCGAACAGTCCTCGAGATCCTTACCCTCATTCGTTAAAAAAGATTGACCTAGGCTTTACAGGTGTTGAACATATACTCCCTGCCGGAGAGATCACACGATACCACCCCATTTGGCTGTAGCGGTCACACATCGCTCCTTCGCCCGTCAGTCTGAAATTACTTTTTATATAGTACTTGAGAAGTCGGACAACTCCGTGTGGTTCGACCGGTGGCATGGACCCTCATCAGCTAAAAGAATGTTAGCTGAAATTCCCTGAAATTTCTCGTTTAATTAGTTTCTTGAAAGAAGCACATGATGTGGCTGATCCAGATTCACTGGATAAACTATTCAGACTTTTGGCCCAGCAGATAGTGATGACTTTTTCAAATAGTCAGTTTTAGGTTTAGGAACGAATAACTTTTGCTCACCGCAGCTCGAGTCCCATGATTCTGAGCTTCATTAACAAAATGAAAACTATCCCCTTGTTAACCATGCAGGGACGATTAAGTAAACATATTTATACATTAGTACTGCAATAGAGTATGTATAGAGTTGATGTACATTCATCCATCCCAGTTCACGTACTAGCATCATGGAATTTACATTTCCATCGTAGATTTTGGTTATAATTCTGACAGCTTTGTTATGTTTCTACCATACTGTCAGGAGACGATTAGGACCGTCCCAGATGCTTCAGAAGCGGATCCAGGGGACGGGTCTGGACCCAATCCCCCCTTTCAACCACCGCAACCTTTTTTAAAGGTTTCAGACCAATTTTTGCTGCCTGGACCCCCCTCCCTTTTTCGGACCTTGTTCCCTTTCTTTAAGGTGTTCACATTAGTCCTGTTTTGGACCCCAACTTTTCCTAGATCTTTGACCCGCCCCTGTGCTTATGGCATAGTAAATATGTGGTTACTAGCAGAGCAGAATGAGCATTAACGACTAGAAAATAAATATTATCACACAACAGATGAGTAATGTTCAAATTCTCTGCACTTGGCCAAAATGTGTCCCTGTGGAAAATTCAGAGATATTTCTTAAAAGGACTAATGGGGCAATACATATAGGTAACAAACCTCGAAATATGCGTCAAGGTAATGAATATTCAAACTTGGCAAAAACCTTTTATGAGGTGCATGAATAGTTTATTGAGCATTGTGAAGATGTCTCAAATTCTTTTCAAGTTATTGCGCTGATAATATTTAAGCGAGATCGCCTCTATAACCTTGAAAAACGCTTCAAAGTTATAGATACTCAAACTTCACCTAGCTCCCTATGTGGTGTATGAATGGTACGAGAATGGGGAAATGTGCTTAAAATTGTTTTTAGGTTTACACATTAGCAAGATCGCCTCTTTTACCTTGATAAATCGTCAAAGTCATCCATACTCATATATGGTTTGGACCTTCATATGGTGTATCAGTCGTGTGATTGAGGTGCCTGAATGTTAATTTGTTTTCACGTTTTTTCGCTTAAATAATTCTGACGGTCAAACAGTCACTATGTCCCCCGCTGAAGGCACCTTCTGCGTTCCGTAGACTGCTTTTAGTTTAACGAAATTTCCATAAGCAATAGAGGTGGCTGTAGCCATTGCGTAAACAGAGTGAGAAATGTGTATGTTAGTGAAAAGATTAATAAAAAATCAAATGTTTTTAAGTCACATCCGTGAGACAAGACCGTTCACACTCACGAATGTGCATTCATCCACGAACCCAAACTCGTCGGAACGATATTGATATATAATGCGGTGGAAAGCAGAAACATCAGCTCTTACATTTGCAATCAAACGTCTGAATATGCAGAATAATCCAAGATTATATATGGCAGAAGAAGAATTTATTGTAGAAAAAGGCCTTGTGTCCCATGGTAAAAATATAAATATATGCAATTGAACATTGAACATATGACCAGCTTATATTATTACGGAACCTAATCATAACAGATCACGTAATCGTGACGAGCATAAATTTTTTTTATGGAGGTAAAAAAAATCAGTTTCCGCAACACTAGGCAGCGTGAAATGTCTAGAGGAATAAATAAAGAAGTCAGTGTTTTTTTGTTAAGAAATAATTATAATTTATTCTTAGAACCATCCTAACATTACAATACACTAAATCAGTACAATTACACAGTGTAACAATAATAAAAATGTACAGTACCAGAGTCTGGATCTTAGGCTTTGATTCTGGATACCACCGCTGTCACAGTCTTACAAGAATCTTTTAACATAAATAATCCAGATGAAAAATTCATGTTAATCTTCTCAGACAATAGTCCGATTTAGTTTCGAAAACAATCTGTTGTAATCAATAAGTGAAGTTCTGGTATAATCTCAGAGCAAACTGAAGAAAATCCGTAAATAAAATCTGTTTAAAGTCCGTAGAAGATCCGTAAGTTCTGCAATTATCGGAAAAGTAAAAAAAAACTGACGAGAGAGTCATACTCTTCCGTGCCCGCTGGTATTTTTATCTCTGCCGGCTCAAAACACAGCCCCTTTTTATAGCTTTTTCACGCGAAGCCCAGAAACTTCCATTATTCACGAACGTTCCAAAGAACACAACAATACATACGCGCCCTTTTCGCATAAACAGATCCGAAAATTCTAGGTTACAACTTTCATTACAATGGTCATTAGTCATCACAAAAGAGGAGAAGGCTTATAACAGACAAGATGGCATAGATTGAACTGTTGACTGACCAAGAACATCGAAGGACCCGAGCAGGAGTAGGAGCACTGCAGAAAAATAAATAAATAAAAACGCTTATTACAACTGTAAACTTGTAATATCTGTTTTAATCAGATTCCTCCTCAATCCTACTGCTGTTTAGTTTAGGTTCACTTATTGAGACGCCCGACAGTGCAAGTTGTCAGATTTTTTCATAATTTTAACGATCTGGGAGATCAGCCATACTCCATCATAAGGAATTTGATGTTTGATGACGCATATTTAAAACCCTTTGCATAAACCTTATTGGGATATCAAATAATAATTTGACATGAATACCTTATTCTAAACTTGTTTATTATATTTAGAAAACACTTAAGTTAAAATTATAGACCAATATGAATTGATTGCTATCACAGGAAAAAAGATGTAATTTTACATGATAACATTATTACCTCCGCCAAGCCAAGCGGCGGGGTTTCTGTTTTTGGCAACGTATGTTTGTCTGTTTATCTGTTTTTATAGTCCTGGGCCCTGTTGAAATAAGAAAGTAAATGACTTAAGCTCCCCTAACCCCTACGCCCACGGGAGATTGTCACAAAACTCGACTTTGGCAAACCCTAGATATGTCTGTTGGAGTACGCTGTTTACCGTAAACTTGGAAATCACCCTTTCAACGTCACGTGTCTGTTGACGAGTGACACATTTTAAACGCACGAAGCAATAACATCTTATTATTTTCTTGCTGAGTATATAAAGTTATGATCATAATCATTAAACGTTTTGTTAACATCATCTAATAATTAAAATAACTAATAAATGTGGTCATATCTTGTTTTGTAACGAGACAGAAAAATGCAAAAACGCAGCTTTTGACAATGTTCGTGACATTTGATACCGGCAGGCATAAAATATACTATATAGCCCATACATTAAAATAAGTGAACAGACATTCCATAATTTTAGTAAAACTATTTAAATTTTAACATGACGTGGTCACATTATCTATTTATTGTCCTAACAACTGGTTGTAGTGAGTATCAAGTTCTGTCTTTAAAATTTCAAGGATTTTTTGTGCATGACACTATACTGACAAGCAAGATTCTGAGAATCAGTGAAATATATATTGGCAGGCAAGTCTGCATTTCTCATGCATTTAACTGATACTCCATTCATAGCACAACAGTATGTCTGGTTATTTCATTACAAATGGAATTCTTCATGTTTTATGAATAAACGGTACACATGCATTTTCTCTCCTTATCAGTAACCTTTGTAGGATTTTACCCACAGAAATAGAAAACGACACAGAATTAAAGGTTTAAAAACCAGAATGGCCGAAAGTTCTGTCCTAAACATATATGGCCAGTCTAATAGTGTAACGTGATAAACAGGGAAATAGCGCGGCAGGCTACTGAACTTCGCCTTATGTCGATTATCGCTTAGCCCCTTGACACGTCTAAATGACTAAACCTAGTGCTGACCAGATCATTTACGGACAAGCAGAAGAGTGGGGTGGCCTGAATATTCCCGGCTGTAGGTCAGCCTACTTTACAATAGGGGTGGTCTATTAATGGGTGAGTCCAAATATAGCTGAGGGTTAGTAGGCCTGATGTCTTACACCTTTTCACGTGCAGACGTAGCATGGACTGTCAGGATTTCAAAAGTGATACAAAACATTTAAGTCTTCAGTAGTAACGTGTGAGATTCCTTAGGTACAGAATGCGGAATGTGTGTTAAGAGATTTTATATGAACCTTCACGATGGCATGCCTTTTTTCTATCTGTACCCCTAGATACCATCCGGAAACTTTAAAAAAGTCATTACATGTAGCGATCGTTTTGCCTGATACGCATTCCGCAACCGGAATCCGCGCATGATGGATCTCACCTTCTTTATTTCTGAATACTTGTACCAATTTTATACGCATCCCGCATTCCGTACATAAGAAATCTTAACTTGAGTCTGCAAATATATTCGATGTTACCTGTTTATAACCTCCGCTAAGCTCAATGGGTTATGTTTTTGCTAGCGTTTGTTGCTTGCCGGAAATCTTCGATTTCGGCAAGCATGTTCGTCAGTTGCGTATGTCTGTTTGTCTGTTTGTCTGTTTGTTTGTCACGACTCTCCAGGTCACACTTTTGCAACAATCAACTTGAAACTTACGGGCTTGATTGACAAACCGATTTCTAGGTGCCCTATTGTTTTTGGTCAACATTGCTCCAAGGTCAAGGGTCAAGGTCACGACAGGTATGGTTAACGGTTTTTTGCACTATAACTTCGCCATTAATAGGCTTATCCACTTCTGCAATAGCTCATTTTTTTCGTCATCACCTGGCCTTTCTTTTGACATGTAGCTTACTTAAATTTGCCGTTACCATGGTTACATTTTTTGGGGAGGAATCATGGGATTTCGTGATATTTTTCAAATTTGCAGCAATCGTACTGATTCTGAGATATTTTATGTAACACAAGAATATCTCGAAATTGTTTTTTCAGATTTTGGAAATGGCCGCCAGGGGGCGTTGCAGATGAAAAAACATGAAAATTTGTTTTGGTGCTATACCTCCAGAACTATTAAACATTGGGCCATTTCCATCACAGCACCTTCACCTGGGGTCCATGGGCTTATTTTTGCGCATAGATGCCAAAGTGCGCTATTGCCAGATTTCTCTATTTTTGGGGTAAAACTTTTGAATTTTGAAAATATGCAGTTTTCAGCTTCTAACTCTGTCAGTTTTTATGCTGGAGAGGTCAATTTTTTTGCATCTTGTAGCCCTTGGTGAGTTCTCGGTGATCCAATCAAAAATCTT
Organism: Sipunculus nudus; assembly: GCA_026874595.1. Taxonomy (NCBI): domain Eukaryota; kingdom Metazoa; phylum Annelida; class Sipuncula; order Golfingiida; family Sipunculidae; genus Sipunculus; species Sipunculus nudus. Next base: position 27,023,214 of record CM049315.1, read on the forward strand.
GCAACATCTCGCACCGTTTCTCGTCAAACGAGAGTCTTCGAGATTTCATTAAAAATGACCTTCAGGTTGCATTTTTTAAACAATGGCTTTGAAATTGATATATTTTCTGTTATTTGTAAATATCTCGAAATCGGTTTTTCATTTTTTGGAAATAGCCACCAGGGGGCGTGGTACATGGAACACTGTAACATATCATTTTTCTGCAATATCTCAAAAAATATTAAACGTGACACCATTTTTTTGGTCGTATCTGAAACTAGGAACATTGGCTTATCCCTTCGCACATGTTGCTTTGTGCTGCCGTTACCATGGTTACCAAATTTTGGGGTAAAACTTGACAATCTGAAAATTCGGAGTTTTCCAGCTTCTATCTCTGTTGATATTTGCGATAGAAAGGTCTGGTTTTTGGCGTTAGACAGCATCCCTCTAGTTCTAAGCCGTTCAATCGCAAGTCTCGTCATATCTCGCACCGTTTCTCGTGAAACGAGAACACGTGACCCTTCAAAGAAATGCCTAAAATACTGTCATTTTTCACGCTACAGACACATGGTTTGCAGCGCTGGATAGCGGCTGACACTCGCAGTCACATTCAGGGGTCACATTGTTAGTCTCGTCAAATCTCGCGCCGTTTTTCGCCATACCACGAAGACACGTGCCGTCGCCGCAAGTGGCGGCAGGGTCCTTACGGTGGGCGGCCGGCGTGTGCAGCGGTGCGTGACGGCCTCTCCGGGCCCCGTCTATTATCATACATGTTGGAGGCACAGTCCAGACTTTATTGCTTGCCGGAAATCTTCGATTTCGGCAAGCATGTTCGTCACCCGCGTATGTTTGTTCCTTCATCTTATGTTTTACACTAATATCTCAAAACTTATTTTTCATTTTCCGGATATGGCTGATAGGGGGCGCTGCACTTGACCCATCCAAACAAATCAGTTTTTGGACATATTTCCGTAAGAGTAAACCTATATTACACAAACTGTAGCTTTTTTTCTTTCTCTTGGCCTTCTTTAAAACATGGTAACGTCATCTGGTGTCCATCTTGTGTTACCTTGTCAGTATGTCTGTGTGTTTGTCAGTTATCTTCGAATTAGCCTACTTGCTGGTTGTTGCATCTCACATATAGCAATCAACAAGCCAGATATTTGGAGGAATCCTTTTGAAACGATTACATCTCATGCCATTCACTAATATCACGAAACGCATTTGTCGTCTTCAGGATATGTCCACTAGAGGGCGCTGCAGTCGAAAATCCCAGTATATCATTATTTGGCCATATCTCCAAAAATAGAAACCTCAATTACATAAACTATACCTTATTTTCTTCCTCTGAGTCTTCCTCATAACCTGGTTAAGTCATCTTGTCTTTATCTTGTGTCCCGTTGGCAATATGTCTGTTTGTTTGTCAGTTGTCCTCAAATTCGCCTGCTTCTTTGTTCTTTCGTCTCACTAATAGAATTCTACAGGCCACAGTTTTGAAAGAATCTTTTTTAAACTATTAAATCTTATGTCTTACAGTTATATCTCGAAACAGATTATTAGCGAATCTATTAGCTTATGCTATGGTGCAGCTTCGTTCGTCGTCTGTAGGTTAACCATAGCTATCTCAAAAACGGCAGGAACTAGCATTACCAATTTTTTTGTTAATAAACAGTCATCTGAAAAGCTCTATCAATTTTTGTTTATTTTTTGGCTTTCTGCATTTACTGAGATTTTATAGGGAAAAAAGCTAAAAAGGCTTTAAAAATCTTCTTCTGCGAAACTGTCCAGCCAAATTTTCAAATATTTCTAAGAAATGATCTCTTGAACAATCTATCTCAAGTTTGTTCGAATGGTTTCAGTTCGGAGATTTAACAGGAAGTTGAACTTAGACATCTGTCCAAAAAAGCAAACTAAAATTTAAATCTCAGAAACGGCTAGAGCTGTCATTACCAAATTTTAATACCTATGTTTGTCTCATATGTCATATCTGAAATTGAGGTTTTGGTGGCGCCACCTACATTGATCTGTTTTTTTACAAGGGAAAATGTAATTTTAGACACTCCAGCTTATACACTGTTTTATGATGAAACTGTTAAGCTGATTGGTTTAAACTTTACAAGAATTATTCTATGGTAGGTTTCTGCGGGTTTTATAAGAAGAGATTGGGTAAATGCAACTTCAAAAAAGCAGTGTAGCCAATTAAAAACTATGATTTATTTTCTTCCTCTGAATCTACTCGATAATCTGAGTAGGTCATCTGGTCTTATTCTTGTGTCATTTTTTGAGTATGTCTGTCTGTTTGTCAGTGATCCTAAATTTCGCCTGCTTGCTGGACCTTGCTTCTTGCAGTTAGCAATTTTCAGGACACAGTTTTGCAGGAATCCTTTTGGAACTGGAACAACATCTTATTTCTTACACTAGAGTCTCAAAAGAAATTTTTAATGTTTGGGATATGGCCGCTACCATATATTGGCCATACCTCCGACACTATAAACTCTACCTACTAAAACTATAGCTCATTTTGCTTCTCTTTACGTTCCCAACTTTTTTCTGGTGGTCTGTTATCTCAGGTGTGTCAGTATATCTGTCTGTTTTGAGCTATGTCTGCTTACATGTTCTTTTGTGTGATATATGTCGTTCAACAGGCCAAACTTTCCAGCAATCGCTTAAAAAGTCTTTCAATAGAAAATGACAGTTTGTCCTGTTTGTCCAATCTCTATGTCATTTTAGTCCGCCAAGCGTTCGACCTCTGGTCGTCTAGTTTGTTTGTTTGTCACGACTCTCCAGGCCACACTTTTGCATCAATCAACTTGAAACTTACAGGCTTGATTGATAAACCGATTTCTAGGTGCCCTATTGTTTTTGGTCAGCATTGCTCCAAGGTCAAGGGTCAAGGTCACGACAGGTATGGTTAACGGTTTTTGCACTTTAACTTCGCCATAAATAGGCTTATCCACTTCTGCAATCGCTCATTTTTTTCGACATCACCTGGCCTTTCTTTTTACATGTAGCTTACTTAAATTTGCCGTTACCATGGTTATATTTTTTGGGCAAAAATCATGGAAATTGGAAATAACACGACCATTTTTTTGTAACTTTGTCAGTTTTTAAGCTAGGCAGATCTAGTTTTCGGCATTTTGTTTCACATGACCAGCTTGACACGACAGAACTGAAAGTCACGCCAAATCTCGCGCCATATCTCGTCAAACGAGAAAAAAAAGGACTTCGCGGAAATGCTTATAACTCGGCGACTTTTACAGCTAGACAGGTATGGTTTTCGGCATTTCGTTCCACCAAACAAGCTTGACACGACAGAGCTGCAAGACAGGCCAAATCTCGCACCGTATCTTGTCAAACGAGAAAACACGGGATTTCACGGAAATGCTTATAACTCGGCGACTTTTACAGCTAGACAGATCTAGTTTTCGCCATTTCGTAACGTTTGGCCGTCTTGACATAATAAAACTGCTCGTCTTGCCAAATCTCGTACTATATCTCGTCAAGCGAGAAAAAAAACATGATTTCACGTAAATGCTGATAACACGGCGACTTTTGCAGCTAGACAGTTCTAGTTTCCGGCATTTTGTAATATTTGACAAACCTGACATGACAAAACTGGAAATCTCGCCAAAGCTCGCACCATTTCCCGTCAAACGAGAAAACACGAGATTTCATGCAAATGCTTATAACTAAGCGGCTTTTGTAGCTAGACAGGTCTAATTTTCGGCATTTCATATCATTTGGCCAGCTTGAAATGACAAACCTGAAAACGTCTCACTGCTTCTTGTCAAACGAGATTAACGGGATTTCATGAAAAAATTTTGAACTTGGTCCCTTTTACACTAGAAAGATATGCAGCGGTTAAAGGTCAGCATGCATAAGTAAACATATTATCCGTTTCTGCTGCCCCAACAATGTTGCTCATTCATATGACTGTTTCTACATGCACTCTCTGTCTATCTGTCTCTATCATTTCCATTTCCGGCAAGCGCGTGACCTCTGGTCATCTTGTTTGTTTGTTTGTCTGTTAGTAACATCAGTCAAAAAGTTGTAGACGGATTTTGATGTTATCTTCAGGATAGCTCGGCAAAAATCGAAGGAAAAATTGATCAAAATTTGATACGGATAACATTCTTGATCTAGGAATATTTAAAAAAAATGCTGCTCTTCTGACAGTTCCATATTGGGGTAATAAGCTGTCTTGGCGGAGGTCTGTGCTCCCTGAGCGCTTTTCTAGTATATTTATGGTTCCTGCTTGAAATGTGGAGCAGTCTATCGAGGGTGTTTTGAAGCAAAAATAATTGAAAATACAAACCTATAAGCGCTGATATTCCCCTTCGGGGGTTTGTTTCAGGATGAAACAAATATTTATATCTAATTTTCTAGCTGGCGACCCATGCCTAAAACAGAACCACAGAGAGTTAAATGACCTGTCAAGCAGCAGAAGTAACATTACCCGCACGGGAGATGCAGCAACATGTGACAGGTACAGCCTGGAGGGGTGGTACCGCGTTATCTCCCCGGCAGGAGGCGATATGATCAACATCTGTCCGGCAGAAAACACCTGCAGTACCCGATATCCAATATGGATGGAAGGTAAGAAGTTAATTATCCTCTAATTTGTATTTAAAACAGAGAGCTTTAACTACTGCTTGCAGGAAATCGAGGATTTCTGCAAGCATGTTGGGCCGTTGCGTATGTATCTTTTTGTTTGTCAGGATGTTTGCTTGTCGTGATATTTGTATTTTAGTTTGTTCCCACTCAAATTGCCACAAGTTTGCAGCAATCCCTTTAAACTTATACAGTTGATTGACAATCTAAGGTCAAGGTCATCAAGAGAAAAACAAAATGTTTTTTCTTTATATCTTCGTCCTTAGTTATCATAGCCGTAAAATCTAAAGCTCATTTTATTTGTAATTCTATGGCCTTTTCTGATATGTAGCTTCCTTAAATTTGCTGTTACCATGGTTATGCTTTTCGTAGGAAAAAATCATAAAATTAAAATAAAATATAGGTCTTATTTTTCTAACTTTTTCAGTTTTAAAGCTAGAGAGATCTAGTTTTTTGCATATTGTAGCTCTTACGGAGTTTTCAGTGACCAAATTGCAAGTCACGCAAAATCTTGCACAATATCTCGCCAAACAAGATTTTTCGATATCATTTTAACCTACCATACAGGCCACAAGTTTACAGAAATCGTTTTAAATCTCGTACCTCTAATGTTTTACACTGATATTTCGAAAGCAATTTTTCATTTTTGGAAAATGGCCAGTAAGGGGGCGCTGCACAAAAACACTACAACGTATTATTTTGGCCATATCGCCGAAACTTTAAACATTACCTACATAAACTATAGCTCACTCTGTTCCTATGTATCTTCTCCATAAGATTATGTAGTCATCAGTTATCTCAGATGTGGAAGTGTGTCAGTATGTGTTTGCCTGTTGTTTTCAACTCTATTTGCCTGCTTGTACTTTTGTCTGATTTGTCATTTTACAGGCAACAACAAAAATATACTGTTGATAGAAAACCGACAATGTGTCCTTTCTGTCCGTCTGTCATTTCAACTTCCGGCAAGTGCCCAACGTCTAGTTTTCAGTTTAAATAACATGATGGCAGCAACAGGCTTTTCGTGAAAATGATAATAGATAACAAGATTTTGGGCAGGAATAAATAAGGATACCTCATTATGCTACCCACACAATGTATTTTAATTTATTGCTTTTTCCGAATGTTCATTTTTAACTTTCTTGCGGATTTGTAAGTTGTCACAATGTCTTTCTCAAGTTTATATATTGGAGACAAATTTGTGCTGATTTATTATTTAATAGAATTATGAGACTCTGATGTCCCCTGTCGTTGAGAATCTTCTCCTCTTTCACTTTTGTTATCTACCCCGTTACTAAGGATATTTTAAAAGGTGTATTTTAATCAGTAGTAACGGTTCTTCTTCAATGAGTTCAAAGTATTATTTTTATCAATGTTAGGTATAAAAATCCTGTGATTTGGTTCCTATGAAGTGTCGGGAAATCAAGACATTGCGAAATGTTACATTGAACTGACATTCAAAAATTTTCATTTGCTTTGTATCTTTTCCTAAAGATCACATATTTTACAGGGGACAAAGCTCCTTGTCCAGAAGGAGAAAGTTCGCCGACCGGAAGACAGCCGGGGTGCTCCAGTGAGTATTACACATACGAGGCATTGAACGCACAAATTTGATCTACATTATTGGTTATGCCTCAGTAGTTTTCATTTGACATGTATAGTATTGTTTTATGTTTACAGAGAATTTTCTAGCACTGAACCAAGACCCCGTGATTAATTGGACCGTTAAGCATAGAACAAACAACAAGAACAGACTCATGCTTGTTCTACGTTGTAACCTGACTCGGCCACAGGACCTTCCAAAAAACACAGTGCTTCATGTTATTTATTTTAGCTCTCGAAACGGCGAATTGTCACAAACAGATCAGTTTGAAATATCACCATCTGAGCTGCCTCACGAACTGCCAGAGAGGGATTGGGGAAACCCTAATGCGGACAAATACTTCCTACATACTGCTACACAAGTGAGCTACAGTTGTATTTTATATAATTTTATATCCATTGTGTTGTGGCTATGAAAAAAAGCATATAATATACCAAAGTTACATATTCAGTATTGGTATTGGTTGTAGTTTAACTGCTCCATGAGGGTTGCAGGTCCCTGGCGACACAGTAAACACATAACAGCAGAAATAAAGGTGAACCGTATTTATATTATAATGTTTATAATTGTTTGTTTTTCAACGCTGAGTGTCAAGTACAATTATATACTAAGGCCAAAATAAAAAAAAGTATGGTTCTCAGTCATTTTTTAGAAAACAATGCGGGCGGGCGGTACTTTATTTTTGACCTTTTTTGTATGTTTCGATGAAAATGTCACATGATCAGGGAAAAGCATGAAATTAAAAAAAAAATTTTTTTTTTTTGCAAAACAGATAAAAGCACTACATAAATTATACCTTTTTATCTCTTGAAAGATATAAATGAAATAAAATAAGTTTTGATGCGGGGGGCAAAAAATTGATGCGGGCGGTGCCTGAGAACCATACCTTTTATCTTTTTGGCCTAGTAAAATATTTTATCTTTTATAATAAAGCATTATATAAAGTTCCTAAACGTCTCTCTCAGGGGAAACTTTGCAGTCACAATTTAACAACATTTCAAGTAGTAGTTGTCATATTTAGTAAACAAAAATTTTTTGTAAAGAACCTTCATGCTGAGATATTGTTTTATACTTCAGGTTTATCTGTTAGATATCAGTTGAATTCCGGATTATCAACAACTAATGAATTTACAGCTGTCCTATAGTCTGTCATTTCTAATATTAGTTGAGAACTTAATAAATGGACCATGTGTCAGAATGTTTTATATATAGTGAGAGTGATTTTCTATAATTAAAACTCTGTGCATGAACTTCATTATTTGGCCAATATCCTGTTCGGCAATTATACAGTAATATAAAATGTCGGAACGACGCCTGGCCAAGGCCTGTGCATGTGAAGTTTTCAGAAATACTTTTCGGGTTAAGTGAGGTTTGGTTAAAGCATTCAAACCGGCTTTAAACAAACTGGCTTATTTACCGGAAACAAAGACTTTTTGGTCCTATATATGATATATAATATACATGATATATAGTATTTATAATATATAGTATTTATGATATATATATATATATATATATATATATATATATATATATATATATAGGTCAGAAGATTCATAGACGTTGTGGTAGGAGCCGACCCCGTGCCGCTTACCCTTGAACCATCATTACCCATATTAAACGATGATTTACTTGCTGAAATTAATGTGCCTATGAAACACCGAAGAACCTGTCGTCCATATCCTAAAGTTACAGGGATAGTACTTCAGAATATAATCCCGCAGTGTGCAATTAAATTAAAAGGTGAATGCAATTTTGCAGTATTTTCGGATTTAAATTCTTTTTAAACTGTTTAAAAATCAAAAGTTAATAGCCGTTGCATAATTATAGTAGCATTTTGTAAATAGAGAAGATTAAATAAATTAAATGTAAATAAAGTATAAATAGAATAAACATATATAAGATATAAAGTTTGCAGGGCTTTCTTTCAATCACTTTTACAGCATATATATATATATATATATATATATATATTTATATATATATTTAATATATAGCCGTTATGAAACTGAAAACATGGAGGACTGAATGGGATAATATAAGAAAAAGTCCGTCAAGTTTCATGATAAGTGCTACTTCCATGGGACAGAATGGAGATCCATTCAGAATGTACATAAATATTACGACACCAAAGCACCACTACGCTCCCGAGGCAGCGGAAATCTTGCGCTTCTAAAGAAGCAACTGATTTTCACGCTGCCAGCTGTGACCGTTTATGATATATTTAGACACCAGGTGGCGGTTTGTTGTCCACTGAAATAAACGTGCGTACGATGTGACAAGCAGCCAATCAGATGCCAAAAAACAAACACTCAACAGGCATCCTGGTTCCGCCCATTGCCGCGCTTCAAGCGCCGTTTGATGAGTTTCCGGTCGAATTTAAATTGCTCCCTCTGCATTCTCGCATCATCGACCGATTCGATTATGACATTATGACTGTGTTAGCGTAGCCATGTATCTGTTGTCTGCAGAACTGAAACCAGCCAGCGAGGTGTGCACGCAGCCTTTGTTGTTACGTTTCGTTTGAATTACAGCATCCTATGTGCCAAGACCCTAAGCAAACCACGTCAGGGGCAATTCTCTCTGCGATTGTGGCCTGTTTAGACGGTTACGCTCGGGGAGGAGCTGTCACTCAAAAAGAAATGAATATGATTGGCTCCGTGTATTCCTCGCTTGGCTTTGTCTTCCAGCACAAAGTTTAATCTGATTGGACAAAAATACAGTGCTCCCCTCTGGTGTTGCAAAGCAGGATACGAGGTCAAAACAAACAGCGCCTTACGATATAGGAAGTAGCCCTATAGGTAAAGCGCTGTGTAAAGAGCGTAAAGCTCCACCGTCATCCATTATGGGAAAAGTTTCATCTACCCATTGTCACGGTATGGCATGTTTTAAATTTTATCATTGGTTCATAATGGTCATGATAAAATGAACATAAGCATTCGGAGTTTTCCACTATTATACTATAGTAATTATATTGTAGTCACTGAGTGTAGCAAACATTTTGACATATGAATGATTTTTTGGGTTTTTATTTAGGATACAAAAAGTATTGGCTTACTTTCCTATAGCAATGAATGTTTATAAGTTTATAAATCCTGCTACATCTGACTACCGGACGTAGATTAAATAATGGTAGGACCCTGATAAACTTTAATGCGATTTTTCAATGACATAAGGCAATCGTGGACAACGGAACAGAGAGCACCGAACAAACTCCCCCCGTTTGCCACTCACAGAATGATCCTCACATACGAACATTTGATGGTTGGTGAGTACAACGATTAACATGTCCGTTAATCGCATAAAATTGAACATAAATATAACTTAGAATATTTTGAATAAATTGAGTTGTTGGTTAATAGCTCACTTTTATCGTAAATTATATCTTAAACATATTTATCGAATGTTTAATACAAATTTGAAATCTAGAGACAGATTGTAACATTATTATTAATGTATCTGTTATATGGAAAATAATGTTTCTATCAAAATGAAATATAACATATTTTGGGCATTTTTCCGCTAACTCCAGAAATAGCACCATTATATAGTAAGATGAGGAAGACGTTTACCTGGTTATCAGGTTTATATTGTTTCATTTTCGTTTATATTGTTTTCTCCATTGCTTTCATAGTGAGAATGTGGTGATTATATTCAGAAGGATAACTACACCCCAACTATTTCATCCAGCTTGTTGATATTTAAGTGGTTTTTTTTTTAATTTTTTTTTAGTTTCTACGACATGCACCTCCATAGAGAGTTTGTTTTCTATAGAAATACGAAATTTGACACACAGGTATGGTCATATTTCTATATGTGTTTTATAATCTGCTTTTGTATACTGTTTATAAATCATTTTCAGTGACTTGTTCTTCACAATTTTATGCAAAATAACTGATATTTTTGCAAAGTCAGCATTTAGATCACGTTGAGTTTACAAGCTTTGGAGACAAACACTATATCCAAGGTAAACTTCCGCTTATTAACTAAGTGTAGCCCTGTTACATATTAAAGGTTTTCAATAAGAATACTGAATGGCAAGAACAGCCATACAGGCAAGTAGGAACATCTATCAGATGAAACTATACATCGGGCTGCATAGGAAGTAGGTAACCTTAAAATTTTATCATATTTCTTAGGTTAACATAGTAACCAAGGCGTGTCCTAATCCAAGGGTATCATGTAACTGTGGCGTCACCGTTCTGTCCGGGGACACCGCTTACACCATAAACTATTGCGATGATCGTCCTACCCGTGTAGGGTTCATCAACTGTACCGGGAGAGCATTGCTGGTGGAAAGAAAAACTTCAGGATATGTTGTAAGTCTGCATAGTTATCTAATATATCATGTTTCCAAAATATATATACACCGCTACTTTTTTTAAAGCTTACAAGTATCCATATACATATAATAGTTGTTTTTTAATTATTTGTTTGACGCAAGCTGCGAATTTTAATATGGTATAGGACTGCTCATGTCGGTAATACGGTTTGTTACACAACATTTATCACTTTTAAAGTGTGTATAATAAGAAAAGATAAAATTAGATATAAGGTAAGATAAGATATAGGAAAAGATATAGGATAAGATATAGTTTATTGTTATATGTTTGTTACAAAATCATGACATGCTATAGTATTTGGCTTGACTGGCTTTCACTTTAAACAAGAAATACTGTGATCACAATAATTTGATTACAATCTTTTCCAGATAACATTAGCCACAGGTGGCGCTGTGTCTATCACCGGAATACATGGAAGATGGATTTCTAGAATTACCGTTACCCCTACACCTCATGATTTTCGTCAGACCTTTGGGTTGTGCGGGAGATACAACGGAAACCCTAACGACGACTTTTACCCCCGTGATTCAAACTCGACGAATCCCACTACGTGTCAACGCTATGCAAATGATTTTGCTAAATCTTGGAGGTAGATGCGCCTCTTAATAGCCCAAAACCTATTCACTAAACTCTCAATATATGCAACTCTCTGTGTATATTATGCATGCAAATTTTACATCAACGATTACATACATAACTGATATTATTCGGTATTGCACTGATGACCCCGATTTAACCGGTGAGTTAAGGAGGGCAGTGTGACGGAAAAAAGTATATATATATATATATATATATATATATATATATCAGTATATAATCACTTACACTGCGTATTACTTAAATATACAGAGTCAGTCCTCGAGATGACCTCAGCCTCTGGAATGGTTACCGAATGAGCCGTCTTCAGGATTGTCCGAACTATTGCATATGTAATAAGGATAATCATGACTTGTGCAAGCCTGATTATCAGGTATGCTCCATTTCTGGTAACAAATAAAAAATATATAATTGAAACGGGAGAACCTCTTATTTCTAATATGAATATATATATATATAATTATGTATATATATATATATATATATATATATATATATATTATTGATATTATTGTAAAAGCGGGAGAGATGCACCTATTTCGGGGACGATATCACTGAACAACAGCTTAGGAAACCGCCCCAGGGAAGAAGTTCCGACTCGGGATCTGACTTCAGTGACATGACAGCACCTTCCCTAAATTTCACTGATGACCCGCCATCCCAGGTAAACAGCTGGATTTGTTAAATCACGTATAAGAGATGGCTGTGTCTGGGAACAAAAAACAGACGGAGAAATAATGAACCATTCAGCATTTTGATATATTTCTCATTATATATTTTCATATATTTAAAACCCCAGAATGGACAAATGGCTGGAATGAAACCAGTGCGAGGGCTCATTGTCAACAACATATCGTAAACACGCCAGCAGGAAGACAGTGCAACAACCTGGCTCACATGGATTTCAGCTGCACGTGGAGGACTGTGTTAAGGACATTCATGCAAGTACATTACGTTACGTTATGCCTACTCCATAAAGAAGAACGCCGATTGATACCATGTATCCCTGAACTAAAAATAGATTAAACACCTTTAGAAAAGGTGTCTGACTTCACTTTCTAGGAATCATTATATGACATATCAAATGGCAAACTCATGCAAACAAAACTGAAACAAAAATATCAAAATATATTGAAATCCGGAATGAAATATGACATTTATCAACAGGTCATACATAACATGGCTTTATGCACTAATCTTATCATACACAAATTAGTGAATAATTGCATTTGAATACGAAATAAATAGATTAGACAAACTTAAACAAAGCTTTAAGAATTATCACAAACAGCAAATATAATGCTAATATAATATAAGTTGGACCAATTTTCAAATAACTAAATATTGAGAACAAATGGCTTTTCATACACAGATTCTTCATTTATTCGGGTATATAATCCAGTAATTCAACCAGAACAGTAACACACAAACATGACACAAGACAGTAAAATACCCTTGAAACAAATAAAACCAGAACTTAAATGGTTAGCTACTGTCTGAAAAACATGTCACTAAAGATCATAAATGAGACCGACAACATTATTACGGGAAAAAATTACAAACAAGCTGAAGCCAAATTACAAAATAAAATTAATAAGCCTGGAATTTGCTGAAATATTTCTACCTTAACGGTTCTTTAATCCGCCTTGTTGGTAGGACAGGCAAGAATGGCAATTGTCTCTATTTCCAGGAATTCTAACACACACAAACAAAAGGCCGACTGGCTGAATACTTATTATGTGTTTCGATTAACTTAGATTTATTTGCAGGAATTGCGAGTATTGTTACTTAACATCGATTTCCCGTATTTGTTAATACGTGAACACGCTAGAAAAATGTACCCGAAATAAAAAATGTGACGCTAATGCGAGTGACTGGAAAGAATAGAGCTTAAACAAACACGGGTAAGCATTACACAAGGAAAATTCGAGAGTGCAAACCGGTTTAAAGTTTCTCCCGTTTGTATCTCCAAGGTAGTGACATTCACATGAACGCAAAACGGTTTAAAATAGCGGTAAATGTGTAGAAGGGATATATTTCGTTTTATTTGTAAATGAAGGACATTTCAACTTATTTAATTTTGGTAGACTTTCAATATGTGAATCAAGGGCTATTTCATAGATGAAATAAGATTCTTTTTGCCATTCTATATTTGAATTGGAATAGTATGTATACCTGATCCCTGGTCTCCGGCTCACGGTTGATCCGTTCACCACATTCCACAAGTAGTTGTAGCATATATGACCAACCACATACACTTCTTCCACAGGTCACAGGTGGAACGGACTGGGTGGCAGTAGGATTTGAAGGTCTGGTAGATCAGTGTAATAACGAAGTGCAACGGAACACAACGACATGGGAGGACGACGGAGAAACTGCTCGACCTCCTCCGGCTATCACAAGGACATTATGTCCATCTAACTGTAACAACAGGGGCCAGTGTGTTGACAGTGTCTGGCTTTGGTTGTGTTATTACAACACTATTATCTAAGTAGTTGGTACAGCGACCATTAGGCGTCTATTGAAGACGAAGTATAGAAGTTTTCGAAATCTCCATTTGCCATGCCAATTTATCATGGTAAACGAAATTATCAAGTCAAATACTTATGAATAATTTGCATTTAATGTGAAGACAGTTATATTTTCTGTATATCAGATAGCTGTTAAAACGTCCAAGGATAATTATATATTTAAATATATATATGTAAATTTATATATATATATATATATATATATATATATATATATATATATATATATATACATTGAATTAACTGACTACGGAAAATATCTGATCACATTTTCATTAACATATATGGGCAGAATACACTTTTTTCTACTTAAATTTGCCATGGTTACATGTTTTATTATCTGAAGATAATACGTCGGTCACATTTTAAAAATATTGTCACACTCGTCAAGCAATTACCACATATTTGACTTAAATAACTATCTTTATTTCTTTATATCAGGCCTCTGACAATGTATCCCTGGTTACGGTGCACCCGACTGTTCGCTCGACTTTAACCAACCACCCAACATCACAGGAGTAACGAACAATAGAAAATGTGACAGTAGGCAACGTCCATGCCGTGCAACCCCCCGTGTACGGGACGAATTTTGTAGATTCTGGTAATCTGACCTGTAGGATCTCGTACTCAAATGTAAGACAGCATAAATAACACAAGGCTTTTAGCCCAGCTGACCGAGAGTCATCTAAGCTATAGCAATCACTCGTTGTCTGGCGTCCGTCCGTCTGTTAACCAGGCACAAATCGTTACCGCTCGACCTGGAATCTTCTAATTTAACATCCAGGGGGGTCAATGAAAAAATCTCGATGGAGACCTGAAATTAGGTCTCTGTTACCCATTTCCTCCGAGAATAATTAAAATTTTATACAAGTGCTCCAGTATCTGAACAACTAATGCATTGATTACCATGGTTCTTTGCATGCATATTTATCATGGAGTGTTTCATCAGTCTGGATTTTTTCCTGAAGTTTACGAATATTTTCTCTATTTTTTAGACCAATAAAGATGCGGTTGTACGTTAACAGGGCACAAATCGTAACCATTGGACTTGGAATCTTCTTACTTGACATCCTCAAAGTCCATGAAAAAATCTCCATGGAAACATGATATTTGGTCTCTCTTACCCATATCTTCCCAGCTATGGGGCTCAGAAGTACCCCCCCCCCCCATAATAATTTAAAAATTTATACAAAAGCTCCAACTCTGCGTTACTGCGATCTTCTGAACTATGCTTCAGTGAAAATGGGATACAACTTACAAAATTTGGCATTCAGATTATAAAATTCCTTTTGTCTTTCTACTCAGCTGAGACTCATGACCCCTTGGTCACTTGTTTCTCAACCTGGTAGTAGAAAGTGTGTTGTGTATTTTATTAACTTAATTTTCGTGACTTTACAATTCTTTACATTCTTCCTTACATTTTACTTAATTTAATATACTCTAAACATCTTAACTTTTGCACTTCTTCAAATGATGACATGATTTACATAACTGTAAACGCTATCGTATTTTTGATAATATGTTACAGGCCTCTCGCATATCCTTTTTACCTTAAGCAGCAATGTTGAACTGAAGGAATAATTATTGGATCAATACAGAGTAGATTTTCTCTTTTCATTCATATTACATATATCACATTATATATATATATATTTTATATGTTTATAAATCATTTTTAGTACTAATATGTGTCTCATCGTAGATATATCGTACGGGTGCCAGTGCTGTGTCAGGCTTTACGGACACCCAGGCAATGTACATGCACGATGCTGAGATTATGTGTCCGTTCTACCCCTCCACGATGCAAGGCAGGATGACAGCGGCTACTGACCACCCAATGGGACAAGTGTATGCAGTAGCCGTTTCCAACAACGCTGTAAACTACAGTCGTGAGGTAATAGTGGTAAAATACGACGGAAAGTGTGTGGGCTGTGATACAAGGGCTTTGAGATGTGGCATAAAGGTGTCTTCATGTATTTAGAAACTTGCATAACATGCATACATACATAACAAAAGTTCCATCGGAAGTGCTAAGTAAACTTAGTGTGAAAAAGTTAAACAAAAAACAGGCCAACTCTCTTTAAAAACCGAGTAGGTTTGACCAATACAAAAAAAGAGCTATTCATAAAATGGGCAATTTTCTTAGTTTAATTCAATCATATTGAAGTAAAGACATAAAAACAAGGAGAACACTATGCGGAATTGGATATATTAAAAAAATGTACGTAACATCTCTTATCGCCCCTAAATATATTTCGATTTCTACGAGTTGATGCATGTACGTACTGCCTACACAGTGGGTCTATGTACTAGCACTAAGGATAAGACTATTGAAAGGATAAAATCATTATATGAATTTACTTTAATTTCTAGAGTGGCACATGTCGGGTTGCAGGCGGTTGTTACTATGGCAGTGAGGCGAGCCCCATGGACCCGTGTAACATATGTGATCCAGTTCACAATGGACAGCACCAGTAAGTAATTTTTTTTGTATTTATATACAGAACATATGTCATTTTAATCATATTCACTGCTAATATATACACACGGTTAGTAGCAACTGATGTTTCTTTTTGTTTGAGGATGCTTAAGAAGAACAAACATCTTGTTGGCTATTTTTCCTTTTTATCAAAGTGGTTTCGAAGATTGTCCTTATGAAAGCTTTTAATAGAATCATGTTTTAACTAAGAGCAATATATTTTCAGAAAACCGTTAAACATTGGTGTGTAACAAAAATCTAGACACTTTCAAGTCCTAGGGTCTTCCTAATTTGTAAAACAAGTCGGCAAAAGTGAGCGTGAACCAAATTGTAAATTAGTGTTCATTTTAACAGACAGCGCCATCATGCAGGATAGAGAGCAACTGTTACCAGAGAGGACACGAGAAACTTGGAACAAATTGCCTCTACTGTGATCCTGCTGCAAATATGCAGGACTGGACATTACAGGTAAATCACTCCACCGGAAACATCTCCAAAAGGGGAAATTTAGATCGCATCCTTGAGGGAAAGAAGCTTTAATTGACCTCGATATCGTTAATTAACAGATGATAATTATATTATACATGATTAAAATACATGATTATAATGCTATGTATATATCTGAACAAACATAAATATTCATTTTTTATTTTGACCCTTATTTTCGCAGGGTGGCTTTTGCTTCATCGATTCAAGATGTGTGAAGCGGGAACAGTTAACCCCTCAAAACCAAACGCAGATATGTGACCCTCAAAGAAGCAAGCACGCCTGGACACCAGCAGGTACATATTTCTGTATTCTATTGCATCAGGGCTCGCTTATAAATACCATTGATTTACAATGCTTTCAAGAGAAATGTGACAGGATATTTAATCATTTGTCCCAGATTACAGTGCCTGTTGTTACGGGGTGACATAAAAGCGGATTGAACTGTCTCACTAGTGACGCTTGCTTTTCTAGCGAAGCGGTTGGAAAGCCAGACATGTGCTCCACCGACATAGGTTTGAATCACGGATCGGCCCAATATTTTTCCCTGAGCAATTTGTCTTTGTAACAAATGGGGGCTCGTCCGGGATGACGGCAAACATTGTAGCCCAGGGAATGGTGGTTTGAAGTAATTTGGCAATTACCGCCACATAGATCACCAAAAGTGTGACACCCGGGAGAATAAATCTTGTTCTGATAGCAGAACGCTCTTCAGAGGGGGTGTGTTACGGGGTGACATAAAAGCGGACCGAACTGTCTCGGCCCAATATTTTCCCTTGAGCACATTTTCATCGTAAACTGTAAAAGATTCTTCAACAGAGGATACGTATCATGATAGTTTATGGGGTTTTTTTTTCATTTGAGTTAAGTTTTTTATACATATATATGTATCATGAAGATGATGGTTTAATGGGAATGAGCTGTGTGATGTATTGGCAAGGTTACGGAGTTTATCTTTATTTTGCATGGGTCAGTACCAGGTAACAGCCAGTCAACTGTCATTGTCGTCGTGGCCGTGTTGGGCAGTGTAGCGGCTGTCGGTGGTATAACTACAGGGGCTGCAATGGCCGTCAAGAAGATCAAAAGGTGATGGTGTGTTTCATAATTAGAGAATTTGTATTGTAAGATTTAAAAGTTTTTGAAAATATTGTACTAATGCATTTTTTACTGTGAGAATGAAGATTACCTCCAAGGCAAACATCCAAACGTTACTTAAAATACAAGTTTCAAAGCACTCCAAACGCACTTAACAGTTCTTTACAATTGGATATGCCACCGCTAAAAGGCCCTTAAAACCAAGTATATGTTTCAGTAGATTAAGCAAATGTTCGAACAGAATTTAAACATTAATTTTTGCCTGGCGCACATTTAAAACATCTTAGAAAAGCTTATGCTGGTATAATATACTCCCGCCATAAAAAATAAAAAAAAAAATATCTTTTACAGGAAAGGGAAGATTGAGCCAGCTCCTGGGGATCCTGTCGAGAAGTATCCTGTTAGTTAGAGGACATAAGCCGTTGGATCAGGTGAAAATTCACAAAAAAACCTTAATCTGAACTTGTTGCCGATGTACCGACACATGGACTCTGGTGTACCATTCAGCTTGATAAATTTGCTTAACTGTAAAATTTTGAATCATTCAATCAGTCATTTACTATATTATTTCATTGAACACAGAATTAATGAAAATTAGATTACACGTTCGTGGATAATCATTGTATACAAGTTTAAACATCAAAGTATACATCTTGTACTTTGGAGTGTATATATATATATATATATATATATATATATATATATATATATATTATGTAAATAGTTTGCTTGATTTTAAAGTAATAAGCTGTACTTACGATACGAAACAAATCTGTAGTACATACTATGAAATCAGGCTAACTATACACAGTATATTACTCATGTTCCCCTGTACGATTAGATCACTTTCACTGTGATGTATTGAACTTTAATGTATTACATTGGTTATATATATATACCAATATGATTCTCCTGTAATGTATAAATATGTGTTTATGTTTTATCATAATGCAAAATGAGCAATTAATAAATATGTGTTTATATTTTATCATGAAGCAAAATGAGCAATTAATAAACATGTGTTTATATTTTATCATAAAGCAAAATGAGCAAATAATAAATATGTGTTTATATTTTATCATGAAGCAAAATGAGCAATTAATAAATGTTTATATTTTATCACAAAGCAAAATGAGCAATTAATAAATATGTTTATATTTTATCATAAATCAAAATGAGCAATTAAAAATATGTGTTTATATCTTATAATGAGCAATTAATAAATATGTGTTTATATTTTATCATAAAGCAATATGAGAAAATACCATTCAAAGGAAATGTACCTATGGACCAACGTCAACCCTAAAATGTTCAATTACATATTAATGCAAACAAATAATATGAGTTTGTGCTGTAAATATTACTTTCTGTATAAAGACCAAGAAATTAAGAAATAAGATAATTTCTCTTTCCAAGTATTTCTTTAATTATAATGACATGTAATTTCATTGCTGAAAAATAAATGGTAAAGATGCATAGATAACATGTGTTGCATTATGTTTTAAGATGTGTGTGTGACAATATTTACGTACGTGTGTCTACCATATTAACAGTCATCTCGAAATATAACGGGATTAAATACAGTCACAAATATACCTGAAGTCAAGAAAAGGTTGGGTGTAGAATATATCCATGGAACAGATAATTGCTTTTGTGTAACAATCTCTTGTCAACTGAATAGAATTCCTGATAAACAGGAAATATGAAAGGTGTCATATTAATACTTTATATGTTTTACAATAACCTCAATAATAAACAATAACAGAATAAACAATAACCGAAGCTTATGTTGTAAATTTTGTATGTGCGAAGAATGTTTCAAAGTAAAGTATATTTTAGAACAAAATAAATGCCAAATTACTGCTAGATCTCACGCCGAAGCTGGGAAATGGTGCTGATCAATCAAATGCGGTGAAAGTGTGTTTTCCACATTGTATCAGTTAATTTGAATAACTATCCTCATTAGGTACACTGAAAACGT
Source organism: Sipunculus nudus (assembly GCA_026874595.1). NCBI lineage: Eukaryota > Metazoa > Annelida > Sipuncula > Golfingiida > Sipunculidae > Sipunculus > Sipunculus nudus. Next base: position 27,042,916 of record CM049315.1, read on the forward strand.
AGGGTTGTCGAATCTCCCAATTATGACCTCTAAATGGGGAGTCGGAGGGTGAAAAGGGCTATGGGTGTCATAACATAGCATTTAACTGCCACAGGCTACCCTCGGAGAAGTTACAGACTTTGAGCAGCTCCCTGGCAGCGCAACAGCCAGCTTGGACAATTATATACATTATACCGTGGCTCTTTTTGTCATTTGACATATGAAGCTCTACCAAAAATAAAATATTAGTTACGGTCCCCTTGAAATAGGACAATAACTGGCTGCTCGTGCTACAATCCCCATAAAAGTTGCATTTTAAAAATTTACTGACATCATGAAACCTTATGGAAATTTATCCTAAATTTATCAATAATTAAACAATTCCTAATGCACGATAACGTATAGTTAAAAGTGTACATTGAATCAACGAAATCAAACCAGAAGATTCATGTTATTAACAGGATAAAAATACATTCAGCTAATATCTGAATTTTGAATTTCCTAGGGGATTACTCATTAAGAACATAATTTCTAACTCAGGAGAATGACCCAAAGAAAGAGCTTTCATCGATAAATGTAAGATCCAAAAATTTAGCACGAATCTATAAGATATTCACCTGGAATACTTGCAACAGGTTCTTGTGAAAATTCCCTAATATATACAATGATATTGTATTGGTAGCGCATTTTGTCTGTTTACCTGTGAATCTGTTTGTTTTTAGCACGACAACACAAAAAGTCGTCAGCGGAGTTTGATGAAATTTCTAGAATAGCTCGGCAATGATAACGGGAACAATGAATTAAATTTGAGGGGATCCATACTTAAATAACCCAGGAATGAGTTCTTGCATTTTATGGGGGGGGGGGGGGGGGGTCATGCATTTTTGTTGACGCAGGTGACGATATGGCCATATTTGGGGTGCGTGTACGTGTACGTGCCGTTGCCCTGAAAGGTTTTGGTAACTAAACGTATACAGCAGTGAGGGTCATGGTTGTTAATTGTTCGTTGTTATTTAGTCCTTGGCCCTGTTGCAATAAGAACGTAAATGACTAAAGGCAACCTATATATATACAGAGAGAGAGAGAGAGAGAGAGAGAGAGAGAGAGAGAGAGAGAGAGAGTATATAAGTATACTCCAGGACCGGGAACATTCAGCGGCTCAATAGCGGTTCCTGTAGACACTCGGATCGACCATTAATATATTAGAAGAAATAATATATGGAGATTCATAAAACATGACAGTTATAATCATGTATGATTTTAATTATGATGTCACCTTTTGGATCTAGTGGCTCAGGCCGGGGTTTGTCATATTTGCTGGTTTATTTGAACTACAAACTGCTGAGGTTGAACATGAAGCAAAATGGCACAGGTGTTATGTACATAGGTGAGATATACGCGTAGGTTTACTGCACTGGTTCAAACCCACGCTCTATTCTATCTTCCTTTAGGCCGACTTCGTGTGGCAGGATTGTAAAGGTTCGTGCCACACCGGAAGTGACTGCGCATGCGCGAGATCTAGCCACACTCCATAAAATAGTGATCATTGGGTACATCAGAGGGCGCTAGGGAACGACTTAGAACCACACCTATTTCATTCTGGGGATACATAATAATTATAATGTTATCGAATTTGAAATTTTAGAAGGTATATTTTTATCATTAAAGTCTTGCTCTACAATTTCAAGTATTGCAAATATAATTTTATTGTTATTAGTACTATTATTATTACCATTGTTATTAGTTATTAATTGTTATTATTTTTATATTGTTTTAAAAGACAAATAAAAAAATAATTATTTATATCAATATGGGTATTTATTTATTATTATCAATTAATACTAAAATATTTAAATTTTCCAAATGTTAAAATTTATAATGATAATATATCATTATGATACACATCATTATTATTTTTTATTATTATTATTATCATTATATTTTTTCTTATTATTATTATTTATCACAACTGGAACCATTAGTGATTGTTGATGCGATTAAGCTATGTGATATACTAGAAGATGGACCAAAAGTCACACTCGGTTGGCAGTGGAGACCCAGTTACATCGGGGACTTGGTTTCATTAATCAGGTAATCCAGGGTTTCTAAAAGAACAGGTATTTTAATTTCTATACTCATGTCTGTAATTGGCTTACCCCGTCAAGCCAAGCAAGGCCAATAATTGTTATGAGATGCACTGAGTTCTGGTTAGGGTTTCATCAGGGCTTCGATTATAACAATAACAACCAACTGACTGTGAAAAAACAGGTCACTCTACGTGTTTCCAGTTGTAAGCCCGAACAGGTACATGTCAAAGTAAGTACAAATTTATAACCTATAAATATTGAGATATCACCCCTATACCTTTTTTTATGCACTAGTCCAAGTCTAAGTGCATTTATAGTCTTCCAAGAGATTCTCCAAATTGCTATTTATCATCATGGCAACATTAGTGTACGGCCATTCTGAGGTCAGGAATTTATTCAATCATGCTCTGGATCAGACATGAGCATTCAAGTCCTGGCTGTAAGGTGCACCAGCTGTTTTAAGAAGTTAAAGAAGCAGTTCCCTTCCATGATGCGAGTACTAAAAGAAAAATTTTAAATGTGTATTCTATATAAATGTATTGATCTATTATATATAATTTTATCAATACATTGGCAATTTAATTATAGTCGAGTTAATTATTTTTATTACAATATTATAATATTTTGGTGCATGAACACATTGGCATTTTAAATGCCATGTGTCACACGCATGTATTTATATCATATGTAATACGTACTTTAAAGACATTTAATGTAATGTTTTGCCCGAATATTGTATAACAGAAGATTTTATTCTCAGTGTATATAAAAAAAATATTAAGTTTGTCAATATTTCCCCTATTCAGATCCGGAAACGATAATAGCTATTCTGTTAAAAAAAGAACTGTTAAGCATTAAAGATTATTCAATTTGTTATTCTTTCAGTTGACTGGTGATGTTTTCAATACACGTGGAAACAGAATAAGGGTAAGGGCAAGGATAAAGAAAAAAACATTAAAAAAATATCACAAACTAAGTAAAAAAGAGTAGCTTCTACAGAATAGCATGGTGGCTTGTGGGGAGCCCGTATCTTGTCCTTGTGCATTATAAGGGAGACCATACAACATTTCAACCTAAACTTCACCAAAATTCAAAATATCATAACAGGAACAATGTTCGAACCTGTCCATCTGTAATGGCAAATATGAAGAGCAAATACACTGAGCAACCCAGCTTATCAAAAAATGATATGCACAGATGTTTCTAGTGAACATGAGGCAGTGTTAAAACCAAGAAACCAAAATCAGGTACGAAATGCTGTGCGCACAGAAAAGGGAAAAGACAAATTAGCCATGATGAGTATAACAATACAAGTTCGATATCACATGAACTAAAGGACTTCGTATATAAAATCTTCACATATCCTGATTTGACTTTGTACATGGCCAATACAGAAATTTTAGAAGACTTCAGTAAAATAATAATGATGAAAACCGATGTAAAAACATACTTAGTATATGATATAACATTCAATTTAGGCAATTTTATATAAACCCATTATGTTTTAGGCAGGTTTTTTAAAAAAGAACCAATTATCCCTTTACCTTTTGTGCAACAAAGTAAAAATCAAGAATATGTACAAGAAGACTTCTTAAGATTAAAATTAAAAAGTAAAAAATAATGCAATATCCCTGTAATAGTTGAAAAGGAGAGAGGAATTTCTAAAGATTTTGAGAAAGTTTTACCAAATATTTTACTGAGAAAGTATTGCATTGCTGGCATTACATCAAACAGACTCTTAAAAAATGGTTAAATGATAATGGTGTCATAAGAAATTCCTATATATCTTGCTGACTTGAATCAAATTTTGCAGAGCGAGTGTAAATCCAGTTTTCATGCTTTCTAATTGGAGTGAGGCTGCATTAACTTATTTTAATAAATATTTAAAAGAAGACATTTTAAATCATTCAGTGAGGTTCATTTTGGTGGAACAGGGAACAAACAACTCTTATTCAGGGGTTACGAATAATGGGGCCGAATCCTTCAACACTGTCATCAAGCGTTTGATGAAATGGAAGGAGGCCCCTTCAGATACCATGACTTTATGTTTTATTACCTATACACAATTATTACTGGTGTAAAATTTCACGTGGATTTTGTAATTTGGGGTCCCTACAGCTAAAATCAGCTTTCAAAGAACTTGAACAACACCCCGATGATATACTTTTCTCTACTAGTACCTGTGCACCAGAGGCTTATTGTTAATAAAGTAAAAGGTGACATAAAACAAATTTAACACTCAAAATCAGGATGAGAACAAGCCACCAATATATATGTATGGACATGACTCTTTAGAGACAGATAATCTGGATAAAAATTGTGATCTGAATGATATAATTACAAATATTTAAGTCAAGTATTGCAATAAAAAAATGATACATAGGTAGGTTTCATTTAGAATAACGTCCCAAATATCTATCGCACAAATGATTATAGAGCAACAAAAAATAAAACTGGTCCCTGATACGGGTACATTTTAAGTGGACGGTACCAAAGGAGACAAGCATGCAGTTACCTTGTTTCCGAGAGCCTCATGTCAATGCCCAGCTACTAGTACTTGTTATAATATATTAGCTGCCAAAAAAGCATTGGCATGGACATTACAGAAAAAAACCATTAACTTGTCAGTCTTAGAGAAAGAAGTAGAAAAAAAAACAGGGAGGAAACAACCACAAATTAGATATTATGTACCAATTTTGCGGGGCACCTGATTCAGAATCAAGTTTGTTGCACTCTCCAAAATTACAACAGATAAAATCAGAGGGTGATAATGTTGACAAAAATACCTGTTTGCATACATTAGACAATATCTTCTCTATTCTAGATGATGACAAAGATGGGAAACCTACTACAACCACAAATTGACCAAACCAATCAGAAAGCGATTATGATTAAGTCTGATCAAAAAAGCAGTTAAAATTACTTCAATTACAAAAAAAAAAAAATAAAAATAGCAAAAACAGCATAGATATTATCAGTCCATTTAAAAAATGTTTAGAATATTCGTATTCCACAAGAATTGATTTCAGATAAAATAATACAGGCTAAAGAAATACTTAAAACCAAGTTTAAACTATGTAATGGGTTACAGCCAACAATTTATGCTCCCATATATTAAGATGATGAGGAAGGTGGTCCGGGTCTGTACCTTACGCTGCCCAAGAGGCGCCATCAGTACAAATCCATCATTCTGGGAAGAGTCACTGGGTAACTTCAATTCAAACAGTTAAGGGGGGCCCTATTATAGTGCTGGATAGTTTATATAGTTTGAAATCAAAATCTCCGTCACTTTAAACACAGTTTGCACAATTTGTAAATACTCAAATTCTGTTTTAGAAATTCAAATTCCTAAAATACAACGACAAGAAAATAGTATAGATTGTGGTGTGTTTGTCATCGCGAATGCGACAGAATATTTATGATATGGTTATCTAGGCAATTCATGTGTCCAATTTGATATAAGTAACCTCAAGTCTCATCTAAAATCTTGCATTCAAAATAAATTTTTCACACCATTTTCTAAAATTTCAGAAAATGCATGTATAAATTTAAGGAAAAGACAAATATTTCAAACCATTTCATTGAAACTGTACTGTTGTTTTTACATGCCAGAAACGTTTGCAAATATGGTTCAGTGTTCAAACTTTATATGTAGGAAGTGGTGGTTTGTAACACGTGTTAGCATGAAAGTATCAAAAGACAAAAAATGGTTTTGCAAAAGTTGGTATAACTAAACAAAGTGTGCTTTCATACATTTTTCCATAATTTCATACTTTTTTCACATCTTTTTATGAGTATAATTGATGTGTGACATTGTGCATGTACATCCTTTATTTTTTCAATTGAATATATTGTATACATGTATATAGAGACTGATTCCCTGGATGGTAAATATCACCAAGTATATTGCAAAATACATGTAACGCAAAATGTTACTTATATATATATATAAAATATATATATATTTATAAATGTGTGTGTATATGTATTTATAATTTGTATAAATATTTGTATATGCATAATTGTATATATAGCTTTATATGTATGTGTATAATATGTGCATAGTACAACTTGTACAAATTGTACAAAATGTACATACTTATTTTGTAAAGTAGTATATAATTATATATATATTGATATTATTATATATGTTGAAATTGAAATAGAGCTTTATATATATGTGTGTATGTTACATTATGCTACCTGTTGGATGATTTTATGTTTAAATCAAATCTTTTAATTTATGGCATTTGTTGCTATATTGTATTTTGGAGGGGACTAAGATTGGTTATTTCGTTCTGGTTTATCAGTTTTATGCTTCATCTATCATCATTGGTGCCACTACTGTAAGACATGGGTTGTTGCGTTTCCATGGGCTTCCGAGTTTTTTACAGTACGGGCGTTTGGGATTGTATCCGCCGTTGTATACATGTTCCCGCAAGAGATCGTCCGGGACCGAGTTTGCTTTCAGAATTTTTCAATTTAAATGCACTTGTTGGCAAAGGTTACTAACACATGTATATTGCTGTCTTTAATATATATAACATTTAAGTCGTCATTAAAACGGAATGGATACGTGTATCTTTCCGCAAAGGTAACTCTTTTGGGCCATTCTAGGGTAAACGTAAACCGGCATGCTTTTCTGTACAGGCGCACGGTACGGGTTGTACAATGTTATGACGTCACAAAAGTAATACGCATCACAAAGGCTGAGCACGTGCTCCCATTGTTATGAAAAAGATTACATTTTGACGCTGAGTGACGAACAGATGCTACTATTTAATTATACAAGTTATCTGTTAATCTTTTTACTACACTAATAAACAATAATAAAAGGAAACTTGAATTGTTATAACTCATCATTCTCAAATAAAAAAAGGTCAATATTGGCCCAGATGCTATATTTTGTAAGTCGTGTCTGTGATGAAATTCCGCCATTAGGTTGTCATAGCAATGGTTATGAATTTGCATAATTGTAACTTTAAATGAATGGATTTTTATTGTACTTGACGAGACAGCATTAAATATATATCATTTTTTAATTTTGTAAGAAATTAAGTCATTTTTTATTTAAAAATGTCTTTACTATATTGCCATGGTAATGGGTCAGATGGCCATAACCACCCCGGGTCAATGGCAAAGAAGCAGATTCTAAAAGCCCAGGTTATCCAGTAACTAGTAAATTGTTGTTTTAGTTACTGCCTAAGGGGAAGGAGGTCCATGCTGGCACATGATCCTATTTTGTAAGTCTATCATGTCTTTGATGACCGTGTCTTTGTTACCATAGCAATGGATATGATTTTGCATGCGGGTGAAATTTGTTTCACGGACTAAAAGCATTTGTTTTGTATATTTGGAATGGATGTTGTCTATATTTGCTCCATTTCCTTAATTTTTGTAATTAACGCATCTCCGGCGAAATTTCGACGCATCGGCATTCTGTACGCATGAATGTGTGCATGAGATCTATCCTGACCGCGGCCTTTCATAGACATATTTCATGTGTGGAGAATGAGGATTAAGTTCTATTGTGCATATGAATACACCCTGGTGCCAGTGACGGATTCAAGCATGTTTGGCCTGACATTTTACCCAGTCACTGACGCTCTTGCATGGTCAGTAAATGTGAAACACGTGACTGTCACATGCAGGCACCTGTCCCAAATCAAAGGGAAATCACACGCATTATTGACGTATTTCTTATAGTAAGGCCGACACCAGGGACTGTCCATTGTATACGTTTATATAGGACAGTAGGGTGTGTCCATGCCGTCGACTTTTCTTTAAGCAATAAGCTAGTCGTCAGTCAGATCCACTTAGTATTTGTGATAAGTGCCTATATTGACAATAATAATATAAGTAACCAGTCTACGATTTTCGAAAATCTGCATGCCTCCAACTATTTTGATCTGATTCGCAAAATATGAACATCAAGACTGACCAGGTCTAAAGGTAACATGCAGATGTAGATTTTTTTTGCCACGGGCACAGCGCCATAAAATAAATGTAAAAAATATACGTATCTTATTAAGACATTATTCCGCTGGAAATATAATTTATTTCAATTTTTAAGAATAAAAAGATTGAGCCTTATAATTTAATACATCCACCGAATAGCTCGGTTACTGGATTTATCAGCTCGTATATATATATGCAATTGTCACTTTATGTGAGCTGAACGGTAACCCGTTACTCTGTTTGTATACATAACATACGGATATTTGTAAAAGTATAAAAAATTTAATATGATTTTTTTCATAATATTTCATTATTCGGGTGATGTATACCTAACAGTCATAGCAGAACTTTACATATGTAGGTCAAGACCCGCATGATCACGTTTCTCCAGGCAATGTACTGGCATAACTCTTTTGTATCGTCCATTGTTAACACACACAGGGGTGCGAAAACATCAATCATGACACCATGCGACAGTGGTTAGTTTACAGTTGTTTGAATTATGACTAATTATTGCCGCATTAAGAAAGATAAGACTTTTTACCTTTCCCGGGGCATGGTCATAAATATATAAATCACGTGATATATGATAATTTTTAACATGACTCATCACGAGCACGGGATTTCCAACTGATTCAACCAGCAAATCTATAAACACGTGTTCGAGGGTTCAAAGTACGATTTCAGCGATAAAAAAGGTGGTTTAGCCGTGGTTACGTGTGTGAGCTGAATTGACCGTGTATCAAGCTGCAGTTTACAGCTTGTATCTCTAAAACAAGCCTGTATAGTTAACGTAAATGCACCGTGTGTCCAGCTGCAGTTTACAGCTTGTATCCCTAAAACACGCCTATATAGTAAACGTAAGGTGAGTGTTTGTAGTGTTTTCCCCAAGTACCAGAAATTGTTTATCATTATTCACCCTGCATAATACATGATATGATGTCATAGACAATGGGCCAACTATAACCCCCCCCCCCTCCGGAACTTTATGAGGTGGTATTTTCTGTAATGCTGGAGGTATATTCTAACAGAATCTGGTTGTCTGCCTGGCAACCATTGGTGATTTTGGCCTTGCATGCCGCCATTGTGAATATATAATGAGGATGCCGTTTTCGCATAACTATCAATATATAACCAAAGTTATCAGGACATGCACAAAGTATTGGGTTGTTAAGCAAATTAAGGAATTCAAGAAAGACCTTCACGAACAAAGTTTTGTCATCGTTTGGAAGATATTACAGGACAGATCACAAGTACCATTTGGGATTATTGGTAATTTTGGCCCGAGAGGCCGCCATTTCGAATATATAATAATAATATTCCCCATATTTTTGTCAGTCTTCATATTTTTTTTCAATATATCACCGAAGTACAAATCACAATTATGAAGTAAAATTTGATAGCTAATGTTGATCTCCTGTCAGTATTAATGTCTGCCATTAAATATTTGGTGATTTTTGACCAATTAGGCTTCAATTTTGAATATATATATATAATGAGGTAGCTGTTTCCGGGTAACTCCCTCAATGTATGAGTAAATTTATCATGTAATGCACCAAATTTATGATTGTCAAGTCCAAGTAATACAAGACAAATACAGGTGATCAAATTATTTCATAATTAAAGATATATTACCATGCACGTCATAATTACGATTTCAGATTGATAGTGATTTTGTATGTCGCCATTTTTAATACATAATTAGCAATATGCGGAAATTAATTTTTTTCGAGTATCTTAACTATGAAGTGTGATACATGTATACGTAGGGTTTTTTGGTCAAATAATCTTATTTCGATGATTTTAGAATGATATTTTCAGTCCGTTTAAAAATATTGCCAATATATATATATATATATATATATACATATATATATATATATTTATATATATATATATATGTTTATATATATTTATATCCCATATTGTTTTTTTAATTGGTAATAAGATTTAGTTATAAAATATGTGGATGTTAAATATTTATGAAAAATATTTATGGATGTAAATGATACTTTAAGAAACTGTTCACAACACTTATATTCAGTTTCTCATTGTTAGAGACTCACGTCTGTTGTTTTGTATCTTTCACATACATCTTTCACATGTAGTTCCGTCTATCCGTCCTCTGACAGACTGGCACTATTGGAACCAGACAGTAGGTCACAGTGACGTATATTATGCAAGCCACATGGCAAAACATGCACAATGAATGTGTTCAAAGTATTTCATATTTTTCCTGAAATTATTTTTACCATGTGGAAATAAAGGATTTCTTGTGAACATCATAGCATTTGAAGTACTACTTACTTATATTCTTCCTCAAATGTGATGCACAAACTGTTTCAACAAAGTTCTCAAATTTGAGTTGAGAATATCGGAACGCATAATTATTGACGTATTGCACATATTTTCCTCAAGTTTGATACATTTATTCTTTAAACCATTTTCTTTGGAGAGGAACACAATATTGTGGCTTTACCTTGATTTTGGAACAGCCACCTTCCAAATGCTTTTGTCAGAGCAGCATCTGTTTTTAAATGTTTGGTCCCTTTGAGAAGATGTTTGATACCACATTTCATATCACACAGAATGACATTACTGCCACCAGGCAGCCTTCTCGAATTCATTTCATTTCAAAAGAATGTAGCCAAGCATATATTCATGTAATCTTGTAAAGACTTGGTAAAGGATTTTTTTAAATAAGACTGACAGTGATGAAAGTACAGTATATTGGTCTATAATGAGTGAAGTTCATACAGAGCGCAAATTTCTAAATAGTGCTCACATGGATTACCTTATAATTTGTTAAGTATATATGTTACAGTCAATGTGTAAAATCAGTCAATTTGTAAATTGCCTGATATTTTCAGTCAATTTACAAATTGCCTGATTCACTCTGGTACTTTATAAGATTATTAAATTTTTCAGGCATTCTACAAATTGACTGAAAAATCAGCCACTTTATTTGACACATTGACTAAAATGTAAAAAGAATGAAACACAATTGTTATAAGTTGACAAAGATTTAAATGACATTAAATTTATTTCATATACCTTACTTTAAAAAAAATAATACATTTTACATCATATTATTGTATAATTAATAATTTATTCGATCCCAAGCGTCCATCTGCTTAATTCTGGTTCTTGCAGAAATAATTATGTAATCATATGAGATTTATATATTATATTATCTCAGGTATTATCTTTCAAAATTTCAGCATTTTTTAAGCAGATTTGGTGTAAAATAACTAAAAATATTCTCGCTTCAGAAACGAACAATATAATAAACTGTGTGACCTATAAAGAAAATTTGGACAGCAAATGTCCCCAGAGATATATCCCTAAACCCTTGGATCGGCCGCTGGTTATTTTACAATAAAAGTGCAATTTGAAAAGATATGAAAAAGGAACTTGTATTCAGTTGTAAACATTTGTTAGATTAAATATTGGTTTATAATTCATAAATAAAATGGTAGAGCTTAAATAAAAAACATGGTAAAATTAGAAACACACCCTTTTTTATTTCAATTGTATAATTATTAAAATTAAGACGAACAGAACTTTTTCATCTTAATATTAAAATCTGTTTTCATTTGAGTCATAATAAACCAATGATTCTGCTATTATAATTTGATTCCTTGTATATATATATATATATATATATATATATATATATATATATATATATATATATATATATATATATAGCGATAGTAACACTGCAGGTCATGTATTGGGCTGAAAAAATCAAACGTTTCAGATAACAGCTTTGACCGCTGTTACACATAGGGATCAATTACTAATATTTCATATTAAAGTATCACTCGATGTACTTTCTTTGATGTTTTGGTACCACAAATTCTGAAAATATTTGTAATTTCTATAATATTAAGAGAGAGACTGGTCTGTTTATTCCAACTTTTTTCACTTATAGTTTAATATATAGCTATAGCTACCTTATTTCCTAGATTTTGAATATTTTAAACGATAACTTTAACAATGTTTACTTTTTTTGCAAGTTTTATGACCATTTTGAAACTGGCTGATATTATTCATAGTCCTGTTTAAGATCACATTTGATATTAAGCATTGAATCAGTAAGCTGATATTGGGCGTATCTTTCATATCTGAATCATAATCATTACGCAAAGTTTGATTGAAATTTGTAGACCAAAATCATTAAAAAATGTGTCTTACTTTTTAATATCTCAAGAGCCTCAATCCTTTTTAAGTAAATATAATTTACAACTTATATATATATATATATATATATATATATATATATATATATATATATATAATTGTTTCATATTGTGAAATTTACGGTTTTTATTTTACATTGTTGTACGTTGTTACGAATGCAAATAAATGTATTACACTAAACGCGTAATTACTTTCATTAATTAGGTCATCTTTTATTTGAATTCCGTTACTTTAGGATTTCTTTGTTTAACAACAGCTGATAACAATAATAGACTAGTCATTCTTTAAACTGGTTGTATTTTACCCCCAATGAATTTTAGTCAAATGTGTTTATAAGAATCAGATTCACTTACATAAATTTTTAACTAACTGTTTTGCAAGTTTAATTTGGTTAATTTGATACTGACAGATAACAGTCATGCGTATATTATTATCAAGCACATGTGCACTTATTCAGCATGTGACCAGCATTTGTGAGATATCCCGAGTAAGGCCATTTCAGTAATAATTTAACCCAAAAGTCAACTATGGCTGTGTCATCTGAGCTGTAGTTGTGTTCCTTTCTCCGTTGCCCGGCCGTTAAGTTGGCACATTTTCAAACCGTTCCAACCTATGAATCCAAAATCTGGCATACTGTTAGATGTCCCCAAAATCTCCAACCATACATAACATTAGGTAACTAGGACTTCGTTCCTTTGAGATGTTAAGAAAAACCTCAAATTTCCGTTAAAAACCCATTGTTATGCTTCAAGACTGCTTAATAACATAACTACTGTTTTTATAATATTTAACCTACATAAGCCTTGGTATTTTAGACATATTACTTTCACATAGTTGAAATACAGATAGTTTTACAAATATTTGATCATGAGAGGCTCCTGCATCTTTGATATAGTCAAAAAAGTAATCATGTAGTATTTGTCTTGCATTCATATAATTATATTGTATTTGATTATCGCCAAATAGCAAGGCCATTTGCTCTTATCTTTTCAAATGCTAATATGCAACAAATTAGAATAATTACATTCTGCATATGCTAAAATTTTAAGTTCAGCTGAGCGCCTCGACCCATGGCTCCCTTATTTCGTTGAGTCAAAATAGATAGACCAATTCACTGACAGATTTCAGTTAATTTCACATCCATGCAACTTAAACAAAACTACTGGGCTGATCTCTGGCTCCGTTTTGTTTCCATGTTTATAATGTTTGGCATGTTAAATCATTCAGTATAACTATGCTAGAATTATTATGCCCTAATAGACAGCAAAGTCCATATTTAAACCTCTCCTTCATTACAGGTTTGTTTGGTCTACATGCCTAAATTGTACTAAATAGTATACATCCACATTGTTTATAACACAATATTAGCAATTCGAGAAAGAGTTATAGAAACCACGTATATACAACGTTATATATATCTAGTGAATATTTTCGCATATTATCAATCTAAAACTGTCAAACTTGAATACCTTGACCTGAAAAACCTATGAGTACATATATGAAAAATATTTTTATATTAAAAAAAAAGTACATTTCTGCATACAGCTAATTACATATTAAAATGGCAGCCCTCGAGAACAAATACCTAATCACATTAAAATATTACTTAAAATTTGCTCATTATATTTTTTGTTTATGATGGATAAATTTGTTTATGAGTGTCATATTGTAATTCCTTGGGATAGACAACCCCATATCTAGTGTATTCCATGATACTTTAGGCATAATAGTTGTATTGATAATGTTATGCAGAAGGATGGGTCAATATTACAAATAGCAGCCCACACACCCAAAATCCACGTAAATCCCAATCTATATGCAGGACTTGTTATGTAATTTCTTTTTACATATTGCATATATCGGTTCATTTCTACTTATGTATATATATATATATATATATATATATATATATATATATATATATATATATTGGGCATTGTTTTAAAAAGGACCGAAAATATCACTTTATAATTATCAAAATCGGATTCCTTGACCCGGAAAAACTAAGTATACATATATCACACTTCATATTTAAGATATTGGAGCATAAATCTAATTTCTCCATGTGCCTAAATATATTCAAAATGGCGGCATGCAAGGTCAAACTTATTATCAATTTCATATCGTAATGAAGGCCTTTTATATGTTTGTATTTATATTGCTTGACAATAAAAAAAAATGCTGCATTGCATGATAGTTTTGCTCATACATTGCTGATGTTACGCGGAAACAGCTACCTCATTATATAATCAAAATGGAAGCCTAATTGGTCAAAATAACCGAATATCGAATGACAGGCATATTTTTACTGAGAGGAGATCAGCATTAGCTAGCAAATATTACTTCACAATTGTTATTTTTTCATTTTAATGTAAAAAATATAATTATTTAGTTCGTTTAAATTAGCTGGATTAAGCTTGTGCTTCTTGGTTCGTTGAAGTTAACAAGTAACCCAAGTTTAATCCAGCTCATTTAAACGAACTAAATTGACACATGATCATTTCAGTTTGTACTTGAGGATTGAGCCGGTTTTGTTAGCTGAACTCATAAAACAGTACTGTATTACATTATGACATCAAATTAACTATACACTTAGTATAATATTATATATATATATATATATATATATATATATATATATATACATACTTTTTCCATTGACAGAGCAAGATGGACCGTAGACCACGGACTGATCCTGTGTCAGGAGAGTCGTATGCCAGCCTGTCTGTTGCCGTCAGGTATTTCTACCCAGATACAAACGTGTATAAAACAGCTGAAAAAGGCATGATTGTCAATGACGGAGACATTTTCACGACGGGCAGTTATGCGGAAGACTTGAACCTACCATTTCTCATTGATATTGAAAGAAAGCATAGACTAAAAGCTGACATAGATACGATGGTCAGCTTAAACCTTTCTCAATTTGTAGGTGGCTTTATCTTAATAGATAGCGATGAAAAACCAGGATTCTGTCATATTGCAGTAGTTGCCGACGGAGGTACCTCTGAAATAGATCAGTTTCTACATCGACAGAAGGGAACTACGTACCTCAAGAATAATATATTTTCAGAACTACTTTTACCAAGCCTAAAAACGGAAAAAAGCAGGTTCGAGACTAATCTTGAGACTTTAAGGCGTACCATGCATACAGCTGACCCTGGAGACACAGGACCTTCTCCGGCGTTCACTTTTACAGACAGCGGGAGCATCCTTTCGGAGGATGAGGTCTCTTGTTTCCTTGTACCTTTGCCCGAAGCCGCTAAAGCCTGGGGGATCAGAAAACGGGGTTGCGGCTGGCCCACACCGGGAACGATTAAGGATGTCCTGGACACAAACTGTTACTTGGTCAGTAAAGCCAATCCACTGTGTGAATGTCCGGACATTGAGTGGCGCTACTCATTTTCCTTGGCAGAAATAGTGCTGGCAAAGTCACTAAATCACATACAAAAGGTTTGTTACAAGGTATTTAAAACCTTAATCAAACACAGCATGAAAGCGCGTGATATCAACATTCAGTCTTACTTTCTCAAGACTACATTGTTCTGGGCATGTGAACAGTCTCCAACCTTCAGCTGGGACCTGGATAGTCTAGGGAAGATGTTTCTATACCTCTGTGACAAGCTGGTGCATTTTCTGACAAAGCATGAGCTTCCCCATTATTTTATACCGAGCAACAATCTAATAGAGCATGTTTCTGACGAGGAAGTTAAGGAATGGATCAGAAGTGTCGTGTTCATAAGACAAAATCCTCTACAGTGTATGCGAGACTTCTTTTCACAGTACGTATTAGACGATCCCTGCGTAGTGCCAGACTGTGTGAACATCCGGCATTTCTATCTAGCTGCTCTTGACATCCTCCGCCAGAAGCCAATTAACCTGGAAGAATTAGCAACTAACATCGAATACTCTCTTGACATTTTGGGGTTTTCATATACCATTTTATGCAACCATGAAATGGTGTTATCAATTGCCAAGACTAAAATGAATATAGAAAAGGAAATGTTCCAATGTGAAAGAAGTCAGAACCTCGAGGATGAACTAAACGTCTTAATTAGAACTTTTGTAAAATACCTGGAGCTGGCACCCAGGTTGATAAAACTCCTACCAGGAACACGGGTGGATGTGCCACATTCTGAACACGTTCTACAAGCGTATGTATCGTTGGTATTGCACACAGAGTTGGCATGTCTGTACTTTCAGAAGTCGCAGATTGGGAACAACAGTCCTGATGTCACAAAAGGTCTACTTCAAGAAGCAGAACGATACTTTCATGAAGACTGTACTTCTCAAGTATTTCTGGATAGTTATAAGTTTCATGTCAAATATGCTGGGTGTCTTGTGGTTCAAGGACGTTTTATTGAGGCATTCAGATTATTGCTGAAACATTTGGAAGAAAATAAAAATATAATGTCTTTCGTTACGTATAACAGATATACGCACAAAAATGTAGAGCCAACATTAAGATTAGTCCATGAGTATGAAGGGGACGACATATGTTACAATGCATCAACATTTGCACACTTCCTACTAGCCATCTGCTGCAAGGAAGTTTTGAAAAACTCCGTAGAGATACGCAAAGACTATTGCCAGTTTTGGGATCGGACCCAACATCCTATCTTTAAGAAGTTACATTTACAACAAGATCCGGTCCTTTTTGAGGCCTGTCTTTCACTCAGATACGGAAATGTGCACGAGGCATTGTGTGTTTTAACAAAATCACCTGTCAGTCAAAAGCCCAAAATGTACAAGTGTTATTGTGTGGCCAAGATGGTCAAGTTGTTGGCGGAGTCCGATCTGTATCCTCTCTTTTTAGCTGACAGAATAGTTTATTTTTGGGAAACTGTTCGACACTTCATGAGTTTTCACATCTTAAGCCTACACCACTGACAATGATTATATGTAATGCCAGACCAAAGCTAGATCGGGATTCAATCCGGCCTTATCCCAATCAGGACTAGGGCTCGACAAGGGATTGACCAGATCTTAATCGAGATGTAGGCTGGACTGAATTAAGATCGGGACTAGGTCTGGAATAATTGCCGTTTGGTCTTGACCAGTGCCCGATTGGTCCAGACCAATACCGATCGGGATTCTAACCAGACCAAAGACACGCCAAGCTTCAGATACATAAAGTGTTAGTTAAACAAGTTAAAAGTAATATTAGTAGTAAATAGGGATTAGTAGTAATTTTTTTTTACTGGCTTATACAACCTTCACACATTTTGTATATATGAATCAAAATAGTTTTATCCGCCAAAAAAGGTTTGCGGATACTATGATTTGACCGGGTTCCGTCGTTTCTGGAGAACTCCTCTGAGACCCTTAGACCTATCATTCCGAAATCCAGCTAAGTAATTCGTTCACCTGTCTAGTTGTGCCAATCAAAGACTGGTGGCGCCACCTGCAGAAATTATTGTGCAGTATGGATCTGGGTGTCTAGAGCATAACAGCCCATATCTCATGAAGGGTTCAATGTATTGAGCTATAATTTTGGATACCCATAAATCTTGGATTTCACCATCTCTTAGTTGTCGAGACTGAAAACGCCACCTGTAGTCATTTTCGCGTAAAGTCCATCCATGATTTTGTCATTTATTTGTCTTGGTGATTGGTTCAACGTATTTGGCTGAATTATGCATGTTCATACATCTTGGACA
This sequence comes from Sipunculus nudus, assembly GCA_026874595.1. Classification (NCBI taxonomy): domain Eukaryota; kingdom Metazoa; phylum Annelida; class Sipuncula; order Golfingiida; family Sipunculidae; genus Sipunculus; species Sipunculus nudus. Next base: position 27,060,803 of record CM049315.1, read on the forward strand.
CCTGCACCTCGTATTCAAGACTGGTGGTGCCATCTGCAGTTGTTTTTGCGTGGCGTCCATCCATCTATTTGCTTTGAGGGAAAATGCCCATATCTGAGGAGTTGATCAATGCATTAGCCTGAAATTTTGGCATGTTTATCCGTCTTGGATAGCTTTGTTTTGGTACCACCTGCGGTCCGTTTTCATAGAATACATTGATGCATTTTTTTCAGTAGTGGATTTGTCTCGGCCTGAAATATTGCATGATGTATGCATCTGTATATTTTTTAATGAAAATTTCACATAAATCAGGAGTTTAACTGGCATCACTGGTGCAACAAACTTAGAGTCCTTTCATGTCAGGAAGATTCCATGCCTTACCTTAGCCATGCATCAGTTATATGGCGGATACAAGTAGTCGCTTGTCGACCACCCGTATTTTGGTTAAATTTTGTATCTAAAACAAACAATTAAATTGATAAATAAAAGAGCCTTATAGTCATGCAGTATGCTTTGTGATGTTTTTAAAATGTATTGTACATAGTATTCTTGGAATCGTGGGAAATTCTTTATCTTAGTATGTGAACTGAATTATTTGTTGCTTGGTATGAAACCCTAAGTATGTATGTGTACATTTAATTGGTGTGTGACACATTTCAAATATATTATAACTAAGTTAAGGTTTCAAAAATTAAGTATCATTATGTTTCCATAAAGTTACTTCTAAACCAGAGTAAGATATATAATGCTTCATTGTAAACTCAGAAATGGAACCAAAGAATTTAATTCAAATACTAATTTATTTCATTCTCCGAAAAACGGGGGATGATTATATTGACCATCCCCCATTTCTAAAAACTAGAGGGGATGGGGGGGGGGGGGGGGAGAGAGATATATACCCCGATCCCCCTGTATTGGCGTCCCTGCTGTATTTAGTTACTGTAGCATCGCCTAAGTCTTGGTTCCCTCAGACTGCTGTCTACTGAGTAAAGAGATAAAATGCAGTTTATTTGGACCTTAGTCCCGGGAGACTAACCATGATCCCACGGTATATATCGTATAAACACAATATATAATTTGATCACATGACAGTGGTTATTCACTGCTACTTGTTCGATCAATAATCCCCCCCCCCCCCGTGACCGTACACTGCTTGTCCAAGCACGGTTTGCTGGGTTTTACCACCAGGCTGTTCGGCACAATGCCAAGAAAGTTCAGACCAGTGACAGGGGGTTAACGCGGGTGTCAAACTTCGGGCCTCCAGTCGAAATGATTCAGAAAATCTTTAATAAGTAATTGTGGTTTGCACGACCTGTCATCATTCGAATAAATTTATTTACTTTTTCATGTATTTTCTTAATCAGAATGTCAGACACGCGGATATGTATTATTTAAATGTAACAACCTATGTATAAAATTACATGATGTCCGGATTTTTTGGTTTTTTTTGTTTACATTTTTCAGTCTCATTTAATTTAAACATCGTTAACGGGTTGACTTTGTTTTATAAAATGTTGTACAAGATGAACGTCAAATAAAGAGTTCTTGAGCTGTTTAGCAGCTCACAATGTACTTCCATTTTTTTTTGTTCATCTTATACTTCTAAAAAGAAGTTGGTCCACTTTTATCCGCAATGACACCGCATTGCGTATGACACTGCTATGTGATATTAAATAATTAATATACAATCGGAACAATATATATATATATATATATATATATATATATATATATATATATATATATGCCTCATTTAAAGGTCATTCTTCCCTTTACATTACACTCCCTCTCCTTCCGTCCCCCATGTACCTGTAAGTAACCGCAGTAAACACATCAATGTAGATTTTTATTCAGAGATTAAATTGTAAAAAATAATATATTTTCTTAGACTGAAATATATCACGTAATAATAATAACAGTAATAATAATAATAAGAAGAAGAACTATAATAATAATAATAATAATACATTATATCGATATATTTGGAAATATGATATTAAACAGTTAATATACAATAGGAACAATATATATATTTAAATATATATATATATATATATGTGCTTTAATTTCTTATATCCGCCACTAGGCATAGTCAGTAACTGAAAAACACATGATCGATTCCTCTGCTAATATTTCTTATGTTAGCGTGCAGTAATGGTAAATCCTCAGATTCATCCAGGTAATCCTTTTGTATTTTGTTGAAAAAGCCACAACAATTGTCGCTGCACTTTCACCTTGCCTTTACAATTTCAGCGATTCTCGAAAGAGGTTACATCACGTAAACTATCCAAGGAAGCACGTGCTTAAGTTTCTGTTTTTATTTACAATACCAACTCACAGATATTACGCCACAACATTGATCCCCAGGTTTATCAATATAGAAATATGTTTCACGGACAATACCTTCTGTTTGTTGTATTTGGCATTGATTTGGTCAATGCATACTCTATAACAGCTCCATTTACTTATTTCTTTTTTAAATTTACGCTTCTCAGGCTAAGTAGTTCGATTTAAGCGTAAAAGCGTGCTGTGTGAATGAATGTGGACAGGAGGTTTATCCTTAAGATTCATAGACAGACCGTCTTTGTGGAGAATGTGACACAATGTCATTGCAACAAGGACATTACCTGGCCGATAATCGGGGAAACACAGGGCTCTGCCGCGTAGAGTTTCCATTATGATTCCATTAGTTAAGCTCTGTTTACTTTTACCGGTTTTCCACTTTTAATAGCGGAAAACCTCTTAGGTAAGCCCACGTTAGTCCACGATCCATTCTGTCGTGGCAGCAGACATGGTCGGGCAGATACACCGGGTGTCAGAGAATCGGAATATCCTCACCGATATGGACTTCGCCACTCGCTGGCCTAAGACCACAGGCACTTAACTCCCTATTTATTATAAAGTCTTCAAACACCCTTCATACATGTTCTTAGAAATACAACGACGAAATCAGGTCAAACGACCAAATAATACAACGGTTATACCGTGCTTTCACTTATAATAAACTCTGAAACAAAGAGGGTACAGATGCGGAAGTTAAAACCACGTATCAATACGTCCTTGACCATAAAGAACGGTTAACGATCACCGTCACGATCACCGTCACGATCGAGGTACTCTCTGAACACAGCGCGTGACCTCCTGGTGATCCTTCATTCACACGCTGTGAGAAAAAGTAGGATTCTTCAGGTTTGGCAAGGTGTCAAACACTCAGTCAGTTTGGGCTGGATAAACTAAAATCTGATTGGCTCTGCGTATATTAAAAAATCTGCAGAGCTGGTAGAAGAAATGTGATTGGCTTATCGTGTTAACAAACATAGCTGCGCCCGTGGCAAGCTCGTGTAGCACTGCAATAGAAGACGTTTGCAGAGAGGGGGGGGGGGGGATAACTGAACTCCGGCCACACCAGCAAGTAAGTATAGAGACTGTGTTGAAAGTTGACGATTGCATCGTGTGTATTCGAACAGGGGGTGGAACAAAGTCTGTGCTACCAAGCGCTTTCCACCGCAGTACAAAGTGACCGGTACCTCGAATAACATCCGATTGTGCTGGTGATATTTGCAATGTGATTGGTTAAATATTACGCAGGGGAAATTCCATAGAGACCGCCACAGAGAAGCACGAGATGACTGCAGAAAAACATTTTTTACCCCTTTTATGCTTTTCATATAGGAAATTTTACTGGACGTTTATGAGACATAAAATCTTTGAGTAAATCATTTACATCACGACAACAATTAAACCATACAGCCCCAGTCACATCACGTCAACGAGCCCCTACCGAGTTGTTTTTTTCCCCCAAAAAAGTGGACTTTTCCGGCGAGACATTGTTTAATCGAACGAGCCTCGTCAGTATTTTAACAGCTCGTTGGGGAGCTCGTCGCTATTTTGCGCGCAGTTAAGAGCGACGAGGACTGGAAATTCAGCAAAAGTTTTGCTCGGTAGCAGCTCGGGAAGAGATCGCCGGGGCCCCAACCGAGCACCGCTGGGGATCTTTAAGATCGGCGAAGTCCACGCGTTTTTTATTTTTTTTTAGGCTAATAAAATTACTTGGATCTCGGAAGAGTTCTGAAGGATGTTCTGAGGAGGCTCTCACGTGCTTCCAACGACGTCTTGTACGGCCCCTTCACATTTCAGGTGCAGGAAAAATCTCTTGACTCGGTCGGGCCTTGATACTTTTGTGACCACAGTCTATAAACCACAGTCGACCGGATTTTTAAAATGGGCGAGGAGATCGCTGCTCGGCCGATTTTAAAAATCCACCGGTTTTCGGTCGGAAATATGACTGGGGCTTAAGTCGAAAAACACATTAACAAAAATTAATGACTTTAAAGATAACCAACGTCATAAGCGATAGAATTAAACATTAGTCCTTGTGTGGTCGTGTGAAGCTAACGTACAATATCTGAACATATTTCGAGGTCAAGTGGCTTCATCATATGATTGCACTTTGTCACAGAATGTAAGGTGTTTTGATGTACAAGGACACAAAATGTTAGATGATTATATACTTGAAAAATGTTTTCGTAATATGATTTTCAAAATGTCTAGTGTTCCCCTTTTATAACACAGCCTGAATATGGATGGTTTACATTTCCATAAGAAAGAAGACGCCAATGGAGTTATCGTACTGAAGACTGTTTCTTTGTAGGCGTATTAAATGCATATTCAAGACACATATACTTTGTTATTCAGTATGGGTTAGATCCTTTTCAGTTAATGTTGCCCCACACTGAGCCAGTAAACGTTTCGGGGAATATACAGGAACAATCCTATATTTTATTTCTTTTTTTTTTTCAATGACAGTTTAATTAAGATACCGTAAATCGTGAAATCAAACAAATATACAAAAAAAACAGGGGATACCGAGAAACAGGTTGTTAGGACAAAACGCGGCGCTGCATACCGCCACAGATACAAAATGTACTTTATCGTCCAATGGTAACGTTTTTGTGTGCGTGCAATCGTTTCTTCAGTTATACCTTGATAAATAACGAAATATATAATGATAAGCATATACATAAGGTATATGAACACTGCTGAACGATTTGGAAAACAAGATTACGTGTAAGTAAAAAGACATGTTGTTGATTGTATGATATACTAGGCGTGTATAATTTTCTCTAAAGAGGCAAAATAAACATGTGCAAGTATCTAATATATGCATACAAATTATATATTCAATAAAATCTTACATATCTACATGTTATGCTAATTACAGGTGCAAACGATGCCCCCTCAGACAAGAACTCTCTTGTATCGCTTAGTTATTCGTTACATATTAAGGCTAAATGACTTTAAAACGGTATTTCTAAAATATCCTTGAAAGATTATGTTCCAAACGGAGAGCTCATCGCTTTCTTTAAAATTGGTGTTCGGAGACCAATTTTCTGAGAACAGGCATGCAATTTGTCAAAATATAAAAATACAACACATAACTGAACATAATCAGCGGACCAGGAGTTCATGATGAATGTTGCAAACCTGTTTGAGAAACGACGTGCTCTCCTCGAATAATGATCGGCGGCTGAGCGCATTTTTCAAAATGCAGGAAGTAGCCAATTTGAAGTATCTTGTACGGTAAGGGTCAAATTTGATTACAATGTACTTAGAAGCATAACGTTGTTATATACGGTTGTTAACCTTGTAATACACATGTTAACCTTTTTGTGTGACCATCACATCGAAACCTTAATGTTCTATATAGATGAGATGAAGCACCTTACATACAAAAGTCATTTGCAATAGTAAGGAAAACAAAGTTTTGAAGATAATGAACTGTTTACGATTTCCAGTGCTTCAGATTTTATGTTTTTCCATATTGTATTTACAACGTGCCAAGCCATTGCATCACCTATTAAGTTTTATTGACGGACTCACACCATCCTACTCATGCTTTCCATGGAAATACAAAATCTAAATATCATTTATCCCAAAATGTTATAAAAGTCGTTTTACGTCATTACGTTGTTAATGTAGAATCGCAATAAGAGATTGTATAATCTGCTCCACCAGGTCCCCATTAAAATTTTGGCGATTACTCTCTCCTAGTACAATATGACACAGTTTGACATTAAAGATGACAAAAAACCTAATGTATATTTTGCAACTTTAGGTTCTAAAATTCTTGTGGCCAAGCGACAGGGCGTCTGTCATGAGTTGCCAGTCTCACGTTGATAATTTCATTTATTAGAATATTTATGACACAAAACATTCAATCAGCAACTAACAGATCTTTTTAACATGTTACCAGTAACCTTGACCTTCATTTCTGACTAAAATATTGTGCAAGGCATGGTTTTCTTTTCATCATAGTTAATTATGCTTATGCCTCCTTCCGTCATTGCAGCTTACGTTTTGGAAATGTTTTGCCAATTTATTAAATAGTCTCAAGTTTCAGTGGTCTGTTGTGAAACAGACTTTAATAAAATCTATCACGGAAGCTGTACCGTAAATATTAAACTAAAGTCGGTCATCGATTTTAAGCGAGATATAGCGCGGCCGCTACTCAAATTGTATCCTTCGGACCTCCTTTTAAAAACATAAAAATAAAACACGCTTTAGCAGAATATCAGGACTTATGAACATGTTTAAGTGTACGGTCTTTGTGTCAAAGTCGGGTTAGCTGACAGGAGAGAGTGAATTAGTCAGTCTCTTTTACCTGACAGGGGAGAGTGAATTCTAAGGACCGTTCGCTGCGGGACCGCGGTAAGTATAGCCCTGTCTAAACCAGTGGTGCCGCAGTAAATATATCACCGTCCCAACAAGTGAAAGTATAGCTTTTAATAGTGGTGAGTGGTAGCACCTCACGAAGTTCAACATTTTAAAAAGTCTCAGGTAATCTCTTTTGTCTCAGATAGTAAAGAACAGAGGCAAGAAATTAGTTTCTTGTGTATATAATTTTCTAACGTTCTTACCAAGCTTAACAAACACAGAACAGTGTATCTGGGATGAAGCTATATATATATATATATATATATATATATATATATATATATATATATGTATATATATATCCAAAACCATAATTTCAAGTATTTAGTGCCTGTTTATTGGTATAACTCATAGGACCAGTTCACTTAGTGTCTATTCGTACCGGTAGATGCCATCACGATCATCACGATATTTACATGCTGATATCAGCAGGCCTTTTCCATTGTTTTAGGAATTTGAACTGGATAAAATTTCGCAATGGGCGAGCTGGAGACATGTGCCGCCCTCTTGTTGAAGCAGTCTGAGGTAAGTGTGTATGCGTGCAAAGTAAAGGATATGGCTCACTTTCAAGGAGCGACGATGAGTGATAGACTGGTTCCATGTCCGACCAAGGAAGTAACAGAGCAAGGAACCAGCTAAGCAAAGGGATGAATTCATACATACTTCACTTAATCCAAAATACACAAAGGGGTCTAAAATAATTCTAAATTTTGAAATTAAATATAGATGATAAAATTTTATAACAAAAGGAAGAGTGAACCGCCAGAGGCCGACTCCCTCACTGGTTCCCAGTCTTTTGCATTTTTTTACATATTCATCAAAGATTAACTATTGTGGAGGACGTGAACAAATGGTTGAACAATTAGAATCACAATCCTCTTTATAAATGGCATTTAACGAACAACATTAACGAACAAAAAACTTTATAACGAGGGAACTTCGTTCCCTGTGTTCATGTTTCATATATTTAATGTATGTGGGAAGAGGAGGAATTCAGGGGTATTAATATTTTATTGAAGAAGTTCTTATGATGAAAGATTTCCTGATATTATAAAAGAACAGGAACACTTTCCACCCCTGCCACTCCTTCTTATTTTTGTCCATACGTTTCGTAAACAGTTTATCGTAACTTTTTGTTTCAAATAAAGGACCCAGTTGTGGCTTTGTGGTATATACAGACCAACATGGCTCTGCCATAATTTATCTAGCGGACGGAGCGCATACAACGGTTATTTTTTTTTCATGATCAGTGACCGAAGCTGTCCGAGGTCAAGATTAATGTTTATTTGTAATTAAGATGTGTGCTTAATCATATTATCAGCTTCCATATAAAATTAGTTTTGGCAACGTAAAGGGCCGTTGGGTTTCTTTCATGGATATGTGTGGATAAGATGATCCAACATGGTTACACGTGTCTAGTGCATTTGCACCTACACATCTAGGTCACGGATTTATGTAAATTTCGCAGAGATATTAATACGTATTTCGCTACTAAACGTTTCGTCGCGTATGTGTCAAAAGAATGAAAAAAACACGTGCTGTGCTCAGAATCAAAGCCGCTTGTTGCTAAATGGAACCACGTGCCCTCTTCTGATATATACAGAAAACAGAATTGTTGTGAATAACAGACTGGTACCCAGCACAAAAAGTTAAATATGCCAGCTGCCTGAGATGATAATAATTGTGACGGTTAATTAGCTCGATTACCATAAAGTCTAGACATTTGTCATTTTCTTATAGATGGCATTATCTATTTTCACACACCTGTTCTGGACACCATAGAGGTTATATAAATATATGATCAGCGGTTGTGGGAATCACGGATGTTGGGAAGAGGAGGAGCTTGCCAATAGAAATTCGGATCGGGCAACCGGCCAGCTTGTTGGTTTCGATTTGTAAAATTAATAAATGTATGTTCTAAACGCATAGCCCCCTGTAGCCCTCCTCTTGATACGCCCTGGATTTGACCATCATTGGTAAACTAAATAAAAAATTACAAATATAAAGTATTTGTGTTTATTATCAAAATAAATTAAATCCACTTGAATTAAAAGCAAAATATAACCTTGAGACACATAAGGTGCTAAAAGAAAATATATCTACAAAAGAAATGAAATAAACATTAGATTAATTAAACCCCAGCTGAACCATAACTAAAACAAGATGACCAGAGGTCACGCGCTTGCCGGAAATGGAAATGATAGAGACAGATAGACAGAGAGTGCATGTAGAAACAGTCATATGAATGAGCAACATTGTGGGGGCAGCAGAAACGGATAATATGTTTATTTATGCATGCTGACCTTTAACTGCTGCATATCTTTCTAGTGTAAAAGGGACCAAGTTCAAAATTTTTTCATGAAATCCCGTTAATCTCGTTTGACAAGAAGCAGTGAGACGTTTTCAGGTTTGTCATGTCAAGCTGGCCAAATGATATGAAATGCCGAAAACAAGACCTGTCTAGCTATAAAAGCCGCTGAGTTATAAGCATTTGCATGAAATCTCGTGTTTTCTCGTTTGACGGGAAATGGTGCGAGCTTTGGCGAGATTTCCAGTTTTTTCTCATGTCAGGTTTGTCAAATATTACAAAATGCCGGAAACTAGACCTGTCTAGCTGCAAAAGTCGCCGTGTTATCAGCATTTACGTGAAATCATGTTTTTTCTCGCTTGACGAGATATAGTACGAGATTTGGCAAGACGAGCAGTTTTATTATGTCAAGACGGCCATACGTTACGAAATGGCGAAAACTGATCCGTCTAGCTGTAAAAGTCGCCGAGTTATAAGCATTTCCGTGTACTCTCGTGTTTTCTCGTTTGACGAGATATGGTGCAGGATTTGGCCAGTCTTGTAGATATGTCATATCAAACTCTCTAAATGTTATGAAATGGCGAAAACTACATCTGTCTAGCTGTAAAAGTCGCCGAGTAATTAGCATTTCTGCGAAATCTCCTTTTTTATCGTTTGACGAGATATGGTGCGAGATTTGGCCAGTCTTGCAGGTTTGTCATGTCAAGCCGTCCAAATGTTAATGAATGCCAAAAACTAGACCTGTCTAGCCGTGAAAGTCGCCGACTTATATGCATTTCTGTGAAATCTCGTTTTTCCACATTTGACCAGATATAGTGCAAGATTTCGCCAAGTATCGCAGTTTTACTATGTCAAGTTGGCGAAATGTTACCAAATGCCAAAAACTAGACCTGAGTAGCTGTAAAAGTCGCCTAGTTATAAGCATTTCCATGATATCTCGTTTTTTTCTCGCTTGACGAGATATGATGCGAGATTTGGCCTGATTTCTTTTCTGGCGTGTCAAGCTGGTCATATGTTATGAAATGCCGAAAACTAGACCTGTGTAGCTGTAAAAGTCGTCGAGTTATAAGCATTTCTGTGAAATCTCGTTTTTTCTCGTTTGACGATAAACCGAGCGAAATTTGACGAGACTTGCAATTGAATAGCTTAGAACCAAGAGAAAGCAGCCTTATGAAAAAAGCTAGACCCTTAAAACATAAATATTAACCGAAATAGAACCCACAAACTACATATTTTCAGATCGTCAAGTTTAACCCCAAAATTTGGTAACCATGGTAACGGCAGCACAAGGCTATATGTAGGAAGGAATAAGGCAATGATCCTAGTTTTAGATGTGACCAAAAAAATTTTTATTTGCTAAATAGTTTTTAAGATATTGCGGAAAAATGATAAGTTGTAGTGTTTCCAGTGCCACGCCCCCTGGTGGCTATTTCCGAAAACATGTTCGAGATAATGCAGAACAACAGAAAATATGTCACTTTCAGAACCTCAGCTGTAAAACTGCAACCTCTAAATCGTATTCCATGAAATCTCGAAAAGTCTCATGTGACGACAAATGACACGAGATTTTGCGAGACTTGCATTAATTTAGCACAGAGCGTATAAAATGCTACACAATGCAAAAAACTAGAGCTCTCTAACTCTAGTCTGGTAATGACAGCTCTAGCCGTTTCTGAGATTTTAATTTTAGTTTGCTTTTTTGGACAGATGACTAAGTTCAACCTCCTGTTCAATCTCCAAACTGAAACCATTCGAACAAACTTGAGATAGATTGTTCCAGAGATCATTTCTTAGCAATATTGGACAATTTGGCTGGACAGTTTCGCAGAAGAAGATTTTAAAGCTTTTTTAGCTTTTCCCCCTTAAAATCTCAGTAAATGCAGATAGCCAAAAAATAAACAAAATCCGATAGAGCTTTTCAGATGACTGTTTATTTACCAAAAAAATTGGTGATGCTTGTTCCTGACGTTTTTGAGATAGCTATGGTTAACCTACAGACGACGGAGGAAGCTGCACCATAGCATACGCTCACTGGTTCGCTAATAATCTGTTTCGAGATATTACTGTAAGACATAAGATTTAATAGTTAAAAAAAAGATTATTTCAAAACTGTGTCCTGTAGAATTCTATTAGTGAGACGCAAGAACCAACAAGCAGGCGAATTTGAGGACAACTGACAAACAAACAGACATACTGACAAAGGGACACTAGATGAAGACAAGATGACTTAACCAGATTATGGGGAAGACTCAGAGGAAGAAAATAAGCTATAGTTTATGTAATTGAGGTTTCTAGTTTTGGAGATTTGGCTAAATAATGATATATTGGGGATGTTCGAGACTTGCGATTGAATGACTAAGAACTAGACGGATACTGTCTAACGCCGAAAACCAGACCTTTCTATGGCAAATATCAACAGAGACAGAAGCAGGTAAACTTCGTATTTTCAAGTTGTTACGTTTTACCCCAAAATTTGGTAACCATGGTAACGGCAGTACAAAGCTACATGTGCGGAGCAATAAGCCAATGTTCTTAGTTTCAGATACCACAAAAAAAATGGTGTCACGTTTAATATTTTTTGAGATATTGCAGAAAAATGATATGTTACAGTGTTTCATGTACCACGCCCCCTGGTGGCTATTTCCAAAAAATGAAAAATCCATTTCGAGATATTTATAAATGACAGAAAATATATCAATTTCAAAGCCACTGTTAAAAAAATGCGACCTGTAGGTCATATTTAATGAAATCTCGGAAACTCTCGTTTGGCGAGAAATGGTGCGAGATTTGGCGAGACTTTCAGTTTTATCATGTCAAGCTGCCTATAAGGTACATAATGACCAAAACCAGACGTCTGTAGCTTAAAAATTGACAAAGTTACAAAAAATGGTCGTGTTATTTCCAATTTCCATGATTTTTGCCCAAAAAAATGTAATCATGGTAACGGCAAATTTTAAGTAAGCTACATGTCAAAAGAAAGGCCAGGTGATGACGAAAGAAATGAGCTATTGCAGAAGTGGATAAGCCTATTTATGGCGAAGTTATAGTGCAAAAACCGTTAACCATACTTGTCGTGACCTTGACCCTTGAACTTGGAGCAATGTTGACCAAAAACAATAGGGCACCTAGAAATCGGTTTGTCAATGAAGCCTGTAAGTTTCAAGTTGATTGATGCAAAAGAGTGCCCTAGAGAGTCGTGACAAACAAACAAACAGACAAACAGACAAACAGACATACGCAACTGACGAACATGCTTGCCTAAATCGAAGATTTCCGGCAAGCAATAAAGCCGGGTAATACATCAAGTGCCATAGGTAAAGATATTTATGTTTATGCACATGGGCTAATATCAATATAAATATGTGAAACAAATACAGTAATAAAATGATATTGCTTGGAGTATTATAAAATGGTTATACTCGTACGGCCTCGGTGGGCGTATTCGCTTTAGTTAAGTGGTCCTGACTTTCGGCCAGGACATCATTTCGAGCTAACCTGTACTATCTTTGTGAGATCAAAGGAATATCTTTCTCTTGTTTGCTTATCTTTATCTGATGGTGTAATACACTAATGTAGGCCTATATACAGACTAATAATTGTGGCGTTTATCTATTTTGTTCTAATTAAAATCAGCAATTTAAAAGCGCTGAGTTGTGCATGTTAATACATTATGGTAATGTTAAAACGTTTACTCACTTAGGTAAGCCTCAAAAGAAATCCCCTTACTACGCGGGTTATGCATTGTCAGCCGTACAAACAGTACCGAGGTCTTTAAAAGAGGTCAGAATGCAGTCGGGACTGTTTATCGCATTTCTGACCTTATCACGTTTTCTGCCCTTTAACTACCCGAGTACTTTTATATAGAGCAGGCCCGTGGCTATCAATGTGAAGGGGTAATTTGCTGTGTACATTGAGACACATAGTACGCGCCCTCTAAGCAAAATGGCGTCTTCCATTTTATCGTGGCTGGTTCCCGGATCTACTGTCGGATTGCTGACGTGGACAGTGTTTCTGGTCAGTTTCTTCCAGATTTTCTCCCGACTCGTTAAACGATTGAGGGAGGATATATTGCTGAGAAACGTGCCCGGACCTCCTGCACATTGGTTGCATGGCAACGCTCCGGAGGTAATGTCTGTCCTAGGTGTGTGTGTGTGTACGTGTTTTTTGGAAGTATCATATGTAAACCTTGTTGTCCTGCTCCTTTGCTAATTAATTTATTAACAACACATATGGAATGTCACATATTCGCAAAGTAAATTCTGGTTAATATTCAGATCATATTGAATTGACTTGGAGCTTTGTAAACACCTCAGCTTTTCTCATGTCTGACATGAGAGGGGATGGGTGCATGTGGTTGTGTTTGAGCTTGTGTTTGTACGGGTGTATGTGTTTTTAGCCAGCCTGAAAAATAAGAGAACTTTAAATATACATAAACATGAAATTAGCTTGTAATAAAAACGTTTTCCAGATGGGAAGAAATGGACTTGAAAATTTGATGAAATGGATGAAAAACCATGGATCGCCGTTTCGTATGAGAATAGGTCCTTTCCGCAATGTGATTGTTCTGTCTGATCCAGAAACTATGCGTGCAGTGTATGCAACCAGCGGTAAGTCCTATCAGATCAAGAAAAAAGTGTACAGTGTATACTGCCAGCTGTAAGTCCCAAAAGATTAATAAAACCTATGAAGTGTATGCAACCAGCGGTAAGTCCAATCAGATTAAGGAAACCTGTAAAATGTATGCAACCAGTGGTAAGTCCCATCAAATTAAAAAAGAAACTATGAAGAGTCCTATCAGATTATGAAAACTTGTGAAGTGTATGCAACCGGCGATAAGCCCCATCCGATTAAGAAAACCTTGAAGTGTATGCAACCAGCTGTAAGTCCCATCAGATTAAGACAACTTGTGAAATGTATGCAACCAGCTGTAAGTCTTATCAAATTAAAAACCTGTGAAGTGTATGCAACGAGCGGTAAGTCCCAACAGATTAAGAAAACCTGTGAAGTGTATGCAACCAGCTGTATGCAACCAGCTGTAAGTCGCAATTGATGAAGAAAACCTGTAAAGTGTATGCAACTGGCGGCAAGTCCAATCAGATGGGAAGAAATGGACTTGAAAATTTGATTAAATGGATGAAAAACCATGGATCGCCGTTTCGTATAAGAATAGGTCCTTTCCGCAATGTGATTGTTCTGTCTGATCCAGAAACTATGCGTGCAGTGTATGCAACCAGCGGTAAGTCCTATCAGATCAAGAAAAAAAGTGTACAGTGTATACTGCCAGCTGTAAGTCCCAAAAGATTAATAAAACCTATGAAGTGTATGCAACCAGCGGTTAGTCCAATCAGATTAATAAAACCTTGAAGTGTATGCAACCGGCGGTAAGTCCCTTCAAATTAAAAACCTGTGAAGTGTATGCAACCGGCGGTAAGTCCAATCAGATTAATAAAACCTTGAAGTGTATCCAAACAGCGGTAAGTCCCATCCGATTAATAAAACCTTGAAGTGTATGCAACCAGCTGTAAGTCCCATCAAATTAAAAACCTGTGAAGTTTATGCAACCGGCGGTAAGTCCAATCAGAATAAGAAAACCTTGAAGTGTATCAAAACAGCTGTAAGTCCCTTCAGATTAAGAAAACCAGTGAAGTGTATGCAACCGGTATAAGTCCCATCAGATTAAGACAACTTGTGAAATGTATGCAACCAGCGGTAAGTTCCATCAAATTAAAAAAGAAATTATGAAGTGTATGCAACCAGCGGTAAGTCCTATCAGATTATGAAAACTTGTGAAGTGTATACAACCGGCGATAAGCCCCATCCGATTAAGAAAACCTTGAAGTGTATGCAACCAGCTGTAAGTCCCATCAGATTAAGACAACTTGTGAAATGTATGCAACCAGCTGTAAGTCTTATCAAATTAAAAACCTGTGAAGTGTATGCAACGAGCGGTAAGTCCCAACAGATTAAGAAAACCTGTGAAGTGTATGCAACCAGCTGTATGCAACCAGTTGTAAGTCGCAATTGATGAAGAAAACCTGTAAAGTGTATGCAACCGGCGGCAAGTCCAATCAGGTTAATAAAACCTTGAAGTGTATCAAAACAGCTGTAAGTCCCTTCAGATTAAGAAAACCAGTGAAGTGTATGCAACCAGATGTAAGTCCCATCAGATTAAGACAACTTGTGAAATGTATGCAACCAGTGGTAAGTCCCATCAAATTAAAAAAGAAACTATGAAGTGTATGCAACCAGCGGTAAGTCCTATCAGATTATGAAAACTTGTGAAGTGTATGCAACCGGCGATAAGCCCCATCCGATTAAGAAAACCTTGAAGTGTATGCAACCAGCTGTAAGTCCCATCAGATTAAGACAACTTGTGAAATGTATTCAACCAGCGGTTAGTACCATCAAAGTAAGACAACTTGTGAAATATATGCAACCAGCGGTTAGTACCATCAAATTAAAAAAAAAACTATGAAATGTATGCAACCAGTTTTAAGTCCAACAAAATTTAAAAAAAAAACAGTGGAGTGTATGCAACCAGCTGTAAGCCCCATCAGATTAAGACAACTTGTGAAATGTAGGCAACCAGCGGTTAGTACTATCAAATAAAGACAACTTGTGAAATATATGCAACCAGCGGTTAGAACCATCAAATTAAAAAAAAACAAAACTATGAAATGTATGCAACCAGCGGTAAGTCCCATCAGATTAAGAAAACTTGTGAAGTGTATGCAACCAGTTTTAAGTCCAACAAAATAAAAAAAAAACAGTGGAGTTTATGCAACTAGCGGTTAGTCCTACCAGACAAAAACAAACTTGCGTGAAATGAATTTGGTAGGAGTTCCCACTGGTTACATACACTATACGATTTTACTCTATTTATTAAAGAGCGATGATTCTACATGATAGGAATTTGTCCTGTGACATTTTTCATGTCTGTCAGTTAAGTTTTCAGAATATGTGATAATCATTTTGCTTTTCTGTTTCCGTTTCAGAGCCTAAAGAAGACCTAGCTTACAAGTTCTTAGAAGGATGGATCGGTAATATGCTTGATATTATATTTGGACTTCACATGTGACACCTTTTCTATTCTTAAAGTAGTTGCACAAATGTGTTTTCTGCCAACCAGCAAACACTCCTACGCTAGGAGAATTTATTTAAATGATCTAGAGTACAGTATGGAACTTTTTTACATTCTTATTATTAAATACCAGTCTATTCTTCACGCTCCAGTGTGTCAAAGTCGGGCTGTCTTTCTAGACGAGCCCTCAAACTAATGTAACGTAACGACATCGTTGTCTTGATTTTCAGGGGACGGACTACTTCTAAGTAATGGGAAGAAATGGGCGAGAAACAGGAGACTTTTAACTCCTGCCTTCCATTTCCAAACGTTGCAGCCATATGCTAACGTATTCAGTACTTCAACTCACATTTTGATTGTAAGTACACTTACTCTTTGTTTAAGTACTTCATCTGCAATGACAGATTTAAACATTCAGACACGTGTCCTTCAGTCCAGCAATTAATTTTACCACTTCCATATATCATTTTATCTGCCCAACGAAGAAGAGTTAACTCTGTCCCATTGCCCTCCTTCTTTTCCGAGATTACATTTTATATAGACAACTAAGCGCAACATTTTTTTCCAAATGGCAGAGGTATTTAAATGCGCGAATTTCATGTAGCCGATACTGTTCAGATCTAACTTTGGTTGAACTGGTGGCATATACATGATTTTACATGCCAGCTGGGACATCCGGTTCTAAGTGTGTACAGAAAATTCATCTGGTTAGGAATGGATAAGGGTGAGAAACGAAAGTACTCTGAGGATAGCGTCCTGCCGGGAGTCTATCTGCAAAGAGATTATAGTGGCATGGGGACAAAGTAAAGAGCGAATATAAGCCTTTTGGAATATGCCAATATCCTTAAATTACAGTAGGATACGGCGTTTTTACCGAAATAATAAACTAAAAAATCCGCAAACGTAAGTTAAATTATAACAGCTCACTTGCGTTGTATCCCTGAACGTCAACACACAGAAATGTTACGTTATTTTTTTTTCTTAATTTGCAGAACAAATGGAAAAACTCCATGAAGAAGGGTACATCACAGTTTGAAATGTTTGAGCACATCAGTTTGATGGTACTGGATGCCCTCCTGAAGTGCGCCTATGGTACCACAGAGACAATACAGCCTGAAGGGTAGGTTTATTTCTGTTGATCTATACAGACCTGTGGACCGCTCTACCACTGAGTTTATGTCGGGTTGGAGAAATAGTTCATTTAAAAAGAAATTTTATATACAAATATAATTTGCTCTTGATACTTTATGTGTATCTGGAATGATAGAGAAGGAACTGAACAATTTTCCTGGAATACAACATTTTTTCTTACATGAGAAAACACTCAATTTTGTTTTGTCAGCACCTGTTAACTGTCAGAGATATCACCCAGGCATGAATTATCACTTTTATTAGACATTGGTTAAACAGAAATAAAAATAGAATTGTCAAATTTGGTCGCGTTTCCGGGCATGAATGAATTTGATATACTTTTACACTGCTTACTGATTTCATTAAAATATATTACTTCCGTTTTTACCCATATTTTCAGAAGATTATTTGTAGATTTTGGCCGGCTTCCATGATTGGTGAAGGTTTATCACAAACAAATAAACACTATGAAAATGATTTTGTATAATGTTCAACAAAGTCCCGCATGGATGGCCCATTCATTTAGTTCAACTAATAAGAAAAGAGATCGCCTTCTTATATCGCATTTATCTAATACTTATAAAAGGAATTCGGTTCACGTCTGTTCGCAATGTTCTCTAAAACCGCGTTGTGTACAATAGTGTGCCTTACATCATTTTAAAGGTTATTATGCCCGCAGTGACATAAGCAATATGAGAATGAATATTTTTAAATGTACATAAGATTTTGAGTGATTTTTCCGTTTTTACTGACTAGCACAGAGGTTAGACAGAGCACAGCCGAACTGCCTTCGGCCATGACCGGAACGCATGCATCGTGGTCTCTCAACCTCAAACACTACTATTGTTCATATGAATAACGCTTGTTTTCAGTGAGGGATTTGTGCCTGTCGGGCTTTTCATTTGAACGAGGCTCTTACCCATGTACGTGGTCAGTAATAGAGAAAACAAATGTTTCTGGCTTTATGAAATTTAGAGTTCAACCCAGGAGGAATAATGACAAAACCTAATTCAAGGTCCCAATTTAACGAACAGGCGTGGGGTGGGGTGGGGTTGGGTGGAGTGGTGTCTGGGGTTTCAGGCCTCAAAATTTTTCTGATACGATGAAAAAAAGGTTGCGGCGGTTGAACATGAATACGCACCCTCCCGTTGGGTCCGCTTCTGCTACTTACGAGGTATGCATATTTCTGTTTCTTTCTTCAGGAACAGTTTCCTTGAAACGTACATTTAATAAATCTTTTATGTGTTCCTCACATCAACCTAATCTTTATACGTCCAACGATAGAATCCAGTCATATATCATCGAAAACCTGAATGCCCCGCGTGTCATTCCGGTTCGCAATGTAAACACCATCACTGACCAGGTCTTCCAGGTAAACATACCGGCGTATTAATTTCTTGCAACGAGGACAGCCCCATAAAATAAATGTTTAAAATATTGGAGCGACTGCAGGATCACTCTCGCACTGTCTCCACCAGGAGTTAATACGGACGGACTGTATGATGTTTAGGATCCATGTAATTTTAAAGTAAGAGGCAGATGAAAATAAGTGGCAAAATTAAGATACAAGCAGCTGGACATAGAAACGTTTTCTGTTCACAGTAGTGTTGTGCCGCAGAGAGGTGCGTGAGTTATTCTGCAGTCGTGCCAAAATGTTATTACATATCTTATGGAGACAGTTTCCGACTGAAAGCCTATATTTTCTGTTAACTTTTAGAATAAAAAAAATGAGCCAACATTTCACATCTTAGTTAATAAATCTCCCCAACCCCGGTAATAAGCCCGGTATACCGGGTCTATCAGCTAGTATATAATATTCAGAGGGTTAAGATATTTTATTCAATGGGTTCTTATTTATATTTCTCAAATTACAAAACAACAAACATGATACGCTTCCTGACTCTTCTGAGAGAGAGAGAGAGAGAGTAAAACATGTCAAGAGAAGTGGAAAATATACGAATACTGAATCAGTTGGGACTAGATAATAGGGAATAATCAAACACTAGTTTTTCACAGATTTGTTCAAAAATACCTTCACATTACAGAAGGATAATGTGTTTTTTATATTTTTCTTATTTATCTTTCATGCACAGAAGCCAGTTGTAGATTATGCTAAAGACCAATAATTAAAATAAAGCCCAATTGCGACCAAAAATGAAATAGTTAAATCGGGTGAACTGCTTAATTACCCAATTGTGAGTTATATAACATACATGAGCGTGCTTCATGCTTCTTAGCTGCAAACAAACTGGGGCTCCAGGTACACCAAACTCCATTTGATATGTTGAATTAGCATTCAAGAGAGTTAGAGTGGGGCACATTCTGGGTTAATTCATCAAGACTACCTTTATCACTTTATTTGAAAGCAAGATGGACACATACTAGACCTAAGATCTAAGTACCCCTTAATATCCTGCTCTGAACCTAAAAACAACAAATTAAACTTTTATTTATAAAAAGGTATGGGCAATAATGGTTCTCATTTATCTAAATAGGATTTGTCTCAAACATTTTGCTGACAGGTTCAATTAAGTATTTTGACCAAAGATGCTTTATGTAGGGGGGGGGATTACAAAGCCATTAAAGATCCTGTTCTAAATGTTGAATAGGTTCTTTATTGCAGCTTAATTAAACCGTACGCATATACGTCGAGATCCTGGTTTTTAGTAAGGGAAAAACCTTGTAGATAGCAAGACACCTGTAACTAGTATAACATATATGTATTTCAATGAATTTAGAGGCTCATCGAGGGATTTCGCGTAGAAAACGAGAAAACCTGTGAATATCACTCGAAATCGTGAAATCGCAGGGTTGACGACCACTCAGTCATAATATACAACTTTACCAACTTTAACGTAACCAAAGTTGATTAACAATATTTAGTCAGATTGGTATTAATTGTATGATTTTTCAACCTGTAGTCTAGGTATGAGTATTTAGTACACGACTCAGTTGGCACTTAAATTGGGCTGGTTAGCCCAACGTGAGTCGCAATACCTTCAATTCGAAGGTATTATATTGCAGTTTGATCACGTTGTATTCATATCGTGGTATACAGCCCTTAATCTTAACATTAGGCTTCGAATAATAAATTAACACAAAAGAATACATATGAACTCACAACTAAAACTAAAACTCCGCCTCTATGGTACGACTTATTTCCTGTGTCGCGTACTAGTTAGTTGCCGCCCAGTACTTCGTGCGAGCCATGCTTGTATCCATGCGGTCAGAAATTCCACCACCATGAAGGGATTTAACAATATCCTGAGCTAAAAAAAAGGTTTAATGTACTTATAAAAGGCCTTGATAGAAAGTATACTAAAAAAATAACGATTATTTTGGTTTATGTAAAACGACAGGGTACTTTAGACAAGGAGGCATTGTAAAAAATGATTAAAATATTTGCATCCTCAGAGAGACTTAAAGTGCGTTCTTTGTTGAAGGATGGAACGGGATATTTATAGCCAGTACGCTGGTCTTAGACTCTTATATCAGAGGGACGGAATAGCGCTACCTTTAGCCATACGTGAGGTGTAAATGTAATTTTCCATCACAAAGGCACAACTCTGAACGTCGTATAATAATCTTCTGGTTAATAATAAAAAATAAATAAACCATGTGGTGTACACCTTATGCCTATGTTAGATACTCGTTGTTATGGTCAAATTGTTTTGTCGGCAAATGATTAATCAATCTATTAGACTTTTAAAATAGAATGTGTACTTTACCTCCACAAAAGGTAAAGTGAATGATCAATATTGACACGGTTGGGTAGCCACATTTTACATCATAGGAAATGAGTCAAAAATGCTTTGACCCATTTGAATCATCACTTAAAAGGTTATAAGTGCATTGGAATGTGAAGTAATATATCTCAGGAAATCAAAATATTTAGGAAAATATTGATAGCTTGATATTATACTTCCTACGTGATCTCGGATTAAGGGGATTATTCTTTATTTTAGGACAAAGAACCCTTATATTAAGGCCGTGTATGATTTAGGAATGTTAATCCATGAACGGTTCGCCAACCCACTTCTACAGACCGATGTTGCCTATAATCTGACTTACAATGGATACAAGTTCCGGAAGGCGTGCAGAACTGTTCACCAATATTCCCAACGTGTCATCCGGGCAAAGAGGAACGCAAATCAGGTAACTTCATATTGTCTCGCTAATATTATGCGACTTCCAGGTGGTTCAGTTTAATTTGCTCAGCTGACTAAAAGCCAGCTTCGGTACATATTAACATAACAACACCCAACCGTTTGTTAACATTTCTCATCTGACGATTGCGATAGCATGAAAACAATTGTTAATGTGTAACTGGAAGTTTTCGTAATATATTCTGTGTATCAGCTCTTAGCATCAGGCTAATAGAGCACTGTTGGATTCGTTCAGCACTCATATACTCCAAGTTTATATATATATATATACATATATATATATATATATGTATATATATATATATATAGAGAGAGAGAGAGAGAGAGAGAGAGATCTTTTCCTCACTATTGTATCTTAAATTCGCCGTCAATTGAAACAGTTATAATTGAATTTTTTGGATATTTGGAACTAAAATTATATATTGAAACCCACTGCCAGTGAAGTTGTTATTTATCCGTGCCCTTATCGCCCGGAGAGATGGGTTTTATTCTTTCACACCTCTGGCTTTGATTATCCGTCGGCGACTTCCGGAACAGCAAACGAGTCTACTGGAAATCCTCAGAATTTGTTTGTTTGACATGCATTATGACAAAGAACCCTTTAGTATAACTGCCAATCGTATCAGCACAAATCCCAATTGTGACTTTTACTGGTAAGGTTGGTAAATGTACCAGTACAGTTGGCAATTTAGATTGTATCACAATTGCGATCTGTACTGGTACAATTGCCAATCGTACCAGGTTGTCATTTGTACCAATCTATATCAATATACTCAATAATAACACCGATTCCTTACCGGTATCAACGTGAGTCGTGGCCAATGGCATTTGTATTTCTTTGTTAGATTAGGTATATTTAAACAAAATGGTCCACTTTGAACGAAAACAAATTAATAGAGCTAGGAATTGAAGTCAACAGTAACATAAATATAAAGAACCATTTAAATACATCTGCACATATATATATATATATATATATATATATATATATATATATATATATATATATATGCATAAATTAGAGCAGGGCAGTAAGTGAGCTGTTAATAACTTACCTCTCTCTGCATTACAGAACGACGGGTTCACGGATGGACCGCCGAAGAAATATTTAGATTTCTTGGATATTCTTCTTGAAGCCAAGGTAAAATGACAAACGTTTTACATATCAATATTACTCTTCGTCTGAACTCTGTTATGTCAAACAAGCAAACATAATTTTATGATGAATAAAATCTCATTGGAGATATCGCATGGATAAACATAGTTTCAGCTGCCTACTCGAGAATAAGCCAATAACCGAACATTTAGATCTGTTTAGTGTCTTCTCTCGGTTTTTCCCTTGATGGATTAGCGTTTTTGTTTTATAACATTGTTTCTATGTTGGTAGTTCCTTTTCATGAATTCTGTTTTTTACTCTTTTTTTCATTTTAATTTATATAGGATGCGGATGACAGTGGTCTGACTGATATAGAAATTCAACATGAAGTTGACACTTTCATGTTTGAAGGACACGATACGACGGGAAGTGGTGGGCTTTAATACTCTTTATGCTGCAGAGTCGGTATTAGTATTTCTCCAGAAATATATAAGCCATTTTTTCTTCCTTTAGCCATGTATTTTGCCACTTATTTCGTTATAACTATTCGATGTATGAAAATTTCTTCATTTTCCGTCATGTCTTGAGTGTATCATTTTCGTAACCGGTCAGTGCATCAAACATCATAACCTAAAATAATATAAATTGAAAATTAAAATAGATCCACACATGGGATGATTTCCATTAAATTTTAACTAGATAATCTAAATTAATAAACTTTTAATCATTTAAGATATTTCAATTTAATTTTAACGCAGCGTTGTCGTATTTTCTATACAACATGGCAAAGTACCCAGAGCATCAACAGAAATGTCTTGAAGAAATCCAAGACGTGCTTGGAGAGAGAGAGGAAGTCACGTGGTAGGCTCAACTTTTTACACTATTTCAGTTGAATTATTCATCTGACAGCTGTGTAAATAGAGAAGTGTACCTAACACTTTGTGACGGCATAGATTACGCTAGACATTTAAAGTGAATAAAACACGAACGCATATATTACTTGAATTCAAAGTATTATCATGAGAGGTTTCTTTTTTTTGAGAGAGAAAAATCATTACTATATTCGTCTATTTCTTCATATTTGTTTTATAATTATAATTATTAGTATTGGTATCAGAATAAGTATTTGTATTAGTATTAGTATTTGCAACCATATGACTGTTTCAATAAATGTAGGATTAAGACGTACCCTTTCTTCAATTTAGGGACGATATGGCGAACCTTGAATACCTAACGATGTGTATCAAAGAAAGTTTGAGGGTACATCCACCAGTTATAGTATCGGGGAGACGCCCGACGCAACCTCTAGCTCTCCCAAATGGAACTGTTATACCCAAAGGTTGGTACAACTACAGCTTCCCCAGAAGCTCAAACTTAAACTTAGGCTCAAACAACCTAATAACCTAATGTTAGTTCAAAAGAGGACATGAACCATAACCTGGATACTACTCTTTGTTTCCGGTTCCGGTTAATGACATCTAAGAGTTGTTGATCCCGCGTTTGATCGTTGATCTAACCAATATGCTGTTGTTAAATGTTTCATTGGCGCGGCTTCTTTGCTGCTCTGTTGTACCACTGACATACACTGTTTGGTTTGGCATGCCACGTTGAAGATTTGTCAGAGCTTTGCTCAGACCGTTTTAAGAATCTTTGGGTAAATCTTCATTTGACCCTCGTCTTCGGCTCCGTAGTTCGGCGCTCCAGAGCTAGGGACTGGACTAAAAGGAAGATAAGGTCGTCCTCTTCATATTTTTATTTTGTACCTTTTTTATGTTTTGAGTTATACTAGAGTCTAGGTTATCGTTTGTAAAAAACCATGAATTTGTGGTTCTATGTTCATTATCCTTTTATGAGTTCAGACATGTGTAGGTTATAATGATATTTACACGATCGGTAAATTGAACAAATATGAAGTAATCACACGCTGATAAACACACCAATGAAAACATAAGTTCTGATTATTCCATGGCGAAATGTATCTGTGAAGAAAACGTATTAAAATAACCAAGAGCCATCCCTCGGCAAAACGAACTGAAAAACATACCGAACAATCCTGATTTCAATAGAGTCACATTGATTCCCGTAACCGGAATCTACGTCTTCCTGGTATTAGTTCATATCTGGTTAAGGTTGTACATTAACATACTCATCTGTGCGTATTGCGTGACTGATCATTTCAAAAGGTTCATGGATCATGTCGAACATTTGGAGCCTGCATCATAACCCTTCAGTTTGGGAGGATCCAGACACGTTTGAACCCCTTAGGTTCACGGCGGAGAATTCCAAGAACCGCTCTCCTCATGCCTACCTGCCATTCGCCGCGGGACCCCGGTGAGTAGCAGCACGTTCCGGGACTGTACTAAAATATCTCATAAAACGTTTTAAATGCCAAATATTTTGACCCTCTTTAGGAAGATGTTGCGACTAGAATCTTATATAACACTTCTGTTTTGTCCCAGAGATTTAAGAAAGGGCATGGATATAAGGGTCTGTGTATATCATTTTCTTACATTTGTGCTGGGATGTCTTGAAAAAAAGCCTCTTTTGTCTGACTCATGTGAGCCTCTGAACACTGCTGGAGATTAAATCGAGAAAATAATACTGGATATTATACCTCATAGAACCAGACGACCTAGTCCCTAATTGTGCCTATAAATGGCATTACCATTAATCAAACCATAATCGTACTTACTAGTAATACACGTATATGCAAAAGATCTAAAGTGCAGTTTAATATAACGTTTGAAATATATATTCTCGTTAATCATGAATATCGCTCAGCAAATCAAATAGATTCCTGTACTGAGCTGAATGGCTCGCAAAACATTACTTTGACCAACTGACCATTCATTCCTCGGTGGCCCAATTTGTTTGTTTACTATGTTTATTGCATTTTAAAGTTTCTAGTTAAGAACAAGCTTGGCCTCTCCGACGTTAAACTAGAATATCAGCAGAAGCTGACAAAAGCCCTCAGCCAAAAGAATAGTGTTTATAAGCAGTAACAGTAACAAGTACGAAATATTTGTTCTCACATGGATGTATATCTGTACATGTCTCTGTTATAAATTTAAACTGGAGACGTATGTACTATGTTTCATAACAATCCACCAAATGTTTCCTGTGAAATAAGCTCCTAAGTTTTACTCTATTCTAAGCTATATGACCTTGAAAAGTAGGTCAAGGTCACCCATCCTTGAACATTACCAAGATTTTGTAAATATGCATCAGCACTGAAGAAATGAAGTTAAAGTGTTGAATACCTTTGGAGACATCCCGCTCACAAGGCCAAAGTTGAAAAATCCAGGAAAAATTCATTAAAAATCAGAAATTGTAAGTGGTGCCCCCTTACTTGTGCAGCAGGTACAAACCATCAGTCCTAATGTTCATAGTGAGTTTTGTAAAAATCCACCCAAAGGTTCTTGAGATATAAGCTTTTAATTATTTTTCTATAATCGGCTCTAAAACGTTGAAAAATAGGCCAAGGTCACCCATCTTCGAACTTGACTAAGATTTTGTCAATATACATCTTCACCGAAGAAATAAAATTCCTACAGTGAATCCTTTTAGAGTTATCCCGCTCACAAGGCCAAAGAAAAAAAATTCGAGAAAAATAAATTTAAAATCAGAATTGTAGGTGGCGCCCCCTAACTAGTGCAGCAGGTACAGACCATCACTCCCTATAATTATAGTTAGTTTTGTAAAAATCCACCCAATGGTTCCTGAGAAATAGGCTTCTAAGTGTTTTTCTATAATCTGCTCTCAAACGTAGAAAAATAGGTCAAGGTCACCCATCTTCGAACTTGACCGAGATTTTGTCAATGTACATCTTCACCATGAAAATAAAATTCCTACAGTGAATCCTTTTAGAGATATCCCGCACACAAGGCCAAAGTGGAAAAATCTGAGAAAAATTGATTAAAATCAGAACTCGTAGGTGGCGCACCCTTACTTGTGCAGCAGGTTTTTAGACCATCAGTCCCAATACTCACAGTAAGTTTTGTGAAAATCCACCCAATGGTTCCTGAGAAATAAGCTTCTAAGAGTTTTTCTATAATCTGCTTTAAAACGTAGAAAAATAGGTCAAGGTCACCCATCTTCGAACTTGACCGAGATTTTGTTGAGACACATCTTCACCGAAGAAATAAAATTCTTACGGTGAATCCGTTTAGAGATATCCCGCTTACAAGGTAAAAGTTAACGGACGCCGGACGGACGGACGGACAGCTTGGGTAACGACAATAGCCCATCAGCCTAAGGGCTGAGGGCTAAAAAGGAAATATCATATTATGAAATAACTGGGTATTTCTTTTGTATTATTTCTTGCAAGCATTATTAGGTTGTTACTCAAGGCAAATTGCAGTGCTCTATAATATATATATATATATATATATATATATATATATATATCTGAAAATATAAAATATGTACACACATATCAGATGGAAAAGAACCGGTGAGATAATTCGAAATAAGAAAGTGGAATACATATGAAAATGAATGCTGTTATCAGCTATTTGTGTTGTTAAAGGAACTGCATTGGACAAAACTTCGCCATGGGTGAGCTGAAGACCTGTGCCGCCCTCTTGTTGAAGCACTTTGAGTTCAGTGTGTATGAGGAGCCTGTCCTCCACTGGCAAATCGTGCTGCGTGCAAAGGATGGGATAAGACTGACCGTCAAGGAGCGACGCTAAATGATACAGTGTGACTGTCCGTGACCTACCAGGGGGAAAGAAAGCAGGGAACCAGTCTTTGGAACGGGACGGATACCTACTTTCTTCTCTTTATTCAAGATCGACCTGATTATATAAATATAATTTCTGAAATGAGATATAGATGGTGTAATATCATGATTAACGGACCATTTAGTTTGATCAAATATACTACATTTATAATTAATTTCTGTTACGCGGATAATCACTCTCGAGATATATCTAGAGATTGCATCCTAAATGGAATGGGAATCAATGTACATCTGGCTTACGACACCGCATTGTTCACACTGATACAAACGTCTCTGGTAATATAATAAATCGACGATTAATTCAGAGCCTAAATTTTATAGCTATCACGTTTAATTTGAACCGGCCGGTCATGTATCTGTATATCTTGTTACATCGATGGCGGTTAGAAGAACAGTGTCACCATTGCTAATTAATGTACTGCTCCATCACAGGAGATTGGGTGTATTTGTAATAAAGAATAAATAAAACTGCGTTCCCGCATGTCCCTACTGTTTATAATGACAAAATATCCAACGCAAAGATATATTACGCAATACTGCTAATGGGCGATTCTGATACGTCCTCTCAATATGATAAGTATATGTGTAAATACGGATCCAGTGGAGGGGTCCAAGGGGGCCCGGATCCCCTTTTGTCACTCTAAATTCTTAATTCTTTCATTTTAAGCTTTCACATTAGTCTTCCTGGGTTGGACCCGCCCCCCCCCCCCCAATCCTTGATCCGCCCCTGGAATAGACATACAGCTCGGGAAACTTACGTGGGGCGGATTCCCGATCTAAATTTTAAAAGGACCATATAATCCAGTTGTTGGGTAATGGGTGCTAGCTTACAACGTAAAGGTGTTTTTATTCTTTAGATTCTGTGCTCTCTTAGACTTCATAAGAGCTTTATATAAAAAGATACAGCTTGGGCATTTGCCCTTTGCCAGTGAGATGCGGTTCTTTTGTTGATAAATCTAGTTTCTGGCTTATTTTGGCAATCCGCAAAACGAGACCTCACTATTCTTTTAATTAATAGTAATTGATCCTGGCTGACACGTTAGCTCGCGGAAGTGTTCTCTACGACAAGCAATATGGAATATTCATCAATTATCACTACAAGGTACCCCGAATAGAAGGCAGCTTATAGACATGTCATGTCCTGGCATTAACTCCGACATGAATAGTTACAATGAATTGATAAATTTATGTCCGGAGTATATTTTGACGTGCAAGGAAGGTCCTTAATTATTGTTTTCCTCGTGATAACAAAGAACTCATGATGAAAGATATTCTGATATTACAACAGGAAACATTCCCACCCCTCAATAAGATCCTTTTCTTCTTATTGATCCTACATTTATTTGTCAATGTTTTCATCACATTTCTATTACTACCTGATACTAAAGTGTTTATTTTTTTCTAGAAAACCAAGTGACATATCAGTGACTCTGGATATCATTTCATCAATGCATTATTCATATTGACAGCATTCATTGCCAAAGCAATCTTGTTAGCTACATTAACACTGAGTCATGATGAATTTCGTCTGTCCAGTTCAAGTTTAAAGATTAAGTTACAATGATAAAGTTTCTGAAAACAAGGCATGTTTTTGTCCACTATAACTCTGACGGGTCATTTTCGTGTTGGTAGTCAAGTCTGCTGAACAAATCTTGTTCACACCAAGTACTATGTGAAGCATGTATCTTTGTGTAACATATATATCCTTGTGACTCTTTAACATTTATCTTTAACCACCTCGCAAGTCCTTCAAAAAATTATTAGTTAACAGATAATGAAGATGTATCAGTAATTGGATAGACACATTTGGACAGATTTCACGTTCAATTTTCTGCCACCGATACGTATACCCGTGCCGATAACACTGTAACTTCAGTTTGCGGATGATATATTGTATCTCATGCTTCATTTCCGCCATCTTTTGTGAATGCATAACGTGATTTCAACCCCTCCAATCTTTCCATATATATATATGTGGGACTTATTCTTAATTGTGTATAGCACAATAATATCCACATCCGTTACTGCATATACAAGAGTTTCTCACTGTATATTCACCTGCAAAGTGAATGTCGGATTTCACGGAAAGAACGCTCATACTAGTATTTTCCTAGATATTTCATAACTGAGCAGGAAGATTATGCGTGCCATGATTGGAGATACACCTTGCGGGTCTGGTTTCAAATTTACAAACTTTATTATAATGTAGATTAAAAAAACCATATATACTTTTACATAAGCAAAGGCGATTCTTATATTTGTAAATTCTGTTAAAGATTATGTACCGAGATCGTACACATTAGTTGTCAAATTTAATTAGATTTATTTGAGGATAACTATATATTTTTCCAAGAAACTCTGCTGGGTTACTATGATGAAAGCCTTGCAAAATCCGGTAAATAAAAAGTCGAAGTCGCTTTGTACAAAAGAAAGATGTATGTCTCCCCTCTGCTTGGATACAGATTCTGTATGGTACATTCAGAATAAGTTTTCCTTGATCTTCCATACAGACAGGAGAAATAAAATAACGCTGGAAAAAGACAACAGTCGAGAGATGATATAATAATAAGCATGTTCTATTATTTGC
The DNA here is from genome assembly GCA_026874595.1 of Sipunculus nudus. Taxonomy (NCBI): domain Eukaryota; kingdom Metazoa; phylum Annelida; class Sipuncula; order Golfingiida; family Sipunculidae; genus Sipunculus; species Sipunculus nudus. Next base: position 27,090,606 of record CM049315.1, read on the forward strand.
ACAGACATTTAATCAATTTAAATATGAGTAAATACTGATCCTAAATACATATCCTCAGAAATGAAAACCTCAGACTGGGCAATGTTTCTTGGTGGCATATTATAGTTTACCTGATGATCATCAAATGTATTTGATCTACAGTCTGTCATTCCACAGCCACATTTTCCACGGAATATTCTGCTTTTCGTTGCGGCCTTTTTGTTCTATGGGGGAACTACTATTATAGGTGAAAAGGTGAAGTGTGGATTTAAATCAGTGAAGGAGGGGTTTCACGTAAATAAAAAAAATATGGACAGAAATTATGAACTAAAAAGGACTAGATTTATCCGTATTAAAAATTTTTGATTGGAAACGTCTGAATAAGGCGCTTCGGTAATAATTTAGGACACATACATGTTTACTTAAAAAGAAGGTTTTATTATCGTATAAAACCAAAAAATGTCATATTTAGGAAAACGGGTGAACTGAAAGGTCATTGATATATCCACTTTGTCACAAGCGTGTTTGCTGACATTACATTTTATCACTGAGTAGAATTAACTTCTTAGCCCCACGTGGCTATTTACAAAACCACTGGTTAATTAAACATATGTGATTCTTTATTGAAATTAGCTTAAAATCACTGATAAATGGTTAAACTGAAGCAGGAATAAGGAAACAAAATCCGAGCATTAAAGCTACGTGAACGTTGCATGCATTTTCATTTCATTTGAGCCAACAAGAATTGAATTACTCTTCCCAAACAGTTTTAACCTTTTTCTCCAAACAGTATTTTAGCCAGTTATACCACCGATACGTCTCGGCAATCAAAGCTTTCCAGTTATGCAAAAATGAATGGAAATATGTGATCAGTTACCTAATTTTAGAAAACAATTTATTCTTTCAGGACAAAGAACTCTTACATTATGACTGTGTACGATTTGACATAGTTAATCATGGAAAGATTCTCGAACCCATTGGTTGAACCCCTATTTGTCCATAACCCAACGTATAATGGATACAGGTTCCGGAAAGCGTGCAGAACTGTGCATCCATACTCTCAACGTGTCCTCAAAGCAAAGAAAACTACAAAACAGGTAATCTCTTATAGCCACGTTCTATACGGGTACATTAAGCAGGGTCTCCAGAGCTCCCCTCGCAGGATCCATAATGAATAACACATATTTAGAACACAGAAAACTGGTATTTGTAATGCCGATCACACTTCCTTTCTGTCCTTGGACAACTTGGACAACTCCTGGTCAGTCACTTAGAATTTGCATTTGGCAGCAACAGATTTCGATAATAAATATGCTCCACAGTAATGTTGTTAAAGTTGTAATGAAAAAAAAAACGAGAATACACAAACGAAAATACCAGACTTGACGCGATGATCTTTTCCTGAATTTCATTCATAACCTTGGCAGGTTTTGCATGCTCTCTATTGTGAATCGAGATAAAGTATCACAACGTTGTGCCGATGTGATTGACTCTTTGAAATCTGCATCAGAAAAAACCTGTCTGCATGTAAGCTGTGTTGAAACTACATGCACACATGAATAAAAGGGTTAATAAGCATGTTTAAATGAACCTGTTATCGTTGGACCTTATCGCCAAAAAAATTGATCTGATATGCAAGGCTAACTTTTTCGTCATAACTCATTAATTCATGGTGTGATAAATCTTTCGTAATTTGCATGTGATAATTATTAAACGAGACTTAATAAAGTTGTACCGTTTTAAGATAAAACCTATACTTTTATAAACTCCCATCGCATTAGTGATGGTGCTATAAAACAAATGATTCATACTTTTCATTGTAACTGTATCCCCTTGTTAAAGGTCTTTACTGAATGTTAAGGATGATTTATATTCCGTCACACAATGTTACGAAACGAACATTTTTCATTGCGGAAAGAGGCCACAACCATGCAGGAAGGGCCACCGATTATTGCTCACATTTTTTTTACAGAATGGCGAGGTGATAGATGGACGGCCTAAGAAATATTTGGATTTCTTGGATATTCTTCTGGGAGCCAAGGTGGAGAAGTATAAGGCATGGGCCCTTATTTCATGGGGTGGGACCTCTGTCCCGTTCTACTGCGGAATGTCCACAGTTCCAAGGTACATGTAAAGGAGTGCTTCTTGCACGGGTGGGGGATAGGACTTAAATTACACACTCAAGTTCTAAGAGCAAATCGCGACAGCTTGCGTTACACAATGTATGCACCTCCAGTTAAGATGGCAATTCGTCAAATATCAAGATTTTTATTATTGCGCCATGAATTTGTCGGTAAACCTCCTTGCCAATGTAACCTTGCCCTTGGTCACCGTGCTTATTTTATATGGGCGATAAGCCTTTTGAAAACATCGGATATCGCCCATTGATGATGGAAACAAAGATGAACAAGATCAAATGTAACGCAAGGGTAATCGGTTACAAGTAAATGCACTATTCCGCTATATCTTGCGAGTAATAGTTGAAATATAAATACCAGTACCGGTTTGATACAAGGTCATAGCCCAGCAGGCTTGTTTAATTATCATAAATATTTTTTTAAGGATCATTGATACTAACGTGAGCCGGTCCTCGCGATCAGGCGGCAGCGACAACTTGAATTTAAACGTTATTTTTTTTACGTAGATTGTACGAACAGTATTGTAGCTATTCGTGTCTCTGTTCATGGCTCAGATGGTGGGGTTCGATTGTGCCTGGAGGTGGAGGAAATCGGGGAACACGGAAAAAAGCACCGGCCTTGGACGGGTCAGTTTCAGTTTTTTGCGACATTATTTCCAAATATCATACAATTCTTTGCTCCAAAATATATATTTATTTATTTATTATTGTTATTATTATTATTATTATTATTATTTTATTAACAACGTTCTAATGGGAAGGTTGCTTAATTCACATTTAGGGACGATATTGGGAAACTTGAATACTTGGCTATGCGTATTTAAGAAAGTTTACGAGTGCATCCGACTATAATTGCAACGGCTACACGTCCAACCTAATCTCTATCTCTCCCAAATTGAAATTTTATACCAAAAGGTAGGAAATTATTCCATCGAGTGTTACCCATTCATAATGTGCGTTTTATATTTTCACACAATGAGGCGCTGAAACAGGGACTTTTATTAACACACAAGTATATATAAGTAATATTGCAGATTCGGGAAGCAATTATTGCTATGTTCATTTTATCATATTAACATTTTCCTATGGACACATGGATCTTGTCGAGCATTTGGAACTTGCACCATAACCCTTCAGTATGGGAGGATCCAGCCAAGTTAGATCCCCTGAGGTTCACGGCAGAGAATGCCAAGAACCGCTCCCCTCACGCCTACCTGCCGTTAGCCGCGGGACCGCGGTAAGTATTGACCTGTCCCGGCAAGTGGTGCCGCGGTAAAAACATCATCGTCCGTCCCGACAAGTGGTGCCGCGGTAAATGTATCACCGTCCCAACAAGCGTTACCGCGGTAAATACTGAATAGCTCTGTCCGAACAATTGTTGCCGCGGTAAATACATCACATTCCCAACATGTGTTGCCGCGGCAGATATATCACCGTCCCATCAAGTGTTGCCGCGGATAATGTAGCACCTTTCCAACAATTGTTATCCCTTGGGATATGGAAAAATGATATAGTCAGATTCCTGTTGAATATCTGAAAATGACAATTAAGTATGGGTCCTCAGCTGTTAATGTTGAAGCATTTGTTGGTAGAAACAAATTACAAGTAAAATTTCATGAAAAAAATATTGACCGGTTCAAAAGTTAAAGCGTTAACATTCAATTTTAATTCAAGATGATCTGATCTTGAAAATCCAGGTCAAGGTCACCAATTTTCTAACTCTTCAAAAAACTTGGTCTAAACAATTAGTGTGTCAAATTTGAGGGGAAAATATGCGACATTTCAAAAGTTTATGGGGTTCACAAAGAAATATATTTCGCCCGAATTACCTTGATGAATAAAGGTCAAGGTCACCGGTTTTATTACTTGTCCGAGGTATTGGTTGAGACATTACCCTTGTCACATTTCATGAAAATATATTGAGTGTTTCAAAAGTTATAGCGTTCACAAATAATTTCTATTCTGGTTGATTTGACCTTGAAGATTCAGATTTTGGTCATCAGTTTTTGAGCTCCTCAAAGCAATTGATTAATATAATAAGTGTTTCAAATTTGAAAAAAAATATGCAATACTTCAAAAGTTATGGGGCTAAATTCTTTTTCGGCCTATTTGACCTTGAACTTGAAGGTCAAAGTAACCGGTTTTCAAACTCGTCCAAAATATTGGTTGAAACAAATTTAATATCAAATTTCATGAAAATAAAGTTTTCGTGTCACAAGAAATGACACAGAAGACGGTGACGAGGACAGACCACACACTACGTCTCCCCAAAAGGGAGACATAATTTCTAAATAATAAGATAATATGGTCAACACGTTAACCGAAAATTGTATATCGTAGTTTAATAAGTAATTTCCTTAAAGGACGGCTAAAATTTACTGACATAAAATGTAAAATTAAATATAAAAGGCAATTGAGGTTCAAAAACTCAAAAATCGAAGAAAGTGGAAAGTCATACCATAAAAAAAATATGTACACCAAATAGGATGATTGCAAAGGATTAGTAATAATTTTGATATCTGCCGTATACCAGGTAAGACCCATCCATTTAAAAGAAAATGTTCAATATACTTGGCCGAATGTTTCAGAAGATTCCTTATAGCACTAAAGATATCTTACTGCAACCCCTGTGGACCAATATATATAAATATATATAAAAGTGGCCGGAAAAATAAATATTGCACAGAAGTATATCAGTACGAATCATTTATACTGTCTTAGATATTATTGGGGACAAAGGAAAGTTAATTTGTTATTTCGATAAAGTGCCAAAAGAAAGTTTCCTCGGCTGCTGGTCATCACTTCCTGAAGTGCGTCAAACGTAATTTACAAAAGTAAGGAAAACAAAGTCTTTTAAGATAATGAACTGTTTACGATTTCAGTGCTTATGATTTGATGTTTTTCTATATTGTATTTATAACGTGCCAAACCATTGCATCACCTGTTAAGTTTCATTGACGGACTAGCACAATCCTACTCATGCTTCCCATGGAAATGCCAAATCAAAATATCATTTACCCTTGAATGTTGTAATAATTCTTGTTACGTCATTACCTTGTTAATGTGAAATCGCAATAAGAGATTGTATAGTCTGCTTCACCAGGTCCCCATTTAAATTTGGCGTTTACTCTTCTACAGTACAATATGACACAGTTTGATATTAAAGTTGACAAAAAGCCTTATACGAGAGGAAACCTCATAAAAAATATATATTTTGCAACTTTCTGGTTCTAAAAATTATTGTGACCAAGTGACATGGCGTCTGTCATGAATTGCCTGTCTCACTCTAATAATTTCATTTTTTTAGAATATTTATGACACTAAACATCCAATCAGCAACTAGCAGAATTTTTTAACATATGACCAGTTACCTTGAACTTCATGTCTGGGTTTGGAATGTTCTTTCCTCATATATTTATTTTATTTAATTACTTAAATATTGTGCAAGGCATGGTTTTCGTATCATCATAGTTAAATAGGCCTAGTATAGCCCTGTCCCCACAAATGGTGCCGCGGAAAATATATCACCGTACCGACCAGTTGTTCCGCGGTAAATCCATCACCATCCAAGAAAGTGTTACCGCGGAAAATATAGCCCTGCTATAGCGCCGAGCTCACGTAGTATAACAGAAACAAGAACACCACAAACGTGCATAATACGCCCGTCATATGTCTGCATGGTGACCTCTGACCTCATTAAAAATGCGAGTTTTATCAAATCCATAGTTTTCCTCGTAAGTTATCGTGGCGACACCACAAAGTAGCCTTGTGACCTCTGCTCTTATTAAATATACATGGTTTTGGCCCATAATCGAACTCAGGCGACATAATCTATTGATTAGTAGTTATGGTGAGTTTCGTGTAAATCCATTAAAGCCCCGTTAAGTTATCGCGGCGATACTAAAAGTTAACGGACGGACAGACGGACGGTGGGTATACCGTTATACGTCCCTGTGGACGGGCGTATAAAAATCTGAATCTGAATCCATATATATATATATATATATATATATATATATATATATATATATATATATATATATATAAATATATATATATATATTAAGGTATGTGATGAATCCGGATCACGACCGTCGGTTTCGCCTCGTCGGCTCGTCAAGTGACTGAAATTCAAGTAGTTGCGATATTGGTTTTTTATAATTTCTTAGATTTCTTATAATTTTACAGATTGCAATCTGTGTTTGGCAGAGAAACTAGCAATCATAAGCTTAAAACAAAAGAACTTTTTGAACAAACGTTCGGAAATTGTTTCCACCTGCCGCCATGGTCCAAGGGCACCCAACCGTGCTGAAAAGAAATGATAAAAACCAATATCGCAACTAGTTGAATTTCAGTCACCTGACGAGCCGACGAGACGAAACCGACGGTCGTGATCACATACCTTAACATATCATGCTCTGTTGTAAAACATAGAGCGCTGTGTGACCGCGGAGGAAAGAGTGCATACCCGCATATCATTTCTACTTATTTATATATATATATATATATATATATATATATATATATATAATATATATATACACGAAACCATAAATTCAAGTATCTTTATTGCTTATTTATTGGTATAACTCAAAGGACCAGTTCACCCAGTGCCTAATGGTAATGGTAGATGCCATCATAAACAGCAACATCCTGATATCAGCGTGTTTTCGTTGTTGCTATTTATTGGGACTATTTTCATGAAATTTCACCATGGGCGAGCTGAAGACATGTGCAGCCCTCTTGTTGAAGCACTTTGAGTTCAGTGTGTATGAGGAACCTGCCCTGCATTGGCAAATAGTGCTACATGCAAAGGAAGGGATATAGCTCACTCTCAAGGAACAGTTATGAATGATAGACTGGTTCCGTGTCCTACAAGGTCAAAACAGGGCAAGGAACCAGCCTATGCAAAGAATGATTTCATACACACTTCACTTTGTCAAAAAAATACACAAAGGGGACTAAAATAAATCTAGATTTTTTAATTAATTATGGATGATAAAATTTCAATATAAAAGGAAGGGTGATCAGCCAGAGGCCGACTCTCGCACCGGTTATACCACTCTTTCCGAATCCAACATCGAATAGGCAAGATGATTTTAACAGGTCAAGGAGTTACAGGTCAAGATAGAAATAAGACAACATTGTAGGACCTATAAGTGATTAGCAATGCTCACCTAAGAATGGTCACATATACTGTATTTGTCATTTACATTGTACTTGTAACTAATTTCAATTCGGCAGATAATTAATGGCGATAATATATCGAGGGACGTATAATAAAAAAGAAATAGGAATAGTTTAATACAGCTTGTCCTCTTCAAGAGTGACAGTCTCTGGTATCATAATTATATATCAAATATTGTTTGGTAATATATTGGCTATATACTGGTTTTGTATCGTCGAGCCTTCCTGTTTGTGACATCTATGAAATTTTGTTTATTAGTTTATTGGATATGTGTTTAGCTGTTAATTAAGCTAAGAGACTCTCTCGTGTTACAGCCGGTTGAATACTTCTGGTTCAGGTTCTGTGTGGCTTCTTTTTTTAAGCTGATATAATATTTCGGCTTTTACTCATATCTTAATATTTCAATGGATTTGGTTTACCTTAAAAACCATTTCTCTTTGAAAGATGGCGAATTGACTGTATTTATGGTGATAAAATTTCTCTGTTAACGTCAGCGAGATCAGAGTTTTTATCAAGATCTCACAATTATGTCACCTACTCATCCTTTGAGTGGCTTTACCTCCAGCTGTGTTTACAGATTACAAGATTTAATATTTCTAGCTGAACTTTATTTGGACTTGAGACATGCAGTCTTTCGCCACCTCCGTGTTGCTCTCCTCAGCATGATAAATGCCAAAGATTCGTCCATAATGCAACAGGAGGGCTTCTCCCTGCTATCCATGCAGTAAATAAGGTTTTATGTCTGTTCATACATATTTTCCAACGAACCTCAGTATTTGTTCCTTTGATCTTTAACCAGATGAAGGTAAAAACTCAAATGGACTGAAACACACACATGAAGAGGGGCGCGGACCAGAGTAGTATGTCCATGTGGTTGTGGATGTATTTGCATTAACAATCATCTAGCTCATTGTGCATGGATTAATGTTTTCTTTATATTTATGCGTTGCTCTTTTAATGTAACAAAACCTGCCAATTTGCATTTTTTACATGTTCATCAAAGATGAAAAATGTGGAGGACGTGAACAAATGGTTGAACAATTAGAATCACAATCCTCTTTATGAATGGCATTTAACGAATAAAATGAACGAACAAAAATTTTATAAAGAGGGAACTACGTAGCCTAGTGTTTATATTTCGAATGTTAAATTTATGTGTGAGGGGAAGGAATTCAGGGGTATTAATATTTTATTGAAGAAGTTCTTATGATGAAAGATTTCTCTAATATTATAAAAAAAAACAGGAACACGTTCCCACCACTGCCACCTGTTCTGCTTTTTGTCCCTACATTTCGTAACCAGTTTTATCGTCACTTTTTGTTTCAAATAGATTAACGTTCGGACCCATGCAGTTGTTGCGCTATGGTATATACAGACCAATAGGCCCTATGCCTCAGCTGTAATTTATCTAGCGGACGGAGCGTATATAAGGGTCATTTAATACCATGATCAGTGACCGAAGCTGTCTCAGGTAAAGATTAATGTAATTAATTGTAATTAAGATGTGTGCTTAATCCTATTATCAGCTTCCATATAAAATTAGTTTTGGCAACGTAAAGGGCCGTTGGGTTTCTTACATGGATATGTGTGGATAAGATGATCCAACATGGTTAAATGTGTCTAGTGCATTTGTACCTTCACATCTAGGTCACGGATTTATGTCAGTGTCGCAGAGATATTAACACGAATTTCGCTGCTTAACGTTTCGTCGTGTATGTCTCAACAGAATGAAAAAGCACGTGCTGTGCTCAGAATCAAAGCCGCTTGTTGCTAAATGGAATCACGTGGCCCCTTTCTGATATATACAGAAAACAGAATTGTAGTATAAAACAGACTGGTACCCAGCAAAAAAAAAGTTAAATATGTCAGCTGCCTGAGATGATCATAATTGTGACGGTTAAGTAGCTCAATTACCATAAAGGCTAGACATTTGTCATTTTCTTATAGTTGACATTATCCATTTTTACACACCTGTTCTGGACACCATGGAGGAATCACATATGTTAGGAAGCGGAGGAACTTGCCAAAAGAAATTCAGATCGGGCAACCGGCAAGCTTGTTGGTTTCGATTTGTAAAATTAATAAATGTATGTTACAAACACATAGCCCCTTGTGGCCCCCTTCTAGATATGCCCTGGATTTGACCATAATGTGTACAAAAATAAAAAATATCAAATATAAAGTATTCATGTTTATTATCAAAAATAATTAAACCCACTTGAACAGCAAAATATAACCTTAAGACATTTTAGGTGCTAGAAAATATATCTACAAAAGAAGCTAATTTTGGTCGGACAGTGGTCCTCGGAGGGTCCTATGAGTGAAAAATGAAGTTAAATTTGAAAAATATGACAAACAGAATCAGGTTTTTATCCATATGCATAAGGGTAAAAATTCTACTTGATCAAATTATATTAAAGAAGATATGTCTAAAATAATGTATGCAATAGAAAATCGATGAATGTAGTCTGTTAGCCATATTTGATTTTGAGCAAGTCTGTAATTCAATAGGTCTGGAGCCCTCATAGGCACCAATGATCCCTGTGAAATTGGGAAAGCTGTAGTATGTTGTTTTTATCGGGTGCGAAAGAAAATCAGCGAATGGACTGTGGCGGCCATATTGGAATTCCGAAAGGTCTGTAATTCAATAGGTCTGGAGCCCTTGTAGGTACCAATCATCCCTGTGAATTTGGAAAAGCTGCAGTAGGTTGTTGTTGGGGTATGGCGCGCGAAAGAAAATCAGCAATCAGGCTGTGGCGGCCATACTGAAATTCCGACAGGTCTGTTATTCAATAGGTCTAGAGCCCTCATAGGTACCAACCATCCCTGTGAATTTGGGAAAGCTGCAGTATGTTGTTGTTGAGTTATAGCGTGCGAAAGAAAATCAGCAATTGGGCTGTGGCGGCCATATTGGAATTCCGACATGTCTGTAATTAGACAGGTCTGGAGCCCTTATAGGTACCAATCATCCCTGTGAATTTGGGAAAGCTAATTGTGCCCATAGATGGCATTGCCATTAATCAAACCATAATCCGTCTCAATACCCGTATATGTAAATTGTCTAGATGTGCAGTTTGATATAGCGTTTGAAATGTATATTCATGTAAATCATGAATATCGCTCAGCAAATAAAATCGATTCCTGTACTGAGTGAATTGGCTCGCAAATCATTTCTTTGACCCACTGATCATTCCATCTAGGGTGGCCCAATTGGTTTTATTTCCTATATTTATTGCATATTTAAGTTTCTAGTAAAGAACAAGCTTGGCCTTTCCGACGTTATACGTGGAAATATAATGGGATAACGGGGTATATCTTTTTCTTATTAATTCTTGCAAGCAATATTAGGTTGTTACTCCAGGCAGTTTGCAGTGCTCTATAATATATCTGAAAATATAAAATATGTACACACTTATCAGATGAAAATGAATCGGTGAGATAACTTGAAATAAGAAAGTGAAATCAGTATGAATACTTATGAAAAATGCATGCTGTTATCAGCTGTTTGTCATGTTGTAGGAACTGTATTGGGCAAAACTTCGCCATGGGTGAGCTGAAGACCTGTGCCGCCCTCTTGTTGAAGCACTTTGAGTTCAGTGTGTATGAGGAGCCTGTCCTCCACTGGCAAATCGTGCTGCGTGCAGAGGATGGGATAAGACTGACCGTCAAGGAGCGACGCTAAATGATACAGTGTGACTGTCCGTGCCCTACCAGGGGGAAAGAGAGCAGGGAACCATGCAGTCTTTGCAAAGGGATGGTTACCTACATACTTCACTTTATTCAAAATCGGCAAGATTATATAAATCTAATTTCTGAAATAAAATATAGATGGTAAATATCAGGGTAAACGGAGAGTGACTACCTCGGTGATCTTCGTTCTTTCTTGATTCAACATCGTGACGAGAATAAGACACCATAGAAGGACCAATTAATTTGGTCAAATAAACTACATTTATAATTAATTTCAGTTCCGCAGATAATCACTTTCGAGATGTATCAAAAGATTGCACCAAAAAATGGAATCGGAATCAAGGTACAGCCGGCTTACGATTACGTATTATTTCACACTGGTATAAACGTCTATGGTAATATAATATATGGACGATTATCTTTATCGCTATCACGTTTAAATGGAACCGGTCGGTCATTTATGCGTTTATTGTTATCTTCTTACGTCGATGGCGGTGGGAAGAACAGTGTCACCATTACTAATATACTGCTACATCACAGGAGCTTCGATGTGAAGATTGTGGATTCATTATTTATGCAATATACTGTGCATCTACTACAACAGCATTTTTTCATCACGTAAACTCAAATAAATATTAAGTATATAAGTTGCTTTGTGTAGTTCATGTTTTTCTTTATTTTTTCATTTATTTGTTATAAAGAATGAATTTAACTGCGTTCGCGCATGCTCCTAATTTTTATAATGACAAAATATCCAACTCGGAGATATATATGGCAATGCTGCTAATGGTTGATCTGATGCGTCCTTGCAATAAGAGAAGTATACGTGTGTATACGAATCTTTTTCTGCAGCGGCAACCTTTTCTTAAGGGTTTCAGGCCAATTTTTGCGGCGGCCTTGTCCTCCTCCCCTTTTCTGAATCTGTGGACCTTTTCTTTAGACTTTTACATAAATTTTCCTGGGTTGGACACCCCCCTCCCCACCCCCCTTTCCAAAATCCTGAAGCCGCCCCTGGACTAGACATAGAGCTCGGGAAACTTACCGTGGGGCTAATTCCCGAAGTATATTTTAAAAGCACTAAAACCATTTTCCGGGTATGGAGTACTGGCTTACAAGATAGAGGTGTTTTATTCTTTAGATTCCATGCTCTTTTGTTAGAAGATACATCTTGGGCCTTTGGACTTTGCCAGTGAGATGTGGTTCTTTTGTTGGTAAATCTAGTTTCTGGCGCATTTTGTCAATCCGGAAAACGAGAACAGACCTCACTTTTAAGTAACAGTAACCGATCATGGCCGACACGTTAGCTCGGGGTATAGTGTTCTCTACGACAATGAATATGGAATATCCATCATTTATCACAATAAGACACTCTCGTATAGAAGGTTGCCAATAGACATCTCATGTCCAGGCATTAACTCCGACATGAACAATGTCTTTATACAATGACTTTATATATTTATGTCCGGAGTATATTTTGACGTTTACGGAAGAGCCTCATTGTTTTCCCCGTGATTATAAAGTGCTCATGATGAAAGATTCTCTGATATTATAACAGGAACACATTCTCACCCCACAAGAGGATCATTTTCTTCTTCTTGATCCTATATTTATATGTCAATGTTGTCATCACCTTTCTATTTGGTACATTCAGAATTAGTTTTCCTAGATTGTCCATACAGACAGGAGAGATAAAGGCACACTGGAAAAGAACAACAATCGAGAAATGACATAATATTAGCATTGTCTATTATTTGCACAGACATTTAATCATTGTAAATATGAGTAAATACTGATCCTAAAAACTTTGTTTTTCAGAAATGAAAACAACAGAGAAGGTTACACGTCAATGTTTCTTGGTGGCATATTTTAGTTTACCTGATAATCATCACATTTATTTGATCTACAGTCTGTCATTCCTTTCAACAATTAACCTGCATCCACATGAAACATGTCGCTGATGTTATAATTCAAACGTTATGGTGCGTTTTATCAAAATATCAACTACTTATGCTCCAAATTCTAGCTGCATTAATATTTAATAGGTGTTGTGCCAGTGCCGACTTAAACACCCATTGCAACTAATTAGTTTATACACTATGTCCTGGTAATTATCACTGGTGAATTTATATTGATGAATGACGCAGTCCAGGTGACCCAGATAAGCACTGACTACCCTTCTTTATCCTTTGATGATGACTATAGTGTTTGTTTTTTGTCTGAAACAGTCTGTTACTCAGCGATGCTTCTTGACTGTCAGCCATATCCCATTCTTTGACCGCAGCACGATTTGCCAAAAAGGTTCAGGTTCCTCATACACACTGAACTCAAAGTGTTTCAATAGGAGGGCGGCACATGCCTTCAGCTCGCCCATGGCGAAATTTTGCCCAATGCAGTTCCTACAAAAAAGAAACGTTATCACCAAACTGTTGTCTTTGCATATTTTCTTACGATTTCAAAGAACACGATATTTTAGATTGCTATCTAATTGACAAATAAAGTGCGGCTATACATTAAAAAAAATATTTGTTCATCCATTATTCATTTTATTTTGGTTGTAAAGAGCTAGTTTTGACATCAAATAGCGATTTTTTATAATGAAAAATCCACCTAGTCCTGTAAAGAAGGGTCGGTGCACCAGCAATATCGCTCCGAGTTAGAGTAATATAGATAGCTAGAAGCCTAATGATACCCAAATCTGGTAGAAAATATAACTAGTTAAGCATCATTTCATATATGATCATTTTAAGAATAAAATATACTGGCCCGCTTATTTGGCCGACATTTAAAATTTACATTTTCCGATCATTTCTTTTTTTCTCTGCTTACATTCAAAATATATGAAAGGACACTTTGGGAAGCCTAATAATTAGTTTTGTTTAGTCCCAGGGTATACGGTGACTATAAACTCAGATATGTGATATATGTTTTAACAACACATTAACAGTGTAAAACGAACTGTGTGCTTATTAAATGGTATTTTATGGTGTATGTTTGCAAGAACAGATATTAATCAAATGAATCTTTCTCTTCGTTCTTGAAAAATGTTTCATAAATAAATCAATTTCTCAGGGAATAAAACCGTTTTTGGAGCTGTAAGAAATTAAGAGGCTTCCTAGTATTTTAAAGATGTTATGATAAATTCTTATGAGTGATATAACTACTTACCGAGGGCCAGCTGCGAAGGGCAGGTAGGCGTGAGGGGACCGATTCTTAGAGTTTTCTACCGTGAACCTCAGGGGATCAAACTTGTATGGGTCTTTCCAGACTGCAGGATTACGATGCATGGTCCAAATGATGGCCATGGTCCATGTTCCTGTGAGTTAAATGTAATTAATCTAGACAATAATGCACGGACTTAATCTATACTAATGGAAAAACACTGTTCGAAGAATTAATGTAGTTATTTTGAAACCACGATCTACTTGTTATAAGTTTCTTCAAGCAAGAGATGACCATTTGGGTTTAGGTTTATACTTTTTACGATGAGAGTTAATGCAGTGACATTGCCTTCTTTTGCAAGAACCAGGCAAACATTAGCAAGGACTAAAGGCCGCACCTTGCTAATAGTGTGATAAAAACGTGTAACATGCTGATTGGTTGTAATAAACAATATAAAAACTGGGGTTGGCAAACTAGGAGAGAGGCCAAGTCACCTCAATACAAAATAAAAAAAAAGGATGTTCAGATAAATATAGGTTCTTGTCATGACTTTTTATATCTCAATGTATGCTTTCATACCCTCACTGACTTAACTCCCTTTGTAAACGTATTACAAGTATAATCACTAAATTTCAAATACGTCCCACATTGCTGAATGTACTCTAGGCTTTTAAACCAGAATCCAGATGATGAACTCTGTGAACATATGTGGGCTTGAGAGAACGAAAGCGGTATAGCAAAAGGAACCCCTCGATGGAATAAACCTGGCGCCAGATCGGCCCTCTGACATAACTGAGTCGTGTTTGTCACGGCTAGAATGAACCATAGTTACCCTACCTGTGGGTATAACTTTTCCGTCTGGGAGAGTGATAGGTTGTGTCGGACGTCGTGACGTTCCTATTACAGGGGGATGTATCCGCAAACTTTCTTTAATACACATAGTCAGGTACTCAAGCTTGGCCATATCGTCCCTGAAGTGAAAACAAAACAAGATTCGGCTTTTATTCCCCCTCAAAGTCAGATAGTTCCAATAGACTATTGATATAATTATAAAAATAATAATAACAACAACAACAACATAATGTAGAGACGAATGAACGGTAAAGCATAATAAAAAAAATGTAAAAATTCCATGATAAACTATACGTCTTAAATAATCCAGATGAAAACCAATCTCCTCAAAAAGCCATAACATTCCTAGTTGCATGAGTTCTCTGGCAAGATATCCACTTATTCATGAAGTTTGGACATTACGTTTTGATTATACCAAATAAAGCTCCTACCATGTGACATTCTCCCGATCTCCCAATACGTTCTTGATTTCTGCAACACACTTTTTCTGATGTTCTGGGTGCTTTGCCATGTTGTACAGAAAAAACGACAACCCTGCATAAAAATTTAAAATTAAATACAACCCGGATTATCAAACTGAAATTTAATTAAAATCATCCCTTGTGTGGCTTTACTTTGTTGTTTTTTTTCCCATTTATGTGATCTTAGGTTGTGAGAGTTGATGAACCGACGAGTTGAAAAATATAGAACAATTGTGATGATAAAGTTACCACTTAAGAATTGCAACTTTTTATTGTTATTTGTTCCAGTTGAGTAAAATTTCACTCTAAACCTTTTCTGATTAGTATTGCATGGATTGTCCCGAGTATTGCTGTACACATTGGCCCTGGAAAGATGTATGTTTGAGCTGCACCTGTGTCACCCTTGTATGGTTTTGTATTTTAACGCAAATTTTAATGGTATTTTTTTATATTATACAAAACTTGCACAAAACAAATTAAAAAAAGGTGACTAAAACTCTTGTTTGTCTTAATGTTATAGGTCATGATGTCATTTGAGCATCATGACCAATGGTTCACATGTCGTTTTCGAACGATGTAACGAAATACCACAGTGAAATGGCACATCACATCACATAGCGACCTGTACACAGGCGGTATGTAACTTCGCATTTTAAACAAGCATTTGGCCACTTTCAAGGTCGTGTCTTTGATAATGTGCATGATTAATATAAAAATATTTCTTTAAACTATTCGGTGTACAAAGAAGACAATAATATTTACCACTTCCAGTTGTATCGTGCCCTTCAAACATAAACGTGTCAACTTCATTTTGTATTTCTTCATCGGTCAGTCCACTGCCATCCGTATCCTGTGAAAATTTTAAATGGAAATGAAGAATGGAAAAGAACAGTTCCGAAATGTTATGCAAATCATATTAAAATTAATAATAATGACGAGTTCTTAAATATACCAGGTAGAACTCATCACGATCTCAATGGTGCATTTTAGCATATTCGATATTAGCGTATTAAATTTAGTTTCCTCTATGAACGATTCATTAGTTTCCATTATTCGTTCAATTCAAATCGCGTACACTTCGAATCTTACCAAAAAATATACAAAAAGACCTTGAAAGGTTCTCAGGGGAAATCTCTATTTAAAAAGTTCCATATGGTCTACTCTGGTTTGGCGATCATACCGGATAACGGGGTTGTGAAATATACCCTTGTTGTGGCAGTGCACTTTTCAGATTTTACTGTAGCTTATAATGTCATGTAAGTATGGGCATCATTAAAAGTATTGGCCGTTACAATGTCAATGCTGCACGGCGGTTTAGAACATGCAAGAACAAGGCGTTTGAATCATACCCAAGGACCTGCCGCTGGACTTCTTTCAACAGTCCTCGAGTTTATCTCCAACATGTTTTTTTTTATAATACAATAATATATATGGAACAGTAATTTTTCATGCTTTCATCTGACAGCATCAAAATTGATTAAAACAAACTATCGCTAAATTGTACCATGGAACATTCATAGTGCTTAATTTATGTATGGATGTCAGTCCCAAGGAGCATATCATATGAAAACATTGATATTTCATTTTCTTTAATTTTAGGTATATCACTCAGCATCAAAACATTAGACCAACATTTTATTACATCTTAACCTTGGCTTCAAGAAGAATATCCAGGAAATCCAAATATTTCTTAGATCTTCCATCTTTCACTTCACGATTCTGTGAAAAAATAAATCGGGCTATGTATTAGCAATGTAGTAATAATGCAAATTGTGATCCCATTTGAATGTCTGTGACATCATGCTGTATTCATACACAAGATGAATGTAAACAAAATGTATTTTGGTTTCACTGTTAATATTAAATTCTGTGTCTGATTTATTTGTATTTGTTCCCATGTTAAAATTAACATTTTTAGCTCAGCTGACTGAAAGTCATCTGAGCTAAAGCAATCACTCCTTGTCCGTCGTCCGTCGGTCTGTCTGTGCGTCTGTCCATTAACCAATTTCTAGACCTTCAAAGAAGCAGTCAAGCAGATCTCTTCAGAAACCTGAATAAGGTCTCCGTTACCCATATCTTCCGAGCTATGGGGCTCGGAAGTACCCCCAGAATCATTAAAATTATATACGAAAGCGCCAATATCTGAATAACTAATTCATTGATCACCATGATTCTTTGCATGCATATTCATCAAGGACTGTTTCATCAGCTCCTTAAGACTACTGGCGCCAACTGAATTAAAAGGAATTTTGCACTTTTAGCTCTGTTTTTGCCACTTTCAAAGAAGGGGTCATCCAGTGACAGGTCACAAATCGTAAACATATTACCAAAATTCTTCTAACATCACATCCAGGGAGGTCCGTAAAACTCTCCTTGGGAACCTGAAATTTGGTAACTGTGACATAAATTCTCCAAGTTAATGGGGGTGTAAGAGCACCCCAGAAATAATGTAAAATACACACAAACTGCCAGATTCCTCAGGAATGGCTTGAGGGATTTTCATCAAAGTTTGCTGTGATATGGGTCTTAATCAACCTTGGCCTACTTGGCATGAATGATGATACCACCTAAATTATCTTCAATTATTTGCCTGTGTGAGGACATATTGTCAAAATGTCAGTCGGCTGAGCGTCATGAACCATGGGTTACTTGTTTGTGTGCATGTTCATCATTGAGTGTTTCTTCAGTTCTTCTAGACTTGTTGCTACACCTGTATTTATTCTTTTATTTCACACATTATTTTCTCATTTTTTCGACCTTCACATGGAGCGGTCATCCGTATACAGGGCACGAAACCGTTTGACCTAGAATTTTCTAACTTGAAATTCTGGGAGGTCCATGAATAATCTCAATGTAAATTTGACTTTGTTACCTATTTCCTCAATTTGGTGTGTTCATGGGTCTTGATGAACTTAAACTTAATTGCATGAATGGTGATGCCACCTACATTATTTAGTAGTTGCTTGAACAAGGACTTATTGTCAGCATGTGAGTCGGCTCAACGTCATGACCCATGGGTCACTTATTCGCAGGTAAAAACATAGAAAAATCTTAATAAATACGTGTGAATTTAAATGCTTATGGTGCAGGTTTTTAAGTTGTACCTTCTAATTACACACATAGAACGAAATATGTGCATGAGATTAGGGATGCAATATCCAAAAAAGGTAATATATCCATTATGTTTTATAAATCAGTTGCAGCATTGAATATAGAGTTCATAGGAATATCCTTATAGGAATATACCTGTTCTGCGTTTTTCTTTGCTTGGATGATACGTTGGGAGTACTGGTGAACAGTTCTGCAAGCTTTCCGGAACTTGTATCCACCATATGTGAGGTTATAGAAAAACTCGGTCTGCAGTAACGGGTTAGAGAATCTGTCCACTATTAGCTGTCCCAGATCGTACACAGCTTCTATGTAAGGGTTCTTTTTCCTAATATAGTGAAAGATAATGTCTATCTTGTGATTGAAATGATGTCATTTAGTAAATATAAGAGCAAGCCCAATGAAATTTTAAATTTTACTTAGATTTAAGAGGCTTCATTGGATGATAAACTGTTCCGATATTTGATGCTTTTAATATCATTGTAGTCTCAGAACGGATTTAAACTTGTATTCTAAACTATACAGTCTGTTATATACTTAAATAGTCTGTCCATAGGCGGGTGCTGATCGGTTTTTGCGAAACCCATGAAATATTTATACGTCTGTTTTATAGTTGACAATTGAATACATGTCAAACCTTTCCGTCTATACAGAATAAAACAGTTAATTCGAACACAATAAATTTATACTATACGACAATGTGGGCGCGTGATGGCGTTTGCTGGCTTCATTCATCTAAGGGGTTATTTTAGAATAATTATAGTACTAGCATCCAACTAGTTTATTGTGCCTGGTTCATTCAATGTCAGGTGTTTTATTTTCTATGTGAAATCACTAAATAAATTATGCAAAATTAATCAATAAGAATTCTTGGTCTTCGGGTATATTTCAGGTCAGCACTACGTTAACCTACCCTTCGAGCTGTATCGTTTCTGTGGTACCATATGCGCACATCAAGAGACTGTCAAGAACCATTAGACTGATGTGCTCAAACATCTCGAACTGTGACGTTCCCTGCTTTATAGAGTCTTTCCATTTGTCCTGTAACATGAAGAACAAAACGTAAACATTATATATATATATATATATATATATATATATATATATATATATATATATCGGATAAGGCACTATGCAAATCTGGTAATTGCCTAAAATGCCTATTTTTCAACCTACAATGGGTTTAAACTCTGTATGCACGTGTATGCCATTTATGGGATAAATTGTTTTGGTATTCAATGCTCCTGCAAATATATTCAACAGGAAATCAAAATAAGCCAAGCGTATGGACATGTTTTTCATAGTAATTGACATCATAATATTTTTTTTTTGGTTGAGATAACCGCCTCCATTATTTTAATGCTATGTTTAACTACATACACATACATCTGCATATTTCCATTCCGGTTTCGGACAATGTCAAAGGGCAGTATCACACGCGTGAGCCTGGCGTTAACCAGGCCCGGTGACTACTGCATCTGCAGGCCCTGGGTGATTAATCGTCCCCATTGCTGGGTCATACCACCGAGGAGCCCCCGAAAGGCGCACTCGTTTGTGAGTGAAACACGGCCGTTGGGCATGACTTTCCCATTAAGCCTGCAGAGCGCTCACCTTGGGTGGGGGCCGACCGTGAAAAATCTCCCCGCCTCAGCTGAGATTCGAACTCACGATATCCCGGCTTTGAGTCATGCGCTCTACCCCTGAGCCACAGAAGCCGGTTATGACATCATAATATAAAGTGAACTTACAATCATAATGTGAGTAGAAGAACTAAACACCCTGGCGTAAGGCTTCAGTGTTTGAAAATGGAAAGCAGGAGTCAAAAGTCTTCTTTGTCGAGCCCATTTCTGCCCTGCACTCAGGAGCAGTCCATCGCCTGAAGTAAAAGCAGAAACTGTCGATTTCTTAACGATACAATTGTGTTCTATACTTTACAATGTTCACCCTCTGTGGACTGTATTCTTCCTCCACAGAACCCAGCACAAGCTTGCTGTGGTTATTACATCACTTGATTGATAACCATGCATAATGCTTATTTATTTTATTAGTCTAAGACAACACTAAGAATACAGCTTGGTATATGAACGAAAACTAAATCAAACGACTGCACTTATTTTTTTCTAAAGAAAGAAATAAAAAAGAGGATTAAATAATTATACCTTATTCATGAAAATTAATTGTGACGGAACCATGGACGTCTTTTGAGGAAATGATCATTTTCAAATTTACTCAAGAAAGAATGTGTCATACGGATAGTGACAGCGTGATGTTAAAGAATATTACCAATCCATCTTTCAAAAATGTTGTACGAGCGGTCTTCTTTAGGCTCTGAAATTAAAATTAACCGTAAGAATATATGACTTGTGTCTTTCTGTTGGATTATAATTGTATAATTAATAATTCTTGCTCAAATGAATAATTTTACTTTCTTACCTTGCGTAAGTAATAACGCACGAAATACTAATTTTCTTTAGGCATAGTACACTATGCATTATTAAGTTACTTATTTAGGCAGTATAGGACTTTCATACTCTTGTACAATCTTTCATACGTTATTCTTTCAGCACCTAAGTTTGTAAGATACGGCACTTGTTTCATTTGTCTTTTTGGTAAACCAATGATTCCCTGGATACCGTGTGTATTCACACGGAAACGTGTGACTTTTGAGTTTCTGTAAGTGATTTTAATTCTGATCTCTGTCACTTGTATAACATTACCATGTATAAATACTGCTTTTTAACAGATCTAAAAGCCTCAATATTTTTCCTTGCACAGTTTGCTGTTGGTTTGTATCCAAATAAACAGGTAATATGCACTGCAAGGGGTCTTTTTTTTTTAAATTGGTTTCTTCTGATGTAACGGACTTACCGCTGGTTGCATACAATGCACGCATACTCTCAGGATCCGTTAGCACTACAATGTTCCGGAAAGGATCCATTCTCACACAGAAAGGGGAGCCGTAGATTTTAAACCATTTAGTGAAATTCTCTAACCCATGCTTCGCAACCTGCCAAAGCAGAACATTATAGTAACTTTACCATGTATACCATGTATTTACAAAGTATTAAAATTTCATCCTCTGTTTAAAAATGTTTTATGAGTTAATTTTCACGTCGATTCTGTATAACGAATTAAACAAAAGCAAATGTGGAGATTGTATTGCCGTGAAAAGAGCCAGATTTCTTAGAAAACCATGTCTATGTATTACAGCCACAGGAGAGATAGAGAGAGAGAGAGAGAAAGGGAGGGGTGGATTTTATTTTACATAAGGATAATTCTATCCTAAAAATATATTGTACAGATTATTTCTTGACGTCAGAAAACTATTGAATGAAAGATAATTGGCCGAATCAGTGGGAAGCGTTCCTTTGAAAAAATTAGTATGGTGTTCATGCATGTACAGGGATTTGGAGACAAAATGTTTAGATATTCAGGAATGCAGGATAAAAAAAAAAAGATTTTTTTCTTATATACTTTTTTATAGTCAGGTGAACTATTTGTTTTGCTCTGTATTTGGTGTTGGTTTTCAGCATAAACTAATGTTACGCAGATATAACATTTCGTTTGGAGACACTCGTCATCACAGGTATTAATTCTCATTTGCGTACCAAATGAAGCTTTCAGGACTGTATGAGAAACTTTTGTCAATAATCATTTACCGGTTTCATTTATTAGTTTTGACATTATGATTCTAGGACAGGTATCATCCAGGTATCAGTCCAGGTTTCTTTGCATCAAAGGGATTTGCCTGTCACGTGTTATGTTTACGTGTTTTGCTAAAGTTGTAAAACTTAATGATGTAGAAATCATAGTGGACTTCAAGTTAGTATTTATAATGAATTTTAGGGATATTTAGTGTGATATTTAGAGATATAAAAATTGCTTCATTGTGGGCGTTTTATTGATTTTTTTTCAATTTGCTTAATCTATTTTTCTAAGTCAGCTACTAGTAATGCATGATGTATATGCGGTTAGTTAAGTGTATCGTACAGAATTGTTAGTATTTGACCTGCAGATAAGGTTGTAAATCTTTTAGTATTCCAGTACATTTTGATATTTCGGTAGCATTTTCGTTTGTATTATATTGTTTGTATTGTATATTACATTTCATGGATTGACATTTTGCCTTGGAGGATTTTGTCAAAGGCCTTTTTCTTTAGGTATATCTAATTTTAGTGCAGTGGTTTTGCCAAACTGGGTAACCAAATATGAATTTTGGTTTATATACATCTTATCCGTTTATTTGTATTTAATCAGATGTGTACTTATATTTTAATCTCATTTGAATATTTTAACAATAATTATAATTATAAATTTGCAATATGTAGGCCTTGAAATTCAAGACCTAAGACAAAATTTTCGGAGCGGATCCAGAGGGGGAGCTTTGGGGGCTGAAGCCCCCCCCCCTCGTATACCACTGTTATAGGCCTCTTTATCAGAGAAATATGTTTATCTATGCGTTATGTCCTTATGTCATTTGCATTATTTTATTTATAATTACCATATAGCATTCAACAAAAAAAATGGAAAAAAATGGAACTAAAAGCGTGTGTCTGTGCAATGCCCATATCTATTTATATTTTAAAAGAATAAATTGGAATACCAACAATGGATGCAGACATTAACATTTCTATCCAAATTAATTCTACGCCGTTCACGTAGAATGTTGCAGCTTCTTAAGGCTTCGACATCTTGAAGGACTTTTTTTCAATTGGCTTGTTTTGGGAAATACACACATAGTAAACAACACAGTAAACAGTGTATGTATATGCATGGTCTTTTTTTGGGATTGCAGAATTAAAATCTGAAAACGTGCTGGCTCGCCATAATAACATGTAAATTATTAATGACTAAGATTGGGCTGTATATATCCGTTTGAATTTTCGTAGTCGAACACTTTGTTAGACGTATATGGTGAAAAGAACAACTTTTCAAAATATGACAGAAAAATTAAATATTATACCCACAGCATTAATTTATGAATATTTCTTATCGATTAGCAATGCAGTTATCAATTGTGCATAAATATATACTAGATAGCAAATGCTTTTTAATACATCAAGACGTACATGCAAGAGATCAAATTTACCGTAAGCTGATAAGCTCTTTTATATAGCAGCCGCACACAGGGAAGAGTAATTAAAGCTACTGGTTATTCAAAATAATCTCGAATGAGTAAAATCAACTTGAAAATCAGCTGTAGTTCGAGTATTTAACTTATTATAATGGGGTATCGTTTTGCCTCACATTAATATTTACATAATTCAATGTTGCTAATTACTTTTGAATGCATTTATTTTATGAATGGGTAAACTTGGTTTTGATATAATAGAGGAATGCTTATAGATGCGTCCTTGCGTGCATTTGCTCGGTTCTAATTTTTCACTCCTTTGATATGATCACAAATGACAATTGATAGCGCATGTATAGGTTATGGGGTTGGGTATATAACTGCTTCCTCCCCCCCCCCCCCAACCAAATTCTCAAAATATGCGAATACTTTGAAGTTATATGCAAATTTGTAAAAAAAGTCTTTTCACACATAAGGATCACGATGAGATTTTTTTTTTGTTCATGTGTATACACTGGTATTTGTGTAATTTTACCCAAATAAAGAGCAGCTGTCATAAGTTATATACATGCATGCGTGATTCACAGATTAATATATTCCATCAAGCCTGCATTTATAACACATACTGGAGGTTATCTTAATCAAGAAAATGTTGCTTCTTTATTATATATTGCGCCAAATTATTAAGCTGTTATGCTTTTTGTAATTTATTAAGTATTTCCTGCCTGTCAAGCATTGTACAGGAGTATACAACGGATAAGCGAGTTTGCAAGTACTTCCGAAATATATTTTCAAATAAAATTACCAATAATCATAATATGAAAATTTTTACTTTTGAGTCTACATTTTCGTTTCGTCCAAACATTGCCCATGTTTTTACACTTCTTAATAGTATATATATATATATATATATATATATATATATATATATATATATATATATATATATTATAATTTGTACTTTATCTGTATCAAATTAAAACCAGTTTCTGATTCTAGCCCCCCCTATTTAAAAATCCTGGATCCGCCCCTGTTTTTATGTTATTAGGAATTTTCGATCAACAGTCTGCCATCAGTCTGCAAAACGTTTATGAATTAAACACTGAAATTATGATACTTCTTATGGAACATGTCAATGGAGGAAGGAGGGGGGGGGGGGGGGAATCTGTGTTAACTTGTTTTCTACAGACTGATCTGACATATCCATCCCCAGGTGGCCACATCACCTATGCGTAACCTGACCTAATGGAAACAGACGTGGTCTCCTTAAATTCTGAATAAAAACTACAGTGTTTGATCAATTGCTTTCAGATTCTAGATTTGTAAAGCCGAAACTGATATTTGTACATCATATGAAAGTTAAGTAACAATGCTGACAGAGATTTGACATTAGACCAATAACTTTGAATACTTTTAATATACTAACCTCATTTCTAATGTACACTTAAAGATAGATCAAATGTATACTCTCTGGCTTCAATAGTTAACATATTAAGTGAATAAATATATTTCCTTTTGTTCATACATGTTCTCGTATGTAATTTTGTAGAACTTCAACAAGTTACACGATATTGTAATTCGAAAACATATTTAAGGACCTTGATGTAAACTATGAAGGATATAAGAGAGGTGGCTTTGATATTGGGCCATCTAGAAGTGTAACAATAGGGTTTCATTGGGAAACGGAGGAATTTACTTGATTCCTACAAATAAAATGAGGTCATACTGCCTTGGTTTCAGGTATGGCACATTTTCTTGCCCCTAACTAAATCTATACAAAAATTTCATTTCTGAAAAAAAAAATTTGAACGGTTTTGATTTGTGCTCTTAACGGCCAGACGGACGGACGACGCACAGAAGCTGATCGCATTAGTTCAGTTGACTTAGAGTCAACTGAGCTAAAAACGTGTTCATGTATAAAGTTTAAAAGGTGAACCTTGTTCATTTGGCTCTGACATTAAAGGATTAGATGATAATATGGATTTAAAAATTCATATATGCACAATAATTATGACTCATCTATCTGCTTCAACTGCAAACATTGCATATATACATTTTAAGTGGGGATCTGCATGAATTTTCATAATACGTTTTAGGTTTATTTGAACCCAATGAGCCATGTTTTGTCGATAAAAAGTACGACACAACTGAAATAAAGGTGAAGGATACAGCTGACACTCCGACTCCCCAGAATGAATCGTTGAATATCACGTGCAAGTTAAAGAATAGCTCTAATGGCAAAATTACAAGTTTTGGTTGAGAAGAAAATCCTTTGTTTGTACATTAGAGAAATATTAACATGGTTGTTTTATCGTGTATTACATCAGTTTTGTAGCCTAATGCATGTAAGGAATCTGCATTATACTAAACAGAATATAATTAATTCCTCATGGTTCCACACTGCATTGTAAATTATTCCTGGTGTAAGACTTCAGATATGACATATTTAACACAGTACCTCCTGAGCGTTACCAAACAGCCAGTGGGGATGAGGACCAGGGAAGTTTTTCAGCAATGTATCCTCTCGCCATCGTTTAACAAGTCGCGAGAAGATCTGGAAGAAACAGACCACAAACACTGACCACGTCAGTAGCCCGACAAAAGAAGCAGGGACCAGCCATGGCAAAATGGAAGACGCCATTTTGTTGAAACCTCGGTGTGTCTCAATGTGCAGCAGATGATATATTAGGGCTGAGAGCCAGGGCATCGTCTGCATACATGTTACAATGAGTATGGTCAGGCCACGTGATAGACTCATTAATCCAATACATGGTCACGTCTGTATATTGTTAGGTTTTATTGAGTCAATTGATCTTTTAAACATTCCCTTGATAATTTGTGTTTTATGTCAGGTATTTAATGCATGTTCTGATTAAGGTTCATTTTTCGTTGTATGGCGTAAAAAAAGATACTTGCTGACACCAGAAGATGAGACACCCCCCCCCCCACCTCCAATAAACACATAGACAAACCTTTATATACTTTATACCATTTATAACAAAGACTATTAAACGGACGAAGGCAGATCAGCGTTTTACTTTGTTGCTGAAGGGTGACCTATGAATGAAACCACAAGTACTCACTCGTCATACTTATCCCTCATTATATTACCACTATCATTTGTTACATAGTAACGCATTAAGTAATGCTGCATTTAATAAAATTTATTACTTTAAGTGAAATAAATTCAGTGAACTTACGAATTAAGTTTTAACACGTTTTTGAGATAGTATGGGTTGACGTACGGACAACGGCCGATGGACGACGCCATATCATCGCATAAGCTCACAGGTTCGCTTACAATTTTTCAAAAGCCATTGACACAGGAATTAACACTATTATTAGTTAGTAAAACACAGAATAAGTGATCCATCTCAAAACTTCAATTTTCCATTTATGTTGTCTTTATTTAAATGTTTGTCAATTGTGCCCACTATGTATTAATAATGGACGCTCCACAGGGGATCCTTTAAGAATGGATGCTTACCACCAGGGCGACCCAAGGCATAGTATTGCCCAAGGCAGCTCCTATAGTGAAAAAAAACGCTATTAAAGTTAAGCCCAGATAGACTAACGCGCACCACAAAATAAAAATACACTTAACTCCTTATCCACCAACAAGCATACATTCAATTGATATTATTAACTGGGCTTCTGTTGGGCATATATTTTTTTTATCAGAATTATAATTAATAAATTATAAAATCGTCCAAAAGAGTCCCAAACTTGTGCCATTTTAATATAATCGTGTGGCCGAATGCCCTGCTTCTACTCACAGCGGTCCCGCAGCGAACGGGATCGTTTCTTAAAATTCTCCGCCGTGAACCTCCGGGGATCAAACTTGTACCCTTCCCAAACTAAAGGGCTGTGGTGCAAGGTCCAAATGGTCGCAGTGGTCCACATGCATGGCTATAGAAAATTAGTTCATAATATATAGACTGAACCTTTGTTAATGCAAAACTAGAAATATATTACTAGAAGGCGTTAAGGTATACTGACATCCTACCAGAAAACTAAGTGCCAATTTGAAATCGCCTTTAAATTATGATTTAAATGGGCTCCGGCTTGGGATGAACATTTGGGTTTTTTCCTTCTTGTATATAAACCGAAGCTTAAAGAGGCCAAATCACCTATAATGCATGTTGAGTTAACACGAAAAATAAATCTGTACCTGCCAAAACATTGCCTTGAAACCGTTTGCTTACTCCTGTAAACGAGGGTTGAAAACAGTGGACCGGGCGCGATGGCAGGTGTCAACATAAATACAGTGCGTGGGGTTGTGTGCAGCGCGGGCCTTAACACATGTCAATCAGGAGATGCCCAGACTGAATTGGCAAAAAAAAAATTTACATGTTCGCCTAGGCTTAAAGACCGCGTGTTGCCCCTTTTAATCGGACCTACGGTCCCCCGGCCTTGTTATGGTAAACAGACACGCGTGGATTGTGTTTACCAACACGCAGAGTCATAACAGGGTGTTAAACAGTCGTATTGGGAGAAAATGAAATTATGTCTCTGTTTCCCATAACCTCTGAGTTATAGGGCTCCAAAGTACCCCCCAGAATAATGTTAAATTTGCTACAAAAGCTCAAGTATTTGAACAACTATTGCATTGATCACCATGATTCTTTTCATTGATATTGATCATGGAATGTTTCATCAGTTTTTGCAGTCTGGTGGCAGCTCTAGTATCTGAACAACTAATGCATTGATAAAAATGATTTTTGCAAGGATATTGATTATGGAGAGCATGGTCAGTTTTTGCAGACTGCGGGTGCCACCTGGATTTTTTTTTTTTTAAATCACACTTTTTTCTCTATTTTTAAGAACTTAAACGATCATGTGGCCTTCTGTTAACAGAGCACAAATCCTAATCACTGGATCTAGAATCTTCTAACCTGACATCCATTCGTATTGGGAGAAAATGGGACTGTGTGTTGGGACGGTTCTCCTGGGAAACCTTTGTATAAAGCAAAACTAAACTGATAGTGTGAAAGAATAGGCATAATAATGATCCTGATTATGTCCCTATAATGAATATCATACACATTCAGGAAACATTATAAATATTCTGCTAGAAATAACATTGATACCATTCTAGCAAAGAAGCGCAAAGAAAGTCATAAAAAGAAAAACATCAACAGTGTTGTATGTTTCCGGGTTTCATTTGTAACACCTGAGTGTTGATGCTCCATATCAAGTAGCGGACAGTTTATATTCTTGGACTCTATATTCGTATATAATGACGAATAGTTGTTGTCAGAAGTGTGATATATCGTTTTGCAGTGTATTTTGAATATTTAGGGTCAACATGGATACTAATGCAGATGTTAAAGCTAATTAGAAGCAGCAAAGTTGGATGACACCACGACAGTAGATATCCAAGTTTCGGTCAAACTTCAAGCAATTGCATTAAAAATTAATCATACAAACATGTAATTGCATACTTTAGAATTTATGCAAATGATTCAAGCATGGAAGCAGGGGTGGGGGTTGGGGGTTGGGGGTTGGGGGCGGGGGAGGGGGATGCCGTCATCTGTTAACAGGGCACAAATCGTAACGACTGGACCTAGAATCTTCTCTCTGGACATCCAGGGAGGCATATTAAAAGTCTCCTTAGAAACCTGAAATTATGTCTCTGTTTCCCATAACCTCTGAGTTATGGGGCTCCGAAGTACCCCCCAGAATAATGTTAAATTTGATACAAAAGCTCAAGTATTTGAACAACTATTGCCTTGATCACCATGATTCTTTGCATTGATATTGATCATGGAATGTTTCATCAGTTTTTGCAGTCTGGTGGCGCCACCTGTATTTTTTCGATTTTTACGAATTTTTTCTCTATTTTTGAGACCTCTTAAGTTGCGTTCATCTGTTAACAGGGCACAAATCGTAACGACTGGATCTAGAATCTTCACTCTTGACATGCAGGGAGGCCCATGGAATTCCCCTTGGAATCCTTCAAGCTATGGGGCTCCGAATTATCCCTCTGAATAAAGGAAAATTTGATACAAAGCTCTAGTATCTGAACAAGTAATGCATTGATAAAAATGATTTTTGCAAGGATATTGATTATGGCGAGCATTGTCAGTTTTTGCAGACTGCGGGTGCCACCTGGATTTTTTTTTTAAATCACACATTTTTTCTCTATTTTTAAGAACTTAAACGATCATGTGATCTTCTGTTAACAGAGCACAAATCCTAATCACTTGATCTAGAATCTTCTAACCTGACATCCAGGGAGATCCATGAAAAGTCTCATGAGAAACCTGAAATTAGGTCTCTGTTACCCGCATCCTCCAAGCTATGGGGCTCAGATGTACCCCAGAATGATTTAAAATTTAATACAATAGCTCCAGTATCTGAACAACTAATGCATTGATCACCATGATTCTTTGCATACATCTTGATCATGGAGTGTTTCATCAGTTCCTGCAGACTGGTGGCGCCACCTGGATTTTTTTTTTTAAATTTTAACAATTTTTTTTTCTCTATATTGGAGACCTTCTAAGATATGGTTGTCTGTTAACAGGGCACAAGTGGTTAAAATTAGACCTAACATCTTCTAACTTGACATCCAAGGAGGTCCATGAAAAATCTCCCAGGAAACTTGTAATAAAGTCTCTGTTACCTATATCCTTCGAGCTATGGGGCTCCGAAATACCCCCCCCCCCCCAAGATAATGCAAAATTTGATACAAAAGCTCAAGTATCTGAATAACTACTCAATTGATCACCATGATTCTTTGCATGAATATTGATCATGGGATGTTCCATTACTCTCTGCAGACTGGTTGCGCCACCTGTATTTTTTTTAATTTTTGAGAATTTTTTTTCTCTTTTTTTTCAGACCTGCAATGAAACTGTCATCTGTTAACAGGGCACAAATCGTAACCACTTGACCTGGAATCTTCAAACTTAATATCCACGGAGGTCCATGAAAAATCTTTGAAACGAGAAATTAGATCTCTGTTACCCATATTCTCCCAGCTATGGGGCTCAGAAGTACAGAATAATCAAAAGTTTGATACAAAAGCTCAAGTATCTGAATAACTACTGCATTGATCACCATGAATATTTGCATAAATATTGACCATGGGATGTTCCATTACTCTCTGCAGACTGATGGAGCCACCTGTATTTTTTCCAATTTTCACGAATTGTTTTCTCTTTTTTTGAGACCTGCAATGAAACTGTCATCTTTTAACAGGGCACAATTCGTAACCTCTCGACCTAGAATCTTCTCACTTCTAATCTAGGAAGATCCATGAATAATTTTCTTGGAAATCAGAAATTAGGTCTCTGTTGCCCATATTCTCTGAGCTATGGGGCTCAGAAGTACCCCTCAGAAAAATTTGATACAAAAGCTCCAGTTGAATAACTAATGCATTGATCAGCATGATTCTTTGCATGCATATTGATCATGGACTCTTTCTTCAGTTTCAGAAATGGTGGCACCACCTGTATTTTTTTTCTAATTTTTACGAATTTTCTTCTCTATTTTTGAGACCTTCAAAAATGTGGTCGTCTGTTAACCAGACAAATCATAACGGTTGGACTGAGAAACTTTTGAGACTTACAAATTTAGTTTCTTAATTAGTAAAAGACATGGCAGTACAAGATTGGCATAATGATGTTAACTCCAGTAATAAATTGTATTTCTAGTGAATTTTCAAATCAATGTTAACAGTAGAAAGGTATTTATTATGTGTACCTTATAAAAAAATTACAAGGCACTCGCCAATTTGAGATGTAGCAACCATAAATTAGCAGTAGAATCAGGTCGACATAAAGGAATTGATAGAGAAGAAAGAATATGCAAATAATGTTACAATCTTGGTTATAATATCATAGAAGATGAATGTCATTTTATGTTAGAATGAACTTTGCATAATGATCTACGTGTGAAATATTTAAGAAATGATATGCTACAGCCTGATGAATATAATTTTAAAAGAATTTTCAATTTGGAAAATCTGTTAGAAATTTCAAATTTAGCAGCCTTTGTTCACTATTGTTTTATAAAAAGACAAAAAATATTAGATAATTGATATTTATAGCACCACTTTATGATACATTGGAGAATTTTTATATTTTTTATTCTGTCATAGGAATGTTCTTTTCTATCTTACAGAAGCACACGTACGTATTTGTATTTGATACAACTTTGAATGCACATGTTTGTAAGTATTCGTTTGTTAATGTTATGGGATATTGTATGTTTAAATTTGTATTTGATATAACTTTGAATACACATGTTTGTAAGTATTCGTTTGTTAATGTTATGGCATATTGAATGTTTACAGTTGGAACTTTGGGCCTGAGGCATCTATTCCTGAATAAACTCTTACTCTTAATTAGCTGTGGTGTCATCTAGTTGTGCATTTTTTACATGTATTTATGAGTAAGACATATTACACCTATGCAAAAGCTGGTATTTCCAAAGTCTTGCCACACTTTGCCATCCGAGATGCCGGCAGATTTGAGGGCCGACAGATCAGGACACATTCCATGCCTCAGCCCATGCTCCTGTGATTTGACAGACTGCCTGTATTCTAGTTTTTATGCAATTTTTTTCTCTATTTTTCAGACCGACAAAATTAGTTTCTTATCTGTGGTGTCATCTAGTTAAGCACTCAGTGGGTCAAATGGGGCACAAATTGTATCCACGTGGCCTAGAATCCTCATACATGACTTTCAGGAGGTCCATACAAAATCTCCTTGGAAACCTTAAATAATTTCACTTTGTTCAATATTCTGCAAGCTGTGTGAAAGAACATGATTTTAAATCTCTATTTGTCAGTTTGGCACAAATGGTAGCAGTTTGATGTGGATTAAGGTCACTGTAACCTATACCTAAGGTCTATTGGTAAACTGCATGATTTTGAGCTTTCTGGGTGTCATTTAACCTATTGTTCAAGGCTCCTTTAATTCAGCTCAGTGTCATGGCCCATGGGCCACTTGTTAAAGTGTAATACACCCATACGCATTCACCCACACACATACACACATGGGAGACGTCCCCTCCGGAGCGTTGCCAGGCAACCGATGTGAAGAAGGGCGAGGCTCGTTTTCAGCATTTCATTCTCTCTCCATCTCTTGACGACCCGGAAGAAAATCCGGAAGAAACTTATCAGGAACACTGTCTACGTCAAAACTAGACGCAGGGATTAGCCATGACATAATTGAAGAAAACATTTTGTTCTGTGTATCTTAACTTTAATAGCATATTATCCCTTCAAGCTGATATTCAGGCCATGTTGTATGTTCTGCATACATGCACACAGTAAATGAGTGCAGGTCACGTTATACAATAGGCCTACCGACTGGGATACACAGGCACGTCTGAATCATGTAAAGTTCCCCGGGTGCCCTTCAGTTTTTTTTAGTTGCTTTAGAGGCAGAAATTTCACATACCATACTGGGCTTTCTGTCTCAGCCTGGCCTTAATATAGAAATCTCGTAACATGGCACTGATTGAACACGCACGGCCCAGAGCTCTGACACTGAGACTGAATTTTGTCTGTCTCGCCCCCCCCCCACCCCCCTTTCCCCCAAACACACACTTTAACTCGAGCTCCAATAAATACGTGGTAAAATTGCCGAAGTCGGTGTGCTTAAAGCCTGCGTCACATATCCAACGGCCTCCGGTCGAAGTTGTGCATCGCCGAATTCCAAGCCCGCCAGGAAGTCGAGCGTTATTTACGCTTAAAGTCTAACCTGTCACATAACGGGCGGAATAGGGCGGTGCACATTGAACAATGGTGATCAAAAATCGCCCGGCGGCCGACAGTAAACAAAAGGTAGTCGGGTAAAGGCCGCCCGGCATAATGGCAGGCGCCGTTCGAGTTTGGGTCGATGGTCATTTGGTCTATCGTCGTCCGACGTACGACGTCCGACGTCCGCGCCTCGAGTATATATATTACGTAAAAGTTTGTCACATCATATTTCTTAAGTCTGACAGAGTGAAGAGCACTGCACGGCTACAAAGTAATAGTGGCTAGCTAAGATGCCGCCAAAGAAGACCAAGGGAACAAAGAAACCCGTTTCTATAAGAAGAAGGTGACACGAGAACCTGAGTCCGCTTCATCGGAACATGAACTGGAAGCTGAGCTGACAGGAGGAGCCCAGCCGGGGCCCGAAGTAGCCGCCCGACTGCGGCCCGACACCAGCACAGAGCGCGCTCGCCGCACGTTCGACTTTATACAAGTCGAGCGGGATACGGAGGGGTTCGTTCAAGTATTGTATGGAGCTCATGCGTCGACCTCCGTCCGAATTTTAAAGCAAATATTCATCTAAAATCGTCGGATTGCCGCCCGAATATCGATCGCTTGTTGGCCACTGCCCGAGCGATCTACGGGCGACCTGTTTACGAGCTCTGCGACCTCATAAAATCGCCATTGGACAATCGCTGATTTAAGAACAGGTTTCGGTGCCCTGCGATCGTCGGCCGACCCCTAAAAATCGCAACGGAGCCCGCTGTGATCGAGCAAACACTGGCCGTGTTCCTGCCAAAAAAAGCCCTGTGACGGCCCCTTAAGGAGGATATAATTTGAGGCGATTGCGTCCTCCGAGGCCGATAATTTATTCCTATCCGAAGAATCACCAACCAGACGAAGAATTCCAGGGCACTGAACGACTGGCCCATGCGTGATTGAAAGAGACGGGATCGACTTTTTTTTTCAGCCGATACAGTACCGCAAACATAAATAGGTGTAAGGGAAATGAAACCTCATAAATAAAAAGTTACCTTGATGTTAATTCTTCCGCTTGTTCCTGAGGTTTCATATTTTCCATTATTTACCTGGGAGTACGTCTGTAAGCATCTTTACACGAGAGGGGATTTAGGTGAAATTATATGCAGGGTTAACATTACAAGAAAATCTGGGTCACCATAATATATCTTTAATTCAAAGTATTATATAGCTTTGTGAGACAGGACAATGCTCGGTCCAGGCCGAGGACGAAGACCATTAACTGGTCCAACCCAGGAGGACTAATGACAAAGCCTTATAAAGGTCCCCAGGTCCGTAAAGGGGGAGGGGGTGTGTCTAAGCTGCAAAAATTGGTACGAAACACTTGAAAGGTAGCGGTGGCTAAAAAAGGGGGTTGGGCTCCCCCGGATCTGTTTCTGCACGTTCATAGGTCATACGCCGTAAATCTTACGAACTCGTCATATAACGGGGCCTTGAATTCCCAATATTGAATCTTTCTGATATTTCAGAACTAATTTTTTATTAGACTAAAATTTCCATATTTATTACATGAAGAACAAATCAGTCAGTTTCTACATGCACAACCATGTGAATGATATATTGATACTAACTGTAACACGGTTGTCTACGCAGACACTCATATGTTATTGGAAAATTAAGAAAATTAATATCCGTATAATTACTTGTTGCTGTTAATATAAAGACAATACATAGAGCAGATAGGAAGACACAATCAAACTTCTTGTATTATAGTTCACACAATTGCCCGAATAGCCTCTAAATGTTTTTCTATAATGTATTTGCCTCATATGCATACTATCTGTGATCCTTCGTTATTATACAATACACAGTGAGATCCCTTTTATATCCGTTTCGAAAAAAAATTATTTTTACAGAAATAATATCCTAACTTTCCTTTGGCTTACATTTATTGATGTTTTACGTAATAAGCCAAAAATGAAACAGGAAGAATTTTGTTTGTGCACACCATTGCAAAAGATATGGAAGCATATTTTTAAAGAATAAATAATCATCAAACATTGTTCTTTTTATCCACAAAAGACTGTACCCACAAGAGGTATCTGCCGATTCTTTATGTCAAAATTGAACCATCAAGGTGATTACATGGGGAACCTACTCTTCGCATCACTACAGTAAATCTACTAAATCATTATGTAACTTGTTTTGTACAGTATGCCGTGTAAATACACCATTTGTATAAATTGTTTCCTGCATAAATAAATACTATTCCCATTACGGACAGTACCGAAGTGATCGCCACTCGTTCTACGCTACGATGTGATGGTAGGTATTATATATATATATATATATATATATATATATATATATATATATATATATATATATATATAGTGATGAAACGGATCTGAGGCGGGTAACCTATACTGCAATTTTACTCCGATACTGAACCAGTATATGTAATTTCGTTTCAGTCATCTTTGAGCACTTGGTATAAGGTATGTATGAACCCCTCACTCAGCGCCGTTCTTTTACGGTGAGCCAAACACCGTTCTTTGAACGCAGCACAAGTTGCCAATCCAAGACCGGCTCCTCATACACACTGAACTCAAAGTGCTTCAACAAGAGGGCGCCACATGTCTTCAGCTCACTCATGGCGAAATTTTGTCCAATACAGTTCCTAGAACGAAAAGAAAACGAGGGCACAAATCACATATGACCAAGTAAATAAACATATTGGTTGAACACTCTTTATTTTAATTTGTTTCGGCAACACACTTCCACCTGATATGTTGATTTAAGGTATTATAATTTTTTTTAAATAGGAAAAAAAAACAATTGCCAACCTAGTGATGAATGGTTAAACATGCACAAAGTAGTCATAAATAAACTGCATTTACATAATCTGATATGTTCTTCTGTATTGCCGGAATGTCTATATGTCTGGTAAGTTTTTAAAATTACACTTTTATAGCTGGACCTTAAATGTAATCAAGCAGACTGTGCGTGGATTAGGTCGGCCGCCATTGACAGCCGAGAAACCAAATTGGTTTGTTGAGCGGTATATACAATGCTATATCCATTCGCTTATTCCAGTGCACGTGTGAACATTTGCTTGCAGGGTGTAACCAGAGAACTGTGACTTAGTTTTTGTATAGCATATTCAAGTAGGAAGCATAACCAGATGAATGTTTTGATAATTAATAGTACATTTATATGGAGCATCATGTTTAGATATTAGCGTGAGAACTTTGGTCAGAGTGCACACGTGTCTTGTTTGATGGTAATTTCAGTACAGTTTCATTCCGTCGGAGCTGTCACTCTTTGGCGTTCTGTATAGTAACGAGTGTTTTTTGTAGAATTCAAAGGAATAACACCTGTTTAGTTCAGTTTTCTCAGGGTTTTATCTCTGGAGTCGTGTCTGTGTTAGAATTTATGTTGTTATTGACGCATGTTAGGGAGTAGTGATTCACTAGAGGACGGTCAGGATTTGTAACGCCAGCAAGCAAATATAAGTCGTGATGAACGGGATGTTCGAGACATTTGCCCAATCAGCGTGCCAGGATGGTATTGCCTCACGATACCTGCAGTCAAGGGACAGGTCTGCGTTCATCAAGAGTCTAGACAGCTGAGATAGAAGCGTAGATAGAAGCGTAGAAAGTCGATGTCTGACTGTTCCAGGAACAGGCGGAGGACTTTATTTAAACGCGTATCTGTAGAGGTACTGGATATCGCTCTGTTGAAGCATATTCTGCTAACTAGGACTGGACGATCCCTGGAGACATCAGCTGGGAAAGACATTGATTCTACGTGCAGATAGAATAGTCTGTGCGTGTTGCGTGAAAATCTGCCTTGCGATGTAAGCGAGTATATTCCAGCAAAGGACTGTTGGTGTTCGGGGCTCCATGTAACTGAGTAGACTGATTGTACTATGCACACAGCGTCAGTTAGCAGAGAGACGAACAATGCAACATTCCGATGTCACATGTGCGCGATGGTCATATGACCAGGAGAAGTATAAACAACGGGACTGCTCTGTGAATTTGTCTAACTGACTTGGTGCATATTTCTGTGTTGATTACCGGACGTTAATAACCATCACTACTTGTACATATGGAGCGCCTCTCCATATAATGTAATGTCTTCTTTGTTAATATTTGTCTTGTTCAGTTTTTGGCGTGTACCTATTGGAATGTTTTAGCCAGATGGTTTAACTTTTAAAAGAACCTGGGCGTTCACATTTTTAGTGGTGTGACACAGGGGTTCAACACAACCAGGTCGTAAAGTCCTCTACCGGTAAAGTTAGGTACTAGATAACGTGGTCATATTAATCAAATAAAGGATTAGTTCCATATATTAAAATTTTTCGTCACGGATTGAAGACAAGTTGGAGACAATCATGTGCCTAGCAAGGATATTTTAAATAGATATGATAAAAAGCTAACAGACCACCAAGTCCAGTTTGATTTTGAACCAAATGCTTCATCATTAACAGCACAGGACCTATAATGAGATGTCATTTTCAGATATTCAATAGGAATATGACTATATCATATTTCCATATCCCCATGGATAGAAATTGTTGGAAAGGTGCTACACTAAACGCGGCAACACTTGTTGGAACGGTGATATATTTACTGCGGCAACACTTGTTGGGAATGTGATGTATTTACCTCGGCAACACTTGTTTGGACAGAGCTATACAGAATTTATCGCGGCAACACTTGTTGGAACGGTGATATATTTACCGCGGCACCACATGCCGGGACGGACGATGATGTATTTACCGCGGCACCATTTGCTGGGACATTGCAATACTTACCGCGGTCCCGCTGCGAACGGCAGGTAGGCGTGAGGGGAGCGGTTCTTGGAATTCTCTGCCGTGAACCTCAGGGGATCAAACTTGTCTGGATCCTCCCACACTGAAGGGTTATGGTGCAAGGTCCAAATGCTCGACACGGTCCATGTGTCTATAGGAAAATTTTAAAATGATAAAAATGAACAAAGCAATAATTCCATCCCGAATCTGTGATATTACTTATATAAACTTGTGTGTTAACTATAGCCTCATTGTTTCAGCGCCTCGTTGTGTGAAAATATAAAACGCACATTTTTAATGGGTAGCACTCGGTGGAATAAATGCCTACCTTTTGGTATATAATTTCCATTTGGGAGAGACAACGATTTGGTTGGACGTCTAGCCGTTGCAATTACAGTCGTATGCACTCGTAAACTTTCTTTAATACACATAGTCAGGTATTCAAGTTTCCCCATATCGTCCCTAAATTTGAATAATGCAACCTTCTCATTAGAACGTTGTCAATAATAATAATAATAATAATAATAATAATAACAATAATGAATAAATAAATTTATAATTGTTGGAGCATAGAAATTGATGATATTCGGAAATAATGTCGCAAAAAACTGAAATAATATTATTGTGAAACCCTAGGAACCATGCGTTAATGTTTACTAAGATTTAAACAATCAAAATTATCTACATTTCAATATTTACCGTAAGAACGTTAAAATCCCCTGCCGCACAAATTCTATTGTCAGATGAGTCGTTTGTTAATTTGATTATTGACTAATTTAAACAGTTCGTACAGTGTCATTTTGCCGCTAGGATACTAAATATAGCACGAACCACATGACTTCCTCTCGCTCTCCAAGCACGTTCTGGATTTCTGCAACACATTTTTCTTGGTCACCTGGGTGTTTTGCCATGTTGTACAGAAAATAAGACAACCCTGCATAAAATGAAAAATATAAAACTTTTAGATGATAAAAAGTTTATCAACCGGGATAACCGGGATTTTGGGTAACCTTAACTAATAGACCATGGGCCGCGTGCAAACACAGCACCCTTTCGCCAGAGGTCGTTTCTTATCGAAACGAATCTCTTCTGTTTGGGCATTGTGGGAAGGCCTGGACTTCAAAATCCAAATTTGTTACATTTCAAGGAAAAACCTTTTTTTTATACATTTCATATATGCATGCTAACAATATATTATTTATCCGGTAAAGGCCTTGCCACAAAAACACGCATGTTTAAATAATTTGCCTTGATACAATGCTTACCTAACACTCTTAAAAAGACTACATTGTCCTCTTTACTATATCTATTCCTACGCAGCTGGTGAATTTAGAAGCTCCGGTGCATTGTGGGGGTTAGATTTTGACTCCAACAATCCCTAAACAACAGAGTCGTACTCTTGTGAGTCAGAGTTTGCGAAGTGTTGAAACTAAGTTCGAAACACCATTGTCACGTCATTTGCATGAATTCTAAAAAGAAACAGTTCTCCTCTGTTATATTTCATTTCAAGCTTATTTATTAGAATTTATATGAAAGTATTGTTTCGCAACCAATTTTTCACCACACATTTCCTTATGATGCTAGATTAAATATGTGAGCTTGAAGCATTTCACTGAAGCTATTGCATAAAACGGGAGGACAGCGGCAATGAAAAGGAGTGTAACCGAAACAAGGGAAAATTATATTTTCTTGACACTTAAGCTCATCTCTAGCTTATTCTAAAGTGCTTATTCCACATTTGGCCCCTTTCTGACAAGTCTCTGCTAATCCGATAAAGTACCGTTGAATTGATGCATAATGTCATCACTTGATTCCTGTTTAACTCACACTTAAGCACTGCACCCTTGGAGCATAGGCCCTTGAAATCATATAATTATAGATAAAACTACTGTAATAGTAATCAAGAGTAAAGGTAAGAAACGAGTGTCAGACGGCCCTCAGCAACCAGCAGTATAAACTATTTATTTCCAAACAAACGACAAAATTTGCATACGCGCACACAGAACAGACCCACGTTATTCTTTCTGACATAGAACCAACTCGTTTCGGTCTCTTACTGCGTATATTTAGTAGCTGACATGGACGGAGCGTCAGGTTTTAAGTCCGGACAGTCGAGGGTAAAGCACTCGACTCTCTATGCTGGCAACCCGGGTTTGGTCCCCGGCGTGGCTATGAGAGTGGGCTGTAGTTGCCCCTCCCCGATTTCCTTCAACTCCAAACACAATCAAACGCCACCATCTGAGCCATGAACAGAGACACGAATAGCTACAATACTGTTCGTACAATCTACGTAAAAAAATAACGTTTAAATTCAAGTTGTCGCTGCCGCCTGATCGCGAGGACCGGCTCACGTTAGTATTAATGATCCTTAAAAATATTTGTGATAATTAATCAAGCCCTCGCTAGTGCACGTTTCCCCTTCACAGAGATGAAGCGAGTGGTCTGTGACCAAAGTTTGACCGGAACTATGAAATATTGTGTGAAATGACTATTTAAGGATTCATCGGACATGTCTCACTTCAGTTACTTTAATCTTATTTATTTATAAATAGGTTGATTATTCTCAGATACCGATCAGCCTAAACCAGCCTTCCAACCTGTCGTGCCGCTTATTTCGTGTACATATTGTTACTGGTTCACCACAATTTAACTTTTTACTCTGTGGGTCAAACGAGGTGGACAATTCAGCGTAACATGGAGATATAATTTCTTACCACTGGCAGTCGTATCGTGTCCTGCAAACATGAAAGTGTCAACTTCATGCCGTATTTCTTCATCAGTTAATCCATTGCCGTCCTCATCCTGTTAAATGGAAGCAAACGATGAAAAATTCTAATTTGTATATTTACAAAGGGAGTAAAACGAGGAGTATTTGCCATTATAAAACTCATATAACAGCATGTGTTCACACACTTGAAGCAAGTTCAAACTTTGAAGTTCTTTGTTTGGTTATGTAAAATTTCAGAACTTAACGGACTGCTTCGTTCATTCAAATCATGATGAATTCAGATTTTCAAATCTAAAGCAATGAAACCCTCTCCAGACAAAAGTGTGTGTTTGAAAAAGTTGATCGAGAAATGCCTGTAAATAGGACAAGATACAGCGGAATAGTGCGTATGTGGTAATCTACTCTTATAAGA
Organism: Sipunculus nudus; assembly: GCA_026874595.1. Lineage (NCBI taxonomy): Eukaryota > Metazoa > Annelida > Sipuncula > Golfingiida > Sipunculidae > Sipunculus > Sipunculus nudus. The sequence continues at coordinate 27,131,901 of CM049315.1, forward strand.
TTCATTTGATCTTGTTCATCTTTGTTTCCATCATCAATAAGCGATATCTAATGTTTTCAAAAGGCTTATCGCCCATATAAAGTAAGCACGGTGACCAAGGGTATGGTTACATTGGGAAGAAGGGTTAGCAAAAAAATTCATGGCGCAATAATAAAATATCTTGATATTTGACGTATTGCCATCTTTACTGGAGGTGCATACATTGTTACACACACGCTATCGCGATTTGTTCTTAGAACTGGACTGTGTGATTTAAGTCCTATCCCCCACGACCACCCGTGCAAGAAGCACTCCTTTACATTGGCCTTGAAATTGTGGACATTCCATAGTACAATCGGCCAGAATTCAACCCAATGAAAAAAGGACCCCAGTCTTATAACTGCTCCACCTTGGCTTCAAGAAGAATATCCAAGAAATCCAAATATTTCTGAGGCCGTCCATCCGTCACCTCACAGTTCTGTAAAGAAAAGCGTTAGCAATAATCGGTGGCCCCTTTCTGCATGGTTGTGGCATGTTTTCAAAATGAAGAAATGTTCGTTTCGTTACATTGTCTGACGGATTGTATAGATCTTTCTTTTACAAGGGGATACAGGTACAAAGAACAATATGAATCATTTGTTTTATAGCACCATCACTAACGCAATGGGAGTTTATATAAGTATAGGTTTTATCTTAAAACGGTACAACTTAATTAAACCTCGTTTAATTACATATATAACAATTATCACATGCAAATTACCAAACATTCAACACACCATGAGTTACGACGAAAAGTAAGCCTTGCATATCAAATCAATCTTTTTTTGCGAGAAGGAAGTCCCACGATAACAGGTACAATAAAACATGCTTATCAACACTCAGGTGTGCATGTAGATTCAACACTGCTTTCATGCTGCACACTGGAATGTTTCTTATGCATATTTCAAAGTCGATCAGTTTTACTCAACGTTGTGATACTTTCTCTTGGTTCACAATATAGAGCATGCAAACACTGCGAAGGTTATAAATGAATTTCAGGTAAAGTTATTCACATAAGGTCTGATATCCTCGTTGGTGTGCTCGATTTTTTTTTTATTATAATTTTAACAATATTAGTTTGGAGCATATTCATTATCGAAATTTGTTACTGCCAAATGCAAATTCTAAGTGACTGATCAGGAGTTGTCCAGGGAGAGAAAAGAAGTGTGATTGATATTACATATACCGGTTTGCTGTGTTGAAAATATGTTATTCATTATGGATCCTGCAAGGGGAGTTCTGAAGAACATGGAAAATGCACCCGTGTAGAACGTTGCTAACGAAATTACCTGTTTTGCAGTTTTTTTTGCTTTGATGATACGTTGAGAGTACTGATGCACAGTTCTGCACGCTTTCCGGAACCTGTATCCATTATACGTTAGGTTATAGACAAATTGGGGTTCAACCAACGGGTTCGAGAATCTTTCCATGATTAACTGTGTCAAATCGTACACAGCCTTAATGTAAGAGTTCTTTGTCCTGAAAGAATAAATTGTTTTCTAAAATTATGTAACGGATCACATATATCCATTCATTTTTGCATAACTGGAAAGCTTTGATTGCCGAGAAGTATCGGTGGTATAACTGGCTAAAATACTGTTTGGAGAAAAAGGTTAAAACTGTTTGGGAAGGGTAATTACATTCTCGTTGGCTGAAATGAAATGAAAACGCATGCAACGTTCACGTAGCTTTAATGCTCGGATTTTGTTCCCTCATTCCTGCTTTAGTTTTAACCATGTATCATGAATTATATTGATAAGAAAGCCAATGTCAATAAAGAATCACATATGTTTAATTAAATAGTGGTTTTGTATATACCTACGTGGGGCTAAAAAGTTAATAACAATTTTACTCCGTGATAAAATGTAATGTCAGCAAACACGCTTGTGACAAAGTGGATATATCAATGACCTTTTAGTTCACCCGTTTTCTTAAATATAACAAATTTTTGTTTTATACGATAATAAAACCTTCTTTTTAAGAAAACATGTGTGTGTCCAAAATTATTACCGAAGTGTCTTATCTAGTGTTTTCCAATCAAATATTTAAAAAAAAAATACGGATAAATCTGGTCGTTTATTGGTTTATTATTTCTGTCCATATTTTTTATTTATATGAAACCCCTCCTTCGCTGATTTAAATTCACACTTCACCTTTTCACCTATAATAGTAGTTCCCCCCATAGAACAAAAAGGCCGCAACTATTGAAAAGCAGAATATTCCGTGGAAAATGTATTATCCGAATCGTCAACCATTGCTGCAACGGACTATAGGTTTCTTCTACAGGCCGGTAGACATTTAACCTACCCTTCAAGCTGTATCGTCTCTGTGGTACCATAGGCGCACATCAACAGACTGTCCAGCACCATCAAACTGATATGGTTAAACATTTCGAACTTTGACGTTCCTTTCTTCAAAGAGTCTTTCCACTTATTCTGTATTTTTAATAAATAAGAAATGTTTGAGCGTTTTCATAAACGTTTCTGGAAGCAATTTAGGTGCAACAAAGATATTTTTTTTGTTCTCATCCTGGTGCAGATATAAAATAAAGTCTTTACAATTTTTTAACAATTTTATTAAATACTTACTCTTGTTTTTTCTTTTTGTTTTTTTTTATTTATTCAAGTAACAAGGCACTAGTGGCGGAACACAAACCTGTATCATATTAAATTAAAGTATATGTCGATGAATATACTGTTTTAATTTTAAATATGAGGACGTATTAGGTAACATAACAGACCTAAACATTTTGGAATTTTAATCCAAGTGAAAATTAAAGAGTTAAACCTCAATTACAAAATAAAAGTTCGATGTGTGTTCTTCATATCCATAAAAGAAAGAGTATTTTTAAAAATAGATTTCTTATAAAAAAAATTAAAACGTGTAAGATGAGCATAACAGATTTAAAATCGATATCATTCGGGAAAAGACTGATATTAACACTTTAAACTTAAGAATAATTTCTTTTGACTTTTTATATTCATGCTTAACAAATATATAGACAGCATTCTAAAAGGTTTTTGCCATATGCTTTATTAGAAATAAACAATTCAAATGTTTTCCAAAAATTAATCGAAAAAGATTATTTAACAAATCCCTTTTTTTTTAAAATATTCCTTCTTGTTCTTAAAAGAGAAAATATTCAAAACTTTAATTCTGATATAAAGATTTCAATTTTCAATTTGCACTGTAAATCAAAATACAAGTTTTAAAAGGATGTCATGTTATCCACCCTTTAACCATCAAACGACATTAAAATACAACATAAACATACATGGAAAATAATTGCGAAATGAGAGCATCAGACTGCACTGCACAGTTGTTTCGGACACTGGCAAGTGAGCGAGTCTTTATACAGGTTTCGTTGTAACTACCATTGCTGACTCGATTGTTTGGATATATGAGTACAAACTTATATCAGACCTCACACACTTGCCTAAACACCCGATGGTTGCCGAATGGTGCATCACGTTTAGCAAGGTACGCAGCTCGAGTACTGCATATACATTTTAACTTGCTTTGATATGATTACAAAGGAGTTCGGAAAAGGACTAGATTTTAAAGGCAAATGCGGTAAAAAAATCCAAGGAAACATTGTTCTAGGCTAATTTATAGAATGACTCGTGGCTAAACAAACGTAACCAATTCTTGGTAACAAATTTAGAATGTGCGTTTCTTTCCAAAGTAAACATCTGGTGATAGTGCAGGTTTATATAAAGATGATTCTGTCGAACCTAATGTATAAACTGATAGTTCAGTTTATTGGTACACAGAATAATTTCTGATATTTTGACAAAGTTCATTTGCCTTTGGGTTCAACTCTTACCGTCATTGCGTCCATCAATGGATATCTAGATATATGTTTATAAACATAGCGATTGCATGGAAAATTTGGCTGACTATCGGTGTAATATTCAAATCGATTGTCGAAGTATTCATTCAATGCTTATATTTGGTTGTATAATTATTTTAAATAGTCTCTCTCGCTTGCAGCAACGTATAGCTGCAGTTCATGCTCACCACTGCATGGTTCTAACACATGGTCAAGAATTGTAACAAAACAAATGAGAGAGATGTTTCGCACTGTGCATCCAACTCCAAAGTTTAAAGATTATGATATTGATGAAATTTAATGGTCGGTCACTGTATCACCAAGGGAAAAGTTCGTTACATTTTGGAGGTAATCTGGATCATTTAGGACATTTTTGTAAAGGATTTTTTTCCCACTGTAAGACTGTGTTTTCAATTATTCCGGATTAGGGCCAGGGCGCTTCACCGTTATTAGGGCAGCCATTAATTAAGCAAGCAGAGCGCACCTGTGATACAACCATGGAGCGAGTGAAGGTTACACAAATTTATGTGTTTGACACACAAAAGTTTCATTTCCAGATAAATGTGTGCTTCTAGTAATGTTGAATGTACTTACTATCAAAGTATGAGTACAAGAACTGAACACACCGGCATACGGCTTCAACGTTCGAAAATGGAAAGCAGGCGTCAAAAGTTTTCTGTGTTGCGCCCATTTCTTTCCACCTCTTAGGAGTAACCCGTCTCCTGGAAAAAAATGATGACAACATAAGTCTGTTCACTTTTGAATTACGTTCTGTTGTATGCGACGCATTCTTTTAGCTCAGCATGTCTTTCCTTCATTCATAACCCATACAAGGGAATAAAAGGGGTTCTATGGAGACTTCTGCTCGGATCCTGAATCACAGGTCCACTTCCTACTACTTCTTTTGCGTCGGACCATTCCATTCGCTCAAAAAATTACAAAGCAGAATCTTGTTCTGATAAATCTATGAGTTTGATAAATCTAAAAGTTTTTTTGCAGCCCAAGTTAAAAGATTAGATCTTGGAGCATGAACATCCTGTACTTATGTTTACCTGGTTATATATATATATATATATATATATATATATATATATATATATATATATATATATATAAGCGAAATAATTTTGTATAATTTTCATTGTGAAAATAAATTTGTACGAATGCAAAGAACTTCTCTAAAGTAAAACTAAACAACATTTGTAAAAGAAGATTAAGAAAAGGAAATAATTTAGAATACTTACCAATCCAGCCTTCAAAAAACTTGCTCGATCGTTTGTCTTTAGGTTCTAAAATTTAATTTAATCATGCATTAAATATGGCCTATCTGGGTATTACTTTATTTTACTTATATTTGTATTATTAAACAGTTGTCGAATAATATAATGAATTACCCAACATACCATGAACAAAGAGACATAAACTTAACAAATAAAAACCGTTGCCATATTTTAAAATGTTGTTCCATCTTGCTGATGGCGTTGGGGTGTTTCTAAATAAACTAGATTATTAGTTACACGCCCTGCAAGGGAACATTTCATTAGGAGCTATTTGACGTAATAGAGTATCGCTATAATTTCAACATGCGAACTGTAACATCAGGGGATTAGAGTGAATGCAAATGGCTGCCCCCGTGAGGGGTTTCGTGAAACTGGGGGAAATAAATCTGTCAGGATTGGATAATTGCGCAGGGAAGCGACACGATAGTACTCCAAGGACAGCGTCAAGGCGAGTTTGGAGGCAACCGTACATAAAGCGGAATAACGCTTTTAAGTCATCAGAATCCTCTTATTTTAGTAAGATAAAAACAAGTAACCCATGGGTCATGACGCTCAGCCGACTGACATGTTGACAATATGTCCTTGCACAGGCAACCAATTAAGAAAATGTAGGTGCAATCATAGATCATGCATATTAGCTCAGTTTCATCAAGATCCATAAGCACAACAAATCTGATGACAATCCGTCCAGCCGTTCCTGAGGAACCTGGCAATTTGTGTGTATATTGTAATTTTTTCTGGGGTGCTCACACATGGACTGTATCGCAGAGAATATAGGTCACAGTGACCTAATTTCAGGTTTCTAAGGAGAACTTTTGAGGAACTCTCAGGATGTCAATTTAGAAGATTCTAGGTCCAATGGTTATGATGTGTGCCTTGCTTTGGTATAAAATTTTCAAATTATCTTGTGGGTGCTTATTAACCCCATGGCTTGGAGAATATGGGTAACAGAAACCACATTTCAGGTTTTCAAGAAGTCTTTTTCATCGACCTCCCTGAATGTCAAGTAAGAAGATTTTACGTACAGTAGTTTTGATGTGTGCCCTGTTAATAGAACACTGCATCTTTATAGGTTTCAAAGTATAGAAAAAAAATTCTTAACAATGTAAAAAAGTCTGCAGAAAATGATGAAACACCCCATGATCAATATGCATGCAAAGAATCACGGTGATCAATGCATTAGTTGTTTAGATAATTCAGATAAATAGGTCCAGTGAATACGATTTGAGCCCTGTTATCAGATGACCGCATCTTTAAAGGTCTAAATACATAGAAAAATCTCGTACAAAAATCGAAAAAAAATACAGGTGGAGCCACCAGTCTGCAGAAACTGATCAAACATTTCATGACAAATATCCCTGCAAAAAATCATGGTGATCAATGCATTTGTTGTTCGGACTCTTAAGCTTTAATATCAAATTTTCCATTATTCTGGGGGGGGGGGCATACATCAGAGGTGGGTAACTGAGACCTACATTCAGGTCTCCCAGCAGACTTTTCATGGGCCTCCCTGTTTATCAAGAGAGAAGATCTAGGTCCAGTCGTTACGATGTGTGCCCTGTTAACAGATGGAGGCATCTTTTAAGGTCTCAAAAAAAGAGAAAAAATCGTTAAAATAAAAAAAATACAGGTGGCGCCACCAATCTGCAGAATCTAATGAAACACTCCATGATCAACTCCCATGCAAAGAATCATGGTAATCAATGAATTAGTTGTTCAGATACTTGAGCTTTTGTATCAAATTTTCCATTATTCTGGAGGGGGGGGGGGGGATACTTCGTGGCTCCGTAGCTCGAAGAATATGGGTAACAGAGACCTAATTTCGGGTTTCCTTGGAGACTTTTCATGGGCTTTCCAGGAGGTCAAGTTGAAAGATTCCAGGTCCAGTGATTACGATTTGTTCCCTATTAATAGATGACCACATCTTTAAAGGTCTCAAAAACAGAGAAAAAAATTATCAAATTTTCCAATATTCTGGGGTGTACTTCGGAGCCAATTAGCTCGAAGAATATTGGTAACAGAGACCTTATTTCAGGTTTCCAAGATTTTTCGTGGACCTTTCTGGATGTCAATATAGAAGATTCCAAGACCAGCGGAACGATATGTGCCTGGTTAACGGACAGACGGATGGACGCCGGACAAAGGGTGATCGCTATAGCTCAGATGACTTTCAGTCAGCTAAGCTAAAAATTTCCGAATGTGGATTCACTCATGACCACGAACTTGAGGCATACCGCTGGTCGCATACACCGCACGCATGTCTCCAGGATCAGACAGCACCATCATGTTCCGGAATGGACCCATTCTCAAACAGAATGGTGACCCATATATGTTGAACCATTTGATCAATTTCGTAAGTCCATTTCGTCCAATCTGGAAAATTGAAACATTCCAATACCGTTACACTTACATAAATGTATGTATGTACACACACACAAATATATATATATATATATATATATATATATATATATATATATATATATACTTATAAATTCCATGATTGATGGAACAAGGCAAAAATATAGAAAACAAGTGACCCGTGGGTCATGACGTTGACATGTTGAAAATATGTCCTTGCACAGACAACTAATTAAGATAATGTAGGTGGCATCATTGTTCATGCATATTAGCTTAAGTTCATCAAGACCCATAGGCACAACAAATCTGGTGACAAACCAACCGGCCTTTCATGAGGAATCTGGCGATTTGTGTGTATTTTGCATTATTTCTAGGGTGCTCGAACATACCCCAAAACTCTGAGAATATAGTTCACTGTGACCCAATTTCACGTTTCTGGGGAGAACTTTTGAGGAACTCTCAAGATGTCAAGTTAGAAGATTCTGGGCCTAAAGGTTATGAATTGTGCCCTACTTTGGTATCAAATTTTCAATTATTCTGAGGGGTGCTTATAAGCCCCATAGCTCAGAAAATATGGGTAACAGAGACCTAAATACACGTTTCCAAGGAGATTTTCATAGACCTCCTTGGATTTTAGGTTAGAAGATTCCAGGTCCAATGTTTATGATATGTGCCCTGCTTTTGTATCAAATTTTTAATTATGATGGGAGGTGCTTTTGACCACATCTTTTAAGGTCTCAAAAATAGAGAAAAAAAAAATCGTTAAAAATTGAAAAAAAATACAGGTTGCGCCACCAGTCTGCAGAAACTCATGGTACTCTCCATGATCAATATCAATGCAAGGAATCATCGTGATCAATGCATTAGTTGTTCAGATACTTGAGCTTTTGTATCAAATTTTTCATAATTCTGGGGGTACTTCTGAGCCCCATAGCTTGTTGAATATGGGTAACAGAGACCTAATTCCAGGTTTTCAAGGAGATTTTTCATTGACCTCTTTGGATGTAAAGTAAGAAGATTTCAGGTCCAGGGGTTACGGTTTGTGCCTTGTTAAAGGACAGGCGGCCGGACGGCCAGATGGCCGGATGGCCGGACGGACGACGGACAAAGAGTGATCGCCATAGCTCAGATGACTTACAGCCAGCTGAGCTCAAAATTCGTGCAAGTACAGAAGCAATGATTTTTAAAGATGCAAAGTCCGGGGTTCGTCTCAGGATATTTATCTTCGTATTAGCATTGACAACCCCACTAAGTAGGCAATGATAATTTGGCTGGTTAGCCTACTTGAGTCGTGATACAAGCAATATCGAGAAATGCAATTTCCATTAGTTGCATTTACATTGCTGTTTATTCCTTTATCTAAACATTATGAATAAACACAAGAAAATACATGTGATCTCACAACCAAAACTAAAACTTGTTCTATGAAACGAGTCATTACCTGTATCCCGTACAAACTGGCTGCGTCTAGGACCTGTGCGAGCCATGCCTGTATTCATGCGGTCAGAAATTCAAAAAACATAGGGAGGGTATTGTAAATATGCTGAGTTAAAACGGATCTTTTCTCGCTTATGTTGGTGTAGGTAGCAAGTATACTAAAAATGCTAATTATTAGTCTGGTTTATGTCAATTTATACAGTGTACCTGTAGGCCATTAGGCGTTGTAAAAATTACGAAAAAAAATGCATCCTCATGAGGCCTTATAATGTGTTCCTTAGAACTAAGATGTAAAGGCACTCTGACAAGTTATCTGAAGCCGGGGCTAGGACGGTTCACAAGATGATGCTATTAAGTTATGCAAATAGAAATAACCAAGAATTCAGGAACTATACACACTTTCTATACTTAATTAAAATGTCGGTGATAAGAACAACCACAACAAGTTTGGGCCTGTATTAATTTTAATGTATTAATCCTGGCATTGCAAGATAGACATTACGTGGAATTTAAGTTAGCCAAAATATCCCATCTGCATATGGTGACAAATAACACAAGTCAATTCATCAATGAACATATACGATTAGGAAATGAAATATATGACCCCTTACGCAGAAGGAAAATAACATAAAATCAATTTATCAATGTTCACATAAATGAGAAAGAAGACTATGACACCTTGCGCAACATTCATTTAAAAAAACAATGCTTAAATGGATTATCGGAACAACCCTGTTCGGGCCTATAACTACAGTGCTAACTAGTGGAACCTAACTAAAAATAACTCTTCTACAAGGACAGGGGCGGGTGGGTCGGGAAAATAAGCTGGTGCTTTTTGCTGCGTGCGGCTGTGTGCGCTGCTGCATACCGAGTGAAGCTAGCTTATTACGCGGGCCAGTACAGCTCTGACCTCAGCAATGTCAAGTGGCCGTAGTATGATGCGCCTGGTGAGATCGCATGATGCTGTCACGTTAGCCTTGGCCTTGCCCCTCCTCATAATTAACCCTCAAATTATCAATTTGGACAATTAATTGAAATGTCGGTGATAAGAACAACCACAACAGGTTTGGGCCTGTATTAATTTTTATTCCTCAAATCATGGCATTGCAAGATAGACATTACGTGGAATTTAAGTTAGCTAAAATATCCCAAAGTGAGGCCCAAACCGGTAGTGAGTAGGGAAGGGTAAGGATTAATATGTGTCAAGCTGTTCTGTCTGACTGCGAAGAGCCCGAGCAACCTGAAGACTGTCATTAAGGCCTGGGGCGATATACCGCTGGTATGCGTCGCTTTACAGTCACCATGTAACTTGATAAGATCAACATGTATGTTGCTACTCAAGGCCAAAGTTGCCCCACTCTCCTAAAACTGTGCCCAGCATAGCGGCGTGGTGGTATGCCCAGCTTGCCGAGAGTAGTCCTCAAACATCTAATAAACACGCTGTATGTCACCACGGTGGTTTTGTTATGACACTTGTACTGGAATACTGGGGTGTCGTGGGGGGCCGGTGCCAGGTCACAGACCAGCATGAGGGCCTTGGCTGGACACATGTAAGAGCCTGGTATACAGGGGAGCGGTACTTGTAATCCACGCTACTTAAACTGAATAGTTTTTTGTGCACTTGACCTTGAGCAGTACATATTCCGGTGTGAAAACTAAATCCCTTCTGGTGAGGTGTTTCCCATCATCAAATGCATTTAAGGAAGTTGGGATTAAATTAGATTTCCTAAGAAAACTAAAAAAGGCAGTTAGGCAGACTGCCCAAAAACACAAGTGTTGTGGGTCGTGCAGGTTCAGGGTACTGAATATGCCCCGGAGGATGGGGAGAGTAATGGGGAGTTTGGGGGAAGGGGTGTCCCCAATAGTCCGTCGCACACCTTTTAGTAACACTGACACGATAAGTGAATCATGCAGGGGAGAATGAAGGTCGGCTAGTTCATGCAGCAGACTAACAATGTGGAGATATATAGTTTCATTGAGGGGAACTTCAGTTTAGAGGCCAAGTGAGCTATATGCCGTTGTACATTACTTACTGACAGCGGTACCAAAGGTATGGCTAATAAATTACAAAAAGATATGTATGCTTTGAGATGTGTTTTGTAAGATAGTAGACTTTGTGAAGGCCCGCTGCATATTGTTTCATTGAGGGGAACTTCAGTTTAGAGGCCAAGTGAGCTATATGCCGTTGTACATTACTTACTGACAGCGGTACCAAAGGTATGGCTAATAAATTACAAAAAGATATGTATGCTTTAAGATGTGTTTTGTAAGATAGTAGACTTTGCGAAGGCCCGCTGCATGAAGTCGGCCACCTTGCCATCAAGGTCGCTCACAATTGAGAATTCAGGGCCTGTGGTACCTGTGAAAAGACATGCGCGGACATGTGATATGTTTGGTCTCTGTCACTAGGCCAGGAGATTTAGCCAGAAAAAAGACCAAAGGTAAAAAAAATTGCAACAGAATTTCTGTTTCCATAATGCATTTTCGTAAGGTATGTAGTTTGACATACTAAAAGTCTACCAAAATCAACCGATGGGAAATATGAAAATTTCACGTTTTTCTTCTACCCGGAGTCGTAATTTTTAAAAATATTAGATTTTGACATAAATGACATTGCAGATTCTCATTTCATTAATAACAGTTCCAACCAAGGTGCTTAAGTAAGCAAAACTATTGGATATATAACATTAGATACTAAAAGGTGCCAAATTAAATATGTATTTTGGATAACAATGTGATTTTAGGTGATTTTTTCTTCATAAAAACAGCGTATTTATAGGGTCATTTTACAGACTTCTCTTTTATCCCTTACATCCCTCAACATATTGTTGTATGTGATACTGGGATACATTTGATAATTTCTCGGCTTTGTTTTAAAATTTTTTTTGACAAAATACTGTGTTACAGTTGAGAGATATGATCGCTTTTGTACTTGAAGGTTACCCCTACCCCTTAGTGGTTAATAATGGTATACAAGCATGTTAGTCGAGTTGCCAGTAAGGGGTACCTTTGAATGGTCTATATTATAAGGTTTTTTAATGAATTTGTGATGGTAGGGGTCCACTGATACTTTTGAGTTGGGTTGTGCTCACGACGACCTTAGGCAACTTGTGTAATATGCAAATTAGGGCCGCCATTGACGAAAATTCTATTTTCTTCGATATCTCCAGAACTAACCATGATAATTGGTCGAATATTGTGTCTAGACCTAGGTTGTCATGGTCAAAGATTCCAATAAAACCATAATAGTAACGGTTAACTTCATATTTTAAATTTTAATATGTAAATTAGGGCTGCCATTGAAGAACAGCCAACTTTCCTCAATATCGGAAAGACTAACCATGATAATTGGCCGAACATTGTTTCTAGACCTATGTTTTCTTGGCCAAAGATTCAATTGAAACCATATTGACAAAGGTTAAGTTCATTTTCTTAAATTTTAATATGTAAATTAGAGCCGCCATTGATGAAATATCTACCTTCCACATTATCTGAAAAAATAACCATTGTAATTGATTGAACATTATGTCTAAACCTAGGTTTTCATGTTCAAAGATTCAATGAAACCATGTGAACATTGGGTTAACTAAAATTTAGAATGCAAATTTGGATGGCATTACATGGAATCTAGACATAGGTTTTCATTTTCAAAGATTGTTAAAAGATCATCGGAACAAAAGCCTGATGTTAAGTTTATATTATATATATAAGTTTAAATTTTGAAAATGCAAATTACGGTAGTCATTGCCGTAAAACCTAGTTTATCCAGTATATATTTAAAATATTGATAAATGGTCAAATATATTTGCTAAACCTGAAATTTCTTGGTCAAAGATCAGTTTAAGGAACTAGCATTCTAGGGGTTAGATGGAGTGTACGTTCTATGCTTAATATTATGACATAGAGTCAAAATGAATAGTGTATCAATCATTTGTATCTATATTTCACGAATGGCAATGAATATTTCCTGTAACGGTTCTATTTGGGGTTCTGTTCAACACAGTGTTGCCACTATATACTTTTTTTTAGTATCATACTTTTTTTCAGGCAAGACTCTTTTTATAATTTTTTTCATACTTTTTCTGGGGTCAATACTTTTTTTCTAAAATAATCATCTTCAAGTGGTGATTATAAGTTGTTTACCTGAACCAATTGAGTTAAATAGATATGTTCCGTGAATATTTCATTATAATGCCATTCTATTAGCAATGACTTTTTTCTGCGATCTTGATGTTATACAGAATCACTGGTTATATGGAATACTGGGATATATATATATATATATATATATATATATATATATATATATATGTATATATATATATACCTTCATACCTTAAGCATGTTTAGAAGTATCGCATGTGGTAAAATTGTACAAAATTTGCACTATCTGGCAATGAATTGTACTTTTTCATACTTTTTCCCCACAATGTTATACTTTTTTCTTGTAAGATTTTATACATTTTTCAATTAAATTCAGAGTGCCAGCACTGATCATAAAATACCTTTTTACAGATTATCTACTAAACTTGGCCAATATATGTTATACGGAGAGTATGTCAAGATATATAGATAAATGTATTATACAATATTATTAGGATGTAAGCACATTTTAGCCATAAAAATACTTTTTCTGCTAGACATTTAGTATATTAAAAAAAAAAATCCCACAGGGACCAGTTCATATCCTTTGGAAGAAATAATCTGAGGCGTTTATCCTCATTAACAATTTCATCTCTTTTGATTTCCATGCAAATTGATAAACCTTTTGTTTACATATGTAAATTGAAAAGAAATTGTGTCTTCAGTCCATTTTAGAAGGCCGAAGTTGCAATTAACTAGGATATTTAATAGAAGCAAAAGAATCATTATATATAAATGTTTGTAAAAATGGTGAATATGATTGGTTAATGATATCTATAGTCATCAAACACTATGGAGTGGGGCACGGGAGGCTTATTAATATCAATTCAGCTTTAAAAAAAGGAGCTTTGTATTTAAATTGACACTTCTGTAAGTCCTCCCTAACGTTTGACAGTTTTCTGTGCAAAAACTATCACCTACACAAAGTTTGGTAGTGACACCTTTCTTGACAATTCACCACCGTATTCTGTTTGCATTTGTTCCCGCGTCAGGGATTTAACATATGATCTAACAATTCAGTTTGGAAATATATTCATTGTGGTTATTGATACTGAAAATGTGCGAATTTTTATGTTAAAAAGAGTTATGTTTTAAAGCACATCTTTTTTCGAATAAATGATATATATACAAAATATAGTAAACTAAGTACTAATAAAATACTAAATGAAAAATAATTATTTTTGCATGGTTCAGAAATAATTGTCAGATCAGTCAGCAGTATACTGAAATCTTTTCAACCATGCTTTGCTCAAGAATAGTTTATTAGGGACAGTTATTTAGAGATTTTTGCAGATACAATGTATGAAACATTACTTTATTGTAAAAATTAAACAGTCGCTGTAAATTTTTAAATTCTTCCACCAAAAACAATATGAGTAGTTCTTGAAGGGGCAATAAAAACTTCTGTTGAAAAGTTCCGCTGAAAAAATACACCATCTAAATATATGATGGCCATGGGGGGGGGGGGGGGTAATGTGTTAACTCTGGCTTCTGCATGTACACCTAAAACAGACGTAGCACGTACATGCTCTGGTATTTTCTACTTAATTATTCTAAAAAGGCACTTAAATACCTTATAAATTGATGGATACACTACAGTAGCAAGAGTAGGCATAGGCATCAAAATGTGAAATCACAAGGGTTGTATCGCATATTTGCGATCGTTTCTTCAAAGGTAGAGACGTTAATCCTCGTATACCATGATTAACCACTCGGGGGTAGGGGTAACCCTGAAAAACAAAAGCGGTAATACCTCTCTACAGAAATAAAGTATTACGTCAAAATTTGTTTTTTAGCACAACTAATTTCAGTTAACCCATTATTCACATAGTTTCGTTGGAATATTTGACCATGAAAACCTAGGTTTAGACAGAATGTTTGACCAATTATCATGGTTAGTTTTCCAGATATTGAGGAAAGTAGACTTTTCATCAATGGTGGCTCTAATTTACATATTAAAATTTAAAATATGAACTTAACCGTTGTTAATATGGTTTCATTTGCATCTTTGGCCATGAAAACCTGGTCTAGACACAATGTTCGGCCAATCATCATGGTTAGTCTTTCAGATATTGAGGAAAAAAAAAGAAGTTTCGCCAATGGCTGCCCTAATTTGCATATTACAAAAATTGCCCACGGTCGTCGTGAGCACAATCCAACACAGAAGTATCAGTGGACCCCTACCACCACAAATCTATAAAAAGAACTTGTACTACAGACAATCCATAGGTTCCCCTTACTGGCACCTCGACTAAAATGCTCGTATACCATTATTAACCACTAAGGGGTAGGGGTAACCTTCAAGCACAAAAAAAGTCATATCTCTCTACAGATATGAAATATTTTGTCAACATTTATTTTACAACACAGCCAAGAAATTATCAAATGTATCCAAGTATAACATACAACAATATGTGCATGGATGTAAGTGAGGAGAGAGAAGTCTGTGAGGTGACCTTATAAATACGCAATATTTTATGAAGAAAACATTACCTAAAAATCATATTTGTATCCAAAATACATTTAATTTGTCACTCTTCATTATCTAATGTCATCATACCATTAGTTTTGCTTACTTTAGTACAGTGGTTGAACTGGGGTAACGGAAATGAGGATTTGTAATATCATTTATGTCAAATTCTAAAATTTTTAAAAATAGCGACTCCTGGTATAAGAAAAACGTAAAATATTCATATTTCCCATGAGTTGATTTTGGTAGACTTTTAGTATGTCAAACTACATACCTTACGAAAATGCTTTGTGCAAACAGAAATTCTGTTGCAATTTTTTTTACCTTTCTGGCTAAATCTCCTGGCCTACACGGGTCTTAATAGAGTTTGGCTTGTTCCCGCTGCTGGCGAATCGGCAATTTTTGTGGCGGCGTGTGTGGAAAGTTGTGCCACCGCTTTAAGTATCAGCTTCTGCTGACCGCGCGGGATTTTGGTGGAAAGATCGTCGGCCTCCAGCAGCTCAAGGGCCTGTATAGAAGTAAAACCCAATTTTGCAAGGGTTTCTACTGACGCCTTGTCAATCATATTGTCTGTTGCCCATGATTTCACTTTTCAGCGGCCGACTGGTTTGCCGTTAGCTCAGACGGGCTATCTTCATCTTCAGGAGGCATATTGTCTAATGGAAAATAAGCTGGTGCTTTTTGCTGCTGTATGCGCTGCTGCATACCGAGTGAAGCTAGCTCATAACGCGGGCCAGTACAGCTCTGACCTCAGCAAGGTCAAGTGGCCGTCGTATGATGCGCCTGGTGAGATCGCCTGATGCTGTCACGTGAGCCTTGGCCTTGCCCCTCCTCATAATTAACCCCCAAATTATCAATTTGGACAAGTAGAACACAGGTCTTACAGTCCGTAGACCGTGAGCTCCAATCTCATCCGAGGAGCGTTCGGTGAGATTTTTCATGGTCTACCCCCACCAAGGGTAAACGTGTCGTACAGCCGTGTTTCACTTCTGGGTTCCTGGTTGCTATGACAGTCTAGATGATTACGCACCAATGACCCGCACGTAAGATAGTGAAAGGGCCTGGTTAACATCAGAATTTAAATAAGAAAGAGTATTCTATCGCCCTGTCACGTAGGCCAAAACCGAAAAGAAATAACACAGGTGTTCATATTATACACAGAGGAAGCCAGAAATCACATAAATTCTTTTTCAAAAGGTAGGTGAATGGGCACCTTTAAGTTAGCACTTACAAATTACAGTTTAGTGTTTTCTTCCTTAAAGCTGCCTATTCACCTTGCTTTTGAAAAAGAATTCATGTGATTTCTGGCTTCCTCTGTGTATATATTAAAGATCTAAGAGTTATTCTGGTTATGTAAAGTTCTTATAACGCTTCCGTGAAGGATGTGTGAACTTATTTAACAACGTGTTTGTAAACACAACAATGTTGACAAAAGAAAAAAAAACATGTTACCAAAGTTGGTAGGTTGCATATATGGGGAGGTTAAAAGATCACTTATTGCAAACCGCCATTTGCAAAGCTCTGCCTTTGCTAAGTGCCGCCAGATGCCCTTGTTGAATTTGTTTCACTTATTTTGGCAGGCCCCACATATTATAAACACGTTGATATAAACAAAACAAGCAGTCTGTGTGCGGTGATATCCACATCACTGGTCTATTTTATATAAGCTCCAAGGGGATTATCTTCAGTTAATAAAGGTCAGATAGATGATTGGGCCCTTTTAAGAGAAAATAATATTTTTTTTTAACAATAACATCTTTTTAAGTTTGATTTAAATTACTGATATGATGAATCGGTGCTTAAACATTGAGATAATTCTTGAATATTAGTACACGACATTACGAAACTCAAACACATTTGAGACCGTACCTCCGGAGCGTTGCCAAACAACCAATGTGCGGGAGGACGAGGCACGTTCTTCAGCAATGCATCCTCTCTCCATCGGTTGATGAGTTGGAACAAAAGCTGGAAGAAACTGACCAGGAACACTGTGCTCGTCAACAACCCGACTACTGACTCAGGAACCAGCCACGCCAGAAAAGGAGACGGCATTTTGTTGAGACGGCTGATACGGTGTTTAGACGTCTAAAGTATACAATCCCTTCGAGGTGATCTTCAGGGCCTGCAAATCATCCTTGTGTGCGTATATATACGAGTAAAGAGTGCATTTGCACACGGCACTGTTCAGTGCCGGATTAAGCTAGCGCCTCGCCTGTAGCATATGTAATTTAAGGGTCCTTAATTAAATCTGTTCTCTATAAAGTGTGTGTGTTCTGTATATGCACGGCACTTACTATAGACCTAGTAGCTCAAAGGTTAACTCCACTCATGTATTAACAATCAGCGTAAAAAAGGGATTGTTCCCAGTCAACACTTAATACCATGATGAATGTCAATGTGACCACACATTTCTCTCATACTAATGATGAAAAACACGTGAAATCTCCATGGTATCCCTGCGATCTCTTGCGTATGGTACTAAAAAACGCGAAATGAACAATACGTCACCGTGATCCCACCGTCTGGGGTCGCATTTGTGATCAAACTGTGATACTGCTGTGATGTATGCATGAAATTTTTTTCAGACAACGCTACTGCGCATGTCATGTTCACTGGTGTAATGTCTTGAGCTAGCTCCGCTTCCGTGTTCACGGGTTTTGTTTTACACTCAAGTCTCGCATGGTCTCGCGAGAGCTACAGTGTGATGGCGGTCAATTAAAGTTCGTTCAGTTTATGTGTTGCCGTTGTTTACATATTCTGACGCTCCTTGACACTACATAATGGCGACGGGATTATATAATAGAAGCTTGTAAACTCACTGTCGAGCCCACATCGCCTGTCAACCGAGTCTATCAACCGTTTCCGCTGAAATCACCGTCTTAGTCAGGCGCACGTGGGTACCATAAACAACATGACCGCCCAGATACGTCACCCCGGTAGCTCCCTTTGACCCGTATGGTAACCCCGCTCAGACCACCCAACGCTGGGAAAGATGGGTCAAGGGTTTTGAGATGTTTTCCGCAGCATCCGGATGTACGGATCTTAAACAAAAGGGACAGTTATTGCTGCATTATGCAGGTCCTGATGTACAGGACATATTTTTCACCTTGACCGAGGCTGGAGACGAAACTACGCAAGATTTTAAGTCTGCTCTTGAAGTTCTTAACAAACATTTTACCCCAAAAACAAACACAAGTTACAGTAGACATTTATTTCGCCAGGAGAGGCAAAAGGAAGGTGAAACAGTGCAGCAGTTTGCTACTAGACTCCGTGCATTAGCAAGATATTGCCAATATGATGCGGCACATGTGAATGATTTCATTAAAGACCAGATAATAGATAACTGCAGGTCAAACAAACTTCGCACAAAACTGTTAGCAACAAAGAATTTAACCCTCGACATTGCACTTGACCTCGCTCAAGCCATGGAAGCTTCACAACAGCAAGCCGCTGTGATGACTGGAGATAACCGAGAACCAGACAAGGTGAATGCCACAAACTCCCGGTTCCGTGGTCAACATGAACTTCGCCGTGGTGCATCAAACGCTCCGCATAGAAAACATACACCCTCGCATTCTCAAGAAAATTCCAGTGCTGCTCACATATCCAACAATGACTCTCGCACTGTTGATCGCCAGTTCAAACGTACCACTGTCCCAAGAAGCAAATGTGGCCGGTGTGGTTTTCGTGGTCACACTAGTAACGAATGCCGATGTTCTCGCAATGTGCAGTGTTTCCGTTGTGGTAAAACAGGACACTTTGCTTCCATATGTCGTAATAGTAAGCCTCAGCCACGTGATCGTAGCAATGAACCTAGGCTTGTGCAGAATGTACAGCTTGTTAACCAGCAAAGTGACACCAGTTCTGATTCAGATGGTGAGCATGCATATACAGTGAACGGCATGCACAAGGTTAATGCAGATCTTGAAGGTGTTGAGGTGAGCATGATAATAGATTCGGGCGCATCATGTAACATTATCAACTCAGTTATTGCCGATGAGCTTTGCAGAACTGGTATTTCTTTCAAGAAATGTGACCGTAAAATCCATCCGTATGGCTCTCCACCACTTGTGTGCCGTGAATTTGCTGATCTCAAAATCACAGTGGGTGATAAATCAATGACTGAACTCTTCCTTGTGGTTGAAGGTGATTCGCCGCCACTGCTTGGCTGCAGCACAGCTGAAGCGCTGCAGATATTAACAATGGAACAGCCAAATGCTGATTGCGCGTACAACACACCTGACAATCCATTAAGTGACCTGATTCTTCGATTTCCAGGTATTGATGATGGTATTGGATGTCTCAAAAACGTAGAGGTGAAACTTCATATTGACCGCACCATAACTCCTGTTGCTCGCAAGCACAGCAGAATTCCGTTTCACATCCGTGACCGTGTCGCAAAGGAGTTAGACAAACTACTCGCGGCGGACATTATCGAAAAAGTCAGTGGACCCACTGAGTGGGTATCCCGAATCGTGACCCCAACGAAACCTAAAAGCCCAAATGAAATCCGTCTTTGCGTGGATATGAGAGACGCCAACAAAGCAATTTTGAGGACCCGCCATGTCACCCCGACAATCGATGAGTTGACAACTGGGCTCCAAGGTGCCACTGTATTCAGTAAAATAGATCTTCGGTCAGGTTACGATCAACTGATGCTGGAGCCGTCCAGTCGCTATATCACCACGTTTTCCACACATCTGGGCCTGTTTCGGTATAAGCGACTTAGTTTGGGATAAATTCCGCAGCTGAAGAGTTTCAGTACCAAATACAAACCATTCTAGATGACGTCAGCGGTGCCAAAATGTCAGTGATGACATAATCGTCTTTAAAAAGAACAGTGCAGAGCATGATCTTGCACTGAAGAACACGATGAGAACTTTACATGATCACGGCCTCACAATCAATGCCAAGAAATGCGAAATCGCGGTTCCAAAACTAGAGTTCTTTGGATATGTATTCAGCTCAGAACGCCTAGCACCTGACCCCCAGAAAGTCAAGGCCTTGAAAGAGGCACCGAAACCAGAAAACTCATCAGAGGCGAGGTCATTCCTGGGTATGGCCCAGTACAGTGCCCGGTTCATCATATCTTTTGCCAGTCCTACCGAGCCACTTCGACAACTGACCAAACAGCAGGCTGAGTGGTCATGGGGTCCCACCGAGGAGGCTGCATTCCGGGCTATACAGAACTCTCTTTCTGAGCACTCAACCATCACATATTTTGATCCAAAAAAAAACCTCGGACATCATAGTTGACGCTAGTCCAGTTGGCCTTGGTGCCATGCTTGTGCACGACAAAGGACCCATTGCTTATGCGAGTAGAACGCTCTCAGAGGTCGAACAACGTTATTCACAGACAGAACGCGAAGCCTTAGGCATCGTGTGGGCATGCGAACACTTTCACATCTACATACAAGGAGCCCCAGTTCGTGTAATTACTGATCACCAACCGCTGGTGAACATATGGAATAAAAACATTTCCTCCTCTTCGCATAACCCGATGGGGTCTGAGGTTACAGCCATATGTTATAACCATTGTGTACAGAAAAGGTCGCGATTATCCAGCGGACTACATGTCGCGTCACCCACTGCCATCTGAAAACCAACCAAAACAGAGCCACCATGAATCCATGGCCGAAAACTTTGTCAATTTCGTGGCCGATGCTGCCGTATCACGTGCTATGTCACTACATGAAGTTATCGCCGAAACCAATCGAAATCCGACACTGCAAGCAGTCATCCGCATGATCCGCTTCAACACATGGCATGACTTGTCTGACTATAGCACTCACTCGGACATCGTACAGTGACAATGTTCACCGCTCTCAAACTTCTAGTCTTCAGAAAGGAATTCTTCAATGTTCCGTCTCTTACCCGATACCACTGTAGATGAATTACCAACCTCTAGCTCTGATGCATCATTCGCTTAAGAGCTTCTACTCATGTCACAGCAAGCAGTGTCCCCTGACAAACCAAAATGTGTCACAAGGAATGAAGCTCCTGTGCAGAACCACTCACCGAAGACAGGCCGTCCTAGACGCAGTATTCGGCGCCCTCGCCGACTAATTGAAGACATGTAAGCTAGCATGCTTATGCGAACAGTTTAAGCAGGACTTGGTAGCTAAGATTATCTATAGACGTTGAATTTACAGAGTAATGATAGATCAATATATGTAAGCGCATCTGTCTTGAAGCGAAATATCATGTTTTTTATTTCAGATGATTCCTGACATATCGAGATGATATGTAAAGACAAAATAATGACTTTATTTCACTTAATATTACATATTCTTTTTACCTCCGATACGTTTCATCCAAAGTGAAGGAGGGATGTAATGTCGTGAGCTAGCTCCGCTTCCGTGTTTACGGGTTTTGTTTTACACTCAAGTCTCGCATGGTCTCGCGAGAGCTACAGTGTGATGGCGGTCAATTAAAGTTCGTTCAGTTTATGTGTTGCCGTTGTTTACATATTCTGACGCTCCTGGACACTACAACTGGGCAGCTGAAGTCGAGCGTCTTCAGCATACGTCTTCCTGTTCTCGGTAGTTTCTGGTTCATAAACAAGTCTTGTTGTTTCAGTCAACAATGGGAAGAACAATGTATACTAATAGGTCTATATCGTCAATTCTGGTTTAAGCAGGTATGGCCGAAAATTGCTGGAATTATAACGAGGTATTGTGAGCGATAATAAATACGTACAGTGGGCAGTAAAAAAGTATAGGTTGGAGAATTCTGTATAGCCCAGTACACAGGACCACACAGTCCCTACGGCATGGAAAATGCATAACTCTCAACTTTTTTAAATGCAATATCGGGAGATCAAGTGATTGAAGCGAGGGTCGAGGGGGTACCCCCCCCCCCCACCCCGTCCTCAAGGAGACTTTACAGACCGTTTAATTTTTTTTTTTTTTTTTTTTTTTTGTTTTTGCCTGAAAAGGCTATTAGTTGAACTGCATGCATGATTTGAAATAGTTCCAAATCTAGGCCAATCAAATCCACAAATAGATGTCTGCGAAAGTTGTAAGTAAAATGTATGTAGACTGTTTTCTTCAAATCTACATTATGAAGGGGGCATATGTTATGATATAGCCTACACTTTTATTTTTATCAATTTTTTATTGCTTATACAAAGATAATATAACAGACCGAATTCCAAAAAATGTACACATCCGCATAGCACTAAAAACCGCAAGTAATCCACTTACCAAAATTGTAGCCCACTTGGTCCAGAACGAACATTTATTTCATATATTCTCTGTATCCGATGAGCCATTGTTAAGAAAAGGTATTAAAGATTCACAGCGGACGGAAGAAGGGCCGCCGATATATCGCTGTTCACAGGTTAATTGATCATCGTCTCAAACAATCTGAAGTATTTAATAAAATATGGATGACCGGGTTAGGGAAGGATGCAGCCTGCATGGTGGACAAGGAGTTGACAAAATTACCAAAGTTTGTCTTCCCTTAAAACCTCCATTTCAGAAATTCCCCCGAGTCTGTTATAATATTGTTGCGGTTATCCTTAATATCCCTAAATTGTTGACGTGATAGATATACTGAAACCTAAGGATAAATAGTCACTACAAGCTGGCCTAGCCTATACGAAAACTTTATGATTTCTTGTGACAGATAGATTTCCTCAAATATTATACAAGACCACTGGGGACGTGCATAATACGCCCGTCGTGTATCTGGTGACCTCTGATCTCAATAAATATGTGTAAATTCCATGAGAATGTAATCCAGGTGAGAAACTCTCTCGGTAAATATGTATAATTAGCTTCATGAAAACCATATGATTTTTGTTAAGTCACCACGGTGCCTCAAAAGTGTTGTGACCTCTTACCTCATTAAATATGCGTAGCTTTCGCTGGAAATCGAACTTGGGCTAGATATTTTGCGGCGACACCACAAAGTGGCCTATAGTGACCCGTAGACCTTTTTCAATATATGTGGATATTGCCTTTGATTGAACTCGGGTGAAATAATATTTTAATCAGTAGTTATGGAGAGATTGGTGAATATCCGTCGAAGCCGCGGTAAGTTATCGCGGCGACACTAAAGGTGAACGGACGGACGGTTGGTATACAATATTATACTCCCATCATATTACCGTCGTATAAAAAATGGTTTTATGTTTTTATCTTTTACTCGATATTTCTTAAACGGTTATGACTAAAAAGATTAATTGTTCAACATATTAAGTTGGAAGCATATGCACCTAAATGCTAGAAAGGATCCAGTCTGTAACAGGAAGATGTTTAAAGGTGAAAATCTGAAAAACAATTCATACACATTTAAACGCCAATGTTCTATAAATCTAATTTATTAAAGTAAGTACCATAAATTATTTCATTTCACAACTGTCAAAATAAACATCAAAGGACCCGTTCTGTGGTCTTGCGTTGAAGTATATCTACAGCGCTTGTCAGTTTCATTGGATGTAGATTGCATGTTCAGAGCGAATTTTGTTTCAATATCACACCACTGAAACTAACATCAAACAACACGTGGCGTGTAGCTGAAGGCAGACTGTCACCATGCTATCCGCTTCCTTTCTGGTACCCGCGCAGATACGCATGCTTGCTGCTCTTTAGGCTATATGTGCGGGAGAACGCTCGGCAGTTACAACTGATCGGCGCAAGTATACCATGGCGACATCAATCGGCAAAATTTGAACCTATGATCAAAATTTGTCTCTATCGGGTGTTTATCTCTCCCGATCGGGAGGTCGGGAGATGACCTCGAAAATCGGAAGGCTCACGACGAAATCGGCAGGGTTGAGAGGTATGAAAATGACTGATTAAACAACCAGTAAAGGTCACATAGCAAATGTTCATATTATGTCAAATATTCAGTAGTTTTAAAAATATGCGTAATCTAAGCATGACCACATACAAAGAGTCCATAACAGGTTAATTTGCAGCTTACATATTGATGTACAGACATTAATACTTATTTCCAGCTTATCCAGTATAAATATGATGGGCATTTTAATTTTTTATTTTATTTATTGTTCCACTGCAGCAAGGGCTCGTGACCAAGTATACAAGGTGGTAACAACCAAGTAACTTGTGTCACGAAAACAAATGTACCCCGGAGTCATGAGCCCTTGGGTGATTAGTTGAAAATGTTAATAGTTAAGGGGTTCTGTAAGACAACAGGTATAATAAATCTTTAATAGCACAGCATAGATACTAATAAAGTCTTTAACTTTGTTAGATAGAATGAAGAATATGTTTTGGAAACATAAACATGAAAAATAAAATTAATATTCTGGCGTAAGTGCAGTTGGCACTATAGAGTGATGTATTATTTATGAGATATTGTGCAGCACTGACAGCATTTGATCAGGTACAATTTTGATAAAATACATATACTAGTAATAGTATTAATCAGATAACTCTAAATGATAACCGTGTGTCTGACAGATACACAACTCCCTGACTTTGTTTTTGTGTGTTGTCCCTAGGTTATAAAATACTATCACCTATGTGACAGGCAACACGGTCATGTTATTAAACGTCTTAAACCAGTGAACTCCGATTAGTCTTTGGATCCAGAAATGTTTTTTCCCGAAAAGCGAGACAACATTCTCTATTTGAATATTGAATGGTAAAATTGACTGCGATGAGAATACTGCAGAGAATGAAGATAATGATAACAGTGACATGATCGTGATAAAAGATTCTTCTATACGAAGTTTTTGTGAAAGAGTAGCTAATTGGGCCTTTGAAAATTCCATAAATCCCTGACTTCATTCAGCAAACTCCTGAAAATTCTATAAATTTCAGTGCACTTTAAGTGATTGTGATATTGAGTGGCTGAGTTCAACCAATTCTAACAAATGACACAAGATGTGAAAGAGCCAAGAAATGCAAACCGCTAACCTACCATATCTAGACCTACCCCTAGATCGGTACGGTTATTATATGTTTGTTTGTGTTTGTTTATTTTTCTGCTTATTAATTTATCATATTTTGGTTAATTGTAATAAATATTGCGCATGAAACTGGCATTTCAACGAGAAATGATAAAACCAAGAAACAATGTTATAACATTATCCTAGCAGCAGGTCTCCACCTTCATCCCAGACTTCTCTGAGCATGATGTCTCTGCCTCCAGCCCAGACTTTTCTGAGCATGATGTCTCCGCCTCCAGCCCAGACCACTATGGGTATTATGTCTCTGCCTCCAGCCCAGACTTTTCTGAGCATGATGTCTCCGCCTCCAGCCCAGACCACTATGCATGGGTATTATGTCTTTGCCTCCAGCCCAGACTTTTCTGAGCATGATGTCTCCACCTCCAGCCCAGAACACTCTGAGTATTATTTCTCTGCCTCCAGCTCAGACTTCTCTTAGCTTTGTCTCTGCCTCCAGCTCAGACTTCTCTTAAGCATTATGTCTCTGCCTCCAGCCCAGACATCTCTTAGCTTTATGTCTCTGCCTCTAGCCCAGGCTTTTCTGAGCATGATGTCTCCGCCTCTAGCCCAGACTTTTCTGAGCATGATGTCTCCGCCTCTAGCCCAGACCACTCTAAGTAATATGTCTCTGCCTCCAGCCCAGGCTTCTCTTAGTATTATGTCTCTGCCTCAAGCCAAGACTTCTCTTAGCATTGTGTCTCTGCCTCCAGCCAAGACTTCTCTGAAGCATTATGTCTCGCCTCCAGCCAAGACTTCTCAAAACATTATGTCTGTGCCTCTGGCCTAGACTTCTTTTAAGCATTATGTCTCTGCCTTCAGCCTGGACTTCTCTTAGCATTGTCTCTGCCTCGAGCCAAGACTTCTCTGAGCATGATGTCTCCGCCTCCAGCCCAGAACACTTAGTATTATGTCTCTGACTCCAGCCCAGATTTCTCAGAGCATGATTTCTCCGCCTCCAGCCAAGACAACTCTGAGTATTATTTCTCTGCCTCCAGCCCAAACTTCTCTTAAACATTATGTCTCTGCCTCCAGCCAAGGCTTCTCTTAGCTTTATGTCTCTGCCTCTAGCCCAGACGTCTCTGAGCACGATGTCTCGGACTCCAGCCAAGACCACTATGAATATTATTTCTCTGCCTCCAGCCCAAACTTCTCTTAGCTTTGTCTCTGCCTCCAGCCCAAACTTCTCTTAGCTTTGTCTCTGCCTCCAGCAATGACCACTCTGAGTATTATTTCTCTGCCTTCAGCCCAAACTTCTCTTAGCTTTGTCTCTGCCTCAAACCCTGACTTCTCTTAAGTATAATGTCTCTGCCTCCAGCCCAGACTTCTCTTAGCTTTATGTCTCTGCTTCCAGCCCAGACTTCTCTTAGCTTGTCTTAAGCATTGTGTCTCTGCCTCCAGCCAATACTTCTTTGGGCATGATGTCTCTGCCTCCAGGACAGACTTTTCTGAGTATGATGTCTCCGCCTCTGCCTTTGTCTTAGGCTTCAGCCTAGACTAAATAAAATTCATTTTGCTTGTGGCACACCTGTATAATAAGCATGACTTTCTGAACAAATAAAATGTACTGGATCATAAAATCTACTGTATCGGATATATCACAGTAATATAACAATGACATCATATCTGAGTGTAGTTAGTGTGTCATTAATTTGCGGTTACACTTTGAGGTCGTAATGAGATGTAAATGTGATGTCAATGTGATATATCGATGAGGTGCATCTGTTGAATTATATGCCGGCCGCATACAACATTTATATCTAGATGTAACCATCCTTGGTCTTAAACTTTGTCATATCTTGGGTGCTAAAAAAGTGCATGAACGTTGAATGTTGATGGACGAATACAAATGATCATAATGTATTTGCCAGTTTACTTTTGTAAAATCCTTTCCATTAAATTGTCTTTACAGAGTGACATGTAATAAAATAAGATTTATTATGTATGTGCAGGGGCAGATTTCTCTCCCTGGATCCGCAACTGTTGTATATCTGTTCTTTTTAGCTAATTAAATGATATTCTGTATTTGTATTCTTTATATTTGTGTTAAAGCTATGGCTGTATATCGTAAAAATGAGTCTTAAATTTAATGAATCTACATCCGTTGTGCCTGACGCGTTCAGGTAGTTGCGTGTTCCGCAAGTGTATCCGATCGCTACAAAGAGGGAAGTCCGCGCTACTCATGCAACATTGTGCCAGGTCCTGTTATTCCCAGTTTTCCCAAACATCCGTTCACTTCAAGTAGAAGTGAAAGGGTCACCAAGGCCTTGTTTTCTTTTAAATGGTTACTCTTTCTTGGAAAATATTCCTACTTTGGGAACTTATGATGTTGTATCCATCCCCCTGTCTGTCTGTCTGTCTGTCTTTCTCTCTCCATAAATACGGACCATGACTACATATTACATATTACACATATGGCGTACATATATACGAGTTGTACAGTCACACTTTTTTTTCTAATTTTGTAACTTAAGAAATCAATTATCTGTATGGTTCATTGAGGATTGAATATTTAAGGTCACGTTTTATTTGAGAGATATTGAGGAAACTCCAACCATGAAACCTAAAAATCTCGGGACCCATAGCATTTGCTACTTTTCAATAAGGTTAATTCGGCACTGGCTTTTTTCAGTGCATTTAAGTTCACCTGATGGGTAAAATTTCTTAAGTTAATGCTTTAATCACCTTACATTTCTTATAAAGATTTCTATTACGATTATTGGATACAGTAACGACCTTGTGTGCATTTTTTTTTTGCCTTATTGAACCCATTGTTTGTAATTTCTCTTCTTTTGGACACGATATAAACAAGGTAACGATGAAAGCATGTTTTCAGAGTAACCATAAAAATTGAAAGTCTTAGATTGATCCCAAATTAAGACACGGCTATTTTGTTTTGATCACAACACACAAAGTTTTTCATATTTGTGCCGAGTCATAATAACTGGTTCTCTTACTTGGTCTCATGCAATAATTTTAAGTGGATACATTAAAGACGTCCCGTTTGTGTTGAGTATTCCGGATGCATGTGTGTTTATCCTGAAATACATGCCTACATACATATCTCTATGAAAATGTATAATCCGTAATATGACACTAAGTAATACAATAAAACAAAGTCCTTTGAAATAGTCTGGTTCTTCCTCTGTCAGATGTCCTTGATGATCTATTTATTTTTTTTTTTTATTTTAGGCGACCCCTGACGTGTTATGAACACTTGGATATAAGCAAAAACGACCATCCTGTGTGCGGGGTTATTGGCGTTTTCTTGCGTGTCTGGCGTTTTATGAAAGGTCCAAGGGATTATATTTTGTTAATAAACCTCAGATTTCGGAATAAGCCAATTTTATAAGTAATTCTACATTATAAAAAACTTCACGTTAGCCATTCATTTCTAAAGCAGAATGCTTCCCACAAGAAACAAACAAATACTCTGTCCACCACAGTATGGCTTCATGACTATTCACTCAATATGTAAGGCCATTCGCTCTGAAAGGCGTTTCACAATGAATGACGTTACCCAATGTTAAATTTTCATTCGTCCTGGATAATTGAATAACCATGAATTATTTGTCAATCTAATGACATAACAGATTTCATTTTCAGAGATAATGGAAGCGGGACACCACTAAATGTCTGAACAGTTACAGTTGATGCATTTTTTTGCGAATATTTTGTGTGATATTCACTCTAGGTTCAGAATTCCAATAGGTTTTATGATATACTGGAAGGACAGTTAGAGGACTGGTCCATTGGTGCTTGTTCATCCGTTTAACACGTTGTGTTAAGTGCCATATCTTCAGCACTCCGGGATCCTGGTTCAGTGACCTGAATGTTTAAGTAAACCTTTTCCAGATTCGTGTTTTATTTTATATCATTCTGAATAATCGACAAAAATATAGTTTAATGAGACGTGGTGATTACAAGCGGCAGTGTGTAGGGACTTCTACATACATACATCGCAGCACCTTTCCAAACCCCGACCTAGATGTTTATGGACGCTGGAAATATGGAGTACCAGCAGATGATAACTAGACAGATATATAATTTCGACTTTAACGGAACAATGTTTTTGCTCTAAGCACGCCATTATGTTCCAATGTCATCAGTTCAATGAAACTTTATGTTACACAGGCGCTTGCAAGAAGTATAATAATTAGTGAATCCAGCTTTCAATCAACTTTATTAATATTCCTCTGTCATTTACGGAGCGTGAAAGGTAAAATACCGTTGTCTGAATCCATTCAAATTACACCCGCTGGAAGTTGTCATTCGCTATACTTCCTTCGTATCAATGAATCATATACTCGTTATATATGATTCTATATATACTCGATACCGCCATCTAGTGCCAATGCGCAACATTTTGTTTTGTTTTCAAGTTTTCCTTATTCGAAGGATGTCTGTGATACTTTTGCCAAGATACCATTGGTAATAAGTGGATCCTTATTTTTATTAAAGGAAATTTGCTCAGAGAGCTAGGCGCACGTCCTTATGTTTGTGAAGGAAGATTTAGGGAATATACAAGGGAGCCTGGCTTCTGTTTTTAAAACTATATCATATAGATATTAAACATTACAACCCGGTGATATTCGTACGTAATATATAACACGATCAAACAAATTATCCTGAAAAATACGAACCCACCTATTTATGCTTTTTAAAAAAAAGCAAAGACTGCCCGTGGTTTATTACCGTTGGTCGTCATTTTAATGCATATCGAAGGGATAACTCCGACAATTTCTATGAACACATGTATTACTCAAATATCGCAAACGGTAGCAGTTTAAACTGCATTTTGAGAAGTCACAAAAGTCATCAAATTCTATCGAGTAGAATTATTTTTAAATACACATATTTTTTTATGAAAATAAGAAATATATGTAAATGGGAAAAGAACTATTGAAAAAGGATTTACAATATTTTTTCAACAAATGAAATGCATTTTTATCCAAGTTTATTGTAAAATTAATCTTAGGATATGTATTCAGTGACCTTATATAAGTGGTAATAAGCAACTGGTATAAAATACATTTTCATCAAGTGATTCAAGATATTTCATATTTGTGAATACGGGTTTTGTTTTGCATATTTAGCACAATTATTGCTCTAAAGTTGTGACAGGTTACGGAACAGGGGTATATTTAACAGGATGGTATAGAATTATGAAGCCACATATTGTATGACTATTTGGCTCTTATTTCAAATCCACAAAATGAATTCATGTCACCAGATAACAATCCACGTGGAATATAATCACTTCCGTCTGTTTAAAAACTACCGTATATATTTATTATATATTATGTATTATAAAAATGATTTTAAAAAATGCATATAATGTAGAGTAACGTACAAGTATCTAATTCATTTGATAAAATTTGTAATGAAATAATATAAATCTTACACTGTAACGACCTGAAGATAAAAAAAATAAAAAATCACAGAAAATCTAGAGACTCGTCTTTTCCGACATAAATGGCTGCTGTATCTCTTGAAACAAACTCACTTTAAACTCTGCCTACCCTCCAACTATGCCTGGGCATACCACGAGAGGCGACCAGCTAATAATATCACGAAGATTATTTAGCGCGTGGTTGCTTCCGGCAGCAGGTGGTGGCAGGCCTGTAATCAATCAATATCCCGAAAACATACATATGCCAAGGCTGCATAATAATCGTATAAGGGCGGAGACAGCATCAGAATTGAAATTAAAGTGATATCCCTTTCATAGATAGAGTTACTAAGGGCTAGGTATTCAACATACCTATGTGTGTATTCAAATCCATAATATCAGAAACTTATGTTGAAAAACACGCGATTATGTTGCATCTGTAGAAAAACAAAACAAAAAAAATTATATGTATAGTATGTACGAAATCGTAAATGTCACTGTTTATATAAAAAAGGTAATAAAAGTGCAGCAATGTTATGCAATATAAATTTTGTTGTGTGTGAAACACATTAATTTTCAGCTTTGGTTTTATCGACAGTATTCATGCATACTCTGCTCGCTGTGTAATGTTTTCTGCAAAACGATTAAAGTTAATTACATTCATCTTAACCCAAACATTCCAGATATTGTATAAGGTTCTTTGCCGCGGACTGAATGAAGAACCTTGCACGGTTCTGGAAGGACCCCTATTTTAATGTTCTTTCTGGAATCGACCCGTGCATGTCTGTTATATGAATGGTTCTGTTAAAAGGTTCTGAATGACAAACCGTATTTTCTGCATAGTATTTTCATAGTACAACAGCCTGTAATTAAATCATCATTGTCTTCATATTTTAATTGAAAGCTTCCCTCGTAGCATATTCTCAAATGGGATTTAGGTATATGTAGCTGAATTTGAAGACAAACTAGTCAATGTTATAAATACCATACAGTAGCCTGATTTTTAGAATCGCTGTTATGCCTATATAAGCCAGTTTGTGATGGATTCTTCGATTCCCTTCGGAGATATTGTACGAAATGCTTATGACATAAAATATTTTTTCTTCTTTAATATTTTAAAAGAATTACATACTCCCCCCCCCCCCCCCGATATGATTCGTTTACACTGGGTTTTCGATATAAACAGGCTGTATTTTGTACGTAGAATTAGGTTACGCACATTTTAATTGCCAAAAAGCAGTAAATTGGTAATAGGATTCAAACAATGGGAACCATCAAATACATAACATATTGATATTAATGACCAAACCAGAACAAGTCCCAATCATATTTACTACATTGAACCTTCACACTTCGGCAGTTGTTAAAACATATGTTGCAAACTACGTCTGCCGCATAGAATTAGTAATAGTTTGTGTAAGGGTTCGCCAAACCAACTGTCGATTGTGACTGTACCACAGCTGCCTCTGAGCTGTTATTCGTATCTGTAGTGCCCGACGGCGAGGATTGCTTCAAAGAGCTATGTCTACAGTTGAACATGTTTACAGCTCAGTAAAGTGATCGTCTGGAGGAATATCCAGCAGCGGCATTTCAATCATTTATCTGTAAAACCTATAAATAAATAAGTCGAATATCCCTTCAGCACTTATGAGATATGTTACCATGACGAAATGACGTAACAGATCAACTGTGTAAAATACTCGGACCGGGCGATGAATCATGAATATCTTAGGAATGTCTTGCCCCTCAACATTACGTTTGCTGCCAACATCACAACAGCAACATAACGATGATTTTAAAGCTCTAACGATACACTTTAATTCTATTGTTATCATTACAGATTACATAAGCTGTCATTCAAAGTGTCCTCTAAACTGCATTATTACTCGTTGTTACCTTGCTAATAATATTTCATGAAGGTGGACATAGTGGATATCTGGAGGTTAATGGAGTTCATTTATTGTATATATTATGATAAAATATTACCCACTCTAGGTGTACTGCAGAAAGGCAAAATAATACATGACTTCATTCTGCTAGCCAATACCACAGACCCAAATCTTAACAGATGGTAAAATATGTCAGCAGCTGTTTTCAGTGACTGCACCAGTTTTATCACGCAATCTACCGCGCAAAATCTACATAGGTAGGGCTCAACCTGCAATATAGCCTCACATTTCGTTTATTGAGCAGAAATAGTGACCATACCTAGTTACAATTCCAATAACTTCTACTCATTAAGATTCATGACGTCACACTTATACAGTCCAGAAGGCCAATGTCAAAGGTATCATGACGCGCCATAATTTAATTGTGGTTACGTTTATGTGCTGGCACGGTCTATTAGCTCAATTGAAATCTGTCCGTAGATTCTGACAGCTGGCGTGCGGATGTTCAACAGGTATATAAACCGCTGGATTTTTGGCTACCATCACTGTCGACGGAATAACTCCTCAAGAGAAGAGCTGCCGCTTAAGAAGAACTTAGCAGGTATTGAGCTTATACATAAATATAGTAATATGTAATATTTCATTTAGGCGAACTTAATCGAAATTGAAACATTTAATTGTTTTTTGAACATGCAACAAATACTGGTATTTGTACCAATACATTTCCTCGTTGATTACACTAGCAAAGTATATCTTAAATTCCAATTTACAAAGTTCAAAATTATGTCATTTATTAAGTTAATCTTATTTATATTTCAATTGCTCCCCTATGATCGAGCGCATGGGATATAAGGAATTTATTACATCCGAAATAAAAAAAATTATTTATACTATTATTATTATTATTATTATTATTATTATTGATCTTTATGTTATGGTCTTTTAAATCGGAACATAATCCTTGTCGCTGGGTTGTTCGAAAGTAGAATATTGATCAAACGGCGTTCCTGAAGAACTATTGTTTTAACTACTTTTCTACAACAAATCAAATAATCAGCAATAAACAAGCTCAGTTATGATTCTATCCAGGATAATTATTATTGGGAGGTGGTGCAGCAAAATATATAATCTTTAAGGATTTATTATATATTCAGACGTGCTAATGCTAATTTAACATTAGGCCATTCCACCTTCATCACATTTTTTTCACATCTAAGCATACCACCATTTAACATTTCATCAAGTAAATTATAAGTTAACGGGTATTACATAATTCCATTTAATCAAATATTAATTACACTTTATCTTTAGGTTAGGGATTTTAGCTCTGAAGTCTTGCCCGCGAACATAAGAATGTAAACATTTCATAAATTTTACCATAAACATTTTGATTTTTTGTTAGATAATATACATGATATATATGAGACACCCTGCAATGACAGTCATTACACCCTTACAGCACAAAGAAGAGACAGATATGAAGGTTGTGTTTACTTTCGCCCTCGTGGTTTGTGTGGCTTGGCTGGGACAAGCGGAAGGGGCGCGTTATCCTTGGTGGCTGTTCCAGACCACCACCGCAGCCCCAAATAGAGGATCAGGAAGGTAAGTTCCGTAAACGTTAACAGATGTCTCTATAAAAAGTCCAGAGATCAATTATCTAAATCATGTTTTTACACTATAACAGTACTTAAG
Organism: Sipunculus nudus; assembly: GCA_026874595.1. Classification (NCBI taxonomy): domain Eukaryota; kingdom Metazoa; phylum Annelida; class Sipuncula; order Golfingiida; family Sipunculidae; genus Sipunculus; species Sipunculus nudus. Next base: position 27,166,334 of record CM049315.1, read on the forward strand.
AGGAACATATTATATTCACTAACTGCTCATCTACTTCTCTGCTCTATCTTCTTCCTTTTAAATGAAAAGCTAGGAGAGAAATATTAACTGTAAAGTACGAAGCTAAATGGCAAATTCAGCCACGACGTTTACCGGAGAGGAGGAGAATATTTGAATGGCTGAAATTGTTGATTTATGTTTCGGTTCACCAACATTCTGTGCGAAAGGAACTCTTTATACATCTGCTTTAAAAATTAAATTAGATCCTTATTATTCAGCCTAGTCATCGATCATTTTAAAAACCATTTAAAAAACTGTTTGAGGAACTGGAACGTTTTCTTTAGATTTTTATTCAAGTTAAAACGTACTTTTGTTCTACAGCCGTCCTTCACTGACAGCAACACAAGCGCCTAGCACAAGCAGCAGTGGTAGCAGCAGCAAAACATCTGGAAGCGGCAGTAGCACATCGAAAACAACAGTCACCAAGACAGCAAACGGTAACGGTGGTACAACTACCACCTACACAACCACAACCACCACCACAGGCTCCAAGAGTGGAAGCGGAAGCGCAGGATCTTCCTCTTCATCCTCTAACACTTCCGGTGGAAGTGGAAGCTCATCCAAAACAACAACAACAACTTCAAACAACGGCGGATCTACAACCACAAAGAAGACTACCACAACAACTGGTGGTAACGGTGGCACGACAACATATACCACAACCACAACCACATCTGGTACAACTAGCGGAAGCGGAAGTGGAAGTGGTTCTTCCTCCACAAAAGTGACCACATCCAAGACCGGATCTACTGATGGCAGCGGATCTGGCAGCGGCTCAACAAAAGTGACCACAACCACCAGTAAGGGAACTGGCGGTTCTACTACCACCAAGAAAACAACAACTACAACTGGCGGTAATGGTGGTACGACCACATACACCACCACAACCACATCAACATCTGGTAAAAGTAGCGGAAGCGGAAGTGGAAGCGGTTCTTCCTCCACAAAAGTGACCACATCCAAGACCGGATCTACAGGTGGCAGCGGATCTGGCAGCGGCTCATCCAAAACAACAACAACAACTTCAAACAACGGCGGATCTACAACCACAAAGAAGACTACCACAACAACTGGCGGTAATGGTGGTACGACCACATACACCACCACAACCACATCAACATCTGGTAAAACTAGCGGAAGCGGAAGTGGAAGTGGTTCTTCCTCCACAAAAGTGACCACATCCAAGACTGGATCTACAGGTGGCAGCGGATCTGTCAGCGGCTCAACAAAAGTGACCACAACCACCAGTAAGGGAACTGGCGGTTCTACTACAACCAAGAAAACAACTACAACAACAAGTGGCGGTAATGGTGGAAAGACTACCTACACCACAACCACGACCACAAAAAAGGGAATGACAGGATACCCAACTGGTACCGGAGGATCTAAGACCACAACCACCACCACTACAAACAAGGGAACCACTGGATACCCAACTGGAGCTGGAGGATCTAAGACCACAACCACCTACACTGGTGGTAATGGATACCCAACTGGTACCGGAGGATCTAAGACCACAACCACCACAACCAAAAACAAGGGAACTACTGGATACCCAACTGGTACTGGAGGAACTAAGACCACAACAACCACCACCACAAACAAGGGAACCACTGGATACCCAGCTGGTACCGGAGGATCTAAGACCACAACCACTTACACTGGTGGTAACGGGTACCCAATGGGCAATAACGGATACCCAACGGGCAACGGTAACGGCTACCCCAACGGGAACATGGGGTACATCATGGGTAATGGTTACGTGCATGGTCGCCCTAACGGCGTCTCTACGGACAAATATGTCAAGACCAACGACCACGTTTGTGCTGCCAGGCCTCTGGGCATGGAAGCCGGTAGGTACATTTTATTAAGTCCTAGTTGAAGTCCACCAAGTTCAGTTCGTACTTAGCTGGTTTAAGATTATGCCACGATGATATCGTACTTAATACCTAAGCTGTTTTGATCCCTGAACACACCTTGTAATACTTTCCTAGCATCTGGTTAAAATCCTCTTAGAATTTCGCAGATAGTCTAATATTTACGTACTTTTATGAACTCAAACACAACACACTGGATCCTTTAATTTAAATATTTCTTTCCAATATCTAGTCGGATTTATCTTGGGCGTACAGAATGAGGTTTGACATTTTTACAGGTGGACCCGGTCTAGTTTAACTCGATATGTATATGTTCATTCTTGAGAGCTATTGTTTTAAAGATCTCACCATGTCTGCAGGAAAGAATTATTTCCTATTTTAGGAGTAATCCCCGCTCAGAACATCAAGGCCTCCTCCAATGCTATCGGTTATGACACTGGAAAGGCGCGCCCTAACAGCGGAAGTGCTTGGAGGCCTACAGCTGGCGACAAGAACGCTTACCTTCAGGTAACGTCCCTCTATAAGGAATTTCCGCTTAAAACCATAGGGAACTCTCCGGCAGACTTTGAGAGACGTGCGGGAATGATATAGCAATATTTTGCATAATATTTGTTTTATAACTATCAGCTCGTCTTGATATTTAACTACTGGTTCTTTTTTTATTATGTCAGGTTAAACGGTAGTCTGTATAGATATTATATTATATTATAATATATAATTTAGTTGTTATCACCTTTATACCACATTTCCATTAATATTACACGTTTACCATTTACCCTGTAATTAATGAATAAATATTCAAAATTAGAATGGGGTCATAAACAACAGACTCCACCCGGATCCGAATCAAGCGTTGCAGTTTAAACAATTACATAACCTATTGAGAATAGTTGCCAACAGACAAACCAGCCAAGCGTAAAACATAAATCCGTGCTCCCTGGTGGAAGTAAAATAATCTTCTATACTGATTGTAGGTTGATCTGTCCCGTAACCTGGGCGTCAGTGGATTCGGTGTCATGGGAGACCCCAACAACAAGGATTACGTCACAGCCTACGAGGTCCACGTGAGCGATGACGGCAAGACTTTCTCACCAATCATGAACGAGGACAACGAGGGACCAAAGGTAACATCCAGCGCGAAAACCCTAAGAATGATAAATATAGTGCTTAAATTAACAGGACTTTTCTCCAGACATGCTTTATTCAGTTGTTATATAACAAATACATATATGCCTCGTGGTTAAATAAATAATGGTCATGGTGAAAAGGAGAAAAGATCCGTAAAAGAACATAAGAGATTAATATCGAAGACTTTATATTGTAATACCAAGAATTTATAATTATAATATTGATAATAAAGAGATGAACAAGACAAAAAGTTAACAACACTTCGAAATATAAACTTAAAAACACTAGGTAAAGAAGAATGTTTAATAATAATACCATAATAAAAAATGAAAACAATTAGATGAATATGTATGTAAAAATTGAAAATATGTTAGTAACACTCAAGAATTTAACACTTATGAAAAATGATGACAAAAAATAATAATAGTCCTCACATTTTCTTTACACTTAGAATCCTGTAATGTTATTATTTTCATGATGTCTGCATGGTTTCGCACTGGGGATGTTATATGGAAAACTTTCACATCCTCCACAGATATTCACTGGTAACCAGTTTGGTAACACCTGGTCTAAGACCTACCTGCCCAACGGTCAGATCAACACCAGATACGTGCGCTTTGTGCCTAAAGAATGGCAGGGATCCCCAGCCATGAGGGTGGAACTCTATGGAGAGAGAGGTCAGTCCTACAAATCTATAACACGCCAAAACACAACTCATATTGAAAGGAGTACCAGAGTAATGACGAAATCCAGTCCAAAACTGACACCCAATACATCTCCAATGCAACCCTGAATAAAAATGTCGTGTTAAGGGTGTGGACAATTTAGTAGATTCCAAACTTGTATAACATGAAGTACGAAACATGTTACCTTTACTGTTGTACTTTCATCATTGTGTATTTATGGTCAAATTGAGTGCGCCCATATATATCGATATATATGGTATCTTATCAACACATCTTACTAAAAATATATCTTTTATCTGTAATTTTTATATCTGTTTTTGTCTGATTTACATTTGAGAAGCTTTATAGTTGGCGTCTTCTAAAGTAAAGAAAAGGTTCATTTATCTTTGCCTTGTTAATGCATGTAGGTAACATTGATCATGTCTGTTATTATACGACATACCAGGTGTAATAGTAGTTGTCTGTGATTGCTTCAGATGGTGATGACCCAAGCCTTCTGATGGGTAAGTATATAATATTTTTTTTAAATTATTATTTTAAAGTGGTAAATCTTAAGAACGTTATCCTTTATACGTTAATACGTTGTATTACTACCAAATGCACGGTATTGTATAGATGATTTTCAAAATAAAATGGTTAATTAATAACAGAAGGCTTTTCCCTGTATATCCCACTCTGGAATGATTAGTTATATTTAAAAAGCAATAAGCCTTGGTAATCATAATAGAATATTTCCATCCATGTTTCCAAGCTTGACAAACATTCCCTGTTTTAAACTCTATGCGATATGCTAAAAAGAAATATATCGCTCATTTTTTAAGCCATCAAATTGTTTAGTCACTTTGATAGACACTTCTGTTACATCTTTATTCAATTTTCACCTGCAGCTCTTGGACGTGACGTCTGGACCAAGTCCACCACTGGTTGTATGTGTGCTTTCGACAACAGCAGGACAGATTGTGCTTGCTGTCAGCCTGGTGGTAGCCAGTGTCCATCCGGAAACAAGCACCAGTGTGTCCGTGCCGGCCAGATGCAGAACTGCGGCTCAGGTATGTGTACAAAGAAACACATTGTTAAGGATTAATTTTTGTCAATTTGTTTTAAACATTCCAGCCGCACCTTTATTCACAGGAAAGAGATGAAAAAAATGATTGCAAATCAAAAGAATTAAAGAAGTATATGTTTCAGTTTCAGAAATAGTTATATACTATATAGATATAATGTAGATATGTGAAGATATTAATATAAACATTAATACAAATAATATTTACTCAGAAGTGGTAGTAAATACAATTTGTACCAGATTAAAAAAAAGTAAAACAGCTGCGTTCTAAATTTCTAACTGTAATAAGTTATCAAAATTCCAAACGTTCTTTGATCTTACAGTTTAAATAAACTTCCCAGATTTATTTGACAAAAAGTTTCTATTTTCAAAACTAAAATCCTTTTACGTGACCATTTAATGATGTTAACAATAACGTAATTTGCTCTGCAGTCCAGACCTACGCTTCCCAGACCGATGGCTGGACCAGAAAGAAGACAGGCTGTGCCTGCAGCTTTGATCGATCCAGGAAAGACTGCGCTTGCTGCATGCCAGGAGGCTGCCAGTGCGGTAAGCAAATGGTCCTTCATATGTCACGTATCAGAAAAAGAGAGATTTTACTACAGTGTATATATATATCTTCCTCCGGGCAATGAAAGTGATGCAGATATCCCTGTTGAGGACTTTTCTTGTTCTTTTGGAAAAAACGAAATGGAGGACAAAGTTTAGGTCAAATGTACTCAACCGAAACACTTGGTAGAATAAGACAATCCCAATGGCATATTTATCTGTAATACTAAAAGAAGCCATAGGCGCTTTCAGCAGTTATATTCGCATTCTGTTTATGACATTTACATGGTTTTATGTCACCTTGCCACTGTATATATTTTACCATGGGTGACATTATTTAATTTTTAGTTGATCTATTTGCAATATTATAACACGCTATAATGTATGTGTACTGTACATTATTACAGGATCCAAGAACACTAACCAGTGCGTTGAGTGTGGACACCAGGATGCCTGCGGCAAGAAGGAGAACGTATTTGGTACCAACTCCTACTGCGTCCCCAAGTACTGCCCCGTCAAATAAATGGACTCGAGGATCATCCGTCTCTTCGTTGGAATAATGCAATAAAATTCTGTACTTTAGCATATCCATGTGTTTGTACTTGTCTTTAAAGAAGACGTTACAGTGTGTAGGCTAGGGTAGAGCAGCAGGGGAATATGAGCCAGGGTTTACCTCAAATAAAAACATTTCCCACATGTATACAGTAGATTCCAACATGTACACTACATTCCTATCCATGTACCAAAGCTCCTATAAATACTACAGCTCCTTCAGATATTCAAAAGCCAGTAAAAAATAGATATTACAATGACCGCATGCCTACAACTTACTGTTCCTACACATATCACGGGTCTTAGAAATTAAAGTTCACACATTTATTACCGCCCCAAATAATACATTTTTCTACAAATACCACAGTCAAAATCGAGAGTTCCAACATATAAAAATTTTACAATATTTCTTACAAACACCATAGTTCTTTCGAATAGCACAGTTCCTATAAGTTCCACCTGTCCTATATGTAAAATTTTTTTTTACAAATGTCCCGGTTCCTACATATCCCAAACATACGATAAAGAACACAGGACCTACACATCGCCCATTTTTGCAAATCCAAGGGTTCCTGCAAAATGCATAATACCTCAATCTAAAGGTTATCGTTCCCGCAGTGACCACGCCAATATGAGAATGAACGATTTTAATTGTACATAACATTTTGAATATTTTTTGTGTGTTTTTAAATGCGTGGAGGTAACCACCGAAAACAGCCGAACTGCCTTCAGCGTCGGGTTGAGGACTATCGTGCATATAAATAACCCGTGCTGTCAGTGACGGATTTAAGGATGTTTTGTCTGACCTACGTGGACCGTCGACAAACGTAAATAAAATTGACTCGAAATTCCTTGGTACTCATTTTTATGTCAGCATGCAACGATAGTTAATCCCCAAATTGCTCCTGGTAATCCCTTTGCATAATGTTGAAATGACCACAACAACGTGAGCTGTGCAAGGAAGCACGTGAATATGTTTCTGTGTATATTAACAATACCGCGTCATGGATATTGCACCATAAAATAGATCACAAAATATATCAATATATATAATATGTTTCATGAGAATGTCACATATAGTCAACAAGGACATTACCCGGCGGAGAATAAGAGGGAAGCATGGCTCCACCACGCAGGCCTTCCATCAAGATTTCATCAATTAAACTGTTTCCTTTCTTTGAGTGGGTTTCCACTTTAAATACATCATTATAGTCCAGCTGTTAAGAGAAGAATATTGCAAAAAATGAAAGAAGCATGAAACTTGGCATTACAGTTGTCCATACCATACTCAATATTTTCAGATATAGGGCCAAGCGGAATTCACTCTATCTTGGTCAAAATCCAAGATGGCGGCCAAGATAGCCGCCGGATTATAAAATATTAAAATATCCGGTTATATTTGTCCTAGAACGCATTGCAAGTGCACTATTTCTATGTTTTCGGGGTCAAGAATAATTTATAAGGGTTTTAGGTATGTATTATGAATCAATATTTGAATTCTGGTTTTGTGACTTTGAAATTATGCTAAATTTGCCTTTGTCTAGCATATCGAACAGCAAACATTATTTGCTAAGTTCTGCTGAGAAGTAGCATACTTTGTGATTGTTCTAAAATGAAAGTGTTATTTCCTGGGCTAGATTTGTCTGTTTTGTCATGCATTTTCATGTTTGAACTGTAGAACAGTTTCGATTGCAATTTTAATTTCCCTTTATTTGCATGCTGATAAATGTAATTGCTTTGAAGAGGTGATGGCGCAAGAAACTTCTGTGTCAAAATCTAAAATAAAATTAAGAACTTGATATGTCCATAAACATTATTCAATAGGATATTTGAAACCAACATACATGTCTTTTCAAGGACGGTTGTCTTCTACGTGTTCTCCGATTTCTTCCAACCCTATATACTACCGAACGCAACAATTCGAGCCATGGAGAGGGGCTTATTATAGTTGTTATAACTAATTGTACAATCCATATAAAGTACATATATACTAATATAATAAACAATCCATATAAAATAACGTTTAGCTAGCTTATAATGCGTGCGTGGCAGAATAAAGACATATAAAAAGCTCACACCTGTCAGATTCTATATGCCTACTGCGTACGTATTGAAATTTTGCTAAAAGTGATTTTTTTCATTAGCATTTCCAATGTTTAAATTCCTGTAAAATTTGTTTAATACTGCATTTTCAAATGAAAGTGTCATTTGCTGAGCTATGTTTTATTATATTAATTTTTCTGTTTTCTTCTGTTTGATTTCCCTAGAGGCGATGGATGAAAGAAATTTAGCTATTATGTCTGGTATTAAATTTGGTAAATTTTACGATCAACTTCACATTCATGTAAACCTTCGTTAATGAAGTTCGGAAATATCAGAATGTTGTGCTGAAATTTAAAATACATGTACTGGTTACATGTATTTGAACACCATGCTTGTTTCCACGGAAAATCGTTGCCATAAATTATTTAGACTACATGCATGCATGACAGGATACGCATATATGTAGAGGCTCACACGTGTTTGTTGTACAGATTCTTTGCTTCTTTTGCCATAAGGTGATGGCTTTCACACTGTATGCTGGCATGAAGACAGAATCAGCACACATTTAGAGGAGCATAACATGTTGTTGTATGCTACCTTTGTGCTATGGTGATGAATGCATGATATAATCAACATACATGTAGATACCTTTGCAGATTGCTAATATTGTGATGTTATGATGATGCTCGTACAAAATAAACATGTACGAGTAAAATATCACTACGTTTTGCCGTGCTGCCATTTTCGTGATATAAAACTTTTTCGAATTTAACGAGTTAACTTTGCATGATGTGTTGGTGTCAACAAAATACTTTCATTTGCTAACGGTATGGATACTAGTAGATTCATGTAGTTCATACATGTATTATTAGAATATTTACAGCATGTATCAAACTTCAGGGGTCAGTGCTGCCAGTGTTCAAGCCAGCTGATCGTTGAGGTTTCAGCGATGTATGATGAGGGAATGAAAAAGCAAGGCGCAAAATAGAATTTCGAATTCACACCACAAGGTAGAAAAATATAATAAACCCTTAGGTTCCAGACATACATTTTGTCTTCATCACCTAGATTATATCAAAATTCAGTACAAAGTTTGGTTTGAGTTTTCATTGACTTGATAGGTGAATGTAACGGTTCTGTGCTTAAAGCTGCTGTGCTATGGCGTTCAATTGATTTTTTTACTTTCTGTCAGCTTTATGCCAAAATGCAGAATGTTTGGGAAACTTTTATTTCATACCACATGCTTCATCAAGTGATCATACATCAATGAGAATAAACTAATTCTGATTATTATTCCTGAATATTATTACTGATGAACATAATAGTTTATTACATAACATTTTGTAATATTGCCATCAATTTTTTTTCACTTATGCCTGAATATTTTCTTTTAGAATGAAGTAATTTAAGCAGTAACGGTAAATACAAAGGCAATGTCAGCTAATTGGTAAGGATAATCCTACCATATCACCAAAGTAGCGGGTAAATTACAAACTGCACAGGTATCTGCAAGTTTGCTGATTCCACATGCACAATCACCACATTACAAATATAGCATATAAAGGGGTAGGACGTCGCCTAGTGGTTACAGCTTTGGACATCGGAGTTGTAGGTCCCCACTTCGAACCCCGTTCAGTAGGGATGGTTAGAATCAGAAGTCAAGGAGAACCGCTACAACCCACTCCCATAGCAACACCGATTATAAAACATTCGTCGCCATTGGAGAGAGCCGAGCGTTTTTTACCAGTCAGTACACTGAAAGATACACAGTGTTCAAATATTTGAAATAATCATGTGTATTAAATTTCAGCACAGGATTCAACAAATAAGTTTTGCCGTTCCATGTGTATGAAAAAGGCAATTAAGCACAATTATAATACCAAATAAAACCAGATTTCATTCACAGCGTCATTATACTGACTTGAAACCCATATTAATGAATTTCTCGACCACAAAAACATAGAAATAGTGTACTTGCAATACATTCTAGGACAAATAACACCGTATATATTGTTATTTCATAATCCGGTAGCCATCTTGTCCGCCATCTTGGATTTTGACCAAGATATTCAGAATTCCTCTTGGCCTTATATCTGGAAATACTGAGTTTGGCCTTGACTACTATTATTCCAAGTTTCATTCTTCTTTTATCTTTTACACAATTCTTTAATATATGCAGCCTAACCGCTGACCTAATGGGAATATTACCGAACTCTTGTTATAAAAATAAGTACCCGGAGAGGCTTTGAACCTCAAAAATTGAATTTCTTGGCCAAAAAAAACAAAACATAAAAATAGAGTACTTGCAATGCTTCCTAGCGACATTATAACTAGAGTTATTGACATTTTTTAATCCGGCGGCCATCTTGGCCGCCATCTTGGATTTTGGCCAAGATAACTTATTTTCAGCTTGGCCCTATATCTGAAATTCACCATTAAGCTCCAAAGAACAGTTTTGGAAACTTTCATGCTTCTTTCATTATTTGCACAATTCCTCCAAATATGGGGGCTTAACCGCTGGACTATTATAGTCCTAAAACAAGTGGCGCATGAGCCATGACGCTCAGCTGAATTTGACTGGGTGCTCATTTCTTTATTAATGTTATATATTGTCTGTGAGAATAGCCTATGGCTAATGTTACTATGTTGAAAAATGGACGGAAAATATAAATTTTAGGATTCAAAGGAGACTTGCCAAGAACCCCTTGGATTTCACAATAGAAGGTTCCAAGTAAAATGGATACAATTTGTACCCCATCTGACTGCCTGGGTGCTCAAATAATGTTTCTCGTCCATAACTCGCGATATATAGGTCAACATGACCCAATTTTATTTTCCAAGGAGATTTGCCACCTCCCTGAATATTACATTAGAGTCAAGGGCTAATGGATACAATTTGTGCCCAGTCTGATTGCTAAAAATATTCTTTGGCCAGTAGCTTGCAGAATATAGGTCACTATGACCCTTATGTCTAGTTTCCAAAGAGATTTGTCTATAACCTCCCTAGAAGATTCAAGGCCTAATGCATACAATTTGTTTCCATCTGACATTCAGGGTGCTCATATGACAACTTTTTCTCTGTAGGTTGCAGGATATAGGTCTCTGTGACCTCATTTCATGTTTCAAAGGACATTTGACTGGGACATCCCTGAATGTTATGTTAGAATATTCTAGGCCTCATGGATAGGCCCTACAATTTGTGCTCATCTGTCTGGATTCTAAAAATCATGTTTTCGGCCTAAGATGCAAAATATAGGTCACCATGACCTAATTTCAGGTTTCAAAAGAGAAACTCAAACTTCAAACAGATCCTCCCCGGATATTGTGTTAGAAGATTCTGGGCTAAACAGGCATGACCTGTGCTTATCTGAAATTCAGGGTACTCATATGACATCATTTTCATATAGGTTGCATAATATAGGTCACATCTGACTGTCTGGGTGCTCAAAATCATGTTTTCGGTCCATAGGTAGCAAAATATAGGTCATAGTGATCTAATTTCATGTTTCCAAGGACGTTTGCCTATGACCTACCTGAATTTTATGTAAGAAGATTCAAGGCCTAATGGATATAATTTAATTGTGCCACATCTGACTGACTGGGTGCTCAAAACCATTTTCATCCCATAAGTCACAGAACATAGGTCACCATGACCTAATTTCAGGTTTCCAAGGACATTTGCTTAGGACCTCCCTAAATTCTATGTTAGAAGAATCTAGACCTAATGGATACAATTTGTGTGTCCGGTCGGACTGTCTGGTTGCTTATATGACATATTTTCCTATAGGTCGCAAAATATAGGTCACATTGACCAATTTAAGGTTTCCCAGGACATTTGCGCAAGACGTCTCAGAATATTTCATTAGAAGTTTCTAGGTCTAACGGTTACGATTTGTGCCCATTTGACATTCAGGGTGCTTAATATCCTGTTTTCCGCCCGTAGTTCACAAAATATATGGTCGCCATGACCTAATATTAGATTTCCAAGGAGATCTGCCTAGAACCTCCTAGTATAATGTGTTAGAAGACTCTAAGCCTAACAGATACGATATGTCCCCATCTGACATTCAGGGTGTTTATATGACACCTTTTCCCTATAGGTCGCAGATTATAGGTCACAGTGACCTAATTTAATGTTAACAAGCATAGGACCTCTCTAAATATCACGTTAGAGCATTCTGGGCCAAATGGATACAATGAATGCCCCTTCTGACTGTCTGGGTGCTCAAAATCATGTTTTCTGCCCGTAGAACACAAAATATAGGTCATCATGACATAATTTTAAGGTTTCCATGGAGATTTGTCTAGGACCTCCCTGGATGTGCAGTTAGAAGTTTTCTAGGTCTAACGGTCACGCTTTGTGCCCTGTAAACGGATGGACGGACTGACGGCCGGACAACCGGACGGGCAGACGCCAGACAAAGGGTGATCGCTATAGCTCAGAAGACTATCAGTCAGCTGGGCTAAGAACACATCTTCCTTACTTTGAGTTTTTTCCAAGTTGAATACAATATTCTTTCTCTACAAGACCTTATTAAGGTCCAAAGGTCCGGAAAGGGATTTCTGGAAACACAAATTGGTCTTGAACCCTTAAAAAAGGTTGCCCCTGGACCACCCTAAGCTCCACTTCTGCCGCTAAAGGGCTATGCATATTCCAGCTGTTTTTTTTTTCCTTTAGGAACAGCTTCCTTGCCTTAAAACATACATTTAATCTATCTTTCATATTTTCCTTACACCAATCTATCTTTGATACGTCTGACAATAATAATATATTTAAGCAGTCAACGATTTTTTTAAAGATAACCAACAGTCGTACCCGGCTGCAATCGATTGCAATTTAAAGGTATTTTGGGTATATATATATTAATAAACACTGAGAGATATGTATATCACAACTCGGAGGTTGAATCACAGGTCGGCTCCGCGAGTCACACCCATGCATATTGTAGGTTGTGGAATCTTTCAGACCGCTCCTAAATTTGTCAATTTATCATAACATTAGTGATTGACGATGACTCAACTTCGGCCGTGACAAACAAATTTCCCTATCCTTTAACCATAAATATATACATACTTTGGCGAGTCCGATTACCTCCAATTTTTTTAACTATTCCTTCGGTTTGACCACCACCCCACCACCCCCAACCAACAAAAAAAAAAAATAATCAGAAACACTATATAACTATTTCAGGGAAGTTACTAACAGACACCCCAACTAACCAACGACAGCAAGAACATCATACCTCTTAGAGAAGTTTTAGGTAAATATTTCTTTTTGTTAGGTGATCTCCCCTGCTGAGCAAATGGACTTCTAAGCCAGTTAACAATGAACTGACTCTGTTTAGGGGCATCCGCTGGCGGTTGGCTTTTCTTCTAGTTTTTGTTGCCTCTGAGCTGCTGTGGTAGCCTAATGGCGAACTATTATGTATTATGAAAGTGCTGATTACATTATGAAGATTACTATAATTGACGCACCAAGTACCAACCAACCAACCAACACACACACAAAACACGCACAGATACAGCAGGTTCAATAAAATTCAAAATAATAAGTTACACAGGTAGCCTCAGGGAATTCATGCAGCGCAAACTATGAGCGAACAGGAAAACCGGTACGCTAGAATCACAGGTCAGTTTCGGTTCTGTTGCATAAGTATTTATAGAAATAAAGTAATGATAATATTCCCATGATTTTCATTTGCACAAAACAGTAGGCCACGTATACGAAAACCATTCCATAAGGGAGAGTCTCTCTATAGGAGACACTGAAAGCGCCCCTTAAGAAGAAGACTCGGAACTTTAATGAGCAGTTCTTTGCTGCCGTACTTTGCAACAGTGTTAACTGCAAACTAATGCAGATATTTAAATCCAAATAAGAATAAACATCTGTATGTTAAATATAAAACAATACAATATGCACATACTGCGTGATGAGAAAACGTTTCACATTTATCGGGATGCGAGGAAAACTATATAAAAAGCGAAAAACTGATCAACCACAAAACGTGAATTTGTACATTGCCCATGATTTGTGAATTGATATAACGGTCCATATTCCGTTTAGGCTGACTGAAGATATGGCCACAGTAGGCCACATATACGAAAACCATTCCATAAGGGAGAGTCTCTCTATAAGAGACACTGAAAGCGCCCCTTAAGAGGAAGACTCGGAACTTTAATGGGCAGTTCTCTGCTGCCGTACTTGGCAACAGTGTTAACTGCAAATTAATGCGGATATTTAAATCCAAATAAGAATAAACATCTGTATGTTAAATATAAAACAATTCAACATGCACATACTGCGTGATGAGAAAACGTTTCATATTTATCGGGATGCGAGGAAAACTATATAAAAAGCGAAAAACTGATAAACCACAAAACGTGAATTTGTACATTGCCCATGATTTGTGAATTTATATAACGGTCCATATTCCGTTTAGGCTGACTGAAGACATGTAAATTATTTGGAAATGATTGCCTTGACACCATACCAGATAACAGCTGCACGAGGTGCTGGTAAGAACTCCACTTGTAGCGATCGGATATATACATACGGTCCCGCGCACTCTCTATGCATCTAACATTACGCAGTCATTCCAATGAATCACTCATAGTGGTTTCACGCACGAAGATCACACATCATGCAAGAAATTTATAAATTAAATCGTTTTCCATGCTTTGGACATTAAATGCTTTCTCCATTTAATTAATCACAAAAGATAAAAGCAATTTTCAGTACAGCGTACAGATTTCATCATGTTTTGAATTTATGGGAGACAGAGCTAATATAAAGTACATCGACTATTTATTTCATCGGTATATTCTTTTTTTTTCTGATGTAATTGTACGCCAGTAAATATAATATTTAACTAGAACAACTACCCGCCCCCGTAATACACAAATAAAGGGTGTCTTTCTGGTCCCATGTTCAACCTTTCCACAAAGTTTCGTTGAGATTTGTTTATTCGTTTTTTGCATAACCCTGCTGACTAAAAACAAAGCAACAAAGATGACACTAGTTTTTATTATATCATAACCTCATTGTCATAGTTAAACATTGAAAAGAGGAAGTGCTACCTAACACTATAAACAATCTGAAATGGTGGGTTAAAACTTACCTTCTGAGAAAATATATGCATTTATCATTATTACCAAAGAAAAAATGCGAATAATGGATTTTGGGGTATTAGGAGTTTGTGGAATCCCTCTTTGTTATATGAGCTACTCCTAAAATATCATCTTGTTATATGCAACTTAATACATGTAGTTACTTAATTCGAATTAAGGGACAAGAAATTAAGTGCCTTTAGCGATCAATTGTTCAAATTAAAAATAATTTGAATGAGCTTAGGTGTGCACACGAATCAGCGAGGAGAATTTCCACTCACGATAATCCTTATACCGTCATGATTGACATGGTGTGTCTAAATTGCACACACACGTATCTAGACGCAAAAATGTAAGATATCAATAAACTATATCATGACTTAATTAAGCTCACTGTCTATTTCGGTCATGCAGAACAAAACGTAAATGAACCCATGGTTTACACTACCTACCCCTGCAACACAACATACTTGGACTATTTAAGAAAAAATATTGGGTTGTTCAGTCCTGGATACATATTAAATTTTATAATATTCACGCTTTATTAATCAGTCATGGAGGGTAAAACCTGAGAAACTCTATACTAACGCTTTGAAGCGGACCGAACAGGTTTCATTAAAATGTTGATCAATATGATCAAACGCTTTAGTTCTGTCGATAAATCGACGTTAAATTAATTAAATAAACCGGTGTTTCATGCAGTCTCACGGTTTGTTAGTTTTGTCTGGTGGTCGTATGATATCTTCGCCAGATGGTGTATCCTGAGTTACCCTATATATACCTCTCGAGCACTAGGTTCTTCACTCCATCTCGGGAACCAAGGGAAACCTGGTCCAGAGGGAAGACAACGAAAGGTTGGTTAATAAGTAGGCTTTATCATTGATATAAACATTTCATCAGCTTTATCTGAATTTTACATTTCTATATTTTATGCATCCCGTGTTAAAGCTATTTTATGCGGTTAGATATTTAGGATTTTTATCAGATGAACATTATAATTTTAAAGTCTCTAAATTGGATAAAGGTAGAATTTGTATATCAAGCTTTAGAAAATATTTAAAAGGCTGGACCTTCAATGTTGTCAACTTTAGATGCAAAGACCACGTTTTGTTATAACATTGCGATGGATACTACGGTTGTCCTGGTGAAAAGTTAACTAACGAAATTAACGAAATTCACAATGATTTATTCATTCATATTAAATTTGTTTCTCTACCTCATGGGAATACAGTATAAGTAAAAAAGATACATACACTTAACGGAGTCCTGTATGTTTAAGCGCATACTTTGATTTGCTGTAGTCCAATCGTATAACTTATCACTTGTATCACTTGTGAGATATTCCAGGAAAAAAAATGCAACATCCAAGCAATTAAACATGAACAAACTCAGCAAACATGCACATTCCAGTATGACAATCGATACAATAAAGATAAATATATAACACTTTTTTTGGTATATAAAGACTTGTCTCAAAGTAAATATGTCTATTGTAATTTTATTGTGTTTTTAGTCTTAATAGTTGCACATTACAATGAAGTTGGTGTATACCTTCGCCCTTGTGGCGTGTGTGGCATGGCTAGGCCAGGTGGATGCCAGAGGTAGAGGTTACCCATGGTGGCTTCTCCGTACCACAGTGGCCCCAAGTACTGCAAATAGGTAAACACGCACACATACAACTATGCAACGTGATCTTCCGTATATGACCCACACCGATTTCACGACCGCCCTAAACATATTTTAACTCCAGGAGGATGTATATCACAAGAATCCCTTTAAGGTGATCATTTTGCACTCCTTGTCAAAGTGGTAACTGTTTTTGTCATCAACGTCTAAGGTGAACCGACGGCAAAACATCGTCTGAACCATATATTTTGTAATAATCGAATAGAGGAGCGCACTAAGAGAAGGTAACATGGATTCATACTTGATAAAGTCATTTCCTATGACTTAAGTAGACATATTGTAAACAGATTAATAGTTTTGAAGTTGTGATATATATTTGAAATTACATATATTTCTAAAGATTTGTCTTTTATTGTTCCAGAGGCTCCGTTTCTAAAACAACCGTGTCTAAAACAACAAACGGCAATGGCGGCACTATTACAACCCACACAACAACTACAACCACTTCACATTCTGGATCAAGCTCAGGCCGTATGGTTGGTTCCGGTGGTTCAAGTGGCAAAACCACTAAAAAGAGAACAACCACCTCCAATGGGAATGGTGGTAAAACCACCTACACCACTTGGTCCAGCTCAACAAACAACGGTGGAAGAAGTTCCAGTTCTAGCTCTTCCAACAAAATGTCACTTAAGAGCGGTGGTAGACCAAGTTATTCATGGACCTCTACAGGGGGATCTGGGGGCAGAAAAACAACGACCTCCACCAACACCATCAACTCAAAACATGTTGGGGGTTCATCCGGCTCCTCCAGTAAGACGACAAAGATCAGCTCTTATGGTAAGTCCGCTAAGGGGTCCAGCAACAGTGGCGAATCAAAGACAACAACTACCACCACCTCCTCTACTAACAAAGGAAGAGGGACCTACCCTAGTGGATCTAAGACAACCACTTTCATCACATCAAGTGGAAGCAGATACCCAATCCGTGTAGGTGGAACCACTAATATCCGAGGAAAGGGACAAATCGGTGGTTCAGTCTCAGGATCAAAGACAAAGAAAATTAAAACCACATCATCCTCAGGTATAAAGAAACCAAAGATTGTCAAAGGATCCAGCTCCAAGACCACAAAAACCGTGACTTTATCAACCAACGGCAACAAGACGAAGAAAAGTTCTGGAAGTAAGAAAACATCAACCAACGGCAAGAAGACGAAGAAAATTTCTGGAAGTAAGGAAACAACAAGCAAGACCACATCAACTAGCGGAAAGAAAACCGTTAGTGGAGGAACTACTTTCATCAACGGAAAGAGGCCACTGATTGTAAAGAGACCAGTCTTTGGCTCTGGATCCAAAACTTCAACAACAAAAATCACAACCACAGGAGTAAAGAAACCTGCCAACGGCAAAGGATCAGGCTCCAAGACCACAAAAACCGTGACCGCATCTGCCAGCGGAAAGAAACCAGTAATTGTAAAGAGACCTGTTCCCGTCACAGGGTCTGGCTCCAAGACCACAACAACCGTGACCTCATCTACCAACGGCAAGAGACCAATCTTCGTAACAAGACCAAACCCCGTGAAAGTTTCTGGAAGTAAGACAACAACAAGCAAGACCACATCAACTAGCGGAAAGAAAACCGTTAGTGGAGGAACTACTTTCATCAACGGAAAGAGGCCACTGATTGTAAAGAGACCAGTCTTTGGCTCTGGATCCAAAACTTCAACAACAAAAATCACAACCACAGGAGTAAAGAAACCTGCCAACGGCAAAGGATCAGGCTCCAAGACCACAAAAACCGTGACCGCATCTACCAGCGGAAAGAAACCTGTATTTGTAAAGAGACCTGTTCCCGTTACAGGGTCTGGCTCCAAGACAACAACAACCGTGACCTCATCAACCAGTGGAAAGAAACCCGTATTTGTAAAGAGACCTGTTCCCGTTACAGGATCTGGCTCCAAGACCACAACAACAGTGACCACATCTACCAGCGGAAAGAGACCGATTCCCGTAAACGTTTCTAAAGGCAAAACAACAACAACTACCACCACATCTACCAGCGGGAAGAGTCCCGTTTCTGGAGAAAGTACATTCGACAATGGAAAGAGGCCAATCCTTGTAAATCTTCCAAAGCCCGTGTTTGTGTCAGGAGGCAAAACAAGAACGGCAACAACATCTACAACTGTGAAGAAACCAGCCATCTCCGGAGGGTCCACCACTGGTGCTTCTGGTGGTAGCGCACGTATTACCAAGATCTACAGAAAGCCCGACTGTGGGTCCAAGCCTCTTGGGATGGAGTCTGGTGAGAATTTTTTTAAATATACATAATTCCTAAGTCTTCCATGATACCATTTATGTTTTTTCTAACCAGAGACAGAGAGTTGTGTTGATGTGATGTGTCAAACGAGGTGTCATACAAGAGGAACCTGTAACTTTGTAATATTATAAGTAAAGGGTTGCAGTTTTAATAGCTTAAGCATTTATCTTTTCTTGTGTCATTTATAATTCTAAATTTACAGTTGACAGTACATATTAATGACAGTACCTTATAGATTATAAAAGAAACCCCAGCGACTTAAAGTTAAGCAACGGCTGAAGGAATACATATAACATTATTTTGAAGGGTTGGAGTTGACGTTCTTATAGCTACATCAAATATGTTCACTTGAGCTTTAAATCTTGTTAGACACAATAATGAGAGTACAACACTTCCTCGATCTTTAATCTGTCGCATCAGTCGTTCACAACCGAAAGGGAAATTTGCTGAACAATCCAAGGTCTAGTATCAATTAAAATATGTCATAGAATGATTTAAGGATAGACATCGTGATCATTTCAATCTTAAATCCAATAACAATATAAGTCTTCAAAAAAGCTCAAACGGTCTGCTCTGATCAAACTAATGAATTGCAGGGCGTATGTCTTTATTTAAGGTAAAACAACCCGTATTCTAAAAAAAAAATCCAAATAAGGCTAAATAACTCTCCTTCAGTAACAAAATAGTAAGCGTGTATATTATTGTAATGTAATTGTTATTGTTTGGCGGTTAATGTAAAAACTGTGATTTTGCAGGAGTGATCACTGGACGTCACATCATGTCTTCTTCATCCATGACTGGTTTTGGTCCTGAGATGTCTCGTCCAAGCAGTGGACGCTCCTGGAGACCCAGACCTGAAGACAAATCACCATACCTCCAGGTAATTTAACTTTGAACAATAGAATACAACTATATTCAGGGCTTCTAAAACCGGGCATATATTTTTTCTGGTGTCATCTATTTCAATCCGTTCATCTATTTTGGGAATACACTAAAAATGGTCGATGCTCGTGTCCGGGGGGGGGGGGGTGCATTCTAACTTGTTATAGTTATCAAAAAATTTCTATGAATGTTATTACTCAAATGTTAGTTTACTTAATTACCCTAAATTTTAACCAAAAACTGCTCTAAACGTTTTATTCGCCCTTAATATATATAGGCTTTTACAATTATTTACAATATTTTCCTAATTTATAATCCACACGCAGGGATGGATCCAGGATTTTTTAAAGGGGGGTCAAACCGAGGAACGCTTAAAGAAAACCTAAAAGAAGGTCCTCTTGTCCGGAAAGGAAGGGGTCCAGGTCGCAAAAATTGGTTTGAAGCCCTGGAAAAAGGTTTTTCCAGTGCAAAAAGAAGGGGTCCCCCCCCGAATCCGCCTCTGACATGTCATGCGTCTCTCACGGATGGGGATACTTGTAGTTGTTAGTCTTGAATTACACTGGTTTAAAAAGAAGTGTATTCATCAGAAAAAAAGGTTTTGTTTGTTCTTTTTGTGTGAACAAATTACGACTTTATTATTGTTTTATCATAGGTTGATCTTTCCCGCGGTCTCAAGCTGAAGGGCTTCGGTGTCCTCGGTGACCCCAACAACAAGGACTTCGTCACAGCTTACCAGGTGCACGTGAGTCAGAACGGCAAGACCTTCAGTCCCATCATGGATGAGAGTGGCGAGAAAGCCATGGTGAGTGGCGTTGTTGTTTTACTGGAGCACCAGACAAACCTGGTAATATTTCCCTGTTTTTGACATCAGATATACCGCCGTAGAGGAACTGTGTAACATGCATTGTCGCTGCTCAATGTGGTCTGAACTATTCCTATTTTCCAAGACTAATATTGCTTGCGCAGTCTATGGACACTACATACATACATACATACATACATATATATATATATATATATATATATATATATATATATATATATATATACTCGTTTGGGCATTTTAGCTGTTTTTTCGTCATATTTAAACTATTATTTCCTTTTGTTAGTCGGCATTGTTTTACCTGTCGTGGTGACCTAGTCTCCCGAGTATATGGAGGATGTCACTAGGGAAAGAGTGCTATGCCTCGGATAACTAAATGAAATCTCTCTTGAGCTTGTATATTTTCACTGACTATTTATTATATTCGGGTTTTCCATGGTGAATTTTAAACGTCCTTTAAGCAATCTGATAGCAATTAAACCTGTATGTGGAATTATAATGTATTAAGACTGGCTTTGCCCTATTCCTTCCAGACTTTTGACGGTAACAAAATGGGAACATCCTGGGCCAAGAGCTACCTCCCAAGCGGTCCAGTCAAGGCAAGATACGTGCGTTTTGTGCCAAAGAAATGGCAGGGATCCGTCGCCATGAGGGTTGAGATGTACGGAAAGAGAGGTAATGTCACTAGCCTGTTCACCGCCAGAAGATACGTCAGGGTTTTATAGGTCGTGCCATAAAGTAGAACAATGTTCAAGGCGAGAGGCCACTTTTAATCCGAATATCATTCCAATGTCCGCCGCAAGAAGTCACTATCAATATCACGCCGCCACCACCTCCCCAGTAGAGTTGTTTTACTTACCAATTTTTCTCAGTACCCTGCGCTGCGAAGCTCTATTCTATCATTCGATTTACGTGCTTATGCATTTTAACAAAAAAAAATTAAGAAAATATATGTACAAATTTGCGAAATTAAATGTTTTATGCTCGTAATCCAAATGTATAAAGAGGCTTCTTGCAGGCACGTAGTTAATGCATTTACCGGCTTAATCCCTTTCTAAGTTTTAAGTTAACCAAATTTCTATGAAATGTGGAATTCCCTTCACCTGGCAACTTTGCCTTTTGACAGCATTGAAACATGACAAAAAATGTTGAACCAGAAATAATCTATACCATAATGCCCTTCGCCTGTCAATTTCGAAAAGAAAAATTATCATAACTGAGTTCTCTTTTGTTTCAGATGGAGAAGACAAGGACGTGATGGAAGGTATTTTTACTTAAATATTTATTCTCCTTAATAAGTTACAGTTAGTCAGACATCTTTGTTCAGATTTGTGACACATTTAACTTTGTTTCAAGTGCTTTAGTGGCTGACAGTAGGTATAATATTTGAAATATGACATGTGTTCAGGTATAAAAAAAATTCAACCCTTGCACTAAGCACACCTGTCTTTTTAAATTTAAAGACTGTCATATTGCTACTTAAGCAAAAGGATAAGTCTCTATTTCTAAAATGCATAAAGCTAACTCATCTTAGTGAGTGTTCCTTTTCACGCCCACGAGGGCGCCAGTTGACGTGTTCCAATGATCATTGTGTACCACCACTACATGGTCATATCACTGTTTACTCCTCAGCTCTTGGACGTGACGTCTGGACCAAGTCCACCACTGGCTGTATGTGTGCTTTCGACAACAGCAGGACCGACTGCGCTTGCTGTCAGCCTGGTGGCAGTCAGTGTGGCCCCGCTAACAAGCACCAGTGTGTCCGTGACGGAAAAGAAGAGATGTGTGGAGCTCGTAAGTATATAGACATAGACCGCATGACAAAATCTATGAATCTAACCTCATGATCTACATATGTATTTTTTATTTTTTAAACTGACTTTTAAATCGCTTTTTCTACCACACTGTAAAATCCACCTTATAGGTCGTGTTGCCTTGGTTTTTCCGTGGTGAAACATCACCCGTGCCCCATTTCTTTATCAGCCACAGGCTGGTCTGTTTTTTCCCTGATAAACTTGTATATCTTTTTTTAATTACAGCTCAGACCACCGCTACTCAGGTCGATGGCTGGACCAAGACCAAGGCTGGCTGTCGCTGCAGTTACGCCAAGTCCAAGAAGGACTGCGCCTGCTGCATGCCTGGTGGATGCCAGTGTGGTACGTAAAACCTATGACAGATGGCGCTACTATACAGTGACGGAATCATTATCATACGCGTGATAAGGCCTATTACTAAGTATTTGTATTTGTGCCTCGGATAAAGTGATGAATTCTCAGCAAATCAAAGTACATGGTTATCGATATTAATAAAATATGTCAAGTTTTATAATTTTTTTTTTTCGAATAAAATATTAAATTTTAACAATGCATAAAGCATGGTGTAGTTTTTATTATAATATTTCTTTTCCTCTGTTTCAGGTAAGAAGAATAAGAACCAGTGTGTCCAGTGTGGCCACCAGGGGACCTGCGGCAAGAAGGAGTCCATCTTCGGCAGGAACTCCTACTGCGTACCCAAGTTCTGCCCAGTGAATTAAAAGCGAATATATTTCTTCAATAAAAGAACAGAAGATAAAACTGGCGATTATGTTGTTTACCTGTTTGTGTTTGTTTGGGTGTGTTTGATTTATTATATATATATTTTTTTCGTTGAGATGCCACCCCAGGTTTAACCACACTGTCACAGTGGAAGGGGACCATGCATGGCCATGGTGTTCCATTCTCCAGAGGGCACAAATACAAATGCCTAGAAAAATTATACATAATGACATAATTACTGGTACCAGACTGGCGCTTTCTTATAAGAGTTATCTTATATTGCCCTATTTTCTTTTATCTTGAGTTGATGACTGCGACATGAGACTGGTATTTGATCCGGTAGGAAACGCCCGAGCAACTCGCAACCATTAGATTTCCCTCCCATCACAACCACGTACATCTGCAGCCTTGGTTATGGAAAAACGGTTTTCAAAATAAATAAAATAAATTGAATTCTGCTATTATAATAGCCGGTTGGGTCAGATGATGTTGTAGATTTCATCATTTACATTTTTCATCATAGACATCATTTACCATCAACACTTACGTCAGCGTTGTAAAAATAATTGAAAGTAATGGGTATCAAAAGTTACAAAAGGGATATAGCTAGATGAGGTACAGGATATTATGGCCTAATTGTCAATGACGGTCTTTTTTCTATAACAGACATAACATTTAGGACATGGAGAAACCGCGAGATACATTTTAGTAGAGCAAACCGAGAATACATTTGCCTGAAAGGTTTACCAGTATAGAAAAGTGGATTATCCCAAAAAGTATGGTCAGTCAGTCAAAAGTTTTCGTCCTCTTATGGGATCAGACGGCTCCGCCTGAGGCATCCGATTCTGCGAATCCATTTAGAAGGCATCGCCCTCTAGTGGGGATACTCAACATTAGTGGAACATGGGGAGAAAAAAAATCCTTTGAATGGTTCTCATGAGGGGGGAATCCGGAAATAAATCCTAATCTTTTTTATACCTGCCTGGTCGATAGTAAGCCTACATAGCCTGTCTCTGAAATGTTACGATATCTATAGGCCAATAGGCCAATGTATTATGGTTCTTTAGCTCCTCGGAGTAACGCGGTGTCCAGTGTATTCGCAGAGCGTCTTTTTTTAAAGCCCAATGGCGGAGGCATGTATCCATTGAGATGAACATTTCTTGTTTAAAATTTCGTTTGCCATTACACAGGCGACATCTACTGGTCACCTCTGATACTTAATGGTCGCTGTCATGTCAAGTTTATACACACGAAAAAATGTTCAATATATTTATCCATATCTCAAATTCATAAAGGAAAACCCTACCTTATCCGCGCGTCAACTGTTATTACTGGAAGACTCCTGGTCTGAAGCATCCTTTGTAGCCCTGTGTGTCTGTTTCCACTTGAAACTTGGCGGGTCGTGTCTGCTGACCAGAAGCCAGCAGACGATCAGTAACGCCAGCGCACTGCGCATGCTCTTCAAAAAACTTATTGGAACACCAAGGCCGATCGTTGCCGATAAAGCGATTTGGTCGAGGTGTTCCGAGTAGAAAAACCGTAGGTTTATTATGTTGAAGTACTGTTCATATAATAAAAGTGGGATGAAAAATCTTAAAATCAAATTCCTTAATTAAAAGTAATGTCTCCATGTCCCATACAAATGCTTAAATTTAGTATATATTTACAAAAAAAAAAGATAATTACGAGCCGATGTAGTTGCGTAGGCTACTGAATAGGCTTACAATGATAAGGGGGTTAGGTGTATATACATGCATAGGTCTGTACATGTATATTATATATGATCCTCTGTGCAATGCAAATTTCCTTGAATATGTTATCAATTCTATTAAAAAACTTGTATTTCGATTGAACAATGGGCTATCTAAATAAGGCAAAATATATAGGCACCTTTTATGGAACGTGTATAATGAAATATTATTAAATTAAATCAGTATATATTTTTACAAAATCGGATTCAGATTATCAATCGGAATCCGAATATAAATTAAAATATAACAGAAAAACCCGAAAGTATAGGTTCACAAAAAAATGGTACAGGCCTAAGAGTAAAATACATCAGATAGCTTAAAATATCAATGCAACTTCATTCTTTTTATTGTTCAGATATAAAAAGAAACACATTTATCAATATTGGTAGGAACAGGCCTATATTTGTGTATATAGGCCTACACAATGTTTTCCGGGCCTTATGATATTAAATACATGTACACCCAAACAAGTTAAACATACAGTATATTGCAAATGAAAGAGGGCTTCTTGTTACCCCACTATTATAGGCCTATACTATTCTTTTGACAATACCTAATAACATTTAAAACTATAAATGTCTTATCCAACGGTCAACGGTTGGAGCCTACCCTATATATTATTGACAAACATACATATATAATTATATATATTATTATTGTATCCGCAAAAACAGAGTTTTGCGGATAATATGTTTTCAGCTGCACGCCGCCGCCGCCGCCGCGTAGGTGTCCAGAGAACTCCTCCGTAACCGCTGGGCGGAATTTTCCGAAACCCGGGATTATGTTCGGGTCACATGTGAACTGCTGCGCCCCGATTTTGTTTTGACCTCTGACCTTTCCTTTGCGCTCTGCGTCCGTTTGTGCGTCTGTTTCCACACATAAACCCACATATCTCGGGAACCGTTTGACCGATCAGGAAAATTTTTTTGCACAAATGTAGCCCTTGGAGAGTCTAATAACATACACCGAAAATGGTGGCGCCACCTGCAACCATGTTTGCACGGTGTCCATCTGTTCGTCTGCCTTGGGTTAAAATCACTCATATCTCTGCAGTGACTTGACTAATTCACCTGAAATTGGGCATGCGTAAACATCCTGGATAGCTTTTCTAATTTTATGACAGGTGGCGCCACCTACATTCACGTTTACGCTGCAGACATCCAAGCTCATATCTCGGGAACCGTTTGACCGATCAGGAAAATTCTTTTGCACAAATGTAGCCCTTGGAGAGCTTTATAACATACACCAAACATGGTGGCGCCACCTGCAACCATGTTTGCACAGTGTCCATCTGTTCGTCTGCCTTGGGTTAAAATCACTCATATCTCTGCAGTGACTTGACTAATTCACCTGAAATTGGGCATGCGTATAAATCCTGGATAGCTTTTCTGATTTTATTACAGGTGGCGCCACCTACATTCACGTTTACGCTGCAGACATCCAAGCTCATATCTCGGGAACCGTTTGACCGATCAGGAAAATTCTTTTGCACAAATGTAGCCCTTGGAGAGCTTTATAACATACATCAAAAATGGTGGCGCTACCTGCAACCATGTTTGCACAGTGTCCATCTGTTTGTCTGCCTTGGGTTAAAATCACTCATATCTCTGCAGTGACTTGACTAATTCACCTGAAATTTGGCATGCGTATACATCCTGGATAGCTTTTCTGATTTTATGACAGGTGGCGCCACCTACATTCACGTTTACGCTGCAGACATCCAAGCTCATATCTCAGGAACCGTTTGACCGATCAGGAAAATTTTTTTGCACAAATGTAGCCTTTGGAGAGCTTTATAACATACACCGAAAATGGTGGCACCACCTGCAACCATGTTTGCACAGTGTCCATCTGTTCGTCTGCCTTGGGTTAAAATCACTCATATCTCTGCAGTGGTTTGACTAATTCACCTGAAATTCGGCATGCTTATACATCCTGGATAGCTTTTCTGATTTTATGACAGGTGGCGCCACCTACAATCAAGTTTACGCTGCAGACATCCAAGCTCATATCTAGGGAACCGTTTGACCGATTGGGCCAAAATTTTGCATGTGTATAAATCTCACATAGCTCTTTATCATATGCAAAACTGGTGGCGCCACCTGCAGCCATGTTTGCACAGCTCCCATCTGTTTGTCTGCCATGGGATAAAATCACTCATATCTCGGCAGTGGTTTGACATATCTGCCTAAAATTTTGCAAGTTTATACATCCCCAACAGCTCTCTTGATTTTATGACAGGTAGCGCCACCTGCATTCTAGTTTATGCAGCAGATATCCAAGCTCATATCTTGGGAACCGTTTGACCGATTGGGCCAAAGTTTTGCATGTGTATAGAGCTTTCTGGATTTTTTCGTAGGTAGCGCAACCTACATACACAATTTGGCTGCAGACATCCATGCTAATATGCAACACTTCACCCGTTCCACTCTGATTTAGGCGGATACAAGTAGTCGCTTGTCGACTACCCGTATTCTAGTTATTATTATTATTATTATTATTATTAAAAGGCCTTATTTTACAAATATTTCCGGACAAGTTAAAGAGTGTATACAATTGAAATGATAAGGGGTTATGAAAATCCCGGAAACCCTTGGTTCGCCATTTGACAAGCTATATAAAGACAACTTTTAAGTCGCGTCAGATGTACACAAACATCTGTATATGTACCTAAATCAGGATAATTCTAAAATTATTTTAAGCTATTACAATATAAAGCCCGAGTTATTTATTCCTCTTTTAATCCTGTATGGCATGTGCTTACAATGTATATATGTATATGTCAAGGCCCAGATCGCGATCTGGACGGATCTTAGATCTGTCCAGCCCAAATTGCGATCGCAGTTCAGGCCGGCCCAAACTGCGATCGTAATCCAGGCTGGCCAGATCTTAGATCCGTCCATCCTAGATTGCGATCGCAGTTTAGTCCAGCCCAGACTGCGATCCTGTCTTTCTTGCTTCAGGATTGCGATCTGGTCTGGACAGATCTAAGATCAGTCCAGCCGAGATAGCGATCCTGAACTTGACCAGCCCATATTGCGATCCATGCTTTTAAGATCACAGGAGTGAAACATTGGTTGTTTTACCAACTCATTTGGTATTGCATTGTACCATTTTCCCATAATAAATACAATTATATTACAGAAAAGCAATTTTCACTCCTTCATATCACAGGAGTGAAACATGGGATGTTTCACCAACTCATTTAGTATTGCATGGTTGTTGAAAAAAGGTAACAAGGAACCCACGGGTTTTATATGCTCACAAAATATGATTTGGAAGAGGAGGTAGGCAAGTGCAGGTTTTGTGTGGTAATATTATCTGCATTATAATCTGATGGTGTTTAACTCAAGTTATGTAAGATTATGATAATATCCTTGGAGAAAGAGAAGAGGATTGATGTCATTTATTTTATATACAGCTGGAAATGGTGTGCTGTTTTCACATAGGTTTGGACTTGGCCATATAACTTTATCTACATTGCAGTAGAATTATTTGAAAAAAAAACCTGTCCATTATCAGTCACGGTAATTCTGATTTTTACAAATGAGAACTTTTATTGAATAATTACTGGTTATTCCTACCCAAGAATAAAACTTAAATAATATAACTATTTATTATAAATTAATAATAAATATTGTGTCAAATATAATTTAAATTAATAACAATAACAGCATCATATGAAAAGATCTTTTAACAATATAATTGAAATAAATGATTATTAAAATAATATTATAGAATATTTTCATGAATACATTTATGATTACATTTTGAAAGTATTTGCATTTGTATTCAAATACTTTCATTTATACCTGTATTCCTATTTTTATGCATGAAATTATGGAGTACATATTTCATGTTCGCATTCAAATATATTTGCAAAATATTCTTATCATGTCTGGTATTTATTCAGTTTCAGCAAAACAAAGTTCTTGAGAATCCAGAATTTACAAATTTCACAAATTGATCATAAGTATGATCATAATGATCGTAAGTACCTGGTTTTATGGCTTTAATTTATATTTAAACATAAAACTATTATATTCACTTTGGACTACCTTCACATCAATCTAAGCACTAGACATAGCAAAAGTCGTATGACAATCATCAACATTACAGAAATCATAACGAGAACTTGTCTAAGATCTGATTTTTTATCATATTTAAATATTTTTATTTTTAAAAAAATGGAAAAAAAATTAAAAGCAATCTCAGCTATGAAACCATTATAAGAATAAAAAAATAACTCAAGCATAAGAACACCCCATAAATTGTACAAGGAGAAAACTAGAGATGGGCAAGTTTAATTTTATTAACATAAATTGAGGAACCAGCAATACAGATTTTGATTATTTACATTGTCTTGTGACAGCTGATACAGCCACGAGTATTAATATTATTTGTGAAAAATATTGACATATTTAATCAGTACTTGTCTGAGTAAAATTAAAAAATTTTGACATATTTTATTTTTTTTATTTTAAAATAACTATAAATTAACAAGCTGAAACACTTGGATCGCATGGATCGCAATATGGGCTGGTCAAGTTTAGGATCGCAATCTTGACTGGACAGATCTTAGATCTGCCAGTCCAGATTGCAATCCTGAAGCAAGAAAGACAAGATCGCAATCTGGGCCGGACTAAACTGCGATCGCAATATAGGCTGGACAGATCTAAAATCTGGTCAGCCTGGATTGCGATCGCAGTTTGGGCCGGCCTGAACTGCGATCGCAATTTGGGCTGGACAGATCTAAGATCCGTCCAGACCGCAATCTGGGCCTTGACATATATATACATGTATTTAGAGTTGGCATACTCGTTAATAATAGGCCTATAGTTCACATGAAGATATTCATGCCCTTAAATGCCCGCTATAACCTCACCCCTCCCTCAACCCACCCCCGGTCCATAACAGCCTTGAATATGCAACATTATATAACATGCATGCACAAAGGGGGCAAAAAAAAACCAAAAAAAAAAAAAACCAAACAAATTAACCCATTCTATAGTCCATTATAAGAATGGATTCTCGCGATGTGAATGTATATACTTTGCTGGCGCAATAAATAGACTTAGTTCCAGGGCCATAGATGACCTTTGCACTTTCGTAAAGTTCTATTATAAAGTGCTTTCTATGGATCAAAGCCACGCAAATAGACATTTGCACGTAGTTTAGTCGTTAATGGACATACATCATGTCACGTATACATGTCGGCCTTTGTGTCATATTTCCGTCATTATATACTGGACTGAATCCTGATTTCTTTATTGGAAGGTAGCTATTGCATTGGGACTGGTCCATTTAAAGGTTAACAAAACCTGTATAAAACGTTGTATAAAACGTTGATTACAAAACAAGTAATACAGTAGCAGGGCATTCATTTATAATTTTTATGAAATAACTGAAATGAACGTATTTTACATAGGAAACTGGGCACGGATACGTTCAAGGTTTCCAATTTGTAGGTCTAAGGAGAGTGCAAACCCAAACCTCCCCTACTCCTCCTGCCCCCCCCCCCCCCCCCCGCCCGAATTCGGCTCTGGAGAAACAAATATAATGACTCTCATCGATATTTGTGAAATTATGACGTCTTACCTCCACCTTGGGTAGTCTTGAGTAATTATACTTTCTAGAACACCAACTAAGGTAAGACGAGATCAATAGACAATTAAGATGAAATATAAACTGTCAAACATTTTGATTGCCAATGAAAGTCATAGACAAAAAAAATGAGGCCTCTGTATTTCTTCATATTAGATATAGGCCTACTAAAAGAAAATAAAGAGCTATTACCGGTATATTAAATTCCTTCAAGGGACTCGCTGAAGTAATAGATCGTATCGCCTAATATTACAAGTAAAACCACGGGTGGGCCCATGATAATATAGGCATATCACATATATATAATAGCCTGGAGGCGGCTCAGAACCCATTTACAGACACAGAAGTAATTCTCGCGGCACGTCCTTTGCAATTGTCAGGCAGCTCACATTTTCCGCGACACCGAGGGAATCGCTGTACTTATTGACCCGCCACAGCCAACCATTTAAAGTGGAACGAGCGTGTGGCATGGCAAATACCGATACAAGATTATCTAATGGCAGTAAACCAACTTTTTGAACGGAGTATTTTGAGCAAGAGGCAGAGAATATGGTAGGTAAACTTGTGTCATTCTGGTTGGCTACACGTTGGCACGTTGTCGTAACTGACGGTTGAGCGCCATCTCTTTCACAGGTGGAATGCGGCTGTTGGTTCAGCTTGACTTTCTACCATTGACATGTAGTACACTGAGAGCTGAGCTGAACGTTTCGCCCGCGAGCTTTTATTTCCACGATCAATGGAAAATCAGCCAAGCGTATACGTGTGATCAGACCTGCTTGTGGCTTGTTATACTGACGATATTTACGGAGACTGCTGAGTGCTGGAGTGTTTGGTCATTTCAGTGAATGGAATGCCAAGCTTCTGCTTAAGTTTTGTTAATTTTTTTTCATGGCTGAAATATAATAAATATATGGCATATTTGATTTTTTAGTTAAGTCATGCAAGGATAAAGAGCTCTGACTGCCAGATAAGCCTACCCATATATTATTGTTATATGTTAACAATTCTTTAATAAAATGCTTTATTATTGATGATCATATTGCATAATCATTCTTAATATTAGATTAATTATTATAAATTATAACATTGGTTGATTATTAAGTATTCAAGCACAGTTAACCACAGTCATCAGTATAAATCTGTATAAAACTAATCAAAGAATATTTAAGTACAGGGGTGGATCCAGGATTTAGAAAAAGGGGAGGGGGGTCCAACCCAGGAGAATTAATGAAAAAAAAACTAAAAAAAAGGCCCCATGGTCCTGTAAAGGGGGGTCCAGGCTGCAAAATTGTGTCTGAAACCCTTAAAAAACAGGGTTGCTTTGCATAAAAAAAGGGGGGGGGGAGAGGTCCGGACCCCCTGGACCCCAATCTGGATCAGCTTCTTAAGTAACTAAGTGTTAAATTGCAAGCAGGCAGTACTGATGTGGTGACTTCCTTTAGACTGGATCGTTTACTGGTGGACTGTCCGCAATTTAGTTCACTACAATTTATGTACAGTCCAACATATCAAGGCAGGATCATGTGTTAGGTTTTCAAATAAATTCCCATGATGAAGATCTTAGGGGAAAAATTAAACCTCAAAGTGAACAAACATGTATATTATTGATTGGATGGTCATGTAAAACTGTCTTATTCCCATTATGCATTAATATTAGTAATAAAAAAAAAATATTAGTAATGAAGTTGTCATCCATTTTTAGTGGTCTAATTCAGCACAGTGGTCATTAGTTTTAATGTTACTATATGCTATCAGATGTTGTGTAACAAATCTGACGACAGCAAATGGGCCATTATGATAAAGATATCAAACCAATTCCATACTGATACAGATTTTAAGCTCTTAGTACAAGAATAAATACATTCTGGAGGACTACTGATGTTGGAATTACTCTGGACTTTTTAAGTGACCCTTTCAAATATTAGGCGGAATTTAATTTCTGCAGGAAACATTATGAGTATCCAGAATTCAGATACTAATGGTGAAAAGAACATTGTGATTGAAATAGCTATTTTCCAACAGCTGCCAGGTATGACACCATTACCATACCAATTTGGTACATGTATGTATGTATTCTGCCCCAAAGTCTGAATTCTAGAAAAACATCACAGGAGTAACAGTGACAGGAAATAAATTCACAATTGTTGGTAGGCAGTAAAATAACAGAATTTTAAAAGTAATCATTTTGGGCAAGAAATTCTCCTTTACAAAACTGTGATTTATAATATTGTCTACCCATGCATGTGACTTTTTTCCATGCATTATAAAGTTTATTCCTTACCCAAAATTGTGCCTTTGTTTCCTGTGAATATTTTCTAGTCATCACCAGCCTGATCCTTGTGTCCTGTCATTTTATTTGATGTCGGATAATGCGTAGATATATAATATTTTGCTTCATAGTTCCATCAAATAACCCTCCTTAGGATAATTCTGGGCATTGCCAAAAAGAGAGATATGAGTCAGATCATGCAGAGATCTGTTAGGATTTGACAGACAGCACACAATGCATGATGTTGCAGGTTAAGACCACCTGTGGGCCTTGATCTGTTTTATAATATGCAGAGTTACAGCAACAAAAACAAAGGCTTTGCTTTGTCTAGTTTGTGATCAAAGCTTACACTGCTGAATGTTACAGGCTATAAAATATGAAATAACTGACAGGTCACTTGTATCAAACGTGCAGTCAAAGTCAGAGAAACCACTGACAGCTAGGGGTTTTTATTGGATATTAACACTTGGGGTATTTGAATGATATTAAAGGTGTGTGTGAGGTCTGTTATTTTAAGTATCAGATGAATTCCATGTCCCTCTCAAAAAAATTTCGGTAAGGTACAGCTTAAAATACACGCACAAATTAGTTTTAATTCAATCTTGGCCATGTGGATTGATCAAACCTGTTTCAAACTATTGTGCGTACGCACAGGGATCTAGCACCAGTGCATGAGGTG
The DNA here is from genome assembly GCA_026874595.1 of Sipunculus nudus. Classification (NCBI taxonomy): domain Eukaryota; kingdom Metazoa; phylum Annelida; class Sipuncula; order Golfingiida; family Sipunculidae; genus Sipunculus; species Sipunculus nudus. The sequence continues at coordinate 27,199,859 of CM049315.1, forward strand.
TTCATTTCATATATGTAGAATGACATTCTGCTGTCACAAACATATGTGCTCACACAAAGACCCAGTTACTGCTTCAAAACTAGGTCAAAACCATTTTTAATGTGACTTTAACACAGCACATAATTAAATTCCGATTGGAAAGAGTTTGAATAAAACCACCTCCTGATGTGGGTTTTAAACTCTTCTGTCCAAAACGGATTGAAAATCCTTTGGATTTCTGTTGTTAACACTATAAATCATATGAAATTTTAAAACGGTTTGAAACTATTTTGCATTTGCAGTGTGAAAGAGGTAAAAGATATACCAATGCACAGAAACATTGCAATACAAAGTTAAATATTATGTCAAGTTACTATCAACATCATCATAGTATAGACTATATACGTTGACAGTATTTGCTGATCTTATAGAAAGCGACATCATACAGTACTTTAAACTGAGCATTTCAGTGCTGTAGTACCCAGTAGAATGCCATCAGACCAAAACAAGTTGATCAGCATCTAATAAAATGGCTTATTTGTTTGGAATTTATATATGGTTGGTTCCCCAAATAAATTTTATGAGAGGAGCTTTAGTAATATTTCTGTGTGTCTTACAAAGAGGAAAATTATTTTTTAACTACAACTATAATATACTTTTTGTTTATATACATTGTATCATGAGGCAAGGTTCATGATATTTACCACTAGCTGATAGATCCGGTATACCGGGCTTATTACCTTGGTTGGGGAGATTTATAAACTGAGATGTGAAATGTATGCTCATTTTTTTTTTATTCTAAAAATTAACAGAAAATATAGGTTTTCAGTGGGAAACTGTCTCCATAAGATATGTATAAACATTTTGGCACGACTTCAGAATAACTCACGAACCTCTATGAGACACAACAGTTCTATGAAAAAAAACGTTTCTATGATCAGCTGCCTGTATCTAATTTTGCCACTTATTTTTATCTGCCTCTTACTTTTAAATTACATGAATCCTAAACATCATACCGCCCGTCCGTATAAACTCATAACTTAGTGGAGACAATTCATGAGAGATCCTGCAGTCGCTCCAATATTTTTAACATTTATTTTGTGGGGCTCTCCTCGTGGCATGAAATTTATACCCCGGTATATTTACCTTGAAGACCTGGACAGTGATGGTGTTTACATCGCGAACCGGTGTGAGAACGGGGCATTCAGGTTTTCAATGATATTTGACTGGATTCTATCATTGGACGTATAAAGATTAGGTTGATGTGAGGAACACATGAAAGATTTATTAAACGTACGTTGCAAGGAAACTGTTCCTTAAGAAAGAAACCGAAATATGCATACCTCGTAAGCAGCAGAAGCGGACCCAACGGGACTGCATGCAGGGGGCCCGTATTCATTTTCAACCGCCGCAAACTTTTTTTATCGTATCAGACAAATTTTGAGGCCTGAAACCCCTGACACCACCCTGTTCCTGAAATTGGGACCTTGAATTAGGTTTTGTCATTAATCCTCCTGGGTTGAACTCTCCATTTCATAAAGTGAGAAACATGTGTTTTACCCTTTTGTTGACCATGCACGTGGGTCAAATCCCTCACTGAAAGCAAGCGTTATTCATATGAACAATAGTCCTTAGTGTTAGAGGTTAAGTGACCACGCTGCACGCATTCTGGTGATTGCCGAAGGCAGTTCAGCTGTGCTCGGTAGAAAAATGGAAAAATCACTCAAAATTATATGTATATTAAAAATTATTTATTTTCATATCGCCTATGTCACTGCAGGGATAATAACCTTTAAAATGATGTATGGCACAATATTGTACACAACGCGGTTTTAGAGAACACTGCGAACAAACGTGAACTGAATTCCTTTTATAAGTATTAGATGACATGATAATAATGAATGATGACAGTATTGCACATGAGATATTTAAGTTACTCATAGGTGATATTTACAAGCTTAAGCAGCATTTCCATGTGCGCGTATATGCATGAAAAAAATAGGGGTTTTCATGTGCACGTATATATGCGTGTATGGGTGAACTGGCAGACTTATATATTTGTACAGTGGATCAAGCAGGCCTTCCACAAAAAGATGGTGAAATGATGTCATTTTACCCTGAATCCCTGAGTTCATGCAGACCCTATGCGTGAAAATCGCTCCTGTGGCGATTCTCATGCATATATACGCACATACGCATATACACTGACGGACACATGGAAACACCTAAATTATAAAATGATATGAGCAATTTTTCACGCATATATATGCATATACGCGCACATGGAAACGCTGCTTTATAAGTAAATATCCATTAAAAAGCCAGGTGTAATGTGCAGTCCTGCTGTATCAGACTATCATGAATGGTGGATTATGTAGGTTGTCATTAACCAAAATTGAAAAAGAAAGTTACAAGTAATGTATGCACTTGTGGTCATTCAAATAATTAGATCTCTGCTTTTCAGTTTAAATAATTATATCCTTTATTATTATAGTAATGCAGTCAGTACAATATTCATTAAGTGTGTCTCATTGAAAGAACATTAATAAACAACTATGACAGGCCATTTATTAGAGCTTTAATTTTCTGATTGATTGGCCATTCTATAAGGACCAGAAGGGCCACTTTACACAAGAGTTCCTTATTTCTTTTTCCTTGCTGGGGGTATTAAGGCTTCTTAAATTTTCAAGACCTGGTATGACCTGTTACAAGCATAAATATATCAACAACAACAACAGTCTTTGTAACCCCTTTACCAAATGTGCAGGTATTGCATATTTTGCAACAACTCTGTATGGTATTTTTAACAATACAATGTAAATCTAATCTATATACAACATAACCAGTTTATTAAGGGCCACTTTATTGTACAAATATAGCCTCTACTTTATTAACACCAAGGCTCATATTAGCCGGGTAGGCAGTCCATGTAAACCTCCAGGAGTTATTTGATTAGTAAATATTACCTTTGAATAGGCCTGATGTATACCGGCCATTAACAGCTGAGTGCAGATACATAATTTGTCGGGAGAATTGAGTTGGTGGTACCCGAGTCTTTGATTGTGGAGGTGAACAAGCGTGAAATCAAACAGCTCCTTGCATGGGCAGCGGTGTATGAGAACTGGTCCTCAGATAACTGTATGAGTACTAAGACATATAACAGTGTGTCACCTGCTTCCTACTTCCCATGTTTAACTGACAGACAGCCGTTATCCCCTGATTCATTAGCCTTCATTGCCTTCATTAGCTTGTTGAAGACCTGATGTTAAACAATTAAATGTTCTGGTGTGATTTTTTTTTTTCATTCATTTAAATATTTCACAGAATCAGGAAAAACAGCTTTATTTCTACTGTATAATGAAGGTCATAGGTTAAGGCCCATGGTATGAGAAAGTTGATAATTTAAATGTGCCCTCTGCCCTGGGACTTAAACATAGGTCACTGTGTTTGTTAGTGTATCTACATAAACTGATGAGCTAGCTATGTATCCTCAGCCAGCTATGTATCCTCACCCATTAAATAATTGTGACATATTTTGTCCTCCAGCTTGTGAACTTATATGTGAATATAGCTGGTTGAAACTGTGATCAGTAGTTTAAATACTCCCATATATATGCATCAGGCAAATGATCAGCAGTAAAATGAAATTGTCAATTTCAAACCTTTGTGAAAATTAGAAAAGTGTTGATGAGGTTAAGTATGTTACATACATTCAGGTTCTGGTCATTTTTGACAGTGTATTTCTAACATGATAACAAGAAATTACTCTTAATTGCAAAACCAAGCCAAATTAAATTTTTGCCTAAAACATCACCCTGTGCATAGTGATGATGCTACCCACACTGCCAAAAAAATACAAGATACATTTTCTTGCCCCACTCCCTATAATTTCTTGCTATAAGTAAAATATCTTGTAGCAAGAACATTTTTCTTGGGAGTGGGGCAAGCAAATGTTCTTGTCGGGGGGAAAAAAATTCTTCTGATAATTTTTCTTGCTATCAGAAAAAGATGTCTTACGGAGAGGAATGATATCAAGCATCCACATAATGCATGTGATTGCACATAACAAAAATAAATTTCTTTCTATAAGAAAAAAATTTTACGACAAAAAGATATTTTCGTGGGAGTCAAAATTTTTTGTCTTACACTGGTCAAGAAAATATTTCTGGTCAGAAGTAAATTTTCTTGGCAAGAAGTTTTATCTTAATAAGAAATTCTTTTTGGCAGTGCTTATTTTCCACAACAATGAACATTTTGTCTGCAGACTGCCAGGCTACACCATATCACACAGGTCCCTGCAACAGTTTTCATGTGATACTAATACCAGAAACTGGTGGCGCCACCTATTATTCTTTACTTGTTTTCGTGCCGTTTAATACCCCCAAAATTGCCACCTTACAGTACTGTGAGCATTATAAGTCAAAAACTAATGGACAGATTTCTTTTATATTATGCATATACATAGGTATGGGTTATGGGATGATGTTTATTTAAATTGGGGTCATGACCTTTCCTATGATAGTGGCCTTGACCTTGAATATTGCCATATATGGTGAAAATCACACACCTCTTATGATATATCCAGTGTTGATAGCCATATGGATTTCAAACATGACTTATGTATGGCCCACCACTAAAGTAAGAACCCTACAGGTTCTAGGGTCATGAGGTCAAAGGTCAAGGTCACTGGACTGGCATTTTAAAAGATACTGTGGATGCATTATAAGCCAAACTTTCATCCTAGGTCTTCCATCTTGAATATATAGCTCACTTACCAATAGTGGATGATCCATATAAATTTTGGGGTCACAAGGTCAAAGGTCAAGGCTACAGGAGCTATCTGTCCAAAAATTAGTTTCTGGATGATAATTCCTGCTTTTATTGATGTATGGATTTCAAACTTGACTTATATATGTCTCATTGAAAAAGCAAGACTCCAATTGATTTTGGGGTCATGAGGTCAAAGGTCAAGGTCACAGGACACATCTTTAAAAAGATTGTGGATGCATTTTCAGCCAAACATTTCATCTCAGACCTTTCATCGCACATATAAGTCTTCTGCCAATAGAGGAAGACCCCTATCAGTTTTGAGGTCACAAGGTCAAAGGTGAAGGTCACAGGAGCCATCTGTCCAAAAATTAGTTTCTGGATGATAATTCCTGCTTTTATTGATGTATGGATTTCAAACTTGACTTGTATATGTCCCATTGGAAAAGCAAGACCCAAATTGATTTTGGGGTCATGAGGTCAAAGGTCAAGGTCACAGGACACATCTTTAAAAGATTGTGGATGCATTTTCAGCCAAACAATTCATCTCAGATCTTTCATCTTGCACATATAGTTCACCTGCCAAGAGTGGAAGACCCCTATCAGTTTTGAGGTCACAAGGTCAAAGGTGAAGGTCACAGGAGCCATCTGTCAAAAAATTAGTTTCATCGGTGATAATTCCTGCTTTTATTGATGTATGGATTTCAAACTTGACTTGTATATGTCCCATTGGAAAAGAAAAACCCAAATTGATTTTGGGGTCATGAGGTCAAAGGTCAAGGTCACAGGACACATCTTTAAAAAGATGTGGATGCATTTTCAGCCAAACATTTCATCTCAGATCTTTCATCTTGCACATATAGTTCTCCTGCCAAGAGAGGAAGAACACTATCAATTTTGAGGTCACAAGGTCAAAGGTGAAGGTCACAGGAGCCATCTGTCCAAAAATTAGTTCCTGGATGATAATTCCTGCTTTTATTGATGTATGGAATTCAAACTTGATTTGTATATGTCCAAATTGATTTTGGAGTCATGAGGTCAAAGGTCAAGGCCACAGGACACATCTTTAAAAAGATGTGGATGCATTTTCAGCCAAACATTTAATCTCAGATCTTTCATCTTGCACCTATAGTTCACATGCCAAGATAGGAAGAACCCTATCAATTTTGAGGTCAAAAGTTAAACGGAGAAGATCACAGGAGCCATCTGTCCAAAAATTAGTTTCTGGATGATAATTATTTCTTTTATTGATGTATGGATTTCAAACTTGACTTGTATTTGACCCATTGAAAAAGCAAGACCCGAATTGATTTTGGGGTCAAAAGGTCAAGGTCACAGGAAACCTCTTTAAAAAGATTGTGGATGCATTTTCAGCCAAACAATTCATCTCAGATCTTTCATCTTGCACATATAGTTCACCTGCCAAGAGTGGAAGAACACTATCAATTTTGAGGTCACAAGGTCAAAGGTGAAGGTCACAGGAGCCATCTGTCCAAAAATTAGTTTCTGGATGATAATTCCTGCTTTTATTGATGTATGGATTTCAAACTTGACTTGTATATGTCCCATTGGAAAATCAAAACCCAAATTGATTTTGGGGTCATGAGGTCAAAGGTCAAGGTCACAGGACACATCTTTAAAAAGATGTGGATGCATTTTCAGCCAAACATTTCATCTCAGATCTTTCATCTTGCACATATAGTTCTCCTGCCAAGAGAGGAAGAACACTATCAATTTTGAGGTCACAAGGTCAAAGGTGAAGGTCACAGGAGCCATCTGTCCAAAAATTAGTTTCTGGATGATAATTCCTGCTTTATTGATGTATAGATTTCAAACTTGACTTGCATATGTCTCATTGGAAAAGCATGACTGGAATTGATTTTTGGGTCATGAGGACACATCTTTAAAAAGATCAAGGTCACAGGACCAACATCTTCAACAAGATTGTGGATTGTTAGATGGAAGAAACAATAAATATGCCAAGTGTCAGTATATGCTGCTAAAAATGGGGGTCTATTCTTAAAGGGGGGGCCTACTATGTCTGGGTATACTCTGGCACCTGCAGTGCCAAGAAATGTCTAGTTTTTTATGATATTCCGCAGTGCACTCTGCCGATTGCTATGTGGTAAAGTTATGATGGGAATATATGGCACTATATAGGTAGCTACATGACACCTCAATGCTAAGAATGTATCACACTGTGTATATTGCTATATGGTGATGGTAAGATGCCAGTAAAACACACCGTCTAGATTGCCATATGATAAGTGTTAGGACCAGATCAGAAATTGGAATGCAGTGGTTAATTAACTAATTATCAAACCTCCCTTAAAAAATAATTTATGATCTGCAGATAAAAACAGGAGTAGAGAACTAAGGTACTGGGCTTCAGATAGCTTGCACATTGCACATTTAAACACATACACGCACTATTATACACACACAATACTGCTCATGATGCACTTAGTGCAAGGTTAATAATGCACACAGTTATAACAGTATGTACTTATAAAGCTTGGTTCACAATCATAGTATGTGCTACTTTGACCGAGAATAGATTTAAATCATTCTATCAGTATATTTAGATTCAGTTGATTAAACAGTTGTTGCATATATTGTATACCAACAGTTCAAGCCATATATGTGAGCAGCGGTCCTGCTTTTTAGAGAACTGCAGTAAATGTTGAGTTACTATAGATCGACATTACAATACAGGTTTGTTATAAGCTCAGTGAAGATGGCCTCGGACAGACTTGCCAGATGTGTGTATATTGAATAATATTTGGTGTAGTATCTTATTTTTAATAATGTCTTATTCAATAGAAATATTCATATATCCAGTGGCTTTTAATTATCTAATCATGTGTTAATTGTCATGACAGGCAACCCCTATGACACTGTAATTTCACATAGTTTTAATAGCCGCTTTAGTTTTGATGTCCAAAAAGCGGTTAACAGAATAACTATTCATTAACATAATGACATCACAATCATAAATTAGCATTTTAATTCTCTGAGAAACAGGAACTCCTTAACAAGCAAATTTTCTCACTAGTATTACATTAACAAGGTGCATGCTGAAATCTTTAGGTGCATATAGGTTTTGTTATAAGGGTGTACCTGGAGCATGTAATTTTTTTTGCCCAATTCATTCCCTGCTGCAGGCACACTTGCATGTAAAAAGATCTGAATGTTTTAAATATTATAGTAACCCTGTTATATCAGAAACAGGATTTAGAACTACACCTGTTTATGTATGCTTATTTATTTCATTAGCTTAATACCTGTTCATACTTGGCATTTGAAGACCAGTTTAATTCAATTCAAAACTTGACAGATGGCGCCTTAGGTTCACCCACTGGATAGTAGATACACAGTCATAGTATCTAATAGATATCCATTAGATATCCAATATGGCTGCCAGTCAGCAGTTGGGAGAAGCTTGAAATATCAGGCCCTGATTGAGGACCTGTAAAGACCCAGTCATTTCTAATTGTTTGATATATTAAGATACATTATTTCACAACATGATACACATCCAGATTTCATGGCACAAAATAGTGCAGTATATTCAACATACACAACACCACAAGGTACCATGTACATTAAATTTACATTCTGAGCCAGTTGTTACCTATGTTTATACAAAATACAAAATCTCATAAAAGTTATTTAAAAAAATCATTACTCTCCAAGCTCATGTAGCCTTCAATAAAATCTAAAAGCATACCTGCCTTGTGTTTAATATGTATAATTAATCCTGCTGAAATCAACCCATCATTCAGTCATACGTCACTTTACCAGTGATATTTCAGCTTACAAGCCACATATTAAAAGCCCAGAAAGGCTGTTAATAAATGTTGTATGTGACATACTATTGAATGATTCAGTATTGTCAACATACTGATTAATAAAAATCTTGCAGTACCAGTGTAACAGTTTTAAACTTTGATACAGTCTGTGTCAGTATGGAGGAGGATTCTGGTGTACAAGAGGATATTGCAGATGTGCATATCTTTATTGCATCAATTCTAAAGAGTTTTTACAAACACCAGCTGAAAAAACACTGATGACCACGTCTCAGAACATGACTTTGTTTTAATATTAGGCCAGAAAAAAATTTTGGTTTTCAGGCACTTTTTTCCAGAAATCAGTGCTGGTGGGCACCGTTTTTATGTATTTTTGTATGTTTCGATAAAAATGTCATATGATCAGGGAAAAACATGATAATAAACAATATTTTTTCCAAACAAGTGAAAGCACTACATAGCAAAGGAAAACTGATCAAAATTGTATTCTTTTATCTCCTTGAAAGATGAAAATCCAAATAAAAATGTTTTGATGTGGGAGGTTAAATTGATGTAGGCGTTGCCAGAGAACCATACCTTTTTTTTTTTGGCCTTAGTGCAAAACATTGCAAGGGAAAGGATGTGATCAACAGTCTGGTTGAACTGTGGTATTATTTCCTGTATATACATGTCATCAAATGACTATATCGTTGTCATTGTATAGTTGACTTGAGCAGCAGAATGTTTTATGTTCACAACCTAATTGCACACAGAGGTGTTAATGTAAGCGGTTGCCATTCAGTGACATTGTCTTCTTTGTTGGAGGGGGAAAACCTGCCAATGGTTAATTTCCAATAGTGAAAGTACGGTGGCCCATTCTGCAGGCCTTTCAGGGAAATTATGTTTTCAGAGTTTTTTTTCAAAATGTTAAGTGCGCATGTTCTGATGATGAGACACTTTAACATAAGATGCCCATAGGTTGTTTTGCTCTGTATAGTGGTAAGGCTACTCTATTTAAATAAAAACAAAAAGTACTGTTTTGTGAGGATTATCTGATGTAGCCTCATTTATTCACTTGGGTTATGTCACATGGATGTTCGAGGACATTCTTCCAGTTCCAGACATTTCCAAAACACTGTGTTTATTTTCTGAAGTGACCTCTACATGATAATGTAATGTATCAGAGACTGCTGTACTGTTAACATAGTGTCATTGGCTGATTTTAAATCAGAAAATAGTTATTTTTTATCATGTTGCAGCTTGCAAGACCTACACAATCCATCAGTAAATTGAAAAAAAAAAATACAAGGATTCATTATGATGTGGAACACCCAGTTTATCCATTATTCAACAGCAAGATAATCCTACTTTCCACTAAGCAGCAAGGCCAACATTTTTTATCAAAATGTTTTTGTCAGTTTATTCAACTGAGGGCATACTTACTGTCCTTCAAAATAACCAGTTGATGATATTTAGTTGGGCTTCAGCAACACCACAAAAATGCAAAACTTATTATAATCACTTCAGTGACCACTGTAATTTTTTTTCTCAGGCTGGTTGTTCCCCAATATTTGTAGTATACATAAAATACTGTATCAGAATTCATTATCCAAAGGCAGATTATTTTTAATAAGCCACAGTTCAGCCAGCTGAAGGAGCGCCAAGGGTGGTGGTTTTAAACCACGCTAACAGGAGCGGCTCAATGAGCAAAACATCTCCAGTCAGCCAAAGTTCCGTAAAATGGGACTTTCTAACATATAATTTGACATTTTTTTGTCAGTTTATTCAACTTGGGGCATAATTACTGTCCTTTAAAATAACCAGTTGATGATAACTGTTGATATTAACAAGCCAGTGTGCCTTGTCTTAAAAGGGCCTGTTCTGATATCTGACTTCTATTAAATAAAGATGATCCCTCAGACCTTTAAGTACAAAATATTAGCCAAAATCGTGGACTGTATTTGCACAGGCTGTCTGGTTTGTTTTTATCTACATGTTTATAATATATTGGGGGACCGCCAAAATAGCTGCAGGCTGTAATCCTAACACATCCAACAAGGACATCTGGTAAAACTGGTTAATCAGAATAACCAGTTTTGCAAATTTCAAAAGATAACATTGTTTCATATATTCTTACCACCACTACTGACCTTTCAGCTTCTGCTCAAGTGCAGTCAGCCACCTTTGGTTGTTAACTGGTACATGTTTGTCTTTTCAGTTTGTCAATATAGGCACATGTACTGAGCAGGTTTTAAAGTTAAACTTTTTTATTCCCCAGGCTAGAGCCACTGTTGACAAGCACTTCATCTTCACAGTCCTTATCACTACTATATTAACACATGTAGGCTGTTGAATTATATATATATATTATCCAATATTTAGCTGTATATATCAGATAATACAATGTACTGGTCTGTGTTCAGTCAGAAATTTCATACTGATTCCAAAACAAGCAATTGTTGCTGATTATCAGATGATCAAGGTCAACTAATTGTTTACTAATGATCAGTCATGAAATTTAAACCAATTCCCAGCACTACTATCGAGATAAAAGAAGGACTTGCACGATCCTTTTACCCCTTCAGCAGCCCCATTCATTCCTGAGGTCATCCACTCTTTATATAAAAACACGCTGGACCCCTGTATTGAAGATTTTCATCCAGCCATACATTGACTCATTGAGAATTACTGATATATATCAAGAGTCCCTAAAATCACAGTGGCATTTCATTTATAGTACATACCTCTGTACACTGTGACTGTCAGTACGTCAAAAGGAGATCAGTTTACATTGAGTTTATGTGCAAATATATAAATATCAATTTGAGCATTGGGCACATAGAACCCCTATAATTATATAGCAGGTACAGCGAGCTATTTGGACAGCTGTTGAGATGGCTTATCTGTGATCTTGTAGCTTTGCTGGCATTTAAGTACCACTTGTATCTGCATAGTGACCAGTACTACCATTACCTGTGTCCACTCTGTCACTTACACACAGGTCTACCACAGTATTCACTATACGTAGATCTGCCAGCCTTGTCTGTTGAGAGTAAAACATTTTATAATGTGATCCACAAATATGTATATATATGGGTCACCTCATATGCCCCCAGTGTAATGAAAATGTGATGAATTTTTACGCATTGTTCCTGGGGTGTTGAGGTCTTTTATCAGACACTTATTTGCCGATTCTCGAGTCATTCCACTACAGTGGGGTCTGAGTCATTATGTACTGTGAACAAATCATCTTGTGTTTGCCCTGTGTGTCCATGCCTAAGGAGTTTCAAACGCTGACATTTAGAAGTGGTTGACGTGCTTTACTCATAGGATGTGGGCCATGGGTCCTGTTTTACGTGCATATGCATGTACGTTTTGATATGTGGAAGGAGTTCTTAAGTCAGTCCTGATCAGATTGATTAAATGTTTGATGGAATATCTGGAGTGATCATGCAGTTTTAAAGATATATATATATGTACCAGGAAGAATCACAATATGTGGATTTTACATAAAATTGGATATTCTGCAGACCTGCACAACAGAAATATTTGATAAAGGATAACAGCTGTACACATTCTATTTGAGCATGTTTAGTGGCTTAAATTCATGGATCCATACAGAATGACTGGTGAGTCATGTTTCAGTATTATTTTGGCAGGGGTTGAAATCAGTTTTTAATTTTACAGTCCAGCAGGGTCTACACATTAAAAAGATTTCATGTCAACTCGCCAAACTAAAAACCAGCATATTCATTTAAATTATGTAAGATGCAGTGTATATATTTAAATATTTTAAGGGTATAAAACTGGAAGGATACACATGTGTGTATCTATAAAAATGTTATAATGTGAATATCAGTGATTGGCTGATTATTGATTATAATCAATGATTGGTCAGTTAGAACCAAATGATCTGACCATCGATCTAACCCAGCCATAATCAATTATAATCTAAAGTTTTTACCCATAACTTAGGTTCTGTGATAAGGTACTGTGAGCTTTCATTTAACTCATTCCACCCAGCAAGCATCAGATAATCCTGTGATCTTGCCTAGTCCAGATCACAGTTGGGATCTGGTCTAGGGAAGATCAATATTTTGGAGCTGGTCTAGGCCAAATCTAAACTGGACTAGTCCAGATCAAAATCCAACATCTCAATTTGATTCTGGTCCAGGCCACTTCTAAACTGGACCAGTCTAGATTGCGATTGGGAGCTGAACTAGGCCAGAACAAAATCCAACATGTAAGTTTAGATTGCTTTTCATTAAGTATATGTTGAATTTGAATTAAAAAAAAAATTTTGCAGATACTTTATGTTTTTGACTTTGTTCTGCTGCCGCTGTCTACCCTGCTGCATTCATTTCTGGCGAACTCCTCTGAGACTGTTGGACCACTCCTTATTGACCCAATTATCAGGTCACATGCGAACTGGTGTCTAACCATTTTGCATTGACCTTTGACCTTTCCTCTCTGCAGTGCGTCCATCTGTACATCTGTTTTCACAGTTCCTATTGGACTGAAATTTTGGTGGCCCCACCTGCAACCATTTTTCCACAGCGTCCATTTGTTCGTCTGCTTTGGGTTAAAATCACTCATATCTCTGCAGTGGATGGGCTTATCCACCTAAAATTTTGCATGTGTATTACTTTACATCCTGGATAGCTGTCTTGATTTAATGATAGGTGGCACCACCTACATTCATGTTTACCCTGCAGACATGCATGCTAATATCTCAGGACTGGTAACATGTATTGACCTGAAGTTTTGTATGGGTATAGATCTCACATAGCTCTTCATCATACCCAAAACTGGTTGTGCCACCTGCAACCATTTTTGCACAGTGTCCTTCTGTTTGTCTGCAGTTGGATGAAATCACTTGTATCTTGGCAATGGTTTGACTGATCTGCCTAAAAGTGTGCATATGTATACATCTGGGATAGCTTTCTTGATTTTGTGGCAGGTGGCCCCACCTACATTTATGTTTATGCTGCAGGCATCCATTCTGTCTCAGGAGTGGTTTGATGCATCAGCCTGAAATTTTGCAGGAGTATAGATCTTACATAGTTCTACAGCTTATAAAATTTGGTGGCCCAACTTACTTGTAACCATTTTGGCATGGTATCCATCTGTTCATCTGCCTAGGGTAAAAATCACTCATATCTCAGCAGTGGTTTGACTTATCCACCTTGACTTATTTTGCATTAGCAACATTTCAGATAGCTTTGTCTTTCAAATAACAGGTGGCGCCATCTGCAATCATGTTTACATGGCAGATATCAACATCTCACTCTATTTCCCTTGCCACTCAATCCATGCCTAACTTCACCCATCCAAACCTGATTATGGCGTATACACATTGTCCCTACTTGCTTCTTGCTTGACCAATGAATTATTTCATACTGTATTACTTGAATATGTTAGGATTTAATATTATTTATTAATGAAACCATAAAAGATTATTTTTTAAATACTTATTCAATTAAGTTTATACTTAATGGAAAGCAATTTTTAAATTAATGAAATTGAAAATAGAAATTGTAATTTATATAGTTTGCTCGAAATGTGACCACATTTATGCAAATTATACTTATGTCAACAGTTATGCTATCATTGAAAGTTGAATATGAAACAAGTACAATGACATATAAAGAAGTTTTCCTTTAAAAATTAAAATCAATAATGGGTCAAAGAAAAGCCCACATCTCAGAAGTTTGTAGAAACATTTCTACTCCTCTGATCAAAGTTCACTCACTGTGACAAAATCTATTTGTGTTATGTTTTTATCTGCTACCTTTTTTGTTGCATTTCTACAATAAAATGCCCTATATACCTTTATCAGCTAGCACCAAGTATAATGTAACACAAAAGAATAAAATAATTAGTAATCAAGTATTCTGTAATATGATTTCAGGCTTATGCACAGCTAGAGATCTTTTTTTTTTTCTTTTTCTTTTTAAGAATACATTTCAACTAGATTGTGCAGGTTGCAGGATTAATATATCATGTCACGGTTCCTCTAGATCATTTCATATTAAGATCATTTCATATATATACTTGAAGATCGAACATTTTTTTTGTGTGCATCTACAGACTGTGCATATGTGTTGCATATTTACCATATTGGCAGGAAAGATAGGGTGGAGGGGGTTGAAGGTGGGGAGTTTATCACTCTCAGATGTTCCCCAAAACAAAAGATAAAATGAGTAAAAGAAGGTCACATACTATTTAAGTCCCCTGTTTATGGTTTACTCCACTGTGTGATTAACATGTATGTGCTATTGCATCTGATTCACTTAGGCAAAAATAGTACTGACAGATGTATGAACTCAACTGAACTGTGTTATAAAAAGTGTCATCTCCTGTTGACATCACTATTGTAGTACATGGTAGTTTTGATGTACATATGTCACCCTGTTATTGATGACAGGTGATGTTACATGACACGAAGACATTGTCAACAGCTAGTGCACATAGTGCAGTGTTTGCAGTACATAGCTGTGTCCTAAAGGACAGAGGTAACATTGACCAGGTAACTGATAAGGTATCCCAAGTTCATAGATAAAGACTGAGTTTCATACTGTTTATGTTGATTCTGTACCTTATACACAGCTACATATTATAATGTTATTATGTATTTAATGGATGACTGTCCTGAATGTTGGTTTTGATAGTTTCGTGATAGCAGTAGATTACAGCCTTTCTGGCTCCATTACAACCCAGATGTTTACCTACCTGTAATTTATCAACAGGTGGAAATTATTCCCAAGATACTCAGTAATGCTGCTAGTCCATAATAACCATATTGCACATATTTCATAACAGTTATCATGTGTTATCTCATGTAGAGAAAAGGGGTGACAGAGATAAAGCAGGAGAATACATAACACACAGCGTTCAAAACAAAGTTAAGGCATATCTATAGAGGAGCCTTAAACTGCTGGTTTCTGATTACATTGAGTAATAAGTTCTTGTACAACAAATTACACGTCCAGAAGGCATCTTAATACAGCATTAATTTATCTGTCATCATCTAATTATCTTCATCAACATTCTTTAGGGGCCATATATGTTTATATATACTCTAGCTGGACCTCTGATCTAAAGGCATCCAAAACGTAATTTCGATGTGGTCGCTTTACGGAGGTGGTCTTTAGGAGACGTTTCACTGTACATACAGCCTTCAACATTACTACTTAAAACCAGTTACAGGATCTTGTTTGCAGTTTAATCTTGCTTTTATAGGTTGACTTCTGACAAATATGCATGACAGCCTGATGACATTAGGGGAGCTGAAAAATCCACTGGTCTTGCATAAATCTCCATTTTCCCCCTAGAAATTTATTACACATTTAATTGGGTATTTGCCTGACAGCAGGCATGATCCAGTGTCAGCTAGACTCAGTATTGCCAGGACAGAAAACCCACAGGAAACCATAAAATCTTTCAACCTGACAGCCACACGTCTGATTAGCATGGCCAACAGTGAGAGCACTGTCAGTTGTGAAGAAGAATTGAAAAAAAAAAACTTGCATAAATATCAGCACATATCAAAATTCATAGGATGACTTTCATGTGATGAAAAAGTATTAACAGGAAATGATGATCTCAGTATTGGCTGGAGGAGTTGGACCTAGGCTCGAAATAACTGATCATGTTTACAGGCCAGGAGGGTCACAGGCAAGTATGTAATTTGCAGTGAAACAGTTAAATGACTGCTGTGACTTCCTGGATTTCTGCCAGCTCAGCACATAGTAAACCTAGGGGGCTTCATTATAATATTAGTGCTTTCTGATTAGTTTCTAACTCATTCAGCAGTTGGTTCTGCCTGCCAGCCATTGTTATAATAACTTAAAAAAAAAAAATTATTCTGAGGCCACAACCTCCACTAGGATTCTCATGAAACTTTACTCATTGATAAACACAGAATGTGTGTCACAGTTCACTAGCTCCATGGCTTGATCACAAATATTATAAACTTTATTTATTATACATGGATTGTACAACTAGTTATTATAACTAATACGAGGCACTCTCCATGGCTCGGATGTTGGCGCTCAGTAGTCGGTAAGGGTGGAGGAAACCGGAGGACCCGGAGAAAACCACCGACCTTGGACGGGCAACTACAACCCATTCTCATAGCCACACCGGGGATCGAACCCGGGTCGCCAGCGGAGAAAGCCAAGCGTTTTACCGCTCAGCTGTCCAGGCCCCTGTTGATCACAAATCAGTTCTGGAACAAAGGCAGCCCCTTATACCAGTGAATGGTTCTAGTCTTTTGCTGGATAAAGAAATATCCCTATCTCATAGTGGTATATAATCCTTTAAATTAAAACATGGTGATGCAGACTACCTTAAAAATATGATTGGCTGTTTCTTGGGTGTTACCCTAACCTTCCACACAATTTTATCAAAATTTAATTCCTAACTTTTTGTGTAAATATGATAACAAACAAACCAACCAGTCCCATCAGGAAGGAGTAAATATAATATAATAAGTAGATATATGAAATTCTTGAACCTTGAAAACCAGAGAACTTGTGTCATATTGTTTCCTTCATGCTCAGTTTGCTGATAGTGCCACCTATTGGACATGGTGGTAACCTTGAAAATTATAGTATCTTATGAATGCAGGCTCTGGAAAGTGTTGATCATTGTCAAACATGATTGCTTTCATTCCTGTGCATAACCCTGTTGGCACACATTGTATTGTGTGTACATACTCATACTGTCAGGTATACTCTGTCATATAAGGTAATGATATCAACCTGCCATGTGTTTGCAAGGTTATACAAACACTCTGTTTCCTGAAGGTGGATCAGACATCACATACCTGATAATTAGTGCAGACATAAAAAACACACCTGAATTTGAGCTCATTTGTCAGCATGCTACCCCTATGACAATCTTATTTATAAATATGTCATGTATGTCTCAAGCGACAAACAAACACAACAGAAAAATGTTGCCAGTGAGGTTTATTGTTAGATATTCAATGTTCTAAATGAATAAATTAAATAGGGGTAGGGGAATGGGTGGAGAACAGATTAAAGAAGGAAATACACATGTTGAGACGTGGAGTCTGTTTTCCGTATTTTAGGGCCATCACCCTCTATCTCTTCTCAGTTTTATCCTTCATATCTTTTTTTCTCATCTTCTCAGCCTCTGACTCTGAATCTCCCCAATAATCTTCCTCCATTTCTGTGTCCATATTCTTCCTCTCCAAGCTCTCTCTGGAAATTCACATGAAAAATGTTTTAATAAACAAGTTCTATAGGTAATAGGTCATGATCAGTTTCTTAATTAACAGGGAAATGATTATTTATTTACATATGTAACATTTAGATAATGTTCAACTGTTATCATATTGCTATTTTCAATAAGGATATCATATGTCCTGACTGAATATACTGATAAAAAGAATTCTATTTCATAGTTAATTGAGTAAAATTGATCAAAACAAGTGGTGAAGCATGTGTGGGCACATTCTGGAATAATGCAGATGCCAACTTTTAACTTATAGATTTTTTTGGTGTTTTGGTCGGGTAGACCAAAGTCTAGCCCACTAATGACCATACACACGCCATGTGGCAAGTGATTTGTTGATAAGACCATGATAAATATTGATAGGGGTGATCCCCGTTAGTATTGGCCACGTCAGCTACTGTCCTTGTCACCCTGTCAAGGACCTCCCTACAACTTGGTCGACAGCTGGTGAGTGGGATTATACAAAAAAAAATAATTATTTCATAGCAGTGGTTGTGGTTAAAGAAAATGGAACTATATGGCTTAAGTTACCATCACAACCTGTAGCACAGTTGGGTCCAGTTGATTGAAGGATTATTTAAACGGGGATCTCCTGTTTATGATCTTGATAAAAATCTGGTCTTTCAAGGCAGAGTTGTGTTTAAAAGTTGATGAGACATCAATAGAGGAGTATAGTCTATAAAATCACACCATGATAATCTTCTATGTATAAACGCCTGTAAAGGTAGGGTTCATTTCATTAGGGTAAATTTTCTGATCATCCATAATACTGGGGTTCTTACAGTGTTTGTCAGTTGGATTTTGGAGCTGAAGGCCTCCAGTGTGATCAAGCCCTGCCAGAGCCTTTAAGCCAAACGATGAAATTCTTATAGCTTTTGAAGGGTTTACCTGGCTTGAATACAGAATACAACTTCTTGATTATACTTTGTTCTTGATATATACACTAAAATCCAGAGGGCTTAATACAAGTTACTTTGATCTCATGGTTTCCTTCACTCCCATTCAACAGTCAATGCTTCCAACATGCCATGGACCTGTCATGAAAAAAAAATTGAAGGCCACCACATGAAATCTGCCGGTGATCCTATAATGAATGTTGGTCAATGAAATTTTATTCCCTTGATTTGCGTAATAATGTGTAAACAACTATGGTGCATTCACAGTGCCATACTTAAATCCTTTCTGCTTATCACTTGATAACACACTCTATACGATGTTGCAGTTCCTCAGCCAGGTGTTATTTCTGTGGTTTGTTTTAATGTTAGCTGTTTTACCCACAAAATTATGGACAGCTGAAGTTCTATATGCACTGAATGTTTATCTTGCATGTTGAATGGAGATAAATATCGATATTGAATAAATAAGTTAGAGTGAGGTGCACAGATCTGGCTGGCAGAATGCATATCTGGCAAAACAAATTGCTACATGTTGCGATTTTTGCCAGTTCTACATGGTATCCCAGCGTGACACATATAGAAAATGCACGTTGCCATGCCGATACATAAGAATTCTCCTAATATGCATTCTGCATTCCATGCATAAGGAGTCTTAATCTGGGGGTTATACCCAGGGAAGAATCCATTAAATATTGAAGGTTATCTGGATAATTAAACTGTTTTTAATATAAAGGATTCTGTAACATTGTGAGATGAGTACTTTTTTTTATCCTGTCAGAGGGCCAAGGCTGTTTACTGGTATTAGGGCCCGCCTTTATTCTAGAACTGACCAGTGATTCAACCATGCAGCTAGAGAATCATGAGTTACAAACATTTTCTGTGTAGCTGTGGACATCATCACAAAACAGATGTTGTCTACCAGTGTCAGGGCCCACACACCTAATATAATACTTTTCCAAAAACAAAAGTCCAGCCAGAATGGCAAAAGGAAATTTAAAATGACGAAATTCTTGGCAACTGATTATTGAATGTCTTTGTCCAATGTCAATGTAACTCAGTGTAAAAATTTTTTTTTTAAATGTGCTCTGTTAATCATGTTTATGTCCCTCTTCCATTATGACACCAAGCCAGCGTTGGACCATTATGCCATGTGTATAACTACACTGCACATGTAACACATGAGCACGACAATTGCACTGTTAAATGGGTGTCAGTGTATGCTCATCGCTAACAAATATGCGCATCACGTGTAAATTTGCCTATGTGCAGTCGACTCATAAAATAGGTGACCGTGGTATGCAAATCGACCAAGGCCAAGACCGGTCTCCAGACCTCTAACATTGTTGACATTTGTATATATTTATTGAAATATTGTGTTCTTTCTTTTAACTCAGTCATACAAAACACTATTTTTTCCTTCACTCCTTCGATAATCTAACCAGATTTATTGCTAGCGTAAGGGTTCCTGATTGCTTGTTATATATATATAAGTGTATAAGTAACAAAAAAAAAAAGAATTTCCAACTGATGTTGATGGCAGCAAACAATTTTTTGCAAGAAGTATATCCTGTTGTAGTTAGTTGTTAAAAATGTTAAAAGAACGTTTCAGTGGATCTTGATAGCAGCAAACAAATTTGGCATGTGGCAATAAAAAATTCAGTGTAAGAGGGAATCGTTCTCAAATCCTCAGAAACAGTGATTTATGTCAGTGAAACAGTGATTTATGTTAAGCACTTGTCAATGCTCAGTAACACCATTAAATGTATTCACTTTGTGTGGGCAAATCAGCTCAATGCAGGCTAAGCTCATAACAGGTTCAGTGTAAGCTCTTAACAAACAGGTGATGTAAAATAATGCCGGATAGGTGAATAAAGGGATGTAGCCCTTTCGTAGTATGAAATATTTTAATTGTAGCATAAAACTGAGCGAAATCCAAGAAATTTTCATTTTTCATGAATAATTTTAATACTGTCTAAATAAATGCAAAAACAAATCATGAAGAATGTTTTGGAAAATACTGTACAGAGAAGTTTGTGCATTTTTTTATGAAAGTTCATGTTGACTGATATCAATTTGGATGACAGAACTGCATATATTTAAGGATGACCTCGCATCACTTTAGTATCCCAAAATAGCGTCTCCTACCAGTCTGTAAGATAGGATTGTTTTTATGAAATCCTGTGTCAGTAGCCAAGGCATGTGGGAGGCATCTATAAATAAGCTGAGTGGGCATAACTCATAAAGATCCTATAAAGATTTTACAGGGGAAAATGTGACTGGCCTCTCATAAAACTGGCTCTTGAAGGGCTCTGAATGACTTGGTTTGGGCTAAGACGCCCCATTAGCTTTCATGGGCTTGGGTTTTACCTCCGTAGATCGGCCAATTACTGATCCCTGCCGAGTTGACACCGATGGATCACTCTATTGTGTTTTAATTAAAACTTGTGCTGGACCACCAACCTGGCCCCTGTGTACATGTGTCACCATGACAACTTTGTACACAGCATTTATCAACTGTATTTCTTCAATAATAAATGGCCCTGCTGTTTACAGGAGGGCTGGATCCTGAGCTCCTGTTAGTGCTGGGATGGCTGGAGTTGGAGCTACTGACAGTGCTGTTTAACAAGGGACATGCTGCTGCTGGGCTGTCAGTCCTGATGAGGCTGTCCTATAGCTAGTATTGATCAGCTTTGCTGGGAGACATTATCATACACTGCATAATGCCATGACTCCCCCATTCAGAGCATTATCATAATACAATCTGCTGCTGATAGGCTGTGCAGTTCACAGATGGCCAGACAGTTTTAATCTTGTTCGTAATACCACGGACTGTCCTGACCTTCACTAGAATAAACTGATCAATGACGATCCCATAATGGCAGGTTGCATAGCAGCTGACCTCCAACACTGACAGCTGGTTCCTAGAACTGTAAGTGAGTTCTAACATAATAGTGACTGCTATAGCAGAGAGGGGATATCCCCAGCTGCAAGGGCCAGCCCCATTGCCAGGAATGTTCTTCTAGGAAATGCAGTATCCTCCACAGTGGTTATTGAACGTTCCTACATGAACTGTTTTATACGCTCGGTTATGGCCACCACCTCCATACCTCGGCATTAACGAGGGCAGTCAGTGAGTCTTCTTGATGGATTACCACATTGCATCTATTACCATTGTAGCTATAAATTACCGGCCAGTATTTTTCTCGCTGAACCTGGCTTCCGCTCGCAGACTTAATACCGGAATGCTACCTTCAAAGCAGCAGCTGACTGGGTATATATACAATCTGAGTGGTGTTCCAGGACTAGTGTAGGTAGCATGTAAGCTTTGCTGGTATTATCACTGTACTATACAGGACTACATGTAAGCTTTACTGGTATTATCACTGGACTATACTGGACTACAGCCTAGGATTACTCTGATACCTCACGGTTATACATACAGTTTGTGGAGTGTTTGTTATACAGGCTTGTGGCACATGGATCAGACATCTGAGAGCAGATACACACTGGTATGTATGCATGTGTACAGAATTTAATGCCACATGTCACATTACTGCCGTGTCTGTATTGGTACAAGTTATAATTTGACCAATCTAGCTGTAAGAATTATTTAATAACACATACTTCAAAGGATGTTGTAAATCAGTTATTAATTACAGTACACTTCAACTGTCAGCCATACCTGCTAGTGGTTGTTCACAAAACTATTCTTCACTCATTTGGGAAATAACTAAACTACGATTCAAACTCAAAGCTGATGCAGCCTCACATGATACTAGAAGATCTAATCTCAAGTTTTTCTACAAAATAACTATTGTTGTGTTGCTGACTTGATTTTTTGAAAGCCAGATAGGAGTTAACATCATCTTCTTTAAGTTTTAGGGGAAAGAATAGGACTGTAGCCTTTTGGTGGCCTTGTCTATTAACTGAGAATAAAGGTAACCATACATTAAGAGTGATATAATACTATCAGGCTTTCTCGATTTTGGGTTTAATATGGAAAGCTAGGTATGATTCAGATGTTATTAATTACCTTTTGTAAAGACATTTGAGTAAATGTGTGAGGTTCTATGAAGATTCCACCATTTTGCCTTTTAGTTATGAGTAGGGTTCGCACTGAGGACTTCCTTTTCTGAAGTCCAACGCATTAATAAACCACTAGGTTACATTCCAACCCACATCCCTTCTTGCACAAGCATGCTCAGGACTTGAGCATAGGAGCATGGATTGGTTCTGGTCAAATTTACCATGTCCATTAATAGACAGATATACTACTTAATTGGATCTAGAAAGTGACTTATTCTATTAATTATAAGAACATTGATACAGATATGAACATCACGAGGCTGTGTATCACCAGGCAACTCACAAAACAAACAGATTCAAGATATCACATGGCAATACGCAAATCAGTGCTACTATTTGCACTTATTAAACATTTAATTTTTCCACAATTATAAATTAATTATTGCTCAATTGTACATAATCTTCACACTGTCATGACTTGCAATTTAATCATTGCATGGCTGTTAATAATCATTGTTACACAATGTTAATAAACATATAAAAAGCTGTAAGCAGGAAATTTTCCTTGTTCAAAACAGCATTTAATATCAATATTGCTGTTTAGGTTTGCTGAGTGCATTTTATCTGTGGTTACCAGAAAGCACAAAGTGCCTACAACTGGATGTGTAACAATGTGATAGTGTAAATTCATCTTTGACAACACATTCCTCATGTTGCTTCATTTCATGTTTGTTGTGTTTTCTTTATATGAACTATATGTATTAAATAGAAAATGTGCGGACATGATAACTGATATTTTAGAGCTCTTCTCTTTTCCACCAATTTTGAGCCCAGATCAGTTTATGCTGATTGAAGTGACCAGCCTTGGTAAATGCCCTCCATTTTATCTGAGATGTGACCTGTCCAAAATATTCAGTATTTCTATATTTCTGATGCAATGTGCAAAACTTTAACCACAAACTTGATTACATCACAAACTACTGGTTAATATAAAAATTAACATTTGTGTCCACCTGGTTTTCTGAGACAGTGTTTTAAAAGTTTAGATTTAAACCCAGCTTTACTTCCAGTGAGAAGAACCAATAAATATGATTAAATGGGTAGTAGCTGTTTTTATATAAATATATATATTATATATATATATATATATATATATATATATATATATATATATATATATATATAATCACATAAACCATTATCTGATTATCAGTATTAAAAAACTATTATGCATTTCAAAACCTAATTCTCCTCGCTCTCATGACCTCAAATTGGTACACTGGAGATAGATAATTACAAATGACACGGAGCTATGAACCACTTTTTGTGCTCAACTGAGCTTTGAAAACCCCCCTAGATGTAGAAAATAGCTCAATTCCAGCACATTTATGACCATTCATAAACTTATTTAAAAGCCCAAGTGACATCCGCCTTAAAAAGATTAAAGCCCACTGCTGACAAAGGCTTGTATGAATTATATGTTATGGCTCTATCATACACAAGGCAGCATGGCTTCCAGATTAGTGTTTGCTGTTCTTAGTGAATCCAAATGAAATTATAGAGACAGGTCATTAACAGCAGAGCCATTACGAGGCCGTGTAATAATTTCAGTTCATGATTTTCATATTTGAGCCAATGGTGCTTGTAAATTAAACTCGCTGGCCTCACCAGCTAAGTAAAATGATTAGGATATGGTCAGTGATGATATTGAGCAGTTTTTATGAGCACCTGTAATAAAGCACATTTTCCAGTGTCTTTTTTTTCTGTCCTGTTTTTGATTGTTATACAAGTAAAAAAAAATAATAATAAGGCCAAAAAAAATAAAAGGCTTAGTTCTCAGGCACTTTTTTTTCAGAAATCACTGCGGGCGGGGCAGTATTTTATTTTTGACCTTTTTTTGTATGTTTCGATTAAAATGTCATATGACCAGGGAAAAGCATGAAAATAACAGGTTTGTTTTTGCTAAACAGGTAAAAACCCCAAAAAAACAAAGGAAATTGTATCAAAATTGTATTAATTTTTATCTTCTTGAAAGAAGAAAATCTAAATAAAAATGTTTGATGTGGGTGGTTAAAATTGACGTGGGCGGTGCCTGAGAACCATACTTTTTATATTTTTTTTTTGGCCTAATTGCATTTCAGCTTGCGTGGGAATGATTATATTGCACCAAGTCCATCAGTTTCATGTTCAAACAGTTAAGCCACATAAAATCACAAGATTATGGAACTAGCGGAAAAATGCTTAAAATTAATTAATTAATGAATCAAAGAGATTGAGTGATTTTAATGGATGGTATTGGGGGAAATATGTGCCATTGAATGAACTGAAAAAAAAAAAACGCCAATTACATGGATCAGTGGAGACAAGTCTACATCCCAATCTCTACTGATAAAAAAATTTAGTGTGAAAAAGTTATTTAATCAATCAATAAGATTCAGTAATTTAAATGTTATCCTAGTATGTCAGGTTATCATATGTATGTGGTCCTGAGTGAATTCAGTATGTTTGATACATGTATTATGTATTTGTTTTATGCATGGTCATTTAGCAGAATACCATATGAAGTATTGATTAATGCATGTGGATAAATTCAGGGACCCCATGTGCTTAAATGGTCATGTTATTTTAATTTAAAAAATAAGTTCTTAAAAAGTCATTACAATTAATCTGCTAAAGTGTGGAAACCCTGTAATTGTGAAGTGTCATCCTAACCAATCAGTTATTAATTGTTTGCGCAGTATGATAGGATTAATCATCTTTCAGTGATCAAATTAGTTCATGATTAACATAATTAAAACTCAACTTGTAGACTTGCTTAGTTCATTATTAGGGTTAGGTGACATTGTTTGGACTTACCTTAGGTCGTGGATTCAATTTAGCTTGATTTATCACAGAATACTCTCTTTCTCAGCTCTTAAATAACACCATTTGACATTACGTGTGCATTTTACATACATGATGTGTTACTCATTTAACAAAGTTTATGGTAGTATGTGTTTATGGTAGTAATTGCTAACTGAATTTATTTTTACAAGTATGATCTGAACATTTAGGGCTGTTTCACTATCTAGGACTGGTGAATCCAATGATTTATAAGTCAAAAACAATATATATGTCTCATCTTCAATTGAAATCTTGGCAGATTAAAATATACTGTGATAATGACTATATAATTTGGCTTTGATGAGCTTTCAGTCTTGATGTGAATTCACCAAGAGAAGATCACATGGCATTCTTTATAGGTGAGATTAGTCTGCAGTGAATTAATAAGCCTGCAGTTTCAGTTATATCTCCAGAGGCAAGTGTTAAATCTATCTATTCAATGATATTGTCATCCAGGCAATCATTTTGTGAATAATCTTACAAACCCTTATAATAAATATTACAAACTAGTACAGCAAATGATGATTATAATGTAGAATTTAGGTTACTACTATTTGCACTTCTCATTCATTATATTTTTCCACAATTGTAAATTATTCATTGCACAATTGTATATAATCCTCACAGTGTCATGACTATTGTAATTTAATCATTGCATGGCTGTAAATAATCATTGTTACACAATGGTAATAAACTAATACACAGCTGTAAGCAGTACTTTAATCATTCCATGGCTGTAAATAATCCTTGTTACACAATGGTAATAAACTAATACATTGCTGTAAGCAGTAATTACAAAGATAAAATGAAAAAAAAAAATAAGATAAATAAATTATTATTCAACAAGACTTTTATAAGAAAGCCTTGTAAATTTACATACATATTTTGACATCAAGTGTCATGTCCATTTGCCTGTACAGGAATCTGTTCTCTGGTTTTTAACAGTGCCACCTGCAGGCCAAAAAGAGAATTAAAGCTTGGTATGCATTTCCCAGCAACAGCTGAGCCATCATCACTGAAATAAAAACAATGTCAGGCAAAATGCTTCTGGGGTTTGAAGCATTGAACCAGGGGATTTCCTGCGGATGTTGCCATGGTAACTTAGTTCTTTAGAATATTGTTTAATGCCATCTTCCCCTTGAAGGTTTGCAGCGTAACATTGTTGACTCAGATACCACTCTGGTTATCGCGTGGACAGGCTTGTGTACTTAATCTATTATTCATGGCTCCAATATACCAACAGTACTGTTGACTTAACTATAGGAATGTCTCCCTTCACGGTCCGGTGGTGAGCGTTCTGGGCCACATCAGCAGTGTGGATTCAGCACCGGTGGCGCCAGGTCTCCTCATCAATACTGTTCAACAATGGCCTTGCTTTTGAAGCTATCGGGTTAGGGTGGCTGACTCCCCATCTAGTGCGAAAAAAAAAAAACACTCAAAGAATTGTTTCTATAGCTCCAAGCCAGACACAGATATGAATCATTACGAGGTTTATGATCAAGCGGAGCGTGGTATTGAATCCATACAGCCGTCAAACCCACAAGCTCACCTTGCATGCTAAACACTTCTTAGCTGCATCTGATGTCATGTCTGTCGTTCAGAGTTATATCGTGACTTACCCATGGATTCATATAATAAAGTTTGTTGATGTGGTTATACATAATTAACATACATATATCTGTATATAACAAACACATGTATCAATATATTAATCTATTTCTTGTTTGAAGTTTTTTATATGAGAGAGAGAGAGAGAGAGAGAGAGAGAGGACAAACCTACTGATTTGTTGAATGAACATGGTGTTGTCTTAGATTTAAACATTCCTTTTGAAAACAAAATCAAGTTTAAGTGAGGTATTTCATTCATTTTGAGATATTCTCTCCCGAGTCTCCACCTAGGTAAAAGCCTACCAGGCCTGTACACATTTTCCTGTCCAGATGGAAAATACCGTAAGCATAGAGCTGACAGGCCCATTGTAATTTTGATTCAGGTGTATTAGTTTATAAATACATCGTTCAACATATAATGCATCATGAATACATAAATTCATCACATTAAGTAGAACATGCGCAGGTAATACCCCTGAAAATGGGAGGTGTACATAATTGGATAATGACCTGTACTTGTTTATGTACTGGTCAAGCCGTCTGATTGTCCAGACCTGTGATGCCTTGCCTATATGTGGACATACATTACATATATAATATGAACATACTGCCATTGATCAGACATTATGTCTGATGTGAGTGCATACTGCTGTGAAATTGACAATGCTGTGTTTGCTGTGTAGCAATTCAGATCAATAAACCTGTACTGCTGACAACCCAGGTGGATTCTTCACGTTTTGGCCTGCGGCTTGTTTCTTGGGATGCCGCAGCAAAGAAACAGTAGTGGATCTTCTCTATCAGTAGTATTGGTTCATGCTGTAACTGCCAAGCCACCTGATTGGTCATTCTCTGGGATATGAGTTTTGACCGGGAGCCTTTGTTACTGGATCATCATCATGGTAGGAGAATGGCTCTGTGTAACACAATTTATAACTGCGTCAAGATTGTATCGCTCTAGGAGAAATTTTCAGGGTCCTAATAGGATTTATATGTATGTCTATGATAATATCCTTGAATTCTAGTGAATTCATGGAAAAATTTTCATTGTAACCTGGAAGTGGTGCCTTGTATTAGTGTTGAGAATCAGTTGTAATTTCATGATCGATCATCAGTTAAAAACCAGTGAACCAGGACTCACCAATAATTGGAAATAATAGGTTGTTTAGGAGTATGAAATTTCTTATCAAACCTGTACATCATCTCAACTTATATTCAGACCTACATGTTTGCTAACATATTTGAACAATTTATATGTAGCCTTTATATGTGTGTAGTATTCTTGGGTATGAAGTTATTAGTAAACACAGGCTTTTCTGGGCTTTGTGAGCATTAAATAATTAAAAATATACATTTCCTCTTCACAAAGCCAGTATGGATGTTAAAATTTGTAAAACTTTGTAATTGATTTTGGCAATACAATATCAATGATAAGATCATTTTTACCAACTGACTGATCTTTGATTATAATCAATCACTGGTCCATCATTACCTTGTATATAAAAAAAAATACAAAATCAGTCTTCAGAGTGGGATAATTTGGATTTTGTCTTTTATTATAGCCTTGTGATACCCTAGACTTTACAGAATTCCTGGAAATTCCAGGAAAATCAGTATGCCCAGCCACATTATTGAAAACTTATTCTGTACCATGGTCAGTGGCAATAATACAAGTTTCTAGAATTCTCATTTAATCATGACCGAAAAGGAAGTGTTTCAAATTTCAATTTAATTTTACAACACCTAGCCTCCAGGTGTTACTGTACCACTGATATTTGTATAAGAGTTCATTGAATCTCAAAAATGTGTGGGGTCTACATGTGCATATTTTAATTGAAACCATGTTTGGCCAAGACTGCTATTACACTTGCGGTGAAATATACTGATGAAGTCAGTAGACAGTACTTGCCACCAGGTACCCACATACATGCATCAAATATATTGAGTTTGACAGTATGGATAATTTACATACATTCAGTGCCAGGTTGTCTACTGATAATGATATCATGTTGTACTGTTAAGGTGTTACATTTACAAGTACATCTACACATTCTTTACCGATTCCTACAATGAGTTAGTAACTAATTTCTCAGAAAGCAGGTTTGTGTTTATGTGGAATGCCCTCTGTAAATACACAAGATTTAAAATTTAAACCTTAGTAAAATTATATTAAAATTTATATAAAAAAATAAAAATAAAACTTATATATAAAATAAATAACGATATTTCTCTAGAAACTGAGCCCTTACATTATCATTAATTGATCACTGAACAGGGGCTGACAGTTGATGTTAACATTCCTCATGATAGCCTTAAAATTACAATAGATGTGCCTATTTTTATCAGATTTAATATAGACTAGCTGACTCAACAGTTCTACAGTAATTCAAAAAATTTTGGAAGGACTGAAAACAAAATATAACAAAAACATCATGTTTCTGATTTTTTGCTTGGTAACTATTTATGTTTTCAACCTTGAATTTCTTTGTCCACGTGCTACTGTAATAAATTTGTTATCTAGACAACTTGGGACCACAAAACTCTTATGAATAAGTCAGAATGGTGAAAAATTGTCTGTAACTGGAATAAAAGTTAAACTTTATCAAGTGAAAAGTTCCTAAAAACAGTTAAAACGAAATATGAGAAAATCTTCTGTTTTCGCTCCTTGAACAACCTTCATCATAAGAATAATTTGATTCTAACACTGAATGAATGATGTTTCCATGGAAAGAACTGTGTTGAGTGTTACTTTATGGTCCTTGTAACATTGATTGCAGGTCACTCCATGAAATGGAATGATTGATGACAGCAGTTTCATTGAAATTAATATAGACTCAGCAGGATAATCATATTATTTTAACAACATCATAAAGTAAATGTTCTTCCATTTCTGTTCTTTATTGCAGTAAAAATTATATTTTTTTTTTCATTTTGTATACAGTGTCAAATCCAAAAAGGATTTGAAAGTAATTAAAATAAAAACAAGTCCACTGATAGGATCAACACATCTGTAAATTTTAGCATCTTACTTTATGACTGAGTTCCTTATTGTCATCTTCATATTATTATTATTATTATTATTATTATTATTAATTTTTGGTGAGATGCATAATTGGTTGTTCGACGAATAACCCCTGGTGTGTGTGGGGGGGGGGGGGGGGGGGAACTGTTTAAAATATCTTGTTAGAATAAAGGTCGGTTGCTGTCATAGTTATTGCTCAGTGTTCCATCATTTTTTCTTGGTTTTACTTTCATCTTGCTTTGAAAAAGGTGTTACAGCAGTGTTTGATGCTATCATAAACATTGCTTCGTTAGTGTTATTTATGTGAGGAAACATAATACTGTGCTTAATGTGTTTGATGATATATAGTGATTGGTGATAAAATATTGTGTAACTTAATTTTTCTTTTGTTTATTCCCATAGTTTGTACCATATTGCTCATCAGGTGATTCTGACATGTTTTTATTTTCAACAGTTGCTGGGTATGTATATTTTTATAACCAGTTGCTGGATATGGAGTGTTTTGGATCAGAATAAAAGATTATTTGCCCAGCTTCTTGGATTAGATTGTTTGGCCGATGATTACTGAACGGTGCCCATAATGATGATTAAATGAACACAAACAGATGGTACATCATCATACTGTTAGTAAATTGCTGTATGTGGAATAGATTTTTAAGACCCATGGGAATACCATAGGTTCCTGGTATTTTCAAATACTAGGCCCCATGAGATAAACACTAGTCCCTGGTATTTTCAGTGTGCAGCTGCCATGGTTATAGACACCAACAGGACCTTAGTTTTTTTTAATGAAACAGATCTAGAGTTTTCTTTCCAGTGATTGCCTCAAGTACCTGTTAAGTGTTATAGAGAGATGTCTGAAAGCAGTGGTTCCTTTTTGGATTGGTTCATTTCAAACCTCAAATGTTTATATATATGATCACTGCCAGACTGTTTTGCAATTTGAAATTTGTATTAGTTAATCAAAAACATGTTCTTGTGATTTGTAATTGTCAAGTTGTCAAACATCAGTTTCTGGAGGTAATGTTGCAAATAAATGTTCTGCCTTTGAAAATGTCCATTTAATTGTAGTGAATAGAAGACATGAGCAGAGAGAAATGTATGGCCAATGTGATACAATCAGATGGCATTAGAACTGTTTTTGCAGACAACTGCTATAAACCCACTGGTATGATGCATAGGAAAAGTAATGGCTTTTGAGATTGTATCAAATAACAATTTCGATTGCATTTTGCAAATCACTATTGACAGAGGCTTGTATGAGAGAAACAGATCAGCTATAGTACTATAACAGACATGGGCTAATAAATATAATTACTGTGGCAGTTTTATGAAGTAAACTCTGCACAGATGATCCCCTGAATTACTTCTTGTCATTTTAACTGGCCTGGATGCATTGGATACTAATATTCAGATGCTTATATGAGAATATAGAGTACTCATGAAAAGAAAATTAGGGAATTTAGGATGCAGGTATGATTAACATTTGAACTGCAAGGCTGAGACCACATCCTGTTTATAATTTAAAGTACTGTGGTCTTTTAATATATCTAGCTGGGTTTCTTTTTCCCTATGCCCATAAGGTGACTTGACAAGTCTTATGGAGACTTGCCACTAACGCCCAACATAATGTGAACTCTAGAAGATAATAAAAATTTGGATTTCCTACCTTTATTTAAAATACAGTGGAACCCCACAATTACGACCACCTTGAGGACTGACCAAAGTGGTCGTAATTTGGGGGTGGTCGTATTTGTGAAACTCTAAGTTACCTGAATCATGTATTGGGGACCAGGAAAAGTGGTCATAATTGTGGGGTGGTCGCAATTGCGGGGTGGTCGCAAGGCCGGGTTCCACTGTACTATGAACAAAATATTATATACCTCCAGGTTTGTTATGCTATAAATGTTCAGGTCACTGGGATTACAAATAGACATCACAAAGTCGTAAAATTTACCAAAAGTAAATAACCCAAATAGTGACAATTTAATAAAGCTTGTGTCAGTGAAAGACATTGAGTGGACCTGCATTTCCCCCAAGCATATTGCCAATTTGGCAGCCAGCATTTCTGCTGGTCCAGATGCTTTACAAATGGTATGCTTTGATGATATCTGTAAAATCCTTACTGTGCATGCGCTTATTGTGAAAGTATATTATCAGGTTGCAGTGTAGGAAATAAGAAAAACAAAGAAAATATCAATATAATGCAAGGCATGGCTGTTATGACTCCCTACGTTATTAATTACCACAGATGTCTTACACTGACAAATCATTGTAAATATACCACTGTCTTGTCCTGGTTAGATGGAATTGACTAACATTTGGAGCTTGGTACAGCCCAGCTGTTTTTGTGTACATGCTGTGCCCACCAGTTCACTGTACCTGTTCAGGTAGATAGGTTGTATGAGTGAAGGGTATTACATGCTGGTAGTACAATCATTACAGTGTTTGATGATCCGCTGCCATGCATTATCTGAGGAAATAAATGGGAACTTGTGGCTCCGGATCTCCCCAGGAAACATTCTTGACAGGGCAAGTATATACCCGAGGCATTCCATGGCCAACAAACACCCAGTCTCCACCCAAACATTCACTAATCCCACGTTATTACATCTCTTCCTCATGCTTAAACTCACTAATGGCAACTTGTCTTAAGTTCATGACATAATATTGTGTTTATTCTTAATATATATATTAATTTTTTCTTTGACTGTTCATTACTTAATAAACTTAATCTAATACCTTTTAATTGGATACCTAATGGTTGTTTACTAGAAGTTTTCCTTGTTGAGTATTCAGATATGCAATTTGTATCAGTGTTCCCAAGAAAATATCATTGAATTTCCCAAATGTTATCAGTTGGTGTTGTATTTCTATCAGAATCAACAAACAAACAAAAAATGATGTGGACATCAGTCATGTAGAACTGAAGTCAGAACTCAGACACAAGTACAAACTCAGATGCATCTGTTCAAGGACTCAGACTTGGACTCCGTGGTCCTGGACTTTGACTTGTACTCAGACTTGGAGATCAAGACCTAAGAATTCAGGCTAAGCCACTAACAAGTCTAGCAGATGACAATCTTTGTCACCAAACATCTGAAGTAAAATTTGTAAAATACACCACAAGACTATCATGTGAACTATTGACAAAATATTACAAACACAATTAGATATGTATTCAGCAATGGACCATCGTGACTTTTTTCTACACAGGTCCATGCATTTATAGAATTACCTTCTGAATGTCCAAACAGGACGGATATTACAATAAATAGTAAATATGATTACATAAAAATATGTGATCATATTTGTTTATCTCAGATTCTGATTCTAAAATATTTTATGAATATACTTTTATTGGACTTGGCTAGTAGTTTTAACCAACTACATACAATAAACAATAAATTAATAAATTTTTATTGGTTTTTAATAAAAAATTAATGAAAAATAGAAAAGGAATTTGTTAGTTTATTATAACAGGAAATTAACTTGCAGTTACTGATGATATAAGAATCTTGTATCGATGGATAGAATGTCACGTATTCCAAATAACACCATGCAGTCACCTATGGTATTTTTCAGTTCAATTTTAATGATAAAGAAGTAAATCATATCATTCATTACTAATCATTAGGGATCATATGTTATGCACATGCCAGAAATGATGTCAGTATTGTGTATTTTTTTTAAGTTATGGGCCCAAACATAATGCACTTTGTAAAAAATCAAGAAATATATTTACTCCCTTAACAAGGGCATTGCTGAAGCTAGAGATTTTTTTGTCAGGGATGTAACATTATTTAATCAAGATTCAATTGAATACCCAAAATTAGTTTTGAATTTTTCAAATTTATAAGTTATTAGTATAAATATAAAATTAGTACCTTAAATTTTGCCCAACTGTGACCATGGCAAGTTTGTTTCCCGTGAGCACTGTTGATATAATTTTCATATCATGCACACATAAGGATTTCATCTTTGTAGTTTAGAAAGCTGAAAGAAATTGGCCAAATATTGTAGCTTTTATTAATGTTTTTTATGAGACCCTGGTGGACTTTGGCTCTCTCCAGCCCCTCTTGAGTCACCTGTATGTTGACCTTGTTGACCTTTCATCAAATTATGCACGCTTGAGGCGAGAATCCAGGCAGCTTATGGCCAGCCACAGTTGATCCAGGTGTCCAACCCAACTCATCTAGTAGTTTTAACCAACAACATAACAATAAACAATAAATTAATAAATTTTTATTGGTTTTTAATAACAAATTAAAGAAAAATAGAAAAGGAATTTGTTAGTTTATAATAACAGGAAATTAACTTGCAGTAACTGATGATATAAGAATCTTGTATTGATGGGTAGAATGTCACATATTCCAAATAACACCATGCAGTCACCTATGGCATTTTTCAGTTCATTTTTAATGATAAAGAAGTAAATCATATTATTCATTACTAATCATTTGGGATTATATGAAGGAAATTAATGATAGACAAAGATGCAGTTGATAATATTAATCTAGATTCCTACTGTGTCTAGTGTGTACATTGATGTGAAATTAGTCCAAAATGAATTTTTTACAGTTATTTTTTAATATAAATAAAAGCCATAAAACCAGGTACTTATGATCATTATTTAAATGTGTGAATTTTGAATATTCTGGATTCTCAACATCATTGTTTGGTGAAAACTGAATAAATACCAGACATGGTGCAAATACTTTGTAATTGTATTTAAATAAGAATATGATTATGTACTCCATTATAAAATTTCTTGCATAAAGAATGGGAATTCAGGTAAAAATGAAAGTATATGAATACTCGTGCAAATACTTTCAAAATGTATTCATGAATGCATTCATGAATATATTCTTTAATATATTTTAATAATCATATCAGTTATATTTCATTTTAAAAAATCAAAAGATTCTCTTATTATTTTTAATAAAAATTATATTTGGGACAATATTTGTAATTTTTTTAATAAATAGTTAAACTCTTATATTATATGTTTTGCTTATAAGTTATATGGCCAAGTCAAAATTTGTGTGACAGTCGTACTCCATTTGTTTATAAAATAAATGAAATCAATCCTCTTCCCTGTCTCCAAAGGTACTATCAAAATCCTACATAAGCTTAACAACAACAACTCATAATACAGCTTATATTTATTACCACACAAAACCAGCATGTGCCTCATTTCTAAATCATATTTTTTGATCATATATAACAGCTGAGCGTCGTGACCCATAGGTCCCTTGTTGGACTTGGTTTCTGAAATACTTGGATTTAAGACCAAAAAAATAGTTAGGGTTCTCAGGCAATTATTTTTTTTGGAGAAACCAGTGTGAGCGGACAATATTTTATTTTTTACCTTTTTTGTATGTTTAAAAAATGTCATATGATCAGGGAAATCATGAAAATAACATATTTTTTTGCTGAACAGAAGAAAACTACATGATAAAGGATATCTTATCAAAATTGTATTGTTTATAAATCTTCTTGAAAGATGAAAATCAAAATAAACAAATTTTGAACTGGGGGGTTAAAATGGACGCGGGTGGTGCCTAAGAAACATACCTTTTATTTTTTTTTGCCTAGTGCATGTGGGCTTAGACTCAAACCATTAAGGGCTTCATTTTGGCTTGGACTCAACCAGCCTGGACTGGCAGTTGTATTCAGACTTGGACAGGGTGGATTTGACTACATCACAATCTTTTTGAAGAAGAAAGGAAGAGTTAAACAGAAAGCATATCACATGCACATGTGTGCATTGTATTGGCATATTTTATGAAACCTGAATTAATGCTTGGTCAGGAAATTTTGACAGTAATAAAGACCCAAGATCATTACTTCAAGACCAAATTAAACCCTGACCTTTGAGACCAAGACTGAGACAGGTCTGTAAAAATTGGTCTCAAGAGCTGCATTGTGTCAGCTTGAATGGTCACATTTTGTGTATCTTGGTGTGATGGATCCATGAAATGTTATATGGTCCTTAAAGGGTCCTTAAACCTGTACTTAAAAAGTCCTTACACCTGAATTCAGGTTTTCAGTGGGAACCTTCAGGGATGAACATTAAACCCTTCTTAGTTTAATGGCAGAGATAACACAAATCCCTGCAGCAGAGGTAAAAAATTATCTGTTTGTGATTTTCACTTTTGTAACATTAGTCAGATATAAACCATCACTCACAGAAGCAGTTTCCTACTTAAACTATGTGAGCCAAAACTTTTATTTCTCAGCAAAAGAAGGCAAGTTAACTGATAAGGGGTGACCATGAAAAAACTGTTGGCCATAATGAATGTTACAAGGTTTTCATGGATAATTTCAGCCAGGAGCGTCTCCATATTTATTTGCTGCCCAATAACATACATAATTCATAGTGTTTTTGTTCCAAGGCCGATCATTAGGGTCATTGATTTTCCCATAGCCTAAGAAAACCTGCCATAATGCAGAAAACCAATCAATGACCAAGACCTCCTTTGCTAGCCTTGCTATAATAATATGACGCGTGATGGCCCCCTCTCGACATTAATACCACTGCAGCCATTTTGTCAGGTTTTGTTTTAATCGCCAGTCTCTGTCACAGGAGAAGATATATCGCCCACTTAACTTAAAATCAGACTGTCAGGGAATGGCCTCTAAACCAATTGCCATGATATAGTGTACAGTTTCTCATGTTTTTTCCCCCTAAATCTTGGTTATTCCATGTATGTTACATGAGCTGTGTAATGTGATCTGTATAGGTACATATATTGGAACACATGAGAGCATACAACATGCAGTTTAAATGGGAAGCTGTGATATTAAACAAGGAAACATTGTGCCAGCAGCCCGCCCCCTGTGAATCTGAATATTATTATTTTTATCCTGAATTTTTAAACTTTTGAAAGAATTTGAAAGAATTTAGTCAGATTAATTGTACAAATTACATTATTCCATTGAAATCTTATCAACAGAATAAGGATAATTATTTTTTTTTTAAATATAAAAAAAATACTTAATCTGCCCTCTAATATTTCATGTAATTTCCATAGTTAATTCTGCCAAAGAGGTTCTGTATTCACCAGTGACATCTTATTTCTTTGTTTGGCTTTTAGCTGATAGCAGGGTCACACACTGAAAATATGCAAGGCTGATATCATCATAACTTTGTGAAGGTGTGGGAATTGAATTATAAAAGACCCAATTAAATATTTGTGTGGATTTGGGTTACAAATGGTAGATTCTGTAAGGTTGTTATGTTGTGTTGGAGGAATGTGCTCTGTTGAGTACCTCTCTAGTCCTATTTCTGAAAGTTTTCATGAATGTTGCATGCTGCATCTGTAACATTTGCTTGTTATATCCCCGTCCATTTATTATATTTTCATTTAAGTGTATAGTCTTTTATAAAATTGATGCAGTATCCTGTGGAAATCACTACATGCTATTGGATAAAACTAGCTTATTGGACTCTAGACCTTTTACCCTGAGGTAGAGTGAAATGTAGTTGTGTTTTGACCATTTTCTGCGCGAGGAAATTTGATCTTTATCTCATTTGTGATAAGAATACAATTTTAAGGTTCTGTTTATCATTTGATGGTCACAAAAATTTATCAGAAAACTGGAAGTTTCCTGTGAGATATAAGAATATTTCTGCAAAACATGAGTGTTTTCTTGATGTACTATTTTAGGGAGGAAATTTGGCACATAACTAACAGGAAAGTCATACAGCGTTATAGTTTTACATGATAAAGGTTGCTATTTTATGAGATAAATTTACCATTCAATTGAGTTTTGATATCCTAAATCTCACAAAAACAGAAAGATGTAAAACTGTATTAACATTGTACATGTATACAAAAACTTATGCACATATTTGATGAACTGGTGATTTGCCAGATGAACTTGTGTAATGAAATTGCTTCAGTTTTCAAGTCTTGTATTGTATGATGAAAACCCTAAACTGAGAGCTGTGTTTATCAGCAACAGAAATCTGGTATCAGGACTTCTCACCAGGGGAGCCACTTTAAATGTTGTTGGGCCAGGAGTCTTTAGCTGAACAGGCTAGCTGGCTGGTGGTTTTACTCTGTTGGATAACAGCTGGCAGTCATTTCAGGGAAGAAACTACTTCACAATGGGTCAAGCAGCCGAGCTAAATACCACTAGTCTCCACAGAGATGACCAGGTTCAATGAATCGGCCTTTACCAGATGCTGAGGCAGCACCCATTAGTTTATTGTATGAGAACTGTAACTTTCATCACTGAGTGAAAAGGTTTTAACAAATTTGATTAGACAGTGGATTAATCTCACACTTGATGTACCGGTGTGCATCAGTTGCATGAACAATGGTTTAGATTATATTTCAAGCTAACACAAATTTTATTATTGAGAACAGTTAACATTCTCTTAAAGAACATTGAAAAATTTACAGAAATTAAAAAAAAAGTCTGAATACATTTAGTACATGTTTTAATTAAATCATACATACATATAAATGTACATGTTTCAGTTTAAGAAGGTATAGGCTGTAAAAAAGTCATAACGCAATTTTTTTTAACATGTTTTCAGAGCATGCAGATATCTTAATAATCAGTGATAACCATGGATATACATGTTTATAGTGATACGTATATTCATGTTTTTTGCAGAGTTCAACAGAGACAACTGAAACACTGAGTCAGGTTGTGCCAAAAACAGACAAACGCCGCTCCCTGTTGCCATCTTTTGGGTGGAAGAAGAGTAGTGGACAAAAGTCACCCAAAAGTCCTGAAGCTAAAGATTCGCTTCAGGACCAAGATGTCAAGTCTCTGAGTGTAGGAGACCGTGTCTTAATTGGTGGGGTGAAAGTTGGGATATTACGCTATCAAGGAAAGACCCATTTTGCAGAGGGATTATGGTGTGGTATAGAACTTGAAGAACCAGTAGGGCGACATGATGGGGAGATAGAAGGAGAGCGCTACTTTACATGCAAAGACCAACATGGCATATTTGCTCCACTGCATAAAGTTGAATTGGTAAAAGCTGCCAAACGTGAAAGTCCCCCAGGTGGTGAAGGGCCTGACAAAGGGAGTAAGTTACGTAAACTGCAGTACACCGGCATCAGTAAGAAAACTACAGGGATTCCTAGCAGCAAGAAACAGAGTGAAGAAGAAACAGAGGAAAGTCCCAAAGCACCTCCCCGAAAGTCTGGCTTGCCTTGCTTAAAGTCCAAGCTGGTTAAACCAAAATCCTTGCACAAGGAAACAGAGCTTGATCCAAAGCAAGAGGCAGTGGTCACAGAAACGAGTAAAGAATGTCCACAGGTCTCCCTAACAGACATGATGGACCAGGTGGAGGGAGCCGAGGCCCAATATGAGTTTGACTCAGCTGCAGATTTCCTAAGTTTCAGCGAGGTAAACCCAAAAGATATCTCTATACCAGTAATTAACACTGACTTGTCAAGTTTGGACGATTCTTTCCTGACACCTGTAGGTTCTGAAGAATGTAGCTTGGATGGGATACTTTCCACAGAGTTGGCTGAAGCTGGTGAATTTGTCACCAGAGAACAAAGGGATCTGTTGTCACCAATGCCAGATCTGTTGTCAGACTCTATTTATGGTATTAACCAGCTGATGGATGTTAAACAAGAAAGTGTAGATGTCCTTGTAGTTTCTCATTCTATATCTAGCACTTCTTCTAGTCAGTGTGACTCCGAAATAACTGGACTTCTCAAATCAGATGACACATTGACACCAACAGATGCACTTCAGTTAGATAATCTAGAAGCTAATGAAGTCCAGGTATCACTTCACCCAGAAACACCAGAAATCAGTGTGGACCTAACAAAGGCCACCCCTTTGGTGAATCAGCTGACCTGGGTGTCAAAGGAAGATTTAGAAGACGATGAAGAAGAGGAAAAAGATCAAAGTAGTCCTGACAGCAGAATAAGTACTGATCTGGAGATTGACGATGCACTTCCCAGTGATACGAACCAAAAGAAAAATAATGATCTCATACAGTTAAACCAAGAACCACTTTTGGAAGCAGATATACACACGATCAAGGATAACATTGACATTGTGCACAGCACCATATTGTCTCAGAAAGAGCTGTTGACTTCCGACGAATTTGATGGCAGTAAAAGTCTTGATGAGACACCATGCAAAAAGCCATCGACCAAATTAGATGAAGGTGTTAAACCAATCACTGCTGTGGTGACTAAAACTGAGGACCAGATTGGGGTGTCATTTGGAATATCTTCCTCTCCATCGAGTGATGTTAAACAACTAATGTCTGATTTAGAGGCTGGTCATCAGCGTGGAGAGAGACCCATTTCAATGGTGTCCTCCTGCAGTGCAGACACTGGCATTTTATCAGATTTCAATCCAGGGACTGAGCAAAAGAAAGACAGACCATTGTCCATTGTGTCTACATCCAGTGTTGATACAGGTAAGTGCAATATATTTTCCTTTTTTTGCCACAATATTTGTTGTACTCATTTGTAGTTTCAGTCAAAGGACTATTGGCAGACCTTTGGCTTTGGTTCATATAAAGAGAAATCTGTCAGTTGATGAACTCATGGCCACCAAGTAAAACACATACCTCAGCCAAGGACAGAGTTCAAGAAAGCAAACAAAACAAATTTTTGCAGGCTATGATTTTAATAAGCACAAACTGACTGTAAACCATTAAGTCTTCCAAAGAGGCTCCTGATTTTATTAACTTATTAATCAATATTGTAATTACAGAAGGTGTGATATGTGGTCTCTTTGCATGAAGTTCTTCATTTTCTTTCTCCATTTACACTTCATTAAATTAAGAAGGGAATTATTTAAAATAAAATGTCTTCTTCAGGAAAGAATTTAAATGATTTACTTTATAACCATTTCATAATAAGTTGCTGGATATACACACTTATATACTTTACATCATCATTTATATATCTGGCCACACCATTCTAGGAATACCAATTCCATGACAAGCCACTTAACCCTAACCCCTTAATGCTGACACAGTCACTCATATGTTACACATAGTGAGTCAAAAGCTGTAACCAAGATGACCTGTGCTGTATGATTCAGTGGTCCGAGGTTACCTAGTTTACACATAGGGCACATAATCTGTTGCAGGTATGTAGTCCAGGGTAGATGATGATATGGTGCAGGTTTACTGGGGTAGTGTGAGGACATATGTTGACCACGTGCTTCACCTATATCTAAGGGATAGGCTGGCAAGAATGGCATGTTTCATCATTGATACCACACACTATCTGGTCCGAGTTCTTATCAAAGTGCTTACATTAAGGTTAATTTGCTAATTGATTTAGCCATAGTCTCATCAAATTTCACCAATGGGAGCTCCTTAAATCCTGGATCCATATTGTTCTGCCTTATTCAATACATTGGCTAGATTATGTTGGTAGATTTTCATGACCTGTATCAAATAGCTTTTTGATTTATAATTATGAAAATTTAATTTTACTAGGCCTAGCTTCACAAATTGTAGATATTATTCTGCCTCGCACAGTTCATGGGTTTGATCATGTTGATAATGCACCATGACCTATAAACTGGAATATCATCTAAACTATGCTATATATATGTATCATGATATTATGATACCTGGGCCAGGTGGCAAGGTATAGTATATGTTCCCCTTGGTTTGTCAATTAGCAGCTTTACATAAAACATCCTTTAGGGCATTAGGGTAACACCCAAGGAACAATCCATTGCATTTGGAAGTTTTCTGAAACACCATAATATATTTTTAAAGGGGCCGAATCACCTATCTGACCTTTATAAAACTAATCCCTTGGAGCTTTTATAAAAATAGGGCAGAAAACATAGACATCACAGCACACTGGCTGCTTGTTTTGTTTATATTAACCTATATTTTTGGCCCACCAAAATATAACAAATTCTACAAGGCACTTGGCAGCAAGTCAGTTTAGCCATAAAATGGCAATTTGCAACAAGTCACCTTTCTACCTCCATATATGCAACCTCCCACCTCAAGTTACATGTTTTTCCCATTTGTCAAAATTGCTGTGTTTACCAACATGTTGTTGATAAACAAGTTCATACATCCTTCATAATGGTGTTAAAAGAACTTTTCACAACCAAAATTACCCTTATATCATTAATATATACACCAAGAAATCCCTAAGCACATAAATTCTTTTTCAAAAGGTAGGTGAATGAGCAGCTTTAATTTAAATGATTCTGCCATGTGAACATTCATTTGTATTAGGGCCTGGCTTTGTAAACTGGGCTGGAGAATAACCAAGAAAATAGAAAATTAATGTAAGATCTTGACAGGGGTATGTACAAC
This sequence comes from Sipunculus nudus, assembly GCA_026874595.1. NCBI lineage: Eukaryota > Metazoa > Annelida > Sipuncula > Golfingiida > Sipunculidae > Sipunculus > Sipunculus nudus. The sequence continues at coordinate 27,242,381 of CM049315.1, forward strand.
TATCCACCATCTCTTTATTTATCATCCAGCATGAATGTGCACCGCCATACCTGGGCCTGAAAGTTTTAACTTTTAAAAGGTGAAAGACAAAACTTTTCAGTGCCATTGACATATCTTGAGATGTAAAGAAGATCCCAGCACTGATCATAATGGAGTCTGATGAGGAAGACGGTTATTTAAATAGGATTCATTTTATACATGATGGAGCACATGGACAAGGAAGAAAGGTATAATAGGAACTGACAGGCAATGAGTACTGGAGCTGGTGATGTTAATTACTAGAGACCACCATCAGCAGGTATTGTGACTGTGCTGTCACCTTGATGACAGGATCCTTGTGAATGGATAACGCTGGGTCTTGCAGGTGTATCCACCTGATTGTACAGTGTATGAGGGATCATATTCAGGTGATGACAGGTGCCCTGTGGTTTGTCTGAGTCATCTCTGTCTGATAGTAAGAACAACATGATCACTTCTATATATCCTCCCTCTGTGTAGGTATGGCCCTAAGATATCAGTATAACTCTCTCTCTCTCTGAAATGTTTTACATCTATACCACACTTACAAGAAACAACAACATGTTTTCATCCACGTGTGCATTTTCACAAGAGCTAGCTGTTTATAAGTAAATGGTTTCTATTTACAGCTGTCATTTGTTTGCCAAATTTGTGTGCCTTCAGATAGCACTAACCCGTCAAATTAGTTAAAAAAAAGTGTATTAAAGTCTTCATCTAATTACTGTGTGTTGTATTGTCCAGGAGTTTTGATAATTCTTCCTTAATTACCTCCTGGTTTCAAGGCTGTGATTCACAACAATCAAGAATTCCTCATTATGTTCCAAGTATCGGTATATCAATTTGTGTAACTATTTGCCTAAATCAGTACTCCCAGGCATTGACCGCCATCACCTACCATAAATAATTCTTGTGGTCCTGGTGTTGGCAACAGAAGTTGTAATGTAACTTGAGTATTGGGCATCACCAAGCAAGGAGATGTCAGAGTTTATAAAACTTTGGATTTTGGCCAGGAACTTGATAAGTGTTCAAATAGGGAGGAAACACCTCAGCCAGTACTCACACACAAGGCAGACAGACAATCCACCCCATTGCTAATAAAGCAAGCTTCACTACAACAAAGCATGCAGGAGCATTTTGTATGCCCGGTCATGGAAGGATGCTGTTTTATTGTGGTCATTTGTATGTCAGTCTGAAAAAGATTATATTTTCAGGAGAATATGAAGGCAGAGGAATGTGGCTTACTTTTGAAAGTGATCTAGATCAAATGTGGTACATGTAGAGGTGTGGATCCACCTAGTATGCTCTTAACTCTTGTGTCTGTGCATCTTTCTTAACACTGATTTGAGTAAAAGCCACTGGTGCAGACATCTGGTGGAAGACTTCATTACTATTTAGGAAATATATTTTACAATCATGGAGCAGTTCAGGAAATATTGTAGTCTACATTTAACTTATAAACAAATATCCTGTAAAGGTTGTTGGTGGTACTTTTCAAATCAAATAATGCACAACTTGTCAAGATATTTTTTTAATGTAATTCCTGTCAGTGCAAGTGATTGCCAGTGTGCCGTGAGGCTTATGTACACAGTTACAAATCTCACAGCGACTTGAGCACACACTTTGGTATCACATAGCAAACAAAATGACTTTTTATCAGTTTAAAGACTCAGACACTTACAAGTATTTCACCTCATGCACTTGATATGTAGGCAGGAAATGATATGTGAATGACTCCGGGTTTATGTTGAGAGGGGACAGTAGTGTTCTAGGTAAACACAAAGATCAGAATGATAGCTGGAGGCTCCGCTCTCAAGCTCCTATACTGATCACAAATTATAGTTGTAAAAAAAAAAGAAAATATTTCTACTCAAGCCTGGCATTTTGTTTTTGTTGTGGTTGGTTTGTTGGTTTGTCTGTTCACAAGTACAGGTACAGCCTACAGAGTATACTTAACATAGCTGTTAGCATGCCCCACACACGTCAACTCAACTAAGTGATTTTGCTTGATAAATTTGATTCCTATCCCGAGAACTGGCAGTTGACATTTCTTTTCCCCTCATGGAGGTTTTCAGGCCAGATTTTTTTATATTAAATGGGCAAATTATAAATCATTGTGTAGTAATAGGGACATTTCAGTAACTTTTCAACAGCGCATATCGGCAATGATAATTAATTAGTGGTGTAATAGCAGAGCTTGACAAACGCAAGTAAGAATAGTGGCTACTAAATGTTGGTTTCGATCAGATGCAAGAAACAGAACAATCATTCATTTATTTTTTAAGGCAAGTTTTTCTGTCATTTTTAAGAATTCTTATAACTTAGAAATGGATATTACCAGGCACCATAGTAATATGATGTCTTTTTCTTATCCTATCATGATAGTTATGCCTCTCATAATTTCTTCTCTGTTGTAAGAATATTTCATTATACAGCTTTTGCTTTGCTCAGGTTTACTAAAATCTTTGATTAGGAATTGAATCTCAACAAAAACATGCTATTACTATAGTGGTGGGCCGATCATTGAGTTTTTTCGAAAGTCAGTCGGTTTGCTGCAACTTTCAAGCGCTCGATTACGAAAGGCAACTATCGATTACATCATACTCATGATTGTTTTTACCAGAATGTCTTTAGGTAATATGCAAAAATTACTTTTCCATTTTTACAACATTCCGCGCTTCATATAATGAGTCTGTTTTCCCAAATAACCTCCGTATATATAATAACTGAGTCTGACAGGGTATATGAGAGAGGACTTTTATACCTCTGTGAACTGGCAGGGAGCTGCAGAATTAGCGAAGAGTTTTCAAACGAGATGTTCATTGAAAAATATGGGCGGTATGGGGCAAAAGTGCTCCATAATGCTCCAGGTCTATGCCAATTTTGCAAGATTCTCTTAGAAATAATCTCCTCAACTGATGTAAGGTGCCGCTGCCGCTGCCGCATGAGTAATTATATTTTTAGCTTTCAGTTACTTATTTTTTTAATTTTTACCAAAAAATATATGGACCTGTAATTTTTCTGGCAGGCCTCTGAAACCAGTATGCATTTCGGCAGTCATCATAATTGTTATAAAATGAAAGTCCTGGTAGTGAGATCAAAATGATACGGGGGAGTATTCATGAGGGCCAGCAAGTAGATGTCCTGGACTGTGATTTAATTCTTGATTACTATAATTAATTTAAGTGAAACTTTGAGTAGCATATCTTAGTGATAAAAGGAAAATATAAAAAGGCAAAAACTTCTTTTTGTCAGGTAGAATTACTAAGACATGCGGGCTGGGTTAAGAGAGTACAGTTCACAGATAATTGCACATTTCTTTATATTTGTCTGAACCGATTAATAATCGATCATCGATCGGTTTGCCCAAACCGATGATCGATTATGAAAAAGGAACCGACTCCCAACACTATATTACTATCACTTTTAGAGAGAGAAAGAGAGAGAGAGATGTGATAAAATTTTTTACATATTCTAATCTTTCCAAAAGCCAGAGGCCATCAGTATTAATATTCATCAGACATTGCTGGTGAGCCAAGTCATCCTTTCCTGTATACATTAAGGCCCAATTTGTATCACTTATCATATTTATATTGAATAAATCATATACAGCTAGTAATTTGCAGAATTGATTTAAATGGTCCGACACTTTTAGTAAACCCCACATGGATTACAGATAATGTCCATTATATAATATAAATTCTGGGAAGCTCATCTGTCAGTCTTATTGATCCTAATTTCTCATTTATTATTATTACTTTTGCCTATTTTATGGTAATCTCTATACATCATTTGGGATCAGGAATTGATTTATGGACTATTGTGAAATGAGAACTTCCACTAGATCAGCTGGGCATATCTCATTCTGATGCATCGGAGAGTTACATTTATCACTCTGCATGGAGGTTAGTTTGACAGGGATGAACCCTTGTAGGCTCCGATCATTATTCATGGAATGGGATCTTGTTACAATTTTAAAGAAAAGTGCACTGCATCATATGACAGAATACAGAATCAGCTCAGGCCTGACAATGGCAGCCATTGATTTGGCTTCACTATTGAAAAATGGACATTTATCATCCTTTAGAAATTTACATTTCAGCTAGGATGCCCTAGCTATCTTGGCAAATTTTATAAATTACTACTTGCCCAAATGAAAATGTGACTTATCAAAAGTAAAAATTTGACTGAGAAAGTTATTGCCCAGACCTGCATGACAGATTGACATTAAACAAAAATAATAGTGTTGCCATTCTTCAGCTGTCAAGTTACTTAAAATATTATTTTATTTTATTTTTATTTTTAAATTTGGGTTATATATGAATATTACTTTGTATCGTGAAGAGTTTGATATATTAAATCAGATTATAGTCCCAGCTACAGATCTATGTTCTTTAACTTCCAAAATGCAGGTACTGTAGGTGTTTTTGCCATGTACTAAACCTACAGGGACTTAGTTGTCTGAAATAAGGCACGCTAGTTCTCTGTCCCTCTCTATGAAATAAATTTATAGCTGTTCTGGTCCCAAAGGAAACAAGTCTGACATGACTGAGATGCCATAGTAACCATTATGATGTCATTAGCTTTAAGAAGGGATACCCAATCAGAGAAGGACTGAATAGAACCTGATACATGGTCTGTGACTCACCAATATACATGTTCTAGACAGTAGGACAGCCCTGTTATCATGCCTTGGTAAGGTTAGTGCAGGTTACAGAAGGATCGTTACCAGATCAGAAATGCTGCATCATTGTAGCTGGTGAGAACTTGGCTTGAGGTCTCTCAGTCTGTCATTTTACCTGTCCCAGACATTAGGACCTGCATTTCTTCCATGTCATGCTCTAGCATGTGTTGTTAATCATAATGTAGTAGCATCATACATTTATGCATAATGCAGTTTTCTTCATGGTGACTACTGGCTTCAGGTTACCCCCAGTACAGGCTGGGCATGTTAGACTGGCCATGCATGTTTCTCCAATTTACCTTTTTACTGGTCTAGGACAGTAGACAGCCACAAATGTCAAACCCTGCCATCTGTAGTTGAAGAGAATACAGAATGATACATATGGCTAAAACAGGGTTTCCTTTTCCATGTTAGAAGTACTGCAGTCCTTCTGCTGGTGAGTATTCCACTTTTGTCAGTTCAATATAAGGGCAACTGGGCTGGGGCATCTATAGGGACATTGCAGTAAACCCTCAAATTCAAACCTTGCTATATATAGGCATTGAAAGGGTACATGGGTAATAGCAAGAATTCTGTTAATAGAATTAGGAGAACCGCAGTCTTGCTTGTGGTGACTGCTAAGATGCTGCTGCGTGGGCTGCCCCCCCCCCCCCCCTTTCATTGATCGGCTGTCTGTGAGTCAGAGCAGCCAGCCCTGTAGTGCTGTGATTCAGCTAGATCACAGCAGACCCTGACAGATCGCAGTCCTGACAGATACAGTCATTACATGACTGTGCTTCCCTTGACCCTGTTACATCCCTCACACTTGTAACATTATATTAGGTCTTATCACATACATCACCTGGTACCTCAGGTATATACATGTAACCAGGTACCTGCTGGATCTGATACTTCCAGGAACAGTCCTACCTTTACCTGACTGAGGTGTGCATGATATATCAGGTAATTTGAACTCCTTGAAACGTGTTTGTCTTTGCATGTGTCTGTTCTGGCATTACTGATTGGACAAATATTAAAGGTGCCTGGATGATATACAGAATAAATGGACTTATGGAGTAAATGAATTGATAATTGAATATTTTATAAATCCTTTGGATCTGTTTAGAGCAGAGAAAGTCATACTAATAAAAGTACTGCATAGGATGTCACTGGAATGAACTGTGAAATAATTTAAGTACATGAATACAAGTGACAAACATATGTTTTATATTGGTACCATTATTAGATTTAGATGTTGTGACTAATGATAGAGCATACTTTATCTCTGTAGAATATTTAGTACTTGTATAGTACAAAGAAAATATAATTTGTGAACATTTATATACATACTTTCTAGCTTAGATTTATGTCAGAATGATTTATAAATTTGTTGATGTAGCACCAATGATGTAAAAATATCTGTTTGTGTAGGTGTTATGGACAGATCACAGTTGTTTGTCTACACGTTTTTAGTATATCAGCAAAGACTGTGGGCAGAACATATTTCCTGTGATAAATTTATTAGCTGTTTACAGTTACACCTTAAAATATTCTTTTAAAAATGCTGTATAATATGATATGGGTATAATTTAGACAAAATATCCACCCACATATATAAGTTTGGTTGGAAAAGTAAATATTCATGAGAGATAACTGAGCGTCCTTAAATGAGAGGGGTTCTTTTTTAGAGGTGTCCATCTAGAGAAGTCCATCTATATTTCTGTTTTAAAGCCATTACTGAGGGATGGTATTAACAGTGAAACCCCGGTTATCATGAGTTGTATTGAGTTTTATGTTTCCATGAGTTCTCATGTTTATAAAAGTGAAAATGTTCAACAGTATTAATTGTCACTCATACATATTTATAGAGGAAACAGCAAATTAGACTCTTCTTAAGAGCATGGAAAAACATTAATTATTCATTAAGAAGGCTAATTAAGTCAAGGAAAACCTGTTACATGGAGTGAAATTAGTCTAATTTGTATTCTGAGCAAATGTTTAAAGTGAGAATTGGTGGTTAGCTGCTCTCCCCAGTGGCTTGTCGTATGACATTTTATCAGATATCTGTAGGGCTGTGTAGATAAAAAGTTTTGTTGAGAGCATTACCAACAGAATGAAGAGCCAAGTGCCCCTCATTAGACGCCAGAGTAGCCCTCATTATGTACTTATTTGCTATTAGTGGCTGCCCACCGGGGGATTGTAAAATGATTACTGTGCTCACTGTGAAGGTTTCTCTCCACTGGTCTACTACTACAGGATATCCTCACCAGTGTACTGTAATCAGGCCTTGTGTTTTGAGCATGGAGTACATGACAGATTCAGATACTATTAATATAAATTGCCAGAGGATCAGATTATGTCAAAGATGTATTTGAATATCAGGATTAAAATTTCAGGTCATCTAATAAACTTGTGATTTCAGTCTAGGACAGTGTTAAATTTGTTAATTCCAGCAGTGGCAAGAAAAAAATTAAGATATAAGGAAATGTAAGTTGTCTTGTCTGTTGAAACTATAAAGCCTTATGACAGAATCATAATATACTGATGTTTTCACTAGCATGTGCATGCTGAACATGCCAGATTTCCTTTAGTCTTGTTTGCTTGATATTCTGAAATAAAACAACAACAAAGTAATCCATTACAAAGTTTTCTTGAGTCTGTTATACCTTAATATTTTACATAGAACCAAATGTTATATGACATTACCACCCCTACCCCCTTCTTACAGATTCTTTAGCATGTTGATAATGGATAATACTGGGGTGATTTGTGAATGCATGGTTTCCTTGTAACTTGAAAATACAGAATCTTGGTTTCAGAGGTACCAGGTGGATCATGTAAAGTTGATGATAAAATGTGTTTTCTGGCCCTATAACCTAGCTATCCCACACACACACAACCAATCTGTGGCAAATGATGACTAAGGAATCCTGTGGTTCAAGCTGCTTGTAGGACTGTCCATATGATATCCTAAATTTGCTGAACAGCACACCTATGTGGGACTTATTGAATGGATACCATTTAACTATAAGAGTTGGGATAAGGGCTGTAACAATATATTGCATCAGGAAATGATACATATTGCAAAAAAATACATTTATGTCTACATATAAGTAGTATTACCGGTAGTATTCATATTCCAAGTCATTCTCTTCTTTATTCATCACATATTAAGTTTAATTGCAATGCCATTGCCTCCAATATGCAGGTATATTGAATATTGATTCAGCCCATATTATCCTTTATGCTTCAGAAATAATGTATAATGAAACAGCTACTACAGTTGGTTTGATTGTGTGTTGGTTAGCCAGTCAGATGCCTGTTAATTGTTTTCTGGCCAATGATGTCTCTCCTTGCTAGTGCTGGGCTATTTAAACTTATCTTAGAAAATCCTAGGGGTCACCAATTGGTCATCAGACTTTCTGTTCTATGGATCCATGGTCATATATGATCAACATTTAGATACAGGGACATCCGATGATACTGGCCCGGATCAGTATTTTACTTTGTATTGAAATGTATCAGTGCAACAGTGTTACAATACAGTGCAGACTACCGAAGGCCACCATCTGAGCCATGGAGAGTGCTAAGCATTAGTTATTACAATTAGATATATGTAAAATAAATAAGTTTATATAACAGTGAATCTTTTCAGCCATGGTATACCAAGGATACCGTTGAATTATTAAGGACAACTTGAGTTCAATACTTTGTGGTTAAATGAAAAATGTGCAGTGTGCCCATTTACCACTTTCATCCTTCATTTATGCAGTTCAAGTTGGGATGCAACAAAGAATAACCCATGCTTTTATGTAAAAGGGTATTCTAAAGTAACTTAGTTTTAATTGTGTCAATTTTGATTCTCTATTCGGAAACTAAACACAGCTTAATTCTGCAATTTGCTGAGGTCTATCATGTTATGTACATGCTTCACATAAACTTGTATATGCATCTTGATGCTCATTCTAAATTAAATTTATTTGAAGATTTGCCCATCCAGTAATATGAATTGAAACATTTATTCAAAATAACTTACAGGGAAATGATTAAATATTACCAAGAATTAATTTAATTTTCTAAAAAATCTAAGCACAGGCCTACAGAAAACAATCCCGGTGTTCACCTGTCCATAGCTATTTGACATATTTGAGTGCATTGATGACTCATCTCTTGGTTCATTTTAAAAACATCTATTTTACAAATTACCATCAGTGCTACATCCCTGTAGCAGTATTTTAAAGAGATCTCCGGGCTGAGTCATCAATCTTTCACTTTGTTCTTATGTGTTAGAGAGAGGATTCTCACCAATAACAAGTAAATTGAACCAGACAAACCACTACTTCAGGAAACATCAGAAAAACCAATGTTAATCGAATAATCTGCGTTGGTTACTATGGTGACCTAAGCCTCTTTTTCAAGATGGAAAGATCAGCAGGATTGTCAACGTGTAAAAACAGATCAATCAGAAATAAAGCCAGGCATTGCCTATGAAGTGTGACACAGGACACTTTCGGCTCATTAAACTAGAATGAGAATTCCATTGAATGATGTTGCGTTTTCTGTAACAGCAGGGATGAGTCAGTGCTGCTCCATGGCTGGGCCGTGCTGATTCCTTAATGCTTCAGAAGCCACAGGTTCTTCAGTAGTTATAAACCTGATAGGTCTTCCCCATTATAGATTTGTGCTGCAGTGTCTTTTACGTGATACATGATAAATAAAAATACAGGTAAACTTGAAAACTTTAGATTAATCAGACTAAGTATCCCATCCTCTTCGCCAGTTATTTTGTATCTCGATGGAAAAGTTTACATACAACACAAGGCAGGTATTGTTCTAAGGTTGCATTACTTTGTTATAATCCACTGTGTATTCATGAGCATTAGTAATCTGATATATACGGTGATTGTATATTACAGTTCATCACATCTTCATATGTCACGGTACCCTGTAGGGCAAATTTGATTTCTGCCCAATGCAGCTCTTTTCTGGAATTACTGAAAGCCAGAAACATACAAATTGCCTGGTGCAGTTGATGCTTGCTGAGACATACATCATGATTCACCGAGGCCAAGAACAATTTTGATTTCATGTATATAGATCTATGTAAAAACCTTGCAATATTGTAAGACATTGGAAAAACCATTGATTTTTCATATAAATAGACTCTGTACTCCTTGAAAGTGCATTGCCCTGGAAAAATCCAGTCAGAGCAGGGTAACTGGCATGACATTGTATGGATGAATTTCTCAGCAGCAACAGCCACAGGACTCGGCAGCAAGCATTTAGACGGATGTTCCTCTAAATATAAAACCCAGTACAAAACACTTAAATTGACTTTCAATATGAAAATATGATTAAAAGAGTGATATTTATTTCAGATAATTATAATAAATGTAATAATGATAATAATAATTAAATGGATTATGATGGTTCTAGTGGTATGTAGCAGTCTGATGATCAGTAACATTATTAATCTGACCAGTTGTGTTTTATAAATATTTTTGCTGGCTAGCTTCATTGATAAATTTCAAATTTGATATCAAATTAAGTGACTGGTCAACACCCAAATTTAAAACCTTTAAAATACCCAGATCTGAATCCGTATCATAATTCCATGAAGTTGGGGTATTGCCAGAGTGTATATATTTAATTTCAGTTTGTAGTAACAGACCCTAACTTCAGTGAAGCATATGATGAGTGAATGACAGCCAGTGTCACTGGCTCTTATGTCATTAGTGTATGAATGATATAATACAATGTAAAGATGCAATTTTTACATGCAATCACTGTCCAGTCACAGTTTACCTATTACCAACACAAGTACCAATTAGGTGTGAGGCTCACACGGCCTCAAGGCAGTTTCTTCATCGAGTAAACCTGTTTATCACAGAAATAAGAACTTCATTGTCAAATTAACTGGGAATTTAATTTTTTTCATAAACATAATTCCTGTTGATTCTTCCTCAAGTGAATCAGACTAATTGACAGTTATTCTCTTTTTAATTGGCATTAGATGGGATTATTCTGTAAAAAATGAAGCTGCAGAATTGTTCATATCAATGAAAATTTTATACTGTTTCTTTAATGATTTACTGACTTTTTTCCACTTGGGCTTTGCGACAGTTTGGCAATTTATTTCTCTGGAAGAGCCTGCATAAAGAAGATTATGATAGCAAAAAATAACAAACCCCAAAAATTGCTCCAAAATAAGATTTTGCTGCTGGTGGAGCCAGGCATTGATTGATTCCTCAAATGGACTCATCTGGCTTTATCTTAAGTTCCTTTTTATTCAGGTATGAATATTGTTTTGGAACGCCCATCACTTCCTAGTGTGGCCATCAATGCCTCTTTCAAATGGCAAATGCTAAGAATTAATTGTATCCGCCAAAACAGAGTTTTGCGGATACTATGTTTTCAGCTGGACGCCGCCGCCGCGAAGGTGTCCGGAGAACTCCTCCGTAACCGCTGGGCGGAATTTTCCGAAACCCGGGATTATGTTCGGGTCACATGTGAACTGCTGCGCCCCGATTTTGTTTTGACCTCTGACCTTTCCTTTGCGCTCTGCGTCCGTTTGTGCGTCTGTTTCCACACATAAACCCACATATCTCGGGAACCGTTTGACCGATCAGGAAAATTTTTTTGCACAAATGTAGCCCTCAGAGAGCTTTATAACATACACCAAAAATGGTGGCGCCACCTGCAACCATGTTTGCACAGTGTCCATCTGTTTGTCTGCCTTGGGTTAAAATCACTCATATCTCTGCAGTGACTTGACTAATTCACCTGAAATTGGGCATGCGTAAACATCCTGGATAGCTTTTCTGATTTTATGACAGGTGGCGCCACCTACATTCATGTTTACGCTGCAGACATCCAAGCTCATATCTCGGGAACCGTTTGACCGATCAGGAAAATTCTTTTGCACAAATGTAGCCCTTGGAGAGCTTTATAACATACACCAAAAATGGTGGCGCCACCTGCAACCATGTTTGCATAGTGTCCATCTGTTCGTCTGCCTTGGGTTAAAATCACTCATATCTCTGCAGTGACTTGACTAATTCACCTGAAATTGGGCATGCGTATACATCCTGGATAGCTTTTCTGATTTTATGACAGGTGGCGCCACCTACATTCACGTTTATGCTGCAGACATCAAAGCTCATATCTCGGGAACCGTTTGACCGATCAGGAAATTTTTTTGCACAAATGTAGCCCTTGGAGAGCTTTATAACATACACCAAAAATGGTGGCGCTACCTGCAACCATGTTTGCACAGTGTCCATCTGTTTGTCTGCCTTGGGTAAAAATCACTCATATCTCTGCAGTGACTTGACTAATTCACCTGAAATTTGTCATGCGTATACATCCTGGATAGCTTTTCTGATTTTATGACAGGTGGCGCCACCTACATTCACGTTTACACTGCAGACATCCAAGCTCATATCTCAGGAACCGTTTGACCGATCAGGAAAATTTTTTTGCACAAATGTAGCCCTTGGAGAGCTTTATAACATACACCGAAAATGGTGGCACCACCTGCAACCATGTTTGCACAGTGTCCATCTGTTCGTCTGCCTTGGGTTAAAATCACTCATATCTCTGCAGTGGTTTGACTAATTCACCTGAAATTCGGCATGCTTATACATCCTGGATAGCTTTTCTGATTTTATGACAGGTGGCGCCACCTACAATCAAGTTTACGCTGCAGACATCCAAGCTCATATCTAGGGAACCGTTTGACCGATTGGGCCAAAATTTTGCATGTGTATAAATACCACATAGCTCTTTATCATACGCAAAACTGGTGGCGCCACCTGCAGCCATGTTTGCACAGCTCCCATCTGTTTGTCTGCCATGGGATAAAATCACTCATATCTCGGCAGTGGTTTGACATATCTGCCTAAAATTTTGCAAGTTTATACATCCCCGACAGCTCTCTTGATTTTATGGCAGGTGGCGCCACCTGCATTCTAGTTTATGCAGCAGATATCCAAGCTCATATCTTGGGAACCGTTTGACCGATTGGGCCAAAGTTTTGCATGTGTATAGAGCTTTCTTGATTTTTTGGTAGGTAGCGCAACCTACATACACAATTTGGCTGCAGACACCCATGCTAATATGCAACACTTCACCCGTTCCACTCTGATTTAGGCGGATACAAGTAGTCGCTTGTCGACTACCTGTATTCTAGTTTGCCAATGGTATCAGATCAGTTTTGTGCCTTCAAACAGGGGTTCAATACATTTTCTAACCAGTGTTGTAAAACTTGCTCATAAGGTTGTGCAAAATGCTTTCAGACTGGCTCAATTAAAATGTTATATATTTGCCTGCATTACATTTTCCGGTGTGAATCCATTTTGGCACATTTCCAAAAGAGCCATTGCTAATGTACAAGAGCATGCACAACTAGCTGCAGGATGTGTCTGTATGTTATTTCACAATTGAAATATATCCCATATGCCTATATTTGAAGCCATTTGTGTTTTTTTTCCACATTGCCAGAATGTTTTAAAAATTTTCTAAGTGAAAAAGAGTGCAACTCATCATTTGGCTTATACCTAACAGTCAATTAATGGTAAAATTACTGTTTCAAGCAGGAGTGTTAGGGCATTGGGTGGGCAATTCAGTCTTCCAAGGAGAGAGGTTATGTATTCACAAATGAGTGAATGTTAAACAGGCTGTGCAAATATATCTGAAAATATTTACAAGTTAATTCCCTTGAAATTTCTAAAGATATACAGTTTCAAGAAATGGTGGACCTGATTGAAATTTGATAATCAGAAACCTGATCCAAAAGAACGCAAAGTTGTTGCATTCTTCTACAGCTGTTCCTAGGTAAATCAAAAGTGATCATGTCATGGTGGTGGCATCTGGTGTATGAACATGGTTCTATTAGACCTAGCAGTTTTTGATGAAAATACATTATCAAAAATTTCTTTGAAATAGGAATGTTCCACCAGTTTGGTAGAATATAAAACAAATTTTGAAAAAAATAGTTTCTCATATTTTGACTGTGTGAGCCAAACAGGCTCAAAAAGTTCATGTTTACAAATACTATTATTGTAATATTACATGGGTAATAAACCTCACTTATTAAACTGGTGTATGATATAGGAATTAGTTTCACAATTTTGCTCAGTATATTGCATGAATGAGGTATTGCCTAGATATAACAAATCATTCACACTGCCTAGATTTAACAAACAGGTTTTATTCAACCAATAAAAAAAATTGTCTCATCAGTGTGTGGCAGCAAGCCTGCGTAACATTGATCCAGCAATCAGATATCAGGTTCTCGGCGGAATTACGTCCAGGAAGTGCCTGTGCCCGCTCACTTGACAGCATTTATTTATTGACAGCCAGAGAATGTTTTCCCATTCACGGGATGGTCTGGGGTGACATTTGTGCAGGGATTTGGGAATTGATGAATATTATGAGAGGAGGATTACAGAGGGTGTTTGCGTGTGTGGCTCCGATAAAATCCGTTGGGGCAAGCTGGATCAGGATCCGGGTCTGATAGGAATGGCTGATCATGCTTTTACTGATACTAAGACTGATAACAGAACATTCAAGATTTCAGTAATTTACGGCGGTAAAATATCTGTAAATCATTACCCAGTCTCAGCAACAGGGGCCAGCATTATAGTATGAAGCGATAAATATTTACATTCATTCCACCATGCTGTATTTGTCGCTGATTGTGCTTCATTAATCTAAGCTTTCAGTGTTGCCTTGGCGACTGCCCTTTGCTTTATTTACTGCTTCACAGTCAGTGGTGATAATTAAGAGTGACTTTCTTTGTTTAAATTTTCTCAGTTCAAATCTTCCATTCATTTGATTTCAAAAGTGTTCATTATAGCAAATATGAACTGGCACCATTAAGTCAACACTGTTGCCACAGGAGGTTAATTTATTTTGCATGTGCTGGAAAAGTATGCAAAAAAATACAAATGTTTACAAATTCTTATGATAATTTTCTGAGCTTAAACAGAAGTACGATGAATTATATTAGGATTTTTTTAAGGGTTCATAGGTCCATAACCTTTGGTGGCACTGTCTAATGATTGTGGATGAGGCTAACATTATTATAAGAATGCATATCATGATTAGAATTATATATATCTTTTTGTTATCAAAATGAAAGTCAATAGGAACTCCAGTTATTGTTCATAAATTTTTAGCTCAGCTGACTATAAGTCAACTGATCTATTGCAATGGTCCTTTGTCTGTCAGCTGTCTCAGCGTCTGTCTGTGGGTCCGTTTGATCATTAAACTGGCACTTTTGGAAACCATTGGACCTAGAAACCTGTGACTGAATATCAAGGGAGGTCCAAAAAGAATTCTCCTTGGAAACCTGAAATTAGGTCACGTCTACCTAAATCCTCAACGCTATGTTCCTTGTAAGTACACCAGAACCTGCCGTGAGGGGACACCAGGATGAGCGGACACCTTCGTTGTACGGACATTAAGCCAATGCCCCGACCAGTTTCCCAATAAAATTGACCTGTCATGGGTGGACACCTGTTAAACAGGGACAGTCCTGTTTAGCCTAAAAATCCTGTCATGAACGGACACCCAAGTCAGCTTTATCAGCGGCCACAAGTTACGCTGCACGGGTGTACCAGCTGAGCAGCTCTGCGGAACTCTTCATGCACGCCGTGAACTGCTCGTATATAGATTCATTCATAGATATCATGTAAATCGCGGGAATTCTGTATCACATGACTGACTTGACCAGTGAGCATCAACATTAGTTTAATTGAGTCTGTTTCCGTCATATAAGCATGGCGGACCAGTGGTTTGCCCCGGCAAACTTGCGGCATTATTTCACGGTTGCAAAAAGTAATAACGATAGCATATTTGATAATTATTTGATAACTCTTAACTGTTGCAAAAAACATCGAAATCTTGATAAACAAGAACAATTTGGCCTGCACAATAATCCAAATATGATTGCGGGCGCACCTGCAGGTGACATAATCTTGATAAACAAGAACAATTTGGCCTGCACAATAATCCAAATATGATTGCGGGCGCACCTGCAGGTGACAGTAGCCAAACTCCCCTGGATGCTCCCGAATACCCTGTTGTTTCCGCCATATTGAATGCCCACCTCAATTGAGGCCCAGTCATGGCAATGTAAATCTCAGAAAATCATCGCTGAATTTGAGGCATCTGGTCATAATCTCAATGTCAAGATAAAAGTTTCATGTTGAAAATTATTGTGGTTAAAATCGATGTATTTGAGTTGATTTCAGTGGATGAAATCACCATACATAGTTCAAATTTGATTGCAAGTAGCACTGGCTGGTGACAACTACCAAACACTCCTGAATACCCTGGTGTTTCCGCCATATTGAATGTCAGCCTCATTTGAGGCCCAGTCACTGCAATATTAATCTGACTAAATCATTGCTAAATTTGAGGCATCCGGTCATAATTTCAATGAAGGGATCAAATTCTGATGAGGAAAATCGATATTGATCCAATATTGAGTTTGAGGTGTCTGGATTTGAATGATTTCCCTAGACCGTACATAAAGGACATGAGATATAACTCATTATGACAGACATAAATTTACTCTTCAGTGCCATGGATAGAACGTTGCATAATTTAATTGTTCTTTAAAAAATGAAATTAATGCAATATTTTAATGACACCCTTTTCTTTCATTCCAAATATTCTCCTTTCATGCAAGTTTAGCTAGACCACAGGTTTGCGGGAAGATTTATTTATTTATTCAGAAACAAATATTTATTTATTCAGAAACATTATGTGATTAAGAAATATTATAGATTTATTTTATGGAATAAAAATTTGTTTTTAAAATTATTTGTTATAAACTTAAGTAGAAAGTTACTGTTTCTATAAAATTTTACTCATGATCCACCATTATTGTATCCCCCAAAACAGAGTTTTGCGGATACTATGTTTTCACCACACTGCCGCCGCGTAGGTGTCCGGAGAACTCCCCTGTAACGGCTGGGCGGAATTTTACGAAACACAGGATTATGTTCGGGTTACATGTGACCTGCTGCGCCCCGATTTTGTTATGACCTCTGACCTTTCCTCTGCGCTCTGCGTCAGTTTGTGCGTCTGTTTCCAGAGTCCTGAAGTCCTTTAATAGTCCTGAAACCTTGTGTGTTAATTTATTAGGGCCCCGTTTGAATATGCAGATGCCCTATAGTCATCACCCTGTCCCTACTTTTGTTTGTCTTTCTGTATGTCTGTTAAATTTGTTTTCTGATGATAACTATAGTTTGGTTTGACATATCTATTTCAAACTTGAATTATATATGGCCCACCTCTGAAACACACTCTATTTATTCCTCGGTCATGAGGTCTTGAGGTCAATTTCACAGGACCCACTTATTTAGAAAGATTGTGGATGCATTTTAAGCCAAACCTTTCCATCCCAAACCTTCCATCTAGTACATATAGGTGACCTGTAAATAGGAAATGAACCTCATTGATTTTTTGGGTCACAAGGTCAAAGGTCAAGGTCACAGTGGCAGTCTGTCCACATTTGTTTTTGAATGATAACTCCAGTTTGGATTTTTATATTGGCTTCAAGCTAGATTTTTCTTATGGCCCACCAATAAAGTCAGAAGCCTTTTAATTTTGGGGCCACATATTTTTTCCAGATGATTACTCCAGGTTTGATGGAAATATTTGTTTCAAATTTGATTAATATATGGCCTACCACTAAGGGAAGAACCCTCTGATTTTTGGGAAATGAGAGCAAAGGTCAAGGTGAAAGGGCCCACTTATTTAAAAAGGTTGTGGATGTATTTTAAGCCAAACTTAATCAAGATTCAATTGTATACCCAAAACTAGATCTGAAACTAGCAAATTGTTTAAGTTATTAGCATTAATATAGAATCAGTACCTTAAATTTTGCCCAACTATGTTCTATAATTGACAGGTGTTCATACATTCCCATGGTTATTTTATGCACATATTACTGTCATATAGCTGAAATAATGACACTTCGAGAAATATTTGATCATGTGAGGCTCCTGCATCTTTGATATAGTCCATAAAAGTGCACAGTATTAGTTCAGCAAACATATAAACTTTAAAAATTTCAGCTGAGTGACATGAGCCATGGGTCCCTTGTTGAAGGAAGTTAGTTTCCCATGAGTAGGTAATACTGGTATTTCCTGCAATTCTTTTTTTTTATTTTTATAAAATCAGCTGTTTTTAGATCTTTCTATTAATAGATTTGATTGACAGGTATCCATTTCCAGGACTCCAGATATCTAGTTTCTTGTTGTTGCTTTGAGTGTTGTAGAAGCTAGGATTCTTGCCAGATTTTCTCATCAATTATTTACCAGTCTCAGCTCTGTTCATTAAGGTTTGCATTGCAACAATTATCTCCAACCCGCCTCTATTGATATCATAATTTCCAGCAGGCTATAGGGATAACAGTATGGGATGGTATATCACATATTGTTGCCCTGTGTACATAAATAATTAATCTGTTTAGTGCTTTTGTCATAGATCTCTTTTAGTCTGTGGTCAGGCATTGCTAATTTCCCAACCAAGGATGGGCCATTAGACACACCCAGAGAGTGCACCAGTGTCATCTATAGGACTTGATAATAAGGGTTACATGAGGGGGCCTGACCAACCCAATAATGATATTATGTATTCCCAGCCTGATGCCCTGCTCAGACCCACTCTTGCCCCTGCAACAGTAACATACAGCAGCACTAGCTGAGTGCTGCATGAGACTCCTGGTGCCTGGCAGGACTGGCAGTTTATCTGTTACCAGTGCATCCAGGTCATCTCAAGAATATCATCATCTTTATCTCTCTAAATGTTTGATTGACAGATCAGTGGCTCAATCTCTTCATGATAACACTTATAATCTGAGCTCCCACAAGTCACCCATACTGTAATCACTGTTTTTTTTTCTCTGTGTTATTTCACATTTTTACTCACAGCCTCTAAATCACTGGTGATGTTTTTTGTTTTAGTACTATATAATAATGGGTTAAAAAAGTCCAACCTTATTTGTCTTAGCCACTGTGTGCATACATTTATACTTTGAACTTTATTATCAGTGCAAACACCTTTAGGCTCATAAATATGGTAGTTCATTTAAAAAAAAATAAATCAATTAAATTAAGAACTGGAAAATATCAAATATACTTTTCTGAGAAAAATATCATATCAGTATTAATCATCTGTTATTAAAATTATTTTTTATGGTATTTATTAGAAAAATGATAAAAAAAAGTGGTAAATAAATATGTTATATCCTTAGTAAATGTAAAGAAAATCAGGAAAACAAAAAAAAATAACATATACAGTAAATTCTAAAAAAAGGTTTCATAATAGGACCAGCAGCGAAAGGATATTTTTATCCTTAGTCTTCCTGGCAGACATAAAAACAAGCACTGCAGAGTACTTGAAGTGGGAGGCCCGGAGGGCAGGGAGATAATGCCCCAGTGAAAAGGTGGTAGATTATATATGCTGGTGTTATCAGAGACTGATACTGAGATACTCAGCATGACAAACACCCTGTCCCAGTTCCAGGTCAGCTACCTGAATGAGCTTTAAATCATTGGCTTCTGTTATGACAGCCTAAGCAGGCTGGGACAGGGTGTCGGGTCACTGGGAGACAGTCAGGTCACTGGGAGACAGTCGCTGCAGCAGCAGACCACCAGTCGCTGGTGTTCCTACATTTTGATGCTCCTTGGATACGCCATACTGTAGCAGTGCTGGAGCTGTCAGCACCCTGCTACTTACAGGCTCACTGTGTGGTTCTTACATGGGGCAAATCAGCTGCTGGTAGTGTTGTGCAGTAAGTCAGGAAAGGTCCCGGGGATTTATAACTATTTAGTTGCCATGGCAACCCATCAGATGCTGGAAGGACCCTTCTGGTGTGATGGACAGGATCCAGCTTAGCGTAGGCTGGGACAGTTTGGCAGAAAGCCCACTGAAGCTGGTAGGCTGGACACTGATCAGCTGCCGGAGATCTAATGCTGATTAACAAATCTAGAAGGCCTACACCTCACGGATTATCTCAGGACCACCTTACATCATCCTTACATCTATAATTAACGCCCTCGTGCACACAGGTCGATCAGCACAATCGCTGCTATAAGCTGCTTCCGTGGCAAGCATAAAGGTAGGTGAAAAGAACTGACAGATTTAGCAGGTATAAGTCAACTTAATTAATGACGAGGGGGCGGGGTTAACCTCAACTACCTGTTTATGAGGCTATTACTGTGGAGTGGCCTCATTCAGGCCAAGTGCTGTGTGTATTATGTTTATTTTTTGTGGGGCTATACCGGGCCTGCACTGGTAGATAAACATGGTCTGGCATTGGGTCTGTTGATTCAGCGCTTCATGTTTTCGCGGTGTCTGAACAGTCAAAATGATCATCAGGGGTCAGTGGAATAAACCTATCTGCATTGTGAGGGCTGTCTGAGAGTCTGGATTCTGCCTGCTATTGTTTAATATTGCTGTCTCACATAGACATGAAATACAGGTATAAATCAGTGTCAGTCCTTTTCCTCGTTTACTCCTCTTATTATTCTTAGGTTTAATGAACAACTAGAATCATACCAACAATGAAAATATAAATGTTTGCCAGTTCCAATAATAAATTATTATACATTGATTGCACTTAATTCTTATAATAAAATAATTAAAATTTTTATGAGAATATTTGCATGATAGTTGTATTAAAACCACGTATATTTACCTCATGTTGTGAGTATAGATAAAATTTCTATTACTGACTGACTGCATGTAATAACATCATGAAAAGAAATGTCATATATACATGTATAATCCTGATATATCAGCAGTAACAGACAAACAAGCCAACAGTATATATGACAGAAAAATATTTTACTCATGTAAAATAGAATAATCAATATTCATGTTTCAATCCAGACAGATATTGTCCTGCTTGTAATACTAGACACATTAAAAAACTTGCTTTAAATATGCATCCTACTGTTATCATGTTCTGTACAAGCCATAACGTTGAGAATTCCTGCCTGCAGCAGGTCATGAGAGGTCACGAGAGGAGATGGTTTCAATCTGCTGAGTCAGCAATAAACAGGAACAGAATGTGCCAGGTCCATTCAAACTCGTTCACCTGGCAGGACCTCAGCTCAGTTAAAATGAGCCCCTGAATGTATAACTGGACAGTCATTGAGGAAATCTTTGAGCCCAGTGTGTTCACTGAAATGAATCCTGATGTTGCTTGAAGTTACAGTATTTGTGTATAGTTTAAAGGGATTGTTGATTTATTATTGTTGAAGACCATGTGAACCCTGCAGGCCAGCATCCCCACAGACTAGAGATGTAGAAATTACTCTCTGTAAAAGTACTGATTGACAGAATGGCTACCAGGTGTGCAGACAAATGTTCACAAGAAAAATTCCCAGAATGCTAATGACAACAAAGACATTTTCATGCAATTATGACGAAAAG
Source organism: Sipunculus nudus (assembly GCA_026874595.1). NCBI lineage: Eukaryota > Metazoa > Annelida > Sipuncula > Golfingiida > Sipunculidae > Sipunculus > Sipunculus nudus. The sequence continues at coordinate 27,263,517 of CM049315.1, forward strand.
AAACAAAATGCTTTTCCTTAGTAATGCTTAAAGGATGTGTATGTTTTTCCAAACTTATACACATGCTCTTTTTTTTTTTAAAATAGTCCCCAAAGTAAAAAAAATAATTTCATCAAATTGTTATTAGTAACATATCTTTTGTCAAATTATTTTAGGTTATATACATATATTTTGTAACAGTTGAAATAAACCCACATAAACCACCCCGCAAAGAATAAAAGACTACTTATGATGTAGTGAAATGCAATATTTAGAGTTTCTATATTGGATACTGCAGACTAGGATCTAAAACCAGAAAAAATATATATATACCTGTATGTCAGCGTGTATGATATAAAATTACTTAGACACCTTTGAAGAGTGCTCTTAGCTGCTGTCAGGTCTGGCCTTGGAGTGTAATCTGATCTTTCTAGGCACTGATTGATGTAACTAGTATAGATATAACAAGATGGATGTGACATACTGTTACGTGTTCAGATACTGAAATAAGAGTAACAAACCTGGAGTTTATACTGTGAAGTCTATGCAGTGTTTCTGTCATATGATGTGCCCTAAATCTGGAAATAAATAGTTGTGACAATGTATATGTATACTGTGACTAAAGTTAAAGTCCTCCTGACACCTTTGAAAGCCTGAAAGTGTTAGCATTAATACAAAAATAGATATAAACTGCATGACCAGATGGGCGTGGCACATACTGAGAGATAAATCAATGTTTGATTTTAGAGAATAAAACTCAATAATCCCAGATGCTCTGACAAAGCTGTCAGCTGTTGGTTTTAGTGTAATTAGAATGAGCAGGTATAACAAGGAGTTGTATTACAGTAGTTAATCAGCTTGTATTTATTAATAGCTGTTTATTCAGAGGTATTTATCAACCAGTATCAGGACAGGACAACAACTGATGACAGCTGGGCATGTTTTACCAGTGAGCTTTTTATGTATTGACAGCTGTTATTTATGTCCACCAGTAGAGTTAATTAACTTCCATGTTTGGAGTTAAACCTGTTTTTACATAACAAAACACTATCCCTCTCTGGCCTTGATTGTGTGACTACTTTCAGTGATATGCTTTTTGTATAAGCATGACTGATACCTACTATATTGCCACTACAGCTAGCTGTGGTATATATCATACAGGCATTCGATACCAGGAGAGTCTAGCTTTACTGCTGTAGTTGATTGTTTGAGCTCTACATAAGATAAGCATGTTGATAACATATTGTTCATAAATCCAACCCACATGATTATTTTTACCAGCAGGCACCTGGTCACACTGGCATGCTGCGTCATCACCAGCTGCCAAATTTGACAGTATGCTTTGAGATTTGGAGACAAGAATGAATGGCTATTTAGCACGACATCCTACCTAGTTCAGTGATATATTGCTGAGTTCAATGAGGTTAATTGATCATTTCATTGATCATCATAACTGCCTGTTGTGTCAGTTAAATTGTTTCAAGAGTCTTACAATTAAATTGTATTTAATTCCATATTCCTGAAGCAGTACAATGTGTATAGTGCACAGTAATTGATGTAGGTTTTCTTCACACCACACCAAAAAAAATAATGTTACCGTATTCAGTAGACTAATATTATTCATCTAGAGGAAGCTCAGTAGAATTCATGCCTCTCAGTCTGCAATAGCAAAACAACCAAACTGGATTTGACTATTTAACAGGTGTGGAATGAACATAGCTTTAGTGGTTATTGTAATAGGTCAAGCTTTATGTATCACACCAAACCAGTAAAGATACCAGTATAATCAGTGACAGAGGTTGTGCACCTCATGGTCATGCCTTCTGCATCTTGCCTTCTGATTGGTCACCTTAAATAATATTTGATATACTTGAAAGCACTCGATAGAGCAGTTATATTCTGGCTATGGCACAATGGCTTAATTTGATCCATCCATTTTCCAGGTACACACCAAAATTTAATGGGTTCTTCCATTGTGAAAATCAGCTCAAGTCCTTTTTTGGTCCAGTCATGCTAAGAAACAAACTGGAATACAAATAACCCAACAAACAGATGCACAGGATGAAAATACAGTCACCTTGCCTTGGCAGAGATAATAAAACTCCTTTTATTTAAATGAGAGGTGGAAAACAATAGCAGTCAGTGGAGCTCTGGCAATCACAGTGAACCTGATTTTCCATTATCTGTATATGCAAGTACAAGTTACATATTCACCATTAAAAATAACATTTAAACATATTTCCAGTCAAAAATATCCTTGTTACATATCCTGCAGTTTCCAGACAATAAATATATATAACTCAGCAGTACAATAGTATAGTTATATATCATTCTCTATAGCATTAGAGATTGGGATCTATTCACCGAAGGTTACTAAGTGGCACTACTGGGAACTGTTTTCTATTGCTCTGCTGCTACAGATTTATTCCATTGATTGTGGTAATATAACAGTCAAATATGAGGCTAGTGCACAGCCTGGCCGGCTGCGGAAGAAGACGCAGGGCACCAGCTGGCTCCAGCCACAGACTGGTGCTGTCAGAAGACTGGTGTCATGTGACCTTCAGGAGGACTCCTCTATAATGATGCCAGAGACATCTGGTGACACGGTATTTATTACATCAGTGATAACGAGGATGCTGTTATAAATAGCCACATTGAGGTGATGTAGGTGAAATGGCTTCACAATGTAGTTGATAAGTTTGTCAAGTGAGTTTCACTTTTGCCCAGTACTCTTCTGCTAAGGGGTATATTAGGTATACCACCCAATGATAAGCAACACTTTACCATTTAGACTTTAGAAAGTCTGCTAAGATGTCAGAGTGACAGTATGAGCTATATAAAAAATGAGGATCAGTAGTTTTTATATGTAAGATTTCATGTGGTTATCTCATACTTTTCATGTATAAAAAGCATAAATTTGTTTCTTCTTTTTGAAAATTATATCTCCTAAACTGTTATATTCAATCCCCCCCCCCCTCCTTTTGATATATGTATATTTTTTCTTGAAAAACGGCCAAGAAAATGTGGAAGAAGGGAGCTTCAATTTTACGTGAAGTCAGATTCCTCACCCCTATTCTCACACTTCTTGTATTTAAATGGTCCATATTCAATTATGTTTAGATGGACCACTGTCCATTTTATCTGAGATTATGGCAAAAAAGCATTAAAATCAAATATAAGTTGTCTTTCATGGCACCTGAGATGGCGGACATGCAACCAATCGGACCTAGACAAATCATTTACATGGTGGAGAATGTTCTTGACTTTCTGGCAGTGTGAATATAAATAGGACAGTGTAACCTGATTTACAGTTTCCTCATCCTTCATGTTTGTTTGCAAACCTTTAAAAGCTTGAGGATTAAAAGTCATGGGTTAATCAGCAACACTTTATTCATCCACTCATCTCTCTGTCGATCTCAGACACTTGCTTTGAGGCAGATATATGGCACAATAACTCTGTGATAGTTTGTTACAGATATTGCCACATATTTAACTGTTTAAAATATAGCAGATAAAATTTACTTTGAAGAATTATATCATGGTACATATACCAAAAACATCAAAATTTAGCACCTCAAGATTGTCTTGCTCTCAGATAATAATCATAAGAAAAACTTGTACATGTATGTCATCTTGATGATAACTTCTAATTTGAATTTTTTCATTAAGTTAGAATATGACAAGGGCCCAAGTGCTCTTCCTGTTGTTTTGCTGTTGTCACTATATCAGAGAGATACAGACATATAATTGACATCTGATATTCATCAGTGCCATGTTTTAGTGTGTTTAGGTTTAGCCATGATGAATAGGGCAAGCTGTTTGCTCATTTATATCCTAGTCAACTTCTTTTTATGCCATAAACCACAGGGCAACAGGTTTGAAATATATTCACATATTGCAATAATAAGCAAAGAAAGTATATTCTGCCAGCCGCAGCGTCTGTCCAGACATGAAGTAAACTTTTTAGCGGCCATACATCACACTAATGCCTTATCTGTGAGAGGTCTGGGGCCCCTCAACCCAGCCATCGCTAGGGAAGAACCCATTAGCTTCTCCTGGCAGACTCCACTTTTTCCATGATATGCTATCTCTGGGTGTTTCATCTGCATCTCACTACCATCCTCCTGTTCTTTGCATCCTCAGCACAGGTGGGTCTCAGGTAGACATGTGGTGGGCATTACATTGGCAGGTAAATATACAATGTCTATGGAAGTAATATAATAGGACTACCCTGCTTGCATCTTTCCTCTCATTTACCTGGCTATGTATACTGCAGACAGGTACACAGGTTAATAAGTAAACCAGTCGGGTATTGCTGAGTGTGTAGGACCTGAGCCAAATACGTTATAGTAGCTAGCTTGGCAGAGGATACCAAATTCTTTGCCGTAAAAAGCTTGTTAATATAATTCACACAACAAGTGCTTTCTGTCCATTCCAGTGTAAAAAAATCTGTTTTTCAGTATTTTCATTGATAGTTCTACTGAACAATAGTATTTTAAAACACAACATATGGAGGAGCAAAGTTTATGTGATCAAGAGTACTATTAAAATGTAGAGCTGTTACTAGTAAAAATTATTTTCAGGGAGTTTTTCAATGACACCAGACCAGCTGTAGCAGTGAGCTGTATTATATAAAATTATTGATACCAGTTTCATAACCTGACATCAGTTATGTAATATAAATAAATACAAATGTGAGAAAAATGCTGGTTTTGGACCAGGTGGTGTCATTAGCAAGTAGTTTATTGTCGCAGTGTGTGGCATAGTAGTATGTATTCTCAATCTACATCATTTTTCAGTCATTTTAAGTAAAAAGTGAGACATTTAAGTCATTGTGTTGAAGCAGAACGTAATTATTGTTCAGACGTGCTGTTCACATTATGCTACAAACATCCATCCCTGTTTTCCCCTGAGGCAGAGACCTTGCTAAACGCCACTGGTCTCTCCTATGCTGCTTTCTTTTATTCTAAACATCTCAAACAGCTAGCTTTGTTTTGGTCCAGTCTTTTCATACATACTTCAGTGTTCATCTTGCACTTGATTTTCACACTTTATTAACACTTGAGGCTATTTCTAAGAGAACATGATTGGTCAATCATCACGTTGTCTTGAAATGATAGGAACTATGATGGTGCTCACTCAGGGCTCTTTTATAGCTAAAGTTCTTGGAAGAAATGCTCCCTGAAGGATGTCCAAGATGGCTGGAAGATTTCTCTGATGGGGTCTGGAAATCTGTAGAACATAAGCTCTTTTACATTTCAAACGTAGATAACAATTCCTAGGCAATTACTCAAACAGTTCTTAAGATAATGCATGTAAAAGAAATTACAAGATCCCTGTCATGGATCTGAAAACGAGTAACACACATCCTACCATAGTTACCAATCATCAGTAAAGATTTTATGGCAGTTGCTTGAATAGTTCTTGAGGTACTCTGTAGGAAAAAGAGTGATAGACAGACAGTTTTACTGACTAGCTGATTACTTGGTTGGACCAAAGTAGGCTCTGTTTATTGCTTCTTCTATAGACTTTATTACTCATCAAAGGGGACAAATAAGTACACAATTACAATTATATGTATGTAAGGACACCAAAGAGTAAATTCTGATTGCAGTCAGTTCAGACTATATTACAAGTTGTCATTCATGACTATGGTATATTACTATCCATGGGTCTTGGTATTGTCACTTACAAATCTATAGATAACCCATTGCAGTCATAAATCACTAAAGTCCAGTATTGACCGTGGTTCTGTTACCATCTGTACAGTATTGACTGCCCCAGGGATATAGATCTTAGTCTTGTTGTGGTTCCCCGTTAACTCAAGGACAAGGTCAAGGCTGTCCGTATTGACCACATGGACAGCCTGTTTACAAAATATACCAAGAACGGAAATGCAGGCGGAGAGAGTGTTGATATAACTGATGGATTGGTCCACCCCATCTGCTGATAGCCTTGTGTAATTCTCATGTCCACAGTAGGGTACCATGTTGTAGCCAAGACCCTTAATCCCTGCCACATATCTTTAGATTGGCAAACTGTGTTTGGGTAGAACAACTGTGCTACAGTAATTATACTTGAAAATACTAACTATTCTAGAATATTTATATTATAATTTGTTAATTTCATCCTGGTTTAGTTATGAAAGCCTCTTTCTGTATTTACATTTACAAACTATATTTAGCCTGTAGAACTTATTTATGAAGGCAAGTTACTGGTCCCTGGACAGCTGAGTGGTAAAGCAGTCAGCCTTCTCCCCTGGCCACCTAGGTTCTTATTCCCGGCTTGGCTATAAGAGTGGGGTATAGTGGCCTTTCCAAGGCCAGTAGTTTTCTCCGGGTCCTCCGCGGAGGCAGAGGACTACCGAGCACGAACATCTGAGCCATGGAGAGTACGTCGTATTAGTTATTATAACTAGTTGTACAATCCATGTAAAATAAATAAAAGTTTAGATTTAATCAAGGCTACCGCTAGCTACAGCATTGAGGTAAAAATACTACATTTTGTTCTTGGCACGCTTATACATTTATGTGACTTACTTGTTTACAGGCTTTTCGGACAAACTGTTTGTTTTGCTGGAAACCTTTGCCATAATATTTTTCATGTTATAGCCTCTCTGATATGAGCAGATCTCTTGTATGGGTAAAATTCTATGTCATACCAGGGTCAGTAATTGATAAGTCCCACTGTATTGGAAATTATGCAAGCATGCATATTTGGTGAATTTATCTGTTAATAAATAAATACATGCACCACCTGTGAGCTCAAAGTGTGGCCTCAAACTGTGAAGGGCTAAAAAGTCAAACAAAACTTTGCCCTGAATATTATAAGTTTTCTTTTCAATATTATTAGTCTAATTAGGAGACTAGCTGTTAATCAGTTCCTGCCAACCACAGATGTTTAACTTTTGTGAGTGCATAATTTTTCAAAAGAGGAAAGACATATCAAAGAAACCTACAGAAAATATGATAGATTTATGCATAACTGTAATGGCAATATCAAGCAGAGAAGAAAAGGCTGTCTATTTCCATCAAAACAAACTTGACCTTCCACAGTACAGCAATTGATAAAAAGTGAATTCATCCACGTTGGCAGGATATGTGACCCCAGCAATTAATAAGATTTCTTAGAAGTGGCTGCGAAAAAGATCAGTGTGAGCCAAAGAAAAGTAACTGGTGCTGCCACCACCAGGAAATTATATCCATCTGTCAATTATAGTCCAGTGAGAGCTACATCCCCAGATGTTTGTGGACCCAAAACAGCTGTGATGTCAAACACTCTGAGACCTGGATTTTTACCAGCCAATTACTATATTCAAATCAGGATGGCCCGTTCTTCTGTTCTTCTTCATGTACCAGATTCCTTCAGGGTATGCTACAACTTGAGCTGTTCATTCTTTTAATTAAGTTGCTTTATGAATGGGCAATTATCCTTTCTGACAAGGAATTTAATTAAGAAGGGCTGAGATTGATTGGTTCTGGAAGAGCAAACTGTTTTCTGTGGCCCCAGGCTCCATCGTTGAGGCTGTAATTGACTTACTGATGGCGAAAGAACTGACAGTTTAGCCTGTAAAACAGCATTAACTGTGTGGAATTTACCATTTCCATTATATCATATTTATGATATAATATCAGTTATTATTAGAGTGGCAAAGGGACAGTAAGCTTATTTTTATATGTTATTATATTGAATAATATTTGAATTTGTCTTATAATGACCATATTGATTAAGGATATTATGATCATATTTACAGAGGGTCTACAGATAATATCTCCATGAATAAGTTAAAAATAATCAACCTAAGTTAGGCTTTAGAATATCAGTAACATATTTATATTTTTTTATGACAGTCAAGAGAATTTGTGTGACAGTTATTAGAGAGAGGTTAAATTATTAAATATCAAGTCTGCTGTTAACATGTCTCAGTTGAAAGAGACATAAGAAAACTTTGCCATCTTAACTCAGTAGTCTGTTACATACATACATTTAAAAAAATAACCAGGGTTCCTTTAGTATAAAAATACTTGAAAATGTTGTGTGTAAGGCCTTGAAAATGTTTGAATTTAGCTGATGTAAAGAGGAAATATCCTTGAGTTGAAAGGACCACAAAATCAGCTTTGATAACTGGCTATGGCAATAGGCCGACACGTCTCCAATATATCATGTGTACCATGTACAGAAAGCTGATTCATTCATTCTTCGAGCAGTTCAATGGCTACCATACGTATTTTTTTCTTTTTCATGTATCTGCAGAGCACAGGAGTACAGCCATAACTCGCTGTAATATTTGTTTTTGTATTATGCCAGTAACCTTGAATCCAAGACGGGGAGAGCTTTAGCTTCATTCAGTGGCTGTTTGGCCCCCATTACATGAAACAGTCCAAGTCACTAAACTAATAACGGCATGTCCCACGCATGTCATCAAAAGACTGATTCAACGATCATATCAACAGCAGCCCTGTGTAACCTCGCAAGCAAAATATTGTCTATTAGGTTATAGACCATAATGTATTTTATGTTTTACAGGGTACCAAGCTGAATATGATGGAGAGGGCCCAGATGCTCGGCTACTTTCGCCACTTTCTGCTACAGATGGTGCCCTCACTGATTTTTCCATGCTGGGCCCGACCCCAGGTAGGTGAAGCATGTAGTGATCAGTTTTCAGTGTTGTGTACAGTTCAGCGTGTATTACAGGAGACTGTTTTATTATTAGCCCTGCCAGAGGCTTTGGAGGTGGATTTGCAGACAGATGGTTGGGTTTGCAACTTGCAGGGCTTCCATTCATTCCTATCTTTCCCATATTTTTCTATGAAAAATTTGTCTCCTATAATTTCTTATATTTTTTCCAGTATTTAGACCAAAATCTCATAAATTTTCTAATTATATTTTCATTGCACTACCATGTTTCTGGTAAAACTATATTGTATAATTAATGTTATGTAGACCTGTTGTTATTAGAGCTACATTCAGCTCATATGTAGAAGTGTGAAGGTAAGTGTTTCAGTTATATAATGCAGCCCTCTTAACCAATTAAATGGACCTTAACGTGCCGCTCAGAGAACTGATGGTCCTGGCAAGTAACTGAGTAAAACATGGTTGTGCAGTGAAAAAACTGCTATATTTTTTGCTGAAAACTCCTATAATTTTCCTCAAGTGCTCCTATAAAATTCCTATATTTCATCAGTAGCCTCATGGTGCAAGCCAGGAACTTGTACTGGCCTTCAGTCTCTTGATATAGAACAGGTTGGTCCACATGTGATAATTGATTCTTAAGAATAATATAACATCAAAAACAATAAGCCATAATGGGGTTTAAAGTCATATGTTCGTGTTGAAATTCTCTCCACATATGCCGGAATTTGGAGAGTCTTTCAGACTCTGCCATTTTTCCTCCTTCAGTCTCAATTATTTTTCTTCCAGGGATGTTCATTCCTCAGAATGGCTTCACAAATTTTTTTTTTTAAATCTGAACTACCGTAAAATCTCCACTTAAAACCGCACTTCCGATTAAAACCGCACCCAGACTTCGCCGAAATTCCAGGTGAGACATCGCGAGGGGCTCAAATACTAAGAACCCCCCTTTAAAACCGCACCAACTTTCGCTACGGAATGATTTGACAAAAGACACAATCAAGCTATCATCTAGAAATGAACACGCGTAGGTTGCAACTCGGCAATTCCTGTCCACTTTTAAATTCCTTGGGCATTTTATTTAAACACATCATAACACTTTTTTGCAGGGTCACTCAAGCATGAAGTTTGGGAAGACGTAAGGGCCTGTGAACCTCTGCCTGTTTATACAGATTTCATATTCCGTGCCGTATTCTTGTTTGCTACTGATTTGTCATTATATTTTAGAAAAAATATTCTGCTGATCCATTTCAAGTCACTGTATATTTTAATTCTAAAAATTTTTGATGAAAATTCCATTTTCTGGAATTACTCGGAAGATTCAAATCATTTTCATACCGGTTACTTCGGTATTATCATCGTCACATCGTACGTTGACATCGCTCCATGTCACAATTTGCTGGCGCGTTTGAACAGGGTTCTTGCGCCTTTTCAATTTAAAAAAGTAAGACCTTTTTAAGGCTTTGTAAGACTATTTTACGTGAAAAAAAAGACCATTTTTCATGGTTATTAGAAACCGTATATATATGGTTCTTCATTATATTCGTTTTTATACTCATCCAAATAACAAATGACACATAATTAAATAAATAGCCCTTCATTTAAATGCCCATATATTTTCTACTCTTTTGCCGGCTGTTGCCGTATACCCATACAGATATGTCGTTACGATCAGAGTTCATTCCCGTATATTATACATGGCAAAACATGCATCTTATTATCCATAAATCTGTCCATTAAGTTTACCATATCTATAAACAGCGTTTAGTCCTAGAACAGTTATGTTGTAACTTTGACTGCTACAGCCCCATGATCGCCAGGCCCCAATTTTCCCTTAGCATCTTCATTTTCCCGCCAAAATCAAAGAACACGTGCAAGCCAGTCCTCAGGTACAAACATTTTCATGGACATGTTTGGATAACTTCGATAACTCGAGTTCATAGAATATCCGCAAAAAAAACAACGCAGCGGTCAATTTGATATGACATATTCGCTGACTCATAACAGTGATGTTCCTTGCCGCGAGAGTGACCAGTTTCCACTTTAAAACCCTTGAATATCCTGCTGTATTAGCGCGATCTACTGCAAAATCGCAGGTGCCCGCCAAAGAGTGAGGGATTTGTAAAGAGAGCAAGCGAGCTTGGACGTTCAAAAATTCAAGGGGATACGTTTGGAAAAATGCAGTTGGATGACACTGACATCGTTAACAATGGGCAGACCGTAATATGTGGGCAAAACATGTTCTGAAATGCGAGAGCGATAGGATAAAAATTAATTTACTGCCAACAAAATAGATTTATTGATGTTCATGTATTTTTTGGAAATACCTGCTGTATATAAGCGCGATCTACTGCAAAAACCACGTGTCCCCGCCAAGATTCTTGAGAGACATTTTAACGAGAGCAGGTGTGCTTGGACGTTCAAAAATTTACGGGAATACGTTTAGAAAAATGCAGTTGGATGATACTGACATCATTTGCATCGGGCATACCATAATATATGTGGGCAAAATGAGTTCTGAAATGCAAGGGCAGTATGATAAAAATTAATTTACGATCAACAAAATAGATTTCTTGATGGTCATGCATATTTTGGAATACCGAGTTTATGATACATGCAGTATTTGGCGATACAGCCTGTAGGCCCATGCATCATTGCTCTCACCGATATATGCTCCTTCCGCGTTGCATACGCGGGCACAATACATAATTAAAATGTTCTAATCCTAATGCATAAATTTTAATTTTTTATAGGCATACAGAAATTAGAGGAGTACCTGTGGAGCAATTATAGCTTGTTATTTCAATGCTCAAACATTTCAAACCTATTTTACATCGTAGACTTATAATTTGTTATATATGCAGTGTAAGCTCGCCGATCTAGGCCTATATACTGGTAACATCATGGAACTTTCCCGCGCTCCACTTTTTTCGAAGCAGCATAAACTAGCTCGTACTTTAATGCCGTAAATTTGATTCAAATATGATTCATTGTAACTGATTTTACCAGTCATCCATTAATTAAATTAATTATGAATTATACAATGTTCAAACGTGCCCGGAAAGATGTCCTTGACCACAAAGAAGGTAAATTTGTCAACGTAATATTTCTACAATACTGTCAACGAAAATATTTAAATGTATTAACTATTTTTGGGCAAACTTTCTTGTGTCAAATCCCATTTGATATTGAACAATTCAGCTCACAGGTATGTCGACGAGCAGGACGAGCCTAAATCACGCAGAGTTACAGAAAACGCACATCAGTTCATGCCGTGTTCTGGTATACAGGGTTATATAAATGCTGGCTGGTTTAGAAATCGCTGAAGCTTCTTCTGTACACCAACTCACACACAAATATTTATTTCAACTTCCATTTTCAATCACGTATCAAAATATACCTATTACGCTTTCAAGCACCTTTTAATGATCATCCAAGCCCTGCTATCCTTATGAAGAAATGTCCAGCAAAATAATTAACTTATTCAGTTCTGTCAATATTCATACATGAATATACATGTACATGAACCTGCAAACATGAAACTGAAAAAAAAGACGAGTGATATTTAGGACCAAACTCTTTCATGATTAAGTCATTGTTTCCAAAATTTCTTCAACTTTATTTGCATTGTCGACAAACACACAGTGCATCGTTACTTGCAGCATCCACTGACATGCAAGACCTGCCGAGGTTACATGATTTAGGGAAAATGTACAGCAGAGGAAAATACCATAATAACTGGTGATGAACTGGCATGCAACTTTTGATTCCTCTTTCACGCCACCGAAACTTTTGAACGTGTGTCTTCTGATTCCAATTTATTCTGTGATGTCCTCATTGAAAATACTCAGCAGGTGCCCCCCATTAAAATGAAACCCACGGTAGTCAGAACATGCAGATGATGTCTGACATGCAGTTAAATACGGGAACAAGCTTTGAAAAAGTAGCTACTTGTAGGTTTAAGGTATCCAAGTATCCTTCACGATTCAAAACTGAAATAAAATTAATTCAGTTATTTTTTTGTGAAACAAAAAGTAAGACTTTTGTAAGACCTATCCTCTAAAATCTAAGAATAGTAAGACTTTGTAAGGCCTTATTTTTGCAAAATGAAAAGTAAGACTTTGTAAGACCGCGCACGAACCCTGTTGAAAACATCGCTGGTCAACTGAACTAAATATCAAAGTAATTGAAGTTACCTTGTCGAGATACGCACGTATAGGAAACATGACGCTTGATAACGAGTGATTTTAAGGTAAAATTAGAGTGGCCAGTCGGGGTAAGCAAGTTTTTTTTTCCTGAAGAAAGTTTCCGTGTGGGGAGCCATTTTGTCAAGGCAGTGTTCACGCAAGGCACGCTGGGACGAAATAGGTGGCTGTTCTGTTTACCACCCACCGCGTACAGCCGTTCAAAATATTCTTAGCAGAATACCGGGCGTTTCAGCACATGGTGGCACTCAAACTTGATTTTAAAACGATCGTCTGCCATTGTGTGACTCCTTACGATGTCAGCTTTTTATTCATTTTACGTTTTAAACAAATAATCATTGCTAAATAATGCCGCAAATGGGTTTAAAGTAGGTTTTTATTTCAATTTTGCTTGACCATGCCGTACGAAGTGGGCTGCTGTGTGTTACAGCAGGGTTGTTGTTAACGTATTATTTGGTGACAATTACCCAAATTTTATAACAATTTATATATCACACGAAAACTAATCAGCATTATTTAATTTATAAATAACAAATAATCGTAAATAATACATTTACACACGGCTCCCATGCATGCGAGACTGCTGCTAAGAACGGCCTTCGAAAGTTGCAATATGATCGCCCACTCGCCGGCCCTAAAACGATGTCTGTCAGGAAGATATTCAGGAAACCCTTCTAGTATAAACCGCAGTGCTTTCAGGAAATCAACCTGATTTCAAGATTTTGAATTTCTTGATTAAACCGCGGTTTTAAGTGGAGATTTTACGGTATGCTGGTAAAATATATATATGATTAAAGGACAGTACTAATAGACATGTAACAGAAACCTTTTTAGCTCAGCTGACTATAAGTCATCTGAGCTATAGTCGTGGTCCATTGTCCGTCGTCCGTCCGTCCGTCCGTCCGTCCGTCCGTCCGTCCGTAGATGTGGCACGTTTTGAAACCGTAAGACCTAGGAATCCAAAATTCAGCATAATGTTAGATGTCCCCAAGATCTCCTACCAAGCCGAAAACTGGGTCTTTGCGACTTCTTTCCTTTGAGAAATTAAGGAAAAACCTCAATTTTTTATTAAAATCCTATTTTCACACTTCAGGCCTGGCTTATATCAAAACCACTCATCTGTTTTTCCTCATATTTACCATAAATATTCTTCCATATAGTTCCTATGTACATGCCAGAAATTAAGTCTGTTAAGTATAAATTCTTTAAGTTATGGGCCCAAACATAATGGACTTTGTAAAAAATCAGGAAAAATATTTTCTCACATAACATGAAAAATTTTGAAACTAGAGTCTGTTTTCCCAAGTATATAACTATGTTTAATTAAGATTCAATTGCTTACCCAAAATTAGATCTGAATTTTGTAAATTTTTTAAGTAATTAGCATAAAAATAAAATCAGTACCTTAAATTTTGCCCAACTTTGACCGTGGCACGTTTTTTTCCTGTAAGTACCATTGATTTAATTTTCACAGCATGTAAACATAAATATTTAATTTGTTTAAATCTGAAATTTGGAAATAAAAGCTTGAAAATTAAGCTAGTTATTGATTTTTTTCTTGAGGCTCTATTGTAGTCATTTGCTTTGATTAGAGGTTACAGATGCAGGGTCCCACTCCAGGTCACTGGAAGTCAGCTATGCCAGGGTTTCTGATTTGTTACAGTCACTGGGGGAGATCCCCTGCTGTGACAGGTGTACAGTTATTCTCATATCACCACCCGAATCACCCCCCCCCCCCCCCCACCCCCGCAAACCCAACCCACCAAGTGTTATGCAGTATTGTTATTGTTTTCACTGTATCTCCTTAATTGTAATGATGTTTCCACTCTGATATGCAAAATCTTTCCTTGAAAAAGTAATTCAAGGTGTAATCCAGAAGATGCAATGTTGTGTAATGTAGCATTTTTAAAGAAATCATTTTTCTTTTAAATCTTTTTACCAATCATAATGGAACCCATCAGTATGCTTAAATTATGATAAAATATGAAGCACATTATGGATAAATAAAGACACAATTAAAAATTGTGAAATCTAAATCAAGTATTTTTTTTAGATATTTATTGTTTTGCAGATTTAAAAGATATATTTTTGTGGTAAAAAATAAATAAACATTTGAATGCATGATGTGGTGTTATCTGACAAGATTGAGATTTATGATGATGCAATTGAGAATTATGAATCAACTTTTATATTCAGATATATATGTTATATTGAAAATGTATAGAAATATAAACTTAAATTAAAAAAAAAAATTGATGTGATAAAAAAATGAGGATTTATTACAAACATTTGTTCATTATTTTCCTGCATCAGCAGAATTTGAGATCAGGCTTTGTTTGCCATGTTTTATGTTGTTAATTAGTTATATTTCAACTGTATACATTTCATAAAAAAACATATATTTAATAATATATATTATACAAAAAAAGGTTCGATTGAACAAATGTGTAAACTACTGAAATGTCAACAGTTACACAAAAAACCAACTAATGATCATGGTAAATGTACAGATCATTTGTTCACAAACTGCTCACATGCTTCAGTTTCAACATTAGGAAACACATGGTCAGGTCACAAAATATTATTTGCAACAATTTCCTGGCTCATCAATACAAACCAATCATATAAACCAACCATGGCCTTTATTACCTCTTCCTCTTACTTTTTATCTCCATTTGATATTATTTTAGATTTTTACCTTCAAGGTTAACGTCAGCTGAGCACAGTGACCCATAGGTCCCTTGTTTTTTTTTAATTATGTCTCCCAATGGGGGGGGGGGGGGGGAACGTATAGTGTTTGGCCTGTTGTGGTCGTCTAGGTCATTCCTTGTTTATGCGATGACTTTTGAATGACTCCACATTTTTTCATGATATTTTAAACTTGAATTGTTTCTATCAATTTCTCAGACAAGTTCTTAAACTAGTGACCTTGACCATCATCATCAAGGTCAAATAGGCCAAAATAAAATATTTTTGTGTTTCCTCCAATTTGAAACAATAATGGTTTCAACCAAGTTCTTTGACAAGTTTGAAACTGGTAACCTTGACCTTGATCTTCAAGGTCAAATCAGCCAGAATAAAAATCATTTGTGAATGCTATAAGTTTTTAACAGTATATTTTCATGCAATATGAGTCTACCTCAATCTTGGAAGTGTTCTAAAACTGTGACCATTTTCAAGGTCAAATCAGTCGGAATAGATATTACTTTTGAATGCTGTGACTTTTGAAGAAGTAATATTTTCCTTAAATTTTGGAATGGGAGGCCCATAGGGAGGGGAGACATGTCTGTTGTAGCATTGCAAAACAACCTCATTCTAGTAAGACTTTTATTTTGTTTACATTTTTGTTTTATTGTGTTTTCCTCTTTAGTCTTAAAGGTGGCCAATCACCTACCTTTTGAAATAAAAAAGATTTTATGTGATTTCTGGCTTCCTCTGTGTATATATTAATGGTCTAAGAGTAATTTTGGCTGTGAAAGGTTCTTATAAGGCCTTCATGAAGGATGTGTGAACTTGTTTATCAACAACATGTTTGTTAACACAGCAGTGTTGATAAACGGGGGAAAAAACAAATAACCTAAGGTGGTAGGTTGCATATATACTGAGGTAGATGGGTCATTTGTTGCAAAACGCCATTTGCAAATCTCTGGCTTATCTGACTTGCTGCCATATTCCCTTGTTGAATTTGTTTTTATTTTTTTGTGGCCCCCACATATTACAAACATGTTGTTATTAACAAAAAAAGCAGACTGTGTGCAGTGATATCCACGTTTTCTGGTCTATTTTACTGAAAGCTCCAAGAAATTACCTTTGTTTTATAAAGGTCAGATAGGTAATTGGGCCCCTTTAAGCTCAAAGTATCATACACGACTTAAAACAATGCATTATGGAATAATTGAAAAAAAGGTGAATACCTTTAATATTGAACTGTCAGAACACAGGGTCCCACACTGGAAACATGAAATTTGAAAATTTAGAATTAAGTATTTAAGTATGATTTTTTTGTGGAAATTTCAGGAAGTCATGAAAAAGTCTTGTTGATTTTATTGGCAGGCTGTCAAATTACATCTCTCATCCATGCTTATTCTTTTGGAAAATTACTAATGATAAAAAGAAGCATTCTCTAGTTGCAAAAAGATCAGCTGTACCCATCACATGCTTGTTTTTTTTCATCTTATTTAGTTCATATTCTCTAGTTAACCTTGAATCTGAAATATTAGTCATGACACTTCACCCTGAACACTTTTTTCATAACCTGGTTTGGCACAGGTTAAGTGGCTTCGATAAAAACATGGTCATTTTCAACAGCTATTTCATCGTTTTTCAAGTGTGTTTGTATGAGCAATGATGTAACTGCTCCCGAGGTGCTGTTGTGTGTGTAAACAACAGATTCCTTGTGTCAGACACACCGACACCTCTGGGGCCCAAAGAGGTTGGGTGAAGGGATTATTTCTTAGGTCTCAAGCGTTTCATGACAGCTTCGTATGTTAGCATATTTTTACCTAACTGGATCTGTTGTCCTTAATGAATTACAGGAACCACATTTTAGTACTGAAATACCCATTTCATGAGGGAGAAAAAGGTCATGAATTTCTGTTTTAGGTCATAAAAAAGTCATGAAAATTTGAACTTTTTGAAGTGTAAGAACCCTGAAACTTTTGCCATATACTCCCAAAGTGATTGCTCTTTTAAACCAGTAATTTCAAGCAAACAATCCCCAGGTGAGGTTTCCACAGACAGGCCACACAGTAGATTTGTGCTTAATTACAAAGGGCAGCTGGACCACAGCTTTGTCTGGGGAGAACCTGGTTCAGAAAAGCACTGTGGTATTGATTCCTACCCAGGACGAAAAAAACAAACAAACAGGAAACAGGCCAATGATCATTTTGTAAAATTATAATCAAGTATATGATAATCTGGTGACTATACTGAAGATTATGCTTGCATGTGTTACGGTGCCTGACATGCCATGAATCAAGTTAAATGTATTGAAGAGGAAAATACCTCATCCGCCAGTAGATGTAAAATTGCATGCTGTTGCAATGTCTGTATTCATATCCTGGTATTTATGAAAACTGTACCTTGTCAGTAAAGCTGAGCAATTTCAAAATGTCATGCTGTGTCATATTGTATTCACTATTTATATATATTTATACATAGGTAAAATAGGCTTTATGAACTCCTTTCCATGCTACTTTTATGTATTATGATTCATACAATTATATGTTTGATGTCAGTTATTGGTGGCTTCACAGTTGAAACATATAACTGTTTCAGTACATTAATATTTGTCAACTTTGTAGCTGAACATCAGTCTCAACATATTGAGAATATTAATAAGTATAAATGATGGCTACCAGTACAACTTTTCACATCAGATTTGGAAAAATACTAAAGTATTATATATGGGTTACCAGTACACATTTTTCTGACCGGGGTTTGGGGAGGGGGAATATGTAACAGTGGTTACAAATATATTTGCATCTAATGTATATACCTGTTTCTACATTTTCCACTTTATACACATCAATTGATATTTTTTTTAA
Organism: Sipunculus nudus; assembly: GCA_026874595.1. NCBI lineage: Eukaryota > Metazoa > Annelida > Sipuncula > Golfingiida > Sipunculidae > Sipunculus > Sipunculus nudus. The sequence continues at coordinate 27,281,878 of CM049315.1, forward strand.
TTGCAGCTAAGATGTTAAGTTACTTGTATATATGAACATTTTGTCAAAGCTTCAAAAAACATGGAATATCCTAATTATTTTGAAAAAAAACAGACCAGTATGTTTATATTTGCATGCTGCTGACATGTTTGCCTGCTTGTGTATGGTTCAGTGAGTGATTCGGTGAGAGCTTCTAGAGCAATGGATCTCTTTGTTTTCACCAGGTTTGATGGGCACCCTGCCCGAGATGGATGCAGCAGAAGACATGCCTGAGGTGGACGATACGTTCCTGCCTGACGCTGCCACCAAAGAAGCACCGCCTTCGTAAGGTTTTTCTCCTCTGTCAGATAAATAAGTAGAATTTAATGTACCTACAGTATTAAATGTTCCTTATGATTTTTTCCTCAGTTTGGTTTGTCATTCATCTCTTTTGTGATGCACATATTCCATGTTGCACATGGTTGTATTAAAATTTTCTGTGTAAAATCTAAAAAAAAGTTTGTACATTTTATCACTTATGATAATGTTAAACTTTTCTCTTTTACAGTTTGAATTTTTTACTAATGATGAGCCATGCTCTGGAGCCATTGACTTCCCAATCTGTATAAATACAAAAACCTATCAGATTTAGTTTTCTTCATTTTTTGTGTGCCACTAATATGAAATATTTCCTAGTAATAGGAATTGGTTTTTAAATTATAATCAATGATTGAAAAATAAAAACAACCAGTGATCAATTATTAATTGATTATTTTATGTACTTTCTATATTTGCTTGAAATCTGCTGTATACTAGTTCCTAAAATATTGACCCCAGTCAACATGTACATGTATAGTCTGAAATGTAAATCGGTTTTCATAAGGAAACAATCTATCCACCCATGTCTGCATTGCTGTCATATGATCGTTGGCTGCACAAGGTTCTGTTCTGATGCTGTTCAATTTACTTTGTGTTTGTATATCTCTAACAGGATAAGATTCTTTGCATGTGCATAGTTTTCATAAGGAAACAATCTATCCACCCATGTCTGCATTGCTGTCATATGATCGTTGGCTGCACAAGGTTCTGTTCTGATGCTGTTCAATTTACTTTGTGTTTGTATATCTCTAACAGGATAAGATTCTTTGCATGTGCATACATAATTGTTTTTAATCAATCATACAAAATCCCAATGGATTTAATCGATTTTGAAAGAAAACTTCCAATCGTCATTTAATTGATTAATCGGCACACCACTAATATTTACACGTTGTTATGTAAGAAAATTCATCAAAGGCTGTGGTGTCAGAATTTTTCTACATTCATTTTCACCCAAATTTTAATATCATTTTATATACTTTACCTGGCAGCTGTAGATACCTTCATAATACTTTTATCATAGCCTGGTACTATTTTTCAACAGAAAAATATATACCTTAAATGTAAGATGAGTTAAGTAAAGTTATTCAGTATCATTTTACCTTCTCAGTTAATTGGACATGTTTCCATGGTGTAACATGGAGTAACTTTGCCACCTTTTTGCCTGAAGGTGTTAACATGACACCTAGCCCAAAGTGCTGCCATCTGATGGCCAATCAGTAAATCAATGAAACAAGGTGTCAGCTTCCACCAAAAAGTAAATTTAAGCCACTACTTAAACAGATTTTTTTTTTTTAAACTAACACAATTTCCATGGGCATCACAACTTCAGTTTGATAAACTTCTATCTACCCTCTTTATAAGTCGGCCTGTGAATTTTTAGGATGCTGTATTCAGATTATACAGTTTTCCAAGGTTTCCCACCTTAAATTCGTGTGTATCATTTTATTCTTCTCAGCTAGTTTTGCTTTTTTGATGTTTTATCATTAAACAATTTTTTTAATTTCAGCTTAGGATTCTGTTAGTGGTACAATTTTTTTAATATGCTTTTAATTTATGTATGAGTACAGTGATCTGGTCTGTCTGTCTGTGAAATTTTCATGTTGGCATAATATATCTATTAAGGTTGCAGAACAGTATTATATGATTTTAGAATTTTTTTAATCAAAAGCACAACATCCTCATATATGTACACTGAGTTGGGAATATCCTGTGGATAATGTTCTCTTTTCGTAATTATATAACATTTGATATTCTGTATTTGACTTTATTGGAGTGATTTCAGCTTTTTGTTTGTGTTTTTTTTAGAATGGATCTTCCTGTTACCAGTATGGCAAGTAAACCTGAGGGGGTCCACAGTGTCCCGATACATTTCAGAGACCGAGACGAAGTACCAATATTCTGCTACACGGTAAGAAATATAATTTATTTTATAATACTGTTTATCATTATTATTATTTTTACTTAACTAGTGTAGATTTAATGATATTGCTCTTTTTCTGGATAATGAAATGCTGTTCATAAAGGGAAGGTGTTTTCATTAAGAATACTCATTGAAACAGAAGACTTGTATCAGAACAGATCAGATGGTGAGAAAATATCTGATCCAGTTACATCTTGAAACTTGACTATGGGTACATCAGTAACCTGAATAGTAATTCATTAGAGTTCAAACTAAGTATATTTAATACTTTTGTTGATTATCCAATGCCTATTAATCTGAAGGATCAGTGGTCTGAACTTACTGTTTTTGTCTGACCAGCTCAGGTAACTGATGCTGTATTTTAGTGCAAAAGCAGTTTTCTCTCAATCTAGACCTAAAAGAGACAGAAACTTGAGCAGGGAATTGAAGTGCCCATATACTTAATATGACTGTATTAGTATGCAGGAGAAAGCAGGATAATGAATATATGTAGTTCCAAGCCATGGTCATCACAAGAAAAATATATTAACTTACCATCTAATCATTATCTGCATCATCATTTTAGTTAATATTCCCAATAACAAGCCAAGTTCCTATTAATTAAAAATATACGTATGGTTTATGTTGTCAAATTACAGGAGACGTCACCAGTTCCAGAGGGTTTACCACTACCTCCTGAGGATGTTCAAGTGCAACCACCTGTGTCAGAGCCAGCAGCTGCATTCCAGCCGGCAGCTACAGTTGATGCCACAGCTGCATCAGAGACGCCAGCTGTGTCAACAGATGCAGCTGCATCAGTGTCAGACATGGCAGTGTCACATGAGATGATGACCTCGGATGCTGCATCAACAGAGGCACCTGAAGCTTCCACTGGTGTAGCAGAAGTTAATATGGTTACAGAGAGTGCTGCTGTCACTGACGTCGCACCTGTGTCAATGTTGACAGGGCAGGCTGATATTGATGCTGAGCAGCAGCCCATGGATGTAGACACAGCTGCAGACAGCTGTGGTGTGGGCCACAGTGTCAGCAGCCCACCTGTTCTCCCATATGTTGAGCCTGTTAAACAGGAGGAAATTGAAAGTAAGACAGATGAACAGATGGACACAAGCACCAAGCTTGAGACACCAACATTACCAACCCCACCGTCACAAGAAACCCCACCGCCGTCACCGAGAAGTGTTCAGAAGTCCACCAAGAGTAGTAATCAGTCAGAGAAACAAAAACCGGAGACTAAAACTCCCGTCAAAAAAAGACCTAGTCAGATTGGTAAACTTGACACTAAAAAGTTGCCATCAAAGACAGCTTCAGGGCTCAAGCCTCCGTCAGGTGTGACTTCAACAAAAACTTCACCAGCCACAACCAAGCCAGGGGCCAAAACGTCAAAATTATTAAACAATAAAAGGAAATCTGATGCTACTCAGCAGTCAGGGTACCCACCTGGCAAGAAACCTGCGAGTCCTACAAAACCTACTACATCTGATAAAAAGAGCTCCAAATACAGTGCTACTGCCAATAATGTCAAAAACCTGAAAAACAGTGAGACTTCAGGTGATCAAAATGCAAATAAGCCAACCAGCAAAAGGACAACTAGTCTTAGTAAAAAGAGCAATATTACATCCAAACTGGATATGAATAAACCTAACCCGGGTAAACCTAAGGAGAAATTGGAGGAAAAAAGTAAAGTTGGTGGTGTTAAAAAAACTGTGTCAGCAACAAATAGGTTGCAGCGATCAAGCACACCAGATTCTCAAAAACCTTCATTGAAGCCACATTCAGCCAGTAGTCAGCGGCCCTTATCCGCTGGTCGTGTACATTCACCTAGCCCTACTTTGTCAGCTAGTCGAGTCAGTTCTGTTACAGACATTACACAGTCAGACTCCAGCCACAACAGCAGTCTGGTCAGTCAAGATAAAGCGCCATCTGTCTCCAAATGTAAGTACTACTAAAAATTTTCTGTCATTATATCCTTAGTAAGTAAAGATTCATGAGAAAATTCTTTGTTGTCAAATAGAGATAAAAATATATGTTTATACTGGATATAAAAGAAAATGTGCATTTCTTATTAAAATTAAAAGGCTTAATTTTAGTTTTTATAGCTGAAACTGAAGAGTGGCTTGTTTATTATCTTGTATATAATAGGTGGTTCTAATCCTTATAACGGATGAACAAGCCACAACGAACAAACAAGCAAACAGATACAGGCTAAAACACAATCGTCTTGGCTGAGGTAAAATGACTGTGATAATCTTGGCAGTATGTCTTAGTTTTTATCCATTATACTTACAATGTATTATTGTTTGACAGTGAGGACAACCAGAACACCTCCGAAGAAGCCATCAGATTCCCAGGTTAGTATATTCAATAAAACCTTTGTTAAATACCACCCAGTTATAAAGTCCACCACATTTCCTAGAGAAAGGAAATGGCAAGACTTAGGTGTTTGCTGCAGCTGTAATATAATAACCTTCAGATGTATTTCAGAAAATAATACACAACTGACAAAGATACTTTTAAAAGCATGTCAACCCAGCCATTGTCCAAAGTTCTCTCTGGTGGATATGCTGAGTTTGTGCTGCCATCTGATGGTGGCTTCAAGTACTAAAGTGATTTCATTTTTACTTGCTTTTACAACAGCTACATCTCATGAATTTGGTATCATTTTTGGGTCATTCACATTTTACACAGAGAGAATGCTATTACAGTATCAAGAAACAGAGTGAATAATATAGAATTCACAGGATTGGTTGTGACATAAAAGCCATCCTAGGTTTCCCTTTCTCCAGTCATGAAATAGTCTGGGAATTTTTTTAAATGCCTCAAATATCAGGCAAAATCCAGAGATTTTACTGGATTGAAAGAGAAAGTGATCAGTCTTTTATATTTATTCTGATATCCAAGCAGCATATTAACCCGACTCTACAGGATGAGCACATATTAGTTTCAGCATGTTCACTGCATGTTCTGACAGACCAGAAATAAGGTCAGATAATTTTTAATATTTTGTCAGTTATTACAGATAATCAATTATATTATTATAGTTTCTGTGAAACCCTAATTTACATAAGGTTTGTTTTTGTGTCACTTGCCATTCAAACATATCTTTGTTTCTGTCAGGGTACCAAATCACATCTTGATCGAAGGAAATTCACAGATGTGAAAAAAGATACAACAGCAACAAACAAACCTGAGCCCAGAGCTAGCAGACTAGCAAAACCCAAAGGTCAGTTCATAAACATAGTCAATACCTTGGATGTAGCAAAACCCAAAGGTCAGTTCATTAACATTGTCAAAACCTTGGGTGTAGCAAAACCCAAAGGTCAGTTCATAAACATAGTCAATACCTGGGGTGTAGCAAAACCCAAAGGTCAGTTCATAAACATAGTCAATACCTGGGATGTAGCAAAACCCAAAGGTCAGTTCATTAACATTGTCAAAACCTGGTGTGTAGCAAAACCCAAAGGTCAGTTCATAAACATAGTCAATACCTGGGGTGTAGCAAAACCCAAAGGTCAGTTCATTAACATTGTCAAAACCTTGGATGTAGCAAAACCCAAAGGTCAGTTCATAAACATAGTCAAAACCTGGTGTGTAGCAAAACCCAAAGGTCAGTTCATAAACATAGTCAATACCTGGGGTGTAGCAAAACCCAAAGGTCAGTTCATAAACATAGTCAATACCTGGGATGTAGCAAAACCCAAAGGTCAGTTCATTAACATTGTCAAAACCTGGTGTGTAGCAAAACCCAAAGGTCAGTTCATAAACATAGTCAATACCTGGGGTGTAGCAAAACCCAAAGGTCAGTTCATAAACATAGTCAATACCTTGGATGTAGCAAAACCCAAAGGTCAGTTCATTAACATTGTCAAAACCTTGGGTGTAGCAAAACCCAAAGGTCAGTTCATAAACATAGTCAAAACCTTGGGTGTAGCAAAACCCAAAGGTCAGTTCATAAACATAGTCAATACCTGGGGTGTAGCAAAACCCAAAGGTCAGTTCATAAACATAGTCAATACCTGGGGTGTAGCAAAACCCAAAGGTCAGTTCATAAACATAGTCAATACCTTGGATGTAGCAAAACCCAAAGGTCAGTTCATTAACATTGTCAAAACCTTGGGTGTAGCAAAACCCAAAGGTCAGTTCATAAACATAGTCAATACCTGGGGTGTAGCAAAACCCAAAGGTCAGTTCATAAACATAGTCAATACCTGGGGTGTAGCAAAACCCAAAGGTCAGTTCATAAACATAGTCAATACCTGGGGTGTAGCAAAACCCAAAGGTCAGTTCATAAACATAGTCAATACCTAGGATGTAGCAAAACCCAAACGTCAGTTCATAAACATAGTCAATACCTGGTGTGTAGCAAAACCCAAAGGTCAGTTCATAAACATAGTCAATACCTTGGATGTAGCAAAACCCAAAGGTCAGTTCATTAACATTGTCAAAACCTGGTGTGTAGCAAAACCCAAAGGTCAGTTCATAAACATAGTCAATACCTGGGGTGTAGCAAAACCCAAAGGTCAGTTCATAAACATAGTCAATACCTGGGGTGTAGCAAAACCCAAAGGTCAGTTCATAAACATAGTCAATACCTAGGATGTAGCAAAACCCAAACGTCAGTTCATAAACATAGTCAATACCTGGTGTGTAGCAAAACCCAAAGGTCAGTTCATAAACATAGTCAATACCTTGGATGTAGCAAAACCCAAAGGTCAGTTCATTAACATTGTCAAAACCTGGTGTGTAGCAAAACCCAAAGGTCAGTTCATAAACATAGTCAATACCTGGGGTGTAGCAAAACCCAAAGGTCAGTTCATAAACATAGTCAATACCTGGGGTGTAGCAAAACCCAAAGGTCAGTTCATAAACATAGTCAATACCTGGGGTGTAGCAAAACCCAAAGGTCAGTTCATAAACATAGTCAATACCTGGGGTGTAGCAAAACCCAAAGGTCAGTTCATAAACATAGTCAAAACCTTGGGTGTAGCAAAACCCAAAGGTCAGTTCATAAACATAGTCAATACCTGGGGTGTAGCAAAACCCAAAGTTCAGTTCATAAACATAGTCAATACCTAGGATGTAGCAAAACCCAAAGGTCAGTTCATAAACATAGTCAATACCTGGGATGTAGCAAAACCCAAAGGTCAGTTCATTAACATTGTCAAAACCTTGGGTGTAGCAAAACCCAAAGGTCAGTTCATAAACATAGTCAATACCTGGGGTGTAGCAAAACCCAAAGGTCAGTTCATAAACATAGTCAATACCTGGGGTGTAGCAAAACCCAAAGGTCAGTTCATAAACATAGTCAATACCTAGGATGTAGCAAAACCCAAACGTCAGTTCATAAACATAGTCAATACCTGGTGTGTAGCAAAAACCAAAGGTCAGTTCATAAACATAGTCAATACCTTGGATGTAGCAAAACCCAAAGGTCAGTTCATTAACATTGTCAAAACCTTGGGTGTAGCAAAACCCAAAGGTCAGTTCATAAACATAGTCAATACCTGGGGTGTAGCAAAACCCAAAGGTCAGTTCATAAACATAGTCAATACCTGGGGTGTAGCAAAACCCAAAGGTCAGTTCATAAACATAGTCAATACCTGGGATGTAGCAAAACCCAAAGGTCAGTTCATTAACATTGTCAAAACCTTGGGTGTAGCAAAACCCAAAGGTCAGTTCATAAACATAGTCAATACCTGGTGTGTAGCAAAACCCAAAGGTCCGTTCATAAACATAGTCAATACCTGGGATGTAGCAAAACCCAAAGGTCAGATCATAAACATAGTCAATACCTGGGATGTAGCAAAACCCAAAGGTCAGTTCATAAACATAGTCAATACCTGGGATGTAGCAAAACCCAAAGGTCAGTTCATAAACATAGTCAATACCTAGGATGTAGCAAAACCCAAACGTCAGTTCATAAACATAGTCAATACCTGGTGTGTAGCATAACCCAAAGTTCCGTTCATAAACATAGTCAATACCTGGGATGTAGCAAAACCCAAAGGTCAGTTTATAAACATAGTCAATACCTAGGATGTAGCAAAACCCAAAGGTCAGTTCATAAACATAGTCAATACCTAGGATGTAGCAAAACCCAAAGGTCAGATCATAAACATAGTCAATACCTGGGATGTAGCAAAACCCAAAGGTCAGTTCATAAACATAGTCAATACCTGGGATGTAGCAAAACCCAAAGGTCAGTTCATAAACATAGTCAATACCTGGGATGTAGCAAAACCCAAAGGTCAGTTCATAAACATAGTTAATACCTGGGATGTAGCAAAACCCAAAGGTCAGTTCATAAACATAGTCAATACCTGGGATGTAGCAAAACCCAAAGGTCAGTTCATAAACATAGTCAATACCTAGGATGTAGCAAAACCCAAACGTCAGTTCATAAACATAGTCAATACCTGGTGTGTAGCATAACCCAAAGGTCCGTTCATAAACATAGTCAATACCTGGGATGTAGCAAAACCCAAAGGTCAGTTTATAAACATAGTCAATACCTGGGATGTAGCAAAACCCAAAGGTCAGTTCATAAACATAGTCAGTACCTGGGAGATAGCAAAACCCAAAGGTCAGTTCATAAACATAGTCAATACCTAGGATGTAGCAAAACCCAAAGGTCAGTTCATAAACATAGTCAATACCTGGGATGTAGCAAAACCCAAAGGTCAGTTCATAAACATAGTCAATACCTAGGATGTAGCAAAACCCAAAGGTCAGTTCATAAACATAGTCAGTACCTGGGAGATAGCATAGGATCCTAACAGTTTTATGTAGCTTAGAAAATAAACTTTATTCAGAAAAAAAACTGCCAATTACCTATTCAACTTTGATCCTGGCAGGTAGGATCCATGCCACAAGATAAGACTGCATCAGAGTATACACTGAGCCAATTTGTCTATCTGCATTGCATTTCCATTATTTTTTTTTATTATACAGACAAAATAATATTTCATATCATATTTTACATGTGATTTTAAACCTGTTACACAAGGCCCTTGTGTCATTTTACACTTGATTTTGTAATTATAAATTGATAAAGCTGTTACTGATAAAGTTTCTTATACATACTTTCAATATTCACCTTCCTGTTCAAAGCCCAAAACAATAGTTCTCCAATTTAATTTACAATAAAACTTGTTATAAAATAATGCCATATGGGTCTTACCATACAACATGAGTAAATCATGTGTTCGATATCTTCCAATGTTGCACTTTGTATACTACTTCATAGTGAAAAGTACGGGGTATCAGCAAAGTAATTAGGCTGTACAGTGGAACCAGTCTAATAAGCCCACCTGTCTATTAAGACCACCCTTGAGTGAACTGAAAACATTCACCTTTGTTACAGGTGATCTGTCTAATAAGACCACCTGTGAATTAAGACCAATTTTGGCCAGTCCCATGGGTGTTCATATTACACAGGTTTTATTGTACTTTCTTTCTTAACGACACTAAAGAACACAGACACATTCAGCAGTCCTTGCTAATATATCTTTGACTAAGTAGAATTAATAAAATGGGTTCCAAAGAAATAGACATAAACTTTATACCAGTTATATGAGGTGCCATGTTACCCTGTGCAGTATCTGTGGAAGTGTGAATCAAATATGTTCTTGGTCTTTCTGAAGTTTGAAGAATATAATAGTAGATTCTCTCATTTCTCTGTGACATACTCATGTTTTTTCAGCTTGCATTAGGTATAAAGAACAAAACCTAGGATATTCTAAATAAATATTCTTTGATATTATTTTAGAATTTGTAGGTAATATAATCTGCATTTAGGATCAAACTGTATCGGAAATAATTTATCTCTGCAGTATCTACAGGCAAAATATGTTAAGTAGAGTTTACCTGGATTATAAAATATTTTTAATTTTTCTGCACTTTATGTAGGTATGTATGCAGAATATTTATGGTTTCATATTTTTTCTGTAGAATATTAGGTAAGACTATCAGCTTATAAGGCAAAAGCAACGTCTTAGTTATGTCAATAGTGTCTACATGTAAGACCAAACCTTAGCTTATCTTTGTTATCTGTATGGTACATCCACAGGTTAGATGTTCAAAAGGAGGATGTTAAATGATTTACCTGGAATATGTTGTTATCTTAATATCTTTCTAGTATCTTTAATATGGACAAAACCAGTATAAGGTATACTTTTCCCAGGATATTAAAATGTTACCTGATTATCTCTGCTTTGTTTGCTATTTTCAGTTTAAATCGGATGTATCCAAACAGAATTTATAACTGAATATTTTTAACATTTTTGTCTGTTTTGTTACCAGTGCAGTAGAGATCTTATATGGTGATCATCACTATATATAAAATAATTACCTATCTATATTGATTAACATAACACTTCCTCAAATGATAATCATTTCAGTCTCAACAGGTGGGACCACACCTGCCTCAGGTATCCGGGCCCCGAGTGTCAACAAGGCCAGAAAGTCAAGCATTCCACCCTCAACCCCCAGCAAGGCAGCAGGAAAGGCCGCCGCCAGAAAACCATCTAGTAAGTCTGATGGTGCAGTTATATCCATACTGCACCTAGTACTGAATGTAATATAAAAATTTTGTAATGTTCATTATTCAAGTCTGATATTATCTATCCTGTCATCTTGTACACAGATCAACAAACACAGGATTCCTGGCCTTCCTAGAAATCTAGGAAACTTGAAAATTATTTCCCCATTTTTTCCAGTCAGGGAAACTAAGGATATTGCCAGCATGATGGTAGTTTTGCATTACAATGTAACACTGGTGATGTATAGTGTCTTTCACCATGTTCACAGCTACTGTTGTTCACTGTCAAAATGCAAATGAGATGAAATGAATATCTTGGAATTTTGAAACTTAATCAAAGGAAAGTCAGGGATTAATTAGGGAATTTTGTTTTCATATAAAGCTGGGAACCCGGCCTGTATCAGACAGACAGACAGACTGCCATAGATAAATGTTTAGTCTACAACAGAATTTATTGGTGGAGGTAACAAAAAAAAAAAATAATTGTTTTAGAAAAGTTTGTAACTTGAAATTAGTTATGCATGTCATGTGTAGTTACCTTGTATCTTGTTATGCATGCTGGGAAGAAGACCTTGAACAAATAACCTGTTAACATAATCCTGCACTCGCTAATAAAAGAAAATAACAGTGCCACCCTGAGGGTGTGCATATCAAGTGCACTACCTCTCTGGGGGTAGCCAGGAAAGTACTTATCATCAATATGCTGCTCTTTTAGTTGAATGTGGTCTGTTATCAATTACCCCCTTCCATCACAACCCTACCCTTCTGTAAGCCTGCATTGGGTGGTTAGGATGTCATAAATCAACAGAACCAATCAAAACCAGATGTGTAAATACAGTAACCCACGGAGACCACAGGAATGTTCACAGGTCCCCGGTGGTACAGGACAGGAGCCGTGACTCATAATACAAGGCCACGAGGCTCTGTCTCTTTACATAAGTTAAAGGGATCAGGATTTATTCTCATGAACTGGATATCAAAGTGTGCCTTAAAAGGTGCTCCATGGCATTGGCATTGTCAGTGGTGCAATTTATTCTGGGATTTTCAACTCTACAAAAGTGCTTAGATGTATTCTCCATGAAGAGCTTTTGAAGCTATTGTGTAACATCAGTGTCCAGTTGCAGCAACATTGGAAAATTAATTACCTGTTTTTCCACTGCTTGATAGTGTCAGTGAAACACCAGCATTGACAGTGCAGCAAATGGATGCTTTACCTTTGCCGATAAGATTTAATCACTAAATCACATTGCTCATGATGTGGGAATCATGTTTTTTGAGGTACAGGTAGCTTGTTCATATAATGAATTTAAAGTCTGCATAGAGGGTGACCGCATACAGTCCATACAATAAAGTGTCTGAGAGGTGTACAGATTGAGATATGAAGGAAGTAAATGAACCCTGACTGAGTACACTTTGTAATGATGGCTTTATTTCTGCTACACTTGCGATTAGGTCAGAAATCTTCAGGGACACCAGATTCAAAGTCCCCTCCTGCTGCCAGCCCAGTCCCAAGTCTGCAGCAGCCAGATGTCGTCCCGGCGGAGCAACAGGCGTCAGAAACACGGGAAATGGAGCTGCTGTTACAGGCCAGGACCCTGGAGTTACAGACGCAAACCTTTGAACTGCAGGCTCGAACTCAGGAGCTTGAATCACAGAGGCAAGCCCTGGTGACGCGGACACGCCAGCTGGAGGCATGCAGGGAGCACATCCGCAGAAACGCACTTGGCTTTGATGCTATGGTGGCACTGGTTAAATACATGGATACAGGGGTAGGTATTGTAGTTTTACTTTTTAGGATATAAATATTATTTCAAAGTGTGCCTTGGCAATTATACAATGTTAATGCAATTTTTTATCATAAAATTTTGCATGTGAAAATTTGATATGCTCTCATTTTAAGAAAGGGATAATTATTATACTTAAAGTGAGAACCTTTTTATAGGAGTGTGGGTGTAGGGTTGAAAATTAATGCAAGTTAGGCTTTTTTGCTTATACTTAAGAACCCATTTATAGATATTTACAGTGCTCATAATGAGAACCTTTTGATAAATGTAATATTATATACACGGAAATAGAACCATTTCACACCTTTATTACAAGAGCAAGATGTGTTCTTAAAAAATGTTCTTCAGAAAATAAATGATGTATGGAGTTAATATTGCTTAAATGTAGCATTGAGAGTATCATACTAACTGTTATATAATGCTTATCTAAATATCTGACAAGTGTGGAGAAGTGTAGGTGAGGTAAATGTCATATATGTCATGAACAGTGTTTATTATAAAAATAGAAACAGGAACTATTGTATAAACCACAGTTAATTGCATTTGTATATGTTGACAACAGTACCTGTTTTGATAACAAATGTTTTTTTTAGCTCCATGCATTCCAATGTCCGGCTATCACAGCTGAGCTGAAAAACACTGAAGAACAGCTAGGCCATGCTCATGCTCAAATAGGTGAGTGCACTGTATCATGTATTACAGTTAATGCTTCTGTTATGCAACAAAGATACAGATGATTTTTTTATGATAAGGAGATTTGTCAGTGCATGCATGATTGGCCCTGATGTAGTTATTGAAAAAATTAAGATTGGCTCTTTTAGAAATTTTAAAATTAATTGTCAGCTCAGATAGGCCATCTGTTGTTGGCAAATATTGATATTCTATTATTAGAGATTCTATCAAGCCTGTTTCAGTAATTCCACCTTCTACCTTTATCAGATTTGAACAAGAACAGAAATTGTCATCATGAATCAAACAGAATATATAAACTTTCCTTATTTTACCATAAAATACCCGGACACACTAAGAATCTTTGTTTGCAATGTTTTCCATGCAAAACATAACAAGTTTTCTATAAATATATTTATTTTGAAGCCTAAAAAAATTAATTATATGTTTCTCAGGCACTTCCTTTGTCACTTTGAACCCCCCCATGTCAAACATTTTATTGCCAAAGTGTCACGTGGTAATCTTGTTACATGCTTGATTGCCACTAAAAAAAAACTCTATGACTCCCGCATTAATAAGTTTCTCTCTTAATGATACTTTTGCCATTTGTACTAAAGAATATACTTTAAAAAAATGATAATTCCTCTAAAACTTTTGATCAATTAAATTTGAAGCCTGTACATCTTTTATGATTATCTCATATTTCCGTCTTAGTAGACTATTTAACAATGTGTTAATATGCTTAGTTTCCATAAAAATGTGTACCAATCTTTAAATAAACACTTGGAATCTCATCTAATTTTTGTGTTATATAAACATACAAAGCAGATTATATAAAAATGTCACATATTTTGAAGACCCTTAAATTCTTGACATAATTCAACATATACATGGTTTATTATCTCATATTTTAATCATTACTTGTCATTCCTATGCCATTGCCTGAGAGATAATTCTTGATATTTTATGCTATTTTCACAGTAAAATAATGAAATAAAAAGCCACCTGCCTGCATAATTCTAAAAAAAGTGCCTGAGAAACATATTATTAATTTTTTTGGCCATATATTTTATATATATTTTCATGTCAGTTCTGTACAGAACCATTGATTGCTCACATTGTTGATTTATTGTACCCTTTCAAAAAATACAATATGGCATGGATAGATCCTGTTTAAATATTTCCATATATTTCTGCTGAGCGTCATTGCCTGTGAGCCACTCATAATTACCATTTTTATTTAATGTACTTAATAAATTAGGCAAAGACCTGCACATTCATGGATATTTTTAGAAATATTAATTAAGCAATCAGGATTAAATCACTATTCAAATTAAAATCAGATACCCTTTGCTTGCTTTGTGCATGAGTTTTGTGCTGAAGAATGTATGTATGTCAAGAGAGTCCACACGGTCGGGCAGGGTACTTACGATGTAATCACAGGGATTAACTGTAAGAACATAATAACATAAGCTTGTGTACCAGGACTTACACTACATTATACACATTAGGTTATGGTAGGGCACATAGCTGTACAAACAGTTGAGTGGTACAGGTCACATACATGTAGACTTCTATACACCACACATCAGAGTCACTGAAAATATCACTCAAACAGGCATCATGATGTCCTGGCTTGTTGGATATTTTTATTCAGGTAAATTTTTTATTTGCTTTCATTACCATTATAATATACAAGTCTATTATAAAAGTGGCCCTGCATGAAAGACTAGTGATGCCCTTGTGTGAAATTTTTATCCTCATTGTGTATGTATTATTGTACCTGGACAGTCAAGTGGGGAAAACGCTCAGCGCTCTCTGCTGACGACTTGGGTTTGATCCCAGGCAGGGCTATGAGAGTGGGTTGTAGTTGCCCATCCAGGGTCAGTGGTTTTTTAGGATTCTCTGGTTTCCTCCACCCATACAAACTTTGAACACCATGGAATGCCTTGTATAAGTTATTATAACTAATTGTACAATCCAAGTAAAATGAATTAAGTTTATATATTTATATTATAGTGGAGGCATAATAGATTCAGTCCTGTATGTACCTCTAACTCGCATGTGAATTTTAAGTATGGATCATAACAAAACCACTCCAACCCTTCGATATGGGGTAGTATGACCAATACAATCATTGATAGCTCTGACATGGGTTAGAGTGATTTTCCTTGGTTCAAACAAGAATTGAATCAATCCTCAATGGTTCTGACAAGACACAATGTGAAATACATGTTATGTTCCGCTGTAACTTTGAGTCTCAGAATCCCATTCTTTTATTTTCAGGAGAGCTGATGGCGGAGCAGACCAAGCTGGATGAGGAGCTGTCTGCTCTGCTGCTTCAGCAGGAGCAAGAACGAGAGCAGCAGGAACGCAGCCACCGCCAGGAGATGGCCGACCTGGAGGCCCTGTGGACCACAAAAATGGAAAACCAGGCCACAAAATGTGCGTTCATTTTACTCCTTGACACAGATAGAAAATATTCACTATGTACATACCACATACCTAATGGGTATTATTGCAATGATTTTCCAAGTTTAATTTACTTTCATTGTCTCAATACCCAGTGCTCAGTAATAGTACTTATCTCCATCACCAGATGTCTGCACCAGTGACTAGTCTTTCATGAGAAAAGACAGCTGTATAAACCAATTTCTCTACAGCATTTCCTTGAAACGTGTCCATACTGTTCTATATAGATGTTTCACTCTCAGAAAAACACACAATAATATGGTGGTAGTTGGAGGTGGGGGGGGGGGGGGGGGGTTGATATAACTTCATATTGATCCATATCAGGTGTAAAATTAAGTACTATAGTCCTGCTTGCAAAGTCCCTTGAAGGATTTCAGTAAGGTAATCGTTGAATTTTAAATGTGTTATTAAATTGTAATATGGTTTAAAAAAGAGGAAATACATTGTATTGTAAAATAAAATTTACATTACAGGTAGATCTGTCAACACAGTTTTATTAGTTATTACTGATATGAATGTATTTTTGTTATAACAGTAAAGAGTCAGCATGATGAGGCCATGAAAACACTCAAGCTGGATCATGAACATAAGGTAGGTTGATAAAAGATGTTTTATTTTGAAAACTTTGATTTTAAATTGGCTGTATAACAAGGTTCCTGTGGTTTGCTATTTTAAGGCCTTGGTAAGTTTTTTAAAGGTCTTAAATTTGATTTTACCTGTCCTTATATAATGAATGTGCACAATCAGTTCAGTGATCGATCATTATATAATTAGTTTGAGACAGTTTGGAGAAGTTGCCGCGGTTACTTGTCAAATAAAGATCTCCATAGATCTTCATTAGTTTTAAAGCACGGTAGGGCCATTTACAAATTTTATGTATAAAAGGGTCTTAAATTTTCTGTCAGCTTAAAAAGTCTAAAATTTGCTTTGCAATGAGGTGCAGGAACCCTATATAATGTTTATAATCCAAACAGGTCAAAGAACAAAAGAAATATGTTTGGAGCAAAATAAAAAAATGATAAATTTGAATAATGCTCTTTCAATATCAATTATTTTAAATAACACTGTCACATATAACAAAGTTTAAATTTCAATTTTGATGGAGGAAAAATTAGTCTTCAGATCATGTGACCTTTGTATGTGTTGATATATTATGATTGTATGTACACATAACCTGTAGATGTTTGATTATGTACACATATTATCTGTAGATGTGTGATTATGTACACATCTGTAGATGTGTGATTATGTATACATATTACCTGTAAGTGTGTGATTATGTATACATATTACCTGTAAGTGTGTGATTATGTATACATATTACCTGTAAATGTGTGATTATGTATACATATTACCTGTATACCTGTAGATGTGTGATTATGTATTCGTATTACCTTTAGATGTGTGATGAGAGAGACAAACAGCGTGCCGAGTTAGCATCCAGAGACCGGTCACACCAGCACGAATTAGAAAAAATCTCACAGGAACACCAAGAACTACTGGACAGTGAGTATATCTGCTATAAATGACTGATGCAGGTTGTTGTCACGGAGGTATATTTTTGGCTCAGTCACAGTGTAGATCCAGCAGAAAAAAAATTAACTTCATTGAAGACTACATTTAAACATTCACATGAGTACATTAGATTGGCCCTCTTTTGTAGACAAAGCTACAGTATAACAACCTCTAATCTTACTACAAATACAAAACAGGAAAAAAATAATACATATTTAATTTGATCATTACCCGCCTTACTCACTCTATAACTCTTCCTATTTAACAACTTCTTTCAGTAGCAATGTATACCAAGTATTCCCACCAGGGATGTAAAATATACATTCATCATCAGTATCCTAACACATATCACTTGGTCTGTCATATGATTTGTGTACATATCACTTGGTCTGTCATATGATTTGTGTAGGCACATCAACATTAGTGTGTTATAGAGACACATGATGGCACTACTTTAGTGCCTAAATTCACTACTTCAGTAGCAAATTTTATACATTAGCATCACTAAATGAGGCACATTGTGAAAGAAACACACTCTTCAGATATATCCAATAGGGGTCATGAATACAGGAAATACAGGTAAAAACACTGGGAGATATACATAAACCTATGTATTTTTTTCTCGGCTTAAAAATAATTACTGCCATTGCAGTATTTCCATATGAATATAAACAGTTTTGGCTTTTATGTATCATCTGAGTTTAAATAAGTGGTGTGTGTTTTATATTGCCATTTTCATTTTTTGGTCTCTGTCCAATGCACAAACTCATATAAAATGCCAGAGTTACAGGGGTGTGTTTATTGTGTCTAGGTTAATACTTGCATATCTTGTTATTAACACAGTATTGGCTATTAATGTTGAATGGGGGATCTGTCTCAAATTTGTATTTACTTTGCTCAAGTGGGTATAGATATAATCACAGAGAACATGAAACATTATTGATACCTATCATTTGAAACATCCAATAAAACCCAGTCATAACAAGGAATATTATTGGCTGCATGAATTTGATTGACATTTTTTGTTTATCTTCCATACCTGGCTCAAGCAAGGTCATGAATTTACAAATCAGAACATTGATACTTTATTATTTCTTGACTGACCACCTTGGATCGGCTTTATACGGTCCAGACATTGCCCGCACAGCACTTTGATGCCTCTATATATACAGGGGGCAAAACCAGTCACAGTTTCTACCTACCAGCTTGACCAGCTTTTAATTTAAGAGATCTCTGAGACCTGTCCAAGAAACCACAGGCCTTTTTAACTTTTAAGGAATGCTTTGTGATTTTATTGATTGAAAGTACCAGAAAGTGATATTGATGCGAAAAAATAGGAGGGTGCCAGCCATAGGTTTAAATTAATATTTGATATTTTGATGAAAATGAGTCATGTTCACTAGGCCTTTTAGAAGCAATACCAGTCAAAGGTCAACATCTCAATTATAAAAAATATTTAAATTACTAACTTAAAATTTCAAACTGAGGCCTGAAATTTAGTTCATAAAGTTCATAATGAAGAGTGTAGAATATTGAAAGGCATATAAACATACTCTCAACTGGTGGTAATACACAACAAACGGTACCTTGTGCTGATGTAGCGGTGTCTGTCAGTCACCCTACGTCTTCAGTCCTCTACAGCTATATCTCCTCCCTCTGGGTCACCATATGCTTCTCTGGTGATCTTTTCTCCCTCCCTCACTGAGAGCTACCTCCATTTCCACTTTTTCCCACATGGACATTTTACCTTTAAGTTCCCAATTAATTAAAAAGGAGAAGAGAGGTAATCCTGAGTTGTTCCTGCCAGTGTTATACATACAGGCTCAAACCTAAACGATAATGGAAAATTAAATGGAAATTATGCAATTACATAACCAAGGCCACATTTGTTGTGGGCCTGTTAACTCTTCACTGGACCATGTTTTTGGCTGTCAGAAAAACAACTCGGCTTTACATACCTAACAGCTGAAAGTTTCCATTGTTATGAAATGAGGAAAATTGGATCAAGATTAGCCTTATAGAGGTGAAGAAATATAATATATAAAATAGAATTTATATTGATTTAATCAACTTGAGCAGAAGTGTATTGAGTTCTTCTTGACTCCAAGACCAGTGGTTCAACCAAGGTTTTTTAAAAATCTGTGAAATACATCACGATTATGATATAAACAGAGCATATGATGGAGAATATTACATCTCTAACATGAAAATCTCACCAATGTGACCACTTTACATGGCTGTAAAGATGGTGATGTGATCACTGATTGACTCTTTATATCCTCACATCACATGGGCAGACATCCCAGTCTTCCAGCACTGAGAATTCATTATCCCTAATGTGTGACACAAGTCAGGGCACCTGCTGAAAGCACCTGTAAGTTAACAATAAGGCTCCCTCCATGTACCTGTGAACCCTACAGGGGTCATTTAGTTACACAAATTGACTAAGCCTTGAAGCCAAGAGGGCAGAAGATTTACAAATACCTGAGAGCTTCACTGACCACACTGTCAGGGTCATGTGAACCAACATTTTGACAACACTTCATTCTCCTTGGCACGCCATGGTGTTATAGGCCTGAGGAAAGAGATTAACGTGACCTAAAGTCTTGCCGCACCCTCTCTCTCATAACCTTTCTTTGTTAATGCAGCTGATACTCTGGTTTTGGATTGTTCACTTTCCTTTTATTAATGATTGTTCACTGATTGCGTTTTGTATAAATGTTTTGTTGACCTAGTATGATTTCCTGTGTGTTATTTAAACATGTTGAAAACTGTTTGTATTAATGCCAGCTTCTGTTTAAGAGTGATTGGACGACATATTTTACCACATCAGTTCCTCCTTCATTAACAGGGAAATGATGATGAACCAGATAAATGAAGGGTTCCTGGTACTCAGTTGTTAATTTCTTATTGAAAACATTGTCACACATTAAAATGCTATAATTTATAAGAATAAAATGGAACTTTCATATTTTTCACAATTATAAAAAGAAAATACTCTTATGTTCAAATGTTAGATAATAACTGGATGCACAAGAAAACTGGCACACTTCCAAATGTTGAAAAAGAGATATATGAAAATAACCATACTTTTGCAAAATTTAAAAAGGTTAATATAAACTTATATCACTCAGCAAATGTTTAAAAGAATGTAAATAAATTTGCAAATAACTTTCAAGTAATACACTTGCAAGTTTCATAAGATAACTTGAAGAAATTAATCCTACTTACACCTGTTATAAAAAGTAGTTGGGTGTTTTTGATACCTGTTTATTTTTAGTTTGACAATCTTTTGTCCTATAAGGCTTCATATTCTTAATATATAGGCATTAAATATTGTCAGTCAGTGATATTAAGTGTATACCTTAGAGGTTCCATGGAATGCAGTTCATTTTTCACAGGTATGGAAAAGTGCTATTGCATAGTAAAGTAAGACAGTAAAGGAAACAACAAATGCTGCAAGTGTTGTTTACATATGTGATAAACAAACAAGTTCTTACCCTTGTCAGTGCAACCTTGCTCTGTGGGGTATTATCAAGCTATTATAGTGAACATTAATAAGTTTATTGACTACCTCTAAACATGAGCCTGGCCAGCCTAGCAAGCCAAGGAGAATGCTCTGTTTGCGGGTGCTCTTGAGAGAATGATTTACTTTTCAGCGTATTCCCCACTGGGGCGCGCCCCTTTTCTGCTATAAGACCTGTGATCCCTGTGTTGATGAGCTTGGTGTATTCTGAGCACAGCCTCAGGACTGTTCATGTATCAAACCCTGGACTAGTTAAACAGAGATGTGTATGGTTGGGTCAGATTTAAAGCCCACCTGATATGCCAGGTAGACCTGTACCACAACCCACAGAACTTACTGTGGAGTAGAAATAACGCACCCAGATCCACTGGGACATACACACACTGTCCACATATTTCCCTCCTCTGTGGGACTGGAGTACATGATCTGGATAAAGCTGTTATATGCAGGCTGTATAACTAGTACACAGCACTGATAATGGGCTCCAATGGACTTACATTGGTCAAGGGGAAAAAACCCTCATTTACAGACCTGCTCAGGGCAGTGAGAAGTAAGTAACAGAGTCGCAGTTAATTTTATTCTGTGCATTATTGGCTGATTATCCTCTGTGTTGCAGTTAATCTGATTTTGATTATTATTGGCTTATGTTTCTCCATCTGGTTTGTATGAAATACTTGAGGCAGGGTGGCCATGGTCAGGTGTCAATGGAGGTCATGTGACATATGTATCTGGTCAGTGCTGGGAATATATCAAACCATATATAGTCATTCATAATGGGTCACTTGTGAAAGTCACAAGTTAGCTACATTTAAGTGAAATCACATTTATTTGTTCATTGCCCTGCTCAGGGCTTAAAAATCATATGTTTGAGCAATACTGTTTATCAATATTGTTTATGTTTCAGTGAAATCATATAATAAATTCTGATCTGCTGAGTTGCTGATGACCTGAAACAAGGCATGAATGAATTTTTAGACATAATGGAATTTCTAAGATATCATGATGACAAAATTTATGGGCATAAATTAATGTTAGAAAAACTGACAGATTTATCATATTTTTAATAACATGAGAGGGCACAGTTCATGAGCAGATATACCACACAGCTAAATATTCTAAATATTAAAACACTGAAAATTAGCACATTAACAATATTTTGTTTACTATTGTATGACTGCAGATTATGAATATATAATTATAATTTGCTAGATTTATAACAGTCACAATATGATATTAGAATACACTTTTCAAGTGCATGAAACTGGAGACCCTGATTTGGTGTGGTATGTGTGGTTGTGTTATATAAGGATCCAGGGAGCACATACAATAGTATAGCTGTGGTGTGGCCATATTGTTCTGTACTGGTTATCTGTCATAATGGACCAGCACTTACAGTTTTCTTTTACCGTCCATATTTAACTTACCAACCTGACTTATATTGGTACTTAAGTTGCCAGGATTGGACTTTCTCTCATCCTGTCATGTTTTAAATTAAGTGATTACTTTTATATGGGGTGTTGCAGACATTTATAGGGGGTTTCTCTGTTATTTATAATGACATTTCATAATGCTGGCACTTTTATTGTAACATTTTCAGTATAAACTGACAAGGCATGTCAGAGTGCCAAAATGCTACATTTTATAGCTTTCATATATTCTCTCTTTCAAGTGAAAATAATTTACAAGGCATATTTCAACATATCATATTCTAGCTAAAAATTAAAAACCCAAGTTTCATATCCACATTTTAGATATTTTATCTCCTTAGTCCATAATTTACAACATCCCAATGTTTTGTGGTTAATCCACTATTTTATATGAGTTCTGAATTTGTATTTTTGATATTTATGTAATATACAATATTCATATAACAGTAAGCAGTCAATAATTGATTTGACAGTAATTCAGGCAGTGGGTATGTTTACCCACATATACACAAACACATTATACACATACATTCACAGGAGGGCTATTGGTACAGAACAAGGTGATTTCATGGCACGAGTAAAGTTCATAAATACCTGTGATGAACCAGGCTTGTTTACTCAGCTCTTACAGGTGTTGTCAGAGAGGTCAATCTTGTGATAAGAGATATACAATCTTATCTTTATTGTACACAGAGTAAGTGTTATATAATTGAATGTCACATGTTTAGCCTACAACCCTAGTCAATAGTTAGGGTCAGTCAATATTGGATATCAATAATTATGTTGTTATTGATGGCATGAATTCAAGAAAGGTACACAAATCAATGATCAAATGCTCCTACATTTGCAAACTCTCTACAAATATGTTGTAAGCTTATACAGTTTAGTGTATCTTAAATTGTTACTATGTTCTTAAATTACAGGTGTGTAAAGGGATTTTGGTACCCATACATAAAGGGTCTTGAGATTTTGTGTAATTCTTGCCCACTGTGAAAACTCTGCTTTGAATATTGCAAGAATTTCATCTGTTCACACGTTTATTTGACCATGGTGCTGCCTTCTCATAGAAACGTCCACTGCTATCAATATGAAGTAAATTAAGAGTCCTGGTTGCTCAGGCCAAAATTTTGGAGACTCACACAGGATTTTGGAGTGTCAGGAGGGGTGGTGAACTGTCTCAAATTTTTAAAGAACATGTATAATATATTCATTTTGGATTTTACGTCCGTATCATATCATTATGATGATTAAATGTCTTGTGATTATATTATTATTTTATGATACAGAAATGCAACAGTTAGTTGTCAGCATAGTGTTTACACAACTGACTGTTTTTGGCAGTGATCAGTGAGCTTACAAGAGCAAGCTTTGATCTTGTTGGTCCTACAGTCAAAATTTTGTGCGTCTGTTTGGAAATTTTGGCCCACATTCCTGCTTAATCAAAATCTCTTTTCTCTTAGCTGCAGTGAATAACCCTTATGAAGAATTGTGGCATAAAAATATAAATTCTCAAGAGGTTACAAAATTCAGTGATTTCCAAGAATTTTAGAACCCAGTAACTGTAACTAAGTTTTATTTTCAAGAACAGCTCAGTTAAAAAATTAAAACTTTATTTTACAGAGCTACAAGAACAGCACGAGACCCAGCTGCAGGAGATCACACACAGGTTTGAACACATCAAGGTCACGTTACATGTAAGTGACATCCACATGGTCTGTTTAGCTATGTTGATATCATATATACCAAATTCCAGTACACTAACTTGAATATGATTCATATTAAGAGGGGAATTTTAAAGCTTTAATTTTTTACCAAAGTCTAAAAAAAATTGTAAAATTTAATTTTAAACCAAATTTAAATTGATTTGGTTCAGCTATTGGTTTATTGATACTTTAAACCACTGGAGAGGATCATCATTGTAATTAATTCTTAATTGATACCAGTATTTATATATGATTAAAAAGTACTGAAATAAGTTGGCATTTTGAAAATTTCTAAAAAACATGGGGGAGCAGCTTGTATTTAAATGCAGGTTCATAAATTATTTTCTGAAAAGGACTTTTCAGTGGAGTTATTATTGTGAAACATTTCACTAAATGACTGATTGTCTCTGTATGGCAGGAAAAAGTAGAGCAGCTTAGATCAGAATGTGAGGAGATGAGGCAGCGAGAGAAGATGTATGTGGAACAGTTCCAGAGAGAGTCAGACATCAAAGTACAGGTAAAATATATGCTCTAATAGTTAGAATTTTTTAGAAATGACAGAACTTTGTATTCTACTTCATCACAAAAAATAATGAATGAGCTTTGCAGCATTCTTACCATTTAACTATACTGGAAAGCTTCATAGCTGACACAGTTAATGTAATACACGATTATGTTAACTGATGTTTATAATATACAGTCAGAGAGTGGTAGTAGAAATTAGATTTAAATGACATTTGATTAATTCAGTTCAGTTATACTCTTTAGTTTCCTGGAGTTTCTTTGTCTTTGTGCTGAAAAAATGGAAATTTTGTGTTGCTGGCATAATTTGCAGCAAGTTGCATTGTTACTAACCATTGTTTGTTTCCATACCAGCTTGCCCTCCAGCCGTACAAGCACCTGCCTCAAGAGATCGAGAGTCTGAAGGCGGTGCTGGAGATAAAGACCCAGGAGGTTCATGAGCTGAGGAGGCAGAAACTGCACATGGAAAAACAGGTAAACATGAGCAGTAAACACAGTTACAGACACACATACATACCACACAGGTCTACAACCTGAGAAGGAAGAAATTTACACATGGAAAAACAGGTTAACAAGAGTAGTAAACACAGATACAGACACATACATGCCACGCAGGTCTACAACCTGAGAAGGAAGAAACTACTCATGGAAAAACAGGTAAACACCAGCAGTAAACACAGATACAGACATACATACACACACACACACACAGGTCTACAACCTTTGGAGGAAGAAACTACACATCGAAGAACAGGTAAACAAGAACAGTAAACACAGATACAGACACACATACATACCGCACAGGTCTACAACCATAGGAAGAAGAAATTACACATGGAAAACAGGTACAGGAGCAGTTAACACAGATACAGACACACATATACACCACACAGGTCTACAACCTGAGGAGGAAGAAACTACACATGAAAAAACAGGTAAACACGAGCAGTAAACACAGATACAGACACAAACCCCCACCACAGGGGGAATGACTGCGTAAATTTACATTCATAATTACATGTGAAAGAATCAGTCACCCACATGCTTATACTCATGTGACTCCAAAAGAACAACAAGGTTTGACACATGCAGGTTTTATGTGGTAATAATGAGACTAAATTCAGCAGGAACCAGTTTGTTAAGACAGTCACATATTTCACTCAACTGAGCTTGAGACAGAAAGAAGTTTATGTACATACAGAGAGATACATTTCAAATAGGAAGAATACCAGAGAAGCAAATACCATGTACATTGCACTACAGTAAATTTGGCACAAGCAACTAGCAACCTGTATAGGAGTGATCTCTTTTAAAAATTGATTACTGTATTTATTGTAAAGATGTGAACATTTGATATTAAAAAGGTAATATCTTTCTTCTTGGAATCTCTTTATGTTTTCATTCACAGTTTTGTTCAGTCAAGTTTCTTCATATTGGGTATTTTGTCAAGTCAGGGTTTTATGCAGCATCAAGCAGCGTTAGATAATATATCTTATATGTTATAATTTCAGCTTGAGGAAATTCCTGTTGCAAGGGAAAAAATTAAGTCTCTTGAACAAAAAGGAGAAAATCTGGAGGCCATCATTAAGATCAAAGCAGATTATGAAAAGTAAGTGTAGAGAATAATGATCTCTTAAGATTCTGCAAGTCTGTGTAGTCTTTGCAAAAATACAGTTTCTTCATCAAGACATTCTGGCAATAACAGTGTATGAATGTTGTCCTTCCCTATATAGAATATCGTAATTTAATGAACATGTGGTCAGTTGGTTGGATGTCAACCATCAGCAAAAAAAGAGCATTGCCACCATTGATTCCACCAGGTACTGCCAGAGGTAATTGGTATCTCGTGGACCACTGTGAGAACCAAACAGACAGAGAAACATGCAAAGAAAGTGATTCAGCAGACAGTACCATCTACAAGCATTGGTTCTTTACTGTAAAAAATCATGATTATTTATGTCATTTTGTGCCACAGTGTGCACCTAAACCATATTTTATGACTTTGGTGTAAGCAAATCATACCAGTACATGTACTGGACTTAAACAGTTTAAAATAAAAGACTTTTTATCATTATTCATATGAGACAAGATTTTGTCTGCTAGCCCATATCCATCATGGTATGGCAGAAGAAATCGCAGGTTTTCTGAGTTCATAAGAATTAAATAGATTCCAGTTATTCAGAATTATCATGTAGGGCAAATATTAGTGTGATAGATTTCATTTGTTTATTTTTGCAGACAACTTACAGAGAAGCACCAGTTATTAATGAGAAAGTTTGACAGAGAATCTAAAGCCAATAAGAGGCTCTCCATGGACAATGAAGAGTTAATGTGGAGAATAAGTCAGGGAGAGATGGGATCTCCAGATCCAGTGCGGAAAATTTCCTCGAGTATATCCGGCAGTGTATCGCCAACTCCTTCTGAAGGAAAACAATACAGATCTTCCACGGCTTCTAACGATAGCTTCTTTGACAAGTCGTTACCGAGCACACCACCAACGAAGAGCAACTTGCGGCGGTCAGGCACATATGACCTGCTTGACCAGAGCGAAGGTAGTGATGACGCAAGGTGAAGGTCACTGGCATCATATTCTTACTCTCCCTGCAGTTTTTTCTATCTTGTTTATAGTTGAACGTCTTCATATATTAAGGACTGTGCCTTCCTGGTTGTGTTAAGTCACATCACAAGAGCGCAACCTCCATGACCAAAACAACAAGCATTTCCAAGGTCTGTTGACCTAAAACCAGGCAACAACATGGTTACATCTGTGAGATGGAGTCCTGTAAACCCGTTGATTTGTTGTGTTATTTTTTCTATACATCAGTTATCATGGGGCCAGTGGGAGTGGCCACTGTTGTTAGGTCTGTAGTTAAGGGTGAAGGAAGGTCAGTGCTCATGTGCACATATATAACAATCACAGTCTTCACAGTACGCTCTCCATGAAGATGAACTGGGTGTATCATTCAGATCATTAATGACAAAGTAAAAGTTGGATCTCCATCATTCCAGCTTCTGTTTCCTGACAAAGATCTGTTTAAAGAAGGAGAAGAACTATATTATCTAAAGCTTGGCTAGCTAGCCATTAAACATCAGTCATATTGGTATCAAACACATAATTCCAAGCTAGCTGATTTTGGTTATGGGGTCACAGT
The DNA here is from genome assembly GCA_026874595.1 of Sipunculus nudus. Lineage (NCBI taxonomy): Eukaryota > Metazoa > Annelida > Sipuncula > Golfingiida > Sipunculidae > Sipunculus > Sipunculus nudus. The sequence continues at coordinate 27,309,444 of CM049315.1, forward strand.
GGCAAAAAGGTCAAGGTCACTGGTTTGTGAATGGGTTTAGGTAACAAGAATCGGGTTAGGGTCACTTTGACTACTGTATGTAATGTTATGATGTGGCAAAAAGCAGGTGAAGGTCATTGCATAGGTCAAGGTCATTGACAAGGACAAAGTTTCCAAGCAGTACCAGAAGTATGGGGTGAAGGTAAACATACACAGCATGAGTTAATATTCAGCTGACCCAGGTCGGTTTCCTGCAGACAGTCTAACAGATTGTCTGGGTGTTAGTGGATACTTGACTGATAATAATGGCTGTTTAGAGCTGTTTTAATTCCATCAGAACATGTGAATTATTAAGACTGTATGTTATAAGAGTCAGTGCTCGGGCATGGTCATGTTCGTAGGAATGTAGATGTTAATGATAGGGATTAATTTCAGATTCAGAGATGATCAGCCAGTGACCAGGTGATCACTGCAGGATTTTTAACTTAGGCCTGAAGATGGCAGATATCAGTGGATAGGTCTTAGTGTGTGCTGTCATCTGTTGATAGTTCAGCACACCAGTGAAGTTGGCCAGTCATTCAGAGATGAAGGGGGCCACAACTGACATACTCTCAGAAGCTTGCCATACATTTCCAGTGGCATTGCCATTAAATGAGTAATAATACCACGGGTTATATTAAAATAAATGTGAAAGTTACATGTGAAAGTGTATTTATGTGAAAGTCTGTTATGGATGTAAAGGTTGATGTTGAAGATATAGATGTAGTTAATACAGCTTGGTGCTTTTTTTCTTTATTTTAGCTGCAAACTTGCAGTTTAATAGATTTTGCTGCCCATGTACTATTTTAGAACACTTTTTTATGCATACAGAGGTCACATTCATAGTCTGTCCTTAAAAGTTTGGTTTCTACTGTCTTCAGGGTATTGGTTGTGTTCTCTTTATATATATACATATATATATATATATATATATATATATATATATATATATAATATCTGAAATAATTACTGCAGTTATGTGAGTAATCAGATACAAAAATCAGTTTAATTCATATTTCATAAGCAAAATAAAAATATTTATACTCTGCAAAGGTTTCTGGTCATATTATGAAAATGAAACCATTGTGAAACACTGAAAAACAAATATATTGCAAAATTGCAAATTTCAGTACAAAGCCAGCCTTAAATATTGGAGTTTTTTCTTTTCCTTCCATTATTTCCATCAGTAAAACATTTAAATTTGTGTATCTTTATCTCTGTCATACTATTCTATATTAAATTGTTGGTTGCAGTGTATATTATGCAAACAGATACATCAGTTAACTATACAGATGGAGAAGTAGTGTTATTAATTAATTAATTGATATCAGACCTTTTTACCCATCAAACTGATGACATCTGGTGGTGAACACTGACACTAAGTGTTCAGGCCTGTTACAATGACCAAAAAAATATCATATTTGTTTTAACTCAAATGATAAAAACAAAAAAAAAACTGTCTGGGTCTCTGACATGTATCCTGTTCCATCAACAAAACCGGAATTGCTTAATCACATGACCAGTACACAGCAGATGATGGTAGCACACAGTGCCTCTGCTAATGGAAATGGTATATTGAGCAGACTTCATTAAGGGAAGGCAGTAGCTCTGTGGCAAAAAAGACCCCTTCTCATTGTATTTTGATCAAGCTAAGATGACCAAGATACAGACAGACTGCTTTAACATGCTGTCTGATTAACTGCTGTAGCGTACTGTCCCATGGTGATGACCGAGATCCAGACAGGCTGCAATAATCTGCTTTCCATGAACTCCTGTAGCGCACTGTCCGACAGTGAAGCCTGGGACAGCCTTTCCTCTCCCACATGTAGACTGACCATTCATGTTCTTGAATGATCTTCAGCCGTCCAGTATTATTTGTTATACATAATAAGCTTAACTTTCTCTCTCTTTCTTCAGGTACATTTTTAAAGTTACAGGGGTATATACTACACACTACATTTACTATCAAACATATTGATAGTTCTCATTTTCTGCATTTTCAATTATTATGGTTTTTGTAATTTATATAATGTATGTTTAACTCAAGGCTGATACAAAATGATTAACATTGACTGTGTGGGCTTTTTAAGGTAAAGTGGTTTCTTGATATCTTTGCATTTTGCTTTTGTAAGCATTGCATGTTTCATAGCCACAAATGCAAATCATATTTGTGATCTTAATGTTTACCCCATAAACCCCCTGGAACAATGACCTTTAGTTTATTGGAACAAGTAGTTTACACTAATATGCTGGATATTCTGGCCAATTTACAAATATCAGCAATTGTTGATACATATTTATCATTTGTAATATGCAAATAATTCATTACCAACATTTAGTATTTAGTCCCATTTATTACAGAGTATTACTATACACAATGCCTAGCTAGGTGTGTTTCATTCACTGATTTAATTGTTGCAATGCTACGTTTGTACATACTCAGATCTATGCATATGTGCAATTCACGGAATATTGTGTATTCCATGCTAGTGACTCAGGTTGGTCATTTATTCCTGTGTAGCTGCTATTTATTTTGATACAGTAAGGTCATGTTGTGGAACGTGTAAGTTAACGGCAGTGAATGTATGTCAGTGAAAGTTTGTAAGGTCACATGAACACTTTGCTACGGTGCACAGTCATAACACGATGTTTGTACATAGAATCTATTTTTGTCTCATTTTCTCTTCAGTTATACTTGTTGTCATATTGTGCAATTGTAGCTATTTCAGCACATGATCAGGTCATGAAAATTCATGAATTTATGCAAGTAAGCTCAGCTCATACTGTTTCCATAGTTATCCAATCTTCACTGAGTTGTAGTTGTTGCAGGCTTTAATGTGTAGAGCGTGATTTTTATTTTAATGTGATTACTTAATATGCTTACGAGTAGAGAATTGGCCAATCAGTAAAGTGGATATCATGGTTATTTGCATAACTAGGTCAAGGGGCGGAGTAGCAAAGCTGCTTTGCTGTGGGCAATTATATAACAGTATGGTTCTGTACCACCCCTTTCACCAACAAAACGTTTTCAAACCAAAAAAAGTAGTTCGGCCAGACCGGTTGTGTTCACACGGGTATCTCACTATCTGGCACCAATGCATGTTGTGTACATTGCACATGTGGAACAATGTTACAACATGCTGACACAAGCCTTCGTGCTTGCACAGTGACCAAGTTGATGCTTGAAAACTGGACCAAAACCGTTTTAGAGCGTTCACACGACACTTTAGCAAAGCAGATAAAGCGATTCGCATTCAAAACAGTTTGAAACCACCTAAAAAATGCCATGTGAACGCTGTAATTTGCTTTCAAAAGTTTTGAAACCGGTTCGAATTCGCCGTATGAAAAGGGTAGTTTTGTGATTTAATCACAGTACAAGACATGCATATTGTATAGGGCTTGTTATTGTTTTAGCTGTACAATGTAAGAAAGTATTGTGGTCAATTGTGATGACTTTGAAAAGAGAACGTGCATATATATATATATATATATATATATATATATATATATATTAATGAATCAAGTCCCGTCTCTGCACCACTCCGCTACAAATGAGTCAGGTCCGAGTTGGATGAATCCAGTTATCTAGGATTCTGCAATTATAAAGAAACATCAAATGCTTTAGTTGCAGTGATGCTGTTAAATTCAAATTTCTTTAACTGAATATGCATTCAGGTTATATAAAACCCTACTGTGGAAGACTCATATACCGGTGATTTTGTTATAACCAGATGACCTCTTCATACTGTAGAGACTGTCTCGCGGAATTGACGCGTGTAAATGCTCCAAGTTTGTGGTGAAAATTTCACTTGACCATATATTTTTCTTAAATTTATGCCGTGACATGTTTATTATTCCAAGACATAAATTGAAAATCTGAAATCCACAGGACTTCATTAATAAGTATCCACATACAGGAAATGGGGCATTCCATCAGATCTTGAAACAGTAACCAAACATGGCGAGGCTTGTGTGCAACGGCAGGGATCAGAAATGAGACGTTCTCTTTGAATCAGTGACAGTACAGTTTTTCTCTAGGGTTTTTGGATAATATTGAAAACCCTCGACAAAGCGTAATGTGCAAAGCCTTCCTGATACATGTTAAAAGTTTACCAAGGGAATGAATTGAAAACCGTGAAGTGATAGTTTCTCTCTCTTTCCACACAATGTGCCATCGTTTTCTAGATATATATACTTTTTTATTTTTCTTTATTGAATGCGCTTGCAGTTCTGGGTATGAATCAACTTATTTGTACATGGAATTCATGTCAATGACTGCAAGTTTTAATAGGTTCGTGATACTAACATTTTGGTGCTATTTTTGTTGTTTGTTTGTTAATGTATTTATGTAAAGAGAGGACCTTGCAGTTTAAATTACACCATAGAATAAAATGTTTATACAAATTTGCTGGAAAAGGATATTGTATACATAAAAATAATTCAAGGGTCTCAAAATCTCTGTTCCATCTGCTCAAGTTATGTCACAAGTAGGAGAAATTCCTAAGATGCTTGGTTACCTCGAAACCAACCATTTACTACAGACAGTTGCAAGTTGCAGCATAAGATAAAGATTATTTGCGGATTTTAAAATCACTGTACATGTATACTCTGTTTGTCCGCTGGCAAGGGGGAGGGGGAACGGAATTAACATATGTATGGGACAATATTTATTAAGAGGCAACGGGATTAAATTAACTGCGATGGTCCGCTTTATGTAAATTCCTGATAAACTTTCTTGTTAATGATTTTTTTACTGCAAGCGCAAGTGTCTACTTGTCTTATCTTGTTGTTTTTGAAAGATACGCGCAAGGCAGTGAGCTGAATTAAAAAAAGATGATGTACTCTAGGCTTATCACAGCTTTAATTGTGCATGTGTGCAAGATCACCCGGGCTGGTGTACTGTTATATAAACAGTCGGGGCCGTACGAAGCTTGCGCGAGGCAGCATATGTACTTAATGACGTAATTTTTTGTACATATTATACGTTATATGTCTTTGTTTGCTTAAGTTTGTGATGAAATTGAATAAATTGCATCAGGCAGTGTTCACAAATACACCGGTGTTGGGTCTTTATTTTATCAGCTCAGCAGTCAAAGAATGAGCAGTGCGAAAAAAAAGTGGCTGAACCGTTCAATCTATATTTTCAAAGTTTGTGTATTTTTCACGACAATAGGTACAGGAAGCGATACGAAATTGTCCTTTCTCACAAAGACAGTAAACTTGCAGACAAGAACCAGATATGCATGTACGATTTAACATTTTATTTAAAATAGTCATAATATAACAGATGTTGAACATACATTATTGTAAATGAGTAAGGTTACCCTGTTAAGATTAGTGTGAATGAAAGTATAAACTTTGCTGTAGACAATACAAGCAGGATTTGTAAATGGAGAATCCCAACGGTCTGAAAGTGGCACGCGTGTCCGGAGATCCAAGCTCTCTAGGAAAAAAGGTACAACCGGCACCTGACCATCTGCCATTTTAATATATATATATATATATATTAATAATAAAAACATGCCGCATGAGCCAATCACAGCTGGTCTAAACATGCACCTTCATGTTCTATGATGTATCTTCGTCCAGCCTAGGAAATGAAGGTCTATGTCAAGACTAAACCAGGGCGAGCCAAACAGTTCAACGGTTTCGTTTCCTTCACCGAAATATTAATTGTGACCTAAGACGACAATAGGAGGTTAACAAACCCATGGATTTTGTTCTAACATATTTTGCCTTTAATTTGAGAGCCGCAGTAAATAACGGAAAAGTCGTTCTCCTGACACGCGTGCTAAGTCATTAAGAAATATAAAGGTATGTATACGAATACATTTAGACAGCTGCAGTCCTATTTTGTGTAAGGCAGGACCGACAGCATAACTAGGCTGTTGCCAGTGCTTCCTTATACCTTCTACACACAACTGACCCTGTCATTTGTTCTTTCTTTTTATCACATATTTTAACATATAGGCCATGTTATCACATATACGGTTACAGACAAAGATGAGCACATAAAGAATAATAAATTTAATGTACAGCTTGAAAGTATGATTGTTATAACCGGTTTTCTGCTTCTCAGTGCCATATGGTGTCCACATCAATTATGTAATTGTTTTAAGCGTTTTCGCTTTAAATTTAACTAACTTTAGCTGCAGTAAAAATGCTACTGATCTCGATTCTATCATACATTCAATATTACATGGATATACAACTTTATTATTCAGCATGAGCCTCCCTGGCAGAACTCATTTTTCACTCGCAGAACAAGAGAGGGCAATGAGACGCATTCGGAACACTTCGGCCGACCATCGCCACCCAGGCCATGGATTCGGCCGAGGTGTTCCGAGCGCGATGGGAAGCAGTATTACCGTAATTAATATGGAAATGTACAGGAATGTACCCGATTGTCTTTTACCCCATTTTACTATACTCGGCCCTGAGACCAAGATCAAATTGTAAAAACTATCGAACAAGATATATATATATATATATATATATATATATACAATGTATATATATGTATATATTAATATAATTAAGTATAACAATCCCTTTCACCGAATATGGCAAGCAATGTAAAACGTCTTTCTGGAATCACGTGTGGCAAATTTAAATATTTGTTTATTTTTTTTTATCTACGCCAGTACCACAGTTGCTCACCATCGCAATCTGGCACTCCTTGTTTAGTTTTGATCATAATGCATTTCGTTACTCCAGCCTAACTTAGTGATTCAGCTGACTCTGAGATAAAAATATATAAAACTCCCACTGATATACTTTGTTGGATTTAATTGACACCGGGTGGCCGTGATGAGCAGATAAGCGTTCTACAATAATTACCACATTGTGACACGTGTTCCATTCAAACCTCATGGAACATATCTAGTAATGCATGAAAACTGTTACAATAGTACGTTAAATCAAATCCCTATCTCATGTGGAACTGAAACCCTGTTTTTACCCGAGCCTCCCATTCAACAACATGAATTGTATGCATATTGTTCAATAGCCGCAATCCAAGTTTCTCCTGAAGTTCTGGCAGACAGAAAGTTGTGTTTTATATTAAAAACTATAATTTGTACATGGAATTTATACATATTAAACAGTGATTTGGTAACATAGTCGGGTTTATAAATACTCACAAACAATCCTCTACAATATATTTTCTATATTACAATACGTAGCTTCGAAGTGCATACAAACAAATTAAAATTCAATTGATTGACTGGTACATTTAAGTCTTATCTATTGATCAATAACTTGAATTACCTAATTAAGAGGGCAGCAGCGAGTGAATCCAAACTTTGGCCGTATGGGTAAGGTCTTCAGATCAATTTGATCTAGTTACACGTTACAGGGAATATTACTCTAGTTTTCGTATTTTTTACGTTCTACGTCTAGAAGGTTATAATCTATATCTCGACAATTACATCTTACAAAGTACAAATATTTTACGCTCTTGTTTGCGTGTCCATTTCGAGAAAATTCTTTATCTGGACGCCATAGTTTCAAGTTTCAGTTAAGTTACTTTGTTAAAACTTCGGTATTTTCATTTTCTGGGAAATTCTTCACTTTCAGAATAATGGCACGCCGTCTTTGAGGAGAAGCTGAACAATGGACGGCAATATGTGTTAAGCTTGGAGAAGGCACGGCAGCGATCACAGAGTCAGGAAGGTGGTACAATGTCACTTGTTCCCCTGTCTCTACCGACCAGATCCTCACAGTTCTATCATAGGACCCACTCACCAAATAACAGTTGTCTTTGGTGAAATGCGTGGCTGTAACCTCCAGGGCGTGACCTTCCATATCGTGCAGTTTCCCAAAAGGGTCTAATTTCCAAATGTAGATCCTATGGTATTTCGTGATTTCAGTACCCATAGTGAGATCTTCAGTGAATGATGTATCGCTCTCAATAGGGACTGTAGAGTGCACGTTGCCTTTAAATGAATCTAACAGGGACGCCATGAATACACCCGCTGGCCCCTCCTCCTCACTGAAGGTTACCAGGTACGTTAGGCCACATGCCATCAAACGCCAAGGAGTGTACCTTGATATGATCACCCTTTTGAGGTACTTCCCCTCCCACAGGTCAACCAGGTCAAAGAATTTCTCGGCTCCTCCACTTGGAGACGGGTTCAGTATGACATAATACTTGCCATTGGTGGTGATGCCATACTTCATGAAGCTTAATTTCTTCTTTCCTCCGCTGGATTGAACATTGAAGATATCATTCGTGATTGGTGGCAGTTCTGCAGAGGATACAAGTGTAAGATCAGGGACACTGTATATGAGCAACTCCGCTGTCGTTCTGACGATCATATGATATTTGGCCCCTTCATCGGCAGGTCTGTACTTATTCGTGACTTGGCAGTTGAACACATCCCTTTTCTTCAATCCATGATTGCTAGCGTCTGAGTGAATATCTTGGTATACGTGCATAGCGATGCCATCCCTTATCTTTCTCATATAAGCCAATGTGTTTGTGTCCAGCATTTGCACAGAGCCATGACTACGCAGTGGAAACCCTGCCCCGTTTTTCTTGTACCAATTCAAAAACACTCTTTCTAAATCATTTGATTTTTCTTTCAAAAGGCTTCCATCATCTAGCCTCCAGAGTCGTGGCCCGGCTTCGGTATTGGGTTGTGCGCTTATCAAGAAATCGTCGGTGACACAAAGGTCTACACATTGCTCATCCCTGTCCAACCTTTCGTACTTTTCTTGAGTGATATCACTGGCACTGGGCTCTCCCTGGCTCGACCTCATGATATTATACAAACGACTAGTATTCCAGACATGGAGATAATGATCCTGTCCAATGGTTAGCAGACTTTGACCTTGATTGAAAAATACAATTTCATTGACCATATGACTATGTCCTTTCAACAGACTCGTCTCTTGACCCTTCTGCATGTCAACAAGTGTGATGTTACCCCATTCCCAGCCAACCACGCCAAGAGTCCAGTTCATTCCTACAGCCATCGATTTTGGTTCTTTCCATCGATGAGAGACTAGGTGTATAGATGTATAAGTGTTCTGTGTTCTCTCCCATTCAATAATTCGAAAGCGAATCTGTTCGTCAGTCGCTTCCTCGGCTTTCTCCTCTTTGACACCGACAGCTATTTTGGACAGATCAGACGACACAGCAAGTGCGAAAGGTTTAACTTTCCCTTCGTATTTGGGCTCAACAGGCTGACTCAATTCTGTTTCAAAGTTACCCACATCCATGATGACGATATTTGTCTTGGTGCCCTGTTTGTGACAGGTAGCACCCACTATTTTACCCGAACCTGGGACGTGGGAGAAGGTTTCACCTGCGATGTCCTGAAGGTGTTCAACAGAATGCACCAACGAGAGATCATTGGCGTCATATATAAACAGACCATCCTTAGATGTGCCGAAAATATGTTTATCATCATTGAAGAAGATGAGATTGTCCACAGGTTTCTTTCCATGCCAGCGAACAGACACTGTAGGGTCTGTCCCTGTGATGTCAATGAGCACTATATGAACTGTTGTCCTCCACATCTTGTCATCTGAATCCTTTGGTTTTCCATACCTATTGCCTGCCACCAATTTCGATCCTGCAGTGTTAATTGCTAGACAGCGTGTGGTGACTTTATCATACTCTTGTTCCCGGTACTCTTTCACTTTAACAGTCTCGCCCGTCTTGATTTCTTTAATAACTACCTTTTTATCTTCAAGGAAAATATAATTACGATCATCCGGGGTTAATCCGAATTGGGTTACTTTGTTTATTAAATGAAAAGCAATAGTATCCCTTTCAGTCAGGCTGAGAACCTTCATGTGTGCGACATTACTGTTTGCCTCCATTAACTGACACACCACTTCTTTCTCGCTCTTGCTTAGTTTACCAGTGTACCCAGCCATAGCTGAGTACGTCTGCGGACAGTCAATATCCATCAGCTGAATGTCGTGAGTTGGCTGTAGATGTGGTATCTTGGTTTCCTTTATCCAGGCTTCGGCGTCTGCAATGAACCTTTTGATAGATGGGGTCTCAAGCTTGGAGGTTTTAAGCCTGCCCACAACTTCATGTGCCAGCATGTTTGCATCGCGCATGATCGCATCGTGACTCATTTGCAGGAAGTCTTTGATAAGCAAGACCTCTACATCATTGCAGAGACGTTGGTCACTGCAGACTTCTTCAAATTCTAATGCAACCTTATTTGCTGCAAATGCGTGGAGCTTTAGCCAAAGCCAGTTAAAGTTCAGGAGGCAGATTTTCTTTAGTTCATCAACTTGCCCTGATAGACGAAGATGGTATGGCAGTGCGCTAAGTTTACGTTGGTTTCTAACAGAGAGGGGTTGTGGTGTAACACGTCTGTCAGCATCCTCAATGACTTTACCGCGACGTTTGATCAGGGTAATGGTTTTCTTGATACCGTTCTCCTGACCAAATAACTCGGCAAGTATTGTATGGCAGTGTTTCTTTGCCCGGTCTTCCTTAAGATACCAATTTTCTGCTCCTTCTAAGAATTGCCGGTGATGCCATGTCAGGACATTTTTGCCAGCCACTTGCCTTTCAACAAGGTATTCAGATGCATCACTCTGTAGCCTGGCCCACATCAGTGAGGGGACTCTCACTGTGCCCTCTAGCGGTGGATCATGGTACTGATACACTTCATTCAACACCGCATCGTCGCAAGATAAGGCGTCTTCAATTTCAATACTGCTCAATCCGCCTTGACCACATGTAAGGAAAGCAAGGGCCCGTGAAGTAAAAAGATGTCCATACTTAAATTCAAGCTTTTCAAAGAACAAACGTATGGCATCTCTCACACTATGGCACATTTTCAAGTCTTCTGCTTTTGCGTATGATTGCCATGTCAGAGCCTCATCCATCACCAGCTTCAGAAAGAGTGGCTGGGCGCACAACGCAAACGCATTTGTAATGATCAGCTTCTGCTCATCTGTCAGGGTGCGTTGATTCTTTGACAGAATGCTGTACATGATATCTTTTCCCGTACCCAAGGGTAGAGGATCCAGTTCAACAAACGCCTTCTCATTTGTTATACGCAAACGAGCGTTTTCCAAACATGTAAACCGATCGCTGAGCATTGAGACAATCAAATGAATGTTCCCTGGAATGGAACGTGGCAGCCAATGAAGTTCATGAGCACCGTATGACAAGGCAAGCTGATCTACGGAGTCTAAAATTATCAGGACAGGGGTATCTCTGTGAAATCTCTTAATTTTGTGCAACAGATCCCGAAAGCGAAGTCGTACTTCGCCCATAGTATCGAGATCCTCTCCAGTAGGAACTTGGTACCCGAAGTATAAGGAAATTTGCCCGATGACGGATTTCAATACCCCGTGTATGGTAGTACTCTCCGGGGAAGTACCCATCAAACGTAGGACAGTAAAGCAATCCTTTCCAATCAATTCTTTTGCTTGCGAGGCAATGTGAGACAAAAAAGAGGTTTTACCGTATCCGGATTGTCCGTGAATGACCAAAGGATGCTTGGTCTCGTCTTGTATCTTTATATATTTTACAACACTCCGAATAGCGTCTTCTCTTCCACAAAAGATTTCGCACTTTCTTTTCCCAAACTTCAAATGATGGAGCACCTCATAATAAAATTCATCTCGTATCAACCTACCAGTTAACATACCAGATTCCAAGCGCGCTCTGACCAGCCTCTCAATATCTTTGATGAAGTTATCTGCAAATGTTTCCAAATAATCGCGGTGCGCATCATGTTCAGACTCCTCCAAGGGAACACCAGTCCACGGCACGGTATACTGTTGAATGTTGCCATGGGAAATTTTCTTTGGAATTTTTTCCTCCACCAGTTCTTTACGGAGCTGGACAGCAACGTCATCAGTGTCTACAAATTTGGGCAGTTTTTCTCCAACTGGTCCATCTGTCTCTATTCCCTCCAGAGATCTCACATAGCAGATGGCTTGTTTGTTTACACTGTCTGGTTTCAACAGCCCTTCTTGTATTTCTTCCTCTGTTACTGGTAAAAAATAATAAATAACAAAACGTTTTTTCTTTTCGGTTACTTTCCTTACAAATATTCATCCCTATAAGGACAATTTCGATAAATACAGTTACATTTTCTTTACTTCCATTAGCATTACTATTATAAGCGTTTTATATCTTGCCACTGCTTATTACTAAAACAGACTGCACAATCTTTCCGAATAAAATATCAAATTTCTTTACAATTAATATGTAGCAGTGTGTAAATCTGCGTCATAACATTATTTTAAAAGGGTCCCGTAAATCCTAAATACATATTAGCAGAACCTTGATTCCCCCAAAATTGTATTTTAAACTGCAGCACATCCTACTGCAGTCAAATAAAAATGAAATAAATTGTTATTGATAAAAGGTTTAAAAATCCACTTACCAGAAATGAAGTATTTAGCCTTTGCAGCTTCATCGATCTGCCCTCTGTCGAAGGCGGCAATGACTGCCGTCCTAAGGACGTTCCTTATGCGATCAAAGATCAGGTTCCATTCTGCTTTTTCCTTCTCCCGTTTGTCTTGGACTTCCGGTCTCATGTCTCCGTAAAATGACAGTTTGGAACCGATTTTCTGTAAGAAAATAAAGGGGGGCAGTTAAATAAACACAAGTTGTCATAGGGATACATTCAGGTTAAGCAAAGCCAGCCGGAAACATTACGCCTAGAAAGGAACAAAATGAGAGAGAGTGTGTGTACAAGAATGCCAAGAGTTTCAATTCAAGGTTACACACAGGGTTGGATAATGGGTGAAATGTTGAATATATATTATGGGCGCTAATGTTTATTGTCAGAGTCTTACCTGGAGCACATATACAGCAGGGATGGCGTTATCGTCTCTTCTGAACCACTCCTGTAACAGCTCTCGGTGTTCCAGGCTCAGCTCATTGGCCAGTTGCGACAGGTACTCAAACTCTGTCACCTCGATCACGGTCGGGAAGGGTTGCCAACCATATCGCAGTCCTACCAGCGTCTGCAGGTGAAAACGAACTATCAGGTAAAGTTTTCGAAATATATTTTTGTTATATTATTATATCATTATATACATTTATAAAGCGCAACATATGTAAGCATGTATGTTTAATCAAGGCGCTGTACATATACTAAAACATAAAAATGAGTAAAATTTGATTTAAAAAAGCATATAAATCATAAGCATAACCGAAAACATCAGAAACCACTAAAAGTACGCTTGTCTGAATAAATGAGTCTTTAAACGACTCCCAAAACAAGTCAGTGTGTCCGAACAACGAACAATTAATGGGAGTTTGTTTCAAATAGCAAAAGCACTGTCTAGCACTGTTGTAATTTGTCTAGCAAGTAAGATGGCAGTCAAACAAGTAAAGAATTGCACACGTCAAAGCGTGGCGTCAATGTGGATAAAGATAAAGAATATGCACTCTTAACGACGGAATTGATATGAGGATTTATTGATAAATGATCATCAAAGATGACACCAAAGTTACGAACAGAAGAACCGGGTACGATCTTGCTCCTTCCAATCTAGACATTTACTGATAAACCAATTATCAGTACCTCAATTAATCCTCATTCAGTTTGAGGAAATTTTGAGCCATTCAAGTTTTTATATCTTTATCACAGACATCAATTGCCAAAATAGCAGTACATTCTTTTCCGGGTGTGAAACTTAAATACAACTGTGTATCATCGGCATACAAGTGAAGGCAGGTGTTGTGATACAGCAGGGGATCAGGTAAAGGCAGTGTGTACACAGCAAAAAGAATATGCCCAAGGACTGATCATTGAGGCACTCCGAAGGAAAGATCATGTGCTTAAGATTTGGTACCTTTCATACACACACACACGCATATATATATATATATATATATATATATATATATATATATATATATATATATATATATATATATATATATACTGGATCCGGTTGAAAGGTAAGATGAAAACCAATACAGGACAGTATCGGTTCTTCTAAGGCGACTTGACAGTCGATTGAGTAATACATTGTATACCATGATCTATAGGTAAAATACTTTGAGGGTGTTAAGGGTGTTTTTCTTTCATTAATATGACTTGAATATATTACATGATGATGGGTTTAGACACATTTCATCCCGCTTACTGTCATGATATAAGCCTGTATGGATGATATGAGTATGTGTTCTATTACATTCTGACAGCAAAGTGCCAAGGTGGCACGCCTCTGAAAGGGAGCTCACATGTGTAATAATGGAACAGTATTCTTTAACGAAAGATCTAAAAAAACCCTCTTTAAAAAACGGGAATCATCGAAACATCAAAATATACGTGAATAAACAGCATATTATTATGCTACTCTGCAAAAATACTTTTAAATAACTGCATTAGCTACTGCACCTTCTTTTGTTATGACAATATGCTTCAAAATCTGAATCAAACATAATCTGGCCAGCCAAGTGTTTTGTTATCGGTGAAAGTAAATAGATATATATCATCTTTGTGAAATTGTCCCTTGGGCTACCTCCTTAGACATTTAGAAATGACAGCGAATTTCAAACGGAGCTACTGCAGTGAGAATACAGGTGGTTCAGAGCTACTCGGATAACACATTTTACATTATGTTTTGTCTTAGCATAAGGAGCTTACTACGAAATTTGGCCCACAGCTCAGTTGCTGGCACGTTTTTATCTCACGAAGGCACAGTTGCGACACCTGGTGGTCATTCATGACATCATCAGTAACACCCCATCGCATGTCCAAGACCTGTCGGATATATGAACCAAATTCACATTTATTAACGTTTAATTAATTCACGATCGGTTCTCGGCCAGTATACGATAGGTACGTCACATTTATAGGTAATCCAACGAAAACGGACACAGGACCAGATACAACATGGCCTGATACTGTTTGTCTCAAACAATGCACAATTTCAAATCCGTGTTTATTTTCATCCTAATGACACCCTACCCGATTTAGCCCTCACCTCCCCCTCCCCCTCCGTACCACCCCAATCCCCAGCAAATATATCTGTAATATGTTATTCATACTTGTAATATGAAAAGGGGTGTCATGGGAAGCCGCTTACGGTCCTAGACACCAGAAAGGCTGGAACATATTTTATATTAAGAGGTCCTGTTTGAACCGGCCCATGTGGGGGTACATCCCCATCCGGTGTTAACGGTACCTGTTGCGACATGATTAAAGTCGTACATATCAGTAGAGCATTTTATCAACACCTGAGCCTTCAGGCCGTTACGGCTTGACCCACTCCCGAGTAAAATTTTCTATCTTTAAGAGTCTGAAAATATTCCCAAACTAAAGCTGTAGTCGGAGCTTTCATGGATACCTCCGCCAAAGATTAAATCAAACTGCCCTATGTTGGCGTTACGGTTTACATGGGGAGCATCAGAACAAAAACAGTAACAAACACAAAAAATACATCCCCAACCGGCGGAAGGGTAAGTAAGCAACCTTTGATGATATAGTAGTTTTAAATTAAAGAAGAGGCTAATGATTTGGTTTTATTTTTTTTAATATTCAATTTTAACAAACATTTTGAATAGCCACTGAAAACACTAGTACATTACATCCACTGGGCAACCACCATTTATAAAGTCAGTTTTTGCAATATTATAAAAATAATTTTGACCTGGAAGTCGAGACCTCTGTCATTACAAAACTTCTGTAGGGCTGGGTAGGCTTTCTTTGGCAAGATGTTCCTCTCTGCTTTGAAGTCTGCAAAAACAGTAAACATTTTATGACGTAACATTAAAAGCAAGAGAGGTGTATGAGGCTGAAGTAATGAAGACAGGATGCTAAGTAAGCAGGCGGCACTATTAGGATATCTTTTTCATTGGAGGAATCATGGTAACTGATTTCCCATTTTTTAGCAATATCTAAGCAATTCTGTTCTACTGCTCTGTGGGAAATGTATTTTCAGTTCTTTCTCCCCTTTCATTTGTGACACATGTGTATTTAAATTATGCATGATAGATAACATTGATGATCGGGATAATAATGCTGAATGTAAGGTTAGGAAGATGTTCGTTATAATCACTAACATAACTATTAAATGATTTACAGTAAAGCATATATTTCTCACCAGCGCCTTCTGGTGGACTTCTTTTAATCAACATCTTGCGAAATGAGATGGGGACTCTGAATAATTTGTATTTATCGACATTAATGATTAGCATTTATAACGGATGAACACGTGTTGTGAATGATTCCATCACCACATGATCCGAACAAATGGACAATGTTAACGAGAATGTCAGTTGGCCATGAGGCACCATAGACCCCGATTACTCCTATTTACATTAATCTTAACTACTGCTTTTCAGCGCCATCTAGTATTCAAACACTGAACGATATTGACGCCTTAAACAATTCTCGTTCGTTTTGTCTAAATGTTAACTGGAATAATATTGAGCTCACTTCAGTGTGTATTGGAAATACTTATATTCACGTTGGCAATCAACTCGACACTATAAGAAACTACAAAAGAAATATCCAGTGTGAAGGTCTTACTCAAACGTCATGTGTTTCACTGAATGAACACAAGGTAGCGCTGCTGCAGAAGCGACATTACCGTAACCTATACGAGGACATATTTTGAGATACCCCTTTAACACATGCATTAATTATGAATTATAATAATCAATATTATGAAACATTCTGTTTATTTTAAAATACATGTGATCCGCAGTGACGAAGAAGCTACGATAGATTTCAATGCATGACGGTCAAGTTACAGGCTGATCAGTTTGACATTTAATATATGGACATTCTTGAACATAATGCGAAGAATCCGAGCAAATTTATTTGTCACGCCAATTTGAATGTCAATCAAAATTACCTGAGAATGTGGAACTCAGGAAGATGCGAACGATACTAGAGGGCATTGGCGGGAGATCCTCCATGCCGCCACGCAACACCCGCTGCATGTACTCCGGAAGTAGTTCCCAGACATGCTTTTCTTCCTCCTCTGCCTCCTCTTCTTCTGCGATAATGTCGTCATCATTTTCACTTTCATCACCATTTTTGGTCACTTGGTCGTTCTGCTTCGCGCCGCCTCCCATTTTCCCCGCCTTTTTCTTAGATTTTCCCTTGTTTCCGTTCGTCTGCTGAGTTTGCACCTTCTTGTTTCCTTTGCCGCCCGCGTTCTTCTTCTTTCCTTTGGTATCGTTTTTGGGTTTTGAAGCGGGCACAGCTTTAGCAGTGACTTCCGCTTTCTCATTCACAACAGTGGTTTGGCCTTCTTGTATATCTGTTGTTGAACCTTCGAAACAAGTTCAAAGTTCAGAGGTCAAGTACTAATCAATCCATCAAGAGAGTACACACACGTCTTATCAATTAATATTGCATAAATGTGGAACGATAAATGTCAAATTGTATAAGGCACAAAACACTACACAAAACCGATGAGATCAAAATGGTCGGAGCAGTTTTACGGGATCGGATCAATAGTGTAAGTCGGATATGTAAATGTCGTGATGCACGTGTTCTAACAATAATCTTGTAACTTATATATCATATCTAACACAAACACTGAGAACCTGCCGAAGAGAGCGGGTTCAGGGGTCTACACAAATTCATACAAAATTAAACTGGAACCGTCCATGTATTAATGAGAATAAGAGCATCTTTTGTGCGTTGGAATCTACTTTAAGATACAAAAGGTGAATTTCCATTAGCCTTATTGAAGCCGATGCTTACTGCATGTTTGCCTACACATTGTGACAGATAAACAGATTGAATACGTTTTTAATCAATTTTTAATCAATTTTGCGCCCATTTATAAATGATGACACACACAAGAATAAAAAACATCTCAGTTCTTTGAACAAATGTCTCCAGGACCAAATCTTCCTTCTGTCTCCATTGTTCACTCAACGAGGCTTTATTTTTGTTAACAACAAATGTATGTACCAGACCTAGCAGAAACGAGAACCTACCCAGTATTGAGTTAAATATACGTGTACTACAAAATTACGTATGCTCGATTGCTCGTACTAGAAAAGTGTTAGTTTTACATTATATGGGCGGTTCAATTATGCGTCTGCTGCCTTTAGCTTCAGCATTATTATTTTTTATCTGAAATAATATGATTATTGTTATTTCTCAATATAAAAATCTGGCGTTCAATGATAGGTTCTCAGTATTGGATTGAAGTTTCAAAGAGTAAAGAAACACTCAATAAATTTAGACGTATAAAATAACATGTGCATTACCCCCTATAAAAATATTTTTGAACAATTTATGCACCCATTACACATTTTTGTGGTAAGAAAACAATGCACGGGGAAAGATAATCGCAAATAAACCAGTGAACATATGGTTGAGAAAACCGATAGTCGACCAATGTTCTTTTATTTTTAAAACAATCTCCTAGAAATATGTATATCCAAACGATTATGGTCAATGGGACTTTGACATATATTGTTTACATGAAGTAATCATAATATTCATATCTACATAAGTGACATATAGCTAATACCCCTAACTGATTGTTACTAGTCAGTGTGCACCCTATCAATAACAATAATGCATAAAATCATATATTCAGTTTTGTGTTGTACGGTCTGAAATAGTTTAAATAATGCAAGGAAACCTTGTAATAGCAAACAAAAGTTACTCTTTCAAAAGATAAACTGATCCGATCATTGACACGAATACTTGCACGTTATACAAGTCCAGAGGTGTCAGTTACCATGACACATGATCGTTACCATTACACATGATCGTTACCATGACACATGATCGGATAAGGACGGACCCTGCAGGTAGAGAGTGACAGTGGGTGAATCTGATCAAAACATGTCTGTGTAGAAATTATCCACACACATGCATGTTCTGGTATCACACTGGCATAACGGGTGTATCGGTTTCGATCAGAAACAGTGACGTAACAAGTTACCAGGGAGTGGTGTGAGCCGGACCGAGGAACTCGGAGGCCGGTCTGGCTCCAGGAAGGTGTCCCATGCTATCTGGTCATGTGGTATGTCACGTGCCTTTTCCAGACATTCTTGGATGAACGTCACGATGTCACGTGGGCGCCCGTGCACCAGTCCGATGGTGATTGCCTAGGGAAATGACTGTACCGTTAATCACAATTTAGCCACGCATATATTATATACCAATCATATTCCGAAATTATCATTTTTTACATCCCAAGGATCAGGGGAGGGGAAGATTTATTGGTTTGGCATAAAATATGCGAGCACTTAATGCCTAAAGATAAATGAACTTTCATTTGAACTAGTAATTTTGAATCATCGGATGATCCATTACATATTTTTGTTAGTGTTTTTGTTAAATTTAGTTCGTCTTATCAAATGCAGTGAACTAAAGTTGAATCCTTTTGGACACCTGGTTTTATATAACGTTACCTTTTTGAACAGAACTGAGACTAGTGCTGCACAGGGTTTTATTGAATACAGGTGTTTTAATCTTAAAGGTGCCCATTCACCTAGGGTAATTTTGGTTGTGAAAAGTTCTCATAAGGCCTTCGTGAAGGTTGTATGAACTTGTTTGTCAACAACATGTTTGTTAACACAGTAAAGTTGACAAACAAGAAAAACATGTAACCTTAGGTAGTAGGTTGCAAATATGTGGAAGTAGAAAGGTCACTTGTTGCAAATCGCTATTTGCAAAACTCTGACTTGCTGCCAGATACCATTGTTGAATTTGTATTATATTGGCGGGCCCCAACATATTATAAACACGTTGACAAAACAAGCAGTCTGTGTGTGGTGATATCCACGTTTCCTGGTCTTTTTTTTATAAAACTCCAAGGGATTACCTACGGTTTATGAAGGTCAGATAGGTGACTGGGCCACTTAAATGAAAAATACTCTCTCTTGCAAAACCTTCAATTGCTAATTACCGGTACATGTATTCTCCAATAATTTAAATGAAATAGCATTTGTTATGGCTTAAATTATAATTATAATTATATGAGGGGGAGAAAAACGAGAAGAATTTGACCGAGAATAGCTTGTGTCCGAGAGAAGAGCTGAAACAGACAATGACATGTACTGTCGAAGCATTTTTTTCAATGGAATATTTTTATTACCATCAGTAGCAGATGTAAAGGGTATGCATAGGCGACCCTGTGACAGTCATGATATGAGCGTTGGAAGGTGGTCTTGGTGGTATAAGTGGTAAATGTAGGACTGGCGGAGGAGGTTGAGGTAATAGTGGTCATGGTGGTCAGTGTGGTGGTATAAGACTGATATATAGACAGGTAGACAAATAAACAGGTGGAGATAGAGACAGAAATATAGAGAAATACACATACAGACAGGCAGAACATAAACAGGTGGACATAAAGACAGCCATATAGAAATACAGACACATACATACAAAGACACACATATAGACAGGTGGAGATACAGAAAGACATATATACAGGTAGACATATGAGCATGTGGAGAGAGAGACAGAAATACGGACAGGCAGACATATGGACAGCAGAGTTTGGTCAAAAAGTTTTTGTATTTGAAGTTATTACTTTTTCAAGTAATTGTAATTGTAATCGATTACATTTTCTAATCCTTGAAAGTAACTGTAATTGTAATCGATTGCTTTTGAAAAGTAATTGTTTGAACAATTACTTTTCAATTACGTTTGGGTATATTTGTCTCATATGCATAATTCCATCAAACTGTCGAATTAAATAAGCATACCTGGCTATTAACCAATTTCCCATTGTTATTCCTCATGTATACTTTAGAGGCACATATGCATTTTAAAAAATATTTTTATTATCTCAGGCTACTTTTTTTTATTTTGACTGAATAAAAAAGTTTCCATTCAAACCTATCCCAATGTAAAGACTTCAGGTCACTCCCAGTCATCTGAAATCACTTTCAAGTTATCCCCAGGGGTAGCCTGAACCTAATTTCAGGTTAACCCCACACTGATTACCGTCTTGCAGTTTTAATTCAATGATAAATTTTAATGCTTTTAACCATTGATATGTTATTTCAATAAAAACCCCATGAAAGACACAAGATCTAAAAGGTTGAATCAGTCACTAAAAAGTTCTCGCATATTTTTAACAATATTATAAAGTGTATTTTATTGACTCGTACACTTCACCAAAGCACATGACAAATTACTTGCAAACAAAGGATATGCAAAGTTTCATATGAATTTTATGTAAATAAACATACAGAAACAGCTGTTTTGAAATGTCACAGTTTCTATCCGTTGAGGGATAACCAAATGCCACATATATCTGAGTTTTTCTACATAATAATGTTTAACTAATGTTTTTCCTTTTTTTTACAATACCTTCATTGAAATGGCCCGGTTTGTATCCGTTAAACCCAAGCCACATACACACGTTTGTGTCTTTATAGTAATGTTTAGTTGATTTGGTTTTTTTTTAAACAAGTTTCATTGATATATCACAATCTGGATCCGTTTTGTGGCGACTGTGAAATGTTTAATTTAATATGACATTACCACTTAACAATGACTCTTTGTACATACCGTAATACGATTCAAGTTATAATAAAGATTGTGAAGGTTGTGCCTTAATTAAATTTGTTACGTCTGTTAAAAAAATGTTAAGAGCTCAAACCAGTCTCTCTTGCATGAGTTAAATGGTCCTAAAACACAAAAGTAATTGCAAAAGTAATTGCGATTACTTTAGGAAGTAATTGTAGTTGTAATCAATTACTTTTCTGAAAATACAAAAGTAATTGTAATTGTAATTGTAATCAATTACTTTTAAAAGTTATTGTATTTGTAATCGATTACTTTCAAATTATTTGGACCCAAGTCATATGGACAGGCAGACATGAAAGCAATAAAACATTAGGATCGGTATAAACATAGGCAAGTAGACATTCAGACATGTCAGGTATCCATATATATATAGACAGGTACTCATAGGCAGAGTCACACAGCTGAGAGCCTTCTCAGCTGTGGTACCCATGTTAAGGAATGAACTTCTTCACTCAATAAGAGTTTCACCATCTTCAGCTTCTTTTAAAAGAATCTTAAAATTTATCTTCTTATATAAGCTTTTGGCAGTTCTTAGAAATCAGGGTTTAGCAGGGATCTTGTAATATATTTTATTATTTTATTTTAGTATAATAGTGCTCTTAGTATTGGTTTAATAAACTTTTGCTATTAGTCTTGTAAAGCGCTTTTGATAACTGTTATGTCGAATTAGAGCTATATAAATTAAATAAATTATTATTATTTTTTATATTTTATATGCACTTATTATGCAGACAGAGGTATATGCAGATAATTTGAACTGCTCACCTTGAAAAGGCGCGGGATCCCTCGTTCGTCAACATACCTCCTGCCCAAGTCATCTTCCAGGTTGCAGCCTGCTGTACTGACGTCACGGGATGACGTCATAGCTTGATCACACAAGCTCAGACAGCGATTATCATTGTTGTACAACTGTAGTTGTCGTGTTGGTGTGTGTACATGAGGTCATAGCTGCAAGTGAATTATTATTGCCCACTGAACACATGCAAATTATAAAATAAAAATTCTATAGGTAATAGACATGACATACCGCAAGTGATTCTTTCTAAAATTCGCAACAAGAAGCTTCACTGAACCCAAACCAAAGGAAACAACATATGATGCTGTTCAAACGGACATGATCCTGTTTAAACGGACACAATGCTGTTAATAACGACAAGATGCTGTTTAAAATGACACTGTGCTGCTTAAAACGACATAATGCTGTTAAAATTAAAGTTCAATGTTTTATGGTACAAGAAAACCAATCCAGGACGTATTGATCTCAGTTTTGTTCAGACTAGTCAAAAGTTGAAATATTGTACCTGTAAATGATATTTACAGTGTTTAGGAAAAGCACACACTTGAAAGGAATAAATATTAGAATTAATGTGTTACATACGATAGAACTTGCACATTAGAATATCGAAATCAACCATACAATAGTTAACAAATTGTTTCTAAACATCATGAGTGTTCCTAAAAATGAGTGTCAATGAGGTTGGACAATCCATCGACACAACCAGGTAACTCATGATCACTAGGCCCATTAGCATGTTATAATGAGAGAAGATAATTCGGATACTAAAGTCTTTCAATGTTTGTTCACCCTAGCTTTAATTGACTTCTTTGGCCAATTTGGTCAAACAGGATGTTTAATATGTTGGAACATTCCAGTAGTTAGGTTGCGTACTCTGATTGGAAAAGCAAGACGCGGCACGTGATAAGCTAAAGGTGTTGGTATATAGTGTTAATTGTTTGGCAAGGCCTGTGATCATTCTTCAGTGTTATAGCAAACCTGACATGAATGGTAACTGGTTCCAGATGTTAACAAGAAAAATATATGGTTCCTATGACATTTATAACATTCCATGGAACCTTCTTGGCGTAAAAGACTTATATCCATCTTATGATTTTATTGTTGATCATTATACACAGTAGAAATGGCAGAATAATTAGAAATCTGCATTCCAAGGAATGCCACCTCTGCCAAGTGGGGGTGGGGGGGGGGCTATTGTGGGATGCAGACGTCCGCTCACCTCAGAACTGAGAGCACACGTTTCAAAAACGGTCTGCGAACATTGAAATCCCGGTGCTGAAGTTAATACCTTGAAACTGCTGATGTACACAAGCCTTGCAGACAACCACCTGACCCCTCACTCTAGGCGCTCGACCGTGACCTGAACAGACGAGCAGGTGACCTGCGTGGCCCACGAGACTGGACCGTGTCTGCATTAACTTATTCGGCCCATATTCTTATGTTCATTCGTGCATAAATGACTGAACATTTGTGAATATTCCTTAATGACATTCCTGAATCCGGAACTTGTGCAAGAACCACACAAAACTCAAATCGATTCTTCCGATTCTAACCAATAATAATGGTTAATAATAATATTAATAATAATAATAATAATAATAATAATAATAATAATAATAATAATAAAGATAATAATAATAATAATGATGATAATAATAATAATAATAATAGTAGTAGTAGTAGTCGTCGTGGTAGTCGTAATATTAACAATACTTATACTCTGTTCTAAAAGTAATTTTGTTCAACTCAGTCTTCCCTTTCGAGGCATACAAATAAAATATCTGTATACACATATATTGCACATGAAACCAAACAATTGGTAATAATAGTTAAAATATGACATATGTGCCTCATATGTAAATAACCCTACACATACATTTATATATGCAACAAGTAACATTACACAATTATGTGTTACTTATATCTATATAAAACCTCTGCATTATCACACACGGAAAGTCAGCTGACTTTTTTAAATGTTAGTACGTATTTTAGTAACGAGTGCCTGAACTTACATTCTTGACGAAGAGAAGACTTTACGTATTGTATACAGTAAATATTGCCACAAGTCACTAATGTATACACATGTATACACATGTATACACATGGACAAAAGTGTACAAACATAAAGACATACTCGGAATTATACGTGGCAAACCGTCAGTAAACAAGTAAATGCCATCCTCGAGCCACAAAGTCAGTGTGAGGCTTTGTGCTGACCGGGGTTCTCCTCGTCGCCTAGACAACATAAAACCCTCCTAGTCAGACAACTATAGTGTTTAGAGTTTAATATGACGGAGAGAGCCATCGGCTTTGTAAATTATGTATAAACCAATACTAGCTGAATTGTATATAAACTTTCAAATGCACGACCATCATATATTATGAATAAGGAGTATTTTTATCTACCATGCACGGTGCACCGGCATTTAAACAGGACAAGCAATACAAAACTACTCAAGAAAATATTAAACTGTAAAATATGTAAAATTTATTTAACCGGATTTTTTCAATAAAACATCTCCTCTTGTATACTACTGTTAAGTCTGTCTGGATTCATCAGTTCTGATATTGCTTATATTCACGGACGCACACCAGGTGCCAGGAAGATACTAGCGCTATGCTGGGTTACCATGTACTCGATGGGGGATAGGAAGTGTAAGAAGCGAAAATAAATCGTTTCATTATTTACAAAAATATAAATAGAAATAAAACGCGCCTCAGACGTATATATGTAGAAAAGCAAATTTTTTTAAGGTAAAGAAAGGGTTTGGGGAAGGTACGACGTGGCCAAGTTGTGCGAAAATCTGAATTATGCCTGCGATTGGCAGTTTAGCGGACAAAACATGAAAAATCAGAGAGCCTAAGTTGTACATGTGTGGGTATTGAATTTTTTTAATAAGGGACCCGGGAAGCCCCTCCCTATTTTCTAAGTGCATATTTATCTTCCTGTTTTACTCGCTGCAGAGAAGTAATAATATAAATATATCATGGTTCAAGCACCGCTAGAGCAAGACGGAATCAATGGCCCAATCGGGAGGCCATGAAGCTGACAAGCTGCGCGAGGACTGAGTGATGTCCGTTGAACACGCGATGTACGCCTACGTTATATGTCCGCCGGCAGTTCTTAACCATTAATGGTGGTTGTTTAGTCAAAACAACATCGTTTTTACTCCCAAACTTTATATGTTCACCCGTGTTTTTCACGGATATAGCGATGGACTACAACCCTATAACATGTCTTGATCAATTTGAGGTGGTAAATTTAGCTGTTCACTTTACATCAATTTAAAGCGCACTTTGTCTCATATATTTATGTTTTATTTCATGCAATTGAAAACACTTATATATTCTTTTGTACATATATAAGTATCACATATCAAAATTCTTGTGTGTCTTCATTATTAAAAGACTTTTTCTGGGCATATGTTTACAATTAAATGTCTCTGTAACATCCATATATTGTGTCATATTTCTATATACAGACAAGGGAAATTTCTGTGTAGCAGTCATATTACGGTTTTCAAACACTTCTAATTAAATGGGGATGTAGCGATTTCATATTACGCCTGTTACAGATTAAACCTCAGGAACTTCAAATCGCAATAACGTTACCTGTGGGCGGGATTGGACTGGATCGCTTTCATCATATCCCAAAACTTATAAGGTATCAAAATATTCCCTTAAAATTATTACTTTTTGTTTAAATAAAACTAATAATAATAAACCAACACACACAGCTGCATATGATAATAAAATAAAAATGTAACAATAATAATAATAATCATCATCATCATCATCATCATCATAAAAATAATAATAATAATAATAAATAATAATAATAATAATATTATTATTATTATTATTATTATTATTATTATTATGTTAAATCATCATTTTGAGCTTGCATGTATCGCTGATGAACATTCATTTGTATTCATATTAATTTTCTCTCTTGGATTTCTATATTTGTTAATCCGGACAGTGCTTGAGTGACTTAAAATGAGGTTCAAGATGCCCTACGTATAGACAGTGGATACAAGTATGTACGTAAATTTGATTTAAAGTCGGATGCATGTATATAAAGGTCAACAAGGCAACATGAGCTCAGGACAGCTCTACATAAATTTTTATAAATACTTGTAATATTCCGGTGTCCGGGGGGGGGGGGGGGGGAGTTGAAACCTGAAAGGGATGGGGCAGCTTAAAGCCTTCACACCGAGTCTAATTGCCGAACGTTATGTGAAAATGGCTTACGACACGAAAAGTGAGATAAGACTCTTCACCCACCGTTCGTAAGCCTCAGGTGCTTGACTTCAGATATAAACCAATACTATAGGACCACCACCTCCTGAATGTTCACCATGCCTTTTGGACCTCATACACGGTACATTAATTATGATTTAAGACCAGGCCTTACCTTATTCGTCCCAACGGTACGTGTAGTGTGCCTCGCCTCAAACAATCTACCTGTGTTTACTTCGCTATAACAACCACAACACACATACACGCTGTGACAAACGGGTCAATGGGGATCGATCGGTATGACATTACCTGTGGCGACATCTCTCGGTTGCATTGATTACTATTGATTTTTTTTTATGGACACTGTGCGGATACGGAAACGATTTATGTGTCTACATTTATATGTTTGTTAGTGCGGTTTTAGGTCTTTAACTTCTTCAGAATGGCGACCAGAATATCGAGTCCGCACCATCAGCCTGCCTGACAACAATGTACTAAAACAAGTATCCAGGAGTCTGAAAATATTACCATAGTGTCTTAACACGTCACGTTGAATAAAATTTTCTGTATGAAAATAATAAATAGATGAATATGTTTACATACAATATTACTAATTTGATATAATAAATATCATAAACACGTCGTTGGCTAAACACGCCGTGCCCGCCTTATCTTTTTATTGTACAAGCTTCTAGAAACTCGTAAAGTACCACTATAAAGATAATGGGTTCAAATCAAATATTTCTTAAACTATGGATCATGTGTTCTATATTGTTTTGGCATTGTCTCATACTGAACAGAAATAATAAAGAGTGCTTTTCTTAATTATTACATCGTAGTGGGACGGACTATATATATACATATATATATATATATATATATATATATATAAGACAGATGCATATATATCTGTTGTTGATCAGGTTTTAAATACTAACGTCACACAAGCTTGATGGATGATCTTGATTTCTAAACTTATACCTATTCATAGAAATATATATCCCCACTGGTCATTTACATGTGAATTTCATACTTAAATGAGTAGCATTCATACAAATTTAAAATCTGGCGCAATGCTTACTTTTTTTTGCTCAAATAATTAAGTTTTAAAGCAGCTACAATATAATTTGGTCGGTTTCCTAAATTTCTAAGATAAGCAACTTTGACATTTGCAAACGTCTATCACTCATCAAATCTGTCTTTAGAAAGAATGCCATAATAAAATATGATATAACACAATATTTTAGTAAATATATAGAAATCTTGCATGCTGAATTTTTTTTTTTTTTTTTGGGGGGGGGGTGCTATTTTATTATACCCTGAAGACGGTCAGCCTGACAAAACCAAATATAAATCAAAACCACATGTTTGTGACATCGATTAATTTTCATAAATATCATATCGCAAATGCATTCCTGACCAAAAGACCCACCCACCTATAAAAGTACCAAACTCTACCATCAGCAAGAGGTCAGTAGCAGTGACAAACTGACAAATATGACCTGTATTCAACCCGGGATCCTGATAATCTTCAAGACTTTATTAACTATTCCTTGCATCACGTCCAATCTCCCAGTGAAAATGTTAATGTAGAGCTTGCATGGTATCGGTGGGCGTATTCAGTATACTATGTATATTCAAAGCAATAATAGATACATATACTACTGACTTAATTTCAGTTGTATACTTTTCATGAATAAAAGTACTGAGGCTTGAGCTTTCCTTTCTTTTTTTCATAAAAGTTAAATACTGTAACTAAAAATTAAATAAAATTTCAGTGCAATATTAATAAAATTGATATTACATATGATCCAAAGCTACTATGACCATATTTTTACTTTCGATTACAGACATTACATCACACTTGATATTTTTTTTCATGTTTTATACTTATTTTTTTTTTGGCGCTGTCCAGTTACATGTAATATAGAGCATGAAAAAAGTCAATACTAACAGAGAAATAGTCATAGATGACCACATACATTAAAGTGTGCTGTGAACACAAGCTGTAATGTTTCAATAACTCCATCCTTGGTCACATTTAGAACAACGATCCGTTATACCAAAAATAGCTCTGTTAAACATACATGTTCTTTGAATTAAAAACATATAATTGGCGATTTAGACTGGAAAAGGTTTAAAATCTCTCCTGGACGCGATGTACTTATGTAAATAATCGATTCCTATTGGTCAATTTCAATAAAATTGTAATCCGTTAAAAACTTTTTGGGCTAGCTTATACGCAACAGACGTTTAAAAGACAGACGTATGAATAATTTATGCAAATTGTGTGAAAAATGATCCTGTGTGACAGATAGCTTCGGTTCCATGTTTGGCTGACGAAGTTATTCACTCCTACATGAGGTGAAACCAACCGAACGACTGACGCACAGACCCATTGAGGTTTTTATATACCCCGCCATTGAGGGATTTATATACCCCACACACGTAGGCTTTCCTTGGGTTTACACTTTTACAAAGCTGGATAAGTACTAGTATATTTAGAGAACATGTCTTGACATGTTGCGAACCCTTCAGTGGGTCGACATTTTCCGGTTGGAGTGGATCAATTGACAGACCTGGGTCCTATATACCCTAACATGTTTATGGAGAGCCCGCCAGAGCCCTAGCCTGGCCAATAGCTGGCATTGTAGTAAGCTAGCTGTATAGTCCGGGTCTTAGAATACGAATCAGAAAGCCCAGCTTGCGCGGAACGTTTGATATGGTAACGATCTAAGAGTTATATATACTTGCGTCTCCTTCATAAAACGAGGACAATGATAAACTCGAAATAAACGAACACACAACTTATTTCATTCACTGATACATTAATACGTTGGTGTATGATCTATGCGGCTGACGTGTAATATGCCATGAGAAAAGAATCACCATGGAAGGACATTTATTTTGAATATTATCAATTTTCAATTCTGAAAATTTTAATGCATTAACCTAAAGGAAGTAACTATAAAAAAATTGGTAAAGATCAAATTAAACTGATTGAGATGATACCTGTAATATTAAAATTAAAAGTGTCTGAAATTATCCTTAATAAAATTAAGCTAAACATTGAAGAGTTTAAAGAGTTAGACCAGAAATGTTTAGTTGATATTGAATGAAGAAGAAGTGTATAGAAGAAATGGAACACAGTCATGTTGTAGTAAAGTGTTTATTTTTTTTTCAGCACATTAAGGGGACCACGATAGTTTCATGAAAGGTTTAAGTGATTTAAAAGGGTAACGTGATATTACATTATTTGCTTGGCAGAGCGCATCGTAAGAAAGGAAAATCAAAATGAATCAAAGAGAAAGGAAAATGTCTGTCTCTCTGTCTCTCCGTCTGTCTGTTTCATATACATCGAGCCTTAAGTTCACTCTTTCTATATAAACATTGTTCAGCGCGTCAGTCTCCTCGATGATGTTGACCTATATTAAGTATATAATAGTGCTAGTATAAACAAAGCGCCCGGCGACTGCAAACTGTTACTGAATGAACAGCCATTTTAGATTGGTCCTCCTGTAGTTCTCCTGAATATTTCCTGCTAACAGTCCTGTCATTATCTCACTCATGAATATGATCTTAACATTTAGAAGCGGTACATGTTAAACATTCTTTTATACTTGCAACGTCTTTCTTTTAATCAAAACAACTTCTCCTTCACGAATCAAACTTTTAATGAAAATAGTTTATCCCGTGAAAACCTGACCAGTGGCCTTGATTTGTAAAGTAAAACCAGCAAGATGATAGATGATAGTAAGATTATAAACATGTGTAAAAATGTTAAAGAAGCCACTTTCTTTTTTATTTTAACCTTTATTGTAATATCTTCCCTGAGGGACTCCTTTATTGTTGACATTTTCTGAATATCTTTTTTAGCTTAACAATTTTATAACAATAAACAGCATTATTATTATTATTATCATTATTATTATTAATTATTCAATTATCAAATTTCACTTCCTTATATACAGCAAACTTTCAAATTCGTCTTCGCTGGAGCTGACCAAAAACCCAGCACTTGTATTCCCAGTGTTACTTCCTTCACAAAAATTAGATCCGACTGAAGACTTGACGACTTAATTGTTGTTCCTACAGAGTAATCAAGAACGGGATTTATACCATACCTACATATCCTTGGACTACATTATCTAGGTCGGCTTTTGCGAAACCAGTTTACAGATTAGATGAACTTTAGAGGTGACAAAAGAAGCGATGTATCCAGTGCATTTGAGCACATGGCACTAAATTCGTCTGGCTTCAAAGCTCAACGCGCATGCGCGGGCCCCACAATGCCAAAGGTGTTCTGAGGAGCCCGCGGTTACTCAAGCGTGAAAACTGTCACTGTCGCAGCGTGCAAGCCAAGTGCCGCCCGACCAACAGACCTGTAGCTGGCAGGGTGTAACCCCTCATTACTGGCAGAAGTTTACACTACTCTGATTATGCGCTTTTTTGGATAATTACCTATCCCGTGAGGTGAAGAGGACTACCAGGGTTAGTAGACTTTAAAATGTGCAAACTTTACGGTATAGAATATATGTAAACTTTCCGGTACAGTCCCCATTACAATTTGACATATGCCAATAAAATTATCAAGGCGCCGTCGTGTATGTGATAATCCGAAGGGCATATACTGGTGTGCACGAATCAGGCAAACATATATACATGAGTGTATATACTTAACTATTAAAAAAGCATAGATTTTTCTTCTGGTCGATCGGGTTTTTATATTTAAAAATATGAAATTATTATTCATTCAGGACATGCGCAGCAATGACAGCACGATCGTTTGAGGTATGTGGAGCAGCACGCATCTGACCGTGCCCACCTGAGAGCTAACACATTTACAACAAATACAAATAAACTTATTTGTCCGGGTACACTAGATTTAACATATTGGTGAATGAAACCAGATCGTAGGCTCCACCCTACTCAGAGTCATGTGGATTTACTTACCCTAGGCAGGTATATGTACTCAGTCCTCCGTGGGTGTTAACCCCGGACCACACCTAGATATTGTGGCAGTAAATTCCTCATAGCTTATATACATTGATGACATGTCGTCATCGGTCATGCATATTCCCACTGGTTCGGTTCTTCCCACGTGTAAAAAAAATGCAATTTTTAACATGATATATTCCATGGCTTTCATAATTCATTGGAATGCATCTTAAATACTGGACACTTTGTTTCAACAGTCTGTGCGTCCTTCGGGACGGCGAAGCCGCCCTGACTCCAGATATAAATCCTCTATGAAGTAAAACGCTGCCGAAGAAGTAACGTTCTTCGAACGATATGTGTATTCTTCACTATACTACTGCACAGCGCAGCCGGATACATACTTAAATAGGATGAGATATATTAAATCCATTCTGATTTAATATTAATACATCATTCCAATTCAAATAAAAAAATTATTTAATGTTTAAATCTTTTAGAATTTTAATAGCATTAATAAAAACCACGCTTTATGTTTTCACATAGCTAGACGTGCGAGTAGGAAATAAACAGATAAATAAGACATTCTTGGAATGCTTTAAACATAGAGGCGTCAGTTCGTTAGAGGAACTCCTCGACATAATAAAAAAATAGAGCCTGTCTGAAGAATGCGCGGACACTGTTTGCATGGCCTCAACGTGATTTGTGCTTTGAAAGGGAGCACTTTTAAAACGTATCACTTATGCAAATTCAGTAGATGGATACTTACAGTGCCTGAAACGGAGAAAGACCAGTGGTAAAAATGTCGGGATGCACCCTTATAGGTAGAAGACTTCATTCTTAATCATGAAGTTCACGCTCAAAAAATAAAAAAATGGTACCTTTGAAACTAATTGTACAATTGAACACTCTAAAACAGATAGTATGCACTGAATACAAATACATGATGTTCGTGTTTACCAGGTTTTAAACTGATTTCATACATGTCAATTTCCCATCAGCTTCAAATTTTATTAATAGTTATTCGCCAACGAAATTGTCTGAAACGATATCTGATCATTATAAACGTAAAATATAAAACAAGTTTCTGTGGTCAGTGGTCAGGTTTTCAGAAATTTTAGTGATTTGAAACGATTTACACTCGCTTTTTATATTATAGAATGTTCTTTATTCTCAAATGTTTTATAGAGTAATTCATATGCAGTATAATCCATATATATGCCATCATTTCTCTTGGCAAATGTTACATTTGTGGGTTTTTTTTCCAAGTCTCATAATTTTTTTCGTGTTTCCTTCGGTCATTTGCGTCAACCATAATGAACCGTGTTGCCTCGACTTGGTATGCCACCTTAATCTCCCCTCATGTCCAATACCCCGTGTCAGATGACGATCAAGAATTTTATATTGGTTCCAATGTTATATTATAGGACAACTGGATTAGTTTCATTGAATCAAACTTCTGCTTTTCATAATGATGCCCTCGGCTGTACCACATCTTCAGCTTTTTTAAAGGATTGGTGGAGTTGTTTATTGAATGAGAATATCCATACGATAAGAATCACAGGCGCTTGAATTCCTATTTGTATAGATATTGAACGAAATAGTTACTTGCAGTTTATACTTGTTCATTCAGAGAAATGACCAGCATGCTCGTTTGCGATCAATGGGCGATAATACAAGAACACGTTTAAAATTCCCGTCGTTACCTTCGCTAAATTGTCAGTCCTTTATTTTAAAGCATCAATTATTCCAATACTCCCAGGATACCACTAGT
Organism: Sipunculus nudus; assembly: GCA_026874595.1. Taxonomy (NCBI): domain Eukaryota; kingdom Metazoa; phylum Annelida; class Sipuncula; order Golfingiida; family Sipunculidae; genus Sipunculus; species Sipunculus nudus. Next base: position 27,342,682 of record CM049315.1, read on the forward strand.
AATGAGCTCTTGTTTGCAACAGATCTGCATCCATTAAGCAGCCAAAACAAGGAAATTCCCATGTATCTAGGTCCGCAATGAAAATTCCCCCTTGGAACCCTTACATTTCATTAGTCTCTGATGAAGTAAAATGAAATACTTAGATGCATTTTTATATTGTTTTCCCCTATTTTAACATGTTAAAAGGGCTGCAGTAAGGGACACGCAAACAACCAACACGTATATAGATATTTCTACTTTTTTTATATTCATGAACTTAGCCATCTGGAATGAAAACCTGTGGAATATAGATTTGAAACGTGACTTTCACACGATTATATTACAAAACGTATTACAATAGCATTTTATTGTAAAATTGGTATGAGGCATCATTGAATTTCTTTAAAAATTAATATTGATACGAAATTACATTTTTTTTAAGTTCATCGCCAGTGCAAGGGATGGCATACATAAAGATCCCTGTTTGAGCTCGCATACTGCAGGGTCAAAGTATTCATTTCACACGCAGATACAGATCCGGGCCCTCAGGTAGGCCGGAGAACACAATGGGTAGTTGTTAGGTGGGACAAACCACAAAAGTTCAATATGTCATTGTATTTAATGGATCTGTAAGGCTTTATAGGGTGCGCTCAGCTGTGGGAAATCTGTTCTTTTGCGGAGTGTTGTTTGTCTGTCAGTGGCGAAGCCATTGTTGATGTTTACTTGTCTTGGCCTGGGGTGCCCTGCTTTTTTCATGAAGAGATTTTCTTGTTATATAATCAGGGTTAGCACACGCTCATGTCGAAGGAATTTGCGTTTGGTAATTTGGTGCGTGACACCGATTTGGTTCATGTATTACAGACAGCAGTGTGCAAGTTTGTATCAATATATTAAATATAAATTTAGTCATGTTACCTTTATTAGGGCGGAGCCTCCTTTAAAAGCGGTGCCTCATATATTTTCAGTCCGTCCATCCGTCGGTGACGCTTTCTTTAGGATACATTTGATTTTCCTCAAATTCACTGGGATGATTAGTGGCAATGAGAGCTCCAGTAATTTCGAATTTCAGACCAATCAGAAGTATAATATGTCCGCCAGGCAGCGATCTGACACTTCCTTTTTCAAGAACCGTACAAGGAATTGCCATGGACAAACATGAGACGATGTACGCTATTGAATTTCAACCAAAATGATCCCCAGACGGTAGTGTTCGAGATTCATAGATCATAATAGAACAAAAATAGATTGTCTGTGGATTTTGCTGATTTAAATTACTCTGAATCGAAAACCGATCGTGGACTACACATGAAACTTTGAGTCTTTAGCCCGATATATTCATTTTTTTTGTAAATACACTGCATGTTGCATATAAATTTGGAGCTAAATACAAGGATTCCCGTCTTGCGAGCATTGGGTTTACCAAATTATGGGATTTGTGAAACTGAGCGACAAACTGCAAAATGCATGTAGGTATCTTTCGGTGTATATCATAATTAAACAATTTTTTTACGATCACCAGGATAGTTTGGACATTAAAGCTATGGGTGCTGATCGGACTATTTGGCTGCTATTTTTAAATACTCTCAAAATAACACGTTTGGATCCATGATATGTCTAAAAAGCACTGACGAGTAAAGGTTTATTGTTTTAATTGCACAAGTTCTATGTATCATTCCCGATGTACAAGCTAATGGAACAATAAGAGCATTTTTAATAAAACTATTATTGATAAATTACATATAAATAAAACGTATTTTAATACTAAGAAGTATGGTCATACTTTAGTCCTGTATTTTGGTATGCCGGTCATCCAATGGGCAAGCAACATATTAACATGTCAAGGCCTTTTCACACACAGTCAACAATAGAAGAAACTAACTTCAGTTGTAGAGCATTGTAATAAATGGGACGTGGTAAAATGCATCAGACTTGTCAAAGTCAAGTCTTAAGGTTCCCCTACCACAATCGGATGAGCCAATTGTCGCAAGAAAACAAGATCGTCGTTTTACAGGCCTGCAATGCTCGGTTTTACTTTTTTTTTATTTATTTTTTATTTTTAAACATGTTTTACCAGGAAAGCCTATTCAGCTCAATTGCTGTTTTTTCTATAGGGTCCTGGGTAAAAATTAGTTACACATATAATGGATATTTACACCTAAATATCTAGACATAAATAGAGCATACAACATTTTCACGACAGCCGTGCGACTGTCGGAAGATGGATTTGTATTCATAGCATGAACCCACGACAATCACAGAAAGGACGTAGGTTGGTGAGACTGTCGTTGGTTCGTCGTAAAATAATCGTAGGACTATAAATTGTCCATGTTTTGACTCAGATTAACCCAATAACTACGGCATTAGAATAATATTGACAAATCAATGGACCTGACGCTGAGCATTTAATAGGAGGCTGAAAAATGTTGAACATGTTCCATGGCACCATTTACCGTCGAGAAATTCCTGAATTTCGTATACGACCCGACTGCGACTGTTCCAGGAATTCTTCCAGATTTTCTGTTCACCAGCTGCATAACTGTTTCACGACGTGAGTGACATTAACAGAATACCCCGGAATAATATATTGAAAGAACAGGAAAATTTGCCTTCAACATGAATCGGTAGGATATAAATTGTGATGAAAATGCAGGATGTAGGCTCCTACAATAAATTGGGCAGCGTTTTATTATAGCAAAGGTGTGTCTCCCCATGCATTTCCTGAATCGAATGAGGATTTAACATGAAAAAAGTATGCAATATACTATTCGTCCGTTATAGATAATAAATATGACATATAATATGTAATGTATATTATATTTAATAATAACACTAATAATAACAATAATAAAATATGCGACTCTGATGTCAATCCATTCTTTAACGTACTCTTAGATTTTATCAATACTTGTTCCGGTTAAGCTTTCACTCTGGTAGTCTATAGCGGCCACGCCCACAGTTCAGTTGTGGTAAGTCGCATTTCGAAAGTGGTTAGCAGCGAGGGGGAGATTGAGAAGTCAGCGGGTGCGAACAACCATTCCCAAACGCATCACGAACGACGCTTTCCGAGTCGCAGACTGCATTAAGGACCACTGACTAGATACTTTTATCGGTTAATCCTCTGCGACTCCGGTAACCATGGCATCCGCGCGAGCGATGCCATGGTCATGACCTTATACCCTCAGGAACTCGGACGTACATACACGCTGCGGGCTGAACCAACTTTTACCCTTTCGGTCACAAAGCGTACATTTCGCACGGCAGGTAGCGGCTATTGTGAAAGTACCCCTGCCCTCCCGTTCCTTCGTCAAATGGGTTGTGTGTGTTCACGTCGACAGTGCTTCGCTTACATAAAGCCACTGCGCGCTATATGGACAAGTACATATTGTTGTTCTTGTATGAGCTCGTCTGGGTATTAACTATTGTCGCCAAAGAATTCCACAGGCCACCGGCAACGCCCAGTATATCCAAAGGTCCTCTCCTATATGTAATACGGCGGAGTTGTGGCAGAGTGTAGCAATTGGAATACACCTCTGCCATATATTGCCTTGTGTGATTTCGAATAAACTGTATACAAGCTTTATCTGCTTAATGGTTTATGTAAAATGCCTCTTAACTGATATTTATTTAATGTAAGTTAGGAACTTTGGTGCTCTTCGTTCACGAGCATATCTGATATATCTAAACAGATTTTATTGGTGTCTGCTACCTGCTTTCTTTGAGACGTGTAAGGTTATTTAGTGTATATATCCTTGTATTACGTATACATATGTATTTAATGGGTCACAGAAAGTAACTCTCTTTTGTGTTTTAGCTGAGGGTGTTTGGTGTTGGAGGGCCTGTACCCCATTTTTGGGGGATTTTTTTTTATCATTTTTATTCAAAATTCAAACAATTTTTTAGCAATCCGTTGGACTCAAGTAAACCACACTTACTGTCTCCAAAAAATATTTTGCACCTGTGCGGGGTATAAATATCAAAATTTCTATACATTCAACGGACGCATGCAATTATTTTTTCTAATAATTATTGCCCTTGAACGGAGAAACTGTCGGCCATATTAAAGCGTAAAAACTGGAACATCTGATCTCACGTTTATCGGAACAATCTTGGTCCAATCGAACTACTGTACATAAAACAAAGAGGTCACTGTTCGAACGCTAATATTAATGTTCTTGACTATATAGTTCCCGACTCGGCCAGAAGTATATTGCAATTCAGCATACATGTAAATAAATATGCCTGAACCAATTATTTATATACTCTGGGGCCCCTCTGCCAGATTTGTGTATAAATATTTAACCTTAACATAATATCCTCCCATATGTACAAATAAATTACACGATGTATACGTTATAGGCGGAACGTCTGAAATATTAAATATTTTCCAATTGACTGACTGTTAGCGAAGTGGTCCTTAAGTATTTTTGACGGGCATATACCGTATTGACATAGGCACGAATCAGTTCAAAGCCGATTTGACATTTGTGCGAATCAACCTGCAGCTTGCAATACACCGGGACGATTTGAAGAGGCACTTGACCCAGCAATGTCCACAAAGTTTCAGGCCGACATGGTTCATAAATCTCTCGCATGAATAATTAAAAGGTTCCATAACGGGATGTATAGTGGACATGTAAACAGCTTGCGTTGTGTTCCCGCAGGATCGTCAGGCTGAGGTGTGGCCCAAACTAGATATGGCAACTGAAGTCAATTCATATTTTTCAGTTCCATTTCAATTCTGCTGAGGGATTTTTTATGTTTAATTCAACGTGTTAGGGAATGTTAATTTAGATTTTTATTCCTTACTTTTATTCAATTAAAATTATTTTATCAAATTAGATTTAAACTAGTAATTAGTCAGAAACCACATATATATCTCCATTAGGATCCTAAATTGTAATCAGATTTTGGTGTATGCTCCAAAGAAAAATATGTGTTCATTGATACCATGGTCGAATCACAGGTGAATTCTGCTGATTAGAGTAAAGGAAACCATTGATACTAATGAATTACTTGCTCTATCTAACAAAAGTACATAAAAGTATGAACATATATTTATACATAAATTAATAAAAAAAATTCTGTTCAATCATTTATTTTTCCGCTTTTTAATGAGTCCGGGTTCGGACTATATGACAGGGGCCTTAAACGCAATAATCCTAGCGTCAGCAAGGCCAGGTATACCACTCCTGCGGATCTGAGTGTGTGTAATTCCCATTGCTGGTTCATAACACCAAGGAACCCCTGAAAAGCGCACTCATCTGCGAGTGAAACACGACTGTTGGGCACAGTCTCCCATTAAGTTGCTTAAGGTTCACTTCTGGTTTGAATTTTATAAGGAATTATCTTTAACGCTAGTCCCTATTTTTCCCTCTGCTATCAATGCAGGTATGTTTAGTGAACAAACATTTTGTACATGTATATATGCACCTATTGCAAGCTTAACCAATTAGTTATACCATTGGAGCTACATGAGGTAATTTACACACAGCTGATGGTTATTCTTATATTTATGCTCCAGGTATTACTAGAGAGAAGCTAGCAGATTCTGGCAGGTGCCCGTCGCAGCCATGGGACCAACTCCGATGTGGTTGACGGTGTGTCTTCTTCTGGCATGGGTGCTTCCATTTGGTAAGAAATTCCGTGGTTGACCGATCTTTCCTTTATTATTAATTCAATTTAGTCAATTTTAATCTTCTTCCCTCTTTTTCTCACCCACACAGGCTATGTTTGAATAGCATTTCATCATACATACCGATCTTTACTGCGGTGTTCTATACCGCTTATTATCTACTCTCTTCTCTCTCTCTACAAACTTACGGAATATCATATGATCCATATCAATACGACAATAATATTTATGTATAACCAATCAGAGGACTAGCATATAATTCTTATTTATATAATAATATCATTATGTATTTATTATTATACTTACGTATAACACAATGATATTAAGTATAATAGTAAATATAAGAATATGATATATATTATTATTATAATTATTATATAGTATAAGTATTATATTATAAAATGATTTTTATATACAGCTAATTTTTATCCCGGAATTGGTATTGTGGCATGCAGCGAAAGTACAACCGACAGTATGCATTAGCATAACGCGTGTAACTTTACATCAACATACATGTATTTTGTGAGATTTATATAGTTGCATTTTGTATATTATCCTTGATTTATTTTTGCTAGATTAGGCAATATACCATGGGTGTTTTGTTTTACTGCGCAGAGTGCCAGAACAACGCCGGAAAGGAATTCGTGTTAATGTACATGTCACAACTTGAATTAAGCAATGATTTACAAGTGTTCATCAGCAACCAGGACCTACTGCCAGTAAATGTAACAGTCAGCGCTCCTCTGTTATCAACGGAAATACAAACAGTGTACACCAGGGTTGAGGGCGGGACCACGAATCGTCTGCTTCTGAATAACAAACTACGAGCTACCGGCACAGGCGTCAGCGACAGAGCGATCTTTGTAGAAGCCGAATCGAATGTCACTGTATACGGACTCAATACTGAAAACGAATCCATTGATGGCTTCCTTGCACTTCCGGTTCACTCTCTCGGCACGGAATACTACGCGGCCGCCCATTGGCCGAGTGAAAACGATACTCAAATCGGCGTGGCTGCGACAGAAAACGACACTACAGTTTCTTTTATTTTCCCTCTTAATCAAAGCATCGATTTTGTTTATAAAGGAAAGCGCTTTACGGAAGGGATGGTTTTAACAATCAGACTTCATCGGGGACAAATATTCCAGCTCCAGGAAGACGCTGATCTGAGTGGTACCCACGTGGTTTCAGATAAAAAGATTGCCTTCTTCAGTGGTAACCTTATGACCAGTGTGGGCGCTGGTTTCAGCACCGACCACTTGGTGGCGCAGTTGAACCCAGTTAACACTTGGAGCAAAACTTTCGCTTTTATTCCAGTTCCAGACAGGACATCAGGTGACATCGTCCAAATTGTCGCCAGCGAGATGAACACAACAATTAATATAACAGGACAGTCGCAACAATTTTTGTCAGCCCGGGGAGAAATTTTGCGTTTGAACGTCACTTCCAATGTTTACACTTTCATCAGCGCTGATAAACCTATTATGGTCATCCAGTACGTGAAAAGCAACTTCTCAAACGGAGTCAATGACAGCACTGATCCCTCCATGATACTGCTGCCACCTGTTGACCAGTATCAGAACTACTATCTTTTTGGGACGCCAGATGGCTCTGCCGGACCTTTTGTCAATTATATTTTCGTTGTGATTGAGAGCCAGTACCGGAGCGGTTTACTTCTGTCGGACGGTGGAGTTACACAGATCGGCTCCAGGAGTACCTGGACGGCTTTTCCCGACACTGACCCCGTCATGGTGGGCACCGTGCTCCGCATAGCGTCTGATATCTACGCCCTCTACCATACAGACACGAATGTCAGGTTTGGCGCCATTATGTACGGACGACAGATGGGCGAATCTTACGGCTTCCCGGCAGGCATGGGTTTAGCTTCCATCAATGTAAAGGTAATGCGAAAACTTACTTTCATGATAAATATGCTTTACATTTGTGGAAATTAATATATGGGTTTTACCACAAGAGGTTTGACTATAAAATCAAGAAATTCCGATTGAACAATTAGTACTATTAATAAGATTGTCGAAAGCTTTTATGTGTTAATACGTATTAAATTTAATATATAATTATTATACTTGTTTAATTTATTGATATATAAATATTCAGTTGGTCATCCGTTTCTTCATTTGTGAATACATATCGAAATATCTTATTTAAACAAATATATATACGCGATATACATATATATATATATATATATATATATATATATATATATATTTCCCATATAACAAACAACCAAAACGTTAATATTTCTTATACAGAGCTGTGTGCGAACCCCCGCCAGGGAGCGTGACGGTGTGGATAATGACTGTGATGGATTCGCCGATGAAGAAATCTTTAATGATTCAGGTGGATTACATTTTATAATTATACTTCTTATTTTCATGAAGGAGTTAAAATATTAAGTTATTATATAAGGTTGCGTGCGTTATATGTGTAACATTAATTGTATGGGCATGCATGCCATGTGGGAGAGTAGGGGGAGGTGTTATGCAGCAGCGGTGATGCTGATAACGGTTATAATGATGATGATGATGATGATAACACAGTATATTTAATAATATGTGTAGTATTGCATGCGTTAGACCTATGCTCAAGTTTATATCAGATTAAATCTTAAAGATGTTACAAAAGTTTAAACATGCAAAAATATTCAATATTTATCTATAGATTGTTTAGTTCTCTCGCCTTATTGTTGATATCGTTATTTTTGTAGACGAGGACATGGACGGTTTAATTGATGCGGACCACATTGGTAAGTACAAAAAGCGTGTGTGTACATACTGATTGCTCTTGTAGTGAGCAGTCCGCGCGCACACACCGGACAAGAATAATCCAAAAGTATTTTTTTTACTGTAAGACAGGCATCGTTGCAGATATGTTATCTCTCTCTGGTCAGTTAAATGAACCACGAGCGTTCCAGATGACCAGGCTTGAATCCGCGACCCACAACTCTGATGTCTAATATCTCAATACTAAGACTGGGTCCCAAGCAAAAGTACGGGTACCAACATGATGATAAAATTTGGAATACAATTGGTCTATCTGGAAAGCTAACCCTCTGAAAGGATATATTTTACATAAATGAAGTATATTGAAAATCGTTTGATTTTTCAACTCTCTACTATTTGACATTTACATACTTTTTTTTCGTAAAATAAGTTAAGCATTTGCTAGAAAATTTTATCAATATTGCACCACATCAGAAAGCCTGAAATATTTGCAAGATTATTATCTTCTAATTTCAGGACGATGTGACCTTGACACAATCGGGACAGATTTTGTGTTTTCTTTTATGGAGACAAGCCGAACAGATGATGGACCTCAAGTTTTGGTGACGTCAGCGAGTCCACAAGATGTAAATGTCACAATTAGAACGCTGGTGTCGGGAGGTTTCGAAGAGACGGCGACCGTTTCCCCGAGAGGCTCGCACGTATTTAGGTTACCCCAGTCGGTTGTAGTTAGCGAGAGCGTTATCAGCACCAACGGTGTCACACTTAAGGCAAATGGGGACGTAGTAGTGTATGCCATTAATGAACAACCTACAAGCGCAGGGGGCTTCCTTGTGTTCCCGACAGAGGGTCTTGGGTTTGATTATTACATCGTCACATATTTCCCGCCAAATTTTGGTGGTATTTTCCAGGTTCTGGCAACAGAAGATGACACAGAAATTACGATGACGTTCCCATCCAACAAGGGAGTGACCGTAACATTCGATGGGGTTACTGTCAGAAGCGGCGACACGGTCATCAGAACCCTGACGCAATATCAGACAATCCAATTCAAGTCAGCAGCTGACCTAACTGGAACTAGGGTAACCTCTAACAAGCCAGTCGCTGTTTTTAGCGGGAACCTTTTTGCGGATATAGGTGGCACCAGTGACCATATGGTAACGCAGTTGCTTCCAGTCAACTCATGGGGCAGAGATTACGTTAGCATCCCGACACCGGACACCACCACCGGAAGTTTCCTCAAAGTCATAGCTTCTGAGGATGTTACTACGGTGACTGTTACAGGGGTTAACCAAGGAAATAGTTTCCAGCAAGTTTTATCCGCAGGAGAATACTTCAACTTTAACCTCCAAAGCAGTACCTTTTACCGCGTATCAGCCGACAAACCTGTATTAGCGGCACAGCACTCCAAAGAGTTTCCTGCCATGATAGTGCTGTCACCAGACAACATGCTCCGACATTCGTATCCGTTTACTGCGTTTGGTGGCTCCACCAGTACCCTGTCCGTAGTAACAAGAAAAGACACCTTGGAGAATGTGGAGCTAGATGGCGCTGTTGTCAATCAAACTGGTTGGCAAAATGTGACGGACACGAGCCCGATGCTTGTTGGGAAAACATTCAGTCTCACTGAAGGGTTTCACTACATCGAGCACGTGTTTCACGATCCTATTGCCGCTTACGTCAACAGCAAACTCCAGACAGGACATTCGTTTAGTTACCCCGTAGGACTGTGCCTAAACCGAGCTATCCAGGTTAGTATATTGTTGATTATATAAAATACCCTTTGTTATCAGTGTTAAAAAGTATAGAAAAATGACATTTTAACCTTGGTCCGTGTCCTTCGATACTTTAGGGAAGGCCTGTGTGCCTTTCTGTATGTCTGTTTTTCTGTCGTTTTGTGCAGTGTTTCTCTGCACAGTATATTTATAATGTTGCGAATGATTTCCAGTTAAAATTTGTGGAAAGTTGGGTCTCGATGCAGGGCAGTATTTAATAAAATTCCGAAAAAAGACTCTGATTAGAAACGGAAGAACATCCGCTTTACATCTATTTATTTGACTGTTTTAAAGCTCAGTTTAACTCTTTTTGGAGATGCAATGTATTTCGACCGTTGGTATCGAAAGTTCGTGGACATGACAACTGTGCACTTGCGAATGGTCCGCCATTTACTTTTTTTCCCTGATGTAAAGCTAGTGCACGTTTTTCACACTGCTCTTAATGTTCAGCTGCTGTGTTCGTGTAAAACCAGCAAGCATCGCGGATTTCGTCAAGTGAATCAGAACCATTAAAGAAAATCAATTTTTTTATTTTTTAATGAGATGCCCCTTGATCGACGTACTCTTTTCTCTTACTTGTACTATAATTTTATAGACATTAATGCTAATTTTATAATATACATTTTTATACAGAATAATGTGAACGGCAATCTGTACTAGCTACGGGGAGGATCATCACAAAGTGGTGAAGCTTACCCTTTATCTGTCAACATTCTTTTTTTTGCTTCACAATCTGTTATTGTGTTCCGTTATTTCTTTAGCCTACTACCACAGTAACGACCACACCCTTGACCACAGCCACGGAGGCGTCCACCACCGGTTCCTCGTCTACAGCCCCCGTCATAACCACCGCCAGAACACAAAGTGTAAGAAAGGATTTTAGACAAAAAAGAGGACCTCGTATCCTGAATCGCCTGTGTGCCTTTCTATATGTCTGTCTTTCTGTCGTTTTGTGCGTGTTTCTGTGCACAATATATTTAATATGTTGCGAAGGATTTCAAGTTAAACTTTGTGGAGAGTTGTGCTTCGATGCAGGGCAGTATTTAATAAAATTCTGAAAATGAAACGGATTTGAACGGAAGAACATCCGCTTTACATCTATTTATTTGACTTTCTAAAAGCTCAGTTTAACTCTTTTAGAAGATGCAGTGTATATATGAATATCGACCGTTAGTATCGAAAGTTCGTGGACATGACTATTGTGCACTTGCTAAGGGTCCGCCTTTTACATTTTTTCCCTGATGATGTAAAGCTAGTGTACGTTTTTCACACTGCTCTTAATGATCAGCTGCTGTGTAAAAACCAGCAAGCATCGCGGAATCAAGTGAATCAGGACCATTAAAGAAAATCTATTTTTTTTAACTTTTAATGAGATGTCCCTTTATCGACGTACTCTTTTCTCTTACTTGTACTATAATTTTATAGACATTAATGCTAATTTTATAATATACATTTTCTTACAGAATATTGTGAACGGCAATCTGTACTAGCTGCGGGTAGGATCATCACAAAGTGGTGAAGCTTACCCTTTATCTGAAAAATTCTTTTTTTTTTTGTTTTTTTGTTTTGTTTTTGCTCCACAATACTGTCACCGTGTTCCGTTATTTCTGTAGCCTACAACCACAGTAACGACCACCCCCTTGACCACGGCCACGGAGGCGTCCACCATCGGTTCCTCGTCTACAGCCCCCGTCACAACCACCGCCAGGACACAAAGCGTAAGAAAGGATATTTTGACAAAAAAAGGGGGGTGGGTGGTCCACTCTTCTGTTATCTATGGGTAGATCACAGGGGTCTAAGCCATGAGTTCGTGAGTCTTAACGCTGCCGGCAAAGAGTCGTGTTTCATTCATAAAAGGGTGCGCCTTTCGGGGGTTCCTCGGTGTTATGATCCGGCAATGGGAATGACACACACCAAGGACCCACAGGAGTGGCACACCAAGCCAGGTTGATGCCAGGAGTATCGCGTGAAGATCCCTGTCACGTAGTCGGAAAGCTGAATAGAATTCTGCAGATGTACATGGTACTTAGTTGATCAAGAAAAATATAATAGAGCCGAGTACCACAACCCAAAAAATCGTTAAAAATAGAAAAATTAGGGTTGGGTATCACGAGATCTGTTGGACCGGTTTCGATGATGGATGATCGATTATTCTGGAGAATCGTTATTCTCCTTGAAATCACGATACAATTATATTTATTTACCAAGAAGATAATCTGGAAAATTATGCAAAAACCGCGCCTGGTGTCAACTTAGCGGTTATAACAGCAGTACTAGTAAAATGGTAGCAGTAATATCAATTCTCCTCGGGTTTCTTGATAGAATCTCAAAAGCTTTGTTGTATTCAATGGTTTTCCGAGTGATATACATTATAAATAATCAAAAGATCGTTCTGTTTGCTGTGTCAGAATTTGAAGTTTGATATGGATTTATATGGATTCTTATCAGAATTCTTAATTTTTAATTCTTAGGACGATAAAACAAAATAAACTATACAAATATAACTAAGACTTATGATTAAGAGTATTCTTTAACAATCAACAGGTTAAGAAAGAAAGATACATGTATATTGCAGTTTTTTATTGCGTGCCGTTTAATATTTTGGGATAACGGGTTGCTCGTTTGCACGCGCAAATGTGTGAATTTTTCATGGATCAAAATAATCTTAAAAAGATATCGTCACATAGATTAATATAAGCCTGTGATTTGCTCCTACTGGGAACATAAAATAACCTTATTTTAACACGATTAAATTTTTTTAATATTATTGAAATCTTATGCGAAAATTATTGGCAACGTATCAGTACATATATCAGTAACAATAAAAGCAAAACCTCCGTGCTAGGTTAACGTGATACTTTATGGGATCTTATTTTGATTTAAAAAGATTTTTTTACAGATTTTAAATGAAGGGTTTTTTTTGCCAGAAATGCTGGCTAACGGAATAAGAATGACAATATGAAGGTATGCTACAATTTCATCAAATTAACTTTTTGTGTTTTTTCTTCAGCTTTATTTAATGGAATATTAATTTATAAATTGATGATTAATTAATGTCTTATTTAACAGTCTACAGCTTCCACGTTCACAACAACTGTAAGGACCACCACCCAGCCGCCAGTGGTACAGCCCACAGCTTCAACGACCCCCTCAGGGCCGGCGACCCCTCCTCCAAGCACGGTCCCTACAACAACGTCAGCTCCTATTCCAACTGGTGTTACCCCAGCAGCGCGTAAGTCATCCCAATTCTTGATTTTTCAATTAGTGTTAAGTAACTCAGCTACCCGAAGTTAACCCTAGTTCGAATGGTTTTCCAATCGTTTTTGGCCGCAGGTCCTCCCGGTTTCAGTGATGTTCCAACTGGTGTTACCCCCACCGGCTCGAAAGTCCTTCAAATTCTAGTGATATTCCAACTGTTGTTACCCACAGCATCCCGTAAGCCCTTCATGTTTTAGTGATATTCAAAATGGTGTTACCCCCAAACAGCCGGTAAGTTCTCCCGGTTCCAGTCATGTTCCAACTGGTGTTACCCCCGGCAGCTTGTTAGAACTTCCGGTTCTACTGATATTCCAGCTGGTGTTAATCCAGCAGCTCATAAGTTCTCCCTGATCTAGTGATATTCCATCTTACCCCTATAGCCCGTGAGTCGTACCTATCCTAGTGTCATAACACTACATGGCATCTTTGAAAGATCTGAGGTTTTGTCTAAAATGTCAAGAGTTTGTCTTTATTAAGAAAACAGGGTTGAAGAAGGAGGTTTCGGCGTGGTTGGTTCATTTATTACACCACATGACATCTGTTGAGACAGGCATTGTGCACCATGTTTTTTGGACTAAGATTTAAATGTCTCACGGACAATGTCCAGGCTCTCCTTGTATTTTCCGAAAATCCTTAAGCATTTGTGAACCAACGATGGAGACTTCTAAGCAGACCAAAGCCATTCAATGAGATCACTGTAACCAGTATCGCACCATCCACTAAGAAGGCTTCATACAAGCTTAAATAATATATAAGCTGTCTTCATGGACACCATTAAAAAGTGGTCACTTTTGGACAGTTTGAATTTTTTTTTACTTACATTTTAACATTCAGCTATATGTTATGTTTTCACGTCTGTATAATAATGGCACATTCCATGAAGAAATATCCTCGTATCTAAACTAACATTTATATATATATATATATATATATATATATATATATATATATATATATATATATTTAAATCTAGGTCCCATTTTCACGCGAAAAAAATCTAAAGTTTCAACAACGCATCCAGGCATTTTGAAATATAGGATCATTAGGGTAACGAAAGTGAACAATCAGTTTGTGTATGTAGCTTATTTTCTTGCTTCGTTATATGGTAACATCTAATTTATATTTAACCAATGGCAGGCCAGTGTTCTTTGACCAGTCGTGGGAGACAGTTCGCCGTGATGTTCCTGGAAAATGGCGGCGAAAACGACAACGACGGAGAGCTGTACTTATACCTCACAACATCACAAAATGTTGTGTCAGTCACCATTACGTCACCAAAATGGACTTCGCCTTCAGTTAGCCAGTCGGTTACCCTGAGAGCCGGAGAATTCCGTACCGTGACGATCGATAAAGCTCTCCGTGCGAACCCTGAAATTGACTTCAGTCTCGAGGTTGAAAGCGGAGTAGAAAGGTCAAATAAAACTGTATTCATTGAAGCTACCGCTGACATTTCTGTTTATGCCTTCAACAATAACACTGAATCCGCTGAAGGGTTTACTGTGCTTCCAGTGTCGTCACTCGGCACGGACTATTACGCGATCACTGATTGGCCACCAGAGTCACGCTGCCAGGTTGGTATTTTGGCATTGGAGGACAATACTGACGTTGAAATTCAATTTACGGCTGAACGTGGCATCCAGATCAATTTTGAACAAAGATTATATAAGAGTGGGGACACCTTGCGAATAAAAATGAACATATACGAAACCTTTGTGCTGCAGGCAGCAGCTGATCTAACCGGAAGTCGCGTCCTTGCTTCCGGAAAAGTCGCTCTTTTCAGTGGTAACGTATTGGATGGCGTCATCTCACGATCACCGACAAATCATTTAGTAGAACAAATACCTCCAGTGTATTCCTGGGGTTATCATTTCGTCTCCGCCGATATTCCACTTACTTCTGCCGGAAGTCGACTTAAGTTCGTCAGCCGTTTCCCAGATACCACCGTCGTGGTGGACGGACGCAGTATTGTAAACATTGAGACTGCTGGGAGTTTCCAAAGAGTTGACATTCCATCGGGGCGTCCTCTTTTTGTCCAAGCAAACAAACCCGTGCTTTTCACACAGTTCATTGCCAGCGAGGTCACCAATGGAGGTCAAGGTCAGCCCGCCATGCTGCAAATCCCACCGCTGGCACAATGGTCAAACAACTACCGTTTTTCTGTAATCGACGGCGCTGACGTCGCGTATTTAATTCTTGTTGCTCGGTCAGCTGACACCGGCGGGATCCAACTGGACGGCTCTGGTATTACTGGATGGGTTTCCGTAGAGCTGACGTCATACGAAAGTGTGTCGCTCCAGGTGACATCTGGTGTCCACTTCGTTACTCACGGAGAACCATCTGTTACATTCGCTGCCTACACGTATGGTGCCAAGAGAGACACGTTCGGGTACGCAACAGCTCTGGGAATGTGTGTCGGCACTGTTGACCAGGTAATCATTTATTTACAGATTAAATTGATTTTTTGCTAAAAAGTATTTTTGTAGATATTATTTCATCAGCATCAACCAAGTAGCTTATATTAAGCTAGAAATCAGCTTATTAAGTATTGAAAAAGCAAGAAAACAAGTATTCAGTACTTAGATAGTACCGCCGTCTCAGTTACGAACACGACTTAGGCCTGAAGGGATTCTTCGTTCATATGAACATATATTTCTGGGAATGTGTATCGGCACTGTTTACCAGGTAATCATTTATTTACAGATTAAATTGATTTTTTGCTAAAAAGTATTTTTGTAGATATTATTTCATCAGCATCAACCAAGTAGCTTATATTAAGCTAGAAATCAGCTTATTAAGTATTGAAAAAGCAAGAAAACAAGTATTCAGTACTTAGATAGTACCGCCGTCTCAGTTACGAACACGACTTAGGCCTGAAGGGATTCTTCGTTCATATGAACATATATTTCGACATATATTTGCACACACACATACCTATGCATATGTATATTTGTTTATATACACGTATACACACACACACACGTGTGTATGTAAGAAAAAGTCACAGAATGTGCATGATGTAAAATATCGTATTCAGATATAAACGGATTTAGATCTAGATTTATCTATATTCCCATTTGTGTGGCTATTAGTGAGTGTTCGGTTCATTCAAACGAATCTATGCATTTCGGGCTACAATAAGAAAGCATCATTTGGAGAGAGGATAAAATAAATATTATTTTAAAAAGGGGATCTTACATCTATCTGATTAAGTATATCATCGATTTATTGAGCCAGAATATCCGGAACACCTTCAAGTCCATGGTAGCCCCCTGAAGCAGCTCAGCATATTCACTTATTTTTATGACAAACGTAATGAACATACGTCTTTCAAGGTGTGGAGGTTTTGCCCTCATCTCAGAAACATACCTTTATTGTATGGAGCAAAATTTATGTTATCCCCAGGGTGGATGCCTGATTCAATTGGGAATTCTAAATTTTGGTTGGTCCACTTTACGACCCACTTTTTTAACTTGTATCCACCCATGTTTTTCTAAAAGAAGCACATAAAATAGAAGTATCTGGTTTCGAGACTGCTTGGTGCAAATTCGGGACGATTTTAAGTTTATTTAATATAACATAATGTTAAGCTATTGAACATGAAAAAAATAGTAATCCAGAGGTTTTCAGTAATATAATGTTTATCATTCAACATTTTCATCAGGTGGCCACATCGACAGAGCTCATCACCAGATTTATTGCCACGTCAACCACAACACCTGTGGTCACGCCGTCTACCACGTTGCCACCCACTACACTTGGACCACTTCCGTCTGTCACCAGTAAGTGCCACCGCGACACACTAACGAGGAAATACCCTACTAGATGGCATTACTGAAGATCACCCACTGGTGCAGCTTCATACTCTGTTCATTGCTTGGTCTCTATTTAAAAGAGAATGATTAAGATTAAATTAAAATACAGAAGAAATATATAAGAACAAATCATTCCAGGATCAATGACGTAGCCAAGTGGTTGAGACCAAAAGGTAAAACAACGAAATCCCGGTAGAAACATAGAGGTTAGCACTGATTTCTTAACGACTAAACATTGATTGGAAATTATTCCTACCTCCGAACATACATAACATGATTTCCGGAAAGCTTAATCATAACATTTCATTCTTACTATATAATTATGTTCATTCTATTTAATAGCTGGTGTCACCGGCAGGACCTATCCTCAACAAAACCGTTTACAGGGAAAGTGTTTTTCATTCCAACATTTGTCTCTCTTCTTTCAGATGTCTGCAGACTTGACCACCGCGGACGTCGGTTTGTCTTGGCTTTCCTGGAGAACGTAGGATCCGCAGAGGACCTGACGTTGTTCGCCACTGTTCCGGATGTGGTGGGTTCAGGGAGCGTTACCGTCACAGTAACTGTTCCCAAAGCTAACCCTGTCTTCAGTTACGATGTTACGATCCCGCGTGGAGAGACCAGAAATATCACTATCCCAAACATGTACCGGCTGCAGGGGGTGGCGATGGAGAACAAGGGAATAGTAGTTGAATCCACTGATGACATCGTGCTCCTTGGAAGAAGCCAGGAGAGTCAATCCTGTGGAGCTTTCCTCGCCAGTCCCGTCGACGCCTTAGATACCGATTACTACGCGATGACGTGGTGGCCAATCAAATACGCCAGTGTAGTTGGTATCATAGCAACCGCTGATGCGACGGATGTGTTCATAGAGTTCACCCGCCAAAAAGGTGTCAACGTGGATTATGCCGGAAGAAACTTCGGCGATGGGGACGTTTTGCGACTGCGCATGAACCAATACCAAACTTTCCAAGTCCGTACCCGAGCTGACCTGTCTGCAACGCGTGTATTTGCCTCGTCGCCGATTTCCGTGGTCGCTGGAAACATTAAACCCTGGGTTAGCGAGGTCAGTGGCACCCAAGATCACATGATCGAACAGATTCCTCCAGCGACAACCTGGGGAAAGCAATTCATCGGGGCTGCTGTCCCGCGTGTCGTTGGCTTTCACACTTACAAGTTCGTAGCTATGGAAGAAGATACAACAGTCTTTCTGGGCCAAGGTACTAGCAGCTTCAAGGTGCAGGCAAACGATTTCCAACAGCGTGATATCCAAAATCCTTTCACATATATTCGCTCTGACAAGCCTGTGTTATTGAGCCAATTCAAAGTGGAGGAACCCGTGATGTTGGTGCTGCCCCCTATCGAGCAGTACTCTACTTATTATATGTTCACCACGCCTGATATTGGACCAACTACGGCTCATTTTCTTCTGCTGGTGGTGGAAACGAGGTTTAAGGATGACATGGTGCTCAACAATGCGAAGATCAGCGCCACCTGGACGGCAGTTGATGGCATTGATTATTCAGGGACTTTCCTCAACATTGCTGAAGGCACCTACAGGGTGCGCCACATGCGCGGTGACGTTAAGTTCGCAGCCTACGTGTACGGGTATGTGAACACGGAATGTGCTTATGCCTTCACGGCTGGCTCCTGTCTGGACAAGATTGCTACGGTAAGAGGCACTTCCTTTTTGTTAAAATACGCATTTAATAACTGCTTTTCCAGAATGATTGACAAATCTATACATCCTCACTGTTTTAATGTGTTTATGGTGATTTATCATTATCTGTGTTTGATGGGATTTACCTTGAGTAACATTACTATCGCAGTTGAGTCTTGCTTTATCTGAAATGGAAACATATATAACTGACATTTAGCCGGATAATTCTACATAATAATAATAATAATAATTATAATAATAATAATATTAATAAAAATAATATTAATGATCATTATAATAATATAAACTGTACTTTTTTTACAAATTACCTAGTCATATAAAAAATGGCTGTTTTATCGATGATCGAATGCCAGTCATTTATAGGATCATTTCTACAAATAGTGGTCTATTTTAAAAGGACATCCCTTCCTGCTCTAACAGGACAGGAAAGTACACAGTCCTACCCTAACAGTTATGGCATTCCTACCACGCTTCCTGTTCTAACTGTACACATCCTTACCCTGACACACTTCTAGAACTGCAGATGCAGCTTCCTGTCTTTAATGGTACAACGGCACACTTTCAGAATTAATCTTTCCGAATATAAATAACAATTTCAATACTGTTAATATTTTCATGGGGCAAAGGTGCAAGTTCCTTTGTCGGTTTGTGTATATGCTTTATTTTGCTGCATTATTTATTGAAATGAATCAAGCATTTATATTTAACTTTATAACTAAAGCTTAATACAGCTCTGCAATACTCTTTCTTGAGTAACAAAAAAAAATCCATCAGTTCATCTCTTGTAACGTATTCACTTGTAACACACAATTTCATTTTAAAATTGAGGCATTTTGCTCACGACTCTCATTTTTCTAATAGACCAATAGATCATCCTATAAGCAGAGGATTGTGGGAATCTTGTAAAGTATAATAATTGAAACAATAAAATAAATGATAGTTTACAATACTTGACCGCACTAGATTTATCTGGAATCTAGTTGTTTAGTCAATCTCAGCCAGAGGTCTCTCTGCACCACCCTTATGCGTCTCGGACACAGTGGCATCTTTTGTATGAAATTTGATGAAGAAATAAACGCATTTTTCCGGACACACGTGTCATATGCATTTTAAAGCACGTGGAACAAATCCTCAAAATTCAAAACGCCGTAGTTCATCGTCTACATATCTCCATCCCTCTAAAATTGAAAGGTAACATTATTAAAGTTAAAGTTAAACCTACAACCAGCGAGCATGTACAATAATCACGTACAAAAAAAAACAGAAAGTAAATTTTTTTTTTAGGAATGGGGTTGAAGATTGTGGTGGGGTTAATATATAAAATAGAACATCGATTTCATTTTGTTTTGCATTTGTAAGTGCATGAGATATGTTCTTCGTCGGAGACAGGTAGAATCAAATTGACGAGCATACATACATGGACTTCATCGTCTCTTGTGAATACTTCAAAGTTTATAAGTGATTGACTGTTGTATTTAAAATGGTCGGCAAAAATATTCCAAACTTTGAACTCTGTTCTTGTCACCAGGTGCCGCCACGACCAACTGTTCCTCCCGAGCCGGTCACCATACCGACAACCACGGCCGCTCCAACCACTGTAAGTATACATTGAGTTGGAATCAAACATGTCACTTGAAGGTATCAGATCTTATTTGTTACTTCGAAAATATCTACATCATTAATACGGTGAAAATAACTGTTTATTATAAATGTGAAATATATATTAAATCGTTTCACGATTGAGCACTAGATGGCGCTGAGAAGCAGGAGGTGTATCATATCTCAGTGTACGACATAATACAACTGGAGACCAGGGTGGTAGTCTTACCGTTAAAAAAAAAATTTTTTATTTCAGGAAACCCCAAGGTCTTGTTAACTTTTTCTTCTCTCACCTCTTACATTTACCATTATTTTTAACATTTTTGGGTCAAATTTATCAGAATTTACATACTTTTATTGCAAGCTTACCACAACGGTCTTTTATTAAAGAGTCCTTTTTAAGATTTATTGAATATAATGCTAAATCACTATTTAATCCCCGTAAAGCAGCATCATTATACACTCTACATTCATTAAAAGAATACTGAGTTTTAGGTTCACTTTAGTACGACATAATCTAGTTAAAACGCAAATCGTCGACTTTGCCAATTTTCTTTGTGCAAGTGTTCAGCATACATACATTTCAACATATTAAGTGGCCCTACTGCATATAAAAAGACCAGTCTTTTATTCAGTCTGTGTTGCGGAAGAGGAGAGATAAACTTAGACGGGGAGCTTGTTGTTCTTGGTTTTCTTTCAAATTAAGTTAATCTGTTCATCTTAAGACACTCGCTGTTATTTAATCAATTACCTTTGGCAGGCCTTAAATGTGTTATATCTTAAGTCTGGCGACTATTCAGACATAAGCGTGATGTCTGCATTGTATTTTGCGCCGAAAGGTGTCTATTACAGAAACGTTGTTATATATGTATTTTGTCAGGTGCTAAATGCTCTGGGCCCAGCAAATACCATAACCAGACCATGTGTAGAGCTGGAAATGGTTGCACTATAAGTGAATGCCATCTCTGTTCATTAAAATTACGAAGGTTGTCGACATACATATATATGTATACAGATAAGACTCGATGTTTATTACAGACGCTGCCAACCACAACCGTCGCTCCATCCACGACCACAGTCACCACACCCATGACCACAGTCACCACACCGACGTCCACAGTCACCACACCCACGACCACAGTCAGCACAGCGCCACCTGTCGTCACCACCTCGTCATCAGCCACCTCAACCAGACCGTCCACCACCGTCAACGTCCCCACGTCCTCATCAAGTACTTCAACGTTAACATCAGGAAGTGTCTCGACAACACAGGTATTTTTTTTACTTTACTGTCCGTTTCTGTTGTCACTTTTTAAGTGGTAAATTCACAGATGGTGATTAAAATACACTCAACAGAATGCATAGCTTCAACCCGAATATTCCAGTTGGATCCACACTTATTAATAATAATATACCTGGATCTGCACCGTATTTAACAGGGCAATTCTATCAGACAAAATCAGTTCAGTAGCTCATTTGTTATCTTTCCAAAAGACAAACAATCAACAAAAACATTGACACGGGTGAAACGATAGCCTCCTTGTAAATAAGGGTAATTTGGTATTTTCCTGACAAATGATACAGGCTCTGCATACGATTATACACGAGTTTATACGGTCGTCAGAGCCAATACCTAAAATCATTTATATTGTATTAAACCAGATAGAACTATTAATAATTATTTTAGATGTACATTCGCTATCTGTTAAACACCAATAATTATTTTGAGTGTAAACGCGTCAGCCATCTGTTAAACACTAATAATTATTATAAATGTAAACGCGTCCGTTGTTAAACGCCAATACCACAGGAATTGGTCAGGGTGGGTGACGCACGCGGATGACGAAGAGTATCCGTTTGGGAAATGGTTAAACGATTAAAAAACTTCTGATGGACTTTAATGTACCATTGAGCGTGTAATGATACACTGTTGTTATGCGCATGGATGAACGAAGACGTATGCAAACTGAGAAGCACATCAGGTGATAGTGAGAGAGAAGTATGACTTTAACATACCCGGACTATTAAGATTTCTAAATTATTCTCCGATATCAGCCAGCAGACAAATGGCAAACAGACGGGATTACATTTTAAACTGCAGAATGTTATCTGGCTACTTTTATTACAATTATTATTGTATATGCTTGTATAATTTTTTGCGAACAAATGCACATTAGTTTATCTTTCCAAAACGCTTATAACAGGACAAATCAATTTAAAAATGTTGGTCACTTAAGATAAATATTGTAAACAATTAGCGGTGATGAAAATAATCTGTTGCTCTGTTAAAAATGGTTCAAAATTCAGAATTCATCGTTAGTTATGCGACTTTGAGCCAGCAGTTGCTTTTCGTATCACCAGGCTGCGGGAACCACGGCATCTACAGCCTCTACACAGACCCCGCCTACTACAGTCAGCACAACAAGGCCTACCCCTGGTGTATCGGCGAGCAGTACCACCCGAACACCCGATGTTGCCACAACAACAACCCCCGTGGTTACAACAACAGCCACAACAGTAACTACACCAACCACGACAGTCACCACGCCAACCACGACGGTTACCACGCCATCGACAACGGTTACCACGCCAACCACGACAGTCACCACGCCAACCACGACGGTTACCACGCCATCGACAACGGTTACCACACCAACTACCACCGTCACCACACCAACCACAACACCAACAACAACCACACGGGCGCCGACCACGCCGCTAATCCCGCCAAATATCACAAGTAAGTACCCTACCATTTCTAAAGATCAATGAAATTCAAGTTTTAAAAAAGTACGTTTATTCTATGAGTTAACATGAATGTTGGCATATATTTACCAGAGGTATTCTTTCTCCTGCTGCCGACAGGTGAGACAGAAATCAGCCTAGTAAGAACCCAGTGAATAAGTTTGTGATTAATGTTATTTTACATAGTTTGTTAGATTCAGGCACTGAGTGGAGATGAAGTTAGAAACCAGATAAGACACAGCTTGGTGTTAAGTCATTGGGCTTCGGAGATGAGAGTCACCGGATCGGTCTCTGGTAGGGATCTAGATCGTGGACCTGATTTGCTCTTAAATGTTAGGGGAACAATCCACCATCCGCAGCCCTACTTCCAGATTATAAAACACTTTACTCTCACCATATATTGTGGAATATATACATATACTGTCACTGTATATGATAATGACGGTAATTTCTGCTCGGACTTCATCACTAATTGCATTCATACGTGAGCTTTGATTTGACCATCCCAATGCCGTTGAAGCACGGTTATATCCTAAATTGTCTTATTGAATGGATGCATAATTAAAAGATTATTGAGGAAATATGAAGAAACTGTAAAATGTGTGAAAGAATTAGTAACATTATTCAAAATTATGCGTTCTGTTCCTATAAAGAGTGAGTAAATCAAAAGGCACTCCTAAAAAGGTGAGGGGAACATGCCCCCTGCCCCCCCCCCCCCCTAAAAAGAACAAGGGCTATGATCTAGACTAATCTCTGTTGTTGCATAACTATTACATATGGTTCTCCGTATGTCGTCTTCCATAGAAACTTGATACCCATAAGCTTTATTTTAATATATAACACTGATCAGATGTTGTTAACCGTCATCCTCTTTATTACAAAGTACTACCAAATGGCGAAATTCCTATCTTTAATTAAAATATACCTCAGTTTATTTCATTAAAACGATGTGGCTGTTACACAGGTAATCGTTTC
Organism: Sipunculus nudus; assembly: GCA_026874595.1. Taxonomy (NCBI): domain Eukaryota; kingdom Metazoa; phylum Annelida; class Sipuncula; order Golfingiida; family Sipunculidae; genus Sipunculus; species Sipunculus nudus. The sequence goes on from CM049315.1 coordinate 27,366,885, forward strand.
CTTAAACCTAAAGCTGCAGGTTCAACATTTCGATCGAGAATGTTCCTTTGTTAATGGTGTTATTCAAATATATTGGGAGTTATTTATCATAATGCTCTCAGTAACCAAAGCTTGTGTCTCTTTTAAACATTTAAGTGATAAGTCGTTGTGACATAATAGCATCAAAAACCCATGAGCAGCCACACCATGCCAGCCGGTGATCGATGTCCCGTTATTATGAGAAAGAATGAAACTTCCAGATAACCACATATGTTACCAAATTAATATTACCAGATTAAAGGTAAAGAAATTGTTATAGCAAGAAAAATATATGTCGTTAATACACACCTATTACTCCAGTCCCGAATTGGAAATACGTTTCTGTGCAAATTATTGGCAATGAATCACTCTTAATTGTGTGATTTTATTGTGTGCCTGTGAGAACTGGCTGCTTAAACAACTCCCCCTCCCTCAAATCACAATCCCTGCCGGTACCTGAGGACAGCGGGTCACACATGAGTAATTCAAGAATACAGCTCACCACGATCATAGGCCACACCTTGCAAACATTCACTGCGATCGGGCCGTCTCCACTCGAGATGGAGTTAATAACTGTACACGGTTGTACAGGAACTCCCGCGTATTTTAAGTTCAGCGCCGCAATTTCTCGGGCGGGGTCTTCCTTTTATTCTCAATAAAGGCGGCACCCGGCGGATTATACGTGCGACATCAGGTTTCTTTGAACGACTGCTTACTGTTACCCGAGGTCGTCAAAATGCCGGCCATAAGAAGATGGATATTAATGATAGCATCGGTGATCATGGGATGCAGAGGTGAGTTTTATCTTTTATTGATAATCCTGATAGCTCACCAATAATCATTCATTATAACCATTGAGTAAAACAAATTGGTCTTCTATATTTATGTGTGCTGTGTATAAGTACTGTAACTGTATGCCCTTTTACACAGAATGGGCTCAGACCAAAGGTTCATCATATTTAAGGGTTATATATATATATATATATATATATATATATATATATATTATATCAAGAAGGGACATATTTCAGCGGCATGATTTATCAAACAAAAATTTCTCCCTTACTTTTATGCAACATAATTTATATAAAATGAAACATAAATAAAATCTTGATTGGTTTCTGGTGTTAAATACAAAAAAATGTAATTCGATGGCATGTTTATTTTACCATTTAAAAATGATGCGTAATATGAAGAGAATGTGACCGTTGACGGTTTCAGTTTGTACACACGTGACATGGTATTCCTGGTACTGACCAGATTTATGAATATTCAAAGTTTAATAAAAATAAACTTAAAATATTGGTAAGTGTCTGGTGTTAATATTGATACATTTCTTGTGTTAAATACGAAAACATGTAAATCGAGGACATGTAAATTTTAGTGCTGAAAAAATTTGCTTAATAAAAGTAGAATAATATTCCGGTAACATCGCTGGTGTTGGTAGGATTCTGTATTTAAGAAATGTTAGATAACGGTAGTGTTTTCAAACACGTAGTCATGCACAGTTTTTTTTTCTTTATGTTTCTGTGTACAATGATAAAGCTCAGAACTTGACAACATCATTGTTACGGCTTTTCTTGGAATAAGAAACTATAAAATTAAATCATATAGATTTATATTAACTGTGACATGAAGCTTGGGTGGGTGGACCAGTATTCGGTTTAGCGACCATTGTCGATGGGTTTCATATATACAGGGCAACCAATACAGTTTTGAGACGGTATTCACCTGCGTGTCTCAGAATCCAGAATCTCAAAGAAACTCTTTTGCATCTGTATAAGGGCCATGTGTATACATTGTTACTTAGTATTCACACACCCTCGTTGTGGCATTGGGCATTTGATCCGGTTCACCGCCCTCGGCAAACAGATGTTTGTCTTCGCAATGAATATTTATCATAAAATGACAAAGTGGTCACAGAATCGTGACATAAGTGATTAAATGTTTGTGTAGAGTTTGCCGCGAACATACACGGTAAGGTAAATTTCAAGACTGTAAACAAGGATATGTAATTTATTATGGATGTTATGGTGAATTGACCACGAGCGAAATGAGCAAATCAACGACATTCAATATTTGTGTGATTACATAATCTTGGTATGAGAACACCCAATAAAATAGGATAAGAATGATATTTTTTTAATATTTCATGTTTCTTATAATTACCAGCTCTGTAAGCAAGCTCTTACATGCACTAAACCGCAGCAAAACACCAGATAATTCTAAGACATAGAGTAACCAAAATTAAAATTATTCCATGGATAAAAGCACTAAACGAATCAATATTAAACCAAAGGAATAGATCTGTTGGCACATTAAGGATTTAAAATTTGTATTTTAACTTAAAATATGTCACACGTATTTAAGCGGTCGAATCTAAGATAAGTCACAAACAGTAAAACAAAGTTACTTATGCAGTTTGGCGAAAGCAACCCCCCCCCCCCCCCCCCGCGGTGTACACACTATATAAATATGGTTACAAGATTTAAAGTAAATACTTAGTTTTATATATATAAATACATATTTATAAGTCACATATATATATATATATATATATATATATATATATATATATATATATATATATATATATAATGTTTCAACACAAAACTTTGCACGGAAAGCGTATATCTCATCCTTTACTAGCGTTTAAAAACCACTCTTCAAACTATAATTCAAATCAGTTAATTATTATTTTTTAAACTGAAGAGCCTTTGAGCACACATCTAATTAGGGCTAGTATACCAAGAATAGAACCTGACTAGCACGATCAGTGAAACGTGTTACTTAGAATTATAATGTGGAACCTCAAGGCTCAGCACTCACCAGCTGTCACCAATCGGTTTCTGAAAGCAAATACTTTATAAAATGCACAATCAGTTAAGAAAGGACACTACAGACGATAAATGTTCAAAATCAACTACTAGATATGTGGAGAAGCATAATCAACTATTCGGTAAAGAAGAGAGAACATTTGACAGATTATAAAAAAAGCCATATACGATTCGATCATGTAAACGTATTAAAGACAAGCATTTGATAGGATTAAGGTGCTCTAATTGTGCCACTTGTTTTCCTGATTACGACGTAAGTAGAAAATGTTATTCTGTGACAAATCAATAATTTAAAGCCTAATTCGTTTAAAACTACACATGTATTCCAATTCAAAATACTATAAAACGCCGAACTGCCACTCTGGATACATTTATACTGAGAGAAAAATCATTTCAACACGTAAAGGAAGGCAAAATCATTGGGATTCAAGCCAGGACTGTAACAAAACTGATGCGATTGATGACAGAGCTCGAAATATTTTTCCTCGTGACCTTTGAACCCAGTAATTTGATGGTTTGATCTCTCTGGCCCATGAATCTACCTTGTAAAGCTCTCTTCATTCACAAATCCCCGAGGAAACCCGCCTTTGTTATACAGCCCAGGAGCTAAAGCCGAGCTAGGCTCAGGAATGTTGTCCATAAATACCACGCCGGGATCCTCGTTATGGCTTCCAACGGCACGGGCCTCATTTTTGCACAGAAACGAAGTTCGGTCGAACGCCACTCTGCTATGTCACAGATTTTTTTTCTATATGAAATGAGACATGTTCGACTTTTAACAGACTGTAACTTATATAAAATCAAACCCTAATTGAAGATCCACCCAGATACTGTGACTTTGTTCCTGTCTTCTGTTCGCATGTTTGCATGTGGAGTTGTTATTTTTTATGAAAGTTTTTTTTTCTGTAAATGTACAAGATTATATGCTCTCAACCAGAAAACTTATATACTGTTCCCGTTTGAAGCAAAGCCAGAAAAAGAGCACTCAGGGACCGCACATCTCCACCATAGACTGGATATGTATCCAGAACAACTTTCAAAATTTATCAAATATCTTGGCTTGCGAGGGTCGTCTGCATAATCAACAAAACCTTCCACAAATAACTTGTACATAATAAATATACAAACATAAAAAGAACAGATGACATACATTTTTACAAAATTTGGAGAGAGCTGTGATTGGAAGATCCAATCTTGCGTAGGAATCCATGCATCTGTAACCTTATGTAGTTATCGTGCATATTGACAAACTGACACTCGCATGCAAAGTGAAACGGTGTCAATATCCAACTTCGTTGAGATCCATGTCTAAAGGAAGTATTCCAGAACATCAATACAATCTGTATTATTTTAGACTTTTTATTAATGAATTAATTCATTTGTCCTAGTCTATTTGTTTGATTATTATTAAGAAAACTGTTGATGAAATTCTCATCAATGTTGTCATTAATATTATTATAAATTCATTATCATATAATATTATTAAATTATTTCAAATTATGATGATGATGATTATTATTATTATTATTATTATTATTATGTTGTCATTAATATTATTATAAATTCATTATCATATAATATTATTAAATCATTTCAAATTATGATGATGATGATGATGATTATTATTATTATTATTATTTCGCAGGAGCCACACACGATTTGGACATGACGATTAGTGCACAGCGGCTGCCGGTAGGGGGCACTTTGAGGGTGGCTTGTGTGGTGCGCCGGGACCCAGGGTCTGGCATGCAGGTGGAGTTCGGGCACACGCGCGTTGGTTCACGTGAACATCACGTGATCGCAGTGAATGATCGTTACGTTATCCCACATGCATATTACAGCAGATTTAAAGTGCATGTGGTTTACGACAGAACAGGACCACTTCTCAGATACGACTATACTATCAATGGTAAACAAGAGAAAAGTAAACTTCATTGAAACTTTGCATGTGATAGTGTTTAAAGACTCATGGTTAAATTTAAAGTTAGAATTCAAGTATGAATTAACAGAATCCCGTGGAACGTCACACTGCAGGGCTAACCGGTTCTGTACAAGCATGTTATAATTAGATGTTTCTGTACAGCATTTGACACGTCAGTATTAATCAGCTTCTGTCAAATTTGAACAGTATCCGTTACCAAGGTGAACGTGTCGTAAAATAGATTTCATAAAAACATGTTTTATTAATTAAACCAAATTAGTTATAAAAAGTACTTCATTCCATATTCAATAATAGGAAAAAAGTTGACGGTAAAGTAGCATGTATAAGGCCAAAATAAAAAAGGGTATGGTTCTCAGGCATTTTTTATTAGAAATCAGTGCGGTCGGGCGGTACTTTATTTTTTATTTTTTTGTATGTTTCCATTTAAATGATCAAGGAAATGCATGAAAATGACAGATTTTTCTGCCAAACAGGTAAAAGTACTACATAAATCGTACTATTTTTATCTTCTTGAAGAATAATATCAAAATAAAAAAAAATTGATTCGGGTGGTTAAAATTGATGCGGGCGGTGCCTGAGAACCATACCTTTTATTTTTTGGGCCTAAATAGAATGGTATTTAAGATATTTGAATACTTTACCGCTATTTTCTTAAATATGATGTCGTTTTGATATATTAATTGCACTAGCCTGTTTTGAGTTGACTGTGACAAAATTCATTCTAAACGAATGGGCACTTACTGATGCCACTTTCTATGGAATGATTATTCATAAATCTTATTTTTTGTTGCAGACGTTCGGGAGTTTGACAGTGGTGTTTACGGGTGTACCCTGCAGCCGGACAATCGGACTGAGCTCCTCTCTTTCACAGCAGAACCTGAGTACCGTAAGTTAATTAAAAAATCGACCTTGACCTCTGAAGGAGTGTCGTTTTTAAGGAGATAACAAGTCACTTCCGCGTTGACCTTATCTGCCAGACGAAAGCGCGTCGGAGGTTTCTTATTATTTGATGTCTAAAGCAGCAGCCAATCATATCCCAGGCAGCAAGCAATAAGATGCAGGAAACTTGTGAATTACCTGGTCAATATGTAATGTTGCTTATGATGTCATTTTTTATATGTCTGACTATTGCCATTAATAGAAGTTTTATAGAAGCCTTTAAATAGGTTATATAACTACATCAGATGTAGTTGTTTTCAGTTATTTATATATATATTTATACGTTTATATAACTATATATAAACACTCTTACATGTATATATATATATATGTGTGTGTGTGATTGTATGTGTGTGGATTTGAATAAACTGTTTCAAACAAATATATTTGAGTTATGTTTTATGTGTTCATTTGATTATTCGATCGTTAATTCTTTTCTTTCAGCATTTTTGTCCGTTAGAATTACATGTGAAGACCATATAAACATGTTGTTAGGTCTCCGTTTCACTACTGAAATTACATTCCTATCCTGCCATGTCTTGGTTTGATACCACCTCGTGTCACAGAGTGCATAATGTTATTGCAAATGGGCATTTGGTATTGCGAGCACAAATTAGATTATATGCATTATGTATTTTTTAGGCAAAAAAATTTGTTTTTAATTTTTTAGATTGTTATAGATCTCATGCTAGTACTGAACAATTCAAAAAGTATAGAAAAATTTGAAGTAACCACTGATCTAGCGCTCCGTTTAAGTGGTGGTATTCTCGAATATACAGCATTTTTAAAGGACAGACCCGTACACTGTATCGGTGGCACATTTTCAAAGGAAGAGGGAAACCAGATATTCAAAGAAGTAAGAAAGCTTCAGTAGTAGTAAGAAAACCTCCACCGGGAGGCGGATGAAACTTCGTTTGCTACACAGAAACGTGTGTCACCGTTTTCCAACTTTGGTCACTGGTGAGCTCTGTTAGCCAGAACAAAGGCGTCCCCTAATACCAGTGAATGGGTCTGGCCCTCTGTGGACAAAGAACTTGCCTTTTCACATAAAGTAAAAATTTATTTATATCTAGATTATCACCATAATTTCAAGGCTGTTCAGTGGGATTTAGCAACTGTGGGAAGCCCATGTGTTTGCCAGCGTATATGGATATGTATAGGCGTATATGAATATGTATAGGCGTATATGCGTTGAAATCACATCTATGCACACATGAGTTGTTAAGCAAAAAGCGCGATATTCCACCTGAATGTTTTATTTTAATGATATGCCTTATGTTTGTAGCATCCTGCGACAAGACGAACATCGGCCGGGAGTTCCTTCTCGTTTTCCAGGAAGGGTCACGTAGCCGGGAAGTAGGACTGAATATTATTTCCGCTTCCGCTGGCGCTTCAACGTTTAACGTTCGTGTCTACTCACCGCTTATAGCCACCGCCGATGGCGGAATAGACAACACGTACTCAGTAACCGGGGCCGGGACTCTGAGAGTGAGCATACCAGAACGCCTCAGGCTGCCGCAAGCTGTCATCTCAGATAACTCTGTTTTAATAGAATCCCAGGCTGACGTCATCGCTTACAGTCTAGCAGAAGAACGTTCTTCCTGCGGAGGGTTTCTTCTACTTCCGGTGTCGTCATTAGGCACAGACTATTTTGCTGCAACCTACTGGCCACCGCTGTATTTCGCAAGGATGGCAGTGGTTGCTACTGAAGATGATACTAGAGTCACAGTATCTTTCCAAAAAGAACGCGGAGTGAGCGTCAGATTTGGTGGCCTCGTATATACAAGTGCAATCCCTTTAACGGTAACACTCAATAAGTACCAGGCAATGCAGCTCCAGGATTTAAATGATCTCTCAGGATCACACATATCAGCAGATAAACCAGTAGCCGTATTCACCGGAAATCAACAACCACGTGTTGATGACATCACCCAGACCATCGACATGCTTGTAGAGCAGATCCCGCCGGCTGATACCTGGGGTTACTCGTTCGCTGTGGTACCAATCCCCGCCCGCCAGGTGGGGGATATTATCAAGATCGTCTCTAAGGAGCCGGACACTTTAGTGCAGGTTTCTGGTGTCTACGACCTGTACGAGTTCTCCACAGCCGGGTACTTCCATGAGATCAATATCCCATCCGGCGAGAACACGAGAATCACGGCAACAAAACCAATCATGGTGGTCCAGTTTTCCAAAGGTCGATTTGGCACGGACGACGGTGAGCCCTCCATGTTTGTGGTGCCCCCTATCGAGCAGTATCGCACCGAGTACACGTTCATGGTTCAGCGTGAAAGCCAAGGACGTGTCTTTAGAAACTATGCCTTGCTTACGGTTGAAAATAGCCAGGTATCGGGGATGACCCTGGATGGACAGCCTGTGCCCACCTCAGACTGGCGTGAAGTGCCTGGCACCAACTTGGTTGGAAAAGCCATATCGGTCGCCGACGGACGTCACGTGATCAGCTGTTTCGGTGGTACGGTGCGTTTCGGGGCCACCATCTACGGATTGGCTGAAGGGTCTTGTGGGTACGCCTATCCAGCAGGCACGTGCTTGGGTAGTCTCTCAATGGTAAGTTCGATTTTGCTTAATTTCTTTAAGTGGCTCCCTAGGTTTCCTCAGCAAATGTTTGTTAAATTGCATTTACCATTGTTCACCCAGCGCAAAGCGAGGGTGATTGTTTTCAGTCGATTATGTGTGTGTGTGTGTGTTTGTGTGTCCGCAAGAGATCTGAAGAACGATTTCGTGGAGTTTATTTTAAATTTGACATGTGGGTCAGTATATGTGAAAATCTCCAAGTGGTTAATTTTTTTTTGGAAATCCATGCTAAATATTCCCAGGATGAGCGATTTATGGGTATTTACGGCATATCTTTTACCATTCGGTGTCGTATCATGTAAACATACGCCCATCTGTGACGTAACAGAGAACAATGACGTTTGAGGCATGTGAGGTGACGTGAAAGGTGTCGGTAATTCGATTTACATACAGCTCTGTTTCAAGACACGTTTTCATTTAAAATAGTTGGCAAGAGCAATATATTTGTTTACATTCTCTCGTACCATCTATACAGCGTTTATTTTTGCGTCCTAACATGGGCCACATTTTTCATTCGTTAGTATGTCCACTCAAGTTATAACTTATTTAATTTACATAAAGCTTACAATGACAGGAACATGTGCAGGTGTGTATCCCTTGTATCAAGTAGCGTATTATATTAAACAACATCATATTTTGATCACTCATTAAATAACACACGCTTACGTACTGTTTTATAAACTATACAGTTACTAATGGTATGTGATTATTTTTCATGCCTCCAAGTTTACTAAACATCTAATAATATTTTCAAAAATCAAAATATACGCTTTTAAAAATGATTAACTTGATTTCAGGTCAGTACTAACACTAGAGTGTGAATGTTGTGCATTTTTTTTCCTCACAATCGGCGGCAAAAGTCCCTGTAAAGCACCACAAATGTTGGCGCCACTTGTGTCAGAATAAAAAGCGTCACCTAGCGTCCGTAGAAAGAACTAAGACTCTGATAGAAAATTCCTTCATAAACATATGCATGTTTGTATGTTTAATTCTTAAAGGACAATATTAGGTAATTGAAATATGAGGTAAATAAACTTAAATAGAAGGACAAATAAGAGCAATTCAAGGGAGTTTATCCTTTTCGTCCCAGTTATGCCCCGGATTTCACCAAGTGTAAATTAATATCAGATCTGTTTTTACACAATTTATTAACCACAGTTTAAAATGACTTAAAATCTCAATTTATATTTGGTAAGTTTAGTTACATTTGGTAAGTGTATTTTTTTTAGTTTGTGATTTAATCTTGTCCATTAAACAACCAAGTATGATTTTCTCTTATAAACTATATGTTAATCGAATTATTCGCATGTGCACGTGTATAAATTATTTATGTTATATTATATATTTTTCATCAACAGCCCACGACTCCCGGTCCCAGCACTAGCGAGAGGACATCGCCCAGCATTACTCCGTCAACTCCGATCCCGACTCTACCACCAATAAACACTGGTGAGTACAGCCAATCACACTGTGTCAGACGATCTTGTGCGCCAATCAGATAACGCCAAAGTTAGTCTGCGCCTGTAATATAAGTCAGCGATTTTGTGGATCCATCAAATTATTATAGTTTATTATAATTATCTTTACGCCATATTTTTGTACCTCCACAAGGTGGCGCGTCCAGCGGGAGTTTTACTATAACATGTTTGCGCTCTACGTAGTGTTTTCTGTTTAGAATAAAGGAACTGTAAGCATCTGAGCAGTGTTCAAGAGGGCTGTGTATAATTAAAAGAAAAACATCACAATGAACATATTAACCTCAGTTTTAATAGGTATTAAAGTCCAATATTTTTCATTTGTTTTAGGAGGAGATTGTCTGGCTGACTACTTTGGTGGTGAATTTGTGGTATCATTTCTCGATAACAAACAAAAGGATCCTGGCCAGCTTCCTCCTGAGCTGTTGTTCACGGCGGTGTCCCAGACGGCCGTGGTACAGGTAGACGCGCCCAGATATTCTCCACAGTTCGGGCGCAGTTTCCAAGTAAACGTAGGCCAAACTTACAGACTAGAGATTCCGGCAGAGCTCCGAGCTGTAGGGACGGGAAGGAGCGAGACTGCATTGCGCGTGAGGGCCACGTCTAATATAGCTTTGTATGGTATGGATATGGATGCGATTTCTTGCGATGGTTTCGTAGCTTTCCCAACTTACACGCTTGGTAAGACTTACTATGCTGCCACTTGGTGGCCTCCAGCAGGGGGCGCTCAAATCTCCGTCGTAGCCGTTGAACCCTCCACCAAAGTTAATTTTAGATTCAGGCAGTTCCGTGGCATCGTTATCACATACAACGGAGAGCAATATGACTACAGGAAGGAATTACAAGTGGTTCTATCCCAGTATGAGGTTTTCCATATCGAGGCTACCGACGACTTATCCGGCACCTATGTTTACGGCGATAAACCCTTCGCATTATACAGCGGGAACAAGGAGACCGAGGTGAGACGTACGGACGAAGTTCAAAATTTTGGCAAAGATTTCCTTGTAGAGGCCATCCCACCGCTGTCGACATTGGGATATTCTTTTGTTTCTGTTCCTACGCCCGGAAGCACTCTGGGGGAGCTTTTCAAACTCGTCGCAACGGAGCCGAACACGAGAGTACAGATCACGGGTCAGGCTGGTTTGGTCATGCAAGAAGCAGGAAGCTTTGAACAGATTGATCTCCCGAGACAGTATACTTTAATCCGAGCGGACAAACCTATTCTGGTGGCTCAGTTTGCCAAGAGCCCTTTCATCAACACTGATACATTGGAACCAACGATGCATGTGCTGCCGCCTACCGAGCAGTTTCGTAACACGTACACGTTTACGACAGCCCTCAGTAATAATTACACTTACGTCCACAGCGTTGTGTTTGTTGTTGAGGACTCTCAACGCGCGGGAATCCGTCTTGATGGCTCTTTCTTGCGCAATCCAGAATGGGTCCAGATCCCGGATGCCCGACCACCAATGGTTGCAGCCACCCTGAGGGTCAGCGAAGGTGCTCACAGCGCGGACCACGATGATCCGAATGTTAACTTTGGCTTGTACGTACATGGTCTGGCCCGGGGAATCTGCGGCTACTCATACCCTGCCGGCTTGTGTCTCAGGAATGAAACACAGGTAATTCTTCCTTCTTCATTCAGCATCTTTATGATAACCCAGTTTTATCTGAATGAATATTAAGATACTAAGTATTGTCATCCAGCGTTTCTGTAATTACTGTTCGTTAAATATTTATTTCGCAAATTTATGCTATTGAGTGCCAGCCTTTATCTGTTTGATAAATATCACCATAGGTTAGGAAAACGTAAATTGAAATTTGTCTATGCGTTCAACATTCTTAAAGATGGAGATTTGAACGATACAGCAATTAGGAAACTAGACGACCATAGGTCGAACGCTTGCCGGAAATCGGAAGTGAAACACAGACGGACAGACAGAACATTTTGTCGGTTTTCTATCAATGGAATGACTCTCAGGGCCATTGCTGAGAATATGTGGCCAGTAGAATGACATATGAGACAAAAGAACAGGCAAGCAGACAAAGCCGACAACAAAAGACGAACAGACAGACATACTGACTTTGTGAGACAAGATTGACACCAGATGACTTAACCTAGTTATGGAGAAGATTCAAAGGAAGAAAATGAGTTATAATTTATGTAATTTAGATTAATAGTTTTGGAGGTATGGCGAATTAATGATATACTTGGGAGGTTCGACTGTAGCGCCCTCTAGCGGACATATTCCAAAATCGACAAACGCGTTTCGTATTATTAGAGTATGACATGAGATGTCCCAGTTTCAAAAGGATTCCGTCAAAGCTGTGGCCTGTAGAATGCTATATGTAAGGCGTAAGAACCAGCAAGCAGGCGACTTTGAGGATAACGGACAAACAGATGGACACACTGAGAAAGTGACAGAAGATTGAAACCACATGCCTTAATCAGGTTATGGAGAAGACTCAAAGGAAGAAAATAAGCTATAGTTTGTGTAACTGAGGCTTTGGGTGTAGAGATATGGCCAATACAATGGCATGTGTGTTAGGGTTGTGTGCAGCGCCCACTAGTGGCCATATCCGGAAAATGAAAAATTTATTTCGAGATATAAGTGTAAGACATAAGGTGTAATAGTTTCAAAAGGATTCCATCAAAACTGTGGCCTATAGAATGCTATATGTGAGACGCAAGAACCAGCAAGCAGGCGAATTTGAGAACAACTGACAAACAGACAGACACACTGACAAAGTGACTCGAGATTGAGTCCAGATGGCTACTCCAAGGTATGCAGAAGACTCAAAGGAAGAAAAAAGCTACAGTTTATATAACTGAGGTTTATAGTTTTGGAGATATTGCCAAAGCATGATATGTTGGGAGAGGTTCGAGTTCAGCGCCCCCTAGCGGCCATATCCAGAAAATGAAAAATTGGTTTCGAGATATTAGTGTAAGACTTAAGATGTAATAGTTTCAAAAGGATTCTTTCAAAACTGTGGGCTGTAGAATGCTATATGTGAGACGCAAGAGCAAGCAGGCGAATTTGAGGACAACGATCAAACAGACAGACACACTGACAAAGTGACACAAAATTGTGACCAGATGACTACACCAGGTTATGGAGAAGACTCAGAGGAAGAAAATAAGCTATAGTTTATGTAATTGAGGCTTATAATTTTGGAGATATGGCCAAAATATATGATGTTGGGGAGGTTCGCATCCAGCGCCCCCTAGCGGCCCTATCCAAAAAAATGAAAAAAACAAATTTGAAATACGAGGGTAAGACTTGAAATATATCAGTTTTAAAAAAATTCCTGCAAAACTGTGGCCTCCAGGGCAAGATTAATGAAATCTCGAAATATCTCGTTTGATGAGCTATCTTACGAGATATTGCCAGACTTTTAATAAAATCATGTAGTATTAAACGAATGCAACCTAATGGAAAAAAACTAGACCTCCCTAGCATTAAAACTGACAAATTAGTCCATTGATTTTCAAATATGATAATTTTCCCCCGAAAATGTGTTACCATGGAAACGGCAAATTTGAGTCAAGTACCCACCAGAAGAAAGGCCATTGGATGACGATTAAAATGAGCTATAGTTCAAGTAGATACGACTAACAGTTACAAAGATATGAAGAAAAACCTGTTTTGTATACTTTTGATGACCTCGACCTTGACCTTTGACCTATTTGGGCCAAAAACGAAAGGGCACCTAGAATTTTGGTTGCCCATCATATCTGAAAGTTTCAAGGTGATTGTGGCAAAATTGTGGGCAGGAGAGTGCTAAATGCCAGAAAGAACAACAAGGCCGTTGACAAAATTGACAACAACCCTGAAACAGACAGACATACTGACAAGGTGACACAAGGCCAACAAAGGTTGATCATACCAGGATATGGGCAATGGAAAGACGAACAAAATGGGGTAAGAATGAGGTTGATACGACAATTTTTGACCAAGTTATGAGGAAAATAAGGTTTCGAGGATTTTCGATGGCCTTGACCTTGACCTTTAACCTATTTTAACCAAAAACAATAGGGCACCTAGAAATTCTCCATCATCTCTGAAAGTTTCAAGGTGATTGTGGCAAAATTGTGGCCAGGACAGTGCAGACAAACAAACCAACAAACAGACAGACAGACAGACAGACAAACAGACATACGCAACTGACCAACATGCTTGCCGAAATCTTTGAATTCGGCAAGCAACAAACTAGCTGCAAAAGTCGCCGTGTTATCAGCATTTACGTGAAATCATGTTTTTTTCTCGCTTGACGAGATATAGTACGAGATTTGGCAAGACGAGCAGTTTTATTATGTCAAGACGGCCAAACGTTACGAAATGGCGAAAACTAGATCCGTCTAGCTGTAAAAGTCGCCGAGTTATAAGCATTTCCGTGTACTCTCGTGTTTTCTCGTTTGACGAGATATGGTGCAGGATTTGGCCAGTCTTGTAGATTTGTCATATCAAACTCTCTAAATGTTATGAAATGGCGAAAACTACATCTGTCTAGCTGTAAAAGTTGCCGAGTTATTAGCATTTCTGTGAAATCTCCTTTTTTATCGTTTGACGAGATATGGTACGAGATTTGGCCAGTCTTGCAGGTTTGTCATGTCAAGCCGTCCAAATGTTAATGAATGCCAAAAACTAGACCTGTCTAGCCGTGAAAGTCGCCGACTTATATGCATTTCTGTGAAATCTCGTTTTTTCACATTTGACCAGATGTAGTGCGAGATTTCGCCAAGTATCGCAGTTTTACTATGTCAAGTTGGCCAAATGTTACCAAATGCCAAAAACTAGACCTGAGTAGCTGTAAAAGTCGCCTAGTTATAAACATTTCCATGATATCTCGTTTTTTTCTCGCTTGACGAGATATGGTGCGAGATTTGGCCTGATTTCTTTTCTGGCGTGTCAAGCTGGTCATATGTTATGAAATGCCGAAAACTAGACCTGTGTAGCTGTAAAAGTCGCCGAGTTATAAGCATTTCCGTGAAATCTCGTTTTTTCTCGTTTGACGATAAACCGAGCGCAATTTGACGAGACTTGCAATTGAATGACTTAGAACCAAGGGGAAGCAGCCTTATGCAAAAAACTAGACCCTTGAAACATAAATATTAACCGAGATAGAAGCCAAAAACTGCATATTTTCAGATCGTCAAGTTTAACCCACAAATTTGGTAACCATGGTAACGGCAGCACAAAGCTACATGTGCGGAGGAATAAGCCAATGTTCCTAGTTTAAGATACAACGATAAAAATTGTGCCATGTTTAAAATTATTTTAGATATTGCAGAAAAATGATATGTTACAGTGTTTCAGGTACCACGCCCCCTGGTGGCTATTTCCAAAAAATGAAAATCTGATTTCGAGATATTTATAAATAACACAAAATATATCAATTTCAAAGCCATTGTTAAAAAAATGCAACCTGTAGGTCATATTTAATGAAATCTCGAAGACTCTCGTTTGACGAGAAACGGTGCGAGATTTTGCAAGATTTTTGATTGGATCACCGAGAGCTCACCAAGGGCTACAAGATGCAAAAAAATTGAACTCTCCAGCATAAAAACTGACAGAGTTAGAAGCTGAAAACTGCATATTTTCAAAATTCAAAAGTTTTACCCCAAAAATAGAGAAATCTGGCAATAGCGCACTTTGGCACCTATGCGCAAAAATAAGCCCATGGACCCCAGTTGAAGGTGCTGTGATGGAAATGGCCCAATGTTTAATAGTTCTGGAGGTATAGCACCAAAACAAATTTTCATGTTTTTTCATCTGCAACGCCCCCTGGCGGCCATTTCCAAAATCTGAAAAAACCATTTCGAGATATTCTTGTGTTACATAAAATATCTCAGAATCAGTACGATTGCTGCAAATTTGAAAAATATCAGGAAATTCCATGATTTCTCCCCAAAATTGCGTAACCATGGTAACAGCAAATTTAAGTAAGCTACATGTCAAAAGAAAGGCCAGGTGATGACGAAAAAAATGAGCTATTGCAGAAGTGGATAAAACTATTTATGGCGAAGTTATAGTGCAAAAACCGTTAACCATACCTGTCGTGACCTTGACCTTGACCTTTGACCTATTTTAACCAAAAACAATAGGGCACCTAGAAATTATGTTTTTCATCATCGCTGTAAGTTTCAAGGTGATTGTGGCAAAATTGTGGCCAGGAGAGTGCAGACAAATAAACAGACAAACAGACAAACAGACATACGCAACTGAGCAATATGCTTGCCGAAATCTTTGATTCCGGCAAGCAATAAATGTGTCATGTATTTTTATTCCAGCGACCGACGTTCAATCCACCAACGCTGCCATCAACGACTCCGGCTACCACAACGACAGTGGTCACAACGCCGGCTCCAACAGCATTAACACCTACTGTTACCACACGGGTCACACAACCTTCAACAACCGTCACCACACCGGCTCCACAAACACAAACAACTGTCACCTCTCCGACTCCAACACTCTCAACAACCGTCGCCACTCCGTCTCCACAAACGTCAACGACCCCGACACCTCCTTCAACTACGGGCACAAACCCGACTCCACAACCGACAACTACCGTCACCACGCCGACAACTACCGTCACAACACCAACTACACCGGCCAGCACCACGCCTTCGACCACAGTCACCACCACCATGGCAACAACCACACCATGTAAGTGACTCTGGTACTTAATGTGAAACCTGTTCATCATAGATCAATAACTTTTTTAAAGAATAATTTTTTCTCTTTTTTGACATTGATCAACCGTAAAGATTTTCATTCGTTCAGAATAAACAACAAACCACCATTCGGTGAGGCCATCTAAACGGCATGACAATAGACCTGTCCATGGAACTCTATGTGACCTTAATTCATATTCATTTATTTAATAATCATAAGCATTGTACTAACGAGCAACCAATCAGGTGACCTTAAACATTGTAAAGCGTCATTCATCCGAAAAAAAAAGCAAAATTTGCATTATTCGACAGAGCTCTGTCAAACAGAACAGTAGTCTCTACCAGTTCCCATGTCAACTGTTTTCCGGGATATTTATTTTTACAAAGGAGACAGTATAAAAAGTTCTAGGCTATAGGCTGCAGGACCTA
Source organism: Sipunculus nudus (assembly GCA_026874595.1). Lineage (NCBI taxonomy): Eukaryota > Metazoa > Annelida > Sipuncula > Golfingiida > Sipunculidae > Sipunculus > Sipunculus nudus. Next base: position 27,383,799 of record CM049315.1, read on the forward strand.
TTCCTCCGACTACAAAGTAAGTAATAATGTCTTACCTGGCGCGTAATTCGTATGAGACAAATAATCAAAAATATTCCAACACAGTTCACAATGACTGCGATATATTCATCAATGCAGGACAGCGATACTAGTTGATGACGTCAGTCAACCCGACGTCATACGTCATTGACCTTTGCGACGTTATTATTATGTTGTAAGCAGCTCTCGCTACCATGTGCATGGAAGACCTCCTGTGTAGAAGCGTTTTGGAGGCTCATTATAAAAATAAGTTAAAAGGGCGGAGCATTTGGGCTGTGGTAGATAGGTCAATTCAATAATAATATTCTATTAATATTTTATATCCAAGTTGATTCTTTCCTATCAGTTAACAGATCGAATATCCCATATGACTAGCCCCCTCTTTTGGCTTGTTACCGTTTCTCAGAGAATTAACTTAAAGACACCTAGGTTATGCATATCGTATATTGAAATAAATGTGTAGTAAGATGTATACAGGGTGTAGGACACTGGTAATGCTCATTTAGGGCGGGGTATGGTAGATACAGTTCAGAGAAGGATACTAATATTGCAATATTCAATACATTTTTCAGCTTTCTCATGTCTAACGGATGGTTCATTTGAGGATCCTGCTGACTGCGCCGGCTTCTATCTGTGTCAGAACGGTGTTCCCATTAGACACCGGTGTAACACTGGCCTGCATTACAGTGTAGCCAACAAAACCTGCCTACCCGAAAACATAGCCGGCTGTGCCGCCGCAGGTAAGAAATTGATAAAAATACCTGAAAATTTGTAATTCTGAAAAAGAAAACTCCCTCTATTTTGGATGTCCTTTTTAGCTCAGGTGACTGAAAGTCATCTGGGTTATGATCATGGGGGAATGTATGTCTGCTGTGATCAGGGCACAGATTGTTACCGTTCGACCTTAAGATCATGGAAGGTCCTAGGGAAATCCCCTTGAAAACCAAAAATTTGGTCACTGTATTCTGGGAATATTGGACTTAAACAAAATGTTAGTTCAGCAACCTTAAACTTCCGGACACGCCAGAGTGCCCAAAATAAAGGTTGCTGAAGTACCATTTTGCATTTAATAATAAATTGAAAGAATGCGCCCCATAAAAATATACTATCAGCATGCAAAGTTTTGTCAGAATCAATCCAATGCTATAAAATAATATATTCTTTAGCATCTGATTGTAATATTTGACAACATTTGTGTCCATTCAAACAGGATGTGTTTGAAAAACGGCTACAGCTATGAGATCCAAATTTTGCATTGATATTGACCATGTGTCTGATAAAAACATACTTATATATATGTTACCTAAAGTGATGAAACTTGTGACATTCTGTTTTCTGCAATCCAAACCTGTGAATTCCACTTTCCCTGGGTAAAACAGAAAATATTACACTTCAGCTTTCATATAATGATGAACTGTACCTAAATGAGTGTTTCCATATATAATGATAAATCTGTTAACCCATGTTTCAGAAACTTTTGGAGCTGTGAGCTCCAGATTTTATGGGCATATTGATCCTGTAACTGGTATGCCAGTGTAAGATGCAGTTGTAAGATGTGGCGCCACCTATATTTACTTATTTCCTGTGAATCAAAATGATTTATTCCACTTATTCCCTTTCACGCCAGAAAATATGAATACTTTGGTTTTTATGCAGGAGTAGAGTGTTCTTCAGAGTACCAACTGAACTGAATTTTCTTCAAAATCCCAGTAAGGTTTCGGTTATTGGAGTATTTGATTTTTTTGTTTGCTTATGATATGTGAACCAGTAGTCCTTTATCATGTACTGATTATGGGACTCGTAATGAGTATGCAAACAACACACTGAGCCTGCTTCATTCCACTTTTAAATGGTATGCATATTTGATCTATAGGTGGCACTACTTACGCTAGACTTCAGCGGGATTGGTATTTTCAGTTTCACTTTATTATTTCATGGTTACCCACTATCATGCATGATTTTTAACACAGAGAATGTAAGAAGCTTGGGCCTATTGTTAAGAATGACAGACTACAGCTATCAGTGTCATACTTTGCAGGGCACAAATCGTTACCATTAAACTAGACCTGCCAGGCAAATGTTTTCCACAACAATATGTTGTATAAAACGTTATTAGACTCTTGCTGAAATAAGCGGGTGCCCTATAGTAATCACCCTGTCTGTCCGTCCGTCCCTCCACAAATTTCATCAAAATTACATCTGGATGATAACTCTAGTTAGGTTGGACATATGGATTTCAAAATTATTTATTATTGGCCCACCACTGAACAAGAACCCTATTGATTTTGGGGTCAAGAGCTCAAGTCTTCCATGTATCGAGAGTCCTATAGTCCTGTCTGCGGAACTACTCTGCTGACTCCTAAAGTCTATCGGTCAAAGAACCATACATTAGTTATATAATTTACCGGTAGGTGGCAGTACCTGTTCTATGTGAGCCATGTAAACACAGTGGGCCCACCGACGACTCCTATACGCATTACCGGCTGCCGTTTCTTTTCCAAATTTAATATACAGAGAGTTTCATGTGAACTCTTCTGGTAATATTTATCTGTCATGACTTAATATAGTGTTTCAGATTGTGCTGATTAAGTGTGTCGAGGTAAAGAGGAAGCACAATTAATTAACACGCTATTTATTGTCGATGTTTGATAATAATTGTGCTTTGTATTTTATTTTAACAATGTTTTCCCTAATGTTGATGTCCATGGCTATATAATTCAAATGATATTAAATATTTTCCTCTTCTCTTTATTATCACTTTATGAATAAGGAAGTAAGTTTTAAATATATTTATAAGCCTCTTAGCTAATGTGATTTTTGCCGAGTGTAGTTATTCGCGGCTCATAATACCTTTGGCATAAAACAAAAAACTGCACTCCCATCTGTCTTCAGCTTTGTAAAATATATATCTGTTCTAGCAGAAGAATAAACAAAATTCGATTGCTCCATGGGGTCATTAGTGGTATAACTTCTATAAAAACGTGCAAAGGTTAAATTGTATATGTCTGTCTGAATATCGTCTTCCTGCCTACGTTTTGGTAAGACTCGGGATCGAAATTTTCATAAATGTGCACCTGCATTATCAAACACTTTTCATTCATTACAATACGCATTGCAGATTATATAGGCCTAGAATACTTGTTACAACAGTGACCGTTCTTACAACAGTGTTTGGCAAAATCAGGTCTTCTCAACCTTTCGTAATAATAATAGCAACATACAGCGACCATCATTATAATACTGTTGCCCTTCACGTCTGTGTAAAAGCTTCCAGATGAAATGTTTTTTTTTAAACTGAGGTCAACATCGCACATTTTATACATATATATATATATATATATATATATATATATATATATATATATATATATATATATATATATATATTTAACTAAAACCATCAGTACACGTTGTCTTAGATGTCCAACACATTGACTTTTGCTGAAATTCGACTATGTTCTGATCCTTTTGTGTTGCTTTGAACGTTTCAGTTTATTTGGGCTGGTTACAGAAACACTACGTTCTTTGTCTGCATCGCACGACTCCAGTCATAATCTTTTAATCAGCCGCGAGCCTCTGGTCACAGCTGAGATTATAAGGATAATAAAACAATACTGTCCGGCAGCTTGGTGGATCTCGGTTTCGTTCCCATCATGCACTGTTCCATGCAGGGCTAGGTGTCGCTTATTAATACACTTGATTCCCGTCCCTGTAGGCTAAGCTCTACATTGGTCCGGAGTAAAGATTTTATGTTGGATTGACAACTAGCTGTCATGGCTGTACACACGAGACTTAGCGCAAATATAGGACGTATCAATTATAATAATTTGGTAAAATACTTTGAGAAATTTGCATTTAAGTAAAACTACGGTTATATACATGGTAAATGTAATTTTAAAATAAAGTATGTTTAATGAAAGCATTTCTGTGCAAAAGAAGGCAATACATATATTGTGGAAAAGTGTTAAGGTAGATTGATATTCGAGATTACTTTTTTCATGAGCCATAAATCAGAATCAGTCTTTCTATTTATCAGTATTTATATTTTAGAGTGTATATATCCAAATCGACCTTTCTCAAAACATTTGTTTTATTACGTAAACATAATTGTGAGCTGTTTCTGTATTAATGAGAATTTTCTCTGTTAAAGTTTATACTTCCGATGATTCCGGCTGCTCCGGTGGTCCGTTTGGTGGTTCCCGGCCGGCCGGCTCTTTCTTTCAGTTCCCGTCTGCTGTGCCGCCTGCGGCTCCGGTTCCTGTGTCTTCCCGGGTGGTTCCTGCTGCTGACTGCCCCTTGGCTTCTTTTTTCAGCGTCCGGTCGTTCCGGCTCCACGGGTTTCCCTGGATCCCCCTTCCCGGGGTTCTCCAGCGTCTACGTCCTCTTACACTGCCGATCCCGCCCTGTCACAAGATCAGTGGTCGGAGATTGTGCTGCAACGCCAGGCTTGGCGTACGCACAAATCTGCGCTACTGGACCTCGTTGCTACCTCCACTCAGGAGGCCCAACCTGATGGTCCGAAGTTTCATCGTTTACAGCCTTGGACTTCCACGACATCGGCGGCCGGTTCTTATTTGAATCCAGCCGCCCTTCAATCGCCTTCCTCCACACCCGCCGTGTGTATGGAGTTTACCGATCACACGGTTGATCTGTTACGTGAGCACCCCGCTGTGGTCTCGGGGTCACGATCTACCAATACTGGGGCCCGGCTCCCGCCGGGTTCTGATAAACCCTGGTCCCCCGGTACCCTGTGGAATTTCTGCTTTGATCGTCTGATCCCCTTTCCCGACCATCCGGATATTCCATCAGCACCGATGTGTCTTGAGTCCGGCCTTGAACAGCCATTCGCAGACCGTAAATCCTTGTTTCCTTCCTCAGCCCCGTTCTCCCATCGTCAACTGTCGGATTTGGAGGGGCTCGGGCGGCCGGGATGGTGAAGACTTGCAGGCCATTACTAGCCTGCTCGCCGTCTCTCCTGACTCGCCCACGCTTAATGACATATGGCAGGCTTCTGCCCATACCTTTGCTGAGCTGCAACAGGTTGTCTGGCGGCTTGTTGAAAATTGTATTTTGTTGCGCCGCTGGGCTTGCCTTCAATCTTTAAAACACTTGACACCGGAACTTACACAAGCGGAGTTGACTGAGCTTTACTCTCAACCTTTCACCGGCTCCCTTCTGTTTGGCGACCATCTGCGACCCCTTTTTGACCGCGCCTTGGAGCCCTCAGATCGTCAGGCCCGCCTCCGATCGGCCTCTCTTGCGCCCCGGCCGTCCTTCCGCGTTCCGCAGTCTCGCCCTTCTAGTGCGGCTCCCGCTTCGGCTCGTCGCGCTCCTACTCCGTCTTCCAGTCCTTCCGGCCGTACCAGCCGTTCCCAGCCATTTCATGGTCGTTCCTCCAAGCAGGGTTCGACCAAGAAATGACTTGTTCGATCCGGTAGGGGCTCGTCTCAGCGCCCATTTTTCCGCTTGGGCGGGCATCACGTCACATCGGTTAGTTCTCAGCACCATAAAGTTCGGTTTCCGTCTTACGTTTTTGCACGCTCCTCCCATCACCCTGCACCCGTTCTACACTCCCCCTCCGTCTGATCCCGTCAAACGCCTCGCTTTGGAGGAGGCGATTCAATCTATGCTCGACAAGAGGGCAATTCGGACGTTTCCCCATCCACCAGGGGTTTTATCGTTCATCGCCCTGCCTCCGTTTCGGATTTCAATATTCATGTGATTCTCCGCATAGTCCGTCGGATGGATTGGGCGTTCAAAATAGACCTTACGGATGCCTATTTTAACGTTCCAATCCATCCATCGTCTCAACCGTTTCTTGGGTTCACATATCAGAACCGCGTTTTTCAATTCAGGGCCCTCCCGTTCGGGATCAATGTGGCCCCCTGGATTTTTACCATGCTCGTTCACACGGTTACGCGTTACCTCCACTCACAGGGCATTTCTGTGCTCCCTTATCTAGACGATTGGCTTGTCCATGCGGCCGATTGCTCTCTCTTACTGACTCATCGCTCCATGGTTCTCGATTTACTTCAGAACCTTGGCTTTCTTGTCAATGCGGAGAAATCCCTTCTCACTCCCACCCAGTCCCTGCAGTTTCTGGGTGTCACGCTCGATTTTGCGTCCGGCACTGCGTCTCTCCCGCGCGATTTTGCTATCAAACTCCGCAGGCAGATTCGTTCCTTTCTCGCATCACGCCGTGTCGACTCTTGGAATGCAGCTTCTCTGCACGGCACTCTCAACTGGGCCGCCACTTTTATCCTGTTCGGTCGGCTATACCTCCGTCCGGTTCAGTCTCTCCTGCGCGGTCACGGCCTTCTACGTTTATCCTCGGTTTGTCATACGGTCCTCCCATTTCAGCTCACGTGGAGGTCCCTTCGTCCCTGGCTGGACCTTCCCTTTCTCCTGCAGGGAGTTCCTTTTTTTCGGGAAATCGATTGCACCGTGTATGCCGACGCGTCTCCCTTTGGTTGGGGTGCCCCGAGCAGGTCGCCAATTTCGGTCGTGCCCTCTGTGCGCATGCGTACTCTCATCGGACGCCTCAAGGATCAGGGCATTTCAAGTCCGGCTGCTCTCCTTCCCTCGACTCCCCGTCGCTGTTCTTCGGACCGCATCTATGACTCCCAGTGGCGTCTCTTCACCGGTTGGGTGTCTTCCCGCGGAATCTCTCCTTTAGCTCCATCGCTTGCGGCGGTTTTGGATTTTTTCGTGTTTTTACTGCAGGATAAACATTTATCCTATCCGTCTCTGCGTGGCTATCGTGCCGCCCTGCTGTCCGTGCCCCGTCCGCTAGGTCACGATCGTGTCCTTCATCATCCGTTGGTGACGGATTTTCTCAAGGGGGTTCATGCCCGCACGTCTCGTCCTCCCTATGTTGCGCCTTCCTGCCGCCTGGACGTTGTCTTAGGTCACCTCCAAGAACCCCCTTATGAGCCCCTGCGTTTGGCACATCTTCTGCATTTGTCTCGGAAAACGGTCTTCCTCCTAGCTCTTGCGTCTGCAGGTCGCCGCTCTGAGCTCATGCCCTAGTGGCTGATTCGAAATTCACGCAAATTGCGGCCGATGGTTCGTCGGCCACCCTACATTTTCCTCCGGATTTTTACAGAAAGAACCAAAATTTCGATGATCCTCCGTCAGCTTGCCACGTTCCGGCCCTCCCTAACGGTCAGTACCGTTACGGGGCTACAAATTGCCCGGTTTGTGCTTTACGTTACTATCTTAAAGCTACTCATTCTTTACCGGGGGGGGGGGGGCGCAAACAGTTGTTTATTTCAACGAAAGTCACCACTTCAAACAAAGAAATTAGCCCTATCACCATTAGTGCGTGGCTAAAAGCTACTATTGTCGCCGCCTGTGAGTCGGCTTCTCCATCAACCTTAGAGCAGCTTCACATCAAGGCTCATGACATTCGAGCTCTTTCTACATCGTTGGGCCATTTCTCGGGGATTTCCCCAAATCAACTGGTCAAGAAAGGCTATTGGAAGTCACCTTCTACCTTCACCCGCTTTTATCTCAAGGATGTTCAGTTACAAGCTACGGGCCTTTATTCCTTGGGCCCTGTGATTGCGGCGGGTGCGGTCCTACAGTTATCCAGGCCGTCATCGCCTTCTACGTCTGTTCCGGCAGCGACGTCTTCTTCTGCTCCATCCCAGCACTGATGTTCTCCTCATTCCGTCGTTCCAGGTAGGTGTCCCCTCCCCAAGGTTTATCTGTTATATTCTCATTAATACAGAAACAGCTCACAATTATGTTTACGTAATACCTCCCCCCCCCCCCCCCCCATTCCCTCCCTGTGAATGGTGGTTTTGTTAGTAAACTGTTGTGAGCTTTTCTGTATAACAAACAACGCTCCCTCCCAGTCCACTTCCTTCCGCCTTCGAAAAATGTGATTACAGGAAACGGAAGTGTGACCTAGATACACGGGAACCAGGCGGGATGGGCGATAATAGGCCCAATAAGGGAAAATTTTCGGTTGGCTTACTCTGGCGTATAAACTTTAACAGAGAAAATTCTCATTAATACAGAAAAGCTCACAACAGTTTACTAACAAAACCACCATTCACAGGGAAGGAATGGGGGGGGGGGGGGTTTCCGAGGGTCCGTCCACCCGCCAGCTCCCATCGACTGTTGGTGGGAAGAAGATGTTATAAGAAGTATATTGTAATATGGTTTTGTCATTTCAGTTGTGTGCCAGCGTGACAATGTTGGGAGAGATTTCATCTTGATGTTTATGGACGCGCCTCCTCCCGGAATCCAAGTTGGACTTCAGGTGCATGTCGGGAGTCAGAACCCTGGGTCAACCGCTGTATCTATCCAATCAATATTCGGGGGATTGGTAAACGAGAAACTGTTTCTTGACAAAGGGTCCAGCATTTCAGTGGGTATAACCGAGGCATTGCTCACTCAGGGGACAGGCACTGGTACTGCAGGGCTTCTGACTTCAGGCCAGCCGGATATATCTGTGTTTGCCTCTAGCTTTCAGGGCTGCGGGGGTTACATGGCATTGCCGACGGATGTCCTGGGAACGGACTATTACACTGTGTCCTGGTGGGAGTCCGGAGCATCAGCTCAGCTTGGCATTGTAGCATTCGATGCCGATACCACAGTAAACATACGCTTTCCCTCTGATGTCGATTTTACGTACGATGGCCGACGTTACCTAGAAGGAAGTACGCTCACCGTCAGTCTTAATTATCTGGAGACCTTCCACTTGGTGGAGGACAGTGATTTAACCGGAAGTTACGTCACATCCAATAAAGCAGTAGCTGTTTTTAGCGGTAACCGATTCACGAGTGTTGATGGAATCTCCCGTAACCACCTTGTGGAGCAGATGCCCCCTCCCAGTACCTGGGGGAGAGAATTCATCGCTTTGCCCCCACCTGGAGTTTCCAATGGTTACTTCCTCAAGGTCGTTGCTAGGGAACCTGACACTCAAGTAACTTTCCAAAGGGAAGGGTCAGGGTCTCAAAGGATAACCATAGCAACAGCTGGTGGTGTTTTCCGCTACCCAGTTGGTATCGGGGCCTACACCAGGATCACAGCGACAAAGCCAGTCCTTGTAGCACAGTTCGTTTCCAGCAGAATTTCAAACACTGCCCCCATAAGGTTCCCGTACATGACATTGGTGACTCCATCCGAGCAGTTTAAGTCTGACTATTTATTCACCACGATGACCGCTGGGTCGGACCCTGCCACATATTACGTCCTGTTGACCGTGGACAGAAACTCCATTAGCACAATCACAATTGACGGTGTCCCGGTCAACCAAACTGACTGGACAGATGTCACCAACACGCAGTACGCAGGTAAAGATTTGTTATCTCATTTTATTTCATTTAATTTTTACAAATAAGCTTTATTTCTTTATATATATATATATATATATATATATATATATATATATATATATATATATATATATATATATATATGAATGACATTATAAGTGAGAGATATCAAATGTATTGCACAAATGTATAACAGGTACACCCCTAAATAAAAAATGATTAGGATTTTTCAGTATCTGGAAGAAATGCCTATATTTATTGTAATATCTAGTATGGACATGTTAGTTCTTTAATATCCCAGAGACCGTTTATTCCTGTAATATCTCTAACATGCTGTTCACTCCTCTAATATTAAAACCTGAGAGAGATGATTCCTGTAATAGCTAAACCAGGCAGTTTATTTTTTAAAAATGATGTTAATGTGGCCTAATTTCTTTATTGATTTATCTATAATTAATAGGTTTTTCTCACCTCACTAGCACCACCTGCCAGCGAAAACTGACACTAAATGTTAGAGTCCATTATATTGGAAAGAAACCCATATTTTATTACATATGAAATGGCAAATTTCTACACCTTACATTCAACGATAAGGGTTCCGTCGGGGCCTCGGTCCAGTACGCTCCCGAGGCAGCGGAAATCTTGCGCTTCTAAAGAAGCAACTTGATTTTCACGCTGCCAGCTTTGACCGTTTATGATATATTTAGACATCAGATGGCGGTTTGTTGTCCAATGAAATAAAAGTACGTACGATGTGACAAGCAGCCAATCAGATGCCAATAAACAAACACTCGACAGGCATCCTGGCTCCGCCCATTGCCGCGCTTGAAGCGCCGCTTGATGAGTTTCCGGTCGAATTTAAATTGCTCCCTCTGCATTCTCGCATCATCGACCGATTCGATTATGACATTATGACTGTGTTAGCGTAGCCATGTATCTGTTGTCTGCAGAACTGAAACCAGCCAGCGAGGTGTGCACGCAGCCTTTGTTGTTACGTTTCGTTTGAATTACAGCTCACCGGCCGAGCATCCTATGTGCCCAAGGCCCTAAGCAAACCACGTCAGCCTGTTCAGACGGTTACGCTGGGGGATGAGCTGTCACTCAAAAAGAAATTAATATGATTGGCTCCGTGTATTCCTCGCTTGGCTTTGTCTTCCAGCACAAGGTCTCATCTGATTGGACAAAAATACAGTGCTCCCCTCTGGTGTTGCAATTCAGGATACGAGGTCATAACAAACAGCGCCTTACGATATAGGAAGTAGCCCTATAGGTATTTAAAACGCTGTGTAAAGAGCGTACGGTCCCGTAATTAATTTCATTACGTGCAGTGCGCCTGCTCGTGGAAAACGTCTGTTGAACGAAGGGAGACGATATATATTGATATTTGGTGTGTAATATTTCAGTGAAGGCCGTGGAGGTGAGCCGCGGGAGCCATCGAATCCGGCACTCAGACAACACATTACGACGGTTCGGAGCCATACTTGTGGGACAGAGCCAGAGCTGTGCCTACGCCATGCCTGCTGGGCGGTGTATGGTGGAGAACCCCATCGTACGTGCCACGTGATCTAACAAACCTGTGTATATACCTAGGGCGCGCCAGCCTTAACGCAACGCATAATTTGAATGGAGGCCGACGGAAGATATAATCATTTATTATTTTGTTCAGTGTCTTTATATGTTTTTGATAGCTTAATATTGCATTGAGATTTTACGAGTATATAGTTAGCAATTTACAAATGTAAATCTGAACTTTTTAATGAGTTGATGGGAGTCAAGAACATATTGATCGACTAAATGGTGGAGTATTTTTACTAGTTCAGACATGGGAAGTTACAAATGTTTTATATATTTTAATTCATGGTCCTTTTAACATACATTGCGATATAGTTTTTATAGCTAACCTTTTAATCTTTCCATATGCATGCAAGTTCAAAGTTGTAATGATACTTTAACATATTTTAAATAACTAGTGGACAGTCAGCATGCAGACATAACTCAAACAGGCTTTTATCATGATTAATTAGAGCTATATTGATGATCTTATGGACGACAGCATGTCGTAAGTACATTTGCATATTTAGAAATCTGTAGGATGTTAGTATTTGGTTCTTTTTACATATAGTGGCATAAAGGTTTAGTGATGCTTCCCCAATAATACTCTTGTCGTATAAATGCAAATTCAAAAGTTATATTGATAGCTGAACTGATTTTGATACTATTTATGTAGGTTCGTGTACATTAAGATATTTACGATGCTTTATATCACACATCACCTCTATCACACAATCACCAACAGTTCTGTACCCTATTAATCTCGCCATGTAAGTGCAAATTTCAAAGCTGTCTTGACAGCTTTACTGATATTGATACTATTTACGTAGGTTCATGTACATTAAGATGATGCTTTACGTTATAGGTTACCTCTACCACACGATCACCTGCTCCAGCCACGACCACAGCCAGTCCTAGCACCACACAGCCGACACCGTCATCCACAGCGGCCCCTACTACCCCTAGGCCAGGCACTCCTTCTGCAGCGCCCTCTACCGGTGCACCCACGACGTCCACGGTCAGACCAACAACTGCGGCGGATGTGACGACTGAATTAGTCCCATCAACCACCAGGATCACCCCCACGCCTCTTCCCATCAACACCCGGCTTGGTCAGTATCAGCTTAATACTTGGGTAACGGATCGCATGGTACAGCTGATTTCATCATTAAGCCAATTTTTGGGGGGGATTCTGTACTTTACGTGGATTATGCGTCTGGTTTTTTTTATACGTCCGTCTGTCCGTCCGTCCGTTTACTTTTAGTGTCGCCGCGATAACTGATCAGGACTTCATTGGATTTTCACGAAACTCACCATAACTACTCACCATTAGATTATCTCGCCTGAGTTAGATTATGCGCCAAATCCGCGCATATTTGATAAGGTCAGAGGTCACTAGGCTACTTTGTGGTGTCCCGCGATCACTTAGGAGGAATACGATGGATTTTATTATTAACTCAGCAGAATATTTGTCGGTAGAACAATCTCGCCTAATTTTAATTTCCGGCAAAATCCAGGCATATTTAATGAGGTCATAAGTCACCAGACTTTAGGGGCACCATATATGACTTACTATAAAATCTTAAAGATTTTGATGAAACTGATTATAAATATTTACCATCAGAGTTTCTCACCTGAAATACTTTCTCGGAAAAAAAACATATTTTATAAGGTCAGAAGTCACCATATATGCGACGGGCGTATTATGCACCATTTGCGGTGCTCTTGTTTTCCTTGGTATGTAATAGTGGTTTCTGTCTTTAAGAGTAATCCAAAGAGATATGAAAAGATTTCATTTTAAGGTGTAAAAAAATTTACTAAACTTTTATGTAAAAGTTTATCAGTCAGAATCAACACCCCCTTTGTCTCAAATCATCATCGAAAACCATGCGGACAGTTCTTGTTCTGATTCTGAATATATATATATATATATATATATATATATATATATATATATATATATATACAAATTTCTCTTTTGAATTGCAGAGGGATGTACAGAGGACCAGTCTGGTCAGGATTTCGTCCTCTTGTTCTTCTCCAATGAAAACCTGGGAGCAGACTTGGAGCTGTACGTGGCCAACCCCAACCCAACGCCGGTAGAAGTTAGTGTTGTATCACCGAAGTACAACAACGGGCAGGTCAACATCCCGTTCACCTTGTCCCGGGCCGGAGACCGCAAGTTGCAAATCTCAAGTGACCTCGTGGCGGTAGACGACCTTGTGGTCGATAATAAAGGCCTGGTGGTGGCAGCAAATGATGACGTATCGGTATTTGGTTTGAACAGGGGGACCGGGTCATGTGATGGCTTCTTAGCGCTACCAGTGGATGTTCTAGGAACACATTACTACCCCGTGACCTTTTGGCCCACCAGACGATCGGTAATCGGGGTGGTTGCCACGGAAGACAACACAAGAGTCAGTTTCACCTTTCAGGTCGGCCGAGGTATAATTTTCAAGTACAACAACATATTTTACACCGGTGGTGACACTATGCCGGTAATGATGAACAAATACGACACGTTTATTATAAAAGGCGACCGTGATTTAACGGGCACTCTTATTGAAGCCACATATCCTATAGCAGTTTTTAGCGGAAACGAATTGGCGGAACCCCCTAGCGCCGACGGAAGTAGACCCCGTAGCCACTTAGTGGCACAAATGCCACCAACCACTTCTTGGGGAACCAAATTTGTGGCTTTTCCCCTACCAAACCGTCCCCCCGGCAGCAGAAGTTACATCCTCAAGTTCGTGGCTTTGGAGGATAACACCAGAATTAACATTCCGGGCCATGACACGGTGAATATTAATGCTGCAGGCGGTTTCACAGCAAATTTAATTACGATACAGAATGGAGGTTACCTGAAAATAGACGCCTCTAAACCTGTTCTTTGTGTGTTGTTTGTGGAAGGATTCCAAAATGGAGGACTTGTTTATGATCCCGCACAGCTGTTGTTGACTGCCGTCCAGCAGTATAGACCAGAATACAGGTTCGTCACTGCCGGCAGTTCTGAATTCAATTACAGAAGTTATGTCGTTGTTACAATCGCCTCACGCCAACTTGTTGGGCTGCGTCTGGACGGAACTGTGGTAGACCAGAACGGATGGACCACTGCTGAAGTTTCCGATGCTAATGACAACACTTTTATGTTGACAAAGGCTATTGAAATTACCGAAGGTTATCATTGGTTGTCCAACGACATAGATGGCGCCACCTTTGGTGCCCATATTATCGGAAGTGCCCCTGGGGAGTGCACATACGCGTTTCCTGCTGGAATGTGTCTTCAAAACATCACACAGGTAAAACATACTTACATAGTTAAAATATAACGCTTTATTACGAATCAAACCTTTGATTTACATTTCGTTAAAAAATCATTTTTTTTCTATTTTAGAGCTGCATATGCATAATTTCGTGTTTCTTTGCATCAGTCTATCGCTGAGTGCGTTAAGATGATACGATTTAACCAGTCTATATGTTTGATATTGAATACAGATAAACGTTTGAAATTAAGTTTGGAATAAAATCAAGATGTGAATGTAGTTATTCTCCCTCCATTCAAACGTGTACGTGTACGTGGCATTAGGTTTGGGATTAGGCATTGTTTTTGAGTCACTATCAAGGAAGAATTGATACATTCTGGTATTAATTTATAAATACGTTCTGTTTATAAATTATAACATATATGCCGGTGGTATGCGCCATGTGAGTGCTTATCATTTATTTTTATTTCTTCAATCAATCAAACCACGAATGTTTCACCTTAGTCTTTGTTTACTTTAATTTTATTTAATCAGACCCCGACACGTGCACCTCCGACCACCCAGCCCCCGCCGACCACCACCGTCCAGCCACCCAGAACCACTCGCTCAACCACGGTCCTGACGTCACCAACTACGTACTCAGCCTCGACTTCAGTAGCCTTCAGCACGGCAACACAGTCACCTTCAACTACATCTCCCCCACAAAGTACGTAAACCAACCACCGTCACGTGATTGTCACGTGGTTAATTACTAACTCTACTGGTTTCTCTTAACTCTACTATTTAATTCTTGAATGGTCATAAGTTTGTTTTTAAATTTTAAAACAGTGCCTTTAAGTATATTTCCTTTATGTTAAGTGAGAGAATTAAGATAATTATACGATGATAAGTTTGACGATAATCATTTTTTGTGTGCATGGTTGTTTGAATAATTAAAGATATTTGTTGGAATCACCGGGTTGTGAGGAGCAGTATTGACGCAGGAAGCAGCTTTCCCATCGTTGTTATTTATACCAAAGGGAAACATGTATTCTAAGCCACCATGAAACGTTTGCAACTTGCCAAATTATTCATGTGGACAATTTGCGTAGCTACTCACTGCCGGCAACCATTTTAAGAAAGGTCATTGCGTTTGAAAGTCAGCTATGTGCTGTGAGCCGGGAATATTAAATCCGTGTAACTTGGTTCGACACTGAATTAGTTAACATTTTAGTATTAGTATATTGGTGTATATGTATTTTGCAAGATGGCAGAAAATCGAGGGGGCCCTCTGAAATCAACACTCACTTTGTCCATAGAAGCTCCACACTTTCATAACTTTTGTTAATATTTTTTTTCCGATAGTACAATATAAAAATGTAACCAGATTTGTATAGTGAAGCGTATTTTCCCACAATTTCAGCGTGCCCCTGTGCGGGAATGTACATCACTGGTGCGTCTCTGAGACCGGAAGTCAATGGCCAATATGTCCTGCAAGGCTGCGAATTCGGAATACAGTCCACGTACAAGCACGAGGCCAAAGACATGTTCATCTACTTCATCAACGAGCAAGTTAAATTTTGGAACATCGGGCCGAGCGTTAGTTACAGGACCGGCTACTTGGTGGCGTTCGAGGAGGTGAACACGCCCAGCAATGCGACAGCGTGGCTGATGTACAACCAAACGTCAAAAAGATGGATGACCGAGCGAAATATGAAGATTGAATGCTACTGCACAGGTGAGCGTGCAACTGATCTTGAAACTAACAGTATATTGAACCAGGCCTATAGATAGCATGGACTTTTAGTAGCTGGATTATACGATTATATGTTTCAGTTAATAGGGCCTCTGAACCGTATGTGAACACGTGATGCACTTATTGTCTTTTTGGCCACCATTTTCAAATCATTTGCATTATTTATAAATGATTTATATTTTGTTCAGTTAATTATACTCTGTATGTTTGTATAACTATAACCGTTTATCTTATATATAATAAAATAGGCAAATCTATCTGACACATTCTAGTGAAACCCATTTAACCCCTCATAAACAGTCCATAGAAACCTAATGTAACCCCTCCAAACAGTAAAGTCCCAATCACGCACTTGCACACCAAACATGTTTGTAAGTGGCCGTAGATAAGTTAGCGATGTCAAGTAATGGAAGTTTCTATCAAACCATCCGAGGTTAAGATGGCCATAACGGTTAGTCAGGTCATTCACTCCTCTACCTCATCTCCATGGCTTCATGAGCGAGGCTTAGTAACCCATTCATGAATATTAAAAAGGCACTGCGATAATTCTTACTCTCCTATGTTCGTTGTAGCTGTGAAACGCTGCCAACGAGTATACATTGATGGAGATGCCCTCCCTCAGGAACAGAATGGATTCTATTCCTTACAAGCCGAACCTTTCAACAACCGACCAGTTTTTCGTCACGAGTCTAGCACTCAGTCGTTGTATTACTACTCGGGTGACTCATGTGCCTATTGGACCATTGGGCCGAAGGTGGGAGAGGATTATGGGACGGTTTACAATCCCGGAAGTGAAGTTTTTCCGTATGAGCTGCGGCAGACCTGGCAGGTACTCAATCAGACGAGTCTACGATGGTTTGATGACGTCACATTAGTTGTAGATTGTGTCTGAAATAAAAATAGTTTATTTCCGACTGAATCTTAGAAGACGTTAACCGTCAAGCCATTAAGTACCTCACCAGCCATATATATATATATATATATATATATATATATATATAAAATGCAAGTTGATTTAAAGACCTTTGCAAAACATATTGTTGATTCAAAGAAAAATTAGACACAGAGTCATATGCTGTTTGAATGTCTGCAGACTACGAAAAAAAAAACAAGAGGAATTAGAGTGGTTCCTCAAATGTACATATATGTGTATATGATTGAAAATGTGATTACTACTGCAGGATTAGAATGTAAAATAAGCAGGGCGCCTTGCCCCATTTGGTTTCAACGTTGTGTGTTAGACGGAAATGATAGAGCGGATTTCAGATGTATTTACCGATGTGATGTATATCTCAAATTACGTCAGGAGGGAAGAGGAACGACTGACATATCTGCTTCTTGGTGTTGCAGGGATCTTATCAGTGTAATGTGATATGATAAAAGGTATATGTTAAACTAGAATATATTTAACAAACATTTCCTCACCAGAATATGACCTCATTCCATTCCAATTCCTCATTCCAATAAACTACGGGTTAAGCCATAACCTCCTCGAATATTTGATCTTCAAATATTCGAGGAGGTTATGGCTTAACCCGTAGTTTATTGATTGATTTGGTTGCCTCGTGAAAACATACGGCATTGATAAAGAAAGATGCAATAATTTTTGGGAGGTCGGGATCCGAGATTCGGCAAAAGGACTGATCGAGTACCTTGGCAGAGGCATACGCTCTGCTCAGTGCTTTTCTTGTTCCAACGTAAGTGAACTGCCTTATTATCTATCCTTTAACATTGTCAATAGATAATGCGTACATTAGACAGTACAAGCATTGCCCAAATTGACCTTCGACCTTTCCACAGATTTATACCCTCGATCCACCGCCACCCTCACCTGTCAGTCCGGGTTGCCGATTCCCGTTTTGGCGAGTGGATGAGGGTATACCCTATTAATAATATCATTACCCATAATCCCTGGGGATGAGAAAAACGTGAAAATTAAATCACGAATCGTACCTGGATAATGTGTACATAAATAAACGATTTTGTATATACATAGATTGTATTATACATAGCCAAGAAGTAAAAGAATTTGTGATAGTTTATATCTCCATTTCATTTTGATTGGCGCAGAATCATATCAGTATGTATTGATCAGGTAGCCGTGTATCATTAACATTAGCGGATTATTGGTGATTCAAGTTATATGTTAAAATGTTATAAGACTACATCTTACAACATTCGTAACGTGTAGAAGAGCTATTTATAGCTCGTGTTGTCAGGATAATGTATTTCTGTTTATAAATTTGTGTAATTACTTTTTAATTTGTTTAAGATATTTACAACATTTGAAACTCGCGTTTCCGGGAGGTTATGTCTCAGTATCAGACCGTCTCAATTTAAGCTCTGTAATTAAAATCTTTATTCATCCTAATTTGCCTTCATCTTTTATAATGGTATCTGTGTCACCATAACCAATGTATACGATGTTCATTTATATATTTGTATGTACACCTTTCAAGTTTTATTGCTTTCAACATTGAATGTCACCAACTAGTTTTCTTTTTACAGATGAATTGTTTTAGAGTCGTTAGTTTCTATGGTCAACTACTTTTCTTTTGTTTTAGATAATATAGGAGGGACCAGAAATTCATATACTGCACATGTATAGAACTAATCTTAAGTTGTATGTGAAAGAAAGTACGGTTTATTTGTTATCATCTGGTAACTTTACTTTGATATAATTTAATATTTTTTACATACGGAATTATAAACACATACAAATATGTATATATATAAGTATATATATAAGTATATATAAATATGATATATATACGTATTATATATATATATATATATATATATATATATATATATATATATATATATATATATTTATATATATATTCAGCTTCTCCAAAACTTCAGTCAGTTGGTCAATATTGCTCATTCATGTTACCTAGTCCTGATTTATGACGTCACAAAGTTTTAATTATGACACCATGAAGTGGTGTCATTGTTATATACGTGTACTGGGTCCCTCAACCATCTTTTATGTCTGGAACTGTTAATGTTATTATTAACAAATCATGGACTTTATCTTTTATATGATTAAACCGTTAATAATAAAACCTTAGTTCCCTGTTGCATATGATTGTGTGATGATTGTGTATTATGGTGAGTGTGTGTGTGTGTGAGAGAGAGAGAGATACCCAAGTGCGTACATAATTTCTCGCTATATTAAGTACAGTATGGTAAATAGAAAAAATATTGTGATATTTGGCCATTGAAATTCCTTAATCACTTCTATTTAATTTCACAATAAAGGGAATGAGCTATTGTGCAAAACATTAAAAACATTAATTATTTTTAGTGTACTCCGTATATGTAAGCGTCCGTTTCTTTTACAATTGTTATCAGCAATTCCCGTAGCTGTCATCATGAAACTTTGCAGACCCTAATATGCAGAGATTTTTTTTTTTCGGTATGCAAAAGTAAACTCTTGGAGGCACCACCTATGTCGACTTACATTTGCGGGCATGGGCGTAAATGTTTTTTTTTTTTCTCTTCCCCCGTAAGGTATTAATATTTTGCCTTTTATATTATATTGAAAAATTCCTCAGGGGAATGGGAGCAGAATAAATATGAATTCAGTTGAAGCATTTTCAAAATGTGTTTGAATACTTAATGTAATGTGAGTTACTAAATATCTTAAGAACAGCAGAAGCCTTCATCAGGAAAAATTTTACAAAATATTTATCATGAGACTGCTATGTGTTCTGGAGCTGCAGATGGCGCCACCTTTGATGACCTAGTTTCTGTGGCCGGATCGGTCTTTACCTTTTTTCCGAGAAATTATAAAGGTTCATTAGTTTGGGTTTCGTATCAAAATTACACTTCTCTAGAGTACTGGGAAGAATAAGAATTTAAATCAGTGGAATTATCGTTTAAATGTCGACTTAACGGAACTTCACATCCGGTAAACTGAAAAAAATTGACAATTTGATGTGTTTGCACAAATGATGTTATGTTTGTTACCAAGTATCTCAGGAATGGTTCAAAATGTCTTTGAATATTAATCATATAAATATTACATTGGTCATAACCATAATATTTTTATACAGAATTCCTAGTTAATCAATTATACATACTTCAAGATCTATATATCTTTTAAGGTACAGGTATACCTCTATTGTCTCTTTATCATTTTTATTTACACAATAAATGAGTTTCAATACATGGTTTCATTTTTCCATAAGTCGTTTATAATAATTACACCCGTTGAGAACAAACGGACACGGCTATATTTCACCTACACACAAAACACATGACTTGTACATTTAATACATATCATATAATTACACATATAAATGTAAAATGTGTGTATGACCAATATTTTGGTACTTGTGCAACCAATTTATTTTTTGGTTACCTCATAGTTAATTCATAAATCTGCCTAAACTATAACAATTGGTCAAATTAATCAATGTTTTTGGTTAATGCCTGACCAAACAGTTGGTTAAAATAACCAATTGTTTGGGTATAATAACCAATATCATGTTGACCAATTAAATTGTTAAATTTTTACCAATTTGCTTTTAGAGTGTATAATACAACGTTATCACAACGTAATTTACGACGTAGTATTTACGTATTAGCACGACGTTGTAAAACTACGTATTCACGACGTTATTGCCAGACGTTACCTAACTACTACCTATAGTGTGTTAGCTGGGTTGACATCTCTGTTTGTGAAGTACGGGTGGCGCCACCTATGTTGAATAACTTTCTAAGAGCTGAAATCGTTTTTTCCACATTTCTCTGAATAATCCAGAGAAGAAAAACACTAGCTTTTAGGTCATGGTCATAAATTTTGTATGGTTTTAGAAACCGAATTAGTAAAAATTGTGTTTAATTCAGTTTAATCATTTTCAAACTGTCGTCTTCATGGACTTTTATATTTTATTATTTTTATTCCATTGCATCAGTGTTACTGTTGGCCACTTGGGTTGCAAAGTGTAATTTAAGCTTTTACTCCAATATTTACTTAATTTTTTTATATCCAAACAGAAGTTGGCAAGATATACGTGTTATGTTTTTGTTCCGGTTAATTAGCCTATGCCTCAATCGGCCATTGCAGCTTTTTTAGATTGAATTGTTACTCAATAAAATATAGTTAAAATAAGCCGTAGTAGGTGAAACGTTGACCTCCCTGTGAGCTCAAATGATTCAAAATGAGTTTTCTACATCAGAATATGTTACCTCTTTATCTGTCATATAATTGTTCACTCAGATCAAGTGCGTTTGAATAACAAAACAGTGAATTTATTGTAGAGGATGACAGACTCCATGTATCACTCGGATGCTTTGCGGGTACAAATCGTAATCACTAGACCTGGGGTGTTTATCTTTTACATAAACTTCACTCTAGTTTGCCCTCCTTGTGAAAACCATTACTCCATTATTAAAGATAATTATTTCTGTGGAATGGCTCAGAGCAATCTGTCAAAATTCAGCTGAGTCCCATGGCCCACACACCACTTCTTCCACTGTGTATATTTAGTTCATGCCTCATATAGCCTTGAAACTTCTAATGATAATGAACTTTCTTGTTAATGAAAAAGTTTTATTTTCTTAAATGAATCCACATTCCTTGGGTTTCTTGATGTAGACTATAAATGATTAATTGTGAATAATAATTGGCACCCAATCAATAGATAATAAGATGCATAATCCTCGGGGAACGCGCAGATCCTCATTTCTAGTACGATTTTCAATACTACTGGTGCCTCTGTACGTATTTCTTTGACTAGTGTGACCGACTATACACTACAGCGATAGACTGGTTCCCTGCTCATGTCTGATCCTGTGGAATCCAGGGGAAGGGATAGACAGGCTGAATTCCTTGGGATCTACCAAAGCCAGTTTCGGCAGAGCTTGGTCCTGCAGAGTTAAAATATAATATATATATATATATATATATATATATATATATAAATATATATATATATACACACACACACACACACTAAATATTAAACACGTTGAGGCATTTTGTTACAACTCTGAGTTTCACGCCTAAGGTTAACCAAAATTCGTGGAGAAGCACAAACACAGTACACAAATGGTTTTCTGAACTGACTGACAAGACAAAAAGTGAAATTCACAATGTTTAATATTTCCCCCACTCCTAAAAAACACCAATCCGTGCTAAAAAGAAATAACAGGGTAGCCGGGTGCCTGTGTTAGGAAACAGTTACCTGATGTTCGCCGGAGTATAAACACCATCTTAACCTTAGGCGTAAAACTCAATGTGTTTAATATTTAGTAAACATGCTCTGCTTAGTTGCATTGAGCACTTTTTTACATCGACTGTAACTAAAACACACACACACACATATATATATATATATATATATATATATTTATTTATTATGGAACCGAGAAAGGGTGAACGTTATAATCTAATTAAGGATAATTTAAGGAGCATTAAAGAAATGGAACAGGTAACAAAACAAATATAACAGATTTTGTATAAGCATCTGAACCTGGCGTTGACTGGCTCTCCTGCGTAAGCTAGTGATAAGGGTCTATTGCCTTTTAATTTAGATTTTTCATTTAACACTGGAAAACTTACTGCATTTGTTGGGTACGCTTCTTATCATGTAGGTTCGTTTTCTTTTTGTTTTCTTGCTACGAAATCCCATCACACTTGCAGTACCATTGCATGACGACTACAAACAAGATTGTATTAAAACAGCAATGTAACATCGTTAAAGCCGAGTCCTCTGAATACACACAAAATCACACACACGCACAATGACACACTCATGCATCCGATCGAAGTGCAGTCAGTCCTAAACTAAGTCTGTTGAAAATTGCACGTAAAACTCCCACAAATAATAGCTGCGTTACGAAACTTAGCTATAATTATGCTATAATGACCTTATATGCAACTTAAAAAAAACCCTACATTTGTATATAAGTTTGCATAAAAGAATTAATGGTGTTGGTATTTTAACGTTTGTCAATGTCAACAACTTAAACAATTTTAAAAATTAAAATAAGATTCACAATCTGAACCAATATTAAATTAACCCCAAGTGTAACAACATATGACATATTCAATTGTACTATAAACGGCCTGTCATGTAAGAAAATTAATATTTTTATCACATAATCTTGTGTAAAAGTCATCAAATGTTTGCATATCATGATTGCATGTTTTTTATTATTGAGGTTATATTCGCAAGTCGGTAACATCTTTTCAACAAATCATCTCGTTAGACGACACTCACATCCCTAAGGACATTTAGATAATAGCATACCGCTTCTAAATCCTCTGTCATGGTTTCCATGCAAGTTCTGCCTGTTAACTGACATTGTTTAGAGTAGATGGACAAGGCGAAGAGGCGCACGGCTTCATAATGAGCTTTCTGGACATTGCCTGAAAATAATCAGTACACTTAAGGCGTTTCATATCTTTATTTCTATTCCTCATATTTTGCCGACATTTTTACACACATGAATTAGACATTAATGTACAGTCTGTATTTATACTATTTCGACCTGTCAGATCATGACCAGTTAGAGGTTGAAAAATATGAACATTGTTATTATTACTCTATCTAAAATACGCGAGGCAGATATTACTGCAATCATTACAATATAAATGCAAAACCAACAGGTGAATAACATATATACAGATGTACGACTTACCTGGGGTGCAATTAGGACAGGTGAAAAAGTCGTTGTGGCCATGTCGACGTTCCCACGGAGAGGAGAGAGGGGTCGTTCGGATCGTATCAACGTACAGGGCGTCACTGGGATCAAGCATTGTTCGCTTGGGCTCCGTCAACGTAAAACAATAATTGGGGGTATCTAAGCCTGAAATATACTTGCGGATTAGATGAAGGGCTATGTATTGATCACTAAAACCCACGAGTAAATTGGCTTTATAAATATATATTATGCTTATACTTCATTGTAGTCCGGGACTTCGGCATCAAATGCGCTGGAACGATCGAAAGTATACCCTATATCGGAATTTAAATAAAAACCATCCCACTGCAGGCTTAATCCTATTTTTTATTATTTTATTTTCCATTAAAATTTTTATAAATTAATACCCGAAAATAAAGATCAGTGCCCATAGCCTTACTGAAGGCCCATTGGTGCCATCGAAGGTTTGACCACCGGTCATAACGTTTTTTAAAATGAAAATGCGTCATATCCTATATTGATAGTTATGCTAATTTTACAACCTCAAATAACTGTTATATGAAATTTAAGGTTGTTAATGAAACCAAAACAAGCAAGAGAGGGAGCGAGAGAGAAAGAGGGCGGGGGGGGGGGGGGGGGCAAGAAATCAGAGGAAATGTCTAGAAAGGTAGAGAAGAGAAGAAATGACGAAAAGAAGATATTTGAAGAAATATAGGACAGAAGATATATGACGAAATATAGAGCGGAAGAGGGGGCAATGGAAGAACAGGACAGAGAAGAAAGAGCAGAAAACGGCGGGAAGATGGAAAACCGAAAACAGAGAAAAAATTAGAGCATAAAAAAGGTTAAAAATATTTCTTTTTAAGGTCAAGGACGCATACAGCGAGACGTCAGGAAGCAAGAAGGGGACGCATCATGAGACTTTACCTGTTATTCTTCTCAATTTCCTTGGTTTAAGAAATGACGCCGTGGCCGCTGAAACTTTCCCTCCTAGGCTATAACCAATCAAGTGCATCTTGTGTCGCTTAGCTTGCTGGTTTCTTTCCAAGTTTCGAACAAACGCGGCTAGTTTCCTCCCGACCTCCACGGTGGCGCCACATGATGAAGGATACCATGGATTGTAGCTCCAGTCGCTCCAGTCGACCATAAATATAATGTTATTGTCCTGCAAAATGAATTTGTAAACTTAAATGCGGCCTGATGCTAATATATAGTTTTGCTTTTCAGTTTAACTTAATTTATATATAGTTTGTGAACTTCTAAATAAAAAACATTCCATATTCATGATTATATATTTCTATTTATCACTGTAAAATTGAAATTAGTCAAAATTAGTCAGATTTAAAACTTAATACAGGAAGAAAGTAAAGTTCGGTTTTACCGCTTTTGGGGCATCTGCGTCGACCGAAATTCATTAAACACAGATACCTAATCAGGCCATACATCTAACTCTCCATCTATTTCTAGCTGGCTTTGAAATTTCTTTTAGGTTTTAAGGATTAATTGGGCAAAAGTGAAGTATTTTTCACTGATATACAAATCATTAAAATACATGATGCATTTTAATAAATGGACCCATTTATAAATAAAGTACATACTGCGTGATATCAGTTAAATAGCAGTTACATTTCTATTAACATAGCAACTCTCTCTCCAAATGCATCTCTACAAGAGGAGGCTAAAAGTAACATTTTTCTACATTAATCTTTTGACTGATTGACTGGCTCGCTCGGACAAGTAAGTGGGCTGACCTGCCAGACTGCGGCAGGCTTGGTAAAATAGTTAATCTCTTTAAAACTTAAGTATGATATACACTACACATAGGTAATATTCTGAAAATTAACACCTCCTATATCAATATTTTTACGGATCACCGAGAGGCCTTTGTTAAAGCAGGCGTGAGAATATCACACAAACAAACAGAACGACATTCATATCGCATATAACCGCCAAGAGCAAGAAAACAAACGACCAGTGTGACACTCCGACCGCATACCACCGCCAAGAGCAAGAGGAAAAGAGAGAAAAACTAAAAAATAAGTGGATCTATAAATATATCCAACTCATTATCAGGTTTTCGAACTTTTCTGGGGAAGTTCTTCTGTTCGGACAATAATTATGAAAAGGGTTTAATTATGATAGAGAAGTTCCATTCATGGCCATATCGTGGCAGTTTCCTGTCTATACGCAATTCGCTGACCTATGTAGCCTCAGATAGTTTATCTATAGTAATAAGACTTACCTTTTTAAGTTTGCTAAAGGCCTGCAGCAGAACATCAACATCGGCTGGGGTATTAAACCAACCATGTATGATAAAACGTAAAAACTTGTCCTGGGGTAGCTCCGGTACTGGACTGTTAGCTTCCGCTGTATATTCACCTAAATACTCGCTGCAAAAAAGTTTTATTCGTCTCAGTGAAATCTTATTAAATAAAGCAAGCATTTTCAATTATACTGGTTTGTATATTCTGCTAACTGAATTACTGCTGTCCATTCACCTATATCAGATCTACTGGGGTTGGCTTAAATTCGCCAAAAATAACACCAATCGCCTCATATATATATACATATATATATATATATATATATATATATATATATATATATATATATATATATATATTGTACATGGTATAAACTGTTTTTACAGGTTAACCCGTTTAGAATCTCTTATCTGCCACAGGCCCCTTATGGGAAATACAATTTATACAATATAAATTAAATCATATATAAAATACAATAAACAATGACAATATGATAAAAGTAGCTTACGACAAATAATGCAACAAGATATGATATTTGGTATAGAGATATACAAATACAGAACATGCAACGTAATGTACAGTGCACTTATGAGAATGGGAGAACTAGGAAATTTTGCAAAAAAAATAAAAGAAAGTAAATGTGTTACAGGACACATGAAGTAGCCTTAAGGCACAGAGGAGGTATCTACCAAGTAAGGGATTGTTTAAAGACATATAAGGAGGAAGAGTTTCTGTGATAGTCATGTAAGGTATACTTTCTATGTTACAAAACATACTCTTTACTGGACTCGATTATCAAGGTTAATGATCTGATTACCACACGATGCAGGTTGGACAGGTGAATTTTTACCGTAACCCAGCACCATCAGATTATGGACTTCTCCAGACGAACTGAGATGACTGCAATTGGGTTGTCTGATGAGACTTCTTATACCATTTTATGTCTTATAACCTTGAGATCGCGAAAATGAAACCTAGCAAATTTGCCACTGGAAAAAGTGAAAATCGCGGGAATACCTTGGAACCTCGGAATATAAAGCCATTGGCAGTATATATATATATATATATATATATATATATATATATATATATATATATATATATATATATATATATATATAGGGGCGTGTCCGCAGACATTGGGCCCCAATACATCATTCTTATAGTTTATAACAGATACGTCTTGTCATCCAATGAAAATATATATTATAAAAGACTGGTTTACTTACATATTGGGGGGAAAGAAACACCTTTTCATGACCACGACCAGCGTATGATTTTATAATTAATGTTTTTAGTGATGAATGGGCGCAACATTGCCTTTCATATTATTATATGTGTTTGATGTTTGAGAACGTGAACATAAAGTTTAATTTACGTTTCTTTACTCTGCCACTCACCCTCTTATATACAGTGATAATTTGACCGTCTTCGTGTTACCTGAAAATCAAATAAGCTTGCAATTACTAGTATCTGATTTAAGCGAATTATAAATCATTCTCAGTCTTCCTTCGCCTATGGCATAATTCATAACTCAAAATATTTCAAACAATTTTATTTGCCATAAACAATGGAAATTTTTTTAATTTATGACAAATAAATTTAAGCTATTTGGGAAATTCCTACCAGATCGTCATAACGGTCTTTCCGAACATAAATAGTGTATATGGTATTGTTAAAATAATAAGCGATAGAAGGCATGGGCTCTTTTTGTTGAGTTGCATATGAAATCAACAAACGTTATGTTACCCTCAGTTTAAATGCTAAGTTAACTGTTAAGAATAAAGTTAGTATACCTGACCTCTCCGTGACCTTTAAATAGCACAGAGACAGATGTCGAAGTTACTGGATCAGCAGTGGTTTAATGACCCGATAAGACAGTGAAAATCTCCGTTTGTCTACACAGAAAAATCTCCGTTTGTCACTGTGTAGATGAACCATCTATGAAACCCTGGACAAAATATTACAACTGATTTAGGACAAATGCGTTTTCATTAACGTGGCAAGGAGATGTCTCTTTGTATAATCGGACACGTGATGTGCGTAACTGCAAACGACTCTCAACTTTTGCAATGACTCGGAATTTTTCGAAATAACAGGGCCTCATAGAGACCCAGACCCACACATCACACACCTCACACCTACACAGACCCACACATCAACCCAGGTAAACATCAACTGTCGAACGTCAGTCATACACTTGGAAATTTCTGTTATTAAAATGGTGAAGTTTACTGGTGCTGTAAACCTAATTACAGTAATATACTCCGCGCTTGTTCAGATTTAGTTCAAGTAATTGCAAGGCAAATCTGCTATAGAGCTCAGTTGATTTGTGGTGTAAGGCCATAGACTCAGTTATCAAAGATTTGGTACAAGATTGTACCAGAGAGACATCTGGCGGAAATTTCTGATACTACTGTTATCCCGGAAACATGAAAATTAAAACGTACAAATAGCGGCAAATATCAAAACTGACAACTCAGAGTTAACCAAAGGCCATACATTTATATAACTTTGGACTGATCTAAGTTTGAAGTCAAACATAATAAGACGACATGGATTTTTTTTTTCAAATCTAGTTAGGAACAGTCTGGGGTAGTTTACATAGATCGACAAAAAAGGTCAAGCCTGGAAAATCCGTCTTACACAATTACTCATTTTGTCAATTGGTGACTTTAAGCTTATAATTTGATTTGATTTTAGAACAAAGTAATAAAAGCGCCAACGATTACCCAGGAAGAATCCCGTAGTAATTATACCCAGCACACAGTAGAAGATGGCCAACCGCACTGGAAGGGGTACGTTTGTAGTCATGGTCGGTAACCGTGCGAAACGAAGTGGGCTTAAATTTTCTCTGGCAAGTACCCATGATATACCCGGTCAGCAGATGTGAGTGCGATATATATGGTGCATAAAAGTCACAGTCCGTGAACACTGCCCGACGGTTTGTCGGTGTGTCTGTGCAAACCATCAGCCCCATAACAAGTGTCATCAGAATACCACGACTCCTTGTATAAGAACATCTAAATTATCAGTAACAGAGCTTATTATGAGTATGATATATATATATATATATATATATATATATTTATTTATTTATATATATGCAGTTTAATGACAGCAATGTAAACTTCTTTTGTTTTGCGTTTTCAGTGAACCTATAATCATTTTTAAAATATACTGAAATAATTTTAATGAAATATATTCACACATGGTGAGTACTTTGTAGAAAATTAATACAAGTTTAAAGCTAGAGGTCTTCAATCATTGATCGATCGAATGACAACTATTTTAGTGACAACAACATGCTACTATACCCCCCCCCCCGGATAACAGAGGTATATTAATGATTCTAATTAAACACAGAGCACGGATGTTAAATAAAGGTCAAGAAAATGTAGATCCATTCGCAATAAAATACAGCATATAAAATTTAATATAACTATGCATCCATGATATATGTCAGTAATAATAATATTAGTCAAGTTGAAGATATAACTAGTAAATAATTAGTCCTGTTTGATCTGTCCAAAATGTCATTCTTAAAATGGTAAAAAGAAACATTTAATCACGATGGCAGAGGAATTCATCTTATTATGTCAACCTAAGTTTAATTAGATTGTAGATACCGGCCGTAATAATACTGGTGCCTGCCTTAAGCAATGCACAATGGTACAGTATTACATAAAATTCTGTCCAAATGCTGGAAGGTTGCTAGACCTATTAAATTTATTTATTATAAGATGCTTTGTTTAAGTCGGACGTATTTAGAGTTTATTTAATCCAGCGAGTATCTGGTAACGCATGTTAAAGAATGCTTCATCTGTGTAAAATAATGTATTCCGATTTGTTTATCGACAGGAGTCACTTTGTGTTATCTGCTTATGATTAAAGCAGGCTATTCATCCACCATTTCTATGATATTTGTAATTAATCTGGCTTACCTTGCGTATTAAGGTAATTCTTGTTAAGATAAAGTTCTTATTACGCGTTTCTATCAGATGTACAAGCCTGTTTATCTACGGGCTATCAGTAAACCCGCTATATGTGCGCCAATGTTGATAAACAGAAAAAAAAGTATAACCTAAGGTGGTTGGTTGCATACGTGCGAAAGTTGTTAGGTCACTAGCTGCAAAAAGTCTTTTGCCAAACTCTGGTTCATGGGACTTGCCGCCAGATGTCCTTGCTGAGCGTGTTTTGATTATTTTGCGGACTCCCCACATATTATAAACACGTGAATAAAAACAAATCGGACAGACTAAGTGCCATGGGATTGGCGTTTTCGGGCCTATTTTCATGAAAGGTTCAAGGGACAATCTTTAGTAAAATGGTCCATTCAACGTGAACACCTGTTTTCTTTTAACGATTTCTTGGAAACATCATATATAGAGGCGGGTACAAATATATGGCTGACAAATTACATATTGCAATATTACGCAGTGTTCAAGATGGCATATCGTTGGAAATATGGCGGCAACCCTTCAGACTGAAACTTTAGTCATACTCGAGTTATTCATTGGCAGCAGCTATAATTCAGTGACGCGTTTAAACTGTTATTTTAACCGCCTCATACAGACACATTTCGTCTCCTCGCTTGAGGGAGTCGTGTTGCTTTTGTATTTGCTATTAATAATTCTTATCAGGACTAACAGTTAAAAAACTGTTCCTATCATGAAGAACTTTTCAATATTAATATGTTTCTTTTCAAAAGTTTTTAAGGTAATCCTCGTTGAAACCAACTGCATACTAAGCACGAACGTGACAAAAGGAAACGCACCCCAAAAATGTCCATTGTTCCAGATACCTGTAATTCAATGGTTTTGATCAGACAAGCTTATTAGTAACTGATCGGATTGTTTGTAATCTGTAATCGGAAGGAAGAGATCTTCCTTGCGGAAATGAGTGTGCCCGGTATCTTTTCGTTAAAGCCTTTTCACCTGAAGGATCAAAGGGTTAATTAGCCAAGGTTAATAAAAGGAGCTCCTTGAGGAAGAAAAACAGGTCAAGGAACACTTCTTTTGTCTTTCTCTTGTTTCATTTTCTTTCACCACAGCTCTTAATGGCGAACTCACAATAATTTTGACAATTTTCACAATTACTATTTTTTAATTTATTATTATATCTGCTGATTATTAAAATGTAACCTTATACATCAATCAGGTAGATAATCAGACAACATATTCAATAAACCGTACACCGAGAAAGGTATAACTTTAATCAATAAGCAATTGAACCTCACTGGACATCTAATATTAATACTATAAATAAGGTAATGTAGCTTTATCACATATATGGTACAGGACTACAGGGTTCGATCAACATTCGATTTGGACCAATATGGTCCATTATTACGAGAGTTTGAGCAAAAGAATATTAACTCGTGATTATAAGATAACACGTTAATTAGATTATATGTTTATTAATACGGTTGCGTGTAAACTGCATTTATTAAGAAATATAATTTAATCATTCGGCTTGGTTAAGTATCATAAAGAGTACATTCACTTTGAAGTAAAGTCTCCTACTGTAAAGGTTATTATTATTGCATAACCATTATAAGAATTCTATTTATAACACACGAATGAGTGTGTATTTATGTAATTCGTGCGTGTATCAGGCGTGTTCGCAAGTTGGCATTATAGTATCGGGCCTACATTTACATAGTAAAGTAAGGCTTGACAACGTTTGTGATAAACATATTACTGTTTTCTTAACAGCAAATGAGCGCCAGCCATAATAAAGGTCGCATGCGTGGCACCATGAAAAAAAGTAAACTCCGTGAAGGATATTTTGACTTGTTTATCAACAACATATTTGTAAACACAGCAATGTTGACAAACGGGAAAACATGTAACCTAAGGTGGTAGGTTGCATATATGCGCAGGTAGAAAGGTTACTTGTTTCATAAAGACTGCTCTCACTTGCTGCCAGATGCATTATTAAATGGGCCCCCACATAATTTAAACACATCGATATAAACAAGACAAACAGCCTTTGTGCAGTGATATCCACGTTTCCTGGCCTATTTTTATAAAAGCTCCAATGAATTACCTTTAGTTTATAAAGGTCAGATAGGTGATTGGGCCCCTTTAACGGATTCAATATTATTAGACCTTGCCATATGGCAGGGTCTAATAATATTGAGTCCGATTAAATCTGGCTAGTATGCTCCTGGCGTCATATGTGACGCCTGGTGAAGCATAAATTTATGCAATTCCAGACTAAAAGCTGGTTCGCTACGCAGCATATTTTTGTCTGTATCTTGGGGGGGGGGGGGGGGCATCCAAGATACAGACAAAAAGCCTGATTCAGTTTAGAGGCCAAGCAACAGGTGTCAAATGGGCCAAACGATAATATAATGTAAAATAGAAATCTGTCTCAATGGTATCCGAGGTGCATTTGCATTTATATCATTTTTGTCGACTCCTACCATGAAAGCTTTCATTTACTTCGCTGAAAGTAGCAAATGTATAACATTTTGATCAATAGCCATTTTCACACAAATTCACTGAGTATCTAATCAATGGCCGGTATACCAGCAGGACAAAGTCAGTAATACAGCAGCTGTTTAATCAGCGATGCATTACAGTAATGGTTTGCTTGGGAAAACTGACGGTTCACAGCAATTTAAATATAACACATTTGCTCCATTTATTTATTTACGTACAGAAATAGCTTTTCGCTCAATTGAGCATGTTTTTTTTGTTTCCATGCCACTTTTCATCGTCTTGCTTCACTTTTAAATTCCAACATCACCTGATTTCCACTTTTGTTTGACAGATTTTGGACCATTCCTATCGGCAGAATGGATATATGTTTGTTATATAGAACTTTAAGTACTGTTATTTAACAAGTAAAAACACTAGTATGTGTCATGAATTACCTTTCCTCCATATTTACGACACCTGTCGGCGATGGTTGAGACTGAGTGTTCGGACGCCATGGGTCACTTGAACATAAGAAATATTAAATTTTTTTTTACATATCTAAAAATTATTAAAGTAAGTAAAACTGCCTTATCCTTCAAGGTGCCACTTTATTCCCAGCCTCCGCATGTATTTGTTTGACACGGTTAGCTAAGCTTGCTCAGTTGACATGAACTCAGCGGACAGTCATCATGCGCATGCGTGGAAACGCTGCTTTATGATTGATTGATTGATAGACTAGTTTGATTTGATTTGATTGACTGATTGAATGGTTGACTGATCATCTTTATTCATCCGAATTCAAAGAGTATACACAATCAATTCAAAAGAGAAAAAAGTAAAACATACAATATAATGAGGAACCTGAAAAAAAGGATACAAAACATTATATGCTTGCCAGATACGCAACAGTAATGCAAGATTAGAAAAAATAAGGGGTTTTAAGCCATCTGTATGATTCCGGCAGTAGTTGATCAAAGCTATCTTTTATTCCTTGGCCAAACACAGCACATGTGTAGCCTACATGAAAAATATATGATCATGATCAGATAAACAGTTTGTTTGTTTACCAAGGATACTTTGTACAATTTGATTATGGTCCATATTATTAAGAACAACAGCAAAATGGATAACCATACGATCATAAATAACTGTTCTAAGTCAAACTCGCACCACATACTAAAAGCATAAGCAAGATTTGGAGTGTGTAAGGTTTCCCACATACATGAAACAACATTGAAGAGAATACCGCCCCGTAGGATACAAACAGTTTTAACATATGCATTATCTAAGGAATTGTTTGACAATTTATATGTATTTAAGGCGGGCACATTAATGTAAACAATAACGGCGCTTTTCTGATTCTTTTTCATTCACTGCCGTAGGCGGGGCGGTGTGCCCCCTCATTTTTGCAAGCGACACTGATGACTGCTAGCGATGTTTCCTCTAATGCATGACACTGAATTTCTGCCAGTGAAATTTATGGTTTCGGAATATTTTCAAAGCATTAAAAACAGTCATGCAAAGTTCATTTTTGTATTCTTCTATATTCAACAAATGATCGATAGATGGAATTCCATCCTTCGGAATATTATTATTAATTTGTCATTAGGTGATGAATCAATAAACAGCACATTGATACCATAAAATAATAACTGCATCTTTGCAATGGATTCTCATTTTTTATTGCCCTTTTGTTTTTAATATTCTCCGAAATAGAACGTGTGTGTTTGTGGGTGTTTGTATGTGTTTAAAGGGTTGTTTACATGCGTATGCACCAATTACCGAGCGAATACGCGAAAAACAAAACCGGCACTCAATGCTCTGAATATCCTTGCTTTGCCCCTGGCTCTTGTAATGAAGATGCAAATAAAATAAAAAATCTTCTTCATTTATTTATACCAAAGTCAGCTAGATGTCTTTATACGCTTTTGAATTTGTAATTATAATATCAGTTAATGAGATTCCACTGACAGCAAAAGCATTGTTTGTCTGGGTGTAATGACGTATGGTAATTATTGCTGAGGTACACAAAAACACTGTATTTTATATCTTTAAAATATACTACCATTTACAGGGAGGAGAATCCGAGTTGCACTACCTCGAAAATGCACAGTAAGCATTATATGATATGAACACTGTTTAAGTTTTTGTTTTATTCATTAATCTAAAGAGCCTCAGATTTGATTTTCGTTTTCGTCCCAAAGAAGTGTGAAACATGAGATAGTTAACTCATTTTGCTTTCTTGTGATAAACATTATTGTGAAGAGAGATCCTGGAGTTTTTGATTATAATTTCGGGTTCATAGAAAGAAAACGAATCGTGGGAAAAATTAATTTCTTTTCTTGAATTTTCAAGAATGTATCTTGTGTTGCAGATAATCACAAGGAGACGCCTACGCTCGTGGCCACGCTTGGGAAGTGTTCATCTTCCCGACTATCTCATTAATTAAAAAAAAAGAAACCCAAGGTTTGTAATCTCGATCACGTTAAGGTGGCATGGAGCTCCATCTCCCCTCCCAATTATGTCACTAATATCAATTTAGAAAAAAATGTTCGATCCCTGTAAGTCTCCCTTCCTATCGGGGAAGATAATGAAAAGCAATACATGTATTTCCTTTTTCTGACTCGTTATTCATTCAATTTAGGGACGTAGTCAGGATTTATGGAAGGGGGTGCCAAGAGCATCGGGGTAGGTATGTGCGGAGGGAGGGTTTGTTCCATTGCTGCAAGCATATAAGTGTGTGTGTGTGTGTGTGTGTGTGTATATACTTATACATAACGTTTGTGTGAGAGATTTGAGATTGAAATCCAAGAATATTTTTATTCTTCCGAGAATCATATAATCATTTAAACTCAAAACAGGAGAAAGACAGGAACACTGAGAATGTGTAAAAAAAGTTACAATTATTACTTTCTACGTAGAAGGATTATTTGTTTAGGCTACACGGCTCATTAACGTCAGTTTCCTCTTATCTCATAAAAATAACGTCCCCGGGATAGATCTTCATGTATGGACCGTTTCAGATGAAAGTGTAAAGTAATGATACTTGGTGTAAACATGAATGCTATTTACATTTTTTCCTAGTAGATATTTATAGTGTCTGCAAAGTTTAAACTCAGTTTGGCACTGGCTAATCATACATCGAAATAGGAACATGTGGGACAATATAGACTTTCTTTTTATTGATTCATAGCAAAAATTAAATTATATAGCAACCATTAATGTGGGTTTCCTTTGCGTTTGAGGTTTTATAAAGAGAGGCGAAGAGAACCACGTATAAAGATAAACAATTTGCTTGTTGTGTTTAGGTTGAGAAAAGCGCTTACACCATACATAGAGACTAAACATGGTAAATTATCATGGCATCAAATAAAGGGATAGGATGTGAAATAGGAGAAATACTTAAATCATGATAAAACTAAATGGATACTTGCCGAAATCATGATAACGTTCCAAAACGTCTTCTTATATTCACTGTCCACGTATAGTTTACACGCGCAACCCTCCTTTCACATTCTGATATACCGGCCGAAACAAATATTAAAGTCAAAGAAACCATTCCCCTCACGGACCGGTCATTTAAAAGTCGTCCCCGGATCTAAAGTGGATTATGTCCAAGATCTCCCTGGAGGTTTGACGATGGTATCAGAGACAGATAGGCGACCCAGACCAGTTTATATGCTGGTTTCCCGAGGCAGAGTATCAGTTCAATTTAGATGACTATACTGGTGTGTGATCTGATATTGAAACATACCATCAACCATAACATTATTATTATATTGTAGTAGCTATTTTTTCTAACACCTCTTTTTAAAACATTTTCATGGCATTCCGAGAATACCCGGCCAAAGGAGAATCGATTAGATTTTGTAGGGGATCCGGTACACGATCATTATTCAGGACTGTCATAAGGGAATATTCACAAATGTAAAGTCACTTTTGCAAAAATGAACCTATGAATATGGTCCGAAAAAGTAAATTAAAAAACGGTTTAATTCTAAAACATACCAAAATAAGGGCCCCCTCTCCAACATGGAATTGGAGGCTTGCATTCCTTAGAATGCGATATCTATTTATTAAGAGGAAGCTTTGCATTTATATATATATATATATATATATATATATATATATATATATATATATATATATATATATGACAGAGAAACATATATATATATATATATATACATATACATACATAAATATACATACATTAACGTTTATAAAGATAACTTACCTCTGTTTGACACAAACTTTCAAAGTCATAAGTCTGTCAAAATGCATCACTAATATTTATTTTGCCTGACAGGCCATTTTCTTTACATGTACATGTTACATGTAAAACCTTTAAAATCGTAACATATGGTGACAAGGATACAAATCAAGGTACAAAAACTGATCCTTTTACATTAAATCATAATTAAGCAGGCCTCTTGGTTAAGATAAGTTTACTTTTTGTTAATTCCCACGACAGTGAACATACTTAAGATTCATGGACTTGTGCAAATTATTAAATGAATAATTCAGGTACTTTCGTCGTCTCAGATATCTGCAGATACTGCTACTGAACACATTTAATTATTGATGAGAAATATTGATAAAATCATTGTGAGATTGTGTAAAATGTGTTTTTTAAGTTATCGGCTGTTTTTCAGGAAATTGATTAAACTAAAGGGAATATTGAAGATGTTGAAGTGTTTCTCGTAATATGTCATATGTGATGATGATGAAACGGTGGTAGAAGAATTGGTAATGCTGATGCTGATATAATTGATGTTGATGATCATGATGATGGTGTTGGTGGTGATGATAATGATGTTGATGATGACCATGATGATGATGACAACGCGATGGTGATAATGATGCTGATGATAATAGTGTTGGTGGTGATGGTGATGATGACGACGATGATGTTGATGATGACGACGATGATAGTGATGATGACGACGATGATGGTGATGATGACGACGATGATGGTGATGATGACGACGATGATGTTGATGATGACGACGATGATGGTGATGATTACGACGATGATGTTGATGATGACGACGATGATGGTGGTGGTGATGAAGATGATAATCTTGATGATCATGACGACGACGACGATGATGATGGTGATTGGTGGTGGTGGTGGTGGTGGTGATGATGATGAAAATAATGGCGGTGATGATGATGATGACGACGATGATGATGGTGGTGGGTGGTGTTGCTTGTGGTGGTGGTGGTGATGCTGATGATGATGATGACGATGCGTATCAAGTATGATGACAATGACATCGATGCCTTTCCTAATGGTGTTGACGGTTACCGTGGCAACGACTATGATTACGATATTGATGATGATGACGACGATATAGTGACGACGACCATGATGACAATGGCCATGAAATGAAGATGAATGATGTCAACGAGGACGATGTTGATCAGTATCATGATTACGAATACGACTTTGTCAACAGTGTAATTGTTAGTGGTGATGCTTGTGGTGATGAT
Source organism: Sipunculus nudus (assembly GCA_026874595.1). Lineage (NCBI taxonomy): Eukaryota > Metazoa > Annelida > Sipuncula > Golfingiida > Sipunculidae > Sipunculus > Sipunculus nudus. The sequence goes on from CM049315.1 coordinate 27,421,500, forward strand.
GATGGGGAGGATAATGATAATGGTGATAAAGTAATGGCAATGATGGATGTGAGGATAATATTGACGATGATCTTACAATGCTTGTGGCGACAAAGATGGTGTCAGGGATGATGATCCTAACGATGATAACTTATAAGTTGTTAGTGAGGACGATGATATGATGTTGATGGTGGTGGTAACCACTACACCGGGTTTAATGACTTGGTACAGTTTCCACGGACTTTTATAGTACTTTTTTTCGGGAACGATAAAGAGGCATGTAGGCTGTAGCATTTTCGAAGATTTCACCGTATTCAACCTGAAGAACGACTGTTTTAGTAAGATTTGTATAAACAGTGCTAACATCAGGAGACACAAAATAAAATTCGGATAATATAACGTTCGTCTTTAAGGAAAAGCTCAACCTAATTGTCAAAATTCTTTATCGAACATGCATGGCCGTTCACTGGGAAAAACTGGTTGGTGGGACATTGACTGGAGGTTGTCTGTTGTAAGGCTGTTGTTTTATATTTAGGTCTGCAAAATTGTGTTTCCGGAAACACGATAATGAAGATCCTGTCAGATGATGACGTATGTGAGTGCTGGCCTAGTTTTTACATGTCCGCTCTCGCTTCAATATTTGATGCAGTGCCTTAATTAGTTCCTCATTATATCTTATCAATAGGTCAAAATTCTGGTTCTTTTTCCTCAAAGACCCCATTCAATTGGGCACACCAATATTCATGGAGAAATGTGTATTATTATAGTAGAGGTTGATTAGAAACCATAAGCTTAATGGTATTAAATTATTTCGTGGGATTAAAAGCAAACAAAAGCACATGATGTATTAAAGCCATGGATGTAATATGTAATATTCCGAGGTCGGGGTGTCGTAGTTATGTTAATTTTGTATTTTTAAAATTAAACAAACTAGACAGACATCAAAACAGCTTTTTGACAGCTCCTTGCATTCGTGTTCACTAGTTTTTCCCCGCGGCCAGAAAAAAAGTGCCGGGAAAATTCCATTGCAGAAGTAACAAATACTTCAAAAATAACAAATACAGTGCACGTGCAAGACTAAGATACCAAAAAGGTGATGGAGATTTTTATTTCTGAGAGAAATTGTCACAAGGAGCTTTACCTGGACATTCGAGAGGTAAAACGCTTGGCTCTCTCCGCTGGCGACCCAGCGTGGCAATAAGAGAGTGGGTTGAAGTTGCCTGTCCAAGGTTTTCTTCTGGATCTCCGGTTTCCTCTACCTCTGCAATCTACCGAACGCCACAATCTGAGCCATGGAGAGTGCCGCGATTAGTTATAATAATAACTATTTGTACAATCCATGTAAAATAATTAAGTTTATATATACCCTGGGACATGCTGTCGGAACATTTTGACATGATTTTGTACTGACCATTAGATAATGATATTAGGACAAGCTATTAACCAGACTATAGAATTTCGTCGGTGAGATGTTGGTATACTTGTCACTGTGTAAACCCTACCCAAGATAGGCGCCGCCCCTATTAATTTTTTTGTGCAAGACGGACCTACAACTTATTTCTTACATTGTTATGTGTCAAGTGTGCTTCAAGGTTATAAGGAAACAATTAAGAGGGGGCGCCCCTATTTTTCAACAAAAAATCTGTGAGCTAGAATAATAGAAAATTCGCTTATTACCGAAAAGAAGCCCTGGAATGTGCGCCTCCTTTTCATCTGTACACATCTGGCATGTAAAAGTTAGCATAAAGTCCTCTTAATTTCTGTGACAGGAATTTGAGCCCCCGCCCCGACCCCTTTTTCTAGAACCCTGAATATGCCCCTGTTATATGTATGACATAAAGTATAATTTAAATGGGGAATATTTATGACATTGTCCCTTCCCATAATCAAATAATGCTGTTTGAATCTCTCATCACATTTATCTAACCCGAGTATCGCAGTGGGCTTAAGTCACCTCGCTTCGTTTAAAGGTCCTACAGGTGTTGGAAAAACATTTGGTTTGAATATCTTCTACTTTTTATTCTTTGGATGTGTGTTATTTCTAATATGCAAGCAATGTTTTTGTCATAATACGACGGATAAAGTGGATCAGAGACTTCAAAGTAGAGGCGAACATCAATATGGACGCCGGTCTAAAGACTTCAGGTTACCCCCATTTTAGGTTACCCCCTGTTATCTCTAATCGATGTCAGATTTCCTCCGGGGAAGTCTGAACGTTTATCGGGTTACCCCAACATTGCTGATTTAAACTTTAAAATCTTGATATATAATTCAATTAGATCACGTGAAGGATAGCCGGAACCAATGTTTGAAAAAGAAGGTTGTCGTAATTTTTTATTGTATTGTTAGTTTCATTTATATTGTTTCATACACTTCACCAAAGCGCCTGAGACTCCACATGAAAACGTCAGATAAACCAAAATTCAAACTAATCCGGGAAATCAAGAAAAGAAAATTATGAATTCTACGCAACCAAACATAAAGTATTAACTATTTCAAACAAGTGATCTGCAATCGTAGGGGGTAATCTGAATCCGAATTCAAGTTACCCCTGGGGGTAATCTGAAATCAATCTCAGATTAACCCCCGGTAAGTTGAAGCGGGGGCAATCTGAAATCGCTACACCGAGTGTAGCATTTAGCACGTTTTACATTAGACTCAATTTCGCAACTCAACAGGCCATTTGAATTAAGCCCGACCAAGTCCAGTTAGTATCTAAAAGGCGGTCATGCCTGGGCACTCCACTGCAACGTCAGTTCCTACGTTCCCAAGTATACTGTAGCATAGAGCAGAATATAAAAGGGAAATGTGAGAAACAGTAGTTGACAAGCAGATAAAGTCCTGATCATGCAGAGAGTTGCCAGTATGAATAGTCATTTTATACATACAACTGTATATATGACCTGATATATTCTTGGACGGATTATTGGGCAGATCTAGATCCTTCACCTGTTTGTCTTTTCCTGTCATAATACACAGTATCTCCATATGTTCTCAATATATTCCAAAGAGATGTTTTGTGGGATGAAGGACCTAGGACAAGTTTATGTCGGATCAGGCTGTTAATATCTTTGAATGCTATAATACAAATACCATAGGAATGAAAGGACTGAAGTTATGATCAATGTTCTGTAATAACTTAAGACAAAACCCCGCCTTTAGACTATTTACTGAGGTTTGGTATAACCTCTTGAATTTAAATATATTTAAGAATACACCTGTCATCGCTGGGGTTTTTTTTTCTATCGGCCCTTAAGTCAAGATGTTGTGGAGCTTAAACATGTGATGACAGTAATTTAAGAATACACCTGTCATCTCAGTTTTTTTTTCTATCGGCCCTTAAGTGAGATGTTGTGGAGCTTAAACATGTGATGACAGTAAATGTAAAGGTAATTACTTTATTCTAACCCCCCCCCCCCCCCCCCAAAAAAAAATCAAGAAGATGCACCATAAGTGTTACAGGTGGTTTGGTGATCAGCGTGCGTGACAATTGGAGGTATGGTTTCGAATGTTACAATTAGATGGCGAATACCTCAACCAAAATGACAGCGGAAACCCTCACCAAAACACCACATGTTAGAAAACGGTCTTGAAAACTATAGTCATGGACGGGTAGCAAGTTTTACATGATGGGTTCATATAGAGAGAGCGTGAAGTGATAGAGTCGAGGTGCCATGAGCTGAGGGGAGAATGTATATGCATGGGTGTGGGAGGTATCCCCCGCAGGTGTAGAAACCTTTTAAAAAATTTAGCTTGAAATGATGCAGTCTGGGGTAGTTTTTCGGTATTATTAGTATTTATATTTCTATTTCTCCGAGAATTTCAACGAAGTGCATGGGGGCTGTAAACATGTGGACTCGAATTCATTTCACATTCACGATTCTTTATTAAGATAAATAGACAACCACCTCCACACCATGCACGGCCATCCCCTAACAATGAGCTGATTATACATGAGATTAGTCCTTCATGAGGAATGTAGACATTATATCAAGGTTAATACACTGGTTGTTATAAAACCTTAAATCCTTTCTGGTATATCTGATTAATACAGTGGTTTCAGAATTATTACTGGCTTTCGTGGTTAAATATATTCCATTTATTCAATACACTAATGGAATGTATGGACCTAAATGACAAGACACCTGCCTTCCATGCAACAACAGGTGAATGCAAATTACATTACATCATCGGCAAGAATACATGCGCCTTCCGTTCACTGCAAAAAAGTTGTGCTGATTGTATAGCAATTAAATTTTGATATTAATTTTACCCCAGAAAGGGCTTTCAATAAGAAGAACAATATAGAGAGTCCAGATCGCTCAGTCAACTGATTTTGAGAGTCACATGTGAGGGGGTGGGGATATGTGTCAATTTTTTAAAGAAAGTGTAAAATTGAAAAAAAAACTATATTAGATTTTAAGATATAATGCTAGGATTTCTATGATAAGACGTGTCACTATATGATTATTATTAATAGAATCCTCCAAGATGCCGCAGAGAATGTTACGTTTATTGCCAGGGCTGCATATCATAATGCCCTGGGTAGCTTCCATAACCTCCTGTAGCTAGGGACAGGGGTCAAACCTACCGATGGTAGATTACTGATGGTTCTGATCCAGTGTGTCTGCAATGAATGTAGAAAGTCTGTATATGAGTTTATAAAAGTGTCTAAATTTCTCTCATTTATGACACACTTCTCTTTTAATGGTACATGCCGTTTTGTATAGAGGAATGGGCGGCACTTTGTTTCCAGGTTAAATAAACTGCTTTCATGGAGCTGAAGAAAATGTTGAGGTCTAAGTTTTAGCACAGTGCTGGACTTGTCAGCCTTCAGCTCTCACTATGCTTACATTTTCTCTCACCATGCTGCTCAGACCTGACTCTTAAGCTCCTGCCATTCTGTCAGGCTATGAATGCATTTGTTCATCCTCAGCAAGGTATACTTGGTTGACTCTTTTGGGAACCGAATGTTGATTCCTTCTTAACCCAAATTCTGAACTGGTTTCCATTTGTTTTACCATATTTTGTCCCGTTTGTTGACATTACTGTACGATATGAATAAGTATGTTCTGATGGTGAAACTTTCCAGGTAGAAACGTAACTGCGCTAGCTGTAAAAAAATGAGTAACAAATTTAATTGATAGCATTTCTCAGTTCCGCTCTCTATACATCTGCCCCCATCACCAGCTATTTGTTGGAGCGATCTACTAAACACCGAGGCCGTCTGTAGTAGGTGGGCGATCAGTCGATTGAGTACTGTCCTCTTCTCCTCGTTTAACGGATACTGATGCCTCTTGGATAATTTAGAGGTCTGTGTCGAAGGGTTTCATTCTGCTTCAGACTCGTCGCAGTTGATGAAACCTTCCATGTTCTTAGCCGGATATTCATATAGCAGACACCCGAACACAACATTTTTCGTTATAGTTACTTTCCTTTTTTAATGTTTTTTTACCTCTTCATTTTCTTCCATACACACAATATCTGTGTTCTCTTCAGGAAGAATGTGTTACATTTTGAGGTGGAACTTGATGTACATCTCGCTAAGCCCGTGGTGGATGTATGGGCTCTCTCGGTGCGTTTTATCTGACATAGAGACTCAATTATCTCCACCCATATAACCTATGTTTGAGCTCAGATGAGGCAATACAGGGAGGCAATACTCATTTTGACAAAGGGGATGATATATACATATATATATATATATATATATATTGTTACAGGGTAACATTAAAGCGGACCGAACTGTCTCGCTAGTGAAGCTTGCTTTGCTAGCGAAGCGGTTGGTACGCCTGACTTGTGCGCCACCGTAATGGGTACGAATCCCGGATCGGCCCAATGTTTTCCCCTCAACAATTTTATCTCGTAACAAAATCCAACGTGACGATAAACTTTGTGGCCCAGGGAATAAGCTCACCAAAGTGTGACTCCTGGGATAATTAGTCTTGTTCTGATAGCAGAACGCTCTTAAGAGGAGGTCTGTTACGGGGTGACACAAAAGCGGACCGAACTGTCACGCTAGTGAAGTGTGCTTTTCTAGCGAAGCGGTTGGTACGCCACCGTTATGGGTTCGAATCCCGTATCGGCCAAATGTTTTCCCCTGAAAAGTTTGTCTTCGTAACTATATATATATATATATATATATATATATATATATATATATGGAGCAATGAAACATTTTAGTATTCGAGATAATTCACAAAAAGTTTCCATTAACCCACCCACTAAGAGTCATCCCCCATCTTTGAAGATAAGTTGACGCCACTGTCTGATCTACTATCAACTAAACAATACAATGAATAGGTTTATTCTTGTCCTACAATTAGCACTTTAATTCCCAATTGTCTCGCCCGGTATCAGTAGGAATCTGGACTGCTTTACCAATTGACCTTTCCGAGTCGGACAGCCCTTGCGCGCTCCATCTTATGCCGCCGTTATCAACACGTGGTCACCTGGTCACCGGTAGCTGGTCCACGCACCCAGTCTTGGTCGCAAAGACAATAAGAATTATCCAAATAAGACTTACAATAAGATTTATCTTGTCTAGCCTCTATTAAATGGTTTGTTGATAGGATTCACTTTACATCCGCTTTCGATAAATGGCAACGTTCAACACGTGTATCGTATTAACGCTCCTTTCCTGTCCATGAAAGGCTTGGCACACGCCAAATATATTCAACAGAAAGGTGGCAGTTTTGGTCCTATTGAATGTTTGTATCTTTCTCATACTGATAATCAACTCATCCAGGATTAAGTGTATTAAAATATTTTTTAGTCAATTATGGAATTCTAGGTCCCTGATTACTTGCGTATATACATTGAACTGCTGCTGAGTGGTAGATGCCGGGTAAACAATACAATCAGGTAAATCCTGCAGTAGACCACCAGATCTGTTTGACAAGAAACTGCAAATAATTTAACGAAGTAAAATTTTTTGATTAAGTATAAATTAGGTAATGATCTAGTACATCATCACTTCAATCTTTTGTTTTTTCTATCAAATGATTAAAAAATTAAAGAAATTGTTCGCCAAGATATAGGTAGACACGCGCTGGTATAACTCTCTTCATCATTACAAGTTCTGTCCTGCAGGATGCGTTGCAGGTTTAAGGATAATATGGATTTTGTTTACCCTTTGTTCTTCGTGTAAAGTATACTAAAAGTTCTTTTTCATACAAAATACATTGATTTATTTCATCTGACTTCCGTGCTCTTCATTCCTAAGCACATGGTCCCACTGTCACCAATCTTCAGCTATTCACCAGAGAATATGGTAACGTTTCGATCACATAATTTTCATCTACTTTGGCGTCCTTTACTGTATTGCTTCTGATCAATCTTTTTTTTTTTAAATTTCTAACAATCGTTTCTATGGAAAGAATGTAAATATCCTTTTCAAATTACTTAAATCCGCTGGGGAAAATTGTTCATTGTCCATTGCCCAATATAAAAAAGTGAATTTGCAAGAATATTACCAATATTGAAGTAAAGGGATTAATAATTGTGTTTTTTTAAGCGTTTCTTCTATCTTTTTTTACAGATCTGTTTTTTTTCTCAGAATTGTGTCAAGAATGTTCTGACATAATGTAAATATTTTATATAATTTAATATTTATTATTATTTCATATATTTAAAAATGAAATTCTGAAGTGAAGCTATCTAAACACTACTTTGATAGGGCTTCCAATTTTAAGTGCTTTTGAATGTCATCTAGTCGAAACTTTGTGTGAATGGACAATGGGCAGTTCCGTGTTCTTTGGTTAACTTTTTTTTGTTTCCTAACAGTGCAGAGATGGTCAAACGTACATTATTTCAGTTTTGTCAGTTTTAAGTTTCGATGGTCTTGGGTAAGTTCTTAATGTAACACGTGTCCTATCGTCTTCACATTTTAATCGCGGATGACGGAATCCCTATCCTTGGCCAAACGTCTGTTTATCCAAAAATCATATGATATGGCACATTCTCTTCATTTCTACATGTGACCGGACAAGTGAATATTAGTCACGTTCTTATGCCACAACACCCACTTTCAACCCAAATTACCAAACACTGGCCGACCATGCATGTAGAGCCAGAACTCTCATGGCTCACTTCATTATAAAAGGTAAGGTAAAGTCTGCTTGGCTTTTACACCCGAGCCTAATGGCTCATCAGGCCGGAGCTTATCCCGGTTTCTGTAGACTCCTCCTGGATGGGTCGCTAGTCCATCGCAGGTTACCTTCCCAGTATTTACTGGTACCCATTTCTACTGCTGGGTGGATAGAGGCACACTTGCGGTTGGGACCTTGCCTAAGGGTGGTGGGGGTCTGACCGGGATTCAAACTCACGACCTCTCGATCATGAGCCCGGCACCTTAACCATTACACCACCGCCCCGCTCTCTTCATGTGAAAATTCAATCTCAACAAATCCTTAGTTTCATTTGCTGGGCATTTAAATTTAAATAATATAATATACATACTATAAAACTGTATAATTATATAATCTCAGCCAAGTACTATATGATTTCACATGTGATTGCTTCTTTGTTGTTGTTTTTGTTTGCCTAGCTAGCGGGAATACGAAAACATTGCCGAAGAGATTGATTATGGATATAATACTATTAACTTTGTATCAGCCAAAAATGGTGGCGTATCAGGCAGGTAGAATTGAATTGCCTTGGCTATGACTCTAGAGCCTCGAACATCAAACTAAATATAAACCTTGGGGTAACGGTTCATTATATATATATATATATATATATATATATATATATATATATATATATATATATATATATGACAAAATGTCCAGCTAATGAGAATGCAGTCCAGCCAATCACGTGGGGATAGTGTAGACTGGTGCCTACGCACTCAATGGGATCTGCAATCACCTCGGCGGGTGGTTTTATTAGTAGTTTTACAGACGTTTCACATTTAAGCGTTCTCTGTCGCTTACTGATACGCACAGAGAAACGTGACATGAATCGAGATATCTTTCGCCAGATTAAATCCCTGTCCGAGAACTGTGCGCGCCCGCCATAACAACCCGCGAGATATCGTCTCTAGGAGTTTATCGGTTAATTTAATGACCTAATGTTTTGATTAGTACCTTTTGAAAACAGGGGCATGGATTTATATAGCTCTAAAGAGATTAACATGGAATTCTTCGATAAACAAAGCTTCAGTCAAAGGATGAATTAACTGGCATTGCATCAAGGTATATTCTACATATGTCTAAGATGCTCAGATTCGGCATTCCAAGGTACAGAAGATACGCAAATATGATATAAAAATATTAATTTCTACAAATAATAATGCTGTATGTAAATATTGATTAGGCTTTATTTATCTCTTTCCAACTCTCCCTCTTTATTTGCAAAAACGAATAAGGAAATATGAGAATGCATTTGGGCTAATGTATCATAATTAATAATTAAAATTGTTAATTCAATTACTTCTGGGTATGTACACATATTATACCCGAACATGAAGTTATATCTTCAATATTAAAAATACCGTTCTTATTTTCTTTTAGGGGCTTCACTGAATCCGATTTATGCAAAGTATATGTGTATTTTCTACCACAAGGATGAAACGCAATTAATAAATAAATATTTGTTTGATAAAATTTATAATAGGAAGCCATTGAATTATCTTCTGTTCATGTGAATCATAATGTATCATTTTTAAGTATATCAGACACCCTGAGAGTACTTACAGCTATTGAATGAAATAAAACTTATAGAACTATATAGAGTAGCGGAGTAGGTATACATCTATTGCAGTTATGATCTCCAAAACGGAAACAAATCTTTAAATTTTAGAACGGTACAAATTCCAAATTAAAACTGCACATTTTCCATGTACAACATCCACAATAGATCAGATATCCCGAATAATCGTAAACACCGGTAACAGCTCTGGAACACTTGGAATTTCTTTTCCTGTACGTGACAGAGCGTCAAGGACTTACTTCCCTAAAATGGGTGCCGATGATAGCGAAGTGTCTCATGCCACTGCAGAAGTTTCCTTCGTGTAAATGTCATTTGTATTTAAAAATCTGTTTATAAGCAAACGTATTAAACTGAACATTTTATGAGAAAGGAGGAAATTGGGACTGCATATTACCCATTTATTTCTTCCCAAATTTATGGTTAAGAATGAACATTTGGAATTATTCCTAAATGTATAACTAGACTTTTATAAAAATACTGTTAAGGGTGTAATATGAATGTTTTATCACTAAAGTTTTGACGGTGTTATTTAATTTATATCTCCGGGATAAAGACAAATTATAGATTGATCGATAATTAGGTAAGCAGAATAGTATTAATTGACAGTGTTATATACGTTATACCCCAGGATAAAGCATGTTAGTTATATAGTGTACACATGTACTGCCTATTCATTCAGACTTACAGTCTTATATTCACAATCTTATATTTACAAACTCGCAAAATCTGTTCCCCACTCCTCACATTAAACTCTTGGTTCATCTCATTACAGTATACAAGTTATTACGATGACGTATACAACCCAATTATAACTTGTTAACGAAACCAGATTGTATTGATGTTCACCGCGCTTATTAATTAAATTGCTTTGCCAGGAAATACCATGACGGCGGCTAATTATTGACATAGAGCAGTCATCCCTTATCAATAATTTTATTCCATAAAGTGACAGGAATACTTACAAGAAAGTTAAAAAGCTATTTCATAATTCTTTGTTGTTTCTCGGATTTGACGGAATTTCTGAAAATGAATTTCCATGTCCATTCCTTTCTGAAACTGTGCATGTTTACGTAATACTCTGCCTGTATGTCTGTCTGTCTGTCTGTCTCTCACTTTCATAACAGTACAAAAGACCCCCCACCCCCCTCTCCCCCCCCCCCTCCCCTCTCTCTCTCTCTCTCTCTCTCTCTCTCTCTCCCCTTTGACCCTTGTGACTTCTTCATGTATTCATTACCTGTTGGACGCCTCGTTAATGAGGGTTAATTAAAGTAATCACCACACATTTATCTGGATCACGCACACCGCCCATTGATTCTCAGACAGACAATACCATTCTTTCACTCATCATTTAGTAATTATGCCATTATTTCATTTATAACAGCAGTTTTCCATGCATTCCTTTCTACCATTGGCTTTTTACCTGACTCTTTTTCAGTCTTCTTGAAATCAAGATAATTGGTGATCCAAGTGCAGAATCGATTCAGTGCGACACAAAAATAATTCCACTAATTAAAAGCATTGAGGCCTTTAATCTTTGAAATCTTAACAAGAAGAAATTTGCAATGCATTGATTTAAAAAAAATTACAGCAAGGTTCCTATATAATACAGTGACTAATGGCCTATCGTCAATTATGTTTTCCACTTTTATGTCCTCATAATGTCTTTTCATAGATTATTTACAAGGGTAGAAAAAGTTCCCGCTTAGTTTACCGAGTATCGTTTGAAAAAGAAGCGTAATTCATCAAGGTTTTCAATAATGTAAAAGACAAGCCCTTTGGCTTTCACCAATAGACCTGTTAAGTGGCAGCGTGATTTTTACGCTCACAATTTACTTGATACTAGCAGGTTTTCTTTTTGTTTATGTTTATTTCCAATTGAAATATTTTAGATACCTTGTTATATGTATCTGCTGATATACATGTTAAAAGGAACATAATTGCACTGTTCATATTTGATGTGGTTCATTTATTTCCCGTCTCAGAAACAGAAGGAAAGCAACGATGAGATTGAAAAGAAAAACGGATATATAAATGTGACCGGACCCTCAGTCTTCGTTCACGCTTCCTGTTTTTTCCGCAGCCCTATCTTCTTCCTTAATCCGTCACCCACCAATGAATGATGATTCAACATTTTATTAACATATCAAGATTTGCTGGAGCTTCCTTGTCTAATTAGGAATTTACATCGCAAGTTAATATTTGAAACAGGTTGCTATATTTAAATTTTATATTTATATTGCCACTTTACTTAGTTTTATTCCCATTGATTTAACTTTAAAGACTCTCTTTAAAAATCAGTATCTTATTAGATAAACATCTCGAGTCGGATGTACCAGTTCGATCAACCAGTGGCATGGAACCACCATATCTAAAATCCTTGACTGGTCACGTGATTGGAAGCTCCAGCTCATAACCTGGATGGAAAACTCGGCACGTGGGACTTACGTGAAATCCAAAGCAAATAAGGTAACTTCTCTAATTATCCTTCCACAGGGATAATCATTGCTTTAATTACCCGGCAACTTCAGGTTATTTATATTGACCATATCATCACACATTTACAAACAGATTTAAAACAAGGCTAAAATAGATACTTTGCAAAAATCAATTTTATATTAGTAAGACAGTGTTGCTAATTGTTACTCATGCATCACTCTCTTAAAAGAAACAACCTCTTTAGGAAACAAAGAAATAATACGTTCTTAAAGGTACTATTGAAAACGCATAAAACTTTGTGTTCGTTGGCACCAATTATAAAATTATCGCACATTTACGCATGCTTCCTGCAGTTTGGAAAAAGCTTACATATTATGTCGTTAACGGTAAATTTGACAATAAAAATTTTAGGTGCCCTCTTTCAATGATTTCCCAATCTCACTTTCATAACAGTACAATAGACCCCCTCTCCCCCCCCCCCCTCTCTCTCTCTCTCTCTCTCTCTCTCTCTCTCTCAAACACCGGAACTACATGAACCTGCGTCTCTGAGGTTCCATGGTGATCAAAGGCTTGGAACATTGAAAGATTTATAGACATATATGATCCCCGAATGCGTTAATATAGAGCAAAGAAAATAAAGGTCAAATGACACAACTTGACAGCCGAAAGTTATCCGTTAATCATCTGTAAAGCATGTTGAATTAATAAGAAAAATAGCTTCTTCCCTTTAAAGTATATTTTCCCTACCAACATATCGCCCTTTAAATGGTTGCTTATTCCTGTATACGAGTGTTGCATCGCCCAGGCCACTACACGTGTAAATCAAGAGACGCTCTGACTGACTTGGCCCAAAAAAATTAATACATGTACCCGCTTGCTGAAACATCGCTTGTGACGGCTAACAATCGGAACTCCAGTCACGCGGGGTTCTTATTGTAAACAGACACACGTAGACTGTGTTTACCAACACGCAGAGCAATAACAAGGTGTTAAACAGCCGTATATGCGAGGTACTTTGTGCTGGGATGGTTTTACTGGAAAAACTTTTGAATTATCCCATACTGAACTGATAGTGTGAAAGAATAGGCATAATATTGCTCCTGATTATGTCCTTTTAAGCCTCCTTCCCTGCAGGCAAGGCTTATAGGGGTTGATAAGTTTACTCTTTTATTCATATTTGGGGAAAATTGTGTGGTTGGACCTACCTGGGTCTTCCCCAAGTGTAAAACCATCGATCACAATTTATTCTGCCATTTGCTTGAATATGGCTGATTTTCAAAGATGACATTTGGGCACAACGTCTGTCCTAGATCTGGTTTACCACTTATTTTTTTTTATATTACCATGGCCTAATTCCAAAGGTTGCACACTTTGTATTCGACCCTCCATTATCGCCAACCTCTGTTCCTGTTTTAACGATTGGCGGAAAATGACGGGGTATTTACAGCGCTGTGTGCCAACCTACGGTTGTCATAGATTAAGAACCATACTACGCAGTATCGAACTCACATGAGTAAGCCTTTGCTGTTAAGGGTTTGTGGGCTTAAAAATCTGCACCCCACAATTCATCGGGGCTTCTACATATACACATGACGAAGGTTAATATGAAGTGAAGAGGGTAATTAAGTCCATTCAAGTAGGTTGGATAAGAATTATTTCAAGGCAAATTACATGAACATGGGTGTTTTTGTGGGATGGTCATCACGGAAGTGAGTTATATTTTGTAAGCATGCGCACGTGAAATGTAAACAGAAGGCGTTTCACTGACATGTAAATCAGTATGACAGTTGAGATTAGTCCCGGCCATCCCACAATGCCCATCAGGATGAGGTTCTTTTTGAGTAGAAACGACCTCTGACGGAAGGGAGATCAGGAACCACTGGCACTAAACATAATAATATAATAAGCCCTGACGGACCCGGCATTTGTGAATATATAGCTGTTTGTGAGTATTCTGAATATAAATCATCTTAATCTAAATAACGGACCGGTTGCTAAGTTGACGTTATGCTAATGAACGTACACATCCTTGTTCTCTTGTAAAAACAGCTTCATTGCTGGGCCTACGGTTTATAATATTTGAATATTCATCTACATCCAAGGCGAAGACTTGCTATGATCTCTCATGTTAAGATATAAAATTTCATACCTTTCGAATTTTATATGTACCAGTACAAGTGGCGCTCCGAAATGATAGAAAATTTATATTCAAGGCGTTTATGAGCGGATAAGTCATTTAATAGGTAAATAAGCACTAAAAACAAGGAAAATCAGCTTGTTTAAAGATAAGATTTGCTCAAACGACGGTTTGGGAGGGGTCCGCCAATGCACATTATATCTTCGCCCCCCCCCCCCCCCCCCCCCACACACACACATCTGTGAAGTACTTATGTAAAACCGCGGTCATAACCGGGATACGGTCGCCGTACGGCGGGTGTTTTGGGCTATTCTGTGCGGTTGACGTACGACAACCGTGCAAAGGCCGCAGGGACTCCGCAAGGACCGTAACTGACATTAGCGCAAGCGTCAGCCAGCAACCTACGGGCTCCGTACGGGCATCGTACAGTAGACGTACGGAGGTCGTAGGATAAAAGTGCGATTTTAACGCCTACTCGGCTACCCGAGGGACGTACGGCGTACCTGCGGCTGTCGAAAGGGGTCTGTGCGGCTTCCGCAAGGTGAGCTTGCGGCGTCAGCAGGGTTAGCTTACTTTACCGTGCGACGGCCGTGAGAATGTGAAAGACACCGTGCCGTTCCCGCACGTCGGCCGCATAAGTATTCCTGCGGTTTAAAAAACCGAAAGGTGATCTACGGTATGCGGTTGCCGCAACGAGTTGTGACCGAGGCTTAAGTATTCCTGCGGTCCCAAAAACCGTGCGGTACTCTACGGTGAGCGGTGACCGCAGTGGGTTGTGACCGAGGCTATATTCGCACGGTGCCCGCAAGGTATCCGTAAGATTTTCACGGGCGCCGGTTCAATTTTTACTCGCCGTACGGGCGCCGTGGTGCTGAGCTGGCTGCGCTCAATTCTCCCGGCGTATTCAACTCACCGTAAGCCCGTAGAAAGGCCGTAGACAGCCCGTACGGCCACCTTACGGGCACCGGCCGGTATCCGTGCGGCATCGTAATTTTCAAGAAAATATTCGCACGAGCGCCTCGCGCTGTCCGCCGTTGCAGTACGGGCACCGTGCAATAGCCTTACGCTACCCCTAACGGCTCGGTGTAATATGTGAAAAGTCGAATGGCTGCTGTTCGGGTTCCGCACGGCTCCCTTGCGATGTAAATTTTGCCCTTGCGGTGTCCTCACGGTGCCCTGTATCTCAGCTGTTGGATATATAAATACAGCCACATCGACATATATATTATAAAAAAAAACTAAAAAAAACAACTTCTCTGAACGTGTCAAGTGTTTTATTGAACCTTGAAAATTGATTTAAATAAGTATAGTTCTCAGGTTTGGCACTACAATAAATATGATATCAATAATGATTTCCAACAATTATATTTTGTAGTTAACGTAAATTATGAAAAATCGAATCGGATAACATAAGAAAAGCTTTGATTGTAATATACTAAAAAATAATATTGGTCTTTATCCTGTTCGACCGATTCTTATTCTTTGGCTTAATGTTCAATAGCTATATATAAAGCAGGAAATATCCTTACGGTTGCCGAACGGTGCCAGTGATCGCCGGCCGGGCGCCTGCCGGTCACCGGGCACCTTACGGTGTACTTGCTTCATGCATAGAACCCGCACGGTCACCTTACGGTTCCCGGACGGCCCCCTTAAGCCTCGGTCACAACCGGAATACGGTCGCCGTACGGCGAGTGTTTGGGCTATTCCTTGCGGTAGACGCACGGCAACCGTGCGTTTTTCAAAGGCCACAGGGACTCCGCAACGACCGTAATAGACATTAGCGCAAGCGCTTAAGTTGATGCGGCGGCCGTGCGTCAGGTAGCCACCTTCTGGCTCCGTACGGCACCGTACAGTAGACGTATGGATGTCGTCGGATGCCCTTGCGATTTTTACCGCCTACTCGGCTACCCGAGAGACGTACGGCGTACCTGCGGCTGTCGTAAGGGGTCTTTGCGGCTTCCGTAAGGTTATCTTACTTTACCGTGCGAAGGCCGTGAGAATGAGGAAGACACCGTGCCGTTCCCGCACGTCGGCCGCATAAGTATTCTTCCGGTTTCAAAAACCGAACGGTGATCTACGATGTGCGGTGGCCGCAACGGGTTCTGACCTATGCTTTAGTATTCCTGCGGTACGAAAAACCGTTCGGTACTCAATGGTATGCGGTGACCGCAGCTGGTTGTGACGGAGGCATTAGGATTCTAAGATCAAGGTATAATAAATTAATGAGTAACGACAAAGTGGTTTCATGACCGAGTTTCAGAATCGCTTACTTTTCGGTTCAACATACGTGCGGACTTTGTACAAACAAGTCCCGAATAAAAAAAAAACGAAGATTAAGACAGAGACATTTAACAGAGGTTCCTCTTGTATTCATAAGTCAAACTGATTTCATTATACGGTTTCATCTATAATGTAATACATTCCCTATCGGTTGCTGTACATGTTGAGAATGGGAGCAGCGCAGTGCCCACTTGAAACTGTTATTGGACAAGGCTTAACTTATTGTCAAAAAGTTTTCACGATGAATTTATACCAAAACGAAAAGAAATGGTTGCTGTGAAATTTATTAACAGCCCGGAAGATGAAATACCTTGCCTCTGGAAAGATAATCTTTTTATATTCTTATAAACAATGCTGTGACAGATACTGCACGCAGAGAGCAGACAACACGATCAGTGCCTGACAGTTAAAGTCTGCCGGTAATCGCTCATTTTCGAGAATTCGCTCCATGATCTTCATGATCCTCGTAATGGCCACGTTGTCACATGATCATAAATAATATTTTTGGTTACGAAATTTTGTTCAAATTCTTTTTCATCATGGTCGGTTATGGTGTCATGTGATGTTCTATGATATCCCATTGCATGTAATTTTTCATAAAGGAATTCCAATCTTTACATGAAGTTTCTGGACTTATTTGAACATTCATTCTTCAATGCATGTTGTTATGCGTATATTTTCTTAATGCCAATTTAATTATGTTCCTTTTTATGCCTTTTTTTAATACCTGCTTAGGGCAGTTTCTAGAGCTTCATAAGTACCTGTTTGTTAATTATTATTATTATTATTATCATTTTATTTTTTATTCTTATTAATATCAATTATAATAATAATTATAGTTATTATTATTATTATTATTATTATTATTATTAATATTATTCAACATGTTTAAATGAACCTGAAATTCAAGATTTCCATTCCAACAAAGATACAAGTGTCATGAAATGTGTCAAGGTAATCAAAGTTAGGGATACTCTGATAATTTTAAATCTTCCTTTTGCTATCATCTACACTGTAACTATAGTTAAACTAAACTTAAATTTACAGACAGTATTATCTTTTCATATAGAAAGACCTTTTTTTGTCAATACATGAAAGTTCCAGATATGTTCCATGACATTGATATTATAATTTGAATAAACATCAAATTTCTTTTATTTCTCCACATAAAACTATATAGAATTTTTTTTTTCTGATACACAAATATCCTGCAACTATCTCATTGTAATTATGTACATTATAATTATATTTTTAACTAAATTAATTGAGAACCTTCTTTCCTCCAACATATATATGTAAAACGTTCAGGTAGCGCTATATGAATTGTCTGAATTGGTTTCATATAAAATGTCATGAGTTGTTTGAGTATAGCGGGTATCCTGACACTACGTTTGTTTGTGCCAGTGCTATACACGGGCGAGCCACACATTAGAGTTATAACCCCATAAAGCCCTCACTATATAATTAATATATCGCTATATCGTTGTAAGGGTTAATCAATTATACGCGTCTCCTGGGTATTCTATTTGGTGCATTAGAGTATCGCTGGTACATGTATTCTCCCTCCGGGGAACTTAAAACTACTTTATATTAATATCATATGACAAATTTTATTCATTTTTAATATTATTCGTCTGCTGTTAAACCTACCCAAGTCCACCTGAGATTTGTATCTTTCCCCCCGAGTAGAGATATTAAGTTATTTTCCAAAACCCGACTGACCCTTGGAAATCGAAATGTTATTTTTTCATATTACTCAACAAATATTGTAATAATCTTTTTATGATACAAGATTACTGTATAATGGCTATGGCATATTTGAGAGAGAGAGAGAGAGAGAGAGAGAGAGAGAGAGAGAGAGAGAGGAGAGAAAAGATAACAAAAGAGAGGGGGAAGTATAAATGCAACTGTTTTGCATAAATAATCTATATAAACCACAAGACATGACATGGCCAGGTGTAAGCATTTATTTTGACTGAGAATAATCAGTTACAAAACAAAATGGAAACCATTATTATAATACCCGTGCTCTGTTAACGATTTCAATCATTTCCTTATCAAAATTATGTTGCCGAAATGCCAACTCAAATCAAAGGACCCTTGAGGTCCCGTATTATAGTTATTTTACTCCTTTCGAACACATTTCACTTATGATTTCTCATCCAAAATGTATATCTTTATTTATTTTACACACAGGAATTGCAGAATATTTACGTAGTTGTTAGATGAAACGGTCTGGTAGATATCTTGAAAACAGCGAAATATTCTTATTTGCCATAAAAGATGTACCAGTTCGTCATTTAGAACCAATCAGAGATAGATACGGGAAAAACAAAACAACATACAAATTTAGCACTGGAACCCAAACTGTCCGTTGGCTAAAAGTTGTTATGGGAGGACTGAATAAATTCTAATCCAGCTTGAACCTGCATATTGGACCGCCAAATTTCTTTGGACACAAGCAGACACAGATCCAGGCCCGGTAGCTCGGTGCCCATGTTCTGCGAGGACCCATTCCGCCATTTTGACAGCGCGGACTTCGGCGTGGACACTTGTATGGCACGGGGTGCATGGACAGGTCGGCTTTCTTCTCGTACCATCGCAGATCTGGAACATAAATAACATGCATATCAGTACACTATAAATATACATATAAAAGAGTAAGGTTTGAAATGCAGGGCTGGCTTTTTTAATACACAATACATATGTAAATGGTTGACATCTTTGCTGAGGCCAGCTTAGAGAATGATTTCTCTATCACCAGTGTTCGGTTACTTGGGTCCCTTCTTCAGGAGTAAACGGGGTCTCCTTGCTGTTCCTTTTGTACTCCAGGTCTCTTAATACAAACGAAATATTGTGGCTCTTGAGGAGCCAGTGATTATAAAGCTTTGGAATACCCGGCATTTCAAATGTATTCAGACACCTGAACATAACCAGTAACTCAGTAAATAATCTTCTGATTGCCTGAACACGACATCACTAGTGTATGGACACCGTAACTGATGAACGATGTCAAATTCAGATAGAAAAATTAGTTACAAGGCCACATTTACAAAATGGGAGACCACCACCACCAAAACGCTGTAATAAAGATAGGTTTTATAAAAATATATAGGTGAGATAAAAAATAAGTGTACAGAAAAGCGCATGCCTCCACCTGTCCCGATGTAAGGCTTTTCTAAGGATAACCCAATGGCCTCTCAGCTGCCTTGTATAATGTTTTAACGATAAAGATAACCATTCAGTAAAACTTTTGGTAGTCAGACTTTATATAATTTTTTTAATATTGTTAACTTAGTGACTTGTACCAATGAGAACCAGAAACGGTGAGAATATAATCTGCGGCAAAAATACATATACCTGAGGTGGCAAGTTTACCGCTAAATCAAATCACATCAATTTTTAAATAGAACTAGTCATGAATTCAGATATATACATCAGCGTTTAATATTGGCCATATAACATTTATTTCAGGCGAAATGCCTTTAATCTAGCTACACTATATTCGCCATCTTTCATAACAGTGAGCACAAGTATTTTAAACTCAAATTAGGTTTTTTTTTCCTTGCAAGCACATAGCTTTCTGAAAATGTGAACATCTTTATGTATTTCTCCTACTCTTTGCACTGTAGATATGTTTATTTATACTTTCTAGAGTCAGGCGTTAAAATGTATTTTCTATCCATTTTTATTTAAGAAATTATAAGTACATTAATCATACGTATAAAAACACTTGCAATGTCTCCTTCTACCAGATACACTAACTATTACAGTTAATCATTTTGTGATTTCGTGAATTTAAAGGAAAAGGAAGAAGCCAAGATTAAAAAAGATATATATAAATATCTGAAAGACCAAACAAAATTATTAAAGTTAGATAATTAAGTAAATACTTTGACAGTAAAGGTGGAAAAACATCTGGTAACGAAGATATAGAAATTTATGAAATAATTAGCTTTCTCAAACATTTGAAACATATTGTATTTATAAACATATCTTCTTCTATCCCGACTTTATATAAAGCACTTATAAGTTTTACCATAAAAATTATTAAGTACCAACACTTCGATAATATGTTCACATTCCCTCATTCACAAAGAGTATATTCTCAGAAATGTTGACTCATTGTTTCCAGAGAGAAAAAGACAGACAAAGGAGATGTGAGGCATATGAATACTATTCCTTATTCAGGTTGAGCGAATAACTTAATGACTTGTGCGTTAATCGGGTTTGTTTTTCTGTTACACATTGAAAGAAATATTAGGTGCCATTGATTAAGCGCCACTAAGATATGAGCCAAAGGCACAGATGCTGTAATAATGAATTGATTCAACGACATTTGCAAACTTACGACAACATTTACGACATATTCTTAAAGTAATATCTGTGAAGTTAAGTTGTCGTGTTCTATGTCGTCTTGCTTTCCCCTTTCACGTAATCCATTAAGCTTCACAAATGCCGTAGCAACCAAAAATATATCATATAAATATTACCTCATTCTATCAAACTAGTATCCTGTTCCTACGAGTTATTATTGTTTCAATATCATTTTTTCACAATATAAAAAGCGGGCTAAATGTTCGCCTAGAAATGTCATATTAACCGATATGCACTATAGGCTACCATGTCCTCTTGGGTATAATCAATGATTAATTAATACATAACAAAATACAAAGATGCTTAGTTGTTGTTTAAGCAAAAATCTTACTTTGCTGTTACAATGAGGTCCACTTTGCTGTCATTGCTTGCACGTAGGTTTATTGAACAAAATTGATCTATTTTCCTTGTAAATCAAAAGCACTTTGGGCTCTTGTAAAACTTTCCTCATTATTCCACGTAATACCTTTCTATTCACAAGAGTGTCTCCTAAAACAAAAAAAGTAATAATTTTTTATAAGGTGTGCAATGCATTAAATTCACGTATTCATTTGTTTAATAAATACGGTTTGAAGTGCGATAATAATATACACGTTTACACACCAGTGACCCTGTGACCAAAATCCTAATATGATGATAAACGTCTGATTTTTCAGGCATCTTTTGTAAAAGGTCGAGAGATTTGAATATCATTTTATTATTTGGAAAAAAAACATGTGCTCAATGCACAGACCATTAAGTAGAATCAAATATTTTTCAGCAATACATTTGTCTTGGCTTTCCGGTGCTGTTAGGAAATTTAATGTATTAACATGAACCAAACAATATGATTATGTTTCTTAGGAGTTGATTATACTAAGGTTAAGTGCATTGGAAAAATGTGATTTTTATATACCATTTTTTATATTTTATTACAAAATGTATCATTTAAACAGTTTACCGATCGATTTTTGTGCCAAAAAGAGGTTTCGATCTCTGGTCAAGTGTGACTTACAGATAACACTGATATGCAAATCATTCAGGCACAAAAAGTAAAGAAAGTTGGTTCCTCAGAAAGCCCAAGTAAAGTTTGCCCCCCGCATCAAACTTTTTTTTTTATTTTGATTTCAGTAGAAATTTGCCGATTTTCAACCTAGCCACCGTAACATTTCTTTCAAGAAAATAAAATTTCAATTAAATTTCATTAATATTTTCCTATGCTATGTTGTGTTTACCTGTGTAGCGAAACATTGCTTTTATTTTCATGCCCGGTGGTTTCTGTAAAAGGAACATACGTTTTGGGTTATATCCATGGGGTCAGGAAAAATCAGTTCGGGTCAGCTTAATATGTGCTTGGGGAAAGCACCAATAAGCCATGTAGGACAAAACAGGTATTTAAGACCACGCATTATTCGGTTTACAACTTTCGTACCATTAGGACAGGCAGATATGATGTCCCCATGGACCTATCACATTTCCTGAGTGCAGAACAGTAGGTTATATTCGTGTCACGAGTACAAAGCCTTCGATAGAGCCTTTTTACGACCAATAATGGAACTCATTTTATGTAAATTGAATAAGTGGTTTAAATTTGTCTGGTTTAGGAGTAGCCTAGCGGTAAAGGCGTTGGACTTCAGAGCTGAAGGTCCCTGGTTCAAACCCCACCGGTGCTTCAATGGCATAATGGTGAAATCTTGTTATAGAGCTTCAGAGAATCGCTCTAATGTCTTAACGACGGGTCATGACTTCTGGGTTATTCCGAATCCCGTTCATATGAAACCTGAAATCCAGAAGGCTTAATAATAACTTAACATTCTTATCACGTGGATATATTCATCCTCATTCAATAGAGAATGCCACCAACAGACCATGGACCTATCCTTAGAAAAATAACGATAAGGGCCTATGTGATCGAAACTTTCGCAAATTTGCGATTGCGAGGGGATTTGCGGAAGCTTTGCGAAGGCTCGCTATTTTTGTTATTTTTTCGCGAATTGTGCTGAAAACTTCTCGCACGTCTCTCGCAGTTTTGCGATTAATCAGCTGTTGCGAACACTCGTAACCCGTGTTTTACTGACTTTCGGGATACGCCTGTGTCATACACAGCAGACAGGAATATGTTCAATAGTGGTAAATGCATTAATTGTTTGATTTAACGTCTGGTCGGATCTTCGTGTACAATTTTTCCCGTAAAAAGTCCGAATCTGCCTTATATGCCATTACAAATATACATATATATACATATATATGTTTATAGGCCCAAGGGTTAAGGCTGCACGGTAAGATGAAGGTAACAAAAATGGTATGTAATTAATCAAGACTGGATTTCAGGGATCAAAGCAACGGGGCTAGGGAAATCCAGAAATCATACGTGCGCGCTAAGCTGCGACTTTAGAACTAATCCCTGACGTTAAACTGACATAGCACGATTATTTTCTTAAAGGATAGGAGGAAGGGAAGAAGGAGGGACGTTGAACTTCTTGCTGCATTTTCCAACGCCGATTTAACGTATCCCTAATTTGCATATTTAATTACATTAATTAAGTGAACGCCTGGTATCCGCAAAAGATACTTATACTTGTTTATTTACATTTTAATAACTGCCATAATCATCATGCCTCATTGAGAGAAATTCACATTTTATGAGGTATTTACTCTGTATGATATTAAGCAATCCTCTCAACACGATTTATATGCGCAAATGCTTCAATAAATTGTTTGAATGTGCATCTTGTTATTGTTATAAGTCTATAAATACATCTTTACATATGCATATGTTCTGATTGTTGAGAATTCGGTAAAATCTTATGTACATTTACAGTGATAATGAGAATATAGGTGTTCAAAAGCAGGAAAATATCCAATTTATTTATATCATATGATTATTTTAAATATATTAAAAATCTTATTCATAAAAATGAAGTGTAAGAATTAACTTTCATAATTCGCATTGATGTAAACCTGTATAGATTCATGTCATACAAATTTGATTATTTACCAAGTTAAGTAATTTTCTAATTTTACACAAATGTGAACCTATCGGAAGTTTATTTATAGACATGTCTGCCATAGATATGCCAAAGACATGCAATCTTTGACAAGTGCCAAAGTTAAACTTGAAACATACATTTGTTACCTCACCATTCTTGTCTTTTGATCGTAATGTTTTTTTTTAAGTTTTTGTGAATTCCTCTGTAGAATCGAATGGTCAATAGAACATTTTAATTTTATACTATTACTGTCAATTATATATTCAAATTCTCCGATAAATCATGCATAGAACAACCGATAGAACCGATGAAACATAAGAAAACAATTAAAACATGAAGCATTTAAATGTCTCGGCTCTATTCCGTGCATGAACAGGACCAAAAGAGGCTGCGAGGGCCGCTGCTAGAGCTTTCTGAAATTCGCAAATTTACAAGAACCTGCGCCTTATAGTGAGTTTGCGAAAGTGTTGATCACATCCAAAATCAGTCTGCGAGAAGTTTGCGAAAGGTTTTTGCTCGCAAATACCCTTGCGAGACCTTTGATCACATAGACCAAGCAAATCAAACCTGCCTTGAACGTCAGACGACTAGTCCATATAAAACATTTAATAAGGTCATTGTATTTATTGATCAAACACAAACTCCGATGGCTAGATGCCCAGCACTGTTTAATATTTTATATATTAAAAGGGACGTCGGATGGGTTGTCCCATGGGCCAGCAGTGACCTCCAATATGCAACATTTGTCAACGCCCAACTCATGAAAATACCGATCAAACCTGTCAATAATTTAGTATATGAGACAGAAAAACAAATAGACATGTGTGAATAGATGACTTCCGTCAAATACGGTAACAAAATAGGTCACTCAAACCCGCCTGTCTGACGAAATATTGACTGAACAACAGTTTATCCTTACTTGGCCTTTGCCTCATGGGACAGAGTCAAAATTTCATTTGCACAATGGCGGTTTCATGACATATGTGGGCTTTGTCGCACTTTCACTTACCTCAGGGCTTTCTGGTAATTTTAAATCCAGATGAGCTTTGTATAACACTTACTGAGCCTTTAATTGCATTATACTAAATAATATGTCAGACTTTATAAACGCCGTTTCTGTGTGTGTGTGTGTGTGCGCGCGCTATTGAATTTTCTATACTGCGGTATCATTGTTGTCACAACCATTCAGTCTCTCTCTCTCATATATATATATATATATATATATATATATATACATATATATATATATTCATCAGTTATCACAATGACGGGTTAACGCAATTAGTTACCCTGAGCTCGGAGACCTTGGGAGGCTTACATTTATCTTCACAAGGCTTTTATCGACATTAAAAATCTAAACTCCATTTCAACCAAACAACGAAAGCACTATTCAACTTTTCTTAGGAGAAAATGGCGTATATAATAATACCTTACTACTTAGCATATCAAATATATGCTTCGATATGGCCATGAGTTAAAGTCAAGGTCGTGCTTACAGGGTAGCCACAGCCAGCAATTCCAGGATTTGATTTGCAATTCCTTCAAAGTTTATAAATCAAGCAATCTATTTAAGGCAGTTTTATTCCATCCTTATGTCTGCTTCTGTAATATAACATATTTATGGATTTATACACTGGAACATTGGACAGGTGATTATAGTTTATATTGAAATAACATAAATATCCGTTTCCTCAAATAAAATGAAAATCAATTTATTCTAAACTACATGTGTGGTCGTGGGGCTATGGATATCCCTTCTAGAATTCCCCGATGATACTTTCCCGTCGTATTTCAGATACAGCTGGTAAGATTACTACCGATATTTAAGGGAGCGTTCGTTCTTCGATGTTACCCTAGCCCTCCTGAAAAAGACATCAAACCCCGACCTGAACTATTAGCATAAATTTGCTATTTTAAACCAAGGAAAAACGTAGGACCTCCCCACCAAACACCATACTTCTTGGATGGCCAAGAAGATGTATTTGTATAACTAGATGAGTATTTATATATATATATATATATATATATATATATATATATATATATATATAAGATGATGACACAGATATAATGATCTGAATTTCCTGTGTTCTTTTCTGTCCTCTGTTCCAGTGTGCCCGTGTTCAGACCAAAGCCTTATAACCATGAATAAAAATGATAATTTGATATAAAATAGTATGGTTATTCAAAATAAAATAGGGGCTGTTCCTAAAATGTTACCTTCACCTCCATAAATTTTCATCAAAATCTGTTCAGAACTTGTTTTTTCGTCAGATATTTTTTATTCATCTTGATTCGGCACGGCCATATGTCCTTGCAAATCGCTGCAATTCTTGCACTCAGGCCGTTAGACAATATCCCAAAAACAAGTGTATAGACAGGCTTCGATTTTATGGGATAGCTTTAATCGCACCATGCCGAATTCCACAATGTGATCAGGGATTGAGACTGATTACTTGATACCAGGAACACATAAAAGTATTGCCTGAATGATAATGCATTCGTCTGGGGGGAGGTATTAAAATCTGATAATTAAATTTCCTATGCAACTGGTTTCAGAATATCCCTGTGATTTATCTTAGAGTGGTCTGAGGATTAAAAGTGGCCTGATGTTCATAGCATTAGAATATTCACATGAATATGTCCGAAAATGTAATATGACCTCTGGCGTTCATTTATCCAACATATGACGTAATAAGAAGATAGAATTTCTCTTAATGAGACCTAGGATTTTTCTAACAAAGAGAACAAACCCGTAGGGAATATATATAGGTAGCAACCCCCCCCCCCCCCCCCCCCCGGTGAGGCCAATCAAAAATAAGGCTATTTACTAGAATAGAATAGAAAAAAGGATTATAATATTACTGTTTTCCAAGAGGGACATTCTCTTGCGTGTGGTTGTTTTCGTACGCTTTAGAAGTGTGATCCTATAATTCAGTTTCATCTGGACTACAAACGGGTAGTGTAAAGAGCGAGGCATTTGTGTTGCGCACCTCCCGATCGAAACGTGCAAAAATCTGTCTTCACTACAAACAGGTTCAGTGCGGCTGGGCCCATCAACGATTACTGCAGCCCGATATTGTTATAACGGTCAATTAACTTCTTTAACGTCTTTATACAGATAGAACCAGATAAAAAGAAGGCAATATAAGGAGAAAATTGTGTGGGTAAACTGCATGATCGTGTTAAAGAAAACGGACGCAGCCTCAAAGGGCGGCCCTCTGTGAGAAGCTGACATTGTTAACAGCATTAGCCTGTGTAGTGGCTGAAGGATTTCTGTCGACTCGGTACAACCAACATGTTGTGCCAATGTGACTCAGCACTCGTCAGGCTAATCCGGACTCATTCTAACCTCCCCCCCCCCCCCCCCCCCCTCCGACTCATTCCATTCTTTCAGACGTTATAGATCAGGCCTGAAGGATTTTCCTGGTTAAATGCTCAGCCCCATTCCTACAAACAGTAAAGTTTACATCAGAATTATGAAATGTAACATGCTTTAAATTCCGTCAGCGATAACATGTTTGTCACTTGGCAAATTATCCAGTATACCAATCTGACGGCCGGTAAAACCGGATATGTCGTACTGGAAGCTGTTCTGGGATATCGTCAAGTACCGTGTGAAAACTGCAGTCCAGTAAAATACTCTCAAGAGAGCACACCGGCACCAGCCTTCAAAACAACCTTCATATTTCTTTTTATAAATGCTTTGTCCTCTGTGTCTATTCCTTGATGGGTGCACTTTAAAATTTGTAAATCTTTTCATAACTTTACAGATCAGTTCCAAAAATTAAGCTGCAGCAATGGAGGAAGATGTATGGGGCTAATTAGCTAGAATGAAACCGAAACAAGTTCTTACATAATGTTTCAGAGATCCATAAATATCAATAACCGAGACAAAATCTCAAATCCATTTATTAAGGTTAAATTCTTTGTCACATGCTCAAACAACTGCATTTAAAAGCTTTTAATTGGTTGTTTAGTGTCACAAATAATCAAAGTGGGGCTGCCAGTCCATGACAGATATAATGTCACTTGGGCAGCCAGGTTCAGACGACCAAGAAGGTTGCAGGACTGAGGTTAAGCCTTATTTCCTTTAGTGTGAAACTGTGAGATGATATTTAAGTTCAAGAGAACAATGGGCATATTTCAATGGGCACCGACTGGTAGAGCGGACAATATAGTACCAAACTGCTCCACCAGACGCGAGCGCCACTGCAGTTAAATAAAACGTACTAAGAGAACCGCACATCCTTACCCGCTCTGGATTGTCATTCCAGGGGCGTATTCATAGGTTGGCGCAAAGGACGCGCCCCCCCCCTTAAATTCTGCTAACACTTATACCAGTCAACTTCTGGCAAGTGTTATGTTTGTTAACTCAAATTTATTTTATGTTATTTCAATTGAATATGCACACACATAGATATAAAATATGGTGTTTTAAGTAGAAAAAATATTTTCATGTTTCTCTATGAAAATAATGTAAATATAGATATATACATATATATATATATCTTATATAATAATTTATATTTATTATCAGTTCTTAAGGTTCCTATTGACCTTAAGAGAAACTTGTTTAGTTTTGTTGTATTTGTTGAAATTTTGTGAAGAAAGAACAAAAAGCTTAGCAAGATATTGTTCACGATGTAAATGTAATGAGTGTCAGACTTTGAAAATTTCTAAAATAAATCTAAACAGTAAAGGGATTATATACTTACACATTTCTCTCATGGTTTTTACCATCTCTTCTATTTTGTTTGTGTGCATAAGTGAAGTCTCCAAACCCCCATTTGATTGTTCTGTTACATGATCGTGGATGGCCAAAAAGTGTTAAACAATCCATGCAAGCTATTTGTACTTTCACTAGACGCTTGCTATGCCTCATTTTTAAAATTTACCCTGGAATACACCAAAAGACTATATGAAAGCTTCCGGTTTCTTGATTCTGGGGTAATTAACATCACCTCTAAATACCCAGCTACAGCTATATTTATATATATAGATGAGAGTCCCACGGTTAACATAATAAACAACTTGGACTTGATACCTTACGAAATTACATATAATAATCAAACTAATTATGCACGAACTAACAATATTTGACATGTTTAGTAGGAGAAAATTTAACAGCCACGCAATGTGTTCAAACAAGTTAAAATATGCTTGCTTCCTACTAATAGGGCTTTGTGGAATATCAATATAATTTAGAAAAAAATGTATTTTTATATATATATATATATATATATATATATATATATATATATATATATATTACATGTCTAAAAGACGCAGAACAGCCCCCTTTCCCGACTTTGGGGCTGCAACCCCTCTATTTTCATATCCTGGATACGCCACTGCATCCAAACAATACTCCGTGTGTAATTAACTATTGCTTGTCACAGCCAGCGTTTGGATATCGCAGGTAAAGCACAGGAAGTGGTCTAGTGGTCAATGGTTGGGTTTCAAAGCCCATTGTCACTGGTTCTACCCTACCAGAGCATCAAGGGCCAAAATGGTGAAATTTTGTAAGATCTTAAGGGATTCGTTTCTGAAACACTCCAACTACATATTGTGACTTCTGGATTATTCTTTGTCCCGGGAATAGAAAATTAAAACCCAGAACCCAGAACGCTTAAATAGCGTTCTATCAAAGAGTAACCTTAATCATTATTGAAAAATAGGTGTACTTAACAGTTCATGGAGGTGCCCTGTAGAAAAAGAACGCAGGGTTACTAATAAACGCCGAATAAAGGTCCACGAGACAGTTAGGAAGCGCTACCCGAAGTGTTTATCGCACAACCACAATCAAGCTCCATGAAGCTTAATTGACATGATTATTGTGGTATCACGTTAATCGATTCGGTGTTGTTCATTACAAAGTATATTCTAGATCAATCATTCTTTGAAAAAATGGGATGAATGGGGTCGTGACAGGAGGACAATAGCGTGCCTAATGTCGTGTGATTGAGTAACATGATGTCACATGTTCAGTACAGTTCACGCCAGACAAAAGACTTGTACAAAATAGCTGTCCCTTATCCGTGGAGGTGTGAATTGTTAATTATGCCTTCAACATGACAAGCAGACCAAAGTTTTGAATATTTAATTAGATTACTGCTAGCGGTGGCGATAGCCAGATGCCCTGGCCGCCCTGCAGGTGGAAGGTAAGAGGGATGACACCATACGACAGTCCAGACAAAAAGGTGTGTCAATCATGTACCCCGATGCAACCTCCCTTTCCACTGTCACTGTGATTTCCGTGAATACCTGGCATTACTCCCCTTACCGATTGCTCTCTCTTACTATGAGACAGAAATCCAAAAACAACGTATAGAACCATAGCTGTTTGTCCGGTACTGCATGCTTGTTCGATATCTGACTACAGAATGGGACAAGACAATCTTAAAGTTATGTCTTCTACATGGAAAAAAAGAAATGATAATATCTTTGTTTATTTTTTCGATAACGAGAGGTATGGCTTACAGAATTAAGCAGAACAGAAGTTTTATATGACAAATAGACTTTTGTTTAGTCATAAAAAGAAAAAAAGGTTGAAAGCTGACAATATGCTCGAGTATAAAAACTACCTTGTTTGCTCTTTATGTTCTGACTAACAATTAACGAGCAAGGTCAATAGTTTATTATATCCGGTTTATAATTAATCTGGTCTTTTAAATAAAATATTGTAACTTACACTATATGAAATCAGATGAGTATTATTTTACTTTATTTCTCGTCAAAAAAAGGTTCCATGTGACTTTTTAGCGGAGGAATTTGTTAAGTACAAAATGTTGTCTCTTGTTAGTAAGGTAAAATCAGGACCTCGCGTATGATTTGAAGATATTGATTAATGTCGTATCCGGGGCAAGATCAAACTTGACACGTATTAAGGAAGTGCCCAGAACTGATTGGCAAATACAATTCACGCAAGAGCATATATATATATATATATATATATATATATATATATATATATATATATATAATGCAGTAGGGCGTCGTTTATTCGAACACCGTTTATCCGATTAATCTTTCACCCGAAACTGCAAAATGAGAACGTTCATCAGAAATCTAAACAATGGAAAAAATCAGAAATTTCGTTATATGTAAGATATGTCTTATTCAATTTATATGATAAATAATGACGATTAATTTATGCACCTGACCGCAGTTAGTAGGTGAGAAAGACACTGCCCCAACGCTTCGTAGAGATTATCTTCGGTTCGCCTTTATTAACCAGATCTGATTAACCAGATCAAACATAGTGTTACACGGGATGCGAACTGTTGAAATAAAAGAAATATAACCATGTTCCAATCAGAACTATCAGTTGAATTAACAAAAAGGCAAATGAGCACATTTTATTATAACCAGAAAATAAATTAAACATAGGGTAAATAAAACAATTTTGTTACAAGAAAACAACTGCGTCAACCTTCTAGAAACGTTACTATTGATTAGAATACCAATAATACCAGGAACTGCGTTACAGGAGACTGCTGTTGATGGCTGTATAAGTGCGGTCACGCGTTTACAATTACCTGGTTGACATAAATTTGTCATTCATCACGCATCAGTCGCTCGGGACTGCAGACAATGGACCCATCCCATAAAACTAAGGAAGGGTAAGTTGAACCGAGTTAACCATTGGATTAACCGTGCATTAAATACTCCCATGTGTCTGAACTGTGGCACACATTTCATGAAATTTACTTTTTTCAGATATTAATTGCAGTTATTCCTTCATTAAACGCTCACACTTTTATCTCTGTGTCTGTTTTAAAAGTGTATTTTGCTAAGGTATCCATATGTTGTTAGCATGGTGGTAACCAACATCAGAGCTGGCTAACACCCGAGGCAATATAGCAAAATTCTATTTTAGAGTTCTATAAATACATGGTTACAAAAGAATGCTAATTCCGCCCCAAATGCCATAGATTACTTATCCGGTTTACAAAATTTATTTTAATTTTGTCTTTACAGAATTATATGAAATAATACAATATGATTTGTAATATATTTATTACACGGAACTCTTGGGACTCTAGCCAGCCATGTTTATACTTACAGATCACACCCATCGTGAAGACATACACTTCTTCAGAGATTGTAATAATCCAAGCTGTGTACTTCGCTACAGAAAGGTTACGGAATTAAGGAACCCACTGTCGAAGATGTGAGAGAGAAAAAAAGCCACTGAGCATAGTCAATTTTTAGTGATAAACGGCTTGCCCGTCTAATATTTTACGTAACTTATTTTAAAAAAACTTGTCATGGATTGGAATGTTTTATCTTCTTCCCAAGTAGAGTTTTGTTTAAGGTCCACAATGAAAAATCTAGCTTTTTACAAGTGTAAAATTATTCCTATTCCCAGTGCTAACATTCAGAAATCAAAGGAAAAATGAAAAATGTACAAGATTCCAAGACAAGTTACCCGGATTGGAAAAAATATATATTTCAAAATAAATTGCATTAATGTTCCTAATTTCAATCCTTTGTTCTCCTGCTGTATTTGAACAAACATCAGAATTTATATTCGCAGCCAGTTTCTTTGCTTCAGTTCCATCAATTGTGTATTTTACGTATGAATAAAGAAAACTCTCATAATAAATCCTCGAAAAATGTTTTTTTTTTCAAAGCCATTGCCTTTGCAAAAGGTTGTTGTGCAGATGCACCGAAATTACGGTATTTCGGAGATCATTTCATTACACATTATACCAAGAAATGATTCTTGCCCATGAATGCATTTTTGATGAACAATATCATTGGAGAATCTTCGTTAAATCAAACCGCAGACATCCAAATAATTTTTATTTAATTTTTTTTTAATTCAAAGTGTTTTTAGGGGATGAATCCTGTTTTATGTAATTGGCGTTAACTATGGACTAACATTAATTATCTCGTCGTGTATATTATGATTAAAATGAATTAATACTCTGCAGCGTAAACTGGCAAATGTTGTCTACACAAATTAAATTGAACAGACACTATTTCTTTCTAAGCATTTCGAAATGAAACGATCGACAAAAGCCTGGTACAGGTATTGTTTCATGAGAGGTAATATAGTTTAGTTTTTATTCCCTCACAGTAGGAGGGAAGATCCCTAAAATGACCGTTCAACTTCCCCGCAAAGTTAAGCAACCGTCTTAGGATACGTGCATTTATTTTTGTTAGTTAACATTGGCGCACTTATCGTGTTTACTAACAGCTCGTAGATAAACAAGATCCTACATGCGTCACATCATAAATCTGTCTGAGGCTTTTTTTAACATTTAATTACCTACAGGTCATTAATATTCCCGCAGAATAAGCCAGAAATTACATAAACACGCAGAAATGTTAGGTGAATAGCTGGCTTTAAAATCATGTTCTAGACAGACTTAGTCGTTTGACTCACCTCTTCCCAAAGTTATGAACTCGGTCGTGTCGAAATTTTACTGTCTTGTTTTTTTACTTTAACACTTTGTAAGCTATTTATGTATTATCATTTACTCATATAACGCGTATGTTAAATATTTATAGACATTATGACTGAGTTTGGTTTTTATTACACCCTGTGATTCCACTAACTACGTAAAACGTACCATTTATTCAAAACTTGAAAGTGGCCAACAGGATTATCAATTACGGATACAGACAACTGAATTCCTATCCATGCATCGCTATCAGCTGCCTAATGTATTCTAGTAAGTGCATGTTATCGATAACATTTTAATACCGGTGTGTGTCAGGCCATGTCCCATAAGAAGTGGTACAAATCTATAGCAAGATGGATCATCCATAAGCTGTAGTATTTTTTTTTTCTTCTTTAAATGGCCTGAGGCCACACACAGATATCTATTTCACATAACCGCCGTGTTTGTTTTTCGGATATTTTATTGTTCCAGTTATGCTTATTGTATTGTGCTTATTGCTGGTTTTGCTTTTAAAGAATTCATAGAGATATTATGGAAAAGGGCTCAATTTTGTGTTTTTCGAGTAAGCTGGTAAAATCCTACATTTTATTTCCCGCCAACAGTTTCTCACAATAAAAGAAAGTAAAATATCACCTGCTAAGGGGAGTTAAAAATTCCGCTGGCCCAATAATCTGAAGAATAATTAAGTATTCTATATTTCTGTTCTTGTGGCATCAGCTGCACCATAAATGTAGATCTCGATTCAGCGAGCCGTAATTACAACTTTCAATCAAATACAAAGAACAAAACGAAAATAATACGCTGTTCACACATCGTCTGAACACATGATTGGCCTAATTCTCGATGACCTCCTGGAAATGCTAAATGGTTGGTCTAAAACTAGCACGAGACGTGCTTCGGCAGTTGCGTAGAACAATTGTACGTGAGTTAACTGATTGGTTTAATCGCCCCGTTCATTATTCTTGAAATTGGCACCGGGGCAGCCCTCTGAATCAAGGCTTGCGAGAGATTATCTGTCACAGACTTAATAGTGAGAAAGATATGCTGTACGTGCAATAATTATAATAATTATTATACATCAACCGCACACTTAGTTGGAGGACATTAGTCATAATAATATTGGAACATTTGAAAAATGTGTATAAAAAATATTTATCAGAGTTTGGGAAAATGCATCTCGTTAGGTACAATATCATATATTGATAAATTAAATGTTTTATTCACATAGCTTCAAACTTGTGTTCTGAACAATTAATATGCCTTACAACAGGTTCACGGATATGCTTCTTCCATTAGTATCATAAAAGGCAAGCTGACTGGCAAACTGCCAATGCAGCAACTACCAAAATGTTAGAGGATTTGTACGCTTATCAATTAATAAAACCTGGAACAAGTTTCACGAACAGGCCAACATGGAAACACGGAGGACTGGAACGAAAACACGGCACTTGAAATTTGAGTAAAGGACATGAAACACCCCGATACTCGGCTTGCTTTACAGTTATACCGTCATTTGTCCAGGTGGCCCAGTCCGGCACTAGAGTAGGCCCCTCTTCGGAACTCGTTTTGTCTAGTTTCAATACAGAATTAAACTGAACAACAGTCAAAGACTGCCTCTGTACCTCCGCTTACTTTATTGATCACCAAATAGGTAATACAAATCACATAAAATATACAGGAATTCGTTTTGCCTTTGACTCCACATAAACATTGGTAACAGCTTTTCGCTACGACTGAAGCGAAACCTAGTGATATTTGAGGATATGTATCAAACTTCTATGTGTACTACGTGAATGCAGGAAAGATATGTGTAAGCCGAGAGGAATGTGTCACGGTTCATCTACACGCTCATCTGCCCTCCCCAATAAATAACAACGACCACGCCCTTTGTAGGAATAATAGTGAAAATAACCAACCAAGAACTATACATCATCAAATGTGTTTCCGTTATAAAAGTAATACAAAATATGTTGTAATATATTTTATATCATGACTGATTATGTTTTCCATTAAGGATCCTGCCAACATTTATCACGTCCCTTTTCACTCCTTCTGAGTCAAAAAGTGACATAAACCTCCATAGGTTTATGATACGCGCGTGAGGGTCGAGAAAATCTTGGATTCCAAGGGAGAAGTCACGGGTTAAATATTTAATGGCCGTTTCAAAAAGGCACACTTCTTGCCTGTCAATTTTTTTTGCAGCTAATTAATATAAATTTTCTACTAATTTTTATTTGCGCCACATTTTTCGGGATAAATCCCGATGAAAAATCTAGTTTTGTGCCTTGATCAATTATTTCCATTCGTAGTACTTAATCCCAGACTTCCAGAGGTAAAACTTAACCTTTAATGATAAAAAAATGCGAACTACTGAGAAGAATTTGACATCAGTGTGACAGTTGTGTTTATGTAGCACGTGTGCTGTTTCTTAACAAGGCTAGAAAAGTATATAACCAACGATGACGAGGGGCAATAGATTGTTATTCGGTCTTAGAATTGTCACATTATCATCAAATTGATATTTTCATATATATATATATATATATATATATATATATATATATATATATATTATTGGAATTCTTAAAATAATTAAAAAAGAATCAGTTTTGATCATTACAAACTTTGTCAAAACAATTTTTGTGCAGAGGTAGCTTTTCTTAAGGTACATTGCTGGTTAATCACGTGATTCGATACCTAAATGTCTATCGGGTGCTGTTTGCCCATAAACGATTAACTTATGAATATAACAAGTATTCCAAACCATTCTGTCTAAATTACGAAATCAATTTCAGATCGTTTTTAATGAATTTTCATTTTAAAGTGACTGGAGGTGACAGATTACATGTTTAATGTACCTGGGGTTGACTGTGGACTAATATTCATTATTCTCTTGTTTACCTGTCGCTATCGATAATAATGTGATGAAAGGATTGAAATCATGAGCGTTAACCATTAAAACATACACTTTTTACCAAAACACGAGTCTGAAAATATTGTCATTTCTGAAATACATGTAATAAAAAATAATGAAACATTTTCCAAACATTCCGAAAATTAATTTTCATAAAAATGATTAATGACAAGAAAACATTAAATGTTTTTTCATATTCATCAAGTCAGAGCAGGATTTCCTCGGAGACAATTCAGTTATATGTCCAATATGTGGGTCCTGACGTAAGTAACGGTTAAAGGCACATAAACATTTATAAACGGATGTGAATTATCTCACGCTATTAGTTCATTATGGCTTACTCTCTCCAATTCGACTTTCCATAGGTTCTATACGTCTGTGTAAACAAGGAGAAGAAAACATGAAAGAAAAAACACATAGGAAGCTTTAAGGTTGAAAAAAAATCTTAATTCGCAACCAGCTGGCGTGCGTGCTATGCCTTTGTTTGCGCAGTTGATCGCGCCCTATGCAAGCTTATTTTCACTCGTGTACAATAGATATCAAAAGGTCTTATGGCGAAATATAAGCAGATACCATAATATGTTAAAGAGAAAACACTATTTCATGCATATTTGTCTATTATGAGATTTGGTCCCTTTAAAAACACTAACAGCATTCCCTAACTGTTTATTACGTAAGACTTATGAAATGTTCACAAAAATTTGCACGTGCCTTCTTATAGCCCAGAATAAGGAGAACACATTAATAGAGCACAGACACAAGGTGTGATAATCCTACTGTCCCCTTCTCCTTATCTGGTAATGCGCAAATATTGTCCCATCCTCCATAAAGTTACGCAGAAATCAGTACAGTTGTTTTTGTGTAATCCTGCTAACATACAACACCAAACAATCAAAAATTGGCAAAATATATTTTCATTTGTTGGTTAAAGTATGACATTTAAGGACTGCCGGGATTTCAAGAATTTCATATTGATGTCATAACATTATAAGGAACCTGGCCTTCAGTTTTACTGCATCGTTAATTCACAACCGATAATAAACCTGCACCATCCTTAATGCATTAAAGTCTTACAATATATCCGGAAAAGAAAACCGCAAAGCTTGTTAAATTTGGAACATGAGAGCTTTGTGGGCAAAAAGGTTGGTACTTTATTAGTAGCTGTTGTTATATATGGGGCTTTAAGGGCCGTTAGGAAATGAGGAGTATGTCCAAATTACGTCACGTCCAGCTGCTGATGTAGTCCCCCTACAGGTGGGGATGGTCAAATAAAACTTACGAAGGAAATGTCTCACCGACCGCCCGGGACGAAAACCTTTCGCTGAGACATATGGCTCCTGCACTAGTGGGTGTTAGGGGTGTTAACTATGTCAGGGGACTGCTGCGTTACCCAGGGATAGTAGTTTGGGAACCTTAAAATGACAGTTAGGTAAAAATAGGTCACATAACGATAACCCCAGTGGCCGGGCAGCTGTAAAATAATTAGGAGGTCCCTAGCCAGGTGTCAGATGATAAAGTTAAATTTGTAAAGTCAGACTGGCTGTTACTCGACTGAGCCGCATACTGAAGAGGCGTGGTTCGAATCTGACATCGGCAGACAGCGGTACATGGCTGGTCCCATTTTGAATGGGAAGAGTAAATATCATATTTTAAAGGAGCCAGTAGTGTACGTACAGGTCTACACATAATGGGTACTTTATTCGTTATGATAATTTGAATTATGCAGTATAAAAGACTTGTAGAGGCAGGATGACAGCTGACACACACAAATGTCTATAAAAATAATAATTATGATAATGATAATAATGATAATGATGATAATAATAATGTTTATATATCAATAAAAGTATCGTTAGCTCCTTATGGTCGTGCATGGGAGTGTGTGCTAACTGTATGAACGGGGCATCTTTTTATTAAATAATTATTCAGTGTAATAAACATTTGGCATAAAAAAACAACTTGTTAATCGATTATAAAAAACTGTTTTAAATGAAGCTCAGTTACCTGATAGAGTGGCAGGCTTTATGACGCTGGTTGTGTGTTGCAATAGAACGCTAGGAACAGTCATGCAATTGTTTACTAAACATAGGTAATTATATATTACTTGTTCTAAAGAAAAATGAATTCGATGGTTCCTTTCTGGTTTTACGTTTGGCGGGTCGTTTCTTCTGATTAATCAACACATTGTCCAGTCTGGCAATCATTGATTAAGCTGACAGTTTCAACTTCAAAACTAAATTGCATTTGTCTGACGGGGAAAAATTTGGATGCCTATCTACGGAAATTAAGAATGTATGGGAACATGGAAATTATGTGACTTTAATGTAAAATTTATCACTTAGATGTCTGAAAACGTATAACTGCTGGCGCCATGCTCACCATAGACAGTAACACCCCCGTCCTGAGTGTGCTATTGGTCATTATCTGACTATCAGGAAATTAAATTAATGGCAAATATTCACAAATAGTTTCCATTAGTGAAACCACTCGTAGCTGTCTTGCCACTGAATACATGAATTACCGCCATGATATACCAAAATTTTAACAGATGAAGATGGTCAGATATCATGAATATAAAGAAATATCGATGACTGGGTCAAGAATTTGTTATATTAAGTTCAAATATGGAACAACAACAAAAATTTATTATTAATATGAACTACCTAGAAAAACATTACAATATAACACGAAGAGTATTACATGGCAGAAAATGAAAGTGAACATTTAACCTTTATCCGTAAATTTCATTTGTAACAAAAAAAACACTATAAGAAGGAGAATGAAAAATGAGAAGAAGAGGGGTGAATTAAATAAAAAACTAAACTGTAACCAAAACTAATTTCGTATGCATTTATACATAATTGCAAAACACATATCGTATAAGTTTTGACTTATTCACTTGTCATAAAAATCAAAATAGTCGGCCTTAATGATTACATGCGACAAAAAGCAAGAACCCTTGAAAAAGGCACAAAGTCAGCAGGACATTGACGAGCAAGATCAGGTTAGAACATAAAAAGCAAAGAAACTTTTGTAAAAAAAAATATAGTCTATGTACGTGTGTATATCTTACGAATAAACGTTTTACTCTTTTCTTATTTGCCTTAAAGTATATAGATCTATGTAAAATTAGGCGTGAGGAAATCCTGAATCCTAGACATCTGACAATAAAGGAAGTTAATGTGGTGCTGGTATATTAATTTCCCATTTGATTTAATCATAATCTTTGAATACTCAATGAAACACACACAAAAGAAGAGGTCCAGAAAGTAAACAGTCTTGTAAAAGTAATTGTGCTATTAGCAACGTGTCCTTGCAAGAGGAATTTGTGTTCTACGAAGAAGAATGAACAGTTAATTCTAATGATACGCGAGATCTCATCAACTATGTAAACAATATATTTGTAATTACATATCTCTCATCATCCTTTCGCAAGACGGAATTTTGTTTCCTTTATGAAAATTGTCAGATATGAATCAACTTAGGGCCCTAACTTTGTACCGAACCACCAGAATTTACTTGTATTTTTGCGGGATGTACGGCTAAATCTGGTGTGGACCTGCTCACATGCGCCGGTAACGGTTTTGAATGGGTTTGATCGAGGGAGCGGGATTAAAACCAATATTTTGTCTGCTCGGCGAAACATTAATTTGTCATCATATAGTTTATCTTTTTCCATGGATCGTGCAATAAGGTAGCATTCAGTATTCTGCAGAAGTGGAATGGGGGGGAATTCGGAGAAAACCATCGACCTCGGACGGGTCCACTACAACCCACTCTCATGGCTACTTCGGGCATTGAGTTTTGTTAACCCTCGAGATGTTACTGAACAAATTTAAAATGTGGAGTTTATTCAATCCGTTGGGCCCGGAAAATTTTCTGTCTTACCGGATTCAACAACAAAGTCTAAAATTTACCTATAAAATGGACATTTTATAAGTTTCAAGCACTCAGTTTCATTGTTACATTTTTACCCATTATTTAAATGAAGTATTAAAACACTTTTAAGTTAAAGATAAGTTTGTGCTACCAGATGAGCTGTGGAAAACGTAATACATAAAACAGCTACGGGTGAGTCATAATTCTTGAGAACATAATCATAAACCTATAGCTTTTAATTTTTTTATAATAAAATATAGTGCAGATCTGTTTTATGATAGGTCAAAATAAATAAGATTCTAGGAGCATTTTTTGATGATATATAATTGGCGTGTGCTATATACCTGTAATCAAGAACCTCCGCAAGTTGTACTATCGATCACCTTGATTCTAATTTCTTCAATTGCTAAGTAGTAAGCACGATGTATGACGTCTTCTTGCTTCACGTCCTCATATCTTCGACCATGTAAAAACTGCTTTAATTTCTTTAGAACATACGCAAGGGGCATTACCTTTCGTCTTATTAGAGGCAAGTTACTTACAGCCACTCGAAGACCGTCCGTTTTTCTGCTGTCGCTGTCAAGTGTATCTTCTGCAAATTACATGACTATTACTTATGATCCGGGCCAAGACGGAATCAGGATTTTTTTCCGGAAGATGGATCGTTGCTGCACAAAAAGAATATGTCCATAGTCTGTACTGTCAGTTGTTTTAATTCTCCGCAAGCTACGAACCTAGAAATATCGGTTAATGTCGTGCTTTGGTTGTAAAATATATGCTCAAATAAACCAATGACGTGCGAATGCAGATTATAAATGAAGATTACGGACTGTTAAAATTTTTGTTTGCTTTGTAACTTAAATATGATTATAATAAGTATACCACTTGACAGAGTACACGGAAAGTCTGTATTGGCGAAAAGCTCCATGTTCACTGCTTGTTCGAAATGCTATATTCATTTCCACTGAAAAAACAACGATTGATTATAAATATAAATGCCCAAAATTCTATAAAATAAAATATTATCAACCAAACGTTATTCCAGTTTTTTAATTGATGGTCAACTATGTTATGTTTGAATGTTACTACTGATAGAATAAAGAAGTGTTTCACGCAAGGATTTGTTAAGCAGACTCACTGTCAATGACTTGAATATAAAATAGCTCGGCATGAAGCTAATAACCCCACTAGGAAATTGGCCGGTTGGTTTAAGGCGGCGTGAGGCGGGACAACAAAAGAGTAGCTGTCATTAATATGCCCCGGGCATACCCGGAAGGTGTATTAGAGCTGGTAAGGCTTAACCATGAATCTCTTCTGCTCAAATATAGCTCTATCTCTCTCTTTCTCTCCCTCATATGCTTGTGTGGACGAAACAATCTTATATATATATATATATATATATATATATATATATATATATATATATATATTTATACATATAAAATATATATAAAACACACAGAAAGCGCAATTATCCGCCAATATTTTCTGGATCACAAGAGCTTAGGTTCTGATGAAATTTTGACTGTACCACGTGGGCTCAGGAAATATGTAAGTCCAAGCAAAGACAAATAAGTGTCACATTATATCTACTTGATGATTACACCACAGGTGAGCCATGTCCGCCGGAACTAAGGCAGCTCCAATAACCGTGGGACGCAAACGAACATTCACCCAGTTCGGTTATAAAGACTAAAGGTTTCCCTTATACAAGTGTCTGACGGCTGTCTAACACAGGACCGGGGATAAACATTACAACGCTCTGTAAGCTGTATGCGGTTACGCTATGCTCAACTATTCGCTACACTAACCGCTGCAAGAAACCGCGGTTGCCAGTTAAGTCTGGCCACCAGGCGCTGCTGTCTCCGGGGAATTCCCCCTGCGTAATATTTAACTAATCATATTGCAGAAATGACCAACACAATCGGATGTTGTTCGAGGTTCCGGTCCATTTTCACTGCGGTCGAATGTGCTTGGTAGCACAGATTTTTCCACCGCCTGTTTGAATACACGCGATGCAATCGTTACCTTTCAAGACAGTCTCTATACAACTTGCTTCTTTGGCCTGAGGTCAGTAATGCCCCACTGTTTGCTTATTTCCTCTCATGCAGTGCCAAACGAGTTTGGCGTGGA
The DNA here is from genome assembly GCA_026874595.1 of Sipunculus nudus. NCBI lineage: Eukaryota > Metazoa > Annelida > Sipuncula > Golfingiida > Sipunculidae > Sipunculus > Sipunculus nudus. The sequence continues at coordinate 27,463,734 of CM049315.1, forward strand.
CGCAGCAATGTATGTTTACACGCTGAGCCAATCAGATTACTTTTGACATTTTTGCATCTTTGTTTACACGCTTAGCCAATCAGATTTTAGCTTTCCCTGCAAAAACTGGCATCTTGCCAAACCTGAAGAATCCTTCTATTCCTCACAGCGTGTGAGTGGATGGTCAACGAGAGATCACGCACTGTGTTCAGAACGTAACATATTACCATAGTGTATTGATTTTAAGTAAGGCTTGTAACGTTTCAATTACATGATCAAACAGGGCATTCAGTTAACAGAGCAATAAGATTTACAGGTATCAACTCACCGTGATGCGTTAAGAGTTATAACTAAGTATCGTTACAGTGCATTAAGGCTTAGTCCCTAGGTGTTTATTACGGCCCATTAAAGTCTACCACCAGGTACTCATTACGGTGCATAAAGTTGTGTGACTAAGAAATCATAAAGGTGTATTAAGATTTACAATTTAGTATAAATGACGTGACATCAAGACTCACAACTAGTTACCACTCACAGGTCATTAACCCTGAGCACTGTTTTGTAAACATTTCGTATAAAGCTCAGACTTACCAGATGAATATTATTTTTACAAACTGTAGCAGATCAAACGTGTTGCCACCGCGATTGTTATTTTAGGTCCATCACGTGATTTTGACAATTGTTGATGGTTTTAAGTATCTGTATCGTGGAAACTTGTCTGTCATACATGTTTCGACATTATTTACCCAATACGTATTAGAAATATTGTTGACTTTCGACTTTCTATCATGACCAGGTTTGTGATGTAAGGTTATCATCTGTTTAACCATGGGCTGCCCGTCGATTTCTTTTTGTTGAGCAAAAATTAGGATTCAGTAGCTAACCTTTCGGGAAATTATTTGATACTCTTACATTTTTTGGCGGAAGCCTACACTAAGCTATGCTAAAATAACTAAAAACTAATTACATATCTGAGTAAAAGCGATTGAAAGGGTCAACAGATACATTTATATATACATACATATACATTCAAACACAAAAATATAATAAATAATATTATAAATAACAGACAAATCCTGTATTTGACACCTCACAAAGAAAGTTATTACCCCATTAAGAAGGATAATGAACCATATCTTGTAAAAAGTGTCACATTAACTTATTTCCTCTGTAATATTTAATTACCTTTGGCTTTGAATAAACCCACTCTCCTTAAAAACTCAATTTTTATTTATGCAATTTTTCATATTCTAAGGCGGAAATTCCAACATTGTGGTATTTATTAATCTTCTGGCTTTCTGGAAGGGTGACCCGTCCCCTACCGTATAACGCCTACGTATTTTCGACTCCAAAGTAACCATGTGAGTTATGGACCCTGAGCAGGGCATGTTATTTAGAGAGGAAATTATCTTTTTATTGTCATGAATACGATTAAAGATAGTGGGAAGTAAGGCAACATATATATATATATATATATATATATATATATATATATATATATATATATATATATATATATATATCAAACGCCTTATATCAAACGCTGTAATAAATCGATTTTAATGATTTTAACCAGTGGTGAGCTGTAGTTATCGCATTTGCCGTTTCTTTCCAGATATTATGTACTCAAATTTCTAAAATCTAATGCAGCATTAAGCTTCCATAAGAGAGAGAGAGAAGGAGACGGACAGACAGAGACAGAGAGAGAGACAGAGAATGGATTGATAGATTAACCGATTAATATGAACCAAATATAATTATGCAGTTAAAGGGCGCATGCAGCGTGAAGGAATTACTTGTACTCCTTGGATGGGGAATTAAATCCGTGCTTTATTAATAAAGTGATTTTACTATGTTAAACCCGACCTGGACTGCAACATGTAGTAAATATTCATAATAAATGCATGGAATAAAGTGGAGAAAATGATTTCCCACAATAAAAAAAAACATGAGGCAGGTCCTCATTCATTACTTGAATCATGTGAAATGATATATATGTTATACAATTCTCCATTTTCTAGAGCTCTTTTTATTATTTTCCACCATCATATTTAATCCATAAAATCCTTTTTGTAAAATCTTATGTCTGGTAGTAAGTGATTATATAGACACTATTGACATTTTGATTAAGTATCTGTGTGTTATGTCTTGTTCATAATAATCAAACGGTGTACATGGTGACAGGCAAATTGATGTATTATTATTATTTTGATTAAAGTATTATATCTTGAAAATTTTTTATATTTACTTATTTCCCCAGTAGTATTTAATATTGGTATCAATTATACTCGCTGTCCTTTTGAAAACGCAAAAGTTTGATTATGAATTCTTCAAATTAATAAATTTGTTATCAATTTATCTGCTGTCAATCAAACACTGGCCCGCAGTTATCGTTTGAGATTAAGTGGGAGCAAGTCATTGTGTAAATAAATATTCAGATAAATTATATTGAAACGTATATGGTTGATAACACGGGTGGTCAGAAATAAATGTCTGCCCTCAGCCACTACGAAGGCAACCCCAACCAAAGTGGTCACTAACATCTGATATAACTCTCACACATTACGAAGACGTGTGTGGAGACGTCATCAGCTGCATAGACTGGAAAACTATAGTTATGGCACCTCAAAGAGAGAGAGAGAGAGAGAGAGAGAGAGACAAACAGACAGACAGACAGGGAACCTGATTATCTTATTTGAAAGCTATCATGGTGCAAATGCATTTTTGTAAGACAGGAGACTGTTCAAGGGCCACCAAAAGAACAGTTAGTATATTTCACGTGTTAAGTATTAATCTATGTGTGCAGATACCATACTCCATTTCTTAGACGCGTGGGAGTATTTTGGATTTAGGGGAAGTCAAAGGGATCGGAGAATAGAGGGGCGTGATGTGAAGGACAAGAATACGAATTTATGATGATTAAAACCTGAGGACAGCTGAAGAACATGACATACATTTTTTTACACTGTTGGTGCTTTTTTCATCAATTAGTTTATGTTACACAAGAAGCAGTTCTTCTAGAAATTATTGAAAAAATTTGTGATAAATTAAATGTAAATTAGAGCATCATATGACCTAAACATCGTCCGACCCAACTAATAATCGTCCTACCTACATTGGGTAAAAACTCCTGACGCAGTGGGTATTGACACTGTAGTCGCCTTTTTTCGCAAGTGTTTCAAATTCGCGAAAATCGTGAAAGGTGAAAACATCGCGAAAATAAAACCTTCGTAAATAAGCCGTCCTATCATCAAAGGAGAAGTGGATAAGTAAAAGGTTGACCTGATTTATTATTATAGATCGTGCATGCAAGTTCGGAGACTTTTTACAACTCTATGTTTCCGTGCGAAGACATTTTAAATGACATCAGGTCTTTCCATTTGTCTACCATTTAAGAACAATATTTTTATGTTGAAACAAATCATATCTGATATTATTAATTCCGATTTTAATGGTGTATGAGTCTTTGTATAGAAAATGGACCAATCGCGAAACAGTGAAAAAGTAATAATCGTGAAATTTTAACCCAGCCAATATGAAGTCAACCATAGTATGCACTGCAGTCGTTTTATATGATATGTCACAACTGCTTGCTTTTGGAGGCTTTGTCGGGTTTCCTACTGGCACAGTGCCAAGAATGGCGATCAAATGAATACCAGCGGGATATCACGGGTTAAAAACTTGGACTTTGCTTCACAGCGTGATACACCGCTCCGGTTTTTCGTAGTCGTTCCCATTGATACCAGTATTCAGCAATGGTGGATAAATTCCAAAACGTAAGCTGCAATGAGGTATTTGCATACGCATAATTAACTGGAACCACACAAAACTACCTTGCAAACCAGTAGAGAAATGCAATAATTTCAATTTCTCAGAAATCACCTTGTCGCAATATTTCAATCCCATTGGTAATGGTCATGGTGCTTTGTCACATGAAAAGGATGACTCTGATTGTTAATGTCTTAATTAATCTGTAACATGTTCCTTAAAATTACAACCGGGTTGTTTCACAACCAATTGAAGACCCTGTGTAAAGTTCCGATCAAAAAGGTTGCAATATATTAATATAGGTTCTTGCCCTGACGATTGTCGCCTCATGTTACTCTTGACTTATGCTACACTACCTTTGTGTCAAAGTATATGATAGGCCAGTTGCCACGTGGTGGGATGAGCTATAACCCCTTTTTGTATGATTTCTGAATGGTTCTTCTAATTCCAGTATAGATTGAAACCATACTCGACAGAGAAACATTTAGGAAATTGCAGAATATTCGATGCATCAGGAAACTGATAATGCGACTAACTGTCACTCTGCGACACGCTGTCTTATGGTACTGCCACTCATTTGATCGTGGCACACTTATTCTGTCAGTAAGACCTCCGGTGACGTCACAGATCCAACGTCACATTCATTGTTCAGACTAAGCTGCCTTAATCGCATGAGTCGCAAAAATGAAAATTGAGTCCTTTTTTCAAATACATTTTATTTATTCTAGTATTTACGATAGTGGCCGTTCTTCTTTTTGAATAAAAGGTGTTAGGGCTAAGCGTCTGTAAAAAAAAACTGTCGATAAAAAAGCGGTGGAACGCGATCGTAACTATGCTCTTTCTACAACGCATTATCTATACCTCACAATATATCGGAGCTTGTCTATACAAGGGCTAGATTTCCGCTGCCTCGGAAGCGCAGTCGCAACTTGGATTTTACTTAAGACAACAGTCGCCTGTTTGGCGTATCTCTGTCCGCATCACGATGAAATAGACATATTCAAACTCACAATTACAGATATGAGTGAGATTGTGTTCTCTCATGTTACATACCAGGGAATTTCTGTTTATGGTTCTAAAAATTATTTTTTAAACACACCTTTCCCTGTCGATTTGTACACATTGTTCTGTCCAGGGTATTATGTAACAAAGTCACACATTGGCAAAAATCATAAATATGAGACGGCGAGACATTTATTGGCACTCTGGCTGGCCGATCCTATTACATCCGGTGATTAATTTTAGAATTAATTGATTGAGTTATACTGATTACACAAATAGCCTATTTATGAGTAAATAATAATGAACATTTTTTTAAAGAAATTTGTCCGTCAATTGTCATAACCTAATGAAACTTTATCTTGCTATATACTTTTTTATTTAAAGGTTAAATACATATATATATATATTGTTACAGGTGCTCTTTTTATTGTGAGACACAGGCGTAGCTCCTCTTGTGGCGCTCGTGTCTGGCCGCGTATTACATTCTATGTTTAATCCGTGTTGGTTGAACTCTCGTTGTCATGTGAGCCTTGAGCTTTCACGCCTGGTCGTGGGTTATGTGATGAGCCTGGTGTGTGGAGATACACAGCGCTGTTCTTTCTAGAGAATTCTTTAAACGCGTGTTGTGCAGGACCTTGTAGACTGTTCAAGAAGTGAAAATTCCCAGCTTGGGGTGTGAAGGTATATGAAGGGGCTGTTTTTTTAGAACGGAGGGCAGACAGCAGAGAGAGCAGAGATTTTCCAGCAGACGCAGAAGCGTGTGTCAGATTCTAAGACCTAATCCGACGAATGCGGCAATTATACATTTTCAAAGACTTTCTTCTGGATTTTATGCATTTGGACTTTCTTGATGTTGCAAGAACTTTCCAGTGGACTGTCATTCTTCGAGAGTTTACATTTAAAGGACTTATCGTTGTGATGGTGTTGGTATCCAGGTATTGTACCATTATCTTTCTGTGTGATTGTATTGACTTGTTGCTATAACACTGTTTTCCTGTATAATTGTATTGATTAGTGTTTTGTATTGTTAGGGTTGTTTTAAGAATAAATTATAGTTATTTCTTAACAAAAAAACCACTGACTTCTTTATTCATTCCACGCTGCCTAGAATCTGAATTGTTTTTTTTTTTTATCTCCATTACAAAATTTGTGTTCATCACGCATACGTGATCTGTTTATATTAGGTTCCGTAACAATATATATATATGTATAACTGTTAACAAAGATATTAAGATATTAAGTAAGATACTGTAAGACACATGGACAATTGTCTCCAGCTGTGGATATTTTTGGAACTGCTGTTTCTTTTTCCGTGTTTCCCCGCGGACATCACAGCAAACACAATAACAGTAGTATAAATCATTAAAATCCCTGGTAACGTCTACCTGTCGGTCCAGTGATCAAACGCAGCACTGAGTAGCCCATAGGTTAAGGGGTTAGACGACGGAAGGGAATGTTACAGGTTCAAACACAAGTGCCTCGAAGCAGCGGTGATCTAACGCTTCTGTTCAAGTTTAGATTTATAGGTGGTATAGATAATGCGCTGTCGAAAGAGCGTAGTGTCAATGGCAAAATGATGTTATCCCGATACAACCTTAGATAGTCACTCTAATGCCTGAACGACAGGGAATGACCTATGGGTTATTCCCGGGACGATGCCTATTAACCTTGAAATGGCTTTTTAATTACATATCATTTTGTAACATTGTTGCCTTTATATACTCATTCAATGGATAGTGGAACAAACATGCCATGGACCTATCAATTAAATAATTAAAATATTAATCAGTGGATATAAGTAAGTTTCCGCTTAATGTTTATACCTATAAACTAAATTGGAACTTTTTTTGGCAGAATTTAATAATATTGATCAACTTTTCTCACATACTTCATAATTGATCGAAGTGCTATTTTAGAGATCCTTGGGTTGCATTTTTTTCTGGTAGGATTCATATTATTTTCTGTTTGGACATAAACATGTACACTATGCGGTACTACTTTGTAGCGGGAAAGTTTGAAAAATATGAAGGCGATCCACATGTTTTTCGTCACATGCAGTCACATCCTCCTTCATAAATCCTTCATCTTTGGTACTGGCGAAGGCATGCGCTCTGTCACTGCTTTCTTTGGTTTACACAAGTGGACCACAAGACTTATTACCGACACATATCACATATACAAAATATACAAATCACCTCCGCACTGCATTTATTTTATTTCATGAATTTGCTAAGCCGGTATGGTTGTATCAAACTGAAGCAAAGGTTTGTTGTTTAAGCTATGGCAGACGGCTCTGGAGATATATATCACTTACTGTCCCTAGTGTGGGCCGGCCAGCATATTCAGGATATGAAAACCGGGCCTTTCAATCAAATTACAGATATGCATTCAGTGCGGAATGACACCCACGGGCGCAAAGTCATAAGCAAAACCAGCCAACTCATGAAATGTACGACTTGTTGCTGTTTGTGGAGTTTCCAACTGTATTGAACAGAGGCTGGGTTTCTTGTTCATAAAATCCTAGGTTAAAAATATTATATTCTAAAGGATTAGAAACGTAAACAAAGACATTGATAAAATTATAACATGAATTATTCGTTCCATCTGGGTTTCCGTCCAAATTCATGTCCATGTAAGCTTTCTGTTTTTGGTCATTTACGTACAATGAATAAAAGAAAACCGCATTTATTTAGTTACAGGTGACACGATGGCCGGTTTGATTGGACCGTATTCATATTCATATATATCCGGCAACCTTCCGCCAATCGGGTTTCTTCTAAAATGAACTCTTCCAGTGAGGGATTACGGCCTACAGGGTCTAGTATAAATCCTCAAAATAAAAATTCGTTCTGTTTACAATGCACATACGTATTTTTATCAGAATCTGATGTGACTTATTTCAACAAATCGTTGTTGCAAAAACGTGCATTTGCCTTGAAACAATCGCAATACGGCATATTTTAGGAACTCTGTGTACTCTCATCACCATAAAGTACGCCACTGGTGTATTGAGAAGCCCCGGTGAATTGCGGGGGAAATGATTCCTTTACCCACAATCCCTAAATCGGATATAGTGGTATTCGTGTGAGTACGATTCGGCACAGAGCGGCGATTCGGAAGTTATATATGGTTGTAATTTGAATTCTTTACTCATCCCATCATGTCCGGGAACTGTAAATGTGTCGGGAAAGTATCCGGGAACTGTAAATGTGTCGGGCTTACTTTCGAAATATTTGGATTTATTCCTAGCCTGGGGAGTATCTCTTGTTTTATGAACTAAACATGGAATGGAAAATAAAAGTTAACATTGGTATGTATTGACAGATTTTTTGCTAAAGGAAATTTTAAATCTGTTAGTTTCCTTAATCACAGATAACAGTTCCGATCAAATATATGAGTATGGTTCATTATGATATTGATAGGCCTTTTTTTTCTTATTATATCTATTTCATTGCAAACCATTTACTCACTCCACGATCTGATAAGGCACTTCAAGGAGTGAATAAGCCCAGCAATTTAGGAGTTGGACTTCGGACATGTAGGACCTGGCTCGATCACGCCAACACATGCAAGTTGCGCAAATGTTAATGATATATCATTCTCAGCCTCATTAAATGTAAACTGAACTTGGGAACATACCTTTCAATTAAATATACTTCTAGAAAATGTAAATGTTAAAAGGATAGCAGCACCACCAGTCTTAAGCAACTGGTACATTGAATTAAACACTCATTAGAGAAATCAAATTCTGAAGCAAATCGTGCAGCACCTTATAAAATTGCAACTATACACAAATATATGAATATGTATATGATGTGATTAAACATGTATGATTCCCGAAGGAATGACTGACTTGCATATTATCTGATTCATGAAATAAAATTGTGATTAAGTAATGTCTAATAATTTGTGATATTTCACATTTCAGTGGCATCGTCCAGAACATTTTAACCTTTTTTACCAGACATTGCGTCCTTTTCCCAGTCACTGGGTATGTAGGTGCAGCATGTAATAAAGAAGGTACTGCTGTCTTCAGTGGTAATGATATGCAACAACCAACGAACGTTAACTAAAACCCTTTGAGGCCGAAGAGACCCACTGTCCACAAATTACATTGATTTGCTTTCTCGTGAATGCCAGATACTGCCGAACAGTTGAATAGTTCCTGAACATGATTCATGTTCTTAACGTAATTGAACGAAGAAGTGGCGGACATTTCACTGGTGTGCTGGGGTCATGGGCTTTCCTTCTATGGCCTGTTGGGATGGGATTTTTCTAGCTCAAGGAACCAATATTCAAATTCGAACTGCCCTGATAACAACTATACATATCTTGTTGTGACACTGTCAAAGGCGGACCCATACGTAATTCGTTATAAGATCAAGTCAATGTAGGCTATTGCATGTGCTCCAGTGTCATATGACGGGGAGGATTAAGCTCAGAACAGGGAGCGGGACTTGATGTGATTGGATGATGCGACTATGACATATAAATTCCATATTAGGAAATAACTTAAATCTGTTTTTTATTATTTTCTGTGTCGTAAATACATGTACTAAGATATTTGAGTTTCTCTATTTCTTGGTACAGGGGGGGGGGGGGGGTTCCAAATAACTATTTACACAATCTTTTTTTTTCAATAAATAAAAACATAAATGAAAGAAATGATTTTCTATGTTGAAGTATGCTGTTAAGCAAATTAGGCAATTTTATTGGCGCATCTTTAGAAACTCTTCGTCTTACAAATACATTTTGATCTTGGGCATGTCTAATCCTTTCCGGATAATGCTGTGTTTAAATACCCAGTCCCATACATTTGCCCAGCTAACAAATCAGAAACATAATAGCAATAATCATCCAATCCTGAAAGAGCATACTTTATTAAATGCTATCTCTGACAAAACACAACTCGCTAAGGACGCGTCCTGAACCGGATATTTTTAACAGTTGGCGTTTCCGATGCCGGTGATTCTTTCAGCCGCATCCTTCCGGTTCATTAGTTATAATTACTAGCGGTTACCGATAATTTCGAAATGCGAATAGTCACATCAGAGTTTTAGTGTTTAAGGGCACAAAAAATGGCATCCCCCGTGAGCCATTTCGAGAAAATGACAGAAATAATCATGTCAGGTTCGATAGTTACGATGGGATGCAACACGAAAGTACTCGGAGGACAGCGTCAAGGTGAGAATGAATCTGCGGAGGAAGCATGGTGGCAAGGGGACGTGAACCGGCAAGTTTAGAGCGGAATAACATTTTTTACCACGCCAAAATCCTCAAATTACAGTAGAATTAACCATGTGTTTTAGAGTCACATATAATTACAAGACGAAAGCTGTTCATGAAACCCTACAAGAGCAGTAGCCAAAACTGCCAGGCGAGACCAAACCTATTGCGAGAAGTCATTTTTAAGAAGACAATTCTGCATGCTTCTTTCACGTTTACCTGGGATAACACTGCGCTTAGAATTAAATTATGTACAAGGCCACGTTTTATAAGTCAGAAATTGAACATTCGGTAAAATTACTCTCTTGGGGTGTCGATGAATTCGTTTACTCCGACGATGCAACCACTAGACAAGTAAATAAATGTTCATTCATGGAATGCTGTCTCAACGGGCCATGAACCTTCTTCTTAATACATTTCCCACACCGTAATCTATAATATTTTTACTTTTTACATAAAGCCAATCTATAAACTTCACGCACGTCGGCTGACAATAAATATTTTACACGAGCAGATAACACAATTGTACACTGAGCTTCTAGTATGATTAACAACAGTAGAAGTGTATCTCTTTTAACATTTACTAAATAAAAGAGAGAGAGAGAGAGAGGACTGGGGATAATTCTATAAAAGTACAATAATATATCTATCTATATATATATATATATATATATATATATATATATATACGGATAAATATTGCTTGAAGACCACCCCGCTGTGACGACCACCCCGCTAAGAAGACCATCCTCCGCTATGACCTCGCCTACTGTAAATCATCACAAAAGCCTTCCGCTAACACGACCACGAGCTGGATCAGCAGGTGGACGTGTTAGCGCGGGAACGTGTTAGCGATATATATATATATATATATATATATATATATATAGAGAGAGAGAGAGAGAGAGAGAGAGAGAGAGAGAGACAGACAGACAGACAGACAGACAGACAGATTGAAAGACAGACAGACAGAGAGAGACAGAGAGAAACAAGGGGAGTAGGGGTTACGAAAATGAAACTCTTCAATGTAATTGCCGCTAGTACATTAAATAATCGATCTTCGAAATAAAATTCAGTATCTGTATTGTTTAAAGCCTGGGACCACGGAATTTAATTTAACAGTTTAGTACGGTGTAACACGGATGATATGTCACGATGTAGACTTCAGGATTTCAGGTTATTCTATATAATGTCCTGGAAATTAATCTAAAATTTCATTAAGTGGCCACTAGAATTTGTATCTATTTACTGGTCTGAGAATCGTACCACTGGCGTTTATTGCCTCAGCCAGAAGGGTATGTGTGTTTGTTTATTCACAATATAACTTACGTAATCATGAAATCATTAATCTGATGGAATTTTCAGAGCATTTTTGGAATGGGCATAACAATTTTCCCGCAGTGAGAGAAGGGAACAGCCCGCCAACACTCACTCCAAAGTGCAAACGGGCATTGCGAGTATACTATCTACATCTTATATGATTACATAATTATTTCTGCAAGAACCAGAGCTAAGCCAGATGGACGCATTTGATTATATGTAACATTAAAATGTGCAAATATATGATGCAAAATATATTAATATTTTGTGAGAATAAGGAATATGAAATAAATTGAATGCCATTTAAATCTTTGTTCTTCTATGACTATAGTATTTCTTTTTTGAACATTTCAGTCAATGTGTAAAATAAACTAATTGCCTTTTCAGTCAATTTGTAAAATGCCGAAAAATTTCAGTTATTTTATAAACTGCCGGAGTGATTTAGGCAATTTGTAAACTGACTTAAAATTTCAGTCCATTTACAAATTGACTGATTTTACACTTAGACTGTAACATATACATTAAAAAGATTGGTGGTGATTATATAGTCTTAATCTAACTAAACGCACACCCCAAATTATGAGACACAGGTACAACTGTAGTATAATTAACAAATTTTCTTTCATGATCCCCTGAGCGAAAGTATCTTCAGATGTTTATTTTGACTGGTTATATACCTGATGTCCCTACATTAGACATTAGTACACATTAATACATAATCTGTTGACAAATTTAACATGATTGTAAACTGTGCTTCCAAACATTACGCCTATTAGGCAGCAATTATTTAATTAGACGATTTAGAAAATGAAGAAAAATTCACTTGTCCGACGAAAGATTTGAAATATTACCAAAATGAGAAAAAATATCAAAGGTTGGCCATATTTCTTTAGACTATGCGCCCACTCTTCTCAGATATCGATCAAGTAATAAAGTTTCTTCCACCCGACGATGATCACCTGTAACAGGGAATGACTTTACTTTGTCAACAATAAAGTTCTTAGCAAAAAGTCATATTTAAGCTATTCTGAACCTTTTTACACTAGGGGAATATGATATGCACCTTCCGTATTATTTTCATAATCCAGTCGATGAAAACCCCTAGGAAAATATATGTGTAGCACATACCTTTAAACGCAAATATGGCTGAAATGGTCGTTTGTCAAAAAAAGGTCACGTTTGATAGCTACTATTTTGATGATGTATTGTGAACATGCTCAAACCGCTCAATGAGTGATATACATAAGAACTACCATATTGAGTCCAATAAGGCTAAATCATGAACTTTCTTCTTTATTAACAAATTTTTAATGGCTCATAAGGTTTTCATTCGTTTTCATTGTGCTGTTAACTTATACACAAATATAAATTTTCAAGCGTATTATTAACCCCCAAAAACTGTTGAACACATGTTGTTGGTAGATATTACAGGGACAAAGAAAGTTACTCACTTGTGCTACGAAAGTAGGACGGCAGGTACGATGTCATACCCGAGGAACCGCGAAGTTGCCAAAGTTGCTGGAAAGACGGCTGCCAACCGGAATGTTCATTCTTGCGTTTATCTCCGTCCGTTGCCTGCAAAAGTCTTTGGGAGGACATACCAGTCGGCCACACAGCCAAACCCCAGCCCTCACTTGCAACAACAAGTAAAATAAGTGCTGGGGCAAGGATAGCATGCCAGATCCTCTGTCGCTCCATTGTTTTACTGTTAAGCGTGCCTTGCCTTTAGTCCTAATGTTCGCGTCCGTCGGTGGCTGGGTTTCCCACTGAGGCAGTTAAATCGATTCTGACGGTGCCCAATGTGGCAGGATTTATATACCTACTAAGGAGCAAACCGTCCAACGCGTTACGGAATCCTTTGTACACTGCCCGTCACAGAAGAAGGCGTGTGCAGGTGCGGACGACTTGTTTCCTCGGTGTTGCCATTGGCCCTTGCAATAGTTAATGTATTTTTAGTAATTATTAATACTGTGTACCGGCGGTACAGCTCCAGCCGCGCAGGCTCACTTTCCCACGTATGCCCAAGTGGTGGTTTAGGAGGCGCATGATGCAGGGCGATGGACTGGCCATACCATTAATTCAAAGAGAGGACGTCAGTATATTAGTGTATGCCAACGGGCAAATTGTATATTATCAGCAGACGCTAAATATATGGGGCTAAATGATACTGACCTTCTAAATATATCGTCTGCTGCGTCATACGTGATACCTCAACCGCCACTAACCAGTCGGTTTCACTTTCTTATTCCCGGAGAAAACGTGTTCAAAACCTGGATGAATCGATCTTGTCATTGTAGGCATTTGTAAGGAATGAATAATCACGAGTTACATATCCTACCAAAGAGACAAGAGATACAGATCATACTACATTTTAGCAAGATTTTGAATTTTATAACTGTCCTAGAAAAACCGTAACATTAAAGTTTCACACACTAACTACAAGTTTCTGTTATGCTTGGTACGCTAATACTGGACGAATACGTCTGAATACTGGATCCTCTGATTGGTCACAGTCCAGCCAAAACAGTTCGTATCTTCAAAAAGAAGCGAATGGGTGTTGTTCATGGTTGGTTGGAAATGCGACTAAAATAATTTTCATGTAATTGAAATAACTTCATTGGTTGTATTATAAGATCAAACTCCCCCGTCAGATTACAAGGAAGTCCACTGAAAGCACCGTGAAACATTCCCCCTTTTACGTGTCAAATTCGTAACTGGTTGACTGTCAGGTGCCAGCATATGGTTCATATAGAATTTTGATATTTGAAAGGAAAAATCATGCCTTCATGGTGCTTCATTGGGTGAATGTTATATGGTATTTTGTACTTTTTCTTGTTTATACATGTATATCTCAAACTTATCTAAGAATGGAGGGGGAAGGATATTCATGCATTGAAATTATTTTCATATTTAGTTGTAATGGTAACTATATACATTACAGGGTAATTGGCAATGACTTAATGACAAACCGACACGTGACTTGTTATTTATGTTAGACCAATCAAAGCACCGCCAATCTGTCGACAGTTCCAGAATGGTGCTGGGAAGCCACTCCGGCCACGCTGACTTGCATGGAAGAGAAGACCTAGACTGGTACCCCGCTCTATTATGGCACCGCTGCTCTGGGCCAATCATTGGCTGAGGGCCATAATAGAGCAGGGTACCAGTCTAGAGAAGACCCGCAAACGCTGTCCGCTCAGCCTGATAAAACAGCCATTTATACAGGAACCGTAACGCGAGTTAGCTTTGTGTCAGACAAAACCATTTGGTTCAATTTTATGTGCATGCAAGAGATAATTCTTGACATGCTGTCGGTAGGTTAGAAATGGATAATTTATGCAGCAGGTCACTCTGGGTCCTCCGTCAGTCGTTTCATACTTTGTGTATTTATATTACTTCGTGTAGCTTAAGGCTATATAGGGGTCATTTAGATATGTTTTAATAGTGATTTCAAGGGCCTGTGACGGGTGAGACCCAGGACAAATAGAGCCCCTGATACACTCAGCCGGAAAAAGCAATTTGTCCTATTTCAAAATGCTATGGAGTTGAATTAAAATATATTATAGTGATCGGGATTTAATTGGGTTTTTTTGTGTTACCTTGACCTTCTTCTACATTTCATCAAATCTATCATATCTTTTGATGTTGAGTTGCTAACAGTTGTAGGTAAAGTACGTAAGTAGTAGAGTAGCGTACCAATGGAAAACGTTACACCTCTCTACCTGGCCGAGGTAAAGTTATCCAGTGAAGCGGAGACAGAAATTGCCCCCGTGCCAAGTGACACAAGACCACCAGACGTATTGTCCTATGGAGTGGGAGCTCGCCTGTTTGTGAGTGTGTTCATGGGAAGTGCAGAGGAATGATTTAATGAAACATTTGACAGGTTGACACATAGATCAGCAGGCCACATAACTTAAAACCTGCATAGTTATCCGTTTTGTTAACGTACTATTGTTTACTCACGCTTTGATTACTGTCTGTCCTCCCTAGAGTTCTGAAAACTAGCGTGCAACTGGCATCAGAAACGCGGTATTTCACATCGCCTCTCATCACAGAAATGTTGAATTTTCTTCACAAAAGTTGTCATATAACCTCTGCTCTAATTCTAATTACGGGTCTCCGGGGTAGACTTTGAGCCGTAATTTAATTTGATATTGCACTTGTGACATTTGTATAGACCGTCAGATATCAGTGGAAATTACATTAAATATAAATTTGTAATTGTATATTCGGTTATGTGATCGATCCTTTTGCTTATTTCCAAAATTATTATTTTATAATTCCATTATAAATCAATAGAATATATGTGTTACATTTGTGTATTTTGATATTTACAAATAAATCAGAAGTATTAACCAAGTACTTTGATGCACGGTGGCGTAGTGGTTAGTGGGCTGGATTTATGACTGCAAGGTTGCAGGTTCGCGTCCCGTTTAGACCGCCGTCTGCGATAAGACTCCTGGCCAAATTCTTTACCACAAGGGTGCGCTAAGACACCCCAGGAGTGAGTGAGTACTGGTGATGGGCGACATGCAAATGTAAAACGAATAACCTTCTAGCGCCTGTTATGGCTGCTTGGGTTGGATGCTCCACAGGGAGCCGAGAGAAGCTACAAGAATGAACAGGCTCAACAGACCAGGAAGGCAAGGTGTTAAAGTAGGCTGAGACAACCTCCGCACAGGATCAAGGTCTATTGAGATAAAGATAGATCCCTGCAAGGGGGAGTGCACACGACACGGATCTACAGCGGGTTTGACCTGCAGTGGATTGCTGGGGCAACTACTGTATACAAACATGGCGGACCACATGCTCTTGGACGTCACCTTCACCCAAGAATTGCGCCAGTTTACCAAACACATGTTCAAATCGTGTGGCACGTGCTATATTTTGTATACATAAACACCACTACGTCACCGATATCGCGCCCGAATGTAGTTCCCCGAGTTTTACAACATGTACAAAAGTACAGACAGTCATATTCTTTAAAACCGTTATATTTGATATGAATGTTGTCACCGTATGATTTATATTTGCTCTAATGCCTTTATTGTAATTTTCAATTGCCAGGCGATATAGCTTGCGTTCAACTGAAAATTGTGCCTTGTGCCCATTGATTGGCAGAGATCTATTCCCTTTTATAGACGAGATTTATCGTGAGGAGAATGTGGCTGAGACTAATATCGTAGGCAATTTCAGGCTACAAACCTTTACCTTTACACTTATGTATATTAAGTGCCACACCAGCTAAAACATGGTTGTACTTGTCTTCGACAACTATGAACCAAACAACTGGAGGGGCTTCCACGATTAAAACATCTGTGGTTTCTTCCATTCTCAGAGATGCCGTCACATTTTGCCTGAGGAAGAGGTGGACCAATGCTTATATACTCATATATGTGGATACTCACATATGTGGATAGACCGGGGGAACATGTTGTGCTTTGAAAGTTAAAAAAAATATTAAACATAATTATATTAGTCTTTCAACTATGAGTATCTGGATGATATTATGACTCAAACGATGCATATTTGAACAGGCCGCATATCAGGTTAAACAAAGTATGTTATTCAATATCACCAGAAGGTATAATTCTACTAATTGGTTAAGACAGACCTGAATTGATTATTCAGAAATATTCAACCAACCATAGATTCTGCTGGGCCAAATGTAAATATTTAGTGGATGACTTATGTCATATGTTTCCCTAATTCGCACAATAATATTGATTATATGTGCATCAATATAATACAATGACTGAATTCATGCAGTTGCTGTAATTAACGTGACATGATCTATCATTTTATTGAAAGAAGCTCTACTGTATATATACTGCATCCAAATGTGTGTGTGTTTGTGTGTGTGTATTTGTGTGTGTATTTGTTCACAATATGACTAGCATGAAATTTTCAGGGCCCATCGGGAATGGGCCAATGAATGTCGATTAGGATTTGGTGTGGGACGGCTCATGATCCGGATCCAGGAAGGACTTCCGGGGATATTCACAAATGTGCAGTCACATATGCTGGAATAAACATGGGAATATGGGCTGAATAAGTGAATGCAAACACTAGTTGAGGAACACATGTACCAAGGAAAACACGAATTGCGGAAACCCCCATTTTATGGACCGCCAACATGGCGAAGGCCTGCATTCCGGAGAATGCATATTTCTAGTTTCATATATACTTTCGTCGGTGTGAACTAATATGAATTGGATTGTATAACTCTATGGATGGTCATGGCAGTGCAGTTTTCAGCATGACTAACATGACAACTTAAAGTCCAGTTTCAGTGTTCACTGAGTCGTCTTACTCTTCTCTCCCACTCATTTGTATCTCGTTGACGTTTTTTTAATTGGCGCTGACTTCATTCAGGGGATGGTTATCTTGTTCAAACAGGGAAAGACCAATCAGGAAAGTAGAAAACTCCGATCGCGTGGGTGATAGTTAATTAAAAAAGTCATTGATAAATGCATTCTCATTACAAACAGCTGAACAAAGCAAATTAACTTTATCAAATTTGCTCGCATGGGGAAACAACGTTTCTCTTACCAGAAAACACATAAAAACTTCATTAGAACTGGTCACTTTTTCCTTATGGAAAAATATAGATTTTCCAGACGGTTTCCCCCCTATGACTGACCGGAGATGCAGACTAACTAGTTGTTCTGCTCTGTTAACTTTTCACAGCCCACCCACTCCACGTTAATGTTCATCAGCGTCTCTGTCATGAATAAATCATCAGTTTCTTTAACGAGGGTAACTGAGCAAATGTTAGGGAGGATTAATGATTCACTGTCACATGTAATCCATCCGCGAAAAAGCATGCTGGGAACAACTGGAAACATTTACTGACATGGAAGCACAGGCGCTTGA
The DNA here is from genome assembly GCA_026874595.1 of Sipunculus nudus. Lineage (NCBI taxonomy): Eukaryota > Metazoa > Annelida > Sipuncula > Golfingiida > Sipunculidae > Sipunculus > Sipunculus nudus. Next base: position 27,481,905 of record CM049315.1, read on the forward strand.
CACATATGCATTTTTTCCGGGGGGGGGGGGGGGTACTGGTGGGCTTCTTCTCCAACCGTCATTTTAGCTTCTCTTTAATCAAACTGTTTTCTCCTTTTCAGTGCCTTTTTACCAAAATATGCCATCTGCGCTCAAAAACGTCCTAAATATAACTTGTCAATCATTTTAAGCATCCCTTTTCAATTACTAGTTATCTCTTTTAATAACTCTCCCCCCCCCTCCCCGCCTTAGATTGTGTCAACTGGTTCAGACACTGACACAGGATCTGGGTGTTGGTTCAGACACTGACACAGGATCTGGGTGTTTGATTCAGACACTGACACAGGATCTGGGTGTTTGGTTCAGACACTGACACAGGATCTGGGTGTTGGTTGAGACACTGACACAGGATCTGAGTGTTGGTTGAGACACTGACACAGGATCTGGACGTTGGTTCAGACACTGACACAGGATCTGGACGTTGGTTCAGAGACTGACACAGGATCTGGGTGTTTGGTCAGACACTGACACAGGATCTGGACGTTGGTTCAGACACTGACACAGGATCTGGGTGTTTGATTCAGACACTGACACAGGATCTGGACGTTGGTTCAGACACTGACACAGGATCTGGACGTTGGTTCAGACAGTGAAAGAGGATCTAGGTATTGATCCAGACACTGACACAGGATCAGGACGTTGGTTCAGACACTGAAAGAGGATCTGGGTGTTTGGTCAGACACTGACACAGGATCTGGGTATTGGTTCAGGTACTGACACAGGATCTGGGTGTTTGGTCAGACACTGACACAGGATCTGGATGTTTGGTCAGACACTTACACAGGATCTGGACGTTGGTTCAGACACTGACACAGGATCTGGGTGTTTGATTCAGACACTGACACAGGATCTGGACGTTGGTTCAGACACTGACACAGGATCTGGACGTTGGTTCAGAAACTGATACAGGATCTGGACGTTGGTTCAGACACTGACACAGGATCTGGACGTTGGTTCAGACACTGACACAGGATCTGGGTGTTTGGTCAGACACTGACACAGGATCTGGACGTTGGTTCAGACACTGACACAGGATCTGGGTGTTTGATTCAGACACTGACACAGGATCTGGACGTTGGTTCAGACACTGACACAGGATCTGGACGTTGGTTCAGAAACTGACACAGGATCTTGACGTTGGTTCATACAGTGAAAGAGGATCTGGGTTGGTTCAGACACTGACACAGGATCTGGACGTTGGTTCATACACTGTAAGGGATCTGGGTATTGGTTCAGACACTGACACAGGATTTTTGTGTTTCGTTTAGACATTGACACAGGATCTGGATGTTTGGTTCAAACATTGACACAGGATCTGGACGTTGGTTCATACACTGTAAGGGATCTTGGTATTGGTTCAGACACTGACACAGCATCTGGACGTTGGTTCAGACACTGACACAGGATCTGGGTGTTTGGTCCAGACACTGACACAGGATCTGGGTGTTTGGTCAGACACTGACACAGGATCTGGGTGTTTGGTCAGACACTGACACAGGCTCTGGGTGTTTGGTCAGACACTGACACAGGATCTGGACGTTGGTTCAGACACTGACACAGGCTCTGGGTGTTTGGTCAGACACTGACACAGGATCTGGGTGTTTGGTCAGACACTGACACAGGATCTGGGTGTTTGGTCAGACACTGACACAGGATCTGGACGTTGGTTCAGACACTGACACAGGATCTGGGTGTTTGAATCAGACACTGACACAGGATCTGGACGTTGGTTCAGACACTGACACAGGATCTGGGTGTTTGGTCAGACAGTGACACAGGATCTGGACGTTGGGTAAGACACTGACACAGGATCTGGGTGTTTGGCCAGACACTGACAGGATCTGGACGTTGGTTCAGACACTGACACAGGATCTGGGTGTTTGGTCAGACACTGACACAGAATCTGGACGTTGGGTAAGACACTGACACAGGGTTTGGGTGTTTGGTCAGACACTGACACAGGATCTGGACGTTGGTTCAGATACTGACACAGGATCTTGGTGTTTGGTCAGACACTGACACAGGATCTGGACGTTGGTTCAGACACTGACACAGGATCTGGGTGTTTGGTCAGACACTGACACAGGATCTGGACGTTGGTTCAGACACTGACACAGGATCTGGACGTTGGTTCAGACACTGACACAGGATCTTGGTGTTTGGTCAGACACTGACACAGGATCTGGACGTTGGTTCAGACACTGACACAGGATCTGGGTGTTTGGTCAGACACTGACACAGGATCTGGACGTTGGTTCAGACACTGACACAGGATCTGGGTGTTTGATTCAGACACTGACACAGGATCTGGGTGTTTGGTTCAGACACTGACACAGGATCTGGACGTTGGTTCAGACACTGACACAGGATCTTGGTATTGGTTCAGACACTGACACAGGATCTGGACGTTGGGTAAGACACTGACACAGGATCTGGGTGTTTGGTCAGAAACTGACACAGGATCTGGGTGTATGGTCAGACACTGACACAGGATCTGGACGTTGGTTCAGACACTGACACAGGATCTGTACGTTGGTTCAGACACTGACACAGGATCTGGGTGCTTGGTCAGACACTGATACAGGATCTGGGCGTTTGGTTCAGACACTGACACAGGATCTTGGTGTTTGATTCAGACACTGACACAGGATCTGGACGTTGGTTCAGACACTGACACAGGATCTGGGTGTTTGGTTCAGACACTGACACAGGATCTGGGTGTTTGGTCAGACACTGACACAGGATCTGAACGTTGGTTCAACACTGACACAGGACCTGGGTGTTTGGTCAGACACTGACACAGGATCTGGACGTTGGTTCAGACACTGACACAGGATCTGGGTATTGGTTCAGACACTGACACAGGATCTGGACGTTGGTTCAGACACTGACACAGGATATGGGTGTTTGGTTCAGACACTGACACAGGATCTGGACGTTGGTTCATACACTGACACAGGATCTGGACGTTGGTTCAGAAACTGACACAGGATCTGGACGTTCGTTCAGACACTGACACAGGATCTGGGTGTTTGGTCAGACACTGACACAGGATCTGGACGTTGGTTCAGACACTGACACAGGATCTGGGTGTTTGGTTAGGTGTTACAGACCTCCTTATTGTGTTAACTCATGTGTTTTTAACTGTTACTGTTTATTTTAGAATGGCTGCCTAAACTGGACCTTCCTTTTCTATGATTATTATTTAATATATAAATGGAATTGACACCATTTACTAAGACACTAAGCACAAGAATAGCTTATTCAAATGAGTTATTAAATTGAAATTGAACTTCCATTATCTAGGTTCAGAGGAAAATTCTGCGTTTAAATAAACTAAAACACACACACACACACACATATATATATATATATACATATATATATTATGTACATCATATTAAACTGTTCATTTGCTTCAGGTGTGCAGTGTTACATCATTACTGTCTGCTAATTTACTGTCTATTTTAGAACGGATGTTTGATTCTGCTAATAAAGCCAGTTGTGTCCTTGAAGATGTCATCCAGATGAAGACTTTTTTACCCATAATTTATATGGTGTGTAATAAGAAACAGGGTTTTTCTTCCAGTTTAATAACAATTTGCAGTTGGGTATTCGAGGCATTTTCCACCTGCGATGGAATCATCAAACGCTATAAAGTTCGATCGGAATTCAGTTAATATTCTGGATCCAAAACATTTTCTGGGGTATGCGGTAAGCTAATATGGATTTTTTAGAGGAAAATCATCATAAGGACCATATATTACGATATCAGACCAATTTAAATCTTTATTTTATTTTTGACAGCATTTTAACTTATGAAAATAAAGTGTACTTAAGCATCTGCAGATTAAAAACTCTATACAACGGCCACTCATGCAGAGAAACGGCGCATTTCTATATATCAAGATAGATAGTCAAAACGGTATAAAAGTACAAACTAAGGTTTAAAGATTGTTAGGTTCAAATTTTAATGGTGTGTTTGGCTGTTACTCAAACATGACGTTTCATATTACGATACAATAAAACTATAAGCTTTGAAGAAATCATACGGTGGCTGATTTAGGACACAGAAAAAAAATATTTATCTCGAGAAAGTCTCGAGATAACATCTCTCATCTCACATCTCGCAAAAAAAAATTTAGGAAGCAAAAAAAAAAAATTTAGAAAGCAAAAAAAGATTGAGGAAGCAAAGAAAAATAGGAAGCTAAAAAAATATATATCTCGCAAAGAAAGCAATATATATATTGTTACATGTTTAAATAATGCAGCCCTCGTTGCGCGAAATAGTTTCCCGGTATGGTCCCTGATGTGGTGACGTCACTTGTATAGTTCACCTGGAATAAAGCTGTTTTGTTCTTGCCACGGACTTTCTAAAGTGTTTTAACATGGTGGCAGCGGGGCTCCGGTTCAAATGGACACATGGGGGTAAGGCGAAATCTGCTATAAACCTGTAGATAACGCCCATAGACCCTACAGTCACCGCTTTAACCGGAGATCGCTCGAACGGTCCAAGAACCCATATTATCGCTCACACGTGCGTGACGGCCTATATTTACCTATAACAGATCGTTGGATTAAACCCCCAGTGTATCATAGCTTTTCAGAATATATTGGACAGTGGTCTTATCAGCGAGCACACCATGGCTAATATTGCACAGAGTGATTCTCACGTTGACACTGATAATGTGACAGCTCAGCTGTACTCGGCTCAACCGATGGCTGTTAACAAAGACATACTCATGTCAGAATTCTGTCCTGGCTCAGACCCAGACGACACTGGGGCCAAATGGAAAAAGTGGACTAAAGAACTTGAAACACGGCTCAGATACTTCAGAATAACAGAAGTCCAAGACAAAATAGATGCATTAAACATATATGAAGATGAGATTGTGAGGGAGTTAGCAGAGACACTTCCACCCAGGCCTCTCCAGCCAGGGGAGGAGCCAACTGATGAGTATAACCAAATCATCACCAAACTCAACCATCACTTCACACATTTGTGCAACCCTGACAGTGCCCGTGCAAAACTTGACAAGATAGTACAGGGTGTAGGGGAGACCATGGCACAGTTCCATGTCAAGGTGAGACAGCAGGCTGATAAGTGCCAATTCCCTTACAAAGAAGATGCAATCCGCAGTAAACTGTTACAAGGTATGAAGGATGGCAGACTCCGTCGTGAGGCAATGGTCAAACGATATAGCCTCACAGAGCTCCTTCTACATGCTGCCAACAAGGAAGATATAGAAAGACAGGCAGCCATGATGGAGACACAGCAAACAGAGCAGCAAGTAAACCGCATAATTCAGCGAAAGCCAAAGACATTCAAATCATTCAATAAGACACGACCACCAGCGCCGCATCAAACAACAAATAGTCCAGTTGAGACCAAAGAGTGCCAATACTGTGGGTACAGACATGCCGGTTCCAGATCGTCATGCCCAGCATCTGGCAAAACATGCAAAAAATGTGGCAAAACTGGGCACTTTGCCAAAAAATGTCGCACAGCCAAGCTCAGAGAGCAAAAGCCTCAGAAACAACACACTGTGAAAACCACTGAGGATGATGATGAGGATGTTGAAGTTCTCAAAGTTACCCCAAGTTGCTCAAACTGCAAATCTATAATGGCCGACATGATCCTTGATGGCAAAAAAGTCAAGTTCCAAATTGATTGTGGAGCCAGCGTCAGTGTAGTACCAAGACAGCTGGTACCAAACATTGAACTCGAACCGTATACATCTAAACTTGTTGTCTGGAATGAGGAAGTAGTCACCCCCTTGGTAAATGTAGGATAACGCTACAGAACTGTAGAAATAACAAGAAATACTCTGTGGAACTTGTAGTGGTAGAGGAAACATTAACCCCGCTACTGTGCAAGCGGCACAGTGAAGCCATGAAATTGATAACAATACACTATGAAAACATTGCTGGGGTTCAAGAACATTAAGCTTTCAGCGAAGGACTAGGAACACTGCCTGGAGTGGTACATCTAACTATTGATGCTGCAGCTGAACCTCATGCTGTGGCCTCCTGCAGAATACCATTCAGCCTCAAGGCCAAGGTCAAGGCCAAGCTAGACGAACTGGCAGATTTAAAGGTTATCACTAAAGTTGATGAACCAACAGAATGGGTAAGTCGCATGGTAGCTAGCACCAAAAAGAATGGAGACATCCGTCTCTGCATAGACCCTCAAGTCCTTAACCAGGCTTTGAAGCGCGAGATCCATGCATTGCCGATTTTGGATGATATTTTGCCAGATTTGTCAAAAGCCAAGGTGTTCTCCAAATTTGACCTCAAAAAATGGCTATTGGCATTGCCAACTAGATGAGCCATCCAGTTACTTGACCTGCTTCATCACTCCGTTTGGGAGATACCGCTGGCTGAGACTACCCTTCGGGCTAGCGGTATCAAGCGAAATATTCCAGAAAAGACTGCTTTCTGCTCTGGAAGGTCTTAAAGGAGTGGCCTGCTAGTGTACGGCACTGGAAGTACAGAGGCAGAGGCGAACATAGACCATGATAAGAAAGTTGAGCAGCTACTCACCCGTTGTTATCAATACGCGATCAGGCTGAACCCTGACAAAACGAAGACAAACCAGCATACAATTCCAAGGTCACATCATTACAAATGAAGGAATCCGCCCAGATCCTGATAAGATACATGCAATCACACACATGCAAGAGCCCCAAAATGTGACTGATGTACAGCGACTGGCAGGAATGGTGAATTACCTAGCCAGGTTTTTACCGAAATTGTCTCAAGTCATGGAACCCATACGACGTTTGACGTGTAAGGATGTCAAGTGGCATTGGGGTCCCAAACAGAAGGATGCATTCTCCAAAGTGAAAGAGTTGGTTACTGGTGCATCCGTTTTGAGATACTACAGGCATGACCTACCATTAGTGATCCAGTGTGATGCCAGCCAGAGTGGCTTAGGAGCAACGCTTCTGCAGAATGGCCAACCTTTGTCATACGCAAGCCGAGCTCTCACCCCCACAGAGACTCGATATGCCAAGCTGGAAAAAGAGATGTTGGCGGTGGTGTTTGCGCTTAACAAATTTCACCAATATACGTTTGGCAGACACACTACTGTGCTTAGTGACCATAAACCGCTACAGTCTATCATCAGAAAACCACTAGACTCAGCTCCTCGCCGCCTACAGGGCATGCTCATGAGAGCATTGCAATATGACATTGAGATTACCTATCTGAAAGGAACTGAGATGCACATAGCAGATCTGTTGTCGCGAGCACATCTGGATACCACAGAAGGCGGTCAGGAATTCGAGGCCATAAATATGGTTCATTACCTGCCTATCAGACAGGAACGCCTGGTTCATCCGCGAGTTCATAAGTCAATGCGGTATCTGCAATTCACAACCTAAGTCACAACCTGATGAACCATTAATGTCACACGAGATCCCAGATCGCCCCTGGGAGAAGGTCGGAGTAGACCTGTTTGAGGTGAAAGGTGTATCATATATTGTTACTGTGGACTATTTTAGCAATTTCTGGGAAGTAGATCGCCTTCTCAGTACAACAACAACAACAATTATCTACAAGCTCAAAATGCACTTTGCCCGGTATGGATCACCGGCGAAACTCGTCAGTGACAATGGTCCGCAGTTCGCAAGTGAGGAGTTCTCAAAATTCGCCAGTGAGTGGGATTTTGAGCATAGGACCAGTAGCCCACATCATCCTCAAGCCAACGGCATGGCCGAGTCGGCAGTAAAGACTGCTAAACAGTTGATCCTCAAGTGCACCAAATCGAAACAGGACATATATATGGCATTCCTAGATTATCGCAATACCCCTACACAAGATATGGAGTCAAGCCCAGCTCAACGTATGCTAGGGCGTCGAACACGTACCCTTGTTCCCACTACTGCAAAGTTACTACAACCACAAGCAGTCAACACCAACATCACTAAAAAACTCAAGAGACTGAGAAATAGTCGCAGTGAATGGGCCGGGGGGGAGGGGCATGTGAAAGACTGACACTGATCCTATTGTCCTCGGGTGCACAATAGGATTGGTCGGGGTACACGTGCGATACTGGAACATAACAGGGCAGGGCAAAGAGGTTATTAATTGTTGTAAATTTTATATATAATACAATGATATATACCAGGATGCACAATTAGCATATTGAACTGATTTCTAATAGGGTCTTGGAAGCAGTGAACATATCAGTAGTAAACATATGATAAAAATACACATATACTATGAAAATACACACGTGTACCCTGACCAATCCTATTGTGCACCCGAGGACAACAGGATCAGTGTCAGTCTTTCACATGCCCCCCCCCCCCCCGCCCCGAATCGCGCAAAGCATAATCTCGTAATCTCGTAAAGTCTCGGCTTTTCAAACCACGCCGTTAGCTTCATTCTAACTACATTCACCTGATGATCGGGTCGCATCCCGTGAAACAGACTGTTGTGAATTAACAGTGTTGTTTTTCTTCAGAGTTATACCGCTCTGTAGGCCATAGAGCACTTTACATCGGAGGGTAACACTACCTTCTATATATATATATATATATATATATATATATATATATATATATATTATATATATATATATATTTATATATATATATCGAGATCTCGAGATAAAATTTCACACTTGTACAAACCATTCGAAGCTGAATTGACATAAAGCAAAGCAACGTTAAAGGGACAGTATACGTTAAGAATGCTAATTTTGCAATTATAAAACAAGACCATGTATACTGTGTTTAACTAAACGGTAATACAATATGATTAATTTAAAATCAATCAAGTTTGTATATCCCCTAAGATAAGGCGAGTTCAAGAAAAGTTCAATATAAATTCAATATTTAATTATTCATATCTGTAAGGAAGATGTCAAAGCCTAAAGACACTGAAACATTATACCTGAACGGCGGATTCGAAGCCATGGCTGTGAAATCACTCAAATAGAAATGTTTAGGTCTGCATGCATGCATTGTGGTTACCTTATTATTTAAAAAATACAAGCAAATATGAGCTTCTTATAGAAACACGCTTTTTGTACAATATCTTTCAGCTTTTGTGTTAATTGAAATGGTGTGTTGTCTTATGGAACATGTATTTGACCATCATAAATGTAAATATGCTAAAAGAATGATTACTGTGTTTTCGGGTAGGTACGCTAGGGGGGGGGGGGATTGCTTTATCCCCTAAAGCCCCAGTCTTGATCCACTATTGCTATTACTATAGCTCAGATAACCTTTAGTCAACCTATCTAAAAAAATGTTTAAAAAAACGGTTTAAATATTTCGATCATCTCACATCATGATTTTTCTTCAGCAAAATGCTCTTCTTTGGTCTTAAAGTCGCTATTCACCTGCCTTATTTATAGAATCTTTGTAATACGGCTAACTCTGCATATACATATTAAAGAAGTGAAGGTAATCATAAACATAATCTAGGTAAACATAATCTATTAAATCTTTCATAAAAATGAGCCAATCCCATGGGTAAAGGCTGTGTCTTTGTCTATATCCACGTGTTTTTTATGACATGGATCGGGGTGGGGGGGGGGGGGGGGGTGCAAAAATTGCCACCGATCGTAATAAAAAAACGTCCGGCAGAAACATCTTGCTTCAATTCAGAGAGTACAGCGTTCTGTAAATGACAAATATTGCATTGCTTTACATGCTCTAACGAACGTCAACTAGGGATCTTTGAATAACTCGGTTAAATGTTTTTATCTGTATGTTAACACTTGCTCAAGTACCTCGTGTACCGGTAGCCTGTAGATAAAATGTTCATACGTCAAAGTGGCGTTATAAGTCCCCTTCCCAGCTGGGTTTACCTATTTTTGCTACCTGATTTTTTTTGCTTCCTAAATTTTTTTGTTTGTTTCCTAAAATTTTTTGGTGAGATATTATTTTTTTGTTTCCTAAATTTTTTTTTGCGAAATTTATGTCGAGACCTCGCGATGTTATCTCGAGATCTCGAGATAAATATTTTTTTTCTGTGTCCTAAATTAAAGGTGGATAATAGCTTGGGAGACAGAGGGGAGGGGAGAGAATACATATTTCAGTTCTCCCTTTCAAATATATGGCTTATTCCAGGAGCAGAACATGAAATTTGAAGGTTTAAAAATAATCATCATTGTAAAACTACTTTCATCAGCTTTTACTATAAGTAACGGCCATGATACCAAAAGTTCTTATACCGTATCGTGCATTACAGCTTTCGGAGTCACTCTCACAATTTACGAACGTTCTCCATGTGTGGATTGTGGCATAATCCCTGTCTATAACGCAATTCCTAAATTGGTAGTAATATCATATACATCTTTTTTGTATGGGAATGCAAGAAATTGAACTTATAATGTAGATTATATGTACCTATAAGCGCCAAGGGAATAACGTAACAGACTCGGTTACTTTTTGTATCTGCACCGCTGTGTGGTACCATTGCTTTTTTTTAGATTTACTCTCTTGTCTGCGTGTTAAGAGTCCTTCTATCATGTATCAACATAAATTTAACGTATCATCACTTAACTGATATCAAAATATTTTTTTAAAGTTGTGTACTAAATTCTGCGATAACTAAATTGTGAAAGCGAGTTCAGGACCTAAACTGTCAAGGTAATTAAAACATGTAAATTGCTTAATTGTTTCCCCGGTATGTTTTCCACAATAACAGTAAGATACAGGTTGTATTTTTTTCTTTATAAACCATTTTTATCCCGATTCACTATGTGGGAGGATTAACAATGGTGTTCATGGTGTTCCATAGAGTAACAGCAAAAGTTCATGATTTGGACATAGATATTACAAAATCGTCATGAAAAACTATACACCAAACTTGAGCGAATAGCGATCTTGGACGCATGAACCTCGACAACAATATTACTTCAAAAGAGATTGTCCAGTTTTAAGGCTCCACGTGTTAAATTAAAAAAAACAAACTGTCTTCATCAGGCTTGAACAACTCCGTGTTAAAGAATATTTTATTATCATTACATGTATTATAAATATACTAAGTATATAATTACATGATTATAAAGATATATATAATCATTATATGTACATGGGCTTCGAAAAAAAAAATTATTAACTGATGTTCAGTTGATCGGGGTCTTTTTATTAGGTTATTCTCATTAGAGCAGCTACCCATTCATACTCATCAATTTAATTTCTGATTTATAAACATTTAATCCTCCCACAGAAGGTAGAGGACGGTTAAATGAGAGTTTTTCTGTATCGATTTGTGGGTCCAGATCAAGTCCGTGAAGAAAATTATCTAGGGGATTTTTTTTCTTCTGCAAGTGCTATTTGGATCTGTGAAAACGGCGAAATCGGCCAGATTTCCGTCGGATTTTAATTGTTAAGATCGTGGTTTACCTTTTTAAAATTCTTGGTCTACCATCTCCATTTCCGCAATTAAGTTCATTATCGGTGACAATTTTTAGATTTGTTGTGGCTGTTTTTATTATTATTTTTTTGTAACAAGGATTACCGATTTTCGGCAAACTTTATGGACATTGGTTGGACAAGGTCCAAAGAAGACCCATCAACTTACGTACCTGTCAAAGACGGAGACAGTAGGGCTGTTTTGACTTGGGCGTAATTGTATCTGTATCATTATAAGTTATATTGTGCAATGTTCCTTGGTTCAATTCTTCCCTTCAAACAATAGAGAGTCTAATGAAATGCGCTTGTATATCGAATGTCATTAGACTCACTGTCAGTGGAAGTACGAAACTTCAGCCGGATCATTCTTCCTCCCATGCATGATTAATCAGAAAAACATAATACTTCGTTATATCAGATTATCCAAGGCCAGACGGTCACGTACATCTTCATGGAGTTCACAGTGGTCATTACAGGCTATTCTTCTTCTAGGTGAATAAAAGAAAATGAAGAAGCGTCAAACATGTAAACACGAAGCAGGGGAGAGGGGGAAATCGAGGATTTTTTTACCAACGGTGTTTAAACGATGTTTAGGCCCACACGTTCGACTGTGTGTATATATGTGTGGCGCGCGTGCATGGTTAAATCAGTAACTCTATGTTTATGGTTTAGGTGATCATTTTTATCTAAAAGGCACCAATTTCTGCTCTCCCAGCATTAAGTGTTGCTACGGTTACTGCTTTTTACCAGAATTAAATTATTAAACAGGTAAATAAAAAACTCAAATAAAAAAGAGTGAAGAACAATAAATCTATTGGTGAAAACTTAGTTTTTAAGCTTAAATAAAACCATAGCTTTTTTCCACGTCTGACTATCAATAAAACAAAACCATTATCTTATTATAAAAAAAGGTGTGATCAGATATACATATATTGTAGCTGAACTAGCTGTTCTTCTGATATTCAGACAAAGACCCTAGAATTATTCGCAAATTTGTTGCACAGAAAATTGACGATCAAAGGTTTGGGGGTCGTGAACCAAACACCCTGTGATTCCATCAATGCCAGATGAGACCTTATTATGACCAAACTTTTATCATGTATTTTGTTTTGCGCATTGTTCATATTTTAATGCACATTGTTCTTTTGTGAAGAGTTTTTGAAATGTTTTTCAATAAATCGTATATTACTACGTGGTTTTTTTTTTTTTTTTTTTTTTTTTTTGGCGGTGTAACAGAAGAGTGACCAGAAAACAGAAACGGGGACTTCTTTTTATGCAGCATGTCCCTTGTCGTACTCTGACCAGTTTTTCTCCCAGCTTCTCGAAACCGCTCATGGGGGCTTCCAGTTTGCCTGAAGACTAAGAGTCAGGTATCTCATGTCGAACTCATGCGTATGCCGATAGTCTACATGACTGTTTGTCTTGATTAAGAAACATTAGCATGCTTGAAATGCCCATAAAACAGTTATGTAATCCGTGGGCGCCATTTTGTTTATAACCAGAACCGTTTTATGCCCTCACATAAACCAATATTTCCTGTTCACATCCAAGTAAGCAGCTTTTCAACGTACACCCTGAATGTACCATGTTTTATTTTAACTTTTTAACTGGCAATCGTCCTCATAGTATATAAGTTCCCCTGCAACAGATACGGACAGTTAAAATTTCCGCTGGTGACCGTAGACAATAACCGTATACTAGCACTGAAAACCTGCCTGCGCAACATGATGAACACGCGAAACCCGATTTATAAAATATTCATTCCTGCAATTGTGTATATAATGTTCGCTACATCTGTATGGGACGATATCGAACACCTGAGATAGGAAACCAAATACTCAGAAGTCAGAAGTAATTTCATTATATAGGAGAGAGGAGATGCATACGGTACAATATTTAAAAAGACGTGTTTATTATCTGATATCACCGACAATGTCAATCTAATTTGTCTTCACCTTCCCAGTCTTTTTGTCCTTTTCAATCCTATAATTTGTCTCGGCTCCCTAGGGAGCTAACAACCCATGAAAAGCGCTTAGGGTTATCTATGCGAAATGTGCCTACCCTCCATGATCCGTGTAATGTGCTCTGCAACAATACTTATCCCCCACTACAATACTTATCCCCCGCTACAATACTTGTCCTCCGCTACAATACTTGTCCTCCGCTACAATACTTATCCTCCGCTACAATTTTTATCCCCCACTACAATTTTTATCCCCCGCTACAATTTTTATCCCCCGCTACAATACTTATCATCCGCTACAGTTTTTATCCCCCGCTACAATACTTATCCCCCGCTACAATACTTATCCCCCGCTACAAAACTTTTCCTCCGCTACAATAATTTAGTCAATAGGCCGTTTATCTCTCGCCTCTATATTTCTATATTCATCTCTATAATTAAATAAAGCAATTATGTCCAACTGTTCTGGTAGAATGAAATATGAATAAATGTAACAGACAAATATATCGACAAAAAATATAACAACCGCGTGGACGTGCTATGTGATTTTTCAAAAAGGCTTTATTTTCCCGCATTTTCAGAAGTCCCGCCAATTGCACCCTCTGATAGCGTTTTCTCTTTCATTTTCCATTACATATCCCTTAGAATCCTATAGGAAGTGCACACATATCACATTTTGTAAAAAATAAAGAAGTAGGCCGCATATTTAATGATGCATGATGTACGCCAGAACTAAACATATTTTTATCCCCTTGAGATATATCAGTTATCTTAATTACCTGGCATGAGAGTTTCTAGGGATATGGCTAAAACTACGTAATATTCCTACCTTAATTTTTTTTAACTTATTACTTATTATTCGCAATGTGCGTATTTTAAGATGACGATGATAATGATAATAATAATAATAATAATAATAATAATGATAATAATAATAATCTTTAGTATGGGTCCGTGTGGGGATAACCATTAAATACTGAGCATCTGATAAAGGTCGACAGACCAAAAATAACTGTCCTGACCGGCCAAACCTGTAGAGCACGATCCGCAGGCTATTACGACGTGAGTGCCTGTCGTCTGCTGGGAAGAAATGTACATCTTACATTTCCCGCCTTCATAATTGTATACCCCTAATGGTCAGTGCCACATTTGGGATTGTGAATTTGTCTTTGAGATATCTTATATACGAGCATCCTCTTAAGTACTGCGGAGTAATATCCAGCGCCTATATATTACTGTATTGTTAAATGTGGGGTGGTTCAGAGTACACGCTTCGGTTTAATTCAACCATGGAGGTGTGTTAGGCAAATTGTCTGATTAAAACTATTACCCTGGGACTGATAAGGCAAGCATATTCGGCGGAATAATGTAAGGTAATAGTTGTTAATTGCAGATAATTGCAACAAGCTGCTGTCACAGCTGAATCAGTCAGTTGGCTGCAGTTTCCTAACTTTCAATACAACCCTATATCTTCCAATGTTCCTATTGTCTCAATTCATTTTAACTAAAACGTATGACATAATTAAATTTTGTACTTAAAATGGGAATATATTATTTATTTTTCATTTGGGTGACAATAATAATATTTTTTTTTATATTTCCAGTGTTTATGTCTCTTTTGCATCGAATTTGGAATAATATAAATACTGCGTATCCCATACTCTACAAATGTTTGTACCGACAAGGGTCTTGATTGATGTTTAACAGGCGCTGAAGTACGGATACCAGAACAAACAAGTTAAATCATCACGACATAAAATGGCATATTTACATTATTTTCTAATCTTATACAGGAACTAGAATTAGGATAACGATCGTCTTGAGAAACTTGTTTTCGTACCAAAATAATTATTACCAACCAATACGGGACGAGAAATTGATTACTCAGACATCCTCTATTGTTTGAGTCCATTTACCCCTTCCACTAATTGTAGTAACACATGTGGCCTCGTCAACGTTCGCGATCACACTCACACTTAAATCAACAGCTAATAAGATTCGTGTTCAGCTACACAAAACAAGTTATTCTATTATCCATATTTTTTTACTGCGCGTCTACTGAGCCGGATAATCAGACCACGACACACAAACGTTCTACCGAACCGGTGCTGTTCTAGACAATACCAGGGTAACATGTACGAAACCCAATCTGACCCAGGAGTCCCAGACCAAGCCATTGAGAGACACTGAATGGTAACGTATCTAGCAGGTGGAAAATGAATTATAATGATCCAACCTAAAAAAAAACAGGCGACTCGATACAGGGAACCGGCATCAATGGGATAAGTTCAACAAAATGCTATGAAAAAAGTATGATTTTAAGATTAAGTCACACAGAAACTTTAATGCTGTAGAAGCAGATTGTTTTTATCCTTCAAAATAATATAATCAGCGTAAAGGCAAGGGATGACGAATCACATTTCTGTTTAGGGGGCTTATTCCGATATCAGACGTCTATTAACTAAAGATAATCTTTTGAAGTCCCACAGCACGCAGACTGCTCATTTTGTGTATATCCTCGTGTTTTCAACATGTGGGGCCAACATCTGGTGGCAAGGCAGACGAACAAAAGTTTTGCAAACGGCATTTTGCAACTACATATAAAACAACTCATCTTAGTAGTTTACATGATGGGTTTTTTTGTTCATCAACATTAGCTCATCTACCGTGTTTCTGACAACTTGTAGATAAGCAAGCTCATACATCCCTCTCGAAATCATCACATGAACTTTTCTTAATTTACAATAGATTAATATCGACGAAGAGTAAGCCAAAAATCACATAAATTCTATAGAAAATGTAGGTGAATAGCCGGCTTTAAGAAATCATGTAAGGAACCTGAAATTAAACTTAATTAAATATAAATATGAGGCTTATAAAACCCTGAGAGTTAAAGTCCTGACTTATCAGAATTGTGTTTATTGACTCCAGAAGCATCGCAAATTAGAATTTTCAACCAGGCTTGCAATAAAAATAGACAAACTACAAGATCAACCTTTTCTGATCAAGCTTTTATTTCAGGTCAGCCGCCCCTCGACATAATTTCAGTGTAAAAGCCATATATCGTCCAAGAGGTGCCGGAAATTCTTAAATTCCCGGAATTCCTTGAACGATTATTATAGCAACCGCTATAATTAGACGACATATCCTAAATTTACAGTTATTTTCTACAAACGGATGCAGATTTTTCTGAATTGAAACGATAAGGTTCTTTTCTTCCTAATACAGAGAAAGAATTTCTGCTCAACTTTGATGAAGATATGTTTTTTTTAATTCATACAAAATTTTATAAGGTTTTGTATTCACAGATAAAAATCATCAGAAATAAATAAAAAGATCATGACTTATTTCATACGGAATGGCAAAACAAAAACAAAAATGATTACGTCCTCATCAGTGGCTATGAATATGGGGGTATGAAAATGCCTGATCTTTAGACGATTATAGAAACACAGATTTATGTGGATCAAGAAAATTATAATTGAGAACTCCGAAAAATACTCAGTTTGGACTTCTACATATTGTACTTGCTGTTAATGTAAATATATATAGAAGGAAAGTCACTGACGTGACACAAAAAGATGTTCCTACAGCTATGTATAAATACTTTTCGGGTATAACTGAGTATTTTTCAGAGTTCTAAATTAGAATTTTCTTGATCCACATAAATCTGTGTAACCGGTAGGTAACCGCCTCCATTTTTTTATGCTTACCTAACTACATATATGTACATCTCCAGAATTCCATTCCGGTTTTGGACTACGTGACAGGGCAGTAACACACGCTTCCTCTCATTTTATATCCTGGCGTTAACCAGGCCCGGTGACTTCTGCACCTGCGGGCCCTGGGTGTGTAATCGTCTTCATTGCTAGGTCATACCACCGAGGAGCCCCCGAAAGGCGCACTCGTTTGTGTGTGAAACACGGCCGTTGGGCACAACCTTCCCATTAAGCCTGCAGAGCGCTCACCCGGGGGGGGGGGGGCGTGAAAATCTCACCGCCTCGGCTGAGATTCGAACCCCTGAGCCACAGAAGTCGGTCTTGCACCTGCTTTCTACCAACCTTTAACATTGGCAGAGTTGATTAAATATATAAAAAAAAGTGTGTGACGTAAGAGGTCACGTGACTTACTCAACATGTGTTATATCACCCTCAGTCGAAGTTGCAGGTGATTATTTAAAGAAGAGTCGCTGGCTAAAAGTTTGTCAGAAAAAATTTTCAAAACGACTGGCTTGCCAAACCTAAGAAAGTTTATTTTTCTGAAAGAGCAAGTTCCAGCCTTATGACCAAGAGAGATCATGCGGCTTTTTCCACAAAATGTAGTTTTTTTTTCTTTTTGTAACAAACGTAAACGTAAAAACAATAATATAAGCTTCGTCTGTGATCTTAAATTGTTAAAAGAAACTGTATTTTGATACGCTCTTTGAGAACTTACTCGCATATCTAATGTAATGTAAACCCAAAGAGATTTTAATCCAGCAAAAAGACCAAAAAAAGGACGCCACTTTCTCTCAAGGCTAAGATTAAACGGCCCGAGTCGCACCATCAAAAATTTCAGATATTACGCTGAATTTTTCTACATACTGTGTGATATCTTGTAAGTGGTAACAATTCGGTTACAGCCAACTGACCAACAGGAATCAGATCACTGAATATATACACTTAAAGGCCGACCCTCTAGTTAAATCAGGAAACAGTTGTACTCATAACCTACCTTATATTTCATCTTATATTGTCTATATAATCTAGTAAACCAATTATCTGAAATATTTGCCGACATAATGCATCCTATCTGTAAAATGGGAACCGGGTGTGACAATTTGATTAGCCGCTTTGGTCAGATATGTCGCCGTTTTGGACTGCTATTTCGTCATTTTCAAGTACGTTCGTATGCGTTCCGGGGAAATCTCATTAGCATATACCGGAGTTCCGCGCATGCGCCAGCTGCATTTCCTCAAAGAAGTAAACAATCACACGCGAACACGATGGAATCGTCATCAGAAGAGACCGTAGCGGTAAGTACTTGTATTATCTCGTGATTGTCGAGTTTCTCGTATAAATGCTTACTCTTGATAAGTTGGCTAATTCATTATTACTGAGGCTAATTAACAACACAAACGACATCTGATGGGGACGATTAAAACTAAGTGCTCTGGGCAGATGTATAAAAAAAGTCGTTTTTGTTATACCTCAAAACGATAGAAGCAAAACTTAAAAATTCAGTATAAACATTATAATTATCAAAAGCTTAGTGGAAGTCATTGATAAACATATATGAGTTAGAGGCAGTTTATACTGTTTATAACTAGTCAACTTGAGTTTCATAACGTGATACAGCCGTTTGAAAAAGGCCGCTACTCTCTACTCATTTGACATCAGTATACATGTTTACATAATAAAGTTTGAGTTAATTTTATGAGTTTAATATATATAATGACATTGGTAGTATGTGGTTAACAATCTAGAAACAGTTTCGCTAGGTATAGATCATGATACATATAAGAACTTACAAGAAATAATTATAAGATATGGCATCCGGAAAGATATGCATACAGCGCAGGCGCAGTGGCATGAAGAATGTTTAAGACATGGTGAATGGCACTATATATTTGCTCCTGTACGAGTGTTAGTGAAAGTGAAAGGAATCCCAACAACAGATCTTGTGTTTAACAGTGGTGTTGTACGTCTGGTAGATGACTCCATTAGAATATGGAGCACCACTGAGACCCGAGGAATACATGGCGAATACTGAAATCCCATGCTGTAGTTGGTTCCAACTTTTTTCATGGGGCGGGGACGCTTGGGTCGCTCGGAATCCATATCCAGTACAAGAAATCTGTATTCTAGGAGCAAGCCTCTGCCCCGTGGGGGTCCCTATCGAGGGATGCTACCAAAACTGTCTTTAAGCTCAATTATTCAACCAATATTCGTGGATGAGTGAAAGAATATATGTGAATAATGTGTATGACGTTCCTAAATCTGAATCATGCGCCGGAACTTAACCAAAATCTTCCTCATCATTTGCCCTTTCCTGAAATGTCGTAAAAATTTCATGAGATTTCGTTCATGATTGAGTGAGTCAATTTGTGAACAAACACACACACGAACAGAGACGAACGCATATCCTCCTGAATGAGGCAATAAGGTTCTAATCCACTTCCGGCATATCCACGTTTCATAGAAATCTACCCGTTACTTGGAATTCATCTTACACACATGACACATGCTGTTTCCTGGAAGAGATTGGTGAACAAGCGACACAAAACCCCTGAAACGAGTGCGGGTAGTAGTGACAACCAGGGCTTCGCCAGAAGGGTAAATGGGTAAATTTACGTACCCAAATAAAATGCTAGGGTACAGATACGTACCCAAAAAGTCTCAGAATAACCTTTTTATACAAGGCAATATTTAACATAATGAAGGAAAAACACTCCGTCAATGAATTTTTTTTATCGGAAGTATATTCTTAAATATAAACCGCTGCCGATAGTTGTACTATATAGTCTATATCATTTACGTGTGTCACGGCTCACGCGGTAGCCTAGTCCTGACTCTAAAATGAGCGAGTTGGCCGTTGTATGCATGACTGTAGCGTGTGTAGAAGGAATATCAACTCCTGACAAAGACAAGTCCTGAAAAACGCACTGTATGTAAGCCTAAAATATCAACAGGTCCCATGACTAGCGGCAGCCCTGGTACGATTCAGTCAAATTTAAGATTAAATTCAGGGTTTCTGTGAACAGACATTTCTCCCTGATCGATCAAGGGCGTTCTTAATTTTCCCCCTGCCTCCTCTGAACTTTAGGAGAAAAGGTGTTGGTTTACCCAGATATTTCCCAAGTTTATCATGTCAGATATGAATGTACCGAGTTGGTGAGAGTTGCGTTTGCTGTCAATAGTTCCACCTCATTACACGGTGTCATTTATGGCTTCCGCTGGGGCAGCCCTGGTACAACTTTGTCAAGTTCAAGATAAAATTTGAACGACTTCAATAACAAAACAAAGGGGAGAAGAGTTTGTAAAATAGAGAAAAATGTATATGCGTTTTTGTTTTCATGGTTACCCGTCAGTTAATTTGAAAAAGGTAATTGGAAAACCGTGTCAATGTACACATAATCATGATATAACAAGTCGGCTGACAGCCACCCCGCAATATTAATTTTAACTACGTCGTATTGTAATCACGCGAGAAGTGTCAATTGCATAACACCTGAGTATAAGTGAAGAATATAAGGGTCATACAAATCAAGAGCAGAGAATAAGCTTGCGTTTTAGAGGATGTGAAGTGTTGCGCAACTTGCAGTTAAACCGCGAGATTCCGTTTTTGTACACCTGCGGACATCGTCGGCCTCCATTCCTGACAAATTGGCCGTCCCACGTGAACTTCCCGAGACAGTTCTGAATATTGAAAATGAATGCGAGAAGGTGCTGAAAAAAGTACTGACGATCTCTGTTTAGATTTTGCAGTTGTATTGCAATGTTTTATACTACTTCAATAAGGAATTCACTATAAGCGATTTTAAGTTTTTTCATTATATGAGTATGTCATGATTATATTAAAAACTCTGGCCGGGAGTGATTTTATTCGGTCAGTCTATTTAGATCAGTCTGATCAGGGAAATTTTTTATTGATGATTATTTCCCATTTTGTTTTGACTTGCGTATTGGACGGCCGCACTCGCGAGTGACATATAGTTCTTAAATTTGGTTTGCATTTTTTTTTTAATTGAACATATTACACTCGAAATGAGCGGTATCGCATCGCAATTGCGACGCAAAATTTACCCGCTGCGAGCCAATTTCCATTTCCTATCGTTGTGTCTGCGAATCAATTAAAATGCATGTCTCGCCTTTTTAGGAGAGCGATTTCTGGGGCACCAATGCGTGGTGAAATGAAGCTGTAAATAACAATAAACGTGTATATCAGACACGCAGGTGCGTGACAAAAGACTGCAGCGTGTGCCGTTTGGTCAATTCTCGTTTGAGCGAGCTTCACTGAATGATGTATAAACTAACACATATACTTGCTGCAGGAGCTCCCGGAAAGCTAATCCTATTGACACCTGTGACACCTGACCCCCACACCTATTGGTTGATATTGCATCGACGTCACTTGACCCATGCGTCGATTGGTTGACCTCGACTTTATTTGAATATACGTCATCTGACCTCCGACCCCGTGGTCTGTCTGACCGTTGTGTTTTTCACTGACAAAAATCCTGCTTCGACTGAGGCACCTAATTTCACTGTGTGTACTTGTGTTGAACAACCACACAATATACAAATACAATATACAAATTTCGTGCCGCTTCACAATTCCCCGCGTGGAACAATGCAAAGCCAGGCACTGGAGGGGCACCACGCAACAGCACATGCATGTTAATTAAGCCACGACGTTTAAAGTTTGCACATGAAAACTGATTTTTTGCTGATCAAAAAATATAAGCCCGTCGATACTGGTGCAAGGAGCCCTGAATGCAAATGAGCCGATTACAACTCAAGCAATAATATGACTGTTATCTCAATAGCACTGATACCTGACCGCCACGCCTCGTCTGTCCATGATGCTTTTACTTTTTAGCAATGTAAGTTCATATCGATTGCGAGTCATGACCATTAATGAAATGAATCACCACCTGTCAAAACGGTATGAGAAAAATCAGATTCGTTTCTAACTGATCAAATTAGCATCACCAAAACACGCCATTTTCAGTTCTGAAATTCAAAATTTTCTCACACCGTGGCAGGGGGGAACCCTCCCACACCCACCCCCACGTGCTCACCACTCAGTACCCATTTATTTTTTTCTGGTGGAAACCCTGAGTACAATCAGTATTTTGTACAAAACAAACCTGTACATGATATTTGATCAGTCTGTTTTCCAGGACAAATCAAATCCCATTCTTTAGAATGTTTTATGTCGTATTAACATTATATGGCATTATTCAATATGTTACTCTCATCGTAAATGTATTGACCCTAAGTTAATAATACTTCTAAGTATGACCGATATATGCATGAGCACAATTTAAAAGAAAGCTTTTTAATAATATACCCGACATAGTATTGTAGCGAACAATTGGAATGAAGTGTATCACACTGTATATCAAATGTTAGGGGCAAGTTTTGCACCCGTTCTTAGATTCCTTGGTGTCAGTTTTGATCTTTGTCTCAGATCCCTTGGTATCCGTCGGATTCATGGTCTCATATTCCTTGAGGTGACTAAAATGATAATATATCTGAGGGAACATTTTAGCCACCATCCCATGTATGCACTTGGGTTGGATTCTAAGCTAAGTATGATATGTTTCTATAGAAACCCATCCGTTTCTCCAGTATCTCATTTTTTTTAATTAAAAGTTTGTTTTGATTAGCTAATTGCATATGCTAATTGCATCCAGTTTAAATATGTCTACAACCCTCATAATACCGGACCAGTACACAACGCATTGTCGCCATTAAGTATACATTCTTATAGCCCAATTGAATCGGACTCAATATTATTAGGCCCGCCATATATTGAGTCCGATAGCCATACAGTGAGAGTTTCTACAATATAAGCCTCAGACTACACGCCACCCAATGCCCATGTAACCAGTGTCAACAGGGGTTTATTACCCCGTGCCTTCGGTCATTCTTCAGATCCGGGCCCGTTGAAACAAAATGTAACAATATTTTAGCTTTCAATCACTCGAGTCAGCGAGGCTATCAGTGAGGTCATCAAGTGCGCCTGTTCAACCGTTCTTCTCTGTCCATACTAAACTCCCTGACACGCCTCTTTTTTTTTCTTTACTTCTTCTCCCTGTGACGCAGCTCTTTGTGGCACCCCTCTTTTTTTCCTTCATTGTGGCGCCCTTCCTCCCCCCCCCTTTTTCTCACCCCTCCCCTTTCTTCCCCTCTATTCCCTGTGACGCAGCTCTTTGTGGCACCCCTCTTTTTTTCTTTACCTCTTCTCCCTGTGACGCAGCTCTTTGTGACACCTCTCTTTTTTTTCTTCCCCATTTCTTCTATGTGGCGCCCCTCTTTCTGACGCCCCCTTTTTCTTCTCTCTATGGCGTCCCCTCTCTCTCTGTTGCGCCCCCCCCCCTCTCTCTCTCTCTCTGTGGCGCCCCTCTTTTTCTTCTTCTTCTCTGTTGCGCCCCCCCCCCTCTCTCTCTCTCTGTGGCGCCCCTCTTTTTTCATCTTATTCTCTCTGGGCGCTCTCTCCTTCTCTGTGGCGCCCCTCCTTCTTTCTCCAGTACCCTTTTTTTTCCCTTTCCCTTTTTTCCCTTTCCTTCCCCCCCCCCCTTTTAGTGGCGCCCTTTCCTCCCCCCCCCTTTTTCTTTCCCTCTTTGTGGCGCCCCTTTTTTTCTCCCCCTACCCTTTTTTCTTAACCTCTCTTTGTGGCACCCTCTTTCTTTTTTTCTTCCCCTCATTTTCTCCCCTCTTCCTCACTACTTCTCCCTGTGGCGCCCCCCTCTTCTCTGTGGCGCCCCTCTTTGTGGCGTCCCTCTTCTTCTCTCTGTGGCGCCCCACTACACGTGGCACCCCCTGTCTCTCAGTTGCGTCCCCCCCCCCCCCGTCTTCTTCTCTCTGTGGCGCCCCTCTTTTTTTCTTCCTTTCTATCTTCTTCTTCCTGTTGCACCCTTTTTGTTGCGCCCCTATTTTTTTCTTCTACTTTTCCTCTGTTGCCCCTTTTCCTCTGTAACGCACCTCCTCCTGGCGCCCCTCTTTTTTTTTCTTCCGCTCTTCTTCTCCCTGTGGCGCCCCTTTTTTCTACCCCTATTCTTCTCCTTGTGGCGTCCCTCTTTTTTTTTCTTCTTCTCTCTTTGGTGCCCTCTCTTCTCTGTGGCGCCACTCTTTTCTCTTCTCTCTTTGGTGCCCTCTCTCTCTGTGGCGCCCCCTTTTTCTCTTCCCCTTTTTTTCTCTGTGGCGCACCTCTTTTTTTTCTTTCCCTCTCCTTCTCCCTCTGGGCTCCCCTCCTCTTATCCCTGTGGCGCCCCTCTTTTTTGCGCCCCCTTTCTCTTACCCTTTTCTTTTCTGTGCCCCCCCCCCTCTCTCTCTGTTGCGCCCCTCTCTCTCTCTGTTGCGCCCCTCTTTTTTTCTTCTCACTTCTTCTCTCTGTGGCGCCCCTCTTCTTTGCGCCCCCTTTTTCTCTTACCTTTTTCTTCTCTGTGCTGCCCCCCCCCCATCTCTCTCTGTTGCGCCCCTCTCTCTCTCTCTCTCCCTCTCTCTCTCCCTCTCTCTCCCTCTCTCTCTCTGTTGCGCCCCTCTCTCTCTCTCTGTTGCGCCCCTCTTTTTTTCTTCTCATTTCTTCTCTCTGTGGCGCCCCTCTTTGTGGCACCACAACTTCTGTAACTCCTTTAGTTGCAATCGATAAAACACATTCAAAACGTATTAATCGATCCAATATCATTACGTTTTGTTTTAAGGAAATAGCGTGTTTTAAGGAAATAGCGTTATCTCTAAGTAAAGACTTCAGTGGTGGCCATCTTAAATTCTTCAGGGTTCATTAAAAACTATAAC
Organism: Sipunculus nudus; assembly: GCA_026874595.1. Lineage (NCBI taxonomy): Eukaryota > Metazoa > Annelida > Sipuncula > Golfingiida > Sipunculidae > Sipunculus > Sipunculus nudus. The sequence continues at coordinate 27,506,786 of CM049315.1, forward strand.
TGCATTCATTCATCAGCTAAAGTGCGTATAAAATTCAGTTCCTAAGAAAGCGTCGTTCTGTTACACGTACAAGTACACTTTATCCCTAACGCTCAATAATTCCAATGGGTGAAGGCGGCCTTCTTGGATTTTTGGTGTTGGGGGAATCTGAAAAGTTGTTTTCAAATTTCAACTTCTATTTTCTATTGGTTCATATCCTGTTTATGCTAAGTCAGTCATTTTTGCAATTTGGGCATCAAATTCCTACGGAAATACATCCTCGTCTACACTATATTGTTCAGTGCCATTGAGGGAGAGACATACGACAAAATAAAGAGAACTGAATGTAGGTGGCGCCACCCGAGAAACATCTTTTACTCTTCTGAATTTCAGAATAATAAATCTAAACACTCAAACGCGCAAATGAACAAAGTCATGCAGTTTTTTTAGATCAGAATTTTCAGAGGAAAACTTTACTTCTTGTTGGTGTCTGAAGCGAAACTATTTCCCGCCTAGCTTCAATATAGCTTAACTTGAGCCCATGTCACTTATATCTGCCCTTGTGCAGCGAGTCGCCCAATATTCATAAATTAACCATTACTATTACTATTTTATTAATTTATATATTAAAGACATGGTTGAAAAAGAACGACCTTACAAAAAATATAAAATGAATCATAAATCATATCGGTCAAATATTCATATATACAGATTTTACACATAGAACAGGATACAGTATAATGGAAAAATGTTATGCTGATAGACCAACGGTGATTTTATACAGAAGACCATGCCATGAAATACGAATCTAAATCCCAAATTTTTAATTAAAAAGACACTATTTGTTAAGTATATATTGATAACCTTAAAAATTTTCATTTGGATCAAACATTTCATAAGCTCTTAAAATGACTGCTCTTCGTGACAGAATTAAAACTCAAGGCTGTAATTGACTGGGGGTAATTGTCTGAGGGTAATCTGGGGGGGGGGGGTAATTGTATAGCGGGTAAATGTCGGGGGAGGGGGGGGTTAATTTTCTGGGGGGGGGGGGGGGCATTGTCCGGGGGAAGTTGTCCTGTTGCCATTCCACAGATAACATTAACCACACCCGAAACTGGACTTAAAACGTTCACGTCAAGGGACAGACAAGGTTAAATTATGGCTGTCAGAAGGACAACCTAAGAGACAACCTGAGATGGTATGAAAGATCTGATGTCAGACAGACTATACCTGCGGGGAGACTTAATTTGTACTGAAAGTTTGGATTTTTAGATGGACCACAAGGCGGGACGAACCAGGCTCGGGTAAAAGATCGACATAATGCAAACACGTAGGACTGAACAACTTCATATGGCATGAAAAATTGGATGTCAAATAACCAACCGGCTGGGGGAACAACCTAAACTTACAGGACAGATTGTATCAAAATACAAAGCGCTCGGAAACCGCATACATCCGCCAACATTCTAGATCACTAATTCTAGGTCACTGATAACTTATGCCGGCCAGAGCAAAGATCTGCTCCATTCAGATAAAATGTGTGACTTTATTTGAGAGGATAAAACATAGCGTGAAAGATTTGACAGCAATTTACATCTGACTAGGATATTTTTATCCACGATAAAATATGTGACGCTTTCAGTTTATTTTTATCAAATCATGTTATATCGGCCTATCTTTTAACAAATGCTATAGAGTGGGATTTACATTATTTAGGCATCTGAGTGGGTACAATATTGGATGATCAGCTGGGCTGATTGCTATGGGTTAATATTGAAAATGACCTAGATCTGTTGTTCCTCTGTAGCTCCCTTTCGTGACATTGATGCTAACATTGTGAGATCCCGTGATGAATAGATAACTAAAGGTCCGCATGGTTATGGTAACATAATTATCCTTCTGCGATTTCGGAATTAAATATTAAATAATACAGATGCCATATGTATTGCCTTGAAATAACAAGAACTTCCCAGAAGCGAAAACGCTGAAACTGAGCCCTGATTTTTACCGTCAATGGTTCCATTGGGAATTTATTTCCAGAGGTTATAAGGATTGCATTCAGATAGCTGCAGTCTAGGCCGTCTTGTGTTTCCTATTTTACACAATACAGTTTTTTTGGGCATCTTCTCATATTTTACCGAGACTAAAAATATTATGATCATCTTTCACCTAGAAAGTATCATCACTGCATTGCCCTCGAAACTGACTTAAATGTCATATCAGGTCATAATTCTGGTTCAGATAAGACTAGACGGCAGTCTTAAAAATTATGTACTAAATGCCACATATATCATAGTGATTTTTTTAACAACCGGAGGTCTAAAACAAATACCTGTTAGAAAACTGATGCTTATTCCAGGCTGTACATTTATGGATGGTATATATATATGTAGATAAACAATTTCAAATTGACCTCTCTGGTCTTTATCAAATTAATTCCAGCGTATGAAAAAGTGATGCATTTTTTTTTAAATCCATATATTCAACAAACACTGAGATTTACCAATATGAACAGTTATAAAGTAATCTTAATCGCACAGGGCGAGTCTTGTTGAAAAGTACTAAACAGCTTTTCAGGTTACAAAGTAACAAAGTGCTAGTAGACCGTGAGGGCCAGAGGGACACTAAACTGACCGATGTTTGAGTGCATTATATCAAAAGAGATCAAAGATGTAATATCCATACCAAGCTCTATACCTTGCAGTAAAATATGGCAATTCAGGATGGAACTGAACTATGCTGAAAACAGGTCTAATCTTCTGAAATGAAAAGACTTACTCCGGTCGAACAATGGGTCTTTTACGGACAAGGGATGTGTCCTGTGAATAGGTCACATTTATATTATCAATTGTAACAACATATAATAACTCTGAGCTTAATGCACTTGCCACTGCAAGGTCCACATTACTTTGACGTCGAGCTAATCACGTTGAAAACGAATACATGCCTTATTGAATTCCGATCGAAGCATATAATATGTGGCTCACCTAATATTTTCATTGGGGTTTACAATAAGGAAAAATGCTCAAACAGTATCCTTGTGATAAGTGATCGGGTGTACATCCGTCACGGAGGGATTTATTAAACAGGTACGCTTAGGTGACAAAGGAAATGCTGTCCTTGCAATGAGGAGTTGATAAGGATGACTTTTGAAATACAAATTGACAAACATCGGTACCTGCTGAAGCCATTTTAAAGACAGCAAACTTTAAAGAACATAAGTTAAACTCTCGTATAATATTTTGGTCCACATGTTTTAATCAATCATCTTTGCAGGGGCTGAATTGGCATTAAGGGAAAGGGGGAGGTCCAACACAGGAGGACTAATGACAAAGACTAAAAAGGTCCCCAGGTCCAAACAAGGGGGTTCCTGGCGTCAAAAATTCATCTGAAACCCTTAAAAATAGCTACTGTGGCGGCAGAACCCCAACCCCCCTAGTTCCGCTTCTGTTTGCAACATTTGACCCTAGTTAATTAACACACTAAGTCAACAGTCATGAATATTCATTAATATCTTCTCCAATATAGTGCCGATGGATTCCCAAGGAGTTAAAGAGTAGCACCGCCTGTTTACAACTGAAGATAATGTACAAGCAGGATAAAACCGGAAATGATACCTTTTTTCGGAAAACGGTGTATATGCCAGCACACGAGATGATGTACCGATTAGGCCCTAAATGTACAGATTAAACAGAAAAGTGAACAAACAACACTCATCGTGCATGCGTTAGTCAGAGTAGATATATATATTTTATTAAAGCTGAAAAAACCTCAAACCCCGTAAAAAAGAAAATGATAGTATAATTTACCGCGACATGTCATTTTACTGCAACAGACCCTTTAAAATATCCAAAATAATGTTATATTCCTCGGCACTTGAAGCTTATATGAAAATGCTGAAAATTATCCTACCCCCTTTGGGCATATTTGGCATAGTTTCCGACACTTCAAAACCAAGAACCAACATTCTAAAGAGTCTGATGACAACGACGTTATGCCACCGTCAAAGACAGTACAGACGCTTAGTTGTCTTTTTCGCACGGCTGTTTCCTAATGGGAAGGAAACATATATAACAGTAGGTGTGATTCATTACCATCAATGTAAATCTTGGTGAGGAGTTGTAAAAGATAATGAAAGAATTTGTTCCCACATGAGTGCTGTTGTAACTTTGTCGCTTGGGTAGATTATATTACGTCACAGGGGCAAAACTGCTACACGTGAAGACCGATTTAGAAAAGACAAGTCTTCTATTGAATGGTTGGACTAGGCGCGGATCCAGGATTATTTCCATAGGGGATCCGAGGATGTCTGGCTATATTCATCACATAATTGAAAGCTCAGTGTAGAAACACTTGTTATGTAGCATTTGCTTTTATATACAACATGGAATAATTGTAAATGATTCCTTTTGAGAAAATTATGGACTTTTTAGGGATAAATTATGAAAAGTATATGACAATACTGAACACCTGTAAAAACAATACATGTTGTACTCTTTGTATTTGAAGAACAAGTGGACCGAGGCACTGATTCAGGCGGTATTTCTTTGAGTTATACTTGATAGGACTTAAAGGGACCTAATCACCTACAAAGCCTGTGGAAATGAAATATTGTTATAAAGAATGGGGTGAAACCCTTGGCTTACTCTTGTACACGAGTGTTGAAAAGTGGACTCGTCAGGCGGCCTTATTATATATGGTAAACAGAACCACGCAGAACTATTAAGAAAGTGTTAAGCAGCTGGAGGCGGGGTGGGGGGGGGGGGGGGTACTCAGACCGTTTGCGGGGGTGGTTTTGCTGGGAAAACTTTTCTATAAAGTAACACGGATTTGATAGTGTCAAAGAATAGGCACACTTATGCTCTTGACGATGTCCCTTTAAGAACTGAATTTGAAAATAAATGTTTTCAAATGAAAATGTAAATGTAGATACAGAAATGTGCCATTTTCAAATTCAGATGCATTTGAACCCAATCATACTTGATATTAATGGAAATCATTAGAACTGAAAATAAATATGCATCTAGCCAAATTAGGAGGTTCTCAGTGCCGCTTTAGAGTGAGCTTTTGTGGCCTCCTAAGTAGTAAAACAGGTGTTACCATAACAAGACCGACTAATTGACTTGCGTAAAAAGTAAAAGGAACGATATGATTGCTCTTGGAAGGAACAAGTCACCAATGATTCTTGGAAGGAACAAGTCACCAATGATTCGTTTGGCTGCACATTTGACTAAACGTCAATACTGTTTATAGCGATCGTCGTCAAAGCTGTTTTCTTGAGCTGTGTAACGTGTGGGTGTTTATAAGCCTGTTAACTTTATCAAATAACTTGAAACAAAAATTGAGATGATTTAAAAGAAACATCTTGATTGAATGATATACGCTTCCTGTCTACTAATAGTGTTATGTTGTATTTATTTGTCAGTAATTAACCAACGTCAGACCTTGTTAAGAACTTCATCGATATCTCGTACAGCAGTCTCCTTCAAATTGCTCCTGTTTCGTTTTCTGTGGTTGACGATTACAGAAAAGTTTGCTAATGATATTATTTGGCTCAGCAGAGACATTATTCATTGTCTATCATTACTTTTCAAGTTGCCCGTCATTGCTTGGACATTGGCATTCATTGCATTAACTTTGAAATTGAACCTCTTTTGTTAGCTAGTCATTCAGTCATTTATATAGAACCTTTACTTGGGGACCAGTTTATATATATGAAACACAAAAACATATATAAGGCCAAACAAACAAAATAATTGTTCGCGGCGCCTGTTTTTATCGGTTCAAACTGGTCTCTTTTTAGCACCAGGTCACCGGTAATGATAGTGCTAGTTGCCTCTCATGATACTGGCGCTTAACAGTTATCATTACGTATGTTAAACTGCAAAAGTTTCATTCATATATACAGGTAACATGTGGGATGAATTAACGTTTGGGTTCAGTTTCTAAGTTCAAAGACTTAGCAGTTACAGAATATTATACTGATAATTTGAAATTGTTCCCTGTTATCTGATCTTTGTGAGATTTATCCTGGAAATGTGGTCATTACTGAGATTCACAGGTCCACTTAACTATGTCTCAACTTTGCGGATATAGGCCTTAAAAGGATGTGTTTAGCGCACAGTTCAACTCAGTTGCTTGTATGTAGGAAACAAATTTATATGATATATTTCAGCTTGGGTATTATGACTGAGACATATCGTGGCTTCTTTTAAAATAATGTGGGCAAAATAACGTAACTAAGTTATATAAAACACTGGTGTGGACGTACAAGCCGTTGCCTGTTATGTTCATGTAGTATCTGTTTCGAGAAACCTTAACAGTGAATAGAAGTGAAAAGTATTTCATATATAACCTGGCCTCGAACTTTAAATTGTACTTTCAAAGAGAGTTTTTAATACATATACATATGTAATGCACACAGGTATAAAGAACACAATATTTACGTCAGTGTGTGTGTGTATGTGTATGTTCCGGTAGCTCCTAAAACCATGTTCGGAGGCTGAATATGGAGGCTTGTATATAGGTTGGCTCAAGGTTAAGTAAACCTATTCCACGTGCGTTTGTTGTGTGATAGGAGGATTTCACCCAGATCCCAGACTTTGCCCTGATTTGATTGGCTGGTACACATATGACATTATGAACTGAATTTTATCAGGAACTCAGATCTATTAATACATGTTGTTTTTATTATCCCTGAAAATTTGGGACTGACAGTGGCAGAAATACTGTGCTTTTACTGAGATTTAAAATTTAATGTCACAAGGGGTTTTCCAGTGGCTGCCGTCAGTGCAGAGTTGACAGTGTTCATGCCTGTGCTGATAGCTCCTAAACAAATGACACAACCTCTGTGTTTTTGTGTAAAAGTAAATAGGAAAAATGTTTTTCTGCCAGGAAATGGTCTCATTCTATATAAAATCTATATTAATTAACTATCTAGGGGTCAAAGTGTTACATGATAATATAATGGGACCTTGAATAGGATTGCCTAACCTCAAAAGCCCACTCGGGGTATTCATTGTTCCATCGTGTATTTTAAAAGAAGGTACTTGACTCGAACACGTGAAACAACAGAAAAAAATCAACAAGTGCAAATATTAACAATATAAATATAAAAAAAACAGGCTCTTTATTCACAAAGAATGGCGACCGTGAACCTTCTCCTGTTGAAAGTATATGTGAACAAACTCTGAATCCACAGTGATACTGTACCCTGCTTAATTATCTGCATGGCCTCGTAAATGTTTACAACATATATCCCGACAGTCCCCAAACTCAGTGCTAATGTTGAAACGTCTTTCTTCAAAAATAGGGCAATGGAATTAACTCCGATCTGCAGCATGTCATGTTTTTACCCACTAAGTTGTCTTTTTAACACCGGTACACACAATGATCGGCCTGGTCCACAATACTTGGACCTCTGAATCTTGCTCCACGCCTAACAATCTGCACATGAATACATTTCTCCATTATCCCGAGGTATATTAAGTTCTGCTACGTTTCCCCAGGGATAACAGCTCCGTTTCGCGACACTGAACATGCTTAACACTTTTTTCAGCTGAACGTAGCATAACATCGGCTAGTCTATCTTCGGTGAGACAATCTTCAAGTACACGCAGAAGCCGAATTTCGTAGAAATGCCCAGCGTCTGACTAAGACGACCCGCGATTCTCTGCGTAACACCAAACCCTTGACTACCCCTATCCTCGGTACATCTACCATGTATACCGTTGTATTGCGTAAATCTGCGTATAATACATTGGATCCTATTGCAGGTACCCTATCACTTTGCAAAATCAGTATCGCGTCAGTTATAAGTACGGATACCAATCAAGCCAGCCCACAGCCAGGGTTCATGGTATGCCTGCTAGTGCCCTGCAAGGGGTGAAAAATTAAACCCGCTCCCGCCTCGCAGTTACTTTGATTTTATCTGCCCACACCCTCCCCTGAAAAAAAATTCTTTCAGCCCACACCCGCCCCGCTCCGCCCCGCATGTTTCAAGGTTCAAGCCCGCAGTCTAGCCCGCGAAATATTAAAAAAAATAAAGATCTTAAGGTTGACTTATCCAGAATATTTTACAGCAAAATAAATTGCCATGCTTATTTTTAATATACATGAAATGTTGATGATCGGAATTAAAATTTAATTTTTATTCGTGTTTTTGAAATCATTCAAACCATAATTCATAAAATATTTAAAAAGTCATATTTGATTGATAAGATGGATTTAAATAATACATAGTAATTTAAAATACTTTAACCATGTTTTCATACTTTTAAGTTTTAGCAATTATTCAAACCATAATTCATAAAATATTAGAAAAGTCATATTTTATTGATTATTAACAATAAGCCATGCTTTTTATTAATATATATGAAATGTTTGATAATCGGAATGAAAATTTAATTTGATTAGTTTTATTAAGTTATTTATTGTATCGCAACATTTGTATATATTGACGGTTAAGTATATGCAGATATTAATTTAACATCGTAGGCAATTGATATCGACCTGTCAGAAACAAAATAACATTTATATCTGCATATGTATTGATTGCTTACTTATTAACCATATTAATCAATTTTTTAACTCAAACTGTTTTGCTATAGTTCATACATTTACTTGATACGTTTTCTGAATAATGAGTGAGATTATTCAATTATAGCCGTGAATACACGACTCGATAGGCATTAGTGGTGGACTGCTAAGCCTGACTTGCAAGCAATGCTTGCCGTGATGCAAGAAGTTCGGGGGCATGTACTGCAAGGGCATCCATCCAGCTGTATTGATATCGTAGTAAACAGCCGATGATCTTAACATTAGGCTACGAGTGATGAATTTAACACAAAGGAATACATGTGAACTCACAAATGAAAGTGCAAATCAGTATCTATTGTAACAATTCATTTCCTGAATCGCATGCAAGTTACCCGCACGTGTTCATGCAGTTAGAAAATTTAAAAAATGCAGTGTGATTTCCAATATGCCGAAATAAAACGGATTTTTTTTCTCGTACACGATAGGTGTTGTTAAAAAGTATACTGATTTATATCACTAGTTCATGTCATATGACAGCATACTTGTAGACCATGAGGCGCTAAAAATGACCAAAATATTTGCATCCACATGGAGCACTACAGAACTGTCCTCGATACAAAATGCAGGCACCCTTACGATATAATGTCTAAGGGCTGAAATGGCGCCAATTTAGCTAATGTTTGAGGGTGGGAGAAAAGTACATTGATCTTGAAGGAGTGGCCTTAAAACCTCGGAACAGCCGTGTCGCACCGTGCACTGGTCAAAGAGATAGGCCTTCAGTGTAAATATTTGGACTGTTTAAATTTCTGGAGTTCATAAGATGCGAGACGGAGAGTATGATGATATTTTAAGCAATTACATAGTATTTTCTCTGTGCTATACAGAAAAAACGTGTTACAGTTCACCACCTCCAAGGTTTTGCCACAGGTGAGCTCGGTTGTCCAGAACGAGGACTGTCCCTTATACCGGTGGATAGCTGGGGCCTTCTGCTGTGAAATAATTTATTGCGCTATATCACAATAGTAAAGATTTATTGAAGCCTATTATGGTGATTCATATTACCTCCACAGTTCTCTTGGATTCAATGCATTTTTATGAACACTCCTTACCTGCATAATTTTACATGTATAATAATGTACAAAATGATTGGTCATTCTGACAAATTCTTAGGAAGCTGCAACTGTCTTAACTAAAGGTTATGACGTTCATATTCTCACTGGCCCTGCTCCAGAAGTCTTGAAATCTAAACGTCTTATCTTGCCGTAGTTGTTATATTCCTTCCACAGCTATCTAGAGCATAACTATATAGCAATAAGTCTTAAAGGGGCCCAATCACCTAAGGTTAAATTTTTTTTTTTTGTTAACATTGCTGTGTTGACAAACATGTTGTTGATAAACAAGTTCATGAATGCCTTCACGGAGGCCTTATTAGAATTTCTCATAACTAGAATTACCGTTAGATCATTTATATATACACAGAGGAAGCCAGAAATCACATAAATTCTATTTCAAAAGGTAGGTGAATGGGCACCTTTAGTGAACCACTGAATGTTTGCTTTTTTACAAATTTCAAAGGATAAAAGAAAAGTTGCTATTCTGGACGAACGGTTGCTTATTAAATCATACCTACGCACTTATTAATTATTTTTGTGGTATATTAATTCAAAACGAAAACTCCTTTTCCTTTTGTGCTTTGTATTGTTTGTGAAGACATGTATTTCATCAAGGGGTGCATCACGGATTAGATATATTAGGAATCCTTACAATGAATTATCATTATCATAGAGTAAATAGTGTATTCATTCAGTCAAGTAAACAAAATTAAAAATTTTTTGATTAAATATTTCATCATGTTTCATCTATATTCTTTGTTATTTGTGAACAGAAGCGTGACCATTTGAAAACTATTGTCCCAACTTTGTCGGCAACCTCCAGCAGCAAGGAGAGTAACAATTAAGAATGAGTAACTGGAGTGGACCGTTCAACCGAAGAGTTCAGCTTGGAGGTCTGTTAGTACTCTTCTACGATTACCTATCTGCATTCATTTTCAGTCGCCTAATGTTTTGGGGAACATTTGATTTATGAGCAAAAGTGTAATTTTCATTTCGCATGCAAGTTTTTTTTTTTTTTTTTTTTGCTAACCCCTCGATGTGTAAAATAAAACAATCCCTCGAAATCCGGCGTGTCATAACAACTTCACGTTATTTCTATCCATTTTATCAATCACCATCATTCATTTCGTGTAAAGAGAGACCATGCCACTAATTTTTATTTACTAATGCAGAGGCTCATATAAAAATCTTAGAGAAGCAGCTAAAATCGAGTGTCTCGGGAAAAAGTGTGATGTAATCAAGTTGGACAAGCAAATTTGTCCTATGTATTATTTAAATTATTTACGGCCGTTATGTGCGGGTGTAATACACTTTAGAGCGGGCTGCTAATTTTGCCATATTTGAGATAATCCCACCGGAAGTGGGCTATTGGTGGCTTAATGTGCCATTGTTTTCTTTACATCAGTATTATTATGTCCTAATCCCGTTTCAAATTTAGGTGCCATTTTTTCAGAGGCAATCAAATAATGAAAATGTGTTGAAAAGTACAAATTCACTCACGCCACTCATAAATGCATTCCTCAGTCATTTTTTATATTCCACTGGCCCATCAGATTATTGCATTAACCGGTAAGCGTTGTCCATTGAAATTTTGCTTTTTCTCCAAAGTGTGATTCATTGGCGAAAATAAGGATGACGAACTGGCTTGTTTGACAAAAAAGGAGACCACCCAAAAAAAGTAATCATTCTACATCCTGACGGAAATGTAACAAAGATATGTAGCTTGAATTAAAGAAAAGATGAAAAAAGAACTGGAAAAATTTAGAAAACAAGAAGGACCATGGTGAGGAGAAAATAGCCGATTAAAAGAGCATTATTTTCAGGTGCCGCTCTCCTATAACAGCTGAAACAGCGAGCATTTAAACTTGACATGTGACCAATTATGAGTCTAGGTTAGACGTAAAATAAGAAAACAGATGTGCAATGACGCAACTAGACTTATTTATACCGATGATACAGGTGTCTTGTATCCAAAAGCAGGGGGGCATTGATTATATATTAATCATGAAACAAACAGGATTCGCTCCAGCAGTTCGAGTAATTACACAGTTTAGAACTCGGTCTCTGGTCAGGACATTTTTATATATTTAATAGTATACAGTATTTTTGTGCAGTAGCCCGAGTTATATCATTAATTATATACGCTCATTTTATATGTCGGTGTTTTACTTCAACATATTAATTAAAATATTAAAGGTATTTTATCGATATATATATAAAATAAAAAGACTTTTTTGGTCTTTTATTTCAAACGTTTTCCATTTTAGTACCAATAAACTAACAGTGCGCACACGAGATTCAAATTATTATTAATTGACTTTGGTATTGCTGATATAACAAAATTACGGCAAAGTGAAAATTGATTGGAAATCAGATCACGGTTGGCCGAATAAACTGTACGAAGCGACTTTGATAGAGAAATTATTTATATCAACATGAACAAAGGAGCTTAAAAATTCAGCGGTAAATGTCTGAGATTCTAATATCTCTGAATATTTAATTTGATCCTTTATTATAAAAGCGGTTCAGTTACTATTTGTGCTGTATAATCAGGTACTCTTCAGTCCCATATAAAGCTTCAATGGTCTTCTAGTTTACTATATGTAATCTCTATATAACTAAATTATTTTAAACTGAAATTGCCATGGGTACTATACAGCTGTCACATATTCAGATAAAAAAAAACTTTCTTATATCCATGAAAAAAAATTGTGTGAAATTATAATTACTATAGGTCATTTGCGAACAAGACATTTTTTTAATTTGAAATTTTATATACATAAACATTTACTTTTTTAAACGTTTTTGATGGAAGTTTGCGGAGGGTTTGTAAGGAATAAATTTAAGGGTAACCTGGATCACAATAATATGTTATTGTTCATATGATTACCTGCCACAGCAATACAGGGCGTCATCATTCATCAGTATAAAGGGAACCTTTCAAGTCAGGCATTCACCTATATCCTTTTATATTTAAAATGTATGTGATGTCTGGTTAACTTTGTGTACATGCCGACGCTAGGTAGTTCCTGTTAGGTCAAGCTCTTATAACGCCTCTGCGACCGATGTAAGCACTTATATTTATCTACAGGTTGTTAGTAAAAACAGAAATGGTGACAAATGGGGGGAAAACATGTACATATAAGGTGGTTGTTTACATATGTGGGGACGGTTGAAGGTCTCTATAGTTGATAAATACCTTTTGCTATACTTTGGTTAGCCTGACACATGTTCTTGTTAAATATGCTTAGATTATTGTACCTATATAGCAGGTTTGATTTTATTTTTTTAAATTTTACTTGACTTTAATCAATTTATTTTTTTATTTCGAATACTGGCACTATATGCATACAATTACAACATTTCCTTTCTTTTTCTTTAATTCTCTTTTTTTTTCAAATGTAGATAATGCCTTGTACATCTGTTGGGCACTCATGCTTACCTAATGTAGAGTGAATGCCCATTTTTCAAATCTGAATTTGATTCAAAATTATATAAATATAGCTTAACATTGCTGCATAAATGATCGTTAAACGTGAGTTCTACATGTGAGCGGTTTCTAGGATTATTAACAAATTAGGCCGTGCTGAGGAGTGAACTTCAGAAACTATTGTTTTGTCACTTTTATCATTTCATATTGAAAATTACTTTCAAAGAAATACCATTACGACACTGGCAGATATTTCTTGTAAAACGGGACTGGGTAGCAAATTATAACTAAAGGCCAATGGGCCATGACGCTCAGCTGAATTCAAGGAATGTTGAACAATGAGCAAAATGATTGCCAGAGTGCCAAAAAAAATCATGAATTTTGTGAAAAAATCTTAGAAATGTCTGGTTTACGAGGAAACTCTCAAGGACGGATTGACATGCCATATTTCAGACCAATACATTGAATCACTCCTAAAATATGAGCAATTTTCACCCAAAAAACATCACCAGTCACCAGTCGCAATTATGAGATAGAGTGATCCACGGTCTACGGACATGCAGACCTTCAGCACAATACATTCAGCTACTCCCAAGATATGGGCTGTTATCTCAATGACACCCAGATTCCTACTGTACAGAAAGGATTGCTGGTGGTGCCACCTGTCTTTGTTAGGCACAACAACATAGGTGAAGGAACAACCATGCTGGGTTTCGGAAACATCGGACCAAGGGTCTCAGAGGAGTTCTCTGGAAACTAAAGCAGAGTTTTTGTATCACATTTTTATTATTCTGGGGGGTTCTTACGAGACCCATAGCTTGGAGGATATGGGTAACAGAGACCTAGTTTCAGATTTCCATGGAGACTTTTCATGGACCTCCTTTGGTGTCAAGTAAGAAGATTCCAGGTCCAGTGGTTACGATTTGTGCTCTGTTTACAGATGACAGTTTCTTTGAAGGTATCAAAAATAGAGAAAAAAATCGTAAAAATGGAAAAAATAGAGGTGGCGCCACAAGTTTGCAGGAACTGATGAAACTGAAACACTACGTGATCAATATTCATACAAAGAATCATGGTGATCAATGCAGTAGTTATTCAGATACTTGAGGTTTTGTATCAAATTGTTGATTATTCGGGGGGGGGGGGTACTTACGAGACCCATAGCTTGGAGAATATGAGTAACTGAGACCTTATTTCAGGTTTCCAAGGAGATTTTTGATGGACCTCCCTGGATGTCAAGAAAGAAGATTCCAGGTCCAGCGGTTACGATTTGTGCCGTGTTAACGGACGGCCGAACGTTCGGACGGACAAAGGACAAAGGGTGATCGCTGTAGCTCAGACGACTTTCAGTAAGCTGAGCTAAAAACCAGAGCACCGTTATTGTGCATAATATGCCCGTTGTATGTCTCGTGACCTCTGACTTCAGTAACATATTGCGGGGACACTAAAAGTTAACGGATCGAAGGACGAACAAACGGACCGTGAGTACACCCTAACACGTCCCGTCTTAGACTGGCGTATAAAAACTATTATGCCAGTCAAGTATATGCATTTCGCTAGTCAAGTATACGGTATATGTATTAGGCTAGTCAACTATATGCTGTATGTATTATGCTAGTCAAAAAAATGTGTTAATGGCTTTATATATATATATATATATATATATATATATATATATATATATATATATATATATATATATATATATATAAGATATCATTAAGGGACCAGTATAACATATGCTATAGACGCCGGCTCTGTCTCCAAGTGCTTAAAAGGGAATCTATTTCTATAGTTAACCTGCTTGCATGACCAGAAAGTTAAATTGTTTACCACTTATACATATCATCCGGTCTGTCTGCTTTCCTTATCTCATGAATATGTAAATTAAACGGAAAGTTTATGGTTTCCTCAGTCTTTGAAGTAACTTGATCTTGATCACGTTCTATGCTCAATCTATTCCAAGAATAGATGATATATCAATAGACTGGTGTTTCCATTCATACAGATATTTTCAGGAAGCTGCATGCTGCTGCATGTCATGTTAATGTTATCAAAAAGAACAGCTGTACTCTAGCGCACGAAAATTAATTTGTTACAACCGATTAAAACCGCTAAGCTCATTGGGTCGGATGAGGTCATTTCTCGAGTGAATTGTAATTAGTGAGGTTATTTGTATTTGGTAAAAATGGCTTTATTTGATTTCTCCAATAATAACCCGACGAATGACGGTGTGACTCTTGATAACGCTTGTAGTCCGCCAAGCCCAGAATGGTCAGCATGGCATGTTAGTCATGAATTAATAACGGTTTGACAAGTGTGTGTTATCTCAAGGCAAAATGTGAAAGACGGACTTCACGATTCAGTCTAGACGCTTAAAATGTGTCTTCTTGAAAAAATGATGACCCACTTATCCACATCCAACACCAGTCCATGAAGCGTGAAACGTACATCCCCAGGGCTGCCTTTTTTTACGGTCCGCAAGGATCACGTGTCACTGAAAGCTTTCTCAAGTCGACCATATATACTGGGCCGATTATTCAAATGATCGGATCTGCGTTTGTGCCTCGGGATTTCTTTTGTTTATCCAAATGACTTTAGTTCGAGGACATCATGATCAGATATTGTCAATAAGGCCTACAGGTCTAATGTGAACCTGTGCAATGGGATACAAAACCATTGACCATTGCTTGACCTTTTTTTTAAAAGAACTTGCTTTCTTTTCAAGCACGTGTGACATGTCCATGTACAATGCAAGTACTAAACATTTTGAACCCGAGTATAAGCACCAATTACACAAACGTCACTGCTGAAATACTGGCATGGATGCACACAACACATTAACGATTGTAGGTGGCGCCACCAGTCTTGTGTATGAGAACACCAACGAATATGTATGGACATGCAAACTTCCATACCATTGTTGTGCTATGAAACCCAAAAACAATCGAGATGTGTGGACATGCACAATCTCAGGCTGATGTCAAATCCGTCCTGAAAAATAAACAGCGACATACACTGCAAAATTAGTAGATGGCACCCGCAGCCTTGTGAAGATGAAGCTATCCGAGATGTATAGACATGCACAATTTAAGGCTGATACATCAAACTTCTCAGTCAGGTGAACTCTAGACCAAGTTGAACTTAGGCAGGCAGCTAACCCTGCGTGAACCAAAACTAATATGCAGGTGCAGCTACTGCACTGAGTGAACTCTTGACCTGTACCTGGCTGCACTGAGTGAACTCTTGACCTGTTGCCTAGTCTGATATATTTGATATATTTGACAGTTTGCCAAAGCTATTAATATAGCTATGCAGACTGAAACTTGGCCTGTTGCCAAATCTAAAATAAAAATACAGATATATTGTTTTCATGGATTTATTTTACACATAGGTTAAATATGGACACAAATTATGTAAGTTGCCTGTGAAGCTCTGCTTATATACCCACAGAGGTTGGTCTGTTACTACAATAAATCTAGAAGCTTTGTTTACCAGTATTTCACAGTCCTTACTTGTTAAGTGCCCAATAATTCAGCAAAAAATCATTTATGTAAACTTGAACCTAGAAATAGTTATTCTACAATGTTAGTGAATTTGAAACAACAGTTTTGCAGAAGAGGACTATTGCAGCCCTCATTTGATAAAAGCATAGCTGGCCACAAGACCAACTGTGACTCTACCGAAAATCCATAAACTCGATCTAATCTTATACAATTGAGAGAACCCTACCCTAGGATAATTCCTGTGAAAAATTAAACCATCCCGCTTGACAGTTTCATCATGAAACATTTTAATGTAGAAGCTGAAAGGCGCTAAAATTGGGATTTTTTTCATAAAAAACAGGCCGGTGTTGGTGGCGCCACAAAAACCTAAATTTCAAATATGAGTCATGTGACTAACATTTGCACAAAACTTGGTGTTGCTAGCTCTTGTCATTTCTGAGATTGTTATGTTAGTATACTTACTTGTCCAAACTCCTGTAACTCGGCCCAAATTCATCGTTCCCAAGCCATTTTAACAAACTTCAGACATCTCATCTCTGGTCCAGAGTTTTGGATCATTTCTGTGAAATATTGAGCAATTCGGCTGAATGATTTCGCAGAAGAAGTTTTTTTACAACATTTAAATGTAGCTGAATTTTGCATAAAATTTGGAGATGCTAGCTCCTGCTGTTCCAGAGAAATTATGGGTTAAATACTGATAACCGATGACCCCCGTACAAAAAAGGTTGATGCAGGTGGCGCCACCAATAACTCAATTTCAAATATGACCCATGTGACCAATATTTGCATAAAACTTGGTGTTGATAGCTCAATCCGTTTCTGAGATTGTTATTTTAATGTCCTTTTTGGTCAAATGACTAAGTTCAGCTTCCTGTAACTCGGCCAAAATTCACCAAACTGAAATAATTCGTACAATCTTGAGAAACATTGTTTGAGGGACCATTTCTGTGAAATATTGAACAATTAGGCTAGACAGTACCGGAGAGGAAGATTTTAAAGATTTTTAGATTTTTATAAAATCTATGAAAATGCAGATGACAAAAAATATCAAAATCCGAGTTTTTAGATGACTTATCATTTTTTTTGCAAAATTTCAGGAGGATACGTCAAACCATTCCTGAGATATTAGCATGGATGTCTGTAGCATGAACGCGAATGTAGGTGACGCCATCTGTCATAAAATCAAGTAAGCTATCCAGGATGTATACAATGTTACGGAACCTACTATCAACAGATCACGTATGCGTGATGAACATAAATTTTCTAATGGAGATACAAAAAAAATCAGATTCTGTAACACTAGGCAGCGTGAAATGTCTAGGGGAATGAATAAAGAAGTCAGTGGTATTTTGTTAACAAATAACTATAATTTATTCTTAAAACAACCCTAACTTTACAATACACCAATCAATACAATGACACAGTATAACAGCAAATCAGTACAATCACACAGTAAAATAAACAATGTGCACAGTACCTGGATACCACCCCCGTCACAACGATAAGTCCTTTAAAATGTATAAGCCGGCGAACAGATCACACGAGAATAACACTCCAATGTAAAGCTCTTGTAACAATCCAGAAAGTAAACTTGAGACAGGCAGCACTAAATTGAAAAGTGTTAGTAATAGTAGAATCCCTGAAATTATTGCATAATCCGATAGATCCCACACGTCTGTGTCCGCTGGAATTTTTCCTATTACACCTCTCCGCTTTGAAACGCACTCCCCTATTTATAACTTCTTGCCCAAAGCCGAGAATTTTCAACTTCTCGAACAGTCTGAAGGATCTAACATAATACACAGTAAACACGCGTTACAGGAATCATCTAGAAGAACATCGCTGTGTCTCTGCATACCAGGGTCCACACTTGAGCCCGATTCGGTTCGGCCAGGCGAGAAAGCCCCGAGCAAGCATGACCACGAGAGTTCAACCAGTACGGATGAAACTGAGAATGCAATACGCGGCCAGACACGGGCGCTACAACCCGAGTTACGCCCGTGTCACACAAAAAAAGGGCACCTGTAACAACACTTTTTTATTTTTAACAACCAAAATTTTAGGTGGATAAGTCCAACCATTGCAGAGATATGGAATGATTTAACCCAGACGAACAAGTGGACGCTATTTTTGTATGATATAAAGCTATCCAAGAGCTACACTCATGCTAAATTTCAGCCGGATTGGTCGAACGTGTCCGAAGATATGTGGGTTAATGTGTGAAAATGAGGAAAGGCCAGAGGTCAACGCAAAATGGTTAGACATCAGTTCACGTGAACCGATAATCAGGTCAAGTTTCAGACAAGTGACCCATGGGTCATGACGCTCAGCTGACTGGAAAGAGATTCACAAAAGGAAATTTTATCATATGAATGGTAGTATATACCCATTCAACTGAAGCATCAAACAGATTAACCAACAGGCCAAGATTGTGTCTGTATTTAATATATCTCAAAAATAGAGAAAAATTGAATAAAATATAGGTGGCACCACCAGTTTGCAGAAACTGATGAAACACTCCATGATCAATATCCATGCAAAGAATCATGGTGATCTCTGCATTAGTTGTTCAGATACTTCAGCTTTTGTATCAAATTTTTCATTATTCTGAGGGATACTTCGGAGTCCTATAACTTGAAGGATATGGGAAACAGAGACCTAATTTCAGGTTTCCACAGACACTTTTCATGGGCCTCCTTGCATGACAAGAATGAAGATTCTAGGTCCAGTTGTTACGATTTGTACCCTGTTGACTGATAACCACATCTTTAAAGGTCTCAAAAATAGAGAAAAAATCTTAAACATTTGAAAAAATACAGGTGGCGCACCCAGTCTGCAGAAACTGATGGAACACCTCATGATCAATATGTATGCAAAAAATCATGACCATCAGTGTTGTAGTTATTGAGATACTGCAGATTTATATCAAATATTTCATTATTCTTAGGGGTATTTTGGAGCCATACAGCTTAAAGGATATGGGTAACAGAGACCTAATTTCAGTTTTCCATGGAGACTTTTCATTGATCTCCCTGTGTGTCAAGAATGAAGATTCTAGGTCCAGTCTTTACGATTTGTGCCCTGTTAACAGATGTTCATATCCTTAAAGGTTGCAAAAGTAGAGAAAAAAAATCGTAAAAAAACGAACAAATATAGGTGGTGCCACCAGTCTGCAGAAACTGATGAAACATTCCATGATCATTATCCATGCAAACAATTATGGTGATCTCTGCATTAGTTGTTCAGATACTTCAGCTTTTGTCTCAAATTTTTCATTATTCCGAGCTGTACTTTGGAGTGCCATAGCTCAAAGGATATGGGTAACAGAGACCTAATTTCAGGTTTCCATGGAGACTTTTCATGGGTCTCCCTGTGTGTCAAGAATGAAGATTCTAGGTCCAGTCGTTACGATTTATACCTTGTTGACAGATAACTACATCCTTAAAGGTCTCAAAAATGGAGGAAAAAAAATCGTAAAAATTTGAAAAAATACAGGTGGCGCCACCAGTCTGCAAGAACTGCTGGAACACCTCCTGATCAATATGTATGCCAAAATTCATGACCATCAGTGTTGTTGTTATTGAGATGTTGTAGTTTTTTTTATCAAATTTTCCATTATTCTTGGGGGTAATTGGGAGCCCCACAGCTCAAAGGATATGGGTAACAGAGACCTAATTTCAGTTTTCCATGGAGACTTTTCATGGGTCTTCCTGTGTGTCAAGAATGAAGATTCTAGGTCTAGTCTTTACGATTTGTGCCCTGTTAACAGATGTTCATATTTTTAAAGGTCTAAAAATAGAGAAAACTATTCGTAAAATATCGAAAAATTCAGGTGGCGCCACCAGTCTGCAGAAACTGATGAAACATTTCATGATCAATATGTATGCCAAAAATCATGACCATCAGTGATGTAGTTAATGAGATTTTGAAGTTTTTGTATGAAATTTTCGACTATTCTGGGGGGTACTTTGGGGCCCCATAGCTCAAAGGATTTGGGTAACAGAGACCTAATTTCTGGTTTTCTTGGAGACTTTTCATTGGTCTCTCAATGTGTCAAGAATGAAGATTCTAGGTCCAGTCTTTACGATTTGTGCCTTGTTAACAGATATTCACATTTTTAAAGGTATCAAAAATAGAGAAAAAAATTCGTAAAAAATCGAAAAATACAGGTGGCGCCACCAGTCTGCAGAAACTGATGGAACATCTCATGATCAATATGTATGCCAAAAATCATGACCATCAGTGATATAGTTAACGAGATATTGAAGTTTTTTGTATGAAATTTTTGACTATTCTGGGGGGTACTTTGGGGCCCAATAGCTCGAAGGATATGGGTAACAAAGACCTAATTTCTGGTTTCCAAGGAGATTTTTCATCGACCTCTCAGAATATCAAGTTACAAGATTCTAAGTCCAGCGGTTACGATTTGTGCCAGGTTAACGGACAGACGGACAGACAGACGGACGACGGACAAAGAGTGATCGCTATAGCTCAGCATGACTGAAAGTCAGCTGAACTAAAAAACGGTCCTTTGTTCTCAGAGGAGTTCTTCGGAAACGAACGCGGCTGCGGCGGAACAATTAGAAAATAGGTCAGTATGTCCTAATTTTGGCATGTTTCGTAGTCATGCAGCGTAAATTTTTAACGTATTTGTTTATCGTAAGGAAAAAATTAATTCTATGGTGCATATCTTCTATGGAGACCAAGGTTTTCTAGGCTTTGTAAAAAAATGCTGAATCTTTGAATCTTTGTGTTTTACTTTGCACTATCCACTGTATCAATCCTGTACAGTCGTTTCCTTGTATACCGTTTCCTGTTAGTGTACGAATTGTGCTGAATTACTGGTAGGACATTTAATCAAATCCTTGTTGATTTGAATATCACATGAATATTTATTGGCAACAGCCTTTATTGAAAGACAAACAATCCTTTTACAGGTATCAGCGACAAAAAATGACAAACATGAATAAATTAGAGTTAAACACAAGTCTTGAAAAAAACACTGGAAAGGTAGGCTTAACATCTGAATGAGGTAGACACGTGGAAAAATTGATCAGATACTGTACAAGATTATTCTGTCCTCTTTCTCAAATTAAAGAGAAAACAAGGCCTACAGGCCTAATGCGAACATGTGCAAAGTTTGGGAGTATGAAAGGAGGTTTATTTTTAAAATTTAATATTGATCCTTTTAAGTCCTGCATACCTACCTTAGTCATTATGATTTCAGCAAAATGGACATTTCGGACCTGCAAGTTTCAGACCAGGACATTTTAAAACAAGAATATGGGTAGTCGACAAGCGACTATGTGTATCCGCAGAAATCAGAGTGTAACAGGTGAAGTGAGGCTTGGATTAAGTGTCAAGGGGACTAGAGTGAGGTGTGTTGCATATTAGCATGGATGTCTGCAGCGTAAACGTGAATGTAGGTGGTGCCACCTGTCATAAAATCGAGAAAATTGTCCAAGATGTATAAACCTGTAAAATTTCAGGAGGATAAGTCAAACCACTGCTGAGAAATGAGTGATTTTATCCCAAGGCAGATGAACAGATGGACGGTGTTCATAAGTGGTTGCAGGTGGCAACACCAGTATTGCTTATGATGAAGAGCTATGTGAGATCTATACACATGCAAAATTTTGGCCCAATCGGTCAAATGGTTCCTGAGATATGAGCTTGGATGTCTGCAGAGTAAACATGAATGTAGGTGTCGCCACCTGTCATAAAATCGAGAAAGCTGTCCAGGATGTATAAACCTGCAAAATTTCAGGTGGAAAAGTCAAACCACTGCTGAAATATGAGTGATATTATCCCAAGGCAGATGAACAGATGCACGCTGTAGAAAAATGGTTGCAGGTGGCGCAACCAGTTTAACCTATGATAAAGACCTAAATGAGATCTATATACACATGCAAAATTTTTGCCAAATCAGTCAAATGGTTCCCGAGATATGAGCTTGGATGTCTGCAGAGTAAACGTGAATGTAGGTGGCGCCACCTGTCATAAATCGAGAAAGCTGTTCAGGATGTAAAAACCTGCAAAATTTCAGGTGGATAAGTCAAACCACTGCTGAGATATGAGTGATTTTATCCCAAGGCAGATGAACAGATGGACGGTGTTCATGAGTGGTTGCAGGTGGCGCCACCAGTTTTGCCTATGATGAAGAGCTCGGTGAGATCTATACACATGCAAAATTTTGGTCCAATCAGTCAGACAGTTCCCGAGATATGAGCTTGGATGTCTGCAGAGTAAACGTAAATGTAGGTGGCGCCACCTGTCATAAAAATCGAGAGAGCTGTCCAGGATGTATAAACCTGCAAAATTTCAGGTGGATAAGTCAAACCACTGCTGAGATATGAGTAACATTATCCCAAGGCAGATGAACAGATGGACGCTGTGCAAAAATGGTTGCAGGTGGCGCCACCGTTTTTAGTGTATGTTATAAAGCTATCAAAGGGCTACATTTGTGCAAAATTTTTAGCCTGATCGGTCAAACGGTTCCCGAGATATGCGGGTTTATGTGTCACCATGGCAACTGACCTGGCTCGGGGGGGGGGGGTGTCTAGACAATGGACACTGGGCAGCAAGGAAAGGTCAGTGGTCAACCAAAAATGAGGGCACAGCAGTTCACATGTGACCTGATGATAAACCCGGTTCGCTTAAAATGCAAAAAAAAAAATTTTTCAAACAGTTGAAAGTTATAGTTCTAATAATCTGGGAATTCTGCATCTGAATATTGTGTCTAGACGTCTAGACGCTGTGTCTAGACGTCTAGACACATTGTCTAGACACCCCCCCCCCCCCCCGAGCCAGGTCAGTTGCCATGGTGATGTCTGGACCCCACCTGTTTGTATTGAGTGACCTCTTGACTTGGGTGCTGAAACTCAGCATGTTGTCAAATCTGTTTTCAAATACAGAAAGCCTTTTTCAATTGGCTACAATGCTTTTTTTAAACTGTATTTACCCAATCTATTCTTATAAAACTGACAGAACCCTACCATAGAATGATTATTGTAAAGGTTAAACCAATCAGCTTAACAGTTTCATCATAAATCAAGTGTATAAGCTAGAAGAGTTTAAAATTACATTTTCGTTTGTAAAAAACACATCAATGTAGGTGGCGCCACCAATACCTCAAAATCAGATAAAACATAAGTGACAAACATTGGTATAAAATTTGGTGATTATAGCTCTAGCCGTTTCTGAGATTTCAATTTTAGAGTGCTTTTTTGGACATATGACTAAGTTCAACCTCCTGTAACTCGGCCAAAAATCTCCGAACTGGAACCATTCGAACAAACTTGAGAGAAATTGTTCCAGAGATCATTTCTGTTAAATACTGGAAAATTTGGCTGGACAGTTTCAGAGAAGAAGATTTTTCAAGCTTTTTTAGCTTTTTCCCTATAAAATCTAAGAAAATGCAGTTAGGAAAAAATAAACAAAATCCGATAGAGTTTTTCAGACGACAGATTATTTGTAAAACATTTGGTGATGCTAGCTCCTGTCATTTTTGAGATAGCTATGGTTAACGTACAGACGACGCACGATGCACGACACACGACGGACGACGCCGCACCATCGCATAAGCTCACAGGTTCGATAAAAATATCAAGGTAGAAATATCCATGGGGCTCAATAAAATGGGAGATGGAGGGCATTTGGCGGACGTCAGTTTAACCCCTTGGTAATTAAAGCATTATCAATTCGCAATATATGATTCACACGCCGATTTCAATCCATAAACTAGGGACCCATGGGTCTCGACGCTCAGCTGAATGTGTCTATAAGTTAGTGAGTATAAGGATATTTTTAAAGAAATTTTTCAGAATGACAGTCCTGATACCTTATGACCAAAAATTCTTAGAACTTATTATCCTTGAACTTGCAGCATTTAGATTACTTGAACTCTGACATGTAATCTCAAAATCTACAGATTTCCTCACTTTAAGCAAGTATGCCATTTGTGAAAGATGGAAAGGTTGGGATGAGAAGTTTGATTTACAGTGCTTCCAGAATCATTTTAAAGATGTGGCTCCTGTGACCTTCACCTTTGACATATTGACCCTGAAAATCAAAATGTTTCTTACTTAAGTGATGGGTCATTAATAAATCAAGTTTGAAGCCAATCTGTCAAGCCAAAGCAGAATTATCATCCATAAACTAATTTGTGAATCGAGGGGCCATGTGCCCTTCACCTTTGACCCTATGACCCCAATCGAAAAGAATCCCTTCCTATTGTGCAAGTGAGTAATATCTTGAAGATGGAAGGAATGTGAGAAAAACAGTTTGACTTGAAATGCATACATATTCCTTCTAAAGATATGGATCCTGTGACCTTGACCTATAACTTTTAGACCCCAAAATTGACAGGGTTCTTACTTAAGTGGTGAGCCATATATAAGTACAGTTTGAAACCAATATGTCAAACTAAATTGGAGTTTTCATCTGAAATCTAATTTGTGAACACATGGCCCCTTGACCTTTGATCTTGTGACCCCAAATTTATTTACGCTCTCCTCATATTTGCAAGTCAGCTAAATGTGCAAGATGGAAAGTTTGGGATGAAAAGCTTGGCTTAAAATGCAGCCATAATCTTTATAAATAAGTGTCTTGTGACCTTGACCTTTGACCTCATGACCCAAAAATCAAAAAGGTTCTTTCTTTAGTGGTGGGCCATGTGTAATTCATGTTTGAAATCCATATGACAATTCAACCTGGATTTATCAACTGAAAACAAAATTGTTTGGATGGACAGATGGACAGAAAGACAGACAGATGAACAGACAGACAGGGTGATTAATATAGTGCATCCACATGTGATCAATGAACACACCAGGTTTTAGGACACTAGATGGAAACAGCTGAGAAACTGACATAATTGTTGTCATTTTATAGTAAAAAAAGAAGATAAATATTTAAAAAATAAGAAAAAATACAGGTAGCGTCACCACTTTTCGGGAACTGACAAAACTAGTCATGGTCGATATTCAAGGCAAGATTCAGGATAATCCATGCATTAATTATCAAGATATTGGAGGTTTTGTATCAATTTTTTTATTATTCTGGGGGGTACTTTTCAAGCCCCATAGCTCGGAGGATATAGGTCACAGTGATCTAATTTCAGGTTTTCACGGAGATTTTTATGGACCTCCCTAGATTTTAAGATACAGGCTTCTAGGGTCAGCGGTTACGATTCGTGCCTTGCTAACGAACGGCCAGACGGACGACGGACAAAGCGCCATACCTATACCTCAGATGACTTACAGACAGCTGAGCTAAATACCTTATTGTGTCGGGTAACCAACTTTTGTCCAAGTTTCATGATCAAAGTTAAATTATTACCTGTTTGCATCAAACCTCAGATAAGGCAAAGCTGTATGCTGTTTTGTAAATTTACTGACCTTTACACAACAAGGTTTACTGTTTTCATGGTCATGTGATGTGCAGATGCAAATAAACAGACAGTTGGCAAAATAAATTCTAAATTTCAGCAATGTCTAATTTTCTGTCTCCCAAACATATCTTTATCAGTTTATCCAATGCTGATTAAAATTTAATACAGAAGATCACACAAATACAGCCTGACTTTGACACAGACTGTGACTACCTTGGTGACTGACCTGTTTGAGCACCTCTCTCCAGATCACCATGGTGATGTTCATGCCAGCCTCTCTGAGTACACTTACTGCTTGATGGTGATCCATGTGTTCCAGGGGTCGACCATTCACCTACACATCAGTAAAAAAATTGTGCTTAAGTTTGTCACGGTACACTTGAGACCAATTCAGCATGATATAAACAGCTCTCCCCGCATGAGAATGCTGATGATACCTGATCTTCTAGTGAACAGCAATGTCCAACAAATAATAGGTTTGTACATTTCAAAGGTATATATCATTCAATTGCTGATACTCTATGAGAACAAGGGACCCATGGGTCACGGCGCTCAGCTGTTATATATGATAAAATATATGATTTGGAAAGGAGGTACATGCTGGTTTTGTGTGGTAATAAATATAAGCTGTATTATGAGTTGTTGGTGTTTAGCTTATGCATGATTTTGATAGTATCTTTGGAGACAGGGAAGAGGATTGATTTCAATTATTTTATTAACAAATGGAGTGCTATTGTCACACAGATTTTGACTTGGCCATATAACTTTTAAGCAGCACATATAATATTAGAGTTTAACTATTTATTAAAATTTAATAACAAATATTGTGCCAAACATAATTTATATTAAAAAAAAATTAGAGAATCATTAATTTTTAAAATAAAATATAACTGAAATGATTATTAAAATAATATTATAGAATATATTCATGAATGCATTCATGAATACATTTTGAAAGTATTTGCACTGGTATTCAAATACTTTCATTTTTACCGGAATTCCCATTCTTATGCAAGAAATTTTATAATGGAGTACATATTCATATTTGTTTTTAAATACATTTGCAAAGTATTCGCACCATGTCTGATATTTATCCAGTTTTAGCCAAAACAATGATGTTGAGAATCCAGAATATACAAAATTCACAAATTTAAATAATGATCATAAGTACCTGGTTTTATGGCTTTTATCTATATCTAAAAAAATAAATGTAATATATTCACTTTGGACTTCTTTCACATCAATCTACATACTAGACACAGTAGAAATCTAGATTAATATTATCATAATAATTAATATAATCATAGGTGACTGCATGGTGCATGTTATTTGGCATACGTGACATTCTAAGATTCTTACATCATCAGTAACTGCAAGTTAATTTCGTGTTACTCATCAACTAACAAACTCCTTTTCTATTAATTTGTCTTTAATTTGTTATTAAAAAACAATAAAAAAACTAGATATTTCTTGGCACCGCAGGTGCCATAGTATCCCCCGACAATTAATCCCCCCCCCCCCCCCTTTAAGAATAGGCCTCCCATCTTCAGCAACCATTAATATCAGGCCACACTCATAGAAAAGGTCACTCTCATAGAAAAGGTCAAGACCCCAATTTCAATATACATCATCCCCTAACCCATGTCCATGTATATAATATAAAAGAAATCTGTCCATTAGTTTTTGACTTTGAGGTATTAAACGGCACGAAAACAAGTAAAAGAATAACAGGTGGCGCTACCAGTTTCCGGTACATGACAACACTATCCAAGATCTTCGGTCAAGTTGATTTTTGGACCAATCCATGCATCCCTTATTGAGATATTAATGATTTTGTGTAATTTTCACCATATATGGCAATATTCAAGGTCAAGGCCACTCTAATAGGAAAGGTCATGACCCCAATTTATATATACATCATCTCATAACCCATATCTATGTATGTGCATAATATGAAAGAAATCTGTTTGATAGTTTTTGACTTATAATGCTCACAGTACTGTTAAGTGGCAATGATGGGGGTATTAAACGGCACGAAAACAAGTAAAAGAATAACAGGTGGCGCCACCTGTTTGCGGTACATGACATTACTATCCAAGATCTTCAGTCAAATTGATTTTTGGACCAATCCATGCATTCCTTTTTGAGATATTAATGATTTTGTGTGATTTTCACCATAAATGGCAATATTCAAGGTCAAGGCCACTCTCATAGGAAAGGTCATGACCCCAATTTATATATACATCATCTCATAACCCATATCTATGTATATGCATAATATGAAAGAAATCTGTCCATTAGTTTTTGACTTATAATGCTCACAGTACTGTTAAGTGGCAGTGATTGGGTATTAAACGGCACGAAAACAAGTAAAAGAATAACAGGTGGCGCTACCAGTTTCCGGTACATGACAACACTATCCAAGATCTTCGGTCAAGTTGATTTTTGAACCAATCCATGCATCCCTTATTGAGATATTAATGATTTTGTGTAATTTTCACCATATATGGCAATATTCAAGGTCAAGGCCACTCTAATAGGAAAGGTCATGACCCCAATTTATATATACATCATCTCATAACCCATATCTATGTATATGCATAATATGAAAGAAATCTGTTTGATAGTTTTTGACTTATAATGCTCACAGTACTGTTAAGTGGCAATGATGGGGGTATTAAACGGCACGAAAACAAGTAAAAGAATAACAGGTGGCGCCACCTGTTTGCGGTACATGACATTACTATCCAAGATCTTCAGTCAAATTGATTTTTGGACCAATCCATGCATTCCTTATTGAGATATTAATGATTTTGTGTGATTTTCACCATATATGGCAATATTCAAGGTCAAGGCCACTCTCATAGGAAAGGTCATGACCCCAATTTAAATAAACATCATCCCATAACCAATATCTATGTAAAGTGGAACCCCGCCTTGCCACCACCCCGCAATTGCGACCACCCCCACAAATACGACCACTTTTCTTGGTCCCAAATATATGATACAGGTAATTAAGAGTCTCACAAATACGACCACCCCCAAATTACGACCACTTTAGTCAATCCCCAAGGTGGTCATAATTTTGGGGTTCCACTGCATATGCATAATATAAAAGAAATCTGTCCATTAGTTTTTGACTTGTAATGCTCACAGTAGTGTCAAGTAGCAATTTTGGGGGTATTAAACGGCACGAAAACAAGGAAAGAATAATAGGTGTGGCCACCAGTTTCTGGAACATGACAACCCTATCCATGATCTTCCATCATCTTGATTTTGGGATCAATCCATGTAAGATTTCTTGAGATATTTAAGAAATAGTGTGATTTTCCCCAATATTTGACCTATTCAAGGTCAAGGACAATCTCCTATTCAAGGTCATGACCTCATTTTAAATAGGCGTCGTCCTCTCACCCATATCTATACATATACCAAGTTTGGTAAAGATCCGTGAAATATTTTTTTAGTTATCGCGCCAAAAAGATTTATATGCGGCGGCGGCGGCGGGACCGGTATAAAAACATAGTATCCCCCGACTTTGTCTGGGGATACAATTATTAATTTGTTATGTTGTTGGTCAAAACAACTACTAGATGAGTTGGCTTGGACACCTGGATGAACTGTGGCTGGCCATAAGCTGCCTGGTTGCCCCAGTGTATGCCTCGCTCAAGCGTGCATAATTTGCTGATAGGTCAACATAGAGGTGACTCAAGAGGGGCTGGGGAGAGCCTTGGTCTGACATGGTCTCATAAAAACATTAATAAAAGCTACAATTTTTGGCCCATTTCTTTCAGCTTTGTAAACTAAAAAGCTGAAATCCTTATGTGTGCATGATATAAAAATTATATCAACAGTGCTCACAGGAAACAAACGTGCCATGGTCAAAGTTGGGTATTCAATTGAATTTTGGGTATTCAATTGAATCTTGATTAAATAATGTTACATCCCTGACAAAAACATCTCTAGCTTCAGCAATCCTCTTGTTAAGGGAGTAAATATATTTCTTGATTTTTTAAAAAGTGCATTATGTTTGGGCCCATAACTTAAAACAATTATGCAATACTGACATCATTTCTGGCATGTGCATAGCGAATGTATAGAAAAATATGTATATCATATATGATCCAAGTCAGATCAGTGGTTTTGATATTAGACAGTCTTGAAGTGTAACAATCGTTTTTTTAATGAAAAAATGAAGTTTTTCATTTACATCTCGAAGGAATTAAATCCCAGTGACCAAATTCCTCTGATGGTAGGGAATTTTGGAGACATCTAGCTGTATGCCAAATTTTAGGAACTGAGAGCTGAAGCTGGGGAGCTCAGCTCTAGCAAACTGCTTAACACTAGCTTGATGTATACAATACTGGACATGATGATTGAAAACCTGAATAAATTCTGCTGTTTTTGATCTAGTTTCAAACTTGTAATGTTAACAGATGAAATGCTAACAAAAACATGCTGTGAAAATAAAACCCACAGTAGTTACAGGAAAAAAACGTGCCATGGTCAAAGTTGGGCAAAATTCAAGGTACCAATTTTTTATTTTTGCTAATATTTGTAATAAAAATAAAAAATTTTGATCTAATTTTGGGTACACAATTTAATTTTGATTAATTAAAGTTGTATTACTGGGAAAAAAGTCCTTAGCCTTAACATGTTTTGTGGTAAGTGATCAAATATCTTTTCTGCTTTTACAAAATGCATTATGTTTGGGCCCATAACTTTTTTAAATTATATAATACAGACCTAATTTCTGGCATGTACATAGGAACTATGAGTTATATGAAAATCCATTCGATTTTTTTGCAAGTCAAGGTGGGGCCACCAGTGTGGTGACCTCTGACCTCATTAAATATTCATAGATTTTGCTGGAAATAGAACTGATTAATATTTCTATTGTGTTTGATAATTTTTTTTTTTTTATATTCCTTGTGCGTTATTGCGGCGACACGAGGAATTGGCCTGTACAAAGCAGCCTGAGGACCTCTGACCTTATCAAATATGCGTGAATTTTGCTGAGAATTCAATTAAGGTGAGAAACTCTATTGGTATATATGTATAATGAGTTTCAAGAAAATCCACAGAATTTTTGGCAAGTCACCACAGTGCCTCTAAAGTGCGGTGACCTTATTAAATATGAGTGGGTTTGTTGGAATTGAACTTCTGTTGGGTATTATCAAAATCCATCATATTTTATGTGAAAATCCATCAAAGCCCCGGTAATTTATCGCGGCAACACAGAAAGGTAAAAGGACGGACGGACGGCACGACAGACGAACGGACGGACAGTGGGAATACCATTACACGTCCCGTATTAGACAGGCGTATAAAATGGTATTTATTTACACATCTACAATACCTGAAAACATTTATGAAAACTCTTTTTATTTTCTTTATTTTAAAATAATTACAATCAGAACACAACATTCTTCACGCCTGACATAGCCTATCAGTACATTTTTAAGTTAAACAGACAACATATAGTGTGACGTTAGATACAAGAAGATTTGCAAGTAACACATCAGAATTCTAAGCGACTCCTGAACAAGTACCTTTTTATTTCATTAGAATGTTGTATAATATCCCTGGAACCAGTATGCATTAATTATTATACAAATATGTTCATATTTTATTATCAGCAATCTGATGGACACATTGTCAACACCCCATTTTTAATGAAACAAACCAAATAATTAAATAATCCATTCAATAATTCTGTCAAACCTTGTGTGTCCCTTTATTTAA
Source organism: Sipunculus nudus (assembly GCA_026874595.1). Classification (NCBI taxonomy): domain Eukaryota; kingdom Metazoa; phylum Annelida; class Sipuncula; order Golfingiida; family Sipunculidae; genus Sipunculus; species Sipunculus nudus. Next base: position 27,538,487 of record CM049315.1, read on the forward strand.
GGTTCTTCACAGGCAAGTCCAGGTAAACAAAGAAACCAAAAAAGTCGTTAGGAAATTGCCAGTGGTACAATCGGCGGTTTTACCTTAGTCTTACTACTTACATGTACCTGTACCCTCAACGTTTTTCAGTTGATAATAATCGTTTAAGAGGGATTTAACAGGATATACAATTATACAATAAACAATTAAGCAGGACCGACTGTACATCTAAACTCAGGAACTACCCTGACCGTCAATTCCTTAGGCCTACTGATGTGATGACTCGTATGCTATCATCCTCCAACAGACGTTGTGGTTTTGGTTGCAAAAAGGCTTGGTTGCATGTAAGTACAAAGACAAACATCAAAACTGTCAAATGTAAACTGAACAGAAGCATGTTTAGACATTTAAGAGTTAATATTCGAAAAGCACGTAAAGACATTTAAAAGAGTTTATACTCGAAGACTGTGTTGAGGGCTCGTACAATTATCTAAGCTCGTTTCAATTACCTTTAAAGGACTTTCAAGGAACATATTTAATATATTGTTGTTACGATTGGACTTCCCTAAAATTCTGGCCCTCAAGATCATTTTGAGATCTCCAGGCTATATAAAAGCAGGTTAAAGGGTTCCTCTGGCGAATGCTAGCACAGGATACAGCCAGTCACTTATTAAGAACAAAGGAAAATGCTGAAAGTGACGTTCTCAGAATTCTTGACTTTTTATTTCACTTTCAAGGTCTTTTGAAGTTTTTTTTACCCCGAGGACGTAAATCTGGATTTTCCAGGACTTTTTCACACAGCTTCATTTACCAACCCCTCAGCTGTCCACTCATTCGAAATTTCCTCTTTTTTCTCACCACTCATTAAAAGGCTAAAAAATAAATCTTTGTGAATAGGTTGCAGCATGCGTTGCTCCTACTGGTCTGTCATAGTCGTTTCTCAAACTTTTTTTCTTTTTAATACTTTTCAAAATTGACAAGTTGAACCATTGTCAAGGCCATGAAAATACATCAAAACAGTCAAGGATTCTCAATGATTTTTAATTCAAAGAATATAAGAATTCTATTTCCATTTTCACTTCTGAGACACTTGATGAACAATTGATTTCAGGGGCGAGTCCCAAGGAGGGGTCCAACCCAGGATGACTTATGACTAATTCTTTGAGAAAAAAAAAAACCGGTCAAGAATGGGGGGGGGACCTAGGCCTCAAAAATGGTCTGAAATACTTAAGCAAGGCTGTGCCGGCTGAAAAGGAAGGGAGGGGGGGGGGGGGCTGGATCCGCTTCTGGAATTTCCAAACATTTTGAACGCCTAAACTGTCATTTTTTATTTAACACTTTCAAGGTTTTAAGGTCCCCACGTGCACCCTGAGTAATGCAACTATTTGTTCCTGGTGGTTAAATACATATATATACAGTGAAACCTCGTTTTGTCGAACTCGCTTAAGTCGAATACCCCCTTATGTCGAAGTTACAGACTCGATATTCCCGACAACTCTAATTAAATTATTACCAAATAAAACCCGCTTGTGTCGAATCCCGGATATGTCGAAATTTTCTGAGGGTCCCTTCGTCTTCGACACAACGAGGTTTCACTGTATATATATATATATATATATATATATATATATGAACACATAAGTTTCGATGGGTATAAATAAGACAACTACAGTACAGATGCAGCTTTCTTTGATTACAGGTCCTTACGTAATATGGGACTTAGATGATGTAAATATAAAAATCTGACAAATAAATAAGATGAAGGATGGGTGTATGACTAGCTGTTTTCACATATTCGTATATCTAAAGTGATGCTCAAGAGAGAATAAAAACATAATAAATATACAATTATATCTTTGTGAAATCTGGCCTTTGGAACATTTAACATATATGAGTTACAAAAGCCATGACAAGCTATGATTTGTTGATCATTGGTGTAGGTACATTATAACTGGATTCCCTGGATCAACAGCTAGTTGTGGGGATATGCACAGTTATTACATTGGGTTAATAGGTTGTTGATGTAATTTTCCATTATAGAACTGCTTGACATTCAGAGTGGACCCTCCATCCCAACCACGCATACCTCCTAATCAGAGCTCTTCTTCCTGTAATATTCAGAACACCAGGTACCACCTTGTGACATGGTTCAACCTGACACCCCTACCGTTATACAGAAGAACAATTTCATATGTCAGGAGGTTGATACCACTGCCCGAGGGGGGGAGGTGCATTCAGGCAGAAGCAAAGTTATAAAATCACTGTTCATCCCTTTTTTATAGATAGATGTCATTTACATACACAGATAAACTTTACAAAACACAATGAGATCTTTGTTAACAAGTTATATGAGGCTTTGATTCTCTTGGTCTGCCAACCACTGCTGAGAAGTTATTTTCAAGGAAATTGGTAACATAAGCTTAATTCTCATATCTAAAAATACCTTCACAAATTTCTAGGATTTTAAAGGGTTTGTATGCATATGACAATCCTGAGTGCCCTGACAATCCTGAGTGCCCTGAATCTGTATTCCACAGTCTTCTGTTACTTGAGTGACAACCTGGGTTCATATAGAAAATTCTACATTTACAGGTCAATACCAGTTTCTGCATGGAAGATGCAGATTTATTTATTATATACCTGTACAGTGTATACAAGCTAAGCTTGTCAGAACTATCTGCAAGATGGAAATAGGATAAAATACTTTCCTGTTAATGAATCTACACTATGCAGCTGCCTGCAGTTTCTGATACTGATTTCATAGACTGGCTACTACATACATCATCTTATATTTGAACTTTGAGTTGAAGAATCTTTACATTGACGAAAACAGACTGAATCAATAGACTGGTCTCGACCTAAAAGTCAGTTAATTAATCCACAGCCTAGTATGCACTTTCTGACATTTATACCCTGACATGTTTCTTCAATTTTATACCCTGAATCTGCAGACTAGTACAATGAACATTCTTTGCTCTTTTTTCCCACTCATATGTAAAAAAACTTCTGATATAATTCTAGCACCTCTGTGCATCCGTCTTTGGCTAATTTCTTCTTTATCAAATTATTTGCTCTGAAATCTGAACAGTAAAAATGCAAAATGCATAGGAGTGAAAGTAATATGTCATCTTCTCTGAAATTCTAAGAAAAAGGTGAATTCAAAATGAGCATATATAATAGTCAATAATTTGCAATTATCAGTTACTTTTGCTTTTCTAACAATTTGGAGTTTTAAGTCATATCAGGAAAAACCAGATTGACAGGGGTGTTTGAGTTATGACTTTGTGGACACCTATATCAGTATATGGTACAACATCTACACAAGAAATAAATATAATTAGGTAATATATACATAATGAACCTTCAGTATACCAATTTAAAACTTTACACATCATTTGCAGGTGACAAGTGCACAGACCCTATACTTTAAATAACACCTATACAGATAAACTTATAATGGTCTCTTATATTAGTGGTCAGTGTCAATAAATTTTAATACGGCATCCATGAACTCATACGGCTTCTCTGAGTGGACCCAGTGGCCAGCACCTTCAATGTGTTGGATGGAAGCTTTCGGAAAGAGTTTCAAGATGTCTGCTTCATGCTGAGGGCTAAAAAAGAATAATATCCATTTTATTAATATTTATACATATATATATATATATATATATATATTATTTTATACTCATATTTTATCATAAATAAAGTACTTTATAAGCTTCATCTTCCTTTTTTTTAATATCATTCTATGCTGAGAGCTAGATATCTGCATTCTAAGGAATTCAAGCCTCCATCATCATGCATTCACTTATTTGGCCCATATTCGCAGGTTCATTAGTGTATAAGTGACTGTACATTTGTGAATATTCCTTGATGACGTTCCTAAATCCGGATCATGCTCCTTGACCACACCAAAATCTAATCCATTCTTCACTGGCTAATTCCTGGGATGTCCTGAAAATTTCATGACATTCTGTACATGTTCGCGTGAATTGAACAAACACAGTCAAATTTTGTCCCTCAGACATCAGAGTGAATTTCTGAGGTTCTTTATAGTTTTAACCATTTGCCATAATGGTCCTGGTTTGGCCTGAACTGGGAAACTTCCATTCAGCAGCCTAGAACCTCAACAAAAGGCTACTTCCTTACTGGTCCTCAATAATTATTGGAAACAGAATGTGGCTCAGGTCATTTAAAAAAAAACAAAAACAACACCAGAAATAGTTTAACTTGCTTATTGATAAAGAAGACTGCACCCAAAGGAGGGCAGCTAGCATCCTGAGCCAGGAGAGCCTCATCTGTTTAAGTAGGGACATTGTAATACCGGTATAGTTAAAACAGTACAGCAAGGGCTGCCCTTAACAAAGAGGAATGATAGATCATCTAAATGTTCACAATCCAGCCTTGTAACTTTGAGATTATGTCACAAAGTCCACCCACGACAATCAGCTGGCAAATCAATCATAGTATTTGGTTAATAACGGGATTGTATAATTATCTCTGCTGTGTCATGAATGCTATAACAGTAATCAGCTGGCTTATATTTGCTTTTAAAGTTAATCATTGCTAGATCTCAATCTTAATATATCTACTACCGAGAGTTTGGTATAATCAATATCATCTGTAAATGTGGGAGGATTTAACTTGTTGTTCCATTATTGGACTTCACAGCCTCAGGACGATGGTTGGATGCCAGTTTGGACACAAAGACCAAACAGTGAAATCTCAATGGAATCATAGAGATTTGATGTAATGGTATAGCTAAGAGTCTGACTTCTGGATTTTCCTATCCTTATGCAGAGTAAGACCTCAATTCCAGAAGGCTTAATGATAACATGTTGTTCCCATCATATGGTCAACTCATTCCTCATTATACAACTAGAATATCAGCAGAAGCTGACAAAAGCCCTCAGCCAAAAGAACAGTGTTTATAGGTGGTAAAAGTAACAAGTATGAAATATTTGTTCTCACAAATGACATAGATGTATATCTGTACATATATCTCTTGTTCAAGTTGTGAATTGGAACTAGAGAGGTATGCAGTAACTTTGTAAGTCTGGCCCCAGTGTTTGTAAGTCTTGTAAGCACTTAAGAGATAATCAAGGCCAATGAACATTCCACATTCCAAAACAATCCATCCAGTGGTTTCTGAAAAATTAGCTCCTAAGTTTTTTCTATTATAAACTCTGTGACCTTGAGAAGTAGGTCAAGGTCATCCATCTTCAAACTTGACCGATATTTTGTTGATGTATCAGCACCAAAGAAATGAAATTCCTGTGTTGAATACTTTTAGAGATATCCGGCTTACAAGGCCTAAATTGAAAAATCCAATAAAAATTCTTTTAAAATCATAAATTGGAGGTGACTCCTCCCAACTCGTGCAACAGTTACAGACAATCAGTGCCAGTAATCATAGCATGTTTTATAACAATCCAACTTGTGGTTCCTGAGAAATAAACTTTTAAGATTTTTTTCTATAAATCACTCTAAAACATTAAACAAGTGACCCATGGGTCATGACGCTCAGCTGCCAAGCATGACCTGTGACATCATGGGCTGAGATTCACAACTTCCAGTCAAATTTTGAAGAACCAATTTGCCAATTTGTTGAAATTTCCTACGACAACAGAAATATATATCACCTATGTCTGGTTAAAACACAGTGAATTGATGGTCTGAGGAAAATGTATGATTGTTAAGGTATCCAGAACCATTCCCATAGCTTACTTGATACCTGTAAGTCTCAAAAGGAACACCACAAAGGGCAAATATAAGATCAAAATATATAGCAAAAAATCAAGGAAATCCATGCAATAATTATTGAGAAACAGGTGCTTCTGTATGAATTTTTATTCAATACAAGCCAACTGTACTGCACTTTCATATATGATGATAATATTTATTAAGAAATATTTGACCCAATCCTTTGCAAGATTACATTAATATACGTCCGACTGCCTTCTCTTTAACAGTTCTTGAGATAATATGATCAAAAGGAATTTAAAGATGGTTGCCTGGTGGCCATTTTGGACTTCTGACAGGTCTGAAATATGACAACAACCATTCTCTAAATCAGACCAAAAACTGAAGGTAAATTACTGAAACTGCACTGTAAAAAGGATTTCTAAGGTGGCTAACTGGCAGACATAATGGATTTCTGACAAGTCTGACATTTGATATCACACATCCTCCGACAAGAGACCAAACTTGGGGCAAATTCTCCAAATGATGTTACAGTAATGAATGTCCAAAACAATTCAAAAGGCATGTTCAGGCGCTCATATCAGATTTATAGATATGCAAATGTAAAAGTGTAGGTCCAATATTTTTTATTATCACTCTGCTTTTCACTGGGGTCAGCAGGGTTGGTAAACTGCAAAACCTGAAAGAATAGAAATGCAGAAAGCATGACTAAGAGTCTTGTAATAAAATAAAGCCATCCTAAATCAAGTACACATCCACATATTATGAGAACAATCACTTGCTTTTATATGTGGTGATTTATATAAAAATATTCAGATATCTAGGAAACGAAGTTTACTGCTATGATTCCATAAAAAAACTGCAAAATGTTCCCAACATCTTATTAATCAGTAGCTAAACCTTAATACTATATTCTCATAGTGTTAATTCCTGGCTGAAGTATTCCAACAACAGTATTTTGTTATGCAGTAACGAGGTACTTATCACTCAGCCTTATCACTTAATAGCCTGATACAAAAGGGAGTCATATGTCACCAGTGTCACTCACAATTACAGCCACACGGTGAGATGTACTAGCTGGAGTGCAAGCTTATATATACAAGAAAAATAGAGATGGTCTACAAAATAAGTTAACCTGACCTACGACCTTGGCCTTTTGCCCACATATCAACTGGATTCTTTCTAAATATTGGGTAACTACTAACCAATTACATCTGGCCGGTTGTAATTACTTGGCAACCAATGAGTGAATAACTTAGACCTGCAACCTTTAACCTCCTGACCAGCTGACCTCAAAATCAATTAGTTTTTTCTTCATGCAAAAAGACCCATAAATATGAAGTTTGAATCACATTCAGTGATGCATAGATGTGGCATATGTGAAAGACTGAAGGTTTTGGTTGAACAGTTTCACTTGAAATATGTTCACAAGCATTTAGAACAATATTGTGACCTTGACCTTTGACCTTTTGAACTCAACATCAATAGGCTTCTTCCCCTATTGGTTGGTAAGCCATATATGACATATGGAAAGTATAGATTGAAAAGTTTGCCTGAAAATGACTCCACGCAAGAAGAGGGTGCTGTGAACTTGACCTTTGACCTCAAAATCAACAGGTCTTTTCCCCTGTTGGCAGAGAAGCGATATCAGTGCTGAAAGGTTTGGAATGAAAGGTCTAGCTTGAAATGTGTCCACAACCTTTTCAAAGAAGTGGATCCTGTGACCCTGACCTATGACCTTGTGACCTCAACATCTATAGGATTCTTCTCCCACTTAGTAGGTGAGCTATATGTGAAAGATCAAAGAATTGGGATGAAAGGTTTGGCTTAAAATGGATCCACAGGCTTTTCAAAGAAGTTGGTACTGTGACCTTGGCCTTTGACCTTGTGACCTCATAATAATTATGATTCTTCCCATGTTGGTAGGTGAGCTGTATGTGAAAGATGGAAGGTTTGGGATGAAAATTTTGGCTAAAAGAATTATTTCTGGGGGGTGCAAACACACCCCATAACTTCGAGAATATAGGTCGCAGTGACCTAATTTCAGGTTTGCAAAGAGATCTTTTTAGGTTATGATTTGTGCCCTGCTAAAGGCCGGCCGGCCGGACGGACGGCTGGACGGTCAGATGGAAGGACGACGGACAAAGACCCATTGCTATAGCCCAGCATGACTGAAAGTCAGCTGAGCTAAAAATAAGTCAAGCTCACCCATCTTTAAAATTGACCCAGATTTTTATAATATACATCAGCACCGGAAATATAAATTCCTATGGTAAATCCTTTTTGAGATATCCCACTCACAAGGTAAATGCTAACACATGCCGTTTTTTCTATAATTCGCTCCTAAATGTTGAAAAATAAGTCAAGGTCACCCATCTTTGAACTTGACTGAGATTTTGTTTATATACATCAGCACCGGAGAAATAAAATTCCAACGGTAAATCCTTTTCAAGATATTCCGCTCACAAGGTAAATGTGAACACACGCAGGCCGGCAAGACGGACGGATGGCATCGGTGATGAAAAAAGCCCTTCAGCCTCAAAGGCTGAAGGCTAAAACAGGCTGGGATCTACACCAGGAAGGCTTCAAATAGCTTATCATTCACTGTCATAAGATTGCCTTCAGGACTGGGCTCTGTGGTCTAGGGGTACAGCAATTGGCTAAAAGCCACTAGGTCATGAGTCTGAATATCAGCCAAGGACAGCAAAGAAACAGTAGAGATTTTTTATGATCAGTCCCGATCTCGGGTAAGTGCTCTGTAGGCTTAATCAGAAGACTGTACCCGACAGTCACATTTCACTCACAAATGAATGCACCTTTCAGGGGTTCCTCGGTGTTATGATCCAGCCATGGGGAAGATTACACACTCAGGACCTGCAGGTGAGCTACACTTAGACTTGTTAACACCAGGATAGTATATTCCCACTCTGTCACACAGTCAAAAACAGGAATGGAATTCAGCAGATGTACATAGTGCTCGGTTAAGGGGGCATTAGAAAATGGAGGGGCTTATCACCACCTTCCTCCAACAGATTAAGCTATCTACTATCCAATTATTTCTAATAAATGTGAAGATATATTATCAAAATAACTAGTAAAAAATCATGTATATAAGTGTGTAAACCATAAAATAACAAAATGGTAAAATCATAAAATATTTGTATGAATATTCATAAATCTGTACATACCCTATGAGTTGTGAATTGGCCCCACCAATAAAAGCCACGGGACCTGTGTACTGAGTATTGAACTTTGGAAATGATGTAATATAATCCAGGTTGTTGTTGATCCCATCTATGTTGATCCTCCACTGGACTCCATCCTCTGTCATCACCAGGTTGGTCAAGATGAAATTCCTGATCCCTACATCCTGTGGATGTGAACAAACATTAGTTGTTATTAAAAAAATAATTGTGCTACAGAATATGGATGAAAATTTTTTTCTTTTGCAAATGAAGACGAGGCCCTCAGTATTGTAGCTAACTGATGCAATGGCATAAATTCCTTGAAAGAATTCTTAAACTTATGGAAAATTAATTTTGTGTTAATCATACATAACATTTTAATATTTGAAGCAAATCTTTGTATTTTCTTGACAAACAAGTAAAATTCCACTTACTGTGTTTTGACCAGTAAAATAATCCCCAGCTCACACTGTATCCCCCCCCCCCCCCCCGAGTCTGTGCAACAATCATTTTGTGTGTGTGTGGCCTTAGCTATAAATACACAATGACACTAAACAGCACAGGTCAGATATTATATTGGGGATCTCATGAAATTAAGATTATATAAGATACCCAAATCACCAATAATAACCCACTCTCTATCAGCATAATAGCTATATGTTATAAAATATAGTTTGTCAGCTTACATGTAGTCATAACCTCTAAGCTAATTAAACTTATTTTTTCAATTATTTAATATATATAATTATTTTATTATATTTAATTATAATTTGTATTGCAACATAGGTGCCACTCCCCAAAAGACAATTAACAAAAAGAAAATAACAAAGACTGAAAGTTGAAAATCCTTCGGGGAAAAACCAAGAATATTGAGAAAGTAAAAGTCAAATATTTATTGTGACAGTGTTGCATGTTTTCCCTTTAACAGTACCATGTGGTCAGAACTGAAACTTTTCCAGTGATGAGTGTCATATGCCACCATATTCATTTGATGGATCAATTTTATACTATAAATTTTAATTTAAATTGGAACAGGAACAGGAACAGTCTCTTTGACTTTTTTATATTTTTTTGAATATATGTTTAGAGTATTGTTTGCCTATGGATGTGCAAGTATATATGCTCTGCGTGTATAAAATCCCCTATATTTTTGTACATAAAAACATGTCTTACAGGTATAAGTGGTCTCAGGGCTTCATCTCCGAGTTGCCTTGCCTCCCCTACAGTCATAAGTTCATCAAAGTAAATTTTCTTCATTGCAGCTAAGAATGATGGGAAGTGACTGGCCTGTACAGATCTGTACACATCCGGAGCCACATCTTCAACAATCAGCTTCCGTACCAGGTGTGGCTGCATCAAATTAAAACTATGATTCATAGATGCTGAACCTCCCCCCCCCCCCCCCCATACACACAAACACACACACACACTTGCGTGAGCTTGAAAAAGAGGAAACTGTCCCAACTCTTGACCCTAGGAATCAGTTGACTGCATACATAACAAAGTACAACTGGAAACAATACACTAAAGTACAATAGCATATATCATTATACACTGTGTGTTCAATCTAATCTCAATGACCTTATGTTGGTGTAAGTACTACTCTGTTGGTGTAATGGTTCGGGCCTTGGACATGTGACCACAATGTTGTGGGTGTCTCGTTCTGACAACCTTTGTGCCAAGGCTCATGGACAAAATCTTCTGAACCCTGGACATTCCGGTGATAAAACACACCGCTCTCTCCACTGGTGACCAGGGCTTGGTTCCCAGCATGGCTATGGCTATATAAGCGTGTTGTACATATTGTGACCTCTGACCTCATTAAATATATGTGAATTTACTGAGAATGAAATACAGGTGTGAAACTGTACTGTACTGGTTATAGTCATAATGAGTTTCATGATAATCCATCAGATTTTTGGTAAGTCATCACCACGCCACCATAGTCTGGTGATCTTTGACCTCATTAAATATCCATTGGATTTAGCTCAAAATCGAATTTAGGCCAAATAATATGTTGATTAATATTTCTCTTGAGTTTTATTAAAATCCATCACCTGGTAAGTTATCACATGAACACCCCAAAATAGCCTAGTAACCTCTGACCTTATTAAAATTGCATGGATTTTGCCCATATATATCAAACTAGAGTGAGATAATCTATTGGTTAGGAGTTATGGTGAGTTTCATAAAAATCCATCAAAGCCCCAGTAAGTCATCACAGCAACACCAAAAGTTAACAGACAGATGGACAGACCATGGGTATAACATAATACGTCTCATCATGTGACAGGTGTATAAAAAGCAACATATTTGTTCTACTACATAAAACAACATGAACATACTAACTTTTAAGTTCAAAATCATATTTCAGTCACTTAGACGTAAGGTTTGAAAGAAGATTTTGTCAAGACTAGTCTGAATGACAAATTAGTTGTTCAAGGTTTGTGGTAATATGAGGTTTGAAAAGAGACTGTGTCAAGATCTGCCTGGATGCCAAATTAGGACTTCCTAAGTCAAATGGTTATGATAAGTGCTCTACTAGCATTGATTTAGTTTGCCAGCCAGCTGGATGAAGGGATGAGATACACAGACCAATCATGGCTCAGAATTACGGAATGTCAGCTGTGCATAAAATGGAAGACTAACAGTCATCCATCTGAACTATGAAGTAATAAATGAAGTATAAAAACAGGCCATCTCATATATGTATTTAAAGAACAGAAACATTTGTTAAAACACAAATTTTATTCAAAACAACATGAAATCATGCCTTATGTGATGTAACATGTACTGAAAAACAATCTTACATTTCAACAGTAAGGACAGAAATACTGGATTTAGAGAACAAGGGAAAATGTTGTCCAAAGAACCTCGCAAAAACAATTTAAATATCACCCAGACTGAGATGTTACAGACTTGCTGAAGGTATCGTACAACTTGCAGAAGCTCAACACCTGTCTTACCTTCGTTAGTGCCAGCGTCATGGCAACCTTTCCCCCCATGCTGTGTCCGAGCACCACCGCTTCTGGAACCCCAAGATCTGACATCAACAGTTCAATGTCCTCGCTCATGAGGTGGTAGGTCATCTCTGAGGTATGCGGACTCTCTCCATGGTTCCGACAGTCCACAGTCACAATCTGATAAATCAGAAATACATTAATATAGCTACAGCAAGAATCACCAAACAAACAAGAAAATATGTTTTCCATATGACAAAATCCCCCTCCTCCCATATGACAAGATCCCCCTCCTCCCATATAACAAAATCTCCCTCCTCCCATATGACCAAATCCCCCTCCTCATATATAATAAGATCTCCCTCCTCCCATATGACCAAATCCCCCTCCTCCCATATGACCAAATCCCCCTCCTCCCATATGACCAAATCCCCCTCCTCCCATATAATAAAATCTCCCTCCTCCCATATGACTAAATCCCCCTCCTCCATATGACCAAATCCCCCTCCTCCCATATGACCAAATCTCCCTCCTCCCATATGACCAAATCCCCCTCCTCCCATATAATAAAATCTCCCTCCTCCCATATAATAAAATCTCCCTCCTCCCATATAATAAAATCTCCCTCCTCCCATAAGACCAAATTCCCCTCCTCCCATATGACCAAATCCCCCTCCTCCCATATTATCAAACCCCTCTCCTACAACATGGAGCTAAAATGTCATGGTAGGTAGGGGAGGTATTTTTCTTTTTTTACCTGTGTGCACTAAAATCACTAAAGCCTAACAAATCAACAATACTGTAATCAGGCAAGAAGACCAAGTACTTACACAGATAAATTATCAGAAGATGATCCGAGTAACAGTTTTTGAGTGTTTTATTTGAAATTTATTTTAACAATTTAATAGCAACCATGCATTGCATTTTTATGCTTATTCAATTAAGGAGACTAACAGTTTATTTGAATTATGTCTTGGTTACAGTTTTGGAGAGTGTCACAAATGAAAAGTGAAGGTAAAAAATAAAATAAATATCTGTTAAAAAAAAAGAATAAAAACACCCCCAACATAAGCAAAACACTATCCATTTGATCATAAACTGAGTGAAAGTTTTGATATAATGCATTGTAAATGATGTAAACTTCCAAAATGAAAGAACAGACCGGAAGACAGACTGAGAAGCACAGGTTCATTAGCACAGTATGACTAGAAAGCACCTGGACAATACATATCCCTGATAAAGCCTGCTTTACACAGAGATCGTGTTCCACTGTTCCACACTAAATTATTATTTCTTTGGCTTAAGACCCATCTTTCTGAACTAGTTAATGAAGCTCACTGAGACAAAGAAGAGTAAAACAAGAATATGTCCAAAAACTATTCCAAATTGAAAAGTGGATCAAAATTACTCATTAAGAGTTTATCCAAATCTAATCAGACAACCTTAGCAAATGTAACACTGACAGGTCAGGAAGAGCCCTGCAAAAGACCCGTAACCTTCAAGTGAGGACTTAGGGAAGCTTGAAAGAATATAATAAAGGCCCTGATAGCATGTAGAAACAAAAAAAAAGAAACTGACTATAAAAAGTTTTCATATTATAGAACAAAGACTGATATGTTGGAACCTCTGGCAGTCACGTATGAAGATGTCGGCACTGAAAAGCAACAGAAGCATAATAATAAGGGGTGTGTTAAACTGTGCTTCCATGTGAATGTTTATGTGTTTGTGCATGCAAAAACTGCTCATTATTTTGTAACTGTTTTGTGTTCATGTGTCCATCAGCTTATATATGCTTTCTGGGCAATGTCTTGGCAAATAACTTTGCTTACACCTGGCAATGCACCACCCTCATTATTGAATTGTGCATTATTGCCCACACATTGCAAATATTACCCACACATTGCTAGGATTTGGCATGATGCCACAGCTCCCCCTGGTGGTGGTCTCCATGAAAGCGGTGTTTATAAATGACATGGATAACCAGGAATGGAAAAGTCCACTGCATAAGTAGTGTATTAAAGGATGACCAGAAGAGCTGTTGTCGGCAGCATGTAACACAGTAGTTGTCAATCTCACCACTAGATGGCAGCAGCTGCTGAGGAATCTTACAGCTTTCATAATGATGACAGGTTTCTGATTAGCTAAGAGATAACAGCACCTATTTCAGTCAGATCATTAATTTCTGGTGCTATTATGGTCAACAGGATCACCATATGGTCTATCAGATATCTGGCCAATTGCTTATTCAGTTATAGAGTCAATTACAAATACTCTTAAAGTTTACCTATTACAATTAACTATCATTTTAAATATTTCATGGAAAGCAATGAGCAATGGACTGTTACCAACATTTTTTTTCCTGATTGCAGTAACTATTAACAATCAGATTAAGGAAAAAAAAGAAAATACTCAAGAAACAGACTTAATTCTAGAGCATCTAATGCAAATTGCAAGTATTATGTAAACCGCGATACTGCAAATAGCAAAACTCTGCTATTAAGTAAGGTTTAACTGTATTCGACATTATTTTCTTTTTGTGGTGTGGATCAAGCATATGTTCCAGATTTAGGAACATCATCAAGGAATATTCACAAATGTACAGTCACTTATGCACAAATGAACCTGGAAATATGGGCCAAATCAGTGGGTTCTTAATAGGGACCCCCCTCCCCCATATTCCTTAGAATGTAGATTTTTCTAGTTTTAATATGTATTTAATCATATGTTGTTTTTAAACTGTCCATATATGTGGAACCATAGGCCTGTAGCCTTTCAGATTAAGGTATTTTTTCTCCTTTCTTCTGTAGGTTAACCTCATGGATGTGAGATATAAAAGAAGTAATTAAACCTTAAGCTGAGATTTTGATGTATTCTTAACCAATTATATTAACAAAATGGTTGGTTTGAGACACTCAAAAATGTTTAAACTTTTGATAAATGCAAAGTCAACCTAGCCTGACTGTTCATATCTCAATGTATTAACTCATTTCAATTTTTTCAAAAATGTTTCATTATAAGCTTAGGAAGCTCATCTTCAGGGCATTTTTTACGCTCCACATCATCAGCCACTCTCATTAGTTTGATTACACTGGGACACAAGCTCTCATTGGTCTGGTTGTTGGCCCTATGCCAGAACAGGTGTTATCAGACCAACAAGAGCAGGTGTTGCAGGTTTCAAATTTGGGTTGGATGCACAATGCATTATCACACTATCAGTCAGTGGTCTAATTACAATTCTGTGCTCTGTGCACACCCTGGTGTTCCTGCCCAGAAAACCTTGCCATACCAAGCAGCAGTTAATCAATGTCTGGGACAACTGCAGTGTATAAC
This sequence comes from Sipunculus nudus, assembly GCA_026874595.1. Lineage (NCBI taxonomy): Eukaryota > Metazoa > Annelida > Sipuncula > Golfingiida > Sipunculidae > Sipunculus > Sipunculus nudus. The sequence continues at coordinate 27,553,644 of CM049315.1, forward strand.
CACTGTGTGAGGTACGTATAAAGTGTTTTGACTAGTCCAGGGTGACTGGGTGAGCCCTGATGTCAAGCCCTGTTTCTGAATATAACATTATCACAAATACAACCAGTTATGTAAGGATTAAAACATGATATAAACATTTTTTACCTTTCTACCTGTCCTGCTGAACTGTTTGGCCAGAGATTCCCAGTTCCTCTTTGAACCCAGGAGTCCATGTATAATAATGAGTGGACACCCCTTCTGGTCAACTTGCTTATTTTGAAAGGATGAATATGACAGCTTCACTGGCCTGGAAGATAAAAATTAGTCAACTGTAATATTATGTAAAAAATATCATTTGTGTCATCTGGAGTAATTATGTGACCACGGAAAGCAAAACCTTTCTTAGTTCAAACTTTTAAGCTTAAAAGAAGTAAAATCACAATTTTGACATTTAATAGTAATTTCTGGACTCCAAACCCCCAAAAATCCATATACTGAACTCCATTCCAGGCCCAACCACTGAAAGTATAAATTTCAAAAGCTGCTAACAGACAAAACAACCACAGTGAAAACAAAACACCTCGCCTCCTGGGAGAAGTATAACGAAAACAGCAAATTTATGAAATTTATGATCCCTCCCAGGTCCACCTGTTGGGCCTCGATCAGCAAAAATGTTCGGAAATCAGATTTTGGTTTTATCAAGATAAAACTTGTTTAATCCAGGACAATGGATAAAACCGGTTAAATCCAGCTTTATCTGGATTATACAGGATAACACTGGATCAAACTTAGAATCACCTTGTAAAATTTAATTAAATTAACATTTACTTTAATAAGGATAAATAAGTTCAGAAGGTTTATTAATATAATAACAATATAAATGCTGTGTGGCCTTCATGCATCTCCACAACATCTATTAAAGCGTATTTGGATCAATGCTTTCTTGAGCGCCTGATCCATGCTTTTGTCAATACCAAGTTAGATTATGGAAATGCTTTACTTCTTAGATACCCGTCTTCATTAATTCAGAGGCTTCAGCAAGTTCAGAACAGCCCAGCCCATATACTAAGTGGATGTGACAAGTATGGTCATATTACACCTGTATTGCGGGAGCTGCACTGGCTCCCTGTAAGTCAGCGTATTAAATTTAAGATGGCCATACTACCGTACTTTTCAAGACCAAACATCGCATGGCCCCGGCCTACTTACAGGATATAATTCATTCATACACACCAGGTAGATGCCTAAGATCGGCCGATTATGACTTACTTTTTGTTCCACATACAAAGTCTTCCATGGTTGCTCAGAGAGTATTTTGTGTGGCAGGTCCCACTTTGTGGAATTCATTTCCTTTAGAATTAAGAATAGCTGAGAGCTTAACCGCTTTTAAAAAAATGCTTAAGACATACTTTTTTGTGCAACATTTTGATTAGCTGTGATTTTGCATATGTGCAGATTTTCAATTCCATACTGTAATTTTAACTAAACTTTTATAGGTTTAATGTCTTTTACTGTTTTAGTATCATAGTTAATGTATATTAATGGATTATATGCATATTTTATCTAGCCTAAGTAATATCTAAACGTTTGGCTTAATTTTTATTTAATGAATATTTTTTTTTCTCAGTCATTTTTATGCAAATGCTTGCTTGTAATAGCATTTTAGAGCACACAACTGTAGATTTTACGCTTTACAAAATAAAATATTATTATTATTATTATTATTTATATAAGCTTGATATCCAATTGGCAAGTTCCTCCAGGTTCAGGTTTCACTGTTGTCAGATTTAGGAAAAGGGGGAGGGGGGGGGGGGGGGTCCAACCCAGGAAGACTAAGATAGAACTTAAGAAAAAGGTCCTCAGGTTCAAAAAAGGGGGGTCCAGGCCGCAAAATTGGTCTGAAACCCTTAAAAAGCTGCTTCGGCTGAAAAAGGAGAGGTCCGGACCCCTGGACTCCCCTCCCCCCAGATCCACTTCTGGTATCATCTTTAAAACATCTTCCTAAGCCACCAAAAATTTACATATAGTCAAGGACGACTACAGGGTGACAATTGCAGCACACTGTCAACAACTTATGGAGAAACTAGAGTCCAGTGGAGGAGGACGCCTGAAAGACTGTTCCAATAAAGGTGTCTCGTCTCAGGCTGTCATGAACAACTTATATTCAGAGAAACAAACTGGGGCAAGATAGCTTTTTAAGCATTTTATATTGTTTGAGTGTCAGAGGGAACCCTCATAAAATTATGGACAGCCGATTTCACTGTAGATCTTAAATCATTTATGCAAAAAATGACTGGATTAAATACATCTCTCTCAGATGTATGAATAAATGTTAATCTGTGAATATATGAAAAGTAAATTATATGGTACCAATCATTGTGAAGTTTAACCAAACATAAGTGGACTGCAGTTGTTTAGCTTTTTTATAGTGTAATTACAAAATATGTGATGTTTTAAAAAGTCACTCTAAAGAAGAGATATAATTTAAAGTCTCAGACTTATTATTAAGATCATGGCATCACTTTCAATAGAGATCTGTGACAAGAAATGTTTGTTTTATACATATAGTAACATAATAATTAAGTCAAATAGAAAAAATGTTTCTTATGAAAACTTTATTATTTTACAATGAAAAGCTAAATTTAATATGAAATGTCTACTTCACAGAGGATTAATCCAGTGGATTAAACCAGCTGCGGATAAAACTGCCATCCCTGCTGGAAATAATCAGTAAGATGAAAATATTCTTAATCATTGAAAGAAAATATTCTTTATAATTTGAAGAAAATTAGATAAAATCTTGGCAAGATTTGACTGGGAAAGCAGTGGGTGTCGTTTTTTGGTTGACTGTGGGGGCCTCATGGCAGAAACAGCAAACACCCACTTCTCAAAATTAAAATGTTGATCATTTCAGATAAATTGAACATATCACTAAGACTGTTATCTTACTTTTCTAAGTGAACCCTGCACGTACATAATTCTCATAATACATTGACGATATGGAGTATTCATGCTGCATATGAAATGTCAAAATCTGCACAGAAGCATTATGACAGTGTGACATCATCTACTACAGCCATCCAGACACAGCCTGTGTTGGTACAGGGCTACAGAGTTCTCCAAAGGCTAAAGATATCTAAATGAACACAAACCTATTGTAGGTTAACTGGAGCTTCTTCATTAATTTAGTACTGTATCACCCTATATTACAAGTTAGAAGGATCTGATTAATATATAAATTCATTTTTATCAAAGACCTATTATTAGTTTTATTTCCACAGTGTGGTCAATGGCTGCTCAAGGCTGTGCTGAACAAAAAGACACCATCAATGCGATCACTAGTTTCCTTATGTCCTTGAAGCATTCCTCTTATAAAAACGTTTTAGCTCATACTTAAATTAAACTCATACCTAAATTATTTTGTGCAACTGCATAGTCATGTAAATTAATCGTATTGCCTGCTCCAGTAAAGATTATCTGATAAATTACTTAAGTATACAGTATGTCAATGCCTGGATTATTTTCAAATACAGTGGAAGCCTGAAGATCTTCAAAGTTCTTGTGCATGGGTGCTGCCATCTGGGGGGATTAATGATAATGATTTTACAATGTCAAGATGTACATGTGTTAAATACATAGATATCACTGCATAAGCATAATACACAGCATAATACATATATGTCACTGCATCAGCATAATACTCAGCCAGGGTTGGTTTTTCTGGCGGAGAGGTATTTCTGCTCTGCTGATGGCAGCAATGGCAGATAAAATTATCAAAATTATATTTTATCAATACACAATAATCTTAATAAATTATGCTTTAAATACAAGCATTTATTAGTAAATTATTTAAGTTATCATATTGAATTTAGTCAATGATAATAATTAATGTACAATGTGCTTCTTAACATTTTGTAACAAGCAAGCTGCCAGCAGCAGTTTAATTAACAGCATTTGCCTAAAGCCAATTTGCCCAAGTTTATGACTAAAATATTTATAACAACTGATTTGACCTGGTGAAATTTTCAGGTGCAAGTGTATGATTTTCCAGTTGACTGGGATTATGTACTCCCAGCTCTTAGAGGCAGTACTGCCTGTTGGTTCCTGAGCAGAAGACCAGCACTTTATCTGAATGTAGATGATATTAAAAAATATTAAAAACAATAGGTTTGTTCAGTTATGAAGAAGTCCTCAGAAATACAGGGATGTATACATTCATCAGCATAAGGAGGTTGACTAAAAAACTGGCCCAGTATTTTGATGAAGCGGGAATGCAAAGGGAGCAAAATTCTACTTATTATTAGACAGAGTGCTTCATGTAACAGAGGGTGTGACTTCTGGTGTCAACTCAGTTGAGATATAAATTGGAACTTAATGTTCATTATGTATAAAAATATTGGGACTTACTCTCAAGAAAACTGGATAATTTTTACCTCCAAGACAATGGTTGCAAATGTTCGTTCAAACATCTGGGGATGCTTATATGTTCATGTGAATTGGATAAGTGCACATAATTTGGACAAAATTAAGACCACAGCTTATCAAGTATATCTGCTAACTTTCATTTTGTTCAGGCTACATTCCATTAAAGAATTATTAAGTGTAACACATATAATCGGATATTAGGTAAAACCTGGACTCAGACTCCGGACTTATGGTCAATTAAAAATAAATTATAAATAAATTAATCAATCAAATTATAAAGAGAAATGAAATTATTCCTGTGGTGTCCCAGTCTGGATAAAAAAAAATAAAATGTTTTCATAAGTTATTATTTCCATTACACCCTTGCCATTTTCACTCATTTGTCCGAGTTAGAGTCCGGTTAAATTAAACATGCAGTGTGGATGTTACAGATCATATGTGGAGTCTGTCACATTATATTATAAATTAGTAAATAGTAAAGTTTATATTCTAACACACATAAAACTGTTATGAAACAACAATCAATACAATATGTTTAAGCTGTTGTTTTAGGATTATTACTGTGAGTCTGAGTCCAGAGTGCAAGTTTTACCAATTATCATACAATCGCTCTGTTCGTTCCTAATCCATATGTTCAATTTGTTAATTAACTCTGATCCTAGACCCCAGTTGCACAAAGCAGGCAAAGGGGGTTTCTTCCTCTGACCCCCCCCCCCCCCCCCCCCCATTGTAGAAAGGATGGCCATTAGCATGATTTAATAGAGTATTAAATAGTGGTTGGCCGATCATAGAGTTTTATCGAAAGTCAGTCGGTTTGCAGCCACTTTCAAGCACTCGATTACCAAAGGCAACTATTGATTACATCATAATAATGATTGTATTCTTTCCAGAATGCCTTTATGTTATAGGCAAAATTTATTCTTCAATTTTTTACCACATTCCGCGCTTCATATAATGAGTCTGTGTTCCCAAATAACTTCTGTATGTAACTGAGTATGACACGGTATAGAGATGCAAGTACGAAGGACTTATTAAACTTAGTATTTGTGAACTCGCAGGAGCTGCAGAATTAGCGGAGAGTTTTCTAACAAGATGTACATTGCAAAATATGGGCGGGAAGGCGTTAAAATACTCTATAAATTCTCCAGGTCTATGCCAATTTTGCGAGATTCTCTGAGAAATAATCTAATCAATCGATGCCAGGTGCCGCTGTTTAGGCCGTCCTTAAAAAAATCTTTGTTGGGGCGAACCCGGCAGGTCGAGTATTTGGATTTCAGCTGAAATTTTTTTTGGACTAGTCTGCAACTTTTTTTTTTTTGGTATGATCTGCCCCAAGCGCACCTGGGCCCCTAAAATCTGCCTTCATGTGCTAGAAAAACAGCCCCTCTATAGGCCTAATATTCTTAGACACTCTTAAGTTCCACAATGAAAGATACTGCCCTTCGTTAAATTTGATCCTTAAATTAGTCTGATTGTCTTCATACGTGGAAGGATAGTTATACTCATGCACGAGAGGAGAATACCTGCCGGGGAAACGCAGGTACAGTTTCACAGATAATTGCATATCTCTTTGATAATTGAATATATTTGTCTGAACCAATTAATAATGGATCATCAGTCGGTTTGCTCAAACTGATGATCGATGATGAAAAAGAAACCGATTCCCATCACTAGTATTAAACGTGTGTTCAGAATTCAGTCTACGCACTAGCCGCCGACGGCGACGCAACAGGTTTCAGGTTACTGTTGCGTCGCCAGCCCACCAAAGGGCTAACTGGGGTTATAGAATGATACGATCTGTTACTCTGAGAAAGGAAAATTGAATATAAATATTTCCTATGGTTTAAACAAACCAATATTCACATAATGCTGTATGTCGAAAGGCCTGTACAAAAAAATAACTATTCTTGAAAGCATGAAGCACCTGTAACATCAACAACTGATATTATTAGAACAGAGAGAATGGACGCATTAACAGCTGCGGTAGACATCTTGCATTTGGTGGCAGTCCTGTATAAGGCTTTAGGCCTGTGTACTATTATGTTCATATTTTAACTTTCTTGGTGCAGAATAGGGCTGAGAACAGAACAGTAATGTTTTCTAGTGGTCAAATATACAGTACACATAGATGTTCTGAACATTAAGCAATGGATATATATATGGATATGTTAAACCATACAGTTGTGTATGGAGTGTTATAATCACAGTAAACGGGTGTGACTATTTACCGTCCAGGACGTCCGGGACCATCCGACACCGTCCGGGACTCCCTGAATACCGTCCGGGACATAGCTGTACCACCCGGGCACTCAGTAAAACCCAGAATATCCTTGGAATTTCTGAGATATCTCGGAATAAAAGTTTGAGCGATTTTCCTCGTCGGACAACTCAAGAAAGTCGAAAAAAGTACCCATACCTAAAGAATGAATAATAATCTTTCCATTTCTTTTGAGTTCAGTTCTTATCTTTACCTTATTAAGGTACAGCGGAGGATTTTATGAACATATTTTCAAAAGGCCCTGGACGACCGCCATGTCGACTAATATTTTGGAAGCGTCAGGAGAATTCCGGGAGAATCCAGCCCTACGGCAACTTGGTCGGCCCATTTAAAACCACATAAGTGAAAAACTGTTTCTTCATTTCTGTTGACAAATTAAATTGTACCGGTTGCAGAACATTGTTTAGTTCTTTTAAAGCGCAATAGTTTCATTATTATTAAATATATAAGGTCTATAGATTATAATGTATAATGGTGTAATCAAATAATATTTATAAATATATATATATATATATATATGAATATTTAAAATCATGTACTAATATTCAAATTTGTGTAAAAAAGTATATATATGTATATACATATATTGATAACATACGTAATCATGTTGATATATGTCAGGGTATGTGTGTGTTAATTTATATCCATGTTTTCTGTATTTGTGTTATTTTTACTATTTCTTTGTAAGAATAAAAATCAAAAATGTACTAGCATTTATTTACTTATACTGAATGTTGCATTTGTAAATTGTTCATATATAGACACCAGGTATAACGTGCATTTCATGATCATTTCACTTTTCATTTGTAAACATTTCAATAATTGTCACTTAATTGGTATAACATGTATTTGACACGGTGACCATTTTACATGTACTTCATTTGCAATTTACTTTTCATTTGTAAATATTTCATACATTGTGTAAACAATTGTTTATTGAATCTTAAATTAATTAATATCAGGGCACAGCCCTATATTAATTCCTCTCCTCTCTTTCATATATACATCATCACCTGGTCATGTACATAATTTATTTCCAGATGATGATTTCACTTTTCATTTGTAAATATAATACATGGTATATAGGAATTGTATTAAATGATTACTTTTCATTTGAACATAATGCATAAATTGATACCTGGTACTACTTGTATTTCATCTTATTCAGACTTGTCATTTGTAAATACAGTGGAGCGCCGTTCATCCGAACATCTCGGGGGACACAGGTTTTGTTCAGATAAACGAACGTTCGGATGAACGAACATCTGTTAAATAAAATCGTTTCATCGATGTTGTCATCCCGGTATTACTACTAAATGGTGGTACGGTGTCACAGACTTCGGTTAGCTTTCAGAGTTATAAAAAACGTGAACAGAACGGAATAATGTGTTATAAATACCTTTTTTACTATCAAATCAAAATTTCAATCAAGCTATTATAATATCTTTAATTACTTTATTAAGATTTTTTGTCAGTAAAGTACATGTACCAGTTAATCTTTCGCTGAACGTGTGGATATCCGCCATGATAGATTTACCGCCCTCGGTGCCGCCCCCTATGTGCAGACAGTTAAACTAAATGTGCTTGTGAGACTCATTTATTACTTGCTGCGATGTAGAAATTGACAAAATATAAAAAAAAGTTTTATATGAATGCAGAGTTTTTTTACAACAATAGTGCGGAAATAGCACACATATATCACATGAAAACTGATGAACATGGGGTTCGGCGGATCACATGCATCGAGAAAGTCACATCATAAAATCAGTTAAAATAACTGCAGATATCAGACTTCCTGGAACGATAACTGCCTGCCTGATATCTGATGTAGCGTAGCACACTCAAGTGAAGCGGGTCGGCCTTCGGTAGGCTCTCTAACCACGATAGAACACCTTAGACATGAACAAATGCCTCTGAAGCTGTGGGTGGTGGCTTCACGGGGGCTAATGTGTCTTCCTCAGTATCAGATGTCTCGGGAGCAGCTTCTTGAGTGACTGACTGCACAATCTCCTTGTCTGTCAGCATTGCAGCAGTTGGTAGATCACCATCACAGTGTCCCCAGTCAGCAACTATCAGTTCACTGTAGTCCAAGTCCACCGCCTTGGCAACTGAGCTGACCTGAATGTCTGTCGGTGATTCCACCTCATCCGCATCAGCTGGGGGCTGAGCACCAGCAGGAGATTTAAGCTCCAGAAAAAGGGAATTCTTCCAGCACTTGTGGATTGTAGACTGTCTCAGGTCATTCCAGGCATCACCTAACAGGTTGATGGCATCACGCAAGTTGAAACCGTGCATCCGTTCTATGATGGACAAGCTGTTGTCGACGCAGTCTGCAAGCAAGGATGACAGCAAGCGTTTACGATAATATCGTTTTGTACATTCTATGATGCCAGCATCACAGGGCTGTATCTTGCTTGTGCAGTTCTACGGCAGGAAGATACACCATATGTTCCCGTCACTAGTCCGCAGTTCATCTTCAATGGGATGGGCGGGGCAGTTGTCCACAAGAAGTAATGCGCGTGCTGGCGTCTGCTTCAGACTCTCCCTGGCATACTGACGGATGGGACGAATTCCTGGTGAAACCAATCCGTGAAGAGCTCACGGCTCATCCACGCATTTTTCTGAGCCCGATACGCCACAGGCAGGGAGTCTATGTTCACGTGCTTGAAACACCTTGGTTTAGTTGACTTCCTGATCACCAGGGGGCGCATTTTGTGTTCACCGGTTGCGTTGGTGCACAACAGAGCAGTAATCCGCTCTTTTGACACCTTATGTCCAGGAGCACATATCTCGGACGCATTAGCTAGGGTTTTGTTAGGCAAAACCTTCCAGTAGAGACCTGTCTCGTCGGCGTTGTACACTTGACAGTCTCTCAAACCTTCCTGTTCTTGCAATTCACGCACGTGGGATCGGAATTTGTCGATGTGGCTGGTGTCCCCTGACAAGGCCTCGCCCTGAATCTCAAGCTGCCGGATGCCGTGACGTTCCTTGAACAACTCGACATTGCAGGACACAAGATTAATTAGGGGACTCGGCCGGTGGTAGTTTTCACATCTATAACTGCTCAAATGAGTACAAGCCCAAGCTGCGTGTGTACAACTTGGGTAATAAGGCGTTGTCACACCTGCAGAAACGAACCGGTGATGCATTCATAATTAGTTGGGACCGGGAGTAAATTCTTCTTATTGAATAAATATTATTTTTATATTTCCAGATTTTCAAAATTACGGATATACCGTCATAATTTCGGTTCTCCAGTTTTAATTACGGATAAACAATTTTACGGATAAATGGTGTTCGGATGAACGGCGCTCCACTGTATTTCATACAGTGATAACTGGTATCTGGTGTATTTCATCAGGCTGAATTTACTTTTAATTTGTCAATATTTCATTTGATTATTATGGTTCAGTTGCTTGTAAATTATTTTTTTGAGGGAGTTGTCTTCTTTGTTCATTTATCTAATAACAAAATAGAATTTTAATAATGCCAGTGGTAAATGTAGACACAGATATTGCTGAAGCCTCCATGTCCTGCCCCTTTCTTTAGTTGTGGACTTCCACAATATTCCATAATCTTATTATCAGTAAGAGGAGTATATCTGATAAATCTCAAATTCACTCGCTTTACTGGCTATTTAACAATTTCCTTTTTATCAAGACCTGTAAGCTGTTCATACTCTCCCAGAATTGTACTGAAACCGCCGGATTTAGGTATAATCCACCCTAAACATTGCCTGCGTCCAGGGCCGGTCAGCTCTGGCTAGGAAAAACGTAGAATACACATTAATAATAAGAAGATTAGAACTTAACCCTGAAGAATTAGGGAGATTATTATTTAATCTATAGGTTTAGATACTTTTTTCTTACTGTCATAGGTCCTCCGCCAAGGAAAATTGCTCTAACTTTTATTCCGAGGAATCTCGGAATATCCTCAGAAATTCCGGGGATTTTCCGTGTTTTACCGGGTGCCTACCGCCCGGGTCACTAAGACACCATCCCAGATACCAGAATAAGCTTAAAAGTATTACTTAAATGCATACAGACCTTCCGGGACCGACCGGGCCTCCAGTATACCATCCGGGTCAACAAAACCAGCCCTTAACAGACCTGGCTGTTGCGTACAAATGCACAATAACAAAATATACTACATTGCAAAACATTCAGATCCTGTGAATATGAATATATCAGTTTAACTCTATGTTAATGATTATATTATTATTATTATTAATCTTTTAAAATTATTATTATTATTATTATTAATCATATGCATTCTGAATATAATTCTTCCGCCCAGTATACTGTACGGGACAACAAAAACCAGCCCCGAACAGGCCTGAGATCAACCATGCGCAATAGCCAAATTAAATATACTACATATTATAATATTAACACTCAAAAGATATTACGATAATATTTTTAATAAGAATTAAATTGTTTGGTAGGCCTATTTGCCATGGTAATGTTCATGTTAATATTATTATAATTAGTAATCATGTTCAGAATGTAATTATACCCGTCAGTATACAGTCCGGGGCAACAGAACTAGCCCTGAAAATTTCTCACCTAGTCGAGGACGAAAGTCGGGGGAAACTGACCCTTTGATCACTAACCGTCTGCCACTAATTGCTCCACCAAAACCCTGCACGCCTGTCTGTGTGACATAATTAATTAACCAAGTGGTGTGATTAGTTGTTATAAAATATTCCATATCGTAGTAATCATAACGTGTCATTAATTATATTTGCAATACATAATACTCTCAGCAATACGCAAATCAATAAAGGCAACATCCTCATGGTAAAAAAAATGCGACCCTCATAGATATATTTAATTATATTCCATATTGATGATGTTACTAAAGGGAGAGAGAGAGAGAGAGTGATCAATTCATTCTATCATTAATATATTGTATGTAGTTGTTTGCACAATTGTGGGTGCACATGGAAATTATAAGGTAGGCCTATCTTTTATCACTTTTTAAACAGATAGAATCGTAATTAAAAATAACAAAAATCACTGTACAGTTGCTAGTTAAAGCAATATTTCTTGGGATCTGGACAATAAAATCGTGTACTTAACATCAATAAGTGTCTGTATGCATTTAAGTAATATTTTTAATCTAGTTCTGGTGTCCCGGGCGGTACAGCTGGGTCCCGGACGGTATTCAGGGAGTCCCGGACGGTGTCGGACGGTGTCGGAAGGTTCCGGACGTCCCGGACGGTAAATAGTCACACCGCAGTTAACTGCAGGTGCAATCTATGGGCTCCACATTGCGTCAGTCACTGAAAAAAAGCAATTGAGGAGTTCATTCGGTACGAATATAGAATACCTCAGGCACCTGAACCGGCCAACATAACTGGCCCACCCTGTCTATTGCAAGAGATGTATGTATTTAGTAACACATACCGTCACTAATAACTGTCTATTTGTCCATTCCTTCTAAGTTTTCTATCATTTGTATCCTGTATTCCTCCCCCTCCATCTTTCCTAAACCAACGCAGCCATGTTGCCATAGGCTTCCCCTACTTTCTCCCTTACGTCATCAGGAATCACCATCTCACACAATCTCATCCATTCACTATCTCGCTACACTTCACTTCGTTCCTGTGCCATTTCTCTACAATCTTTTCCTACTGATTCATTGATCTATCATTCATCTATTCCTCCCACAAGGGGGGGGGGGGTTTGGGGGGTCTCCCCCCAATTATACCTTATTATTTATCATTCATTCTTATCATTCTACCTATTACAGGGGGGTTTGGGGGGTCTCCCCCCATCATTATTCCACATTATTTATCATTCATTATTATCATTCTACCTATTAAAGGGGGGGTTTGGGGTGTCTCCCCCCATCATTATTCCACATTATTTTTCATTCATTATTATCAGTCTACCTATTACAGGGGGGTTGGGGGGTCTCCCCCCATCATTATTCCACATTATTTATCATTCATCATTTTACATCGTTGTTACCATTATCACTTTCATATCTATTTAGTACCTCGTCTTACTAGGCCTCTACACATTTCCATGTCAAACATGTGAATTGACGATTTGGTCTAGGGACGATTTCGCCCACTATAAATAACGTCATCACAACTGGGGTTTCCCCCCCAGCACTTTGACAATGAGACCAACTCAGGTGATCATGCTCATTCACGCATAAACATCTTTTGTCTAAACTTAAATACCCCCATTTTCCAAAAACATTCAACAAGTCTTCGTAGCTCAGTGGTAGAGCGCAGGACTTCTCTGCAGACGGTCGCTGGTTCGAGTCTTGCTCATGGATATGTTCATTGAATGTCATGTAAAATAATCACATATATCTCTGCTTCTTCCAGATCAAACAGTATCGAATGTCAGATAGGTACAAGACATACCTAACAGTCAGATACTCAGATGTTACAAGTCACATCACAACTCTTCTATTATTTAAAATGAACCCCAAAAAGGCTATACCCCATTTTTCCTCTCTATCCCCATCAAATGTATCGCCCTCTTTAGGACGTTCTGATAACCAGGGTGCCTAAGGTATTCTATATTTGCTCCGTTCATTCTTATGGGCTATCTACGCACTGGATAGCCTACTTCGTAAGCCTCCCAGCGAGGCTTACGAGCACTCTATTGAAAATATTGGTGTGCGAGCGAGGACACAGATATTTAGATAAATCAGATAATAAGCTTAAAATAAACAAACGAGGGTCTTTACTGGGTGTGTGAACCATTTCTAATAAGTGAAAACGAGAAAATTTGCAGGTGGTTACCAGCCCCACTTGGAACCATTGTTTTGCTTGCACTTTCTGTTTTATTCACTAGATGGCACTATTTTAGGGACCAGGCAGTAAATGTTATGCTTGGAATTAAGTTGGACTTCCATGATGAATGAGCCTGAAACCTAACAGCCAATAAGAGGAAGGAATTTGAAAACGGGTTTCTCCCTGTGTCCTTGACCCTAAAGCAACATGTCATGCTTGGTTAGAAACCTGGAAGCATCGCTTCTTAACTTTGCACCTGGATTATATGTTTCATTTTCTCATTTGAGCAAGAAAACAAGTAAGGAGTCGTAGTTAAGGGTATGTTAGCTAGATTATGTTTGGTAATTTTGCCATTGGAGGGACATTTAGTAATATCAGACAGGGCACCACAAGAATGCATGCAGTGCTTTCCGTCTCTGTATTATAGAGACGGACACTCTGTCTACGCACTGGAATGCAAAAATATAAATATACTCTGAAAATAAATAAAGTTTCTAAAGGGATAGCTCCCAGAGGCTTGATAGTGCGTTATAATGATATTTCGCAGCCTTACAGTTATAACTTAATCAGCATTTATCCTGCTCACGTGTGACAACAAGAACAATAACATCGCTCCAAAGCATTCATTTGTAAAAGAATGCAAGTTACCAGGCCGTAGTGAATGAACCTCATTATTCCCCAATTATCGCCCAAGGCATTGCCATTTCAATCGCCTTTTTATTAGGCTTATTTTAACGTTACCTTGAATTACTGGCAGCTGAACTTAATGACCTTGTCTTGCTGGCCAAGGGGCTTGAAAAATAAGGACAGCATGGCAAATTAATCATGTCACATGTTAATCCCGCCCGCCGAGCGAGCGTCCTCAATGCCATGACCTCCGAGTCCGAGTATCTATAAAGAATGCTCCCAAATGTTTTCCTTGGAAATGTTATCCTTCAAAATTGAATTTTAAATAAAAATCACAGGGCTTACGTAGATGAGGTAGATCCCGGAGAAACTAAAAATTCTATTCTCTTCTATTCTTTTCTTTTCTATCTTATTCTATTCTATTCTATTCTATTCTATTCTATTCTATTCTATTCTATTCTATTCTAATCTTTTATATTCTTTAATTTCCTTTCTAGTCTGGTCGACTGTCTACTTTTGTCTAATCTAGTCTAATTAAGTCTTGTCCTGTCTAATCTAGTCTATAATCCTGTCTAGCCCAGTCTCTATCATAGGCGGATCCGGGGGGGGGGGGGGGGGCACAGGGGCACATTCCACCCCCTCTTCAGCTTTCCATTTTTTTTTCTGTGCTGCCTTGCATATTTCGTAGGTCCTTTTCAGTCAAATAGTATTGCATCTATCAATGTCATAAGTGATTTTATATCAAGTTTATCCCTTCCTAACCATATCTCCAGTTATCTCTCCGTATGGCTTAAAATGTATATAAATACCTCTAGGTCAATGGACTGTCAGACGAGACTTGCGCATCTTTTTCAAAAGGTTATGTTACAGCTTATTTAACAATATGTATTTGGTAATTTTTTTCACCCTCACTTAGGCCGCCAAACCCTATATTCGAACGTCAAAATCGGCCTAATAATATTATGCCCCCGGCTTAACAAGTAAGCCTACATGGCATTATTTAGGATGTATGGGCAACTGAATATATCACTTATGATATTTGCTTGAGACATTTGATTTTCTTATTTATTGAGATGCTCATTTTTAGTAAAGTAAGAGTTAAAGTTTATCTTAAACTTGTGCCCCCCCCCCCAAATATAGCAAAATCCTGGATCCTCCACTGATATATAGTCTTGCTTTTTTTACTGAACCTTACATTCTCGTATCTGATCTTACTCTATTTATATCATTATTATATTCTACATTATCCTATATTTCTGTGCTCTATTATACCCTATTCTATTTTACTATATTAATTCGACGAGTGTTCTGTTTGACAAATACAAGTAGGCCTATATTTAAGGCTATATATCTTTAAAGCCCTCTGTATCACACACATACACATATATATTTTTAACAATGCGTCCAATATCAAAATATTTTGAACCTCCTCTTTGGCATCCCACGCCCTTTCAATATTTTATTGTTTTTAAACTATATAACGGTTAAAAATCCAAAAAGCTTGTTGCCGAAGAACGCATTTTTCAATTAACGGACCTGTTTAACGCATATATATATATCATGGGATGAATGTCATTAGAGGACTGTGAGTTATAGTTATTTTATTTCATGTTCTAGTCGGGAGTATTACAAGATGATTGTTTTGATACTTTAATGTACATTAAAATGGAGTGTCATGTTGAGAAATTAACGTGAGAACTTTGGTTAAAGAGCACACTTGTCTCATTTGATGTTGACTTCAGTACAGTTTAATTCCATGGGAGCCGTCTCTGCTTGGCGGTCTCTATAGTAACGATTGTTTGTTGTAGACTTCAAAGGTAGGCACCTGTTTAGTTTGGTTTTCCCAGGGTTTTCCCCCGGAGGCGTGTCCATATTAACATTCATGAAATGATTGGCAATCGGCATAATAAGAAGTGGAGATTGGACAGAAGACGGTCAGGACTTGTGACATCAGCAAGCATACCTATTAGACGTGATCAAGATGATATTCGCAACAAATGCCCGATAGATCGCGCCAGATCGTGTAGTGATGATATCTGCAGTTCAGGGGCAGGTCTGCGTGAATCAGAGTTTAGACAGCTGAGAGTTAATGTTTAGAAGCGTAGATTGTCGGTGTCTGAGGAAGGCCACGGTGATTTCTTTTTAACGGACTTCAGAGCGAGTATCGCATTTTGCCAACGGACGGGTAATCTGACGAATTTACACCTGATGTGAGCGCTTCCAGGATACGACCGAGGACATTATTAAAACGCGTAACTGTGGGGGGTACTGGATATCGCTGTGTTGAAGCCTATTCGGTATACTAGAGCTGGATGATTCCAGGAGACATCAGCTGTGAAAGACACTGACTCTAAGCCAAGATAGATTCAATCGTCTATGCGCTAATTAATGAGTACTGCGTGTGAACTATGTCTTGAGAATTAAAACAGTACTCCAACGAGGGACAATTGGTGGTCGGAGCTCCATGTATCAAAAGTGGACTGATTGTACTGTGAACACAGCACGATCAAACGGTGAGCCGGGCAGCGGAACGTTCCGTTTTCCCACATGCGGTGTATTTTCCTTTGTTCTAACTGTACGTTTAAGTCTGTTTGCATCATGGGGACATGAACAGTGACCATGCAAGTGAAGTTGCATGGTGACTTAATTTCCAAATATGGCAAAGAACTGGTGCGTAGCCGAATAAAATGACACGCGTGACCTTTGACCGAACATTCGGAGCATGTGGGACAATAGACTGGTACCCCGCTCTATTATGGCACCGCTGCTCTAGGCCAATCATAGAGACGGGCGTACAACGCCATCTTGTGTACTCCCGGCAGACTGGTTCCAACTCCAGTATGTATTATATATGATAAAATAAGCATTTCGTTTGCTCAGAGAAGTTACCAAAAGTTTGCTGTACATTACGTGTGACATTAATGAATTAGATTTATAGATATTAATAATAAATCACTGCTACGCAGTACGCACAGTAGGATATCAAAGATCCAGTATATCGGATTATCTATACATCCATCATTCATTTTTTTGGGCAACAACTCATTCTTCAATATGTAAAAATTAGAAATAACTAAAGAAAGTTAATTTAGGCCTATAAGGAATCTTCATGGATTATCAACCAGGATTACGTGAACGTCCATGACACCCGGTATGAGGGTGCATAACGGAGCTGGAACAAGTCTACAGGTAAGTCAGGAGTTGCAACTGGGAGTACTTAAGATGGCGTTGTACGCCTGTCTCTATGCTTGGCTGAGGGCCATAATAGAGTAGGGTACCAGTCTAGTGGGACAAATCAGTTATATATAGCCCAATAAAATGTAAAGCAAGCCATGAAATTTGCTTGGCTTGTGTCAATCATGGCAGGCTCGCCTAAACGGCTCGCCAGCCATGTGACTCAAGCCTCGCAAACCTAACGGCTTGCATAACATTTCATTGGGCTATAACCAATACATCTCATGTTATCAGGAGAAGTGTAACAAGAGACTACTCTGTGTACTATGGTTAACGAACTTGGTGGTTGCTTCTGTGATTATTATCGAATTTTTTTGATCATCAGTGCCTATATGTATGGAGCGCCTCTCCAGATATGTTTCAGTGTATGTTTTCTTTGGTATTTTGATTTGTTTTTGTCTTATTTATCTTTTGGAGTATACGTATGCATGGGTTTCAGCCAGTTGGTTTGACAGTTAAAAGAACCTGGTCGTTCACATCTCTAGTGGTGTGACACTGAATTTTTTAAATAACCTGAAGCCAGGTGGCATCACCTATCAATGTCATCGAGAGGGTCTTTCCTCGTCAGATGTTTACAAATTAACTTTGATATCCACCTGTAAAAAAAGGAGCTTTTTAAGCATTTTATAACTTGATACATATTAATTATAAACAACGTGTGCTTCTTTTTATCCCACGCTTTATGCATTCTAATTAGTTTTGTTCGCTTTGTTATTTTTTTTTCATTTTTGGCGCTTTTTTTAAATAATCAGCTGTGGATGAACAACGATTAAATTAATAATGTCACCTCTTAAAACTCTAAATTATTATTATTATCCTTAGTAGTAGTGGTAGTAGTAGTAGTAGTAGTAGTAGCATTTGATTCTAAAGTGTGTACACGATATCAAACATTTCTTATCGCGATTCATCACGGAGAACTGAAACTGAAAGAGAAAGCGATAATGTAACTAAAATGCCTCTGGATAAACCTGAAAACTATAGGCAAATTAAGGAATTGTAGATTTATGAATTTTTAGCTGTAACTGTATGGAATGAGGTATTTTCAAAGTGTACATGGGGGACATAGTCATAATTTAAATAAGGGGAGGGGGTGTTCCCTTTTTTGCGTATATATATATATATATATATATATATATATATATATATATATATATATATATATGGTGCAATGTTATGGCGTAAGAAAGAATGTCGAAAGAAATAACGATAATTTACATACCAATTTAGTATTATATAGATTAATGGGCGAAACAACATTAATTCATATTTGAAAAAGATTTACATTACAAAGTTGACACTGATCATACTGTAAGCCCTCAGCTCAAGAGGCAGATAGCCGCTTTGGCTCTTAGAAAATCAACGGCGAATATCACACGTGTAGACCCTACTAACTTAGGTGTCATAAGGTGCGGGCTTTTAATAACACCCAACGGACTTCATATATATAGGTTCCCAAAACGCGGGACTATTATTAAAGGCCATCTTAATCACAAACCAGAAACCAATTTGACTTTTTTATCTACTGTAGTATAGGGTATATGGAAGCCGAAAATGGTTCCGAGTGGATGCAAAAATGTTTATATATATATATATATATATATATATATATATATATATATATATATATATATATATAGGCATGCTAGTGGGTTTCTCCACTTTAGTGGCGTAGGGGTGGTTGGGGTATCTTACAATGTTATTCTGTCTACACAGCCCTGCTCGTATTGGTGTATATTATATTGCATGCGTATAAAAAGCTTATTCAAGAATGTTTAGTGATTACATATATGTGTTATAAAAGCTAGCTAGGAAAACATCGTGGTATTGAATACACAGTGACACATAATAATTCCAGAACGTAGTCAATACATATATATATATATATATATATATTGTATATATATATATATATATATATATATATAGAAGGTAGTGTTACCCTCCGATGAAAAGTGCTCTATGGCCTACAAGCTAGGCCAGAGCGGTATAACTCTGAAGAAAAACAACACTATTAATTCACAACAGACTGTTTCACGGGATGCGACCCGATCATCAGGTGAATGTGGTTAGAATGAAGCTAACGTCGTGGTTTGAAAAGCCGAGACTTTACGAGATTACGAGATTATGCTTTGTGCGATTCGGGTCGGGGGGGGGGGGGGGCATGTGAAAGACTGACACTGATCCTATTGTTCTCGGGTGCACAATAGGATTGGTCGGGGTACACGTGCGATACTGGAACATAACAGGGCAGGGCAAAGAGGTTATATAAAGTAGTAAATAGTAAATATAATACAAAGATATAACCAGGATGCTCAATCAGCCGCCATCAAAACAAATTCACCCTGAAATATTTTAAAACCTAGCATTCGTACTAATATTCAGCGTGCCCCCTTAACCCCCCCCCCCCTACGAGGATCCGCTGGGCAGACTCATTTGTTCAGGTAGTTGTTCTCTCACTGCTGGCTCGTGGAGTCCATTGGATGACAGGAAAGTTCTACTTTATCCTGGTCTAATGGGCTTTACGACCTTCAGCTGGGAGACTTGCACCACTTGGTATGGGTATAGTATATTTGCCTTTTATATTGTATATTTGCCTTGTATATTGTGTATTTTCACAGTATATGTGTATTTTTATCATATCATATCATATCATATCATATGTATACTACTGATATGTTCACTGCTTCCAAGGCCCTATTAGACATCATTTCAATATGCTGATTGAGCATCCTGGTTATATCTTTGTATTATATTTACTATTTACTACTTTATATAACCTCTTTGCCCTGCCCTGTTATGTTCCAGTATCGCACGTGTACCCCGACCAATCCTATTGTGCACCCGAGAACAATAGGATCAGTGTCAGTCTTTCACATGCCCCCCCCCCCCCCGACCCGAATCGCACAAAGCATAATCTCGTAATCTCGTAAAGTCTCGGCTTTTCAAACCACGACGTTAGCTTCATTCTAACCACATTCACCTGATGATCGGGTCGCATCCCGTGAAACAGTCTGTTGTGAATTAATAGTGTTGTTTTTCTTCAGAGTTATATATATATATATATATATTGTTACAGAACAACAGATCACGTATGTGTGATGAACATAAATTTTGTCAAGGAGAAAAAAATCAGATTCTGTAACACTAGGCAGCGTGAAATGTCTAGGGGAATGAATACAGAAGTCAGTGTTTTTTTTGTTAACAAATAGCTATAATTTATTCTTAAAACAACCCTAACATTACAATACAGCAAATCAATACAATGACACAGTATAAGAGAATATCAATACAATCACACAGTAAAATAAACAAAGTGCACAGTACCTGGATACCACCACTGTCACAGCGATAAACCCTTTAAAATGTATATGCCGGAATAACAGTTCACACAAATTCTCTCGAAGAATAGCAGTCCAACGTAAAGCTCTTATAACAATCCCGAAAGTAAACTAAAGACCAAAGTAGATTCGTCACAAATCAAGAAGAAAATCTGAAGAAAATCTATAATTGCCGCAATTATCGGAAAAGGTCCCACAAACTGACATACACACTTCTATGTCCGCTGGAATATTCTCTCACCTCTCTCTCGGCTTTAAATCACAACACCCTATTTATAACTTCCACCTCAAGCCGAGAACTTTCCACTTCTCGAACAGTCTAAAGAATCTAACATAATACACAGTACACACGCGTTACAGAAACCATCTAGAAAAACGAATGCCGTGTCTCTAAGTATTTATCAGGGTTTACACGTCAGCCGACCCGGCTCGGCCAGGCGAGAAAACCCCAAGCTAGCATGACGAGAGTTCAACTAGTATGGATTAAACTGAGAATGCAATACCCGGCCAGGCGAGTCCGTTACAACACGAGTTACGTCCGTGTCACACCATAAAAAGACATCTGTAACAATATATATGTGCAAAACGTGCAAAACATAGACAGTCATGTATTTGGGCAGTACATACGAGGTAGGAAGTGGCTAAAATGCCGGCAGGGGAAATTTACCTTGCCGGCAGTCTGTAGCCAACATGTGCAGGCTAAACTTGTAAATGAATGTATGCTCTAATTCTAGTGTGATACTCAGCAATATCGATTATTATCTAATTTGGTAATTAGATAATAAATTGCTGAGTATCACACTGAATTTGAGCATACATTCATTTGCCGGAAGTTTATCCTGTGACTATAGACTGTCGGCAAGGGAAGTTTCCCCTGCCGGCAGTTTAGCCACTTTCTGTATGCTATATAGATATAAGAACAGTATAAACACCATTGTACCTGTATAGATGGCATTATCCGACAGACTGAACCTTGTCACATGCAATGGCAATAATTAAGGTTCACCTGGTTAACACGAGAGGCAACTCCCACGAGTATTCGTGCTTAATTAAAGATCAGATGTCACATAAACTTTACGCTGCAATAAGAGACAGGTACGATGTTATTGACGAGACAATTTCAGTTTATTTATATATATTTGACAGAACAAAATATAACTGACATGTGATGGTAATCACGTGTCAGTTTATCATCCACTTACAGACGAGAGGCGAAGGCACCTCGTAGCAGACATTAAAAAAAACTTTTCTATTTGAATTAAGTAATCATAATGTATAATTGGTATATGTTTCTTCGTCCATATTGGTTTGTTATATATTTTACAGACGTGATCTCACATGTGAAATCGCTCCCTAAAAGTAGTCATATTGGTTTTCATTCCTATAATTAGCTAATGTGTGACGTTCATCGTAGACAATTGTGTCATGCATGCATGGTGGATATTGGCAGGATGCCACCCATTGCAAACGTCGATATTTAGCTTGTGGAGACTTTATTATTTGTTTAAAAAGTACTGCGAGTCACATTTTCATCGCTATATGATGGGCCACTAATATGAGATGATCACATGTCAATGATAAAAACTGGTTGAAAAGTTGCTCAGCTTCAGATCTCAGAAGTGCAACAAAATATAACTGCCTTTTGATGATAATCACGTGTAAGTTTTTCAGCCAATTATAGACGAGAGGCGTAATTATTTCCTGCAGGCACACAAAAAAAGGATTTTCTATTTGAATAATTATAATGTTTAATCAGTATGTCATCTTTGATCCGCCTGTACTTTATAAGGAGAAGTCGACGTTGAAAACAAATTGTTTTAAAATTTCTTTATATAGAGTATTGAGCCAACTCCACGTGCGTCATTAAACAATGCTGAACGTTGTGATTTCGGTCTGTCTGCTTTTTCAGGTTGCACTGCATGCAAAAAAAAAGCATTTTCGTAGTTCATACAATCTTTACTGCTTCGTGGACACTGGCACGACAATGACAAAGACAGAGTTCAGTTGTTTTAATTTTTATTACAGTAAACATTGTAATTCTTGCATGTTGGTGTGGTTATGCTGATGAATTCACATCAATATATGAAATATTCTACTTGTCTGAAACAGAAGAAAAAGGTAAGTGAATTGTGATACAATAAAAAAAAAGAAAGTGAGATTTAAAAGCTACATCCTACGTGCTGCCCTACCCATGGTCCCGATCCGCCAGACCCGCCACCCACGTCTGCCAGCCTCCATTCTATTTCATCTTCCCACGCCACCATGATCACACGAGCCACTGACGTCTCTCACGTTTCCAAAATCATCAATTTGTTGACAGACGCGGAATCCCGGGTCATAACACTGTTTTATGGCACACGTGGAGTTGAGCCGCGTGGCGCCGGGACTCGATACCCGCAAGAAGCTTAACACCAATCTCAATTATTCCCGCCCGCTTATCTATGACGTCTCATTGAGTAACTCGGTCAATCATACTTTGGTTGATAATATATTAAGGCCATGTGCTGCCCTCTATCAATGGACGCATAGACTATTATACATTGTTGCTGTTAATTGCTGGTGACCGTGTTCCAATAACAGCTAGTATTCAAAAGAATCAGAGCACAAAGCAAACTTTTCACTCTCATTTTCTGTAGAATTTTTGTGATTATTGGCCTACTTTGGGTAAATATTAATGAATTTTAGGTAATTACTGCCAGGAAAGG
Source organism: Sipunculus nudus (assembly GCA_026874595.1). Lineage (NCBI taxonomy): Eukaryota > Metazoa > Annelida > Sipuncula > Golfingiida > Sipunculidae > Sipunculus > Sipunculus nudus. Next base: position 27,576,987 of record CM049315.1, read on the forward strand.
TTCTTAAAATGCCTCTGTGACAGATGTATGACCCTGTTTATCATTTTACCTACAAGCTTTTAGTAAAGATATAGGCCTAACATATATAGATTATTGCTATATATATGTAAAAAAATCATCATATACAATAGTATTTGGCTTGACTGGTTTACTTAAACAAACACATTGAACAAGATATAATAAAATAAAATCGTGTATAGATAAAAAGACGTATGGCTAAGAATGTTTGACTAGATAATTGTGCTGCAAATGATAAATTTAATTGCCGAACCGCTGACGCGTATGTGCTAGTTTGAGTTCTTTTGGAATTGCCTGATAGCGACCTATAGCGTACCCCCGATTTCATTTATTTTAAAACAATAGTACGCCGGGATGACTATAGTCTCCTATAATGTCGTTTGCTTTCTTCAACAATCGTGTTTGAAATATGAAGTCAACTGTGGGTAAAGGAACCCCAATGATCCTCTCAGCTGTTCTAACTACCCTCGAAAGACGGTTCCTTTCCACGACAGTGATACTGTCCCCCATACAGTGACTGACTATGTCAGGACACCCTGAATTACCGCCCGATAAAACTTTAATAGAATCGGTTGACTGGGCCCGAAATCTTTTATGTTCCTTAGAAAGAATAAACGTTGTTGTGCCCTCTTTATACGCAGTAATTAACATTTTCGGCCCACTTCACACACACAAACACACAACATGCACCCGTGTTGACAAACAGAAAAATATGAAGGCTGTTGATTGCATATGCGAGGAATCTGAAAGGTCACCAGTTGCAAAAAGCCACTTGCATAATCTTTAGCGATACAGATATCGGAATAAACTGGTTTAATGTCTTCCAGAAGTTTGGCCCATGCTGCGTTTGTCGTCGTTGGCTGGTTGGTTATCTAGTCGACAGGTCGGTTGCTAGGTTGGTTATATTATTGGTGGTCCTTTATCAATTCAGATCGTTACGTAAAGATAAAAGGCTCCTTCATTTCTTGTCATGATCCGCAATAATATGATTTTAAAGATTCTTTAAAATCTTCAGAAATGTTAATTGGTTTACCACGGCCAAGGGCCAGAGTTTTTCAGTGGTAATAGGACCTCCTTTGTTTTATGGAGATGAGCGTACCTGTGATCCAACCATGAAGTGGATGAACCGTGACACACATTTTTCTATATGTCAAACACCAAGGATTTATAGGGAGGTATGGATATACATGCTAGTATATAGGTGGTCCCTGGATGCTTCCTTCTTTTTTAAACTGTAACCAATCAACCGCATGGAGTACATTGCTTGCCTGGGACTGACTGGAGGGGTCAATTTCGCTTCTCTTCTTTCTGGACAGGCTTTTGGAAAAACTAGATGCATGAACACAAATTTGGTCGTGGTTGTTACTATGTAAAAAATGGGGTGAAACATTCATGGTAAATTTTAATATCAGAAATGACCTTTTCGTCGAGCAGGCGCACTGCAATAACGGTCATCTGTCAGGGGTGGATTTAGAAGGGTTGGGGGTGGAAGTGGCAAGCTCGTGCTCCCTCTTTTTTTTCGACCATAACAATTTGGGAAACAGAATATTCTTCAATTCCTATAAAAATAAAAGCTGCGCCGGAGTTTGTGTCTGCATGCATGCGAAAATTATGCATTGAGGCTAATATATAGCATTCCTTGCATGCACAAGCATATACTTGTGTATATGAGAGTCTGAGACAGGGTATTGAGCCCCCTCCCCTGCCCCCCTCCCCCCCCCCCCTTTTCTGAGATCCTGTATCCGCATGTGCATGGTCTGTGCATGGTGTTTTGTTTAACACAGTGAGCCAACCCCCCCCCCCTTTCTGAGATTCTGTTTCCACACCTGCATGTATGGTCTATGCATGTTTTTTTTTTGTTTTGTTTAACACAGTGAGCCAACATTACGAACCAGACATACCTCGAGACTCCGAGGGAATTAACCCGAGACTCCATGAGAATTACATATAGACTCCGTGAGAATTACCCCTCGACTCCGTGAGAATTACCCCTATATAGACTCCGTGAGAATTACCCCTCGACTCCGTGAGAATTACCCCTATAGACTCCGTGAGAATTACCCTTCAACTCCGTGAGAATTACCCCTATAGACTCCATGAGAATTACCCCTAGACTCCGTGAGAATTACCCCTCGACTCCGTGAGAATTACCCCTATAGACTCCGTGTGAAAAACACCTAAAGTCTCCGTGAGAATCAACCCTGGCTGCCTTTAACGTGAGACAAATACGGGCTAGCGTTGACGACATAACAGACCCGAACACTCACACATTAATTAATTCAATCAGAAGCTATTTATACACAAGTAGGAACACGATCAATGTATTCATGACATGATGATGTATAATAAAATAAAGATGACTGCATGCCTCTGATCACGTGAAATATATCCCGGTCATTGTCAAGACTTATGATCACGGAACCTCTGATTTATTAATGGGGGGGGGGATGTCTATGTATATACAATGAAAGTTTATTCCACAGAGTTTGAGCTAATTAAGGATTTCTTTCGCTTGTTGATAAAAGACCCGATTTTGCGTGAATTATCTCGTAAATCTAAATATATAACAGGGGGATTCCCAGCCCATATATATATATATATATATATATATATATATATATATATATATATATATATATATATAAAATATGTGTGTGGGTGCGTTTCGGCTGCAGACTGGACGAGCACGAGTACCCGTGATATGACAGTATTAATTATCTTAAATATATTGTACATTGTATACATAGACATTATATATATATAAGTCTATGTATACAATGAAAGTTTATTCCACAGAGTTGGAGCTAATGAAGGATATCTTTCGCTTGTTGATAAAAGACGCGATTTTGCGTGAATTATCTCGGAAATCTAAATATATAACAGGGGGATTCCCAGCCCATATATATATATGTATATATATATATATATATATATATATATATATACACATATATATATATAATATGTGTGTGGGTGCGTTTAGGCTGCAGACTGGACGAGCACGAGTACCCGTGATATGACAGTATTAATTATCTGAAATATATTGTACATTGTATACATAGAAATTATATATATATAAGTCTATGTATACAATGAAAGTTTATTCCACAGAGTTGGAGCTAATTAAGGATTTCTTTCGCTTGTTGATAAAAGACCCGATTTTGCGTGAATTATCTCGGAAATCTAAATATATAACAGGGGGATTCTCAGCCCATATATATATATATATATATATATATATATATATATATATATATATATATATATATATATATATAATATGTGAGTGGGTGCGTTTCGGCTGCAGACTGGACGAGCACGAGTACCCGTGAAATGACAGTATTAATTATCTTAAATATATTTTTTTTGTTTTGAAACTAAACCCAAATATATACGCTCACACCAACTTTTCCTTTTGTATACAGTTTACTTATATATTATCTTTCACCAACTTGGAAAGAGAATAACACTTCAGATTAATTATTCATTTAACAAATATTATGTAATATTATCAAAGTTATAAAGTTAAACATTTAAGTTATGAACGATATATTTGTGCGTGATAAAATGTGATCTGTTAGGTTTGTAACCGGGGCTTTCATGAACGCAGGGGTGCGTCTGTGACTGGTTTGACTGCATGTTTTTAAATAAAATTGTGTACACATGATTTTCGTGATATTTCAATACTGAGCATGCAGGAATGCACCATCTAATTGGCCTATCAGTGAGAACACGTAACCCTTGTTCGATATTTCTGACCGGATTATTGTTCATAACTGCACTTGATACAGAAAAAAATTCTGAACCTCCGTCAAACTTAATTTGGGAATCTTGCTAACTGCTGTGAAACTTTAACAAGATGACGTAATAAAGATGGGGTTCGCAGCTTGCTTTCGCGTGACCGTGTACATATAACATTGGTTTGAGGTCTCCAGATTCCCTCAGTTAACAAGTCTTTAATCCTTATTCCAAATGGACAACTGTTATCGTTGTTATGACGACCGAGATGTCGCAGATGTCAAAATGTGCCAGCCATCACATGGTTATGTTTATAAATTTCCTCTTGAAAACCCATCACGTGACTGGCTCGTTCTCATTTCCGAAACGAAAATTAAGCGAGGGCTGTCAAATTATCGTCTGTATTATATTACCTTAACGTGCCCCGAGAACCCCTGAAAAATAGCTTAAACCGACAGTTTACGTATCAGTTTACTGTGGCTGTGAGGAAAGACGCCAAAACAGTTATCCATCAGGCGAAAGAAACAAATCACCCCGCTGTCACAGTTAAGTGCCCTCAGCTAACCATGCCCCGCGACTTGAGAATTTTATTATTAATGCCCCTTTTGAAAAGAACCCCTGTCTCGGTAATCGCTCGCGCGCGCGTGGATCGGTCGGCAGCTGTTTAAGGTGTACATGTATATGTGCTGGATCTGACGAACTCACTTTTTACATGCCCTTGGGTCGTGGGCGTTACCGTCTGCGCTGAATCAGGGTGAAGTTAACCAAAACGGTATGTTATCGTAGATTAAGTCTTCTTGGTTTCAGGTCTTGTATGACCGGGAAAGGAATAAAAGAAAAAATAGCCCAAACCTGCAGTATAGGCCTATTTACGTCATCAGAATTTCGAGGTCCTGGTGAGGTTTCACCTTATTTGTCCATGCAGGGGACGCGATCTGGCCAGGTTTGGACCAGAGAACTTCAGGTCTCAAGGTCTAACTCCTGATGTACGCTCTGTGTCCCAAATGTCTTCAAGCAGAAGCGGGTCCAATGGAGGGACTTCCCCCCCCCCCCCCCCCCCTTTCAGCCACCGCAACCTTAATTAAAGGGGCCGAATCACCTATCTGACCTTTATATAGGCCAGAAAACGCGGGTATCACCCCACACAGACTGCTTGTTTTGTTTATATCAACGTTATGATAATATGTGGGGGCAAAAAAATTATAAAAAAATTCTTGTAGCAAGTCAGATAAGCCAGAGCTTTGCAAATGTCGATTTGCAACATGTGACCTTTCTACCTCCGCATATATATGCAACCTATACCAACTTAGATTAAGTGTTTTCCTATTTGTCCACGTTGGTGTGATTGCAAACATGTTATTGATAAACAAGTTCATACATCCTTCACGAAGGCCTCAGAAGAACTTTTCACAACCAGAACTACCCTTAAATCATTTATATATACAGAGGAGGACAGAAATCACACAAGTTCTTTCTTCAAAAGGTAGGTGAATGGGCACCTTTAAGGGTTTCAGGACAATTTTTAGGCCTGGACCCCCCCCCCCCCCCCATTGCACCCCCTTTCCGGAACTGGGGACCATTTTTCGGGTTATGTCATTAGTCCTCCTGGGCTGGGCCCCTCTTTTCCATAAACCCTGGATCCGCCCCTGTAGAGCCCCGCGGGTTGGGTATTGAACATCAGTCTACTCTGGTTGGATTGGAAGTACACTGTGAGTAAGCAATAGATGCGGCTGCATGGGTTTTTATTTCACAACAAATGTACGGCAGAATGTATCAGTATATTGGAGCGATAAAAAAAAGGATGCAAGCTTTGGGGACAATGATATGATGATACAACTCGCAGCTAAACGCTCTAAAAATCTGAAAGAATAAAACACGTCACAGTCTCATTGTACCTATTAACTGACTAAACATGACAGTATAACATGCAGAGTGGCTCGCATACAGGTATTAGCATTGATACTACAGCATACAGGCAATATTGCAGGTATAAAGCATTGATACTTTAGTATGCAGGCAATACTGCACGGCAAATCATCTAGTGTGTGTCACACATGCATAAAGTTAAAAAGAAAATCGCCGCCTCCTTCAAACTTGAACAGTCGTTACACCATGCAGTTATCTCCATTATCGCCGCCATCATCATTATTATGCAGTACTCTTTGACTATCACTATTGCTATCGTCCCTCTTCCAGTACCAGCAGCAGGTATAGATGACACCATTCTCAACAACTCATCATCTCCATCATAACTAGTATATAACCATGTCTGATATACGTATACAGTCATCGACATCAACAAACCGTATTTATATACCACCACTACTGCCAGTCCTATACGTCCCCTGATAAATCATGCGTGATAACTTGGTCATCACGATGCCGTTATAAATAGTCATGCACGAGTACCAGCATCATCAGCATCGCAATCATCATCACCACAAACACTATTTTCATCACGGCCACGACTGTCATTATTCGGGCTGTATAAAAGATAATTCATATCAAGAAACGATAATATCACGACACTTCAATAACACCATATTATTAAACAATAGTCACAATATACAAATATATAAAGAATGTAAAATCTTATATTTATACTTCATCTATTCTTTCTTGTTGTTTAAAAAATAACATTTCTCATAGAGTCCATTAAATCAATTATTAGCAAATCAAATGCCGTCGCATGCACTTGTTTTGGGCAATACGTTTCACCTGAGGCCTTACGTCATACATGTATATGAAGCCATGGAGACGTTAATTGGCATTGTTGCACGATAACTAGCGATACTTATTAATATACGATATTTGACCTTGTATCGCGATGTATCGGTGAACCGATATATCCTTCCAGCACTCCCCGTTTATCTATAATCAACATCAATAGCCTCCTTCTCCTAATCATCATCATTATTACCACAAAGAGGCACCACTTCGCTCTAAGCACCATATATCCATCAGCATCATGGTAGTCCATACCATCATAATAAATCCCCTTTTTCTTTGTTTTCATCTTTTCCATCATCACTCCTACCTCCTATTTTCGTCATCGTCATTTTTAATCTGTCATCACCACCAACAAACTGTTATAACCAGCCACCATCCTTTATTGAATTCATGGCCAACATTATTTTAATCATCATCATCACTGTCTTCAGCATAATAACAATCTGCTATACCCTGTCTGACTGAAGATGTTTACAGCCCTCCGAGCGCTCCTTATATAAGGGTGTTAGACCCGTTCTCTGGGCGCTCCCTGCATGGGCGTAGAATTTTGATTGCCCAGAGTTGAATACGCGTTTGCCACCAAGCCAAGCAAAGAGTCGAATCAGCCATCAGAGGGACAAGTTAAAAAAGGAGATGAGGAGACCAAAGAGCAGCAGCACCCACAGGTACAACGCAGAAGCTGGGGCATCCGTATATACAGGCGCAGCAGCATTGTCCATGCCCTCCAAGAACCTCCCCTCCTCACGAACTTCCGGATCCGTATCGCAATTATCGTCTCCAGCCCCAATCCGTTACCCCCGTAATCAAAGGTTCAGCTCATTATCATCATCAATGTCGTCGTCAACATCATCGTTATCATCATTGTAGTAATCATCATCATTGCCTTTATCATAGATGTCGTCGTTATCATCAATTAATATCATGGCCGTCATTGTCCTCATCACCACCATCACCATCGTCAATGTCATCATCACCAACACCATCATCATCATCACAACATCATCATCACCACCGTCATCGTTTTCATTATTGTCATTATTGTCATCACAATCCCGCTCATATCGTCGTCACTGCAATCATCATCGTTGTCATCGTCAACATCATCATTACCATTGTAACCGTCATCCTCGTTGTCATCATCATCATCATCTTCACCACCACCACCACGTGATTGCCCCAGATCATCGGCAGATGTCACTATCGTCATCATAAAATAAAAGCGTCATCATTACCATTTGCAGCAGTACCGTCCACGCCTATCATCTACACCTGAATTAATAAAACAAGACATCCTTATTTAATATTCAATAGAATTATACTTTAAATCTAAAAATTCACGTCTCCTTTATCCTATAGCATATTCTTGACACATTCAGATTAGAAACTTGCACTGATTTGTGACGTCTTGTAATGATAAGCGACGTCTTAATTGTCATACCAAAACCGTATGACAAAGTAGCACCGGGGAGAATACTTATAGTTCAACATAATCATCATGCCACTTCGTGTGAGCCACTTCGTGTAGCTCTAGTCTATAATTAGCTTTGACTTTACACGCCAGACGGCGTGCGGCACTCAGTCCTAAGTGCATGGCGCGCACTTTTTCATTCAAATCCGCGGGAAAAGAACCGGGTCGGCTTTGGGTTTTTGTAGAATGCAGGTGAATTTCCAGTTACCTTGAACACAGGAGAAATGGATAAATTAACAAAAAAAGTTCAGGTTGTTTGGTATATTAACATCCTTAAGTCTATTTTCATAATATCGGTTTTTACTTATACTCTCGCGAAATAGAAGGATATATATGGAAGCTGCTATTTATTTTTGGAAACTACAATTTTTATATGGAAACTTCTATTAGGACTATACCTGCGTGATTTAAGCGACCTTTTCCGATATCTGACTTATTTTATCTAAAGATAACTTAACAGGAAACGTTTATAAAAATAGACCAGAAAACGCGGTTAATACGTTTATATCCGTTTTGTTTGTATCCACGTGTTTATTATATGCATGTGGGGAGCCCGCGCCAAAACAACCCCAACACATTCAACAAGGCCAATGTCACATCTATAGCGGCAAGTCAGACGGACTATCTGCAGCTTTGCAAAGGGCATTTTGCAAATATAATATTATTGTGAACTTACAGCTTCCGTATATGCAACCAAGCACCTTAATTATAGGTTATACCTAGCCAAGCCAAAAGAAGTATACGCTCATCGAGCAACTTCAGGTTGCTGCGGTCAAGACCTCAGCTCTGTGCGCTGTTCTCTGAGCCAACAGTCGCAGTGCCACGCCAAGCCAAGCAGAGATCCGTAGAGGGCGCCACTGTCCATCTCGTGCCGTTGTCCTTTTTTGAGAAAGCTACAGCATCCACAGCCACAAAGCCAGAAGCAACCTATATACATTCCCTCCACCGATCCCAGCAGCGGAGACCCAGCCATGCCATTCGAGAGCCGAACTCGATCCTGTGAACGACATTGCTTCGAAACTCATAGCCCTTGTACTTGCGGTTTCGGCCATTTGGACCGTTTAACCGGCCGGGTTTCCCCGATTATGCAAGTTTTTAGCAAGTTTTTTCTTCATCGGCAAATAGGTTATACCTGCATGTTTTCATTTTTCGTTTGTCAACATTGCTGTGTTTACTGACAGGTTGTATAGATATATATCCCTTTCTCGGTTCATTAATATATACACAGAGTAAGCTAGCCAGAAATCGCGTAAATTCTCTAGAACAGGTACAGGTGAATTACCATGGATTCAAATGAAATGAAGAAAGTTTAACGTGCGTTTATGGTGTCCGGGGATACGATTCTCCGAAATAAAAAATATTAGAGTAGATTCTGTCCATTCAAATGATTGCATATCACTACAATTTTGATATTGATTAACTTCGAAACTACAGTATTTTTGTATAAACATAGGATTTTAATTCAAACCCAACATGAGTTAATTGGTATGGTGATTATTAGGCCTAAAAAATCCCATGTATCTTTATGATATTACATAATACAATTATAATGACACCGGTAGTAGGGTCCTATAGGCCTAACAGAAGCGGATCCAAGGAAAGTCCAGGGGGTTTGGCCCCCCCCCCCTTTATTTTACCCGGGGCAACCTTTTTAAAGAGTTTTAGATGACATTTTGCGGCCTGCACCCCCCCCCCTTTTCCGGACCTGATGACCTTTATTTAGGAATTTCATTAGTCCTCCTTGGTTGGACCCCCCTTTTCCTAAATCCTGGATCCGCCCCTGTATAATATATTATAACATTAAAGTATATACAGATTATAACTAAGTAAATCGTTTCACTTGGAATAATGTAGATAGATCAATGTATAAACATTTAAATTGTCTTATTTATATATTTATTTATTTATTTTTTTTTACTAACGCGTTTCAAATACTGTCAGTTCTGTTCGTGTAGTTATAGGTCTACTCTGGGCGGCTGCGGCTTAGTCAGGCAACATTATTTAGGGCTGATATGTTTATATGTTAATTAGGTTCGTAAGGGGGGGGGGGGGGGAGGTGCACACACACACATCGTTCAAATCTATATAACTCTGATCTTGAGAGCAAACTATTCAACTATATATATATATATATAAAATTGCCTTTACCTGTAGGACCTATATATTATCATTATAGGCCACTAAATATATTATAGGCATACGTACCATATTATTTTCCCGGAAAGAATTTTCTCTATATGTGGTATATATAGGACATGCGCACTGGTGACTCGAGTGATTTGTGTCATCTCGTATGAACTTAAATAACTTTCAATATTAAAGCCATATATATATATATATATATATATATATATATATATATATATATATATATTTATCTTGCTTTATAGTATTTATATTTTACAAATGTAATAGGCTTATAGGCCTAATGAACATATGATCGACACAGTAATAAACTAATAACGTGTTTACAAATTTTGGCCTTCATGTATAAGATTATACTGTAATTAGAATGATTTTGTGATAATGTGTATAAGACATATATAATATAAAGTAAAAGCACCTTACATTCACATATTGTGAATGCATGAAGGTCAGTGCATTTGTCGTAAACAGCCCGAACTGGAGTCACGAAACTTAATAAGTGTAACCTCATGTTTGACAGCTGATCTTCATGTCACGTGACCCTGCTCTCCTCTTGACGTAAAGCATGCAGTTACCTGTCATATGTAAGTGCTTCCGCGGAGAAATAGTTCCACAGAAAGAGGGAGACTTGTGATTATGAAAACCGAATCATGTCATTTTATACAACATTGATATTACACTGCAATTCATTTAAGATCGGTCCATTCATTCGTATGAATAAACTGTGCGGAAGCACTGGAATATGGACCTGTGTGCAGTGCCCGGCGCATTAATCTTATGAAGGGTGACTGTAAATAAGTTTATTTTGGGCCATGGTGGTGGTATCTGATTCTGAAAATTTCTGGTAGCTTTTGTTTTTTTTTATGTGGGACTTCATCATTTTTGTTGGACTTATGGGTGTATTGGTAATCTTTCACTGATACTGAACATTAGTGAGCCCGAACATTTGTTCATTAACTCCGCATGTACCGAGAAGATGTGACTCTCCTGGATTCAACTCGACTGCTGTCACTTTGGAATCCTGCGGTTCCTTCAAAAAGTCGGGATTGTTTCCCCTGATTTAAGCACAGATACTGGGGGTAAATCCCCAGTTAACACAGGTAAGTCCAGTTCAGCTCATGTTAATTACAATATGGTCAGAACGCGCTGGTTTCTATCAGTGTCTGTACATTTCAACATGGAGTCCCGGGACCTCTAGCATGAAGTCATTTAGTGCAAGTTGAACTCCATTGAAACAGTTATACCATCTCATTTACAGATGTTAAGCCGCTTTTTGTGTTGTTAATAATATTAAACTATATCCCACCTGCCATGTCCCCATTATACACTGTATGTACATGTCTAGGACTGTATGACATACAAACAATTCCCTACAGGTTTAAAATCAAATCAACCGATTGAAGGTTGACACTGCCATTATGTGAAATGTCAGTTGTGTTTTCATCTGCCAGTGAGTGTCACCAGGGACCAAGGGCAAGGTTTGGATTTGATTTGAAACACTCAAAATATAATATAATCTACAAACACAATTGTCCTCTTTCCTGTCAAAAGCAGTCTCCAATTAATTGGATTAATGATTTAATTTCATTGTAAAAAACACCCTTGTGGTTAATATCATAATAAGAACACCTTGGTGTCCTGACAAGGATCTGATGAAATATATTTTCATTATTTGTTTGTTCACATGATGAAACGCCCACATAGGTACAAATCAGAATGTGATAACTTGCATCAGTCTGACCATAATATCCCATTAACCCATTTATGTACCTGTGTAGTACTGTCCTGAATCTTGTAAATTAATCATTAAATGCAAGCTGTAAAGTGAAAAATTAACTTATTGCAGTTTGATCAAGATCACACAGGTATTAATATGAAATTCACTTAGTTATATTCAGTTAATCTGATATTCTTTTTTCATCACCCTAATTTGGTAGTCTCATTGCCTTATTACTTGCAAAGACAAATTTATAAATATAGTGGACATTCTTTATGTATTACAGATTCTCAGAAACAAAGTGTCTCCTATAATATTGGTTGGGTTTCTGTGTAACAAGGTGTAATATAGCCATTGGACACCATACAAACATCTCACAGTGAAAATGTCATATTACAAGGTGTCTCTGGAATACCAGTGCTGTCCCTTTACACAAAGCTTCATATAGTACAAAAGAACCGTAAAAAAAATTTAAGAGTGTGCATCCTTTGCTGTAAATTGCTTATGTTCTCTGCCAGGCAGTTTCAGATTGGATAGATAATTATTCGACAACCCATGAACCTTGCCCGCCTTATTTTGCACTTCAAGCATCACTTTCTCGTCCCAGTAGCAAAACAGAAACTTTTGGTTATTTCTCAAAACAATTAAAGATTTCCTCTGCCAGAATTCTGCCAGGGCTGTAACATACATTCAATTCCATGATCTATGCAGTGAATCTTAACACAAATTCAGCCGAGTACTGCAAATATTGCTAATTATCTACCTGTTAAGAAACATTTAACTAACATATGAAAATTGCAAAGGATGATTTAATATAGTCTCTAATGAGACTGAACTTCAATCTAATACTTCATATCCAATAAATTGCTTAGACCTCATTAATGCTGGATAAAAGGCAGGGGTCCTTGACTCCTTGCCCCCAAATATGGAAAATAAGTTGGTTCAACATACAGTGAGGTTATTTGGTTCAGTCTTGCTAATAATAATTAATATATGGTGCAAGGCAGAATGATCTCAAAATGATTAGCTTACTGCTATACTTGATCTCCAACTCCAGTTGTTTCATATTTTGATTTGTGTGGCCTAAATTCCACATAATGAATTTCAAATGAAATTTGACAGAAAAGTTGTATTGGATCATTTCATTTACAACCAATACAGACAGAAACTATATCTATTATTTTATCAGCTGATGTCACAATTATATTACCTGTTGTTTTCCTTGTGACATATTCAAGAGGTCTACATCTGTCTTGTCACATGAACATTTCATTGGTGTCACAAGTATACACAACCACTTTTAAGAAGATGCTATAATATTTTGGCCAGTTTTTGGACCCCTCAAAGGCAAGTCAGCATCCTGTAATTGTAAAGTATATATATATATGTGTGTGTGTGTGTGTCAGGGCCCAGATTACGATCTGTCCCATTGCCTATTGGTCCAGATCAAAATGCAATCATGATTTAGGCTGGACCAGATCCAAGTCGGGATTCTGTCCATCCTAATTCCCGATATCTGATAAATAACAAAGAGAATGACTTCTGGTTTAAATTGAAGGTTATGGCAACCCATATCCCTGATCTACTTGCTAACTTCTTGTCTACAAAGCTCTTTCTAATTATCAAAACAATGTAAAATTATTTATATTTATAAATGTTTTTGTTGATTTAGATACAAAATTTAATTATTTAGATTTATACATACATGATGTATACAGGTAATACAAGCCAGAACAAGTTTAATTTATATATCATGTTTAATGTATTTTGAATTTTTTCCAAAGGTTAACTTGTGCCATAAAAGTCATTTGTATTCTTTTGTTACATAAATTAATTAATGTTTGGTACCAGTGAGTCCTACTTTTATTCAGAGGTTAAACTATGTATTTAAAGTTTGGCATATATAAAATTTTGTCATGATGAAAAATGATGATTATGTGTAGGAGTAGGCTGAACTAATTGAATTTTCATTGACCTAATCTGAAGTATGTGCTGCAGGTGTTATTGAGTATTGTGTCAAGTCAGTCTGAATTAGGATTTGGACCAGACCAGATCACAATCAGGGTTTGGTCTGGTCAGAATTCTGATTGGGATTTGGTCTGGACCAATCAGGAAGCAATCAGGTTTATACTTCTATACTTTGAAAACAACAACCAATAACACATTTTAAATGTTATGGTCCAGTAGTGAATGAGATTAACATGAATTTCATGAAATGAATATTTACATCATGATACTAAGTAGGTTTAGTTGATTACAAAATGCGTCTGATGCAAATCTTGCAGTTCAGTTCACAACGTCGTGTTTGACGGTAAAAACACCAGTTTATCTTAAATACTCAAATCTATCTAGTTGAGATCATTTTAATTACACAAACTGTACAATCCACACTCCACCCCTGGGCTGTGTGGGTTCGAGTCGAGTTCAGTTTAATTGCTCAACTGAAGACAAACCCCCAGCATAAATGGCAACCCTGATTGTGTGGACTCAAGTTTAGATCTCAGTTACTCAACTTTAACCCAGTGAGCCCCTCAGCTCAAAACACACCCAAGGTGATCCATGAGATACCCAGAGTATTCTAGCGTACCCTTTATGTAAAAAAGAGTGTTTTAAAACAGTACCTTTCAATCATACTGATATAAAAAGCCTAAATGTAATTTTAACAACATATTAAAATGATGTGTGTTGTGACAGTATTCCTTTCCTTCCAGGAAGAGGGTATCCTTATTCTTCTTGGAACTTGTGCCAAACCTGATATTGGTGGATTTTTAGTTACTATTGAAATAAATTTGAAAGAAATATTGCAAAAAGTGTGGAAAATGATAATATTCTGATGAAGTAATGAAACATGTCTAAGAGGTGGTTTTCTTAAGATATTCGTCATATGAACATGGAATGTCTCTGTCAGAAATATTGACATGTAGTTATAAATAAAATTGAAAGTATGGTTTTTGTATGTAATTTCAGCAAGTTTCTTTGAACATGGAACATAATTTTTAAAACATTGACCAGTACATCATTGTTAAGTACTACTTCCCAATTACAGTGATTAAAACTGTAAAATAATTTGTGCATCAACTAGTTATATATCCAGGCATATAAATTGTTGCCCTGCTATCCTAAGATGTTCAGGGGGAAAAAACGGCCAGTATATTGATACCTTATAAATTTATGCAGTGTTTGTCAAGTTTACCTGCATGGTACCTGTGGATTTGTGTGGAAGAGTAGTAATAATAGGTGGTAATAATATGCAATGCATCAGTAATCTGCCAACCAGAGTAGCCAGGGGCAGGTAATATGTGTCCAGTAATCTTCATATACACATCAAGTCAAATCTGATTGGAAATGTTTGGGTAGAATAATTCACTGTCAATATACAACAGTACACCATGCTCTTCTTGATCACCCTTTGAGAAAGGAACATTTTTTGGACATGATTATGTCATTCATTATTAAATCATGAACAACTAAATCCACATCAAAACTAGCAGGCTTGTTTCCTAGAAATTTTTACCTTGCAATATTCAGAAATAATTTTATAAACTAGTTTTATTGACCCAGGGTGTATATTTTAATTTTAAAACCACCCTTTTTTTAAAAGTTTGGTCCTTGGCTTGGTATTTTTCCACATGTTATGTTATTTGTTATTATGTATAGTGTGCTTATGTTCTAGGTTCAATGCTCCCATTACAGGAGTAATATTCATAACAAATAACAGCTGCGTGGTATATGAAGGTATCTCAGTATGAACAATAAAAGTGGCTGTGGTTAATGTGATTTTTAAGCTAGACTTTAGCTCAGTTTTCTGATTATACAGGGCTGCATACCACAACCTGGTATCCTGACCAGCCCTGTCTGCAGTTTCTTGCTATCTACAATGTTTTACAAGTGCTTGTTGAGACTTTAGATCAGACAAGGTCACTGTGACTTTGTTACCTCTGCCAAGGAGGTGATGTTTTTACTTGTGCTAGTCTAGGCTGCTCAAACATTTGTCGAAATATTTTGCTTAATGGTTATATAATGGGTTGTCCTCAGGATCAGTTGGTTGTCAGTAAAGAACAATGAACCCGTCAACCTTTTCAGCATCCTTCCACATCAGAATATCAATAAAATAATGGTTTCAGTCAGATGGCTGAAAATTGTTACTTGTTTAACAATGGTCGAACGTAAGAATAACAAAACATTGCAATACAGGATACCATTCTGAGATGCTGTCAACGGTAGATTATTTCAGAGAACAGGCTCTGCAGATGGATTATTTCAGGACCAACATTCGTTCACCGCTGTCTTGAACTGGCCACTTTGGTTGTATAATTTGTGCACCGTGTACAATATGTCTGACAGATATCTCAGAAGTATTGCATAGATATTTCCATTTATTGTATCCGCCAAAACAGAGCTCTGTCTGCCGTATGCATATGTTACATCATTAAAAGTGATTCTAATGAAAGTTAAATCTTTGAATGAAACATTTTTTTGTTGCTCAAACATAATGGCTTTAAAAAAAAAATAATAATAATATAATCTGTAGTAACTTCATAGCATATTAGTGAGTTATTGTTGGCAAATTTATTATTATGATACTGATGTGAGATGTTGGCATGTCAACAGCTGATACTGTTCTGATTAAAGCTGTGACCTGGTTGCACCAGAGATAACCTTAATTTTGATACCACCTGTGTTTGTGCTATTTATTTGTATAATGCTGCCCCCTGGTGGAAATAAAATAGAAATGCACTAAACAGGACCTGAGGAGTGCTTACATTGTTAATATAATTAGGATTACAAGCACCACTGCCTTGAAGTTATATGATAACATATTACACTGTAGTTGTGTTTACAAACACCCCATAAGTTAGTTCCGAGTAAATTACACCTTCATCATATGGTATGATTGAGTTCTTCTGGACTGAAAAATGTGCTCTTCATAGTGTGTGAACTGCTTGTTAAGTGGAATGTAAAAAGTACAGTTCCAACTGCATAAAAATTTAATAATGTATAATTGTTTTTAGCAAACCTGTGAGCTTATGTGATGGTGTGGCATTGTCTATGGTTTGTAGTCCTTAACCCATTATTTCTAAGGAACAGCAGGAGGTAGCATCCCAAATTTTATGCAAAAATCTGTCACATATCTAATGTTGTGGGATTGAGATTTTTGTGGTCCACCTGCAACAACTTACATTTTATTGGGGAAAAGCTTGATAACCTTTGAAAATCTTCTTCTCTGAAATCATACATCCAAATTGTTCAATATTTCACAGAAATGATCCCAGAGACAAGCTCCCTGATGTAACATGATGTTTGTTCAAATGGTTTGGGTTTGATGAATTTTGGATTTTGGAATTTGAACGTAGTCATTTTTGGCAAGAAAGCATTCTAATATAACAATCTCAGATACAACAGGAGCTAGCATCACCATGGTCACATGACTCATATTTGAAATTAGTTTTTGTGGTGCAACCTACATTTACTTGTTTTTTTTATGTGCATAAACTTTGTAAATTTTTAGCCTCACTCTACTTAAAAATGTTTTATGGTGAAGCTGAATGGTTTAATTTTTCTAAAGAATTAAACCCTAGGGTAGGGTTCTTTCAATTACAAGTATAAATATAGATTTGGTTCACTGATTTTTGGTAGAGTCATAGAACACAGAAGTTGGTCTTGTGGCCACTAGAAAGCCTATTTCAAACTGAGGGCTGCAATAGTCTTCTTCTGCATAGCTGTTGTTTCAGCTTCTGTAACATTGCACAAAAATGATTCTTAGGTGGCCTTTGTTCAAGATTACTTCAATGATTTTTGGCAGAATTATTGGACCTTTAACAAAGAAAGAACTATGAGATACTTTGATTAACAAGGCTAAACATTTTGATAAAATATGTCAGCTCGAAAAAAAAAGCATTTTAGCCAAAGTCTTTCAGTATGTGTAAACTTGTTTATCAACAGGCCAAGATTGTGTCTGTATCTATAAATAGCTTGGCAGACTGCCAACTTTTTTAGATATGACAACAGGCCAAAGGTCAGTCTGGATTTATTTATAATTATGGCAGACTGCCAACTGTATCAGATTAGGCAACAGGTCAAGAGTTCACTCATTGCAGTAGCTGCAGTTGGCATTTTTTTTCTATTTTTGAGACCTTCAAAGCAGTGGTTGTCCATTAACCAGGCAGAAATCTTAACCACTGGACCTAGAATCTTCTTTCTCTCATCCAGGGAGGACTTGGAAACCTGAAATTAGGTCTTTGTTACCTATATCCTCCGTGCTATGGGGCTCCGAAGTACCCCCCCCCCCCCCCCGAATAATTAAAAATCTATACAAAAGCTCCAGTATCTGAACAACTTATGCATTGATCACCATTATTCTTTGAATGCATATTGATCATGGAGTGTTTCTTTATTTCCTGTAGACTTTTTTCAATCAAAATTTTATTGAATCAGTTGAAACTAATAGGTGAACAGGAAACATGAAGAGGTCTAGAAACTATTTCCAAGACAGCACAGACTAAAGATGATTGGGTTACATTGGTTAATTACTAACTGCACAGACATGTGTTTTGTAGGAAATTAAATCTGATATATATTATATGTATCAAATTACTATTATTTTTTTTTTATACACTTATAACTAATTCAGACACTGGAGCAAGCCTTTGTTTATGAAACTTTTTCTGACCACCAGAATGACGTAAATCTAATTGGACCCATTGTATATATGAAACAGGTCTGGGGTATTTCAATTCACCAAGCTACATTTCAATCATCTCTCCTCAGGTGAAACTAATTAATGTGCAATGAGTTTTTTTTTATAAAGTTATACTCGGGTGTTGAATTATTATGTGGTTGGCAGATATAATTAATTGGATAAGATATAGATACTGCAGGTGAATGGAACAATTGTATGTAGATTTGGCTCTCTTGAGCTGAAAGATGCAGAGAGGAGGGAGATCAATAAAAAAATGTGTAAGAAGTTTATAGATAATGCATGGTTGTTAATATTTTGTACTAATATTCATCAGTCAATACCCTTGGCAGATGACAGTCCTACAGACACACAATTTGTATTGTGCCAAGACAAACATTAATCTATGGCAAAAATGCCTTGTAAACCTCCATTCAATCAGTTTAGTCGAGCTAGGCAGTGGTTGGTGTCACTTTTTTATCACTGTGAATAGATTGAGTCAGATATTTGCTTGGATATCCAGGTTTCTTTTCATAATGGCTTATATATTAAATTTATTTTGTAACCAAAAAAGCAATTCACAAATGACTAACTTGTATTTGTTTATTTCTATATGTTCAGGCTTGTATTTCCAGTTAATTGGTCACCAGGTGATTTGA
Source organism: Sipunculus nudus (assembly GCA_026874595.1). Lineage (NCBI taxonomy): Eukaryota > Metazoa > Annelida > Sipuncula > Golfingiida > Sipunculidae > Sipunculus > Sipunculus nudus. Next base: position 27,596,138 of record CM049315.1, read on the forward strand.
CAGGTGTTTGATGGAGTCAGTAGTATGGTAGCAACTTGTCTCTTTTTAAGTCAGTATTCTAGATCTTGGTGTTGTTGCTGGACCCTCATCTCCAGTGTGTAATTGTGACTAATTTGTAAAATTATCCTACATTATTGTATCCGCCAAAACAGAGTTTTGCGGATACTATGTTTTCAGCTGGTCGCCGCCGCCGCCGCGTAGGTGTCCGGAGAACTCCTCCGTAACCGCTGGGCGGAATTTTCCGAAACCCGGGATTATGTTCGGGTCACATGTGAACTGCTGCGCCCCGATTTTGTTTTGACCTCTGACCTTTCCTCTGCGCTCTGCGTCCGTTTGTGCGTCTGTTTCCACACATAAATCCACATATCTCGGGAACCGTTTGACCGATCAGGAAAATTTTTTTGCACAAATGTAGCCCTCGGAGAGCTTTATAACATACACCAAAAATGGTGGCGCCACCTGCAACCATGTTTGCACAGTGTCCATTTTTTCGTCTGCCTTGGGTTAAAATCACTCATATCTCTGCAGTGACTTGACTAATTCACCTGAAATTCGGCATGCGCAAACATCCTGGATAGCTTTTCTGATTTTATGACAGGTGGTGCCACCTACATTCACGTTGACGCTGCAGACATCCAAGCTCATATCTCGGGAACTGTTTGACGGATCAGGAAAATTCTTTTGCACAAATGTAGCCCTTGGAGAGCTTTATAACATACACCAAAAATGGTGGCGCCACCTGCAACCATGATTGCACAGTGTCTATCTGTTCGTCTGCCTTGGGTTAAAATCACTCATATCTCTGCAGTGACTTGACTAATTCACCTGAAATTTGGCATGCGTATACATCCTGGATAGCTTATCTGATTTTATGACAGGTGGCGCCACCTACATTCACGTTTACGCTGCAGACATCCAAGCTCATATCTCGGGAACCGTTTGACGGATCAGGAAAATTCTTTTGCACAAATTTAGCCCTTGGAGAGCTTTATAACATACACCAAAAATGGTGCCGCTACCTGCAACCATGTTTGTACAGTGTCCATCTGTTTGTCTGCCTTGGGTTAAAATCACTCATATCTCTGCAGTGACTTGACTAATTCACCTGAAATTTGGCATGCGTATACATCCTGGATAGCTTTTCTGATTTTATGACAGGTGGCGCCACCTACATTCATGTTTACGCTGCAGACATCCAAGCTCATATCTCAGGAACAGTTTGATTGATCAGGAAAATTTTTTTGCACAAATGTAGCCCTTGGAGAGCTTTATAACATACACAAAAAATGGTGGCGCCACCTGCAATCATGTTTGCACAGTGTCCAGCTGTTCGTCTGCCTTGGGTTAAAATCACTCATATCTCTGCAGTGGTTTGACTAATTCACCTGAAATTCTGCATGCTTATACATCCTGGATAGCTTTTCTGATTTTATGACAGGTGGCGCCACCTACAATCAAGTTTACGCTGCAGACATCCAAGCTCATATATAGGGAACCATTTGACCAATTGGGCCAAAATTTTGCATGTGTATAGTTCTCACAAAGCTCTTTATCATACGCTAAACTGGTGGCGCCACCTGCAACCCTTTTTTGCACAGCATCCATCTGTTTGTCTGCCAAGGGCAAAAATCACTCATATACAATATAGTGGTTTGACTTATCTGCCTTAAATTTTGCATATGTATACAACTTGGACGGCTTTCTGGATTTTTTGGTAGGTAGCGCAACCTACATACACAATTTGGCTGCAGACATCCATGCTGATATGCAACACTTCACCCGTTCCACTCTGATTTTGGCGGATACAAGTAGTCGTTTGTCGACTACCCGTATTCTAGTTATTATTGTATCCCCAGACAAAGTCAGGGGATACAATGTTTTCATACCGGTCCCGTCGCCGCCACCGCCGCATATAAATCTTGTTGGCGCGATAACCAAAATTTATTTCAAGGAACTTTACCAAACTTGGTATATGTATAGAAATGGGTGAGAGGACGACGCCTATTTAAAATGAGGTCATGACCTTTACTAGGAGAGTGTCCTTGACCTTGAATAGGTCCAATTTTGGGGAAAATCACACAAATTCTTTAATATCTCAAGAAATCTTGCATGGATTTATCCCAAAATCAAGTTGATGGAAGATCATGGATAGGGTTGTCATGTTCCAGAAACTGGTGGCGCCACCTATTATTCTTTACTTGTTTTTGTGCCGTTTAATACCCCCAAAATTGCCACCTTACAGTACTGTGAGCATTATAAGTCAAAAACTACTGGACAGATTTCTTTTATATTATGCATATACATAGACCTGTATGGGTTATGGGATGATGTTTATTTAAATTGGGGTCATGACCTTTCCTATGATAGTGGCCTTGACCTTGAATATTGCCATATATGGTGAAAATCACACACCTCTTATGATATCTCCAGTGTTGATAGCCATATGGCTTTCAAACATGACTTATGTATGGCCCACCACTAAAGTAAGAACCCTATAGGTTCTAGGGTCATGAGGTCAAAGGTCAAGGTCACTGGACTGGCATTTTAAAAGATACTGTGGATGCATTTTAAGCCAAACTTTCATCTTAGGTCTTCCATCTTGAATATATAGCTCACTTGCCAGTAGTGGATGATCCATATAAATTTTGGGGTCACAAGGTCAAAGGTCAAGGCCACAGGAGCTATCTGTCCAAAAAATTAGTTTCTGGATGATAATTCCTGCTTTTATTGATGTATTGATTTCAAACTTGACTTATATATGTCCCATTGAAAAAGCAAGACTCCAATTGATTTTGGGGTCATGAGGTCAAAGGTCAAGGTCACAGGACACATCTTTAAAAAGATTTTGGATGCATTTTCAGCCAAACATTTCATCTCAGACCTTTCATCTTGCACATGTAAGTCATCTGCGAAAAGAGGAAGACCCCTATCAGTTTTGAGGTCACAAGGTCAAAGGTGAAGGTCACAGGAGCCATCTGTCCAAAAATTAGTTTCTGGATGATAATTCCTGCTTTTATTGATGTATGGATTTCAAACTTGACTTGTATATGTCCCATTGGAAAAGCAAGACCCAAATTGATTTTGAGGTTATGAGGTCAAAGGTCAAGGTCACAGGACACACCTTTAAAATGATGTGGATGCATTTTCAGCCAAACATTTCATCTCAGATTTTTCATCTTGCACATATAGTTCACCTGCCAAGAGAGGAAGAACCCTATCAAATTTGAGGTCACAAGGTCAAAGGTGAAGGTCACAGGAGCCATCTGTCCAAAAATTAGTTTCTGGATGATAATTCCTGCTTTTATTGATGTATGGATTTCAAACTTGACTTGTATATGTCCCATTGGAAAAGCAAGACCCAAATTGATTTTGAGGTTATGAGGTCAAAGGTCAAGGTCACAGGACACACCTTTAAAAAGATATGGATGCATTTTCAGCCAAACATTTCATCTCAGATCTTTCATCTTGCACATATAGTTCACCTGCCAAGAGAGGAGACCCTATCAATTTTGAGGTCACAATGTCAAAGGTGAAGGTCACAGGAGCCATCTGTCCAAAAATTAGTTTCTGGATGATAATTCCTTCTTTTATTGATGTATGGATTTCAAACTCGACTTGTATTTGACCCTTTGGAAAAGCAAGACCTGAATTGATTTTGGGGTCATGAGGTCAAAGGTCAAGGTCACAGGAAACCTTTTTAAAAAGATTGTGGATGCATTTTCAGCCAAACAATTCATCTCAGATCTTTCATCTTGCACATATAGTTCACCTGCCAAGAGTAGAAGACCCCTATCAATTGTGAGGTCACAAGGTCAAAGGTGAAGGTCACAGGAGCCATCAGTCCAAAATTTAGTTTCTGGATGATAATTCCTGCTTTTACTGATGTATAGATTTCAAACTTGACTTGTATATGTCCTATTGGAAAAGCAAGACCCAAATTGATTTTGAGGTTATGAGGTCAAAGGTCAAGGTCACAGGACACACCTTTAAAAAGATGTGGATGCATTTTCATCCAAACATTTCATCTCAGATCTTTCATCTTGCACATATAGTTCACCTGCCAAGAGAGGAAGAACCCTATCAATTTTGAGGTCACAAGGTCAAAGGTGAAGGTCACAGGAGCCATCTGTCCAAAAATTAGTTTCTGGATGATAATTCCTTCTTTTATTGATGTATGGATTTCAAACTTGACTTGAATTTGACCCATTGGAAAAGCAAGACCTGAATTGATTTTGGGGTCATGAGGTCAAAGGTCAAGGTCACAGGAAACCTCTTTAAAAAGATTGTGGATGCATTTTCAGCCAAACAATTCATCTCAGATCTTTCATGTTGCACATATAGTTCACCTGCCAAGAGTAGAAGACCCCTATCAATTGTGAGGTCACAAGGTCAAAGGTGAAGGTCACAGGAGCCATCAGTCCAAAATTTAGTTTCTGGATGATAATTCCTGCTTTTACTGATGTATAGATTTCAAACTTGACTTGTATATGTCCCATTGGAAAAGCAAGACCCAAATTGATTTTGAGGTTATGAGGTCAAAGGTCAAGGTCACAGGACACACCTTTAAAAAGATGTGGATGCATTTTCATCCAAACATTTCATCTCAGATCTTTCATCTTGCACATATAGTTCACCTGCCAAGAGAGGAAGAACCCTATCAATTTCGAGGTCACAAGGTCAAAGGTGAAGGTCACAGGAACCATCTGTCCAAAAATTAGTTTCTGGATGATAATTCCTTCTTTTATTGATGTATGGATTTCAAACTTGACTTGAATTTGACCCATTGGAAAAGCAAGACCTGAATTGATTTTGGGGTCATGAGGTCAAAGGTCAAGGTCACAGGAAACCTCTTTAAAAAGATTGTGGATGCATTTTCAGCCAAACAATTTATCTCAGATCTTTCCTTGCATATAAAGTTCACCTGCCAAGAGTGGAAGACCCCTATCAATTGTGAGGTCACAAGGTCAAAGGTGAAGGTCACAGGAGCCATCTGTCCAAAAATTAGTTTCTGGGTGATAATTCCTGCTTTATTGATGTATAGATTTCAAACTTAACTTGCATATGTCCCATTGGAAAAGCAAGACCAGATTTGATTTTGGGGTCATGAGGTCACAGGTCAAGGTCACAGGACACATCTTTCAAAAGATCAAGGTCACAGGACCAACATCTTTAATAAGAATGTGGATTGTTAGATGGAAGAAACAATGAATATGCCAAGTGTCAGTATATGCTGCTAAAAATGGGGGTCTATTTATAAAGGGGGTGGGGGCCTACTATGTCTGGGGATACTCTGGCACCTGCGGTGCCAAGAAATGTCTAGTCTTCAGTATCTAAATGTCTATATATAATCAGTAACTATACCTACAGTAATGTGTGAGTTATCTGAGATGCAACCAAATTCATCTAATGATACAGGAATGAGCAGTGCACTGTGAAAGCCAGTTCATTGATGAACTTGGTAAACCCAGTGTGTTTCATGTATTATACATTAAACTTCAGTTGTTAACATCTGTGGATCTGTGATAGCTAGTGCAATGCAGGTCAGAAGAGTGTAATTAATAGAAAATATACTATTAATGAGCCCTGTGTCATGTTGTAACAGGAGGACAACTTTTTACAAAAGTGGCTCATGAGCTAATGGTTGAAGCGTCTGGGGAGGTGTACAGCAGTGTTGTTATGTGTCCTCATTTATGTGAATCTCAATTAATGTCACCTTTGACGAGCCTTTGCACTCGGCCTTTGGGTATATATAATAGTTTTATTACTAGTAGAGGGGTATTATTGTGTGCATGATTAAAATACAAGTGTAAGTGCATGTGTAAAAAAAGTTTAATTGTAATTGACAAAATGTTCAGCTCTGGTCGTGTCATTTAACCTAAATTTGTACCATTGATGCTGTTAGATGATATTTTGGTATATATTGTATAAATATGAAAACACAGAGCTGGTTGGTTGACTTTGTTTGGTACATGTTGCGTCAAGAGCCAAAAGCCGTCATGTGTTGGTGTGTTTCATGTAGTACACACACTGTAGGTCATGTGTGTCAACCTCCCTGTTACAGTGGTTATTTGTAACTGACGGGAGAGTGAATTAGGTGTTTACAGACAGTGGGAAGCCCTCATATCACTCTCATGTTCTCTGTATATGGCGTACTGCAGTGAACACATGACATCAGGCAGGCCTTCATATTCTGGTTACTGCAACACCCTCTCCCACGCAAACATGCAACTCAACTGCATGCCTGTGTGGTAGTTACTGGATGGAGAAATTTAGTCCTCAGACCTTTATAATGTGCCTTTATTTCATTCCTAATCTGTAAAAAATATTTGTATAATGCTTATTGAGCAAAACGGAATTCACTTAATGTTTCACTATTTATAGCAACAACACCTCAAAATAGACTGAACTGCTTTTGTATATTATGGGTCCTAGAACTATTTAGATATCTAGACTGTACCAAAATGGATTGAAACCTGTACTAACCTGTACAACATACTGTGGTGTTGCTATATGTTGTGTGACACAGTCAAACATTTCAGTCTGTTATTGTCTTGTGCATTGCACATAATACAGGGTAAATGGATTATGCATTTTTTAGAGTATGAATTTCATCTGTGATTTAAAAAGCATAAACTGATTTTGGACAATCTTCTTAATGTTCAGGCACAGGTGTAAATGTAATTTTTGGTTCTATAAACACACTAAACATAGTGTGGAACTAGTATTGGTATAAAGCTGGCATAGTAGAGGAAATATTATAACCATAAACATTTAGATTTTATCTTGATGTCCTACTTTTTACATCTGAAAGTCTTGTTTATCTGTGTCACAACATTTTTTAAAATTATAACCATACTAATAAATATGATATACCATATACATGGTTGTCAGAATATATTTATTGTGTTGGTTCATATTAGAAAGGCTTTTTTTGTTTCACAAGTTATCTGATCTACATGTGCACTTTGCTTCTGTCAAAGATCCTCTTTTACCTTTCATAAAATAGTAATGGCAGTTACAACTATTGATGATGCTATGCCATGTACCTTTTTATATGGAAGGTTAGAGCTAATTGCAAATGTTTCTTTGTATAATAGACAATTTTTTGTAATGTTATGTGTGTGATATAGGTTTTTTCAGGTGATTATCACCAGTGATAGAGGACTTGAGTCCAAACCCGCACTCGAGTCCACTCTTATATGGACTTGGACTAGGACTTAAGGGTCCTGGACTTGGACTCTCAGGTCTTGAGGTATAGACACAAGATATCAGGTGAAGACATATATTGAATGCAGTAGAAGGTATAGAATAACAGAATATCACCAAAAGGACTATATATATATATCAAGCTTAAGTTCTGTGAGGGGTGCTAAATGCAATTAAACTTTTAAGTAAAAAGCATGTGTAAATAACATAAAAATACTTATGGTTATCCAAAATTCCATTTTAAATTTCTTTTGATAAGGAGATTTCTATTGGACTGTTACTCATACTTGAACTTGGGTTCCAGATGAATTTGACTCGAACCTCGAGGATTAGGACTTTTACTCCAACTCTGAGTAGGTGGACTTGGACACGAACCTCAATGACTCGGACTTGGACTCAAGTAACCTGGACTCAAGACTTGCACTCTCACTGGATTGTGTGGACTGGACTTCATCACTGATTATAAGCTAAGTGGGCAGACTTAACAAAATGGGGCCTTTTACCTTAGATTTCATAACATGCAATCATAGACATGCGAGCATATGACTTTCAACTATGCCAGAGAGACTGAAATAAATTGTTAAAAAATGTCTATTATGAGAGAGCGAAATTGATTTGTGTTTCAAGCATGACACCCATTTGAAAGACTTAATTATGATAACAGTGATAACTAAGTCGGAAATAGTTCCACACCTGGCAGATGAACATAAAAATGCTGCAGATTTTACCCCATGTTAATATTGACTATGTGGCTCTTCTCTATGATGCCTGAAATGCCTAAGGTGCTTGCTTAGGATTTTCCCTTCTGCTAATTAGGATTGCTCAAGGAAGTCAATAAATGTTGGTACCAAATTACCACCAGTTTACACTGAAGAGTAATTTCTTACCATTAAGAAAAAAAAATGTTTCAGACATGCATTCGCACTATTCAGTTAATTATTTGCCCATTGGATCAGTTTGATAGCATATTTATAGTTTGCTGTTTTAATATCAAAATTATTTGTTGACACTTTACATGTTTATAAGAATAAATGTAAACTGTAGTGTGGACTGTGGATGTGCATCACTGATCATTAAACATTAAATTTAACACAACAGATGATTATAACAGAGTATGCTTTCATTATAACACTAAATTTATTAGTTACTCCCATTATTTTCATTGTATCATATAATTATTTATTTTAGACGTAAAAGAAACATATTCATAAACTGGAGTAAACACCCAAAAAAACACCTGAGTGAAGGAACTGCTGGTAAAAATTTATTGCCTCTCATTCCAAATGAACTTGTATACACCAAGGTGTTTGAATCATGTTGCTTGCTTGTCATTCACCTTGTGTAAAATTACATGATGAGTAACAAACTTTCAACCTGTCAAGAGTCTGTGGAATATGCAATAAGTCTAAGCACAAATATTCACCAACTGCAGTATCACCAGTTTGGGAATCTGTTTGAGACACTTAAATAAAGCCAACAGACATACTGAAATAGCAAAGAATAAATTTAAAAGCCTCTTTACTAGACTAATCTTTCACATATATAGTTGGTATTCATTAATTTGCTGTCCTCATGGATACTAAGTAAAAGCTGTATACATTGATACTGAACCAAATTTATGGAAAAGATTGTCTACTCATTAATCAACATGTATAAGGGTTATTTGAATATCTCTTGCCATGAATTATATAAGGCAAAAAGGTTTGTGAACCAATTTGTGTACTGGTACTGCCCTGTCATATTGTGAATCGTTTCCATTTTGTATGAGTTGCCTGGTGACAAATAGTCGTTATAATAAGAACAACTTCAGAACTCCTACTACAGAGTTTGATGCAATTTCAAAGACTCGAACTTAAAAGGATGGACATGAACTTGAACCTTTTTGACTTGTACTCAAACTCTTAGTGTGGACTTGGCCATATAGAACCACAAACTCTCTTTCTAGCAAGGGGAAATACCGGTACACTTGTCCAAGGTACTGTGTCTGAGCTAAAACACAGAAACCTATTGGTCTGGCAGTGGTTAATGAACAGGGAAGACAGACCCCATTTCTTGTTGTTTAATTATTAATCCTGGTGATGGACAAGGTTTTTCCAGGGAAGCTTTTAGAGGCCTGGATGTGGTCGATTCTTGTGTCAGGTGACAGGGGGTCCGTCAGGTGACAGGGGGTCTGTCAGGTGACAGGGGGTCCTTCAGTTATTAATCACCATGTTTGAGGGGGGGGGGGGGGGGCGGGGATATGTGATTCATCTGGATGTGTCTTACAGGGTCATTGTAGTTCTCAGTCACCAGTATTGTATGACTTTTGTGTTAATCACTGTGGATGGTCTCATTATGACACACGTATAAATTGCTAAAGGGCTATGAACCTTGTCAAGAACATAATCTGTTCTGATTACTTACCTATGTTGCTTACATGAATGCCATGCCCTTCCCTTTATTGTTAATATTCAAAGCATCAGTAAATTTAATCATTCAAATCATAGGTGGAACAAAACATATATTGTGTGCAGAGTACGGCATATAATCTAGTTCAATATCAGTAATGGGCTGCCTGGAGATCTGCTATTATTCACCAGTAGTACACTACTGTCAATGTTTTACTTTCATTCAGCTAAATGATGTGCACCAGTTCCCCAGGTAGGATAGGGGAGGAATCCTTGACCTCATAGTATAGTGTGTCTTTCGTGTGTACAGTGTATTTTGTATTTTTAAGTATGTTGCACAAGTGGGATGTTTACTGTAAGAAAAGAAAGTGAAACCTTAATCTGTGATAGATAGTCATTTTGCAGTCTTAGGTCATGGCTGAGAATAATAGTACACAACATAAATAAAATTGCCGTTTTAAAGCGCTATCCCCTTAGAAGGATCACTGATGCCATGTCACTGCCATGGAATATCTGTGCACAAAAAATGATAAATCCACAACCCTCATCATGTTGCATGCTCACAGATGTATGTCTACCTTGCACTGAATTGACACTGCATGTGATGTCATTATGGTGAGTGATGTCACGAAGCAAGATTCATCAGTGCTTCAGGTAAACAGCATTGCTAAAACAAATCAAAGTCATTTCTTGGGTATTTGTGATATTTCTTTGTACAAATATGCAATCACTTTTTGTTCATCACACTCCTGGCATATGTGGTATAAGTATTTCCTTCAAATTCATGAAACCATTCTTTAAATATTTTCAAATTGCAAACAGGGACACACTGAAACTACCAAAACAGTAACTCATTGTTTGGCTTCATGTAGGATTTTAATATGTTGTATACCTGTCCTGTTTAGGTAACACAGCTGTTCTACCACTTCTGTTTTTCCCTGCTCAGGAGTTGTATGGTTAATACTTTTCATTTCATTCTCCCATATCACATTTCCCAGAACTAGCCTGTTCTGGCATTAACAGGATCCTAGGAGTTACTCTGGCCATTATACAAGTTGTTTACACAGGCGGATATTCTGATTGATCCCGCATGGCTTAGGTACACTTAGATTTGTTGATCTCCCGAAATGTCATTGCCCAAACTTAGACAGTGTACCCTTTAAAAATGTCATCACATTGACAAAAATAGCCACTGAAATGTTCTCATTTCCAGAAAAAGCAAAAGTCCCATGATTGAGTCAGTTGAATTACTCCCTCCCCCCCCCCCCCCAATTTACCCCTTAAATAAAATGTATTAGCATTGAATATCATTGCTTCATTTCATTCAAGGATGCATTGATGGCCCTCTATTTTCATTCACACATTTGGCTGAAAAAAATAGCCTCAGTGTCCAGGACCATCATTTTATAGTCCACAGCAAAACTTTCTGTGGCTAAAATGTCCATGGCGCCATTGTCACCACATCCCATTTACAATTGGAGCTGCGCTGGTTCAGCACACAAAGGATACAGGAGCTCAGTAACAGGCAGCAAGGGTTTGTTGTTGAGACACCATCAGAAGGAAAGATATTGATTTCTGGTCGCAGAGAATGGCGCATTTACAGTGGGTGTTATTAGTAGTTCTCCTGAAAGCAAGACTCCATTAACTTGAAGCTTTTTATAGGCAAAGGTTTCACCTGATGTGTCAAGCTTTCTTTTGTAACAGGTTGGTTAAATTATATAATTATTACTATATTATTATTTAGATATAATTTAGTTTATATATATATATATAAATAGATTACTTCACTAACAGTTGGGAGGAGGTAATGTTTACATTTCTTTGTCTTATCTTTCTGCAGGTTTATGCAAAAGTAATTAATGTACATGGATTTTCACAAGTTTTAACAAATAAGTCCTCCTACTATTTGAAAGTAAAACCTTAAAAACTGCTCAGGATGTATTGTTTTATAAATGAAGAAAAAGGATCACCTTGTTAATCATCCAGAAAAAAGCTCTAGCTTGAATGTCCTATTAACTTCCTTTTCTGATATAACATTTAGTTTAGGCAAGAAGAGCATTATAAGGGAAATATTTCCATTCAAGACCATGTGAGTAGATACAAGATCGTAGATTAGGTCTTCTGGTCTTAGCCCTGTATCTGTATATACATATTTGGTGTGTTGAGGCTTTATGCTTCTATATTTCTAGTGCACTTAGACCTAATTTTAAAACATATGGCCTTCCCATGCATTATGTCAGTTAAATCTTGTGTGCCTGAGCCATATATTAGTATATCTGGTCTGCCTATTCAGTAATTTCCATATTTTAATCCTTAACATTATCTGTTGTGCCTATGTAGATATATTTCTGATGTGCTTAGGTCTAATTTTAGTACATATGGCCTCCCTATGCATTATGTCAAGTAAATCTTATGTGCCTGGGCCATATATTAGTATATCCAGTCTGCCTATTCCATATGTTAATACTTAATATTATCTGTTGTGTCTATGTCTGGTATGTCTGGTGTGCTGATACCTTGTGCATCTGCTTTGCCTAGGCCATAAATTAGATCTGGTGTGGCTCAGCATTATAATGTATTACAGTAAAGGGTATGCCTACTATTGCCTGCACCACATGTAAAGTCATATATATCTGCTTTGCCTAGGCCATGTAGTATATCTGGTGTGTATAGGCCTAATATTAGTATATATGTGGTATGCCTAACACCTCATGTAACTACATCTGGTATGTCTACGCCTAATATTAGTACCAGTAAATCTGGTGTGTAGGGTTCTTGCCCAGACATCCTGATCAACACATGGTCTTCAGTTAGTTTTGCCCAAAAAAGAATTAGGCCCCAAGTGTGGTATTATTCTCAACATTGTGCAAGTGAGATGAACACCGGTGAAAAGGCTGACATCTCCAAGAGTTCAGTGAAGTGTTCATGTCCTGATAGTGACACAGGATGCTGCCAGCAGGGAAGGGACAGACCTCGCCTGTCTGACTGCCTGAGTAAGCCAGTGATCAGGCAAAGGTAGTAGAGTGAAGGCCATGCACCAGCACACCCTAGCTGTTTTCTCCTTTTTTTATAGAGATTTGCTCCACAGCTGATGTGTCCAGATGTCAGCACAGCCAGGGTCAAATATCCACACAGTTCTACGAACTCAAATGTCAATCCCACCGCTGCCACATGACAATCTGTTTGGAATGAATCCGCTTCCTTCGACTGCTTTTCACATTAGATGGTTTATCCATAGCCTGCCAGCCAAAATAGTTGTTTTTTGCTGCCATTACAATTGGTTAGCCTGCATGATAAAGTTTTATGTTTGTGACAGGTCAGGTCTCTGATGTCACTTTAAAATCCTTAAGTAAAAAAATAACCAGGATATCACAACTAGGAAATTTAAAAAAAATGGTGACAGATTCTGTAAAAAGGACACCATATATTTGTGGTGATGTCTTGTTGTGGAATGTATATAAATATTTTATAAAATATTTTTATTTTTACTCTTGTTCAGAGACATTGTATGGTCTGTGTTAATACATCAGATGCAGCCTTAATAGGTTTTTTTTTCTCTGGTTTAATTGTCATGGCAGTATATTAGATAGTGATAGATTATTCTTAATATTTATTGTATGGCAACAGTTGTGAGAAAACATTGCAGCAATCTTGATGGTCCATCATTATTAAGATATTTCAAGGCTAATTATTTAGTGATGTTGAAAACAGTAATCAATTTGTGTCATCAAGAAAATAAGCTTGTGCTTTAATTATTGCTCACCAATAGAGAAATTGCTCACCAGTCCAGGAATTGATAACTCATAAATATAGTGATCTAAGTTTATATCTCTCATAGTCTGCCTTGTTCTTATCAACAACTGATTACTAAACCTTGGCTGTTAATTATGAATATTGATATTTCTACCTGCAGCTAAACCTTGTGTGGTCTAAAGCCAGAGGCTTTGTGCAGTCCATGCTTAACTTAATTATGATTGAATAATAGAATGAAAAAATGTTAACAAGTGAGAAGGTGCAATTACAGCTTGTTGGTCGATAAAGAATGAAGGGGAAATTCATCAAGCAATTTTAAGTTCAAGTGGCATTGTTTCAGTAGTGTAGTGAATAAAGAGTCTGCATACTATATTCTAGTAGTGAATCTGCCAAAAATAAGAGGCAATAATATGATCAATGTGCTTTGTTAATGCTTACACCAGAGGGGGATAAATAGGTTTTTTGCAGGATTGGCACAATGCCAATGGGGAAAGAAACCATTACCTCAAAGCTTCGCACATCAGCCAAACTCATCATGCAACATATTGATCGGGATCTGAGCTTTTACATATATATATATGTTATAAATTAATATTGTAAATTCACGTGGCATTCATCACAAATGCAGTACTAACCAAGTTCAGGCAGGTCTACTTTAAGAATACTGAATGCAAATTAAAAAAGTGTTAATATTCAAAGAATCAGTTACACCCTTTCTTCATGTTTTTTCACCATCAGAAAACTGAAAGGAAAATATCATCTTGTTTGAAAAAGCACTAGGGCATGGTACATAATAAATTGATTCCAAGAAAGTATTTGATGTGGGTTTATTACATAGAGCCACATGCAGCTCAATAGAAAGTACTTGTTAAATGTTAGAAACTTGTTTTATTGTGATTTGCACATATGGACTGATTCCAAGCTAAGATGTGCACTTATTATTTCATGTTGTATTGGTTAATTCCAAGAAAGTATCAGAAGGCTCAGAGTGGAGAGTTTATGATCAGGGAAGGGAGAATCATACACCGTTAATGGCATAAGTATCACATTGCCATATTACTTAAAAGGCCAAGCCAGCAAGGATTCATTCAGAATATTTTATTTGTTTTTTGCTCACCAACATGATATGTTTACACATGTTGTGTTAGAAGAAAATACTTGTCCTGCAGTCTATGATATCTTGTTTGCCATGCTGTTATTTTTGCTTGCTGTGATTTGGAAAATATGAAAAAAATGTATTATTCAGGATCTTGTAATTTCTGCAATGCTTACCGGGTACACAGGTTTGAAGAAATACTGTTAAAGAGAAAAACAGAAAATGAATACTAACAGACTAGAGCAGGATATAAAATTTCAGGGTTGGTTATGAAAGGTCCAAAGAAATTGGCATTCAGTAGAATACCTCATGCGGGTCCCATGGCAAACAAGCCTACTGGATCTGTTTCTGTTTCTGAATCTGAACCAATACTGAATGGTGTCTTCCTTTACCCCTGGACAAAGTTTCACGGAAATGGATCTTTTCTTAAAGAAAAACAACGAAAACAGAAAAAAAACAAGGACCAGCAATGGGTGAAAACACAGCATTCCTGGCAGGAGTAAATTAGGAATTTGTGCTTGATATGTTAGACTTTTGATTTGCTATATATCCCTGGTGATATATTTGGTTTTCTGGTCCTTGGTAGCAGTCTCTGATTTCTAGGTGCCAAAAGAATTCTGAAGTGACACAGATTGTATTACTTTTTGCTGTGTAGAACATTTTGTGTGAAATATAACTATATTAAACCCTGGAGAACTTGCTGGCATGACTTTCAATGAAAACAAAAATGACCAAAATTATATTCTGTGACAGTGCGTTCGCAATCACAAAGGAATTTAATTGAAATAGAAGACAAAGTATTTTCATTGACTTGGCATTTTCGTTCTGATATATAACACTGGGTTGGAAAAATGACCTGAATCACAGTTACAATACCATGACATTAAAAATGTATGACATTACCATAAGAGGCACTTGATATCATGGTATTCCCTCATTTCTATTTATTTAGTATATGCTTTTATTTTACTGCATATAAATAATTCTAAGCACCACAACTGCAGGTAAAAATGGCTTGTTATTTGTACTATTATACTGAATATCACTATATATGCATCTTTTTTTTGCCTACTCAGTACTTTAGCCAATTATTAGGTTGTTAATGTATTTCCAATGCCGTTTAAGTGGTTAAACTAGGAAAATTATAAGATTAATGATAAATGAATAGCATAAACAATCCAGCTAAGTCTGAGGTAATCCATATTTAGAAATTTACAAGCTGCTCACAGTCATTTGACTACATGTATTTTGGGCATTAAATGAATCCGTTTAAAAAAGGCGATCGAGCAGGTTAAAAGGATATATATTTTATTAAGGGTAAAAAAAGTTTAAATTTTAAAATATTGTGACATTTGTCAAAGATAAACTGAATCATTAAATATGTTGTTATTGATATTTGTTTGAATTTCCCAGCTTAAATGTGTACAAAGTTTAATGATATTATTTAAATTGAGTCACCTGTTCCTGGCAGGCATGACAAGTTAAGCTTGCCGGTAATTAATTATAGGTTGATAACCTGTGTAGAAGCAAGTGTGGCCCGAGCTGTGGCTACCCTCTACCACATCTGATGAGGCGATGTTTGTTCATAACAAATATCATTAAAGGTTGTATTATTTTGTAGTTGCATTGATTTTTCACCTGTTGTGCTTTTACATGTAGAACAGGAAAAGATATTATCTTGATTTTGGAATAATAAGTTATCAGGCATACTGTTTCTAGATCCTTTTTCATTTAAACAATTTCTGACCATATTACAATTTATATCTTTTTTTTTCTTCTAAACTTTCTGTCTAAAAGACTTAAAATTGTCTGTCAAGAAAACCTAATTACACAGGTCACCAAACTTTGGAATGTAACAACCTGCACGGTTTGTTGAATTGGCCCAGCATATGATTAATATGCACTACAACAGTAACCTGATTAAAGCAGATCAGCTACCAGTAAGGCCACACCAGTAAAATAGTTAAGTGACTAAAACCACGGAGCAAGTGTTCGATACAAAATAAATGAAATTTTGCCAGCTGTGGGGTATATTAAAAAAATTGAGTGACACTTAATGAATTTGAAATGGTGAATAGGAATTAACCAAAGGTTGATCCATTTCCAGTGTTACATTAATGGGCATTAAATTAATACATGAAATAATTTCTTCGAAGGGGTCAAAGCAAGAAGAGTAAATAGCAACATTACTATTATAAAGGACCTGGTGTTGATTTATCCTCAGACTTATTGCAAGGCTAAAGCTAATGGATTATTTGCTCTTTGCAGCATGGAAGACCCAATGAGCTTACAGCGGGAGAGAGAGAGGCAACAGAAACAACGACAGTCATATTATAGAGAGGGTTCGCCTCCACCCAATGCCAGCCTCTTTGCAGCGCCTCCAAAAAAAGTTAGTATTCATATATAAATATATAATTAAGTTATTATATTAACAAGCATTATTAATGAAAGTTAAGCAAGAATATTTCAACATAATGAAATAAAGTACCAAGAGTAGTATACATGTTGTCCTGTTTTCTATTTTGATGCCCTTCCTCAAGTTACAAAACATTCACCTTTCTGATTGGGTAATTCTTCTCATGAATATTCATAAGTGAAAGATGGCTTATAAACCCTGCTTCACATACCCACATAAAAAAATTGTTACTGTTTTTATTTTGCTAATTGAATATCAAACTTCTTTATTCTGACTGGGTTATTTCCCTGGTAATATTCAGTTATGATTATAAGTGACTTATGATTAACATTCACTGGGTCAAGGCCTTTCAATTTTAATGGCCCTCATGCATTGAAGCTTTGCAAATTATAAAATCGCCAACAGGTGTGTTTTGATCACACAATGTTTTTGAAGGCCATGTTAGGTAAAAAGGCCCTGTCTGTACACTTTTGAAAACCAGTGTTAAAAATATGTGAAAAAGACAAGTTAATGATGGTTGAATTATTGATGAAAGATTGTGAGAAAAATTGATTTTTGTGCAGCTGTTGATGTTTGCATGACTGGCAAATGATTTATAAATGCAAGGTTGTTCACTATTCATACCTGTAATGGTTATATACTTGTTCACACATAGTGAATACCAATTGTTTTATTGCATGACGTCTGTTCATCACAATAAACAAAAAGCATGAGGTACAATTTCAGCTGTGTATGGAGAGCATATTTTGTTTGTTTCTGTGCTTTTCACCATCATGCACAGTTATGGCCTACTTGAGTCACATACACATCAGTCTCTTTCTTGTCATTTGGTTTAATATTGCAATATTTCTTAACACACTCTGTCACATGGTCTTAAATGAGAAATTGAGGTTTAAAACTACAGTGACTTTGTTTTCAGTATAAATCTCAATACGATCTTAAAGACTTAGAGTTTCTGATCTAGATTGGCGTGAGTATTGAAGACTCTTTTTTATAATGATCTTGGTAACTCCAGACAGGTTGTGAACAGCCTTGACAAATGAAATAATGCCATATGAAAGACAAGGACTTAAGGTGAATGGAAAATTTAGGGTTGCACAAGGATTCAGGAAAGAACTACTTGTGCATTGACAGTTTATCTTTGATAGACCATTTATAGCAGTATTGAGGCTTTGAAGATACAAGATCAACTGCATTTCATTAAATATGCACATGTTTAAACTTCACTGACAAACAAAACCTTGACCTATTTCACTATTGAGGCAATACATGCAAGTGTCAGCTACACTATTAATGATATGAGTATATTGTAAACATAAATATTATACCATACAGTAGGTTGCAAACTGTAGAACATTACATACTTTATTTTTTACCAACCATGTACCCTGTTAATTTCACCTCTGCAAAGGATACTCTGAAAATTACTGAAGCGAAAGTTTAAAACAGTACATAAGCACACTGTTGACTTGGTTAACTTACTATATAAATGTTAAAGCAGGCTTGAGTAAGATGTAATATTGAATTTGTGTTTAAAAATGTGTTAGCCAAGACAGCTTCATAACTAAAGCATTAAAAATACTCAACCATGTTTATATATGCAAAAACTTAGTATATTAAAAGAAGGCACAATTCAATAGAAAGACACTTTATCATGAATAGAGATTCACTGTGGGTTGAGGTTCAATGTTAAAAACATGCTGTATTCTCTAATATACAATCAAAGTGTTTATTAACATATATTACTCTGTGTGTACCCATGAGACTTGTCTGGCTGTACTTGCTATGAGATGCTCAGTGGACAGTTCGGTGGGAAGGGATATGTTATCAAATAACAGATAAATTTACTGCCCCTGAATCTGGCCTCTGGGATGAATTTTATAAGGTTTTTATGGTCATGGCCTTAGGGGTGAATTCTACAACATCTTTATGGTCAGTGGCCCTGTTAGCAAGATAAATCTCTTAGAGTTTCCATGGGATGGTACAAGGTACTAGGTACTGGGTCCAGTTTTTGGACACTGAGCTGCTGGTGATGTTGTCTGACTGGTCAAGGAAAATGGTCGAGCACTCCACATTGGAGTAACATTTCAAGATGGTTCACATTACGTTTAAAGCCTGCCTCAGACAAAGAAAACAAAACATTTCCTTTAACACTGGCCTTTTGAACAAAGATTGAGGCATCCTTGGTATTCTACCAGAATTTGAGAATTTGGGTGGGGTCCAAAAAAAGCATTACTGTAAAATCTCCACTTAAAACCGCGGTTTAATCAAGAAATTCAAAATCTTGAAATCCGGTTGATTTCCTGAAAGCACTGTGCGGTTTATACTAGAAGGGTTTCCTGAATATCTTCCTGACAGATATCGTTTTTGGGCCGGCGCGTGGGCGATAATATTCCAACTTTCGTAGGCTGTTCTTAGCATGCATGGGAGCCGTGTGTAAATGTATTATTTACGATTATTTGTTATTTATAAATTAAATATTGCTGATTAGTTTTCGTGTGATATATAACTTGTTATAAAATCTTGGTAATTGTCACGAAATAATACGTTTACAACAACCCTGCTGTTACACACAGCGGCCCACTTCGTTGGGAATGGTCAAGCAAAATTGAAATAAAAGCCTATTTTAACCCATTTGCGGCATTATTTAGCAATGATTATTTGTTTAAAACGTAAAATGAATAAAGGGCTGACATCGTAAAGAGTCACACAATGGCAGACGATCGTTTTAAAATCAAGTTTGTGTGCCGCCATGTGCTGAAACGCCCCGGTATTCTGCTAAGAATATTTTGAACTGCTGTACGCGGTGGGTGGTAAATAGAACAGCCATTTATTTCGTCCCAGCGTGCCTTGCGCAAACACTGCCCTGACAAAATGGCTCTCCACACGGAAACTTTCTTCAGGTAAAAAACTTGCTCACCCGGACTGGCCACTTTAATTTTACCTTAAAATCACTCGTTTTCAAGCGTCATGTTTCCTATACGTGCGTATCTCGACAAGGTAACTTCAGTTACTTTGATATTTAGTTAAGTTGACCAGCGATGTTTTCAAACGCACCAGCAAATTGTGACATGGAGCGATGTCAACGTATGATGTGACGGTGATAATACCGAAGTAACCGGTATGAAAATGAGTTGAATCTTCCGAGTAATTCCAGAAAATGGAATTTTCAGAAAAAATTAAGATTTCAAAATAATACTTTTAGAATTAAAATATACAGTTACTTGAAATGGATCAGCAGAATATTTTTCGATAATATAATGACAAATCAGTAGCAAACAAGAATACGGCACGGAATATAAAATCTGTACAACCAGGCAGAGGTTCACCGGCCCTTACATCTTCCCAAACTTCATGCTTGAGTGACCCTGCAAAAAAGTGTTATGATGTGTTTAAATAAAATGCCCAAGGAATTTTGAAAGTGGACAGGAACGGCCGAGTCGCAACCTACGCGTGTTCATTTCTAGATGATAGCTTGATTGTGTCTTTTGTCAAATCATTCCGTAGCGAAAGTTGGTGCGGTTTTAAAGGGGGGTTCTTAGTATTTGAGCCCCTCGCGGTGTCTCGCCTGGAATTTCGGCCAAGTCTGGGTGCGGTTTTAATCGGAAGTGCGGTTTTAAGTGGAGATTTTACGGTAGTCTGGTTTAAACTTTGCCAATACATGTCCCCTTTAAGCTCTCTCAGCAGATAGATTCTTGCCTAGCCGCGGTCTTCTTAGTAATTGTACCTTATTCCCATGCCCTTAAAGAACCCTGACAGTCTTTAGAAAATGACCATCTGGGCTGCCATTTTTAGCTCAGCTGACTGTAAGTCATCTGAGCTATAGCGATCACTCTTTGTCCATCGTCCGTCTGGCTGTCCGGCCATCTGGCCGTCTGTCCGTTAACAAAGCACAACTTAGGCATTGATTCCCATGATTCCTTGCATTGATATTGATCATGGAGAGTACCATCAGTTTCAGCAGACTGGTGGCGCCACCTGTATTTTTTCAATTTTTTACGATTTTTTTTTTCTCTATTTTTGAGACCTTAAAAGATGTGGTGATCTGATAACAGGGCACAAATCCTAACCCCTGGACCTGGAATCTTCTCACCTTACATCCAGAGAGGTCCATGAAAAGTCTCCTTAGAAACTTGGAATTAGGTCTCTATTATCCATATTCATTAAGCTATGGGGCTCCGAAGTATCCCCTAGAATAATGAAAAATTTGATACAAAAGCTCAAGTATCTGAACAACTAATGCATTCTTCTTCATGATTCTTTGCATGGATATTGATCATGGAGTGTTTCATCAGTTTTTGCAGACTGGTGGCGCCATCTGTATTTTTTTTATTTTTTACGATTTTTTTTTCTCTATTTTAGAGACATTTAAAGATGCGATCATCTGTTAACAGGGCTAAAATCATAACAACTAGACCTAGAATCTTCTCACTTTACATCCAGAGAGGAACATGAAAAGTCTCCATGGAAACTTGAAATTAGCTCTGTTACCCATATTCTCTGAGCTATTGGGCTTATGAGCACCCCCCATCATAATTAAAAATTTGATACCAAAGCAGGGCACAGATCATAAACATTGGACCTGGAATCGTCTAACCTAAAATCCGGGGAGGTCTATGAAAATCTCTTTGGAAACATGTATTTAGGTCTCTGTTACCCATATTTTCTGAGCTTTGGGGCTTATAAGCACCCCTCAGAATAATTGAAAATTTGATACCAAAGTAGGGCACAAATCATAACCTTTGGGCCCAGAATCTTCTAACTTGACATTATGAGAGTTCCTCAAAAAGTTCTCCCCAGAAACCTGAAACTGGGTCACAGTGAACTATACACTTAGAGTTTTGGGGTATGTTTGAGCACCCTAGAAATAATGCAAAATACACACAAATTGCCAGATTCATCATGAAAGGCCGGTTGGTTTGTAATCAGATTTGTTGTGCTTATGGGTCTTGATGAACTTATGCTAATATGCATGAACAATGATGCCACCTACATTATCTTAATTAGTTGTCTGTGCAAGGACATATTGTCAACATGTCAGTCGGCTGAGCGTCATGACCCACAGGTCACCTGTTCAAACACACTGAAAGCCAGGACGTCACAGGTCACATATTGAAATTATGGGCATATGGCTAGTTTATTTAATCTATAGAAAATATAACTCAAATGAAAACAGTATTATATCAGAATATTGAAATATTCATCTCTTGTTGCACAGATCACATTTGGTCATTTGATTGAAAGTAACATCTGCCAGAGAATGGTAACCTTGCAGTCACCTAATGAACTTGATATTTGTTAGGAAGAAGTTTTACATAATTGATTCAGATGTATTTTTGTTTATTCATGAAGCATATTGGTAACAGCATGGTAAACATTGAATTTCATTTGAAATTTTTGTTATGGAATGAATATTGTGAAAGTTCAGTCTCGGTCGTTTGCACAGGAACTTGGTACCATACTACAATGATTTTCAGAGGCAGAATTCTTTGTGTTTTCTTCTTGTTTGATAGATTTTGCTGACTTTTGTTTTGTGTGTATTTGGCTATCACTAAGACAGATTGTCATGTTTTTCATTTTGTGTATAATGTTTAACTTTTTATGCAATTTTTTCTTTCAGAAAAGTGAAAATCAAGGAAGTCGTATTCAGAGGGCACTTGGGGATTGGTCGGAGTTCCAGGATATTGTGACTCAGTCCAACTGTACTAACTTGGTAGGGGTTCAGCCCTCTACCCCTTTGGCAAAAGAACCTGGAGTGTCTTTGCCATTTCCCAAGCCTAATGGCACGTACAAGGAAGCAAAGGCCAAAATGGCAGCTGCACAGGCATCACATAAAAATTATGACCGTGAACATTCTCACAGTGGCAGCACTGGTCATAGGACTAGAGAACCCGGGCCTTGGGGCAACCCCGCCTCTGGTAGAGCCACGGGGTATCCCTCCATGAAACAGGAGGCCCAAGACCGAACTGCAGAAGGAAAACTAAATAAACATGGCAGCAGGATGGATACCACTAAACACAGAAATCGCCATGAGAGACACAGTAGTAGTGACAGATCTGTTGAGAAACATAGTGGTAGATACATGGATAAGTCAAAAGAAAAACAGGGTGATAAGTACAGTGAAAAATATACCAGTGATAAACATGGTGATAAGCATGGCCAGATCATGGCCAAACAGGAAAGGTCAGAGTCCAACAAACGAAGTAGCAGTGTTGGTTCTGATCATGGCACTCGGGATTTAACGAAATCGTCAAGTAGGAACAGCAGTCACGGTGGCCAGGAAAGTGGCAGCAGCCATATTCCACCAAAGGCAAGCTCGACACCGACGAAAGGGGAGCATGCCAAATTAGCCAACCATTTCACTTCCCCTGAGTCAAAACCACCAAAAAGCAATCCTAAAATATCACCCAAGGTGCCACCAAATGGCATGGTTAGAAACGGATACAAGCAAGGTGGCGAAGGAAAGGGAGATCTCACTAGCCCTAAACCACCCAAGCCCCTCAAAGTGTCCATACCTGCCAAGGTAAGTCATTGGTTCTAACTGTAATTGTGTAAGTTGTCAATCTGTTCCAGTTGTCTTTTCTCTGTATTTTGGATCATGGAAGACATCTGGTGCAGGTTTGTGTCCTTTCCTTGTTTTGTAAATGCAGAGGATATGAGGTTTTGTAATATTATTGAAGCTCATTTAACTTAAAATTATGTGTAAGATATTGTTGTAGGCACCATATTTCATTTGTTAAGTGTAGATGTAGCAAACAAAAATATGTAGCAGTCTTATTTTCAAAATAAGCTAAGTGAAACCAAGACCTATCCCTGCACCATTTACTTAGAAGACCCTGCAAGGCACATTGGTATTATTGAAGTATGAATAAACCATAGTTAAGCTACACAGTTTTGAACAAATTATAATGTTTTGAAATCTTGCAAACTTGCAGATAGGCGCTGATAATCATAGATATTGCTGCAGTATATTTAGGAAAGGTCACAGACAATTGCTACTACTATAATTTGCTGTGACATGTTTAATGGAAGGTATGTTGGTCATAGTTTTGCCATTATGGCAGTCTTTCTTTGTTATGGTCTCATGTCTTATGTTTAACTGTGTTGTAGTAATTCCCTATATATCATGGCATGTCGCAGGGTGCAATTTTAATCAACAGACAGTCACAATCAACAATTATTGTAGTATCTGTAGTATCTGTATCTATTCTCTTCCAGCTAGAGTAATCTTATATTGGAGCATCTGGCCTGATCAAAGGGTCATAAGTTTATCTTGGGATCTTTAATTTAAAATTTGACTTTAACTGCTGAGATATTCTGCTTTAATGTGTATTTCTCTGAATGCTGAAACCATGAATTCAATAAACCCTTAAACTACTTATCAGGAAAGCAAAAAAACAAAATTTAAGCCCAATATATTTTCTCAGTACTCATCTGTGTTCACAAGAAAAGGTTACAAATCTTGCCTCTAATATACATTTAAACAGTAAAAGTTAAATGGTATATATTTGTGTGAAAAGACATGTTGTCGGCACATTCCTGGTGACGGATGACTTTGATTGGTTTTTAGCTCATTCGGAAATCCCCCTTGTTATTTTATCATGTCAGTTCGAAACCCAACCAGGTAGTTCAGCAGTCAGGAAGGAGGTCATCAAGTGCAAACTCAGCTCAGAAGCTAGTGCACGAGTAATCCTACTTCACAAGTCCCAAACCACAGGGATATGACACACTACATGATTGAATATATATATATAGTTCACAGAGTTCATTGAAAAGGGAGTCATGATTGAAATATACCAAGTTTTTGTTTTCTTAGTTATATGTTAGTTATTTAATATTTTTACCCAATAAGAGTTTAATATTCATCAGCCAGTGGTATAATCACATGGTTTGAGAGCTATATTTGGAGGTATTCTGCCTTAAATATCTTGAGTAATATGATAAAGTAAAATACATCCATAAGTATCTGATGCATTTTATCTTTATTCAACAAATAAATATATATTAATTTATATATATATAGTGTTCCCAATATATTTGAAGGCATAGGGTGACATAAATTATTTATTATATTTAATCAACTTAAAAAATGTTGAATCATTGTGGTTAGAACATTATTAAGTCTGACATAAGCCATGTATGGTGGGTACTTTGCATTGGCTGTGTGCCAGGTTAAAATGTCCAGCAACATAGATTAGTGATTAATTAATCTTATTTCAGAGATGTAGGTCCTTTGTGTGAATACCACCAGTGCCTCAAAGGCAAGAATTGGAATCTGAATAAAACCTCAAGAGACCTGATTAAATATCTGAAACAAAAGGTGATGACTTCTGGATTACTATGGTATTTCCATATAAAGCTTGAAATGCAGAAAGCTTAATATTAAATAATAACATATATGACATTAAAACCTTCATCTACAGTCAGTTCAGTAGTACTCCACTGGCAGGCTATGGGCTTAGTTTAAAGCAATATCAAAATCCCCTGGAGAGTTTGATATTTTAAGGCAAAACTTTTAATTTATCATTTTTGTCTTTAAGCCCACCACACAAATGCTGTTAAATCACATATATATGTTATGCCCCTAATGTGAAATTGCCCATTTCATGAAATAGGAAGTTATTTTGCCCATTTCATGAAATGGACAAGCAGAATTAAGTGATTTTGCCCATTTCACAAAATGGGCAAAATCACTGCCTATTTCATGAAATGGGCAAATTCACATTTGGGATGTAATAAACATATATGTAAACTGTGAAGTACACTTGTCCAGATTGTGGTTGGATTCTGGTCGAACTGAACTATATTTAGACAACCTGGGCTGTGATATATATATGAATTCTATATGATCTTATTTAAAAATTCTGCATGCCTTAACATATGGTGAACACTATTTTTGTTGCGGGGGTGGATTCCTTGGACAGGCATGTCTGGCAGCAGCTGAAACAGGCTGAAATTGACTGCTTTATGGTCTACTGAAGCTGTTGCAGACATAGCTTGCATGCTGCAGGTAGTTGACCTGTAATCAGTTCTTGTTCTTCAGCACTGTGTAGTTTTTTTTTGTTATAATGAAGTCATCATCAGTTTTTGTGGTGTGAAGCTGTTCTTTGAGGTGAAATAAAGGGGTTAATGAAGTACCATGCAGTTTAGTTCAGGTGTTGTTCTGATGGGATCATGGTAAAAATAAACCCAACTGGCAACAGGTGCCATTCTGTTTGGTGTTTTTCACAAAAAAAGTCAAAATATGACACAAAAATTGGGACCTACAGGTGTTTCATAAAACATGATTTCCAGTCAGTTTGTGCACCTGATTTATTGAGCCACTCTGCCTGGAAAGAAAGGTGTGATGATATATTAGTTTATTCAACTCAGCAAATGTACTTCATGATATTAATTACCTAGGCATGCATTATATATGTTGGCTTGCAGTGGTTTCGTACCTGGCACAGCTAATGATACAAAATAAGAGAAACTCTAGCAGGCCTCACACAGTTGGATTTCATTTGATTTTCCCTAAATTTCAGGAAAAAACGCAAATTGTAACAAGTCTTAGGGTTCAGCAATATTTTTAAACTTGTGCATGCATTTTGGCAAATCATAAGGAATTATAAGTATTTATGTATTATTATTTAAACTCAGCATCTGTCTGGAGTCATAATGGAAAGGATTGACAATTGAGAGCAACTGCTAGTGTTAATCCCTTGCCAGAACTAATTCTACAAAGTCAGACACTGTGTTCATGAAGTTAAAACTTATCCTATGGCAGAATAAAAGCTTATACTATTTAGATTGCAAAAAAATGATTGTTTTAGACTAAATAATGTCTCACTTTTAAAGTGCTGAATCACTGACTATGAACAGTCTCATACCCGTTCACATGGCAATTGCAAAATAGTTTCACAACATTTTGAATTTGATTAAAGCATTCACTCGACAGTCTGAAGCCTTTTTAATCTGTTTTTGAAAAAATTGGTGGTTTCGAACTGTTTCCAGTCCTGATTGAATTATCCACTTTGCTAAAGTGCTTTGTGAACACTCTTAAATGGTTTGGACCTAGTATTGAAGTACTCGGTAGCAGTATCATTCCACTTACTGCTATCAAGCTCACATGATTAAAATCTATTTATATACTGCTATATTGCATATGTAGTAGAGATACCCTAATTTTACCATGGATATTACTAATTTGCAAAAAATATATATATAAAAATATAAATAAATAAATTATATAATCATTAGGGGCTCTGTCAATCTCATTGGCGTTGTAGAAAGAACATGTCAGACATCTAGAGCTGTTATTTATCCAATTAATCCATGAAAATGTTATTAATAAATCTGCTGGAGGTAACGTGCAGTCAGTGATTTTTGCCCTGCTTTATTATTGTGTGTATCACCAGGAGTCCTTGTGGTAGGGTCACAGGTGGTTATTGAGATGTTTGGCACCTGAACAAACACAGGCAGAGGCATTGTAAACAGCAGCACCTATCAGTCTGCTTCTGATGGAGCCTGCTTTGCACCAGCCAATCAGCAGTCAGTGTTAGCCATCTGGTGGGGAGGGGGAGGTCACCAGGGTCACCAGGTCAAGGCCACCGAGCAGGCTGTCAGACTATCATAGTGGAACACAGCACCTCTGACAATAATAATAATAATGCCACTCGCAAGTTATAATAGTTATGGGTGATTGCAGTGTGGGTTGTGTGTTCGACCTGTCTGACTGGTGACAATAACAGACATAACAAGTCTGTCTAACTCATATAGGGCTTGTTGTAGTATTCATCTGTTAAATCACTAGGACAATGTATTGGTGTTTGATTTTAAGATACATCAAATGTCCATTTGCATTTAAATTTCTGGCAGAGAAAAGGTTTTGCGGATAATGTTATATGTGGATTTATATGAAATTACTCTTGTAAATGTGTAAATTCATATTTCTTATCAAATTTAATCAACACATTAAAAAAGCTGGGATAATTAAAAGAATATGGTAACAGGTACATTAATTAATTTTATTCTTTGTTTTGCACAATGATGAAATACTAGGGAAAATTGATGAGTTATACTCGAGAAAAAAAAGAAATTAAAAAGAAAATTAAAAACATTTAAAAGAAAATTATGTGTGTTTTATTGAAAAAAAAAACAAAACCTTTTCAGGGTCAGATAGGGACAGGATTACCAAATCATTGCACAACATGAATGCTGACACAACTGGTAGTTTCATAATATGGAGGAGTTCAGATCAGGTGATAGTGGGGAAAAGCTATTCTGGGAAACTGGGGCTGCTCATTGGTTTGAATTCCTAGGTGTTGTCGCAGTTGATGTTTACAAAGGTATCTCAGAAAGCTTGTCCCAAAACAAGGAGAGTCACATTGTATGGACACAGGGACTATGGAGTAAATACCCACAATTCCCATGTAAAGGTTAGAGGTCAAGGCTTTTGGTGGTGTAATCATTTATGCTGAAACAAGCACTTATTTGTACATAGGGCAAATGTGCAAGCCTGAAGGGCATCAATCTATTTTGGGTCTTTGTTTAGTAATGAATACTTGAAGCATTCTAAGTTTGGCAAAGATCCATAAATATAGCTTAAATAGTTAAAATGTGTAATATAAAGTCACTTATGTGTACATAATTTCCAGCTCTGTTGACTATTGAATATCCTCTTTAAACATTTTGTTTTTGTGTTATTGCTAAAATGGTAAATTTATAATACCTGTCTAAAAGCAGATTGTGAAAAAAACAATATTGATTTTCCTGTCTTTGATCAGCTACTTGATATATATTCACCATTATGTCAATATGTTGTGAGGTTAACTTTGTTTACATTGAACAATTTGTCTAGTATTTTACAAAGAAATTTTCTTATAAATTGAATTCAGTTTGCAATGTGACATACCAGTTCTATTTATAAATACTCCCTATGTCCCTTATGTGGTACAGAACTTATCTGAGTGTCCTGGAGTCATCAGTTTTTTGTTTTGATGATGTCAGCTAGTGTTTGTTTGCCTTGTCAAACAGGACACAACAAATTGTACAGCATTGCCACATAATACTATTTAAAAATGTTGTGTAAACTTTTTTGTCAGGAATTTTTTTTACAATTATTTTGGATTAAAACTTTTAAAAAAATTGTCTCCCCAAAAGTGGTCTTCACAGATAATTAAAACTTTGGTCAAAACTGAGACATATGCTGTGTCAGTGTTTGAGTTAAGGAAATTATTGTTTGAATGTTTTACTGTGCGTTTATTGATTTGTTAAAAAATGGCAGAAACAATCTACCGTGCATTCATAGTACCCCAAGACATTCCCCCTGACATTACTAAAGGAATCATATCATATCATATTAAGAGGCATGTTTACAAATTGAGTAACACATGATAAATTTTATTAAAATTTGATACCTTTTGAAATTATTAAGATTGTTTTGATACTTATTCCTGAGAAGATCTTTTACTTTTTAAAGTGAAATCTAGTATAGGCACTGGCCCTGCATGTAAAATAAGCTGGATAGTCAGGAATTTGCGGTAACAAGTGATATAGCAAGATTGCCTGATTAAAAAGTATATATGAATGTAATCCAACATCTGGGGCAAAAATATTGCACTTGAATACCAGAATTCAAACATCTGAGGCCCTATGAAGGACAACAAGCCTTATAAATTTTGCAACATATTACACCACAACACCTGTGTCTTCAGATGAGTAGGGGAAAACTTTGCCTTGGTGCAAATCTCATTTCAGTTATGAACCCATAACAAGGGAAAACTGTATACCTAATGAAAATAATGACTTGTACATTAAGAGAACATATTGACATTGGGAACTCACTGCTGTCATTACTCTTATCTTACCTGACAGGTGTATGTGTGTGTTCTTCTGATAATATGTCTGTGATAACAATACATTAAACTCAGGTGTTCCTGTAAGAGAACGTACAGGTGAAATCATGTAGTCAGTCAAAATCAGTTAGGCAGACCCATGTTTTATTATCAGTTTGTATTTTTTTTCATACTTAATTATGACAGTGTACAAAGTCCTAGTGTATGTTAAATCAGTGATTTAACATATCATGTATAGGTGTTAAGTAGCAAGTTTAAGTTGTTTATTTATAACTGAAATAAATATGAATATCAGTTATTATTTTTATCAGAATATAAAATATTAATTTATGTTAATCTGATAGTCAAAATATATACATTATTAATAATTTATATTTATTATCATAATAATTATTATTTACAGCTCTGCTGTAACTTAGTGTCATGTACCAATAAAGTTGTGAACAGTTTTCTGTTTCAGTATTATTATTTGAGTCCATTTTGTCACATTTCCATTTCTTTTTATCAGCTATAAGCAGGTGGAAAGAGTTTTCACAGTGTAGCACAACAAAGTTTTACTAGTGTTAGTGGCCTTGGTAAAGTACAACCCAGTGATAGATGAAGGCCACCCAGACAGAAGCTTTTGAGTTTTAATGCTGTTCACAGTAGGTTTATATGTGGGTGATACAGGCAGCTGTGTTGGCATAATGTATTTATTCACATGTAACATGTGTACAGGCATGTAGCACCTGTGACTTTATGTATCAGACAAGTATAAAGTGAGCTTATTATAGTCTGCTCACAATATTAAAT
This sequence comes from Sipunculus nudus, assembly GCA_026874595.1. NCBI lineage: Eukaryota > Metazoa > Annelida > Sipuncula > Golfingiida > Sipunculidae > Sipunculus > Sipunculus nudus. The sequence goes on from CM049315.1 coordinate 27,626,624, forward strand.
GGCATTTTTAGCTCAGCTGACTATAAGTCATCTGAGCTATAGTCGTGGTCCATTGTCCGTCTGTCCGTCCGTCCGTCCGTCCGTCCGTCCGTCCGTCCGTCCGTCCGTCCGTCCGTCCGTAGATGTGGCACGTTTTGAAAACGTAAGACCTAGGAATCCAAAATTCAGCATAATGTTAGATGTCCCCAAGATCTCCTACCAAGCCGAAAACTGGGTCTTTGCGACTTCGTTCCTTTGAGAAATTAAGGAAAAACCTCAATTTTTTATTAAAAACCTATTTTCACACTTCAGGACTGCCTAATATCAAAACCACTCATCTGTTTTCCCTCATATTTACCATAAATATTCTTCTATATAGTTCCTATGTACATGCCAGAAATTATGTCTGTATTATATAATTTAAAAAAGTTATGGGCCTAAACATAATGCATTTTGTAAAAAATCAGGAAAGATATTTGATCACTTAACACAAAACTTGTTAAAGCTATGGACTTTTTTTCCAGTCATATAACTTTAATTTATCAAAATTAAATTGTATACCCAAAATTAGATCAAAATCTTTTAAATTTTTTAAAATATAAACAAAAATAAAAAATTGGTACCTTAAATTTTGCCCAACTTTGACCATGGCACGTTTTTTTACTGTAAGTACTGTGGATTTAATTTTCGCAGCATGTTTTTGTTAGCATTTTGTCTGTTAACACCAAAAATTTGAAACCAGTTGATCAAAAACTGTAGATTTTATTCAAGTTTTCAAGCACCATGTAACAAATTGTTTACATCAAGCTAGTGTTATGCAGTTTGCAAGAGCTCAGCTCCCCAGTTTCAGCTCTCAGTTCCTATAATTTGGCATACAATTAGATGTCTCCAAACTTCCCTACCATGCCAAGAATTTGGTCACTAGGACTTAATACCTTCGAGATATTAATGAAAAACTTCATTTTTCCATTAAAAACCCATTGTTACACTTCAAGACTGCCTAATATCAAAACCACTGATGTGACTTTAATCATATATAATATACATATTTTTCTATACATTCTCTATGCATATGCCAGAAATGATGTCAGTATTGCGTAATTGTTTTAAGTTATGGGCCCAAACATAATGCACTATGTAAAAAATCAAGAAATATATTTACTCCCTTAACAAGGGGATTGCTGAAGCTAGAGTTATTTTGCCAGGGATGTAACATTATTTAATCAAGATTCAATTGAATACCCTAAAGTAGTCCTGAATTTTTCAAATTTTATATGTTATTAGTATAAATATAAAATTAGTACCTTAAATTTTGCCCAACTTTGACCATGGCACATTTGTTTCCTGTGAGCACGGTTGATATAATTTTCATATCATGCACACAAGGATTTCAGCTTTTTAGTTTAGAAAGCTGAAAGAAATTGGCCAAAAATTGTAGCTTTTATTAATGTTTTTATGAGACCATGTCAGACCTTAACTCTCTCCAGCCCCTCTTGAGTCACCTGTATGTTGACCTTGTTGAACTTTCAGCAAATTATGCATGCTTGAGGCGAGCCATACACTGTTGCAGGAAGGCAGCTTATGGCCAGCCACAGTTGATCCAGGTGTCCAACCCAACTCATCTAGTAGTTTTAACCAACAACATAACAATTAACAATAAATTAATAAATTTTTATTGTTTTTTAATAACAAATTAAAGAAAAATAAAAGAGAATTTGTTAGTTTATAATAACAGGAAATCAACTTGCAGTTACTGATGATAAAAGAATCTTGTATCGATGGATAGAATGTCACGTACTCCAAATAACACCATGCAGTCACCTATGGTATTTTTCAGTTCAATTTTAATGATAAAAAAGTAAATCATATTATTCATTACTAATCATTAGGGATCATATGAAGGAAAATAATGATAGACAAAGATGCAGTTGATATTATTAATCTAGATTCCTACTGTGTCTAGTGTGTACATTGATGTGAAATTAGTCCAAAATGAATATATTACATTTTTTTTTAATATAAATAAAAGCCATAAAACCAGGTACTTTTGATCATAATTTAAATGTGTGAATTTTGTATATTCTGGATTCTCAACATAATTGTTTGGTGAAAACTGAATAAATGCCAGTAATGGTGGGAAAAATTTGCAATAGTATTTAAATACGAATATGAATATGTACTCCATTATAAAATGTCTTGCATAAAGAATCGGAATTCAGGTAAAAATGAAAGTATATGAATACCAGTGCAAATACTTTCAAAATGTATTCATGAATGCATTCATGAATATATTCTTTAATATTATTTTAATAATCATTTCAGTTATATTTCATTTTAAAAAATCATAAGATTCTCTTATTATTTTTAATAAAAATTATATTTGGGACAATATTTGTAATTTTTTTTTTAAATAAATAGTTAAACTCTTATATTATATGTTCTGCTTATAAGTTATATGGCCAAGTCAAAATCTGTGTGACAATAGTACTCCATTTGTTAATAAAATAAATAAAATCAATCCTCTTCCCTGTCTCCAAAGATAATATCATAATCATACATAAGCTAAACACCAACAACTCATAATAAATGTAACCGGTCTCGGTTAAGTATAAACAATTTAAGGCTGCACATTGGTAGACGTTTATTCCAATGTTGTTCATGACAGTATCAGCAAGGCAGAGCCTCTGCTTACACAGCACACAAGCTTATGGTACACGATTAGCAAGTATTAGGAACTAAGAATAATGCAACTTAGGGTAAGGGTTAGATTTAGGGTTAGGGTGGCTGGTTACTCCCAGAAGGAACATCTGGCATCCTGCCCAAATAAACAAAGAAAACAATATATAGCCAACCCTGTCATGCACTAATACATGGTCCAATATTATGATTAACTATCAAGAAGAAAGATGAGTTTATAACAAAAGAGCATTTCTATTGTGTCTATTGTTTACATGACAAGTCAAGAAATATCTCCCAGATTACAATAGAGAAATAATTAATAAAGAGTAATCCTGGTTTCATTAAAGAGATATTGTTGATAATATAATATTACTGGTAACTAAGAGTGAGTTACATTAAAGAAAACAGTATTTAAATTGTCGGAAACTACTTTAGACAATCATATGAGCGATAACACAAGAACGAATGCGCAACAGCTGGCGCCATCTACCGGCTTACCAGTATACAAGTCAGGATAGTAATCCTTCACCACTACTCGGACAAGCGTTAAACTATTCTTAACATGATAATGTACATCTTACTCGAAGAGTTACAAATGGATGTAGCCATTATGAATTAAGGTTTATCCAGCTACCTGAATTACCATACAAATAACTCAGTAGATAATCATTTATCGGCGGAAGAACATACAAACAAGCAGCGGTTTACAACATTATCTCGCCGCACGATGTGAATATCGCAATCCAAAAACAAAATGCGCTATTCTTTATGAAGTAAGAGGCGTTTACACTTCAGACTACTATCAATATCAAGGAAAGGTACTAGTCTAACATTATAATCATTATATATCAAATGACAAACGAAACTAACCTCAGATGAGATGCTAAAATGCTCCCGCGCAGCTCTATCACACAGCTTTTACGAACATGGCTTCCAAAAGAACGCTGGTTTCCGCCCTGCGCTAATGAGTGTGCGCAGTCGTACAAGTGACTGGCACTAGCTATTAGTCTGACAATATTAAAAAGCCATACACATTCAAATATAGGTTATGAGGGTCTATTTATTAGCAAACTATTCTACATAAAGCTTATATTTATTACCACACCAAACCAGCATATGCCTCATTCCTAAATCATATTTTTTAATCATATATAACAGCTGAGCGCCGTGACCCATAGGTCCCTTGTTTCATTTCATTATCGCAGTATTTGCCTCAGAGAATCCCGTTCTGGCCTTGTGATTTTTTTTCTTTTCACTTTCTGGTATTGAGGTGCAAGTTATAGACCATTAGGAAACCTATTTACTTCAGTTATAGGTAGCTAACATTTGTGTATGTACCACTGAATATTGTTATGCATGCCTTAATATTTTATCATGGATTGTGGACTGCATCATTGGGCACCATCACAAGGTCATCTTTACGTCATCCTCATGGCTTATCAGATGGTTGAATTAAAGATCAAAGATCTATATCCTTCATGGTCAAGATGTGTACCTGCTACAGATTACTCTTGAGCCATAAGTTCAGACCTTTCCCCATGTTCATTACGTCATTCAGTTCTTTTGGACCAGATACGTGGTCACCAGGGTTTAATAATTCACCAGGGCACTGATACATTAAGATACAAAAACAGATATTGTATAGATAGTGTCAGATGTCCCTGTATTGATACATTGACAATATTTAACCTGATGGTAGGTTATGTTGGACATTACGAAAAAATTATCAATCAGTGTCATTTAATACATCTGAGGAGATAAATAATTGATATGAACAACTTGAAAGGCAGATTAATGGCTAATTGTTTTTGTGTCAATTTGAATTATGGGTTCAATTAAATCTTTGTAGAGCAAACTTAATTACATTTCTGTATTCAGGGGAAAACTGGCTTTGAATTTAATTTATAATAGATCATATAAGTATTGTATTGTATGTCAAATTGTAAGGTATGGAGATGTGTATCATATGATGATACAATGCATTGTTTCAGCCCTAGAGGTCATCAAAATAATCATCACAGCATGTGTATTATGTCCAAACCAGCCAGTTAGACTTCTTGCATCCATTTGTAGATTTATCACCTGTGCCTCCAGGTTATTTCTGTAACTTCTCTGTCCCTACAGGTCTGATTGCAATGAAAAATAGATAAAAATTGCCCATTTATATGTCCCTAGAGTATCTTGTCTTCTTTGCAAGCATATCATGAGCTTCCCTGTGGCCGCCATATTTCCTTTCACATGATTTGAAATCTGGATGTAGAAAAGGTATATTACAAATAACCTAAGTAATAGCTATGATTTACCAGACTATTCCTCCTCTGCAGTAGGAATTTTGTAATCATTGTAATGTTTTTTGAAAATTTCATCCACTGAAGCTTGAAGGAACCGACTTCCGTCTGACGTCAGAGCATCAGTATAAAGTACCAGAAACACACTAATAAATTTTTGCAAGTGTTCTGCCTCTCTTTGTGATGCATGGCTGACTTGGATAAAATTGTGTAATTTATCATATTGAATTATACTGTTAAGCATAAAATGAGGTCTTAGGATCAAGGCCTTAATCATTGAAAGGTCAGTATGATAAGCAGGTGGCACAGGCAGCAAATGCAGATGGTGCAGAATTCAATGTAGCAGAGTTATTGATCTGAAGGGAGCCTCATTGTTGAGTCGCAAAAATGGGTCATGAGAATGATGGGATCATCCACGCGGATAAACCAGAAGGCCGTCCGCTGCCAGAACAAGTAGCACTGATTTAATATCTGGAATGTCCTGTCATGAGCCATCAATACACATGCTGCATCAGTATAGCTGCCCCTTCTGGCCCTGGAAAAGTTTGCGAAAATAGTTGATAGAATGTTGTGAGAAGATAGTTCAGGGTATGGTGTGAGAAGATAGTCAGGAGAATGGTGTGAGAAGATAGTTAAGAGAATGGTGTGAGAAGATAGTTAAGAGAATGATGTGAGAAGATAGTTAAGAGAATGATGTGAGAAGAATAGTTAAGAGGACGTTGTGAGAAGATTCAGTCATTTATGTAATGTTGTGGTGCTTTTTTGGTCAGGTTTCCTTGTGGTTTTTTGGAGTGAAAAATTTTTGTCAAATTTCAAATTATATAAATGATGGGTTTGCTGCATGTGAAATTATCTGATTTACATGGTTGATTTCTTCATGTAAACACTGCAAAATGTATACCGGTATATGCCTTACTTTTTTGCAGCATTGTCTAGCCTACAGGTGAATATATATATTTTTTTTTGTGGAATTATTTAACTAGTGTATAAGGCCTTAATTTGCACTGGTATTATTAAGCCCTGCAGCTCCATGGAATTGTCATAGTTACATGTCTGATTTTTGTGTCTAAATAATATCAAAATCACAAGCTTTAATTTCCTGTGGAACTTTTTTGGTTACAGGGCATGCATCTCTGTCGAATTAAACTGGTAATAGGGCTGATTTCTGTGTGTTAATTACATTCACATCATTCCAACATACATAGCATTCCAATAAAATTATTTGGAAAAACTCAATAGAATTACCTAAATCATACACTGTTTATGCAGGACATAACTCATTATTGTAGCATCCTTTGTATTATCTGTGTCATAGAAGGATGTCTTTAGGTAAACGATTCTTTGTTTCTGCGTTCATCATCTCTTTGAATTCACCTGGGTCATATGTTCATGTTCCTGTCAATTTGTATCTATCATTGAGTGCTTATTGGTTGATGTTCAGAATATCAAAGTTGGTGTGTCAGGTGGCAGATCAGAGGTATAATGTTATGATCATTGATTAATACAGGGAGGCAGGGCACTGGTACATATAACTAACTATATGATCATGGATCAGTTGAGGGTACCAGGGTACAGTATAACTGTATGGGGGTGTTAGGGTAGTGGTATAATGTTATGATAATTGATTAATACTGGGTGGCAGGGCACAGGTACATATAACTATATGAATAATGGATCAGTTGAGGGTACCAGGGTACGGTATAACTGTATGAGGGTGTTAGGGTAGTGGTATAATGTTATGATCATTGATTAATAAAGGGAGGCACGGCACTGGTACATATAACTATATGATTATGGATCAGTTGAGGGTACCAGGGTACGGTATAACTGTATTAGGGGGTTAGGGTAGTGGTATAATGTTATGATCATTGATTAATACAGGGAGGCAGGGCACTGGTACATATAACTTTATGATTATGGATCAGTTGAGGGTACCAGGGTACAGTATAACTGTGAGGGTGTTAGGGTAGTGGTATAATGTTATGATCATTGATTAATACAGGGTGACAGGGCACTGGTACATATAACTATATGATAATGAATCAGTTGAGGGTACCAGGGTATGGTATAACTGTATGAGGGTGTTAGGGTAGTGGTATAATGTTATGATCATTGATTAATACAGGGAAGCAGGGCACTGGTACATATAACTTTATGATTATGGATCAGTTGAGGGTACCAGGGTACGGTATAACTGTATTAGGGGGTTAGGGTAGTGGTATAATGTTATGATCATTGATTAATACAGGGAGGCAGGGCACTGGTACATATAACTTTACGATTATGGATCAGTTGAGGGTACCAGGGTACGGTATAACTGTATTAGGGGGTTAGGGTAGTGGTATAATGTTATGATCATTGATTAATACAGGGAGGCAGGGCACTGGTACATATAACTAACTATATGATCATGGATCAGTTGAGGGTACCAGGGTACAGTATAACTGTATGGGGGTGTTAGGGTAGTGGTATAATGTTATGATAATTGATTAATACTGGGTGGCAGGGCACTGGTACATAAAACTATATGAATAATGGATCAGTTGAGGGTACCAGGGTACGGTATAACTGTATGAGGGTGTTAGGGTAGTGGTATAATGTTATGATCATTGATTAATAAAGGGAGGCACGGCACTGGTACATATAACTATATGATTATGGATCAGTTGAGGGTACCAGGGTACGGTATAACTGTATTAGGGGGTTAGGGTAGTGGTATAATGTTATGATCATTGATCAATAAAGGGAGGCACGGCACTGGTACATATAACTATATGATTATGGATCAGTTGAGGGTACCAGGGTACGGTATAACTGTATTAGGGGGTTAGGGTAGTGGTACAATGTTATGATCATTGATTAATACAGGGAGGCAGGGCACTTGTACATATAACTTTATGATTATGGATCAGTTGAGGGTACCAGGGTACAGTATAACTGTTAGGGTGTTAGGGTAGTGGTATAATGTTATGATCATTGATTAATACAGGGTGACAGGGCACTGGTACATATAACTATATGATAATGAATCAGTTGAGGGTACCAGGGTACGGTATAACTGTATTAGGGGGTTAGGGTAGTGGTATAATGTTATGATCATTGATTAATAAAGGGAGGCACGGCACTGGTACATATAACTATATGATAATGGATCAGTTGAGGGTACCAGGGTATGGTATAACTGTATGAGGGTGTTAGGGTAGTGGCATAATGTTATGATCATTGACTAATACAGGGAGGCAGGGCACTGGTACATATAACTTTATGATTATGGATCAGTTGAGGGTACCAGGATACGGTATAACTGTATTAGGGGGTTAGGTAAGTGGTATAATGTTATGATCATTGATTAATACAGGGAGGCAGGGCACTGGTACATATAACTTTATGATTATGGATCAGTTGAGGGTACCAGGGTACGGTATAACTGTTTTAGGGGGTTAGGGTAGTGGTATAATGTTATGATCATTGATTAATACAGGGAGGCAGGGCACTGGTACATATAACTTTATGATTATGGATCAGTTGAGGGTACCAGGGTATGGTATAACTGTATAAGGGGGTTAGGGTAGTAGTATAATGTTATGATCATTGATTAATACAGGGAGGCAGGGCACTGGTACATATAACTTTATGATTATGGATCAGTTGAGGGTACCAGGGTACGGTATAACTGTATGAGGGTGTTGGGGTAGTGGTATAATGTTATGATCATTGATCTGTTGCTCCAGCAGCAGGTGATCCCCATGTGGAGCATCCTTCAGGTTAGGGACTGTTTTGGCCGCAGACTCATTGAAGGTCTGTAACTATAAATAGCAAACACTGGCAGCGGGAGTGAATCATAAGATTGAAGGCATCTTTTGCATCTCCTGTCTGTGGGGTCCGTCTTTGCCAGTATCATTGCTCACTGAACAGTTACTGCTTTGCTGGTGTTTGTGTTTTCTCATGCTGGGGGACAGTAAACCTCTGCCAGGGTCACTGTTTACTCCTGTTTTAGCTCTAGGGCCTGTAGTAAATCAGTTATACAGTGATTGCCCTCTGTTGCAACCACACACCCACACACACACACTTACAGGTCTCATAAAGCAGATTCCAGACTTGTTGTAAACAACCCTATTTGTGTTCCAGCATACCACAAATTTGACAAAGTATTGTTATAAAGAGACTGATAGCAAGCTGTGCACAGATTATTTTATTGTTATGAGTTCTTTATTTGATATAATGTATAACACTATGGAACAGTCTGCTTTTTCAATCCATGACTTTGTGAAATCTTTTATCCCATGTCTTATTCTAACCATTTGAAAAACAAACTGAGATGATCAGTTGATAAAGTAATCTGACACAGTGGCATGAATAAGATAGGAGAAGGGACAGCAGGGTGACTTGTCAATTTTCATTCCATAAAATTTGCATTTGAAAGATAATTTCTTGTCAAACTTTGAATATGGTAAGATTTAAATTATACATTTTATAAAAAAAAAAGACTGACAAGGATAGTTGGTAAATAAGATGGGTATTTGTAAATAAGGGTAAATTGTGAAATGCGGTACCTTATTTAATTCTCCTCAAAATTTTTTTATCGGATTATGTCTTTACATAAAGACTATATTTGGTATTATTGGAGCTTTAATAGGGCACAGTTAGTGTTATGGGGACTTCCAGCTGATGCAGGGGAAAGAAAGGGGGGGGGGGGGGGGGTGCACTGGGCATTAAATTAATTCATCAGGTTAGCATTGAGATGATGGGTTTACCATGGCTGTGCTTAAGTGCCTGGTTGGCTGGGTTAGTTGTTTTATCATTCTGTTACTACCAGTTCCCATGGGACTGTAATTTGATTGATTGCATTGTTTACAGCTGATGATTTGCCAGGCTACAGTTAATCATTATCTGGGATAGCTTTTGTATTTAAATGTTTTATACATGCATTTGCAAAGCATTCATTACACTTTTAATGATCCATGGTCTTAAAAAAGTAAGGTATTATCATTGCACTTGACATCGCTCATAACAGTTGGATCTGTGATGGTGTTCATATGTGTAATAAGTATATGCATGGTTATTTTGGGTGTTTTGACATGCGAATAAATACCCTATATATGTGTATTTGCGAATTCATCATTAATTATCATTGAAAAACTACATTGAGTGCCACTACCTATATACATGTAAATACATATTGTACACTTTGAGTAAAAAAAATAGATTTATGCAATGTTGGTTTTAAGTGAAACTAGTTGATTATACTAGAGTCATGTAATGCTGAGCGTTATAACATTAACAGCTGTGCATGTTTCATATATAACTTTGTAGGATTGTTGTTTACCTACTGTTTTCTGGACAAGATCCAAAATTCAGGACTGTATTCAAATTACAGTCCTATTTTGAGTGAAAGAACCTTGTCAGGTCACCTATTGTTGGCAGACACCTTAAAGGTTCAAGCCATCATATTAATTATAAATCTGGCCAATACTGCAGTACTGTTTAGTGAGTAGTTACTGGCTGACTGGTGCTCAGTTCAGAGCCATGGTGCACTCCCATGAATTATGCTCCAGATAATTAAATCTTAGTTACAGGGCAATCTTAGTTACCAGAGCAATCACTGCCTAATAAGGGACACAAATTGCTTTTCATACTTTCAAACACTATAATGCTCTCCAACAAATGATCACATAGATAATAGTGAATTTCATTTGATGAATTACTTGTTTGTGGTTAATGTAATTCTAACAAATTTTTATGAATTAACTGCCCAAGTTAAAGTGTATTGAATTTTTATAAATTTTTCATGTGCAAGTATTTAAAGTGTCTGCAGTAGGGTTTTTCTGATCATTTATTTTGAATCAATATAAAATGGAAAAATTGAAATGTTAATCATTCCATGATAAAAAAAGCAGCAGTTCCCTAGTGAAGCAGTTTTAGTTTAGACAATCACGGATTTCTTACATTGGTTCACGTTTGTGCCCATGTGTAAACCATACCTGAACTTTTTAATAATGCCACTAAACATATACTGACATTTGAATTATAAGGTTCATGGTTTTTCCCTAGAAGTTTTCTGCTTCCTACTTTTTAAGACATTCTGTTTTCAGACAACCTGCTATTTTGGGCTCACTATTATGGACACCTCCGCTGTGGAAGTTATTATGGCCTGTATATGTCTGCAGTGGTATGGTAATGCCTTTGAGGTGCTCTGGGGGTCCTTTGTAAAATCTATATGGTTAACAAACAGAGCCCATACAGTCTGTGGACTATACTAAGCTGTATAAGTTTACAATGTTTAAGGAAAGGACAGTCTCACACTGTTGAGAAGATTCTTGATATTTAGTGGTCTTTTATTTAATAATTATTATAGTAGAATTTTAGTGTTTATTTTCATTTAATTGTCTTTAGCTATCAAAATTTGTGCAGCTTAAAACAAATCTGTGGGCTTACATCAGTGTAAGCTGATAGTCATAGGATCATATCATTTAAGAGACATCCTATCTTGTGGCAACATGAATTTAGTGTCAAACAGGTTAGATGAAATGAGGAAAAAAAAGTAATATATTAGCCCATGACCCAATGTTGAGGACAGTCATGACAGAGAAGAGACAGGAGATGGGAACTTAACAACATCTCTGTCCCAGTAGCATATTTCATTTCCCAGCAACAGATGTATAAAGTTTCTAATAATTAAAGTTTCTGAATGTTAGTTAGTTTAACAATAAGGAGTTTAGTAAAAGATAAACATGATAATGTGTGACATGACTAACTCATAATTGATATGCCCACTGATGTATTTGGTCTTTTGCTTCATAAATTTTTTAAACATTTAAGTAAGAGGTCAGGATTTCATCACATAAATTTTTAACCTCTACAGAATCCATTTAAACCCCTGTGTATATGGCATTAAAAGCCTAGCCAGAGGATTGACAGGTTGACAGGTAGTGCACAAAGGTGGTGCTGGCTGGCTGCCAGGTGACTGTGGGTGTATGAACTGTACAGGTAGACCAGATGAGACCAATACCTCAGGTGAGCCAACATGCATTAAGGGTTCAGGTAAATCTGTAACAAAATGCACATCATCCAACAGGGCCTGGGGAGGGAGACCAAGCTTAAAAGGAAAAAGTGAATACATTGACAGGCCCCATATGAAGAGGGATGTGTATCACCTGAACAATGTGAAAGGTCATTCTAGGTTGTGATTGTTGGAAGTGTGGACATCAGCTGCATATTCAAAATACAGCCATTCACATACAAACCAGATTACCTTCAGATACTTTCACTGTATCTTTGTATGGTGTCTCGGTAAACATATGAAAAGCAGGATCCTGTATAGATATATTTGTTTCCTTGGTATTGATAATTCCTCAGTTCATCCATATAAGACACAGTTCACATGAAGGTTGAATGTCACATGTGGGCCAAGACATATGTATTTTTTTAGCCTTTCTTCTTGTAGTTAAATAAAAGCTTATTAATGGTCTGCTCATAGATTGGAAGACAGGGGCAGTAGCAGGCTATGAGGTAGTTGACAGGAAAAGTATCAGGTCATGAAGTAGTAGATAGGGCCAGCAGAAGGTCATGAGTTAGTTAACAGGGCCAGCAGGTCATGAGGTGGTTGACACCTGGACAGTTGTAGACTATGAGGTGGTTGACAGGGATAGCAGCAGGCCATGAGGTATTTGACAGGACCAGCTACAGGCCATGAGGTAGTTGACAGGGCCAGCAGAAGGTCATCAGGTAGTTGATAGGGGGAGCATGTTATGAGGTAGTAGACAGGGACAGTTGTAGACAATGGGGTGGTTGACAGGGATAGTTGTAGACCATTAGGTGGTTGACAGGGCTAGCAGCAGGCCATGAGGTGGTTGACAGGGCCAACAGCAGGTCTTGAGGCAGTTTACAGGGCAATATTTTACATTTATGCAATTAAAATTAATATTATGAGAACAAAATTTCTTTATAATTTATTGAATACAAATAGTTTTCAAAGGAAATAGGAGGCAGCATTGATATTGATCTTCTTGTTATATTAAAACTGACATGTTACTGATACATGTACCAGTTTGATGTTATTTGTGATAACCAAGGCTGAAACAGTACACTAGTGCACCAGTGTGTCACAAAACAAAGATTAATATTATATCTGTAACATCAGATGGCCCTGTATCCATTATTTGAAGATATATGATCATCTAATAGATGTCTTAGATTTAACAGTATCTTGTCTCTCATTGCTATGTAATATGATCAATTATAGAATGTTGAAAAGAAACAAAGCAACTTTATCCTTCAGAATAAAACTGTTTAAATGTTTGAAACAGTATGTGAAACTTGATTAGATAAAAAATTAGATAAAAACTGTGTGGTAATCATTCCATGAACAAGGAAACTGTACAGTGATTAATAATATAAACTTTAACATGTTTAATATGTATTAATTGTGTATCATGTGGTGAGTGAAGTACTGTTACAGCCACTGGCAAGTAAGCTCAAGTGACTAGTTAGAATAAAGATTAATGCCTGTATCACGGTAACTTATTGATATTCTGACAATATCAGTGTCCATACTTTTTGCCTTTTGTAAGAAAGCTATTGTATACTATATATCACGGTCATATAGATATATCACTCTTTATGTCTCCTCTATAGAGTTATCTATAGAGTTACAAACTTCTTACAGGACATCCAGGTTCCAGTCTGTAATATTTTCTTACTCCCAGTATATATAGCTTGATAATAATCCAGGGCTTTAGCTATTTCTGTATTTCTTACCTAGACCAAAAAAAAATAAAAAAATGGATATGAGAAAGATACTTTCACCCTAGTATAAAGTAAGCTGGATGACCAGAATAGATGGTCTGTATGGTCCATATTGGAATTTCCATAGTCATTTCCGTCAGTAGTGCTTTCTACATCATAACATGCAAGGGTTTAAAGCTTAGTCTTTTCAAGTACTCTATATATAAAACTTATTCATACATGTGTGATCAATATTTCGCCAAATCCTTAAATATGTGAACACCTTTATGTCATATCAGCAACCAGTATGTTTAATACTTAAACTAACAATAACTAGCATGTATGTTTTTTGTAAAAAAAAAAAGGGTGACGAATAGCACTGAAATGTAACAGCATCTGATGTATAGATTAAGCTACATCCATAAACTGATCATCATTTTGTGGAAGACCCCAGGATGTTTTCTTTGTGAACCTAGGCCCTGACTTAGGGTATGTAATCAGTCTGTGGGATGGAAACCTTCAGCCAGTATGGCAGTACGCTATTTATAGCATTAGACAGGCTGTCGCTCATAAATGGTCTGTGGCTGCCACCATGCAGACCTGTTTCTGAATGGAAATGAAGTAGTTCATCAAATTTGGTCTGAGGATGCGTTGTTTTAAGACTCCTTCAGGCCGGACTCGCGCCTCTGTCTGGCTGGCAGACAAATTGAACACTTATCATCGTCTGCTGGCTTTATTACACAGTGGTGCAGTATTTTTTCCTAGTACCGATAAACAGGTGGCGGTCTCACTTGGAAATTGGTCTCACTGCTGATATTGTCTCAAGCTTACATGGGAACTAACTGCATCAGTGTTGATGGTCATTTGAGTATTGAGTGATTAAACTAATTGAGATAGCCCTCCCACCCACTCCATGCCTGAGGTGCATATGCACTGAGAGTACTGACTACTTTTCTTCATTGCTGTCACTGTAATTATCTTAAATGATAACATTTAAGTTGCACTTAATCTGATTACCTTATTTTATTCCAGTATCATAGTGTCCTGCTGATTTTAAGTGCAGATAAAAGCTAAACAGATAAAGCTAATCAAATACACAATAAGTTTATGTATTAAAAGAGAAAAAGAAAATTGTCATAACTGTTTGTTTCTACACATGATACTGGCTTGATTAACTTAAGAGCCTTCAAGAAAACATCAGTTTTAATTCGTAACTGTATTTATAATAAAATATCTAGTTAAGTTCTTAATTCTTACATGTAACCAAGGAAACTATGATAAATATAATTTGTTTATGTCACAAAATGATGACGTTAAGGCGAACTGTGAACTAGAAAATTACCTACGCATACCAAAGGTAAGATCTTAAAAAAAGACAGGAGCCCCATAATGTGAAAACAGTCCTGCTTTATTGTTAATAAATCTGTCTGTTGGGTCA
This sequence comes from Sipunculus nudus, assembly GCA_026874595.1. Classification (NCBI taxonomy): domain Eukaryota; kingdom Metazoa; phylum Annelida; class Sipuncula; order Golfingiida; family Sipunculidae; genus Sipunculus; species Sipunculus nudus. The sequence goes on from CM049315.1 coordinate 27,641,732, forward strand.
TTGGAAAACTTCAATTGCAATGGAAGTGTGAGATGAAAAAGAAAATGCAAATATTTGCTACACATTTGTTACATTTAGCACTGTCTGGCAACAGTACGAGCTCATTATAGCAGTCAGGAATTGTGATCATAAATATTTCCTTGCTCAGCGTGTTGCGCGATCACGTCAGGCTAGGAAGTTTGTACAACTAAAAATGTGATTGTAATATGGGTCACTCAGCTGGAGGGAAGGCTCTCTTCTCTTATCAATATAGGAAATGTTATCTCTGTTTGAAATGGGCCAGGTGCCAAGGACACATGTTTTATTCACTTGGTGAAGCTGCTAGTTGTGGGTATTAAGGATCAGACTTGGCCATTCACGCTTTAGTGTTGTGAACATTCTGCTCTGATTGTTGTTTCTGTAGGCATTGTCCATGAAAGATCTGTCTAATCATGAGTGTGTGTCTTTGGAGTAGTACGTATCAAATGGAAGGATTACTGGCCTTGTAACCTTGTTTGTGTTGCATCATTTGATTGGTTTAATGACATTAAAATTCTTATTATTTTAACAGAATCATTTTATGATCTTTAATTAAATAGGATTATCAAAGTTTTTACATATATGAAACATAGATAATATTGCCTCTGTTGTAAGTTATATATTAATAGTTTATTCCTATGCCATCCCCACCAATACTGTTTTAAACTCAAATTCAGAATAAATATCTATGTTGTTATGGTCCGTGCTGAAAATCTGACAAAATAATTATATTTTATAAGGCCAAAACCTTGTGAAGGCCTACATTTCCATAAAACATGCTGGCCAAGCATGAATGCCATCCATTAATCTTGTGCAATATTAATCAATTAAAGTGGACAAGCTGTATAAGTTGCTAATTTAACACTAGATTGGTAATATTTGAAGGACATCGTTTTGTAGGATACCCAAGATCAAGAATTCTTTGAATTTTTGTAATGTTAATGATTTCGTGATCACATATTTTGTCAGAACAATAGAAAGCAGAATATTTCTGTGTCTTGGGTAAAACTGAAACATCAATAAATATAAATGCTCTAGTATCTGTACTCTGTGAGAGAAAATAATTAGTATGTTTTGGTCTTGTGATGATCTCTAAGTACATCTAATGAAGCATGATCAAAGATACAATAAAGTGTCATTTATGGATTTGGGAATGGTCCAAAAAAAGGGTTATCCCACTCAAACCTTTGCAGATACATGTCCCCTTACGACCAAATTCTCTCTGCAGATTGATTCTGGCCTGGACCCTGTCTTCTTAGTACTTTTGTTTTGCATAGCCTTATCCATGTGATACCCAAATGGAGTAATTTCTCACAGTTTCTTAAAACTGCTCATGGTTGCTGCTATTTCTGTACCCACTAAAAACCTGGATGTAAAAGTTTGCATGTTGGAATTATGGTTATACCCCTAGTTAACATATTAATTTACATTTACAAAGCTGAGCTTTTACATGTCAGTGACACCAGGTCAGTGGCATGGTTAATCTGTACCTTTTTATTAAAAAATTTGTTGTAGAGCTCATTAGCCCAGTTAAATCCCTGTTTGGAATGCTACTTCTTGCTGTCTATTAGAGTGTTTCCTGATGCTGGGTTATATAAAATGTGTTAGCTATAATGATCAACAGGATTTCTGAGTATTCAGCTATATATACCACCAGTTGCTAACCTGATAACCATGCCAAAGGGCTAGGCAAGGAAATATGTCATTGTAAGGTGTGTTGTACTTATGAATCCTGTGAATAGTGGTGATAATATTTAACACAGTGAATGTATATGTGAGTGCACATTGTATGAAAGTTATATTTTTTTATCAATTATGTCATCCATGATAATAAAACTTCGCTTTTAGTTCACCACTTCATGTTCAACCATTCTTCAGTGAGATAGATTATGAAAGCTGTATTTCATAGTTAGAGGGCATTTAAAGTCATTAGCCTAACTAAGAACTAAAGGTGTCTTAATCAGGGACATCAGTCTATTTGCACACCACCACCAATGCTTAATATATGGTTCAGTTGACAAAAAAAAAAGAAAATTGTATATTTTGCACAGACTTGTACTCTAATTTGTTGTACTTGCGGCCTTCTCTTATATCAGCTTAATCTGGTTGACCAAAAATCTTGCAGATCCCTGGATCTAGATCTATCATCACAGTAGTGTGAAAATCCAATAATAACTGTTAGAAGTCTTTAAGACAAATAACTTAACATTACCTCCATGGATGAGTTAATCATCTTTGAAAGATCAAAATTTCTGGACGTTTTCTTCTGTTATTGCAGGGTCTTTCTACAAATTGCATGTGTAGCCATCTATTCTTCACAGACTCTTGTTTAGCTTATTTGACATGTCACTTTTGGCTTTTTCCAGGATGAGGTCACCGCAGAGAAGAAACATGGAGTGCCAGTCATGGAGGAAATTCTCAGGGTAAGGAGGTCCAGTTGCAGAGTGTTAGCTCTTAGTTATAATAATCTTGATTGAATAAACAGGTTGTATTCAACTGTCAAATGAGGCATACCATTTGTTTTTACTTTACTTCTTGGTATTATTTTTCCTTCTGTTTATGAAGTTAGCCCCCAAACATCACCAGTGGAAAGTTGTTGTTACAGAAGACCATCATGAGTCCCTGTGGGGAGGGGAAGGGGGGATAGATTCAAGACACACTATCATAAAGCACATACACAATCAGGAATTCATATTGTTCTTTGTTTAATGTCCAGTAATGATAAACATGTATGGTATATCTAAGACTATATATTAAACTTAACCATTTCTCAGTGCTTGAGCCTATTTGTGTCTTTGTTATGAAGGGAGCCTGATAGGTATGTGTGCATGAAATGTGTTTGTTTAGATTCTGTCTTCTCCCAGTGGAGTGAGGTTCCATAAACTGAAGGCCTAAGTGAGTTTATTAAATAAAGGTCAGGTCATTGGCTGGTTGTGTAGCCACTGGCCTGGAAAACAAGGCTCACTGGGTCACCAGAGGTTAAACAGACTCAGGATGCTATTTATATAACAACCAGAGTCATAAATAAATAAGAATAAAAATAAGGCACAAGATAATAAGATAAACCTGAAGTCTGGCCTCATTAAAAGCACAGGATGTCATGCTAGAATCTTCAGACACAGTGCAATATTTTAAAAGATTAACCTTTATTTAGTTATTATAAAACTAAACATTATATACTGAAACTTAGGGGCCTGGACAGTTGAGGGGTAAAATGTTCAGTGCTTTCTGCTGGCGACTCAGGTTCAAACCTTGGCGAGGCTGTGAGAGTGGATTGCAGTTGCCCGTCCAAGGCCGGTGGTTTTCTCTGGTTTCTTAGGTTTCCTCCACCATTATAGACTACGGAACACCACCATCTGAGCCATCGAGAGTGCTGCTATTAGTTATATAATAACTTTCTTACAATCTACATAAAATAAGTTTATATGTATATTAACTTACACAGTTTATGTGACACTCAGCTAAAACTATCTGACAAATGAGAGCCACAGCAAAAAAGCTTAATTGAACGTAAATGAAAATAATATTAACAAATGAAGAACATGTTTTAACTATGAATTATTTTTCTGTGTTTCTTATATTATGTCTAGGGACTTGTTGAAGCATAATTTAAGTATTTAAGTAAGAAAAGCATGTATTTGATGCTAACCTTATCTATCTGTTGTTTTTTTGTGTTTTGCATATAATATGGTTTTGGAATTAACTGGTGAAGCCTTATCTCCCATTTTAGTGTAACAACAACCATATAAAAAGAAAAATTTGATATAATTATTAAATTTTAAAAAGGAGGCTTTCTTTTAATTTGTAAATAGTGTATTGTAAGGTGTAAGTAACTTTTTGTGTATATTTTTCATCAGGAATTTGCCCTGCCTCCTCCACATACAGCAATTCAGACTCCGAAGAAGTCCGACTCATCCAAATTCTCCTTCCCATCTGAAAAGGTAAGACCATCCTTGAACTTTAACCTTTGGAGCACCAAAGCTAAATCGTAAACAAGATAGCTAAATGGGTCAGTGAGTTTGCAATGAGACCTCATTGCCAGTTGATATTGTGTGCAAGAATAACTCTGGCATAGAGCGAGCTCTAATTTACTTTAATTGCAAGTGCTGTCAACATACTCATTATCATGAATATCGCTATTGTTGTTGCCTTGTATTGCAGTGTGTATATTCAGTGTTCATGCCTGCAAAAAGAGGCCATGTGATGGGATTAAAAAAAAAATTGTATTGTATAACAAGGCTGCTTTAGACAACAAATTATATTGACTCTGTAATGATAACAAGGGTAATTAATCAACATAAATTTCATGGACTTTTTTTCTGCCCGTGTCAAGATGCATATTGTCTTCCTGTTTTGTATGTTTAACTTCCAGTCTGAGAGCAGTATGCCTGTCAGTACGTGCGAAATACTGCTCCATCAGTAAGAGCCTAATAGATTTGGTGGTTATTTTCTCATATTAAAATTTGTATGGATTAAAAACTTCTTGACAAGAAGTGTTTTACAACCTAGATATCTTCTTGGTTTTTGTGGCCAAGTGAGGTGACATCTCCCAAGGGTTACCAACTTCACTTTGGCAGTCACAATTAAAAAACATATGACACTGAAACAACCATGGAGCAGTGACCTTTGACCTTCTACAATGAGATTGAGGTGTTGTGAAAATAGTATACATTCTCAGATTGTTACTACATTTCTGAAATAATTTGCAAGATGTGTTGATTAGGCTTATGCCTTATTCCTTCACTGCAGTTCACTTTTTGGAACTTATCTGCAAATATATATATATATATATATATATATATATAAACCATCAGGGTTCAGTGGGCACCCTTGGGAGGAACTGAACAGTCTCATGGTCAGCATGAACATTTAAAGTCAAATATGTAATGCTGAAAAACATTGGTTAAAATTCAACAGTCAACAGAGGTTGCTCCTATTTCTGAATAGTTTCTGGTTTATTTCCTTACTAGTGTACATATAAAAACCAGAGATTATATTCATCAGTCTTCAAAATAATGCAGTTTATTATGATCATTCAGTGAATTTCTGCCCTGTCATTCAGTGGTGATAATCCTTGAAATAAATTATGGGGATCAAGATTACCTCCAAAATTAATGGATTCTTTCTTGGGTGTACTTATAAGTAACCCTAACCTTCTCGGTCCTGAGTTTAAAAGGGGGCCTGGACAGTCGAGTGGTAAAACACTCAGACCTCTCTGCTGATGACCCAGGTTCGATCCCAGGTGTTGCCATGAGAGTGGGTTGTAGTGGCTCGTCCAGGGTCAGTAGTTCTCTCAGGGCTCTCTTGCTTCCTCCACAAGTCTCACTACGATCTTCAACTCTATCAGTATCATCTATTTTGGCCTAAAATATCTGGGATCAATCAAAACTGTCTCAATCTGTCAAAATTTACAGTTGCTGAGGGAGCCAGTGCAGGCTGGATTTTCTGGAGACCTGTGACTGGCTGGAGCGCCGACCTCACTTTAAGTCAGTCAGTCGAACCTTCTACCAGATTTCTTCAAAAACTCTCTGTAACATTTTGAGTAAATTGCAGACAGACAAACCAACCAAGAAATTGACCAAACAGCAAGAATAGATAAAGAATACCTTGTGGTGAAGATGTAATAAAATCAAATGATTCCAGGTGGGCAGCGCATATTATTTTGTTGGTCTGATCTATTTCAGATTCCTGTTAGGCATGAGAGACAAAGCATGCTGTTTGCAATTTTTTCCATAACATCTGCTCATGACTCTATTGAATCTGATTTAGATTTGTTAATGAATTATGTTCGATTAATGCATTTAGCAGGAAATGCATCCATCTTGTGGACATAAAGGACCATACCCTGTCTATACTCAAACTAAACTTTTTGATATTTATAGTCAGGCATGCCCTGAGAGTTAGACTTAATTAATCATGAACAGTTAATTAGCAGTGTGGATTAGGTATTTGTTATTCATTAAAATGAGCTGTTAATGGCTCAGCTTCTCTTTTCATCTTTTAATTGTTCTTTAGTGGGTGTGTGGGCAGGTTGGTGGGTGTGAAAATATTTCATAAATGATTTTCAGCCTTTACTGACAGTTCTGTTGGATTTTGCATCACAAGTAAAAATTTTTATATTCCAAGATACTTCTTCTATTGAACTATTCTATCTATATATTCCCTTGCCACCTGCAGCCGTTTTTGCACAGTGTCCATCTGTTTGTCTGCCTTAGGTTAAAATCACTCATATCTCTGCAGTGGTTTGACCAAATTACCTGAAATTCGGCATGCGTATACATCCCACATAGCTTTCTTGATTTTATGACAGGTGGTGCCACCTACATTCACGTTCATGCTGTAGACGCTTATATCTCCGACTCGTTCAACCAATCAGGAAAAAACTTTTACACAAATGTAGCCCTTGGATAGCTTTATAACATACACAAAAATAGTGTCGCCACCTGCAGCCATTTTTGCACAGCGTCCATTTGTTTGTCTGCCTTGGGTTAAAATCACTCATATGTCTGCAGTGGTTTGAACAAATTACCTGTAATTCGGCATGTGTATACATCCTGGATAGCTTTCTTGATTTTATGACAGGTGGCGCCACCTACATTCACGCTGCAGACATTAATGCTTATATCTCCGGACTAGTTTGACCAATCAGGAAAAAAAATTTACACAAATGTAGCCCTTGGATAGCTTTATAACATACACAAAAATGGTGGCGCCACCTGCAGCCATTTTTGCACTGCGTCCATCCGTTTGTCTGCTGTGGGATAAAATCACACATATCTCTGCAGTGGTTTGACTTTTCCGCATGCAATTTTGCATGTGTATACATCTTGGATAGTTTCTCTTTCAAATAACAGGTGGCGCCACCTACAATCATGTTTATGTGGAAGAGATCCATTCTAATAAGTAACACATGTAACTCTATTCTCCCGTCCTTCTCTGATTTTGGCTGATACACGTAGTCGCTTGTCGACTACCCGTATTCTAGTTTTTCAAGAAAATCCTCCGAAATTCATTCTGTCTAAATGACAGGTCATGATTTTTTGAATTTTCAAAGCCTGAGGCATATAATCTCTGAAATCAAAATGCAATTTAGTTAAATATCATTTATATAATATGGTTACTTAGGTACATCCATATGTAGTAGACAGTGCCTTCAACAGACAATGGACCTAATCTTAAAAAAAATAGTGTAAGATTTAGGAATTTTTTAAAAAGTTTTTTACAGAGAGAGAGAGAGAAAAAGAGAGAGAGAGAGATGTATTTTACTAGTCTTGGAACATCTACATGACATGTAGCATCTTTTCAAAACTGCTCGTCATCCAATTTCCTTTTTTTAGTCAACAGCAGTTAATAGAGTATGTTTTTTATGGCTTTTTCATAAGCAAACAGGCAGGAATGAGGTTGATAGATTGCTCCGGGATCACAGCATGATGATGCCCATTAAACAGCTCTGGAACAGTCTGTCAGAGGTTTCTGCAGGGCCAATAAAATTTCTCCTTCCACAGGGATTGAAATAACTTGCTGTCTACAGTTCCAGTGCTTTAACATTTTAGATAAAGGCTTTGTATTTATCTTAGTGACCAGCCTATTTAAAATGAAGATGTTTTATTAGGTATATGTTGTTTACCCAGCAAGCCTCATTTAGTATTACACTTATCAAATTAAGGAATAAATGTATTTATGTTTCAAGACATGTTGACATGCCAGTAACTGTATAATTTCATTTGATCTAAACCCCGATCATACAGCACTTTCTTAATAGCATTTGTTTTTGTTAAAGATATCTTCTCTTTATGTAATTTAAAGAAACCAATTTCCTTTTTTAGTAATAATCAGTTTGTTTTTAAACATTAACAATATAACTTTTATCTTGCTCCATTGCTAAAATTGTGATTAATCATTTCCATTAATAACTGGAAACTAAAGTGTTAAAGAAATACATGATGGCTGGCATTTATATTCCATTGAAAAATTACATGGGCATAGGGTTAGGTTTCCTTCTCCCTGACCAATTGCAAGATTTATAAATATCAATTCACTGCTTAACAGTAAGATGTGTCATTTATCTTCAAAAATTGTGTGGCCTATTTTCTGGCTAAGAGCTAGGTTGATTGCTTTGTACAATATAATGGTACTCTATAATCAGAAGGTAACCTTGTGCCTGAATGTAAACTATCATTACTCTAGTATAAAGAGCTGTACCAGTCATATATTTCCCTTTGACTATAGGACCCAGGAGGTTTTGTACTATATACTATCATGCAATGGTATTCCTGACATACATGTTTGTTCTGTTCACTTTTAATTGGATTAGTGATTTATTGGTAACATTTCTGTCTTCTTAAATTATATTTGTCTTATCGTTATAGTTATCACATTGTGAACTCTCAAATTCCCATTTAATCTAATATTTCCATAATAGTAAATTATCAGTTCTGTAAGTAATGCTCAGGGGAAAGTGTCTGAAGGTTTAAATGTTCAAATATTCCTCACTAGCTGGAGATATGATATAAAGTACCAGCTTATTGCTAAGGTATCTGTCAGATATAGCTTCTGAGAGATGTTGATAAGATTTCAAGGCACTGAAATCCAGCAGAGAGGACATAGCCTGGTAGTTAGGTTGATTAACTTTTAAAGCTTAAGGTTCTTTTTTACCCTTGCCACAGCCTTAAATGCAAAATGGTGTATATCATTCCTGTCATAGGAATTTCATCATCCTCATTCAGTAGACAGTAGTCTTGGAGAAAATGGTCCTGTCATTAAATTTGACAGAAAATTTTATTTGCATAATATGTATCAAAATGGTAATTCTCTCTCTCTTACCCCCCCCCCCCCCCCCCCCCTTCCTCTCCTCTTCCTATGTTTGGAGCATGGCCTGTTGAGTATCCTGTAATTATTACATACAGTGGTGATTAATCTCGGTTGCAGCCGCATTTATTAATGACCCCAAAACACACCTGTATTGACAAATCAGTCATGCAAGCAACAAACCCAGAACAAGCGGGTATGGCCATGTGAGCCCATTATTGATATCTCCCCTGACTGGTGCTTCAGGGTTATTTGTCTGAATCTAGATCATTAGTGGTAGTTGATTTATGTTCTGATGTACCAGTCTCTTTAGTAGGTCATGCAGGCTCATCTGTGTAAATTATACATGAAGCTGAGGTTGCTAGTCTATAAATGGTTTTACTCATTAATCTGTGCAGATCATCCATGGATAATGGATATTGATAAAAATGTATAATAAGCAATCTGCTACTGATAGTGCGTCATTAGTAATGTGTTCCAGACTGTTTGGATGCTTGGGATAAGTTACTGGATGGCAATCCTTGGTTCTAGAAACATTGTGGTCAGTGGTATGTTACCATAATGAGGTAATCAGGATACGGGTATGTTGATACTGCACAGTAAAGTGCACAACAGGTATGACAGTATTCGGTTTGACAGAGGTGAACCAGGTACCACTCAGAAATGACACAACACCATATCTGTCACATTGATTTTTCAAAGTGTCTCTATATATTCTTTATTTTTGTTGGTAATATACATTTTCACACAGCATGGTCTGAATGTTGATACTTCACTCACATGAAAGAATAAAGGCAACGTGTTGTAGATATGTCTAAATACATTTTGTCCATTCGCATATACCACCCCTGGTGACTACACCTGCCAATCACTTCAGTCGGGCCCTGTCTCTGTACTCATCAGAATGCTCCAGTCATATACAGAAAGCATGTGATAATATATTTGGCAGTGGCTTCTCTAAAATCAATAATTATTTCACTTTCAGAGTTTTGACAAGTTGGAATGTTCTTTGTTTTTTAAGTGTCATTTCAAACAGGTTTCATCTTACATTGTTTATCAATGCTCTGTTATTTTATTTTATATTCCCAGAAGGCACATTATCTCAGAACTCTGACATGGATCTCTATAACTTTACTTTTGATTTTACATAATTAATGGGCCCACCTTGCCAACCAGAGCTCAAAGCCAGCCCATCTAGAAGAGACCTACCAAAGTACCACATTTATTACAGGAGGTTTGGCAGTTTCTATTGATTCCCAGCTTTCTGATTAAAATTAAAAATATAACAGTCACACTGAGGGTATAAATAGTATATTTATGCAAATTGTGAATCTTCAAATCACTTTAATTGAATACTTATGTCATGACAAAATGGAATATATTCTTAGAAAGGACAAAGCAGCTTTTTTATGGCTGTTGCACTGTTTTCAGACCCTGGGCCTGAATTGAAGAGGAAAACCATAATTATTTGATGACATGAAATTCTGTAATTGAAGCTGTTTAATTATACATGTACAAATCTGCAGCCAGCACCAACAGTTAGAAAGGTATTGATAAGAAGAACATTTAAAACTCCTCACCTGCTGATAGAAAAATGACCTTTGAACTGCCTTCTGTTTTGGTTTAAAAAGCAAATTATAGTGTGGTTAACATGGGTTGTCTTCTGTAAGAAGATAATCAGCTGGTGTACTGTGGACTTCTATTTGAAGGTAATAAATTTCTTTCTTAGTTCATAAATATGGAGAACAACTATAAATCTTTGAAAATTAGGAAAGGGCAGGAGTTGTGAGGGCTCAATGAACTTAATTTGCTGGAGCAGTTAATGTATTGGCCCCAGACAGGCAGTGGGCGAAAAGGAAATTCTTGGTGTGACTGGCTAAAAAGTAAGTGGGCTATTTAACGTACTACTGACGCAAGGCCGCTGCCCTGTACTTTGGGGATCCATGTAGGTGTCTCTCTGTCCTGTTCCCATGAGGCCAGCCTGGTTACCCAACAGCTTGTCTGTCTGTTTAGTGCTTGGTCTCTCTTATCCAGATTATCACTGTTAAAGCTTTAAAGGAGAAAAAAACCTCCCTAGCTACACATATAGCACATAAATATATGGCATGCAAGGGCAGTTGTATTGATTCTGGTGTATTAAAGCAGGGACTCTCGGAGGATTTACGGGGGCTGTTTAGGTTTTCTTACAGCTCTGCCGGACCACCCAAGTGGCCATGTCGTTATTTTTTTGGGGTGATAGAATGGGTGTCTTCATCATCTGAAGGCTTGGGCTTGACTAGAATTTACTGCTTTGTGCGTGACTTGAAACTGGGGACTGCCATCGGGGAATCTTCCTGCGCTTGCTTCTTTTGGTGTCTCAAAGAATGCTGGGACAGACTGGATAAAATGTATCACAGCTCTTGATCAAAGATCCCTAGCTAAAAGAAAAAAAAATAATTTGCTGGGAGCAAGATGATGGCTGTAATTAATTGATTATTGCCATTTAATTATATTGGTGTATGACTCTTAATATGAGGATGATATTAAAACCAACAGGCCAGGAATATTTTATTTTTTCTTCAAACATTACATGTAGCATATGTTTCAAATGTTAAAATTATTAATATATGGAAGCATATTTATGAAAATCGCAGAAGACTATAGAAGGCCATGATATGAATGCCCAGTTGTTGTAAGTGATAAATACTAGAGAAATTTGTTCCTTAAGAAACAAGTGACTTTACCTGATGTTTCAGCAGCTGCTGATGATATTTAGAGATATAGAGGTAAAATCCACAGCTTCCTCTGAAATGTGACATTTATGAACAGACTCAGAATAAGTGTTTCAAGGCATAACTTCTGCTGGTTTTGTCAAAGAATGGATATCCTTGGCTTTTAAAAAACTGGCAGTCAATACAGCTAGATGAAATCCTTGACGTAAACAGCATAGCCACAGCTATGTAAATCCTTGAACTTATTACAAGTATGGAAATCCTTTTCATTAAGACAGCAGTATCAGACGTCTAATACCGTCACAAATAAGGAATTCCAGACAAACATCATTATGATTCTGCATGACAAACATGCAATGAGGAAATTCTGGACAAACATAAAATTAATGATAAACTGATACAAAATATTGTGGAACTCTGTATCATACTGTGTTACACATATTTCTGGAAATCCTTGACATAAGCCAGCTCAAGTCTCTTTACAATAACCAGCTTAGTCCTTGACATAATCCTATAGTTCCAATCCTCTAACAGCAGTGGTGCACATTGTTAATAAAACCAATTGTACACTTACTTTACATATAATTTTTCAAATTGTTAAAGTTAATGTGAATATTGATTTAAAGCACAACATTTTTTTTAGTGGAACAATTAGAGATCATGGACATAATCACAAAATTAATTAAAATGCGTCCAATTTAGGGACTTAAACTCTGCAAAAAGAAAGTGTTCAAAGTTGGTGCCTTGGAATGTTAATTAAACCTGGTTGATTCATGTAATTATTTCAACTGAAAATATTTTGGGAGGTGCCCTGGACAATCTGGTATTGCTGTCCTTGACTATAAACACAACCATGCTGCCCCCCCCCCCCCCCAATGTACTTAGGTTGACTGACACCTTTCAGGGAAACGGCAAATGGAATGATGTCATTGTTCTTTGAGACTTCATGACTTGTCAAAGATTGTCACATGCTATGTCCTAGTGTAAACATATATGCTATAAAAACCCATAAGACACTCATTCAGGGGTTATTACACTTGGATTTACACTTGAGATTTTCACGATACCAACCTGTATGATAAATTTCAATAACATCTGTGATACCCTTATCTGATATCTTGTGGACACACACAAACACACGCACAGAATAGAGTAAAAACTATAACCTTCGCTTCGCAGGTAAATTATCAGTATTTCTTGTTTTCTGCACTAAAATAATTTTTTTGCTTTTTTAAATATCAGTTACACTATGACTTTTCTCGATAGGCCTAATTGGGAAGCATTCAGGCTTTGTTACCAGCACATGCATTTGACATTTTCACTCATATCAGGTACTCTGGGAAGACTGAGCTTAAAGAAACTACCCTGTAACATAAGATATTAATATATACAGTCGGTCCTGCTTGTATATCCAAAACCATGCTAAATGTTTATTTGCTATCCCCTTTCATTGAAATATTGCCAGGTGTGACGTCATTGTCGCCTGTGACATAACAAACCATGCTCGAGAGATGGCCACATGGCCACATGCAACAACTGTTAGTGGTAAAATGTGCTTTAAAAACCCATAAAATTTCATTTAGGGGGTTATTTACGCTTGGTTGTACACGAAAATTGAATTTAATGGATACTTTCACAATACTAACCTATATGATAAATTTCAATAACATCCCTGCTACTGTCTACAGATACGGTGTGGACACACACACACACTTACACACAGAATCAAGTGAAAACAATAAACTTCGCCTTGCAATCACACAGGTTAAAATTCTTTGACTATGGAAAATAGCATATTAAGACCAAGATGGGACTGACTTGTGCTCAGTCACGTAAAATTAGTATTGTAGATGCCTGACCATTCACTACTACAGTAACTTTTAGTTTGGTAGGTCTATTTTCTTCATGTAACAATATTACCCACAGCTCCTGGGTTTAGGGTCAATTAGGCTGACCCCTATGTTGGACATACCCCATGTGCCAGAGGTAAGATCAGTAGTGATGAAGTATATGAAGAGCTCACCAGGTGGACAGTCAATACCCACACACAGTCGTTACTGGTAACAGGTGTGCACGCAGTCCACCAAGGTACAGGTTGTAAGGTCCTAAAGCTGAGCTGTGTATTACAGACAGCTAGGCTCAGCATGTACCATACATTTGACCAGCTTCTTTGGTAGAGAAGGTCCTAAAGCTGAGCTGTGTATTACAGACAGCTAGGCTCAGCATGTACCATACATTTGACCAGCTTCTTTGGTAGAGAAGGTCCTAAAGCTGAGCTGTGTATTACAGACAGCTAGGCTCAGCATGTACCATACATTTGACCAGCTTCTTTGGTAGAGAAGGTCCTAAAGCTGAGCTGTGTATTACAGACAGCTAGGCTCAGCATGTACCATACATTTGACCAGCTTCTTTGGTAGAGAAGGTCCTAAAGCTGAGCTGTGTATTACAGACAGCTAGGCTCAGCATGTACCATACATTTGACCAGCTTCTTTGGTAGAGAAGGTCCTAAAGCTGAGCTGTGTATTACAGACAGCTAGGCTCAGCATGTACCATACATTTGACCAGCTTCTTTGGTAGAGAAGGTCCTAAAGCTGAGCTGTGTATTACAGACAGCTAGGCTCAGCATGTACCATACATTTGACCAGCTTCTTTGGTAGAGAAGGTCCTAAAGCTGAGCTGTGTATTACAGAGAGCTAGGCTCAGCATGTACCATACATTTGACCAGCTTCTTTGGTAGAGAAGGTCCTAAAGCTGAGCTGTGTATTACAGACAGCTAGGCTCAGCATGTACCATACATTTGACCAGCTTCTTTGGTAGAGAAGGTCCTAAAGCTGAGCTGTGTATTACAGACAGCTAGGCTCAGCATGTACCATACATTTGACCAGCTTCTTTGGTAGAGAAGGTCCTAAAGCTGAGCTGTGTATTACAGACAGCTAGGCTCAGCATGTACCATACATTTGACCAGCTTCTTTGGTAGAGAAGGTCCTAAAGCTGAGCTGTGTATTACAGACAGCTAGGCTCAGCATGTACCATACATTTGACCAGCTTCTTTGGTAGAGAAGGTCCTAAAGCTGAGCTGTGTATTACAGACAGCTAGGCTCAGCATGTACCATACATTTGACCAGCTTCTTTGGTAGAGAAGGTCCTAAAGCTGAGCTGTGTATTACAGAAAGCTAGGCTCAGCATGTACCATACATTTGACCAGCTTCTTTGGTAGAGAAGGTCCTAAAGCTGAGCTGTGTATTACAGACAGCTAGGCTCAGCATGTACCATACATTTGACCAGCTTCTTTGGTAGAGAAGGTCCTAAAGCTGAGCTGTGTATTACAGACAGCTAGGCTCAGCATGTACCATACATTTGACCAGCTTCTTTGGTAGAGAGGGTCCTAAAGCTGAGCTGTGTATTACAGACAGCTAGGCTCAGCATGTACCATACATTTGACCAGCTTCTTTGGTAGAGAAGGTCCTAAAGCTGAGCTGTGTATTACAGACAGCTTGGACACAGCATGTACCATACATTTGACCAGCTTCTTTGGTAGAGAACAAGACTCAAATACTCCTGTGTGTGCTATACACAGAACTAGAACATATACAGCTGTTTATAAATTTATATTGTAATATACACAGAGTTGCACTCAGTGGAGCTCAGTCTGGGGGAACCTAAAGTAACACTTTACACTGAAATTTTAAACAAACCAATGGTAGAAATATTTCATACCAGGCTTAATTCCAACCAGGAAATTAGTTTCCGGGATCAAAATAAAATTAAAAAAACAGAAAAAAATACTAAAATTAGCTTAACTGGACTATACAGTATAAATTATGAATATTCTTTTTAATATACAGTCCTTGTAAACGGTTTTAAGTACAGTTTCTTCACATCAGCTGATTTTTGTGACCTGAGCCTACTTTCACAGTTCAACTGGTCTAATAGCTTCAATTAATGTCTGCATATGAAGATGTCAGTATTGTCCTGTTTAGTTCTTGATGATTTTGAACCCTGTTTTGATTTTTCCCTGTCATGTCTCTCATTCTCTGTGAAATTTTGCTTTAAAATTCAGTGTAACTCAAGTCAACTGAGACTAAAAATTTTATCTTAAAAACATCCTTTGCTGTGTTATATGAAAAATACTTAACCATTCCCTCTGTCTCACCTGATGACAAATTTGCATCATCTGCATATCATGTGACTCTTGATGGACAGATGCACAAAACATGGTGTAATGAGTGGCCTGTCCTTGTGTTCCCCTGTATACTGGTATCTTCACCAGCTTGGATATGAATGATGACATGAGGAAATAGATCACAGTTATATGTTTGGATGTCACGCTGTGAACTTTTTGAGCTTTAAATTGATGTTTTATATCTTCCCTGTTGTCTGAGCAAATTGTTATTTAGGTGCCATTTTTCACACTGTCACCTGTAATGAATGAAGAGTAGTTACAGGGATTTATTGTTTGTTATACAGACCACGTCGGCTTAATACAGAAACAGCTGTGTCTTTAAAACTGAAAGTCACTTGATCAAGTGATTTCTGACTCCTCTCTGATCAAAAGCCGGTGCTGGCAGATTATAGTTCCTGCAAAATTGTAACCATTAAGCATATGTATAAATAATATATTAGCATTTATACCAGTCACAGTTAGAAAAAGGACTTGTTCTTTAAGCAAACATTTAAACAAACAAATGATGTTGATGATAATTAAAAAAAAATAAAACAAATATTGTTATTTAACATTCAGCAACAGATGATGTTAATTGAGGTAGACAACAGTTCACGATGCAAAAATTCAAACCTTTCCCTAGGAAATGTGCATATATCCATTTTGGATTACATAAACAACTATCATTCAAATTGCACTCCTGATTATCAGAATGTAAAACCCACTGGAATCTTTATTGGTGTCAGCAAGTGCCTGGTCATAAAACATAACTTAAAGTCATCATAAAAACAGCTTCATAATTAGTAAAATGTTGACTAAAAATTAATATGAATTACATATGTCGACCTGACCTTCAGTCCTGCATTTAATGAAGTCATTTGAAATAAGAGTATGTGTGGTGATTGCTCTGTCAGAAACTGTAAACCTTCATCACAGTGAAACAGAATATTTGATTAAATGTTAAATAGAATCAGACATAATACTTTTATATGTCTTCTTAAAATTTAACCAAAAAAAGTATTACTGAGGTTTGTATGAACAAACTTGATATGTCTTGGGTGCTTTGCTCAGACAGGGTATAAATAGAAAGGCTTATTGTAAAGTTGAAATTGGAAAGGTGCTTTCATACATCTTCCGGTAATTAACTGTATAGTAGTGCTGATATTTGTGTTTGACATATTTCCTGGAAGCGTGGTCAGACCGCCTGAATACAGATGTGGATCATTGCCACTTGTTGTTATCGGATCCATTGAACACGCTCTAGAGCATGATTAAATGAAGCACCACAGTGGCCCCTCTTGGTGATTGAGTCGTGTTTTATTAGGTTTCTGGGTAATGAGCAATATGTCCAAGAAAATATAATTTTATAGAAAAGTTCTTATTGCCAATACAGCTTACATTGAAATTGGCTTCATTCTGTTAAATTCATGATTATTATTTCGTTTAGTCATTGTCAATGGGGCATGTGAAATATTACTCAAAGACAGTGAGGAAGAAAGCCAAATCACTACACCGACTAAACATGATTTGTAACTAAACAATTCACTCCTTATTGGGTATGAATGATTAAAGAGTTCAATATTTGCTTGATTGTCTTGAAGCTAGTAAAAGTCCAGCCCTAGCTCCCATGCTCTCTACCTATATTGTGCTCTGTGAGAGCCCCAGAAGATTTTCTGAGAAAACTGGAGAGATTGCACTGCACGATGAAATTATATTTCGGCTATAAGTGTTGTATCCATCATAAAACAAAAGATTTTTCTATCAAATGCATATATATGAACTATATTACATCAACAGTATTTTTAACTTTAAATGCCAATTAGAAGAATATTTTCCTAATAAGCGGAGGAATATGTCTGCTCTGGGTTTCCCCTCAGCCACTTGGTGCTGGCAGCCGTCTGGGTAAACTAGTAGTAGTACAATGTATCAACTGCCAGTGGTGCAGCTCTGTGAGCATAGCTAGGTCACGAAGGTCATTGTTTGTGATTCTGGGACCGTTTCAAGTGCTGGGGTTGCTAAGTTCTAAAAGAGAGTCTTGTTTTCATTCTTAAACACAAAATAATTATCTAAATTTAATGGTCATTCGAAGAAATAACTATTTCTGACCCGGGTCACAGTAGTTTTCCTGCCATAATAAGAACATTTGATTATATTTGATTTGCAAGGGTTTTCAGTTCTTGTGTGGGGTGTCCATGCAGGATCCTGGATATGTATGCAGCATATATGTACTTAATCACTGTCAAGAATCCAACTTTGATTTTTGATGTTTTTTAATGATCATACTTACTAGTTCTGTAGTAAAATAAATCTAAATCTAAATTGATGGGAGAATGATGAATGCAAACATTTATCACTTTTCCCACCTGCACTGTCACCAGATGCAGGGAAACAGTAATACAGTATCCTAAAACCATTTTTTATGTTCATAAAACCATTTATTTATGTTCACATGGTAACAACTATTTTTTAATCCATATTGCATGTATGTGTATATAGCACTGTCATTCATGACAACATACTTTTAGAAGTATTTAAGTTCATGAGAGGTTGATTATTTAATCAGTCCTGAATGATACTGGTCATGGTGTCAACAGTTTGGTGGATGTATGGCTGTATTCCCTGATTAGAGGTGAATAAACCAACGTCAAACATTAGAGCTGTCTGCAGCCTCATAGTCATAGTGGGAGACTGGTCAATAAGGTCTGACCCGCCAGCCGGGTCACTACAAACAGCTGGTCAACCCTGTCAGGTCAAGCGTTATCAACAGACACTGTAATGTGCTCAGTCAATGTGCGGTCATACCAATATGAGTACTGGCGCGTGAGCCGGTCGTGAAACATCACAGGTGCTCAGGATTTAATCCACATCCAACTATTGATCATGTGTACTCACATGTGACTTGAATTGTCCATTCATCCATATACACTCACACACAAACACACTTTAAATCACTAATTTACTTACAGACTTTCCAATGTTTAGTATATTTTACTGAGAAAAAGAACTTTAAGTTTGCCAAAGGCTTTATTTTTTATAGAATTTTTTTTCATGCATACTCATCCCTTCTGGCATATGATGTCCTAATACTCACATATGACATGAATTGCTTGTATGTGTGCATAATTATAATCATTTATATAATGATGATATAATGTAAATGTTGTATATAACAAAATTATGTATGGTAATAATGTCTTTATGCTTTATATTAAAGTAGATGTAATATTGATAATGTAAATATGATAATGTAAATATCTTGAATTTTCTAATACATTTTTGTGTGCATTTTTCCCCTGACTTGGTCTCGGCCAGTCATACAACAGCCATACTTTCAAAATATAATCAGTTTATGTATCTGCAGTGAATGAGCTGTCACATTCTCCAAGGTAGGCTAAACATAAAACATCCTTGTGTGCACAATGTTGTGTCACATGTTATTAACTGCTGATTAAGCATGTGGCCTTTGACCTTTAAGGTAGTAGTCCCTCAAAAAAGATATCTGTTGCACCCAGAAGAGCTTTGCAAGTATGAGTGGTGCTGCCATCTTTGGGCCAATACAAGAACTAATCTTGGTTGATGCTGTGCACATCAGGCCCTGTAAAGGCTGTGTATTGCACAAAATTTTAAATTTTTAATAGTATTGAGAAAGTATATTTTTTGTTCACTCTTTTATGTATGATATTGGCATAGTATTTGAACACATGCTGAAATATCTAGCTTTTCACCCACATTTCTTCAACGGCCAAAAAGCAACCTGAAGGCAGCCCAATTCATGGCCCTAACTTTTTCATCATCCATTTATTGATTGTATACTGAACATATACCTGACCAAAGTACTGTTATTATAAGTAGAAATAACAACTTTAAAGGTCTCAGATCTCAGGTGATTGTATAGCTTAGTCGGGCATCAGGTTTGATGGGATTAAGAAAAGAGTACAGAGTTAAAAAAAAAAATCAATATGAATATCTGTGCTACATAGATGTGATATTAAATATATTTTTTTTGCTTACTGGACTGTTTTAGAAAGAGACAAAATTACACCCAAAAAAAACCCAGTTTTTTCATACTTTGTCATCATATTCATAATTGCAGCTTGTAATCCATGTGTTGCAACTCACCTGACAGGTGTGCACCAAAACAGTTGTTCTTGATGTCAGCTTCATCATTGTTCATGACATAATCTGTACTATTAAGACAGTGTGTTATCATGACATAATCTGTACTGTTAAGACAGTGTGTTATCATAACATAATCTGTACTATTAAGACAATGTGTTATCATGACATAATCTTTACTATTAAGACAGTGTGTTATCATGACATAATCTTTACTATTGAGACAATTTGTTATCATGACATAATCTTTACTATTGAGACAGTGTGTTATCATGACATAATCTGTACTATTAAGACAGTGTGTGATCATGACATAATCTGTACTATTGAGACACTGTGATCATGACATAATCTGTACTATTAAGACAGTGTGTGATTGTGAAATAATCTGTACTATTAAGACAGTGTGTGATCGTGACATAATCTGTACTATTAAGACAGTGTGTGATCATGACATAATCTGTACTATCAACACAGTGTGTGATCATGATGTAATCTGTACTATTAAGACAGTGTATGATCATGACATAATCTGTACTATTAAGACACTGTGATCATGACATAATCTGTACTATTAAGACACTGTGATCATGAAATAATCTGTACTATTAAGATAGTGTGTGATCATGACATAATCTGTACTATTAAGACAGTGTGTGATCATGACATAATCTGTACTATTAAGACAATGTGTTATCATGACATAATCTTTACTATTAAGACAGTGTGTTATCATGACATAATCTGTACTATTAAGACAGTGTGTTATCATGACATAATCTGTACTATTAAGATAGTGTGTTATCGTGACATAATCTGTACTATTAAGACAGTGTGTGATCATGACATAATCTGTACTATAAAGACTTTTATCATGATATAATCTGTACTATTAAGACAGTGTGTTATCATGACATAATCTGTACTATTAAGACAGTTTGTTATCATGACATAATCTGTACTATTAAGACAATGTGTTATCATGACATAATCTTTACTATTAAGACAGTGTGTTATCATGACATAATCTGTACTATAAAGACAATGTGTTATCATGACATAATCTGTACTATTAAGACAGTGTGTGATCATGACATAATCTGTACTATAACGACTGTTATCATGACATAATCTGTAATATTAAGACAGAAGAAGTGAAGTTTATATTTGTTGATACAGTGAAAGAATTTATTTCTTTACTAATCAGATTTATTCTAAATTTTGTGCAATTTCTGACACTCCTTACATATGTATAGTTTTCATCGTATTTTTACCAAATTTTCAACAGATACTGCATAGAGGTGTTGTTTTAGGTTAATGAAAACCATATTAATTAAAAATAAGTATTATATACCAATGGTCATATATTTGACCTCTGTGAATTTTAGCTTGGTGAGGAAGTGTTGAAAATTTAAAGTGGTTGTGAGTGACCCTCTTAGTATAGAGGGTTTTCACAGGTTCTTGTTTCCAACAAATAATGATGTGGTATCAGTAATGGATTAAATCTGAGCTGATGACTGATATAAAGGTTTCCCCTGATAGCCCATCTCAGGTGTAATACTGGGATAGGTTTATAATATTACACTGATGACCTTAGACCAGTGCTGATGTGATCCCAGTCCAGACAAGTTCAGACAATGAGCTGAAGATAAATGACAGGGCATTGTGTCTTTGTGATTCAGTTAAGAGGTATATGTGAATATAATAAGACATAAAGACAATTATAAATAGAAGACTATATAAAGCAGTGGGTATAAACTGGGACATCCCAAGGTTCATTGAAAGATGCTTTTGTCTCAGTTAAAGTGCAGGTTCCTTTAACCTCGAGATAATTTGTGCAGCTAATATTGATTTAAAAAATTATCAGGTTATCCTCTTAAAAAAAAACCAATAAAATATTACTGTCAGTATATAATAGGTTTACTTGTTATTTATGAGATTTTACAATCTTTTTTTTAATTAAGATTATCAAGATTAAAAAATAGAGCTTCGTTGAAGTGTCTAAAATAATCTGAACCCCTAGCCATGTTTTAGTAAAGATGTTGGAAAATCAATAGGCATGGCCTCTTTAGTTTTTTGCTAAATAATTTATTGTCTATTTCGAACTCGCAGAAGAAACCCTGAGGGGAAGCTGGTGGTGTAGTGGAAGATGATACTCTCCTGCAATTTAAATGTAGTACTTCTATTTCCAGTAGGCGGAGGAGACGTCCAGCGGTGGGCCTGTCATGATAGTTTTTATTGCCGTACCTAGTTACAGTGTCCCATCATGCACTTCCAGGACATCCATCTGCATTATTCAAGATTTTCTTAGAACTAGAATATTACCCGACGTTCTCAGGTTGGGTAGCCAATAAAAAATATGTTAGCAGCAGAATTTATACAATATTTTTAAGTACAGCTTGCCACTAGGTTTCAGATTAAATGACTTACATTACTTAATGTGTTCATCGTCTGTCTGTCTAACTCTAGGATGGTAAGTAAACAAAGCATGTTTTGGTTTTTCTCAAGGATTGCCTTAATTCATTGCGTTTCTTTTCAGTCTGTAACAAACAAGGTTTCATTCCCCCTAAAAAAATTGTTCTGTTGACCTCTAGCTGACTTGGATAGAATGTATTATATTTGTTCATAATAAATACAGTCATGACAGCATCTGGAAAAATCATTAGAGCAGAGAACCCAACACCTCTGGAATCACAATACACTCCACAGTGATAACTTTATTTTGTTTTGGTCTGGGTCAATACCACATTGACAACATCAACTCTCAGAATTAACAAACCTTTTACCATGTTTCTTAATTGTTATATTGTTTTAACATGTTTCTCTCTAGCATTAATTATCTTATTATTACACATTGCAGTGGGGCTAAACGACTGTTTCTTCACATTGACCAGTTCGTGATTTATAGTTCATGTATAACATCATCGAATAATGCAGTATTTCCAGTTGTGTTATGATCATTTCTCTCTCTTTTCAGAGTGGGCCTGAAAAGACAAAAAACTCAGGTAATACAACAGTTTGTACTTACAGTATAATGTTATCATAACATGCTTACAGAACAAAACTGCTGTATTTATTAAATATCTCTGATACCATAGAACATCATTTCGGCAGTTAAGATCCCTCTCCCCACCCTCATGCCCTGAAGGTAGAGAAAAATATGTCAAATATTTCAAAAAGAAATACAGTCAACAAACAAAAACATGGAAAGGAAATTTTCATTCATTTATAAGAAACCATGACACCTTTAAGATTTTTTGGTTGATTTTATTTTAGATGATAACCAGTAAACTGAAGAAAGTTCAACTTTGTGAAGTTTTTCAACCATTAAAAAGAAAGCTGTATACTTTTGATTTTTTTTCTGTATTGTTACTTGACTCAAGTTAATATCCAGTGAAAATACAGCAGTGATGCTGTTAAAAGTATTGTCGTTTTGTGAGAATTAACACCATGTGCAGATGTAGTCATCTTTTGTTTTAGAAACTGCAGAAAAGGACCAGGATGCCATGAAGATTAAGCATAAAGAAATGAAGCTGCCTGGGTGAGTACATGTACACGAGCGTGTCCTTGTGGTCGTTATGATGTGGTCATGTGTATCAGATATTGTGTTTGTCCAGACAAAAGTTGAAATTGAGATGTTTCTCAGTGACTACCACCAGAGGTCTCTCATCTGCGGCACTTTCACATCAGTCACTATAAGGATTTTTAAATTTTGAAAAATACATTAATATTTAAAAATTGAAACTTGCAAATTTATAAAGTTCTTCTTTGTCATAAAAACTTTAAAAATTAATTATAAGCCATGAAATGGGGTTTTGTAACTGATTAAAGGTCTCTACTTGTATTTATTTTCCAAGGGATTGCTCATCCTTAAAATTGTTAAAAGTAATGAAATGTGAAATTCAAGCACTTCACGCCACAAAGTTTCAGAATATGCTCAAAAAGTCATGAAAAAGCTTTTTCATTTGAAACATTGTCACCAATTGTCACTTTTAATCACTGAGAAATAAATTACATCCATTACCACCATTGCAAGGTGGATCTATACCCTGAAGAAAGACATCAGTGATAATTTAAAATCTTTAGCAAAGGCCTACTCTCTAATTGTCACACTTGCTATATCTGGGAATGATTAGTCAAAAAAAGGATTTTTGTCATACAAGAACAGCCAAAAAATCATCAGATTTATATAATTTCCTCAATTAAGGCATGTAAAAGACGTGAAACCTTGATCTTTCGGCATATGTATGAAGCTCAACAGTCCGAAACTGTTCATGTAAGCATCCTGCATAATTAACAAAAAGGCCTGTAACTTGAAGTACTGTACTACTCTGTATAATATAGAGTGACATTTTCTGCTCAAAATTAAGTGCTTGTTTTCAATGGATCTGTTTCTCCTATACTTTTTGGTAAAATTACTGACATTGACAATAACTGACCTCGATAAAAAGTCACTTCATTTTCCACCAAGCACATGCTTGGGTATGCTTATTATGGGTGAAATTGAGGTCACCTCTGGTTCATAAGAAAAAGGTATGATCAGTGTGATTAAGTTGGTGCATTTCAGAGACCTCTGGTCGATATTTGTTGCAGGGTAATAGAAAAAGTATTTTTAGGTGAAAAAGCAGGTGAAGAAAAGCCGGTGTATTGGTCATAAACACATCAGACTTGTCAGAAATTATCCAATAAAGAATTCCTCTTTTTCACATTTGGCCACCTTGAGGTGTTCAGCTGTAACACATGTAAGTGTGTCTGAAGATACTCAGACTAAAGGATTGGAGAGGTGGAAACTCCTGGACCCAGGGGTCTGTGATTTTCCCTTGATACATAATCTGTGTGTAATTTTGTGGATGATCCAGGACATGTTTACAAGGACTCTACAGATAGTCCTCTGTATAGGACATAGTACACCTTGCATAGAAAGAAGAAGAGAAGATATATTAATTATAATAAGAAGGATACAAGACTATGGGGCTTGTTCTCTGTATTTTCCAAGTGTTTGTTCCTCTAGATATGTCATAAAAAGGAACAACGTTGCTCTAAAACGGCAATGACTGTCTCCTTGATTTGTGTCCCACCTGTATAGGTAATAAATCCGCGCAGGAAGCAATTGTTGGTCTAGTAATAACAGTTTTGTAGGGGAGTTTTATCGAAGCATTCAGTCTTGTTTGCTTCACAGGAAAGCTTTGTTTAACAAGAAAAGAATATGGCTAGGTTTATGGGAATAGTCTGTATGGTTCATGGGAAAGTATGAATATATAATGAGGAGGTAATTTAAGAGATGTAAAGCATCTTTTTTATTGCTGAGTGAGTATTGTCTTTTGATGCCTGTTTTCAAAGGACTGCGGGTTTCTAACATCTTGTTTGAAGTTGGATATTTATTACTTTTTGTATGGCGTGCCAAACTGTTTGTAGAATTTGTATTTTATAACTCTTAATTATTTGTGTAATTAAGAAAAGTGAATGTCTCAGCTGTTTTCAGGTCAGTATGGGGATAAATATATACTTTGATGAAATATTTAAAATAAAAAATACAGTATAATTGTGTTTTCCAGGCAAGCCTTGTACAAATTTAGCTCCAGAATTTAATGGGTTCTTTTAATTACCAAGACCAAATATCCAACAAAGAGAAAAAAAAATAGTTTTTGTTGTGTTTTTTTATGCAAAACTATAAATTTCATGAAAAAACACAATTGGAAACAAGCTGAGCTCTCTCTGCTAGCAACTAGTTAAATTCCCAGTGTGGCCATGAGAGCTGGTTGAAGTGCCATGTGGCTTGTCCAGGGTTGGTGGTTTTCTCTTCATCCTCTGGTTTCCTCCACATCCAGAGACAACTGAACGCTGCTGAGCTGTAGAAAGTGCTCTGCATTAATTATTATTGTACTATTTGTACCGTCTATGTGAAACAAATAAAGCTTAAATTAAATTCTCACCAAACCCTTGTAAACCTGAATAGTTGATGATTAACTTTAAGTGAATGAGGGGGGTTGGATTTTTCTGAATTTGGGCAAACATGAAATGTTTTTACAAAGCATGATAGAAAAGAAAAGATGATTTATTAAGCTTGGGAAGATATTCTGCTGTATTGATCCACAAACCCAACACCCGCACAAACCAGAAAGATGTGTAGATGGCTGGTCCCCGCAGAATAACAAATAGATAAGGTTACTTAGATCTGTACAGAGTGTTGAGGCCAGATTACTAAAAGAGGCAGGGAGAGAGGTTCATGGTTGCAGCAGCATGCATCTTGAAAGATGATCATTCCATTAACCCTTCCATCCTCTTGTTTTCAAGATAAATTTTGTAAAATGCAATTAAGGTACCTTGTTTATACCAGTAGCATAAAAGAAAAGTTTGTCTTTTATCTTGCAGGCAAGTAGTTTTCCTGCCTTGTATGAATTCCATATTATAAATTTAATTTGAAATTTAACAAAATTGCTTTACCATGTTGGGACATCCACAGAAGTGCTTAGCTGATGATCTGAAACTAGACACATTTTATGACACACAGACATGATGTCTAAGTGGCATTTGTATATGTCACTTCACCAGACATTTGTTACATCACGCTCCAGTGTAACTCTGATAAACAGGTGTAGCTACCTGATAAACAGGTGTGGCTACCTGAAATGACGCCATCCTTTCTGCAGCACTTTCAAGACAGGCTAACATTGCCCCAAAGTCATAAAGTAATTGTAACAATTTCATACCTATCTAAATTATCATAGATTTACACTCAACCCCCTTGAAAAAAACTGAATTTTAGAGTGACAAAATAAATTTGAAAGAAAGATTTCTGGAAACAAGTGAACAGGGGTATTGGTATGGGGTATAGTTTATTGGAATGAGAAAAAATAGAGTGGTGTTTTGAGAATCTGTGTGATGGTTATATCGATGGAGACCAGGTCTGTTGTCTAAAAAGATTTTATTTAGCCAACCTTGCGGGTGAGGAGCTCATCCCTTTATTCACCTCCCAGAAGAAGGAAAATTATGAATGGTCCCACTGTAAGCCTGAGGGTCCATACAGGCGGTGATCAGCCTAGGCCTGGTAGTAATCATTTGAGGATGTCCAGCCTGATGAGAACCTTTTGTCTCTGCTGCCTGCATTTATTGGCCAGGGTTTCCTACATAAAAACCTTTGAAGTCCTGTTCAGTGACTCCTGATAAATGGCTTCCTGGCATGTTTACTTTTTACAGTAAAGTTCACCATTGCTGCCTGAATTGCCAGAGCTTATCTATAAGTCAGTTCAGTATAACTATTAAGATTTTTAGATTCTCTTCTTTTTTCATTTAGTAAACAGTGTCATCAAGAAGCAATTGTTGTAATCTAACCCAATGATATGCACCAGCAGTCATTTTAATTTCCCGATGGGTGTCAGGGGGTCTTCCCTAAGTGAATTTGTAGACTTGAAATTTTCAATTAATTTTGTTCTATCTGTAATTAATAAATTTATAGCTTGCTTTAATTGGTGGTTGTCTTCCTATGTGTTTAAACAAGTTCAAGTTTTGATATTGATATTAAGTCATTACAATTTTTCAAATTTAATAAATATTAGTTTAATATTAATTTATTGTTAAGATTTAAGATAATGTTAAGATTCTGTTTAATAAGCCATTTATGACTGTGCATAATCTTTTATTATTGGTTGGTTATTAATTTACTCACCTGAATTAAAAACTAACAATAATAAAAAAACCAATGCAACATCCCTTTTTTTTGTGCATGAAGGTACATTGATATAGTCCATTCGTATTTCATATTAAGTCATTTAGAATATTGATCACATTGTATTTTGCTTAAACAGCTGTGGAAAAATCAATTTATATCATCATAATATGGTTATTGTTTTTGGGATAAGACCAGTTAAATAATAGAAACAAATTTAGACGTTCACAGCCTGTTAGGCCTTATGGAGTTACCAGTTTAAAAAACAGAAATAAAAATGCAGAAGATGTGTACAACATGTTAGGCCTTTTAAAGTTACAAACTTATTTATAGAAAACAAATCAAGATGATGTTAAATTCCTGTTAGATCTTAAGAAGTTATGTCCTGAAAATATTGAAAAAAAATTTCGGCAATGTTCAGAACATGGGGCCTTCTCTAAATATGTGCCACTGCAGTGTCCTCAGACTATTTATTACATGTAATATTTCATTCTTTCATACCTTGATTTTAGGGAATATGTTGTCTCATGAATTATTTGTGAGGAAAATTTTGCTTCAAATGTTAATCATGACCTTATATAACAAAAGTAGTAAGTAAAAAAAAATAAAAGATGGATAGTTTGTCTGATTTAGAGTTTTTATGATAACCCTTTTCAAGGTTTTTGATTGGCTGTTCATCCACATGAATTATTCATGAGCTAGAGTTTAAAGTCTTAGAATCAAGTCCATAATAATAACTTTGATGCAAGTAAATGTCACTTTGATGTCATGTTAATGGTACACCACATGATTGAGAACAAAGGGCTCATCTTATAAAATAGTTACGATGGGTAAACTAAAGTCTTTCAACACCAGTTTCTATCATGGGAGACCTTGTGACTTAGTACATTATAGTAAACCCCTGTCTTGAGATTGCAACAGAGATAAACCATAATAGACTGTTTTGAGTGAGAATATTCCTGTGTTTAGATGCCAAAATACAGATAAAGCATATAATAACTGAATTTTCAGCTGGTATGTGAAATATAAATTGTTTGCCTCAAGCTATTTTTCATGTGTCCATTATGTTACATGGCTGTTTATGTGCTGTGCTAAAAGAGCTGTATTTTAGTATTTTACTGCCATAACTATTAGTGTCATATCCAAATTTAGAATAATTGTTGGTGTAAAATACCATGTAACATGACTAGAATTAATTACCATTATTACAGGCAAGGCATGGACATGTATACGTAATGGAACTAAAACACATTGACAATGTTTTTATGTGTTGGAGTCATTAACAATCATCAGTTGACACCCCATGTCAATTAACATGACAGTGCATTGAGGATTTTTTAGTAGCACCTGATACATCACAAAATTGCTGGCAGCACAGAAATGAGTTTTATCTGTTTCCTGCACAGTTTTAAGTGGTATTTATATTGAAGCATGGGCCCCTTGGAATAGGTTTTCTGTGCAGTGGATAATATGGCTGAATGCTTGCCGCAGTTCGATATAAACCATTACCTTATCAGGACTGTTCTGACACTTTTACAGTTGCTTTTTCAGCAAGGCCCTTATTAACAGACTTCTTGTCGCCATGGCAATATCATGAGGATCCCTGGTTTATTGGATTTTACTGCCGGCCGTGGGGGGAGTTTTTCCTCGTACCATCAGACTTCCCTAGATTGATAGGCAAATGAAACCGCCGGGTGGGACGTGAATAGCCCGCTTAGTGTGGCCTGACAACCCTGTTTTAAGTTGGGTTTTCGGTGATAACACTGGACCGCCATGTCACTGGTCTAATCAAATTGAGGCAATGTATGAATAATCCACTGCTTTGTAACGAAGGCCTTGGACATCTTCCAATATGATAGCAAGGCCTTTGAAGTGTATTGTTTTATATATATATATATATATATATATATATATATATATATATATATATATATAAGATTTTTAAAGATCAAATAACTTTATTTATGTTAGAAATGGATTGAAAAAAACAACTAAAAAATATGCAAGGCCTGTTTTCTTTTGGAAAAGCTGAGGGTAAAATTTTCTTAGAAACCTGGTCCTCTCTCAGAAAAAAAAGCTTTAAGAGCATCTATGTTATATAAAAACCTTTTAAGTTACAGAAACCAGTATTTTCTGGTTAAAAAAAAGCCTTACTTTTTTTAAGATATTTTGATATCATGGTGTTCAATTTGAATAAGTATTGATGAACCAAGTGCCATGTTTGTCTCTTTGTGTAAATAAGAATACACATATACAAACATACACATTTGCTTAAAAAATGAAAAAAAGTGATGGTGGAAGAATATGATTGAGCTGGTCTTAAGATCAGAGTTGAAAACAGATCTTTAAACTCTCTCAACATTGTGCACAGTTATGGAAATTGTCTAAATGTGATTTTGACAAATATAGAAAGTAAAAACCATTGTGTATATTTACAGACATCAGCTAAATATTACTTGGCTAAAATAAACAGGAAACTTAAAGTGTACCCTTTCAGAAATCGGCAAAACGCTTGTTTTGCTTAGTATTGCCCCCTGGAGGATCATACTGAGGCAGAACAAATGGGTTTAATGGGAAGCTGATTATTTGCTGGTCCGGTTAAGCAGGTCAGCAGAGACCGATGATGACTTGATTCCTTGATCCCTGTCTACACTCATGACACCCTGCAGGGAGGAACCCAGATCTGATTTTACCAATAGCCAGCTTAATTGGGTGAGAATGTGAAGCCATTTCCTAGAATTTTCACAGGCTGCCCTGTTCCTGCCCTCAGGGCATCAATCTTCAACCAAAAGAACCAGGCTTGGTGTTACAGCATTGTGTGCCACTGGTGTTGATGGCCCCCCTTTTATACTTGCCCGCTGCTCAATAATACTGCTATAAATTAATCAAGCATGGCTGTCTGAGCATTTGTTTGTGTTCCTGTGAACATGCGGACTATGTGTGTTTGCAAGTTTAAGATATTTAGTGAAACAGACTGGGGACTAGGAAATAAAAATAAAAAAAAATTGAGTTGGTAATTATATATTCCACAATTTACATAGATATCTATGTTTATGAAAGGATGTTACAGACTGACTGACCATTTTTGGGATGACCACTTTTCAGGAATTCACTGCACTTTTTTTTCGGAAAAAAAAATGAGAACAACATCCCTTCTGAGTCTACTAACTAACAAAATTGTGCCTAAGCTGTTTTTGTCTCAACATTTTTACTTCAACTTTGGACTTGCAACATCCAGATTTCAGTGTATAAAGAAAACACCTTTGAAATGTTTTTGAGGAATGTATCTGTGAGGGTTTGATCAGGGTAAGGAAATGTGACAATAAGATACTCCAAGGACAGTGCAAAGATGCTAATGTTTATGCAGATCAGTTTGGCAACGATAGGACCTTTACCTGCCTTAAATCATATGCTAGTGTGGTCCTGACATGATCTTGATGATATTCTATAGAGTAGGGTACAGTATTGTCTAAGATAAGTATATCATCAGACCTGGAAATTGGATACAAATGTTACTTTTGGGAAGTTAATATTTTTATTTGAATTTAAATATTACTTCAGCTAGGATGTAAATGTGGTTATATCCAGCTTCCAAGTCTAACAACGTTATCACTAATATGTCATTCAAATTGTGCTGTGTGTATTTAAAAAATAATGTGTAATTAAAAAAAAATGTAAATAGGGTTACCATGAGGAAGTCCATGGCAGTGTTGCAAGTAGTCAGTATGGCAGGTACACTCAGGTGTTCTATTTGACTCAATGAAAAAGGCATTGCCTCAAAGGCAGGATCCCATTAACTATAACAAAACCAGTCTGCAGGAATTTGTGTTGATACAGTATCAAAGAATAAATCTATTATACCTTGACTGACAGGTGAGTCATACCTGTCTGTTGTTTACCTGTAAACTCAATTAGGTTTCCTTGAAATTCTTTCAAAACCTGTATTTTACAGGTTCGAGGCAAATTTAATAAGCTATTCTCCCACATAATGCTTTCAGATCATGTGTTTTCAAGTCTCATTGGTAGAATAGAAACTTTACGGAAAGTAGTATTTATTTGCTTCAGTATTGTTATAAAATATAACCTGTTGGTTTGTTAATGGAACATAGCATTACATCTTTTCACTGTTACAGAAGGTGTAAATTGCATAATGGCCAAGAATTAGCCTGTCTTTTGTGGGGGTTCTTAGCTGAGTGTGGGTTAGTTCTTGTTTATTGTCACTGTATGTGTGGGTCTTGATTGATTTTATGGCAGATGAGACCATCACACCTCCATTAACACAGACCCAGGTTAGCTTTACTTGACAGGAGGTTTACATACATATTACTGGGATGATGCATATGAAACATAATAAATAAACTGTATGACTTTCATTTTTTTGGTATGCTGACTTTACTTACAAAGTTTACTAGTTAAGAATGTTCATATAAGCATTGCTAAAGTATAGGATTGTGAGTGTTGTTATGAATGAGATCTGATTATGAAATTGATAATTAGAAACCCATGTATCCCATTTGGTTTATGCTGAAGTTCTTAGTCATGTGAATCTTACAATTTGCATGTCTTGTCCATTCTTCCCCACCAGTTATCAGAGATACAGTATTAAGTCCTGAGTTGGACTGGAATCCAGACTTGAGTCTCCTTTTCTAGAGACTTTTACTCTGATTTGGACTTGACAGATCCAGACTTAGAATTGTCCTCTGACTTGCAGATAAAGGCTCCAGAAATAAAGCAGAATCCAGCAAAAAAAAAAAAGCCTGTAAGGGAAGTTCAGACATTAAGATTTTCAAATGTGTCATCTTGCATATAGAGTGAACTATCACAAAAAAATAACAGAAATTTTTAATTTAATTTGTTTAAATTCTGTTTTAAAGTGTTTATTACAATGACAGAGGTTGGACTAGGATTTAGACACAGGCTTTCTGAAGACATGGACTTGTTAAGGTGGATTTGAACTCTTTAAGAGGAAGGACTGTTGAATGGTGAATGATGAAAGATGTGGACTTCAGACTTTTTTAGTTTGCCAATTATGCTGTAAAATTTCTCCTGATGACAGGAGTATATAACCTGTTGGTAGTTAAGTGAAAACCTGCCATTTGTGCTTGTGCTATGCTTTGTATATATGATAGTTGTTACATATGAGATTAGACACCCAGGCAGATTTTAAATTTGCCTTGTGTTATAAAAATCTGCCACGAATCAGTCAAGAATATTAGTCTCATCTATGTGAATTTAAAATCTGTCTTGTATCCTCCAGGATTGATTTAAAACTGTCCAGTTATGACTGAAATAGGACACATTAGTGAACGTCAGTTTAAATTAATATTTGTCATTCTCTAGCTTGAAAGCCAGGTGACTTTTTAAATTGGTGAGATCACAGATGCAATCTCGCAGAGGCAAAATTGTAATTGCAACAGAGGGAGTATCGAATTACAAGAGTTCAGCACAGCAGAGTTTTATTCTATAATTTAAATAAAACATATATATATATATATATATATATATATATATATATATATATATATATATATATAAATAGAGCTGAATAACTTGTAATTCAAATCAGAAGTTTCAGAACCTTGTCCTGCTTAGTATTGAATTCTCCACTTTAACTGCATTATAACTAATTTTACGTATATGGGACATTTAAAAAATAAGGCAAAGGCTTTGTTAATTCATTGGGGAAGATCATAAAAAAGAAATAGTAGTTATTTTAAATTTCCCTGGATCCTCCAATATTTCATGTATTCTATGATAGCACTGGCATGTATAATTGACTTGTCACACACATGATGTCTTTATTGCTGTTTTTACCTATTAAGTACCAGCCTGACACTGGCCCCTATACTTGACCTCTATATTAAATCCACTATCATAGCATTGACTGAATATAGGTCCTGTATATATCTTTGTATATATCTATGCATCTGTACCCTTAGTAAGCTATGGTTCATTGCAGAACTTTATTAGATTATTATCAAGTACAACTCACTTGTGTCGAGCCTTGTACCTGCTGAATGTTTTTGGTGGTTCCTTCATCTTAGGACAAGGTTTTATTGTTTGCAATATATATGTAATATATAATATTAACTCGTGTTTTCCTTTGTAAATAACATGCACAGAAGTATTTTCTACTAGCTATGTCATGTGCTCCTTGTGCCCTTTACCTGTATTAAAGTTAACGCATCAGGTTGTGCATAGTTCACTGTTATTGACAGAAATATCCACAAGTCCGACTTAGTTCATCCATGTCTAAGTCCATGGATACCAAACAAACATTGCTGGTCTTGGTAAGGGTTTGAAATGCTAGTGAGGAATGAATTAGGGTTTAATAATGGCATGGTAACACAGGAGATAGGACATATGGAGGACTTTGGTTGTGATTGGACCCATAGCAGCAGAAAACAAGAAACAAAAATAAGCCAAGTTGGCAAATTATTGTAGTGTATAACAGAGCAGGAGTCTGCAGCAAGGTTGTCTGTTATCTCTTTCTTGTTATGTGCTACTGTATA
The DNA here is from genome assembly GCA_026874595.1 of Sipunculus nudus. Lineage (NCBI taxonomy): Eukaryota > Metazoa > Annelida > Sipuncula > Golfingiida > Sipunculidae > Sipunculus > Sipunculus nudus. The sequence goes on from CM049315.1 coordinate 27,675,725, forward strand.
TACATTCTATTTAAAAATAACTGTTCAAACACATTAACAAGATTTATTTCAAAGCTAAATGCAGATTAGATGTGTTTTATTTGATGGCAGGCTGACTGTATTATTGATGAATGTATGGTGTCAACTTTGATGTGAGATATTGTGGGTCATTGTTATCTAGTACAGCTGAGGCATTGTCACAGGTGTTGAGGTGATTAATAGATAATAGTCTTGTGATGTTTCTGTGGCCGTGATGTGTGCAGGCTATTATGAGCAGATAACATGGTGTATTACCAAGTAGCTCATATACAGGGATGAGTTTATTTTTGGAAATTCTCAAAATTTATATCCATGGTGGGACCATGTGAATGAACCGGTAACTCTTGACAGTTAGTGAGGCTGCGAGTCAAGCAGTTAAACCCTGCTGTTAATATTAAGTGATATTGAATGTCAAAATTAAATTTAAATTTAAGTCTTTTAATTACCTAATGGTAATACTGTTGCAGAGATGAACTTAGAATCAACAACAGTGAGACTGTAGTTATATCATTTTTTATCAAATCAGTTATATGCAGCAGCAGTAAGATAACATACTTGTCAGTTCAATATTGATCAAACCAGGGTTAAATAAATCATAAGATTGTATTGTATAACATAAAGGGCAACTGTTCCATATAGCTGTGGGTATTACTGTATAGTATAACCATATTAAATTCCATTAATTAATTACTTAATGAGTGGAAATTATTTGATTCTGGTACTGATTAAGTCAGTAATATTACTAGTTGTTGTTTTACTACGCTATACTTATGATATTACTTATAAATATTGTGAGAGCAGCACAGAATTCTGCCTGATTTTTGTGAGTCATTTGGTTGATGATGGAGAGGGCTGATGGTTACATATGCATGATAACCAGAATCTCCAGAGACTGCCCAGGATTACCAGCAGATGGTCTGTCAGCCTTGTAGCTCTGAGATTGGATTTAATTCTGAATGGTCCCCTGATGAGCCCCTGATTGGATTATCTCCTGATCCTGTTGGCTTTGTCTGTTTGATGGTTGAGGCACAGGGACCAGTCAGTTATAAAGTTATCACTCAGGCCTTGTGCAAGGGATCTGACAGTGAATTCATTTCTTGTTTACTTCATCATTCTGATAAACTTTGTCGTATTTTTACATGCATTTTAGACATGATGACCACATTCTCATTGCATTTTAAAAGTTATATTTTTTAAGGCGTTGTTGAGAAAAGAATATTTATGTATGTTGATTTGTGAAATCATGCTGCATTCGGTTTGCCATTTAGATGTCAGTTTTCAGAATGATTATCCTAAGATAATAACTGAGCTGGTTTATCCAGACAATGCCTTGAAACATCATTAAAAAGCTGATTGACCATTTTATGAGACCTGATAAAGTAAAGTCTATTGGCAAAATAGGTCTTAATAAGATTTGATTCACTGGATTATAACTGCAAAGGTAATTAATTGCTCATGAATGGCCAGGCATAACATTGTCTTATGTGGATTGATGTGAAATGTATATGACTTTGGTGTTTTATACTATACAAATCCACCTGATCAACTGTATGATTACCAGATGCAAGTTTAATTTACCTTTATTGATTTCTTCCATTTCTGATTCTTGGTTGGTCGATTGGTTTGTCAGCACGATTATGTTAAAAACTGCTGATAGATTTCCAACAGAATTTAGGGTAGAAATGGGACATGGGCTAGGAATGACCTGGTTTTGTTTCCCAAAATGGTTTAACATGGTGGAGAACCATGCTGTGCTGAGTGCTTCTCTTAGTTTCCTGCATTGTATCCTCTGCATCTCCTTGTCCTAACAAAAAAAAGGAGACAATATGGGGAAGTGTTAGATTGAATATCATGATTAATGAGCTGCCTTTATCTTTGGTGTAAAGCATTCAGATGGGAGACCATTGTTCACTTGTCAAATTACATTGTAAAAGTAGGTTTATGACCATCTTACTCTACATGGGGATGCATTTCAAATCATGCCACTTCCGTCTCAGCACTCCCAGCATCAGCATGGAAAACAAAATCACAGGCATGAAATAAGAAGTTGATTTAAATGGTTTGGTTTTGATTATCCATCAGTATCCACACCGTTCAGATGTCACTCTGAGGCCGCAGCACGGTCAGCTTTGGGGACCACAGCGGGGATGTAAATAGGATGCTAGATTTGTTACTTGTTGCATTGGATATATGGAGCGAGGGTATCAAATAGTAACCTCTCGTCTCCAGCTCCCAAAGGATTGCACCTGTGGTGGTATTCACAGCACAGCCCAGTTGTCACTGGCCAGGTTTTTTACTGCCAGCCCATGACAGATTTTGCTATACTGCTCGGCAGCCTTGCCATTAAGAATGTCTAAAAGATGGGGCTGCAAGGTTGTGCTTCAGGGGAGGACAGTGAATGTATTTTTTCTGCCTGCTGGTCTAGAGGGGGGTTTTGGCCTCTTCTCTTTTAGGCTGACATAGTGACAGGTTGATTCCTCGGGCCTCTTGTGGGTCATTTGTTTTCTTTAAGGATTAAGACTTCCCCTGTTCTCCAGTAACATGCAGTAATACCATGGGTGTGCTATTTATGGTAAGGTCCTCTGATGCTGAGACCGCACCAAATCTTTGACCAGCCACTTTATCCACCAACTCAAACACTTTTTTCATAGAACAAGAATCTGTTTAACTTACCAGTTTAGTTAAAAAGTAATAACTAAATTATGTATATTTCTGTTGACATTATTAAAATAAATTTTGCTCACATAAATTAAAAAAAAAGTTTTATCATATAAATACAGCATTATTGCTATTTACTTGGATATATCTGTAAGACAAAAGTCACAATCCCACTTAGACTGGTGTAACAGTACCAAGATAATAGGTGCAAACGCGCTAATACCACACCAGCAGCTGAGTTGGTATCCTTGAAATTGTTAAGGTTGTAGTACCATGCATATTGCAGGGACAGTACCATGGTGTGGCATGATTGATTGCATGTAAGATGGTTTATAATTTTAGAAAATCAGCCATATCATATGTATCTAAGGATTCAGGCCAGTTGACATCTCAGGTACAAGATCTGTCAATAAGCAGCTGCTCTGTTATGAAATCACTGCTTGCTGTGCAGACATCAGCAGTAATCAACACTTGATTGACAGGGCCGGGTACTCCTGTATGCTCTGTTTGTGTTCATTTCATTCATACAAACTGCAGGACTTCATATTATTTTCCATTGTACTTATTTCATGACAAGTAATTTCCTTTCAATCAACACAGTGAAGGCATTATTAAATGGACTATAGATCTCAAACATGAGGGAACATGGCAGATTGAATCTTTCATAAAAAAAAAACTAATCTGACAGATTAAAAGACAGGGAGGGGACATGAGTGTCAGGGGATTTCATAATGGATAACCAGCAGCAGGGAAAGATGATTGGAAAGGTCTTTTGTGTCATTTTATTATTTGTGTGTGGTTTCTTCTTTTGATGTGCTTGTTTTTTTACCCATCTGCATTATGTTTTCTTCCACACAAGATATAACCAGATTGTCCTGAAGGTTTAGAAGACTTGACTGTGAAAGATATGTGATGTTGACTTATATATTTTTCAGTTTGGCACATGCAATGTGTGCCAGTCTGATATCTGCAGTGTTTTGGTTATTCTGTTACTGGTACAATATCAGTCTGCAAGACGTGATGTGTTTTTAGCTTTCTACTGGCAGTGTTTGTCAGTGTAACACTTGCAGTGTTTTTCAGTGCAGCACACAGTGTATGTCAGTGTAACACTTGCAGTGTTTGTCAGTGTAACACTTGCAGTGTTTGTCTCTGCAAAGCCTGCAGTGTTTGTTAAAATATGTAAGACCTGCAATGTTGGTCAGTGTGTGTTTGTCTCTGTAACATCTGCAGTGTTTGTCAGTGTAACACCAGCAGTGTATGTTACTGTAAAACTGCAGTGTTTGTAAATGTAAGACCTGCTTTGTAGGTCAATGTAACATCTGCAGTGTTTGTCTGTGGAAAACCTGCAGTGTTTTTCACTCTTGTCACCTGCACATCTTCAGTGTTTTTTTTCATCCAAGCACATATTTGAGTCAACAAACCGGTTTGAAACCTGGTAAGCCATTGAGCCTGTGGTTTTTGGAATTTTCCCTGTAAAACGGCTCACTCTGCTTTCAGCAGTAAATAATCACCTTGGCACCTGTACATTAATCATGTATCATTATTTATGCTCATAGATTTTGTCTTTTTCTACCAAATCTTTCTTATGCCAGCAGGAAAGGTTTGAATGAAGAACACATAATTACCAGACTGGCCTTGTAATGTTACTTCTAACAGTTTTAAAGCAGATGTACTCCGGTACTCTCATTATTTTCACAATTATTATCAAGATTACATTATTATAGAAACTTTTCACATTTCCATGATGGCTGAAGTGATTATAGAAATGATAAAGGCTCGGAGGAGGGGGGGGGGGGAGGAGGAAAGCTTTTCATAACTGTATGGTGGCTGACTGCCCCTTGTGCCCTGCAGCAAAACTTACACAATAGTTCCATTGTGGCGGATATCATGTTGAATTACATGTATCTGGTTATACAATAGTAGTTTTATATCAGGAAATCAGCAGACCAGTGTGACAATATAGGACTAAAAAAAACCTTGATTCATTCTTAATATGGACTGAATTAGAACTCGGTGAGATTTTATGTTTTAAAACAAGTTTGCTATGTGTTGTTCATGTAATTTTCATGATTTACAGTGATGCTATAAATAGGGATTCTGATTGCTTAAAAATGTTTCTTACAACTGTACTTAAAATCTGGGACAAATATTCTCCAGATTATGTTATTTTAAGTTTCCATTCAATATTTTATGAGAGATTTCCTCATCATTATCCTACTTATATCACCTATGAAATATATTACAAACACCTTAAAGTATATTCAAGATTCATGTCCATGTGATTTCAAACATCCTCTGATGTTTAACTTTCATGACATAATTGGTATTTAAACCAGATGCACTTTTTATGATTATCTCAGTAAAATTGTTCAGTTTCCACAATTTGCAATCAATTGTTAATTAGATACATATATTTGCAGTAATGGGGTATTTATTCACTGTATATAGCAGGTGAAAGTTATTATTGGAACACTGGTTGCTTGGAAGTAGTAGGTGGACAGATTAAGAAAAGACTATATAATGTTTGGTTTATATTTAGAAATCTGATAGCTTGGATCTGATGGGGTTACAGATTGATCACAAACAGTGAAGCAGCTTACAACTTGACTGAATCTGTTGGAGTCACATAATCAATGTTTCAATTAAGATTCATATTGTTCATATCAGAACTATTTGTAGCTCATCATCATGTGCAGAAGTGCTTGTGGCCATTTATAAGGAGTCCAGCTGTTTTTCTAAATGATTTTGTCTGTTTTCATTTAGAATAAGAATTTTAAGTCAAATTGTAGTACTGGTATATTTAACAAAAGAAAAGCTGAATATAATAAAAGAATATAACAGTAGATCATGAGACTCAGACTGTGAAGTTTCATGTTATGTAACTTTCAGAAACTTCAGCAAATGACCGTCAATTGTTTGATTCCTCTGATCATGTAACCGTTTAAATGATGTTAGTACTCCCAGATTATAATGGGATGCCTGTGTGTGTATGTGTAACTCTACACACATTATGGTATCTGATTCCTTTCTACTTGTGAGACTCCTCTCAGATATATTAAATCCTTCTAGGTTATGTGATGGCTCTCAAATGTGTGACTCTACTAGTATCCAAGTGTCTCAGAGCATGAACTCCCTGATGTTCTTTTCAACCTGTGCATTGTCTTCTCCATGGTCTCGGGGCATTTACAACCCATGGTCTGGGTACATTTGGAATATGTCCATTGTCTTCTCCATGGTCTTTGGGCATTTTCAACATGAGCATTATTTTCTCTATGGTCAGGGGATGTTTCCAGTTTGTATAGTCTTTCCCTATGGACTTTAGGTATTTGCAGTGTGGAAGCACCTGTTGATGACTTCACTAGAGAAGTAGATTCATTCTTGTTCCTCATAGATTGCTTGAAGATATATCCTCTTGTACTCAGCCAGCTCCAGACACAGGGGGTCAGGCATGTGGTCTGAGTCAGTGCAGACAGGCTGTGTGGAGGCAACAGGAAGCATTATAAATCCAGCAAATACAATGTCAGCAGAAGTGTCCAAGGAGGGATTTTATTGAGGGATACAGATCAGTTCCTGTCAAGATGCCCACTTAAATCTGAACCTTTCAGAGATATTCCTTCTAAATAACTATTATAACTTGGTGGATCCTTCAGACTTGTCCGTAAGTGGCATTTTGGGAGGGAGTAGTCCTGATTTCTTCAATTACAAGTCATATTTGAAAAAAAGTATCATATGTGAAATTGAAGGTCACTGGTTAAACCCTTGCATGACGCACAAAATTTCCAGGTGATCATACAACCAGATAAAAAATTAAACAGATCATTTCCTATTCCTTTATTTTATATAAAAAAAAGGACAAGGAATCTTTATTAAAATCCTTTACAACCAGTGCTCATGAATTAGTGTAATGACACGTGGCTGGTAAATAGTCCATTATACATATATATGTGATAAAAGGTTCCCTGTGTGAGTGATTACTTCATCAAAATCAAACCTTTATAATTAAGCACATATAGAATCAAATAATTTTGGAAAATGTAGCTTTATCTGTTGGTTTGTCTGATGAGGTTTGTCCAGGAACTAGGTGGGCTTACCCCCTGACCCATACTAAATGATAGTATACAAAGTTTAACCACCAAAATGTTGCCCCCAACATCTGTGGATCACCTTATCCAAGCTCAGTAATGGCCTGAGCTTGGAGGCGGTGAGGTAAGTGATGAGGTGAGGGGCAAAATACCAGTAGCATCAATAGCGGGTGAAGCATGGTTGCTGCTCTCAGGTGAGACCCAAGGCTTGTTACAACCTGTAGCTGGTTGGTGGGCTGTCAGGCAGGTCTCTGCTTGTGATTAAAATATTTGTGTATGTGTTTGTGTGTGTAGCAAGTAGTGTACTTAGAGTATAGCACGAATGACCCCAGCAGGAGGATGTTTTTTGTAGAGTAGCTGTAATGCAGGTCCCATGCACTGAAATCATATAATGACAACATAAGGTAGAAGGAACAAACATAGGATGTTTTGTACATGGCTGTGTAAATCTAAGATGTTCTGGCAACTGCTGTCATGAATCAGTTTTCATTAAAAATTATTTTCAAGTTCTTTACTCAATATGCAGGGAATGGTATGGCTTATTTCATACAAAACAAAATAGGAACCATACCTTCCAGGTTGAATATTGTCAGACTGATATACACTGATTTACAAACGAAATTTTCCTTGGAGCCTCTCATGGAATCAAGGATAACAAAAGTCTTATAGGTTTTCTGCATCTGGTCATTCTATAGACCAGCATACCCCATTTGATTTGTGTTGTCTACATACATAGTGGTTTGATGGGGTAAAGTTACGATTCCTTTTACACGGTTGCAGATGCGGCCACAGTATAGGGTCGTGGTATGCGGCAAGGCCCATTCCTTTTATGGGTTTGCGGATAAAATATGTTTGTATATGTAATATACATATCATATATGTATGTATGTATCCCTGCATTGTGAAAAGGGGCAGTAAAAATTTAGAAACCAACTGCTTTAACCGAAACAGACACATGTATTTTGCAGATCACCCACCAGTGAATGGAAGGCAAATGTTTCACATATTTACAAAGATTTAATCAATGTCTTAAGGTGGAGAAAGTTTGTCATCCAGGCATATGCTGATAAACACATCAATCCTGAGGAAACCCCTATATGACGTATATAATTCACTGGGGTTCCTCATGTGACCCCATTGGTTAAATTTTTTGTCAGACAGGTCGGATATGTACCACAACCACATGAAAGGAATCAAGATCAAGCACATGTTGTCTTCTGTTAAAGCTGTGTGAGACAGGAGAGTCCATAGCGTCTCAGTGGCTAATATTTCTGTGCACCCTGTGACCCCCTGATCCCCCCCCCCCAATATATTTACATGTTGTTCTTTGTATTGATTTCATGATCAGCTTTTCTTCGGGCAAGGAAGACAAAGGCAGTTCTTCTTGTGATAAGCGGGCAAGATGGGGTCCAAATTTCCTTTTGTCATGTAAGCTAGTGATTTCTTGAGAATTTTTTTGGCGCTCTTGATTTTTTTAAGTGCACTGCACCATGCCTCCATTAGTTACATTAGGTACCTGTCACCAGCCTCCCAACCAGCAGGGTTCCAGTAACGCATGGAAGCTGTCTTTTTCACTGTAAATATATACCCAAATGGCATATATTTTAGAATAAAAATGTAAAATTATTTTAAGGTCTTAAAATTCAACATGTATAAACTTAGAACCAGCTAATTACATTATGTGTAATTGATATGACGTTTAGAATTAAGTCTATTATATGATCATGATTAAAGAAGTTCAGGATATATGTTATGCGAGTATGCATTACTTAAGAAATTCAGGATATCAGTTAATAGTTCATGACCTTGTGTTCAGCATAAATAAATACTTCTGTAAACACAAAGTATCATTAAGGTTAATATGCTTATCAACTCCATTCACTATTAAACCAGTAATTAAATAATCAGAATCAGCCTATCCAAGGAAGAGAGAAAAAAAACTAGACAGAAGCAGTAAGCTTAATTTCTAAAATCACCAGTAGATGTCGTCACTGATGATATGGATTTTATAGCTATGATGCATTTGGTAGCTATGGGTACGTGTATTATATTTAGAAATGTCATGAAGAGATAATTTGCCCAGCAGATGAAGTACATATATACATAGATATTTCATGTGCTTATACTTTTACTTTCTTTAGAATGAGGCCCTATATTTAGCATGTGATGCATCCTCCAATGCCTTGTTTTGTTATGACATGATTACAAATTATGAATTGACCAAAAAAATAATATTTCCACTCATATAGTCAAGGGAAATTACACTGATGTACTGCTTTGTATAATATTATGCAAACAAATTTAAAGTCAAAATAATTTAAAATGAATTATCACAAGGTATCTAGTGAATATAGATCTGTAAAATCACCCGAATATGAATAGTTATTATGGAAAATAATTGGACAACTGCAATCTGGGCACAGAATTATAGAGAAAGATTACACAAGTTGAATTCATACATAAATAAGAAACTATAGAACAGTTACTGAATTTCTCAGATAAAAAAAGACATATTAATAGAAATTATTACTTCCATCAAATCACAAATAACTATAATATAGGATTACATAGCAAAAAAAAAGAGATAATAAAAAACTAAAGATAAAATTTTAATGATATTTTCCATTCAATAAAAAAACCTGAAATAGTATGATTTATTTTTTATGTAATTGATGGTGATTAAATAAACCAGTACATTAGATCCTTTTTATTGTTCAAGCAATATGCGATATATTGAGTATAAATATATTTATATATTGGTCACTAACATACAGTTTGGTCTGTAAATGGGGGGGACTAGGGCAAATAAGTAAGACTATGTGCCAATTACTGATATAATTTGCCTGAATTTAGTGTCATGGAAGGGCAAGTGGAGCTTTATCTGGTATCCACTTAAGTTAAGGGGAGCACCCAGCAGCTGACCATGGTAATTAACTTGAGAGCTCTTACCAAAGAAACAGCACTACAGTGACCACTAATTACCAGCTGGTTGGTCAGGCAGGGCTGAGTACTAACATGACTGACAGTCAAGTAGGGGACATACTGTTGTCTGTGTTTGATGAGGGAACTCTCTTGTTAGGGTTTGGGACCTTCACAGGTATTGTTGTCACCTAGTGTGCCATGTGATTAATGCGATTGTTATCATGTGAGGTACCCAGTGGTTCCCTAACATGTGGAGTCTTGTCAGGCTCCTAACTGCATGTGTCTAACACAGGGAAATATCCCAACGGTGAGGGCATGCTTCTGGGGTCAAACACCCTCACTTATACTTTGAGGCAACATACTGTACTGTACGCAGGCTCAAGCCCGCGTGGCTCAAATACATTCACAGACTGGCTTCTGGCAGGGGCATTCAGTGCTATGGCCTCTGCTAAGCAGTTGTAAACCAGAGACCAAACATTTGTTTAATGTCATATAGGGAAATCTTTAGCTGTGAGGGATTACGATAAACCTCATAGATGCTGTTGTACCGTAGATCGTCAAATTGACGTGAGAAGCTCACATCAGAGATATAAGCTGGGGAAAGAAGCCAGCGAGGCGGGTGTGATTATTTTGCCAGTATATTTGATATGCTTGATGAACGGGAGTTCTTATTGATCACAACTAGCGTCAGTAGGCAGCAGGCGGGCCTAGATACAACAGCAGCACCAACTTGCTGGATCAAATTTCTAGAGCATTGTCACAAGTGGAGATTATGGCCCACCAGTGGCGCTGAGAGACAAGGTTTTAACAAGTGATGTGCATGGGGCTGACCAGCCTGGTATCATCACACAGCTAGGCTGTAGTAGTCCTATTCAATACTGTCAGTACTGTGGTTGCAGCAATAAACCAGCCACGCCTGCTAGTGTACTAAGGAATACAATCATCAACTGCGTAGCCTTCTTACTAGCAGCAAACCTGTTTGGATTACCTTGAGGTTTGACTGCCAAGCTCTGTGTGATAATCATTTTACTAACAGTAATACCTGGGATTTACCTGCTGTGGAACTTAGTGAGGAGTCATGTATTCTTATTATTCTGGTGGAGTTTTAGTGGGAGTGCCCAGTGTCAGCTATAGGAAGTGGCCCCACCACAACCCCGCAGCCCTTCAGGTCAACAGGTAAGACAACACTGGTGTGATTCTCCATTGTGTCATGAAGGTGCTTTTGTGATTAACTGTACCAGGGTATGTGAAAATCATTCAAAACTTTGTTTATGATTACTTTGCAAACCTGTTTGGTAATTTAAAAACAAATAGGGAAATATTAGCACCTGGTTAAACTTTTGTTTTTCTAAACATCCCGGTTAGCAACAGATATATGACAGATGAACTTTAGTTTAAGATCTTAAATTTCTAGAATCAAAGATGGTACCACAGGTTAAAGTTGCAAGGACCCTGACATAAATATAAGGTTTATTAATTTATTAATCATAAGGTAATAAAATATTTGGGTATTTTACTCAAGGGAGCTAAATAAAATAAGGTTTTGCTGTATATATATATATATATATATATATATATATATATATATATATATATATATATATATATATATATATATATATATATATATCCATGTAAATTAGTCCAGTACTGGGTATGAATCAGTTTAGAATACTTTTTAGATTTAAAGCCGTTATTAGTAATCAGAATGTTCAGCCGTTTGTATACAAGGAGTTACTGAACTGGCCGTGTGTGCTCTGTGTGATACTGCACATGCATGAGTGCACAGTGATGGTTTTTGACTGACGGCTGATGGAAGCTAATGCAGGTAATGTAATGGATGAAACATGAGCAAACAGGGTGAGGATCAATACCAGCCAGTCAGTGCAAAACATGTATCCTTTGAACCCCAGATCATCACCCAGCAGAATTACACATACATCATATGGTGAATCAGGGTGGGTCTTAAGGTAAATCTCAGACTGTCCCTCTATCAGCAGTAATACACTCACATCGTAATGCTTGAATCATCATGAAAAAGTCTGAGTATTTTTATTTTAAATATTGAATTAATAGTGCTACTTGTTAGAGATTTATATCAATATTGTACACAATTATCTGCACATCTGAAAAAAATGTTTCTGTATTTATATTTAACTTTTCAGGTAATTACTTTCAGTTCAATTTTAATTTTATTATAATGAATGTGGTTTTTGTTTAAGTTTGATGAAAAAGAAATTAACATGGTTGTAAGAATTTGGTAAAAAGTGAGATTAATATGAAAAAGTTTAACTTTATGAATCATCTATGCACTTAACTTTATAGAACTAGTGTGACAAAGTAAAAAATGCAAAATTTTTGTATGAAGTTAAAATGTCACAGGTTTTATGTAGTTAGAGACATCCCCATTGTTTAATCTTAAACAGTAACAATCACTTGTTTTATTGTAAGGACATTTCAGGTCATGTTTATACTGTTGAGCTTAGTTATCAGGTCATCTTGAGTTCAAGGTCATGCTTTTTAGCTGGTGGTCTTTATGAAGTCAGGCTGAGCTGTGGAATCCCACATGACACAGACAATGTGCACCAAGGCCATTTGTCAATCTTGTCAGGTCATCTTTGGTCAAGGTCATGTTTTTTATCATGTGGTCTGAATAGGGTCAGATGGAGCTGTGGAAGCCTGTATGACACAGGCAATGTGGGTCAAGGCCGTATGTAAATTTTTCAGGTCATCTTGAGGTCAAGGTCAAGCTTTTTAGCTGGTGGTCTTAATGAAGTCAGATGGAACTGTTGAATCCCACATGACACAGACAATGTGGGTCAAGGCCATATGTAAATTTTTCAGGTCATCTTCAGGTCAAAGTCAATCTTTTAAGCTGGGGGTCTTTATGAAGTCAGATGGAGCTGTGGAATCCCACATGACACAGACAGTGTGGGTCAAGGCCATATGTAAATTTTTCAGGTCATCTTGATGTCAAGTTCACGCTTTTTAGAAGGTGGTCTTAATGAAGTCAGAAGGAGCTGTGCTATCCCATATGACACTGACACCATGTGTTTATCATCAGAGAAATATAAACTGATGTTCACATGGCTGAGGTGTACAGCTACAACAGCAAGACATTAGTCCAGCAGACAGAATATACCAGACACACAGGGTGTGTTAACTGAACTTGTGACACCAGCCATAGGTCTGCATTCCATCCAGAATGTACAAGCTGTTGCCACTGTTCCCAGGATGTGGGTTAATTATTTTGTCAGCCATGGGGATTATGTGTTACAAATGTGGGCCTCCCATGAGGAGCGGAGGTATTGTTACCTACTTGCTACCCAAAACAGTACCCAACTATTCCATCAAACCTTTTTATGACATCTTTTAAGGGGTTGTTAGCATGCTAGATGGGTTCTTCTTTTTATGAAAGTCTGGCTGATGTATTCGTCCAGAAATAAGCTGGGGGATTATATCTATACAAGTTGCAACAGGAAGAACCCAGTGCAGAAATTGGAAGCAGATGCCTGCCTGCTCGGTGGACAAATAGTAATATATTACAGCTCCTCTCTTTAATGGGATGATTCCCGTCTGACATTCCCAGTGGAAAATCAGATAGAAAAACTGACAATTGCTCCAAATTAGCCCCATCCTGGTACAACTCATATATTGATGGACTGCCTCAGGTCACACGAGTAGGTCATGTGGTTTAGGGCTGAACAAGACACAGCATGGGCTCAGTGGATTATAAATAAATGTTTTTCTTCATGAAAATAAATGCAGTGTCATAAAATAAATGAAAAAAAAAAATAAAATAAAATGGATGAACAAGTCAATGTATTATGTAAAGATGGTCAGTTTGATTGTTTGGTTTAATTTTGTGCAGATTTGATGCAGTTAGAAATGCAATAAATACACTTATTCACATCACATGGAGACAAGTCATTGCTGACCTGTGATGCATGGGCCTGTGATGCATAGAGTGCCTTTGTGACCCAAGAAAATATTTCTGGGATTTGATTTTAATATTTTCCTGCACTTGTGAAGCACAAATGCAAGTTTAATCCTGATCCTGGTGGAGGTATAAATGCAGTCTCTGACTGCTTGCTAGTGCTGTAAATAAAAATGTGATTAGTTTTTGGACAGTAGTAAGCACTCTCTGCAGTGGATCCCTTGTGAAGGGATGCTATAACATGGAGAGAAAAAGCATTGGTCATTGGATACTATCCTGTACAAGGATGAAGAGAATCAGGCCTTTGTAAGTCTGCTGTCAAACAAACAGCAGACAGCAGGTGATCTGACACTAGGTCTAGTCTTTACATCCAAGCTTAATCAGCTAATGACCAGGTCTGTGAACAGCAGGTTGTTGGCCGGTCAAAGGTGGCAGGGTCAGGATGACAGGTTGCTTGATGTTTGTTTTCATAACAACAAAGTTGCCAAACTACTTGTATGAATATAAGACTGTCTCATGTATTAAAAATAAATATATATGGTCTTAGAAGGGAGCAACAACGGAGAGAGCCAGGCTGCCATATATTACACTTGTATTATAATATAATAAAGAATAAATAACATTGAAAATTTGTGACTGATACTGAATGATTGTAATAAAGTGGTGACCATTTGCCTCAGGTTGTTTCAAAGACAGGTCTGGCTCTATTTGAGAGAATGTTGTGACCCAGTATGGATTAGCAGTTTGTTTTGTACAATTAATCAGCTGGAGGTAAAATCTTTTATTTTCCTTGCACAGAGAGCGCTATTTAAATCCCTGGTAATCACAAACATATGACAGTTTCTTCTTTTGCATAATAACATGAATTATGGTTTTGTGTATAATAATTTATTGAGCAAATGACTGTGCATATTCCCACCAAATACTTGAGGCTGTTCCGGGTTAACTTTTTTCTAGCCAGTTATTTTACTCTATAATGACAGTTCAAACGGAATATGAAACGGTTTACTATTTCTGAGTTGCTACTAAATCGAAAGAGGTGATCCACATAATTAGCATTCATTGAGGTATTTACCTGTAGAGTTGTAACAAACCCTGGGGGTCATGACCCAGCATTGTTTGTGTACCTGGATACCTGTGACCTACGAGGTAACAAGTATATTAAGAACCCAGTCATGGTCCTTCTCACAACACAACACTACAACTGCCAAACACAGCGTATCACTATGTTTGCCTAAGGTATTATCCTACTCCCCATATAGTGAATTTCGGTGTGATCCATGGTATCTGATGGTATCAGCCTACTTTTACTATGTTATTAGGTTACACTGACATACTGACCGGGAATTCCCTCTAAATTGTACCTGTTATTCTACTTTGCCATACTTGAATAAATCATGCAGGGATTCCAAAGAATTGTTTGTCAGTCTATAGGATGCATATGTGGCAGCATTCATATCTGTATGTATTTGTAAATCCACATAGGTACATAATTATGCAGCACTAGTTTGTTTTAAATACCAAATACACATATGATGATTGACAATAATGATAATGATAATAATATATAACAATTAACAGGAATTATTTATAAAAACTAATAATTAAATAAGGATTATATTACATATTTAAGCACATCTTTCATGGTCTTCTAAAGTGCTGATATCTCTGCAGCAGCACATCAGTGAGTTTTGGTCAATTCCTAATTTAATGTCACGATGTCCAGATTCTGTTTTCAGTTTTCATGATCTAGTTAATATATGTTATTAGTGTTCAACAGCATCACCCACATTTAAACAGCAAGAAATGACAAGATCTTACATCTAGAGCCTGCCTGTAGTACAGACAATAGGATAATGTTTTATGGATGTGTATGCCAGATGTTGGAAGCCTCTGGTGCGAGTGTCTTTTTTTGGCTGGCATTTTGTAACTCTAGAACAGTGGCAGGGGAGGCACATAGTGGCAGGAATGTAATGCTACTGGATAGGGTAGTACATCGTATTGAGCATGTAACATCACTGGAGCGGAGTGCCGCTGCCGTGTGATGTATGATGCAAAGTAGCTCATCCATAAGGAGATGTGGATAGAGAGAATGGGCCCAGGCACAAAACTGGTTCCATTATGTGAAGTCTTGTGTGGGCCTGACATTTGAGCAGCCTTGCAAAGAAGACACAAGACAGGTGACAAAGGAGGTTTGGGATTGTTCTCAGCATCTCCTAATAGAAGACATTTCTGTTTAACCTTGACATATGAGGCCACAAATAAGATTTGATATTTTTATATGCATATCAGTCATCAAAAAGAACAGGGGATGAAAATTTATGTATAGTGTTCTGATAAGTGGACTGAATATGAATAAAGATAATATGCTACCCTTGTTGAAGTTTTCTGTACGACACAAAGGTTGCCATGGCAACTTAAGTATTTCAATTTGTTTATGATGTGATGATTCATATTCTTTCCGTGTATTGATGTTGAGGAGTAAATGTTTTTTTCACAGTTCAATCAATGTGGGCTGGAATCTTTGCACCCTGTTGAAATCAAAATGTATTCCGAAAACTGTATATATGAAATTGAAATGTTATTAAATAAAAGATATTTTTTTACCATCTATATGTATAAATATTGGAGTAAAACATTTAAAAAGCAACATGGGGAACATGGTTATCCTTAAATCCTTATATATGGCACACACTTTGAGTATCAAATTGACGGATATGAGATAAATTTTTAATAAATTTGTTATATACATTTACCTTGGTGTATATTTTAAGAAAATAAAGTAAATGGTTGTAGAAAAAAAATTATATATAAAATAAGACAAACATTTTAGGTTTGTGACTTCTGTAAGAGCCTTTGCTGAATCTATGGAGAAAAAGGCAGGAAACCCAGTTTGGAAGCAAAAAAAAAGTTTCCCAGAGATTTTGTGGCATTACGGCCCACCCAGGACAGGAAATGTTAAAAACTGCAAAAGTCCTTGTGATTGATAACAGAAACAGCTTGCCTGCCCCAGGATGTCCATTAAACAACAGCTTCAGTTATTAACAGAATTCTGGAGTGACTGAGTGTGGAGGGGGGGGGGGGTGCTATTTGGGTGACCAGCTGATGCAGATAAAAGTGGTGGCTGCCATATCTTCTCATTAGTGTAATGTGTGCTGGGCTGTTTGTCACAATTAGTGCCAGCATTAAAATTTAAACGACCATATTTTTTTTCTCTGGCTTCCCAGACATTTGGGTTTTATTGACCATGCCTAGGCTTACCCAGTCACCAGTGTCACAAGTGTCACGTACCGGATTGTTTTTCATCTGTTCTTTAATAGTGACCCATCCAAAGATCAGGGCTAAACTATGTCAAGTTGTTTTGACAGTGGCTTCTGATTAAATTATGCAGATTTATCATGAAGACAGGATAACCAACCAGGGACCAGTCATTAAATTCTGTTTCCGTCAAAATAAGCACACTTATTCACGTTTATGGCTAATCAGGGATACATCATGTAGAAAGTAATCTGAGTTTAATTAACGCTAAGCCCATTACTGTAATTACAATAAAACTTACAGCTGTATCTTGTTCATTATCTTAGAAGAAGTGTTCATGTGTTCTGTTTGTCATGACCCAGTTCATGGGTATTTTTTCTGCAGTTGTGAGTATTCCTTTACACTTAATCATACAGTAAGGATAATCATGCCAAAACTGAAAATGATAGTGACAACACAATACTTAGATACAACACTAAAAAAATAGTTCCTGGTTTCATTAACACATTTTTCCTTCCTAAATATGTTCAATGCTGCTTTTAAAATGGCTGATTTAACAGTGACATTAAAATGGAAAGGATTCATTGAAATTGACAGAGTCAACACAATGGAAGTGAAAGTCAGAGATTTGGAAATCCTGCTTCATTCAAACTTGTTAATCATTCAGTCAGTTGATTACAAAATACCTTTGGCAGTATTGATGAACAGTTGTACCACTTAATAAAAATATAAGTTACACTTTGTAACAGTGAATGTTCTCAGTTGTGCCTCTTGATAACCATTCAGCCATACCAAAAGATTTAAAACAGTAATTCTGCTTCAAAAACTCCTCTCTTACTTTTTGCAGATCAATTTTATATGTGAACGAGCACCAGTGTGCCAGCTCACTTGTTATATTTCGGTCACAGTGTTTGTAGAACAAATTTTATATTAAATATGGCCTAACAGTAATTACTTGAGAGGGCAATAATTGTCAGTGAACTCCCATTTTGTGATGTTATAGAAATTCAACAGAAACAATCTGAGCTAGGATGACATGCCAAAGCTTTACCAGAAAAACTCGCCAAAAACAGATCAGTCTGTCAAGGTCAAGGACAGTTATGTGGTCCAATGAGTTGAACAGAAGCCAGTCATAAATCCATAATAGTGAGGATGAAATAATAAATTTTGGTGATTGCATTTACAGCCCATTTAGTACCTATCTGGTCACGAGCTAGTTCATATACCAGGACAGCTAAACAATATGCATTGTGAAGTAAGCATTCTTATATAACAGTAAAAATCACATAATACAGTAGATTTAATGTATGAGATTTAAATAATAATGGTCTCTGTTCATGTTTTGGCACATCATAAAATTCACTTTAACATCATCTGGGAGGAAAATTCCTGTTATGCTTGTTTGCAGTAGTCAAATTCAGAGGCAAAATTGAAAATCAAATTGAATTTCACAGGCAAGGACCAACACTGAGTATTGTTGCTTACTATTTCAGACAGTGTTAACAAACATTGGTACAAATATTTAGTTTCTCCAAATTATGGATGCAGTGTTTTAAATTGACTATCAGGGTAGCAAGTGCAGTTCCAGTATCTTTATTAAGCAATTTACATACAAACAGATGTGCTCTCAGTGTATATAAATATATAGAGCATAAAACATTCCAGTTTTTTTTTAATCTGCAGATATACTGTCACCTTGTTAAGTCTTCTTAGTTATATTAAGTCAGCTTGGTTACAGGGCTTTGTGTTAATTTATCCTTGATAATATCAACACTAAATGTACAGTTTATCTTCCTTGTAACCAATACAAATAATCATCCATTGTTTGTCTGTGCTGCAACATGTTATTCATTCTCATTATCAGCAAGTACTTCCCTGTTTGGTACTGCTTGGATCACCTGTTTAAACTATTAATCTTATGTAAAGGACCAGATATACCTGTTATAAATTATTCTTTCATCCAAAGTATACCCAATTTATTAGAGGAAATCACGTTTTTTTAATATTGAATATCTAGATTATTACACTGCATAATTTCTTTGATTCTAACATAATTACCGTAATCAACGTAATAAGCGCCCCGGGCGCTCTCAAAATAAAATTTTTTTCAAATTCCCTAATAAGCGCCCCCCCCCCCCCCCCAAAAAAAAATCATCTTTGTTTTAACATGCATATTACGTGTACTGGATGGCACTTGGTTAGGCAAGTTCCCAGCATCCCTTGCGCTAGTGCTGTATACACACAGATTAACCCAGGGCACTGGGATCTTGAGTACACGGGTAAGCCCTGTACGCTGTCAGCGGCATTGACAATTATATCACTGTGTACATGTTTCAATTGAATTGCGAAGATATTTTTTGGCAAAAAATACATTAAATTACATTAACCTGAATTCAGGTAACCCGATCAGCATGGCCACCTCCAGGGTCTGCCTTCACGGACACCGTCATTCAGTGTTATCTGTGATACACTTGACCACTGATTCTGTTATGTGTAACTAATATTATTATTATATTAGATGATAAAGCTTAACGGAGATTGAATAAAAACTGGTGGTAACTTTTAAACTTGGCGGGGAGAAATGAAAGCATTACGTTGTCCTGTGTTATATTGGCTAGGGAGAAAAGTGAGGTTAGGATGGCTCATCCTTTAGTTTCATAAAGTGATCTCCCAAATCCGGTGGGGGGGGGGGGGGGCGCTTATTACGGGAGGGGCGCTTATTACGTCGAATACGGTATCTGGATTACAAACAATTGATGAAGGTGCAAGCACATTGGCAGTGATGCATATTAATTAAATATAATTCATCATAGTTTTCACTTTAAAATTTATTATTTCACCACTCTGTATTTATGTTATCTTGAGGATCTTGTAGGGTCTGTTTTTCAGTAATTCTAAATGAAGTAGTAATATAGAATAAGTAGTGCTTCCTTGTAGTGGCATTTTGCTCTAAAGGAAACTCATCAACTGCATTCCACTTTAATTATTGAAGATTCCCAAAGCAGAAAAATTAGTCTTCAAAAAATGTATTATTCTTTGTGAAATATTGGTTATATTCTTTCATTTTGCAAATTTTCAAATTTTCTTGCCTTAATCCACAGACATGAAGTAATATTTGTATTTTGGATCTTACATTTTATGCTAAACAAGACCCCCCCCCCTTTTTTAAGACACCATCACTTGATAAAGATTAATTATTTCCATTTATTAACTTTGCTGGAATGTTCCAGTCAGTTATAACCAGCAACTGTTAATATTTATCAGGTCTCTGCTGTACACCAAACTAGACTTCTGAGACTGTGTCAGACGTACTGGTTCACAGCCAGTCCTACACTCACTCCTGTGCTTGTACAATTTATATCTGTCAACCCACTGTGTCAAGTATTTTTTTGTCTCTGTATGTATAATGGCCTAGACAGGAAGAGAAGCCATTCTGTACTCCACATGTGATCTACTGCAGTCACTGAGGTCATAAGACAAAGCAGTTCTTGTTCTCCAGTAAGTTTATAATTTATTCTTACTGGAAGCATTTGTCAGCTTTCTACTTGGATTGATTATAGTTAACCTCCCCCCCCCCCCCCCCCAAAAAAAAAAAAAAAAAAAATTGTTTTTTTTTGGGGTGGGGGAGTCGAGGTGTGGAGATGTCCTTATTCTTTTAACTCATGGAAGTCATGGCTGTCAGTTGGAATGTGGGGCTATAATGGATAGAGCATTGAGCTTGAAACCTGAAGGTTGTGGGATCATATCATAGGCTAAGAACCCTGGCCATGGTCTTTACTACATGGATGCATCACCTCTACCCAGGATTGAATAAGTACTGGTCCTGGGAGCATGCAAATTTAGATTAATTTAGTAACCTTATATCACCTATTATAGCTGCTTTGGACTTGTGTCCCCTAGGATGCTGAGAAAAGCAGCAGGCCTGAAGTCTGGGGAAGGCAAAGTGTTAAGTTGAGGGAGACTGACCTCATTAGTGATATTGAACTCCATAAACCCATCCTGAGCCTTTAACCTTTACATATACAAAACATCTGGTTCAAGATACCATCAGCAATGGGAAATTAGATATTTTGGTGAGATAACTGCAGAATGTTCTTAACATTGACTTGGTTTTAGTGCCTTGTCAAAGTAAAAACAAGTAATCCTCTAAGATAAAATAACGGAAAATAGGGAACATTTGTGAGAAAACAAGCAGGATGCTTTTAATGCTAACTGACACTTAGTGTTCTGTGTCTCTCTTTGATGTAAATATTGGTATCATAGACATCAAATGTGTCAGTCAAATATACATTTGTCACCAACACAGATTTATTGATGGGATTGACGGTCCTGTTGAATTAAACATTATTTTTCAAGATGATAAGAAAAAAAGTTGCTTCATTAATATAAACTTGCGTGGTAATTACAAAACACCATTTATGTTAACGACAAAATAGTGTGAACAGAAGAATAATAAATTAATGAAGTGATAGACTTAGGCATGCTTGCATCAAAAGTAACAGGCTTCAAATGGTGATTAGACCCACTCAGTAAATGAAATGATTGACGGCTAGTGTGGGCTTGTGAATGACACCTCTTGTTTGTTTGTCCTGTGTTGCTGCCGCTGAATGTGACCAGGCTCCCACCCACTCCACCCACCAGCAGGGGGTGTCCTGTAGGTATGGGGGAGGGGTCCCCTGAGAGTGTAAATGTTACAATACATTGATCAGTTCCCTCCATTCTATGTGGGCATTATGACCAGGAACAATCTGCAAACGGGAAGCAGTAATTAGATCTGATTTATTGAGAAATGACATTAGAAGCAGTATTCAGGGATCGTTTATTGAGCAATTACCTTTTGAGCAAAACATTCTAGAATAATCGTCTACCCTCAAAGTCATTTCATGTGCCTCTGTCAGTTCATTTGTTTAGACTTTATACTTATTTTCAGACAGTAAAACAGTAGTTATTTTTTTTTGACAGATGGCTTATATCAGATTACAAACAGGGGAAACAGATGAAAAGGACATACAGTTAAACATTACTACTGAGCTTTAAAAAACACTTTTTATTATATATATATATATATATATATATATATATATATATATATATATATATCATGTTACATAAATTTTTTTTTTTGATGAAGTTTTTAGCTCAGCTGACTGTAAGTCAACTGAGGTATAGGAATGGCGCTTTGTCCGTCAGTCCGGCCGTCCATTAGCAGGGCACATATCTTAACTGCTGGTCCTAGAAACTTCTTAGTGAACATCAAAGGAGGTCAATAAAAAATTTCCTTGGAAACTTGAAATTAGGTCACTGTGACCTATATCCTCCTGAGCTATGGGGCTTGGAATGTACCCCCCAGAATAATCAATAATATAATACAAAACCTCCAATATCTTGATAATTAATGCATGGATTGTCATGAATCTTGCCTTGAATATTGACCATGACTAGTTTTGTCAGTTCCTGAAAAGTGGTGGCGCCACCTGTATTTTTTTGTTATTTTAACGAATATTTTTCTATGTTTTTACTATAAAATGACAACAATCATGTAAATTTCTCAGCTGTAATTACATCTAATGTCCCAAAACCTGGTGTGTTTATTGATCACAAGTGGATGCCATATATTTATCACCCAGTCTGTCTGTTTGTTTGTCTGTCTGTCTGTCTGTCCATCCATACAAATTTATTTCCAGATGATAACTCCAGGTTGTATTGACACATGGATTTCAAACTTGACTTGCGTATAGCCCACCACTAAAGCAAGAACCTATATGATTTTGGGGTCATGAGGTCAGAGGTCAAGGTCACAGGACTCACTTATTTAAAAAGGATAGGGCTGCATTTTAAGCCAAGCCTGTCATCCCAAACTTTTTCATTTTGCGCATTTAGCTAACTTGCCAGTATGGGTAAAGGTCAAAGTCACAGGGGCCATCTGTTCACAAATTAGTTTCCAGATGACAATTCCAGTTTAGTTTGACATATTGGTTTCAAACTGAACTTATATATGACTCAACACTTAAGTAAGAACCGAGTCCATTTTGGGGTTCAAGGGTCAAGGTCACAGGACTCATTTCTTTAAAAAGAATGCATATGCATTTGAAGCCAAACTTTTCATAGCAAACCATCAATCTTCAAGATATTGTTAACCTGCTGATAGGGGAAGACTCTGTTCAGTTTTGGGGTCATGAGGTCATAGGTCAAGGTCACAATACCCACTTATTTAGAAAGATTGTAGATGCATTTTAAGCCAAACTTTTCATCCCAAACTTTCCATCTTGCACATACAGCTAAGCTGCCAATAGGGGAAGAACCTGATTGATTCGGGGGTCACAAGGTCAAAGGTCATGGTCACAAGGGCCCATCTGTCCACATATGTGTGTGTCCACAATGTCAGACTGTGCAGACATTGTTGTGTGACATTAGGTGTGATCTTGTTACTCTGATCACATCAGTGGATAGGGATACATATATGGCTATAGCATAAAAAAAAAATTACAATTTTTTTAAAAAATCCACCTTTTAAGGGTATTTACCTAAAACAACATAAGATTTAAATATCCACTTCTGGCAGTGTGGTAGGTGAGCTGTCACTTGCTACTTTGCATGATTAAAATAAATTCACCTTTACGTTATTGTTATTGTGAGCCAAATACAAACACATTACTTAGTCATACCCTTTATCCATAATTTACATGAACCAGGAATTATTTTGATGGACCTGCAGTAAGTGAGACTTAATCAGGAGCATGTGAGAATATATTTAGCCATTAATAAACATATTGATGATGTAAATACTGGTTATTTATCATATGAACTGGCATAAATATTAATGAATATTCTCATGTGTATATATTTTACATGTAAAACTTGTGTTTTATCAGGTAATGTGTATATAATCATTCAGGACTTGTAGGGTATCAGTTCTGGTATCTATAAATAAGGGACAATTAATTGTTAATTTTCCAGTTTAATATAAGCCTAGGTCTGGAACTTCCTAACATACTTCGTCATATTTTCTTTATAGTTAGACTTGTGTCACCTGTTTTAGACAAAACACCACATTTAAAAAAAGAGTTTGATGGTATCTAAATGAACCACACCTGACTTGTTTAACATTCAATTGTGTAAGACAAAATATTAGGCGTAGCAGTCTTAATTACTCTCACAGGAAGCAGCCTGAATAGTAGCAAGAACTCGACAGGAAGAAATGATGTTTATTATGGTGCATTCAAAGATATTATATCTATAATTTTCAGTTTGAGAATAATTATAATACATTGTGGTTAACAACAGGTAATAAGGAGTCTTCATCTGTGAATGTCAGTTATAATTGACTGGCAGCACAGGAAATTTGTGGCTTTGTTTTAGACGTGGGGGAGTTTAATGTCGGATTGAGGAAATGCCAATCTTTAATGAGATTTTACAATACATGCATGTATTTTTTTTTGTAAATTTGTGAAGGCTGCTTGGTATCATGTCAGCTTTAGCTGTGACAACTAAAACTGGACTAATTGGTTTTACCAGTGTCATGGACAATTTATTTATAAATGACTCGTTGAAACCATCATTGGTACAATACTTGTTTTGATTTAAAATGAGAAACTTAAGAAAATGTATTTGTGAATTTGAGCCGGGTTTTTATTTAAAGTGACAAACTGTTTTTAGTGTAAAATTGTGATTTTACAAATTGTGTACTGTTTTGTTTATCAGTGTATTCAGTATGTGGGACATCAGTGACCTTAGTATGACATTTGCTCATTTACTCACTGAGTCTGGGTTTCTTTCATCAATAAATCAAAGTCCTATAACATGAAAGAATACCCTTTGTCTAATATCAGAATGATTGTATATATTCCTGTGAGGGAAGTGAATTTATGATAATATTCAGCCCTAGCAAAATCCTTTTTATTTAACTTGGTTAATAAGTATGTAACTTTATATTGGGTCATCCATGAGGCAATATATTTAATGACTAAAGTAGTGCACCCTTAATCCCAGTCACAAAGTAACGTGATTACACTAAACAGATAGATGTATTTGATCCAAATTGTCCAGGGGATTAATGTAACAAGAGAGAGACGTGCATAATCTGTAAGTAATAAACCTTATAATACCCCATTAATTGGCTTTGTTGTTACCTGCTTTCTCATAATCATAAATCCCACTAATGGAATAAGTTATCTGTTGAAGCATGAAGTAGGGACAGACTCGTTCCTCTGCAGGAGAGTCAATCAACATGGCAAAGGTACAGGATCATCCATATAAAAAAAAACATGAAAAATCTCAGGTATAAAAAATATTTTCCTCATTATTGACTATAACACAGGTATTGTGTTAGTTAAGCCAGACCACTCAGAAAATAAATTTAACTTTCCGTCAAGACGCATCATATGTAAATAAACATCTGTTATAACTTGACAAATTAGTCAATCTCTCTGTGTGCATCTTGAACTTCTGATAGCACACTCACTTGTCTCAAATTAATAGCGAAATCGTGCAAGGCACAGGAAAGGACAGAGGTCACCATTGAGATATTTATGCTTTGGTTTGTAAATTTTATTTTGTGTCAAATCCTTACATCTGATTGTATGGACAGTCATTGCGGTTCTTTCTTTCAGTAACACCAGTATTGGGACTTCAAAGTAGGCCCTGTTAGTGTTGTTTGCATGCATATTGAGTCTGGCTTTCATTACTCCACATTGATACAGAGTTCTGAAGAAAAACAAACTCCTTATAATTCTTAATTTTTCTTCCTTGTCTATGTGAGATTGGTCCAAATAGCTATGTAGTAAACAGGCTGTGCTCTGCTGGAGTTCACAGAGTACAAGTTTGATTTCTACTTATCCATGTGAGTGGAATGTCAGTATCAGACCCCACTGATTGGGGCACTTGTAAGATCAGATACAGGTCCTGGTCAGGTTCATTTATAAGTACTGTAAACAACTGTCTGGTAGTCTGTTATTGCTCCGTTGGAAACACTCAGGTATATCTATTGAAATGTATTATTCATTTCATATATAAAACAGTCATGGATATAGAACACTGAGATGTTTAGCATGTATTGTTGTTAAAATGGGTGTGTTATGCAGTGTACAGAGCTGCAGGCCTCAAGCTCAAATCAAACAGCTGAAGCAGCGTAGAGGGAACTTTTAACTTGGCAATGAAGATTTGATTAAGAATTGCTTATGGTTTTTGAAATGCCTTCAAATATTTGTATATAAAACTGATTTCTTAAGAATAACACATTAGCTAATGGCGTATAAGGTTACCTAATTTCAATAGAAAATGCCATAAACTGTGCTAATGAGATTTCATTAACGGGAAACATGGTGAATTATCCCAATATTAAGTAAAATATAATTATGGTATATAGTTAAATGGTCTTGTAACCATATATATTCATGTCAATAGTGTTGCACAATTGATTTTATATATATATATATATAAATATATATATATATATATATAGTGGAACCTGTTTAGAGGGCCACCTGTTAAATAGAACACCTGTGAATTTAAACCACTTTTGGCCAGTCCCACAGGTGGTCTTATCAGGTTTCAATATATATATACACAAACACACACAGAGTAAAACAAGAATAAACTAGGCAGTAGTTATGCATTAGATGAAATGTTTGGACAGCTCAGACGTGTAACATGCCGTTAAGCAATTGATGTACACCATCATGCGGTGACCCTTTCATAACAAAAAGTCAGGAAAGTCATCAGAAAGGGGTGTTATAATGCAGAAATTTGTGTTAATCAATGTGTAAACAATAAAACTGTCATAATTTGTGACTGTTGCTCATTCAGTATATAATGGTTCAAGATAAACCAGACTACAACAGGTGCTTCAACTGTGATAGACAGCTGTCTCTATCACTTATCTTCTTGGTGACGGGGCCAGTCCGGATAATTAATTTGCTCTGATGCACCAAAACCTCGGGAATATGGTGAATAAACGAAAACCCCAGGTGGGTCTGAAATACATGAGGTCAAAGGTCAGCACGAATACATATATTGTATTTTTTATTGTTGGGTGAATTTTTGCCGTGACTCATTTGTTGTATGTTCTTATTGGCTGGTAAGATGAATCGCAGGTGCATCAAAGTGTTTTCACAAGGCCACCCATCGAGAGTCCTGGAACCTTGGGCCTATGCAAACATTTTAAGGTAAGGGCCTGGGCGTGCTGTCTTTTGACAAATTTTATACGATGGCAGGCATATAAAAACGGCACTGCCCTGTCAGACTCTGCATGCTCACAGTAACATTATTGGAGCTGTAAATCCTACCTATGAGACAGCCTGTCTGAATGGCTCACACTTTATCAAATTGTTTTTTCCCTTCAAGATACAGAACCTTAGGTTTGTTGTTCTAGGACACCAGAGAACCACGATGTCCAGGGGTGGACTTGTCTCGTCTGTAACAAAAAATATTAATAAGAGTGAAAATAGCTGTAGTCAGCAGATAAGAAACAATGTCGTCATGTCTGGGACAGGAGTACATAGAAAATACAAAAGTGAAGGTAGACAATATCCTGAGCTTGTCATTCTTTATTATTTTCTTATCAGTAGCTTGAAAATAAAAAAAAAACAAAAAAACAAAAATTATACCTGTGTCACTTTTATTCAAACATTCAGTTCTCCTGCCTCAAAAGAAATAATCTGTCAAAATATGTATGCTGTCTTAGCTGGAACTCCTGAGAATTGCTAACCATACATCACTAATATACACAGATGATGAGTATCATCTTCATTCGATGGACAGTGCCATCTGCAGGTCAAAATCTGAACTAACATTCAAAGTGCCATGCTATTGATATTTTAATAGTAGTTCAAAGGTGTAACCTTATTATTTGAATCATTATATGTTTTTTACTGGTGGTCTTGTCTTGTTCGTAATGAATATATATATATATATATATATATATATATATATATATATATATATATATATATATATACACACACACACACACACACACACACACAGAATTTATGTCTTCCTTAGCTTCATGCTGATACCCTGTAATATATGACAGGAATTGGATAACAAGGGGGTGCATATAAGAAAATTCTAAAAATCAAGACAACCTCCAATTAAGGACAGTTTTCTGTAACCATACAAAACTGATGCAGTAAATTCAACACAGAGACTTTTTTCCAAATATGATAGCTTTCTGGACTCTTTAATGAGGAAATATGTACCATTCCCTGAAATAAATATCAGGCAGTTCAATTTAAAAAACAATAGGCCAGACTCTTAACTTTACATCTATTTTCTTTTATACCAGTGTTGTGCAGATGGGGGGTTAGTGTGAGTGGTTGGTATTTTATACATGCAGATAGTTTAGTACCTGGTATATGTGTGAATGGTGGTATAGAGCTTGTTATCAGCCCTTAATGTTTAGACTACATGTTGAAGACTAAGCTAGATACACCTGGTTACAAGATGTCTCATAGGTCAGTGCTGGCAGGCATCAGGCTAGTGCTGAAAGGAGTCAGGCAGTGCTCCACAGATTATAGGTGCAGATCTGGCCATCAAGACTGACTGTCTAACAAGTTACAACCCACTGGCAAAGGGCACCTACCTGCTCCTGAATGAAATTGGGTGGGTGGGGGGGGGGACCAGCTTGTTTACATAGATGTTTCAACATAAATGTAATTATAACATATGGATACTTTTCTATTTTTATTTATTTATTTATCAATATATATAATCATTAAGGAAAATTAATGCAAAATTTTAAATAATAATACAGAAGATTAGTGCTTGTCTTTAAAGTAGACTTTGTTTTAGTTAGGCTACTTACTCTTTAAACTAACAGTTTGGGTAAGGAAAGAAGCACATGTATAGATATATAACAGGCCAGGAAAGGGCACTGAAATAAAGTGCTGACCTTGTTACCTAAACAATATTGTGTGCTTGTGGCATGTTCACAGGATAACCTCTTGGAGATACCTGCATATCCCAGATACTTAAGATACTTCTCATGTCACTTAGTACATTGGCAAGGTGTACAGAGAAGAGAAAGCAATGAGAGATATAAACACCAAGTTCATTTGCCTAAGGGGGTCAATCCTGTATGATAAGTACATAAACTGAAGTTCCTCCAGGTATTACAGAGAGCTTATGCACTGAAACCCTGGTATAAACGTAACAGTTTATGTGGGGGCTGATGCTTAATGCACATTCATGAGTGCTCTTGAAGTTGATGGAGTGTACCTTTTTTGTTTGTTTATAACAGGTGTTCAGCATGTAATGTTTCCTTGTGGTTATGATAAATGTACGCCCTTTTACATTTAAAATATCTTTGCTTCAAACAAGGAAAGTAAAAAAAATACGTATACTATCAGAAAGATCACTGTACCAGGTTTAAAACTGTATATTTTATTGGGTCTAATATGAGTGTAAACCACTTTTGGATTGAATTTAGATATATGGGGCCCAAACTGTATTGATACCTTAACTGCATTATTTCTTTAATTCAGAACCTGTGTTGGTGTATTTCATGTCTAGCTGTGTCTTTTAAATCACCCAGTCTTAAACACTGTGCATTTCTATTTATAAAAATCACTTAATTTCAGTGGATTTAATGCATAAAAATCACTAAATTCAACTTGTCATTAACTTAATAGAATGCATTAATTACACTTGGAGGAACAATCAGTCATAATGAATCTAGCTTCTACTGTTTTATTTAAAGTACAACATGTTTATATGATGGTATTGAAATTCATTTTTCTGTTCTGAAGTCATTGAAGTCTGAGTCTGATTAGTTCAGAATTTCATGTTTTCATTCTCAGAGGTCAAAGGTGAATATTGAAATTACTGCCCCTCGTCTGGTAAAAATCCTGTTACATGCGTAAGTGGCATTTCTGATTAATGTGTAATGTCATTTCACTCAAGAGTAATTAAGACCAATTGAATTGGTCTGACAAATAACTCCCCTGGCAGTGACATCATTCATATATGATGTTATATTAAAGGACAGCAAACACTGAGTATTACTAGAGAGGTAAAACTCAAAATATTTAAAGTACTTTTATTTTTTGTCCAAGACTCATCAGGGGAACCCAGCAAAAAAGCAAAACCTTCAATCATCTAAGCTAATTTGTCGCGGGAATCCATTTGTAGTAAAAATTAAATTTGTAAGTGATAAAACCTTCGTAACTACGGGTAACAACTGGCTGTTTTGTCTTTCCTTTGTAAGCCACCGTCTTCAATTATTCATACCAGTTTAATTGCGCAACAGACCCTGTGGCATTCAGTGAGCGAAGCTCTTTTTATTTTTTTCACTCTAATGTGGTTTAGTGGTCTCGTACTGACCTTATTGAAATGCTAGCCAAGCCTATAATTCCGTTTTTTGTGACAAAATGTAAAAGGCTTTGTAGGGCATTGACAGTTGGTATTTAAATATTGGGGCCGTTGCCATTGTAGGGCTTTGCAAAACCAGAAGGACTGTGTGCATCAGTGTTTTATTTTCACTGTGAACTACGACAATTTGATTTTCCATGTCAATACAAGCAATTACTTGTGGTTATTTTCGATTCTGTAGATTCTGTATCATGTGTCACTTGTCAGTGATATTATATTCCAACTTTTGCTATAGCTAAATGCATCTAGTACAATAGCTTAAATTTAAAAATTGATATCAGTTCAAAAATAGTAAGGGCTGATAACAATCACAGAGTTAGCTGCATTATGAGTGCTCATATCTGTGTCTGGTATGACATATATTTATAACATTTTACCAGGTGGATTGCTATTTTATTTTACATCAGAAATATTAAAAAAAAAGTATATTGTTTTAATCCATGTATCATCTTAATATTTGACATGCTTTTGATATAATAAAAACAAGCTTGTCAGTGTAGGCTTCATGTTTTGCACCATGATTACTTTGTTCCTCCTGCAAGTGTTTGGGAGAAAATCGATCTGTACCAAGGTCTGCCATTATTAAAGTTCACAAGAAGAAGCCATTCATTATTGATGGAGTGTGTTTACAGCATTTTTCTTCCTCCGGTTTTGAAGTGACACATTTTTGGTTTCAAGCTGAATAAATAAGTCACTTCAGTATGTGCCTTGTTAAACTTAATGTAATACTATTAATACATTTTTCTACACGTGTATACGCCTATAAATTTAGATTTTTTACAGTTCATTGATTTTTTTACATATTTTTATATTTTCACTGGAGTATCTGTTTATCTTCTTGCAAGGTCATTTCATAGATGGTTTGCTGTTTTATCTAATAGGAAAATGTTATTATCTCACTGTGTATGTCTCACTTTATCTTATCTGCATGTCCATGACCACTCTCTCCACAGCAGTGATACTAAGGAATGATACATTGTAACTTGTGCATTTCCAACAGCAGTATAATAACACACTATGGCACTACAGCAATCCTGGTCTTAAAGTTCATTGAAAAATTTATAATAGACCTTGAATGAAGGTCTTGTACTGGGTCGAGAGATGTGGCTGTTCATTGTTTCAGTTGGAGGGGGACCTCTGAGGATTTGCCAGCACATTGCAGAAACAGGTTTCCCCACAACAAATTATTCTGCAACATGTTCTTCTTCCAGGATCCCAGTTGCTGCATCATAGATGGGCTTTACAAAAAAAATTTCATGGGTGTTCAGGGATTGGTACAGATAAGTGTAAGGACAAATATTGATGGAGAGTATTGGTTTAGAGAATATTTATTGGTCAATTATTAACATCCTGAGCTGGTAAAGATAGATCTTGAGACTGCAGTTGTACATGTAAGTAATCAAAGGAATATATCAATAGAGAGTAGGAAAATGCCACAGTGACATAGGAATGTTCATTGAGTGAATAAAATGTGAATGGTAACATTCCTGTGAGAAACAAGAATCTGGTGTAAAAAAAAATGGTATGGAAAATTGTGAATTTAGTGTGAAAACATAGGCTTGTGGGAAAGATGATATTACATGAATGTAGCGGAGCTACACAGGAAAGAGTCGCTAAAACATGGGAGGTCAGAGTGGAGACATGCTTTAGTTTTGAAGAAATTATTATTATGATACTGCAACATAATTCAAGAATGAAACAGAGAATGTGAAACCATCATTCAGGAATGTGGAATAGATAAACCATAATGCAACACTCCATTATGTTATTAATACCACATACCAGGCCTATGAGAATTTTGATTAGCTTTCAATTCTTCATAATTCACAACAGACACAATCACAGCTGTGGGCAGTATGGTTTAGTATGATAATGTAATTAAATGAATTATCATAGTATTTTACATTGCATGGCCAGGAAATAGTTAAACAGAATTGGTCACAATAGTGTGGTGGTGACAGCTGTATTTAAACCTGTTATAACAAACCCATGCATGATGTAGAATCTTGGAGAGCTGGACCCTGCAGAGTACACCAGTAGCTTGGTAATCGTCAAGTGGAACACTTGAGCTGTCATGGGGTGAAGCCTATAAAGCATCAGCTAGGGTCTCTCTTTTAATATGGAATGGCCAGCCAAAAAACAGCAAAAAAAGGAAAAACTCATCCATGGCTGCTAGCTTACCCATCTGATATGGAATCGGCACAGATTATAGATGTGTATTAGGTGGGGCAGGCAGTAAGCCAGCTGGTCTCTCACCGCATCACAGTCCCCACAGTAGGTTAGGAGGTTCCTTAGCAACTTGATGGCATTACTTCAGGGAATAATTCTTTATTTAACTCTTTGTTTAACTCTTTTATTTACCCTTCTGTCATGATTTGAGTTCCATGATTTACAGTCATTTGCCAGGTATTTTTCCAGTCAATCTTGTTTAGCGCAGGTTTTCTTTTAATCTCAGAGGACAGCTACACAAGTAGGTTTAGTGTGACTTTTGCAGGGCACAGACATTTTTCTTCATTTTGAAGGAAACAATAAAGTTTGACTGGTACCATGGCTTGTGTCTTTTTTGCTTATTAATCTAGGTAAGCTTTGTACAGCGTGAGTCAGACTGAACGGTATAGACTATTGTTACTTATAGTCCTTTTTACCACCTGCTGTCCATCTGTTTATAGTAGATAATTTTCTTAAAAGTTCATATTTTTCAATCATTTCCTAGAAAACTACATATGGAAGTGACAACCTAATATGGCAGTTATGAATTTTACAATAAATTATGTTTCCCAACTTTTTAGTCTCGTCATAATGATCTGGCAGATAGGATGTGTCCCTGCATGAGTAGCCATCTTTATTTTAGCTGTTTAAATTTTTTAGAGTATTTACATGACATCATCCAATCAGCAGCTGTCAATTGAGGCTGTTTTTTGCACATGATCAATGGCCTTGACCACAATAAGTGGGTCTGATATGTTATCTCATATTTTAAAATAATTGTTTTTTAAATAAGGCGTAAGGTAGGTGTTTGATTGTTTACCTCGTTGAAAATTAGGTCCTTTAATCCTGTACTCTACACTATAATTGTTCCCTTTGAAAGCCAACTAATAAAAAATTTTCATAGCAAAAAATGTGGACATGAGGGGATGGAATGAATAAAGTGTTGATTGATATTCTTACTAACAGCAAGATGAGTAAGAAAGAACAGCTGGCATCACAATGATACATCTGTGTGTAGTTCTGGATGCCTAGTCCATTTTCGACTCATGGTCTTATTTTGCCAAATCATTTTGTGTAATGACACAGTCTTTATAAAAGTGTCAGTGTATTCTTTTAATGGCAAACTATACAGCTGTGAGCTGTTTTACTCACCTGCTTGACATGTGTTTTATATAAACATATAACAGTTCATGTTTATTTCTCAACAGAGACTTTCTTAGCATTCATAATTTCCATAAGCAGCTAGGTTACACTGTCTGTTTATTTCATTATAATGTATAAGATATTACATGTTATGACAGGAATTTTGAGGGTTCCAGATGAACTGTATTTTGCATTAACCAACAAATTAATAAAAGAAATGGAAGGAGTTGATAGGTACTTTGGCGTTACAGGCAATTTGGTTTGTCAATTGGCAATCAGCATTATCATCATTAAATGTTGTTTTTACCTGGGATGGCTGTCAGGGAAGATTTCATTGTTTTAGCTTTACCCTCTTTGCAAATGGACTGGAAACCATCCATTATTTATTTTTGCCATCCACTAAACAATACCAAAAGTAGGTGATGAATGGCGGGACCACAATGTATGGGGCAAATTGGATTAGGGAGGATACCATGCTGTCGCAGGCACCAGGCTGTACTGGTGACTCCCTGGTTATGACCGCATGACACGGGACAGTCATATACAGCGCTGATTCTGATGCTGGTTAATTGCTGTCACAAGAGCTGTCCAAGTCGATTCCCTGAGCATGTATCAGCATTAACAAGCACCAGCATGTACACTGAGGCACGCAGGCCCGTGTCCTACAGGTCGTACCCAGCATCTCTTCTGCGTACCCAGCATCTCTTCTGCGGCTTCAGCATCATCTGCACTCCTCTCAGTTTCTGGATTATGAGCAGCTCACAGGATTCCCTGGGATCAAGACACTCTTCAGCATGTCTCAAATTAGTACCAAGATCCCTTATATTAGCACCCTGTGAGACTCCAAAGATTTTCATAAAGTTTATATGAATACCAGCCTTAACATGATTAACAAGGTTGACCTAACATTAGGTTAGGAAGAGGTGGTTGTGCCTTAAAAGAATAACCGGTGTGTAATTGAATATGCTTAAACTGCCTGCTCTTTATTAACACCCACCTCAGTCTCCTGACTGTTTAATTGATTCAGGCCTTCAAGTGGTGACATGTGATTTCCTATGCATTAAGCACATGGTAGTCCTGTAATACAGTTTTCATGAAAGGTTCACTGAGTGCATTTTGCAATACCCAAAGTGTTGTAGAAAGACACTTTGTGAAATACAGAACAATACAGTGTGCTTATTATAATTTATCATGCTGTGGTAGGATTTCATGCAGTGTCACTTTCTTCAAATAACTATGCTTGTTCCATCAGATAAAAAAAAGTATCTTTTTTAAAAGTAGAAGCAAAAAGAGGGCCCTTGAGGTGTATTGAAAAAGGAAAATTTGTTTTTCAGTGAACTCATTTGTTTTTAGGGATCAAGATCTTTGGACCTTGAAAAATTCACAGAAATTTAGTTTTGTAAAAACTTTTTTTTAAGTATATAGAATTCTTTTACAAATACTGCTCTCCTATTTTCTTAAAAGACCAGTACATGATTTTCTAGACGAAAATGAGTGCTCTACAAACAATGTGTTGATTTACAATGACTAGATTTAGTTTCTAGTTTTCAGCTGAATTCATTACTGACTATCTGCTATAATCTACCATAAGCATAATAATACCCAATCAACAATTGTATTGATTTGTGTGTGGTTACGTAATCTGATAATCCTAACGCAGGATGTGCTGTGTTAAAAAAATTTATCACTGCTAACCTCAGCTATACACAGCAATGTTTGTTTATTTATATTCCTGAGGCTGTATTTACATGGGGTTTATTGTGTACTTCCCAATACAAACACTGCAGCCCAGCCGATTTAGTATTATTGATAATCCAGTTCTTTCATGTCAGCAATATTTCATTGGAGCTCACAGATAAATAGACAATACTGAGAAAGGCCTGGAGCTTTAGATGAAGTTAAAATCTCTTTTGACAGGTATATCGATCTGACTTTTTCTGGTCCGTCACAGTCAGATAGAAAAAAAAACACTAACACCATTCTGTATCTGGGAGCAGGATATTGGGTTATCAAAGTGAGTTTTGAGACCCAGCAGAAGAATTAGAGGAGGCATTGAGAAGAACGCCTCGGTTGTATAAGAAATTGCACGAGCTTCCAAGTTCAGTGGCTGTACTGTAATCATGGTCACCAGAATCAATATTCAACAGCAGGATAAAGGGGGCCTGGTTTAGTGGCATCCACATTGAATCTGCCCTTAAGGCATGGTTTTAACATTTTTTGAAGGAAGGCAAATGCTGGTTAGGGGCTGTAAATGGATGCCATTCTGGTCACAAAGAATTTTATACTAAAGAGAATGATACAGAAAACTTACATATAAAGTGATACCAATTTAACAAGACACCCAGGGTGGAGTGTTTTCACAGACAGTGATGAAGCAGCTAGTAATTATGATGATGAATAAAATTATTTCGGTAAAGTGAGTGCAAGATCAATTTCATAGTTGAATTGTTAACACTTTAAACTGCTGATCTTTTAAAGGCTTGAGTCATACCGTATTTGGTATTGACTGGTCAGGTGACTATGTAGTTTTTCTGCTGCTGATTACGTTTTGCTTACGGATGTACATGAGCAAATTACATTCTGTGAAATGAGTGATTGGGGAGGTTTTGCTATTTGTTAGGACAAACAGTGACCTTGAATTGCGATATAATTCTAAAAGTCACTACAGACTGGGCTCTTGTTTTAACCAAATGACCTTTGTTATAGTTTAGAATTAAGTGAAGAGGCATACTTGATGCTTTCACTATGGAAAAAGTAATGACATCACAATCATTTCAATGGTAAAAGGGCCTACTCTAAGACTTCTGTCTGATGTACTATTATTGGAACAGACCCCTGACACTGACAGTGTGAAAGGCATATTCTGTCATTCACAGGGTGAACCGGGTGTTCCGAAAACTGAACACAAGACTCAAGGCTTGTCTGGTTTATACAAGTTATGAACAGCTCCAGTTTGGAAACCAGTGTTATCATGGCAATGACAGCGAGAGTCTAATCACAGTAAGAGATGTAAAGAAAAAAAGGGGGAAAAAAAAGTTGTATTATGTTTGTTAATGGTCAATTTTGTTTTGTTCCAGGTCTCCTGCTAGTCCAAAGGGATCGTGTTCAGTAGTAGATGATCTGATCATCAGCAGCGATGAGAGCGATAAGAGCGATACCGAGGAGGTGAGTACTGTAGACTGGTGCCCCGCCTGCATACACTTCAAAGCATTTGGAGTAATGCCAGGTCCCAAAAACATCTTCACAATGTTTCCTCTAGCTAGACTGGTAGTAAAATCACTGCCATTGTTCGCCAATTTATTACAAGTACACAAACAAAAATATTTTTACATGTTAAGCCTTTCTCTGTGGCATAACAGTTAATTGATATATGGTGCCACATACTAGTTTGCTCCAAATAAAAACATTAAAATTGTTGGAATCCACCTTTGATAAAAAGGATAGATTTACTAGAATTGCCATTATTAATCTTTTAACTGTTATATAATGGTACCAAATGTATTATGAAGTGCTTGACACTATTATGTAGTTATGTTGTAAAGAGGGTCTAAATACACTGTGTTAGAAGCTTGTACAATGTGGTACAGTGTACCAGGACCATGACATATATTATGGAGAAGGAGGTGATTGATGACAAAGGGGTGCTGACATTATATATTCATAAAGTATAACTAATTAAAGGACTATATCAGTGTCCTAACACTCATCTGTGAGTATTAAATTAATCTGGTTTCTACCATGGGATGTTTTATTGATTAATCTCAGGGGACCAGAATAGTTTACAGTTGTATGGCAATAAGGGTGTTGGTAAATGTTTAATCAGTAATAGTGCTCACACTCAGATGTGTATAGGTCTATTTACACTCAACAGGAAGGTAACATATAGTTTCATTTCATATGTAAATGCCATCATCTCATTAATACACCCTGCGCTCCATGCAAAATTTCATTGGAGACAGTCTCTTAAAGAATGATATGAAATTGTTTAAAAGTCATGTATCTGCTTATAATTTGGATCTTTCATTTCTATTTGCACCCTTCCTACAGAGGGCGTTTTGACTCAAAATGAGCCTCTTCCAGTTAGGGAATGAGTGATGACTAGGACCACTTGTCTCAACTGTCAAACTAAAGGAAAAGCCTTCCGTTTACATTGCACATATGCATGCTTTGCCAAATATTTTTTATTCTGTCAGGTCCTTGTGGGAAAACATTCAGTTTCTAATCCAACATATTTTAATGGAAGTCCTTTATTACCCTCTTCGCTACACTTATATTGATCTCAAAGGTAAATTTAAAGCCAACGTGCCTTGTTTGGAAAAGAATTCTTTATACCCTTAGTCCCTATCCAGCAGTGTCATATGAATTTCATGGACCCCAATTATTCCTTTTTGAGGTATTTTCTTCATAGATCTATTGAAAAACAGGCAAACAAATTTGATCACATGACCTTAACCCTAATATGTAACTGTTATTCATAATTTATCATTTACTCTTGATCAGTTTCACACTTTCACCAGGCTCAGTATGGTATGTAACACCTGATTCAAATATCAGCCAGCTAATGTATACATATCTTAGACCATGTGAACTTGAGCATGTCACTATCTATTTATGTCATCATATTTATGTAAAGGTACATTACATTTAGCATTCATAATAGTCCTGTTTAAGGTCACAGTATTGATTAAAGGCAGATGACTTGCGTAGTACTTACCTTGGGGTAGATGAATGACACTGAGATGTACCATTCTTATAACAACATGCAGTGAACACTTATATAACCTCAACTGAAAACTTCAAAAATGTCTTTGAAGAGTATTCACTATACTTGGAA
Organism: Sipunculus nudus; assembly: GCA_026874595.1. NCBI lineage: Eukaryota > Metazoa > Annelida > Sipuncula > Golfingiida > Sipunculidae > Sipunculus > Sipunculus nudus. Next base: position 27,714,153 of record CM049315.1, read on the forward strand.
ATTAACTAAAAGTGCATCAATCTTAAGCACAATGGCCACATTGCTGTCTTCAAATCAGTGAGCTCTCGTGAAAAAAAAAATAAGAAGAAAAAACCCATAATCAAGTACTTTACAAATTACATGTTGGCACTGAGCATCATTCATTTTCTTTTTAAATCCAGTTTGCATTTTGCATGAATTTAAATTTAAGAGTGGTTCTTGCCAAGGTTTTGAGTATTATGGCATCACTGATGCCACACTTTGTTTGTTAATTTAACAGTTAAACCAGGTCTGTACTAAAATACAAAAAATGGTCAGATAAGATTTGATTTAATGTAATGACTTGTTTTCTTATATTTTAGGCTGGACCCACAAGAAAGGAAAATCCAAAGTGAGTAATCTGATTAATATTTTAATACAATTATTAATGACAATCAAGGATAAATTAGGAGCAGCATCTGTGTTAAATTTTAGTAGAGATTTATGTAGGTCTTAATAATGCAACATACAAAATGGCAGACAGGTCTGTCTAGTTTATGGACAAGGTTTTTGGCAGGCAGTTATATCAGCCATAAAGAAGATGAAGAGAACAGCTTTATGTCATTGCTGTGGGAATCAGAGCATGTGTGCTGATACAGCGTAAAGAGCAGCTGGGCCAGTACAACCCACGTTGTCTTCTCTGTTAACCACCTCTAGTAACGGGAACAAAAACACCAGGAAGGAGCAAAATAATACAATTAACAATGAAATGTGACCAGACATTCTTATTAGCTCATAGGGGTGTCAGATTTTGATGGTTTGGCAAACATCTAGTCAAGACTTAAGGAAACGTCAGCCCTGTCTTTATTACAGAGGGTTGGCACTGAGCACCCTAACCAGTTATTGATAACCCTTATCACTTGCATGGTAATTGGATTTTTTTGCATAGCCTTGTGGGCCTGTGTTCCCTAGGTGATGCTGTATTAGCTGATAAACTGCCCTGTGCAAAGCCTCACTTGATAACACGAACTTCCAGCAAAGCTTCTTGGCCGCCCTAATTGGAAAACTCCCATGTTTTTGCCTCAACCAATCCCTCTTTGGAGTCTTTCTCTTTGTGGTGTGCAGCACTAAATCTGAAAGGAAAACTAATATTTGTGTTTTAATTGTATTCAATTGTTAAGTTCTTTTTGTTTAGGAAGAAAAAGACTGGTCATATAGCATTTAATAGTGCCTTGCTTAGATTTTGTTCCAGTGCCAATGGGATTGTATTAACTTAGTGTAGAAGGCTGTTACCTACTTTTGATGTATGAAATCTGCAGTTGTCATACAGAATGTGATCTTGCCATCACACAGATTTTTTTCTTCACAACTTGTTTCAGCAGAAGTTATTTCCTAATTTCCAGCTTATTAGTTCTTAATTTCTTTTCTATTATTCTTTTTCTTCCAACACAAATAGATGGTCTTGTAAATAAATTGTACAAAGTGAACTTAAATTTTTAATACATGTTGAATGTTTTAAATATTTTACTTTTTAAACTTAATTTTTTTGACACCAGGTTTCTTTTTCTTTTGGTTTCTTTGTTTTGTTTATCTGTTTCTTATAAAGTTCATGTTACTTTTCTCCTGTGTCTGTTTGAAATGAACATGCTGTAGATCTTTTGTGTTTTGATTTATTTAAGTTCGGTGTTTTGTAACTGTATTGTTCAGTTATTGGTTCCTTTGTTTTGTTCTTCTCTCTTTGTGCAGGTGGTACCATAATGAGAGATGTCATTTTGATTAAAATTCTTAGGAGAAAAATGTATACATCTTTTATGAGAATGACCTTGAAAGAAAATACATTATACACCTTTCCCATCACACTAGTGTCGCGTATCAGTGATGCTTGACACTTTTTAGTTCAGGTACATGAAGTAAAGAATAATCAGATTTAGTCATATCTGGAATTTTATAAGTAATGTGCCCCTTACCTTTACTTGGGGTCCTGTTTATTTAAAAGCTGCTTGTCAGAGACCAGAGTTTAAATATATTCACTTGACAAAACATAGCCATGATACTCACTTTTTTACACCTAACATAGGAGAGAGTTGGAATTGGCTCAATATTCCAATGAGCAAATTTGAAATGCTCCTGGAAAAGGTGTATCTATAGTAGTTTTTCAGTAGATATATATATATATATATATATATATATATATATAATACACTAAACTAATGGTGTTGATTATTCAGTGGTATGTTCTTATTCCATTCCTCCATTTATATTTATATTATTAATAAAATACTCAGGTTCTACGAATCTGTCCAAGTACAATGCAGTCATTACTATTTCCAGGCATGATACTGTGAATGTATTTCATGTTACTATGGTAACCATTTTCATAATGAAAATATCACCAAGTGGCCATGCAAGTTTATCATCTGAGCTGACCACAAGAGAAAAACCACTGTTCAGTTAACTTCTTTTGTTTTACAAGACAGAATATACAAAGCAAGTTTGTTTTGCGCTCCATTGTCTTTTACTTTCTCTCAAAAACAGCTTATACTTGAGTTAGCTGTCACTGTGACATCACTTGTGCAGGTGCGCCACAGATTAATTTCCTGATACCTATATATAATTGCATTCATATTGAGTGAATCCATGTATTATTTATCTCTGCAGACACAGGTGTGAGGGTGAACTTTTTCCAGGATAAAAAAAAAGCATTTTAACAGCAGCATACCTTTCAATACAGCTATTGGAGTTAACTGATCATCATTGGTATGAATGATCAAAAACATGTCACCTAAACAACAGGCAGGATTTTTTTTAAACTGATATGAATGCTTTCATAAATACTAGGGGTGTAACAATACATCAGATAATTCATGCAATGGTTATGAAATTTTAATCAAGTTGTAATAGATTCTGAACCTCTTTATTCATTTCACTTCTTGGAGAAGCCAACAAATGAACTGGGTTGAAAACATGGCCATCGTTTGGAATGTAAAAGTATTTATATTGTGGCCCTGATCCCAAGCTAGCATTTGCATTGATTTCTTTAAAAAAAAGCAAGAGCCAGGCTCATTATCACCCAGGTTGACAACAAACTAACCTTGCTTGCAGATGTAGCCAGGATACCTGCCAAGACGCCCATGTTGATTTTACAATATATCTGTTGTTGATGGATGTTTGAATAAACTGATTAGATGGTGATGAATACCACCTGTGACCACCTAAAAATATGACATGTTTTTAAATGGCAATTCTGTGTCATTTGAACAGTAAATTATGGGAACAAATGCTAGAATATTGTATTAAAAAATGAAGCTGATTTTCTAAGCCAGAATATCTGGTAACTTGCAGTGGGAGTTTTTTTTTATTTTGCCTTATGCTTTTAGCAATATCACCAGTGCTGATTTATAGGCAGTAAATATTGAGTTGTCCTAAGTCATGATTTTCATAATGATTACAGCTGGTGATTATATCTCATGTCTTGCTTGTAGTGGTTCTAAAATGCATATTACAGGTTCTTTATTTGGGCTCATAGCTATTAAGTGCAGAATATTAAAACATAAGTTATAATTCTGGCATTTATTTTTATATCATTTAAAATGAAACTCCTCTGTAATGCAAAAATTCATTTCTGTGGTTAAAAAGAATCAGAAATTAGAAAAGCCATTTATTATGAGAAAATATGGAAAAAATTTTGAGCACCTCACTGGCGGTCATTAGAGTGGTGCATGGTGATTTAAAAGAGCTGTGCTGAGCAAAGAAGATACTAGGTGTATATAATATATGTATATATATATATATATATATATATATATATATATATATATATATATATATATATTTCTGTTGACATGATTATCTGGTTCATATACTTCCTACAGTACTATTTACTTTACCACTGACTGGTTAAACACAATAGTTAGTGCTAAATACCACTGCCTTTCTGGTTAATTGATATAAAAAAACACCCATATTTAGTCAAGTTTCCAATTAGCTGAGCGTTCCCAGTAACAATTAGTGTAATTATTGTGGTATTTTAAATGAATCTCACTGACATAGGAGGCATGATATTACCACCAGTTACAGAATATAATGAATGCCTATGTCTGAATGCGGTCTGAAAACATGTCAGTGGTGGTGTCAGGTTTCAATTTAGCTGTGGTTGGTCATGCTCTGTGATGTCAGAGGTAACAAACTGATTCTGTTTCAAACCCTGGACCTTCCAGAGACATCAGTCAATGTCATAATTCTGATACTGCTAATCCCTTTACTGTTTTATAGTCAGTCTTTATTCTATTTATTTGTCATACTCCATGATATCAGTTGATGGCATACTCTGTTAATATTAACCTATATATATATAATAACTTTAAAGTCAGGCAAAATGCTGTAATATCAAAGAGATACTGAACAAGCTATAAATTTAAATTTTGATTTGAAGGTAGTCTGCAGGTAGCATATAGATACTGCCACAGAAATAGCAGTACTATATGTTGCAAGTTAATTCATGCCTTGATTTTGCTAATATTATGCCTCATTCTGTTTTAGTATTCACACAGAATACCTCAGTAGCAAACAACTATTATACCAGTGAGAAACTAGATTGACTAATTAATAGGGACAATGCTTGAACCTGGATATGTTTTAAAATATAAAGAATGTGGAAGACAAAAATCAGGACTTAAGGATCCCATTTACCTTTGTATTCATAACCTTGCACTGATATGTTTTTGATTACAGTATATGTTTCTTTTAATTTACTATTTAAGAAAAGGCTGTTTTTACTGAAATTACAAGACTGTCAGAATGGTCTCCTTTACCAAAAAAATCTACCATTATCCTGCAGCCTTGGCAGTTTCATATCAGGGAAGTAGACAGTGTATTTATCATCAGGAATTTGCATGCAAAAAATAGGCAAACTGAGTTGATAAGCAGTGTAAGCTTGGTGGAACAGGTAATGGAGAAAAAAGCCAGAGTGCAGGCCGGAAATTCAATGGCAACAGAGTTATGGGAGTCTGACATGGCAGTATGCAGCGCAGGAAATAGTCAATTTCCTGTTCATTGAAGCGGGATTCATGATCATTAGTGAGGTTCATCTAGATTCAGGTGTCCCCGATAATGACAGGGCATATGATCCCAATGATCACAGTTGTCCAGCCTTCCCATAATTTATACTTCATGATGTTGGTGTTATTTGAAAGAAATGTGTAATAATTTTTGTTGTGGATATCTTGTCTTAGTTTTCAGGATATTGGTAATATGCTGGACCAGCAACTTTAATGTAGATACAGCAATAAGTTCAGTGTCCCAAGCATATTCAAACCTGGATTTTGGCAGAGGTTTATGGGGATGTTTTTAATGGGTCATTTTATCAGTGAAATTGAGAACATTAGATATTTGAAATTATAAATGAACTAAAATACCCTCATTTATTAAAGGTGTACAGAATAAAATAATTTACATGATGTTTAGAAGAAACTTTATATAATGTGAATGTATACTTATTTAAGAAATAAAGTGAATAAAAAACTGACAGTAAAAATCATTTACATTTATAAAGCATGATACTGGCACATGGTGACATTTTGTTCTGATATTAAGACAACGCTTCCTTCACACACTGATAAATCTGAACATTATCCTTTAGGCCTTTTTTATTATTTTTTTATATGTTTCATTGTTGTGGTTGGAAACTGGAGCTGCGTATATCTTTCCGAACCATGATATGGTAAAAGCAGGCATCATCTGGTCTTTGTGAAAGGGATGATTTTTTGGGTCAGACATTTATTTCTCTGCCAAGTAGCTATCCCCAGAAAATGTTTCTGTCAAGCATCAACTAAAGAAAATTGGCAACATGACCTGGAGGGATATCAGGTTCTCACAGGCAACAAAACAAGAAAAAAATGGTATCATCCAGAAGCAAAATTTGGAAAAAATGAGTTCCAAAAAATCTGTGGCACTTAAATAAGTACAATTTTGTTGTTTGATCCTTACAGCAATTCAGCACAAAGACATGGGACTAGAGAAGAACCATTTTTTCCTGTTTTATTTATGAAATGACTAGATTTTTTTTTAGAATTTGATCTACCAGGTGCAACAGAATGGTGTATATAAGCCTCAGTCATTGTACATTATTACTGGTACATAACTGACATAAATGTTTTAATTGTAAGGAAAAGTATACCTATGTGCTTTGTATTACTGGTACTATCAAATCAGATTTGTCCTTTGGATTTAGAAATATTCCTGGTGATATTAATTTAATGTATTTCATTGAATATCTGCTAGTTTCCACAAATTTAAGAATTTCCAAAGTTGTTTATGAAGCAAACATATTTTTCATACTTCCTAAAATTTATAGAAAAAAATGTAGCTACAAATTTTTGGCAAACAAAGCGTGGTATTTATGTGATATGCACAACAGTGACTTTTATATTAAATTTTAAGAATAAATTTTATCCCCAAGAGTCCCCTATCGTCACAGACACATCCTTCCTGTATATAACAAGTAAATCTGCTGTTGACTAATGATAATCGGAATATGTTGCTAATGGCCACATCCCACATCTAATCTAGATAATTGAAAATAAAAATGACATGTTTGTAAGGGCTACAAAGAAATATAGAGACAAAGGCATGGCAAGGTGAACCACTTAAACATTCCTTTTATGCAGGTTGAAAACCAGATATCATTTTGCTGTGATACATACATTGTCTCAGCTAAACAGACAAGGAACAGTTATCTTGATATATTTAAAAAAAGTTGTTAAATAAGAAACATGAATGTATATAACTCTTTTTAAGTGCAACATGTTTATAGGTTGTCTAGCAAGTCTGTCAAAGCAACTGAAGCTACAGAAAGGCATTTTGCAGACATTGTCTAAGTACTGGTAGACCTAAATATTAACAGTGCTGGCTGACATTCCATGACTTTCATCTTAAACAACAACCCACAGTTAATAACATTTTTTATTGTTCAGTTCATAATAATCATTTTCATAGAATCATGTAGAATTGGCATTGAAGCTAATGTGTTGAACAATCTCATACAACACTTCACAACTGCATGCTGTGAAATATGACGGTCGTTTGCCCAGTCTGGGTTTTTGATTAACTCACATGATGCACTCACAGTTCTGTCTTTACATACACAGACTCAAGGCTCTTGCGTTCCTGGTCTGATCGTCTGGTCTAGCCAGCTGTAATTACTACAGTATAAATACAGTGGTAGCTGTCCAGGTCAGGAGAGAAGGGACTCTGCACAATGTCATTATTTCAGGAAGGCCTAGAGTCTTCATTTTATCATAGACTTTATTCCTAGAAATAGTATTCCTAAAATTATGCTGTGCCTTGCCGAGCATGGTGATGCTTAAACTGGATGCCACCTATTACATTTAGGGCTATTTTTATACATTTATTTTTATAATGACATACTTTTAAATTTAAATTAGGAATAATTTTATGAAGCTCTTTATATAAACCTATGGAATTTATGCAAATGATTATCTGGTATATATACTGTATGTAATGAAATGTATATATTTAATTCCATATCACTCAGTGGTATGTTTGGATATTATATCATAAAATATAATATAATATAAAAAAATAAATATAATTTTTAACATGTGCATGTCTATGTAACCTATATATATTTGTTTTTATGCCCTTGTCAGCTTAACTTATTCAGTATTTTCATTATTTATTGGAGTTTAAACTGTTATTGTTTAGTCTTAATAGAGAGTTGAAATAACATAGCAGGTGCCAGTGTTTTTGTTGATCATTTATTTCATTCAGCAATAAGCAGGAGGGCAGGTTAAGTTACCAAGGCCAGGACTAGTTTGTAAGCTGATCCCTGCTGGTAATGTGTTAAGCCTTGTAGCCTCTGGCATGAAGTTAGAAAGCAGGTCCTAAAACATGTTTTCAGGAACCATTATGTGATATTTATATGCTCGTCACACTTGTATGTTGACTGCTAGAAAGAGGGGTGAAATAGTACCCACGGAATGGGTAGCAAAGATCAGGGGATAGGCATTCCTTCTAGGGGACCCCCACAGATCATGTATCTGTGTGGAGGTAAGCAAGAACTCTCCTTGCATGTCAGATATTTGTGGGGGTTTATACACTATCCTTGCATGTTAGGTATTTGTGGAGGTTTAAACACTCTAGAGCATGTTAGATATTTTCAGCGTTTACTGACAGATGGTGCACCAGTATATATTCTGCCAATACACATTCCACAACTGTTGGATGGTGATGTTTTCCCATCAACCTTGCTCCTTACTGAGATGGAGTCTTTGGTGAATAATGTAAAATACAATGTTAAAGGAATAACTAGCAGAGTGGTATCTTAATGTAACAGCTAGTAGAAAGCCCGTGTTTTATAAAAGCACTGGTGCCAGAATGTCTGGCCTGAGCCATTATCACTGTAGACTTTCATAGTTATATAAGTGAAAGAAATGAGCTGATATTTCACCGTCTGAGTTCACACAAAGTCCACACTTATAATGGCCAGCAAATGGAACATTTAAAAGGCTCTCAAGTCCCTTGAAGCCCAGGTTTCAGCTTCATCTTTTGATCTCTTCTGTCTCCTGGGCTACCCACTAATGAAGGCAGACCCTGAAGTGTCCATGTTTTGTGAATAATTTAACATTTGTGAAGGATTTATAATTTGTTATGCATAGGGATAACTGATAAAAAAAGTATTTTTTTGGGTTGTGCTGGTTGTGAGAAGAAAAGCAGATGTGATTTGAATCTAAATTATTCTGGTAAATTGGTAGGGGGAAAAAGTACCATGGGATTTTAGGTGTCTTGCAAAACCCCTGTGAATACCTAGAGAATTTTACTTAATCATGAACAGAAAAACTAAAAAGCCATATGTAAATGGACATCTGTAACATTTGAATTCTTGGAAGATACAAAGAACAAACAAAATTAACAGAACTCATGACTGCTTGAATATGGACAAATCTATTCTCCAAATTAGTACATGATATTTAATTCTTTATCTATTTAATATGCAGAAGCCAGAAGACTTCCCATTTGGTTTAAAATGTTTTATATAATCCCATATTTTCCATATTTTATATGGACATTTCCAAGACAGGTCTTAAGGTCTGCAGAAATTGTATAGTAATTTAGAGGGGTACCAAGTCTTCAGCAATCTACAAAATGCCTATGGCTTTTATGGGTTGTGGCTCCTGTCATTTTGTGTGGTGTAATTCTTCAGGGGAACCTTATTCTTCAAAGGATTACTTATTCAATGGATAACTTAGAGCATGTGATCAAATGAAAACCTGCCTGCTGAACAGTTTTATTTTGGAGAAGAGAAGCTTGAAATGCATGCAGTTTTCCCCAGTGTGTAATGCTTATTAATGTTGTATGTTTTGGAGGTCTTCATATGTCTGATCACAGGGTGACCCTAACATTTGATCAAGAGCTGGAGGTCATACTATGAGTCGTCTTTTGAACTTCCTTATCTGCAGTTGTTTCAGCATTCATTGTTTTTTCCAACAAACTAAGGAGCACTATTGGCATTAATGATTGCAGCACATTCTAGCTTTGTTGCAGTCATGCAACAGTTAGATAGGCAGGTGGCAGAAGTCCTGCCAGACATGATTCTGAAAGAAGGGCCATGGTACCTTGTAACCAAACAGTCAAAGATAATGGCATTAACTAGGATGTCTCCAAATCTCAATGAATGAGTGGTGTGTTTCTCATCTGGAACCTGGTTTAGCAACCTTTCAAAGTCTTGCTCATGTTTTTGTTGTACTGGAGAAAGGATGGCAATTTTGTTTACTTCAGAAAAAGTCAGGATTTCCATCTCGTTTTCTTCTTTGAGAATTAGATTTTTAGTGACTTTATTGCAACTGCCACAGACTATGGTATGCCATTCTGGAAATTCTCCATAAAAAATGTCCATGGTTTTCATTGATATAAAAAAGACACATTTAAAAAGTCTTTTTCCAATATCATTGAAAAAAAATGATTGAAAAGGATTTGTGCCATTTTCATGGCGTATAGTAAACATGGAGTGTTCAGAAGATATTGAACAAGGTGTTCAGGTTTTCTGATAAGGGAGGCTGTTAACCAGTTTCAAAGGCAGCAGGCCAAAATAAAATGTGGTATTCTAGAAGCACAGGAGAAAATGTCAAGTTGCCCCAAGACATACATAGTATTTGATAATCTGATGGATCACGTCTAGACATCCAGCCATTTCTAACCGATCTCCGGGGTTTTAGGACGGGCACCCATTTCATCTGCTGCATGCAGACCTGTTTCTTCTTCTGCCAGGCTGGTGTATTCAGCGCAGGCTCTTAATCTGTGTATGGAATCAACTGCTAGATTAGAAGAGTTTTCTCTGTGAGAGCTACTTCTCTGTAGGCTGAACTTAATAATCAGAGTTTTTTCAGTAAAAATTGCTATATGAAGATCCTTCCATATGGGTGTGTTATTTTTTTTAATTCTTCATCTGCCAGTAAGAGTCCATATGGCAGGGACCTGAGTTATGGGAAACCTTTTATGAGGAAAAAATCTAATATTCCTTGAAAAATCAAAACAGTATTATTGAGAACTGGTACATATTTTTATGACTTTGTCCCTGACCATCCTAGGAAGAAGTGTGTTGTGATTGTGGTAGTTCTGTTCAGTCATGCCACAGGCCAGATTAAACACATTTCATTTTACTTTTAAGCACAAATCTTTATTACATACACTAAAGAACAGGCTTTAATCTCTGAATTATCCATTTTGTAACCAAGGAAAATGTTATACAAAAAATTCGCCATCTTACAGATCATGACAGCAATAGAAAAGAAAATTTATTCCTTAATCAATTTGTCATATGATCATCATGTTTATTTAATCATCAAAATATTTTTTAACAATTGTTTCTTAATATTCTTTTCACAAAATGTACTCTCAGAGACAATGCTATCTTTGAAATGAAAATTAAATCTGATACCTGGTGATTAGGAAAGAGATCATAAAAGATGTCTGAGTATTACAATATTAATTTTCCTTCCAACAAAATTCTTTGAATGCTAATCAGAATAACCAGTGGCATTTTAAGCTTTTAAAACAGGCAAAACCCCCATGAATAAATTTGGGAATTTGATAATCTCAGACACTGGAACCCTGTGAGCGGTAATTATGTTAACATCATAATTATGTGACAATGAGCTGTGTAGGAAGAATTTATGCCATCATGTTAATTGAAACTCTCATTTTGCTCTATGACTTGGAGTTGAGATAAAGTGCAAAGAAGGTGAATAGTTTGATCAGACTGCAAGGCATGATGTTTTATTGCAGCCAGTGTTAACGGGTAATGTCCAGAAAGCCGTGAAATTGTTCTGCAGTATCAGCCTGTGGGTCAGGACTATGTGCAGTTGGACCTCTGTCAGATTACGAGGGACTTTAAAAGTCGCTATCTGCTGTGTCCAGCTGTTGTAAACTCGAGGTTTGTTATTCTGTGCTGCACTTAAAAGGGATGATGGCCTCTACAGATGTCTTGGCCATAAGGGTGCTCGATCAATACCCACATAATAAGACCAGGGATTTACCACACACAAGGGTTTGCCTTAGTACTTTATGTGGGTCAAAGTAATGGCAGAAAAAACCCTGTATTTTTCTCATGCATGTATGGAGGTGAAGAGGTGACTGTTTTTTATTGGTATGGATAAGAATGATATTTATCATCAAACAATACCCTTGGGAAATGTCTGAAAATCACACATATCTCAAGGGTGGTTCAATTTATCAGCCTGATATTTTGCATGTCCATCCATCTTGGATAGCTTTTGTATTTAAAAGACAGGTGGTGCCACCTACAGTCACATATTCATAGAATACATCCATGCATTTACCTCAGGAGTGGTTTGACATATTGTCCTGACATTTTGTATGTCCAAGGACCTTGAATAGGTTAGTCTGGTACACAAGACTGGTGAGGCCACCTTCAAGTTTTTGATTCGTTCACTTTAATTTTAAAGGACTCTTACATCATTCAGGAGACATATCATGCCTCTCTTGCCCCTGTGATTCATTGGATACAGATATTTGCTTGCCGACTGCTGTTTTCTAGTTATGTTATAATACTAGCCACAGCATCTTCTTTCACAGTCTGTCATCTTCTAATCTAACTTCATCATAAACATACCCATTCAATTATAGGCTATTAATGGCTATCAGTTTTTGTGACTTCTTGAAAGCTTGATTGATTTGCAGCAGTTCCCTTGCCTCAGTAATTTAATTTATTGCTTTTCTATGGGGTATGGTACTTTGAATTTATTATTTAACATTTATTAAATATTTAAGGTGTTTTATGAATTTTCTCTGATGTCTGTTATTGTTTCCATTGATTGTTATTTATGAGCCAAGGTACCTGAAATATTTAGCTTATTTTTTACTAAAGCTTGTAGGCCTTGTGATTATAATGTCTTGTCTGATTTGTTTTTTCCTTGATTGACATCGTGCATTTTCAGTCAGTCATTAGGATGTGTACCACAGATTATTATGGTTTGATCATTTAATAATTTCCCTGCATGAACAGATTTTGTTTTTCTGCCTGGGCATGGTGTTTTTCTCTCATGAAAGGCAAATTAAATCGATAAAAATAATTAGTATAAGCTTAATGCAGGCAGTTGGTCACAGACAAACTAACCAGCAGCATATTTATGGAAACTCAGTTCAGGGCTTAATTAAACAAACAGGAGTGAAAAATTAAAACAAGCCAACATTCTTCAGTCACAAGAACTGATTTGTTGTTTTAATCTTGAGTTGTATGATTTCTATATTTATCTCATGAGTACAGTGCAGTTATCTTTGTGACATACTGGTCCTTTAAGACAACACAGATTGATTTAAATTACACTTTTAAAAAAAAAAAGAATTAATGGGCTTAATGTTTAATTTTAAAATACATTGAAAGTAAATTAATCCACTTGATGTTTAATTTTAAAGTAAAATGAAGTCAAATTAAGAACATGGATGTGGTCTTAAGTCATGTTGGTTTCTGTTGGCCTTTTTCTGTTGCAATGCCACCATTGAAGTTTAACCGGAAGATGCAAAGTGATAAAGAACATCTTGCGCTGTTATGATGGATTCCCATGGCATTTAATGTACAGGAAATGAGCCATTAGAGAAGAATCTGGAACTGGATGAGCTGTCGTGAGAGTTAATTTGTGTCTCTGTGCGTTCCTTAAACTCACAAGTCAAGGCCTCTTCATAGGCCATATGTCCAAAACTTATAAATAAATATTCTGCTAGGTGCTTAGATTGTCGCCAAAAAGATTCACTGGGGTGCCAGGTTCATTAGGTTGATGTTATCTGTGGTGGACTGGTGATTTATAATTCCCAGGAGTCTAGACTAAAGGAAACGTAGTGGACCAATGATATTCCACACTGGAATGAACAGATTGCTGTGCCGAGCATGCGAATTGGTTTACACGACCATAAGGTTTCAGCCCATGTAGTGTTAAGTTTGTGTCTGGCCACTTAAAGCCCAGCTCCCTCCTCCTGGCAGTGGCACCGCTGGCGACATCCAGACTGCTTCAGAATTGATAACTATAACCGTAAAGCCCTTTGGCACTAGAGCCATAACATTGTCTTCTGTTAAATAGGTCTGACTGGCAACGTCACCCGGTCTCAGACATTCATTCCATCCAGCTTAAACAAGTGTCCAGTGGTGCCATTCTTCAAAAATGAAAAAGCTGTTCAGGTTGTTTTGGGATTTCACACCTGAATCTGTGCTGAAATAACTTCAAGAAATTAGCTTTGGAGTGAAAGGACATTCTGTTTGTGTTTTTCTGATACCTTCAGTTGTCTTACACCATCACTTGAAGAAAATAAACTTCCACTGCCTTTGTGTAAAATCATGTTCACATATTTTGTTTTGTTAAATAATAGCCAATGTAGAAATTAATATTGTCCAGTGGACGCAATAAAGCTGCATAATATAGAATTCATGCACCATCTTTGTGGCAGAACAAAAATAATTTTACAGTTGTTTGTTGTACAGGTAGTTATGCCATGTAACAGCCATAAAGATTTTCATCTGATACTTAGTGTATCATTACAACAGACAACAACTATTCAAATTTATTTTTTTTTACTTATTTTTTTTCCTGCTAGCAAATCAGATTGATACAGGCATTTCCAGAACTTTTGAAACAGACTTCACTCTTATGCATGGCATATTCTCTTACAAGAGTAAAACAATATTTAGTGAAGTGTGGAAACAGGAATGTTTTATATAGCTCCAATTAACATGTTTAGATGATAGATGCTTAGAAATGCCATGATGTAATCATTTACAGGTCTTTTCCCTTCATGCTCCCTCAGTTATTGATTAATGAAACTGATGCCTTTAATCTCAACAGTTTGGGTTTTGCTTAATTTTCTCTGATGAACAAACCGTTTGATAGTGTGGGCAAGGCTGGTATAGCTAGGAGGGAGAAATAATGTATCGTTAAAGTATGGTTCCATAATGGACAAAATCCAGGAATTCCTGTCACTGAATTCACACATGAAGAATATCTGAAGCTAAATAAATGCATGAAAGCATCACATGGGGGAAGGTATTGAGGCTGAGGGGGTAAAAAAAAACTATTACCATGGCACCACCGATTTAATTGTAGGGTCATTAATCTTATCAGGACAAATATTCTTGTTTGCTGTCTTTGCAGCCATTGGTAATTTGTCACGGTGGTTATATGGCTCTTGTAATAAAAGTTTGCGTTTGTCCAACATTCATCGGGGTTGGATTAAATATTTTTTTACTGCACAAAGATAGTCTTCATGTGTACATTGTTAAAAGTGACCACTACAATGGGTATCTGGTACAAATAAAATTGCATCAAGAAAATTACATACATGACTTAATTGGCATGACAGAAAGCAACCAGAATCATTTTGTAAATGTAAAGAAAGTGTCTGATAATGAGGTACCCATGATGTACATTAATATTTTTTCTGTGGGTGGATGATTATGTATTCTTATAAAACATAATAATAATTGTTTTTCTTACTAAGTTTCTTTTGCTTTTGTCAGTATGCTCCTTTTTAAATTTGTAGGAAAGGACATAGACCTTTCAGCCTTTTGTATCTCATTATCCATCATTTATTCTTGTTTTTTTTTCTGCTCTTTATTGGTGTTTTTTACACCAGTGAACTCACAATGGACAATGAATTCATTTACTTTTAATATTAATGATGTCTACTTATTTTATGTTAAATCCCCCAGTTTCCACTGCTTCAACAGGAATCAGAAAAGTCATTTCTGGTTTCAAAGACAGCCATAAGAAGTTTTTGCAAATGAAATTTGACAGTTAAAAATCTTTACATCAGTCTTTAACGGACTCTTTATGAAAACCAGTCCTCCCCTGACCTATAAATCTAATAATTTTCTCCATGGCCACTCCAAGGATTGTCATCTGCCAGTTTAAGTTACATGTACGCACAACATTGTAATTGTCAGTTCTTTCATGGAACAGAAATAGAAGAAATTAATGCCCATGACTGCCTTTGTACTATGTAGATCAGACAGACTCTGTGTACTTTTTTAACAGGCATGTAGAGAGGGTGAAGACCATATCCAGCTCATCTGAGAGTTCGTCCAGCGCTTCTGAGAGCAGCTCGGAGAGTGAAGGGGAGAATGAATCCAGCTCCTCCGATAATGAAGAAGAGGCCAAAGAGAAGGGCTCTCCTCCTGCCAGCCCAACACATGTGAGTGCTTTCGGATAGGAATTAAATAGACACTGGTACCTCAGGGGACAGTTCTTATGTATTTGATCAGCACTGTAATTTGCTGCAGGCCCCTGAACAGTTTTTGATTTTTGTGCAGTGGGCTTTTGATGCCATGTTTAGAAAGCATAAAAGACTTGTTAATCCAGAAAAGTACAATAGACTTATCATGATCTTTTGAAATTGCTAAAATACATCTTTTGTTTGCAGCAATGGATTGTGTGGTAGGATCATTTGTTCTCATGGACAACTGTGTTTTTTCTGTTATGCTATATTTATATATGAACATCCTAATGATTTTGCCTAAGTTTTTGTCAGTAATATAATTGCACTAATAGCAGAGATAATTGTAAACAAGACCATTTTCGAAAATGAGACATATGGTCTTTATAATCTTGTCCTTATCCAGAATTATTGATATTTTACTTTTTCACTCTACCAGGCTGCCGATGGGTTGAAAAAATGGGCACTGAGTAATTTTATGGAAGGCAGCCAAGGCACTGATCAGAACGGGAACAGCAGCGGGCCTGTGAAGGCTGAGAAAACACCAGATGACCTCACAAACCATTCCAATGATGACATACTGGAAACCCTTATCAATGGCAACGGTGACCCATCTTCAGCATCTCACCTGGACAACTTCATGAAAAACGAGCTCGCCAGTCAGGTACTAGCCCCCCTGAGTCCCCCAGAACAGAAGCCTCAGCCAAAACCCAAGCCAAGCAAGGATAAAGGCCAAAGGAAAAGGGACAAAGAATCAGACCGGAGTACTAGTCCAGTCAAACCTGCTAAAGGTCAGAGTAGGTCAACACCAAATGGGAGACGCAGCTCAAGCAAAAGCCCAAGGAGGGCCAACAGTAAGAAAACATCATCAAGTTCACAAAAAGTTCATAATCACTCTCAGAATAGTCAAAGCCCTGTGCCCAATAGTAGTCCTTTTAAGGCCAATGGACAAAAAGCCTCACCACGATTGTCAGATGGACACAAACTTCCTGGCAAAGGGAGCCAGAAAGAGTCCCAGACCACTCCTTCCAATGGCCAAATAAAGTCAATATTTTCCACTGACAGTGAAAGTTCTAGTGATGAGGATGAAATAGTGGATGTGGAAGGTGTATCTCCACCAGCCAGTGAACCTGCAAGAGACACTCCTTCATCAAAGCCAACTCAGGTACCGGAAGGTCTCATCGAGGATAACACGACCCCGAAACACAGGAAGTATCACAAGAGGAAAAGTAGCAGCAGCAGTAAGAATGACACCCCCACAAGTAGCAAACCTGCAAAACCGTCTAAACCTGATAAGTGGGCCAAAGAGTCGAGGTCATTACCAAAAAAATTGGACAAGGAAATTGTGGCTTTTGCAGATAGAACTTTTAAAAAGTCTTCACATTTGGATGACATACAATCCTTATCAGAGAAGAAGATTAATGAGATGCCAGTGTTAACAAAGAAGATGGTGAATGAATCACCGTCTTGGAGAAGTCAGTTTACAAAAGACACACCAACGCTGCCAGAAAAAGGAATCAAGGAGTCTCCTTTGGTATCAGACAGAAATACAGAGGGTGCTTTATCTTTATTTGAAAAATTAAGTGACAGAACACCAAGAGACCAGAGTCCTGCCAAACCGCCTTCTGTCTTACCCTATTCCTCACCATTCCCCGCAGAGATGAAATCCGACGCATTGGTGGTAAAAATAGATCTCCAAATGCTATATCACTTACCAGTCAAAGAAAAAGGACACACATCCCCTCCAGTCAGCATCGCTCATTCATCGTCATCACCATCATCATCTCTGCCAGTGGAACCAAGTTCCAAATCAGACTCAACCCATACTTCCCCTCATGTTAACCCAAAATCTGAATCACATCCATGCACAGAGTCCAAACCTGCACAAATCGAGCCACCACGAGTGACAGTTGCGGTTGCGGATTCAACAGTTAGTGGGAACCTGAAGGCCAAGCCGTCATCCCCACCTGTTCCAACCCCCACAGTAGCTCCTGCCCTGCCCTCCCCCACGATACCAGCCAGATCCTCACCCAAAGAGCCCGATTCAGAAAGCACCACTGACACCGAGGCTCAAAAAGCACGAGAACGGAAAAACAACAGGGACAGTGTACTCTCTCAGATTATAGGCACAGACAAAGTTTCTAAAATACCAAAGATTCCCAAACGAAAGGCCACACAGGAGCAGAGCTCAGACTTGAAACGTAAACGCACGTCAACGTCTGCAGACCCTCCACAGCAACACAGCCAAGACAGCACAGCCAATAAAGAGTAAGTACACTCCTCTCTTTAGGGTGAACATCTTCATCCCATAAATTCAAGTTTTACTGAGACTTTCCTACCTTTGTTTATGAAGCCCTTAATGTTCACAGAAGGGTCGTATGGAAACTGAAAGACATTGATTTACCAGCTTATTATGAAAGATGAATTGAGCATGATAAATGGATCTGACAAAAGTTGATATAAGCAATATCTGGTGATAATTTAGATGTTCAGTTGATGATAATCTGTCATGGTAGAGTTCATTGTGTGTCTGTCACCATGTGATTGTGAATTAGGCAGAGGTATATTTTAGAGATGTGAAATTAATATGATAGTTAATTAGTTTCTTTAATGATATTCAGTCAATTACTGTTATTTACATTCATAATTCTAGATACTGACAAGACAAAGCTTAAAACAATAACTAAATTTAATTACTCTAGAACAGTTGATTTAATCTGCATGAAATTCAGTTTGACAGTGTTGTGAAATTCATGAAACTAATAAGACAATTTGTCAACTCCTTGTGAAAAGTATAAGGTTTTGCAAAGTATAATGTGTATTTAAAGCCAGCCGAGTCTGAAGCAGAACCACAGTGCTCATTGTTTTAGTTAATGGTATTTCACTTTTCCACATAATTCACACAATCCACATATTTTATTTCAGAATGTTGCAATCAGCCTGATATTTTACCTAAAACCAGACACTCCATATGTAGACCATCGGCACCCAGATGTTCTTTATTTATGTACCTCCCATCTTTTTTTCAGGTCTTTAAGGAGTATATTTTGATTATATATTTTTTTAATCCCCAGTTTAGATGGTTAATATATATATTGCAAGCAGGGGGATTGCAGGTAGTGGCACCTTTGATGTGGTAGGCTTTACTATTGATCCATACAACAGCACATTTTAGTCATTCTGTATGATAACTTATTCATTTAGCATTTTGTATTGTAAATTAAATAAACCATGGATTATATTTAATAATAGGCAAGAAGACAGCAGAGATTGGCACAGGAAGCATCCACGCAGGATAAACGAACGAGTCGGCAGCAGTTCAGGCACATCTAGTCGTTCCTCCAGTCGGGACAGTAAAAGGCCGAGACATGATTCTGGCAGTCATACGAGTGAAAGTGACAAGCGAAATGTCACGAAGGTAACAAAAGCCTGCCCCTCCTGCAGGGTCTCAGATATACTGTGTATTGCTATTGATTTACAAATAAGGAGTTGTACTGTTAATTTAAAATTAAAAATTCTGTGGTACCTGCTGCTGATTTTTTTATGCAGAATAGTGTAATTTAGTGCTGTAACTTTTAAATTTGTACTTGTAAACTTGTAAATTTAGTTTTTATGCCCCCGCCACAAAGTGGCCGAGGCATATAGTTTTACCCATGTCCGTCATTCCGTCCTTCCGTCATTCCGAAATCAAACAGTTGTACGGACTTTATTTCGCAATGCCTGCAGATATTGGCCTGATTTTTGGTGTGTAGGCAGATAATGACCAGTTACAGATCGAGTTCGCGTTTTGTCCCAGTTGACCTACTTTTGACTGTTTTACGGCTCCTAAACTTAGAAAATTTCATGAAAAATAGAAATTTTCATGACAAATGTACACATGTACGGACTTTTTTATGCAATGTCTGCAGATATTGGCCTGATTTTTTGTGTGTGGACAGATAATGACCAGTTACAGATCGAGTTCGCGTTTCGTCCCGGTTGACCTAATTTTGAACGTTTTACGCCTCCTTAACTTAGAAAATTTCATGAAAAATAGAAATATTCATGACAGATACACATGTACAGACTTTTTTTCGCAATGCCTGCAGATATTGGCCTGATTTTTGGTGTGTGGGCAGATATAGACTAGTTACAGATCGAGTTCGCGTTTCGTCCCGGTTGACCTACTTTTGACCGTTTTACGGCTCCTGAACATAGAACATTTCATGAAAAATATGAAATTTCATGACAAATACACATGTACAGACTTTTTTTCGCAATGCCTGCAGATATTGGCCTGATTTTTGGTGTGTGGGCAGATATTGACCAGTTACAGATCGAGTTCGCGTTTCGTCCCAGTTGACCTACTTTTGATTGTTTTACGGCTCCTGAACATAGAAAATTTCATGTTAAATATAAAATTTCATGTCAAATACACTTGTACAGACTTTTCTTCGCAATACCTGCAGATATTGGCCTGATTTTTGGTGTGTGGGCAGATAATGACCAGTTACAGTTCGAGTTCACGTTTTGTCCCAGTTGACCTACTTTTGACCATTTGATGGTGCTCTAACATAGAAAATTTCATAAAAAAGTGCACATGTATGGACTTTTCTTCGCAGTGCCTGCAGATACGGGCCTGATTTTTGGTGTGTAGGCAGATAATGACCAGTTACAGATCGAGTTCTTGTTCTGTCCCAGTTGACCTACTTTTGACCATTTGACTGCTCCTGAACATAGAAAGTTTCATAAAAATTAGAAATTTTCATAACAAATGCATATATGTACTGACTTTTTTTCCTCAATGCCTGCAGATACCACCCTGATTTTTTATGTGTGGGCAGATAATGACAGTTACAGATCGAGTTCGCGTTTCATCCTGGTTAACCTACTTTTGATTGTTTTACGGCTCCTAAACATAAAAAATTTCATGAAAGACAGAAATTTTTATGGAAAATGCACATGTATGGACTTTTTTTCACAATGCCTGCATATACTGGCATGATTTTTGGTGTGTTGCTTGATAATGACCCGTTACAGATCGAGTTTGCATTTTGCCCTTGTTGACCTACTTTTGACCATACGACACCTCCTGAACTTAAAAAATTTTTCAAAATTTTACAAATGTTTCTAATTTGCCCCAGGCAGAGGCATTCGTGTCGTTCCGACACATCTAGTCTTTTAATTATATAATTTGTAACAAAAATTAAATCATATAGCTTATCAAGGACTATTTCTTCAGCAAAGCTTTACAAGATCCATATTTTAAACTAATTTTGAAAGTATGATTTCTAAGGATCTTTTGTATCTCATTCCCTGTGTTTTGAAGGGTCAATTATATGAATTAAATGTAAAATATACCAGTTAAATATACAAAACTTGGGAAAAAGCCCCTCTCATTTGAGATTTAATTACTACCAGGTAAACACCCACCAGAGATATAGTGAAGGTTTTCTTTGATACCTTTCACTTTGATTAAAAATATGTTTACAGTAATTTTTTAAATGAAATTTTATCACATAAAAAAATTATATACAGACATATACAGATTAAAGCAGGTCTTTTATAGCAAAACATTATTTCTGCAGCCGAGCTTTCTGCCAGTAAAGCGAGACTGGGATGCCCCCTACAGCCCAACAGAACCTCTTCAGTTGAATAATAGCAGTGATCAGTGGTCCTCAAGGCCTCCACCAAACCATGTCAACCAGGCGACTTTACACAGCGGGCCACGTAAACCCTACATCCCAGAAATGAAGTGAGTATGAAATATTTGCCATTTTCTGTTTGGTGGTTCTGTGGTTTAAATCAAGCCAGTGATGTAAAGTTTGTGTCTTTATACTTGTACCATTAGTTAAAAATATTACCAGTTACTTCAGTGTGAATTGTGCACTTTTCCTAATAGTTCCACTTAGGTCCACCTGGTGGCAGCATTACTGCCTGGTCCTTTTATATATTTAGTGAGAACTGGTTTAAAGATTCCTCTGCTGATAGGGGAAGGGCCATAGAGTTTGTTGAGAGTTTGTATTCAATTGAATAAAGGGTGCATAAAATAAAAATGAAAGATTTGCTGGATGTCTTATTGTAGTTAATTTGCAGGAGAGATTTGCTGTACTTGATGGCTGTCAAATTATTCTGTACATATAACTGGTAATCTTTTTTTTCTCATAAATTCTGGTGAGAGATAAATCTGTGTAAAAGTACTTCTTTCATAAGTATATGAACCATTGACTTTTGTAACCTTATGCCAGGGATTATGTTTGACAACAAGGGTCGATTGTTTAGCAAATATAAATCTTGCATCTGGAATCATCCAAAATTGTACACATCTGAGCAAAGTAGAATTATTATAAATACCATTTGTTTGAGTTCATGTCAGATTAAATAAAATAATTTCCGTCATAATATTGTATGTAATTTGCATTTGGTTAAAGGTTTAATGGGTTTCCTTTGTCACTTTGCAGGCTTGAATCTTCAGAATACTATCAGGGTGAAGCCAAAAAATTGAAGCACCAGGCAGACGCTCTGGTAAGTTTCCTGATCTTTAAATACTGTAAAATTCTGTGTGTAGGTTTATTTCAGTTTGTTTATTTTTTGCGGATATTTCCTCACAGCAGTAAGTCAGCTCAAGGTGTGTATCTTGTTGTCATGTTTATTAATATGTGATGGTCCCATGTCTTACCCATGGAACTCCAAAGGCTGAGTTCCATTGGCGGTCACCAGGGGGCATTACCAAGCAACATGTCAGTATTTGATCATCAAACAGAATACGATACAACATTTAATAATTGTCTCTCAGCAGTATACAAGATGAAACTTCATGGGTCTGAAATATTGAAATAGTATCTCATTTCATGGCAGTATTAATTAACTAATTAATGCAGATGTTTCATAGCCATAGCGTATTGTGTAATTAATTATCATTACTGCCTCAACATACATATCACCATATTTCAGAATCAAGTCCCTGTGTGTTCCTGTTTTTGTCAGTGTGTGACATTCAAAACTCCAAATTATTATTGAGCTGGAAATAACAAGTAAATATCTACTCAGGACAAAAACCTGTGACTTAGAAAAACTCGGCATATATTTTAGTTTTAAATTCTGTACCATAAATCATTGTCAGTGTTGAACTGTTGGTTTAAAATTGTTATAAACTAGAGCTAAACATGAGTTTTAATCACAGCTAAAGAAAGAGAAATCAAATAATATGAAGGTTTCTTTCATTGAAATATTGTTAGTTTTATATAGCATAATTTGGCTGTGATACAAGTGTGTTGTCCTATTCAGATTGTTTGATATTAATTATAAAATACAAATCACAATATTTTTCCCATTATACAATTTAGAACAAAGTAGAAACCAAGACATCAGGCAGGCGGAATTTTTTGCAGGAAACTGTTTTATCATATACCAGTATTTGAGGATGTTTCCTTGAGCTTGTTGTTTAAGTCCATAATTTTTACAGCTGTCCTAGGAGTTGTGTGCTGGCTTTTACTATATTTGGCACGTTTTTAGTCGATACATTATGAGCTGGGGCTGAGCTGTCATTCTGCCAGGTTTTGGGTCAATACTCCTTCTTGCAGCCTTGGTAGCAGTGCCAGAATCCTGTTTTGTTACATCCACATCTTGTATAATCATTCCTCTGTATCCTTCATTGTCGCATCACTAGTTTCTTTATCCTTCAGTGTATGCTAATTGAGATGATTTTTAGCTCAGCTGACTATAAGTCATCTGAGCTATAGTCGTGGTCCATTGTCCGTCGTCCGTCCGTCTGTCCGTCCGTCCGTCCGTCCGTCCGTCCGTCCGTCCGTCCGTAGATGTGGCACGTTTTGAAACCGTAAGACCTAGGAATCCAAAATTCAGCATAATGTTAGATGTCCCCAAGATCTCCTACCAAGCCGAAAACTGGGTCTTTGCGACTTCATTTCTTTGAGAAATTAAGGAAAAACCTCAATTTTTTATTAAAAACCTATTTTCACACTTTAGGACTGCCTAATATCAAAACCACTCATCTGTTTTTCCTCATATTTCCTATAAATTATCCTCTATATAATTCCTATGTACATGCCAGAAATTAGGTCTGTATTATTTAATTTTAAAAAGTTATGGGCCCAAACATAATGCATTTTGTAAATAATCAGGAAAGAAATTTTATCACTTAACACAAAACTTGTTAAAGCTAAGCACTTTTTTTCCAGTAATATTACTTTTATTAATCAAAATTAAATTGTATACCCAAAATTAGATCAAAATCTTTTAAATTTTTAAAAATATTAGCAAAAATAAAAAATTGGTACCTTAAATTTTGCCCAACTTTGACCATGGCACGTTTTTTTGCTGTAACTGCTGTGGATTTAATTTTCACAGCATGTTTTTGTTAGCATTTCAACTGTTAACACCAAAAATTTGAAACCAGTTGATCAAAAACTGTAGATTTTATTCAAGTTTTCAAGCACCATGTCACATATTGCTAGTGTTATGCAGTTTGCTAGAGCTCAGCTCCCGAGCTTCAGCTGTAAGTTCCTTAAATTTGGCATACAGTTAGATTTCTCCAAAATCCCCTACCATGCCAAGAATTTGGTCACTAGGACTTAATTCCTTCGAGATATCAAAGAAAAACTTCATTTTTCCATTAAAAACCCAATGTTACACTTTTATACTGCCTAATATCAAAACCACTGATCTGACTTTGATCATATATAATATTCATATTTTTCTATACATTCACTATGCACATGCCAGAAATGATGTCAGTATTGTGTATTTTTTTTAAGTTATGGGCCCAAACACAATGCAATTTGTAAAAAATCAAGAAATATATTTACTCCCTTAACAAGGGCATTGCTGAAGCTAGAGATTTTTTTTGTCAGGGATGTAACATCATTTAATCAAGATTCAATTGAATACCCAAAATTAGTTCTGAATTTTTCAAATTTTATAAGTTATTAGTATAAATATAAAATTAGTACCTTAAATTTTGCCCAACTGTGACCAAGGCACGTTTGTTTCCCGTGAGCACTGTTGATATAATTTTCATATCATGCACACATGAGGATTTCAGCTTTTTAGTTTAGAAAGCTGAAAGAAATTTGCCAAATATTGTAGCTTTTATTAATGTTTTTTATGAGACCCTGTCAGACTTTGGCTCTCTCCAGCCCCTCTTGAGTCACCTGTATGTTGACCTTGTTGACCTTTCATCAAATTATGCACGCTTGAGGGGAGAATCCAGGCAGCTTATGGCCAGCCACAGTTGATCCAGGTGTTCAACCCAACTCATCTAGTAGTTTTAACCAACAACATAACAATAAACAATAAATTAATAAATTTTTATTGGTTTTTAATAACAAATTAAAGAAAAATAGAAAAGGAATTTGTTAGTTTATAATAACAGGAAATTAACTTGCAGTTTCTGATGATATAAGAATCTTGTATCGATGGGTAGAATGTCACATATTCCAAATAACACCATGCAGTCACCTATGGCATTTTTCAGTTCATTTTAAATGATAAAGAAGTAAATCATATTATTCATTACTAATCATTAAGGATTATATGAAGGAAATTAATGATAGACAAAGATGCAGTTGATAATATTAATCTAGATTCCTACTGTGTCTAGTGTGTACATTGATGTGAAATTAGTCCAAAATGAATTTTTTACAGTTATTTTTTAATATAAATAAAAGCCATAAAACCAGGTACTTATGATCATTATTTAAATGTGTGAAATTTGTATATTCTGGATTCTCAACATCATTGTTTGGTGAAAACTGAATAAATACCAGACATGGTGCGAATACTTTGTAATTGTATTTAAATACGAATATGATTATGTACTCCATTATAAAATTTCTTGCATAAAGAATGGGAATTCAGGTAAAAATGAAAGTATATGAATACTCGTGCAAATACTTTCAAAATGTATTCATGAATGCATTCATGAATATATTCTTTAATATTATTTTAATAATCATATCAGTTATATTTCATTTTAAAAAATCATATGATTCTCTTATTATTTTTAATAAAAATTATATTTGGGATAATATTTGTAATTTTTTTTAATAAATAGTTAAACTCTTATATTATATGTTCTTCTTATAAGTTATATGGCCAAGTCAAAATCTGTGTGACAGTAGTACTCCATTTGTTAAAAAAATAAATGAAATCAATCCTCTTCCCTGTCTCCAAAGGTACTATCAAAATCATACATAAGCTAAACAACAACTCATAATACAGCTTATATTTATTACCACACAAAACCAGCATGTGCCTCATTTCTAAATAATATTTTTTTATCATATATAACAGCTGAGCGTCGTGACCCATAGGTCCCTTGTTGTAATTTTCAATAATTTACCAGAGTATTTATCCAGTCGTATGACTCCTTTGCTCTCTGTTTGTTTTCCTATTTACATTTTATATAATTAGTTAAAGCTTAAAAAATTGTTCTAAATGTAGATTTTAAAAAAAATCACTAATCAACTGGTGTTAAGATAATACTGCCTCAAATTTGGTTCCTGCAAAACAAAAGATGAAATAAGAAACATGAGAAATATCTGAATATGTTTGCAACTTATACAAGCCAAGATATGAATACCTGAGAACTTGTGGTGACATAATTGATGTAGACCTATTGATCAGGAATGTATATTGCCGTCATTTATTGCATTAATGATTAGTCTGTAATCTATGTGATGTCACTACAGTTTAATTCACTGTTATACTAGGTATTACATTGTTTACAGTCACTTTCTTAACAATATGGACTCAACAGAAATATTGCAAAAAAAAAAAAAAAATCAGGTGGATAGCCCATGGTGTAGACTAGAGCTATATCATATATTTATTATATAAATATTTATACTTGAAATATTCCTAATATATTCCTTTGACTTTTTGTGATATTTATTTTGCTGCTTTGCCCCAATCTGTTCTGTCATGCTAAAGGATTTTATGTGCCACTAATAATAAAATTGACATGAATCACATTTTTCTAATGAGTGTGAGGCAGTTTTAATGATTTTACAATCAGATATTATCTGGAGCAGATTTGTTATGTCAGGAAAGCTGTTGTTTCCTGAATTTAAATTTTTTTTGTGTACACAGTTATCATTATATTCTGCTTAGCACTGAATGGATGATCATTATTATATTGCTAATCCTTATTTATTTATTTTATTTTTTTTACATTCAGTAAAAGGTATCTAAATTTAACAGCTCTGAAGCCAGAATTATCCTTGCACTCAACC
This sequence comes from Sipunculus nudus, assembly GCA_026874595.1. Classification (NCBI taxonomy): domain Eukaryota; kingdom Metazoa; phylum Annelida; class Sipuncula; order Golfingiida; family Sipunculidae; genus Sipunculus; species Sipunculus nudus. The sequence continues at coordinate 27,741,077 of CM049315.1, forward strand.
ATTATAAAAAATGCTAAATGTAACTAAACACCATTCCAAGCTCTTAATTATTTTTTTAAGGCTTTATTCTCTGCCAGTTGTGGTCTTTATATATATATATATTTTCTTAAAAATCAGGTCATGTCATCAGATTGCATTGAATACTGTGAGGCCTTTTGACATTATGATTGGTCAGTGTTGGCACTATCAGGAACTTGTTGTGTCAATAACGGAAACATTATAATGAAAAACGTAGTTCCTGCCAGGAGGCAGCATAAGGCAACAGTCTTTTTTTATGAGAGTGTTCTGATAACTATGAATATTTCAAGACCAAGCCCACCAGTATTGAATAAAGCACTCCAGGTTTTGTGGGGGCAGCTTCTGGCATGCTTCATTCAATCTACAGGCTTTATAAATAAACAAACACTGGGTTGATGCTCACCAAATATTATTGCGTCAGTGAATTACTTCTCCCTCCCCCCCCCCCCCCCCCCGCCCCCGACATTAATTCATAGGACAGGATTGATGGAAAATATAGTTGTTTGCCATCACTAAGGAGGAGGCTGTTCCACTTTCATCTTGTGGGACGGCGTGTCACATGTAAGAAAATCATTAATTACCAGATTGATGTATGAGTTGTACATGATGGCCTTGTCCTCATCATTATTCATAAAGACTTGCTTTTCTAGCACACAGCTTTTTTTTTGAGTGCACTGAAGCAATTTGAATGTGATATGATTTAATCTGACTTTTGGTCAATATCCTTTTTACATTAGACAACATGACAAGTTTTCATTCTGTTAGTTGGTTCCTGTATCACCTTTCTGATATTATTTATTTCATTTTCGTCATCAAAGAGATCATAACAAATGAAGCAATACAGTTGGCCTCACCACCACTGCCCACGTGCACTAATTATGTAAATTAGCCCCCAGATGACATCATGTTTAAAAACAACTATAAAGGATTAGTAGTGGTGTTTCAACATTTGTGATCAAGCTTATATACTTGGCATGGAAAAAGGAAGCTTTTATCAGTATTAGATATCAGATTGTCATCCCTCATGAAGGCACATCTTCTTTTTTTTGTTACTCTTTGATTCACTTCTCCCGTCTTGTTTTCTTGGAGATTTCACCTAATCATATTTATAGCTGTCTTGTGATTGGTCTTCAATCATGATTATTCATGACATGAATATGCTTTTAGGGTCATGCAAAGTTTATGGCCAGGTCAGTTCAGAGCGTAGGATTATTCTAAAATTGTGCATATACAGTTGAGCCCACTTTGTGTCATATCTGTTAATAGAAAATCCTGTTTATTGTCACATAAATCTGAAATCCCAAACCGTTTCCTATATAAACAATGGTAAATCTGACCGTTTAATATCATGAATATTGTCCTAATCCTGTTTATTGTCATGCTTGGAAACCTTGGCAGTAATACCAGTTCGCAGTTAATATCACATCAAACGCCGACACGGCGATCATCGAGGCGGTCGGGCGTATCAAACGATCACATCTCCCACCTGTGTGCGGCAGGCAAGTGTAGTGATGCATGCGGGTCACTCCCTGTCACTTAGCTAAATTAACGTCTTAAGATACCACGGTAATCTAGATTATTGCATTTCTTTGTTTGTTAATAAGGGCGATGTTTGCACATGTCATAATTAATGAACTCCTGGCCTTAACAAGGCCATGGTTTACACCTCAGTGACGTTTTGCCGAGATGATATGAAGCACGAGCTGTAAACGTTGCTTACTAATGGAAATCCCCTTTAAGGGTCCATGAAGCTGGAGGTTTTGTGATCACTGGAGGAGATACCCGGTCCAAACCCTCAATCACAGCGAAACTTCAGAATGTTGACAATTGCATTACGATACCCGCACCTGAACAGTCCTGTCATAAAGACGAGTATGGAATTTTGAGTCATTAATAAGGTAACCGGAAAATAAGGCGCAATAGCCGGGGAAAAAATTTTCTAGTAAAATAGTTTGCCTACGCATAACGTTATAACTGTGCCGCATATTTCCAGACATATGACCCAGACGCTACGTCTCTTTCTGTTGGCAAGACGGATTTTTGTCAGTGCGGCATGTGGCACAAAATTTACAGGAAATAAATTGTCGGGTGCGCATAAATGTTATTTGATATGCCATTGTGCAACAAAAATATTCATAAACCTTTCTGTTTTCTTTTTATTGATGATATATGTAATATCATTTGAGACATAATGCTTCTTCTATGATTCAAAAGGACATCAATGTTGAAGCCCGCATAATGTCACATCCTGGTTATTATCATAATTTATGCATGCACCACCAATATGACAATAAGCGGGCTTGACTATATCCCTTCCATTTGTCTAGAGGTTGTCTTTGCAGAAACCTACTATGGTATTATATAACCGGTATTAGTGCCCAGCATTTATGGATGTGCGGCTGAACCCATATTTACAATTCAGTGGTGAAGGTATATAAATATAAACCTGATGGGGGGGGGGGGGGGGGGCGCCTTGGAGACAGGAAGATGGATATTTCCCTTTCTGCATCACCTGTCTCCAGCATCATTCCTCAGCATCAAGCCCGGGAGGCTGGGAGCTATTTTTGTAGCAGTCAGCAGCTATTTGTGAAGTCCTCTGGCTGCTACAGGGCTGGTCTGCCTGTCTGGCAGACTAAGAATATCTGATGTGACACAAGATAGAATCCCTGGTTAAGTGTCTGTCTGAACTATCAATCAGGTGGCACTCTTGTATTCAGGTTGATTGGCAATTGTCAGGTCTGCTTAGCCTTGTTCCTGGGAGGCTACTCTATACAGGTAGCATATGGAACTTTGTCTAACACACTCAGGAGTACAGACACCTGGCAGTATATGCTGCACAGATTATACTGCCCAAGTGTTGATGTTACACAGATCAAATAGGCAGTTGTCATGTCTGCTCATACCAGTGCTTGTGTGTGTTCTGTAAACAGGTTGAGTACAGATTCTGTGTTAACACACAATAGAGTATATACTGATAATATAGTGTATGCTTAAGAGTATTCTGCACACGCTTGTACAAGGCCTAGTCCTCTGTGTTCATGTCTCCTTCCCCCCCCCCCCCCATATGATGGCCTTTGTATTAGCATTGTTTTTCTATTAAAAATGAATTTTGATTTCACCACACACGCACACACAAATGTAGTCAGGATGTAAATCAAATGTAAATGTAAACCAAAAGGTAAATAACAAAATACCTATGTGTGAATAATCTTAACTAGTTCTTGTGATGTGTGTCTGATTGAGAGGTGACCCAGACTAGTAAAAGTTTGTCTGATTGATAAGAATAAGTGATGCATTTAAAATATATGAATTGTTTTTACCCTACAATATTTTTGTTTATGGACTTGCCCTCTTAAGTATTAATGTTAGGGGACATTTTCCAGGTTGGATTATCATTATTACTACATAATCATTTTAAAGATCATTGAGTGTTAACATAGGGACACAAGTCTGTAGGAGTAACCAGTTCTGTAGACATTGGTCTCTTTTGAACCTTCGCAACAAAAATGCTTTTCCCTGTAACAGTTATAACAGGATCATTATATCTGGAAAATTAGACTAAAAACTGTTAATAACAAAAGAGTGATGGCCATGGCCCATATTTGACAGCACTGTTACTGATCACCAACAGTGTGGCCTGCCTGAGCTACAGCCCTGGTAAGTTATGGGGTTGAACAAATTGGGTTGAACCAACTATTTAGGGAACCAGGCATCCTTGTTTTGACATCGGTCAACCATAGGAGAAGGGCATTTAGTATTTACAATGTCTCCCATATTTGCAATTATGGTTGGGTATCGCTCCTTATAAATTACCCATCGTGGTTCATCAGAAAACCACCATTTTTCCCCATCTGCCTGTTAAACCTGTTTAAAGCTTGTTAGTTACTATGCCTGGGGAAAAAAAACTGATGGAAGAGCCATGTGAGCTTGTTCATTCCAGGGGTGAAGACTCGTTTATACCTGAAGGTTGCCCCAATAATGTACTGCACTAGTCCCTAGTGGGATTTAAAAAAGCAGAGGCATTTTTATCAGTTATAACAGGATCATTATATCTGGAAAATTAGACTAAAAACTGTTAATAACAAAAGAGTGATGGCCATGGCCCATATTTGACAGCACTGTTACTGATCACCAACAGTGTGGCCTGCCTGAGCTACAGCCCTGGTAAGTTATGGGGTTGAACAAATTGGGTTGAACCAACTATTTAGGGAACCAGGCATCCTTGTTTTGACATCGGTCAACCATAGGAGAAGGGCATTTAGTATTTACAATGTCTCCCATATTTGCAATTATGGTTGGGTATCGCTCCTTATAAATTACCCATCGTGGTTCATCAGAAAACCACCATTTTTCCCCATCTGCCTGTTAAACCTGTTTAAAGCTTGTTAGTTACTATGCCTGGGGAAAAAAACTGATGGAAGAGCCATGTGAGCTTGTTCATTCCAGGGGTGAAGACTCGTTTATACCTGAAGGTTGCCCCAATAATGTACTGCACTAGTCCCTAGTGGGATTTAAAAAAGCAGAGGCATTTTTATGGGATGATTTGATGGACCCAGAGAAGGCTGCCCTGAATCATAATACAAGCAGGGTTGACTGGTTATATGTAAGCCCCGTATGACATCAACTTCTGCGAGTCCATGAAGAACTGGACATGGTCACAGCATGGTAGCTGTATATTTTGAGTTGGCATGTTATTATATCAGCATTGTTTGCATCATTTTATGGGAAATTTGTCTCAGTTTATGTAATATTTCAGGGAAATAGTATGACTCAAATTATGGATGATTCAGTTATTGTCAGCATTTTGTTATTTTCCATTTATTTTTACCCAAATACAGGGAACTAGTACTTTCATTAAGGCACAGAAGTAACCGTCAGAAGAATTGTGTACCATTATACTACATTTGTCTGAGTACATTTCACTTAAAATATCCATATTGGAGTATTAACCAGTGTTAGGGAGTTCAAATTTAACTCAGGTAGTTATGTTTCTAATGTATGGCATGTTGCCAGGGAATATTCTGTGGTTTATAAAATTGAAAAAAAAAATGAAGAGTGTCACTGATGCTTGGGATTAAGATAGTATGCATCATATATGGTTAACAAAAAGAAAGAAAATAAAATCAGTGTTAAATTTATGTCCTTTTTCCAAACTATTATTTCTGCAGTTTCTGTTGACTATTTTCACACTTGAAACAAAGTTATTCTTATATTATCACCATTGCCTGAGATAACATTATTATTAGTACTACATGTCTACTTTTATTGCCACTTAATGATCATCTGCTAACTGCTATGTGTCCCCCTCAAAGGTCTACTTCTTGTCCTTGTACTGTAGGAATCCATGATATGTCTAAGAGGAGACCATTTTCCATATTTCCATATAATAATCTAAGAAAATCAAATAAATAAGGATTTCATCAGTGTTTCTGTTACATCTCTGTTTCGATTGTCACTTTCGAGCCAGTTATTGGTAGAGTATTATATATATATGTTTTACACCTTTATTAATATGTCAAGTTCAGCTGAGCATCAGAGACCGGAGGGCCACTTTCATCCATTCTGGATGACATCGTGCTACTTTGTTTTTATTTATTTGTTTTTTTATTTTGTGGGGGGTGGGGGTTGGAGGCAAGGGTTAGGATCATAGCCAGTAGCAGTATTCTTTTATTTAATTTTAGGATGGTAATTCTGATAATTTGTGAAATGGGGCTGTCAGTATTTATTAACACTGATATTAAAAATTGTATGGATTATTCAACCTTTATTTATTTATTTTAATTTCTTTTACAGAAAGATCAGCTTAACAAGAATATCCGCTACATCGAGGCAGTGTTAATGTACACACTGGTTGGCTGTGCAATGGAACGTGACCCTGGCATCAATGCCGGCAAAAGTTTCACTATGTACCGCGATACGCTCAACTTGCTCAAGTAAGTCTATACAAACTAGACCACACACTTCCCCTAGGAGGAAAACAAACCTGCTCCATCCACCCCAATGACAAGTTCCACTCCTTTTATTCAGAGATCCCCACCAAAATTTAGTGGGATTCAGTTCCCAGCCTTCCACTTTTAGCAGGTACTTGCTGCCACCTGGTGCACAACCTGGTAACTAAAGTTGTGGCAGCAGGCCAGGGGTATGGGATTTTATTACATTCCTGTTTCCTTTACCAACAACCATTAGCACCCTAGGGGGTGTTTCTATCAAGTAGAGAAAAAAGCCTCTTCCGATATTAAATCTTGGGTTTACTTTGATTACAAACAGATGTCAAGATAAAATTGCTGGGTTGAGGAAATCATGCTGGGAACAGTGGCCAATCTGTCAACCTTGTTTCAGTAAATCTATCAAATTACTCCAGATAGAAAACCTGACAAAGATATGGGAAGTGTCAGTAAAAAGATAATTCTCCCGCAGAATTTATTAATTTTCCCATGTTATGAATTGGGTTACTTAATCTCTACATGGTATGCCCCCTAATATGGTGTAATTTCACCAACAGGTAATTGGTTTCAGCTGTGTTCGTAACACAAAACATGAGTGTGTCTTATTAAGTTGTCACTGCAGGTTTTAAAATCTTTTATTATATTAAATGTGAGCAAACATCTTTATAGTGAAACCTCCTGAGAATGGTTTCCATTAATTTATCTGAAAAAAAGTAAGGTTTGGCTAGATCCAAAACAACAATATTACATTTATTCAATGTAGAGTATATATATATATATATATATATATATATATATATATATATATATATATTATACACACACACATATATATATGTGAAAATGTCGAATATACTTGAGAGGAAAATTGATAGTAATTCTGCCAACTGGCAATTTGAAGATCTTGTGCAGGATAAAGTCTGGCAATTTGAATTTGATTGGTTGTCTTTGGTTAACCACGTTTATCATATTTAAAATAGGAAAAAGAGAGAAAAAGAAAGGGAATATAAGAGGAAGATATTAGGAAATATGAAGGACATGGATGGGGAGAAATGGGTGTGTTAGAGAGAAGGAAAAAAAAAAGAAAAAAAACCAAAGGAAATGAGAGAGAGATACAGACACATGGGCCAGCAGGAAAAAGGAAGAAAACTGGGAAGACCAGGGTGGAAGAGGAATATAATAAATGAAAAAAGGATGTGAGGCAAGGGGGTGTATACAGGAGGACTGTTTTTTTATGCACAATAAGGTCAGGGAATGAGGGTGGCAAGCAGGTCAATTGTGATGATAAAGATGATGAGTGGCTGGGGGTTGTCTTCGGTTGATGTATGGACCTCCGCAACAGGTGTTACATACTCAGCATTACCAGAATGACAGGAGCGACCATACATATCATATGTAACCCCCATAGGCCTGAACCCTGGATGGCATGTCTGCATCAGGTGCTAGAAAAAAACAACTACCCCGGGAGGGAGGGAGGGAGGTAGCAGGGTTTTGGTTAAGTTAGCATAGTTTTAAATCAGTAGTACTCTGTAGTATGGTGCTTGTAAATTTTTTTATTCATAATCAACATCTATTGTACTCTGTGGCTTTTCTGTGTGCTACACCTTTCTACTCCACCTTGATCAAAAGATCAATTTAGCGAGAGAGAGAGAGAGAGAGAGAGAGGGAGAGAGAGACGTATATTTGGGGAGTTGGGAGGTCGTAAGCATTGTTCTTAGAATGCTTTGGTGTTGTAAGCACAGATCAGCACAGACCATACCAAAGCTGCTGATGATACCTACCAGAATTGCTGATTGGATTACCCTGCTAAAAAATCCTAATGGCAGTGGGTGTGGCAGAGGTCATGTTCAAAGTCTGTATGGTTATACCACCTTTCTGGTTGACTTTGATCTGTGTTTTGGAGGGTGCAGATTGCTGACAGTATAAGTGATTAATTTTACCCTGTGGCCTGTGTATGGGCATCAGTGGTTTGTACACAGACTCACAAACTGTAAGGTGAGAAGCCCTCAGTGTCTGCCGTCATGAACTCCACATGGTTGTTGGGATGTGTACCAGGGTCATTCAGAGTGATGTGGCAGCTGAAACTAACATGTGTCATGCTTGTCAATTACAACAGCTGTTTTGGAATTCTTACTTTTACCACATAATGATTTTTATGTTGTTCTGTAATGTTTTCATATAAGTTAAATAACTCCCGGTAATGCTGGGAAGCCATATGATACTTTTTCTTTTTTTAACTTAATGTTCAAAAACATAATGATTTTGTTTTTACTTTGCAGGCAAACTTACAAGTTCCGTAACAACCATGACATGGCTTCAGAAGTTATAGAAAAGGAGAAAAAGTTGACAGTATTAAGGTAGGGAAGAAGAAAACATTATACCCTGTCTGTTTTAGTCCCCCAACGTAAGGAGGGAAGACTACTTAAATGGTCTGCATCTGTCTGTCCATCCTGCCCAATCACTGATGCCACACTTTCCCATGTTTAACATATTACAGGGGACTATTTGTGCCTCTAGGCCCTTGTTTATGCCTGTTTATTTTTAAGATAAAAATTACCACAGAAGAACTACATGTATTTTCACATCTTTCATCCTGTAATCTGGTTGATTCTCCTTACAGATTGAAACAGCTGAACTCTTTAAATTGTCAAGTCTTAAAAAGACAATAACTAACAGAAATAACTGAATGGTTCTCCAATTACATGTACAATATATATTTTTTATATGAGTTGTTTGACATTTTTATCTCTTTCTCTTCAGACTTAAAATCCAGTCATTACTGAGTCTAAAGCTGTACAAGATGAAGAAAGCCGAGGCCATGAAACTCAAGAGAGCTCTTGACGAGCATAATAGGATGGTAAGTTGATTGACAGGTATTTACCCGCCCCACAAAACAGCTGAATGTTATTGAATGTTGCAGGCTTTATCACAGAATGAAACTTGCAGGCTTAAAAAAAATTTTCAAAAATCATCTTGTGCAATATTGTCATACATTGTGTTGCATTTTGTGGAAAAAATTATACGCTTGAGAAAATTTAATTGCAATGTTCATCCTGTGAGTGTACAAATATTTTATTTTCTACAGAAATATTCATGATAATTCCTATCCCTGCCCCAATATAACTGTCCACATGATTCACAGATTTCTAATGGTATTCATATACTTATATATGTTGGGACCAATAACAAATTGCATCTTTCTTGAAGAGTCTCATCAAAATCTGTGTTTCACCAGTTTCATCTATATTTAACATAAAAACAAAACACACCAGTTTCACCTATATTTAACATAAAAACAAAACACCAGTTTCACCTATATTTAACATAAAAACAAAACGCACAAGTTTCACCTATATTTAACATAAAAACAAAACGCACCAGTTTCATTTACATTTAACATAAAAACAAAACACCAGTTTCACCTATATTTAACATAAAAACAAAACACCAGTTTCACTTACATTTAACATAAAAACTACACAAACAGCACTCTGTGAAAAAGAACTGGGGCCCCATGTTCCACGTTGATCAATGTCATACCTCAAAATATGTCTTCATTGTTAATATGGTAAAACAGCACTCTCTCGTGTTCAGTTAATGAAACACATTACTTTTGAGTTAGGCAATACAACTTTATAATTCCTTTGTAAATTTTTATACATTTAAGTGGATTGCCAATGAGAATACATAACGTTTAACTGTGTTGAGCTGCAATATGATAAAGGTAATGTTTTATTGAAAAAGATAGATATGATAAACTTTTAAATCATTCAACGTTTGAATTCTAGATGGTGCTGAGAAGCAAAAAGGGTAGTTAATGTAAAAACAATCTTGTTCAAGGGTACCCCATTTGTAGTTAAAAGTTAAGACAACCTGATGCATCACTTTCAGCCCTCCAATGCCAAGTCCAATGCTCAAGCACCATCACCTTACCAGACGTCTACGATGAACAGTCGTACAACAGGCACCCCATCGCCCATGTCTCCCACACCCTCTCCTGCAGGAAGTGTCAACTCCGTCGGCTCTGTGGTAAATTGGGGTTTTCATTCATACAAAGGTGGAATGCGGTTTTGAAATCATTAATTAAAATCTGTGTCTCACCTAAGTTTATGTGCATTTTCAAACATATCAGAAGTTTTTTTTTTGGTAGCCAAGTCAAACATGAGAGGTTTATCAACACGCGGGGATAATTGCTGATAAAAAAAACAGTTGTTTATAGAATTGAAATGCAGATTATTTCAGTTGGTCAAAATGACTTGTTCAGTTTATCAGTATCTGCAGATGTAATGCAAGATGCAACTAACTATAAGCTGTGTGAATTATTCCAGAATTTGAAATATAATTTAAGTATGATATTTCTAAATGACAAATTTTTGTAAATTATTTGTGTGTATTTGTTGTATAAATCCTACATTGAATGTTCAGGTCTTGATTGTTTTGTAAAATTTTGAATTAGTTCATGAGATTTCATGATTTTGTTTGCCTGGCAGGGGTCTGGTGGTGACTTGACATCTGGGAAGATGGTCAACGGGACAACAACAGCGCAACTCGCCACTCCAGGCTCCATCATGGTGCCACAGAGAATACATACAATTACGCAAAATTACCTGACCATAACAGGTTACCTGGTCCAGTCACATGACCTGTGGGATCAGGCACAGGCACATGTTCAGCAGATTGAAGGTGAGCTCATAGTACTCGTGAATATTCATGATACCTTATAACTCATTATGAATATTTATGATTACTCATGAATATTAATACTTGTGTTATTATGGCTTATACCATGAATATTCACAATGGTTTTGGACCATGAATACTTCTAATACCTCATACCATGAATGCATAATGAAGTGTAATGCTTCACACTGCATATTCATGATGGCTTGCAACCATGAATGTATATGCCTCAAGCCATGAATATCTATGATGGCTTTCTTTACTCTTTTTAAAGGTGGTGTGTAGCTTTTGCCTGTTTACATTTTGTAATTCTCTAAACAAGAGTTGTGTTGTTTCAGATTTTTTCCTTGGCTTAGATGTGGAATGTGGCTTTAACCTGACCCTCCACAGCTCCACGTGGGATCTTGTGCATTACGTGCGGTGCGGGCTGGAACGTCTTAAGGATACGTGACCTCCAGCAGGGGGGAGGTATTAGCATCAGCTGGGACCAACCCTGAAAAGCGAGGCATGTACGCTCATCAGAATCAACAGAGAAGGACGAGGGAATTGCACTGCCTTACTGTATGTTAACGTGGCACCATGCACGTCATAGGAGAATCAACTAGGAGGGCAAACAGATGATGTAGATGTCCTCCATGTGTTGTCATGAATTCCATTACCCTCTGCTTCCAGCTCTGTTGCAAAAAAAATATTTATTTCTGTTTAGATATTTCCGTGGAAAACGGGCAACTGACAGTGGTGGCTTGTTAATTATTTTCATAAGAATATATCACTATCATTGATTCAGCGATGCCTAAATCATGAAAACAGAATATATATCTTTGGTGGAGTGTACTAATTTAAGACATTCTTATTCAAGTCCTTGATGGGCAGTTTTACAATTTGAATTTTTTTCATATGTAGCTTTTATAAAACTGTTTAAAGATAAGGGGGATTATCCTGAAGACAGTGCTTAGTGTTAAGAAGAATAATATTAAGTTATTTCCTGTATCCAATGCTTTGGTCTTGTATACAGATCAGAACAGAATTCTTGCATTTAGCTGTGCATTTTTCATTGATGTTATTACTTATATGAAAGTAACATGATTCATTTATGTAAAATGTCTTAAGAAATCCAGGGTAGAGCTTAACCATAATTTCTTTTTTTTTGTGACACTTCAAGGTTCAAACACCCTTTTATGCCACAGGGAATATGTACTTAATCAGTGATGCAGTAACTGCTGTACTTACAGTCAACTTTCCGTTGTGGCTACCTACATATTATGCACAAAATCATGTTTGTCCCAAGGACCGGAATAGTGTTTAAATTATATTTCTAATTCAGTTCTGTTTAAAGCTTAAAAACCCATGTGCAGCTATTTACATATGTGCATATTTGCATGAACAGTTACATAAAAACCCATGTTTGTGTATATATACATAAGTGTAAACTGCCACAAGGTAGCAGTGGTAAAGTGTATGGAGGTGGTAGGCCTTCCTGCAGATGTAATAGACCCACAACTGATGTCATTTTGCAGGGAATCCCTCCATTCATGTGTACAGTGTTTGTCAAAGTGGTACCTGTGGTGATCATGCAAATAAGCACACATGCATATTTCCTTACAGACATGGGTTTCACTTAGTTACAAACTCATATGAGGGATCGTTCACACATTTATGGACACATTGGTCTTAAGTTTAATTGCTATCTGGATCAGACAAGTCTTTTTTTTGTATTTTGGAGGGTTTAGTTTCACATTTACCAGATATTTTTTTTGCAGCTTCAGAATCACAAATTGGAGTGCAAACTCATGAATAAGTTCAATTATGTATAATTCACTGATAATTCATCATGGAAATCTGGATAAAAATTGAAAAACTTGCCATGAAGGGCCACATTTAACCATCTAGGATAGCAACTGGGTCCGTTCATGGTTTGATATCAAAGAGTGACATCTAGTGGCAAATCTAATTAACTAAAAATTTTCTTTATGGATTCTTTTGAAAGGACACATGGCAGATAGTTTGTGAATGATAGAACTTTCTAAATTCTATTCATTTTAGTTAGATTAAGCAAAAATTGCATAAATTATGCAAATGAATTAGAATGGGACCCTTATCAGTATAATAATAAGAAGATTGAAGCATTCATATTCCTTGCAATATGTCTTCCATCAAGTTCCATGTCCACCTCTTAATCTGTCACTCTTCCATGTAAGTTGGCAACCTGCTTTCATGTAAATTAAATCACCAAAGGTAAGCGTTTTAATACCGAAGATGAATAACAGAGGGCAGCTGTTGATTAGCTCTTTACTCCTGTGGTCCAGTATAAATGTGCCAGCAAATACAAATGAAGAAAAAGCAAACCAGCAGGTATTTATTTTATCAGGAATAAGTACCATTTGTCCTTATAAAATGTTACAGGCTCTGCATATGTATAAAGTAATGAACCAGTTCCAAGATGTTTCAGGCTATACACAAACACACAGACACACGTAGACTCCCAGGATTACAGTAGCTAGAGGGATTTTAACATGGTCCTCACATGCTTTTGTTAAAACAACCTGTCTCTGTATGTTCTTTTTCTCTGTAACTGGCCTACCTTTACTTGTTATTTATACTTTTAAAACTGCAATGAGGCCAGGTCTTTTAATTTGATATATGAGGGGTAAAAGCAAAATGCAATAAGTGTCAGGTTCCTTTAATTTATTAGTGATATGAAGCAAAACCCCAGTCAGGGCTGACCTGGGTATTATTTATGGGAGTTTGTCATCAGATTGTCTTTCATTATTGATTTTGTCCAGTGATTTCCTCCAGTGTATCCCCCAAGATAAGTTATTAGGAACACATAGGGTGGCACGTCTCTCTTTATGTACATACACTATGGGAACACGGAGCAAACAGACTAGTTATATCTTATCTGCAGTAGAATCAAGAATGAGGTGGCATTAAATTATGTATTTATACCAAAACTGCCCACAATAGCACAGACGTTGGACATGTGCCATATACAATCAATCATTGTATTGTTTTTTATTATTCATTGTGCTATATAGGTCTTGATGCCTGCATGTTCTGTGTATATGTTCATGACCGTTACTTCCCAGCACATATCTTGTATGTTGGCATTGCGAGAGGTACACAGTAGAGGCAGCAGGGGGAAAGTGTCCTCTTGTCACAGTCAGTATGCAATATTTTCATGGGTTTTATACATGTAAATGGAGACAAAATGACGCAAACATCCTTCCAAAGGAGAAATGTAGACTTTCATGCACAAGTTTTTTGGTACAGTCTTGTTTATTTCTGATAATGCATATAAGGAAACCTTTAAAAGAGTTTGTTTACAAATGAAATGATGAACTGTAAAACAGGAAACAAAATTGCAACTGTTTTGTACAATCGGTATCTAGAAATTTGTTACGAACTCCAGTGAATGTTTTGATAATGAAAGTTGTCAAATTGATGCGTTCACAAACCGTAGAATCTGCATGGTCTCCTGTTAAATTCTTGACAGCTGACTTCAATATAACCTTCAGTATAAGTAATGTATATTTATGGTATGACTCAAGTGCTGTTCAGTTGAGATTCATGTGTAAAATGGCTGAAATTGTTATCAGATATAATTTTTAAATATAATTTATCAAGATAAGTCTTAGAAAGATAACTTATTTTATATCATATGTCAATCATGAGTGATTACAGAGGATATATGAAATCATTAATTAATGTATTTTGTATGTGGTACAAATTAAGAATAACAGGCACTTATGTATCATGGACAATAAGAGATAAAATCAAGAAATCAAAAGTTTTGAGATTTTAAATACACCCCAATTGTACACATTAATTATCCTGCAATTCTGTTGCAAACAAGAGATTACACCTTCAGGACCATGTCCAAAAACCTGTTACATTTTCAAGGGATGGTCAAAATATTCCACAAAGATATCAAGCATTTAGAAGTATCTCCAGTTGAAGGTTATGCTTTGTGTCATTTCAGTGATGCACCCTCAAATTGCACACAGACACATCAGTCTTGTTAAGTGCCTTCTGACAGGTAGATTATATATTGACTAAGTAGGCCTCTGTCAGATAATAAGGAAAGCTGCTGGGATGCACTGTTTAAATCAAAGAATATTCTATCAGGAATTATAAATTTGATCATATCAGCCATGAACTGACTGGAGTTTTGGCTAGTTGAGAGCTAGCATAAATTTGTATATAAATTCTTTTTTTTTTCTGTTCATCAGTAATTCATTATTTATCCCCTGATAAAGAGGACCATGAATGTGCAGTTGTAAATGATCACATTTCCATGGAGCTGACCAAATTATTCAGCTGATGATGAAATTATATAGTGCTAATGAAATGTATGGATGGTTCATTAGTTTTATTTCACAAATTCACATTATGCAAATAGAATGCAAATGAAGAGACAAGGGTGAATCTTGATTGGTGGCCCTGTAGCATGGATTATGCAAGCACCCCTTCCCTCAATCCTGTGTGATTAATACATTAGATATTGTCATGCTTTGTAACTGTTGCATAATTGTTTCTTCTTCATTATTGAGGGGTGTCTAGTTCAAATGGCAGTAATGGTTTTAAGAGACCGTCATGCCCAGTAACCCCCGGTGTGTTAATATATAGTTATTATAACTTAGGGTAATTATCACTAACCAGTTATTTGAATAATTGGTTACAGATTTAATAGGGTAAAATGGGGACCTGGCAGACATGGGTGGAAATTACAAACATTGGTGGGAAAAGTACCTCCTGAAAACTGTGAACAAAATATTCTCAAACATGGACATTTCATGGTCCATTCACACAGTCAATCATTGGCATTCATAGCTTGTTTTCCCAACCAGAATGGAAATGATTTCCAGATTCCACCTCCAGAAAAGTTTCATGTGTTTTATAACCTATATTTTTGACTGGGCATTCCATTAGACACCCACTTAAGAGCCAGATCATTCTCAATATAACTTTTATTGTTTGTTGTTCAAATTTAAAAAATATGCATTAATTACAGCGGACCATTGCACAATTGTGTTTTCAACGCACTAAATGGGGTTTATTCTTGTATGTAGTTTGTGCATAAAAACCCAGGATAGAGGTATGGTAGTGAAACCTGAGGAACTATATGCATTCCTGTCACTGCCCATCCTGACGTTAGACATCTTGAACCAATCATACGTTTTGCCGGTGAACTAAAACCACACAACTTTTACTTTCTTCCTGTGAGCAGCCTGGGGTGTATTTGAGTACCTGTCTGGATTAAAGTTATACCTTTGAGAGGTAGTGGGTTCAGAGAATCATCTTCATGAGATTTATCAGCCTACATGGACTGCTGATGTTAATTGCTTGCAGTTAGGCCAGAATTTCCATAAAACTAAAAAAAAAAAATATACCCCGAGGTTGTCACTTGTTGATGTGTCACATATTTCATGTCTCTGTTTTAAGTATAGGGTGATTGTTTAAAACTTAACCAGTGAATATATCTTTTTATTATCATTATTCTTTTATTTCACAAGAATTTGCACACACTGAGGAACATGATTCCTCTTGATTTATTTGAATTTTGTATAACATCAGTTCCACCAGAACTTGAAATGTCAGCTCTTCTGGCTTTGCCTTCAAGATCCTAGATCTGAACGATTTGCATTACAAACCAGGAGGCATCGTCTTGCAAATGAATGGATGCACGTGTAAAGGATTCTGTAAATACTTGTACAGGGGGCATGGGCTAATTTCAAACTTTTGTATATATGCATAACCAAGCATTGTGCTTTGTTGTTTTTTTTTTCTTTTGATCTTTCATTTTATGTATATTTAGGTAATTTATCAAGATCCAATCTGATTGTTGCAGATATAAACCTTGCTTAATAAGAAAGACTGCAGAATAAATGCCAAAGTATCAAAACCAATCTGTTACCAAATGAGCTCTTTGTGGGCCGGAGGGCACAATGTTTGCTGTTGAGCCTTAGGCCTTGGAATGGAAAAGGTCCAACTAAGAAAACAAGGTTTATATAAGACCTTCATGGTCTGTGGAGTTCGTCCTTGGTCCAGCCTTTTTTTTATGCTTAAATGCTTCACAGAATGTTGCTGAAGCCGTTTACTTGTGTATACTGCTATTTATTTCTGCGTTTAAGGTTACTTTTAAAAAGTTCTTCATTTTGAACAAAAAGTTACAGAAACTGCTGTTCAGTTTAGCAGGGTATGTTCCTGACCAGATCTATATTATACAGGCAGTGGCATGTTTACAGAGAAAATAAGCAGAAATTGAAACGGATGTTAAATGTTGCAAGCAGAATGAATTTCGGAGAACTTTAAGAACAGAAAGTTGTGCAAGATATAGAAGAATTGGTGGAATTCGAAAACCATTCCATTATGTGTGGTCAGAATTGATGTGATAGGTTATAGGGTGTTTCGTAGACCGACATCAGGATTGATTGTGCCAAAGTCGTTATGGTAAAGATGTTGAATTTTGTTTACCCGGGACAAAGACAATGTTTAACCGACCTGGTTTTGTGACGTGGGAGACAGACCATGTTGTATGTTCATCAGTCACGTGTGCAGTGTTTAACTTGTTGAATATTAATGTTTTGTGTTAATAGTTCATAAATCAGGATGGCAGCTTGGATAGTTTTTATGATCTTAAAAAAAAGATCACTTCATGTACGTCAGAAGGTTTCCCGCTTGTCACCAGCTAAGATTGCATAAAAAAGTAAACAAGGTTTTGTGTGCAGGAAACCATGCATATATTTTACATTTATATGGTAAACCAGCATTTGTTAAACCTGTTGACATAAATTTTACGTATTTTGATGACTGATGTTTGTCGCAATTGATTTTAATATCTGATAATCTAAAATCTTGTCTCCGGCACATATGGTTTAACTTGAATGTCCCAGGTACCAGTTAAACAGTGTATTAAGGTAGAAGGAGCCGATCATACGATTATATTGTTAGGTTGTTTGCCAAATGTAGCACGGGAGAGTTAGGACTGTGCTAGACTGCACGGTTCTGAGCATTGAGATTGTTCGTTAACAGAGGTTGTTTTGAAGCATTCCCCGTGTGACAGCAAGGGGGCGCTGCCGCACATGCCACATCACATCATTCCAGACGGTCCAAAGCGGAACACATACCCGGCACCGCTCAGTGTAGTGATTATTCTCATGGTGGAAAAAAATTGACATTGCCACGTAGGGTAAAAGATATATTTAAATCAGGTTATATGGAAGTTGAATTTGAAATGAGCCTCCTTGGGGTTTAGTTTGTAGAGCTTAAATCGTCAGCATAATGTTGCAATATCACGTTTCGTGTTCATTCACCAGAAAACGTATTTATCATAGATTAACAACAAGAATTGCAGTGCTATTTCTTTAACTGATGACACTGTTATAGGAAACAGATCAAGTATTTTTGCTTGTTTTCTCTGTACCTTGTGTTTCTTTGCCGGGTGGCGTACACTTTTTGCCTCCATGCAATGTTAATATTTGCAGTTGCCGAAAACTGGCTTGGAATTAACAAATACATGTACAAGGGTGCTTGAAACATGTAACTCTTGTACATTGGAATATTATTCTTATTATGCTTGCATATCAAATTAGTTCGACTTTAAAACGGAAACGGTGATATATTCGCCCATGCTTTGCTTGGAAAGATTCTGGTGTTTGATCGGTTGATATCGGTAGAGACGTGTACTGTTGCATGTTGGCAATATTATTTTGCATTTATGTCTCATGCCATTTGAATGCCCCCCCCCCCCCCCCCCCCCCCGAGTTGTTCAAAAAGGCGGGTCTCCGTCATGTGGTTGTACACGCACGAGAAAAAGGACCGTTTATTGTTTATTCATGTTATTTTTGTGATTGTTAATTTTCCACCTTGAGTAATTTGTGATCCACTTCTTCCAGGGTGCACCGACCACCCACTTCGTCCCGTCAAATCGTGCTTCAGTGATCTATGTTGATTGTATACGGAGATAAGCTTACTTTTCTTTGGTGTTACATCGATTAAACATCGGCACACGACCATGCGGAGGGAGTGCAGCTCGTTTATGTTTCCTGTTTAGTTTAAATGGCCTGCAGCCAGTTTGATTGGGGGCCCAGAATATCCATGATTCTCAGCTGCCTTAAAAGAAGTACATTTGTATATTTACATGAGTATTAAATACGACTTTAGGAAACCAAGGGTAAGGACCACCCAGAAGGAGGAGAGAGCACGTTGAGAGCTCTAGGTTGTACAAAAAGTTGTGGACGCCCGAAGTCCCCGACAGAGGGCGCTTCAGTCATGAGCCCTCAAAGGCAAATTTCCATATTTTGAATATCCATACCCATTCCGTGTATGGTATTTATGTAAAATATTTGCTGTTTCTATGTGCATGGGATTCTATACATGTTCGATGCTCTTATTGGAGTTCAAATAGGGATGTAGTCCTTTGTTGACAAATGAAATATACATTGTATGTTGCCACCATCAATAAAGCAACGCCAAGTATTTAATTTATATATGGCTTATTTGTATGTGATGCCTGGGTGTTCGCGTATTACGTGTAAAATTTGTGTTTGATGATTCCTTGCGTGCTGCAGACAAAATGCAGATCGTATGCACCATGAATATTTAATGCATGACGCCAACACAGACCGGGAACATATATTCGACTTTTTTGGTCCCGATCTTGAATTAACAGAAATCCGTTATCCGGCGTTAAGTGTGACACCGGGACAAAACTACACATCCCACTAATTGACTTGCATAGAATTATAAAGAACCAACATTGTACAAAAACAACGCACTTTTTCTTCTCTTTTTACTGACCAAACAGGGACCGAACTTGATCACCTTGATTTGATACGTCTTGGCAAGTTATACCTTTGTTTATAAGCAAGGCCTTTGTCAAAGGTGTTCACGAATTAAGCTGTGTTTCCATTCATCAGTAAATCTCATACGTCTCGTACGCAAAAAATCGGATCCCTCTTTTTATGATGAACTGTTTCCATATGTACGTTTTAACGTGCTCCGCATGCGTATCCGCAAAAACGGAAAGCATCAAAACGGATCGGTGAGCGATTCATCCGTTTTGCGGATGGAAAAAATGCCTACATTTCCCAACAGTGCCCCGGCGCCAGGTGTGATGAGACATATTGACCTTCTTCCTGCCTGTCGTCCTTGCAGTTTCAGAAGAGGCACGTGAAAGGGTATCCGCAAGAAAAACGTACGTTCTTATGGAAACAGTTTTGACGGACTGCGCACTACGGAGCGTACGTACGTTTTTTAATTGCGGATACGATTTTTACGGATACATGGAAACACAGCTTTACGGGGGAACATTCGAATGGGACGCAAACCAATTTGTAGTTCCGCAATGGACATAGTTAATAAATTAAAGTTAAAAACAGGAAACTTCCCAACATCCTTGTCCCGGCCCCCCAGAAATGTAATGCACTTCACCTTTGTTTGCGAAAGAGATCGTCTATATAAAAGTGTATAGGCCTAGGTCTATAAAATGGCCTACCTATAATAGGCTATAATCCAGAAGCATTGGCTGTATAGGGCATAGATAAACAAATATATACCATAAAATAATCCTGTAAAACATAAAAAAAATATATTGAATATATATTTAAGATCCGACCCGGTAAATATAATGTATTAATTACTTATGCCTAATTTTTTATAACAATTTTTAAAAAATCAAGATTGGCTTATTGCGTTGGCTATACTCGTGAATACTAACACCTCCGTTCATATTATTTTGAAAAAGAATATTCTTGCAACATATGAAGATTTAGACATATTCCGGATTTTTATTTTAATATTTTATTAGCGCCAGGAAAAACATACAGAATAGGTACTTTTTATGCTACGGTTGTGCAGGGATCATTCAGTGTAATTAGAAGTCAAACATTTCCAAATCTTATCTGGAATTAAATAAAATAAATCAGAACACATTTTTAATGGCCGTGGTACGCATTGCCTCAAATAAAATCATCTACATTTATCACTACAAGGGTCAGACGAAAAATAAATATTACCCAGCACATCTTAAAATGTCGATAAAAATAATTTAAATCACGCACGTATCCCCCAAGCTATGACGTCACAACACTCCAACCCGCCATTTTTAACTCCGTCAAACGTATCACGCGGTGTGTTTATTTTATTACCCGGAAGACTCAATAACGGAAAGGGTCACATCTCAGCGATTACTTGAGCAGATAATTAACCTCAGCTGAGGATCACAGACAACCATTACGTCACATTCCCCGTTTTTATGAGTACAGGTGAGAAACATTTTGTATTACGGAGCCCGTAAACGTGATTTCCTAGGTCCTAGGAAATCGATTTTAATTTTCAATGCAAAAATGGGACTCCCTGCATATCATTTTAGCTTAATCGGTTCAGCGGCGGATCCAGGATTTTGGAAAGGGGAGGGTTATACCCAAGAAGACTGAAAGAAAACCTAAAAAAAAGGTCCTCTGGTCCTGGAAGGAGGGGGTCAGGGTCGCAAAATTTGGTTTGAAACCCTAAAAAAAAAAGAAAAGGGTTTTTTCCGCTCCAATAGGTGGGGGGTGTCAGGATCCCTTGACCCCTCCTCTGGATCTGCCACTGCAATTGATAATTATATCGTGTAATTTTATATTGAGCTGTTATATTATATTGAATGTTTTTTATATTGAGTACACATATTTTACCCCTGCTTATCAGTACTGATTAACTTTGGCGGTAATCAGATTTAATCGGACTCAATATTATTAGGCCCTGCCATATATTGAGTCCAATATTCATAGAGAGGCTGAGAGTTTCTACAATAATCTAAGCCACGGTATAATTTATGCAACAGATCCCTTGCATCTTCTTTGACTGCCTGTTTACTGTCTATAAATCAACAAGACACAGGATTACCCCTTTTTGACACCAATAAGTATGTGATTCATGGTTTTGATAGCAACTAAACTTCTAAAGTTAAACTTGGATCATCATTTTTAAAAATTTACTGGCTGTTATACCAGAGGCAAATAAGCGAGTTTAGAAACGACAGAGAAGAACCTGTAGCGTATGGGCATCTGAATACCTCACTGAGAGCCTTCCTGACTCCAGGGACTGAAAGCCAGAATTTTGTTACACTCTGTGTAACTGGGCCCACTTTGAAGAATGACACGCTGGCACCGGGTAAGAGTAACACCGGTTCACCTGTTGACACTGATTACAAGGGCATTGGGTGATGTGTAGTCAGAGGCTTTGCCACAAATGCAATATATGGCAGGGCCTAATAATATTGACCTATTATTGAACAAGTAAAGGGTTTTCCCCACAGCTTCTGGAAATTCATTGAATATTTATTGCTTCCTGGAATTTCCTGGAAGTTGCAAAATCTCTAAGAGACTCATAAAGCCAGCATTCGTTTTTTTTTCGGAGTTCATCAGCACTGATAATTTATAATTTAATACAGATTTTAGAGTAAAAGTTTGCTACAAGTTTAACATTTCCACGGAGGAGAAGGGAACGTATAGTATAGAATTCTTAGAGGGAGCAAAATTCAACTTGTCAACAAACAGCTGACAAGTAAGTTAACACTGATTAAGGGAATGTCTAATGGTACTTGTCCAGATCAACCTGTGCTTTACAGATAATTTCATTCATCAGTATTTATTAAATTATCTAAGACTCAATAGATTATAGATCTAACTCGGGGGATCCATGATTTATAGACAGGGGAGGGTCCAACCCAGGAAGACTAAAAGGAATGCTGAAGAAACATCCTTTGGTTCTTAAAGGAGGGGTCCAGGCAGCAAAACTTTGGTTTTAAACCCTTAAAAAAAAGTTGTTGAAGCTCAAAACTAGAACCGGGGGGGGGGGGGGGGGGGGGGATGTCAGGACCCTCCCTCTGGATCCGCCACTGCTACCAGCAAAATTATCATACCATATATGGTTAGGGGTCTCATTTCAATACTAATCTTTTAGAGACTGCAGGGCCTTAGATATGGGGTAACAAAATTGATAAACCCAATTTAGCAGTAACTTGAATATTTAATAATATAATTTCTGAAGGATATTTGTGACCTCAACTGAAAGCTTAACTTCGGAGAGTACCTGCTCAGTTTGGCAAGTAACATCTAGCTTTTACTTACCCTACATGATTTTTCACTTGCCCTACAGGCATTGAACATCACAATAACAAAGTTGGTTCCACATGATTTTTATGTTGCTTGTTTTATTGTATGTCAGACTATAAACATTTTCATATGTACTGATAATGATATACAGGTAATTTAATATAAAAGCTAATATTTGGGTCCCCTACCACTATTTTCTATATCTTTTAACCATTAATGTCAAGTCCTGTTTATATGTGGACATACAAATTTGATGGAGGAAGAAAATAATGTAAAGATAGTCACACCGGTGGTCTACAGACTACAAGTATGCGTACATGTGCAGTCCAGTCAGAATCAAGAATTAGTATACTCAGTTTCTGACAGATGGCAGCACATATCTTTCGAAGCATGTGGCCAATATTGGAGAACCATTGATCAGTGGTGGGCCTTGACTCTGAAGAAATGTCTTGATTCATTAACAGCCCGCAGGTCATCTGGATCATCCTAAGACAGAGGGTGTAATATGTTTAATTTTAGTACATTTATTTAGATTAATTATATACATGCATGGCAGACACCAGAAAGAAATGATGACCTGACAAATTTCATATTGTTTTACTTAAAACTGACCAAGACTGGACATCTGTACCAGGTATGCTAGACTGATTACCCCGCCTAAATCTTCTTCATATTCATTGTATATATATATATATATATATATATATATATATATATATATATATATATATATACACACATATATATATACATATACATATATATATATATATATATATATATATATATATATATATACACACAGTCAAGCTCGCCTATTGTCATGTCGGTGGTGCATGCATAAATTATGATAATGACCGGGATGTGACATGCGGGCTTCAACATCAATGTCCTTTTGAGTCATAAAAGGAGCGTTATGTCCCAAATGATATTTAATAAATCGTCAACAAAAAGCAAGCAGAAACGTTTATGAATATTTTTATTGCCCAACGGCATATCAGATAACATTTATGCGGACCTCACAATTTATTTCCTGTCAGTTTTGCTCCGCATGCCGCAATAACTGACAAAAACCCAACTTGCCAACAGAAAGAGACGTAGCGTCTGGGTCACGAGGTCAAATGTCTGGAAATATGCGGCACAGTTATAACGTTATGCCTAGGCAAATTATTTCACTAAATAATTATTTCCCTGATTATTGCGCCTTATTTTCCGGATATCTTATTAATGACTCAAACTTCCATGATCGTCTTTACGATAGGACTGTTGGATGAGCAGGCATCGTCATGCCATTGTCAACTTTCTGAAGTTTCGCCGCGATTGAGGTTTTGGACTGGGTGTCTCCTCCAGTGCTCACAAACCTTCAGCTTTTTGTGGACCCTTAAAGGGGATTTCCAGTCGTTAGGAACGTTTAGAGCTCGTGCTTCATATCGTTTTGGCGCACAGGCTTCTTTGTCATGTGGTCAACAGGTAGAAATCTTCTCTGAAATCATTCAGCCAATTTGTTCAATATTTCACAGAAATGATCCCAGAGATGAGCTTCCTTAAGTTTGTTCAAATGTTTTGAGTTTGATGAATTTTGACCTAGTTACAGGAATTTGAACTTACTAATTTGGTCAAGTAAGCATACTAATATAACAATCTCAAAAACAAACCTGAAATACGTTCCCTGTTACCCTTATCCTCTCAGCTCTGTTTCAGTACCACCCACAAAATTTGGCATTCAGATGATAAAATTCCTTTTGTGTGAATGTCTTCCTAGTCAGCTGATCGTCATGATCTGGGTCACTTGTTCATAACATTTTCAGTTAAAACATTGTAGCCAGAGACTTGCAGTATGTGTAAACAGATTTACAAACAAGCCACGATTGTGTCTGTATCTATGAATAGCTTGGCAAACTGCCAACTATTTAAGAATTGGCAACAGGGGTCAGTCTGGATCTATTTATAGCTTTGGCAGACTGCCAACTGTATCAGATTTTGCAAGAGGTCAAGAGTTAACTCAGTGCAGCCAGGTACAGGTCAAGAGTTTACTATGTGCAGCCAGGTGCAGGTCAAGAGTTCACTCAGTACAGTAGCTGCACTGAGCAATTAGCGTTGCTTGGCTTGGGGCAACTGCCTGGCTCATCTGAGCTAGGTCAGCCCAGTGCATCTGACTCAAGAGAAATTTGATGTATTGGCCTGATTTTTTTACCTGTCTGTGCGTCTTTGATGGCTTTCTAGTTCACAAGACAGGTGTTGCCACCTACAATGAGCTTTGCACAGTGTATGTGCCTGCTTATTTCTCCAGAAGAATTTGATATATCAGCCTGATAATCGCATATTTATACATATCGGATAGCTTTGTCATATACAAGACAGGTGGCGCCACCTACAATAATTTTTGCACAGTTTATGTCCCTGCTTATTTCTCAGGAGAGGTTTGATATATCAGCCTGAAATTTGGCAAGAACTTTTACGTTAATGTAGTGTCTCCTCACTCTGCTGACAGTTTTAGGCAAGTGGCAGGATATGACAAGCCGGAAGATGTCTATGAACTGTTATAATTCAATATGAAATATAAATATGAAATTATTCAAGTGTTATTTGCAACCCTGTTAAAACATTGTTAATAAGGAATGATTAATCATACATACTGATACATTATTAGATATAAATTAACAGTCATGTAAATTTCCACTATTTCTGGTTGTGTGCTCGTGATTTATTACTACCTTTGAAAATAACACAGTCATGGAAATTATTTTAAGTAAACAGTCACTTGGATTGTTTTTGGTAGAGTAATACTTTTTGGTATTTAAGAGATTTCAGTTCCAGGTAGGATGACATGTCAATACGCTAATCAAATAAAGGAAATAGAAGTCAGTCTCCTGAATCATGATAAGCTAATCTAAGCTAAATGTGATTGGATTCCCATGTTCACCTGTAATAACCTAATCACCTGTGCAAAACATTGATACAATCAATCTTATTGATTATTCTGAGTCAACTGACATCCTATGATCAGGTATAAACAGACTTCTTCTGTAATAGCCTGGGAAAGAGCTACCGTTAAGCAGAGTATCCAATGCAAACAGCCTTGAAAAGGCAGTCAAGCCTATTTCCATGGTAATTTCCTGCCTGTATTGAAGTAGCTAGGCTCAGTTCCAGGGGTTTGCTCAATACAGTCTTGAATTATTGACAGCTTTTAGACAGCTGATTGCGTGAGGCGTCTTTGTGGTACAGTCACACAATAGGTGAAATATGGCCACATTAAATTGTAAATTTGGCAAATTGAAGTTGGAAAGTTGAAGGTAGCTTTTAAACTGTCATGCAAAGGTTGAAATAGAATCCAAGTCCATTATGTACTTATTGTATTTTCAAACAAGTTAAAAATCATAATCTGACATGATAGACAACATTTATGTTGTAAACTGTTAATTTAAACTTTTATTTTGAGTTTTTCTTAACAGACATTTTTCTTTCTTAATTAGGGAAGAGAGTATTTTCAAGGATTTTTAACCAACTTGTGAGCTCATACAAAGGCACAGCATCGTCCGTCTGCCGTGTTCCATACATTAATCCATGCTATCTCAAAAACGGTTTGAGCTAGCATCACCAAATTGTATGCAAAAATTCAGTCAACTAAACAGCTCTATCAATGTTTGCTTATTTTTTTTGCCATCTGCATTTATTAAGATTTTATAAGGAAAAATGTAAAAAACTTTTAAAAATCTTCTCCTCCAAAACTGTCCAGCCAAATTGTTCAATATTTCACAGAAATAATCTCTGAAACCATCTCTCTCAAGTTTGTTCGAATGGTTCAAGTTTAGTGAATTTTTGCCAAGTTACAGACCTGAGCTATCATCACCAAATTTTATGCTGATGTTGGTCATGTGACTCATTATTTGAAATTGAGGTATTGGTGGTACCACCTACATCAACCTTTTTTGTACGAGGGTCATTGGTCATCAGTACATAAACCCATAATTTCTCAGGAATTCTCAAAAATAAGCATCAGAATTTTATGCAAAACCCTGTCACAAATGAAATGTTGTGGGATTGAGCTTTTTGTGGCGCCACCTGCATTAATTCACATTTTATGGGAAAAAGCTTAAAAACCTTTGAAAATCTTCCTCTCTGAAATAATTCAGCCAAATTGTTGTTTCACAGAAATGATCCCAGAGATGAGCTCTCTCAATTTTATTCAAATGGTTTGGGTTTGATGAATTTTGGCCGAGTTACAGGAATTTGAACATAGTAATTTGGTCAAATAAGCATACTGGTACTAACATTACAATCTCAGAAACAGAAATCTGAAATTAGGTCTCTGTTACCCATATCCTCTCAGCTATGCTTCAGTTGAATTGGGATACCACCCACACAATTTGGCATTCAGATGATAAAATTCCTTTTGTGTGAACGTCTTCCTAGTCAGCTGATCGTCATGACCGCTGGGTCACTTGTTCATAACATTTTCAGTTAAAACATTCCCAGGAATAATGTAGGTTTAATTAACATTCCATGACACAAACTTTGAACTCTGTCTTCCCGGCAGGGTTTGTGTCCCTATATCAGAAACTTTAAAAAATATTTTTTGCCATATATATGTTATTGTTAACCCTGCATAACCCAAATAGTTGTTTCCCCAATCAATCCAGAATCTGGTTAATTCTCAAGATGGACCCTTGTGTAAGTCTTGTAAACAAGCAAGTTTTGTTCTTGCACAGTTTTTCAAGACTTTGGGCAGCCATTCAGGGTTCACATCAACTTAATGTCCCTAAACATGTGGCCATTTCACAGGTATTACTCTGCACTTAATGCTCTTGCTGTTGAACATTTGTCTTAATGATTAGTAATTGATCATCAGTCAAGATGGCTCAAACTAAAGACTCCTGGAGCCTTCAATAGGGACTCTGCTCACTCATTATGTACCATGAAATACCATACTTCAGTATTTGATTTGTAGATAGTACCTAAGCTCAAAACATACCTCAGTCAGTATGGATAGTTCACCCAGTACACATATATATATATACCTTGTAGGTGTGCCTGTAGCTTTTAGATGTGTTGTCGTCACACATTCAAATGGTGGTTTTTGGCTCCGTGTTGACATGAACGAGTAAACAATGAGCAATTTACTTGCATATCTGATGCAACATAATATCACAGTATTGTTGTTCAGTACAGAAAGGTCATTATATCTGACAGGTGTGTTTAACTGTTGTGATCACTGAT
This sequence comes from Sipunculus nudus, assembly GCA_026874595.1. NCBI lineage: Eukaryota > Metazoa > Annelida > Sipuncula > Golfingiida > Sipunculidae > Sipunculus > Sipunculus nudus. The sequence continues at coordinate 27,769,035 of CM049315.1, forward strand.
ATCAAATTTATTTTTCCTTTAATTCTCAAGTGTATGCAAAGCTCTGTATGCATCTTGTAAATGTTAAGTTGTTTGGGTTAATTTGTGTTAATTTATTCATAGTTTTAAAGTAATTTTTCATATCTGTCAAACTACCGTTTGTATTGAGATAATCAGTCCTCATATTTCACAAAGGACATGTCTTCCTGTTATTATAATATTATTATAATGTTACAACAAATCAACTGTATTAATTTTTAGCTCAGCTGACTTTCAGTCATGCTGAGCTATAGCGATCACTCTTTGTCCGTCGTCCGTCTGTCTGTCTGTCTGTCTTTTCATTAACCTGCCACAAATCGTAACTGCTGGACTTAGAATCTTGTAACTTGACATTCTGAGAGGTCAATGAAAAATCTCCTTGGAAACCAGAAATCAGGTCTCTGTTACCCATATCCTTCGAGCTATTGGGCCCCAAAGTACCCCCCAGAATAGTCAAAAATTTCATACAAAAACTTCAATATCTCGTTAACTACATCACTGATGGTCATGATTTTTGGCATACATATTGATCATGAGATGTTCCATCAGTTCCTGCAGACTGGTGGCGCCACCCGATTTTCCAATTTTTTACGAATTTTTTTCTCTATTTTTGAGACCTTTAAAAATGTGAACATCTGTTAACAGGGCACAAATCGTAAAGACTGGACCTAGAATCTTCATTTTGACACAGTGAGAGACCTATGAAAAGTCTCCATGGAAACCAGAAATTAGGTCTCTGTTACCCAAATCCTTTGAGCTTTGGGGCCCAAAAGTACCCCCGAGAATAGTAAAAAATTTCATACAAAATCTTCAAAATCTCATTAACTACATCACTGATGGTCATGATTTTTGGCATACATATTGATCATAGAATGTTTCATCAGTTTCTGCAGACTGGTGGCGCCACTTGTATTTTTCGATATTTTACGAATTGTTTTCTCTATTTTTAGACCTTTAAAAATGTGAACATCTGTTAACAGGGCACAAATCCTTAAGACTGGACCTAGAATCTTCATTCTTGACACACAGGGAGACCAATGAAAAGTCTACATGGAAACCTGAAATTAGGTCTCTGTTACCCAAATCCTTTGTGCTGTGGGGCTCCCAATTACCCCCCAGAATAATGGAAAATTTGATAAAAAAAAAACTGCTACATCTCAATAACTACAACACTGATGGTCATGATTTTTGGCATACATATTGAACAAGAGGTGTTCCATCAGTTCATGCAGACTGGTGGCGCCACCTGTATTTTTTCAAATTTTTACAATTTTTTTCTCTATTTATGAGACCTTTAAGGATGTAGTTATCTGTCAACAGGGTACAAATCGTAACGACTGGACCTAGAATATTCATTCTTGACACACATTCTTGGCACCACGTATATTTGTTCGTTTTTTTTTACAAATTTTTTTCTCTACTTTTGCAACCTTTAAAGATATGAACATCTGTTAGGGGCACAAATCGTATAGACTGGACCTAGAATCTTCACTCTTGACACACTTGGAGACCCATGAAAAGTCTCCATGGAAAACTGAAATTAGGTCTCTGTTACCAATATCCTTTAAGCTGTATTGCTCCAAAATACCCCTAAGAATAATGAAAAATTTGATACAATAACTGCAGTATCTAAATAACTACATCACTAGGGTCATGATTTTTGGCATACACATTTATCATTCATGAGGTGTTCTGCAGACTGGGTCTGTCAACAGGGTACAAATCGTAACAACTGGACCTAGAATCTTCATACTTGTCATGCAAGGAGGCCCATAAAAAGTGTCTGTGGAAACCTGAATTTAGGTCTCTGTTTCCCATATCCTTCAAGCTATAGGACTCCGAAGTATCCCTCAGAATAATGAACAATTTGATACAAAAGCTGAAGTATCTGAACAACTAATGCAGAGATCACCATAATTCTTTGGATGGATATTGTTTATGGAGTGTTTCATCAGTTTCTGCAGACTGGTGGTGCCACCTATATTTTATTCAATTTTTCGATTTTTTTTCACTATTTTTGAGACCTTTAAGGATGCTGTCATCTGTTTACATGGCACAAATTGTAACAACTGGACCTAGAATCTTCATTCTTGTCATGCAAGGAGGCCCATGAAAAGTGTCTGTGGAAACCTGAAATGAGGTCTCTGTTACCCATATCCTTCAAGCTATAGGACTCCGAAGTATCCCTCAGAATAATGGAAAATTTGATACAAAAGCTGAAGTATCTGAACAACTAATGCAGAGATCACCATGATTCTTTGCATGCATATTGACAATTAAGTCTTTTGTATCTGCAGACTGGTGGAGCCACCTGTTTTTTATGCATTTTTTCTCTATTTTTGAGATATATAAATACAGACACAGTCTTGGCCTGTTGGTTAATCTGTTTGATGCTTCAGTTGAAAGGGTATATACTACCATTCAGATGATAAAATTTCCTTTTGCGAATCTCTTCCCAGTCAGCTGAGCGTCATGACCCATGGGTCACTTGTTAAATGGTCCTTCGGTGGTAATCCTATATAAAATTCTAAAATTCAACAGAGAAAACAAAAGTTTTAGGGCTGATCCAAGCAGATGCTGGACCAGTTCTGGTGTGAATTTTTTGTTTACTATTAATGTTGTTTGTGTATATAGTTTAAGGAAAAAATCGTTATTTGTGGCTCTCTAGGATTGAAATTAATTTGGATGGAATTGATTTCATGTTTTTAAATCTTTGTATTGTCTGTAAAAAAGACTGTTGATTGTATGTTACACCAAACAAACATTCCTTGTTCCACTGAATAATAGAGTCCCTCAAATGAAATTATTTAGCCTGTTCATTAATACATTCAGGTACCCAAACTTTAGATCCTGCAATGATAAAGAATTCAAACTATTAATGGTCCTATGTCGTCAGTGGTTTTTCACCACACACCCTGTGACTCCAACAATATTGAGTGCTTATATAAAAATCAGGTCTGATTGCTCTAGTGGCAAGATAATGATAGCTGAAGAATCTCTAGGTATACAAACAGATCCTTGATGAAATGTACACGCAGACCTCAGAATTCCCTGTCCTCATTTCAGAAGAGGAAGTGTGTAAGGTCACCAAGTGCAGTGACTCTTATCGATATCAGTATCTTCACCAAGGAAGTTAGGTGCAGGTTCACTTTTCACCCACATTTATTTAAAATTGTATCTGTCTCTCTGTTGGTGTCATGTTTCCCCTGAGTATAAATCTCAAAAAGTTGAATTTTGATGAATTTTTGTGAATTGGTTCATTTTGATAAAAGGAACAAATCAAACAATTTTGTAGACGATCCAGTTCAGTTCTGGGTGGATGGTTACCAGTAGTTGTTCTCTGTTTGTACATCTGTCTGTCACCAGTTCAGAAGTGCCACCAACAGTGGTGACATTAAGTAAAGGAATTTGGCACTATTAAGATGACTGGGTTCTGAGGCACGATGTTAATTATACTTGAGATATAATCTTGTTAAAAGCCAGAAGCTTTCTATTTGGTATTTTTTACAAGAAACAGAACTGCATTTGATTAGGAAATAAAATTTGTATTTGGAATGCCTTGAAATTATTTAACATACTTAAGCAGAGTACAGTGATGTATGGTCTAGCTATCATTTGTTTACGATTAGAAATTTCAGTTGCTGAGATTTTGGTAACACTTTATGAAAGTCTCTGACTATAAATTTCCAGGTACTCTTCAAAGTTAGTGGAACGCCTAACGATAACATGTTTTATTGATGGCAATAATAAGAATTATCCTTGCAGGAGGCTCCATTTATCAAAGCATAATGGAAACCCTGAGTTGATTACAACTGCAGCAGAGAGAATACTTTTTAGAACACTGGCGTCATTCTCGATGTTGGCAATATGTTTAAAACTAGTAGGAATCCTAAAAAAAATCTGTTTATTTTAAAACATGCTAATAAAACAAAAGATAACTTCATTTAATAATATTAATTAAAACAAGAAGGGCTTAAGGATTAAAGAACCACTGGCCCAGGATTATCATCTATCTTCATTTTCCAAAAATGTTTGTGAATAGATCTATAGCAGATCAGGGTGGACCCCAAAACAGAAGAATGTCTTATGACGACATTATTTAGACTTGACAACAACATTCAATACATAAAATTCTTGAGAGTATGTATTCCACTATGTTTAAGGAAAGTGCATATAATAATACAGTTGACCACTTGATGTCTGCTGAAGAGACATACAAACAGTGAACTGTACATTTAATTGCATTTTTAGAGCTTGTCAAACAATCATATGTACATGGCCAGTTGTCTGAGGGGCAGGAGCATTGACCGCTGGCCTCAAATTGTTTGACCTACAAGCTTGGGTGTGGCTCGGCATTCACATGGAAGCGCTAAATGTCATGTTCGGCTCAGCTTTCTCATCTTAACTCCTCCAGCAATTCCTGTTGTACCAACACAACGGGAAACTGTTGGTAATTGATCAGTTGTTCTCAATTGACCCCTTCCATGTTTAAGAGGCATCAAGTGCTTGGTATATAGTAATTTTAGGGCATGCACTTGGTTTCTGGTTTTCATCAATATACAGTGTGATGTTTCCAGTGGTCACAGTCCTTTTATCTTTATCTCAGCTTAATTTCCTGTATTATTTAGTTGGCCTGACAAAATTCTAGCTTGGTCTGCCTTCTCTTTGGGGAAGTACAAGGATTGTATCTGAATTTATATAATATTCAAACAAAAGTTCATGTAATTTTTGTTTATTTGTTATTTTGATTATTTTACATTATATGATTTTTTTTAGGATTTAAGATTAATTAATACAACATTTTAAATATTAAAGTCAGGGTAAGCTATATGTTAAATTTGTTATCGATCATATTGATATGATAAACTTTGACCATCTGTCCACTTTGAATAGAGCTGATTTGCTGCAAGATCAGAAATAGATTTTAATTGGAATGCAAAAAAAAAAATTTCCTTTTTCTAGTGGGACGAGGAGGGGCTTCAAAAAACTAGTTGATATATATTAAATTTTTTTACAATACTATCGTAAAATCATTGTTCATTTCATGATGTTGCTATGTCCTAAGTGCTATTAAATTGAACAGAGTAACTGAGTATATTGACAGCTGGTGACCAACAAGAGGCGTTGGTTGACAAGTTAGTTAAATATATTCACGTCCTGCAGACAGAGATGGCAGGTTTTTAGGTGAACAGTTCCATGGTTCCTAAGGCTCCTGTTTAATCGGCTGCTGTCTCCATGCAAAATACACTGACCAGAGCGCTACGGTGCTCGTTATAGGTCAACAAAATACAACCTTGTTTACCTGTCGGTATAATTGTTCTTCTCAGCTTTACAGACTTACTAGTACCGCATGATGACATCCATACATCAGACAGTTAGTCCACTTGTAAATATGTTTAATACCGAATGTGTCTTCTGAAGCAAGGTACTCTTCAGTTGAACCTGTATCTTGTAGATGGCAGTGAAAATGCAGAAGGAATCCTACATTTAAGTTTTGTTTGGCATCACTAGAGCACTTGACCTGATGGACCTGACAGATCTGTTTGACAACTTGGGGTCAAGAAGACAGGCCATACTAGAGGTGTTTGTGTGTAATTTGGATTTAAGGTTGTTGTCTGGGAGACAGACAAGGCTTACGTTATTTTTCCTTTCCTTCAACGGGAAAATAATTATGATTTGAATTTTGTAACAGGAACGACCAAAATATATACAGTATAACTTGCTCCGCTACCAAATTCATTTGAACCCATTAATCAGAAAGCTTATGGAGATATCTTGTGATACACAATTATACATGCACAAATATACTCTATCCATGTATCTTCAACTGTTTTTTTAGCTCAGCTGACTGTAAGTATAGGTATAGGAATGGCGCTTTGTCCGTCTTCCGTCCGGCCGGCTGTTAGCAGGGCACAAATTGTAACTGCTGAACCTAGAAACTTCTAAGTGAATATCCAGGGCGGTCAATAAAAAATCTCCTTGGAAACCTGAAATTAGGTCACTACGACCTATATCCTCCGAGCTATGGGCCTAGAAAGTACCCCCCAGAATAATCAAAAATAAAATACAAAACCTCCAATATCTTGATAATTAATGCATGGATTGTCATGAATCTTGCCTTGAATATTGACTATGACTAGTTTTGTCAGTTCCCGAAAAGTGGTGGCGCAACCTGTATTTTTTGTTATTTTAAAGAATGTTTTTAATTTTTTTTACTGTAAAATGACAACAATCATGTCAGTTTCTCAGCTGTAATTACATCTAGTGTCCCAAAATCTGGTGTGTTTATTGATCACAAGTGGATGCCATATAGTTATCACCCTGTCTGTCTGTCTGTCTGTCTGTCTGTCTGACCTTCCATCCATCCACACAAATTTGTTTCCAGATGATAACTCCAGGTTGTATTGACACATGGATTTCAAACTTGACTTACATATGGCCCGCCACTAAAGCAAGAACCTATATGATTGTGGGGTCATGAGGTCAAATGTCAAGGTCACAGGACTCACTTTTTTAAAAAGATTATGGCTGCATTTTAAGCCAAGCTTTTCATCCCAAACTTTCCATTTTGCACATTTAGCTGACTTGCCAGTATGGGGAGAGGGTAAATGAATTTGGGGTCACATGGTCAAAGGTCAAGGTCACAGGGGCCATCTGTTCACAAATTAGTTTCCAGATGATAACTCCAATTAGTTTGACATATTGGTTTCAATCTTAACTTATATATGACTCACCACTAAAGTAAGAACGGTGTGGATTTTGGGGTCATGAGGTCAAAGGTCAAGGTCACAGTACCCACTTATTTAGAAAGATTGTGGATGCATTTTAAGCCAAACTTTTCATCCAAAACCTTCCATCTTGCACTTATAGCTGAGCTGCCAATAGGGGAAGAAACTGATTGATTTGGGGTCAAAGGTCATCGTCACAGGGGCCCATCTGTCGATATTTTTGTTTCTGGATGATTGACATATTGGTTTCAATTTTGACTTATATATGACACACCAATAACGTAAGAACCCTTTTGATTTAGGGGTTATAAGGACAAAGGTCAAGGTCACAGGACCCACTTCTTTAAAAAGATTGTTGATGTTTTTTTATCCAAACTTTCTGTCCCAAACATTCTATCTTCCAGATGTTGCTCACCTGCCAGTAGTGGAAGTAACTTATGGATTTTGGGGTCACAAGGTCAAGGTCATGGGGGCCATCAATCCAGATATTAGTTTCCAGGTGATAACGCCAGTTCGGATTGACATATTGGTTTCAATTTTGACTTATATATGGACCACCACTAAAGTAAGAACTGTTATTTCTGGGGTCATGAGATCAAAGGTCAAAGTCACAGGACCCACTGCTTTAGAAAGATTGTGGATGCATTTTAAGCCAAACTTTTCATCTCAATCCTTCCATCATCAATGTTCATGTGGTGCACCTGCCAATAGGGGAAGTTTCCTTTTGATTTTGGGGTCATAAGGTCAAAGGTTAAGGTCACAGGGCCCATCCAACCACAGATCAGTTTATGGATGATAACTCCAGTTTGGGTGGACAGGTTGGCTTCAAACACGATCAATGTTTTGGAAAACCTCATAAACATATATCCTTATAGACAAATGCAGCTGAGCGTCAAGACCCACGGGTCCCTAGTTTACTGATATTTTACACACAATTATACCTCAAAAGCCAAAACTTTTATTCTGAAGGAATAATTGGAATAAATAAAATATTACCTGAAATAATATAGTAATACTTTACCTTGTTTGAAGGTCCTATAAAATATTTAGAATGATATATAAGGATCATATTGTCCATATTTAGAGACCTCTGTAACCTGTGCCACAAGAATTAAATGGCTTCAGTAAAGAAAGACATCATCTGGGTATTGTCTTTTGTATTGAGTGTTCCAAGTGGTCTCAGATCACTTAAATTTCAGTCTTGATTGAGGGCTCCAGCCTGAATGACATTTTGAAAGACTTGGGCTATGTAATCACAAGATTACATAATAAATTACTTAAATTTCTTTAGCACTCAAGCCAGTGTGCTCTTGTCAAGAATTAACCCATTTTTCTCAGTTTTGTTTTGACAGATATTGGTTTCAAGCTACAGAGATTAGAAACAAATGTACCATATGAGGAATTGTTGACAGGATATCGACAAATGTGATGTAAACATAGATAAAAGTTTATCCTATGTCTGCATCTAGATCTAGATTCAGAATACCTAAAAAATCACCCTTATCCTTGTTAAGCTCCATCTTTCCACAAAGTTTCATTAGAAAACATCCTTAACCTGCATAAATATCTTGTGTATATAGTATAAAAAAGAGATAGAATGGTGAAGGTGCTTGTAAAACATAACATCAGAGGTGAATGTGTATATATATATACCAGATACCAGAAGTTGACCGAATAAAAATGTACCAGGGTGTATATTAAGCATATATAGCAATACCTGAATACCAATAACAACATTAGCAGAATCTGAGATAGTTATGTTGCACACATCTTAAATTATTTGATTTGGTGTGAAATTACTCGAGTCTGGTCCTGTGGTTTCCCAGGGTTTCTGGTGAAATCTGTCATATAAAGGTCCAATTGGTTTGCATGGTTTTGACCTCTGCTTTAGTTCCATAACATTCATCTGAATCACAATTAAACATGTATAGTATCCCTCATTACTTGGTGGAAAAAGCTAGTATTTGTCTACAGTACATTAGTGTACAGTCTACACACATTATTTACTGGTATTAATACAGTGTCTGTGCTGGTGAAGTGAACTTAATGTTTGTAAGGTATCGGTGTAGTGATCAATATGTACAGAAGATTAGAAACTTTCTCAGAGCTATGTATGTGAGGCTGCTCAGTCTACGCCATGTTTACCTTTACACTAAAGCTGATTGTCCTGAGCATGCTTGATCTCTAGTGTTGTCTGTCTGTCTGTCATTATAGACCCTGAGGCTATGACCAACAGTATCACTCTCTCACACACCTGTAGGTGTTCAGCCCATTATGGTACTTTGGTACCTGGGTAAAGATGTGACTGAAGTTGGTTGTCAAAAATTGATGGGCTCAGGTTCAGACCAAAACAGCATGTCCAGGCCAAAGAAGGAATGTTTCAGTTGCCTCTGAGAGATTTAACAGCTTATCAGGCTAAACTTTCTTAATTAATCCCAGATTTAGCTTCTAATTTTCTATATAGAAATCTAGGATGTCTTCAGCACATACCCCCAACAATGCATCCAACCCTGCTAGACCCGCCCTTTATGAAGGTCCACTACAAAATTAAATAATGGGGTTTTCTCTGGTCCATGTTCCATTTCTTTCAACATGTTTTTGTTGGGACTGTTTTAGTAGTGTTTGAATAGTCCTGCTTAAAGACAATCAAACCAAAATACAGACACATGGGGGGGGGGGGGGGCTAACATTACCTTCATGACAAAGGTAATAATAGGACTGTTCTATTCCTTTCCACAGAGGAATCATGCCAGGGTTATGAGAAATGTAAGTCATACATTCCTGATATATATCTATCTGAAAATGACTATCAGGAAAAGAGTTCATATATCAGCCACTGACTGAGGTTCAGCAGTCAGTTAATATCTGATGAGATATTGATTAAACTGTTTACTCCAGAATGTTCAACTTTTTTCATGCACTTGTTCTCCAAATGGGTGTGGTCTACTTATGGTATGGGCAAGCCTGTCCATACGTCTGTATGGCCATATTTTATCTGTATATATAATAATTGTTCTGATGGGCTTTGGACTTGAATATCAATTGGCAGTCTTGCAGTGCTGGATCTTGGTACACCCAGATATATTCTCTGTTCTGAGAAGAGACTACACAATGCATGTACATCTAGTTCTGCTACTTTAACTATATACAATTGATTTTAACAGATTGAAGTAGACAGGCACATTAAAGCTTGCATTAATGAGTAATCATTTACATTATCCATGAAATATATTTGATAGAAATTCATTAGTACTGTTTTAGGTGTGTTAGCTAGAAGTTTTATGGTAATGTATATTGTAGCAATTTTAATGGAAGAAGATCAACATTGTAATACAAAGATTGGAATATTTGTTTGTATCTGCATTTAAATATTTATCTTCAGTTCTTCATATTTTAATAGGGAGGAAACTTGTACTGTTTTATGCTGCATAGAAACTGATGAAATTATTATTTCATTTATTAAAAGCCCTTTGTCCTTATCAAAAGCCTTTTTCATGAAGGATCAGGAAAACCCAAGCAGAAACGCAAGCAGAAAAATCACCCATAGACCACACTGAATGAAAAAAATCAATTGCATGATACGTATAAACCAAAATTTAAGTCATAAATATTATATAGCTTTTCTATATTATTGAGAACCCCATAAAGTTTATAAATTTTTTCTGTCCATTCCCTTCACATTGTTTTCCCAAAGTGTCATTGCATGTCTTTAATATTAACTGAATCCCTATCACACTTTTACAGTGGTTCCTATCACAAAGACTAAGGTATTTTTGCACTGATTCACTTAGCTTTTCTTGCTGTTTTAGGTAAATCCTAATCATTTGATAATTATATTTATAGATTTTAACACTAAGAGAAACCTCAGGAAAAAGCTGTCCCTAGAACTTAAGGGTTTAAATTTCCATTCTGTGTTAGTTTCACCACATATATAGAAAAGTTCAAATCAGTGGCCTGGGCTTCCCCACATAGAGAAATAGCCGGAAAGAGACGTCACAATCTCTGCTTAAAGATGCTTTAGGTATTATCATTCTTCCCAAATATATGTAGCTTTTCAGACTAGTGTACTTGAAATTAAGAGAAAAATCCAAATTAGGTGGTATAATACTGTAATATTTGTACTTGTATTGTAGTACACAGAGTGCGTGCCATTGTCTTTATGAGGGTGATGCTGGTGTTTAACAACCCTCTAGTTCTCGTAACTTCTGTGTTCATTCCAATATTACTTCCCTATTTTCAGTCAGGTGTAACTTTGTACACAGCCAGCACATACATGGAGATCATGGTTCTTTTAAATTGTATAGAGATCATGTTTCTTTTTAGTGGTAAAGTTCTCTCAGTGTTTTTATATCACTGCGCTCGTTTGATTTTGACAGTGGAATATGAATTCTGATTCCCTTTGGATGTTTAAATGTTACCCAACCACGCTAGATCTGAATTTTAATCAATATAAACATTAAATATTCACCAGCAAAGGTTTCCTTTTACTGTTATAATATCAGCCTACAATGGTGTATTCTGGGGGATAAATTTCATACTGATGAACAATGAATGCCTCAAAGGAAACATATTTAATCTTGTATTATGTTCCTGTCCATGGGCTTTTATCAGTGGTAATTTCACACTGATTAATTGAAACCTTCATGTTTGCATGTCCCATGGGAAATAAGCTCCAGTCCCTTTATGATTGTCTGAAGGAGAACTGTGCCCTGGCCCTGAATTATTTAATGAAATCTGTCATGCAGGGTTTACTGAATGATCTGGAAGGGTTATACAAGTTTTATTATGACTGATATTGTATTCATTTGTATCAAGTTTTCTGCTGTGGATATTGAAATTTCCGGAGCGAACATTAAAAATCATTATGGAAAATATTTAGAACACAATATCTAAATACTTCACACATATTATGGATAATCCATTACTGAAGGTGGAATGGGTTTCTTGAAGCAGCCTCATTCATTATTTTGGTTTTTAAGCACAAGAAGAAATATAACAAATGTGTTAAAAAATATAGGTGCCCATTAGCAAGGATAGACATCAGATATGTTTCATATCTGTTAAGTGGGGTTTTCAGCTGATAATTAAAGTCCACATGCCCAAATGTGTCTTATGCTGCCTGATTAAATTAAATTGGGTACTAAACTGTTTTAACTTGACCATGTAAAAACTACAATATATTTTGTCCTTTCCATTAATAGGTATGAATAGATGTTTGGAGATATTACCCATAATTTGAGTTCAATAAGAAATTACTTTGCAGTGATTGTACTATAAATACCTTTGATAAATTTAGAACAAAACCAGTGCTGTACTTGGCAGAAGATACAAGAGCATAATTGATATATATATAAGATGAAGTGGCCAATTTTTAATGGCTTGCTGGGTGATGTCACAGGTCAAGGAGTCTGGTCAAATGCAGAAATAAGCATTGAAGGATGTACCAGCCTCGGACACCAGGCAGGCAATTATTATTGTCAAACTCTACTTGGTGTATTTAATAATATTTTATCTTCAAAAGAATACTGTCCAGAAAGTCCCCCTTTTGTCAAATTTAGATTTACATATAGACCTGGTCACAAAACTTGTCATATAAAACTAACTGTTTCATTTGTTGATAAATGAACCCTAAACTACATCAATTGACCAACACTAATAAAATTGTGAATTTGATCAAGACTGGAAAAAAAAAATGGGTGGAGCTAGGACAACATAAAACGTTAGGTTTGCATAGTCACTTTGTCTTGAACAAGCAGCTTTCCATAGGTAAAAAGACATAAGACTGAGGATCTATTTTTTTTTTTAAATAAAAAATGAAAACTTACACTGAGGCCTTATGATACTGTAGACTCAAGGTGAACTTGGTTTTACCTTCATGACTTATTATTACTACATCATAACATGGGACCCTAAACTAATCAATTTTTTTGTATGAATATTTATTAAATCTGATATTAAACAAATGATTTTGAACCCGGGAACTTCCAACATGGGAATATGATCAAACAAAATACAATACATGCCCGTTTCACGTTTGTACTTTTATTTACTATATTTTAGCCATTCACGGTACCAATATTTGTTAAAGCCTATAATTATTTTTCATTATCTTGAATATTGCACTAATTGGCTTCAATTAGCTGATACTGGCTAAACTATTACTGTTACATTGACTTCCTCAAAATCTGTACATTGACTTCTATTGACGTACTATATATCAGTTATCAGAATGTTAATTATTAACACCACAGTGGTATAACAAAAGAGGAAAAACAGGTCTGTAGAATATTATTTTTAAAATTATTAATCATTGAACACTAGGTTTATGAATAATATTCCATTGAAACAAGTACTCCCCAATATTATGAAGTAAATTTTCTGGTATATATCCCTTTGTCATAGACACTCCATGCATTGATGACAAAGGTCAGCCATTTAGAGTTAATTATAACAGTTTGATGTGGGTAGTCTCATACTCACAATACTAAGAGATCAGATTAAAAACTATTTTTCCCTAATTTGCTGGTAGGTGTCAGTGCAGTTCATGATCCTGCCATTGATCACTGGAGCATAGTATATTACCATCTCTGTGAGGCACACAAGTCAATAATAGTCTTTAGGCCTGACTGATTGGGTGTTGGGGCCCGTATATATACGAAGCACTCCTCATACCAACAGATTATGCCCAGCTACAGAGCTAAGAGCCTCGCCGCCACGTGCCTGTATGGGGGTAGGTGATCCTGAACTGTAGTGTTAATATAATGACAACAATGTAGACCTGTCTGTTCCACCTGAACCAATTAAATGTACTACTGTAATTAACTTAATTACAGATATGTACTATACAATTGGATCAATACTTGCAATTATTTTTTTATTTTATGGCTATATTTAGTTCAGTGTATATTATCTGAGCGTGATTCGCAGTGTCTTGGTTCTTATCTTGTCAGTGTTCCTTAACACTGTTGAACCATGCTTTATCTACGAAGACGGGTTGATAAGAACGTATCAAACGGGTGGATCGCTATCACATCTGCTCATACACCATGTTCTGTGATATACTCTATTTCACAGGAGTCATTTTTTATTTAATTTCCTTTTTATAAAAACAAAAGATAAGGGTGAAATAACTAACTGTAAAGCTAAGGAGCTTTGGAATCACAAGCTAATGTCATCAGATTACAGAAAATTGTAAGTCTGTCATAGTGAATTTATGGATATCTGTAGCTGAAATAGTTGTGTTCTTAGACACAAACACATTATTTTGATATACCATAAATTAACATGAATTTAATGAAATGTTTTAGAGGTTGCTATAATTGCAAATTGTATATATATACATGTACTAATAATATAAATACTTTTCCTTAACTTAAACTAATACCAAATGAAATTACCACTAACAAAGAACCTACTTGCACATACAGTTTTCCAGATCTTACCATCATATAAAATGATAGGACTTTGTACTCATCTCATGTTTTTCAGGTACCAAACAGCACTGATACTAATATTTATTTTTATGCATTTTGCCAGTAGATGTATATCTGCAGCTTGAATAGTGTTTCTTTGTTTGTAAAAACGGGTAACACTCAATAGGCTTGGAAGTGGCACTTGTTCTAAAAAATACCAAAAAATAATAATTAAAGTTTGTATGAAATGAAAGCTGAATGCTACACTTACTTTAAATAGGAGATATATAAATCAGAGTGCAATTGTATCATTCATATGAATTATGGTATTAGTATCCATAGCCTGTATCCAAGTTTCATTAAACTATTCTCATCTTTTTATTTTCACATTCAACCGTGTTAAAAATTAGATATTAGATAAGCTTACTGTACTCTTTGACCTGTCTTGATTGAATCTGTAAACACACTGAGATCAAGAGGTGTGATGAAGTCAGTCTTAATCACTCGTTTGGAGCCGTACTTGTCTAATGATGGCGTCATTCTTTCCATTATAAAAACCTCATAATGATGGCCTCAGCAAGTGTCTCGTAACTCTGCTGATCACAAGGATCTGTCCACAGGGTTCACGCAGCCATCAACACGTTTGCATCTTATTTTAGTGAAATGATCAGCAGGGTTAGCTGGAGACTGCGTTAAATATTTATCCAAGTATTAAAAAGCTTTAATGGTGTTATCACTAAGGTGATGGACTGCTGTGCAGCAGAAAATGTTTCCTAGACATTTAGGAGTCACGCAGGTCTCAGATCTTAAAAAGTAAATCACAAAAGAGGAAGAGACAGAAATAGTCACCATACTGGATACTTTTAGCTGCCAGGACAAGGTACCAAATACCCTAATTCTTCCAGGTTAAAGGTTTATGCTCTGGCAATTTTTTACTCTTTTTAATTGTGTGATCCAGTAATTAATCATGTTTAGCTTTCACCTGAGTAATACTCAGGGAATCATGTTTGTTTTATGGATTGCTAAAACAAATAAGTTATACAATATAAGTGAGTTTTAAAAATATCTTTGTGATTGAAAGAATAAAAAGTTAGGATTATTTTGTTTAAAGAGAAATAGTTTCTTGTCAGTTAAATGTTCAGCTATTTTTAGCTCAGCTGACTATAAGTCATCTGAGCTATAGTCGTGGTCCATTGTCCGTCGTCCCTCCGTCTGTCTGTCCGTCCGTCCGGATGTCCGTCCGTAAGACTGGCACGTTTCGACACCATTGGACCTACGAATCTGAAATTCGGCATACAGTTAGATGTCCCCAAAATCTCCTACCATGCCAAAAATTGGGTCAATAGGACTTCGTTCCTTCGAGATATTAAGGAAAAACCTCAATTTTTTTTATTAGAAATCTATTTTCACACTTCAGGACTGCCTAATATCAAAACCACTCATCTGGTTTTCTTCATATTTACCATAAATATTCCTCTATATAGTTCCTATGTACATGCCAGATATTAAGTCAGTATTATATAATTTAAAAAAGTTATTGGCCCAAACATAATGGACTTTGTAAAAAAATCAGGAAGATATTTGGTCACTTAAGACCAAAAGTGTTAGAGGTAGGGACTTTTTTCCAGTAATACAACTTTAATTAATCAAAATTTAATTGTATACCAAAAATTAGATCAAAATCTGTTAAATTTTTTTAAATATTGGCAAAAATATAAAATTTGTACCTTAAATTTTGCCCAACTTTGGCCACGGCACGTTTTTTTCCTGTAAGTACTGTGGATTTAATTTTCACAGCATTTATACATAAGGATTTAATCTGTCAAAATTAGGCTAGTTATTGAATTTTTTTGGAGGCTCTTGTTGTATTCCCTTACATTGTCAAGTAGTCCACTTTGATGACTGTAGGTCATTCAGTGCACATCTCTATGCTCCCCAGGCTGTTGGCTTAATTTTAGATGTCCCCAAAATCTCCTACCATACCGAAAATTGGGTCATTAGGACTTGTTCCTTCGAGATATTAAGGAAAAAAAGCTCCGTTTTCCATAAAAAAAGCCATTGTTACAATTCAAGGCTGCCTAATATCAAAACCACTGATCTGTTTTTGATCATATTTAGTATTCACATTCTTTCATACATTTTCTATGAAGATACCAAAAATTAGGTCAGTATTGGGTATTATTTTGAGGTTAAGGGCCAAAACATAATGCAATTTTTAAAAAAAATCAGGAAATATATTTACTCACCTAACATGAGAATTGCTGAACCTAGAGACTTTTTTTCAGGAATATAACTTTATTTAATCAAGATTCAATTGTTTACCCAAAATTAGATCTGAATTTTACAAATTTTTCAAGTTATTAGCATAAATAAAAGATCAATACCTAAAATTTTGTCCAACTTCGGCACTGTTGATTTAATTTTCACAGCATATATACATAAGGATTTAATCTTTTAAAATCTGAAATTTCAAAGAAATTGATTGGAAAGAATAGCTTTTATTCATGTTTTCATACACCATGTCAAGTGTTGTTTACATCTAGCCCACCTACTAGTACAGCCTTCACTTGCATTATGTAACCCACCCCAGGCAGCTTGCCTTGGGTTAGCCTGGCTACTACCAGCAGGCTTCCCCTCTGCCCTGCACTCCCCCCCCCCCCCCCAGATGGTGCATAAACTAGATGAATGTTATTATTTTCTGTATTTGATTCATTCTTATTCTAGGCTATGCTACATTTTAGATTTTGTATTGTACCACCAGGGTTACAATGATTAAAGTGTACATTTAATTGTGTCCACAAAGTGGTGTATTGTTATGAAAGTGTGGATGTTCATTAGATAAGTAATTCCTTACTTCAGAAGAGTAAAAACTTCACCAGGTGTGAAATTGACTATTAATTCCAGTAATAAATTAAAACTGGGATAGTAATTAGCACAATGATATTGTTTGTCCCTCATTCAACCAACAGTGTGTATACTTTATTTGAAAAGATGTTTTATTTTATCAAATTTACTTTTATTTTATTTTGGTGAATAAAATTAAGCATGTACTGAAAACTCCAATGTGCAAAACTTTTTAATAGTGATTCAAGGAATATTCTTGTAGATGCCATGTTGTGGCATTATTTTCTTTTAAATTCAGTTTAAACATTTATGATTTAAAACTAATAAAATATATGTGTATGCATAATATGACCCAATATAAGCTTCACTCAGGATATATGATGATTGCAACTTTTGCAACAATTCTAATATTTTAACTTATAGTTTCAGTTTTTACTCTGTATATATAATGATTGCAACTTTTGCAACAATTCTAATATTTTAACTTATATTTTCAGGTTTTTCATTAAAAATTTTATAAAACCTGTAAATAAAAAAATGATTCAGATAAAAACTTCTTAATGGAAAAGTGGATATGCTTAAAAAAATGGGATTATATATTAACTTAAATGCATTATTCCCTTGAAAGTGAAATAAAGGTATTAGTCCATTCTGTCCACTTGCCTGTCCATCTGTAAATTTTCATATGCATCACAGTATCTCAAAATTTTACTGTTTTTCTTCATTACAGTCTTGTCAGAGTATTAGTTTGCAATCATATATTTAGAACTTTACTATAACGAAGTAGGAGGGCCCCTTTCCTCTTAGCTTTTCATATTCTTATATAAATGAAAAACATTACAATAGAATATTTCTACATCCACCTTCATGCTGCCCTCACTTTTCCCTTCTCCGAACCCCATCCAAAAGTCAGCCTCAGTAAGCAAGAACAAGATGAATCAGATATATTCATACTTTAATATTTTGTATAACTATACGTCCATAGGTACCTAGATGTACATGCCAGAATTATGTCAATATTGTGTAATATGTAGACATAGTGGGCATCACAATAATGTACCTTGTCAAGACTAAAGAGATATTGTGTCATACAGTCACAAATTCATAAATCACTTCATCAGCATAGTTAATCATAACATCATATCTGTCAAATTGAAAGCTTGCAGACTACCATACACTTTAGATCCTTCAACAAATAGCCTTATCATCATTCTACTACTGCTTATTACTGCTGTCATTGCATTCATATTTGCTCAAATATAAAGCACAATTTTCAAACCCTCCTAAATAAATAAAAAATAAACCACTATATTTGACTCTATTAATCCATCAGTCAGGTAATTTCATTAATCATTTACTCACATATTACATTACATTCCTTTATAATAGCCCAACATGTCCATGATATTCATAAGCTTTATCGACTTGATATAGTATCACAGTGGAGAAACATTTATTGTACAATCACAATCAGCTGAGCGCCGTGACCCATGGGTCCCTTGTTAAATGTTTAAATAATGGTCATCTCAAGTGTGATGTCATGTGTTCAATACATATTTTATTTAACTGAATTTCCTTCAAAACAGGTTTATGTTAACATTTATGAATAACATAGGTTAAAAAGGTCAGTGCTGTATGGTTTAAAAAGTGTGAGTTGCCCAAGAGGGATATAATTTTGTTACTATTAGATTTGATTAAAATGGTAGATCCTTTTTTGTTAAAGACAGTTGAGTAACTGAAAGGGTTTGTTAAAGAGGTATCCTTTTCAAGTTGGTAAAAAAGATGATATTGTATTGTTTGTCATTTTTTGTCAGAAAGTTTAATGGATCAGTAATTAGTATTTTATCTTATTGTAGATTGAAACAAGTCCGGCATTCTAATGAAGTACCTATTGAACTCCCCAAAAGTTGAGAAGTTTAATGGACTGAACCATGAGGATGACTGTATAAACACCTTCCCCATGGAAAACGGAATTAATGGAGATACGGAAAGGGAAGATAATACAGAAAAGGGCCGGAGTAGTACTAAGAGTGCCCTTCTGAGTGGCTTCTTGCGACGAAACGCTGCCAGAAAGCAGGCGCTCGGTCATGTGGCCGCCGAGTTCTTTGAAAAACATGAATGTCCATACACCCACCAAGTGTTCAAGTATGCATCTATGGTGTATGAGGCCCTCAAATTGGAGGAAAAGGATGATAATCCGTATCGTCGCAGGCAAGATGAGGATACGTCCAATAAAGTTGTTAAAGTGCCACATATAGAGTTTGCTGATGATCGAGAACAGAGACTTACCTTCACGCTGGCATTTAATGCTCTCAAATGTAAGTACCGTAAAATATCCACTTAAAACTGCACTTCTGATTAAAACCGCACCCAGACTTCGCCGAAATTCCAGGTGAGACATCTCGAGGGGCTCAAATACTAAGAACCCCCCATTAAAACCGCACCAACTTTTGCTACAGAATGATTTGACAAAAGACACAATCAAGCTATCATCTAGAAATGAACACGCGTAGGTTGCGACTCCGCCATTCCTGTCCACTTTTAAATTCCTTGGTCATTTTATTTAAACACATCATAACACTTTTATGCTGGGTCACTCAAGCATGAAGTTTGGGAAGACGTAAGGGCCGGTGAACCTCTGCCTGTTTATACAGATTTTATATTCCGTGCTGTATTCTTGTTTGCTACTGATTTGTCATTATATTTTGGAAAAAATATTCTGCTGATCCATTTCAAGTCACTGTATATTTTAATTCTATAAATTTTTGATGAAAATTCCATTTTCTGGAATTACTCGGAAGATTCAAATCATTTTCATACCGGTTACTTTGGTATTATCATCGTCACATCGTATGTTGACATCGCTCCATGTCACAATTTGCTGGCGTGTTTGAAAACATCGCTGGTCAACTTAACTAAATATCAAAGTAATTAAAGTTACCTTGTCAAGATACGCACGTATAGGAAACATGACGCTTGATAACAGTGATTTTAAGGTAAAATTAAAGTGGCCAGTCGGGGTAAGCAAGTTTTTTTTCCTGAAGAAAGTTTCCGTGTGGGGAGCCATTTTGTTAAGGCAGTGTTCACTCTAGGCACGCTGGGACGAAATAGGTGGCTGTTCTGTTTACCACCCACCTCGTACAGCCGTTCAAAATATTCTTAGCAGAATACCGGGGCGTTTCAGCACATGGCGGCACTCAAACTTGATTTTTAAACGATCGTCTGCCATTGTGTGACTCCTTACGATGTCAGTTTTTTTATTCATTTTACGTTTTAAACAAATAATCATTGCTAAATAATGCCGCAAATGGGTTTAAAGTAGGCTTTTATTTCAATTTTGCTTGACCATGCCAAACGAAGTGGGCTGCTGTGTGTTACAGCAGGGTTGTTGTAAACGTATTATTTGGTGACAATTATCAAAATTTTATAACAAGTTATATATCACACGAAAACTAATCGGCAATATTAAATTTATAAATAACAAATAATCATAAATAATACATTTACACACGGCTCCCATGCATGCAAGACTGCTGCTAAGAACAGCCTTCGAAAGTTGCAATATTATCGCCCACTCGCCAGCCCCAAAACGATGTCTGTCAGGAAGATATTCAGGAAACCCTTCTAGTATAAACCGCACAGTGCTTTCAGGAAATCAACCTGATTTCAAGATTTTGAATTTCTTGATTAAACCGCGGTTTTAAGTGGAGATTTTACGGGAGATGATTTTGAAGATTTGACATATTCATTTAATTCATATTTATTTATTTTTTTCAAGTGATCAGGAATTATAATATTAACTTATTTTACTGATCATCTGATTTGATATAAGACTGTAAAATCTCAAGTTATTTTTAATTTGTCAACCTTGTAACCTGGTTAATATGTAATGATTACCACGCTTCAGTCTAATTAATGGTAGTGGTCAGAGGGGGGTGTCATTGGAGCATCTTCAGTACGTGGAATAATATTTTAGAATAGGTCCATTTTGATTATTAGGTAGCTTTACAATCACAGTAACCATTGGAAACATTTAGGTGATGCTAGCTTGTTGCCATTAACAACAGATAAACACTGTTCATAGGGGACTTTTTTCTGCTGAAGACAGACATATAACAAACAGTCCTCGTAAAACACTATGAACATAGCATGGATCATTATGCAAGCCTAACCTCAGTTATTGTCATGGAAAGAATAAGCCGTCCTCCTAGATTTAAATATCTGAGGTAACAGACCCTTAAACAACAAAGAATAACGTGAACATTCTATAATGCTTGACAGTCTGATTTCTTCAAGATTGAAAGGAGGGGGATGCCTCCATAAACTATGCAGTATACTCATGTGTCATTTGAAATGCACTGTGATTACTATGTATAATATATTTTGCTGGTTGGACAATAGATGGAGATATTTGTGTGAGGTAATTGCTCATGTGAGTGACAGGTGTCTCCTTCCTGGGACAATCAACTTGTACAGGGGAGGGGTACCTGTGGTTCATGATTGTATTTCAGGATTTTGCTCCTACCCGCGTGTTGATATGCTGTCAGCGGTTCTCAGACTTCTTCACCTGCTTCTGAATATAAGTAAACATACAAAAGCCATAAATACTGGATATAAACCTTGTTTGTGTATGAATATTTTTACATGCAGGCAGGTGATTATGGAATGAGTCAATATAACTGGAGTTCAATTGCTGGCATGTTGTTGTTGTTGTTGTTGTTGTTACTATCATTAATAGAACTTATGTAGGATCCAGGCACAAAACTTATTCATGTAAATCTCTATGGAACACCATTTAAGAATATTCTTCAGACAAATGGGCTCACTTTTTTTCATCTGTGCTCATGGCAACATGGCAGGGTTGCTAAGGGCATCTGTGACTCATTCGTATTGCTATGAGTATTGCCATTGGTAGTTATTTGGGTGCTCATCACTAATGTTGGTATACAGGAGGCTATCAGTAAAAGAACCTCAATGATATTATTATTATTATTATTGTAATCATAATAAAATTACAATAAAAATTGAAATTGCTGAAATTACAGTTATGATTGGAACTCATTTTTCCATCTGCTGAACTAACAATTGTAAATACTGTTGCTAAGGCCAAAAAAATTAAAAGGTATGGTTCTCAGGCACTGCCCGCGTCAATTTTAACCCCCCGCATCAAAAATTTTTCATTTTGATTTTTATCTTTCAAGAAGATAAATAATACAATTTTTGTAGTGCTTTTACCTGTTTAGGAAAGAAATTTGTTATTTTCATGCTTTTCCCTGATCATATGACATTTTTATCGTGACATAAAAAAAAGGTAAAAAATAAAATACCGCCCGCCTGCACTGATTTCTGAAAAAAAAGTGCTTGAGAACCATACCTTATTTTTTTTTTTTTGGCCTAATGATGTCAAATTCAGTATGCATATATATATGCATTTGGTAAGTTCTCTCACCGTTCCTAAAATTACTTTAAAAAAAATATTATACTCAGCTGAGCTTCTTAGGTCTTATGCCACTTTCTTTCATGTTTTGTTTGGTTTTCTTTTTCTTTTTTTTTTTTTTTTTTTTTTCTCTAATGAATTCCTTTTCTGTCACCCTGCTAATTCTGTCTGACTCAGTACTTAACTGAAGGTAAACTAGTACATAAAGTGTAGGCTGTCCATGTCCAGATGAAAGACTGACCAAATGACCATGAGGAAGACGTTTGCCATCGGCTATTGAACTATTTGGGCAAAAGGTTTTGCCTGCAGCTATTGTGCTCTTTCGGCTCAATTTAAACTATTTGCATTGGTTCACTGATGACCCTCATAGCGTGACAGATCGTTGGCTACCATAGTGGACTGGACTATAATCATACACACAATGTTATACAAATTACAGGCTTTGTCAATATGTGAGGACCCTTCAGAAGTCTGTATTTGCTTGTTGGGCTTGTCGCCTCCTTGCTAACTTACTGTCCTTCGTCAGCGGACATTTAACATGGAGCTCTGAAAACTTTGGCTGGTTCTGTGTTTTGCTATGCTTCAATTTGAACATACATGTATGCATATATGAATCTTAACTCTGAATTTCAAACAAGCCAAGTTATACATGTTGTCAACATATAGATGTACTGTTCGATTTTTGTTGAAATTGATCAAATCAAACATTTTTTTCAATATTGTCATAAACAGCTCAGTGAAATGAAATGTATGTTGATAAAATGATAATTAAATATGCTAATACTGTTAAATAGTATTGCCTGTTTAAAGATCAATTAAAAAGCTTAAAATTAAATATGAAAAATGTTTACGGTGAAATAAATATTAAATAATAGGGCTCAACCGCTATATATTGAATGTTTCAGTGGAAGGTAACTAAAACTGGAACAGATTAGAAGTATCCTTCCATCACTTGTCTTTGTGTCTCTACTTTAAACCTCCCCATCCGTGAAGTATATGCTTAGATTTTAACAACAGTTAAATACAAAATTGGTAAAAACAAACATCAAAGCAAACTTGTATATAAAACTATTTCACAAAATTTGGCAGCCAGCATGATTGTTATATCTCACAGTTACAGATGTTAGGTTAAACAAAGCTGCTAGTGAGGCACAACCTGATGTTCAAGTTATGCTTGAACTTGTTCATTATATACCTCTCAGTTTTATTGTATCGCCAGACATAGTCTGGAGCCGCCGCCGCCGCCGCAGAGATTTCTTTTGGACACAATAACTCAAAAAATATTTCACGGATCTTTACCAAACTTGGTATATGTATAGATATGGGTGAGAGGACGACGCCTATTTAAAATGAGGTCATGACTTCAACTAGGAGAGTGACCTTGACCTTGAATAGGTTCAATTTTGGGGAAAATCACACAAATTCTTAAATATCTCAAGAAAACTTGCATGGATTGATCCCAAAATCAAGTTGATCGAAGATCATGGATAGGGTTGTCATGTTCCAGAAACTGGTGGCGCCACCTATTATTCTTTACTTGTTTTCATGCCGTTTAATATCCCCAAAATTGCTACTTGACAGTACTGTGAGCATTATAAGTCAAAAACTAATGGACAGATTTCTTTCATATTATGCAAATACATAGATATGGGTTATGGGATGATGTTAATTTAAATTGGGGTCATGACCTTTCCTATGAGAGTGGCCTTGACCTTGAATATTGCCATATATGGTGAAAATCACACAAAATCATTAATTTCTCAATAAGGGATGCATGCATTGGTCCAAAAATCAACTTGACCGAAGATCTTGGATAGTAATGTCATGTACCGGAAACAGGTGGCGCCACCTGTTATTCTTTTACTTGTTTTCGTGCCGTTTAATACCCCATCATTGCCACTTAACAGTACATTTATAACCTGTGAGCATTATAAGTCAAAAACTAATGGACAGATTTCTTTCATATTATGCATATACATAGACATGGGTTATGGGATGATGTATATATAAATTGGGGTCATGACCTTTCCTATTAGAGTGGCCTTGACCTTGAATATTGCCATATATGGTGAAAAATTACACAAAATCATTAATATCTCAATAAGGGATGCATGCATTGGTCCAAAAATCAACATGTTCGAAGATCTTGGAAAGTATTGTCATGTACCAGAAACAGGTGGCGCCACCTGTTATTCTTTTACTTGTTTTGTGCCGTTTAATACCCCATCATTGCCATTTATCAGTACTGTGAGCATTATAAGTTAAAAACTAATGGACAAATTTCTTTCATATTATGCATATACATGGATATGGGTTATAGGATAATGTTTATTTGAATAGGGGTCATGACCTTTCCAATGAGTGGCCTTGACCTTGAATATTGCCATATATGGTGAAAATCTCACAAAATCATTAATTTCTCAATAAGGGATGCATTGATTGGTCCAAAAATCAACTTGAACGAAGATCTTGGATAGTGTTGTCATGTACAGGAAACAGGTGGTGCCACCTGTTATTCTTTTACTTGTTTTCGTGCCGTTTAATACCCCATCATTGCCACTTAACAGTACATTTATAACCTGTGAGCATTATAAGTCAAAAACTAATGGACAGATTTCTTTCATATTATGCATATACATAGACATGGGTTATGGGATAATGTATATATAAATTGGGGTCATGACCTTTCCTATGAGAGTGGCCTTGACCTTGAATATTGCCATATATGGTGAAAAATTACACAAAATCATTAATTTCTCAATAAGGGATGCATGCATTGGTCCAAAAATCAACATGTTTGAAGATCTTGGAAAGTATTGTCATGTACCGGAAACAGGTGGCGGCACCTGTTATTCTTTTACTTGTTTTGTGCCGTTTAATACCCCATCATTGCCATTTATCAGTACTGTGAGCATTATAAGTCAAAAACTAATGGACAGATTTCTTGCATATACATAGACATGGGTTAGGGGATGATGTATATTGAAATTTGGATCATGACCTTTTCTATGAGAATGACCTTTTCTATGAGTGTGGTCTGATATTAATTGTTGCTGAAGATGGGGGGCCTATTCTTAAAGGGGGGGGGGGGATTAATTGTCTGGCGATACTATGGCACCTGCGGTGCCAAGAAATATCTAGTTTTAAATGAAATACAAAAAAAAAAATGATGAAGGTATGGATAACTTATGGTATTCTAAATTATACCAGACTTGAAAGATACAGTACAATTTTATCATTACACCTTACAAAATTTCACTTGAGCTCTGTCAATACTAAACCACTGTTGTGGATCAGGACTGATATCCTAACTGTGGCTTTAAATTCCATGTCTCCAGCTATTCTGGAAATCAGAGAAAATTTGATAAATGAGTTTCTTTTTTTTTGGTCAGGAAAAGTGAGGAAATTTTTGAAAAATGTATCACATCAGGGAAAAATCGAGGAATTTTATTGGTCCAATATAGAGAGTGGTGGTCTGTCTGGTATATATTTTGTGTCATGTTAAAACTGCTTTTAGATTTTATGATGGGAGATGTTGGCTTTTAATTGTGGAAATGCCAGAAAAAGGTATACTGGTAATTATCCTGCAATTTTAAACTAATTGAAAAATCAGAGATTTAATTTCTTAAAAAAACGTGGAATTTTATATTCACATGCATATACATGCTATCACAGGATGCAAGTTAATAATCTAACAAGACTGTATTCTAGATTGACCTTGTATCATATGTAGGTTTGGGTATTTAACCAGTGTAACATTTCAGCAGTGATAAGATATAGCAAGGCATTGGTCACTCGGTTAGACCTACAACACTAATTCCACAGGGCCATATATTTAATCTTCAGTCATGATGACACAGTAGTTGTGGGCAGTGCTATCTGTTTGATTACCAGTACAGAGATTAGAATGTCCTTACCAATACACTGACCATTGTTTGATGTACACTACACTGTAATAGTATGGCTCAGTGATATGATCTTTTGTATACAAGCGTGCAGTATGAACCAGAGTTAGACAATTATTTGTTCAAACATCCCCAGTGGGCTAACGTGTGACCTGCTCTATCCAACCTGCAGGTCCAAATGACACCTGAAAAATACAAAGCCATTCTAATTTAAATGTAATATATTTAATACTTTTGTTTTTTTTTGTAAAATTGTTATTTTTTAGCAATAAATCTCTTAATCTGACCAGCTACATGATTTTGACATATTAGCAAAAATTATTCAGCATTCTTGCACTGGCTGTTTCCAGTCAACTCCAATAGATTGTTAACATATCATTCATTTAATTTAAACGGCAGATAAATGTGGTTTTCGCGTGCTGCATATGCAATTCGGTCAATTATTTGTATTCAGTATATATCAGACTGCCAGATCAGGGAGGACAGTGGTGTCAGACTTGAAGACTTAGAATTCCTGTACAGGACAGGCCTTGATGTTGAGCTCTGACCAGCCCACATTGAAACCCGTGAACCATGCCTTTGAATGAGTTTGATAGGCCGCACACTCGGACTGAAGTGACTTAACTATTGACCTCATACATGACTATAGATCCATTGATACTGCTCTGTTTATGGCTACAGTGACATGTAGTTGAGGCATGACTTGTTCTGACCTGTCAATCAAGGTTCCTGAGTGTCCTATCACATCAATAAGTTGTTTGTGTTCATCCCTGAACTTTTCAGACTAAAGATCAGAGTACACATGACCCAAAATACATTGGAGTGTAGCAAGAGGTGTTTGTTAGAGGCCCTGAAGTGATCTTTAGATTAAATGGAAAGTTTGATTTTTTGTTCACAGAGGTGCATGCAGAGACATCTTTTAAAAATAATAAGACGTTCCTTACCTCTTCCAAAATAGATATAAAGCTTATAATTTATGTTTGTTTGTCATCAGGAATATAAATAAGCATGACTGATTTCCACAAATATTTGTGGAGGGGTATGTGGAACTTGGGTCAGGGAAGGCAAAAGGATAAAGGGGCAGATCATGTAAAATTGTTCTGCCTGATATATTGGTGTGCATGGTCTCATCTACTGCCACATGATCTTGTAGCTTAATATAACTGGAGTTATCATCAGACATAATATAAATCAGCTTATTATGATGCCCTGCTATAATGCTGCCAAATGGAAACTTTGCAAAGGGTCATGTAGGTTCAGTGCATTATAGTTTTCATCAGATTCTGGCATAATGGCTTTTAGTGGTGCACCGATTAATCAATTATATCAGTGATTGGTCGTTTTCTTTCTTAATCAATTAAATATATTGCATTTTTACATAATCAGTCACAAAGGAATATAAATGTATGCATACTGGTACTAGTATGGTACCCAAAGAAGTCATTGTCCCGATAAGATATTCTGATTTTCCCAGAGATACAAGAAATGTGAGGCACAAAACAGGGAACTGGTCAGTAACATGAAAACCCTATTAAACTTGATTGAGACACAGATAAAGGATTGCCATTTTCCTATCCTTATCCTTTGAAGTTTGGGAAAATGACCTGATTCTGTAAACGTAATAAAGCAGAATAATCTCTGGTCAGTCTACAGTTAACATGCAGTGGTAACATCCAGCCTATTGGTTGACTAGCATCTATCTCAAACAGTCTGCTTATAGTTAATCCATATGGATCATTGACAGAATTTTGTTAGCATGGCTTTGTATAAACTGGTAGCCGGGACTCCTATTGAAGTGTTCCCAGAAGGGATTACAGTATTATACTTTGAGGCTTTGTTGTCCATTAACGTAAAGACAAGTAAAGACCGCTGAATCAACTAGACTTTAGGATAAAGTCAGCTGTATTAGTAATACATGCAGTACACAGGTACACAAGCTGCACGCAAAATCAATAGCTATACACAAAGTACTGCTGTTTAGCCGTCATCCAGCTGGCATCACAGAGAAAAAGAACAGTTCCAGCTCCACGGCTCTGCTAACTGTATTTTACCTGGCTATTTACCCTCTTAGTAATGCAGGTTCAAGTTTATTCAAACCCAGAATGAATTATTTTCAGTAATAAGGGGTAAGATGATACCTGTGGTTTAAATTTTGGGCCTTTTAACTGCTAGCTTGCTGTTCAGCCAGGGCTGTTATATATATGTCCAGATTTTGATACTTAAATGGAGACACTTTCATTTTCACCCCTAAACACCAGATTATGGCCTCTGGATGACCCTAGCCCTGTATATATGGAAAAGCAGTAAATCAAAATTTTGAATAAAAGTGAATGTCACTAATATAAATGTTCACATTATCTAGTAGATATTACAAAAAAAGGCCATTCAGGTGCCCTGGATGGAAATCCTTTACTTTTAATCTGCTGCTCTGTCTCACTTGGCTCATTTTCAGACAGTATGTATGATTTTATTTGACAGCTCATAGCTGTTGGTTTTTAGATGCAGTGTTTATAATTTGACTTACATAGAGACAGAGGAGAAATATTTTGTTCAACATAAAAGTAATGCATTCATAAATATGTATTCAATATATTTTATTTTTAAAGTCAGGAGACTGTTGTTAAGGATTTTAAATTACTGACACAACAGCCACCTGTGAAACATGGAGAAACGATAGAAGAAATCACACTTTGAGGTTAAGAGTTCTACATTTTATAGGCTTTGAGATAATATGACTTATTGTGGCAGAGCCTCCCTTTTGCTGTGCAGTGGAAACAAAAGTCATTTTA
Source organism: Sipunculus nudus (assembly GCA_026874595.1). Lineage (NCBI taxonomy): Eukaryota > Metazoa > Annelida > Sipuncula > Golfingiida > Sipunculidae > Sipunculus > Sipunculus nudus. The sequence continues at coordinate 27,798,168 of CM049315.1, forward strand.
GTTACTGGTATATCGAATCACAGCAAAATCTAAAAGGCTATAGATGTTTCAGAGGTAATTGTTTATATCATCATTGTTTCTGAGGCACACAGCAGAATTTATCTACAGATTTATCTACAAATGATATTGTAAACTGGTGGACAGAACAATAAAAACAAGCCAAAATTTAAAATACATTTGATGTCCTATTTTAAATGTTGACTTTTTGTGAATCAGTGATCGATCTTCTAATGAATATTATAACAAAAAGTGAATTCACTGAATCTTGAATTAATCATATCATATACACAGTAAGTAGTGTGTGGGGGCTTTATATCTCTGCATGTGAGGTATGTGAAGTCCTGTGTCTGCTAAATTGTGGAATTCTGTGCAGAATAATCAATAATCTGTCTCTGTCTATATTGTTATTATCCAGCAAAATTTCTGCCTAGAAATGTTAAGGTTAATTCTTACCAACAGTCTGTGAAGGACTGTCTTGTTGGACATTCTTGTGGTTATAACTTATAACCCATGTTGTTGACTGATAACAGTCTATTTCATGTATGTGTGTGTATGTGTCCATGCTTTTTAATGGACATAGCTTTTGCATTTGCCTTCTCCCTTTATCCCTGGTAATAGAACAGGGGGTGGGGGGGGTCATTAATATACACATCACCTTCCTGTTAAGCTTTCTCATTCCTATTAGGAAATTTCAGAAATTAAGTAGTATTACCATGACCATGAGGTGAACAGAACTATTGCTGAGTATTATTATGAAGGTTATTAACCATTTTTGCCGTATTCATATCATATACTATCACACTGTTTAAGAAGCACATTAGATTCGAATTATATATTTTGGTTTCACTGATGTTACACTTTCCTGACTTTATCTGTGCCTCCAGGCCTTTGTTTTTCTGGTCAAGTTTTGATTGGGGATAGCTGTAAAATTATGTTTTTGAGACCAAATTCAAAATCTGTGTGTTGATAATCCTTGAAAACCAAATCAATGTCAGGGAATAGCCAGAGAATTGTTTCAGAGTTGTCTGCTGGCAACCCTACAGGTATATTGTATTGAGTTGATGACCTAAGGTGACACTGTCTGTTTAATGAGCATGAAGATTACCAGATAGTATAGTAATCATTTATTATTTTTTTAGCTTTCTAAGTTTTAGTTAATTAATCCTGCAGTCATAACCTGTAGCTTAGACAATGAACTGAATCTCTGAGGTTACTTCAAGGTTATGCTAATCTTAATCACCAGGTGTTATCCTACCCCTGTAATTATATAAAAGACATACCCAGAGGTGTCTCCAAAATGTTTTAGTACCGGTAGCTATAAAAATTCTGCTTTTACCATGATACACTCCAGTGTAATAGATGACAAAAACATTTCTGAACATGCAAATATCGTGCATTTTTTGCTCTTTTCAGATCAAAAGTTGTTAGAGGCTATTGTTGAAGATTGTGCATTTTTTGGTGTTTATCCTGAGGTAAGTGGAGCTGATAACTAGCAGAAAAAAAAACATGAAGTGCTTGTTGAGTAAGGCAAGAGCTATTTAAGAAGGTAAAAACTCAACTTAGTGTTTATTCTGAGCTAAAAAATGAGCTACCAGTAACTTTGAAAAATGAAAAATCTCCTGTAATTGTTTGTCATGAGATTAGATGAGGTAATCATTAAAAATGAAGCCTCAATAATTGTTATTAGCCATTTGAATTATAATATTGTTAATCATTCCTATAATATATACATACATGTACATATTTCTGTAGGTTTGTGTAGGTCTTATATAATATCCTACATCTCAGCATGGAAAATATTATTCATCACATTTGAAATCTGCTATAAGATCCAAATCAATTTTCAGCTTAAAGAAGATATGAATACAGTGATGGTTATGTTATGCGATTTTCAACAACGTCGTTTCCAGCCACGTAAGCCTATACCAGATGAAATAACTGACCCTCAGGTTCAGGAGATTGAGGATGCTATACACGCAAGTAAAACTAAACTGAACGCATCGTTAGCAAGGACTAGGGTTAAAGCCCAAGCACCAGCTGTGGAATACTTATTACCAGAAAAAGTTCGCTTAAAGGAGCAAGCACGCAAATGTGATACTGTACTGTATGCCTGGGTCAACTTTTTCAAAAGCTCGTAAGTTTGATTTTTTTTTTTATATCTGCAGTTGTACTATTCTGGTGAAACAGTTATGCTTCTTTTTTAAAATTTATTTGTACAATTTTGATTTTGCATTTGCTTTCTTATTTGTGGATGATATTATGTACAGGTAGCTGAACAGTTTGGTATGGTTGTGGTATAAAATAATGTGCTTATATGTTATTATTGCAAGATTAATAGTTTGGTGTATTTTAAGTGAACACCACAAATATTTTGATAGTAAAAAAGTAAGTGCACTTTATTTTTAATTTTAATTTTGATAATTTACTATCTCAATTTTATTTTCATGTATACTGTAGGCATAATCTTGTCTTTATTAAAAAGATAGACTGCAAACTTCTTTAAAAAACACTGCAATTAAATATGTTAAACTTCGGACACTTCAAAGAAAATACCTGATATCAATATTATAGCCCATTAATAGGTCTTTTGTATGTGTCAGTATGCAGTTCAGTGTGTATATAAACATGAAACATGAACAATATTTTTCATTTATCTCAGAGTGGAAAATCGTGAAAATGAGTGGTAGGTTTGTGGAAAGGTTTTCTGAAAATGTTTGATCACAGTGAAATAGCATGAGTTTATATACAGTGTATTTATTGAATGGGTCAATTTTCAAAATAAGAAAAAACCTGGCATAAGGAAGATTCCTCGGCCTCATCCCTTAGACTAATTGGATCTTTGATTTTGTGGCATAAAGAACTACTCATCAAATTAAACCTCTAGTCCGTGCATATCCACAAAAAATATTAATAAAGCCACCTAAAGTGTCTCATTGTTGTTTAAACCAGTCAAATGATGCAATTCAAATTGAATAGTCTAAAGGTAACATGCTTGCAGAGCTATAAGTGTCCAGAACCTGTCACACTATGTTCCCACAAAATAGCAAAGAAAACAGTTCAGATTTATGCACCAGGGAACTTTCATTTCAACTGTATGTACAACTGGCACCATTTCTCTCCATTTTGATTCATGAAGTAATTTTACAAAGTTGTAACATAGTCAGCTCATACCATAGTTCTCAAAAAGTTTTGCTGCCCCAGGATGGCCCCATGTGGTCAATTAGACTGTCCCAAGCTGAATTTAATTGTAATAATGATAGTATTACTTTCAAGACCTGTCTTGCATCTAAAAAAAAACACTGTAGTTGATTGTAACCATGATTGTAACACTAACAGTTCAGGAACTGGCTGTTTAGTAAGTTTATTCTGATTGAGATTTTGCCTGCTACCATGAAAATTATATTTAATTATACTGCAATATAAGGTCTGACACAGTTGTGTCAGGAGCTGTTTCATGTTTTTACTAGGGTAGGTTTTTAGGTGGTTGTGATGGCATGGCATGCGGATCCAGAAATTCTTTATAGGTAGTGCGAGTAATATTGACTTCTGGTGCACAACCAGTCAATAATATTACGTTCCGTGAGACCTCTGTAAAAACTCATCAAGATCTCCCACCTGTCCTCAGGATCGGCTGAGGAATGTATCGGTCAATAAAAGCAACATGAAAGAAAGGCAGAGATCTTTATGCTTAGTGTCTGCAGGTGGATCACATGAAACATGTTAATTATGTTTAACTGGGGTAACAGGTGTACTTATTTTGAGAGAACTTTTACTAGATTGATAAATTAAGTAATTTCCTGACTGTATTAAAAGTACAAACTGGTTAAGTGATTCCTGTAAGACCTCTGCATAATGGGAAGACACTGGAATTACTTAAATTGTATGATATATGTATTTATTTAAAAAGGGTGAGGAAATTTATCTTCGACATAAAAATTAAAGAACAGTACTAAATGGCAAGGTTTCTTGTTAGGAATTGTCATTAATTTATAGAGTGGTCCAAAAGATTAAATTTGTTTTACTATTCAGATACTAACTTTAATACTCTGTGTTTCTGTCTTTTGTCTCTCAAATACATACCGGTAATCATAATTTGATCAGTGAATTATATATATAGATTTGAAAATAAGACACTTTCCCATGACCCAGTCAGTTTGTATGTACAGTAATGCTACTAATACAGTTGCAAAGTGCATGAATAGTTTGTCCTACGATAATCTCTTGTTATATTTTCCCATGGTATCTTTAAGTCAGTGTCTACTCTAATAATTATCTCTAAAAATTGTGGTATCCTGGTACCTACTGTGGTATCTCTTGTGTGTCTGTACTCTAGCTAGTATCTGTGTCAGTATCTGCTGTGGTGTCTCTTGTCTGTGTGGAATCTTGTGTCTCTGTGTCAGTTTCCATGGTTGTATTTCTAGTCTTTGTGGATTCTGGTATAATTTTATATCTACTGTGGTGTCACTGGTCTATATCAGATACAGTGTTTGTGTCTGTACTGTAACCAATTACAGTATGTCTTGTCTGTTTGTATGTGGTACATCTTTAGTGTGATTTCTGTCCTTAATTCATTTGTCGGAATTAATTTAGTGTGTCTTGTGAACCTGCAGTCATATATTAATCTACAAGTAACAATGGTCACATTTTATAAAGGAACATATATCACATATTTGTATTCCAGGTCTTTTTGCTGCATTGTATTATTAATTTATAGGAAAAAAATAAAATTTTCTGTAATACTGAATAATTTGTGATGGTAAATGTTATAGTAGGCTTCTTTGGGCTTGTGTCATGCTGTATTCTTCTATACAACCATATACATAAAAATTTCTCCTATTCAGAGAATATTTGGATTTCAGAAGCTGAATTTTGTAAATTTATATTCATTTGGTTTGGTACCAGTTGAAATGTTTCTTGAATAATTCTTCTCTAGTGCCTATATATTTGTTTTTCAGTGTGGAGGCCATGATGGATCGACTTATTGATGAAGGTTTTGAAGAAACAGGGGTCGAACAGGTCACAGGAAGTGATGAAGCATACTTTGCGGTGGACCAGCATTGTTCTGATCTACTCGTCTTCCCAGCATGCCACAGAGAGTTCTTGATGGAACACGAACTGGTACAGGAGGGCCACCTGATCATACAGGTATTTAATTCATCAGAGAACTCTTTATTTGCAGGTTTTTGTCAATGTAGTGGTCAGCTGAGCAGACCACATGAACACACAGGACCATATGACAATCATAGAATTAGCAGAAAGGTATAGAATTAGCTGAATGTCTCAATTTGATTTACCATGAAATACCTTGATGTTCATTCAAGACAAAGTTCTGTGGATACTATGTTTTTGACCAGGTTCCGCTGCCGCTGTATTTGTTTCCGGAGAATCCTCTGAGACTACTGGACCAATTTTTCCAAAACTTACACCAATTATGGGGTCACATGTGAACTGGTGCCCAACCATTCGGCGTTGTCCTCTGACCTTTCCTCTCTCCAGTGCGTCAATCTGTGCGTCTGTTTTTGACACATTAACCCACATATCTTCGGACTTGTTTGACCAATCAGGAAAATTTTTTTACACAAACGTAGCCCTTGGATAGCTATATAACATACACAAAAATGGTGGCGCCATCTGTAGCCATTTTTGCACAGCGTCCATCTGTTCGTCTGCCTTGGGTTAAAATCACTCAATATCTCTGCAGTGGTTTGACTAATTCACCTGAAATTCGGCATGCGCATACATGCGCATAGATGGCCCCACCTACATTCACCTTCACGCTGCAGACATCCATATTTGTATCTCTGGACTGGTTTGACGTATCTTCCTTAAAATTTGCATGTGTTAAGATCTCACTTAGCTCTTTATCATACAAGAAACTGGTGGCGCTACCTGCAACCATTCTTGCACAGCGTCCATCAGTTCATTGGATTTCGGTTAAAATTTCATATCTCAGCAGTGGTTTGACTTATTCACCTGAAATTTGGCAAGCTTGTACATCCTGGATAGCTTTCTTGATTTAATGACAGGTTGTGCCACCTACATTCACGTTCAGGCTGCAGATATCCATGCTAATATCTCTGGACTGGTTTGACGTACCTACCTGAAGTGATGCATGTGTTTGGATATAACGTAGCTCTTTATCATACACTAAAACTGGTATCAGAAACTGGTGGTGCCACCTGCAACCATTTTTGCACAGTGTCCATCTGTTTATCTGCTGTGGGATAAAATCATTCATCTCAGCAGTGGTTTGAATTTTCCACCTGAAATTTTGCCTGTGTACGTGTATACATCTTGGATAGCTTCTCGTTCAAATAACAGGTGGCGCCACCTACAATCATGTTCATGTGGCAGACATCCATGCTAATATGTAACACATCTAACTCTATTTCCCCTTGCCACTCAATCCATGCCTCACTTCACCCGTCCCACTCTGATTTTGGAGGATACACGTAGTCACTTGTCGACTACCCTTTTTCTAGTTTTTCCTTTCTTTGGCTCCAATTTCCTTAAATTATTTCTATTTTATGGTATTGATTACTGTGAGATTCTAGCAGAATATTATATATACACCTACATCAATCAATACATAAATTGATATTTCAGAATATTATTATTCATACAATAAATCCAGATTGTATTTTGGTGGCAGGGGTTGGGTAACAGGTGCTGTTTTCATTTAGACAAAGTGGAAATACCCACAACATGTCACACAAGACATCACAGGTGAAATCATGCTCTAGTTATTATCCCTGAAATACAAAGATAAAATAACTGTCTCAGGACCTGTAAACTCTTTAGACTTGCTCTATAGAATTGTTTTGAGCCAGCTAACTAGATCCTTCATACTCACTTGAGGATAATGTGACAACATATATGCACAGTCGTACAAATATTTACAGAAGCTTTAACATGCACTTCAGGGCAGTAGTACGTGTTATTAACTATAAAATTAGATCTCATTTCTTAGCCTGAAGCTAGGTTATTAAAAGATCAGGTTCACCCAAAAACCAGACTTTCATTTTAGGATTTAGGAGGGACAGTCAGAAGCTAAAATTAAAATGATTGAAATATCTTATGTACCAGGAACCGGCCTCTTTTTAAAAAGAGTCACTTTTTTCTTTGAGGATTTACTAAAAATGACACCAATTTCTCTTTTTTCACTTTTTTTTTTCAGCTGCACTCTTTTTTTTACTCTGTTTCTTCAGTGAAATAAAAATCTATACGTACTGTTTCTCTCCTGCTTTAACAGTCAAGTTAGAACAAGAATTAGACACTTCTAAATTTTTGAGTGTGCAAAAGTCCAAGATGTGTAGCAATATGTAGAGAAAACCCTTTATCTTCATGCAGGGGGTTGTGCAATGTATATTTCTGACTTTTGGAGCGATAATATACACATACTCAGTATGCGAAGCACATCTTTATTCAGTTTGTGATAAAAATATGGGGATTTGCCACTAATTTTAACTCTTGTTTCGCCCTTTATTTCAAAGAAGGCTACTCTTTTTTACCAGACCACTTACTCTTTGTTTTTGAGTCATTAACCTTGGGCATGTCTGAGGAAATATTATCATATTTTGTGTTTGTATTTTGAAAAGATGTTCCCTAAATGTTTTTTTTTAGAATTTAAACCTGAAAATATGTGCCATAGAAACATTTTAAATATTATATAATCACATATTAAACATCAGATTCCCATGTAGATTTTAATGTTATTTCCAAACTTTTAAAAATTGAGCGAGATCAGAAAATGGGATTCTTCATTAATTTTTATATTTTCTTCCCAAAAATAATCTATGACCACCAGCTTGATGAACAATGATCATAGATAGGCATAACCCACATCCAGTTATGAATTGCAGAATGCTAAGCCCAATCAGTTATTTTCACGCTGTATCTACTTTAGTTTATTCTTTGTAACATGTAAATGTTTGGCAGGAAATCAAAGAAAACCTCCATATTATTGCTATGTTTTATCACCAAATATTTCCTTTGATCTCTTGATGCTTTATTTTTTGTGCTCAAACTGCCTATTTCAAGAGAAAAATCAGACTCTGCAGGTCATATGTTTCTTATGAAAGTGCTTTATTACCTGATTGTAGTTTGCAAACATTGGCAGCCATTATTGAGTATTTACCTTTTATCTTTGAAGATTATTGCATCTGGTATAAAAACTATTATTCTTTTATTATCCATGATACATTAAATCAGTTATTGGCCAACTTAAAAGTTATTACTCTGCCAAGTGGTTGTGTGCTGTTTCCAGGTAGAATCTGTTTTCTATATAGTAAAAGAGGTGAAAGTATGCATAAAGGTTTATGTTTTAACCTTTTTACAGGGGCCCCACAGCTTGATCCTGAAAATTGTGAAATTTTAATCCCTCCACCAGGAGATACAGCATTTTTGTCACCCTTGGATCGTCTGTTGCCAACGTAGTTCAAATATTATGTGTAGATTTCAGTGAAATTTTATGGAAGGTTTATATAACACTCTAGGAACAATCCATTAAATTTTTACTAGTGGGTGATCTGGATTATCTTTTATGTTTATTTTAAGGATTTTTTACCATTCACTAATAATAGGAGAAACTTAATGTAAATTTCAAGATGGGATGAAAGTTTGCATAAACACAGGCATCATCTATTTGGAGCTGCCTTTGTCCTACTGGCTGAGCTGGCCTGGTATGCAGTCATTGAGTTGGTGAACCATGAAAAATTTTCTCGGCTTTTCATACATTTCCTACTCATATTTAGTACACATAATATTATATAGTATTGAATCTATTGATCACAATGCTGGTAATTTTCTCAATCTCTGAGTACTTACTGTTTTTCTCTATTTACTTGAAAGTGCTTGAATTTCACTCATATTTTAAATTTCTCTGAAGATACCATGTATTTCACTTTAATGGCTGGCTGTTGTACGCTGAGAGGAGTAAAGTATGCTTTACTTGTAAAACATTTCTCTTTATATTTCTGAAAACAAGGCTTGCAAATGAATAAGTGAATGAAAAAAGTGTACGAGAGTATCAGATGGCTTACAGTTTGTGCAAGGAAAGTGATAGAAGGTGCCAAAAATACCATGAAAAGCAAAATTTATATCTTTGAAGAAACCTTGAAAATGAAATTTTAAAGAAATAGTGTGAACCCTGCTATTACTGCAACTGTTTTTAACCTTTACACACAGATGTAATCAGTTAAAAACACAAATTCTCTAAGCCATTTGGGTTGATAGACAGTATTCATGTTTTAATTATTGCCCCAGTATATAAACTTAAGACCGTCCTCTGGTGAACGGAACTATTTAATAATCTAGAGGAAGATTTTCAACCTTCAAAAGATGGCCAGGGAAGCTTATAATCCTCTCATGTTTGAAGTCAAGGGCTGGACGTTCTTTACAGACCGTGTATAGTTTATTGGAGTGGTTTATGATCGCTAAACCTTCAAGGTTGGTTTGCCTCTCAGATAAGCCCGCCTGCAAGAGGTTGCTAAATGCAGAGGGGCACATATCCAGTGCAGCCCAAACACAGTTAATTGGTCTTTTGTTTGGGTAGGTCCATAAATAAGAAATGAGACTCAGTGCTTCAGTTCTTACTGCTCTAACAATTGCTTCAGTGCTCTGTCTGTCATATTGACTTACCGGTACAAACAGATCTTAATATCCCTCAGGTTGATGTGTATTCACTGTTGATAAACCCACCTGGCTAGGGGTACAAACTTCTTATTTCAATGGAGATCACAGTGAGCTGTAAAAGTATATGGTTTTGCCTACAGTGATGTCATATGGCTTTGTGATAACAGTGGGAACATGAGGGAAAATACCCTACTAAGGCCAAGGCTGCACATCAGGATTAAGAAATTCTATTGGCTTGAAATTTCATTTTTAGGATTTTTTTAGTATGGTGGTTTTCACTTCATCATGTCAGATGTTACTCTCTGAGCATGTTTTAATTACCCAGTGATTCATCTGGTGATTTCTCAATGAATTGTTGTATTGTTGATGACATAAAACTAGGCCTGGCTGTTCATGGAGGTATTGATAGTTTTTCTAGGTTTGGTGATTGATTATTTATTATAAGCTGATCTAGTCATGACAAGAGAATATGTCAAATTTATAAATCCCTGTTTTTGGCAGTAAGATTGCTAATGAACAGTTTTTGAAGAAGCAACTAATTGTTTTTTGCAAAGTCTGATATATCCACAGAACAAAATTTAAACTTTTCTACTTTAAGGATAGACGTATCAGCTGAATTTAAATTGCCTGAAAATACCATAATAGGCTTTTAGTGTCTATTAACTAAAGTTTTTCATGTAGCAGTGATTAAAAATAAACTAAATGTTATTCCGTTTTGTTGACTTTACCTGTTTTATTGTATTGATTCCAGTCAGAAACGTGATATCATGCTGGTCCATCTACATTAATTGATATATCGATAAATCCTTCCCAACCCTATTTGTCACCACTAAGCCCACTGCATGGTCCAGTGTCAAACTACAAGTACTCTACTCAATAGAGAAATGTCCCTGGGTACTTTGTCCATATCTGAATATGATGGAGCTACCCTTAAGTGATTTGCCATCACCATCAAAATAAAGGACTAAGTAAGAGAGGGAAAAACAGGTGCTTTGTAGTGGTCGGTAAACACTCTCAGATCATGTGATCTATCATCCCCAGAATATAAAAACAAATTAAAGAATGGATAGGTACCCCCATGGAGTAGATCTGAAGGACTTGGTGGGAGTGAACCTAACAAACAACCAGATGGCTGTCTCAAGTACGTGGGGGGCGTCCCATTACTAGATGTATCAATCATGCGGAGGCTTTATATAAAACAGGCTGTGGTCTGTTTTTTCCCATTGCTGAGAAAACTGGTTAATAATGGTAGTACACACTGTATTGCTTCAGTGCCCATATATAAAAACATAAAAGACTCCTGTTGTTTTTGTATGCTAGTGCTGCACTTTACTGCCTCAGTGCCTGTAAAAGAACAAAAACACTTCTGTTGTTTCTTCTTCAGTGTGGAAGTGCCATGAAATGAAGACCATGTTTTTGTATGGTAATACATCCTTATCGCATCTGTGCATAAAGGGATAAGCATAAAAGGTTCTTTGATTTTTTGCCTGGCATTTTTCGATATATTGTACTGCTCTGAGTGTTAACTTTGTTTTTGTATGGTATTGGTCACTTTATTGCTTCAGCGCTCCTGTAAAGATTAAAAAGACTTCCATTGTTTATCCAGTCAAACTGATGTGTTATATTTTGAGAGCTGATCAGCTTTGTTTTCTTCTGGAAACCACCATTACATTGATCGATTACAGGACTTTCATTCTCCCAACAAATAGCATGCAGTCATTTGAAGATTTCTGTTCATCAATTTTCTGGGTACATTTATAATCTTTCAAATTAATTTTATGAGCAGCATTTGGAATTGTTCGTAAATATCATTTTTTATTATGCATGTTACAAGGATTTATGAACATTGTCATAACATCTTTTCATCAGTGTCTGATAAGTTCACCAACATTTTGGAATACCTTATAAAATTTAACATAGTTCCAAATTAGAAGACTTTAAAGGTCCATTAGTTACAGATGATCAGATACAGATCCTAATGAAGCAATAGCTGATATAATTGATGGTGATAAATTCACCAGTAATTGTGGTTAAATTACAAAATACAAAACTGTTCATAGTTCTTTGAAACTGAGATTCTGATTGAACATGTAGCTATAGGTTCCAATATTTAATAAAAGAAAGTTCAAAGTAAAATGTTAAGAATATGATTCTTGGAAGCAAGTCTGGTGTTCCATTTGTCGTAGGTGATTGTAAGAAATGGCAAAGACATGGCTTCAAGTACTTGATTTTGCATCCTTTTCCCGTGTAAGGGCTCACTATCCACACCACAGGCCTGTCAGCTGGAGTATATTGATGCATGTTTCATCCTTAAAGGGGACCGCAGAGGCAGCTTCCCTCCGGCATCATTAGAGTGGGGTGTTTATATATTCATGTAGATTGCTACAGGGAGGCGGGAGGTGGGTGTCAGGGTGGCCCATTCTGATACACCTGAACATAACACGTTGGTCTCTTGCCAGCACAGGCAGACTCAGTAATGTGATATAAAATCAGGTTCATTATCAGATCATGCTTAAATGTATGTAATAATTGCCCCTGGAATGTTTTTTTCTTATATTCAACATTTTTTATGACTCATTCATAAGTAAATGCGTGACAGAGGAATTGACATTTAGGAGAAATTCACATGTTCAGGATTCTACAATGAAGACAACGATTATATTCCTAATTCAAGGAAATTTTCATTTGTAATAAAGCCATCATAATAAATACATGCCCCTACTGATAATGGATTATTGAAAAGTTAGATGATGGATCCTAGATCAGTTAATACGTTAATATAGAACACAAAGCCAGGTCTTAACTGGTTCTTGATTTTAAAAAATATAACCATGGCCGGTTCAGCCTATCCATTGCTTTTGGAATAAAGAACCATAGATCATCATGCACATGAAATTTAGAACTTGAAACCATGGATCTACCATAGATTAGCATGTACATGGACTTTAGAACTTAAAATCTTAGATCACCATGAACACCTATTTGGCAATATAGAACCATGGTTCAGCAAATGCAGAGACTTTAAAACATTTTTGAATCATTGGTTCAGCTTGTAAAATAGTTTTCGAACATAAAACTAAAGTTTTCAGAACAAATCTACCGGTACTTACAGGTAGTTCAACTTGGCTGACTTTGAAATGTCAGAGTCCTGGTTCAACCTGTCTCACATTGATTATATTGGAACATAAAACCGTGGAGAGCCTCTATATTCTAAATTATTAATACTTATAATCAAACAAGGTGTTATTATGGTATGGAGCCTTCCTGATCAATAACCTTACACTAGAGAGAGTATACTTGCCAGATCCTTGAACCAATTTTCAAACAAGATTACTTTTCGTTATGTGTATTTGCTTGAAATTATATTTATCAAGCACTTACCAGTCATAACATATGAAGTAATATCAGGTCTGTGTCCAGAGAATCTTACCATATATATAAAAACTGTCAATAATTCTTTGAAAAGAAATCTAGAAAATCCTGTAAATGCCATGGATTGTTGGTTTCCTGGATTAGAAGTTTAATTGTGCATGCTTAGTGGGGCTACTGTTTGGATTAAACCAATAATCCCCCATAAGCTTGTGAAAATATTGACGGTGTCTTGAGGGATACATGATTGTGATTATTTGACCAGTTTGAGATGATGCGTTATTTTGCATATCAACATTTGGTATCTGAGCATGCCTGAAGTACCTGTCCCCTAATCAGATGGTGGCAAAAACCAATAAACCAAAAAAAGCTTACTGGATGCTAGGGTGGCCATGTTAAATTAGATCTGGCACAGGATGCCAGAAGATTGATTGTTATAATATAAGTGGACAAACCATCTGTGATCATGCTAAAGTTTACATGTTCCTGCTTACCAGGAGAATCATGTCTGTGGATTTCCACCATCCATTCTTGTTCTGAGAGATGTTCAGGAACCAGATCAATGCAGATTTTAATAAATTAAGCTGGGTTGCCAGGCAGAGATTGCTTTTTCAATTATAAATGATTCAGATCAACCTTATATTTTATTTTAAACATTAATTTTCAAAATAGCCTTTGACATTTTTTGTTCAGCTGACTGATAGTTGTCATAGTTTTAACAGTGACCTTGTATGTGTTATATTGCTCAGTAGTTGTAACCTGCATGTCTGGAAATTTATAAATCAGTTGCTAGAAAGATCTGGGCAAGATCTGTGTGGAAATAAAATTAGGTCACAATGACATAGTTCTGCAATTTTGATGTTAAACACTTTAGAAGTCAGTCTCATGTTAGTATTCAAGGCAGATGTGCAGATATATCAGATATATGTTTGGAGTCCGAAATTGTAATGGCATGTATGCTTCATTTACACTTGCTTTCCCTTATCTTGCAGAAGAAAACTGGCATTACCTATCCATGTGAATTTTTGCAGACACATTTGCAATATACGCAACATTATGAGGAGTTTTGGACTTTGAAATTTGTATGACCGGTTGAAATAATTTTGTTCTCTCACGCAACAGAATATGATGTCAGGCTGATTTTGACATAAACAAATCATGTTTTTCTTATCTACAGGACAAGTCCAGTTCTTTAGGACCACACTCAGCTAAAGCATTAATGGACGACGGTGATGATATCATCCATGTGAACCTCGGTTCAGGTCTGACCACTGCTCACATGGCCAGTTTATGCTGTAACTCCAGTACTACTGTGTTCGCTTTTGGAATCCAGAATGATATGCACTACCAAAAGGTCAAAACAAGAATGGACCATCTGGGGGTCAGAGGTTAGTAATATCAGATTTTTGAAAGATTTTCTAATTTGAGCATTATGATTAAACATGTATTCAAATTATTAACCTTGTTGAATATTGATTTTGTTCCTCTTTTTGCCAACCCAGACAGCATATTCAGTCATGAGAAATAAATTTCACAATATAACAGTTAGTTAACTGGACTTTAACTCAAAACTTTGATTCGCTGTCTTTTCCTCACCATGTGCAAGTTACAATTAAGTTAAATATAAAGTTTAACATAGAGGTTTACTTTCAACTTTGTCACCTTGTTTCTTAAATAAAGCTGTAGTTGACAAAGGTCATTGTTCATTTAAGTCATTAAATAAATCATTGACTAATAGTTCAGGTCTGCTACATATGAAAACCACTGATACCTTATACTTCCAACTGGATATAGACTCTCTTCTGCCTTAGATATTGATCCACAGTTAGGATTGTTCCATCTATTAACCATAAGTTTGTCCTTCTGATTGCCTTAATAAATGCAAGGGGTATTGATCAATTGTTTAGGTGTTGTCCAAATTATTTTTGCCTCTGAATTTTGCATTTTTGAGAATCGTTAAAGTCTATGTAAAAAGCTTATTAATATAATGTCAGTGTGAAATCTAAGCAAAATCATGACAATTGAGAAAATGATCAAACGGTCAAGAAATATGAATGTCTGACAGTTTTAAATATCATTCTTCAGTTTTTCTCAGTTCATCATAGAATAACAAATTGCACACAGACACCGTGTCAGAATGGGCAAAATGGTGCGAGCTTGGTACCAAAGTTGTAAAATCTATTATCATATTTATCTTTTTAAAAAGTCCTGAAAAGGCTGTGAAATATTAATTTTCAGGAAGTGCACGAACCCTAATTTATCAAGGAATGCTTTTCACTCAATTTTTACAGCTTATAGCTTATGTTAATAATATTGTAGGTGTGAGGGTTTTACCAGAAAACTTCACAGACATCCCACACACAGACACTCGCTTTAAGAACACCAGGACGATTCTCATCTCAGCCGAGTGCAGCAAGTCTGGTGTCCCGGATCCCGTGGAATTCATTGTTAATGAGGGTGAAGGTAAGTCTCATGACACACCTCTTCTGACCTGAGATACACAGCAGGTATGTCCAGGCAGCTTTGATTTCTATCAGCATTTATCCTGTTATCTTGCTGAATACCTTGAGTATTTTTTTAGGGTCACCAGTTAAACATGTCAGTTTTTGGTTAAGCCTGCTGAAGACAAAATTTGCTGAAACAGATATCAAGATGAAACTAATGCCAGGGTTTTATTTAAAAGTACTGCAGGCATAATTTGACTAAATTTCATTGTATCCGCCAAAACGAAGTTTTGCGGATACTATGTTTTTGACCGGGTTTGTTTCCGGAGAACTCCTTTGAGACTTCCGGAGGGATTTTTCCGAAACGTACACAAATTATCGGGTCACATGTGAACTGGTGCCTAACCAAGTGGCCTTGACCTCTGACCTTTCCTCTCTGCCCAGCGTCCGTTTGTGCGTCTGTTTCCACACATAAACCCACATATCTCGGGAACTGTTTGACCAATCAGGAAAATTTTTTTACACAAATGTAGCCCTTGGGTAGCTTTATAACATACACAAAAAAAGGTGGCGCCACCTGCAACCATGTTTGTGGTGTCCATCTGTTCATCTGCCTTGGGTTAAAATCACTCATATCTCTGCAGTCGTTTGACTAAATCACCTAAAATTCGGCATGCGTATACATCCTAGATAGCTTTCTTGATTTTATGACAGGTGGCGCCACCTACATTCACGTTAATGCTGCAGACATCCAAGCTCATATCTCGGGAACCGTTTGACCAATCAGGAAAAAAAAATTACACAAATGTAGCCCGTGGATAGCTTTATAACATATATAAAAATGGTGGAGCCACCTGCAGCAATTTTTTTACAGCATCCATCTGTTTGTCTGCCTTGGGTTAAAATCACTTGTATCTCTGCAGTGGTTTGACCAAATTACCTGAAATTTGGCATGCATATACATCCCGCATAGCTTTCTTGACTTTATGACAGGTGGCGCCACCTACATTCACGTTCACGCTGTAGACATCCTTGCTTATATCTGCGGACTCGTTCGACCAATCAGGAAAAAATTTTTACACAAATGTAGCCCTTGGATAGCTTCATAACATACACAAAAATTGTGGTGCCACCTGCAGCCATTTTTGCACAGTGTCCATCTGTTTGTCTGCCTTGGGTTATAACCACATATCTCTGCAGTGGTTTGACCAAATTACCTGAAATTCGGCATGCATAAACATCCCGCATAGCTTTCTTGATTTTATGACAGGTGGCACCACCTATGTTCACGCTGCAGACATTAATGCTTATATCTCTGGAACCGTTTGACCAATCAGGAAAAAAAAATTACACAAATGTAGCCCTTAGATAGCGTTGTAACATACACAAAAATAATGGCGCCACCTGCAGCAATTTTTGCACAGCGTCAATCTGTTTGTCTGCCTTGGGTTAAAATCACTCATATCTCTGCAGTGGTTTGACTTTTCCACCTGAAATTTTGCTTGTGTATACATCTTGGATAGTTTCTCGTTCAAATAACAGGTGGCGCCACCTACAATCATGTTTACGTTGCACAGATCCATTCTAATATGTAGCACATGTAACTAATTCCCCTTGCCACTCAATCCATGCCTTACTTCACCCGTCCTACTCTGATTTTGGCGGATACACGTAGTCGCTTGTTGACTACCCGTATTCTAGTTTGTAACTATAATTCAAGTAAGCTGTTTTAACATATGCAGTATGGTCTCTTGGAATAGTTCTTATACCTAGATTATATCAAATAGGACCAACGAAAGAACAGATGTAATGACTGGATAAAAACTTGTACTGAGAGAAAAAGGATTAATACAGGTTTCAAGAGGGCAGTCAGGGATCGCAGTACCAAGTGACTCAAGGATAGTAGGGTGTCATAAAAAATTACATGAACACTTTGGCTGAAAGGAAGATACTGGTTTTGTTTGCCTGAACAAGCCCACATAATTAACCAAATAACGAGGAAAAAAGAGCCCAACCCATTATTAGTAGATTTTACCAGTATATTAAACAAATGTTACTATTTTTGTCAGAATATTGAACAAATGTTACTATTTTTGTCAGAGTATAAAACAAATGTTACTATTTTATCAGAATATTAAACAAATGTTTCTATTTTATCAAAATATTAGCATGTTTCTATTTTATTAGAATTTTAAACCAATGTTACTTTTTTATCAGAATATTAAACAAATGTTACTATTTTATCAGAATATTAAACAAATGTGACTATTTTATCAGCATATTAAACAAATGTTGCTATTTTATAAGAATATTGAACAAATGTTACTATTTTATCAGAATATTAATCATGTTTCTGTTTTATCAGAATTTTAAACAAATGTTACTATTTTATCAGAATATTAAACAAATGTTACAATTTTATCAGAATTTTATGCAGATTCTTTATCAGAATATTAAACAAATGTTACTATTTTATTAGAATATTAAATAAATGTTACTATTTTATGAGTTTATTAAACAAGTGTTACTATTTTATCAAAATATTAAACAAATGTTACTATTTTATCAAAATATTAAACAAATGTAACTATTTTATCAAAATATTAAATGTTACAATTTTATTATAATATTAAACAAATGTTACTTTTTTATCAGTAAATTATACAAATGTTACTATTTTTATCAGTTTATTAAACAAATGTTACTATTTTATCAAAATATTAAACACATGTTACACTTTTTTTTTGGTGTATTAAACTATTAAACAAATGTTACTATTTTATCAAAATATTGAATGTTACAATTTTATCAAAATATTAAACAAATGTTACTATTTTATCAGTATATTATACAAATGTTACTATTTTTATCAGTCTTTTAAACAAATGTTAATATTTTATCAAAATATTAAACAAATGTTACTATTTTTATCAGTGTATTAAACAAATACTTTTTATTAAAATATTAAACAAAGATTACCGTTTTATCAAAATATTAAACAAATGTTACTATTTTATCAAAATATTTAACAAATGTTACTATTTTTATCAATGCATTTAACAGATTTTACTATTTTTATCAGTGTATGAAACAAATGTGTGTTGCAGGAGCTGAGATACTGAAGGACCTGGCTACAGGAGAGATGGATCAGACCAAACTGGCGGGGCTAGTGAACAAACACCTCCAGGTCCTAAAACATGCATTTAGATGTAAGTATCTTACACTTTTAATTTCCTTTCACTACCTCTTGTTGTGGACATCAGTTTGAAAAAAAACCCACTGGGACCTACAGTGAGTTGGAGATACTGTGGCCTTTTAAAAATACATATTTAATTACCCACCTAAGAAATGTTTATTGTATCACATAAGTTTACAAGAGATTAGAACAGCTTCAACTCAAATTTCACAGATATTCAGCCAAATAATCAATAACCTGCACAACAGATGATATTTTTATAGCCAGTTGAACCTATGAAGGTATTCACAAATTCACAATTATTCATTTACTATCATTTCAAACCAGGATGAATGTTAGCCTTTCTGACCACAGATGCAATTTGTTACCAGTTTTACTGACAGATGGCAGCAGTGTATAATCACTGGGTTTTTCTTTGGTTAGAATGTTGTATCTTCCTCGTATTGATGAATTAGCAATAAGTGCCCTGACACAGAGTAAACTGTGTTATGATTTATCCTTGTAAATGGAATGGATACTGTGAAACACATATGTGGACCATAGTGCTTAATAAACTGAATATACAAAAAGAACATATATTACACTTGTATATATATTTATATGGCTGAACATATGACTCACTGTTCTCTTTCTGAAGAATGCAGTCTTTCAGATATAAAGGCAAAACTATTGTATTGAAATATGCTAGACACCAGTGTAGTTTTCTGTTTAAAGGAGTTGATGTCCTTTTTTCTTTTATCTCAGTCCCTCGGGTCCAGGGTATTGTGTTTTGCACGAGGTCAATGTACGATGCAGAGAACGAAACGGTAATCGCCAGAGCCGTTGAGTACAGTAGCACCATCCCTCTACAGAGGAACCTAAACATGATGCCGTTCCGGATCACGCCGCCGGTGTTACCGTTAACAGAAGATGACATTGAGAGGGAGATTGTGAATGGCAAGTTCCTGCAGTTCCCTCCAGCCTCTGGGATGAGTGGCTGCTTCATCTCAATTATTACCAGAGAGGTGACGTGATCAAATAATCTTATGTTTAGAACTCTGCCCTCTACTGTAGCCATCCACCCATATTCACTTATCCAGTCCTTGTACAGGTATGGCTGTAACCATTCATGAATGCACGGAAACATTGCAATACAAATTATGATATTGTATCAGTATTGTCAGATCTTCCTGTACTGATACATTGATGATATTTAATCGTCCAATGAGATATTACATCTGACATTTAAAATAGTCTCCCAGCACCAAATAAGGGATCAAAAGTGAAACTTCAACAGTAAGAAGTATTTGAGTTAATCTGTCTAATTGTTTGTTAATCGATTTTGTTTATGTGTTTTTTAGGGTATGCTTATTTACATTTCAGTATACAAGGGGAAATTCAGCTGGGAATTTAAATTGTAATGTATTGTATGGTGTATTGTGTTAAAATGTATCATACATGTATTGTATGGTGTATTGTAAAGTGTATCATAACATTAGCAAAGTAACATGATATGTATTATATCGTGAGATGATGTATAGTTACATTCAGGTATCTTAGCCATTCTGGAAATCAGAAAAACTGGGAAAGTGAGTTTCTCTTTTTTCCAATCGGGGAGAAAAAAAACATGAATTTTGAGGGAAATGCCTTTATTCTTTTTTAAATTGCACATTCTCTAGTTGATTGCTTATTAGTGTTGGAATAACAGAAATAACTAAAAATAAATAATTATCCTAGAAATATGAAAACTCACTATTGAAAAATCATATGATTTTGTTGTCATGTAATGCCAACAACCATGATTGACATGATATTGGAGTACTGTAAACTGTAGTAAATGGCAGCATTTGAAAGCAAATCACTTGAAATTATAGCTTTTAAAATTGCAGGAAATTAAATTATAAAAATGTAGGATTTTGAGCATTAAAAAATTGATACATCCTTTAAAAAAAGCAGAGAAATGTATATCTCAATAAATGAGAAGTGGTCAGTCTTAATTTAAAAAAGTGTCCATATATGGTCATGGGATGTCCTTTTCTTTCCTTATAATCGTATCTAATAGGCATCCAGAGTGCAAAAGATGTGGGTTGTTTAAGCCTGGCATAATTATTTTACAATGAATACATAATATTGAGTGTAACAGAAAATTTTCTTCTTTCAGATGGAGGATCCAAAGGAAGCAACCAAGGATATTCTGGCACGAGCAGCTGCAAAGGGTTTGCTAGGTAACAAGCCTGAGAAGAAGACAACACGCCTAGAGAAGGCTAGAGGTGACGCTCTGCCTCAGGATTACGAGGATTCCGGTAAAAAGACACGCAAACGCTCACCTCAAAGATCAAAGAGCCACTCAGCAAAGCCGTCCACAGCTGGGGTCAGTATGGTTCCGAAAAGACGTTCACATGCTAAACGTTCACTTGTCAGTGCTCGTCTGTTGGCTGATCCACGTACCCGATCGCATGAGGGTCCACTGCCATCAATGGTCAAGGTCAAAGAGCCACCGCATGTCAAAGTCGTGAAGCATCCTGCACCGTTCAGGTGAATGTCACAGATTGTGCCACTGATGTCTGCCCATTTACCAAGGGTACAGACAACTGTGCTTAATTAACAGATCTCACTTCACAAATCGCACCTAAGCATTTTCCTGTTTTTCAGCACTACCTTACTGTTGTTTTTATATATCAATAGTACTCACTTGTTCACCTGTTATATCACACAAAGAATTCATAATAAAATAGCTTGCTGTAATCTTTACTGATAATTTATTGATCCATGTTGAAAAAAATTCCCTGAAAAGTCCTGCGGGATAGTCCATACTTCTTTTTGTCATAAGACATCCCATTCAAGAAAAGCAGGTTTAATAACTTCATATAAATGATGAGATTTTGAAAGATATGTTTTGATTATTAATGATGCATCTAGAGTGCCAAAGTTACATTATTTGTTATGTTAAATTTAATTTATTTGATAGATAACTGATCTGAATGTGGTTTTTATAGTGGGGAAAAAATGACACTCATACTACCATACATTTTGCTACATCACACAGTAATTGATGAAATTTAAAGTTTTATAGGACATCTCATATGATTTAAATTTCCTTTCACAGTTTAAATTCATTAACCTGCAGTATTTAAATAAAGTAGTTTTAGGACAGTTGCAGTAAAGCTGTGAAAACGCAGTGTATGTTCTCATAATAATTAAGAAGTCTTTATATTGTCTCACTTTCTGGAATGCTATCATGAAAATTTTATAATCTGGAGTTTAATTGCTTCCTTTTATGCATTTTAATATTGTTTCTGTAAATAAGCAATGACTATATAATAGGCCATCCATTTGTAAATGTTTACATCAATATAATGGATAATGATAAATGTTAAACCTATTAATCAATATTTTTTACTTCTTACAGTGAATATTGCACTTTTACCTGTGTCCAGGAACCCATGTTTTTTGTCATACCAGTTAATACACTGTGATAAAAATACTGCTGATAAGCTGTGTGTGCTAAAATATTAAATATTTTACTAGTTTTACATATAAGAAAATAGTGTGATTTAATACAAGCATATATGTAAAAAAAGGCTTTCATATACATGCAGTTACCTGAGTGACTTGCATGGTTTTACCCTGATCTTTCATCTTAATATATATTCTACAGGTATGTTTTTAATAATTACATTGTATGTGGCTTTTCTAAAGATGTACCTTCTGCCAGTGTGCCATTCCTCCATATTTCATTATATTTATTTTATACATGAAAAGAGTGCCTATTTCTTTCTCAGTATAGCATTGATAAATAAATCTTATATATATAGAAGATTTTTCTGAGATGAACTATCCTTCAAGAAAGCTCTAATATCATCTTTAAACTAGATTATTATTGCTGATCATTCAGTGCTTAGAAATTAAAGTAAGATTGTATTGACATTAAGAAGGTTGAAATTGCATCCTTCAAAGAAATTTATCCATATTCATGCAGGGTGTGTACACATTTTATTATTAAATGTATATGCAAATATTATGGCCATAATATATTTATTGTAGCAACTACCTCGGATAGCATTTCAGAGCTTCCTTATTATTATATCATTATATTGTCATATAACTGCCATATATATTATGTTAAGATTCGCTCATAATGTAAAATAAAGTTCTTTGGATGTTTATCAAGTGATCAGCAGTACTGTATGATGTAACAATACCTTCTCTTATCACATGATGTGATATGTATCTGTGATATCACAGTACTTTACTTAGTATAATACACATAATTATACACACAAGATTCAAGCTATCCTGAAAATCTGGAAAAACCCTCCAAAATGAATTTCCCTTTTCCAATCAGGAAAACGTCAGGGGATTTGAGAAAAATACTTGAAACTCAAATCAGAAAACATTAGGGAATTTCAGTTGGCCTGTAAGAGAAAATTATCAGTCTATTATATCTTCTTATATCCAAAGCGCATATCCACTGGATGGATTGCTGTTGTGGCTTTCTAGTTTTGAAATCCCTGAAATTTGTCAAAAGAATAACAAATATCCTAGATATCCTAGATTTATAAAGATTTTTAATTAATCGGGGAATAGTAGTGGGAGGGTTAGGGGTTCACTTTTATAAATGCTGGTAACTCTGACGTATAAGGCCACAAAACAAACAAACAAACAATATAACTGACTGTTGAACCTAAAATATGGAATAAGAGGGTGATTTTTATATGAAAAATGTAACAGATTGAGACTGATTTTTTCCAGAGCTCTTTTTTCAGTGTTAGTTTATATTTTATTTATTATCCCAGCATTTGGTTGCATCAGTATATTGTGAAAATCCCAGTAAAGAATCAGTTTTATTATCATATCAGATACTAACATGCCTTCTCACATGTATGCATCACACTGTTTGCTGTTGCTCTACAGTTTAATGTTACCCCACATAGCTGGCTTGTTTAGTAAAGTAACCACCCACAACCATCTTACAGTCATAATAACATGTATTTGTGTTGTTCTGCTCATGTTTTAAACACATTGTTATAACACAGAGTGTAATTGTTATTTGTGTGACTAAAAGACATTCTGGTTCACTATAACGTACTGTTTGTCACCCTGCTTTGTTCAGTCGATATATGTGTTGCTTGTATAACTGTCAACCCACACTAATAAGATGTCAACTGAAAGCACAAATAAACTTGTTTAACAGGCTGTGTGCACTTCTTTTATTGATTAAACATTACTGAACACCATGTTCTTTTGTTGTTTTTAGCCCTCAGCCCTTAGGCTGATGGGCTATTGTCGTCACCCAAGCTGTCCGTCCGTCCGTCTGTCCGTCCGGCGTCCGTTAACTTTTACCTTGTGAGCGGGATATCTTGAAAAGGATTCACCGTCAGAATTTTATTTCCTCGGTAAAGATGTATATCGACAAAATCTCCGTCAAGTTCGAAGATGGGTGACCTTGACCTATTTTTCTACATTTTAGAGCTGATTATAGAAAAACACTTAGATGCTTATTACTCAGGAACCATTTGGTGGATTTTCACAAAACTTACTATGATAATTGGGACTGATAGTCTGTACATGCTATACAAGTTTGGTGGCGCCACCTACAATTTCTGATTTAAACTGAATTTTTATCGGATTTTTCAACTTTGGGCTTGTGAGCGGGATATCTCGAAAAGGATTCACCGTAAGAATTTTATTTTTTCGGTGAAGATGTATATTGACAAAATCTTGGTCAAGTTCGAAGATGGGTGACCTTGACCTATTTTTCTACATTTTAGAGCTGATTATAGAAAAAACATTTAGAAGCCTATTTCTCAGGAACCATTAGATGGATTTTCAAAATACTTACTATGATCATAGGGACTGATGGTCTGTAACTGCTGCACAAGTTTGGGGGTGCCACCTGCAATTTCTGATTTTTTATTGAATTTTCCTTGGATTTTTCAACTTTGGCCTTGTGAGTGGGATATCTCTAAAAGGATTCACAATAGGAATTTTATTTCTTTGGTGAAGATGTATATCGACAAAAATCTTGTTCATGTTCGAAGATGGGTCACCTTGACCTACTTTTAAAGGTCACAGAGCTTATAATAGAATAAAACTTAGCTTATTTTTCAGGAAGCATTTGGTGGATTGTTATGAATCATGGTACATACCTCTCCATTTTAAATTTATTACTGAGACATGTACAGATATACATCCATGTGAGAACAGATATTTAGTACTTGTTACTGTTACCACCTCTAAACACTGTTCTTTTGGCTGAGGGCTTTTGTCAGCTTTTGCTGATATTCTAGTTATTTTCAGTTGACCACAGGGTAAGGTAAATATATTGACCCACAAACCATCCTTTCCTTTGTCATTCCATTTAGTTAGTGAAGTATATACCAAGAAATATGATGTGCCTTTTCAATATTGTTTACTCACTGAATTTGTAAGTTCAGTTCTTTCAATACTCTTTTTTTTTTTTACCTGCCCAGGATAATTTTATAATATTTTGAAACCTGGTTGAACTTAACAAAAATAATATTTTGGATATTCTACAATTTGATGTAGAAAATATAATATCAAGAAAGGATTGGAATGAAACTATTTAAAGAAATGCTACTGAACTTAAAGTTAAGCACCCCTAGTGGTCACTGTAGAACATAATATTATCCAGATAATTTGACCAGTCGTGTAAGCTCTGTATGAAAGCTTACAAATTAAACCTGTTTGATTTTTATTGTACTGGTTAAGCAAACTAAATTCTCATTACTCAATAAAAGAGAAAATGTGTATTTATACTGCAAGATAACATGGGTCTTGTTATTAGCTTTCGTGAGGATCTTATGGCCAGATATATAGACGTCCCCAGACCACTTCATAAAATTGCAAAATCGTACCCTTGAGCATAAAAATTTCTTCTACGATGGGTGCTCAGGATGGCTCTATTATCATATAACAGATGGAAGTAAGACATGATACACTATCCCTAGAGCTATGAAAAAAGGCTAATGAAGCTACAATATTTAACTCAACATGAGCTGATTTCTTCCTAAGTTGGGAAAAATGTACTACATCTATTTGAACCATATTATTGAGACCAATATACCAATGCCACTATAGTGTTAATCAACCTGACAAGACGGCATTTTACACCTCTGCCCAACATCAGAACATGACTCTGAAAGACGCGTCAAATGTCAGCCTTTCGTCTACCAACCAAGGGTGACTAGAATGTTAGATATATCTGATAGTGCAGTTGACCCATCAAAAGTAGGTCATGAAACGTTTCATCCCTGAAGGCAGCCACCTAGTGCCAGTTCTTAATGCCCAAACTGTCAACCCAATTTAAACGCTTGTTATTACATATTAGGTATAAATTCCTTGTACATAATATAAAATGAAAAAAAAAAAAAATCACGTGTGGTTACCACGTTATATTTGTTTGGTCTCTCACTTTCATATAAGAAGCTTGGTCCCACTTCCTTTTTTATCGTAACTTTAGGCATGTGTTCGCATGTTTGCGCCCTTAAAGATGCACACTTCTGCGTTTGCCCGTGAATCCTTTAATCATATATTCATAAATATAAATAATGTATCCTAAAAAGCATTAGATCCACATGGATCCCCCTAATTATTAGAAAGAATATAAGTATTTTCTTCCCTCCCACTATACGCATTAGCGTCATTTATATAAAGGTCACTGAAGTTGTTTTTGCCCACTACTTCAACATTTTCATGATTTAAATTTGATTTGAACAGTCCAGATCATTCTATAGGCTGACATTCTGATGATTCAATTAAGCTATTGAAGCAAGGTGCAAGTACGTCCTAAATTTTCTCATCAGATGCATAACTGAAAGACCATTGTGGTGAATATGATGAAACGATCTCAAATTTGCCATGTTCATGATGTTATCCCCCCCCCCCCATGTCAGCGGCTAAAGTCTCAGTTCATCTCCAGGGTACCCTCTGCAGCACTTCACCATATCTAGGTATTGTACGGCCTTAAAAAGGTGACACTGGGTATGAAGAACCAGGATCTTGTTGAAGTGTCATGGGGGCTGACAAATCTTTCATTTATACATGTATATGAATTGCTCATTGGGTGATCGTGACGAAATCGGGTCTAGTGGTAAATTCCGTATTATATAGCTCATTAAAAGTCAACTTTCTTTAATTTTTCAACAATTTACTTGAGGGGGTTAGCCTTTTTTATCATAAAGAGATGGAGGAGGGGTGAGGATGGGAGGATATTTTGAGCGGGGTTCCTTATTTCGGGGGGGGGGGGGGGGGAGGAGGTTTGGGTGACCGTATTCCTGTGGCGTGTCTCTTTCGCATCTCAACATGCAAGGCCATGATAAGTTAAGGATTTTCCTACTAAAATATAATTGAGATGTGATATCAGAAACTACAAAGCGCCATGCTACCCATCCCAGATGAAAATATTTATAGCAATGAGGACCTCTCTGCGGTTTCGGACCCCTTTTTTGTGAATTGTCCATATAATTACAAAAATGTGTACGTA
Source organism: Sipunculus nudus (assembly GCA_026874595.1). Classification (NCBI taxonomy): domain Eukaryota; kingdom Metazoa; phylum Annelida; class Sipuncula; order Golfingiida; family Sipunculidae; genus Sipunculus; species Sipunculus nudus. Next base: position 27,825,295 of record CM049315.1, read on the forward strand.
TTTAGTAAGAGGGTACTCCTACAAATCTGTTCAAATATGTTTAAACTGAAACTATAACTTATTTTTGAATTTCACTCAGAATGATAAGTGATTTTATTAACTATTTTTGCTGTGCTTATAGCGTTCTGTTTGGCATCATCCTTACATTTCTTCATGGCTTTTGTTGTTTGTCACTTTATTTTACTTTCCATGCATGCACATTTTTGTTTCTGTCGCCAGAAGAAAGAAATGGAACATTTAGAAGACGACAGGTGGCGCCACGTACTGGAAGAACAAATTACCGTTCGCTGGCACTGTGATCAATGGCGGGAAGAAAGAGAAAGACGAAAGCCTATACTGATTTACTTAAAAAAAACCCGAAGCGACTATATTTCTCAGAGCATATGAACAAAGAATTTGCTTTACTGATGAACAGTTTTATCATAAACGGTTTCTAAAAACTGCAAGTAGGGGGAAAAGATTTCTCTGAAGAACCATTAAATTAAGGCCCAAGGCCTTCTCCACCATGCCTTTTTCCCCACTTAATTGACGACTTTTGAAATTTAGATGTTTTCAAGGCCTTGAAAGTTCTCGATACACGGGTGGATGTAGAGGGTCGCCTCCTCTTTTTCGACCGAAAAAAACTGGGAAAAAGAATAGTTAACGCTTAATACAGAAAAACAGCGCCGGATCTCGCATCTCGGTTTTCTTTCCGACTTCATTTTATTTCATTTTATTAATATATCTTTATTCACGGCGGCTTATTCAGAATATACTGGTCTTCCAGTAGGCCCTGATAGTAACTGAAATTTTAAGCACGAGCAAATGGCATTACAGTACTATACAAGTGAACATATGTGTGCAGAATTTTGTGACTGAATTTAACATGCATGTATTATTGGTTCCTGTACTAGTAATCTTCAGCATGCGAAGTGTCTACGTGCACTCTCGCCCCCCTTTCCTAAAATTCTGTTCCCGCCCCCTGTAATAAGCTTATATTTAAAATTGATTAGAAATGGCTTTTTAAGTTTTCCTATGGCAGGTGCAAGACATGTTTTTAACATAATAACTATCTCATTATTTAGTAAACCTATATGCATGGTAATGACGAAGACAAAATTTGCAGTATCGAATGGTTTAAGTGATGTGTAAAGAGGGCTTAGAAAAATAATCTTGAAATACAATTTTATCATTGAAACAACCTTGAAATATTTAAAAAAAATAATCGTGAAAACCTTGTACCATTTATGAAGCAAAAATAAAAATGTTTTTAGACAGCAATAATAATGTGAACGAACTCCCAGTCTGGAAAGTAGAAACTTCGGATGCTGAGATATTGTTCTTGTTAAATAGGAAGCTGGTATTCCTTTATGCGTGTTTTTTTTTTATAAACCGTCTGGTACTATATAAATATAAATCTGCTTATTTTTAATATGATCATGGTCATGTTATACACTCCTGGTGCATGCTTGATATCAGCGTATACGGAATGATGTCACTTATTTACATGTTCGTTTTGTCGTGCCCGTGCCGGCTTTTGTTTGACATGGTTTGCATATACTGCTTCGTCAGCTTTTTGTACTGTTTTCAGAAATTCTCACAAATGCTGCATATTCATGTACATTCTTCCAGTCGGCATAATTCCAATATAATCACTTAAAAACATAACATTTAAATCCCAGTTTTTTTAAATACCCTGGATTGTTGGCATTTTATAAAGGGTTCGTGCACTAGACTGTGTCAATTGTTTGCATATAAACACCAGTTATCTAAAACGACGTAGGCCCAAGAATGGAGTATCACATATACATGACTTAAGAAAAGATCAGCTGTAGACCGCCATTTGACTACATGTCGTGATTGTCACATGGTTGTAATCTTATATTTATACTTATCTTTATATACAAGTATATGTGCGTGTGTTCAAGAAACAACCCCTTAAAAATACTAAATAAACTGTTATTTCCTGAATAACAAGAGCCAAGTATACATACCCGCCTATGCAGTGTATGATTTTGCTGAAGTATTAACGGGCAAAGCAGCTTGTATTTACATATAATTTTAAGTAAGCATTTGACGCCAGATCTCGTCCCAGTATTATGTAATAAACTCTTATGCATGTTGAATTTATAAGAAGCATGTTTTTTCATATTGTTTACACATTTGTCATTTTTATATGTGCCAAGACTATTCTATATACAAAATATATGTGCCTTTTGTTGGTGTTTGTTGTGATATATATTTTTGGTTGTGTTTGTGATCATTCTATTAAATATTATATGGTACAAATATGCATTTAATTACCAGGTAGTATGATTTAAAGATATAATCATGAATTTGTGTACATCTTTGTGTGCTTGTTACGCCCTTTAAGCGGGCATGCAGATACATATTTAATAAAATAGACCTGGAGAAATCTGCACATTTCATGAAAGTTAATGAACAATAAAACAGTCCATAGGTTTATAAAGTATTTTTAACCTTGTGAAGTCAGCTTTTTGTTGAATACAGAGTAAAAACAAATACTTATATTATTGTAATCCATTTTTTGTTCAGTTATGCAACTCTGATAAAAAATAAGGAAGTATATTCGGTGAATATTACTGGATTCCAATTTATTTAATTTTGATGTTTTTTTCTTTATTTTCTATTTTCAAACAAGGTTGAAGGCAATTATATTTTTTTCGAATAATACTTTTTCTATCTGATTTTATTACAATTGATAAAATTACCTTGATTGTTGTTAATTTCCATGTATAAAATTTGTGTTTTTATACATAATCGACGGCAGAAAAACTTCCAGCAATAAAACTACAACTTTGATAAAAAAAATCTGTTGCATATATTTATTTTATATATTGTATTCGATTCCAACACATATATGTATATATCATTGTGCTGGAGCATTTGATGAATATGTAAATAAAATCCTAATAATCTATGTTTCAGATGGGCTAGCAGCACAGGTGATACCAACGAATTGCATTTTTTTTTATAACTATGTATGCGCACGAATACCTCAACAAACACGGAGCCCAACCAAAAGAGGCGTACTTGTCAGATTTCTCTCCTCACACAATTTATATAATAATATATGTTATATTTATATAAATTATATATATTATATTCATTTAAATGTATATAACACGCTTTTCCACTCCTGTTGATGTTTCTGTGGTACAACAGACCATCAGCTTTCTAAACTTTTCTTCCAGAACGGGAGCATAATTAATCGAGAACCTGACACAGAACCAATCATGTTTGAGATTACATTATTTGACGAGTACGCCTGTTAAACATCAAGACACTATTACCCTCCCACTTTTACTAATACTTAATGTCAACGTGTGGAAGTCTTTTTATCAGAGGATATATGTGCAGCAGCGGTACCAAAAGAGCGGGCGGGGAAATTTTAATACATCGGCATTTCAGCGGATTTCAAAAGCTACATTGGATAAAAAGAGGCTGAAAACGACCAGTTTAAATTGGAAATTGGAAAAAAAAAAAAATCTCCCGGGTTACTGACTTTGGTGCATACTACATATGTAAGTTCACAACCAAATCCGCCCATCTTCAAATTCCCTTTTGGAGTCGCTGCTGCCTGGCGTGCACAGTACTTGAATATAGAATTTACTCATTCTTTCTGATTATCTAATTTTTCTGCAGAATTGATTATGACATCTTTATGCATTTTGTAGTTTTTCCCATCTTGTTCTGACTTGTATGGTGGCTCTTCCATCCTCTACACCCAATTTCAGCATGGTTTTTATATTTCAGATCTCAAACAAGTGTCTTGCGTCTTGTGTTAGAATTTACAATGCACAATATGTAATCAATAGTTACTCTTTTCACCGACGAGAATTTGTTAATTTAGCGAATGTGCCATCATAATCAGTCCTGTGTTGGTATATATGACGTCATTAGCAATACTGATCCAATTCAATGGTTCAGTGTAGAATCAAATCTCACCGATAGGTGTCGCCCTGTGCAGAATTATAACCCGGACATTGAAATAATTTTGAAGATATTGGAAAGTGCTGAAACCAGCATCTTTGTAAACACTTGAAGTGTGATCAGGAGGCTAGACTTAATTCAGACTGATATAGGCAACCTGGACACATCCAGAATAAACCATAACCAAGTTCCACGTAAGAAGGGGATGGTGTTAATTGAGATCGGCTTCTTGACACGCTGAGTCTCTGAAAATTTCAGGATAATCTTGGAATATCTCAACAATCATTTTCCAAACAGTATAATTTGCTAGATACGTTAAAGGACACCGATTCTAAACAAATGCATTAGGCGTGAAACAGCCTTTTTCCCGTTTAATCTTCTGTTCTGTTGATAATATTTCATCTTCCTCTCTTTTATATTCTCTTCATATATCTAATCAAAATATAATTAATCTTCCACTTTTTGTGTGATTAACATTTTTCTTTCTAATCTTTGTCAGGAACGCAAATGAAATTCACTTATAATTTCTTATATTCCCTTTTTTGATAATACCTGTGGTAAATCCACGTGAATAGCACCCGTCCTGAGCAGTCAAATGTTTGCTCTGCTCGGGTGCTGTTTACGCGTGATATCGTGGATTTTCCCGTGGTATTTTATGTTCAAAATGGATTGAAAGTTTGACATGACTTACTCTTTCCTGCATGAACTTACAATAAACTAACCCAGAACACTAATAGTGAAGGCGTCTTTACCAAGTTTCATACACAGCGGCACAACTAATAAAATCTTCTTTCTATTGTTTACTGGCTCAATAACTTGTCTTAATAACAACCTTGCGTACAAGATGGACAGTTCACTATATTGGTTACCTTTCTACAGTCATCGCATGTATAATTTGTTGAACTGACCAAGCATGTTTTCTTTCTCTTTATATGGAATGTGTTGTCTTATTATAGAATAAATCCAACGATCATATATTTTCACTTTTGTCAAATTTATATAACCATCAACCATCTGTTCTCACTTTGATTATATGATAAATATGATGAAAGTGAATTTCCTTTCAATCACAGTTAAATTCAGCCAGTTTTCAATCCTTAAGGATTAAGTAAAGTAATCAGGAATTTTTGTTTACCGATGTGGCTCCTTTATTCTTTCTATCTGAAAGGTTTCCGGTGCCATGTATTTTGTCAGACCGAGATATAATCCACTGAGAAGCATATACTTTCTAATTAATTTATTCAGATTAAAAAAAACTTAATTTTTAAAAATATTTTTGGTACCATAAATCTTTATATCCCGTAAGGCCATATATGTATTTTTGTGTGCTTGTTGTATCGGTCCAGACATATATTAGTTTATTTTCCTCTGTTTCATGTTTCTGATCTCATACCATGTATTTTCTAAACATATGGAAGCAGGCTTCATTTTTATTTAATTATATAACGTTAACATTTATAGTGAATCAAAAGTTTCGGGTTATGTAATGATCACACAACAACGCTCCATTCCACATATCCTTTTATCTGACAGAGCAAACGTGCATGCCTTCGACTGTAATTTTAACCTACATGACTATTTCACAAAATGCGGATAAATGCAAACTAGAAATCTGCATTCTAAGGAATGCAAGCCTTCGCCATTAAGGGGGCCATATAGCGGAATGGTCCAAATCCATGTTCGTATTCACTTATTCGGCCCATATTGCTAGGTTCATTCGTGCAAAATTGGCTGTACATTTGTGGATATTACTTCATGACATTCCTCAACCTGAATCATATTCCGGTGCCATGTCAAAATCTAATTGTTTCCCTGACAATTTCTTGAGATTCATGAGTTATACTGTGAACAAACCAGGCAAATACACCAAATAAGTTAAATATATCAAGTTTCTGATGTTTTTATGATCACATAAGAAAAATTAGGAAAATTTAATTAAATAGAGTTATACGTGAATTGCCCGAATATGAACATATACGAATACCTTCATCCACCATTCTAGATTGTTCGGAAATAAAAAAAAAATGTTCACAATGGTATACACATCTTCCTCATACAATTGTATACACATCCTTCTCATACAATTGTATACACATCTTCCTCATACAATTGTATACACATCTTCCTCATACAATTGTATACACATCTTCCTCAAGCAATTGTATACACATCCTCCTCATACAATTGTATACACATCTTCCTCATACAATTGTATACACATCCTCCTCATACAATTGTATACACATCCTCCTCATACAATTGTATACACATCCTCCTCATACAATTGTATACACATCCTCCTCATACAATTGTATACACATCCTCCTCATACAATTGTATACACATCCTCCTCATACAATTGTATACACATCTTCCTCATACAATTGTATACACATCTTCCTCATACAACTGTATACACATCTTCCTCATACAACTGTATACACATCTTCCTCATACAACTGTATACACATCTTCCTCATACAATTGTATACACATCTTCCTCATACAATTGTTTACACATCCTCATAAGAATTACTAATCACTTTTCATTTAAGTGGATAACTTTTTATCTGAAGTAGTAAAATCCAGTATACCCATAGTTGGTAGATTTATTACATAGATCTGCCAGGGGATGGGTTGTATGCCAAAGCTTAAATCACCAGTGTTTTTGAAGATGAATTGTTTATTAATGAAAAGTGAATAATTAATTGCGCCAGTACTGCACTTCCCAGCGGAATTTGTATTGACACACACAACGCCAAAACGCGATTCTTTTATTAGAGAAAAAGCGAATGTTACCCCTTGATGAGGAATAAACGTGACAAATGTGATTTATATCTCTTTGATGTTCGTGGTACCTGTTTGAACTGAATCACGGGTATTTACCAACAGTCGACATTGGCTTCCAAAGTGAGCGCCTTCGAGCCTTTCATGCGAAATTGCCATGATTTCCCTAGAATAGGCTTCGATTACCCATCGTACAATGTAGCAGCCTCCTTTATCAGCGGGTGTGGCTGGCGAGGAGATTACATTGTGACAAAACCGGTATTGGTAAAAATTCTGCGTGAACCCAAATAATAGTAGAGAAGTCTTCTTTTACGAAACGGAAGAATGCTGTCATATATATATATATTATATATCACGTCATCAATATTAATGACATGACCATGTAGTGGTTATGATATTTTGTACACACATACACCGCTCTCTCCTTACCAAATGTAAGGGAAATATAACTGAGTTCTCACTTCGGGCGGTATAGAAGCATAAAATTCCAACGACACTCACTTTTTTTTCTGAGGCAGCATATTCTAATGCATCGTGCTGAAAGGTTCATGAACAAAACATAAACACATCAAATAAATCTTGTGCTCATGTAACCCTTTACCAGCAATATTTCTCGTAACGAAAATTTATATTGACCTACAAAACTATTAGTTATTCATCTTCCTGAGAGCCAGTTCTCTGGCTCGGTTAAGCGCCCCCCCCCCCCCGCCGCGTGATATTTCATGACTTATTGATTGTGCGGCGGGGAAAACAATTATGTTGCTATTTCAAAATAAGCCATCCGAGGATGGGAGACGTTATCAGGAATCTGACCAATCCTAAAAAGCTTATAAACTCGGTGAGTTTCCGGTTCATGTGTTCTTGTTGATAAGGCGTGTTATTGGTTTGATTTCTATGTCCTACTTTCTTTTGTAACGATGACTTTGATTGGCCGTTATGAATCCGGCTCATTCACATCCGCGCCTGTTCAAAATTCATGATACAAGAAACCCGCTGAAGCAGAGTCTCTGCTCACCACGCACCTATTAAAACGATACATGAAATAAGATCATTATCCAAACACCTTATTATCCGTAACATGCATTAGCATTCCTTTGATTAATGGATGCATGGTTACATTGTTACTCCCCACCTTTATTCTTTCAGTTTTCGACAAGATTCATTATACATGAATAAGCAGGTCAACCAATATGTTCATATATAAATAATTCGATCTGGTTTTGCTTTTTTTCAGGGTAGACCGGTTTATTCAAGTATGTCCGACAGACCAAAGACCTCCATTAAAGGAAACACCACCAGGTTCTGACGTGAGCCAATATCTGTTGGGTATAGCAACATTTTTTAAGGCAATATTGTTGTTAAATAAAGCATAATTGATGAACATTTGAAAAAAAAAGAATAACCTCTGAAGCAGGATACCCGCCAACTCAGTTACTAATCGAACCATTAATGGAACGAATCGGAGAAAAATAAACTTGGTAGAACTGATCTTTCAAAACATGTTACGACTTAAGCTTCATGTAAGTATATCATGTAAGTATAATGATACGGTGCAAGTGACCGGTTTCACACGTGACTCAAGCTCCGCCCCTTAGAAACTGTTCCAGCATGTCAATCAAATATATGTATGTCATGCACATCAGGTGTGACTGCGACCAGTCGTGTTAAGCAACTGCCAAAGCCCAGCGCGGACACATCAAGACAATTCATGTTTGTTTTTTATTAATCTTGTAATAGCCCAGAGACGTGGGTATTTCACTGAATGCAAACTTGGCAACACGTGACAAATTTGCCTTTATCTGAAAGGCTGAAGTACTGGTGATTGACATCTCAGAATGGTCAAAGGAGATCTGAAGACGGACGATGAAGATTGTCGTGTAGGATGCTTTGAGCATGCGCACTGGACGTAACTGTCGTCTACTGTATACTTCGGGTCCACACGGGTCAGCTTTGTTGCATAAAACTGTCAGAGGACCAAGAGGGAACCTCTCCTTTCTAGACAAGACAGCTGTTTACAAAGTGTTTACTTTTATCAGGCGAGATACAGGTGAATTTTGTCCGTACAACGGATCATAGTTATTCTTCTTCATCCACATATTTCGTTTGTTGCGGCGGAGCAGGTTGATTGACAGCATTCGCCTCGGGGGCACCACGCTTACGCCGTCTCAAACACCATGGGGAAGGAGAGATTTATGATTACCATAAAAAGAACATATGGGTATAATGACCAAGATATTATCAGCCTAAATGATAAAGAAACTTCATTCTTACAGCTGTGATCAAGCGAGTCGAACGTGCACCACTATTTGTGATCGTTAAAAGCTGATACAATGAGAAATTGACGATAATCATTTTCGTATGCTTTGGTATACGGTAGGAAATTCAATGGCAATTCAAAACCCAAAATATTCTACATTTGTGACGAAGACAAACAAATTGTCTAATCTTCAAGGCAGACGTAGTCCTTATGATAACCACAAAACGTGAGGGCAAGCCAACATCACTTCACAGTGATATACGTGGAAATAAATACGGTGACTTGCTGGCTAGGAGAAAGTAATCCTGTATTTTATACGTGTTTATTTATGATAGTTCTGATTACAATTATTGGTTTATTGTAAGAAATTCACATATATTTTGGTGTATCTGTCTTGCTTAATGTGTATAAACATTCCACCTCCTATGCTCCTAAATGTTTCACAGAATATTAAAATTTAGACTCACACACTATACAGACATTACCTATTTTTAGTCAAAAGTGTTTTTGCACGTATATTTCATATATTGACATGTATATATTTAGGCCTACATGTAAGAGCGGGGTACAATTTCACTGAGTGACATATGGTATGGGAATATGTGCCAGTTTAAGTAGCTGTGATAGAGTGAGGCAGGGTACTCAATGTTCTTGGTGTTCTCAGTATTAAATTGATTTTCACATATTGAAAGAGTGTTCAACTTGTACCAAGGGCTTTATACAACCAATCAGAAAGGCACTTGCTTATCACGTGAAACAACTATGAAAACGTTAACTTTTGTCTTCGTAACGAAGGGCGTCCAGAAATGTATTCATTTGCTACATGCATGATGTCAGAGTTTATATATATATATATATATATATATATATATATATATATATATATATATATATATATATATATAAGTGGCACCTGGTATTATATATTGTCAACATTTTCCCGTTCTTCCAACTTCCCATTTACAATAATTCGGTGACTGTTCATAATTCATATTGAGAATATTAATGGTAATCTGTAATACCAATATATATGGTAATTTATAAGATACCAATATACCGGAATCAGAATTGGTCAAGGGTCATTTTCACTAAAAACTCAAACAATGTTTTATCCTCATACCTTGGTATGTATCCACAATAATAAAATACCTCATGATTCCCCTCGTGATTCCTTAGAGAGCTAAGCATTCATTTGATCTATTCGGCCAAAGACTATGAACTATTGGGTCACTTCCCGCAAGCGCTCAACCTCTGTTCGTCTAGTCTGTTAATTTGTCCGGTTTTTTTTCATTATTGTACACACAAAGTTCTTAATGGATTTCACTTAAATATTGTCGAAGTGTGACTTATGCGTATAAAAAGAATCGATTACTTATTAGAATAGATCGATTAAATTTTGAGCGGTTCGAGAAGTTTTCCCACTCATTATATCTCTGGAAGTCTTTACAAGGTAAGTTATATATGCACTGGAATATGTAGGAAATGTAACCGTTTTTGAGCAGTAAAATCGGTTTTACCTCAAAAATACAATACCATGTCAGGCAATTTTAAAGATATTTTACTCCTGAAAAGTTGATGTACCCCTTCTTATTATTTCCGTCTAATCTATGAATTATCTAATATTAACTTGCATCAAAACATCAACCATTGCGTTGTAATAAATGGGAGCAATAAGAATAAGGTTTATTGCATGTATACTGTTTTCCAAGGTGTGCAATAAAAATCTGTAATAAATGGCATGTTTCATCGTGTATAATTATAACACCTGAACGTTGTTTTCTGTTTTACAGTTTGTGTAAAGTACAAAATTTGGACACACAGGCCACGCCTCTATGTAAGTTTGTGATGACAGGCACTAGGTGTTCGAGTAGACCGGAAAGAAAGATCGTTTTTTATATATCATGCATGTAAAAGTATACAAATATGGCATCTTTGTGAGGTTGCCTTTTGAAGCGTCTGCTATGTATATCACCTCCTTGATAAACCCACAGTGCTGACTTATTGGTCGCTCACGTATTACTTACACGGTCATTATGGGCCACATGAAGGCTCGAGACAAAGACCTCGTATACGTAAATTTGGAACGTCTTACTTAGGGCCGAAATCTAAAATCAACCTTTTTCTTTATATTTCCATAGTTGGACCGTTGTGTGACAAGAAAAAAAACCCACTTTATTAATTATTATTGCATATAATTCTACTAAAAAGGAAAAACTTTAAGTATACGCCCTAGCCATACAAGTACAAATGTCCCCGTTTTCTAAATAAGGTTAATTGTGAGGCCATAATGCCGCAAACAAAGCAAGCATAAAGCTCATTGTTATGTAAAGTATGTAAGCCAAACACGACTTTTCCCGCATCAATTTAATTCAAACAAAATAGCCCAGGCAAATTTTCTTTAATAATTAGACTAAGCTGGGCTATTGTGAGTTTTAGCTACTGGTTTGTGAAGATACCAGGATAACAAACAAATCGAGTGCTAGTTGGCTCTTTCCATAATTAAAATATCTGATCATAAATATAGAGTTGTTGTTCCTGCAGACACATGCAAAACATGTTTACCGAAAAACGGAAGACCATCAACATAGTATAGATTAAATCAATCGATCTTCCTGCCTATTTTATGAAAAACTCTATATATTCGTGTTTGAATGTCTGTGTCTATAAATACTTCCGGAAAATCTTACTCCATTAGTGAGCGTCGCCTTGCACCACATGAGACTGTAGCCGTTCAACCTGGGGCGCTGGCCTGTCATGCCAGGTATATTAGTCTAGACCCAGGAATAGTTTACGGCCTTCATGGCCGATTTTTATGGTTACCACTTGAAAAGGTCGTGCCTTTGTTGGTCCATTAACCGCAGACGCTATACTGTCTGTACCTCCGTAAAAAGAAAGTTTATTATACTGTTGAAGATGAATGGAAAACCGCGCGCGAAAACAGTCTCTTCTTGAATAAATAACAGACTTTTTGGGTTTCTAACAAGAGTTTCTGGTAAGGTAATAAACGGTTGTTTATTCGTAATGATGGTAAAGCACTTTGCTTCATAAATGTTCGTGTATATACAAAAGTCTTACTTAAAAATTCAAGATATGCTATATATATTATAAACACGTAATGTTTCACTAGATTCTTATATCAATTAAAACATTCCTAACTCATGATCTTATGTTTCAAGAGATATCTTAATAAAACGTTAATAAGTGAAGCATTAAGCAAAATGACAACATTATGACAGGGATATTTACGCACACAGCCCGAATCCTTTGTGTCACTAACTTTAAACGTTGGGTTGGATGAACGTTCATCAGAAATGTTAATATTTTGTTTCATTAACCTTGTTGAAATGCCTGTCTGGAGATGCGCCTCGTTCATATACAAAAAAATTACTGTAACCTACACGGAACTAGTATTAGTTTTGGTCTCAATTTATCCTTGCAAGAATCAAAAAGAATGTCCTTCAAAGCAAGTGTTTCATGTGCCAGTCCTTGTCTTTAGAATAATTACCAATGAACATAAAATCTGCAAACACTATCAAGCAAATCAAGTAATATCTCTAAGAGTTCTCTGAATTCCTTTATACGTACGTATGTAATTGTTTTAAACACGCAATGCAGTTTTAATGTATGTTTGCTCTTCGTTTAGCTACATTAGCTCATATAAGCCGTTCAAGGAGACTGCAATTGGATGTCATGTTATGTCAAACGAGATGGCAGAATATTACAAATAAGCAAATCGCAAAAACTACTAAACCATACTATAAATATATTTTATTATAATGCATATGGTGTATTAAACAATATTCCCATGTATAAATTCCCGAGGGACCAAAAAAAAAATGATTAAAAATTTCTCCAGTAGTTCTTTTTTTTCATTTCCAATAAAAAAGCATTTTGAGAATAACATTTTTTTTTTAAATCCCAATAATTCTACGCCGAAAATATAAAGAACTTCTTTACTAGCCTTCATAAGCTATTATCAGACGCCCTCCTGTGATCATTATTGAATATTACCATGCATATGATATTTTAAAGTAATGATCGTGACACGTCATGTGTTCACGTAACCCGGTCATGATGCAGCAGGTGTTACATGATAGTTTCTCCCAGTATTGATATATCAGGTAAGGACGGGCGCAATTTACTGCTGCTGCCATCAGTTCCCAAGTGTGCTTCAAGTAAGTTTGAAAATTATCACCTGAAACCTTCATGAATTGTAGCTGCAGCCTCGCCGTCAGAACGAAGTATTAGTTCCTATTTGAGAGGGATATTGATGAAGCACTTAATATAGGTACAGTCTTTAAACCTTTTATATGCCTTAAATAGTTTAGCGGATTTCATGTGTTTTTAGTGTCCTTTCGCTACAATCAAATTCATGGCCAGATCAAAGCGGGGAAATAAATAACGTACCCCTTATCTATACTGGGTTATGGTCGGATTTTACAAAAACAGATTTGATTTTACATCTTTGAATTTTAAAATCTTCAAAGACCTAAACAACCGTCACAAATTAATAAATCGCAACAAGGCAGTAATATTCACATAACGACTACTTAAGAACGACTACATTTGATATAATATTATATTATCAGATATTTATAAAAAACAGATAAAATGAACATCCGTCTTCTGCGTCATTATCTAGCGATTTTGTAAGCGGGACAACCAATGATGTCGATCTGAAATGCTCCTGTTACCGCTATTTAAAATCGATGCTCAATTTGAAGTTATATTTTAAAATATTAAAAAATATTTACGTACATAGTTCAAGTACATTCTACCTATTGGAGCTGCATGCAAGCCTAGATTCAAAGGAAAGTGCACCAACGTTGAAGATAATATAGATCATGATATTGATGTAGGTTTTAATTTTTTGCTAGGTTGTTCCTTGGCGTAAGCAAGTGGTGTCGAGGTAATCCTCTCATGTTTGTCCGTCTGACCGGCCATATACGCGTAACTAAATTCAAGCAAGTCTGTCTGTGGTAAACAACCAATTGCAATTGTGCTCTAAATATCCAATTATACAGTATGTGAACAAGAACTCTTATTGTCAGAAATTATTACGAATAAGAGCATACGTGCCATGCATAATAAATGAGTTTCCTTTTATACAGATGGAGAGATTTACTAAGATTCAGAAAAGAAGCAAAGAAGGGGTTATCTGAAACGTTCTCTCAATAAAGTGCACAACAATCAATGGTGACGCCCCCGGAGTCGTTTGTGGTGTTTTCTTTGATCCTTTTCTATGATAAATTAAAAATATCTTGCATTTTACAATCATATAGAATATGACAATAATTTAATATATTTATCTGCTATTTCTATCTACTAAAGAGTATCTGTAGATTCCGTGGAAGTTTCAAAAGGTACTACAGGTATTTAAGGACAAACATAAACATATCATGCATCTATACATGAAGCGACTGCAATGCAGATTAAAGAAATGAGTAAGTGCAAAATGCGGAGTAGAATTTTAGCATTTCGTGGGGTTCCCAGCATGAAAATTTAATGTGTTTTGTTATAGATCCAATAATTTTTTTCAGAGAGTATATTTTATTCAGAACGTTGGTACGCATATACTTTATCATGCATTTTGTCATGCAAACAGTTATATTGAACATTCTACTCAGGACAAAATAGAAGATGTCAGGTACATGCTAATTTCCGGATACCTCTGCGCTTTTCAAACTCTTTTTTGCATAACAACCCCCCCCCCCCCCTTAACAACTATTAACCATCCCTGAAACCAACAAGTACAAACCCCACGCAACATCATTATCCATGCACGTTGGCCATGACCATGGGACCAGACTGTACACACCCACACACACACACAATTGAACCGGTGCTAAGTGACGTGTTGCAAGACAATTAGGAATATAATATCACAACTAAGCTCACATGACAGATCAGATATATATCTTTCACATGATATAACATAAACTAAACAAAATAAGTGTTTTTTCTAAATGTCATTCATCTGAAGTTGTATGGAAGTCAATCAGAATTCGACAAACGATCTAACGCCGCCTCGTCTTGGAAAAGGCACCGTCTACTTGTTGTCTACTTTAATTATGCCAACATAACTAATTGTATATTAATGTCATGGAATGGCTTTTTTTTTTAATCAAGGTCCTTGTATTGGTGAAATTTATAATCAAGGTTTTAAAATGAATGTTTGTATCTTAACACCGGTTACCAAGGGTTCAGAATGTTATCAAACAATTACATCTTTTCAAAATAATAAGAGTTAAGGAAATGATGGGCTGCCAATGGAATTATATAAAAAAAAAGTTGGCCACAAATCTTCGGAACACGGTTGAAACGAACACACACATACACATATATTTATTCATGTATTTATTTATTTATATATACTAAAAACATGAATATCCATTCACAATTACTTCAAATCAGGCTACTTGGTAACTGTACCTCTTGTCCGAACCCTTTTTTCTCCAAAAAGTAGTTTCAGTTTGGCAAAGGTAAATGTTTTCTTATTCACATTATGACAGGCTTACTATTACAACATCATACACTGCTAACAGCGTTTAATCACCAGTCGTTAAATGAGAGTTTTGTATATGACTGTCAGACAACAATTTGATATATATCGCTTGCATGAAATATTTCAGAAACCTGGGAAAAAATGATAAATCGAATAGTATTTAAAGATATATTATACATAAATATATGTGTGTGCATGTTCGTTTCAACGGTTTTCCAGCGGTTTGCAGGGAGGTGAAGATGTTGCGTATAGTTAGTGTTAAAAAAAACATTATTTAACATGTATATATTGCTTATACATTTATCTGTTGGCCTGTTGTGTAGTCTGTGAATCAGGTCCGTAAGATTTACAATGTCGTACGTACGAGATAATATGTCTTGCAGCCACAAGTTTGTTTGTGTTTAATACTGAATGGCGGCAGATGTGTGAATAATTATATACAATGATGTGCATAAATACGAGGTCTGCATACATGCAAAATATACCCTGGAGTCCGCGGGGCACTTAATCTTTTCCCGCACACCGATCACAGCTGTAAGTAATCTTCAATGAACCTGCTGACATATGGAATACTATCATTTACTATAATTAAAAACGGATTAACGCTCCAATCCTTCCCGCACACCAACACAGGTGTCAGTAGATTTGATGTTTAATGGACACTCTGCATGTCTTGTTTAGTGTCAGTCCGCCGGGAGCAACCGTCAGTTGTATTATTAACCTGGCCGCTAGACACTGTTTAATTGTCACCGAACACGGTTTGTATTTTCCTCATGTCTTTCCTCTACAGAACTAATGCCAACAGGCTTCAAATTCGCTGTGTACATTTAATGTTTATTTATCATGTTGTTATTTCTTTTAGAATGTAAATTAATATTTCTGCCACCATGTCTGTTATTGCAACATATTTTTTTTCAGCTAGAGGAGAAGACAAATAAAAAACACTGTTTTGGGGGAATCAGATAAAACATCTGGAATTCGTTAAGAAGCTCCCCCATAAACTTCTGATATGACGATGGTCTTTCTGTGACCGCAGTTCTGATCGACCAAATGCAAAACAAATACTTTTTTCATCTTTATACGAGGCAGCCATTTTAATTCACCGGTTTAGTCTATTATTAGAATTCTCAAGTCTCCTTGCAAAGGCATTTTCTGAGTCTCTCATCTCGTTCATTATTTGAAAATACCTTTCTGCAAATGAAATAAGAAACAGCTATCCTAATTATATTTGTTTAGAGAGCAAGCATTTAGCTTTAACGTTTCAATGTTTGGACTCCGTAGAGCTGAGAATTTTTTTAATGTACATTCCATTCCTTTATTTGATATTTCTTCAATGTATATCTGTTAAACTTAGGCTTAGGCTATAGGCTTTGGCACAATCTGTAGAGCATTTCTGTGTGCAACAGAGCCTGATACGTTTTGCTAATGTATCAGCCATTGCCTACATGGTCTTCCAAATTTTTATACCATAAAAATATATGACAAGTCTTCATCCGACCAATCTTACTGCTGCAGATGCCTAAGCCAAAACTTAAGCATAAATAAATAGTGAATGGCAATCAATTGACGTACCTGTTGTGAAAAATGACGGAAGAATTAGGTTAAATTACTTATATTATCAGGGGATATTCTTACAACATATGAATGAAACGTTTCCCTCTTAATATTTTTAACATCAAATAATGTTTACTTTTACTTTCTCAAAGGTATACCGCTGGCATGGGTGTGTCAAAACGTTCGGTGATCAAAAGCTGGCTCGCTGTGCTTGGAGGCGTTATTACCCATTTCATTCTGGGAAGCGTATACACCTTTGGTAAGATCTGTAAAACGAAAGACGACGTACTTTATTCTGTCATGGAGATGTTCCATAATAACAGTGTTCAATCCCAGGTTTTAAACCATCCCGATGTTGTTTCAGAAATCCGAAAATATACTTAATTTACAAACGTGATTATAAACTTTTTTTTTACCTGGATTGTACAACTAGTTATAATAACTAATACAAGGCACTCTCCATGGTTCGAATGTTGGCGCTCGGTAGTCGGTAAAGGTGGAGGAAACTGGAGAACCCGGAGAAAACCATCGGCCTTGGACGGGCTACTACAACCCACTCTCATAGCCACACCGGGGATCGAACCCGGGTCGCCAGAGGAGAAGGCCGAACGTTTTACCACTCAGCTATCCTGGCAAAAGTAGTGGTCGAACAATTTAAATATGTGGCCAATCAAAGACAAATGCTTATTTGTGACTGCTTGGATGGGTAATTTTGGTTTCCGGACCATGATTGTGAGAGAATGAAATACTGATCTAGGTCTTGCATGACTGTAGAAAGGACAAACATTAAGAGAGTTTAACATCAACATTTATTTTAAGTTGTCCAAAAGAGGCCCAGCCTTCAAGGATTTTATATTAGATGTTAAAGATTTTGAACAAATAAATACAAGCACCTTGGGCATGACAGTGCCCCACGAATCTCGTTTCCACCATGAGACTGTTGCAAGATTCCTTCACAACACATAAGCCCAATTAGGTGCGGGACAAGGGGCACATGTTCCCCCATTTTTAAAACCGGGAACATGCCACGTTATGAACCATCCCCTACAGTTTACTAATTAAATAAGTGTAATTGTGTCATTAAATATAGGTTCTAACTGCAGTTAGTTATCTGCAAATATAAAAGTTGTTAACAAAAATGTATCACAATTTTCCTCAATTATCATTGAAAATGCAGCGTTTCAGAAATGAATAAAATAGCAGAATGACTGAAAATTTGATATGATACAAGTGTTTCAAAGGCACAATTGGTATTCAGCCATTAAATACTCAAATAAAAAATTCTTGCAGGTTTTACAGATTATTTAACTTTATTTTGGTTTCTTAAGAGGTAGTGTTCCCGGTTATTTTATTCTTAAATTGCCTCAAAATTGCTTAATTTTTTTAATCAAAATTTCAAAAATTACCACGCCGCAGTAGGGAACATTCCTCCCACGCCCGATCCTCTCAACCGGTACTCGACAGTCGCGATTCCTTAAAACACTTGTCCCCCCCCCCCCAACACACACACAACTGATAATATTATTAGGATGATTATTGTTATCACTATTATTACTCTATATTGAGAAATGGGGTGCGGGGGGGGGGATGGGGGTGGGGGTGGGGGGGTAATTGTGGTATACCCTGTAACAAGGGAGCGAATGGAAAATGCGCCCATGTCAAATTTGAAGTACATGCGTGCTTGGCTGAATCATTGTTACGTCAGCGGTGTCATCATCTGAAGACTCAAGCAATAGACGTATCAACAAATTAGAAAGCGCGTCCTCGGTTGCTATACCATGGCTGTCGGACCTGATGACGGGGGCTTCTTGCCTGTCTATCTCAAATAAATGTTAAGTAATTAATAAAGAGCTGGATTATATAGTGCAAACAGCGCTAGGAACATGCCAGAAAGTAATAGTTATAATGAAATGACCCAGAAAACAAACAAATTTAACCGAATTCTATACAAATAGCAACTCGAGCGTCTGTGCTATAACATGAAGAGCAGATGGAGGGGGTCGGGGGGTGGGGGGGGGGGGGGGGAGGTATGATAGCTGACCACATCTGGGAAAATAACGAGAAAGATAGCTTTTATAAATTTAGAACACGTTTCATGGATAAAAATAATTTGTTATTTATTTTAATCTGGTGCCTCCAGTTCATGTAGAATATCATGCAAGAAAATTATGATGAAAAACTGTAGAAATCTGCAATTATATAGAAAATTCAAATTAGACTGTATTACGGTAGATTTCTGCATTACTTCAGGAAATTTGAATCCGTATGTGACGTCATACATTCGGGCACGCAGTTCGCCACCGGATTTGCGACTGGTCGAAACAACATGGATTTTGAGTGCCGGGGGCGTCTGTGTATGCCTTTTCATGTTACCCTCCGGCTTGCTCGTGCGGAAGCTGGGTCCGAAGCTGGCCGCTTTTTTTGGAGGTTTGTTAATAAGGTAAGTTAGTTTACTGTTCTTTGAGGAGAGCATTGCTTATATTGATACCATTATATGATTATATACTAAACACAATATGAGATATATGGCCACATTTGCTTTATGTTGGGTTACTTTGCAAGAAAACAACATATAAGAATTTTTTCTTATACACATATCTTGATATGTAATTAAGATTACATATAAGATCTGTGTAGAGTAATAATGGCTATATATGTTTTTTTCTTCCGTAATAACCCCACATAGCGATTCGAGTTATTATGTGTAACTGAAATGAACCCTGGTCACCCGGTGTGTAATTCTCCGCCTTGCACCATGGCAACGATTCGAGCCACTGTGATATATCAAGAAGTACATTGCATAATTATAAAGGAATGGAGCAAATAAATTTCATGATCCTGTTTGACGATGACATTGACCAGATGGACCATGGTAAGATAAGGAAAAAGCAGAGATATTCATAATCCTTATTTTTTCCAACCTTATTTTTACGTTGTAGTGCCAGCGTCATTGCTTCGTATTTCACCATTAGGTGGACGTTCTGGGCCCTTCTCATGACGTATGGTGTAATGTATGGTAGCAGCATCGGACTGTTATACCCGATCCCGATTGCATGTGCCATGCAGGTGAGACATTTCCTTGCTCAAATATGTAAAATGTGTAATAGTTAATACTTAAAAGGCCAAATTCAAATGTAACGTGTGTTAGATAAAGACAGTCACTGGACCTATATAAAAATATAAACATTTTTATATAAAAACACGATGATCCCGCTAAGTACTGGTTGTCCATTTTGTTTATATCCTCGTGTTTGCAACATGAGAATGCCCCAGTTCTTTTTATACGCTCTTTAAATGAAACAAATCGCATAAATCCTGGTTGAGACAGCTGTCGGTTTTGCGGCATTCTTGTATTACCTGCAGAGTTCAGGAAACACTTGGAATCGCTGGGTGTCTGATGTAGGTTTTAAGTGTATCGCTGAGCCACACATTCGTGTCACATATGTTATGGTTAGATGATTTAACCTCATTACACGGCATGAGCGCTCCTTTGTTCACTGTTTCCAGTGGATGCCGCAGAGGAAGGGGTTGGTCAGCGGACTGGTCATGGCTGGATTCGGAGGAGGGACATTCGTTTATATTCAGATTCAAACCCTGTTCATAAACCCTTGGAACCTGACACCGGATTTTCCGAGGAACCTGACCGTACCCATGTAAGTCTGTTTGAACAAGTTATCACTTTTAGCGATTATTTCCAAGCATCATACGAGTGATGACATCTACATGCTCTCAAGTCTGAGGCAGTTAGCTACCTCGTTACAAACCTTGATTCAACAAGACTCTCTGGCGTCCATCTCGTGAATAACGAACAAAAGATTGAACCAATCGAACAACTCACCTACTCTTGTTCTAAGCGAAGATCTGGAGTGATGTTTCTATCAAACGTTAAGCATTTCCTGGAAGCCATCGAGAAATTAACCGATCAAATAATGTTATATAAGCTCGGTACGTATGTTCTTGAAATAGACGCCAGAGCTGCTCGAATCAAGGTCTGTGAAAACGTAGTGAGCTGAAACAGAGTAGTTAGCTGAAACACACTTGAAAGTATGAAGAGTTTATGCGATGAAACACCTTGGAATAAAACGGGATCAGTCATCACTGTTTAACAGGATTCTTATGTGGATTAGATTTTCAAAGACAAGCAGTATTAAGATATAGTTTATGAGGATAATTTGTTTTCCACTTAATCATGTTATTCTAGATTTTTCATTCTCCGTTCATTTTATCTATTCATATCTAGTACTTACATGTACTTTTTGATGTTGCAGATATTTCTCTCAGGACGTGTTGCTTGATCGTGTTCCGTACGTGTTTCTGATTATGGGCGGGTCTTTCTTTGTACTACAGATTATAGCCTCACCAATGCTTGGAGTCCCGGGTAACCAGGTAAACACTGAATGTAATGCATTAAAGTAAAACGTGGTTTCATACATTTTTCCTTTCGTTTACACTTTTCTGTACTTTCTGTACTATGCTGTACATTGCATATATAACCAACCTTTGTTACGATGTAAAGCAATATCTTTATAGAGCGTGTAATTAGTAAAAAAAAAAAACACTGGCGTGGGCGCCAAACAGTCACGCAGCAGCTCCGGAGCAGACTCTAAATACACCAGTATGGACGGCAAGCGTCAATTTTATTTTGGCCTGTAAGTTATATTACACACACACACACACACACACACACACACATATATATATATATATATATATATATATATATATATATATATATATATATATATACAGTAAAACCTCGTTGTGTCGAAGTCGAAGGGACTGGTGAATTTAGCTCGACACAACCGGAGTTCGAGACAAAAGATATTAATTATATTCCACCTTCTCCGTCCTTGATTATTATCAATAAATACTGCACATGTATACGGCCTATATTATATAGTTGTAACAAATGTTTGCGCAAAGAACAACACAAATTTTATAATAAAATTATTTATTAATAATAAAAAAAGCACATAAGTACCACAAAAAAAATCAAGAAAGTGAAATAAGAGCACATACATGTTTTAAAGCACATAAATCATCAAATGATTGGCACCGATCATTTTCAGTACAACTAATCAAAAGATCTTCTTTAAAAGGCAGTAACAGTCCTTTGCTAAACACGAGAACGCTCCTGGTCAGCAACAAAGTTCTCAATTCCTGACAGGAATTTGAAGCAGTCATCCGCGCCCTCTGACGACTGTAGCAGCTGCCGCAGCTTGCGGCACATCTCCCGGGCCTCTCAAATGGATTCCATTATGTTTGGTTTATTAATAACTTCTCATTTCGAATTAATGCTTTGTCAGCGAGAGAAGAAAGGCATGATCATAAGTGAATAATTGGCAAACAGGTAATCAACGGACCAGGTTTGTAAACCATGGTGATTGGTGAGAAAGATCCTTGCCGGTATTAATTATGTAGTTTATTTATTATGTAACTAGTTAACTGGTCAACACGGCCGTAGGTATGATTGATGGAGCGTGCACAGCTGTTATCCAAACATTAAAGCGGCATGACCTCGAGTCGAGAGACAGAGCCATCGCGGTTGATGAGTAAGAACCTTGCCGGTATTAATAACGTATATAACTAGTCTTCATGGCCGAATCACAATTGACGGGCCGTGCCCAACTGTTATCCATACATTCAAGCGACATGGCTTCGAGCTAAGCAATAGAAATACAAGCTGGGGACCAACAACACACCTCGACACATCAGGTTTTTCGACACATCATCAAATGAGTTCGACACAAAATTAGTTAAATTAGTTAGGTTTTAACTGTTTTTGCAGGGACTCTACATTCGACTTCGACACTGCGGGAACTCGAATTAACCGTGTTCGATACAACGAGGTTTCACTGTATTTCACTGTATATATATATATATATATATATATATATATATTTACTGTTATGAAGACAAATTGTTCAGGGGAAAATACTGGGCCGATCCGGAATTCGAACCCATGTCGGTGGCGCACAAGTCCGGCGTACCAACCGCTTCGCTAGGAAAGCAAGCTTCACTATTGACAGATCGGTTCGCTATTATGTCACCCCGTAACACACCCCCTCTTAAGAGCGTTCTGCTTTCAGAACAAGACTTATTATCCCAGGAGTCACACTTTGGTGAGCTTATTCCCTGGGCCACAAAGTTTACCGTCATCCCCGAAGAGCCCCCATTTTGTTACGAAGACAAATTGTTTAGGGGAAAATACTGGGCCGATCCGGGATTCGAACCCATGTCGGTGGCGCATAAGTCCGGCGTACCAACCGCTTCGCTAGGAAAGCAAGCTTCACCAGCGAGACGGTTCGGTTCGCTTTTATGTCACCCCGTAACAATACACGTATATATATTTATTTATTCATATTTATACATTGCAAAAGAGTGGAGAAGACCTGTCACTTATTGATCGAAATAATGAACCAATTCAACAACCACATCAAAATGAAAAGGAGAACCAGGGACAGGCTGACAAGGAAAGAGAGGAAGGCACGGGCCTAAAGTAAGGTCTAGATAATCAGATTACAACTAAGATTCAAACTTCGTTAGGTTTTATTGTATATGGTTAGTGATAAACTGGTATCTTCAAATCTGGGTGGGCTGCACTAATTAACATAGATCAATCACGGTCACTCTTTATAAAAATGAATAAATGTCTCAGTTGCTTTTAAAGAAATTATTTGTATAAACATAAGAAGTCAGGATTATGTTTACAGACGTTTACTTCCGCTGCCAAAATGGGACCTCCATAATGACTCCGCCACATACCAACACATGTATCGAGTAGTAACCATACATAAAAAAGTAGTCCGCGGCTAGACAAGACAACAACCAAACCAATGATTGGATGTAATATTTTAGTCAATTTATACCAAGCTGATTTTTGCATCGTCTCCCACAGTTTGCCTCCCAGAACGCTGATTGCCAAAGATTGGTTGTCCGAGAGTTTTGCAATTAATTTTTTAGTCATTCGAGTTTTCAAAGTTTATCATCTATTTAGCAAGATTTACACTTTAATGTAATCCTCCTATTGCAAACCAGGGAAATACTAACTTCACATTATTTCACGACAGATCTTCAATTTTTTTTTTAATGGTATTCAAACTTGATCGATATTATTCGCGAATCTTACATGCATATGAAGAAAGGTTCGCTTATGTAGGAAGGTAACTTTTACAATTACTTACAATGAAACATACATGTTTTCGCATTTAGTTCAAAGAAATATATATCTATCATTGAAATCCTGGAGGTCGACAATTATCCTAATCGAATGAAAACCTATTTTCATGTTTCCTAGAGAAAATTATTTATTTACTCCAAATTAGAACCCAATTAATATCGTGTCTTTAAAGCATCTACACTTAAAATTGAAATGTAATTATGCATAACTATATGATATCAATTACTTAAAATCATATTTTATTAATTATACTTTATTTGCAGCTCTTTAAAGTGTCATCATGGTCTTACAGTCCTGGAAATGCTGAAATCCAAGTTTTTCTACTTGTTATGGTTCATATTCCTCCTAAACGGACTTTCTCCCTTCGTTGCTGTATCTATGTACAAGGCCAGTCTCTGAATTATATTATTATTGGTTGAGATGATCTATGTATGGAAAAATCTGATTGTTACAGAGTAATCCTACCAATATATTACTTGTGGTAATATTCTACAGTGCGGATAAGGGATTTCTGATAGCGAAGTTTCTGATAAAGTTTGAAATAAAGGTATCTTTTAACTTTTAGTATAATTATTTTATTACATCCTATTGTCATTTCCTGATTATCAATAAAGAACACGAACAGATTGATATGAGGGCTAAAGATTCTCACGATCAATCAGTAAATAATAAACATATTATTAACATATATCTATATGTTCCGCCACAGGTTTACGCCCAGTCGTACATCCATGATGATATATTCCTTGGATTAATTGGATCTTGCGCCAATGCTTTCAATTCAGCTGGACGAATTATATGGGGAGCCTTAGGAGACCGATTTTCCTTTCGGGTATGTTTTCTCTCTTTGTTTACTTTTTTAAAATCTCTACACATTTCTTGCAGATTCTGAAGCTGAGTGTCAGGTTTTTTCTCCAGGTTTTGCTTTCGTTATCCATGAAACAAAGTTTATATATTGAAATAGTTCTATCCATGTAAATATATATATATATATATATATATATATATATATATATATATATATATATATAAATGTGTGTGTATGAAAACTAAAAAAAAAATAATCTTTGCCCTGAATTAGAACATGGAACATGGAACATCTCCTGGGCCCTGACGTCCTTTTCATAGGCCTGTGGGCTGATATAGATATTTGGTGACAGGCAGGTTGAACTGAAATGTTATTTAGACTTTTTTATAGCATTACTTTGATTTAGACTCAAAGGTCTTTACCAATATATTTTATGTTAAACGTTTTCTTGAAAGCATGTTTAAGAATTTTAAAAAAAATTCCTTTAAGGTAATATAATAATCAGTCTTAAAACCTTTGCTTGCTTATATTACATAAATATTTATACTATTCAGCCTTTTGTTATTTTTTGCAAGGGTTGGAGAACGCTAAATGAAATGGGAAGCTAAAACGTGCCTCCGGTTTTTAAAAAATAATTATAAAATAAAATTTCCATCAATGTGCATCACCATTCATAGAAGATTAACTTGACAGAGAAGCAAATACAAAACAAACCTAGCATATATATATATTAAGATGGCGGAGTAAGAATATATTAATTCATATTCTTGATTTAAGCAGTAGCGTTTCAGTAAAAGAGTTGTAGGGAGTATTGTAACTAACATTGCTCCCGAAGGACTATGGCATTCAATGCATGTGGCATGGAGATAATGGAATATTGATACAGATTGACATGTTGTTCGTAATGAACTTGGGCTTTTGTATTCCAAATAAATGCAAAATTAAATTAACATGTGTTAATATAAAACGTAAGAATTTCCTAATTCTCTCTAGCTTCTGCTTCCATAACCATCATATATATAGCCATATTTTGTAGTACTTCAAAGCTGTAAAATAAACTTGCCGATCTCCGAACAGGTAACCACAGTCACACATATAACAACTTGTATTAATTCCTGGAAGTTTTGAATATTGTTCTCTGTTCACCATGAAAGCGCCTTTTGTCTGCTTAAAGTGTGATTTGTCTTCCAGTGTGTCATGATTACCTTATGTATGTGCACCGCCATTCTTTTCCTGACGTTCCTGGCGGCCCCGTTAATGGCAGAAGGTCAGAAACCAATGACGTTCATCTGGGTGTGTTTAATATACCTCACGTATTCGGGGAATTTCACTTTGATGTCAACAGTCATGTCCGATACCTTTGGGGATACAGATCTTGTAACAAAAATAGGATTGATCTATACAACACAGGTGAGAAATTGGTGCAAAATTCCCTAGTTATTAATTGCTTGTAGTTTTTAAATTTTTTTTTGTAATTTTTGTATTTTTCAAATTTGCAAAATCAGCGTTGGGGATAACATCAACCAGCTGAAAAGAGATAACAGTGTACATATAGTGTACACATTATTATTTTAGGTTGACAGTGTCAAAATATATCTAGTTTAAAATATAGGTTTCCATTATCTGTAGTTCCTTCACAAAGACAACGTTTATAGACCGTATGATCCAATATAATTCGCCCGTTTCCAAGACTTATGTGTTAAGAGAATAACTATAAATATTAGGGAACTCACGATAACCAACGTTGTCTGCTACATGTTAAAATAACATTCCTGAATAATCTTCCACAAGCTAGGCTTGTGCGGAATAATAATAGTTTGGACTGTGATCCTTATCAATGACTTTTTAACGACAAGATGGGATGCCAATATGCTTACTCAGGTGTTTAATACCTCATCAAAATGACTGGCATATATAATAAAAATAGACCAGCCATGTCGTTGCAAAGAAAGACGAATGTTGCTTCGAAATCTTTCTTGCAGGGTGCTGCATACGCACTCGGGGCCCTGTTGAATGTTACAGTGTTTCCTCACGCCGGCTGGGTTGGATTGTATTCTGTCGTGTCTGGGTGCGCTCTTGCAGGTAATATACCTCACACTTTATGCCAAACGATCAGCCGGTTTTCTATTTTGGTTATTTTTAATGTCACATGTGCTACCGTTTTCTAAGTGCTCCTTATAAACTATTTGATTATTTCTAAAATTCGTTCAGTCATCCGTTGACGAGTACGCCGTCTGTTAAAATAGGCTTCATATTTATGTTTTGATTTTTTTTTTACAGCTGGTTTACTAGCGTTCGTCTATGATGCCCAGAAGCCAGACGGAAGCCGCGTTTAGCATTGAAGTAAAATCAACTCGCCAGACAATGGTCTAATGATTTAGACACATGGCGCTTGTCGCCTTTGAGGTACTAATTGCTTTTAAATAATCACATCACGACACTCATCTGGATCCAGACCTGTCTTCATGCGGATTAATATTTTGGATCATAAATGACTTTACATTTCAGGGCAATAAATGATGTTCAGAAGCTCGATTTAACTTGGTGGTGGGCAGGGGCGGATTCAAGGGTCTCCAAAAACAGGGGGCTCAACATCCTGGCACAGGTATAAACAAGTGTACCCGGAATGCTAATAGACATCATGCAATTCTCGCATGGAGACGAATAGGGAAGAAAACGATTTTAAACCCAAAATCCAAGTGATATATTCGTTATTCAATGATTCTGTTTTCCCCCATATCCTGCCCCATATCCTGCCCTGACCCCCCCCCCCCTCCCGCTATCTAAATCTGCCCTTCGTGGTGGTGCTGGGGGGCGGGGGATGAGGGAGTTCAAACAATCAGAACAGTACTGATAAATGGAGTTGCTCGGCGTCTCAATGAAAATGTCCTATAACGTCTATGGGTATGATGGATGCAGGAGCTTGATCATCATAGTAAACACAGCAGTGATGACAAACGGACAAACCATATAACTTTGTGGTTGATTTCATATATACGGAGGTTGAAAGGTCAGTAGTCACAAAACTCCCTCTGTAAACTCTGGTTCGTCGGACTTGCCCTTTGTAAAGCTGTGGTTGTCTGACTTGTCACCAGATGTCCTTGTTGAATGTGTTTGGTTTATTTTGGTATAAATATGGGGATATAAACAAACCTTATTTTCCCTTAGAAATGGATACTTACACACGTATTCAAATATTTGTAGGATTCATATATATAATAATTGAATAATTAGTTAATTATTGGCTTAGCCCGAATAGCACAAATGCATACGGATTTCTTTTCAAATTAGTACACAAAAGCAAAATAACACTACAATAAACGAAGAAACATTTTACAACAATTTACAACCGAGTCGTTTTCACTTTTATAATTACTTCACACCTGCGGTACTATTAGATTTGTATGAATTATGTATATATATCGATCAAGCTGATTGAATAATATATATCATCCTTAAAATGCAAGTGCTTATATATGCTACTCTTTACTGCTTAAATATCAAATAAATTGTCTCTACCATGAACGTTCCCTGACTTCACAAGGTATATGTTGTACCACTAAGTTAACAAGAACTGTCAAGAACTGACTCGTCTCGATTGCAAAACACAGCCATGGTTAATGAGCATATGCTCAAAGTTATTTCCTCGCTTTATTTTCGCTAGCTGATTAATTATTCATGAGGAATATTCAGAAAACTGGGTTGTGGGCACCACTCTTGAGACAAAGTAGTTATTGTGGCTGTCGACAGGTGGCGGTAGCAAGCTGCACGAGACACCGGTTCGAAACTTTCGGTTAAATCTATTATGATGACTCATGGGCTGTCATGTGCGGAGGCATTGCATCCAGAACAAAGACTGGGTCCTGATTTGTTTAGCTGGTGGAAAATGTGACGTCATAAAAAATAACTCTTCCAATGGAAGGAGCAGCTTCATGAAAAAAAACTAGTTATAAAAACAAACACTAAACAAAACTTTATAAACTCTGAATATAAACAGGGAATGCATTTAATGTGGGAAATATTGAGAACATTTTCTCATATGCCTATTTATTTGGTATTTAAGACCTTTTAAAAACATATTTACAAAATCACCCTTCCAGATCAATTTGTAAATGTATATGTGCATGTATATAATAAACATACGTGTTCATACAGATGTATACACAGATGTATCTACCTGACCCTTCCAAATTAAAAAAAAAAAAAAAAACACCAATGAGTAGATATACAACTTAAGCATGTTACTTCTACTATATACGCGTCTTTGTTTTATGTCTAATGTATGTATAGCCAAGTGCCTTTGTACGTCTGTTCTATGTCTGTATTTGTCAATAAGTTGTCATGTTATTGTTTCAATAAAAAAACATGTTTTTTAGTACATCAAAGCTTAACATGAACTAATATTCAGTTGTAATTCTTAATAATAAGGATAATAATGTGAACCTATATCGATTAAACATCTCTAATACAAAGTTTTACTTTTATTGTACATTCATTGTGTTCTAGTTCTGTTTGAAGACTTTTCCCATTTTCCAAAGCATTATCCATGTTCAGATACACCTAGAATTATACTTTGTCATGTATGTATAGTATTATATACACCACCAGTTAAACACTAAAACTATATATGAAAAAATGATTTTAATAATTTTATTTAAATATAATTTTATTCATTCAAATCAGTTTTTGATATATAAATCATATTCTTTATTTAATATGTATAAAGTATTAAAATGTAGATAAATAAACAAGTTATTATTAAAAAATTAAGTAAAAATATTGAAAGTTTTTGAAATAAAACATTTGCAAATAGATTTCAGGTAGGTCGATCAGGTTTTATAATACGCTTACATAAATTATATTATTTGAACTTTTCCTTTTAAATATATTAAGACAGAAAAGAAATTAAATTGATCAAAATTTATCCTGTATTCCTATGCAGGTTTAAAGTTCACCACAGTTGTGTTGTTTTACTATCTATTAAAATAAGACTACAGGCTAGGGGAACGCATATCTTTGAAACTAACACCGAACAGGACATACACACTGAGGCGATCCCGTCTTATGCGTCTAGACGGGTCCACACTTAAATGAACGCAGCAAGCCTCGAATACATTCAATCAATATATGTTACAGTACATTATAAATAATTCTTTTATCATTTGACTGGTTTATCTGGACTCTTCAAGGAACAGACATGTTTACAATGTATGTTACAGTACATAATAAATCAATTATTTTACAAATGGACCGCTTAATCTGAATTCTCATTATCAATTCTTTTAAATTTGGACTGCTTTATCTTGACTCTTCAAGGAACAACATGTTTATGGAGCTGCTGCTGATTTTACATTTTAAAGCACGCTATTCACATGCTTTATTCGTAGAATTTATGAAATTTCAGGCTAACTTTGCGTATATATTATTGAGTTGTTGGTAATTGCTGCTAAGAAAGGTTCTCATGAAGCCTCTGTGATGGATATACGAGCTCGTTTATCTATAAGCTGTTGGTACATGCTCCAATGTTGACAAACAGAACAAAAATGTAACCGAAGGTGGTTGGTTGCATATGTGGGGATGTTAGGTCACTAGTTGCAAACGCCATTTGCAAAATTCTGCTTCGTCTGAGCTGCTGTCAGATGTCCTTGTTGAATGTGTTTGGATTATTTCTTGCGGGGCCCCACATGTTATAAACACGTGGATATAAACGAAACGAACCTGAAGCGTTCACCTTTACAAAACATCATAAACATGAATAGCATGTGAGAACTAATTAATTTTTGCTAAAATCGATTTTGAGGATTTTTGTAATTGATTAACAACTATTTTTTATCATTATTTAAATCACTTGAATCATACTATCCTTGAGTCTCTATCAAAGTGCGATAATGGATGTTATAACTTTGATGATAGATCAGATACAAATGATGAAATATTAAGATTTGACTATTAAGCAAACATAATTCAGTGTAACTAAGATATATGAAAAATATATATTTACTTCAAAATACACCCGTCCCTAGTACACCCGTCCCTAGTTCACCTGCCCTTCGTACACCCGTCCTTAGTATACCCGTGCCTAGCACACCTGTCCCTACTACACCTCTCACTAGTACAACCGGCCCTTGAACACCGGCCCCTAGTACACCCGCCCAAAGCACACCCGTCCCTAGTATACCTGTCCCTAGTATACCTGTCCCTAGAACACCGGCCCCTAGTATACTTGTACTTCTTACACCCGTCCCTGGTATACCCGTTCCTAGTACACCTGCCCTTAGTACACCCATCCATAGTGCACCTCTCCCTAGTACACCCGTCCCTAGAACACCTCTCCATAGTACACCCATCCCCAGTACACCTCTCCTAAGTTCACCCGCCTATAGCACATCCGTCCTTAGTACACCGTCCCTAGAACACCGGCCCCTAGTACACCCATCCATAGTGCACCACTCCCTAGTATACCTGTCCGTTCTTCTCCTGTCCCTAGTAAACCCATCCATAGTGCACCTCTCCCTAGTACACTTGTCCTTTATTCTCCTGCTCTTGTCCTTCGTACACCCGTCCTTAGTATACCCGTGCCTAGCACACCCGTCCCTACTACACCTCCCACTAGAACAACCGGCCCTTGAACACCGGCCCCTTGTACATCCGCCCATAGCACACCCGTCCCTAGTATACCTGTCCCTAGTATACCCGTCCTTAGTACACCCGTCCCAAGAATTGCGGCCCCTATTACACCCATTCATAGTGCACCTCTCCCTAATACACCTGCCCTTCCTTCTCCCGCCCCTAGTACACCTGCCCCTAGTACACCCATCCATAGTGCACCTCTCCCTAGTACACCCGTCCCCAGTACACCTCTCCTTAGTTCACCCGCCCATAGCACATCCGTCCTTTATTCTCCTGCTCCTAGTACACCTGCCCCTAGAACACCCATCCATAGTGCACCTCTCCTTAGTACACCTATCCTTCGTTCTCCCTCCCCTAATACACCCTTATATAGTGCAGCTCTCCCTAGTACACCCGTCTCCAGTACACCTCTCCTTTGTCTCCCGCCCATAGCACACCCGTCTTTAGTAAACCCGTTCCTAGAACACCGGCCCCTAGTACACCCATCCACAGTGCACCCCCTCCCTAGTACACCTATCCTTTGTTCTCCCGCCCCTACTACACCTGCCCCTAGTACACCCATATATAGTGCAGCTCTCCCTATTACACCCGTCCCCAGTACACCTCGTCTTAGTACTCCCACCCATAGCACACCCGTCCTTAGTACACCCGTCCCTAGAAGTCCGGCCCCTATTACACCCTTCCATAGTGCACCTCTCCCTTATACACCTGTCCTTCCTTCTCCCGCCCCTAGTACACCTGCCCCTAGTACACCCATCCATAGTGCACCTTTCCCTAGTACACCCGTCCCCAGTACACCTCTCCTTAGTCTCCCGCCCATAGCACACCCGTCCTTAGTAAACCCGTTCCTAGAACACCGGCCCCTAGTACACCCATCCACAGTGCACCCCCTCCCTAGTACACCTATCCTTTGTTCTCCCGCCCCTACTACACCTGCCCCTAGTACACCCATATATAGTGCAGCTCTCCCTAGTACACCCGTCCCCAGTACACCTCGTCTTAGTACTCCCACCCATAGCACACCCGTCCTTAGTACACCCGTCCCTAGAAGTCCGGCCCCTATTACACCCTTCCATAGTGCACCTCTCCCTTATACACCTGTCCTTCCTTCTCCCGCCCCTAGTACACCTGCCCCTAGTACACCCATCCATAGTGCACCTTTCCCTAGTACACCCGTCCCCAGTACACCTCTCCTTAGTCTCCCGCCCATAGCACACCCGTCCTTAGTAAACCCGTCCCTAGAACACCGCCCCCTAGTACACCCATCCAAAGTGCACCTCTCCCTAGTACACGTATCCTTCGTTCTCCCATCCCTACTATACCTGCCCCTAGTACACCCATATATAGTGCAGCTCTCCCTAGTACACCGGTCCCAATTACACCTCGCCTTAGTACACCTCGCCTTAGTACACCTGCCCATAGTACACCCGTCCTTAGTGCACCCGTCCCTAGAAAATCGGCCCTATAGTACACCAATCCATAGTGCACCTTTCCCTAGAGTGCTTGTCCTTCGTACACCCGTCCCTGGTAAACCCGTTCCTATTACACCTGTCCCTAGTACACCCGTCCCAAGTACACCTCGCCTTAGTACTCCTGCCCATAGCACACCCGTCCTTAGTGCACCCTTACTAGAAAACCGGCCCCTATAGTACACCAATCCATAGTGCACCTTTCCCTAGAGTGCTTGTACTTCGTACACCCGTCCCTGGTAAACCCGTTCCTAGTACATCCGTCCCTAATACACCCGTCCCAAGTACACCTCTCCCTAGAACACCCGTCCCAAGCTCGAAATTTTCTGAATGACAAAGTTGTGGATATAAAACATCTATTTGTTTACCCTCACAGCTTTAAAGAAAAGTTACTGAGAAAACCCACAAAAGCAATCAAAGAGCTTTATTGTAAGTATACACAAACAGTACAATCTTTATATTATTTTGAATGTTTGTTCCTGAGTGTTGTGACATATTCCATGATTCTCCAAAGAATAACCACTCATGAACAAACAAAAAATGATATGAAAGTATAACAATGTTATCAAGTGGAAACCAGCATATAAAATGCTTCAGTTTTAATCAAATTTAACTGAGACTCTCGTAAACAAACATTGTAAACAAGAATAATATCTACTATGTTTACCATATTGCAGGGAATTATGTCTTGGTACATTTAACAATATGTTATGATTGTAAATATCAATAGTCTAGGTACATTTCACAATATGTTATGATTGTAAATATAAAATATTGGTACATTTAACATTATGAAGTAATTGTAAATATAAATAGTCTTGGTACATTACACAATATGTTTTGATTATGAATAGCAACAATTTTGGTACATTTAACAATATGTTATGATTGTAAATATCAACAGCCTTGGTGCATTTAACAATATGTTACGATTGTTATTGTCAACAGTCTTGGTACAATCAACAATATATTATAATTGTAAATCTCAACAGGCTTGGTAAAGTAAACAATATATCTTGAGTTCTTTGGACCCTTTACTTATAGCTTTCTATACGTTTCACAAGAATAAACGTACACATTAGTTACCCGACCAAGATTGATTATTCAGACAACTAAATGTGATCGAAAGTCTTTCAAAGCTCAACATAATCCACAGGAAATTCCTCGTAATCCCAAGTCTTGGGTTCTATCAGGATTTCCTCCTGGTGCGCCTTCAGCTGAATGTCTCCACCCTCGATCGGTTTGACGTACTGTGTGTATTCCTGGACAATGATTCTGGCATCTAGCTGACTGGTCGCGGCTCCCTTTTTCTTGTAGCATTTTCTGGAATATTTTGCTAATCTTTCACATTCCGGGTAGGCAGGGTTGAGAGAAACGCTGCCGTCTTCATTGAACTGAATAAGCTCTTGGTCCTTGTACTTTGCCACAGCAGGGTCCGTTTGTTCTGTTACAGAGCGCAATGAATCCACCATAAACCGGATATCCGGTAGGGTTTTCGTCGGCTCGTTTCAAGACAAAGACGATCCACTTGACAGGAGGGTAGCGGAACTCCAAGAATTTTCCATTCTCGTCGAGAATTATTTGGCAGCTGTACCTCGATTTTTCACCAACAATCAACACACTGACTTGGTAGTGTGTTTCCGCAACGATTTCACGACCTTCGTCAAGGACGTAGCTGTGTTCCTGGATATGTTTCTCCAGATGCGAGGCGGTTTTCTTAGGGGCCGGGAACACCTTGTAGTAGAACGATGCATGGAAACGCCGGGTGGCCCTTGGTCCAGCCAATTCGTGAAATTTCTTAATGTCCATTCTGGGATGTCGAACATTGTCAAATATGTACATTTGTCCAAAGCATCCACTAATGTGCCATTTTCCATGAAGGTCTTCTGTATATTTCTCTCTGATCAACTGCCTTTGTTGGTTGAACAGTTCTTTGAACTGTATTAGCTGGTCGGAGGTAGGTGGACTGGGGTCTCCAGCTGTGGTTCAGTTTTCTCCTTGTTCTTGTGTTGTTCCTGACACGGCCCTGTGTACTCCTTAAAAACCAGCATGTCCGTCTCCTCAACACTGCCTTCAAAGATCGTCTTGTGGGAATTAGGCTGATGGTCGGCGATTTCAACAAATCTTGAACGAGTTTTCCGGACCACTGTGCCTTGTATCGCATTGCGGATATCCTTAATGCAAGGATCTATAAAAGGAAAGGGTAATTTGTTAAAATTCTCAAGGGATCACAAGGATCTCAATAGATATAGATCTGTCTATCTATCTATCTATCTATCTATCTATCTATCTGTCTATCTATCTACACTGTTGACTAAATGGGATGAAAAAATAAATGACATTATTATATTAACTGATAAAAAGTCGTAAATAATATCTAGTAATTTTTTTTATTAAAGTATTTTAGTTTTAGTTTTTCGTTTCATCAGTAGACAACTGGAATAGAAAATTTGATGATATAGATTGGTCAGTTACATTTAACTTGCCTTTTCATGTTCATAGACATACGAATATTCACACTTTACAATATAAAATATTGACAATGATTTTACCGTGTAATGAAATCTTATTTAAATGGAAAATTATAAGCTCTCATAGATGTAATTATTGCAGTGAAATCGACTGTCTAGAACATTTTTTATTTGAATGTTGTGATACGTAATTTTTGGTTAACATTACAGACATGGTGAAAAAACATATTTGATAATTACATACAGCTCTGTTTGAGGGATATTATATTTGTAATACAAAGTGAAGATGGAATGACATATTATATTCTGAACTATTGTATTTTAGTAGGGAAAAGGTATATTTACGTGGAGAAGTTTAACAATAGAAAAGTCTGTTTTACTGCTTATCTCCAAGACTTAAAATTCAGATCAAAGACGGAAATATATATAAATATAGTAAACAAGAACGAGAAGACGCAGAGGGATATATGCTTGAAAACATTGTTTGAAAAACTATGATGTCATATTGCATACATATATGGAATTTATGAATAAAAGCTTATTTATAAACAATTCTATTCATTAAACTTACATGGAATTATGTAAATATTAATGTAATAGATTATTTTACAAGTAAAGACGATAATAATATGATATTAGTAAGAGGAATTAAGTATCATGTTAATAAGGAAAATGTTAAAAGACAAACCGACAAAAAGCCCAGCCTATGAACACATACTATGTAAGCATACTCTTGTGATGCATTAAACATCTTAATGTCATACATTACACAAGGAATATATAGAATTAAACAAAAACTCGTTAGAATAATAAAATAAAAAAAAAAAGATCCAAACCTAGCCCAACGTGTGGTATTCGGTGGAGGCCTCGTGGAATCCTGTGTGTGAACGTGTGTGTAGAAAACAGTTTGTGATAATTTATTGCCTTCACTTGAGCCATAGAAAGGACATTCCCCTTGTGGACAGGGATCAATGTAAACTATCAGGCTATTATAATATCCATATATCTGTGATGTAATACGTAACTTTCTTTTTAATCAATGAACAGAAAACTTTTGAACTTCACAGATTTTCGCCTATTCAAGCACACACTATATCCAAGCAAAATATATTCACTTGTAGCAGGATCTTGATTTAAATTTTATAATTCTAGAAAAAATACTTGTAATAAATGTAATACTGAATAAACTGCTATTGTAAATCAATCTTGTCATCACTAGCTCAAGGGTATGTAAACACTAGAGACAAAACTATAAGGCTAGGGTGACGTGACGAGTGCGATACCACCATGAGTTGCGCCATCAGTCTGTACATAGTGACCTGTACCACATGTATATATTGAAGGCTGTTTTTGCCTGGGATATGTATCTGGTAAGGTCCGTAATGATTGAGAACTTTTCCGAAATTAAAAATTTAACTCAGATTGCACATTCTAGCCATGCTAACGCCATACTAATGATGGACATGTATATACAGTTTCGTCTGAATTTCGAGTGCCTTTCTGTTAAGAGCGCTGCTGGCCACTTATAGAACTTTACACGAAGCCCAAGACTAATAAATGACACCCCAAGGACTGCATATGATTTATATTAATACCGTCAACGTAAAATTCCGAAGGTTAATTTTCCCATAATGTGAAGGTTCCCAGAAAGCTAGGCACTTTGTTAATTTCATAGTGTCACATAGTCTTGCTCTGTCTCGTTCAAATCCCGATTAGCCCGTGTTATCAAAAGTTTATAAATCAT
Source organism: Sipunculus nudus (assembly GCA_026874595.1). Lineage (NCBI taxonomy): Eukaryota > Metazoa > Annelida > Sipuncula > Golfingiida > Sipunculidae > Sipunculus > Sipunculus nudus. Next base: position 27,862,633 of record CM049315.1, read on the forward strand.
GCGCACTACATTTGTCATGACGTTATCAGAGTACTGAGGAAAGAACACCTGACACACAACGAAGGAATAAAGAAACCCAGAATTTAATTATGTCTAGATGTGGTACGATCTTTTGTAAATTCATAGAACCGAAATTAAATATACAACTTAAATGAATATTCAACTTATATTAATTCCAAAATAAAATATTTGTATTTAATCCGGACTAATAAAATTAATAGAGAAGCACTGGTTATAAAAGAGAAAAAGCAGGCCATATATTCCAGTCTTAGATGAAGTAATATTCCAATTTAAGGACATATTTATGGGGATTATTATTACAAATCTCGCATTTGATGATAATATTATATTAAATACATATAAATAAGTATTAATAATAATAATAATAATAATAATAGTAATAATAATGATAATATTTTAATAATATTACCTTCATTTTATGCAGGCGATATGTTTCTTTACTCCGATCTTAGAACATTCCGCAATAATTTGTTGCTAAAAGTTTGTCAACAAAAGTTTTTTTAAAGGGGCTAAATGTTATATATAATATTACTGAAAGCTTGTTAACAGGAATTAAGTGTTCTATGATAAAGGTTTAATATTATATAAAATGTGAACTTAATATGATTAAATATAATTCTTAAAAAATAATTATAGAAAATGTATTAAAGAATAATATAATATAATATGATTATTTGTAAATGTCTGGTTAATATTATCTTTAGATTTATAGGTTTAAGTTTAGAGATCTATAGTCACACGTACACTGGTCGGATTGGGATCCGATTAGAACCAACGCCAAGAAATGAGGAAGAACGTGTCCATTTTTGTGGTGCGTGCCCGCACCGCACTGTAGTATACCGGATCCAAACAAGTGGACTTGTAGCCGAAATCGTTGATCATTAGCTGTGGGCCTAAGTAACAAAGATTACAATACTTACTAGTTATTAAAGAAAAAGAAACGTGTTTGTTTGTCTTTACTATGGACCTTTTAAACAAAAAAAGGAGACATGAAAAAGATGGAGAATAACCCTATGACATTTAAGAGTTTTGGACTTTTTGTCAAGTTAGGTTTATGCATTTTCCAATACTTCCTGTTAATTTGACCCACGGTTAGGTTACTCACCATGAGAAAATCTGAGCGGAGACGCCATTCTGATCTGGACTTGTACAGGTTCGTCTGAATTCGAGTGTCACTCTGTTCAGTGCGCTGCTGGCAAGGTATGTGTGTTTAATCAAAGCCCAAACCTAACTGACGTCCCATGGACTGTCCAATGTTTATATATCCTGTCAATGTAAAATTCCGAAGGTTTCACTTCCCAGAAGTAAAGGCACTTTAATTAATCTCATATTATCACATACTAGCCCTGTCTCATTCAAGGGACGTTTAGTCCATGTTATCAAAGGTAAAAAAAATAATGCCCCCTTCATTTGTCATGACGTTATCAATATACTGTAAAAGATGACCTGTCACATAATCTAGGTGTAAAAACAACATTTAATTTTACGGGCTTGTCTACATAAAAACCCCAAAGGTTCATATGGTATATCATATGACACGCCTCTATATTCATATGAATTATATATGTATTCATATATTGTTACATGTGGTCTTTTTGTTGTGTGACACGGGCGAAACTCCTGTTGTGGCTCTCGTGTCTGGCCGCGTGTTGCATTCTATGTTTAATCCGTGCTGGTTGAACTCTCGTTGTCATGTAAGCCTTGGGTTTTCACGCCTGGTCGTGGGTCACGTGATGACCCAGGTGTGTAGGGATACACACGGCTATGTTCTGTCAGAACATTGTGTCAGATTCTAGGACCTTATCCGACTCATGCGGCAATTATAGATTTTCAAAGACTTTCTCCTGGATTTTATGCATTTGGACTTCAGTTTTACTTTCTGGGTTGTTGCAAGAACTTTCCACTGGACTGTCATTCTCCGAGAGTATACAATTAAAGAACTTATCGTGGTGACGGTGTTGGTATCCAGGTACTGTGCACATTATTTTCTATGTGATTGTATTGACTTGTTGCTTTACCGCTGTTTTACTGTATAACTGTATTGATTTAGTGAATTGTATTGTTAGGGTTGTTTTAGGAATAAATTATAGTTATTGTTTGAAAAAAACCCACTGACTTCTTTATTCATTCCCCTGGGCATTTCACGCTGCCTGGTGTTAGAGAATCTGGTTTGTTATTATCTCCATTACAAAATTTGTGTTCATCACGCATACGTGATCTGTTTAAATTAGGTTCTGTAACAATATATATATATATATATATATATATATATATATATATTTATAATGTATATATATATATATATATAATGTTTTTATACCATGGAGCCATTGATAACATATATATTTTGTTAAAACTGCATAGACCTTAGTATAAGGGAGTATTAACAATATATTCATTTGACGGGTTCTCAGTATAAGGGAGTATAAACTATATGTTCACCTCACGGGTTCTCGGTATAATGAGTATAAACAATATATTCACCTGACGGGTTCTGAGTGTGAGGGAGTACAAACTATATGTTCATCTGACGGGTTCCCTGTATAAGGGAGTATAAACTATATGTTTACCTAACGGTTTTAATGTAAGGAAGTATAAACTATATATTCACCTGACGGGTTCTCAGTAAAATTGAGTATAAACAATATATTCACCTGACGGGTTCTCACTATAAGGGAGTATAAACAATATATTCACCTGACGGGTTTTCAGTATAAGTGAGTATAAACTATATGTTCACCTGACGGGTTCTCAGTATAAGGGGGTATAAACAATATATTCACCTGACGGGTTCTCAGTATAAGGGAGTATAAACTATATATTCATCTGACGGGTTCAATATATTCACCTGACGGGTTCTCATTATAAGAGAGTATAAACAATATATTCACCTGACGGGTTCTGAGTGTTAGGGAGTACAAACTATATGTTCACCTGACGGGTTCCCTGTATAAGGGAGTATAAACTATATGTTAACCTAACGGTTTTAATGTAAGGAAGTATAAACTATATATTCACCTGACGGGTTCTCAGTAAAATTGAGTATAAACAATATATTCACCTGACGGGTTCTGAGTGTGAGGGAGTACAAACTATATGTTCATCTGACGGGTTCCCTGTATAAGGGAGTATAAACTATATGTTTACCTAACGGTTTTAATGTAAGGAAGTATAAACTATATATTCACCTGACGGGTTCTCAGTAAAATTGAGTATAAACAATATATTCACCTGACGGGTTCTGAGTGTGAGGGAGTACAAACTATATGTTCATCTGACGGGTTCCCTGTTTAAGGGAGTATAAACTATATGTTTACCTAACGGTTTTAATGTAAGGAAGTATAAACTATATATTCACCTGACGGGTTCTCAGTAAAATTGAGTATAAACAATATATTCACCTGACGGGTTCTCACTATAAGGGAGTATAAACAATATATTCACCTGACGGGTTTTCAGTATAAGTGAGTATAAACTATATGTTCACCTGACGGGTTCTCAGTATAAGGGGGTATAAACAATATATTCACCTGACGGGTTCTCAGTATAAGGGAGTATAAACTATATATTCATCTGACGGGTTCAATATATTCACCTGACGGGTTCTCATTATAAGAGAGTATAAACAATATATTCACCTGACGGGTTCTGAGTGTGAGGGAGTACAAACTATATGTTCACCTGACGGGTTCTCAGTATAAGGGAGTATAAACAATATATTCACCTGACGGGTTCTCACTATAAGGGAGTACAAACTATATATTCACCTGACGGGTTCTCAGCATAAGGGAGTATAAACTATATGTTCATCTGACGGGTTCCCTGTATAAGGGAGTAAAACCCTTATGTTCACCTGACGGGTTCCCTGTATAAGGGAGTATATACCTTTTGTTCACCTGACAGGTTCTCAGTATAATTGAGTATAAACAATGTATTCACCTGACGGGTTCTCACTATAAGGGAGTATAAACTATATATTCACCTGACGGGTTCTCAGTATAAGTGAGTATAAACTATATGTTCACCTGACGGGTTCTCAGTATAAGGGAGTATGAACAATATATTCATCTGACGGATTCTCAGTATAAGGGAGTATAAACATATATTCACTTGACGGGTTCTCGGTATAAGGAGTATAAACAATATATTCACCTGACGGGTTCTCAGTATAAGGGAGTATAAACAATATATTCAAATGACGGGTTCTCAGTATAAGGGGGTATAAACAATATATTCACCTGACGGGTTCTCATTATAAGGGAGTATAAACTATATATTCACCTGACGGGTTCTCAGTATAAGGGAGTATAAACCATATATTCATCTGACGGGTTCTCAGTATAAGGGAGTATAAACTATATTTTTACCTAACGGTTTTAATATAAGGAAGTATAAACTATATATTCACCTGACGGGTTCTCAGTAAAATTGAGTATAAACTATATATTCACCTGACGGGTTCTCACTATAAGGGAGTATAAACAATATATTCACCTGACGGGTTCTCACTAAAAGGGAGTATAAACAATATATTCACCTGAAGTGTTCTCACTGTAAGAGGGTATAAACTATATGTTCACCTCACGGGTTCTCAGTATAAGGGAGTATAAACTATATATTCACCTGACGGGTTCTCAGTATAAGGAAGTATAAACAATATATTCACCTGACGGGTCTTAGTATAAGGTAGTATAAAAATAAATTCACTTGACGGGTTCTCCAGTTTTCAGTGAAAACGCCACGATCCTTCTCGCCAGAAGTAAAATGCAAAACATCTGTGTGCGTGTATACGTGCTTTACTTATATCCCACATTAAAACCAATTAAAAGAACATCATTTTGTCGTAGAATTAGGTTCTTATTTCAATCAGGTAAAAGTAAAATTTGTTCATAGTTAATGGCAATCTCCAGCAGAGTTATTCAATTGTCAAAGATTCTCAGAAAATACCAAAATGACTGATAATATAACATAACTCTCCCGTTCCCACAACATTATTGAACCCAGCCATTGAAGGCACGAATCAAGTAAATAATGCAGCTTTTAATAATAAAATCTGAACTTAATTGTTATTGCGATATAACTAATGGTAAATCTAAGTGGGCGAAATGGGGCAAATGTTTTATCTTGTTATTAGTTTCTGATGCGAGAATATCCTCTGTAGTTTTATTCCCAAATTACTTCAAAAAGGTTTAAATTTTGAAGGCAATTGTAAAAAATCACCACATCGCACGAGGGGGCACCACACCAAACTCCCTCGGCTGATATACATACTCGACAGTTGCTCTACCCTCACCCTACCCCACACCCCCACCAATAGTGGGTTCTCCATCCACCAATGGTAAGATGAGCGCTGTATATGGTATACCCTTTTTGATAGGCGTTTTAAATTAAAGATATAAAATTACATAAATTTACATTGTAAAGTGTTTAATTTGCTGTATGCCGTATGTATGAATATGTATAAATATAATAACATATACATATATGAATATAAACATAGTTAACAAACTGGATTGAAGAATCGATTACAATGGGGAAAAGCCTGGTTGTATAATCGAAATGAAATTTTACAAATCAAGTCTATTCCCAGAACCAGATGAAGCCTGATCCGGTATGATGATATACTTTCCTGGAACTTTAGCCCAAGCAATACTTGACACAACGATTTACACGATTGAAAATATAATGCTTTGACTTTAATACATTGATTGGTTCTTATCATATATCACCGGGCTGGATAAGACCTTGGCCATAGATCAAGAGGTTCAGATTTCCAGTTCGGTTCAGATCTGCCAGTCACAACGCTTGGTACGAAACCAACTATACTTCTTGTGACAATTTGTTACAAATGATCGCTTAAATTGTTCATACCTAAATCCCGTACTCATTAGAATTATCAATATGCAAATTAATATGAACATGAGGTCACCAGAGGTCAAAAGGTCATTAAACACTGGAATAAGTGAAAAATTTTTTCTCTCAGTAGCAGGTATTCTTAGACGATGGAAATGCCAATCTACACTACAAAAGCATGAAATCATCAGAATACATTTCAGTAAAGACATAGACTTCTTTTCCCCAGTTATGCACAAAATAGTTATGTAAAAGAAGACATGTTTATTAACATAGGCGTTACCAATGCCGTTTTGTTTCTAGATTCCTCCGACATTGGAATCTGCCAGTAGCCTTTCGTCAGCTCGAATTTGGTAAAGTATCGGCTTTTGGTTACTTTTGTGAACAGTGTTTCCGGCTCCGGCATCGGTTCTGCATCGTATACGACCGACTGGTTCAACGTATGGTAATTATTCACGAATCTAATCTTTCCGTTTGGTTTACGTAGCATAATACAAAATGATGCAAAACTCGACTTATGCCTTACTCTAACATCTCGTTGATTTCCGATCGCATGGTCTCTCTCAACTCAAACGGAACACGATACGGTTTCGAATTCACAGGTGTATTGGACGTGAGTCAAATATTACATTCGATGATATCGGTGAGTTTTGGGACATCTGTGAATACTTTCCCATACTGGTTCAACAGATCTAGTATCACGCGCCGTTTTCGTTGACCTGTACGTCTCGTTTAGTTTGGCTGCGCACCATTGAAGGTAACGGCACGTGGGAGGTTTCGTTTACTCCCTCGAGGATTAGTTCTGTGACTAAGGGAGATTCGGATTCTCAATCTGGATTATCCGGTTCTCGCAAGGATTCGGTCGTACTCAAGAAGACAGCCGCTAACACTTGCTGAGGATCAGCCCTGGTCTGACAAATGGGACACGACCTGTAGAACTTTGCTTTATCGCCATACATTTCCTTCCAGTCGAACTGGGAACATACACGCTCGTATACGATAACCCTCCACCTCCACTTTAAAATTTTAGCTTATCGTGTTCCATGGCGTCGCTAACTGCCAACTGAGCGTAAGTATCAAGCGCCTTTCCACGCAACACAGGTATTAAGTACAAAGCCAACCTATCACGATCGCAGTTCTGACACAGCGCTAAACGTTCAAACGCTCCAGTAACGCGTCTAATTTTATCGTGCTGCTCGTCAAACGGAGGGAGCTTGAGTTTCGGGAATGATTCCCTACTCCTCATCTGTTTACAATCACGCTCATCGCTAGTCTCTTTACTGATAGCTGCCTTTAATTTAAACATCTCTATCACGTGAGCTCTGGCTTCACGTTCACGCTCTCGTTCTCGATCTGCTGCTTCACGTTCACGCCCGCGCTCCTGTGCTATCTCTCTCCGACTAGCCCTCTCATTGTGCTCGGCGTCTTTCCGTTGTTTGTCTTCTAAAGCCTCGAAACGCTTTTTAACAAACTCTTGCAGAGCATCGTCCTTGTACCCTAACCCTTGCCCACATTCGATAATGGACTTTAAAGACTCCATGGTAACGGCTAAACTAACCGACTATGCAAGTGAACCACGTAACCTACACAAAAACCCGCAAACGTAAACAGTAAACTGTGACAAAGTGACAAACGCTGATAAATTTCTTGACAGGATGTTAGCTCTCAAACAGCCAAATCAATCCTGAAAGCACACTCGCCATTAAATGTCATACCACTTTAGATCTGAAAAACCAGGTTCTTTTAAATATCGAACCAACCGGCTGATATTCTCACATACCTACACTCCAAAACAGGAGTAAAACATGAGTTAAAAAACAAATCAATATTTTGAAGAAAACAGACACACATTTCTCTGGAGAGGCGCTCAACACAACGCGGCCTTCCTCAGACACTGACTATCTACGCTTATAGACATCATCACTCGGCTGTCCAGACTCAGATGAACGCAGACCTGCCACTAGACTACAGGCATCGTCAGGCTACACCGAATTGGCGAGTTGATAAGGCAATTGTAGCGAATTTCTCCTTAATCATGAAAGTGTTACCAGTGGAGAGAGAAAGTGTGACCATGGGAGAGAGACAGTTAACCAGGGGAGAGAGAAATTGTTGCAAGGGGAGAGAGAGTGTTACAAGGGGAAAGAGAAAATGATTCAAGGGAATAGAGAAAGTGTTACCAGTGGAGAGAGAAAGTGTGACCATGGGAGAGAGACAGTTTACCAGGGGATAGAGAAATTGTTGCAAGGGGAGAGAGAGTGTTACCAGGGGAGAGAGAAAATGACACAAGGGAATAGAGAAAGTGTTACCAGTGGAGAGAGAAAGTGTGACCATAGGAGAGAGACAGTTAACCAGGGGAGAGAGAAATTGTTGCAAGGGGAGAGAGAGTGTTACCAGGGGAGAGAGAAAATGATACAAGGGAATAGAGAAAGTGTTACCAGGGGAGAGAGAAAGTGTGACCATGGGAGAGAGACAGTTAACCAGGGGAGAGAGAAATTGTTGCAAGGGAAGAGAGAGTGTTACCAGGGGAGAGAGAAAATGATACAAGGGAATAGAGAGAGTGTTATGAGTGGAGAGATCAAGTATGACCATGGGAGAGAGACAGTTAACCAGGGGAGAGAGAAATTGTTGCAAGGGGAGAGAGAGTGTTACCAGGGGAGAGAGAAAATGATACAAGGGAATAGAGAAAGTGTTACCAGGGGAGAGAGAAAGTGTGACCATGGGAGAGAGATAGTTAACCAGGGGAGAGATAAATTGTTGCAAGGGAAGAAAGAGTGTTACCAGGGGAGAGAGAAAATGACACAAGGGAATAGAGAAAGTGTTACCATGGGAGAGAGAAAATGTTACAAGGGGATGGAGAAAGTGTTACCAGGGAGAGTTACAGTTTTACAAGGGGATAGAGAACGTGTTACAAAGGGAGAGAGAATATGTAACAAGGGGAGAGAGAGCGTGTTACCAGGAAGAGAGAAAGTGATACCAGGGAAGCGTAAGAAAGCGTTACCACGGGAGAGAGAAATTGTATCCAGAGGGAGATCTGTACACGTCAAAACAGATATATTATAAGAGGAAAAATAAATCTCTTGTTTGGTGAGACAACCTTACACATATCATCATTAAGCCTTGTCATCATTAAGCATTGCACGTGATTCCCCCGCAATCAATTGACAGTTCTTGAATTTTATTCGATGATAATGATCGACGTTGGTAAGATTAAAATGAGACCAAAATCGATTGATCATATGACTCGATGAATGACAGATCATGTAAATATGTTTTATGAAGTACAAGGGGCGTAGCAGGAAAAGACCTTGTGTGTAATGGTCTTGTGTATTAAAGACGCGCGTAAATTGCTTTACAGCATTCTGAGAATTAACAAACCACCTTTAAGGTGCCGTGTAAAAGCCATTCGTCTGTCATTTGTGATCCTTCTACCGCAACTCTGATACTGTCCTGTTTGCCGTTCAAACCGTTGTGTACCAAGATGGCGTCTGCATTAGAGACAAGTATGATGCTTTATTTTTTTTGGGTCGGTGGGGTTAAATTTATACTCCACAGCTTTCACTTATAGAACAATTATTTGGGTATTCATTTCAGAATTAAAGCCTGAACACCCGCCTGAACTGTTTCAGCCAATTATGAATGTAGGTCGCCTTTTATTTATGAGCCTGTCCTTATCACAAGTGTAAAAGGAAGGTAAATGCTTAAAAGCGGGGTTTGACATCCGAACATTTTACCTCATCTTATTCTTTTATTAAACGATATTATCAAGGAAATTATGAGTGTGTTTCATATCAACAAGGAAACCTTTTGACGAAGTTTATATATATTTACTGGTAAACATATCCTGTACGTGGCAGTGTCTAATGCATGGACTATTAGTCCCCGTTTATCATAGGGATGTTTATATACGAAAACAGGAATAATGAATTAATTAAAATCTGTAATATGAACATCAGTGCACGTCTTTTAAGTTTTATAGTGTTTCAAAAAATTATTATAAGGATCGATACAGGGACGCACCTGTAGTATCATTTATTCTAATCAGTCATATTTTATTTCCAGGTGATGTAATTGGATGTGTGAGTGAAAACGAAAGTAAGAACTCACCTAAACCTGGTGAACATCCAGTTAAACCTTACCGCCAACCTGGAGCGTTTAGAATCGTATTTGAAGGAAGCCGAACAGACAGAGATAGCCTTCGTTTTCCAAAATTCACCGGTCTTTGTCCAAAAAGGTTCGAGAGCCGGAGAAAATATTTGCCCACCCTGGATAACCCTGATTTATCCCAAACAGACAGTCTGCAGCTAAAGCGTTTCAAGCAACATTTTGATCAGCAGGTGGCGCTGATGAAGTTTAAGTACAATGAAGGTGATCATGGCCATCTCATCGCGACATGTACGTTCGGCCGCGTATACATGTTTGACGACCCGCCAGAGGAAGACATGACTGTGGCTGACTTTCATAGATGGTGCCAGAAGATGGACGGTTCTCATTTACCACATACGACGCATTCCCGATTGTTCCGAGCTTCCTTTGTTGATCTGGAATTCAAACACCAAGAACTAGGAAAACATCTTCAAGAAAACGGATTTGAAAGGTCAGACCCCGTAACATCTTACATACACCAATGGAAAATACAACATGAAAATAAACCGTTCTACTTAAAAACTTGTTACGCCCAGGACGGGAGCTTGCTGGATCATCATTATGAGACCGCGAGGTGGGTTGATTTCACACTTCACAGAGCAGAAGAGAAGAACAGAGACATTAGATTCAGGATTTCATCCTACAAGCCAAGAAATAAACCAACAAAGAGAATACAGGTTGTCCCCGGCGGCGTTGTAAGGGTGTTGCCTGAATATATTGAGTCTTGCTGCTCTCTATATCAACATAAGAGTGAAAAATACGAAAGTCAAGATGGAATGACGGTGAAACTGGTAAAAATTAAAGAGTATTCAGAACCAGACTGCCAGGGACACTTAACAAAAAGCAGCAGCTGGAGCGAACACGTAAAACTATCATTCAACTTTGAAAACGGAATCCCACCTGAAGATTTCCCATCTAAACTCCTTAAATTCTGTCTGTGGTTGGAAAAATCAAGGTAAATGATAACGAATGAAATATCACACAAACAGTATATGGCTTAACTATTTTTATTTTATTAATGTAAAATTTATTCCATATTTGATTTGGTACACATATCTTCTATCCCCATCTCCGCTAATGTTAAAGCAAATATAATTTGACCATCATATACCGGTGTTTCGGTTGTTTGCTCATATTCTATATTCTCCACTTTATATCACCCCTTCACATTTTAGAACGTCATCATCCGACCCATCGAGAGTACCTCGTATATGTTATTATAACTAGTAGTACTAAAAAGACCATCTATAACTTTTTGATATATCGTGCAGATAACATGAAGACAGACTATTAGTCCTTTATAAAGACTGATGTCACCTCCAATGATATATAATCATTTATAGAAATAGAAATAGAAAGTTATAGAAATATTTGGATGCTATCTTAATGTGGAGTAAATCACAAAGCTGTTCATTAAAATCCTCAACTTGTGAGTTAGAAAGTATTAAACTGTGGGCAATTCAATATTCTAGTTGCTAGGAAATAAAAAAAAGAAATATGGATCCGCCACGGCTTATATGTATGTATATGTACGTTCACACATTAATTTTCAACTAATTTGTGTCTGCGAACAGGCAGTTGTATATTGAACATATCCATTTCACCTGAAAATTTTAAAGCAGAGATATTACAGTGTAGAGGTTAACATTCAGGTTATTAACATTTAGATAATATAATTTATAGATTTAAATGATAATTGTATATATCGAGATTATATTTAAATGTTACGTATTTGATGGAATAATGCAAGATAATTCTCTGTCTGTCGATTCAGAATACAAAAAAAAAACAATTTGTGTAAACAAAGCAATCACTCTTATATGTATTACGTAATGTTTGAAATTTTGGAGATTTTATTATACCTCGTTAATAGCCCTTCTGCATATTTCATCAGTTATATGATGTCCAGTCTTAGAGTTGTTTAAAATACAGACGTCTAGACGATTAAGCCGTTTTTGTATATGAATTGGGAGGCAGGGCTTATACAGGACTCACAGTCGGCAAATCCATAAGGCACAGACGAAGCTTATCTCGTATATAAAAACTGAAATAAATGCTATATATCCAAATATATGCCTGTTTATTCTAGGATAACGACAATTCTAGGAGAACAAACAGAGAAATCATTGATGCTGTCTATATGCCAGTGTGATAATCCTCCTTACTACAACCTGCTGTGCTATTTATGGACCTTGTGATATGATGTCAACAGTATACAGGGTCATGTTTACATTAAAGGCTTACAAAATATGTTAGATCAATTTAAGGTAGATCTCGTTTACACATTAAAATCTCTTTACCATTAATTTCACAGGGCTCCGGATAAACAAACAACTTTCTGTCATGGTAATGTACATTTACTCTTTCATAATCACCATTTGTTTCATATATACGTACAAATTTCTGTACTTTTTGCCTAATTAATATATTTGTCATATGTTGCCAATTATATGCATGGAACGAGAGCTTATAAAAACGCACAGGCACAAAAATTGAGCTGTACTTTGAAATCTTAAATGTATGTTTAAAGTTTTTTTCCACAAGAAAATAGTTATATATCATTGAGACCTAATGTGAACCTTGTGAAGCTTATAATATATCGTTTAAGATATTCATTTAAGATATACCGTGACGGCAGTCCCGGCTAACATACCAACACACAAGAATACATAGCCGACAATGTTGCGAATAGACATATATATATAGACACAAGGTGTCCATGAAATAAATAGAAAAATTAGTGTCATATGAAATAAAGGAATTATATAATCAGTCTTTATCGTTTACTTTCTGGGAATAGTCATTAAGCTCACCTTATATAAATAGTATTATACACATTGGTAAACTTTTAACCCCTCGATTGCTTTATCTTTCGCTAACATGTTCAAAGTTCAACAATTAATTTAGGACGAAATATTGGAGGATCATATATATTTAATATATATATTATTATATATTTATATTTTTATATATATTCATATGTCTTAACTTATCTTGTATGTGCATAGGTCCCTTTAAGGTTTAAGGTAATCCTTGAACATTTGTGACGGTGTATTTGTTTTGATTCTTGACCTTCACCCGGCATAAATAATCCAGTAAATTTCAGACGGTTCCGTCGAGGTAATCTTTGCGCCGGGACGTAAAAGGAAACTTGACAAAAAGGTCACTGTTCATTCAGACTTAAGAGGTAGATCTGCTGTGAACAACAAGGAGGGTATGCGTTCATCCCCGGTCGTGTGAGTGTTTGCGTGTGTTCTGGTTCACAGTCTAACTCACGCAATCATGAACAGAATCTCATTAAAAAAATTCAAGGCCAAAGACGAACCGATTAAATTGTGGTGTGGATCCGGCACATAATCCAGATTTGGGAACGTCATGAAGAAACATTCACAGATTTCACAGATGTACAGTCACTTATGCAAGCATGAATTCGGGAATATTGGTCGAATAAGTGAATGCAAACACTTGTTCTGGAGCATTCAACAATAGGAACTCCCGCATGGCAGAGGCTTGCATTCCTTAGAATGCAGATTACTTGTTAATAATGCATTTTTTCCAGGTATAGCAAATCCATCAATATTCAGACATAAGTTTATACATGTGGATGGATGGAGTATATAAAGAAGATAACCTTTACCGAGTGGAATCATAAATCTTCAAGGACGCTCAAGCTGAACCTATGTGTATGCTTAATCACGGTGTTCGAATAGAAAAAAAAGTTGACTCTACACAGCGGAGCAGAGCCAACGCGTTCTAAGCTTCTAAAAAACCGAATCGGTTTAAATTAAACAAACGTGGAAACATAAGATAACGTTGAGTAGGCTTACACTTCTACCCACAGATAACCTATTGCTTGTTCATGACCTGCCCAAGCCAAGCTAAAAGAAGTATACGCTCATCGAGCAGCTACAGGTTGCTGCGGTCATGACCTGCCCGGTGTAGGGAAGTATGACTGACTCGGGCAAGGTCAATCAGATAAAACGATTGAATTTTATGTTTGTGTATATAAATCACATAATAAGAACACAAGGAAAAGTTTTTTTTCGGCATTTCAGTGTATACGTAAACAATACCTGTGTTTTTTTGCGAAAGCGATATTGAAAGAAAGAACAAGGCAAACCTATTCTGAGATGTAACATTCAACCTTGTTCAACCCGCAAGGTATTAACAATTTCATCTCTTCCACCACGGACCTGAGACGGTTGTGTCGTGTGTACAATTTTTCTTCCTGGGTGATACATAGTTCAAATTCTAGTGACCCAATGTAGTGAAAGTAAACTTGTGAATATATAAATAATATATTAAATTGTTACATAAAACTTGAGTCTGCTTTGAAATATTTTCCGGACGAACTCATATTATGTTGGTACACAATGGGTAACATATTAAGTGATCCTTACACGATTATTGTATTTCTCTCCACTTTGCTTACAAGGTTATAATCCCTTTGGAACATTGGCATTGTTGGCAACTCTCTTATTAATACACAGTCAGACTTCATAAGGTTTCCTTAACTCGTAATCTACCCTAGTGGCCTACCCAAAGAGTTTGGGCCATGAATGGTTGTAGCAATTTTTTTATTTTGACGTCTGACAGTTGAGACAAGTAGTCCCAGCCTTCCCACAGTCGTTAAATGGAAGAGGTTAGTGACACCAAAGGACTGTGACCTAGTTATTGTTTTGCATGTTCAAGTAGGGAGTATAACCAGATGATTGTTTTTCTAATTTATTGTACATTAGTATGGAGTATCATGTTTATGTATTGACGTGAGAACTTTGGTTAGAGAGCAAACCCGTCTCGTTTGTTTTTAATTTCAGTACAGTTTAATTTCGTGTGAGCGGCCTCTTTTTAACGACTGTTTGTAGTACACTTCAAAGGATGAGTACCTGTTTAGTTTGGTTTTCTCAGGGTTTTTTCGCTGGAGGTGTGTACATATTAAAATTCATGTAATTATTGGCAGTCGACATAAAAGGGAGAGGTGATTGACCAGAAGACGGTCAGGAATTATGACCTCAGCAAGCATATATAAGACGTGATCAAGAAAATACTTGCTACAATTGCCCGATCAGCGCGTCAGTTCAGTGTAGCATGACGATGTCTGCAGTCCAGGGACAGGACGGTATCTGAAGAAGGCCACGGCGAATACTCTGTAACGGACCTCAGAGGAAGTATCGCATTTTGCCGACGGACTGGTAATCTGGCGATTAATACCTGTTGTGCACGCCTCTAATAACAGACCGAGATCTTAATTTAACGCGTAAATGTAGAGGTACTGGATATCGCTGTGTGGAAGCATATTTGGTTACTTACCTAGAACTGGATGATTCCAGGAGACATCAGTTGTGAAAGACATTGATTCTAGAATAGTCTGTGTGTGTTGCGTGATCTGTGCCTCGAGAGGTAAACGAGTATACTCTAGCGAGGGGCTGTTGGTGGTTGGAGCTCCGTGTATCTATAAGTGGACTATTGTATTATGTACACAGCGCGAGCAAGCAGTGAGTCCAGAAGCGCATCATTCCGATGTCACGTGTGCGCGATTGTCATGTGATCAGAGAAGTGTAAACAAGGGACTGCTCTGTGTAGTGTGGATAATGCACTTAGTGATTTTTTTATATTTGTAAACAAATGACTGTGATCTTCTGAAGCACCTCTCCAGAGTAATATAAATGTCTTCTTTGTTTAATATATTGATCTGTTTTTTTTCACGTCTCATTGATTTTTGCAGTGTACGTGTGTATGAGGTTCAGCCAGTTGGTTTGACATTAAAAGAACCTGGTCGTTCACATCTTTAGCTGTGTGACTGTTTGAGTAGAACCTACCTCTGGTGGATGGTGGACATACCATAAACGGAGGAGGACTAAAGTAACTTTGTTTCACTCATTTCTTTTAAAGAAAGGAGATGTGTCTGCGGTGTCTCAAGTTAGGTCCCAGTCAGTCGGGTCTTCAATTTAACGAGGAAGACGGTAACTATGGATGCTTCTTGCTTTTATATTAATATATACAAGGGCAGAAACGACACTTACAAGTATCATAACCGAAAAAAAGACATTGTGTCTTTGAAGTTGCATTAACAACTCAACTCCCTGCGTCCAGACCCCAACTATGGCCTTCAGTAAACATTTCGTATAATCATCATTTCAGCCTTGTTCTGACTAGTCTGTTTTTCTCGCTGACGAGACTTGTTGTGTCGGCATCACCGAAAGCAATGACAACTCAGCTTGTCACCATGAACCTGATCAATACCCAGTTTATCCATACTGCCCGCCAGGTGTGCAGAGAACTGTATTTGAAGGAAGTTGAACAAACAGAAATTTTCTTTTATTTCCACCTTACACAGGTCTTTGTAGAAAAAGAAACGATGATCGAAGAACATTTGAAGACCTTAGTGTATCCTGACTTAACTCTTCCAGAAAGTATACAACTCCAAAGGTTCAAGCAGTATTTCAGATGGCGCTGATGAGGAAACACTACAATGAACTCAACCATGGTTCTGTCCGCGTTAGAGGTTCGGCCGTGTGAACATGTATCACTATCCCCCATAGGCTGATATACCGTATTTGACGTAATAAGCGCCCCTCCAATAATAACCCCCCATGGAATTTTCAGGGATTTTCTTGAGAAAACGGAAGGAATGAGCGATTCTCACCCAAAAAGCTATGGTAGTTACAGTTATGTCCCCTACTTCGCTTGATGATTTTAAGGGCGTGAAATTAAGTCAGGGTATCCAAAGCCCATACATATTGGCTAGTGAAAGGAAATTTCCCCTAAAATAGCACCTATAAGTTTCAGCTTAAATGCTTAAATCTTAACCTTGAACCTTAACCTGATAGCCGTCAGTCGACAAAGGTTAAAAAAAGGGAGTGTAGGAAGAATTTAGTCGAGGAAACAGCATTTATTCTCTAAAACTGTTGAAAAAGATCTTTAAATCATTTATGAACATAATTTATGTCCATTGGCATTTATCTGACGTGTTTTTCAGTTATTATTGTTCAAGTGAACTTGCTCTATTCCGTGCAACACGTTTCCATGACGTTATTTTAAAAAAAGTTCCCGAGGTTGAAACTTGCCAGCTCCTTCGAGGCTACATAAACTTTTGATTATTTTGACACATGGGAACCGTGTTCGTTTTTCAGCAATTAACAGCTGACGTCCGGCTGCTTAGTTCCTCAGAAATGTTAGGATATGAATTGTCTCTTGGCCCTTTTGGTTGACCATATCAACAAAGCTGTTATCTGGGTAACTTGGGCTGTTACCCAGTTACCGAGCCTCACGTGTACAGTTGTTTGAGCCGAGGGGAATGATTGGCTAACGCGCAAGTTAAAAGGGCAATGGCTGTACGCAAGGACAACCTGAGACCAGAAACATACATAGGACTGACAGAAAATACTTTTAAAACGCGGTGCAATGCCCACACCTCAAGCTTCAGGAATGAAAACACACGTAACAGTACAACTCTCAGCGAATTTATTTGGAGACTGAAAGGCAACAATGTGCAACGCTCAATACAATGGAAGATTATAAGCAAAGCAGAACCATACTCCACGACTAACAGATCCTGTAATTTCTGCCTAGAAGAGAAATTCTTCATAATATACAGACCTCTATTGTCAACACTAAACTAAAGATACGAACTCGCGAGCACATGTAGGCACAGGGCGAAACACCCCCAGGCTAACTACTCATGCGCCAGATAAAACATTAAAAAATCTTAATACCTGCCCACTTCATGATGGGTTTTCGAAGAGTGAGAACCCGCAGCCCTTACGCAACAATGTTGAAAGACCCATGTAGGTTAAAGTCTTGAACTATACATATATAACAGCTCCTGTCAGTTGAGCACTTTATCGTTGTGTAGTTTAACACACACCTGACTATATATATATATATATATATATATATATATATATATATATATATATATATATTACAGCAAACTGTGTAATGAGGGATTACGTGAAAAAGCTGAAAATTTCAGGCATTACACGAAATGACTGATTCACTCAAGCATTTCATGAAATGACTAAAATTTCAGGCACTACAAGGTTTATTGATCATTATTATACAATTTGACTGAAGTGTTTGTGACTAATCTGAATTTCATGTGCTCTATTTTGCAAATATTCAGCTTAACAAATATATTTTGATTTGACAAAGACTTATCTACTTATATTTATTTTATAATGGTTCTGAAGGTTAAGAGGTATTAATGGCAATCTCAGGCCATGTAATATGTCAGTCCTAAAATACTGATCTGCTAAGATTGAGCAACCCACCCTGGGGTACCAGGAGTAATCAATGACTGATCACATCCTCTGCTGATTTAATGTGGAGGTTGGGGTTATGAGTTGACTTGGGTTTTATCCATCATTGGTCACTTTTTTTGGTAACTGAACTGCGGTCAGTTGTTTACCAGAGAAAATGGCTAATGACCACGAACTTAAATTTACAGAATGTTTGTTTGAAAAGTATAGGCAAAATGTCAAAAGTTCTTGTTCAAAGAGATGTTTACCATTCAAAAATTGAAGAATTGAACAATGCCTCTCAGAACACTTAATGTTTCCTATATGATGACCATATATCTTAATTTTGCAATCCTGTGCTGTCAGCGGGAAGGGGAGGGTTACCTGTCCGTGAGAGGGTGGCTTCTCATACAGGTTTTATAGCTCTTACATTGATGTTATTCATAATAAACTTAAAGCATTTCACTGCTGACATAATATATTTATATTGTAATTTTTAATATATTAAATATATATTGATATATTACTTTAATTACTATCAGTATATGGATTTCGACAGATGGGTTTGTGCCGTGTCGAAACCCAAATCCCCAGACACTTGGGGATCGGGAAAAGGGCCTGCCCGATCTTAAGATGACCCATCTCTGTAGAGAGAAAGCATTGTCAGGGGATCAAGCTCTCTAAACGTAAAAAAGGTTTACGTTATACAAGAATACATAAAACTCTTATTTTGGAAAGACAATTTACACAGAGGATTAGCCTTGCACGTTAGGCACCTCAAATCAATTTGCAGTTCGATGTTAACGTACGTTATCGGCAAGATTCATGAGATTAATCACGTATCTGTGCCGCACGATTGAAAACGTGTATTGTATGAAAATAGTACAAGGGACAAGCATTATCTGAAGTTATAAAGGACGTGTTGATTGCTTTGGAAAGCATTCTGGGATATGGCAAACCACCTTCCGCGTGTCGTATACTGTCCATTATCGGTGATATCTGGACTATTATATGTGATCCAACGCAACTCCAAGACTCTCCTTCAAACGTCCTGGTACCAAGATGGCGTCTGTACTAGAGACGGGTATGTTGATAGATTTTTCTTTCAGTGGAGCTTGTACAATATTCCTTTGACTTTACCTATAGAACAACTGTTTGGGGTTTCATTTCAGAATTTAAACCTAGATACCCGCCTGAACTGTTTTAGCACATTAGGAATGTAGGTCACCTTACTAGTTGTCAGACTATCCTTATATCAAGACTGTAGAAGGACGATACATGCTTAAAGGCGGGGTTTGACATGACATCCGAACATTTTATCTTATCTAATTCTCTAATTATACGAAATTATCAAGGAACTTGTAGGTGAGGTTTATATCAGCAAGCAAACATTTTAACGAGGCATATATATATATATATATATATATATATATATATATATATATACCGGTAAACAGTTCCAGACGTGGAATTATTTAATGCATGGTTATCAATCCCCGTTGATCAGATGATTATATATACGAATAAAGGAATAGTTAAGCAATTATAACCTGTAACCTGTACAGGAGCAGAGCATGTCTTTGAGGTTCTATTGAGATTTCAGTATATTATTATGAAGATCAGTACAGGGACGCTCCTGTGGTACCATTAGTTCTAATCAGTGATTTTTTTATTTCCAGGTGACGAAATTGGTTGTGCCGGTGAAAACGAAAGTAAGGACACTTCAGTTCAACCTGGTGAACATCCAGTTCAACCTAACCGCCCACCTGGTGCAGTTAGAATCGTATTTGAAGGAAGCCGAACAGACAGAGATAGGCTTTACTTTCCAACATACACCGGTCCTCGTCAACAAATGTTCGAGAGTCGGAGAAAATATTTGCCCACCCTGGTGAACCCCGATTTATCCCTAACAGACAGTGTGCAACTAAAACGTTTCAAACAACATTTTGATCAACAGGTGGCGTTGATCAAGATACAATATAATGAACGTGCCCATGGTGATATCCGTGCGATATGTTCTTTCGGCCGTGTATACATGTTTGACGACCCGCCAGAGTCAGTCATGACTGTGGCCGACTTTCACAGATGGTGCCAGAAGATGGATGGTTCTCAATTTCGACATACGACCGATTCTCGTTTGTTTCGAGCTTCGTTTGATGTCCTGGAATTCAAACACCACGAACTAGGAAAACATCTTCAAGAAAATGGATTTCAAAGGTCAGACAATTCTAGATTTTACAGACACAGATGGAAAACACAGGATGAACATAAACCGTTCTACTTCTATACGTGCTATGCATTGGACGGGAGTATGCTTGATGATTATGATAAAACCGCAAGATGGGTTGATTTCACACTTCACAGAGCAGATGAGAAGAACAAAGACATTTGTTTCAGGATTTTGTCATACAAGCCAAGAGATAAACCAACAAAGAGAATACAGGTTGTCCCCGACGGTGACGTAGTGGTGTTGCCTGAGTACATTGAATCTTGTTACGCTCTGTGGCTACATGATAATGAAACATACCAAAGGCCAGATGGAATGACGGTGAAACTAATAAAATGTAAAGAGTATTCAGAACCAGACACCCAGGGATACTTCACAAAAAGCACCAACTGGAGGGAATACGTCAAATTATCATTCAACTTTGAAAACGGAATCTTCCCTGAGGATTTCCCATCTGAACTTCTTAAATTCTGTCTTTGGTTGGAAAATATCAAGGTAAATGATAACGAATGAAATATCACACAAACAGTATATGGCTAAACTGTTTTTATTTTATTAGGTTGTAAAATTTATTCCATATTTGATTTGGTACACATATCTTCTATCCCCATCTCCGCTAATGTTAAAGCAAATATAATTTGACCATCATATTGCGGTGTTTCGGTTGTTTGCTCGTATTCTATATTCTCCACTTTCATATCACCCCTTCACACTTTCGAACGTTATCATCGGACACATCGAGAGTGCCTCGTATATGTTATTATAACTAGTAGTACTACATAAGACCATTTATAACTTTTTGATATATCGTGCAGATAACATGAAGATAGACTATTAGTCCTTTATTAAGACTGATGTCACCCTTAATGATATATGATCTAATCTAGCAAATACAAATATATATTTTACAGAAAAGTTCTTACACCGAGCAAAGTACATGACGCGTTATAGATATATTTGGATGCTATCTTAATGTGGAGTAAATCACAAAGCTGTTAATTAAAATCCTCAACTTCTGAGTTGGAAAGTGTTAAGCTGTGGGGAATCTTTTAACCTAGTTGCAAGGGAATAAAAAAAAAGAAATATGGATCCGCCACTGCATCTATTTATGTTATATATATATATATATATATATATATATATATATATATATATATGTACGTTCAAACATAAATTTTCAACTAATTTGTGTCTGAGAACAGGCAGCTGTATTTTGAACATATCCATTTCAGCTGAACTTTTTAAAACAGAGATATTACAGTGTAGATGTTAACATTCACGTAATAAACATTTAGATATTATAATTAACAGATTGAAATGATAATTGTATATATCGAGATTATACTTAAATGTGACGTATTTGATTAATTATGCAAGATAATTCTATGTCTGTCGATTCAGAATACAAATTCAATTTGTGTAAAAAAAAATCACTCTTTATATGTATTACGTAATGTTTGAAATTTTGGAGATTTTAATGTACCTCGTTAATAGACGTTCTGCATATTTCATCAGTTATATGATGTCCAGTCTTAGAGTTGATTAAAATACAGACGTCTAGACGATAAAGCTGTTTTGTATATTAATAGGGAGACAGGGCTTATACAAACAAAGCTTATCTCGTATATAATAACTGAAATAAATACTATATATCCAAATTGTGCCTGTTTATTCTAGGATAACGACAATTCTAGGAGAACAAATAGAGAAAACATTGATGCTGTCTATAGGCCAGTGTGATAATCCTCCTTACGATCACCTGCTGATCTATTTATGTCCTTGTAATATGATATCAACAGTATACAGGGTCATGTTCACATTAAAGGCTTACAAAATATGTTGGATCAATTTTAGGTAGATCTCGTTTACACGTTAAGATCTGTTTACCATTAATTTCACAGGGCTCCCGACAAACAAACAACATTATTTTTGCCTTTAGTCCATTAAATGACTTTTGTCATGGTGATGTACATTTACCCTTTCATAATCACCATTTGTTTCATCTATATGTACAAATTCCTGTATTTTTTGCCTAATAAATATATTTGTCATATGTTGCCAATTATTTGCATGGAACGCGAGCTTATATAAACGCACAGGCATAAAAATGGAGCTGTACTTTGAAATCTTAAATTTATCATTGAGACCTAATGTTAACATTGTGAATCTTAAAATATTTCGTTTAAGATATTCATTAAATACCGTGACAGCAGTCCCGGCGTACATACCAATACACAAGAATATATAACCGACAATGTTACGAATAGACAAATATATAGAGGAGTCCATAAAATAAATAGAAAAATTAGTGTCATATGAAATAAGGAAATTATATCATCAGTCTTTATCGTTTACTTTCTTGGAATAGACATTAAGCTCACCTTATATAAATAGTATTATACATACATTGGCAAACATTTAACCCCTCGATTGCTTTATCTATCGCTAACATGTTCAAAGTTCAACAACGGTAAATTGATTGCACGAGACATCTGATGCAATACATAATGTGACCTCAATGATAAGGTGATTATTCTGGCGAAGCGGCTGAATTTGTGACAAAGACACGGAATTCGAATCCTAGATCGGCCATATTTTCCCCTGAAAAAAATAAATAAGATTATATTTGAGTCCGTCTACATGACATAACAGGGGCTGGCCCATATAGGGGATGGCGCAAGGGGAAAGGTGATATGAATCGTGGTAACCATCCATACTTCATCAATGTGTGATTCTGAGGTGTACTATTTCTGAGGCCATAACGCTCTTAAAAGAATAATCTGATCTACTAAACTGATCGTGGTCTATTTTATGAGGATGTGTTTTGAATCATGAGTTCTTCTGCCTGTGTTCATTTTCATATCGGAAACAGATAATGAAATTATCACAGTGTCCGCAACAGAATAAAAAAAATCAGAAACACAAGCGTGTTCCTTATGTTTAACGCATCAACAAGAAAACTGTGGATCATTACCTTGGTTCCTGACCTGACACAGGAACCGGTCTATTTGGAGGAAACAGGTCTAAATGAAGCGGTCCCACTGTACATACATATATAAATACATGGGGGAAAAGCAAGTCTGCATGAGTTTCAACCGTACATTCATATATACACACACATGAAAAAACAGGTCTGGATAAAAAATAGTGATGATGGTGTGTGTGTGTGTGTGGGGGGTCGCTTATGCCTTAAATTTACAAAATATATAATAATTAATTTTTAGTCCGAAAATATTAATTTAATGTATTCCTTCCAACATATTCGAACGTTCATGGATAGAAGGCACTAGCTGAGAAACTGTGATTAAGAACTAACCTCACCTCGGCTGATATTTTTCGGATGATATTTCTATTTTGGTAAATTATGAAGAATAAATAAATATGCTTTAATATTTAAATTTCTATTTTAATATTTACATGTTTGCTTCGCTTCCACCGTCAGTTATCATAAAGCGTTCTTTAAATTGATTTAGTACTGTATTTGTTATATTAGACCCCAACCGTGAGGGACAACTCCGGAAGAAGGAAAAGAAACATGGAAGAGGAATCACCAGTTGGAAGCTTGAACAATATTGATTTGTGAAGTTGCGCGGTACTTCTACCTCATGGAGTGCATGCTGTGTTCATGTTTATGGCACTGATCCCGCCTTGTACAAGTCTTTTTTTTACCACTGGTCAACATGCGTTAGCAAACGAATTTAGAACGAAATCTTGAAAGATACCATATTATTTTAACGGGAAACACTATATTTCATGTATATTTAACATAGCTGGTATGTGAATAGGTCCCTTTAAGGTTTTAGGTAATCCTTGAACGTTTGTGACGGTGTATTTGTTTTGATTCTTGACCTTCACCGGGCATAAATAATCCAGTAAATTTCAGACGGTTCCGTCGAGTTAACCTTTGCGCCGGGACGTAAAAGGAAACTTGACAGAAAGCTCACTGTTCATTCAGACTTGAGAGGTAGATCTGCTGTGAACAACAAGGAGGGTATGCGTTCATCCCCGATCGTGTGAGTGTTTGCGTGTGTTCTGGTCCACAGCCTAACTCGCGCAATCATGAACAGAATCTCATTAAAAAAATTCAAGGCATTTCAGGGATGAGCCAAAGACGAACCGATTAAATTGTGGTGTGGATCCGGAACATAATCCAGATTTGGGAACGTCATGAAGAAACATTCACAGATTTCACAGATGTACAGTCACTTATGCAAGCATGAATCTGGGAATATTGGTCGAATAAGTGAATGCAAACACTTGTTCTGGAGCATTCAACAATAGGAACTACCGCATGGCAGAGGCTTGCATTCCTTAGAATGCAGATTACTTGTTAATAATGCATTTTTCCAGGTATAGCAAATCCATCAATATAAATTTAGACATAATTTTATACATGTGGATGGATGGAGTATATAAAGAAGATTACCTTTACCAAGTGGAATCATAAATCTTCATAGACGCTCAAGCTGAACCTATGTGTATGCTAAAACACGGTCTTCAAATGGAAAAAAGTTGACTCTACACAGCGGAGCAGAGCCAACGCGTTCTAAGCTTCTAAAAAACAGAATTGGTTTAAATTAAACAAACGTGGAAACATAAGATAACGTTGAGTAGGCTTACACTTCTACCTACAAATAACCTATTGCTTGTTCATGACCTGCCAAAGCCAAGCAAAAAGAAGTTTACGCTCATCGAGCAGCTACAGGTTGCTGCGGTCATGATCTGCCCGGTGTAGGGAAGTATGACTGATTAGGGCAAGGTCAATCAGATAAAACGATTGAATTTTATGTTTGTGTATATAAATCACATAATAAGAACACAAGGAAAAGTTTTTTTCGGCATTTCAGTGTATACGTAAACAATACCTGTGTTTTTTGCGAAAGCGATATTGAAAGAAAGAACAAGGCAAACCTATTCTGAGATGTAACATTCAACCTTGTTCAACCCGCAAGGTATTAACAATTTCATCTCTTCCACCAC
Source organism: Sipunculus nudus (assembly GCA_026874595.1). NCBI lineage: Eukaryota > Metazoa > Annelida > Sipuncula > Golfingiida > Sipunculidae > Sipunculus > Sipunculus nudus. The sequence continues at coordinate 27,888,097 of CM049315.1, forward strand.
GGACCTGAGACGGTTGTGTCGTGTGTACAATTTTTCTTCCTGGGTGATACATAGTTCAAATTCTAGTGACCCCATGTAGTGAAAGTAAACTTGTGAATATATAAATAATATATTGAAATTGTTACATAAAACTTGAGTCTGCTTTGAAATATTTTCCAGACGAACTCATATTATGTTGGTACACAATGGGTAACATATTAAGTGATCCTTACACGATTATTGTATTTCTCTCCACTTTGCTTACAAGGTTATAATCCCTTTGGAACATTGGCATTGTTGGCAACTCTCTTATCAATACACAGTCGGACTTCATTAGGTTTCCTTAACTGGGAATCTACCCTAGTGGCCTACCCATAGGGTTTGCGCCATGAATGGTTGTAGCAATTTTTTTAAATTTTGAAGTCTGACAGTTGAGACAAGTAGTCTTAGCCGTCCAACAATCGTTAACTGGAAGAGGTTAGTGCCACCAGAGGACTGTGACCTAGTTATTGTTTTGCATGTTCAAGTAGGGAGTATAACCAGATGATTGTTTTTCTAATTTATTGTACATTAGTATGGAGTATCAAGTTTATGTATTGACGTGAGAACTTTGGTTAGAGAGCAAACGTGTCTCGTTTGTTTTTAATTTCAGTAAGGTTTAATTCCGTTTGAGCCGCCTCTGTTAAACGACTGTTTGTAGTACACTTCAAAGGATGAGTACCTGTTTAGTTTGGTTTTCTCAGGGTTTTGTCGCTGGAGGTGTGTAAATATTAAAATTCATGTAATTATTGGCAGTCGACATAATAGGGAGTGGTGATTGACCAGAAGACGGTCAGGACGTATGACCTCAGCAAGCATATATAAGACGTGATCAAGAAGATACTTGCTACAATTGCCCGATCAGCGCGTCAGTTCGGTGTAGCCTGACGATGTCTGCAGTCAAGGGGCAGGACGGTATCTAAAGAAGGCCACGGCGAATACTCTATAACGGACCTCAGAGGAAGTATCGCATTTTGCCGACGGACTGGTTATCTGGCGATTAATACCTGTTGTGCACGCTTCTAATAACAGACCGAGATCTTAATTTAAACGCGTAAATGTACAGGTACTGGATATCGCAGTGTGGAAGCATATTTGGTGTCCTAGAACTGGATGAATCCAGGAGACATCAGTTGTGAAAGACATTGATTCTAGAATAGTCTGTGTGTGTTGCGTGATCCGTGCCTCGAGAGGTAAACGAGTATACTCCAGCGAGGGACTGTTGGTGGTTTGAGCTCCGTGTATCTATAAGTGGACTGATTGTATTATGTCCACAGCGCGAGCAAGCAGTGAGTCCAGAAGCGCATCATTCCGATGTCACGTGTGCGCGATTGTCATGTGATCAGAGAAGCGTAAACAGGGGACTGCTCTGTGTAGTGTGGATAACGCACTTAGTGTTTTTTTTTATGTTTGTTAAAAAATGACTGTGATCTTCTGTGCTGGTATATATGAAACCTCTCCAGAGTTATATAAATGTCTTCTTTGTTTAATATATTGATCTGTTTTTTTTTCACGTCTTATTGATTTTTGGAGTGTACGTGTGTATGAAGTTCAGCCAGTTGGTTTGACATTAAAAGAACCTGGCCGTTCACATCTGTAGCTGTGTGACTGTTTGAGTAGAACCTACCTCTGGTGGATGGTGGACATACCATAAACGGAGGAAGACTAAAGTAACTTTGTTTCACTCATTTCTTTTAAAGAAAGGAGATGTGTCTGCGGTGTCTCAAGTTAGGTCTCAGTCAGTCGCTTTAACGAAGAAGACGGTAACCACCTCTGGTAGATGGTGGACATACCATAAACGGGGGAGGACTAAAGTAACTTTGTTTCACTCATTTCTTTTAAAGAAGGTCTCAGTCAGTCGCTTTAACAAGGAAGACGGTAACTATGGATGCTTCTGCTTTTATATTAATATATACAAGGGCAGAAATGACACTTACAAGTATCATAACTGAAAAATAAGACATTGTGTCTTTGAAGTTACATTAACAACTCAACTCCCTGCGTCCAGACTCCAACTATGGCCTTCAGTAAACATTTCGTATAATCATCATTCCAGCCTTGTTCTGACTAGTCTGTTTTTCTCGCTGACGAGACTTGTTGTGTCGGCGACACCGAAAGCAATGAAAACTCAGCTTGTCACCATGAACCTGATCAATACCCAGTTTATCCATACTGCCCGCCAGGTGTGCAAAGAACTGTATTTGAAGGAAGTTGAACAGAGATTTTCTTTTATTTCCACCTTACACAAGTCTTTGTAGGAAAAGAAACGATGACCGAAGAACATTTGAAGACCTTGGTGTATCCTGAATTAACTCTTCCAGAAAGTATACAACTCCAAAGGTTCAAGCAGTATTTCAGCCAACATATGGCGCTGATGAGGAAACACTACAATGAACTCAACCATGGTTCTGTCAGCGTTAGAGGTTCGGCCGTGTGAACATGAATCACTATCCCCAAGAGCCTGATATACCGTATTTGACGTAATAAGCGCCCCTCCTATAATAACCCCCCCAATGGAATTTTCAGGGATTTTCTTGAGAAAACGGAAGGAATGAGGGATTCTCACCTAAAAAGCTATGGTAGTTACAGTTATGTCCCCTAGTTCGCTTGATGATTTTGAGGGCCTGAAATTATGTCAGGCCATATTAATTATCAAAAGACCATACATATTGGCTAGTGAAAGGAAATTTCCCCTAAAATAGCACGTAAAAGTTTCAGCTTTACTGCTTAAATCTTAACCTTAAACCTTAACCTGATAGCCGTCAGTCGACAAATGGATAATACAGTGAGTGTAGGATGAATTTAGTCGAGGAAACAGCATTTATTCTCTAAAACTGTTGAAAAAAAGATCTTTAAATCATTTGTGAACATAATTTATGTCCAGTGGCATTTATCTGACGTGTTTTTCAGTTATTATTGTTCAAGGGAACTTGCTTTATTCCGTGCAACTCGTTTCCATGACGTTATTTTAAAAAAAGGTCCCGAGGTTGAAACTTGCCAGCTCCATAAACGTTTGATTATTTTGACACATGGAAACCGTGTCCGTTTTTCAGCAATTAACAGCTGACGTCCGACTGCTTAGTTCCTCAGAAATGTTAGGATATGAATTGTCTCTTGGCCCTTTTGGTTGACCACATAAACAAAGCTTTTATCTGGGTAACTTCGGCTGTTACCCGGTTACCGAGCTTCACGTGTACAGTTGTTTGAGCCGAGGGGAATGATTGGCTAACGCGCAAGTTATAAGGCCAATGGCTGTACGCAAGGACAACCTGGGACCAGAAACATACATAGGACTGACAGAAAATACTTTTAAAACGCGGTACAATGCCCACATCACACTCTCAGCGAATATATTTGGAGACTGAAAGGCAACAATGTGCAACACTCAATACAATGGAAGATTATAAGCAAAGCAGAACCATATTCCACGACTAACAGATCCTGTAATTTCTGTCTAGAAGAGAAATTCTTCATAATATACAGACCTCTATTGTCAACACTAAACAAAAGATATGAACTCGCGAGCACATGTAGGCACAGGGCGAAACACCCCCAGGCTAACTACGCATGCGCCAGATCAAACATTCAAAAATCTTAATACCTGCCCACTTCATAATGGGTTTTCGAAGAGTGAGAACCCACAGCCCTTACGAAACAACGTTGAAAGACCCATGTAGGTTAAAGTCTTGAACTATACATATATAACAGCTCCTGTCAGTTGAGCACTTTATTGTTGCGTAATTTAACACACATCTGACTATATATATATAAAAAGCTGAAAATTTCAGGCATTACACGAAATGACTGATTCACTCAAGCATTTCATGAAATGACTAAAATTTCAGGCACTACAAGGTTTAGTGATCATTATTAAACATTTTGACTGATGTGTTTGAGGCTAATCTGAATTCCATGTGCTCTATTTTGCAAATATTCAGCTTAACAAATATGTTTTGATTTGACAAAGACTTATCTTCTAATATTTATTTTATAATAGTTCTGAGGGTTAAGAGGTATTAATGGCAATCTCAGGCCATGTAATATGTCAGTCCTAAAATACTGATCTGCTAAGATTGAGCTACCCACCCTGGGGTACCAGGAGTAATTAATTACTGATCACATCCTCTGCTGATTTAGTGTGGAGGTTGGGGTTATGAGTTTACCTGGGTTTTATCCATCATTGGTCACTTGTTTTTTGTAACTGAACTGCGGTCAGTTGTTTACCCAGAGAAAATGGCTAATGACCACGAACTTAAATGTACAGAATATTTGTTTGAAAAGTATAGGCAAAGTGTCAAAAGTTCTTGTTCAAAGAGATGTTTACCATTCAAAAATTGAAGAATTGAACAATGCTTCCCAGAACACTTAATGTTTCCTATATGACGACCATATATCTTAATTTTGCAATCCTGTGCTGTAAGAGAGAAGGGGAGGGTTGGCTTGGGTCCGTGAGAGGGTGGCTTCTCATACAGGTTTTATAGCTCTAACATTGATGTTATTCATAATAAACTTAAAGCATTTTACTGCTGACATAATATTTTTATATTTTAATTTTAATATATTAAATATATATTAATATATTACTTTCATTACTATCAGTATATGTATTTGGATAGATGGGTTTGGGCCGTGTCGAAACCCAAATCCCCAGATACTTGGGGATCGGTAAACGGGCCTGCCCGATCTTAAGATGACCCATCATTGTCAGGGGAGCAAGCTCTCTAAACGTCAAAACTACTACGTTATACAAGAATACATAAAACTCTTATTTTGGAAAGACAAATTTACACAGGGGATTAGGCTTGCACGTCAGGCACCTCAAATCAATTTGCAGTTCTCGTTTTTATTCGATGTTAACGTCCGATATCGGCAAGATTTATGAGATTAATCACGTATCTGTGCCGCACGACTGAAAACGTGTATTGTATGAAAATAGTACAAGGGGCAAGCATTATGTGCAGTTATAAAGGACGTGTTGATTGCTTTGGAAAGCATTCTGGGATATGGCAAACCACCTTCCGCGTGTCGTATACTGTCCATTTATCGGTGATATCTGGACTATTATATGTGATCCAACGCAACTCCAAGACTCTCCTTCAAACGTCCGGGTACCAAGATGGCGTCTGTACTAGAGACGGGTATGTTGATAGATTTTTCTTTCAGTGGAGCTTGTACAATATTCCTTTGACGTTACCTATAGAACAACTGTTTGGGGTTTTATTTCAGAATTTAAACCTAGATACCCGCCTGAACTGTTTTAGCACATTATGAATGTAGGTCACCTTACTAGTTGTCAGACTATCCTTATATCAGTACTGTAGAAGGACGATACATCCTTAAAGGCGGGGTTTGACATCCGAACATTTTATCTTATCTAATCTCTAATTATACAAAATTATCAAGGAACTTGTAGGTGTGGTTTATATCAGCAAGGAAACATTTTAACGAGGTATATAAATATATATATATATATATATATATATATATATATATATATATATATATATATATATATATATATATATTTACTGTTAAACAGTTCCAGACGTGGAATTATTTAATGCATGGTTATCAATCCCCGTTGATCAGATGTTTATATATACGAATATAGGAATAGTTTAGTAATTATAACTTGTAACCTGTACAGGAGCACAGCATTTCTTTAAGGTTCTATTGAGATTTCAGTATATTATTATGAAGATCAGTACAGGGACGCTTCTGTGGTACCATTAGTTCTAATCAGTGATTTTTTTATTTCCAGGTGACGAAATTGGTTTTGCCGGTGAAAACGAAATTAAGGACACTTCAGCTCAACCTGGTGAACATCCAGTTGAACCTTACCGCCCACCTGGTGCAGTTAGAATCGTATTTGAAGGAAGCCGAACAGACAGAGATATACACCAGTCCTCGTCAACTAATGTTCGAGAGTCGGAGAAAATATTTGCCCACCCTGGTGAACCCTGATTTAACCCTTACAGACAGTCTGCAGCTAAAACGTTTCAAACAACATTTTGATCAACAGGTGGCGTTGATCAAGTTATAACATAATGAACGTGACCATGGTGATATCCGTGCGATATGCTCTTTCGGCCGTGTATACATGTTTGACGATCCGCCAGAGCAAGAGATGACTGTGGCCGACTTTCACAGATGGTGCCAGAAGATGGATGGTTCTCAATTTAGACATGAGACCGATTCCCGTTTGTTTCGACCTTCGTTTGATGTTTTGGAATTCAAACACCCCGAACTAGGAAAACATCTTCAAGAAAACGGATTTCAAAGGTCAGACAATGAAAGATATTACAGACACAGATGGAAAATACAGCATAAACATAAACCGTTCTACTACTACACGTGTTATGCATTGGACGGGAGTATGCTTGATCGTTATGATAAAAACCGCAATATGGGTTGATTTCACACTTCACAGAGCAGATGAGAAGAACAAAGACATTCGATTCAGGATTTTATCATACAAGCTAAGAGAAGAAACAACAAAGAGAATACAGGTTGCCCCCGGCGGTGACGTTGTGGTGTTGCCTGAGTACATTGAATCTTGTTACGGTCTACAAGATAATGAAACATACCGAAGACCAGATGGAATGCCGGTGAAACTAGTAAAATTTAAAGAGTATTCAGAACCTGACAGCCAGGGACACTTCACAAAAAGCAGCAGCTGGAGCGAACATGTAAAACTATCATTCAACTTTGAAAACAGAATCCCGCCTGAAGATTTGCCATCTGAAGTCCTTAAATTCTGTCTTTGGTTGGAAAATATTAAGGTAAATGATAACGAATGAAATATCACACAAACAGTATATGGCTTAACTGTTTTTATTTTATTAATGTAAAATTTATTTTATATTTGATTTTATACACATATCTTCTATCCCCATCTCCACTAATGTAAAAGCAAAAATAATTTGAAGAGAGGGACCTGTTACATGGAGGAGCATACACCTACCGTGTTGGTGCTCAGGCATTCAAGTCATTTTATATCTGTAATACTGGGTACACAAGCTTCAAAATAAGTAGGGAACTAAAGTATCCACCTGGAATTGGAAATCTTCTAAAATTTAAGCAGAAAGGGAAGTACCTTTTCATTAATTTAAAGTTTAAAATTGGAACATACTCAGTTGGTCTTTTCACATTTGGCACACGGGTGAGGGGTATTACATCATTGTCTTGTTAGTGGTCAGTGGACAACGCACAAAGCACCAGGTCCCCTATCAGGTGCAAGCCTTGCAAGGATTTGAGCACAATGTATCGTTGAACTCAAGTCATTACCTGGCAGTCATAAGAACAACGCTATAGCTCATAATTCTGTAGTGATAAATCTATTATCATATAGGGTAACCGAATTGTGATATGAATGGGACACCTAAAAGACTAAGATCAGAATTATCAAGTTCTTCATCAGCGTCAACAAAAATCCCTGAAGGTCAAAGGATTTGAAAGATGCAGTAAAAGAAGTAAAAGATGGTGAATCATAGCAGGATTTGCCTACTGGAGATTGAAAAAGTGATAAAAACATACTGCCTTCAAGGCACTGAAATGACCTGATAATTATCATGTGCAATGTTTTGTGTATATTTTTAAGTATATATTTTGTGTTCTTGTGTAATATTATTGTTGCAAAATATAGTTGTTCGTTGCATCATTAGATTATGTAATTTCATATGAAATACCCCATCTTAATGAATATTTTAAATCCGATTTATAAGCAACATGTCAGTTACTCACTGATTTCAAATTCTCTCTTTGAATGTACGAGGGATAAGAAAGTATGCCAAGCGTAGACAATAATTTAACTGGTTGATAAAACATAACTTTTACCATGGAATCTGCTCCCTGGAGAAAATGTCACTGTGGACAACAAGATGAAAATAACTGGGCAAAACATTTCATACTCTTTCATGGAAGCACAAATTCTTGTGGGGTAGCCACTCTTATTGGCAAAAATATTGAATTTAATGAGATTAATAAATGTTTAGATAATATGTGACGATATATTATAATTTAAAGAATAGCTGAAGCTCTACACTGTGTTCTGGTTAATACATATTCACCAAACTATGAAAAACAACAGGTTGAATTTTTCGACAAGTTTTTAGAAGAAATATTGCGAATGAACCATGATTTAAACATTGATGTTATATGGGGAGGTGACTTTAATGTGCACCTAACTGAATATGACGCTGATGGTGGTAGGCCAAAAGTTAAATACTTGGTGGAATACAATTTCCCGATATTGAGAGTAAGATGAAAACAGATAATTATGTGGATTAAGCGTCTTTTTAGCAATCAGTTATCTATAATTCAAGATATAATATATAATTGAATTTAAGTTAAAAAAGAGGTGGTCTACGTTGTGTTAGAAGTAACTTTGTTGTTCGAAAATTGCCCAAAACATTACCTTATTTTTATTTAAAATGTTTTATAGACTGGTCATCTTACGTATCTGTCGAACCAAAATCAAATGATGCAGTTGTTTACCAATGTGTATGGAACAATAAATATATCACAGTGAACGATAATAAATCAATATATATTCAGAGCTCACACAGTAAAGGTATATATTGTATTAAGGATCTTGTGGATGATGAAGGACAGCTCAAAATATATGATGATATAATGCAGAATTCTTTGGACTATATGTATTGGGCATTCCTGAAAGAAGCTCTACCTCAACAGTGGAAACATCATTTTATCAGTGATGAAGGAAGAACCACTCCTGTGGACGAAGATACAATACTGACTTTAAATGGACACGAATTTCTCGATGGAATGAATTCCAGGAAAATGCGTTGATTGACATATTAAGTGAAACACATAAAGTTCAAATGAACTGGAACACACTCAATATGATTAATAATATTGAAATCAGTTGGACAGGTCTGTATGAATGTAATTACAAAACTACAATGGTACACTTATATTAGAAAATTCAATATAAAATACCGAATAATTATATTCCACGTTATACGAAGCTATATAAATGGAAAATTAAAGAAACAGATAGGTGTTCATTTTGCTTTAATTCCTGTGAGAATATATCTCATTTATTTTTCGAATGTTCTGTAGCCAAATCATTTTATTTCTAACTGCAAACTTGGCTAAAGACATATGATATTCAAATACCATATTGGTACTGTCCCATGTGACATGAGCAATTTATTATTAAATCAGATAAATCAGATTATTCTGTTGTTTAAATATGTATTATACATACAGAGAGAGAACAGTCCTTTTTCCTTGTTTCAAGTATTTAGCAGAAGGTTGACAGATATTGAGGTTAATGGAAAACAAATAGCTTTCGATAAAAGTATATTTTTCAAACATTATACCAAATGGGGTAAACTGAAAGATATGCGTTCAGATGATTCAATATGAAGAATTACATTGTTATATGATACTCTGGCAATCAAGTAAATATGATACAATCACTTTTTCATGTACTCATATAGTATTTTCCACCACCTGACGAGCAACTGAGGGGGGACTTCTATAAGGTTGGTTAATGAAGTTATTTTGTACTTATATTTAGAGTACATAAAAATCAATAACTGTATTCTATTTTTCTATGTTTGTGTATTGTGACCTTGTTTCCTTTATCAAGTTATCCCTATCTGTCCATTGTAATGTTGGATATGTTTGTATACATATTGTTATCTTGTACATTGTTTCTGAAATCAAAAATATATAATTTGAAAATCATTTCGGTTGTTTGCTCATATTCTATATTCTCCACTATATATGACCTCTCCACACTTTCGAACGTCATCATCCGACCCATCGAGAGTGGCTCGTATATGTAATTATAACTAGTAGTACTAAATTAGACCATTTATAACTTTTTGATATATCGTGCATATAACATAGAGATAGACTATAAGTCCTTTATAAAGACTGATGTCACCTCAATGATATATGATCTTATCTAGCAAATATAAAAATATCTATTTTACACACAAGTTCTTAGACCCAGCAGAGTTCATGTAAAAACGGAAAGACACGTCATAGTGATGTTTGGATGCTATCATAATGTGGGGTAAAACACAAAGCTGTTAATTAAAATCCCCAACTTTTGAGTTGGAAAGTATTAAACTGTTGGCAATTATAAATCTATTTGCTAGGGAATAAAAAAGAAATATGGATCGGCAACTGCATATACGTCGTATGTATATGTACGTTCACACATCAATTTTCAACTAATTGGTGTCTGCGAACAGGCGGCTGTATTTCGAACATATCCATTTTAGCTGAACGTTTTTAAGCAGAGATATTACAGTGCAGAGGTTAAAAATTCACGTAATAAACATTTCATTATATATTTAATAGATCGAAATATTAATTGTATATATCGAAATTATACTTAAATGTGACGTATTTGATGGAATAATGCAAGATAATTCTCTGTCTGTCGACTCAGAATACAAAATCAATTTGTGTAAACAAACACAGCAATCACTCTTTATGTGTATATTGTAATGTCTGAAATTGTGGAGATTTTAATGTACCTCATTAATAGCCGTTCTGCATACTTCATCAGTTAGATGATGTCCAATCTGAGAGTTGATTAAAATACAGACGTTTAGCGTAAATGAATTGGGTGAAACGACTTACACAGGACTCACAGTCGGCACAAACAAAGGCATACAAAATATGTTAGATCAATTTTAGGTAGATCTCGTTTACACGTTAAAATTGGTTAAAATCTGTTTACCATTAATTTGACATGGCTCCTGACAAACAAACAACATTATTTTTATCTTTAGTCCATCAAATGAATTTCTTGCATGGTGATGTACATTTACTCTTTCATAATCACCATTTTCTCATCTATATGTACAAATTCCTGTATTTTTTGCCTGATAAATATATTTTTTATATGGTGCTAATTATATGCATGGAACGCGAGCTCATATAAACGCACAGGCACAGAGATGGAGCTGTAATTTGAAATCTTAAATGTATGTTTAAAGTTTTTTCCACATGAAAACAGTAATATATTATGAGAACTAATGTTAACCTTGTGAAGCTTACAGGGGTCCCGTCTAACATGCCAACACGCATGAATATATAACCGACAATTTTACGAATAGACAAATATATATATATAGACACAAGGTTTCCATAAAATAAATAGAAAAATCAGTGGTATATGAAATAAGGGAATTATATCATCCTTCTTTATCGTTTACTTTCTAGGAAAGGTCATTAAGCTCACCTTATATAAATAGTATTATACACACATAGGAAAACTTTTAACCCCTTGATTGCTTTTTCAATCGCTAACATGTTCAAAGTTCAACAACAGTAAATTTATTGCACGAGACATCTGATGCAATACATAATGTGACCTCAATGAAAAGGTGATTATATCAGCGAAGCGGTTGAATTTGTGACACCGACACGGACTTCGAATCGTAGATAGGCAATATTTTCCCCTGAAAAAATAAGCTTATATTTGAGTCCGTCTACGTGATATAACAGGGGATTGCGCAAGGGGAAAAGTGATATGAATCGTGGTCACCACTCATTCTTCACAAATTTGTGATTCTGAGGTGTACTATTTCTGAGACCAGAACGCTATTAAAAGAATAATCTGATCTACTAAACTGATCGTGGTCTATTTTATTAGGAGTGTTTTGAATCATGAGTTCTGCTTGTGTTCATTTTCATATCGGAAACAGTTAATGAAATTATTACAGTGTCTGCAACAGAATAAAACACAATCAGACACACAAACGTGTTCCATATATGTTGAACGCATCAATAAATTTTGGGTCAATACCTTGGTTCTTGACCTGACACAGGTAACAGTCTATTTGGAGGAAACAGGTCTGAATAAAGTTCATTCCCGATCGTGTGAGTGTTTGTGTGTGTTTTTGTCCACAGCATAACTCACACAATCATGATTAGGATCTCATGAAAATTTCAGGGCATTTCTAGGATGAGCCAAAGACGAATCGATTAAATTTTGGTGTGCATCTGGAACATATTCCGGATTTGGGAACGTCATGAATGAATATTCACAGACTTCAAAGATGTACGGTCACTTATGCACGAATGAATCTGGGAATACTGGTCGAATACATGAATAAAACACGTTTGAGAGCATTCCACAATAGGTACCCCCGCATGTCGGAGGGTAGCATTCCTTAGAATGCAGATTTCTAGTTAAATTTTATTCCAGGTATGATAAATCCATTAATATTGAGACAATTTTATGCATGTGGATTGATGGAGTATAAAGAAGACTACCTTTACCTAGCGCAATTATAAATCTTAATGGACGCTCAAGTCGAACCTATGTTTATGCTTAAACATAGTCCTCGAATAGAAAAAAAGGGACTTTACACAGCGGAACAGAGTCAGCATGTTGTCAGCTTCTGATAACAGAATTGGTTTGAGTTAAACAAACAGAAAGACAAGGTTGTACAGGCTTACAATTCTATCAACCATTAACCTGTTTCTTGTTCATGATCTTCCCCGTATTGGAAGTATGCCCGGGGGCAAGGTCAATCAGATAAAACCAATGAATCTCTGGTTGTTTTTATCAATTCATGATAAGAACACAACGGAAAGTTTTTTTTCGGAATTGGAGTGCATAAGTAAACTAACCCTTGTTTGTTTACCGAATTCAAAGCATGAATGAGGTAAACCTATTCTGGGAAACAACATTCCACCATGCACAAGCCGTAAACCTCATCTACTGGCAATATTAACAATTACATCTCTTTCACCACGGACCTGAGACGGTTGTGTCTGGTGTACAATTTTCTTCCTCAGTGATACATAGTTGAATTCTAGTGACCTAACGTAGTGAAAGTAAACATGTGTTAACAATAATATTGAATTTATTACATGAAACATGGGTCTGTTGTAAAATAATTTCCAGACAGAGCCATATTATGTTGGTTCAAACTGCCTAACACATTAAGTGAACCATACATGATTAGTGTATACATTTCTCTCCACTTTGCTCACTACGTTATATTCCTCTCTGGAACATTGGCATTGTTGGCAACTCTCTTGTCGACACACAGTCGGACTTTATTAAGTTTTTTTTTTAATTGGAATCTACCCTAGTGGCCTATCCACGTGGTTGGGCCATGGATGGTTGTTGCAAATTTTTATTTTGAAGTTTGACAGTTGAGAAAAGTAGTCCCAGCCACGCCCAGTCATTAGTTCGACATCACAGCGAATTCACCATGACATCACAGATAAGCTCACACAGACCTCATAGTGTGACCTCACTGTAACATAAATTTGTAACCTACCACCGGTGACACAGTGATGTCACATGCTGAGGTCACATGGTGATCATTCTGTGATATCAACGTGATCTCTCTCTCTCTCGTTCTGACAGCGATATCACATGCTGAGGTCACATGGTGTTTACTCTTTGGTATCACCTTATGTCATACAGTATGTCACGTTGTACTGAATGTAACACATGATATATCGTGTATATGAAATCTACTCCGTTCACTTATTTGGTGCCCGCGCGCTCTCAGTCTCGTATTAGCGTTGGCCAAAAGGACCTCTTTTCGTCTGAACCCTTTTGATAGGACAGATGATTATAATATTCTCCCTGGCACTTCTGGCCGTTACTTGATCTTCTTTGTTAAAAGTTCTCACACAAGCTCAAACAAAATAGTCATTATTTAATATTGTGAAGATTATTCAAACATATTAAAAGAGAAATACAGTAGAATGGCTTTGTTTGAGATGAAGATGTCGCCAATCCCAAAGGGCCCCACATTCCCAAATGTTAAGGAAAATATCCAGACAGTTACGGGAGTTACATGCAGTGATCCTAAATTTCAGCAGATTTGACCTTGAAGATTAAGGTCACAAACACCAGTTTTCCAACTCCTCTGATACTTGAATGAAATATCTTGTCAAATTGAAAGAAAAATCTTCAGTACTTCTCATGTGACAGGATTCACAATAATCATAGATTTCCTAAGATTTCAAGAATTGAGAGAATCAACGTTTGTGTTACATTTGAGGTTGAAATGCACAACTTCAATATTTATCATGTTCAAAAGAAATCGTGCAGACCACTGATGACGGGACTATAAATAAAGGACCCATGGGTCACGGTGCTCAGCTGAAGTTGACCTTGAAGGTAAAATATTATAATTATAACAAATGGAGATGTCTGAGAGGAAAAGGTAACATAGGCCATGGTTCGGTGATATGCTAGGTTTGCATTGATGAATAAGGAATATATATTTTTTTCAATAATTAGATGTATACAGTTGCAATAATAACTAACTGTCCCCAGTACAAGGGGGTAGGACTTGATGGGGGTTACAACATCTCTGCAAATACATGCAAAATAGGAAGTTTACTTCAAAAAGTGATTAAAGGAAAAAAGTTGATTCGCTATTGCTGAATATTTAAAAATGGACAGACTGACAGACTGGACCAGACAAACAAAGCTGATCACATAATCACCCATTCTGCTAGTCAGAAAAATAATGATCAAATTATTGCATAAGATCCTCATTTTTTATTGTATCAAATTGTTTTCAAGTTTGTATGTTTTTAAGTTTTTTGTTTACATTTGCAAAGTTACACAGATGAACATAAAAGTTTCTTTCAAATTTCAGTCTTTGATGGTTTAAATTCATATTCATAAAACATATGAAAGTTATTTCAGCAGTGATTTTAGGAAAAAAGTTCATACTTAATGTATATTTAATGATAAACAGAGAGTTAACGGAAAGACAGAGCTGATCATTTTATTTTCTTTTCTCATTTGGCAACAATATTTGTTTCGATTAGACCTTAATTTTAGAACTATACTATTTTCTAATCTACTTAATTTTATACATTAGCAATTAAACTAATGTCCCCAGTGTACAGATGCAACGATCCAATAGAAGGGGAGGGGGAATTGAGGGAATCACAACACCCTTGCATATACATACAGGACAAATGAAGCCGATCACTAATTTCCCATTTTGCGGAGGCAGGGAAAATAAACAGATGTTTGCATTAGATCCTAATTTTTTATTACATCAAATTATATATTTCAAGTTAATCATTGTTATAAATTTCAAATATAACATATATTTGAATATATATGATTATGAATAGTTGTACACCTGTGACAGCAGGCGATCTCCCCAAGTGACTCATTACAATTCAGGTACTCTGGCGTACCTGACCTCCAGTAACCAGTATTCGATATAAAAGTATTCAATAACTAGCTAAATACTAGGTATAATTGAATATTGATAAAACGAAGCTGTTTACCTGAAATTAAGTCTCCAGCTTAAACAGTTATCATAATAAGTGAGTAAATATCTTTCCCGAGTTTTTACAAAGTGCATTATGTTTCGGTCCAACTTCAAACAATTAAACAATACAGACCTAATTTCTAGCATGTACATAGGAAATATATACAGGAATATCTATGCTCAATATGATCAAAAACATGAGTGGTTTTGAAATTAGGCAGTCCGGAAGGTAAACAATAGTTTTTATATTAAAGAAAGTAACTAGCATGAGCAATAACTGTAGGAAGTCTCAGCGAAACAGCTTAATTTATTAATTTAATGACCAGTCACACATTTTGATTACAGAATATCATCAGAAAAAGCTCAAGGGCAGGACTTACAAACGGCGATCTTGTCAAGTGTGAGATTTGACTGTTACAAATAGATGACAAAACAGAGCATAAACAGCACAATATGATTGTAAGTTACATTGATAATGAAAGTCTAAAGAGATAATTAGTATATACCAATATTTGTTGAGTGCTCACATATTTTATTTTCTATTGATCTGGGCATTTTAAAAGCCAATCACATATTGTTGTCGCCAACAGCTATTTTTTGGCGTGGACTGGCTCTCTGTCTCACAAACGCCAGCGCCACCTTTGGGTGATTTACTGAACTAACAATCTCCAAATTGTGCGCATTTTCATGATATTTTAAAATTTAACACATTGACATACTTTTTTCTTTTTTTATCAGAATAATATTTAATTTTAAATGTTTATGTAGAATATTAAGAAAAAAATATATCTGTCAATATTCTAAAATATGTAACTTTTGTTTCTTCCAGAGCAAATTTTATATAGATTATTGAATTTGCAATATTGTTTGACTTATTAGCAATTACCCGTACATGTACAGTGGATCAGCTTACTTAGCTACCGAGCAACACTTCAGATGCATTGTTGATGCACTTATACAGCGGGGCATTGGTTGCGTTCCCAAGAAATTGGTACTACATGCGCAATTTTAGCTTCGCCTTATTTTTTCAGCTCAGTGGAAAGGCCGTATCATTACAAGGGCCCCATGGGTCAGGGCGCTTAACTAAATTTTGTAAACTTTTAACAAATGCAAAATATTCTTATTTCTATTTTATTGTGTTTTTTTATAAACATTAGCATTTGTAAAGCTAAGAGGAATTGGTCCTGTTATTAAGTAATAATCAAGTACTTCTTATATGGTTGCCAAACTAATACTCTGACATGACCCTATGAAAAAAAAAGTCAAAAGTAATGTGCTTACAGGAAAAACATGTGCCATGATCATAGCTTGGCAAAATTTGAGGTACTGATGCTACCTTTATGTCAATAATCTAAAAATAATTTACAAAATTGTCATCTACTTTCTGGTATAAAATTTAATCTTAAATATGCTTGAAACCAGTTACCGAGTAAAGTGGGTAAATATCTTTTTGACAAGGTACATTATGTTCAGCTTCATAACTTCTGAATAATTATGCAGTACTGGCCTGGAATGTAAATGTGTGTCATCATTTACGGTAATTTAAGCAAAAAATTTCCAAACATATTTGCATTCACTAGTATAAACCAAGAGACCGGTATTACACGGCGCTCAGCCGAAATTGATTATGAGAATATTTGTATAAAATCCTAGTGGTCGTGTTGACTGAGCGCTTTTATGGAGTATATTAACAATGCGGGAAACTTAAATGATTGAATATTTGTAAATGTATCAGTATTTATCAATGTGGATGCCACATGTGTGTAAAAATACCCACTGGTAACATTTGGAACCCTGAAACAGACCAGGGGTCAAGTAAATCTGTTTAATTCCAATTCAAGAACTTTTATGAAACTTCAAATCAAATGCAATACAATTAAATGTGCTGGAGAAAAAAATATCAATTCCAATTCAATTCAAAATTTTAATTCAATTCAAATTCAATTCGCTTTCAAAAAGTTGAATTCATTTCATTTGGGTGATATCACAGGGGTTCTTTTATTTTTGCACAAGTGCAATAGTTTTATAGTTTTGTTCAGAATTGGTTGAATTCGCTCCAAAGCGAAATGAAATATCATAAACTACAAGTTTTTTTTTCCATTTAATGTGGTACAGAATAGCAGCCAGACAGCTTTTACTTGTATTGTTGGGTAATTATTCCTCAAGATCAAGTGAAGTACCCAAATTCGGATAAAGGTTTATCTAGATTTCAAATGAGTGACGATTATTACAAAGTGCAATTTATTTATATATATATATATATATATATATATATATATAAATATATATATATATATATGACCCCTCAGGTCAAAAGGCCCGCTATCTTAATGATAGCGACATAAGGACAAAAGCCCCTTCCCCATTACATTTTTTAAATCATTATTTGCCTACACTTAAAGTTCTGTACATTTTTATCTATTGAAATATGTGTGTTTAATGTAAATCACATTAAATGGGCCTATTCACATACCAGGCATGTTAAATATACTTGAAATATAGCGTTTCCCCCTTACAATATATGGTATGTGTCAATATTTCATTCTTAACAGTTTGTTTAATCCTGTACACAAAGTGGGAATAAGCTTCTTGTTTGTGAATTGTTGCCGCAGCGCAAGATCAGACCTTGAACACACAGGCTGTTAACTAATACACAGAACCATAACAATGCATAAAAATTGAATTTTAGATAGTAAGTTCATGTGTAAATATAGTTTTGCTAAGCAACTTTTAGGAGCAGCGCCAGGCATACTGTGTACTATAATAACAGGCATCTCCTAGAATGTCACTGGATATGGTTTAACATTATGCTGAGTTAAAAAGGAACTTTTCTCGCTCATGTTTAATGTTTTGATAAAATACAAAATTAGCCTGATTAGCCTGTTGACGATTAGCCTGATTTAGCCTAGTTTATGAAACCTAGATGTAAAGGCACTCTGACGGCCCGTAATTTGGTCTTAATGTCAGAGGGCCGATATGGCGTGATTATTTTTTGGCAAGTCCAAGAATGCCTGACATTTATTGCACCAAGGTCAGAAAGAGAAAAATTCATAATTAACTACTTGGGATATCATTTTCCTGTAAACGATTTAAAATCATAATAGATATTACGCACACACGAAGCACCAAAAACTACGGAACCAATGGTCAAGAGCTGCCGACCCCTATTAACAGTAAGACTTTTATTCTCCTCCTGCAAGCGTTTGACTGTTACGTCATACATTACGTCATTACCATATCTCTGAAGGAAAACAACGGTCATTTGTTGGGGATGTCATGAACAACAGATATATAACAGACGAGTCAACCAACCGTAAAGTGAATAATATTCAATTCAAAAGCAAGTATGATACAAAAAAATCGGCATTTTCCTCTTCCTGTCATCGGTGCAAGTCTTGTTTGGCAAGTTTGTCTTACCAAAAAATAATCAAGAGAAAAACACGTGGACAGGATGGTCGAACCAATCAAATGGTGAAACTCAGATTCGTAGGTTTCAAAACGTGCCCTGATAACGGACAGCCGGACGACGGAGAAAGGGCCATCGTTATAGCTCAGCTACGTAGTAAGTAAGACTTACAGTCAGCTGAGCTTAATATAATACTTCTACAAGTGGCCCAAACTGTCTTGTGTGTGAAATAATTTTTTCCCATAAATCTTCTTACAAAAAACTACTATAACAATACAACTGAACACATATCGACTTATAGCAAATAATATGACAGTACAATACAAGCAAAACACATCTGACATTGCAAAGAAGTACATAGAATTGGAAAGGAATCATACTTAGAGATAAATGCTACGTGAAACAATTAAAGTACGTGTAATAATACATAGTACATGTATGAAATAATTTTTACCCCATAAATCTTCTCACAAAAAACTACTATAACAGTACAATTTAAGCACAAATCGACTTAAAGTAACTAAGATGACAGTACAATACAAGCAAAACACATCTGACATTGGAAAGAAAGAAGTACATAGAATTGGAAAGGAATCATACTTAGAGATAAATGCTACGTGAAACAAAGTACGTGTAATAATATATAGTACATTTATAGACAAACTTACAGTAGGAACAAGATTTCTTTTGCACAAGTATTTTAATATAGATTTAAAAAATAAACAAAATCAATTTTGTTAGTGATTGCATGAAGATGATCCGAGGGAGGAACCGGGGGGGGGGGGGGGGGGGGGGTTGTCATGATAAAAGAGAGAGAAAAAATGAATTAGGGGTGGAGGCGGGGGTGATAATTAGTTGGTTGTTGTCAGTGTCAGATTGTTGGAGTGATTCTTAACTTCAAAGTTGACATGTCAGAAAACATTTCAGCCAACTCTTTATACTGTATGGATATGTTATCATTCTTGTAAGCAATATTTCTTTCTATGATATATATCTGTTTGACATTTAATTGGTAATTAATAATGTCTGGCATTATATCTTTACATTTACACACATTTACAAATCGTTTGACTTATAGTGTGGGGATGTATAACAGAGGATTGTTGTTGTAATAAAAGATAACAGACTTAAGCTCTTTTCAGGCATTATAATATGTAAATTTGCAAGCCATTTTTTTAACTGTGATAAAATGGTCTGTGTTACACAGCAGCTATGAAATATATGCCCAAGAGTTTCCTTCTCTTTTTTACAGAGTAAGCAGAGCTCACTATCAGCTTTACCTATTGTATATAAAAAAGGGAATTAAAACCGTATCGGCCCGGTTCGACCCGTAGAGACCCGCATTGACCCGCATCGTAACCCGTGTCAATTCCTGATGGATTCCGGGGGCTATGATACGGCGGAAACAAATTTTAGGTAATTTTTTAAATTTTTGCACGAATGTCAATTCCGTATTGATATCCGTATTGACCCGGTTCGAACCGCATTGACCCGCATCGACCCGCTTCAACCCGCAGCGTAAAACCGCATGGACCCTTGTCGTATACCGCATTGCTTTTATGCAACGGATTACGACAAGGTTTACATCCGGGTCGATACGGGTCGAAGCGGGTCGACACGGGTCGAAAGGGGTCGAAAAGGTTTTAGATAAGGATTTTAAGCGGATTTCTATACGGTTCGAGACGGGTCAAACAAGGTTGATAAGGAATTAATACGGGTCTATAAGGGTTGATACGGTTTTAATGCCGTATGGACCCGGTTCGAAATCCGGCCATGTGTGACTGTAGCATAAATTACCCTCCATTCCGGGACTAATCCGGCTCATTTTCAGCCGGATCAAATCCGGTTCGTGACCCGGCCGTGTGTGACTGTAGCATTAGGTTTACATCAGAATTTGGACGCCGCCCTACAATTTTTCCCACCCCGCTCGTCTTATATGGCATATGCCTGAGAAGTGTGAAGTGTCTGCCCATCCGTGTTATTAATAGACAGGCTATCAGTCCACGTAAAGTTAACGCGGGTACTCGGGACCTCTTGAAATGTCTGAGTTCTTGTCGCCTCATTGATCTTGATCAGAATCAACTAAAGGTAAGATCTCAGGGCAATATATTACAGATTCAGTCACGTCAAGTGGGTAACCTTTCTCCAAAAAGTATTCTCCGCCTGTTTCTGGGAATTTTCCATTTTCGATCCATGACGATGAATTTCTCCTAATTGATTCCGTAGTTATTCCGTTTGTCTACATCCAATGAACGTAGCACAATGAGAGTGGAGAAGAAGCTGTTTTACGATCTGCAAATCTGGAAAAATAGGGTAATACAAGCTAAAAACACAAAATTAGCGCCTGAATTGTCGTCTCGTACCATTTTCTCCCTTGTACTTTTGCCTGTGAGAGTTGTGTATAAATAATTATTATAACGTCTACTATACCAGCACTCCCGGCACACATGTTTACCTGAGCCAGGGTACTGACGTCCGTACTAACACTCCTGACACACATGTATACTTGAGCCAGGGTGCTGACGTGTATACTAAAACTCCCGACACGCATGTATTCTTGAGCCAGGGTGCTGATGTGTATACCAACACTCCCGACACACATGTTTACCTGAGCCAGGGTGCTGACGTGTATACTAACACTTCCGGCACACATGTTTACCTGGGCCTGGGTGCTGACGTCCGTACTAACACTCCCGACACACATGTATACTTGAGCCTGGGTGCTGACGTGTATACTTACACTCCCGACTTGTATAGTGTGATGTATGTCCGTACGCGATGGCAGGGCACTCACGGAAGGACCTTAGAACCATTGACCCAGGAACAACAGGAACGCGTTGACCCGTGTCGCTTACAGTCATCTATTGAACTCCGGCAACAACAAATAAACGGACAAAGAGAACGTTTTTATTCATTCATTTACAGCGGTTAAACAACCTGAACTGGAATTTAAAAGTGGATCGATCGATATTGCGTTAAGGTCCACAGACACTATAAATACCCTTCATTTAGTGATTTTGAATTGGGTTGCAAACAAGAACTGATATCCAGGGATATCCAGGCCTGATGATGTGTAGTCTCCTTGTGATAAGACGGAGACATTTTGGACGTTTTGAACTTTATTATGGCTGTGCACGGATTATGAACTGAACTTTCGTTATGACTCCTCAGAGCAACCCCGGAGTCATTTTTATTTCGTCAAACCAGCACCAGTGACTTTGATTTACAGCAGATAAGTATTTCTTCATTTGTACCGCACCAAGATTTAGTTATTATGTGTTAGAGACTTTGTGTTCATGTATTGTATATATTGTAAATAATGTTTGTTTAAATAATTATATATATTTTGTACTATATTTGTGAGTCAGTTTTTCATTTAACATCTTCGTTGTGTGAGTGGAACTCGGGGATGTTTTGTGCTACACGCAACAATAGTAACACTTCCGGTACACATGTTTACCTGGGCCTGGGTGCTGACGTCCGTACTAACACTCCCATCACACTTGTATACTTGAGCCAGGATGCTGACCTATATACGAATACTTCCGGCACACATGTATACTTAAGCCAGGGTGCTGACGTCTATACTAACATTCCCGACACAAATGTATACCTGAACCAGGCTGCTGACGTCTATACTAATTCTCCCGCGCACATGTTTACCTGAGCCAGGGTGCTGACGTGTATAAAAACACTCCCGACACACATATTTTCCTGAGGCATGGTGCTGACGTGTATACTAACACTCCCGACGTGTATACTAACACTTCCGGTACACATGTTTACCTGGGCCTGGGTGCCGACGTCCGTACTAACACTCCCGACACACATGTATACTTGAGCCAGGGTGCTGACGTGTATACTTACACTCGCGACGTGTATACTAACACTTCCGGTACACATGTTTACCTGGGCCTGGGTGCTGACGTCCGTACTATCACTCCCGTCACACTTGTATACTTGAGCCAGGGTGCCGACGTGTAAACTTATACTCCCGACACGCATGTATACTTTAGTCAGGGTGCTGATGTGTATACTAACACTCCCGACGTGTATACTAACACTTCCGGTACACATGTTTACCTGGGCCTGGGTGCTGACGTCCGTACTAACACTCCCGTCACACTTGTATACTTGAGCCAGGGTGCTGACGTGTATACTAAAACTCCCTACACGCATGTATACTTGAGCCAGGGTGCTGATGTGTATACTAACACTCCCGACGTGATAATAACACTTCCGGTACACATGTTTACCTGGGCCTGGGTGCCGACGTCAATACCAACACTTGCGACATACATGTTTGCTTGAGCCAAGGTGCTGACGTGTATACTAAATCTCCCGACACGCATGTATACCTGAGGCATGGTGCTGACGTGTATTCTAACACTCCCGGCACACGTGTTTACCTGAGCCTGGGTGCCGACGTCATTACCAACACTTGCGACATATATGTTTGCTTGAGCCAGGGTGCTGACGTGTATAGTAACACTCCAGACACACATGTTTACCTTAGCCAGGGTGCTGACGTGTATACTAACACTCCCGGCACGCATGTATACTTGAACTTGGGGCGCTAACGTATACATTAAAACTTCCGACACACATGTTTACCTGAGCCAGGGTACTGATGTGTATACTTACACTCCCGCGCACATGTTTACCTGAGGAAGGGTGCTGACGTCTATACTTACACTACCGGCAGACATGTTTACCTGAGCCAGGGGGCTGACGTGTATACTAACACTCCCAGCACACATGTTAACTTGAGCCAGGGTGCTGACGTGTATAGTAACTCTCCCGGCACACATGTTTACCTGAGCCTTGGTGCTGTCGTCTATTCCAACACTTGCGACATACATGTTTTTCGTGAGTCTTGGCGCTGATGGTATACTAATAGTCACGGCACACATGTTTACCTGAACCAGGGTCCTGACGTGTATACTAACACTCCCGGCACGCATGTATACGTGAACTTGGGGCGCATACGTATACACTAACACTCCCGACACACATGTTCACCTGAGCCAGGGTGCTGACGTGTATACTAACACTCCCGCGCACATGTTTACCTGAGGAAGGGTGCTGACGTGTATAGTAACACTCCCGGCACACATGTTTACCTGAGCCAGGGTGCTAACGTGTATACTAACACTCCCGACACACATGTTTACGCGAGCCAGGGTGCTGCCGTGTATACTAACACTCCCGACACAGATATTTACCTGTGCCAGGGTGCTGATGTGTATACTAACCCTCCCGACCATGCTTTCCGTGAGTTAGGGTGCTGACGTGTATACTAATAATCCCAGCACACATGTTTACCTGAACCAGTCTGCTGACGTTAGAACGTTATAATATATATGTGTGTGTGTATATATAAATATATATACCCCGATATATTACGTACACCCGTTTAAGTTTATTTTTTTCATATTTTCTCAAATAATCTTTCAATTATGCATCTCTTATTATCAAAATGTAAGATTTTGTTAAGGACTTTTTAATTATTGTTTTTCAATTTTTATTATTATTATGTAAATCACCCGAATCATTAGTCTTTTGAGTCTTTATCAATGTACTATAATGAATGTTTTGTTAGTCCAGATATAACTAATGAAACATTAAGATTTGACTTCTAAGCAAATATAAATTAGTTTAACTAAAATATATACTTCCTCATACACCCGTCCCTAGTACACCTGTCCTTCGTACACCCGTCCCTGGTATACCTGTCCCTAGAACACCCGTTCATACTATATCTCTCCCTAGTAAAACCGTCCCTTGTACAACGGGCTCTAGGACACCCGTCCCTAGTATACCAGTCCCTAGTACATCGGTTCCAGACACACCTTTCCCTAGTACACCTCTCCCTAGTAAAACCGTCCCTGATACACGGGGCCCCTAGTACAACCTTACCCAGTACACCACTCCCTCGTACAACGGTCCCTCGTACACAGCCAGTAGCACACACCGTCCCTAGTATACCCGTTCCTATTACACCTGTTCCTTTCATCTCTTTCTTAGTACAGCGGCCCCATATCCCATCCTTGGGACACCTTTCCCTAGTACACCTCTCCCTAATACACCCTTACCTAGTACACCAGTCTCTAGCAACTCTTCCCCAATACATCGTTACCTAGTACATCCGTCCCTCTTAAACCTAAAACAGGTATATCCATCCCTTGTACACCTTTCCCTAGTTCATCTGTCCCCAGTACAACCGTCCCTAGTACACCCGTCCCTAGTACACTTGACTTCATACACCCTTGCCTGGTATACCTGTCCCTAGTAAACCCGTTCATGCTACACCTCTCACAAGTACACGTTCCTAGTACACCAGTCCCTAGCACCTCTTCCCTAAAACACCGGCCATTAGTATCCCCGTTCCTGGTACACCTTTCACTAGTACACCTCGCCCTAGCTCACTTGTCCCTAGCACGCCCGTCCCTAGTATATCTGTCCCTAGTATACCCGCCCCTAGTATACCCGCCCCTAGTAAACCCGTCCCTACAAGACCCGTCCCTAATACACCCGTCCCTAGTTCACCCACCCCTAATAATCCAGTCCTAGTAATCTGTCCCTAATACACCCCTCTTTCGTACGTCTATTCCTAATAATCTGTGGTTCATACATCTGTCCCTCTTAAACCTTCGACACCCTTCCATCGAACATCTCCGTGCACCCTTCACTCGTACTCCCATCCCTCGTACGTTCGCAACTCGTACAATTTTCCATCATACACCCGATCCCGTACGTCCGTCCCACTTACAACCTTCCCTCATACACCCATCCCTCGTTCAGAAAGAAAATGTGAAGTTGAAGGATAAGCAGGGAATTTTCTGGATGACAAAGTTGTTGATATTTACTATTTGTATGCTAATGGTTTTATATAACTAAAAAAACCCACAAAAGCAAACAAAAATCTTTATTGTAAGTATCCTCAAATAGAACAATATTTGATATTATTTTTTATAAGTATAACAAGCTGAAAAAGTGGAAACCAATACATAAAATGCTTCATTTTAATCAAAATTAAATGTGACTCTCGTAAACAAATTTTGTAAACAAGAATAATATCTACTAGTTTTACCATATTGATTGTAAATATCAACAGCCTTGGTGCATTTAATGATATGTTATGATTGTAAATATCAAAAACCTTTTTACATTTAATAATATGCTATGATTGTAAATATCAACAGCCTTGGTGCATTTAATGATATATTATGATTGTAATATCAAAAGCTTTTTCACATTTAACAATATGTTACGATTGTAAATATCAACAGTCTTGGTACATCTAGCTACATGTTATGATTGGAATTATCAACAGGATTGGTACATTTAATGATATGTTATGATTGTAAATATCAACAGGATTGGTACATTTAACAATATGCTATGATTGTAAATATCAACAGGATTGGTACATTTAACAATATGCTATGATTGTAAATATCAACAGGATTGGTACATTTAACAATATGCTATGATTGTAAATATCAACAGTCTTGGTAAATCTAGCTACATGTTATGATTGAAATTATCAACAATCTTGGTACATTTAATGATATGTTATGATTGTAAATATCAACCGGATTGGAACATTTAACAATATGCTATGATTGTAAATATCAACAGGATTGGTACATTTAACAATATGCTATGATTGTAAATATCAAAAGGATTGGTACATTTAACAATATGCTATGATTGTAAATATTAACAGTCTTGGTACATTTAACAATATATTATAATTGTAAATAGCAACAGTCCTGGTAAAGTTAACAATATATCTTGAGTTATTTGGTCCCTTTACCTATAGCTTCGTCCTACAGGTTTCACAAGAATAAACAGTACTTACCCGACCAAGACTGATTTATCAGTTATTTAAATGTGATCGAACGTCTTACAAAGCTCAACATAATCCACAGGAAATTCCTCGTAATCCCAAGTCTCGGGTTCTATCAGGACTTCCTCCTGGTGTGCCTTCAGCTTAAGGTCTCCACCCTCGATCGGTTTGACGTACTGTGTGTATTCCTGGACAACGATTCTGGCATCTAGCTGACTGGTCGCTGCTCCCTTTTTCTTGTAGCATTTTCTGGAATATTTTGCTAATCTTTCACATTCCGGGTAGGCAGGGTTTAGAGAAACGCTGCCGTCTTCATTGAACTTAATAAGGTCTCGGTCCTTGTACTTTGCCACAGCAGGGTCCGTTTTTTCTGTTACAGAGCGCAAGGAATCCACCATAAACCGGATATCCGGTAGGGTTGTGCCGGCTCGTTTCAAGACGAAGACGATCCACTTGACAGGAGGGTAGCGGAACTCCAAGAATTTTCCATTCTCGTCCAAAATTATTTTGCAGCTGTACCTTGCTTTTTCACCAACAATTAACACAGTGACTTGGTAGTGTGTTTCACCATTGACTTCTTGATCTTCATTAAGAATGTAGCCTCGTTCCTGGATATATTTCTCCAGATGCGAGGATGTTTTCTCGGGGGCCGGGAATACCTTGTAGAAGAACGAAGTATGGAAACGCGGTGTTCTGCGTTCTGCCAATTCATGAAATTTCTTAATGTCCATTCTGGGTTGTGGAACTTTGTCAAATATGTACATTTGTCCAAAGCAACCCCTGATCTGCCATTTGCCATGACGGTCTTCTGTATATGTCTCTCTGATCAACTGCCTTTGTTGGTTGAACAGTTCTTTAAACTGTGATAGCTGGTCGGAGTTAGGTGAACTGGGATTCTCCAGCTGTGGTTTAGTTTTCTCTTTGTTCTTGTGTTGTTCTTGACACGGCCCCGTGTACTTCTTGAAAACCAGCATGTCCGTCTCCTCAACACTGCCTTCAAAGATCGTCTTGTGGGAATTAGGCTGATGGTCGGCAATTTCAA
Source organism: Sipunculus nudus (assembly GCA_026874595.1). NCBI lineage: Eukaryota > Metazoa > Annelida > Sipuncula > Golfingiida > Sipunculidae > Sipunculus > Sipunculus nudus. The sequence goes on from CM049315.1 coordinate 27,915,678, forward strand.
CAAATCTTGAACGAGTTTTCCGGACCACTGTGCCTTGAATCGCATTGCGGATATCCTTAATGTAAGGGTCTGTAAAACGAAAGTATAATTTGTTATTTTAAAACAAAATTCTCAAGGGATCACAAGGATCAGTCTGTCTGTCTATCTATTTATCTTTCTATCTATCTATAACTGTTGACTAAATGGGATTAAAATATAAATGACATTATTATATTAACTGATAAAAAGAGGCAAATAATATCTAGTTTAACTAATGTGAATTACGTAAATATTATTGTAATAGATTATTCACAAGTATAGACGATTATAGTATGATATAACGGCTAAGTAAGTGGGAATAAAGTTCATGCAGTATCATATTAATAAGGAAAATGTTAAAAGACAAACCAACAAAAAGCCCCGCCTATGAACACAAACTATGTAAGCATAATCATATGATGTATTAAGCATCTTAATGTAATACATAACCGTTGAATATATATAATTATTTATAAATCTTTAAATGAAATATAAAACGATATAAAAATCACATCCTTGACCAACGTGTGGTATTATGTATATGCCTTGTGCAATCCTATGAGTACACGTGTGTGCAGAAAACAGTTTGTGATAATTTATGGTCTCCACTTGAGCCCTAGGGAGGATATTCCCGTTGTGGACAGCGATCAATGTATAAAATCAGGCTTTCATAAAATCAAAATATCTCTGAGGTATTATGTAATTTTCTTTTAAATAGATGAACGGGAAACTTGCATCCTTGTCCACGTATGGCAGGTACGTGGCTTTAGCAACTTTATGTTTAAACGTGTGTGCAGAGAATATATTTCTGTAGTTTATAATCTTCACTGAGAGTTTCATAAAATGTATATATGCAATGTATTATGTAACTTTCCTTTTAAGTAATGAACAGCAAACTTTTAAACTTCACAGACAATAACCTCTTCAGGCACATATTATATCCGAACAAAAGGCATTCACTTGTAGCAGGTTTTTGAATAAAATTAATTATTATAACTGCTATTATAAATCAAACTTGTCATCAATGGTATGCAAATGCTAGAGACAAAACTATGGCGCTAGGGAGACTTGACAAGTGCGATCTAAGCGTGGGCTTAAGTATACTATCAGCCTGTACACAATGAACCTATACACATCATGCACATGCATATATTAAAGGTTTTTTTTACCTTGGGTATGTATCTGATAAGGTCTGAATGATTAAGAACTTTTTAAATTTAAATATTCAACTTAGAATGCACATTGTAGCCATGCTAACGCCATACTAATGCTGTACATGTATATACAGTTTCGTCTGAATTTCTAGTGCCATTCTGATAAGTGCGCTGCTGGTCAGGTATAAAAGTTAACTCCGAGTCCAAGACTAATCAATGATAGCCCAGGTTCATACATCATGCCTACTACATTTGTCATGACGTCATTAGAGTACTGAAGAACGTACACCTGACGGACAAAGGAATAAAAAAAAAATGATTTAATTTGTCAAGATGTTGTAGGATCTCTTGTACTTTTCGAAATTGAATATTCAGCTTAAATGAATAGTCAACGGATATTACTTCAGAATGAAATATTCAATTTAGAATGCAAAGTATAGCCCGACAGAATAACCCCGTCATTCAAATATTTGGATTTGTTCCGGAATATTTTAAGAAAATTGATAGAGAAAGCACTTGAACAATAAGTTATATAATATATATATGTAAAAAAAAAAACAGGCCACATATTCCGATCTTTGGTAAAGTAATATTACGATTTACGGCCAAGTTTATGGGGGTTATTATCACAATTCTTGGATATGATGCTAATAATATTATTATGCGTGAATAATAATAATAATGATAATAATAATTATTATTATAAATTTAATAAATACTTTCATTCAATGCATGTGATATGAACAGTCCGTAATAAGTTGTTGCTGAAAGCATGTTACAGAAGTGCTCTTTAAGAGATGCTAAATATATTATATAATATGACTGAAAGCTTGTTAACAGTAATTAAGTTTTCTATGATAGAGATTTAATATTATATAAAATGTAAACTTAATATAATTAAATAATTCTTAATAATATATATAGAAAATGTATTATAGTATACTATAGTATGATTAATTATCAATGTCTTATTAATTTTATATTTACATATAGAGATATAGAGTGTACAGATATTGATATTTAGAGTATAGAGATCTATAGCCACGTGTTCAATTGTACGGGGTCCGGCTAAAACCTTTGCAAGAAATAAGAAAAATGTCCATTTTTGTGGTGCGTGCGCAACCGTACAAGTGTTCATGTAGCTGAGATCGAACAGATATATAGAGCTTTGATCGTAAGCTGGGGGTGTCCTTAACAAATATTAAAATTCTTACTAACAAAGGTGTTTATACTTCTTTACTAGTATGGACTTTCTTAAAACAAATAAAGGATACATGATAAGATGAAAAATAACTCAATGACATAAAGAGTTTTGGACTTCATATATCCTCAGTCAGAGAACTATAACCCACACCATCTATGACTCCCTCTGTCCTGCCAGGTGTATAGATTTTCCCATAATTCCTTTAAAATTGACCAATGGTCAGTTTACTCACATCAGAAAATCCGAGTGTAGACGCCATACTGGAGCTGGACTTGTACAGGTTCGTCTGAATTTCGAGTGTCGCCTTGTTCATTGCGTTGGTGGCCAGAATTTCGAGTGTCGCCTTGTTCAGTGCGTTGGTGGCCAGGTATGCGAACTTAATCAAAACCGAAGACTTAGTGACACCCCGTGGTCTGTCCAAAGTTAAAATATACTGTCAATGTAAATTTCCGAAGGTTTCATTTCCCAGAACACAAAAGCAGTTTGAATAATCCCATAGATCACATACTAGCCCGTCCTCGTTCAAGGCCTACTTAGTAAATGTTATCAAAGGACCATAAATAATGCGCATGACGTCATCAAAGTACTGAAGAAGGTTTACCTGACAAGTAATGTAGTTGTGAAAAACATTTAATAAAAAAATCCCAAAGGATATGGTATATCAAATGACACTCCTCTCTGTCCGTATGAATTACATATCTATAATGATAAGATACAACAGAGACAGTGATGACTTGACAGGTTCTTAAGTTTTCAGTGTAAACGCAACAAATCTTCTCGCCAGAGGTAAAATGCAACACCTCTGTGCGCGGATGAGGGTACATGTATATAAAATCGTTCATACAATTGTGTTAAGCTGCGATCACTCTTTCTATATCTTTGCTTTATTCATGTTACATGGCGGGAGGGGTGAGTGAACTGTCCATCCAATTTTTTTTCAACCACATTTTACAATTAAAAGAACGTCATTTTGCCGTAGAGAAAGGTTCTAATTTCAATCCGTAAAAAATTATTAACAGAGGTATTAGCAAAACGTGCGTCACTCTACAGCAAAATCCCTAAGATGTCAATGCCTTTCATAAAATATCAAAATGACTGATAATATAACATGACTCACCGGTTCCCCCAACATTGTGGAACCCAGCCACTGAAACTACGAATCAAATATATAATGCAGCTTTTAATTATAAAATCTGAACTTAATTTTTATTGCGATATAAATAATGGCGGCTCAAAAGTAGGACACATGATGCAATGTTTTTTTCTTGTAATTTGTTTCTGAACCGAGAATATTCTCTGTAATTGTATATCCAAATTGCTTAGAATGGCTTACATTGTGATGGCAAATTGTAAAAATTCTACACATCGCTCGAGCGGCACCCTCTTCCACACCAAACCCTCCCGGCTGATAGACTTCCACCGTGATTCACGCCAGTTGCTCATCTTGAATAACCACCCCGTTTTGGAGTGGGGTTTCCATTGTTCATCACCAATGGTACATTAAAATATTGTTGATTGGGGGTTGTTAAATATGGTGTATCCTGTTAAATGGACCTTTGAAAGAATGAAATCACATATATTTACATTCATACATTAATAAGTTATTATGTTATTATCAATTATATATATATATATATATATATATATATATATATATATATATATATATATATATTCATAAATATAAACCAGAGAAACCTGAACCCGCTCACGCCAGCACATACGTACATGCAGAAATCAGAAATGAATTATAAGAACGATTTATTATTATAAATTTATTATTCGGTCAAACGATTAAACGAATACCCAAATGCTTAATAAGTTAATGTTAAATATATAAAAAAATATAGTTAACAACTGTTGAAACTTAAGAGCCACACATTTATTGAACGCACAAAACAGATAACAGCACCTTCATAAATCATAGCGCCATATAACGTGGCCTATGTCACTCTTGAGTTTGCTTAGACTTAAAGTACATGCTATCATGATTTTCGCCTGGACAATAAAATGTTCGGTATACTCTTCTATATCACATATAACCTAATGTTCCAAAGATATACAGGGTGTGTATATACTAGCACTACATTGGTAGCGAAGCCAAATTTGTTGGAGCAAAACCAAAATTCTCAGAAACAAATAATAAATAGTCCGGCAAGTACACTTTCTCTGAATCGTTACGCGCCATCTTTCGATCTGCCACAATAATCTTATAACCGATCAGACCCAAGGTCCCATCACGATGCGTTCATGAAGTTTTGAATTAATGAAAGATGAAATTAATGATCATCTAAAACCACGGAGTCAAGTTCATAGATAGATAATTTAATAATAAACACCGATAAACACATACAACTTTGATTGAGGTCTTCAAGTAACGACCCTACACACACCACAACCACCATTCGTGTACAGTTAATAAAAAACTAATGAAAATTAAATTAAATTTTCATATATGACCCCAAACAAAGTCCACCGTCTGGAGTGCCTGTGTTGTAAGGGAGGTAAGGAGGTACATTAAAGCCCATTAGATATGTTTATTTTGCAGTCATGAGCTGTCAGAGGGACGGGTAGAGACACTTATCCATGAGCGAGAGGGTGGCTTTTCGTACAGGTTTTACAGCGCTAACATAGATTTCATTCTTAATTTGTCTTACACTTAATTATTTTACTGTTTACACGATAAAATTATATAATATATAACATTTTTTTGTTTAATAAATTATATATATATATATATATATATATATATATTACTATTTTTGATATAAGTAAATGTATGTGGATTTAGGTATATGGGTCTGTGCCGTGTCGAAACCCAATCCCCGGGCACTGGGGCTCGGTAAATGGACCTGACCGAACTTAAAATACACGTAGTTCAAAATAGAAGTTATTGGGTCTGATCCATGTCGCTTTTTCGAAAGCAGATGATCAAATACTGAAAATCGGTAATAGGTCCGACCCATCTTAAAATTTTTCATAAAAAAATCATAATGGATTTCATAAGTCTTTAATCAGAAAAGAATTGAAATCAGGCATTTCCCGGTTTCTTTGTTCTTATGGTTACCATTAAAGAGAGAACGTGTTACACGGAAGATAGAAACTGTTACCGGGCAGAGAGAAAATGTTACTAGAAGTGAGAGAAAGTGTTACAAGACGAGAGGGAAAACGTAACCAGATGAGAGGGAAGGTGTTACCAGGGGAGAGCAAAAGTGTTATCGAGGAGAGTGTTACCGGGGAGAGATCAAGTGTTGCCAGGGTAGAAAGAAAGTGTTACCAGGGGAGAGAGAAAGTATTACCAGGGGAGAGGGAAAGTATTACCAGGGGAGAGAGAAAGTATTGCCAGGGGAGAGGGAAAGTATTACCAGGGGAGAGAGAAAGTATTACCAGGAGAGAGGGAAAGTATTACCAGGGGAGAGGGAAAGTATTACCAGGGAAGAGAGAAAGTATTACCAGGGGAGAGGGAAAGTATTACCAGGGGAGAGAGAAAGTATTACCAAGAGAGAGGGAAAGTATTACCAGGGCAGAGAGAAAGTATTACCAGGGGAGAGGGAAAGTATTACCAGGAGAGATAGAACGTATTACCAGGAGAGAGGGAAAGTATTACCAGGGGAGAGGGAAAGTATTACCAGGAGAGAGGGAAAGTATTACCAGGTGAGAGGGAAGGTGTTACCAGGGGAGAGCAAAAGTGTTATCGGGGAGAGTGTTACCGGGGAGAGATCAAGTGTTACCGGGGAGAGATCATGTGTTGCCAGGGTAGAGAGAAAGTATTACCAGGGGAGAGGTAAAGTATTACCAGGGGAGAGAGAAAGTATTACCAGGGGAGAGGGAAAGTATTACCGGGGAGAGAGAAAGTATTACCGGGAGAGAGGGAAAGTATTACCAGGGGAGAGGGAAAGTATTACCAGGGGAGAGAGAAAGTATTACCAGGGGAGAGGGAAAGTATTACCAGGGGAGAGAGAAAGTATTACCAGGGGAGAGGGAAAGTATTACCAGGGGAGAGAGAAAGTATTACCAGGGGAGAGGGAAAGTATTACCAGGAGAGAGGGAAAGTATTACCAGGGGAGAGGGAAAGTATTACCAGGGGAGAGGGAAAGTATTACCAGGGGAGAGAGAATGTGTTACCAGATTGAGCAGGTCCCCACTCTCTTCTACACGTAACTATATTTTAGGGGAAAGATAAATCTTTTGTTTGGGAAGACAACACTTCCACAGGGCATTAAGCCTTGCACGTTCAGCATCCAAAGTAAATAGCCAGTTTTTCAATTTCTTAGTCAAGTGATAAACCAACAAAGAAAATACAGATAGTCCCCGGCGTTGACGTAGTGGTGTTGCCTGAGTACATTGATTCTTGTTGCGCTCTGTATCTACATTATAGGGAATCATACCAAAGCATTTACTCTCTTCTAGAAAAGGATTGCCGAGCTCCTTCAAAACTTGGGTCGGCTTCTTTACTTTCTCAAAGGAAAATCTTTGGACTCGTGATGTGTCTGTTCATGGTGGCTTGTTTGTTCTGCACCCTCCTTGGAATTCTTGCTGCTTCGTACTGTGCAACCAGATGGCTGACCTGAGGACCAGCTATCGTCAATCTTCTCAGTGCTGAATGATCTTCAATCACACCAACTGCTCCAACGTCACCTTTGGTGACAACATTGGCCTGCTCATGGGCATAGTCAATAGACCTGCTGTCATTGGACACCAAGGATTTCGCTCATCCCAGTGCAGCTGAACTGCTTAGCACACATTATAACAGGGGAGGAACGCAGTTCATGGAGGGCCTGCAAAATGAGGAAGTGACCACCTTCTTTGATCCAATCAAGAAGAACAGGGTGGACTTCTTCAGCCAAGAACCAGCCTCTGCTGATGCTTCAAAGCAGCAAGTGCTGATGATGGACTGCCGGCTCTTCTCCTAGCTGTTTATCTCATGCCAGAGCAGAGAATATGACCTGCAGGAGTTCTTTTGCCATCAGCAGTTCCCTGCTGCCTTGAGTGAAGGCAGGAAGTTCTTTACCAGTCAGAATTCCCAACTTGCAGCCAGCCTTGAGAGCCAGGTTAAAATACCTGAAATGGAACCAGAGGCTGATATAATCATCATTGATGGTTCAGCACTGGTGAAAACCCTGTCACAGCTACCTCTTGACAGGTACTGAAAAGTTCAATTTTAGGGATAGTAAGAACCAATCAAGCCATATACGAAGTGAAGTTGAAAATTAACAATAGTTCACATAGTTTGTATAAATATCTGGACGATTTTTAATTGAAATAGCTGAAAGTTATAATAACAAACTTTTGATAATGGTCGGACCTGTCATAAAAATATTTCCATGGAAAGCAATAGAAATTACGGAATAAAATCGTGCAGGCCCCCTTCCCTCAGAGAAAATAAACCTTTTGTGTGTAAGAAATTAAAATTTAAACCATTTTTTTCTTTTGCATCCTATGATTTATAAAATTATATTCTAAAAAATATTACAAGGGCTAAAGGTTTCCGTTTGAATGCCATATCTAATAGCTACCGTAAACATGACAATGCATAAATAAATGTACGAGTCTGTATTATGTGCTGACTTCTGCAGGTATTGTAATGTACTAAGTGAATTGTTTAAATTATATTTTGATTGCATATAAATCATATAAATTCATGATAATATTTTGAAAATTTTTTGTGTGTAATTGTTTTTTTCAGTATCCACCATAATACACTCGCATTAGACATGACCACTATTCTAAGTTTAATTAGCCGTGACAACCCGACTCAGTAGGCAATGATAAATGGGCTGGTAAGCCTACTTGAGCCGTGATACAAGCAATATTGAGGAATGCATCGCAGTTCTCTTCCATCATGTGGCATTCGTATTGTGGTAAATGGTAACAGCCCATAATCTTAACATTATTCTACGAATGATGAATTAACACAAGAGAATACATGTGAAATCACAACCCAAATTGAATCCCCGTCCCTATGGTAACGGGTCATTTCCTGAATCGCGTACAAGAAACATGCGGAGGGGTTTACAAATACGCGGAGTTAAAACGGATCTCTTCTCGCTAATGTTTGGTGTTGTTAGAAAGTACACTAAAATGATAACGATTAATCCGGGTTATGTCAATTGCCAGTGTACCTGTATGCCATAAGACGTTGTCAAAAATGACGAAAATATTTGTATCCTCATGGGGCCTTAGATGTAAAGGCACTCCGACAGCTAGTAATCTGGTCGTAATGCGCTAAAGAGGTCCGATATGGCGCTAAAGTTTAATGGGCTTGTAAGGCTAGTTCTGACACGCTGCTATGTTATAACTTACTAAATATTCTACATACTGTTCTGACAAGCTGCTATATTATGACTTACTTCACAGTCTACGTCCTGTTCTGACAAGTGGAACACACTGTCATTTAATTGCCCTTGTGTAACCTGATTACATGTAATCTCTATCTATAAAAGAAAAAATGTGAAACTGAAATATTTCTGGTGTATGCTCAATTTTTTTAAAGAGTGATGTTAGTGTAATTTTCAGGAGCAAAACTTTCCGTATAAAAGATATTGTGTGCCTTGATGTCATGTTTATAACTTTGAGCAAGTAGTTTTCTATTGATTTCTTGTTTATTGCTTTAAGCAAAAACTTTTTTCTGTTGATGTTATGTTAATTACTTTGACCAAGTAATTATTTTCTGTTGATGTCACGTTTAATACTTTGGCAAGTGATTGTTTTTTATTTATGTCACGTTTATTACTTCGAGCAAGTAATTGTTTTCAATTGATGTCACTTTTATTACTTTGAGCAAGTGATTGTTTTCTATTGATTTCATGTTTATTACTTTCGGAAAGCGATTGTTTTCTACTGATGTCACGTTAATTACTTTCAGCAAGCGATTATTTTCTATTGATGTCACGTTTATTACTTTGAGCAAGTTATTGTTTTCTGTTGAAGTCTATTATTACTTTGAGCCAGTGATTGTTTTCTATTGATATCATGTTTATTACCTTGAGCAGGTAATTGTTTTCTATTGATGTCTTATTCATTGTGTATTTTCTGAAATGGTGTTTATTTTTTTCAGGACACACACAACACAAAAAACACCAGGAGTACATGATTAGCCAACTTCATGGCAGCATGAACAAAAGCAGTGAGGACTTCTGCCTGTCTCAATTACATCGTCCAGATGGCACGGTACTCTTCCATAGCTTTTGGGATGGGAGTGCAGATCCAAGACATTAAGCATATCAAACACTGGGGTGTACCCTCCAGGGTACTCTCTATGTGGCAGGAGGTGAGGCATAATGTATATTATCACACAGTGAACAGCAGCATCTCTTATCATTCATGTTATACGAATTTTATATCTGATGTGTGTGGACAACAGCAGTTACATGTGAGTAGTTATCACGTTGAAGAAAACATCACTCGGTGTTGGTGCCAGGTGCACGGCTGGCTACATCACATATAAACTTGTGTACATTATCAAGTGAACAGATCGTCGCTTATTGCTGGTGTCAGGTGCACTGGTTGCTATATCACTGATATACGTGTGTGTATATTATATTATCAAGTGATCAAGCTCTGTGATTGTGCCAGGTGCACTGGTGGATATATCAGTTACATACGTGTGTGTACATTATCAAGTGAACAGAACATCGTTCACTGCTGGTGCCAGGTGTGCTGATGGCTACGTCACCTATATATGTTTTAGGTAAACTGTGTAATCAGGCATTATACGAAATGACTGATTCACTTTCATGAAATGGCTAAAATGTCCTGGCATTTCGTGTAATGCGTAGTTTTATGACTCAGTCATTTCACGCAATGCCTAACTTCTTTTGGCATGTGGCACTGCTGAATGACAACATACATGGTCGGGTGAAAATCAGATTATTTGTTTTGTTCTAGTAAAAATGATTAATGCACCTGAAATAAGGTTTGATGTAAGGCCAACTTAAAGAACTGCATATCAAGTACAAATAATATAATGCAATGATTTTTTAAGTCGATTTAGTCCGATATTTAAATGTTTGCTATAATAAGAAATGAACCCTTTTAGTCACAAAACAACCATGCATTCTTCATTATTTATATCTATATTTTATTACACACCTCAAATGTTTAATAAGGAATATTTCAAATACACATTTATAGAACACCACTGTTACTTAAAAATCAGTTAATTTTATATTTTGTTGCTATGACAAGGATCAGTGCTATTCGATTAAACTTTAAATCACTGACACTTATCAAAGCTACATATATTGTGCATGGTTACAACTATATTTGCAATTATCCAAAGTTATAAGTGTAAGCACCTTAAATGTTTATCATAATGACTAATTAATAGGTCAACACAAAATGATATGGTTTGATTCATTAATTAAATTTAAGCAATATACTGTATTTACAGTATACAAACTATTTACAATCAGTACCCATAAATATGAAATTACAAATTAGTACTCTATATATCATTCCGAGGAAAAAAATGTTTTTTTTAAAGCAAAAACGGTGAAAAAGCTTGAAAAGCCGGCTTTTTTTGGGTATCCCGGTAATTCAATAATATGCCAAAAAAAAGTTCAAAATTCGCCTTATTTAACTGATATAATTTACTTCACAAAGATCAAAGAATTTGGTGTTAGTAATTAACCTTGCCTTAGGAAGCTTATTTAACACACAATCCTGAGATCCGAAAGCAAAATGATGGTATAAAATAATAATAATAAAAAATAAAACATATTCAATACGGATCGAAAATTGAAATTAATAAAAGCTTAAATATATAAGAAGACCATGCATATATCTGGCTTTACAACATATGTTATGACATTTGATCTACAACAACGCCGGCTATTTCGGTGGTTTTTAATGAAATATAATTAAGAAAAATATAAATGAAAAAGAAATAAAAAATACCAGGAAAGTGACAAGGCTATTTGTGAAAATGCTTAATTAAAATAAAATAAAGTAAATATCTAGCTTACGTCTTCATTATGTAATAAGCATGCCTAGACTGGGAAAAGGGCACTGGGAGGCATTGTTTAACTCTTCAGTTGTTGAATAGTAAAATCTCGTGGAACAAGCACTTTTAACACTTTGCATACTTTTCAAACAAATCTTCTCTAAATTCAAGTTCGGAGTCATTAGCCATTTCAATGAGTAAACAACTGACCGCATTACAGTTGCCAACAACAAGAGACAAATGATTAATAAACCCTGGTCAACTCATATCCCGCCCTCCACCGTAAATCAGCAGAGGGTGTGAGCAGATCATTGGTTATTAATCACTATTTGTGCCGCGTGGTGTAATTGCTCATTCTTTGCAAAACAGTAATTCATTTTTGATAAAATACATGACCTGAGTTTGCAATTGATATATCTAAAGCATCGGAACCACTATAAATAAATATCAGAAGATGTCTTCCGCAAAATCCAAACAAATATGGGTTAAGCTAATTATTTGGTAAAAAACAAAACAAAACATGGAATTGAGAGTAGGTTGTCACGCTATTTGCCTAAAACACTTCAGGCATATTGTGTAATAATGATCACCAAATTCGAGTCATTACACGTAAAATCTGGAAATTTGATTCATTTCATGAAATGCCTGAGTGAATCAGCCATTACGTGTAATGCCTGAAATTTTCAGTCATTTCATGTAATGCCTGATTAGACAGTTTGCCTTTAGCATAAACATGCGTGTACATTATCAAGTGAACAGAACTTCGCTCATTGCTGGTGCGAGGTGAACTCGTCGATACATCACTTATTTATGTGTGTACATTATCAAGAGAACTGAGCATCGCTCTGTGTTGGTGCTAGATGCACTGGTAGCTACATCACTTATTTACGTGTGGGTACATTATCAAGTGACCAGACCATCGCTCAGTGCTGGTGCCAGGTGCGCTGGTGGCTATATCACTTATATACGTGTTTGTACATTATCAGGTGAACAGAACATCGCTCTGTGCTGGCGCAAGGTGCACTGGTGGCTACAACACTTAAATACATGTATATACATTATCAAGTGAACAGAACATCGCTCTGTGCTGGCGCCAGGATCGCTGGTGGCAACATCAGTTATATACATTTGTTTACAGTATTAAGTAAACAAAATATCGCTCAGTGTTTGTGCCTGGTGCACTGGAGGTTACATCAGTTATATACATGTGTATCAATTTGCATGAACACTCCTTTCTGAAATCATTTAGAGTATCAGTGAGATCTTTGTGGCCATTTCAAATAGTCCTTACATAGTTAAAACAAATTAAAAAAAATGTTGCCTGGTTGTTAGTTATCTGTGACATAGGGATTTCCCTTTGTTTGCTGCTTGTCCAACATGCTGTTCTGAAGCAGGGCATACATTGAAAGAGTAAGAATCATAAAGCTATGAAGCCTCTGAGGCCCAGGTAGGTCTATTCGCAAAACTTGAATGAAGTCTCTGTGACCTATATTCTCTGAGGAATGGATCAAGTATGAGCAAGACAGATATTATGCTTTTCATCAGCAGGAAATGTCAGTTGCAGTTGTGCATAATATATGGTAACCAGCGGGAAACAGCCTTGCTGCACAAAATGGTGTTACTAGACTGGCAGCTGCTTATTGATCACTTTTTAAAGGTTTATGGGAATTTGGATTCTTGACACAGTGCTGTTACCCTTTTAAACTTATCAAACTAGATATTCGGAGAATTAATTTATTTTGCAATAATATACCTCATTAATTAAAAAAAACACCATTACATTTTTCACCTGAGGTGAGCATCAAGACCTATCGGTCACATATTTCAAAAGGATTAATACTCTTCTTGAGATGTAAAGGCACTATAAAGAGAAAGGCGTTTTATTTGGCCTAGCTTTCCTTCTCAGTTTGTTTAAAACGCCGTTATGTTACATTCTTCAGCATAAAATATACTACAAGCAGTAGGAATGGGCTCACATACAATTAGTGCTTTTTAAACTGATTATTATATATTTCATGTACAAATACCATTATTCCAATGTGGCAATTTTATGTCCTTTCCAATCACATAATTTGGGTCTTTGATAATCAAAACCCTCATAGTTCTCACCATTGTAAGATCTGGCACCTGAGATACTCCATCTATATTATTTCAGCTGTATGATAGCGGAATTTTTTATGGGTATGCTATGTTTAAGTTTGTAAAATTCACAGAGAATGAAAGGTGAGATCTGAAATAAGTTAAGGTAAAAATAAATCCGTGCCAAACTAAAAGGTTTCTGGTTTACCTTTGCTTTCTTTCTTTTCCAAGTATTATTTAACCAGTTATTATAACAATTTTAAAATATTTTATTATTGTTTGTATATGTTTTAATAACACTATGTTCGAAATAATCAATTGCAGTTACAATTATATTTACTTCATGAAACTATTTCTATTAAAAGTTTTGTTTTAAATTCCAAACTCTTGACACAAAATTTTCAAACTGTAATTTCAACATTGTAGTTCTGATAGCTTAAATTAATCGATATTGGAGACATTTTTATAAAGTCCAGAATATCTTTCTGCTCAAAGAAAGCAATTCAAATTGTCTGCTCAAAATTATAAATTTTAAAGACTTTGCATTGCTGTAGCGTACTTTTAACGCCACCGTGTATGAATTCATTCACCAAGTCAAGCTGTATATGCTTTCCTGGCCCACCTGTTAGGTTCACTGTTCTGTTCCATGTCAATTTCTGTACAAGGCGTGGTTGTAGCCAAACACTGACCCCTGCCGAGTACAATCGCCTCACTTAGAAACACTGGTGGAATATATTTATCTTTATCCAGGCATTGAGATGTAATGTTGAAGAGTATATAATTGCAAGATAACATGAACTCTTTATAGGTTTCCGCTCATCTGAATAGAATTGTGTGAACATATTTTTTTCCACAGGGCAAATTCGTGGTACTGCTTTTATAACAGGAAGCAGCCGGAGATCACAAACCCTGATGACAAGATGTTGATCAGTAAACCTGTCTGTGTAGGCCCACACTTTTTGGAAAAATATAAATCAGCTAAACCAGCTTTTATAGGTTCAACTTTAACATTGCCAACAGACAAGATATAACTAAGGGTAAAACATACTACCTATTGCCTGTCAGTAGTATAACTAACAGTCGTCTTATTAGACTATGCTTCAATGAAGTGGTGCATGAAATACGGGGTATGGACATAATCTCTATGGACATAAGCCCCACTTGCAAAAAGGACCCGTACCTGACTGAGAAAATAAATAAAAGTCATGAATTCTTGTAAAGACAATAATGATACGTTAATAGCATAAGTCCACTGTTTAATTCATAACTGTTGCACTTTTAGGTCCAGTAATTAGCCAGTAACAGATCACCTGATTTATTTGTTAATTGCATAACGAGGCTTATAGGTTAGCTGCAACAGACCTGTTTCGCACGAATAATCATGGAAAACAGTACTTTGTAGCTGTCATTTCAGATCCGACTCTGTTGTTTCCAAATGATTAGAACTGATTTAATTATGTATGCAAACATGAGCACGCAGAAATCCTCATTTGTAAAATCAAAACTATGAACTACATGTGGTGATAAGTCAAATATATTCATATATTTCAGATTCATATGGTAGTTGATTTGAATTCAGTAATATTGCCTGTTGTTTAAAATATCAATTTCCAGGTTAGATTGTTAAAGATTATGAGTACCTTATATTACAAGAGTATTTATTGTAAACATTTAGCACAAGAAATTCCTATACTTCCTGAATGAGATTAAGGTATATGTGACCCATAATTTTGGGTAGTAAGAAATGGGTTGTTGTCCTATTTACCACAAGGGTAGGGGCATTTTCCTCACACACTATCACACTAAAAAGAAGTGAAGGCTATGTGGCAATGGGCACTACATAATAGAACAAGTGACCCATGGGTCATGACGCTCAGCCGACTGACATGTTGACAATATGTCCTTGCACAGGCAACTAATTAAGATAATATAGGTGGCATCATAGTTCATGCATATTAGCTCAAGTTCAACAAGACCCATTAGCACACCAAATTTGATGACAATCCATCCAGCCATTCCTGAGGAATCTGGCAATATGTGTGTATTTTGCATTTTTTCTGGGGTGCTTAAAAATGGACTGTAACGCAGAGAATATAGGTCACAGTGACCTAATTTCAAGTTTCTGAGAACTTTTGAGGAACTCTCAGGATGTCAAGTTAGAAGATTCTAGGTCCAATGGTTATGATTTGTGCCTCGCTTGGTATCGAATTTTCAATTTTTTTTTTTTGGGGGGGGGGGGGGTGCTTTAAAGCCCCATAGCTTGGAGAATATGGGTAACAGAGACATAATTTCAGGTTTCCAAGAAGAATTTTCATGGACCTCCCTGGATGTCAAGTTAGAAGATACTAGGTACAGTGGTTATAATTTGTGCCCTGTTAACAAATTATTGCATCTTTAAAGGTTTCAAATGTATAGAAAATAATTCTTAAAAATTATTTAAAGTCCAGGTGGCGCCACAAATCTACAGAAAATGATGAAATACCCCATCATCAAAATCCATGCAAAGAATAATGGTGTTCAATGCATTAGTTGTTCAGGTACTAGAGCTTTTGATTCAAATTTTCCATTATTCTGAGGGATACTGAAGCGGAGCCCCATAGCTTAAAGGATATGGGTAACAGAGACCTAATTTCAGGTTTCCAAGGAGATTTTTCATGGGCGTCCCTGCATGTCAAGAGATCAGATTCTAGGTCCAGTCGTTACGATTTGTGCCGTTAACAGATGACCGCATCTTTAAAGGTAAATAAAGACAGAAAAAATACGGGATATCGCTAATGCAGCTTCTCGTGTAGATTGAGGAGAAAAGCGACCAGCTGGCGCAGCCGGAAGCTTGTTTGTGCAGGCAAGCATGATTCAGCCGGACACCCATTAACACGGACGAAACTGACAGTCCCTCTTTGTCAGCTTATACACGCTATGAAATCTCTTTAATTCATATGATCATTAAATAAATACGAGGTTACAATTGTTTCGTACCATAATGTATCACGATTCAAGGAAACCTGCAAAATATGACGTTTATCAGTGACTAAAGACCCCAAATAAGTAACCCTTATATCATCCGCTACAAGGCAGTTGATTTAAGATCAGATTCAAATGTAAACTGTGCCGAATGCAGAATTTTCTTATGTCTTTTCATGTTTTGTATTATGTTTAAGCACGGCAAAATAAATATGATTAATAATAAGTATCAGGATGACCGGTAATTAAAACCACTTTGTCCAGTGCACACAATGCTGTGTTGAATGAATGGGGTGGTCAGGCTGGATGCTAGGGGGCAATAGTTGCTTGCCTGCAGATTGTCGAGCAGGCAGTCATTTACTGCCTCCGCACACGAGATTATCGGTATTAGCGATATCCCGTATTCGTAAAAATAAAAAAATACAGGTGGCGCCACCAGACACCAGAAACTGGAGAAACATTCCATGATCAATGTCCATGCAAAGAATCAAGGTGATCAATGCAATAGCTGTTCAGATAATTGAGCTTTTGTATCAAATTTTCCATAATTCTGTTGGGGGGGGGGGTCCTTTCGAGGCCCATAGCTCAGAGGTTATCGGTAACAGAGACCTAAATTTAGGTTTCCACGATGACTTTTCATGGGCCTCTCTGCAAATCAAGAAAGAAGATTCTAGATCCTGCCGTTATAATTTGTGCCCTGTTAACAGATGACCGCATCTTAAGTGGTCTTAAAAATAGAGTAAAAAATTCGTAAAAAATCGAAAAAATACAGGTGGCGCCACCAGACTGCAGAAACTGATGAAACATTCTATGATCAATATCCAAAGAATCATGGTGATCAATATAATAGTTGTTCAGATACTTGAGCTTTTGTATAAAATTTTCCATTATCCTTGGGGGTATTTCGGAGCCCCATAGTTCAAAGGTTATGGGTAGCAGAGACCTAATTTCAGGTTTCCAAGGAGACTTTTCATGGGCCTCCCTGCATGTCAAGAGAGAAGATTCTAAGTCAAGTCCTTACGATTTGTTCCCTGTTTACGGATGACCTCATCTTAAGTGGTCTCAAAATAGAGAAAAACATTTGTAAAAAAATCGATAAAATACAGGTGGCATCACCAGACTGCAGAAACTGCAGAAACACCATGATCAATATCCATGCAAAGAATCATGGGGATTTATGTAATAATTGTTCAGATACTTGAGCTTTTGTATCAAATTTTCCATTATTCGGGGGGGGGGGGGGGTAATTCGGAGCCCCATAGCTCATGAGTTTATGGGTAACAGAGACCTAATTTTAGGTTTTCGAGGAGACTTTTTATGGACCTCCCTGCATGTTAAGTGAGAAGATTCTAGGTCCAGTCGTTATGATTTGTGCCCTGTTAACAGATGACAACAATTTAAGTTGTCTCAAAAATAGAGAAAAAATAAAAAAAAAAATGAAGAAATATACAGGTGGTGCAACCAGACTGCAGAAAATGATGTAACATATCATGATCAATATCCATGCAAAGAATCATGGTGATCAATGCAATAGTTGTTCAGATACTTGAGCTTTTGTATCAAATTTTCCATAATTTTGGGGGATAATTCGGAGCCCCATAGCTCGAAGAATATGGGCACAGAGACCTCATTTCAGGTTTCCAAGGAGACTTTTTATGGACCTCCAAGGATGTCAAGTTACAAGATTCTAGGTCCAGCAGTTATAGTTTGTGCCCTGTTAACGGACAGACGCCCGGACGGCCGGACGGATGACGGACAAACAGTGATCGCTATAACTCAGATGACTTACAGCTAGTAACCAAACTTAGTGCTGTCTTCAAATTCAGCATTTCTGTCTTGTGAGCTCTCTGAAATTAACGTTCTACTCGCTCACGTTCTATCTCTCTGCCCACGTTTTATTTTTCTCTGTCTGGCCCTCTCGTCTAGCTCATCGTCATCCCGATGCTTGGCTTCTAAAACATCAAGACGCTTGTTAACAAACTCCTGCAGTGCTACGCCGGTATACCATAACGATTGTCCTCTCTCAACTATGGACTTCAATTACCTCATGGCTACGCTAAACTGACCGACTGTTCAAGTAAAATACGAAAAAAAAAAAAAATTAAATAAAAAAAAAGATCCGCAAATATAAAGGTGACACTTACCTATCGTTTGACCTCACTCAACTTACACCAACAAAACACTGTCACTAACTCCAAGTTAAGTGCGTATGTGTCAAGTCTCAGCACTGCCTCTCAATCTCAATTCCGGGGTTATCACCCAAATATTACTAAACTTTAAACATTAAATATATCAATTATATATATGCACAATTCAAAAGTCCTGAAAATAAAGTCCTGAAAAGACGCTCACCCTTTAACGGTTACATCCTGATAGCACCGCTCGCCATTTTATGTCACACCCCAAAGGAACGGACTTCCAATTTCTTTTAACGGGGAATTGAGATGAATGAAGCTAACACATACAGTCAAGAAATGAGAAAGGCGTCTGTAAGGTGATAAATAAAATGTGATAAAAAGTAAAGCAAATTCCAATTCTCTGGAGACGATGTTCCACACAATCGAGATTATATTCACTTAGTCCTATATATGCGCACAACACAGAATCCTGTTACACTACCTTATCCGGTTACACTACATAGACTGTTGTTTCAACATCGAAGCTGGTGCGCTGGTCACATGACCGTCGCGCACGTGACGGTCCAGCATTGGCCCTGTGTCCCTGTGCACAGCAGCAATGAACACTGGCGTATCTCTCCGCCGGACATATCACTGGTTCACCACAGTCTCTCTTTTCCGAATTCACCTCACCAAAACACTGATAGGGCAAAAAGCCTTGATATATGTAATCGATAACGATTACGTTTACTTTGAAAGTAAACGATTACGATTACAATTAAAATTACTAAAATAAGTTCATGTAATCGATTACGATTACGATTACTTTATGATTACTTCAAAAAGTATTCATGATTACAGCCACGATTACAAACCTTAATATTGTCAAAAGGTAATGGAAAAATTGTATAATCTAACTTTTATTCAAATTCATCGAAGAAAAGAAAACTTACAGAGTAAACAGATCCAATAGTTAGTCTCATCAAGATATGAGATAGATAAAATAGTCTGGATAATACTAGTAACTAGAAATTATTTATATAATTTCAAATGCTTATTACACTTTATAAACATAAGTCTTGATTTCATGATTTTGCAGGGCTCTGGGCATACATACTTGATAGAAATGGATCCCTTTATCCTTGAGTTTTGTTTACATTTCAGTGTAGATGCATGTACATGGAAGACATAGGGCCGCGTTTGTTTATTTTCCCCATTAAAATGTTAAATCTGACCGTTTAAGGTATGATAAGTAATGATATACTAATGATGTGAATTTCTCAGGTGGTAACTTGCAGGTGAATATTACCTGGCTTACTATAATTTCTCATTTTTGCAGTACTGATTGCACAAGTAAGAGCTATTATAGTGAGCACTTCACCATGGTCTTTAGCAAAGTTATGATGATCATACTAAATATGATAGAAATTAAAATTGAAAACCTGATTTTATTTATTCCTCTTCATCTCAAAATGCTCACACAAACAATCCACCTAGCTTCTATTAGATACATCTACTCCCTAAACTTGTATGATTTGATGGCTGTCAGGAGTCACAACAGCTGTATACTTCACTCTTAATGATTTTTTTTTATCATTGTTAAACATGAAAGATAAGTGTTTTAGGAGACATTAACTTTAGCTGTTTAAAATTGGAAAATACAAAAGTAATCAATGTAATCAAATCTAATTATCATGATTACGATTTCCTTGGGAGAGTAATTACTTATGATTACGATTACTTAAAAAATGTAATCGATTGTTATTGATTACGATTACTGATTACGATTACCCCATGTCTGGTGTGTAGTGGTATGGCGTTATAAAAACATGCGTCATATTACTTTGGAAAGCCTTCTGGGAAATGACAAACCACCTTTCACGTGCCGTTTAAAGGCCATTTATCTATTATTTGTGATCCATCTACCGCAACTCTGAGAGTGTCCTGTTTGCCGTTCAAACCTGTGTGTACCAAGATGGCGTCTGTATTAGAGACAAGTACATTTTTAGATATTTCAGTCGGAGTTTAGTTTATACTCCACAGATTTCACTAATAGAACAAGTGTTTGGGTGTTCATTTCAAAATTAAAGCCTAGACATCCGCCCAACTATTTATGCCCTTTATGAATATAGGTCGCCTTAATAGTTATCAGCATATCTTTACCAGCACTGTAGAAGGACGATATAAGCTTGAAGGCCGGGTTTGCCACCCGAACATTTTACCTCATCCAATTCTTTAAGCATGCGATATGATCAAGGAACTTGTGGGTGTCGTTCATATAAACAAGGAAAACTACTGACGATATATATATAGGATCTTACAGACACTAATGTACAATACAACATGAAAATAAACCGTTCTTCTTATATAAACAGGTCCTATTGTATGGATTATTAATCCCTGTGGAGCATAGGTGTTTATATATAAAAACAGGAATAATCAAATAATTAAAACCTGTAATATGTACAACAGCTAGAGCATGTCTCTGAAGTTCTATCGAGATTTCTGCATATCAATGTGAGAATCGGTAAAGGGATGCTCCTGTGATACCATATGTTCAAATCAGTCATATTTTATTTCCAGGTGATGAAACTGGTTGTGCCGGTGAAAACGAAAATGAGGAGAACTCATCTTAACCTGGTGAATAACGAGTTCAGCATCACCGCCAACCTGGTGCGTTTAGAATCGTATTTGAAGGAAGCCGCACAGACAGAGACAGACTTTGTTTTCCAACATACACCGGTCCTTGTCCAAAAATGTTCAAGAGCCGGAGAAAATATTTGCCCACCCTGGTAAAACCCTGATTTATCCCAAACAGAAAGTCTGCAGCTAAAGCGTTATAAGCAACATTTTCACCAACAGGTGACGCGGATGAAGTTAAAATACAATGAACGTGACCATGGTGATCTCCGCGTGACATGTTCGTTCAGCCGCGTACACATGTTTGACGACCCGCCAGACGACGAGCAAGACATGTCTGTTGCCGACTTTCAAAGGTGGTGCCAGAAGATGATGCATGATTCTCAGTTGCCACATACGATCGATCCTGCATTGTTTCGAGCTTCCTTTGCTGATCTGGAATTCAAATATCAAGAACAAGGAAAGCAACTTCAAGAAAACGGATTTAAAAGGTCAGACCCCGTAGGATCTTACAGACATCAATGGAAAATACAACATGAAAAAAAAGTACTTCTTCTATACATGTTATGGACTGGACGGGAGTCTGCTAGATCGTTATGATGAGACCGCTAGATGGGTTGATTTTACACTTCACAGAGCAGAAGAGAAGAGGAGAGACATTCGATTCGGGATTTAATCATACAAGCCAAGAAATAATCCAATAAAGGGAATACAGGGAATACATTTATAACTTTTTGATATATCGTACATATAAAGATAGACCGTTAGTACTTTATAAACATAGAGGTCACCTCCAATGCTTAATCATCTAATCTAGGCGCCACAAATATCTATTTTACACAAAATTTCTTTACATACGTATCTCTCAGACATGTCTTGTGTAACGCTTTAAGGACAAAAAAAGGAAGTCAAAAAGGGTCAGAAACAAGTATGGGTGACAATATAACATCCGTTTGACCATTGTTGTCGACTTACTTGTTATACTCTGTATATAACCTAAATTAAGAAGAAGAAACATAACATGTTTACATTTATGTATATAAACACAAACTGAAACGATCAGATGAAAAAATGTATGGTTAGAACTGTTCTTGCTCTATGTTTGTTTAGCTACTGAAATATATCTCTCTCGACAATTGAAGCCCGTCTATTCGTAGGAAGACCCACATCACCAGTAAGAGCACACTGAAAGAGATTATCTTCAACGAAACACAATCAAACAAAGCTTTAGTGTCGAGTAATATGCTGTGCTGAAATTTGAAGCCATTTATCGTAAACCTTTTCTAGTTTAAATATTTTGACAGTGACTCCTTATGTATCACACACATACATGTATGCAGTCAAGTACACACATTACTGTTCAATTAATTTGTGTCTGCGAACATGCAGGTGTATTTCAACCATATCCATTTAACTTTAACTTTAGAAGCAGGGATGTTACAGTGCAGAGGTTAATATTTACTTAATAAATATTTACATAATATTATTACTAGATTGGAATAATAATTGTATATATCGAGATTATACTTAAATGTGACGTACTAGTTGGAATAATGCAAGATATATCTCTGTCTGTCGACTGACGAGACTCAGAACACAAATTCAATTTGTGTAAATAAACAAAGCAATCCTTTATATGTATTACGTAATGTTTGATATTTAATGTACCTAGTTTATTTCCGGTCTGCATACTCTATTTATATATTGTCTAATCTTAGAGATGATTAAAATACAGACGTTTAGACGATTTGGTCGTGTTTGTATATGAATTGGGTGAAAGGGCTCATAAAGGACGCACAGTCGACAAATCCCAAAGTCACAACCAAAGCTTATATTGTATGTAATAACCGAAATAAATACAATATAACCAAGCAGATGCATTTTTTTCTCTAAGACAATGAGAGAATCAACAGGGAAAACATTAGTGGTATCTATAGGCCAGTGGAATATTCCTCCTTACGACCACCGGTTGTGCAATTTGTGTACTTTGTAATATTTTTTTATTTACTTTGTAATATTTGATGCACGGGGTTGTCAACAGCGCTGATGGTCATGTATGCATTTAATGGCTTATATATTATATTTTATCTTACCTTATCTTCATCAGTTAATTAATTTTAGATAGATCACGTTTACACATAAAAATCTGTTTTATTCACTGGACTCCCGATAACACAACATATATATTTCATGTATATTAAACATGGCTGGTATGTGAATAGGTTCATTTAAGATTTAAGATAATCCTTGAAGAAGTGTAATTTGTGCTGGTGAATTTGTTTTGATTCTTGACCTCCACCTAGCATATATAATCTCTCTCTCTCTCCCTCTCTCTCTACACACACAGAGACATATATATATAAATATATATATATATATATATATATATATATATATATATATATATATATAATTCAGCAGGTTTCGTCGAGTTAAGCTCGAGTTAGGCTTAAGTCGAATCGATAAAATTGTGGGGTGAATCCGGCAATTGATTCGGATTCAGGTGCGTCACCATGGAGTATTCACAGATTTCACAGATGTACAGTCACTTATGCATGAATAAATCTCGGTATATTGGCCGATTAACTTCTGGTTAATAATGCATTTTCGTCCAGGTCTAGCAAATAATATAAATATTTAGACATATTTTTATATGAAATAAAATCTATGTATAGATGGATGTAGCTCAAAGAAGATTAACTTTTTTCGAGTGGAATCATAAATCTTACACCTAGGCGTATGTAAAAAAGAGGACTCTACACGGCGGAGCAGAGCCAACGTGTTGTTTGCTCTGTGACACAAGGTAACGTTGAGTAGGCTAACACTTCTATCCACCAATCAGATAAAACGATTGAATATATGGTCGCATATATAAACACATGATAAAAATAGAAGGGAAACTTTTTTCGGCATTTGAGTGTACAAGCAAACAAAACCTGTGTTTTTTATAAGTAGCGATATTTAAAGCAAGAATGAGGTAAACCTATTCTGGGAAACAACATTCCACCTTGCACAAGCCGCAAAGATCATCTACTGGCAATATTAACAATTTCAAATCTTCCACCACGGACCTGAGACGGTTGTGTTTGAGTGTACAAGCTTTCCCTTCACCGCGATGGCCTCTGCTTTAAAAAGAGGTATGTTGTCAGATTTTTCTTCCTGGGTGATGGGCAGTTTACATTTAGCAAATACATTTTTTGCATAATACATTGAGTCTGTT
The DNA here is from genome assembly GCA_026874595.1 of Sipunculus nudus. Taxonomy (NCBI): domain Eukaryota; kingdom Metazoa; phylum Annelida; class Sipuncula; order Golfingiida; family Sipunculidae; genus Sipunculus; species Sipunculus nudus. The sequence goes on from CM049315.1 coordinate 27,940,015, forward strand.
CTAAAATATTTTCAGGAATAACTCAAATGTTGGTACGCACTAGCTATCACATTAGCGACCGTTACAGGTTATTTCATTTCTCTACACTTTGTTTACCAGGTTATATTTCTCTCTGGGACACTGTTACCTCTTTACTCTAAAGCTTAATTTAGTGTTTAGACGGTTCTCGATACCATATTGTTTCAATAATCGAAAGTGTATCTATCGCAGGTAATATGTACTTGACACGTTTGTTTGTTTTATCCAGCTCATACAAGACTGAATCATGTGTTCTGTGTGCTTGAGTCATCACCGGAAATGTCCCGTTCACGTTACCGCAAAGACTTGTTAGATTGCCTAAAATGTTTGTTGTTTACCATAAAGACTTATGCGAATGAAATCACAAAACATTGCATCGCACACTGGCATTGTTGGCAACTCATATAGATACACAGTCGAACTTTATTCAGTTTCTTGAACTTGGAAGCTTCTCTAGTGGCCTACCCATGGGGTTCAGGCCGTAATTGGTTGTGGCTAATTCTGATTTTGAAGTCTGTTAGTTGAAACAAGTAGTACAAGTAGTACCAGTCGTCCAACTATTGATTTGAGTAAAAACAACCATTTGTGGGTAGTCCAACCATATTTTCTTATCTGATATGATGTCTCAGAACTGGAGTCTAATATTTTTTCTCACTTTTTCATCATTAACTATATATATATATATATATATATATATATATATACACACACACACACATATATATATAAATATATATATATATATATTTAAGGTTGATCATATTAGAAATGTAATTATAAAGTCAATGCCACATGGGCACCAAATATTTTATTCCCCATTCGATACGAGACAATTCTTTGCTTGTGTCAGCCCTGGTGGTGGAACTCAGAGAACATTGCCGTGTATAATCGCTGCTTGTGGGGCGCAATACAACCGCGTCCTTCCTTCCATAATCATAAACTCATTACTTCTTTCACTTATCCAATTCTAACCCTTGTTTTGACCAGTTTTGTCTTATTTCCAGACGACGAGACGACGTGCCAGATTGTCAGTGAAGCCGAAAGCAATAAAAACTCAGCTGGCCACCATGAACCTGATCAATACCCGGCTTTTCCTTACTGCCCGCCTGGTGTGCATAGAACTGTTTTCGAAGGTACTCGAACGGACAGAGATGGTCTTTCTTTTTTACCTTACACAGGTCCTTGTAGAAAAAAGCACGAAAGTCGAAGAAAATATATACCAATTTTGGTTAATCCTGACTTAACTCTTCCAGACAGTATACAACTCAAGCGCCTCCAGCAGCATTTCAACCAACAGATGGCGCTGATGAAGATAAAATACGATGAACTAGGTTATGGTACAGTCCGCGTCAGAGCTTCGTTCGGCCGTGTGTACATGTTTGACGACCCCCCAGAGCCTGTTATAACTGTGGCAGACTTTCATAGATGGTGCCAGAAAATGTGTGATTCTGAATGCAGAAATACACGCCTTTTTCGTTCATCTTTTGCTGAACTGGAGTTCAAACACCAAGAGCTAGCTCGAATTCTTCAACATAAACGATTCCAACCGTCAGATTCTGTACAATTTTATGTATATAAATGGCATACACTGCACGAAGATAGACCTTTCTTCCAGCAGACTCTTTACGGGGATGACGGATGTCTGTTAGAAATAAATATTCTGACCGCAAAATGGATTGTGTTCTATCTGCACAGAGCAGAAGAGAGGAAAAGAGACATCAGACTGAAAGTCACATCATTTAAACGAAGAAAAGAAACAACAAAGAGAATACAGGTTTTACCTGGTGGAGAAGTTAGGGTGCTGCCTGAATACATTGAATCATTTTGCGCCCTGTGTCTGCACGAAAGCAACAAATATAAAGGGCCGAATGGCAATGTTGTAAATCTAGTACGGGTAAAAGAGTTCTCCCAACCAGACGCCCAGGGTTACTTCACAGAAATAAGTAGTTGGCGCGAATACGTGAAATTAGAATTCGACTTCAATAATGGAATTCCGCCTGAGGATTTTCCGCGTGAATTTCTTAACTTTTGTCTTTGGTTGGAAAATATCGAATAAGACTATGAGGATGGAGTCACCTGGAAGGCGGTGGTTGTAGAAAGCAGTAATTAACGAAAGATGTCTTTTTAGATGTATATAATTACTACCTGTGAGAATTAATAATGGTGGAGGATGGGGAACTCACAAACACTTACAAAAGTTACATAAATGTGTATTATTCATTTGACAAAAAAGAAATATTGCATTAAGGAAGAATGACTCGAATTAAATAGGTGATGTATGCCCTAGAATATTGATTAATTAGTGTCTTGTGGTGACTGAGAACCCCAAACATTATACGGATCTTACATGGCACATAACAATTTTACTGAGGTTGTTGATTAAGGTAAAACATTGAAAAATCTTAGTCTTTGATAATCCATATGCTTAATTCCGATGACTGTGTTGGCGTTGGTGCCATTATTCTTGGGGTAGATTCAAGTGACACTGCCAGACATGTTTTTGTGTGTGTATGTGTGATGTGTATGATGTATGATATATAGCTGAGGTCACTAAATTTATAATCCGTCTGTTATCCGACGGATTATAAATATATAGATGTATGAATAGCCATGCTGGTTCATTGCATATAGATGGAAATGGAATGCACAGAAAAGTCGGTTCACTGAAGGTTGGAATCGAACCCACGATCTTCCGATTTGCGGTCGGGTCCCTTTACCACTTGGCTACTCCAGATTCCCTTCCCCTCTGTGTATTTGCTCACTTTTATAGGAACCAGCGAATGGCCTTATATGGTGTGCGGCATATATTATAAATAGATGAATGAATAGCCATGCTGGTTCATTGTATATAGATTGAAATGGTATACACACCTTCAGTGAACCGACTTTTCTGTGTATACCATTTCCATCTATATGGCCGTCTACATGCATGTCAGATGGAAGACAGTCTGCAACCCAGTTATCTTTATTATATAACAATAATTATAATAATAATAATAATAATTATTATAATTATTGTTATTTTTATTATACTATATTAAATATTATACATATATTTTTTAACCAACATTCTACTTTAGACACATGGCAGACTGAAGTATCCGCTCAGTACTATCATGATACTGGTCACTCAATACTTTCATTGTACATTCGGTTTTCTTTGCATAGAAAGGAAAAAGTAGTATGAAGTACATGCACATGTTGCGCCTTATTCTAGCAAAAAAAAAATATAACCTGACCGACAGGAATGACAAAATAACCTCCACCGAGTCTCATCCGCAAGATTGATTAGAAATCACCCAAAAGCACCTAAATTGCATAACTGATCAATGTTCGTATCGGTCGGTCCATCCCTTCTATGAAAAATCATCAATATTCAGAGAAAACATGTCAAATATTGACGAGAAACGTAATTTGGAGCAAGAGCTGTCGCCTGTCAATTGTTGATAGATTGCTTCATCTCCAAAACTTATCCTTGTACTCGCCGCCATGCAGGAGACATTTTTAGACTGCAGGATTTCAGAAAATGTGCATATTTAAATAACTGAAGACAAGTAGGGTGGATTTATGACACAGAGTCTTTTCATTGGTAATGAAGCGTGCTGAATCCAGATTCTACTGTATTCCAAGTGCCTCTTATTGCAGGCTCCATATGGCAACCTGGGTTAATTGGTCAAAAAGATTGCCTGATGGTTAAATAAATTACTGCAATTAAGTTAATTTTGAACATAACTCATTTAAATAAACTTCAAAATGCAAGAAATTGAAATATGTTTCCTCTAGATGCAGAATATTGAAATTGCATAATTTTCATATCAATATGTATGCAAATTTGTTTAGGTAATAATGTATACTTTTTTAAATTCTTCAAATCCCCTTTATTTTATTTAAATCCCCTCATTTTTAAAATACAATTTCCTATAGCTTACAATTGATTGTGCTAAAGCTCTGTATGTTATAGATCCCGTCAAGACAGAGATGTATCTAAATGAACAATACCTTTGAGGGCTTTTCTTAGAATGCGCTGGGCTCCTAGAAATTTAGCTATTGAGTTGTGGACTTTTTTTTAGTTTTGTTACGATACAATATGACATATCTATGTATCATTTCAGCATTTAAGATTATTGGTATCACAAATATATTTAAGAGAAACTGAAAGTTTGAGAAGGAACAGATAGAGTTGTTATTCTCCACATTTTTTTCTAATTTAAATGTGTGTTAATAAACAAAGCAATCACCCTTTATATGTATTGGGTAATGTTTGAAAGAGTTGGGATTTTAATGTACCTAATTAATTTCAGGTCTGTATACTTCATTAGTTATATGTTGTCCAATCTTAGAGTTTATTAAAATACAGACGTTAAGACGATTAAGTCGTGTTTGTTAATGAATTGGAAGAAAGGGCTCATAAAGGACGCATAGTGTACACATCACAAAGTCACAAACAAAGATTAAATTGTATGTAATGACCGAAATAAATACAATATATCCAAACAGATGCCTATTTATAAACCTTGTAATATGATGTACAGGTTTGTCAACAGCACACATGGTCATGTATACATTAAACTGCTTAAATCTTATGCTTCATCTTACCTTATCTTCATTAGTTTATTAATTTTAGGTAGACCACGTGTACACATAAAAATCTGTTCACAGTTTTATTCACTGGATTTCTGATAACACAACATTTCTTAGCCTTTAATATTTTACCACTAGTGTACAAGCGCATGCGAACGAATTTTAAATGATATATTGGAAGATACCACAAGAGTTGAAGGGAAAACGATATATTTCATGTATATTAAACATGGCTGGTAAGTGAATAGGTTCCTTTAAAATTTAAGATAATCCTTGAAGACGTGTAATTAGTGGCGGTTTATCTGTTTTGATTCTTGACCTCCATCTAGCATATAATCTCTCCCTCTCTGTCTCCCTCTAAACATGCACACATATATATAACTTTTTGCCAGAATCATCGAATTATGCTCGAGTTAGGCCATTGTCGAATGGGTTAAATTTTTTAGTGGATCCGGAACATGATCCGGATTCAGGTGCGTCACCAAGGAATATTCCCAGATATTACAAATGTACAGTCACTTATGCCCGAATGAACCTCGATGAAATTTACCGATTGACTTTTAGTTAATAATGTATTTTCTTAATGGTCTAGCAATTTCTAAAAAATATTTAGACCAATTTTATATGAAATAAAATCTATGTATAGATGAATGTAGCTCAAGAAAGTTTACCCTTCATAAATCTTCATGGACACTCAAGCTGAACATATGATTATGCTTTAACACAGTCCTCGAATGTAAAAAGAGGACTCTACACAGCGGGGCAAAGGCATCGTGTTGTTTGTTTTGCCAACATGTTGTTTGCATTGAAAAATGAAGTGAATTCAATTAAACAAACGCAGAAACACAAGGTGACGTTGAGTAGGCTTACACTTCTGTCAAACAATCGGTGTATATCAGTAAACAAAACCTGCGCTTTTTTACAGAAGCGATATTCAAAGCAAGAATGAGATAAACCTATTCTGGGAAACAAGAAACAAGATTCCACCTTTTTTTCAAGCCGCAATGTTAATCTTAAAGCAATAAAAATAATTTCGACTGTTCCACCACGGATCTGAGACGGTTGTGTGTGGTGTACAAGCATCACCCTTCGCCGCGATGACCTCTACTTTACAAAGAGGTATTTTGTCAGTTTTCATCCTGGGTGATATTTAGTTTACTTTCTAGCAAATGGTGAATGAGATAATTATATATTCCCCTCTTTGCAAAATACATTGAGTCTGTTCTGAAATATTTTCAGGACCAACCCAGATGATGGTACGCACTGGCGAACAAAATAAGTGACCCTAACAGGTTATTTCATTTCTCTCCACTGTATTAACCAGGTTATATTCCATTCTTGTGCATTGTTATATCTTTACCCCAAAGCTCAATTTGGTACGACTATAGAATCCTTGCCAACACATAAAACAACCTTACAGTCAAGTCTGAAGCGACACGGATAATGGTGATATATATGGCCTTTTAACATTTATCATTAAGGTCGATGTGCTCAATAAACGCCACAACATATCATGCATTTCTCAGGCGAGGGTACAACGGTATCCAATGTTACCATGTTGGAAGCTTATAACCAGTTCGGCAAACTCTCACACAGCCTATTGAATGCACTATTTTGTGAGGGGCACTTGAGGGGTTTCCCCAAAGTGTCCCCTATGAACAACTACACGCTCAGTCTTTAACTATATCAGTGTACGAACTCATTGTCATTCATACGTTGAATTTTACAAATGATATGAGGTAGAGGAACATGAAGAAATAACAACACACATAGTAGTGAAACATATTTTTTTATATTATTTATTTTTTATAAACCCCCACAAAATCTATTCCCCATTTTTTACTGTATCCCCATCAAATATATCGCCCTCTTTGGCTTGAGTACTATTCCTATAGCCAAATTCATCAGTTTATGTGTAGGCAAGGATTCTTTAGTCGCTCCCTTCATTTAGTGTTTAGACAGTAACCATAGTGTTTCAATAATCAAAGCTGTATCTAACGCATGTAATATGTACTCGCCACGTTTGTTGTTTTATAGTCCTTTATTCAGCTCATACAAGACTGAATCAGGTGTTCTGTGTGTTTTGTTAACACCGGAAGTCTCCCGTTCACGTTACCGCAATGACCTGTTACATTACCGTAAATGTTTGTTGTTTACCATAAAGACTGATGCGAATGAAATCCTAAATTATTACATCGCACACTGACAGTGTTGTCGATACACAGTCGATACACAGTCGGCCATTATTCAGTTTCTTGAACTTGGAAGCTACCAATGTGGACTACCCATGGGATTGGGCCAAAATTGGTTATGGCTAATTTTTTATGGCTGATTTTGAAGTCTGTCACTTGAAACAAATAGTCCAAGTCGTCCCACTATTTAACAGGAAGAAGTTTGTTTTGAGTAAAAAAAACAACCATTTGTGGATAATATCCTCACTTTTTCATCATTTACATTATATATGTATATATATAATTATTTATTCATATATATATATATATATATATATATATATATATATACACATGAATTTGAACATAGTAGAATGTAATTATAAAGTCAATGCCATATGGTAATTAAGGCACGAAATATGTTATTATCGATTCGGCCCTGTTGGTGGAATTCCACGTGTATAACCGCTGTATGTTGGGTGTACTACAACCAAGTCCTCCCTTCCATTATCATACACTCATTACTTCTTTCTCTTATCAAAGTCTAACCCTTGTTATGTCCAGTTTTATCTTATTTCTAAACGACGAGATGACTTGTGCCAGTGTCGCTGATAACAATGAAAACTCAGCTGGTCATCCTGAACCTGATCAATATCCTGCTTTTCCTTACTGCCCGCCTGGTGTGTATAGAACTGTGTTTGAAGGAATTCGAACGGACAGAAATGGTCTTTCTTTTCTACCTTTCACAGATCCTTGTAGAAAAAGGCACGATAGTCGAAGAAAACATTTACCAATTCTGGTTAATCCTGACTTAACTCTTCCAGACAGTATACAACTCAGGCGTCTCCAGCAGAATTTCAACCAACAGATGGCGCTGATGAAGATAAAATAAATACGATGAACTTGGTTATGGTACAGTCCGCGTCAGTGCTTCATTCGGTCGTGTGTCATGTTTGACATGTTTGACGACCCTCCAATGCTTGTTATAACTGTGACAGACTTCATAGATGGTGCCAGAAAATGTGTGATTCTCAAATGTGTAAATCTGAATGCAGAAATACACACCGTTTTCGGGCATCTTTTGCTTATTTAGAGTTAAACACCAAGAGCTAGAATTCTTCAACATAAAGGATTCCAACCGTCAGATTCTGTACAATTTTATGTATATAAATGGCAAACACTGCACGCAGATAGACCTGTCTTCCAGCAGACTCTTTACGGGCATGACGGATGTCTGTTAGAAATAAATATTCTGACCGCAAAATGGATTGTGTTCTATCTGCACAGAGCAGAAGAGAGGAAAAGAGACATCAGACTGAAAGTCACAACATTTAAACGAAGAAAAGAAACAACAAAGAGAATACAGGTTTTTATCTGGCGGAGAAGTTAGGGTGCTGCCTGACTACGTTGAATCATTTTGCGCCCTGTATCTGCACGAAAGCAACACATATAAAGGGCCGAAAGGCAATGTTGTAAATCTAGTACGGGTTAAAGAGGGTCACTTCACAGAAATTAGTAGTTGGCGCGAATACGTGAAATTAGAATTCAAATATGGAATTACGCCTGAGGATTTTCCGCGTGAATTTTAAAAATTTTGCTCTGGTTGGAAAATATCGAAGTATAAGACTATGAGGATGGAGTCACCCATAAAGCGGGGGTTTAGCTGGCAGTCAATATGTGTGTGTGTATGTGTGATGTGTATGATGTATGATATATAGCTGAGGTCATTCAAAATAATCTATAATCATCTGTTATCAGATGGTCCATCATTCAGAAAGGCATGCAGCAATGGACCCCAAAGTCTATCATCCTAATTATTAATATATTTTATTTCCTTCTAATATGAGTATATATATATATATATATATGTGTGTGTGTGTGTGTGTGTGTGTAACGGATGTAGAAAAATGTATGTACCCGGATCCATGTGTCTGTGATGTAAATACTATTTCAGATTTCATCTGGTTTGTTTGCAGGTCTCGTTCTTTAAACTTGGATTGTTTCTTGTTCGCTTGAAACAGTTGTGTTGTTGAAGGTGTTTTTACATTTGCTTGTCGAAACCAGTTATCGTGACTGTGTTAAGGTCGGTGGGTCAAGGGAGACGGAGCTTCAGTTACCAACCATACATGGTACTGAACGGTATCTCGTATCGCTTGACAGGTAAGAGCACTTTACATCATTAACTAATCAACTTATCTTATGGCGTATTTAGGTACCTTGAATGTTTAAATGACCTGTTAATATTGTTAGATATAACATGTAGTATTTATTTTACATCGCTAGAAAAAAATAATAATTTGTCTCGTAACTGTAAATCCTTTGCAAAACATAATGTAATTAATGAGTTCCCAAGGATACATGTTACTGAATACTTATCTTGTTTCTCCTGACAGTGTCTATACGACGCCTTGAGGTGAATACAAGTAGAGGTGATTTGATCTGGATAAAGTTGTCTTTATGCAACCACGAGTTGGAGATATTTCACACACGTCTAAAGACGGACGACTTGGCCATATTGTATAGTTATTTCTGAATAGCTGAGGCGGGTGATCACAGACCACTTAAGAAATATGGTAACGATAACATCTTGTCTCTGAACCAACCGGACCCAGTACCCGCACATCGCTATCAAACAAGGTAAACTTAAGGCGCGTTGCCAATGTTCCTGTCCCAAGTTATGGCCGTCTACGTGCATGTCAGCTGGAATTCAGCAACCTAGTTATCTTAAGTGTATAATTTTTATTTTTATGATTATCATTATTGTAATTATAATTGTTATCATTTTTATTATACTATATTGAATATTTTACATGTATTATATAACCAACATTCTACATTAGACACATTTTATTGCAAACTGAAGTATTACTCTCTGAACACCTCACGTGTTCTCCCAGTGACGTTCCACTCGCACGGTATGAGAAATAGCAGGATTCGTCAGGTTCGGCGAGATGCTAGACACCCAGTAAGTTTGCGTTAGAAAAGCTTAAATCCGATTGGCTCAGCGTGTGAAAAAATATGCAAATATGGTAAAAGAAATCTGATTTGCTCAGCGTGTAAACAGACTTGGCTGCATCAATATGTCTTTAAAATCAGAGATGTATCTAAATGACCTTTGAGGGCTTTTCATACATTTGGAACCCTGACAGTTTTATTTTTCTCAGTTTTCAAAACCGCTCATGGAGATAACAACACTAAAATCCGGATGTCATTGGTCTTATCTCGAAACTATGGGTATACCACAAATGTAATCGAAATCATTATTGATCCGCTCAGCGTGTGAAAAAATATGCAAATATGGTAAAAGAAATCTGATTTGCTCAGCGTGTAAACAGACTTGTCTGCATCAATATGTCTTTAAAATCTAGATCCTAGTCGTAGTCCTAGGCACTGCAAGAGAGGAAATATGCAAACAGTGGGTGATAACTGACCGAAGGCCACACAAAAAAGTTAGTATAGAGACTGTCTTGAAAAAGCTCTGTGTGCTATAGATCCCGTCAAGACAGAGATGTATCTAAATGACCTTTGAGGGCTTTTCATACATTTGGAACCCTGACAGTTTTATTTTTCTCAGTTTTCGAAACCGCTCATGGAGATAACAACACTAAAATCCGGATGTCACTGGTCGTTTCTCGAAACTATGGGTATACCACAAATGTAATCAAAATCATTATTGATCCGCTAAGTTATAACCATATATATACTTCAACCATAATATACAAGGTAAGCTTAATGAGCAAAGTATGTATAATTTTATTATTTATAGATTGTGTTCGATGAAATACGAGCACACAGACATGGAATTAACCATTGAATCTCAACACTGAATGTATAACAAGAATCTCTCTGTGAGTTTGCAGTAGGTATTGTTAGCAACGTCCCTATCTTGATCCATAGTCCAAAGTGTGTACCAGGGGGAAGTGGAAGACTCGTGCCAATAAAAAGAAACATTTGGGATGGCTTATCTCTGTTGATATCTATAACAGGAGCCGTTTACAGGTGGTCTCCAATCTTTTAAATTGAGCGTAGTCCATTTTTATGAAGACGTGTTTAGAATTATGAGTTCTTCTGCCTGTGTTCTGTTCATTCTCACATCGGAAACAAATAATGAAGTCATCACAGTGTCTGCAACAGAATAAAACTAAATTAGACACACAGACGTGTTGCATATATTTAACGCATGAGTTTCTAAACTGAGGATGATCACCTAAGTTTTTGGCCTGTTACATGTACCTCTAAAGTTGAGGGAAACAGTTCTTCATAAAGGGGTCCCACTGTAAATACATATATAAACGGATTGGGAAAAAAACAGGTTCTACTATACATACATGTATAAGTAAATAGGTTAAAACAAGTCTGCATAACAAGGTTCCTCTGTAGATACATAATTAAAATCTTTGAAAAAAAAGGTCTGCGTAAAGAGGTTCAATTGTGCATACATATATAATTAAATAGAACAAGATCTGCGTAACGAGGTACCACTGTACAGATAATGTATAAACATATTGGAACACAGGTCTGCGTAGAGAGGTTCTGTTGTACATACATATATTAATAATTTGGAAAAAATCAGGTCTGCGTAACGAGGTTCTATTGTACATACATATATTAATTATTTGGAAAAGAACAGATCTCCGTAAAGAGGTTCTACTGTGGATACATATAGAGATACATGAGGGAAACAGGTCTGCATAATGAGGTTATTTTACAGGAATCTTTAGACTAAAAATGTCTCACTTTAAAAGTGTTAAATATCTTAACATGAGTAACGTTACTTGTCGCAAAAGGCAACATTAATGTAATCATAGAGCATGTCAGCCTTTCAGACTGACTTCTATCAAGTACACATATGATTAAAATATTTTTATTTTGCATTATATTATATATTTAGAAGAGAAATCTCCGAGTTTTAGCATGGACTATAATGTTACCGGCTTCTGTGGCTCAGGGGTAGAGCACAGGACTCAAAGCCGGGAGATCGTGAGTTCGAATCTCAGCCGAGGCGATGAAGTTTCTCACGGTCGATCCCAACACAGGGTGAGCGCGCTGCAGGTTAAATGGGAAAGCCCTGCCCAACAGCCGTATTTAACGCACTAACTAGTGCGCCTTTTGGGAGCAATGGGGACGATTACCAACACATAACCCGTAGGTGCGGTAGTCACCGGGCCTGGTTAACATCAGTATATAAAATAAGAGGAAGCGTGTGACACTGCCCTGTCACGTATTCCGTAATCGGAATGGAATTCTGCAGATGTACATATACCAAGTAGCATTAAAAAAAAAGGAGGCGGTTACCTCCAACAAAAAATTGACTATTATGTTTATAATTCGCAAAGAAAGCAAATAAACTATAAAAACTTCATTATAAAAAATGCAGGTCCCCAGAGGGTCCATATTGTTGAATGCTCCCTTAATCGTGTTTGCATTCAAATATTCTGCCCATATTCCGTCGTTCATTCTTGGATAGATGACTGTACAATTGTGAATATTAGTTTATGACGTTACTGGATCCGGATTATGCGTCGGATACACACCTAAATCTAATCGATTCTACATTTACCTATTCCCTAAATTGTATGAAAATTGCATTATATTCAGCTCAAGATCAGATGAGTTATGTTGTGAACAAACACAAACAAAGGCACAAACAAACACACGAACGGGAATAAATGCATATCCCCCTGGCGGAGGCAGTAAAGAAAACATACCCATATATATATATATATATATATATATATATATATATATATATATATATATATATATATAAACCTGTTATTATTAAATTGCAGATTTCCCAGCAAATTATGTGCCATCACCAATGTTGTCAGTAGTTATCACGTACCTCAACAGTGGTAAATATTAATATGGTGAAGTTTCTCTTTTCGTGGTAAAACAGCATTTGTACCAGTTTTGTTTACGTATAACCAACTGATAACTGAGGCTACATAGATCTTTGGTAGGAAACATTAGAAAAGAAATATAGGGGGATACAAATTATAAAACAAATGGTGGTAAACAAATATAAGAAAGAATGCAGTTAGAAATAAACAAACAGTATAACGCTATTTACTCTCTACTTACCCACATTTGTAGAACGAGGAACCTAAAATCCATTCTTTGCACAGATCGCAATCCAAAACATAATGCACCTGTGGACGATGTACAGTTCCGATGTAATAAAATAAATATTTAAAAATGCAAGGTCTGCTATAGGATAAAGTCATTCGTGTGGAAATCAAAATGCTTATTAAATTGCAATGATCCCTGTAATAATGTTGGCTCTTATATAAGAGATTTTAGAAGGTGTTTGCGCTTGTGTAGTTTGAAAAAGAGGCTAGTTTTCGTAATGTTATGACAAAAAAATGCTTGCTGCCTTGCCATGTGTGAAAACATTTCCTGTTATCCAGTTAGTAGGTGCTCTCCCTACCAGGTGCATCTTTCTGATATGTGCCGCCTATTAATTGAAGAGAGTCCCTTGGACCTTTCATAAAACCTTACCACACACTGGGTGTTATGTTGGTTTATATCTACATGTTTATAACATTGGCGTGCCAAAATGATCCAAACACATTCTACAAGGACACCTGTTGCTCATTTTTCTGTAAGCAATGATCATTTAATCTTCACAGCTTATACACATCAGTATTTACTCTTTTGAAATTTGAATTATGCAAGGAATTGGTAAAAAACAGCAACTTTTATTCAAGTTTTCAGACACCATGTCAAACATTTTTTACATCAAGTCAACCCAGCACGGTGATGTTGAGTGAGTGCCGGAGCCCTCACCTGGTCACCTGTTATGTAACTTGCTTCGGTCCACGCAGCTAGCTCCCTTAGCTCAGCAGAGCTGGGCTTCTCCCGTCCCCACCCTTTTCAATGTAGAGGATGCATAAACAAGATGAATGTAATAATATTCAATGTTAAATTCAGTTTGTCTGGACATTGAATTATCAGCGTTAGGTTTTGCTTTAAAAGTTTGAATGTGCATGTTTAGAGGAACTCCATGCTTCAGAAAAGTTAGAAACTGTTCGCTGGTGTGTTATTAACATTATTGGTTAATTTTGTTTTACGGTTTAATAGGTTTGTTACATTATCAGGTAATTTCCTATTACGTTATCGGTTAGCAAATATTGTTACATTATCGTTTTGTTTTAAATTATTGGTTAGTGTTACGTTATCAGTTATAATATCATCATCAGCTGAATTTTTGTTATGTTATCAGCTTATGTTACATTACCGGTTAATTTGTTATTACATAATCGGTTAAAATAACGTTATATGATAATTATTACATAATCAATTTTAACAGGGCCTACTCCGTTATGTGACGCCTATTAACTAGAAATGATATCTTGGACCTTTCGTAAAAATAGTTAAGAAAACACCGATCTTACCGGACAAAGGCTGTTATGCTTGTTTATATCCAAGTGGTTTTGAGGGCCCGCAAAAATCAAATCCAAACCACCTTCAATATGGATATCTGGTGGGCAAGTCAGCCGAACTAGAGTTTTGAAAAGTCTTTTTTTTTAACTAGTGACCATTCAGCTACAAATATACGTATGCAAACAACCAACTTAAGATACGTGTTTACTATAAATAATACACCTATCACACAGGCGTTATAAGAGATTTTCATAACAGGAATTACCTAGAGTACATTAATTTTACCCAGGATCAGACCGAAACCACATTCTTCAGAGCAGGTATAGGTCAAGCTCCATGGATTTAAGGAAGAGGCGGTCTTCATAGTGGCTTGAGAAAAATGCTTACCGAGCCCAGTTCTGTTGAAAAAATATTCCCCGTTGTCCACTTAATTGTAGCAGATGTAACCGATCCCGTGTGTAGTTTAAGGAAGAGGTGATCTCTGTGATGGTTTCGCAGCGCACTTTCACAGCCAACACATATTATATAATCCGGACACATCCTGTCCATAAAAATATACCATGCAGTCAGGGTGTAAACAGCACAGATAGTATATGTTCTTTTACCTTGCATTTGAATCGTTATATACTATAAAAATTAGAAATTTCTTTTTACCTCCTTTTAATTCTGTGTTGCGGGTGCAACTGACTGGATATGACTTTATCATAGTTAATTTTGCATGTACAATATTAATATTTTAGATTTCATGCTCCATGGACAAATAAGGGAATACCACGAGCTGATTATTCCAGAATGTAAGACGAATGCGGGTTTCCCTTTTCAATGCAGAGCGTTGATAAAAAAATATCTGATTTCATTTAAGTAGAGTGTTTTAATTTAGTGTTATAGAAATTAGATTAATCGTCTCCAAGATGAAGTGCTAATGCGGTGTAATATGACAATATATTAGCGCGTTCTGAAATTACAGTTTGATATGATTAATTAACCTTTTTAGTCAAATTGATATTATCGTTTATTTTCAGTTTATTGTTTTATAATCGTTCTTTCAGTGACACCTTGTGCATATTTATAGGTTCTACGACATAATACTTTTCAGTACTAGTACTAGATACTGAAGCTATATAACACGCCACAATGTACATGTGTACTCGATGAACAAAATATGTCCTCAGGTTCATACCCGCATTTAAACCATGGCGGTTTCAAATTCTCATGGCATTCAAAACACTCCCCTTGCAAGACTTGGCCTGAAAGGAATTCATCTGAACATAGGAACATTCATTAGGATAATGTCACGAAAACTTAAACATTATTCTAAAAGCAAAATTATTAAAATAGCAAATAAAACTGTTATCAAAAACATTGATTCCCATTTAATCTTAATTATATTTGTATAGGTCACCTATGGACTTTGAAATAGAACGGAATCACGAGAGAAAAGATCTAGATTATAGACACCAACAAATGCGATGATTTGAATTACCAGATATTCCTTTAGTCTCCATGCCTCTTGCGCTCTCTAAAGAACTTGAAGTTTGTTCAACTAATTCTCCGACCACGGGAATGTCGGTCGCTGGGCTGAATGTATAAGCATTGATTGCTGATGGAAGCAGGTTGAATTCTTGTTGAGCTTCCATCAGTTCCTTGTTTACATTTTGAAGCATACTCAGATGGGACTCCTCTTTGGGGATCAATTCCAAGGCGGTTATCGTTGACAAATGGTGAAGTTTATTCTTGGTTTTTGAGAGTTTCTGTTCATTGTTGATTAATTCAGATAAGTGTTCCTGTTTTAATTTTAACAAAGCTTTAACTTGATCGTCTATTTGAGCTTTCCTCTTCTCCGCTTCTTGTTTAATCAGTCTTTCAGTGTCTGCTAGACTCTCCCGGCTGGCCCTGATACAGGACAGCTTCTCTGTCACGGCAGCAATCAAAGAACATACCTGCGGATGCACGGAGTCTTTAATATTTGCCAATGCCTCTTTCACGTCTTTCATTTCGGCCTCGTGTCCTTCGTGTTCGGTTGCTAAAGCGCAAGAGTCGCAGAGAAACGTGCAGCATTTTTCGCAATAGATGGTCATGTTCTTATTATGCCTCTTACACGTAACATCGACGCCCCGCTTCGTAGCTACTCGTACAAGTTCATGGTCTGCAAACGGTGGTATAACTGTATGCTGTGAGGCACACTGGTCACACATAAAATGCTGACAGGCAGTGCACATTGATGTGACATTCTTTTGGGATCTCTTCTTAATTTCACATGCATGGCAGCGCCTTTCCGGCCGTCCTTTTTGGGCCAACCGTTCTATAAAGAAGTTTCTTGTGAGGCCAGTAACCCCCGACCGTGGTAGTTGCGTAGTTTTCCGACAGGTGGGGCAAACAATGGATCTTCCATACTTTGCGAGAGTCTTGAGACATGGCTCACAGAATGTGTGGAGACATGACAGAGCTCTTGGTGATTTGTCAACCATTGGATTCAAACAGACCGAGCATTCTTCCAAACCCGAATCATCCACGTGTCCTGATGCCATCACAACAGGGGATTGGAAAGCGTATCTGTAACTGAAATCGGAAAGCCTAAACTATAACGGCGATTTTCTATGTTCTAAAATATAGATTAATAATAGAAAAAAATGGAAATATTCAAGTCAATGATTACGTTAACAGTTAGCTAGTACACATTTGACAGATGTTTCGAAGAATTAAACAGATGAAAATGATTTTTGATAACTGACAATGCATATACCTATATAATCTTTCTTTAAATGCTGCAACAGATTGGGAGGGGGAGGGGGCATTTGTGGTCCCACTAATATTTCAACCCACTTTTTCAGTGATAAAACATTGAAAATCGGTGGATTTGTCATTTGCAACCATTTTGTCTGAATTAAAATGACAGTGTCTCACATGCTCAAGACCAAATTATGCCTTTTTTCATTTTTTTCTATACAACGATTGATACAAAATTGTCCACGAAATGCCTAAAATAAAGCATGGTCCCCTTAATGCTGTCAGTAGGATTATATATATATATATATATATATATATATATATATATATATATATATATGCAATCTTCTCAATATACCTGGGGATATTACTAAGTCACGGGCGGTGCCAATGACAACACTAAACATACACGAGACAATATGGAAGTTTATTCACACGTAAACTCTTCTCTCAAAGAAGCGACCGCCGTTTCATTCCCCTCTCAAGCTTTCAAGGGCTTAAAACAAAATGGTGGACGAAACCACGAACCCAGGACCCAGGCTTAACTAATTTCATATGGTTTTGCGAAGCTATAGTTGTGTACGCGTTTGTAGATCTCAAACACCAATGTGGCCACGTTCAGTATGAAAGGTCTCATTCCCTTGTTGAATTAGCCGTTTGGGGCGATCTCTGTGAAATACAAAATACAGATTTTACCTCGGCCACTGTTGTCGATCCAGGAAGTCTAATCACGTGGGCGAACACTCTGCGTGATCTCGGTGCCAAGGTATACATCACGGTATTAATACACACACACAGGTAATGCTCCGCACGGTACACAACTTTGACCCGACTATCTAACTGTTTATATACAACGCACTCGCACACATTATTATAAGTATTCCATTTGCACTGAAGGTAGATCTAAAAGACACAAACAGGTGTTCTGTGCACATGTATCTAGTTAAATGGGAAATAAGGCCTGTTCGAGGATCTGTATGCAGGTATTCAAATACATGTATACAGATATGTAAATATACAGGCGAAGATGTTACTTGCGAGGGCATACTAAGTCTTATTTTATCATTATCATTTTTCCGTAGTGAAAGACTAAATTTGTATAAATTCTTTTGAAAGAAGTTTCTGAATTCTACGGATCTAAACAGTTTCTAGGTTTTAATATTGATTCAGATAAATTTACATTTTCTGTTTTACTTTCTGACTTTTTCTGACTTCATGGTTATTTTGTTTCCCGGACAAACCTTCAAACAGACCACTCCTGGTGAATGATTCCTGTAACTGCCAATGTGCTCTTACTTGTCAAGTTCTGATGAGCGTTTGTAGAAAGTTCAAAACATTACAAAACTGGACAACACATGGAAACATATCACGTCAATCTTCCTTGTCATTGGCCTTTATTTGACAACAGCGCAATTATATCAATGAATTCATTAACAGGAAATTATTCGCCACACATTAAAGAGAAGTCACCTATTTGGCAATGTAAATTTAATTTAATAAAAGGAAAATGTTGAAACAATTACGTTAACAGTTAACAAGTACAAATTCAATAGATTTTTCAAATAATAAAACATATGGCAATAAATAGTTCTTTTTTTTTTATTATTGACAATGCATATAATATCATCTGGAGACATAATGGTAGGCCATGTCCGTAATAATGGACGAAACCACGAATCCAGGATCAAGGCCCGACTTATCTAACATGATAAGCTTGCGCAGCTTTTATTTTTAACACGTCTGTCCCTGTCAAACATCAATGTGACGTAGTACAGTAAGATGGATATTATTCCCATGTTAAATTTGCCGTTTGGGACCTTCTCTCTGATATATATGCAATATAGGTTTTTATTTCGACCGCTGTTGTCAATCCAGGAGAGACAGATCTCGTAATCTCGGTGCCACGTTATACGACACGGTATTAACACACACAGCTACTGCTGTACGGTACAGGACTTTGACCCGATCATACAACTGTTTACATACCACGCACTCGCACTCATTATTATAAGTATTCTATTTGCCCTGAAGGTTGATATGAAGACACAGGTGCTCTGTGTATCAGATTAAAAAGGAGGTAAGGGTTGTACAAGGATTTGAAAACAGGTATCCAAATATACAGATAAACAAACATTCAGGCGCAGTTATGCTATACTTCAGCGGGACTACAGAGTCTCATTATTCATATCAAATCCGCAGTGAAAAACCAAATTATTATATTTTTAAAATTAATTATCCAAATTCTACAGTTCTAAACCGTTCTAAGCTACTACAAAATCTTCATTTAAGCTTGCAGAACACTCTTATTGACCCAAAAAGAAATCAGTAACTAATGATAGATCAAGTATATCGATCACACACAGAAAACCAATTTCAGAATGGCTTCTTTTACTGAAGCCTGCTGAAAAAAATATAAAGTAAAATGAAATTATTTGCACCTAGTATATCCATGGAATATTGTATATATTCATATACATGTATTGATATAGTGTTGTGTGTTGAGGAACTTAAACTTGCATTTCATTTGCGATAAACTGAACTCTGACCATTTTTAAACAAGTGACCTATGGACCATGATGCGCAGCTGATGTTAAGCAATGTTAAATTGCATTTTTTGTTGTTTGAGGTATTCGCCTCCATTTTTTATGCCAGCTGAACTAAGTATATACACATCTGCAGAATTCCATTCCGGTTTCGGACTACTTGACAGAACAGAATCACACGCTTCCTCTCATTTCATATCCTGGTGTTAACCGGGCCCGGTGACTTCTGCACCTGCTGGTCCTGGGTGTGCGATCATCCGCATTGCTGTTTGAGAGTGAACCATGGCCTTTGGGCATGCCCTTCCCATTAAGCCTGCAGAGCGCTCAATCTGGGTGGGGGCCGACCTTGAAAAATCTCACCGCCTCGGTTGAGATTCCAACTCACAATCTCCCGGCTTTGAGACATGTGCTCTACCCCTGAGCCACACCAGCTAATTTGAATTTTATCTGTCTTAAATAAGATAACACATCCGCCAGTAGGGATCAAATCTGCATGCAACATTTCACAGCACCGATTCATTTCCCTGGATCTGTTCTTCAGACAATGCACAAGAAATCGCAGATGGCTGCATCGTAGTAATTGTGGATATCTATCTAATGGCTTTGAAATCCGTTGTCACACATTTCATTATAGTTACTAAACTTCAGATAAAATTAGAGGGCAAACGCTTGGATTGTGCTCGCAGCCTGGAGGCCATTATGCATTTTGACAAATGAGAAATTCAATAGCGTTTATGGCCCCATGGCGGCCATGCAATATATAAAACATTCAGAGCAATATTTTACGGTTTTTGCGATAAAGAAATATATGACTTCAGCCTGGCAACCATATTGAATGTTGACAGGTTTGAAATCTGATCGAAAACATCCCATTATAGGGACCAATCGTAGATGTAATTCCTAATGCTTGGCCTCACTATACCCCTAGAAAGCATCTGAGCAGTTTATTATTGTGTTATCAAACATATCTCGTTTGTACTCAAGCAGGCATAGTTCGTTAGCTCGGGCTTGTACATTTGGTCTACTGGCATTGGCGTGAATGAGGTGTGATCATATTAGTCGCTTGTGCTCGAGCAGTTATAGGAGCACGGCCACAGCATGCGAGCTGGAAATGACCAGTACATTCTCAAGAACAATTGTGTAATTTTCTTTACTCACCATTCTTCAACTTTTTCATAATTTTACTACTACTGTCAAGAAGAACTCTTCTCAGACAAGATCGCCCAGCTGTCATTTGGCAGTGATATGGGATCAAAGAAGAGAAAACGGACGGCGTACCGCTCTGATTACAAGCTGACAATCCATGAGCGGCTCGGCCGTGGTGGCCAGTCGCAAGGGATTCAACCTCGACAGATCAACTAAACATTCCGAATTTCCCAATCAAGTTGCCAAGTACCCATGAATCAAAATAACGTAAACACATGCATGTTAACAGTAGGAGACGAGAGGCCAGTGACCGCTCTTTACAACTGGTTTATCCTAGCGCCCCCTGCGGGCTTTTAATGAAATTAACCGTTCGTCGACCAAGTGTGATGTCATTTGACATGTCCCTTCTGTGAAATAGTTGAGAAAAAGGGCACGCACATTTCCTTAAAAAAAAAAAACAGGCAAGATAGATTTTTACCAATCAAGCCTTGCAATAAATATATTAATTATTGTATGTCCTAGTCGTCCATTATGAAGGTTGAAAAGAAACATGGTGTTCCCCGGGTAACATGGCATTAACTGTCGTACGTACTTGACGCCAGACACCTGACCGTTTATCTGAAAGACCGTTTTTCCCAACGAAATGCTTGTCCTCAGATGCTTTCCAAAAAATGGCGTTCTACTCCACTAATATCACTCTGGCGCTTATTATCGCCAAACCAATGTGATCGCTGCTCCTATTGATAAGTTAGTCACCCCCACGAAGGCAATTGGTCGTAAAAGAGAGACCATTAACAGGCCGTATATATGATATATATATATATATATATATATATATTCCATTACTTTTTTTATTGTTTATTTTTAATGAAAGAAATATAATAACAAAGTTACAATGCCATGTAATATGGAGTAGATAAGTGTTTTGCATACAATCAAATAACATTCATCGTTAAATTAGATAAATATGTTCCCCCATATATATATATATATATATATATATATATATATATATATATATATACACACACACATATATATATATATATATATATATATATATATATATATATATAATGATGAATAGCCATGCTGGTTTATTGTATACGGATGGAAAGGGTATAAACATAAAAGTCGAATCAGT
The DNA here is from genome assembly GCA_026874595.1 of Sipunculus nudus. Taxonomy (NCBI): domain Eukaryota; kingdom Metazoa; phylum Annelida; class Sipuncula; order Golfingiida; family Sipunculidae; genus Sipunculus; species Sipunculus nudus. Next base: position 27,961,731 of record CM049315.1, read on the forward strand.
GCCTGTGGGATTCGAACCCACGATCTTGACCAAGTGGTCAAGGCAGCCGCACCGGAAATCGGAAGTTCGAATCCCACCGGCAGTGAACCGACTTTCCTGTGTATACCCTTTCCATATATATATATATATATATATATATATATATATATACCTGTCCTAAGATCCTATAATAAATTAAGCTGTGATTGATTAGAATTTTTCGTATTTTTCCAAAATGCATATGCACCCCATCTGTCATTCAACTAAGTTATCTTACTTTTTTTGGTGCAATATTAAATTATAATCTTGCATATTTCTAAACATGGAAGCATGCCTGTGATAGTGATAGGCCATACAGGTAACTTATATACAAATAATATTATTAATAAACTGCTTGACCAATAAGATTATTAAATTACATAAACCTGATGAATCCAAGTCACCAAATTGAACTGTTACTTTACTTATTTTAATATTAATCCTCGTCTCTCAGCACCAAATCTATATATTTGACCACAACTGCTCTACCTCTTCACAAGACCAAAAAGGTTTATTTGTGTCTCAGGTTCACTTTTACTAAAAGTACATACACTGGTTTCATAAATTTTCCACCAGTAATTTTTTACTAAACAGTTATTTAGTACGTGTAATGAAACACTCTAGATCTAGTTTCAAGAAATACTTCAAAAAGGCGATAGGTACACTTTCTGATAATCAGCCTCTATTCTTTTAGTATATATACACATTTTTGGTTGAAAAGGCTCTTCATTGAACAAATTCTTTATAAACTCAGCATATATCAAATGGAAAGGAACCTTTATCTCATCAGCAACGTTTTGATTAAATACTGAAATATAAGATAATCGAGTTTAACTCCCTAATCTGTAGGGAGCACATACAAAGCCTTAGGCTGAGTGTATGCAATGGACCGACAGGATCAATTAAACAAACACGATTGATTTTGTGGTTGTGCAACGGGACGAATTACAATTTGTTCTCTGAGCTGATTGATTTCATTATCTGATTATGAGGTACATATCAACATAACTATAACTTCTAAACAATAACAAGGAAAGGACATTCTGGGAAGAAACATTCCGCAAATTCAGCCCCAAAGGTGGTATATTAATTGCTTTATCATCGCACATATACATATTTCTGACAGATTCACATTAAGCCTAAGACTGATCAACCTTGTATTGTTTAAGGGGATCTACACCACGATGACCTCTGCAGAGAACTACGGTGGGTTGTCGCAGTTTTCTTACCTTAATGTCTGTACTGCATGTCAGTGTCTTCACGCAATTTCTGTAAAACTATGTATGTAATGCAAAATTCTATCTATACTACGATCTCGATGGTACATGCTTTAGTAATACCGTAATTTGTCGCAGTTTATGTATATGCTGCACATCAATGTATTCACGGAATTTATATAAATCGATACCGTGCAACACATTAGAAAATTCATGAATCATTGATTCAGCAAACCAACATACTTAATGAGAGTACACAAAGTAATGTTGATGTCCAAGATTAAAAAAATCGGAAAACTCTTTTTTTATGATTTCCATGTGTGCTCTGTGCATTATGTTTTCATTGGATATCAAGACGAACTGTGTTTATTAACCCCTCGTCTCCAGTGTATATTATATCACTAAACCAAAATCAGATAGCGGCTGCCCTCAAGCCGATACGGAGGCAAACTGAGCAAGCCGGTTAATAAAATATGAATAAATAAGTTGACAGAAAAAAATCAGTACCGGGATAATAATAAATATAAATATGTTTACAGAAAAACATCAATACCCAGTTAATAGCATATAATTAAATAAGTTTACAGAAAAAAAAATACCTGTTTAATATCATATAAATAAATAAATATACAGAAAAACATATCCTTTTAATAACATATAAATCAATCAGTTTAAAGAAAAAAATACGTGATTAATATGAATAAGCTTATAAAAATACCCGGTAAATAACATATAAATAAATAAGTTTACCGAAAAATCAATAATCGGTTAATAACCGATAAATAAAACGTTTACAGAAAAATCAATACCCGGTTAATGACATATAAAGAAATAAGTTTACAGAGAAAAGTCAATAAATACGTTTACAGTAAAATTTTATTCGGTATCAATAGGTATCATTACCATTCCTTCTGGAGGGACTTTTTCAGAGATATCATGAAATAATGAAACATTCCCTAATAAAAAATCCGATAATCTTTATATGAATTTTATCATTTTTATTTTTACATTAACTGTTTGTCTCCACAGTGTCAATGTTTTCAATTACTAAAGTATGTGTCGGGCATATATTATTATAATGTGCATTTAACCTATACCAATTTACGATTTCGTGATTCTACTCCAACCTCTGCAAAATCCTGGATCCGCCCTTGATACTTATTTGTCTCCAGCTTCCAGAGAAATCATTTGTAATACATTTTGTACCTTGTAAAAATTAGCCTTTTATATGCAGGTGATGAACCTGACAACCCCAATAAACTCGAAAGTGATCAAACAATTGCGAATCATGCCATACCCTACTGCCAACCTGGTGCCTGCAAGACTGTATTTGAGGGATGTCGAACAGACAGAGACAACCTGACTTTTCCACCATACACCGGTCCTTGTCAAGAAAACCACGAGAATCGACAAAAATATTCACCAACCCTGGTTAATCCTGACTTAGCGCTTCCAGACAGTATGCAACTCAAGCGGTTCAAGCAGCATTTCAACCAACAGATGGCGCTGATGAGGATAAACTATTCCGAGCATGATCATGGTATTCTCCGCGTGAAAGCTTCACTCGGCCGTGTATACATGTACGACGACTCGCCAGAGTCTGAAATGTCTGTGGCCGATTTCCACAGCTGGTGTAAGAGAATGTGTAATTATGATTTTAGAAATAATAGAAGCTTTCGAGCTTCTTTCTCTGACCTGGAGTTCAAACACCGAGGGCTAGAGAATCATCTTCTACAAAACGGATTTCAAAGGTCAGATCCCGAACGATTTTATGTACACCGTTGGCAAACAATGCGTAATGGTAAACCATACTACCGCATGACCACTTATGCTAGTGACGGAAATCTGTCTGATCGTATTTTTGAGACCGCTAAATGGATTGATTTCGTATTGCACAGAGCCCAAGAGAAGTACAGAGATGTTCGCTTGAAAATAACATCATATAAAACCTTAAAAGAAAACACAAAGAGAATACAAGTTACCCTCAACGGTGACATAACAATCAAACCTGAATACAGTGATTCGCTCTGCTCTGTAACTTTACTTGAGAGCCATAAATACAATAGGCCCGATGGAAAAGTGGTGAATGTGTTAAGAATTAAAGAGTACTCTATTCCAGACGACCAGGGACGCCTCACTGAAACAAGTGGATGGCATGAATATGTAAAACTAAAATTCAGCTTCGAAAACGGAATCCCGCCAGAGGATTTCCCGTCTGAATTTCTTAGATTCTGTTTTTGGTTTGAAAGTATTGAAGCATAAGACAAAGCCCTATCATTAAGTGCATTTCGAGGTTTCATTATATTTAGCCTTAAACTGAATATTCTTATACCATAAAACTATGAAAAGATTGATTTTGCCTGTTACTGACATTTTAGTTGCCGAGGAAAGCGATTGAATACTCCTCGATTAGCTCAGTGATGCAAAATACGAATGAACATGTTTCTTGGGTAGGGATACAGACTCTTAACCATGTATCGAATTACTGTCGGGACTTCTGGGTGTATATAATTTTGAATTACCATTGTGTTGACAAGGTATTGAATATCTATAACCATTTGATGTATCCCTGGTCAATAATTATAATGTATCACGTATAAATGTTCAAAAAAACCTCCATTACACATATGTAATATTGTTACTAATTAGCGTGACGTGTCAGATATGAATTTCTTTTTCATGGATTCATTGGAACTTGATTCTCCACAGTTCAAAACCAGGACCAGTCTGTAGGTGAAGGTCTCTCAGTGCTGATATATTATATGATTGACAGAAGGTTGGCTGTAGCACCAAAGGAAAGGCGCACTTCAACTACGAACTGACCATTTAGATGTTAAGCTAGTAAACATGTATTATATGTTCAAGATGCGAATCCAGGTTACACACCAATCCAACAAAAACATGCAGATAGACGTAGGAACATATTATCCTTAACGTTATCTGTGATTTGAAAGATGACGTCAGAGTTATAATTCCTAATTGGGAAACGTTGTGAGTCAATTTAGTTAAGATCCTATTCTCCATGTTATTTATATTTTAAGGTGACGACATGGAAATATCTTTCACTTATAGTTCTGTGTTCCATGTATTAAATAATTCAACCTCAAGCTTAACCCCGAAATGTTATCCTGGTCCAGTGAAAGGGCCGACTATGTAAGTCGCATAGGAGAGATGGACCCCACATGTCGCTACCTATCAGGCATTTTATCACGCACACCAATATCAGTCCTCTCGACGACACGAAAAAAACACTTGTAATGTTCTTTGTTCTTTTAAAGTATTAAGTATTCTAAGGAACCGCACTTGTGTGTTTTTATCGTGTGATAAAACAGTTTCAGTATCTTACAAAACAAATTTATGACTCATGGCCTCATTGTGTTTGGAATTGTTTAAATACCACGACCCTATTATTCATGCTCTAACCAGCACTCCAGATTATTCATGAGCACTTGAATAAATGCATATATTATGAATATGTTTTGCAAAGTAAATAAATGTGCATTTTAAAATTATCTTGTGTCATTTTAATGATTTTGTATTTCACGTTTACTTTTTATTAACTAATATTCGCCATCAGGAACAGGTTTCATTGAATATTTGTCTCGACCATGGGGGTCTAGGTTCACCCCGTTCGTGTGCGTGTTTGTGAGATTGTTTACGATATAACTCGCGCAATTATAAACGAAATGTCATGAAATTTTCAGGGTATCTCGGGAATGGGCCAATGAAGGATCGATTAGATTTTGGTGTCAATCTGGAATATGAGCCCGATTCAGGAACGCCATCAAAGAATTTTCGCAAATGTAGTCACTTATGCACATATGAACCTCATAATTTGGGCCGAATAAGTGAACGCAAACGCTGTTTTGTAGAACATCCCATAAAAAGAACCTCCCATATGGCAGTGGCCTGCATTTTTTTAGAATTCTAGATGGAAATATTATGACTTGGAACTGCTTACAGAATTTAGCGATGTAGTTTAATATTAGCCCACAAACATGAGCTTTTTGTTACTTGGTAAGAATAAAAGATCGCTTGTTTTAACAATAAAAATAATAAATAACATGATATACATAAGCCCAACAAACATGTAATTCATATATCGATCATAGATATTTATATAAACCATAGAATTTAAAGCGCATGGACTATTACCGAGATAAATAATACTCATAACAATTTTTTCCCCAGCGGCCTAGATACAAAGAGTTAAGAGGAAACATTAACCACTTGTCCCCTGATGATAAATGATTCACTGTTAGTTATTACTAAAAGTCTCGTGGCAGGACATTCGCGGGGTTATCAGGTGCACAGGTACTTAACAAGCCGACCCGTCTCATGATGTGATGTTTTTGTCGTCGTGGGCCTTCTTAACAAAACACCTGCTGTGCGGAAGATTTATATACTGTAAATGCCGCCGCTGTTTAAAGCTGTTTAAAGCTAATTATCACTACCTGTGAGTAATTTCAGCCATTTGATTTTTCTGTCTTCTGGTTCTTTTTCGTTAAGGGTTTCTGGAGTTATAAAATGCGACGACCGCACAGAGGCTGCCTCAGGTACAAACATGCAGCAAGTAGCGAAATAAATAAGTCATGTTTATTCTTTCTGTGTCAAAAATATCATGCTGGAACTGCTTTTCTCACGGTCAGTGCTAGGTTTATTCGACACACGCTACACGTGCGCAATGACTGCACACGTGTGTTGCCTCACACCTCTGGCCTCAGAGTAAAATTAATGGTTCTACGGGAGTCATGGATATTTTAATTCATATTCTGATTTTTTTTCTGCCAATGAAAACAATTCTCGGTCATGTCGCCAATTTGAGCTCTTGCTTCGATTCCGAGACATAACTCTTGAAGGTATGTTAAATGTCCTTTTGTGTTGATTATATGCACCATTCGAAAATCTGAAGCCATTTTTATACTTTTCTTTCAATCTTGCACATTCCTCGTATTGTGTCTTGATAGATAAATAAATCTGATCCATCCTGCTGCATCGATATTGTGGTGTATAGACACGAATACATGTAAACCCAAAAATCCAAATGAAAATCTGTCTCTATGGTAACAAGTCATTTACTGTGTTGCGTACAAGTTCGTCCAGCAACCCGTCACTGCAATGCTTGTAGTCTCTTACACAGACACCCGGTGGCGCTACGCTCTTGGTGAGGCTGTGTGGGAGTCTACTTGTATTCTTGTTTTCATAATTTCAATTTACCAATATGCTGAGTTACAACGGAAATTTTCTCGCACAAAGAAAGTGTTTTTAGAAAGTTGATTAAACAACTTACAATTGGTCTGGTTTATATCAACTGACATTATACTTTTAGGCCATGCGGCGTTGTCAAAAATGACGAAAGTATTTACATTTTCATTGAGCGTTACAGTGCGGTTCTCGATACTAGATCAGTAGATGTAAAGGCACTTTGACGCAGGTCATAGACTCACAGAAGGCAGAAATGGCGCTAGGTGGCTACAGGATTAATAACTTTCAAACGCCTAAGTAATGGCTGCTTGGATTGTGCTTTCAACAGGAGTTTGATGGGGATGAGAAAAACTACAACTGGCAGGAATGAATAGGCCAAAACAAGGAGGAGCTAGGAAAACTATATAGTCAAACTATTAAAGATGTAAGACTGATAGCCCACGAGATCCACTATATTAAAACCCTCGAATATTTACGATCCACAGTGCACCTTGAAGGATTTCCGAGGTATAGTTACAGTTTGGTATGTTTGGATTTTTAATGTGTGCTTATGGACAGGACAGTTTTCTTGAATAAAATTTTCTAGCGAAGCCTTTAAATTGAGCATGCTTTATTCTACAATGGCAAAACTACTGGTAAAATAGCCAGCTTTAGATCACTTAAAAAGCTTATGTTTTCTTTTTAAAATTTCAGATTCACTGTAGTATATGAAAGAATGGAAGCCATTCAGGCACTAGAGAAACGTCTACGCCACTCAGACCGGAAGGTGTATTAAGACTATGTGCACAACGCCGTGGTCAGGAGGCCAAGGACAAAGGGCCAGAGGACAAAGGGGTCAAGCTAGGCAGAAGCGGATCCGGGGGGGGGGGGGGGGGGTCCGGACCCCCCCCCCCCTTTTTTCATCAGAAAAAACTTTTTTTAAGGGCGTCAGACAAAATATTGCGGCCTGGACCCCCCCCCCCCCTTTTCCAGACCTGGGGACCTTTTTTTAGGGGCTCATTAGTCCTCCTAGGTTGGACCCCCCCTTTTACCAAATCCTGGATCCGCCCCTGTTAGGGGTCATTATCAAGGACGACTCACAGGAGATCAGAACCGCCAAACTTAGAAAAGCTCACTAGAATGACAAGAGATTTTTCGAGAAATTCGCTCCACAGGAAGACGATGGCGCTGTAACAGACGATGTGAGTTTTGGCGGGAATTTCTATAAAGGACCTGACGAACCTATGCCCCAGTACGTATTTCCGGTTTACAGTCCCGGCGAGATTGTGCGTGGTCACGTGATATTAAAACTGACACAGAGGCTGGAGGCGGAGAGACTGACCATCAGTTTGCTGGGAAGAACTTCTGTTAACATCAGGTACTATCACAGATTTGGTTACACAGATACCACCAAGCATGAACCCTATGTGGTCGAAACGCAAGTTTTGTGGACATCGCCTACCAACAAATCTAAAATAGGCGGATTCTGTCACCATTGTAAAATCAGCTGAACAGTATTTAGATGGAGGCGAACATGAATTCCCATTTGAGTTCAAGATAACAGAGGATGCGAACATCTCAGTGCTGCCCATGGTGTCCAGAAAGGACAACTACGCGCGCCTACTTGTCCGACAGACTGAACGCTACCGAGGACAGGAATAAGCTGTTGGGCAGAGGGAGCGCCGTTACTCATGCCGGGATTTGGGTAAAACGGCCAGTAAATGTTGCAGATTTGAAAGATAAACACAAACCAGTGGTGGTGGAGAAGTTAATACCGGAGTCCTGACGTCATAACATATCAAGTGCCGCGTGCAGCTGCCTTGTTCTTCTTTTGCACGTGATGGAGTCGTGCCTGTTTCCTTGGAGATCGAGGACATGAGCGACGGTCCTATTGAAGAAGTTTTGGTTGGCATTCGTTTAAAGGGCTGAGGCAGAGCTAATCACTTCAACTGGACTTAGAAACAACTGTATACGCACAACACAGTTTTTACAACTGCTGGGCCGGTTCCAAATTTGGAACGTGTCAACTATAACTGGACTTTGCCGTTTGATTTCAGTCAAGCATTCATAGATTCTTGTATGATTCCTGTGTCGGAGGCCGCTGAGCTCTCTTAGCTTATTGAGTACCAGTATGCAGTTTATGTAAAACTGAAAAGAAAAGGACTGACCCGTAATGTTAAGGTCAACATTCCAATAACTGTCTGTACGGAGAACCGCCATGACGAGGAGACAATAGCTCTTTGACTGGGAATTTTCCTCTAACGGTCTTGTGTAACAAGAAACAGGAAGATAAAATTAAATAACTAGACCTGTTAAGGATATATAATAAAATGTTCCCATTAAAAACATTGCAACAAATCTGGATATGTGTTAATTATAGGGTCCTGTTTTTTTATACACGTGAGATCTATAAAATTCTGTGCGTAAGACTTTGTCAGATTGTTTGATTGCAATAGTGTTGACACGCGGTGGCCCATCTGTTTTACTGATATGCAACCTTGGACAACGGTCCTATAACATGCCTCCTTATTTTCTTAATCACTTCCTTGGAAGAGTCCTGCAGAAAAACAACCGACTCTTGTAGATAATAGTACTTTTCAATAGATTTTTTGTTGTTTCTATTTAAGTATTGTAATAAATGAAAAAAAACCCAGTTAAATTCAGTTGTTTCTGTGATAAAGAGTAACAGAGATGCTCAAAAGATGAACGTACTGATTTGCCTCATGTTTAGTTTACAAAATCATATGTGTATATAAGAAAAGGTGTGGCCAATACAAATAAATTGGCATAATTTCAAGTTGTTATGTTTCTGTTTAAAAATCAAATTTCCTTGTATAAATGTTTTATTAGGTCTTGTTGAAACCAATGGTATAACCACATCTATTCTAGAAGCTTGACCACGTGAACTGTCAGTATATGAAAAAAAGTATAATAATAACGTTTGTGTATGTTATATGAATGTACACTCTGCATTTAAATGTATTTCAATCAATATGTATGTGTGATCGTTCTCAGCTAATAAAAAAACCTAAATAATTTATTATTTAAAGTTTTAGATTCATGCATGTGTTCTCACCGAAGTCAGTGCATAAAAGTAAGTCAAATTGATTTCTTTCTTTTACTGATTCCTTGCTGTAATTGATTGAAAATGACAACAACGTTTAAATTTTATCCAGAATTAATTTTTTTTCAAATGATAAGGGTATAATTGTTTGATAGAATATATATATATATATATATATATATATATATATATATATATATATATATATATATATTAGGGCTGGGTATCGGTCCGCCTTTTCCGATACAATACGTATTGCGATACAGTTAATTCGATACCGATACGTATTGACGATACGTTTATTTTTCTTTCCATTTCTAAATAAAAGCTCTGTTTCTTGTTTATATATATATATATATATATATATATATATATATATATATATATATATATGTATATATATATATTTGTATTTTATCATACAACATATTTACTATGCTACGCACTTAAGCAGCTTTAGCTTGATATTAAATAGATAATCAGACCAGTTGATTTTAATTATCAAAATCTATCTAATCTAGACTACCAAAGTCTGGATCTTCTTTGTGCCTTTAGCTCCCCCCCCCCCCCCCCCTTCCGGTGCACAAACACTTTTTTATTGCGTTTGGTGGGGAAGATCATACGCTGTGTTTTTATGTCATGTAATTACACAGTTTTGTATATTTCTGTGAATATGAATCCCATTAGTCACTCTCCTGTTTGTACAGGATTTGTCCCCAGGCTTTAACCATTTATTTGACATCTGATGTCCAACGCGGGAGTTCCGAATAACCTATGACTTGCTGCGTAAAGATATTCAAAGTAATTCATAATCTAAGTCCAGTGTATCTTAAACAGTACTTCACTACACCTATTTCTGGTCATGTCACCAGACCAGCTAGCCATGGACCGGCAGTGCTGGTAACAAATAGTGTTACGTATGGAACCCACTCGCTAAAACATTTTGGTACTATGCTATGGAATTCTCTTCTGATAGACTATAAAAATGCAGAGTCCCTTAGAGCATTCAAAATAAAGTTATCGTACTGTAAAGGGGCATCCTGCGGTTGTAAACTGTGTAATACTTAATATCACTTTGTAAAAATTGACATCCTTCTTTGGGCCGTATGCCATTTCCAATTTGTTTTGTCACTTCATGCCTTATTGTGATTTTTTTTTCAATATGAATTGGTCACTGTTATTTATTAAGACTATAAATCAAATGTTATTCGCATTATACAACCTCATGCTTAACTTTGATCCTTAAAATTGATCAGACTTGTGATACTTATTATTATGTAAGTTAATGTATTTTTATTATTATTTATAATATTTTAAATTATTTAATTTTAATTAATGTATGATAAGAGTGTGGTCGGTCATAAGAACCTATGGTTAATGTTGTCTATGTTTGTAAAAACCGACATATAATAAAATATTTGTATTATATCGAATTGTCAGAATCATTCTCCCATTATCACTCACATGTGCCTGCTTGTCATGAAAGTACTGATGTGCATGCGTATATACATTTATTAACAAGTTTTAAATGCCAAAGCAACAAATATGCAGTGCATTTAAAATTATAAATCGTTATGGTTATATTTAAAGTTAGAGTTATATCCCTGTGCATTAGCAATCAATCGATACGACCAATACAGCATGCAACTCATTTCGATATCGTATCGACGTCGTGTATCGATTCGTATCGATATATCGATATATTGATACAGCCCTAATATATATATATATATATATATATATATATATATATATATATATATATATGTAAGTATACAAAGGAACTATGGAAAACCCGTTGTAGATAGGGAAGACGTGTCCTTGTAAAACAGCTACATGTATAGTACAATGCATGGGCTGAAGTAACTCTTTTACAAAAAACAATGACCTGACTCTGTTACTCTGAGACTGATAAAAATATGCGACTCTAGTAATGATGGGAACGATTATTACCGGAAATTTTGCTAGTTTTATTGACTCACTAATAGTGATCTACTCATGCATTATTTGTATTAATATTCGAGATTTTTCATCGCTGCATAGCTCTGATGCAATTGATATAATGAATCTCTTGAACTAAGAACATGTACATCATTCAGTGATGTTGTCGCGTTCCCTCCACCCGAGTCCGAGTGTAAGTCCGAGTCCAAACCACTCGAGGCCATGATCAGGTCCGAGTCCAGATCACTCGAGTCCAGGTCCGAGTCCAGACCACTCGAGGCAAAGTCCTCCCTCTTCTAGTCCGAGTCATTTGAAAACCGAGTCCAATTCAGAGTCCAATACAAATATCTTTAGAAAGCAATTTTAAATGGCAACTTCAGTTTTTTGTGTGTACATTTTTGGGTTTACACATACTTTAACTGTAACAGCAGAGCTAAAACTAGGTATACACAGTCTCATGTTTTCTTTTTCTTTTTACCTTCTGTTATTAGTTCGAAGTTACAATTTTTTTTGTATGTTTTTCTAATGTTCCGAGATGGACTCGGCCTGATATCTCGAGTCCTTACCTCCGAGTCAGACTAAAAATCTGAGTCCAGGACCCTCTAGTCCAAGTCTGGGTCGATAAAAAAGTGGACTGAAGTCCGGACTCGAGTCCAAGTCCTGACTCGAGCTCTACATCACTAGTATCACCGTGATATATGTAGGTAAAGGTGAATATATTAGGATGTATGCAGGTTGATCAAGTCCAGTTTTCGACAACCCCCCCCCCCCCCCCCGCTTCCCCCAAACAAATTTACAATACCCACTTACCAATAATGGTAATAAAACGCGGTCGATGTGAGGAAAACGGGAAGGCACAGCATCAGAAAAGGTTAAATGAGTTTTGCTCTGGCTCGTTGCCATTTGTCGCAATTCGTCAAACACTCCCAAACCTCCCAGGCAATTTCTTTGTTTTCACAGTGATTATCCAAGCACTGCGAACGTAAAACGTTACCGCTATCTTTTGTAAGCCGTCACACGACACAGTGTTTTATATAGATCCATCGACATTAAACGACCAGCTTCTCGGTATTGCGAATGAAGGCAGATCACATGAACTTTGCCGACTTGTCCGTGCGTTTTAGATACATTTTACAGACGAAAGCTGTGGAAGAACAAAACCAGAGTGACCTGTTTTCAAATACTATTGGAGTCATAAAGATGCGAAAGCCGACTCTCTTCAACTTCATGGTCACCTCCGAACTTGACACGGGTAGGGTGGAACCTCTCCTTACGGGCACCTCTGTGATAAGGGCACCCCCTATTTACGGCCACTTACGGGCAGTCCTCTCTATTGCGGGCAAAATGTCAGGTCCCTTCAGTGTCTGTACTTCGGAGGTTCTGCTGTATATGAGAAATAAAAGTTTTTGGTGCAGTTTTAAGAACATTTTTACCAATGCCATGTTAGTGTTAAGGGGATTAAACACCCCATAATTCCAAATTTTTATAACCTAGAACAATAAAATGCCTGACAAATAGTTGCCTATATAACGCCTAGAAATGTCAAGAGGACCATTCATGGGATGGTCAGATGTAGAGTAGACAAGGCAAGGACAGCAATGGTTGGCATTCTCTACGCTTCGGTCTTTTATTATCAATTCGTCGAAATCAAAACAACTGAGCTCGGCATGTCACATGGTCCATATTATATGGGTTTTATACATGTTTAGAATAATCTCAGATCATATGGACAGTGTCCGTTAGGTATGTGTTAGCCCGTTGCCTTCTTAACCGTTGTATCCAAATGTTTGTATGAGCGTGATATGAGTGGTTGGTTTGGCTTCAGTACAATGTGGCAGCATTGAGTGAAAAAGGATTTTCACAGAAGCACCATTTTCTTGTTACCTTGTAGAATTTTATTATAACGTCTCAAGAGAGTTTCTTGTAAAATTGCCCGAAAGTAGCCCACACCACGCTTTTTTCCAAGTATTAATCAGCAAATGCCAATAAAGCTGGGCGTTTTCTTCTGTAAACTGATAACAAAATGTATATGGACTGCTGTGTGAGATGCAACACATCAGTTGCTAAACAATGAGAAATGCTATTTGTGGAAAAAAAGTGCGCCAGGTTTTTAATTTTAACCATCTTTTTATTTACACTAGTACATCAAAGCCTGCTTTCATGAAACAGATGTGCTGCACGTACGTACGAAATAACTTCCTGGACATTTTTTACTTCTCTGGTCATATTTTTAGAAAAGACCTACACAATGTATTTTTATTCTAATATTTATGAAAAATATAGACAATGGTTTCTTTCATTACTGCAGAATGATTGACTGATCGCGGACTAATGAGACATTCAGGTGTAAAGAACGTTCAAAGGGCGCATGCATCATCAGGAACACTTTGTTCACAACACCAGGACCGCTTGTCACCTATAAATAATAAAACGTCTGAAGTGGAGAGCAGGAAGCCTCAGGTGGCTTTCAGTGGATTATAACTTCATGCTGAACTCCTGCATGTAGTTTTTGTTAATATCCACATCTGAAGTTAAATACCCTTTTTGAATAGAGACCGTGCTGTATCCCTTTAGATGTCTCCAAGAGAACCGACTAAAGCTAAGATTCCTTATGTGCGGCATCCGGAATGCGGCATGCGGAATGCGGCAAACGGAATGTGTGTTGTGAAATTTCATATGTACCGGTACGGCAGCATGCATATTTTCTGTGTTTCCCCAGAACCATGCAGAACCTTCAGAAATCGCTACATGTAGAGATTTGTTTTGCCGGATATGCATTCCGCATGCAAGATCCGCGCATAAGAATTCCCACCTGATTTATTTGGTCAATTGCGATTTTGTCCGCATTCCGTAAATAAGGAATCTTAGTTTTAGGAAAACTTCAAGAAAGAACTGAACATCACATGCATCCTTATCTGCAAAATATTCTTAAGGCTCGTAGATGTCGCTCAGTGGCGTGAATCTATCTTGAAGGGTAGGGGTGACTCGTAGGCTTGGGAGGGTTATCACAGATTGACAATTTTTATACCTTTTATAACTATTATTCCTTTTTATACCTTTTAATGTCTATGTGGTACATGTCAAATATATTACATAAAGGTTTTTAAAAATATGGTTTTATTTTCCCAGTATATGTTAGCTATATAATACTTCATAGTAAATTCAGAAATTGAACCATATAATCTGTAATTCCAGTTAATTTTACAATAAGTTTCAAATATATAAATATTATTATCTGAATATCCAGTTGATTATTCTCTGAATATCCCGGGGGGGGGGGGGGGGGGATGATTAAATTGACCATAACCCCTTGGGTAAAAAGCTGGGGGACATATACCCTGGCCCCAATTATATTGACGCCCCTGTTGTCGCTGTATAAATCAAAGAGGCGTGTTCACGAGGGGTATAATGTATTAGAGTTACAGGAGACGTTCATTGTACAAAAGCACGCAGGGTTATTTATAATAATTTCCTCTGTGAAGGTCATCGTACTCGATATGGTAGGGCCTAATGCAGATTTATTGGACCAGATGTAAGGGAACAATTTAACAGAAGCAGTCTAACATGCGATTTAGTACTTGTCAGACAGTTTTTTCTCCATTACTGCTATATTGTGTTCATTTTCATAAAGCAGATCCTATGCTTTTTGAATGACGTTTATTTTCGCCGTTACTAGAGTGATTGATTGTGAATTTTACTGTGAAGGTCGCGGAAGGGACGTATACATAACTAAATCCTTTGAAGGCCCTTTTTCATGCATGGCTAATAAACCCCTGGGTAAAATTCTTGGTTAAACTAATACCCAGCCAAATCCAATGTGCTTTAGTGATATTCCCGTGTGTGATATTTGTCAAGGGGAAGCAATTATAAATGTTCATGGATCACTGACAAACATTCAGCTATGAGCGGATGGAGGATTTTTAGAAAATGACAGGGCTTAACACCCTGTCCAAGATATACAAGGCTACCGGGAATACTAGTAGACTTTATGCATGACTTTATGCAGAAGGGTGGAAAACGTTACGAGACGCAAAATCCGCTGTTAAGCTCTTATTATTTCAGAGGTATTTAGGTCGAGAAAGAACGTGCGCTCTCCCTTTGCCCCTCAAGTCTGTCCCTGACACTAGCCTTGTAGGCAATTTAAACATTTTTCTAAATATTAGGCCTACAGTATAGAACGGACTGCTCTTAAAGTCGTGATGTCACTGCCAAGTGATTTCCCTTAATGCCGGACGTTGAGTATTCATTACACTGTTAAACCTCTGCCGCCATAATATATTGAACTGACCTCAAAACGGGGTGAAAAATGTGAGCTCAGAAATGTTGTATTTAGCTGAGAATACTTTGGTGTGGACAAGTAGAGTCGATATCTACGTGAGGATACTAAAGAGGGATATTATCCTCTTCCATTTAGCCAGACTCTGGCAGCTACGCTTTCAGAGACCTTGCTTTACCAAGCCGCTTTGGCATTTGTTATCATCTATATCATGAATGATGTCCAGGTCTTCATGTGAACGGGTTAAAATAATCACTGTCGACCAGATTCAACGTAGGCTATTATATGTGAACAACACACAAAAGTCAAAAGTGTTCACCAATCGCTTGAACAAGAACACATGCACCAAAACGGGATAGGTTTACAGGCGTTTATTTGACTGGCCTAATTCTCGATGCCTTTCTGACAATTTTATTACACGCTATCTCAAACTTAGTTTACAATCCGGTCCATGTAGGCGGAAAATAGTCCTCATGTTTAACTTCGCGGTCAAACCGACTATCTGGTCGGGGCCAATGTGAGTCGTAAATAACTTCTCCCCCGGACAACCAACCCGACCACCAACCAAACGTCCCCGTGGTGATGATCACATGATCACATAATGAGAGTATTGCCATGTCAGTTGCCGCATCACGTCCAGGGCACTGTTTTACTCCGAGAGGAACTATATTTTCTAAAACCCATTTGGGATCATCGCTGCATGCAATAAAACTGACACTTTTGTATTTATTCTTGACGTAGGACATCGCCCGCATGATGTAAGTCCAATTGG
This sequence comes from Sipunculus nudus, assembly GCA_026874595.1. Classification (NCBI taxonomy): domain Eukaryota; kingdom Metazoa; phylum Annelida; class Sipuncula; order Golfingiida; family Sipunculidae; genus Sipunculus; species Sipunculus nudus. The sequence goes on from CM049315.1 coordinate 27,978,203, forward strand.
TTTGGACGAAACCATATTGAAGTGCTACTTGTGAGATGGCGTCCCCACGCCGGATATGCATCCCGACGACTGTTGACTTGTTCCTTCCCTCAAACACGTGACGTTGTTTGTTAACGACCTGTGATGCGATTTTAAGTATGTGATTTTTGAAAGTCAATTCCTCTCTCAATCTGGTCTCGATTTTTCGAAAATATTTCCAGGACTGGAAAAATCCCGCCAGTTCCGCATCTTGCTTGACTCCGATTTCTTCGTAAACGCAACAATATTTTCCTCGTAATTTCTGGAGTTTGTCACGTTGTATCACGTTATTATGCACTGCTGCTTTTGGGTGAAATATTTGCGCAATAGGATGGTTGGCTTGTATCATGGGTACTAACTCGTTCTTTTGTGCAATTCCCATCACTGACGCGTACATGAAAATTAAATTGCCTAATCCCCACATTGGCGGTGGTAGAGTTATTATATGGTAATCCCTCTTGCATAATCTTCTAGAGTCTGCAGTATTTGACGAAAAATACGTGTTAAACGTTGATCGTAATCTATCCCAAATATTACCAGGTGCATATATACCATTCTTAGTCAAGATCTCAGTCGGTACCGTGCAGAGAACATTCACTCCGGAATATTTCATATACGGGTCAGCATTGTAAAAATACACAAGGTATACTAGAAGGAGAACGCATGTCGCCGAGATCAGCATTGTTTTACACCGACCTGGAAGTGAAAATAAACAAGAAAGCGTGAAATGTTACGAGCACCCCACCCCCGAAAAATTATTCGTTGGTTTTAACCTTATAAATTAAATATAAGACTGTTATATTAAAAACAACAAATCTGAATAATAAATTTAAATCCTAAAATTATGATATCTTAAGGACCAGTGAAAACACACTTAATTGAGGTCGACGAGTCGTCAAAGATCTAGAACAAGATCCTTTTACAACAGTCGCCGCAGAAGGGTGTGCAGGATTTTTTGGTCACTACAAATATCAACTGAAGAAATCCAAAGAATTACTGACTTTCGAAATGTCATAATGGACGTGAAACACGGATGATTCCGTGACTTGTTCATATGTTTATAAAGAATCCGTCACGTGATTTAGGTGGACCCCAGCTGAACGAAAAAAGATACTCCCTGGTACAACCTGGCGTAGGACAATCATGATTGAGCTGGCAGACATGGAATATACCTTAAGTGAGGCTACAAATTTCTAAAACGTTACACTCTAGGAAAAAGGGTTCTTGAGAACCCATATATGGTTCTATCTAGAACCAAGGGTTCCTTTTAGAACCATTTTCTCGGTGAAACGGTTCCAAGTGAAACAGAGATTTGTGTCTTGATCTTTTCATTCAATTATATTGTGAAAAACATGTTTATTTATATATTTTAAAGTGTTATTATGATTAATTTAATTCCGCAAAATTTCAGGAAAAACCTGTAGGCCTATGATGAGGGATCATATTATTATTATAATTATTATTATTTTTACGTGGCTACTAAAGTACTTGATTACTTCTCTAGCGCACGTGTGACATATACATGAACAATGCAAGAACTAAATATTTTGAACCTGAGTACAAGCACCAATTACACAAATGTCACTCCCTTAATTCTGGCATGCATGCACACAACCAAAAAAAGTTTGTAGGTGAAGGTAGCACTACAAAACTTGTGCATGTGAAAGCCATCAAAGTTGTATCGACATGCAACACTTCAGGCAGATAATTCAAATCACTCTTGAGCTATGTGCACAAATGCATGAAACCTAAATACAACTGTAGGTGGCGCCACAAAACTATATGAGATGTATGGACATGCACAAATTCAGACTGATTTATCAAATAAATCCTGAGGAATAAGCAGGGACATACACTCTGCAACTGCACTGAGTGAACTTTCTACCTGTTGTGAAATCTGAAACAGTTGGCAGTCTGCCAAAGCTATAAATAGATACAGACTGAAACTTGGCCTGTTGTCAAATCTGAGATAGTTGGTAGTCTTCCAAGTTATTTATAGATACAGACAAAATCTTAGCATGTTGCCAAATATGTTTATACATACTAAAACGACTTTGACATATTTTTTTTCAAGCTGACATTTTCATAAGATGTTTTTATAAAAATGTATAGCATGATAAAATATACCTATTGATAGAAAAATTAGAATACAGATATATAATATTCATGGATTTATCTTACACATAAGCTTGATATGGACACCAATTATTTATATTGTATGTACAGCTCTGCTTATAAACCAAAAGAGCTCACTTTGTTAATACATTAAATCTACTACTAATAGATTTAGTTGCCGAAGTATCTCACAGCCCTTTCACAGTTAAAGGTCCAATAATTCTGCCAAAAAATCATTTAATTAAACTTGAACAAAAGCCACCTACGAATCATGCTTGTTTATACATAAAATTTATAGTTTTGCTTACCAAAGTATCTCACATTCCTTTCATAGTTAAAGGTCCAATAATTCAGCCAAAAATCATTTAATTAAACTTTAACATAATCCATTTTAGAACATATTTTGTTAATACATTAAATCTTCTAGCTTTGTTTACCAAAGTATTTCAAAGTCCTTTCACGGTAAAAGGTCCAATAATTCAGCCAAAAAAAAAATCATTTAATTAAACTTGAACAAAAGCCACCTAAGAATCATGCTTGTTTATACATAAAATTTATAGCTTTGCTTACCAAAGTATCTCACATTCCTTTCATAGTTAAAGGTCCAATAATTCTGCCAAAAATCATTTAATTAAACTTGAACATAATCCATCTTAGAACATATTTTGTTAATACATTAAATCTTCTAGCTTTGTTTACCAAAGTATTTCAAAGTCCTTTCAGGGAAAAAGGTCCAAAAATTCTGCCAAAAAAATCATTTAATTAAACTTGAACAAAAGCCACCTAAGAATCATGATTGTTTACACATAAAATTTATAGCTTTGCTTACGAAAGTATCTCACATTCCTTTCATAGTTAAAAGTCCAATAATTCTGCCAAAAATCATTTAATTAAACTTGAACATAATCCATCTTAGAACATATTTTGTTAATACATTAAATCTTCTAGCTTTGTTTACCAAAGTATTTCAAAGTCCTTTCAGGGAAAAAGGTCCAAAAATTCTGCCAAAAAAATCATTTAATTAAACTTGAACAAAAGCCACCTAAGAATCATGCTTGTTTACACATAAAATTTATAGCTTTGCTTACTAAAGTATCTCACATTCCTTTCATAGTTAAAGGTCCAATAATTCAGCCTAAAATCATTTAATTAAACTTGAACATAATCCATTTTAGAACATATATTGTTAATACGTTAAATCTTCTAGCTTTGTTTACTAAAGTATTTCAAAGTCCTTTCACGGTAAAAGGTCAAATAATTCAGCCAAAAAAAATCATTAAATTAAACTTGAACAAAAGCCACCTAAGAATCATGTTTGTTTATACATAAAATTGATAGATTTGCTTACCAAAGTATCTCACATTCCTTTCATAGTTAAAAGTCCAATAATTCAGCCAAAAATCATTTAATTAAACTTGAACATAATCCATCTTAGAACATATTTTGTTAATACATTAAATCTTCTAGCTTTGTTTACTAAAGTATTTCAAAGTCCTTTCACGGTAAAAGGTCCAATAATTCTGCCAAAAAATCATTATTTAAATTTGAACAAAAGCCACCTAAGAATCATGCTTGTTTATACATAAAATTTATAGCTTTGCTTACCAAAGTATCTCACATTCCTTTCATAGTTAAAGGTCCAATAATTCAGCCAAAAATCATTTAATTAAATTTGAACATAATCCATCTTAGAACATATTTTGTTAATACATTAAATCTTCTAGCTTTGTTTACCAAAGTATTTCAAAGTCCTTTCACGGTAAAAGGTCCAATAATTCAGCCAAAAAAATGATTTAATTAAACTTGAACAAAAGCCACCTAAGAATCATGCTTGTTTATACATAAAACTTATAGTTTTGCTTACCAAAGTATTTCACATTCCTTTCATAGTTAAAGGTCCAATAATTCAGCCAAAAATCATTTAATTACACTTGAACATAATCCATCTTAGAACATATTTTGTTAATACATTAAATCTTCTGGCTTTCTTTTCCAAAGTATTTCAAAGTCCTTTCACGGTAAAAGGTCCAATAATTCAGCCAAAAAAGATCATTTAATTAAACTTGAACAAAAGCCACCTACGAATCATGCTTGTTTATACATAAAATTTATAGCTTTGCTTACAAAAGTATCTCACATTCCTTTCATAGTTAAAGGTCCAATAAGTCTGCCAAAAATCATTTAATTACACTTGAACATAATCCATCTTAGAACATATTTTGTTTATACATTAAATCTTCTAGCTTTGTTTATCAAAGTATTTTAAAGTCCTTTCACGGTAAAAGGTCCAATAATTCTGTCAAAATATCATTTAATTAAACTTGAAGAAAAGCCACCTAAGAATCATGCTTGTTTACACATAAAATTTATAGCTTTGCTTAACAAAGTATTTCCCATTCCTTTCATAGTTAAAGGTCCAATAATTCAGCCAAAAATCATTTAATTACACTTGAACATTATCCATCTTAGAACATATTTTGTTAATACATTAAATCTTTTAGCTTTGTTAACCAAAGTATTTCAAAGTCCTTTCACGGTAAAAGGTCCAATAATTCTGCCAAAAAATCATTTAATTAAACTTGAACAAAAGCCACCTAAGAATCATGATTGTTTATACATAAAATTTATAGCTTTGCTTACCAAAGCATCTCACATACCTTTCATATTTAAAGGTCCAATAATTCAGCCAAAACTCATTTAATTACACTTGAACATAATCCATCTTAGAACATATTTTGTTTATACAATAAATCTTATAGCTTTGTTTACTAAAGTATTTCAAAGTCCTTTCACGGTAAAAGGTCCAATAATTCAGCCAAAAAAAATCATTTAATTAAACTTGAACAAAAGCCACCTAAGAATCATGCTTGTTTATACATAAAATTTATAGCTTTGCTTACTAAAGTATCTCACATTCCTTTCATAGTTAAAGGTCCAATAATTCAGCTAAAAATCATTTAATTAAACTTGAACATAATCCATCTTAGAACATATTTTGTTAATACATTAAATCTACTAGCTTTGTTTACCAAAGTATTTAAAAGTCCTTTCACGGTAAAAGGTCCAATCATTTTGCCAAAAATCATATAATTAAACTTGAACAAAAGCCACCTAAGAATCATTTTTGTACAATGATACAAAAGTTGAAACAATCTATGCCAGCCCTCTTTTGAAATAGGCTTTCTTCTGTCCACAATACCAACTTAAGCCTTCTATGACCAAAAATCAATGGACCAAATCTATTCTAGCCAAATGAGACAACCCTACCCTAGGATAATTCTTGTGAAAGCTTAACCATTCAGCTAAAAAGTTTCATCATAAAACATTTTACTGTAGAAGCTGAGAGAGGTTTAAATTACATTTGAAAGACTGGCTGTATATAGCACATTTCTGTGTACCAAATCCTGTCCCACCTTTGGAGGCCTGGCTTTGTATATATAAAACATTTCTTTGGACCAAATCCTTGTCCAGCGAAGCTATATTTATGTACATTACTATATAACAAGCAACCAAAAACATTGTCTATACCAAAAACATATCATAAATACACCAACAATACTGATTTAACGACAGTCTTGTAAAGCTCGCATGCAATAAATAATGTCTTGCTTAATTAATATTAATACTTGCAGAATGCGTTGCAGACCACCTGTATACTTCCAGGACTTGTTTAAAATTGGGCTCCGCATGTCCGCGTTTCTTCGGTGACCGGACCTACCTCATGGCCCCTTGCATGCAAGCAGTGTTTAGTTTAGACTCGTCAACTGCCTGTCAGCAGTTATACTGTGGATTACAAATTTGTCGCTGGCACTGGGCTCACCGTCCGTATTTCTGAATAAATATTTATAAATAATCCGGCCAGGTTTTTGTATGTTAGATGTTTGCATACACCGCTTGAAAGTGCCGGATACGCAACTTTTCGATGTATGGAGGGGAAATTATAAAAAGGTCATTATACCTGATGTTTCCATGTCCGAGGGACAACACCGTGACAAGCATTGTTATCAATTTTTAAACGTCAAGTACAAATCAATATACTGTGGCATGAATAATTCATGACCGATGTAAACCTACGAGACCGATCGCAAGAACACAATTCATCTGTTCATCCGGCCATTATTTATTTCATACAAAGAGTGACGACAAGATGCATTCATCAGTTCACCCGGGAACGACAACGGCGAAGACCGAGTTGTGAGGTCCGTCAGCGTTGATCAGTTCTGGTATATATAATTGGACGGCAACCATGCCATAACGGCTGATAACACATGACACATGTGTAACACATGATATATTTACAGTGGTGGACCAAGGATTTGCGGTACGGAGGGGGGGGGGGGGACAGGGGTAACTTTAACATTTCCTCACTCAGCATCTCTATGAATAATAAATAGGAACATGTCCCAAGCAAATATAACAAGGCCATATGTTCAGTTGCCCATATCCTAAATTTTGCCACTTTTCGGCCGAGGCATATGAGGCCGATTTTGACGTGCGAAAAAATGGGTTTTGTCGGCCCAATGAATGAAAAAAAATTAATGAATAAAAAGTGTTGTAATATAACCTGTAAATTGTAATTAAAAGGATGTGAGTCGTGTATGAAAATCCATTGACCAAGTGGTAACACTTCGTTTCCAGCCACTGAAACGGCTGAAACGGGGTCGAGGGGGGGGGGGGGGGGGGTTATCGGAGAATATTGAGGAAGGAGAAATGCTTGATATAAAATTGATATTTTATGCCATTAATAGATGTGCATTATTATAGACTTAAACTTAAAGGGACGTACGAAATATTCATGGCAGCACAAAAAAAATGTAAAGCTAAAGGAGGGCACGTGCCCCCTGTGTCCACCCCCCTCCCCCCCCCCCCTTTCGCCTGTGATATGCTATGAGTAGTTATTATTGAAATAAGTGCTTGGGGGGGGGGGGGGGGGGTAATCAGAGAATATTGAGGAAGGAGAAATGCTTGATATAAAATTGATATTTTATGCCATTAATAGATGTTCATTATTATAGACTTAAACTTAAAGGGACGTACGAAATATTCATGGCAGCACAAAAAAATGTAAAGCTAAAGGGGGGCACGTGCCCCCTGTGCCCCCCCCCCCCCCCCGCCCGCCTATGATATGCTATGAGTAGTTATTATTGAAATAAGTGCTTCGGGATCTCACTGGTCATCACTTTCGTCCGAGCACCTACTGGTCCGTATTCCGGCCCGTATAGCTAAGACCAATGAAGCCAAAGCATAAGTCACACAAATGAGGTTACATAAATGGAGATACAAGGTTTGCCATTATTCAATACAATTAAATATACTCAGAACTTGTTTAACATAACATGAACTCAGCAGTGCCCCGGGGCCGGGGCAAATCAAACTTTTGATTTATATATATGTAACTAAATTGTAGGTTTAGCAGATTTTCTGTGGGAATTGCAGTCTGTGATAAGCTTTTTTCGCAGTCTGTGGCACAACTGAGGCATGAAAAGCTATGAATATCAGACCATACCCCCAGCTACTACAACATAGGCTGAACCATCACATTCTACTATATCAGCTGACAATAACATGCCGAACATTCTGTGTACGCTCACTAAGGACTTCCCCAATGTTTAATGACCAAGCCTATACTTAATGAATCTGCGAAGAAATCCAGGGGTTAACCTCAAGCAAAAGACTAAAAACACCCAACATTAACTAATCACACTGCACTGGGCCTTTTACTGTGCTCTATCAACCTAATCAAACAAACAATCCATTCGTCAGAATCGTTAGCCTAGGGTTGTAAAAAAAAGTAAATACTATTATTCTATTACTTGGGGTAGTGTTACTATAACTAGTTCAAAATTCTTTTCTATCAATAGTGATGTCACTCTTACTAACTTTGAAATTCTGTAATATTCTGTTAATGTTACGTGTTACTATCGCCTAATTCCTTGTTGTATTATGCTACTGATGTAACTGTTGTTAGTACCCACACATTATGACACAAAATTAATGACACGGCCAGTCTGTCAGATATGTTGTTTTACTAATACTAATTTTATACTATATTTTGACAGTTATTCCGTATTTTTTACAAAGAAAGTCGGAGATGGGGACTTTGGGGGGGGGGGGGGGGGGGGGGGGTGCGGCACTCTATTAAACTTATGTACCTAACAGTACAAATCATAAAGCGTTGCAAAACTGAGACCAAAAAGGGGCTCTGTTTTTTTCAGTAAACGAACTGAAAACCTAACTAAACCCATATATGTTGACATGAAAATCCGGTAATGCATTCCATCGGTAATTTGATTTTTCTTGCTAAAAGCATCCATTAGTTGAGGAAGCAGGGTTTCAATTGCACGTGGGACTAGTACTGTCATAATGTTTGCACAGCTAACGACACTATTATGTTCTATTTTCCTCGACTACTGATATAAAAGACCGAAAATTGATTCATTTAATCAAATATATAAACTAGCAGATGATTACTGTTGCAATTATCGTTCGAATTCCCTGTTGTTACTTTATGCGGTAGAATGGTGCGTGCTGTAGCCTTGCAACAATTGCCAGCAGACCCATGGGTTTAAAGCCGGCTATATACACGAGGCGACATGTCGCGCGACAAGTCGCAGAACACGCTTGTTCCGCGACAAGTCGCACCGTGTATGGGAATTATAGTCGCACGTTTTTATCAGTTGCGCGACATTTTGCAGAAGAAGGAAGATGTTTCTTTTTCCTGCGGCTTGTCGCGCGACACCAGGCTCAATGTCGGGGAAAAGCCAACGAATACTATTATATAACGACTAGCAATTACCCGTGCTACGCACGGTTTGGGACGAACACAACACAACCATACGGTGGTATCGGAAATCACAAAAATCGCGTTACGCTTTTAATATATAGATCCATTATATGTATGGTGTTGTGGATAAAAATCTTTTGGAACAGCGTTCGGAACATGTTTCGGAACAGCGTACAGTCGCACACGGTCGCCCAAAGCCAGTGCCTAACATGTGGTCAGGGTCTTTAACAAATAGTACCTACACATGTACCATGTGACATGAGAAACTGATCAACAATATCACAATTACATACAAAAGAAACCGCCCATGGAATAGACCTAAGAAAAGAATGCAAAATTACCAGTTTTATTTGTGAAAATAATAACAATTATGGCCATGGCTTATACGCAATAAGCATACATACTGAATGAAAGAATATAGTCTTTAAAAATAAAGAGTATTACATAAACATTATGTATGAGATGTCATATAGATATAAAAGAGACAAATACCAGTATAACCGTATTAAATCTACATTTTTACAGGAATTATACATTCGTAAATGTAGTAATGAAAAAAAATCGATATTCAAAACATTTTAAGTCTATATTATACAACCTTTACAAATCCACACGTGTACACATTACACTGTACCAACCACGCCGTGAATTTGGTTAACATTTTCTTTTCATCTGTTACATAGTAGGTCTACATATGCATATGTTTGTGAATATTTGTCAAGCATCTCAATCGCATTTAAGGCCCTGGACTTCGTGCGACCGCGTGTGCCCTGTTTAACCATCACGGATTCCGCCACCCGGTTGATGTTCACTCAAGCATATCAGGTCAGGTTGGTCGCAGGTAGGAGTCCTCGTGCGACCCCCCGGTCGCAGGAAGGCCTGCAAAACAATTCTTTCAAAGATCCCTCTTTTGAGAAGGGATTGCCGGTGGGGATTATTTCGGGCCAGTCACCACGAAATGTGAGAAAACCCCACATAGGGCCCCCGGAGTAAAACTCACACACCCTATATGGCCATTGTGTTACCGGGCCCAAAGACACAAAGAAAAGAGGCGCCCACGGGGGAGCAAATATTAAAATTATTAATTATGCAAGTAATACGCAAATATTGCAAATAAAAGGGGGCGGAATCTCTTTGGACAAACCCAGAGCATATGTATGTCGAAAATCACGGCAATCCGTACGGCGGTATCAGAGGAGATACGGAAAATCACAAAAATCGCCTTACGCTATTAATATATAGATTGATCATGTTATCCTGTGATAATGTGACCGTCCATGGTTTCACCGTTTACATGAGAAGGGTTCCATATGTTTTGCGCGGTCAACGGGAAACTCAGTTGTATGGCTATCTCTAAATACCTATGCCCACTTTTCTGATAGATCTAAATTAATAAAGAGAAACGAAACGAAATATGTCCTAGGGAGAATACATTTTTCGTCACACGCACATGTATTCATAAATAAAATGTTCCCAATCAAAATAATGGTTGAATCCTGGAAGTTATGTTTGATGCATGTAGTTCTTATCATAGTTTAGCAGATGATGTTACCGAACTTCTCGCTGTGTTTATGGACTGATCATGTTTAGCGACATGTCGCCTGGTGTTCGGCCGGCTTTAGGTGATTTGGTGTAAATTTTCTGGGGCAAGGGTAGTCAGCCCTATTTATATATCGCCTCGATGCGTCTTTTAGGGAATTGTTAACAAAACCATACAAAGCTTTATATCGCAAATGAGAAATGAGTGTTAACTGGGACATCTTTATTTATTTTCTTATTTATATTTTATAATCATATTTTTAAAAAATATTTTTCGTCATGTTTCGTTTATTTTCTATTACCCCAAGGATAACATCCTGTATTAAGTAACCACTGTTTAATAAACCATTTCAGCAAAACATTCTGGCATGGTTGAATTTTTCTTTGATAAATAACAATGAACACTCCCTTTCGTTCACTTATTAAAATTAATATAAAAAGGGGAACTTATCTACGAACACCTGCATTTTTTTGTAGACGATGTTGAACTTTAAGTTCTGCTGGGAAACTTTTGACTGTGAAAACAATGACCTCCAGACCTTTAAAATGATACATAATCTGGGATGGTACTATGATTTGACTTAAAAGTTATGAACTTTCAAAGATGTATTTAGTCCTGAGAACACTTAACTGTACTACATGCCATAAACAAGAAAACAGGCATTTTAGTGAAAACCTCCGGAGGTATTTACATCTTCAACATAAATATCATCAGCAACCATTTTCCATGAACCAAAGAAAAAAAACCTTTAACCACAATCGCTGTTGATTGCTTATAACGCAATGACGTCAGAATTTACCTCTGTTTTGCGGCCCTCTTGTCTGTCCCCTCAGGCAAAACGGAAACATCAGACGTCTGAACATTTTTGCTGTTTCTTGGAAATAATGTTTCGCTGTCACAACTAAAAGAAGAAAAGGTTAAGGTGATGCACTTATTTCAATCAACAACATGACATAAAACAAATCCGAAGATTCGGATGTTCAGTTTTCACTTTTATAGTTTGTGTAACATATTGCGTATACCTGTGACCGGACGGACAGACTGTTTCGCTGAAAAACTGCACTTCAAGGGAACGAATGATAAAGGCTTTATTATCCGGGCCCTGATGTGACTGTCATTTGCAAGTGTAACGTCATGGACTGTGTATAGAAATTTGAATTAAAAAAAAAATACTAAACTTTCATCAAGACTTAGAATATCTTGTCGCATAACTTTTTTTTATTGATAACAATCACGGCAGAGTCGGGAGTCAACTGATGGACAACACCTGAATAATCTCAAGCTTATAATAAGTTTTGAAGCAAAATTCGGGGGAATGATTCTGTAAATATAAAGTAAGGATTTTATGCAAAGTCTACATAAGAAATTTTGGTAAAATAGAGTAAATTCAAAATATACCTAATGTCACCTGACAAACCCGTAATGCTTTATTATGTTGGGTGATACGAACCAAACGCAGCAGACGAACACTATTTGCACTGCGCGTGCTTGGAGAACGGCACAGGCCCTTGAAGGTAAGAGGTAAGAAACGAGTGTCGGAGGATCCGCAGCGACCTGCAGAAAAATTATCCATTTCCAACCTCTCTACGGAATGGCACCACCTTTTCTCTTGCTTGCACAAAAAAATTGACACAAATGGTTCCGCCTGACACAGAACTTACTCGCGTTACGGTCCCTAACCGCGCATAATAAGCTGTTTAATCAAGTACAGCGGAGCAATGTACCGGTACGCGGTCTTCCCTGCCATTACCGTCGGTAAGGCCCGAGCACCATCATGGGATTGTTTATCACGAATATTAATGAACCCACCATCGAGAGTGCCGCCGATCTGTCGGAAGCCGTTCGGGCCTTATCGGCGGTGATGACTGGGAAGACAGGTAGGCCTACAGGGTAGAACGAAATAAGCTTCTGGTGCCTGATGTGGCTGTTTGGGTTGTAATTTTTTATTCTCCCCACGGAGCCGAGAAAAACTACAAGAATGGCCATGCCTGAAAGACCAGAAAGGCAAAGTGTAAAGTCGGATGAGACTAACATCGACGGTGATATCAGACTGAAACCCCGCCTTTACCTCTACCTATACTATCAGGGTTCGTACACTTATCATGAGAAAAAATTCAAGCACTTTTCAAGGACCTGAAAAGTATTTTCAAGGACATCAAAATTTATGGACGGTCAGTGCACCTTCACCCATGCATGTTGCCGACATCGAAAGGCTTGTAACACAAAATGCAAAATAATATTTATAATGAGATGGACCATATAGTGTGATAAAAAAGGCTAGGAATTGTAAAATAAGTAATAGTTATAAGGAAATGACTCAGAAAATAACAAATTTAGCCGAAATCTACACTAACAGCAATTGAAGCGCTTGTGAAATACCCTTCGGTATAGCCAGTCGCGGTTTAATACACAGCGGCCCATTGTTTTAACTTAACATTCAAAATGATCACTCATCTTTGGTATGACCTTGGCAGATTTAACTAATCTGATAACGAGGGTCTAAAACCTATAATATCTTGAATAGGGATCTCTGATTTGCCGACTAGCTCAAATTTTAGCAAATTATATGCTCCGGCAGAAAGGGTGCCAAAAAACTCTGACAGTTCGGCGATCGTGGGGGATATTCATTCAAGTTTTCAACGGCAAAAAAAAATAAAAGCCTGTAATATGTTACCCTTATACGATATTTTGGTATAGTATTATCAAATTATTCAAAACAATACTAGTCAAACTTCGTATCAGCACGTTTGATATGACGACCTTGTCGTGCACGAGGTTTCTGCCGTTTACCGCCAAGTCACTGGCCGCACGTGTCAACAAATGGCCGGGCAACACCTGTGAAGGTCGTTATCTAACGATCACAGACGCAGCCAGATTTCTATTCAAACATGTCCAACATTTGATTAAAACTAAAAATGTGAAATCTTATTTAAAAAAAAAACCTCTTGTTGGCGACCTTTATGCAATCGTTATGCAGGGCAGGGAGGGGGCCGATGCTGGAAGTTGTATATGTCGCTGATCACTCTTTAAACTGCCAGCGTACTTCGCTTACAAACGGCTATCACATCGCAACAAAAATGTGATTTCCCCCATGGATCCCAGCCTTTTACAAACTGACGCCAGAGTATGTGAATATACATCAGTACCTGCCAAACACCTTAACCTATTTCGGACAAACAGTATTTATCCTTAATTGGATTGACCCCGCGTGTAAACTGTATTTCGCTGATCAGTGGTCTTATGGAGCTAACAAATGACGATCACAGCGCGTACACGTGAAATGCGCAGGTACGAAGATAAAAAAAAAAAAAAAACACACACAAACAACCCTTGGATAAACTGAAAAACCTTTAACCAAAACAAAGTCGGATTGGGTTCGTTGGGGAAATATGACCCCTCTGATATAATTATTATCGCCGAGTTAACAATGTAAAACGTAAAGTTAACTTGATTTAAACGACATATTCTATACTGAGCGAATTAGTTTTATATTATTATTATCCCTCAGATTCGAATTGTTCCCATCATGTATTTTTCTCACATTTTATTCCCCTGGTTTGTTCCCAGATAATTATTTCCTTTGGACAGATCTTCTCAATAGCTATATTAATAATCTCTGTAGTATTACTTTAAAATTTAAATGATAAATCTTGCGAAAATATTTACGTGAACTCGCCTAGCGTGGATTGAGTTTTCAATTAAAGAGCTTTTATACGTACCTCGGGGGAAATCTCCACGATCTTTCCAGTAAAGCAGCTCACTTACTATTTGATAATAAACATGGTTATTACCCTCGTATGTTAACTTGTTACATCGTCACTTTCACTGCCCGGTCTCATTCATCCACGATTGGGTTAATTCTATTTCATACATTTGATTGACGTAGAGATGCCCGAAAGTCAATATTAAAATACCAGGTATGCATACACACAACATACACCAAACTCTTTCACAAAATTTTATTTTTCAAGCACTTTTCCAAACCACTCTCTCTTTTTAAGCACTTTTCAAGCCCTTGAAATTGAAATGACTAAATTCAAGCACTTTTCAAGGTTTTCAAGGTGCGTACGAACCCTGACTATTAGGCTATATAGGGTCCATTTAGACATGATTTATTGATGATTTCAAGAGAAATCGTTACACTAGTTGAAAACCCATTGGTATGAACTGTATACGGTGAAGTTAATTTATAGGTAAACGTGACCAAAGGTTTTGAACAAGTGATACTGATGATTTCAAGGGCCTGTGTTGACCACTCGTTTGCGGCCACAAGATTTATTGTTATGACTGACCTTAACGGAAGGACAATGGATTTCTCCCAAATCTATACCAATTTATCTCCACATGCTCTCACATAATCATACACATGCAGGTACAAAAAGGTAGACCGGAGAATAAAGGAAGACCGGAGAATGAATGCTAGACTGTTCTCCGGAGTTGCAGTTCGACGAAACTGTATGGACTGTTAGTCGGAGTAATTCAGCCATGCCAAATGGCCCACATGTTAATTATGGTCATGCTGGGCTGACAGCCTCCATGCTTTGCAGGACTGATTGAGGAATGTGTCCTGTGTATCATGAGATGGACCAATTTGTGATAGCGTGTAGGGTTTATGCTAAGGATAAAATAAAACGACATAGCAATTCAAATTAAAATCACCAAATAGCCGAAAGGTCTGTCCGAATTTGGAATGGTAATTATTACTAAGCCAAAACACATACTGCCAACGGGTCAGTCCACTTATGGTTAAGAGGGTTGGTAGGTAGCTCTGATCTGTAACAAGCTAAAATGATCCATGTTTTACAGTGTCCATGATTATAAACCGCCTGTTCATGCCCTTATATTAATAAAAAAAAACTGAATAAAAACTATAAAATCACCATAAAAAAAGAAGACACCGACATTTTCCAACGGCCTAATTATCTATAACCGTGGTTTTAAATGACAGAGGGAGTATTCAGAGGATCTTCAATAAACTGAGGTTTCAGTTTAAAATAACTTTTTTTTTTCATGCATGGTCTTTCAATCACTGGAAATTTTATGCTTTAGCCTTTCTAAAGAAACCCCAAAAATATGCAAGCAGCCATACATATCCAATCTCATGCACACAGACACATCAGAAACGCGTACATATGAACCCACATTATATGAACTATTTATGTAAATATACAACACAAGGTACATTAATATGTACACACAAACACAATCTCGCTCAGAAATACAACTTCTGAAAATCATTAATATAATAGTTCCCAGACTATTCTATAATAAAACTATCATACTTTAGGAACCCCTGATAAACGGACGTGTCTGTATTACAGTCACGTTTTTCGATGACCAGGGGTCGCCGGATTATCGGGGTTGACAGTACATTTATGTTAATTGCGTGAGGATGCATACAACACCATCCCGTTTGTTGTAAAAAGAAATGCAAGTGGAATAAATACATTTTAAAATTAAAAAAAAAAAAAACACACAAGAGCGAATGTAAAATAATGTTAAACAGTAACCTTTTTGACGTTGAATCGTGGTCACCTGATGAAACCAGTAAGATCTGGAGCGGCATCAATATATCTCGGGGGGGGGGGGGGGGGGGTGCTATAATCAAAGTTAGGACCTTTCTATATGGTCTTTTAATCACTTTAAATTATGCCTTGCCTTTCCCCGGAAGCCCCAAAAATATGCAAACAGCCATACATTTTCAATCACACCAAGACACTTTCGAAACGCGTACATATGAACCCACAGAATTATATGAACTATTTATTTACATCTATATACAACACAAGGTTCATTCATATGTACACAAACAAACGCAGTCTTGTTCAGAAATACAACTTCTGAATATCATTTATATTATAGTTCTCAGAACTATTCTCAGTAAAATCAGATCACACTGATGGTGTATTAAAACAATTACAAAGACCACTCAAAAAAGACCACTCTGCTACGAAGACCAGATTTTGGTCCCATTCAAATTTATTTTATGTACATCCTCAACATAAAGATCATACTTACAGTCACGTTTTTCGTTAATCAGGGGATCGACGGATTATCGGGGTTGACAGTACATTTGTGCTATATGCGTGTGAGAGTGCGGATGCAAACAGCACCATCCCGTTTGTTGTAAAAAGAAATGTAAGTAGAATAAATACATAAAAAAAACACAAGAGCGAAGGTAAAATAATGTAAAACAGTAACCTTTTGACAATGAGATGTGGTCACCTGATGAAACTATCGTTGCGTCAATATATCTCCAAGGTGGGGGGGGGGGGGGGGGCTATAATCAAAGTTAGGACCTTTCTATATATATATATATATATATATATACATACATATATATGATATATATATATATGTTTATATCTCATATATATTACCATAACGTATAAGCTTTAAAAAATAAGCTATGTTTCCAGTGTATGTTAATTCTTATCCAGGTTTAAATATATAATATTTCAAAGTAAACTCAGAAATGGAACCAAATTCTATAATTCTAATTCTTAATTTATATAATTATTTCTTAGTAAACTCAGAAATGGAACCAAATTCTATAATTCTTAATTTATATAATTATTTCTTAGTAAACTCAGAAATGGAACCAAATTCTATAATTCTTAATTTATATCATTATTTCTTAGTAAACTCAGAAATGGAACCAAATTTTAATTCTTAATATAAATCATTTCCAATAAATAAATATTATTCTCTGGACACCAGGGCGGATGATTACATTGATCATCCCCCCCCTTACTAAAATGGGGGGGGGGGGGGGGGGGATGGGATATACACCCCCCAACCCTCAACTTCCTGCACTGACACCCCTTAAGATCTACTATGGAAGGGTGTGTTTACTCACCACGGTGGTGTTTTATAACCTTCTCAAAACTCCTGGATTCTTGCGGAAACAACCCCATACTGAAAGTGGACGTTCCAACTTTTTTCTCCATACTGTATTTGGATATACTTCGGAAGCGTGTTGTGTTGGAGTATGCACATTAAAAGCTCGCTGTATAAAGGCCGTGGCAACAAAACTAGGAGAATTAATCAATTTCGCCTGAATACACAAACATCAATCTGTACATCACTTTGTGGTTTCAACTGTCCAGCTATTTCAATATTATTGACCACTCTGTATAATGCAGTAATTAGGTGTACCTCTTCTGGCACTATTTTTTTTTATCACAGTCGTCTGTGGTTATGCTGTTGGACTTGTAAACTAGGAATTCACGTGTTCTAGAAGTTCTGAGTACTGGGGCCTCTGGCAAAACCCTTAACCACAAGAGCGTATCCACTGACTATGAACTTCTAGTCATGGACAGCTGGAAAATGCTGAACGAAAACTCGGCTCGCGTTATGTGCTTCATATCTAGCTCCAACAGCATCACTGACACAAATTCCTTCTTTGTTTTATAGACTACAATAAAATGTCTCAGTTCAATTCAATTTCAATTATAAAATTAATGATGGTCAAATAATGTTGCTAAACTTTTGTAAATCGGCTGATCCCATTTAGCACTTATCTCTGATGGTCAAATGAAGGTGATCACATTTTTGTAAATCTACTGATTGCATTAAACACTTCTCTCCAAGTCCTAAGGCATTCATTTTAAACCACCTGTTATTTTTGTCACTCCTTACATGGTATATACAGTAAGGCCTCACCAAAGTAAAATTCTTTGGTCTGGATAAAAAAGTAGGGTATTAGAAAAACAATTTTTTTTTAATTCACACGTTGAGAAAAAAAACTAATAGTGAACTTTTGCAAACTATCAGAAAGGACAGAAAAAATATTTTCAAATCCTGATATTGTGCAAATGAACAAAATACATACTCCATTTTCAGGGATACCTTCCAGATTAAAAGTTTTGCACTATAAACATATGTAACAATTTCTTGAAGTTACCAAAGTAAGAATAACAACTAGCAGCAGTAACTCTTAATGTGCTAATTTTCCATAAGAATAAGGATGGGTGAAAAGTGAACTAATCATTTAATAGAACAATTAATTTTGGTGTGGCCTTGTATAAGAATGTGCATGTTTGTGTTTATGTGTATGTGTATGTAGGAAGAAGTTGCAAAATGAACATGGCAAGATGATGAACATTTGTATGTGGTGTTCCCTAAACATACAATAATATGAACCCCATTAACCTTTGTACAAGTGTAAAATGCTAACTTGACACCTCTGAAAAGTTAAAATTGGTCCTTGTTTGGTCCTGCCTTGACCAGCATATATTGAAATGACTCAGAGTCTAAACTGAACAGTTTTCTCATACATCAGCTCATACCGAATGGGAATCTCCACCAAATGTTACGTTTAGGTCACAGCTGGTTGTTAGACATGATTTATCAATGATGTCCTTATATACACAAATAAATACAATACATAAACTGGCAGTATTGACATACCAAGAGCAGTCTTGTTAATCTCCCTTTTATAATGCAAAACTCAAACAGCACAAAGTTCTTGTATTATAGCCATTTTGGTAACACTGGCGACTGATGAAGATGAATAAGATATCAGGTCCACCTCCATACTATCAATTATGTGTCAATAAGGTTTTTTTTACAGCTAATGTGCACCAATCATAAGCCTTGTATAAAAATTGAAACCATAACACAAACTGTGTATCATAAGGTTTTTGCAGCTAATATGCACCAATTATAAGCCATGTATAAAAATTGAAAACCATAATACATACTGTGTATCATACAGACTAGCACCCCTAACAAAAAAGCAAGCACCAGGCCTTAGAGACATAGGTGTTCAGGAGCTGAGTTCAGTCAGAGGACCTGCGTTTTTAATTAGAGCTTTCGCCTGTCAAAGGTCATGATTTTATTCAGACCGGCATTGCTGATCCATGATATATGTCAGTTTTGTCAACAGATGATATCAATCAGTACTGTCTATTCATTAAAGATTAAAGAGAACCCTCTGCATTAACCATTTCCACACTGTGCAAGGGGAATCCCAGAAATAATAATTATATCAATGGCAGTATTGGTTTTACTTAGCCACTTATTTACAAACTTATATATTCATGAAACACAAAGCAAAATCTTATTTCAAGTAACGGCTGGATAAAAAAAAATATACACCTTGTCATGGATTACACTCGAATCTTTAGTGTAATGAAGACAGCACTGTCATATTGATTTCTTCTGAAAATTGTAGTAATATATCACCTATAAAATTAAAATAAATTGTGGGAAAAAAAAAGTGTTCAAGGATACAACTCAAGGATAGTGTATGTAGTGTTGGGAGGTCTTAAACTCAAAAAACCTTTTTCACACATTTCATACATTTCCCATCAACGACCGAGTGAAAAAGTAACTAAATGAATTTGTGCTTAAACATTGCAGTATAGCACACTGATTAATCTCATGCCATTGTAATGCTACATCTGACGTCTTCAATATCTGTTTTGGCCATTATATTTTATGAATCAGATAGTAGTCAATGGTATATACACATGAAAAAACAGTGTGATAATGTATTTAAATATTTTCAAACCATGATTAAATATGAAGAGGCAGTAGTCAAAATTAGATACAGTACTTTAGTAGAATATCAATATATCCAGCAATCTCAATGGTTGTAAGCTAGATTTATGAAGGATGAGATAATAACTGAGACATGGTTTAACTGCACAACTATTCAGAGATTCAAAATCCCTTACAATCATGTCTAGGCTGCATAACCAGTTGTTTCATTAGAGCTGGAGTGAGATGTCTATCAACTTCTCCTGACTTGTTTCTTTTTCTTCAGCTGCCAGAGCCTGTGAAGCACTTTTCAATGTGAAGCCTATGCTATTATTAAATAAAAAAAATTACTCTAAAGTTAAGTCTGCAAAAAATCCAGGTTTCAAAAGCTTGCGTTTCTTGCTGTTTTCTTCCCTGTCACTTCCACGTCGAGACGATGGCACTTTGTGGAACAACGCATCGGTTGAACCCTTGTTCGACTCTTTAATGGCAGCAACCTTAGTACGCTTTCCAAGGTTATCAAGTCCCTGAAGTACTGGTCTGTTCTTCACTGTGTCACTCTGAGAGACCTCAAAATCATCTAATGAGTTCTCTACCGATGAGACGGTAAATGTGCTGTCCAGATTTTGCGTCTGAAAATAAAAATCAGAAATCTGGGAATGAGTGCATGTTAGACACAAATGAATAAACACTGTTAATGTTTAATTTTTACATCAAATAGCTGACTGAAGCTGCATTTGGGAAATGAAAATTAAGTCTCCATATACTAAACAATAAAAATTTAAACTGGGAATGAAATCTGGTTTGAAATAATGAAAGTAAACTGTGTGTAAAAAACTGACAACAGCAAAACACATACCTGACTTTCAAATGTATTACTGTAGTTACTATTAAATGCACAAAACATACATATACTGTTAGCAGATTGTTTTTCATTCACTCAACAGATTACCATCACCTCAGCCTACTTTTATCAATAAATAACAGCTTATACCATATACTGAGACTAGGAAAAACAAATTAACTAATAAACTGAAGCATCTTGATTTGTGAAACTGCGAATGAAGCAAGGATGTTCTAGTTATGTTCACTGCCTGAATAGATGAGTTTTGGGCAGTAGGAAATCAACTAATCTTAAATGATCTGTAACAAAAATGGAAGAGGGAGATTAATACAGCTTAAGGCTGTGGTAACAAGTATAGTTGATTATTAGTTGACCCCTCTACTAGATCCCCAATTTGGGATAACTGTCAATGGCTGGTGGAAACCTCCAGCAGACTGTCCTGCAGTCACCAGAGCTTCCTGGTATAGTCAGGTGGCTTAGCGTCAGATTTTAGCCATATCGTTACAGTCCGGATAAAAGCACCAAAGTTTGTATATTGATAGAGTACACCAAAACGGATGATTTCTGAGGGGGTGCCATCATTGAATACCTACGAGATAAGTTTTAGAGCCTGAAAAACATCTGCACCTTGCGTATCACAGTACCCTCTTTTAGCATGAAAATGAAGAGGGGTAGGGAAGGAAAAATAACCTTAGATCCACTGCGGTTTAATGAAATATAGTTAATTATATACCAAAAGAAAGCCAAAGAAGTGTTCTTTCTATCATTACCATTTACATTGTTATATTATACACCTGTAGCCCAAAAAGTGTAGAATGGTCATGTGACAATACAGTTTCTCAAATTAGGCACTTGGAGAGCTACATGCAAACATTAAACGAAGATACTAAGTGTATAAATGAAAAATGTGAAAATATTTTTCTTGTTTACTATTTTTGAGTTTGTGATTCAGTTTTTGGGAGAGTATTAAATGTTTATGATAATGGATAGTTGCCTTAGCGACTTCTGGTGTTTTAACTAAATATGACCGATACACCATATTTCTGATAAAAATCTACCTTACATTTATATTTTTGTTTGTTCTTGTTATTCATTGCAACGGATCTCTGTAAATCGTTGCCAATTCAAAATGTAAACTTCTGGGCCAGCAAAATTGATTTTTATTAGAATTATTTTATTAACTATCATAACTGCCATGTTACAAGATTGTGAGCACATTCCGAATAATATGTTGACAAAATACCACTTATACATCAACTGTTTCCAAATTCAATACAAATTAAAATGTTACCTAGAAATAAAATCCTTCAGACTGCATTATCAAATAAACTGACAATATTATTAAAGCCAAAAGGTTACAATGCAATATATTAGTTGTACTGGCACATTCTGGAACACAATTTGGGTAGCAAAGGGGTGTACGATCAAGATTTGCTTTTAGTCACGTGGCTTGGCATCAAATCTAGACCATAACGTTTAAGATCGGATAAAAGCACAAAACTTTGAAAGTGGATAGAGTACATCCAGGGGGTTGATTTAAGAGGTGGTTCTCAGGTGAAGTACATACTAGTTTCCTTTTAGCGCCGAAACCTCTTTGGCACACCGAAATTACAATATTTAGCCTAAAAATATGAAGGGTCAGGTAAGGAAAATCACTTTAGATCCGCTTTATTTGGATAGAATATTGCAAATGATATACTTAATTAAAGACAAAGAAAAATACATTCCAGTCCAATATGTTTAATTTTTTTATGTGCACA
The DNA here is from genome assembly GCA_026874595.1 of Sipunculus nudus. Taxonomy (NCBI): domain Eukaryota; kingdom Metazoa; phylum Annelida; class Sipuncula; order Golfingiida; family Sipunculidae; genus Sipunculus; species Sipunculus nudus. The sequence continues at coordinate 28,000,750 of CM049315.1, forward strand.
AGAAGCCAACTTAACACAAAAGGTCAGGTGTTTATGACAGATCTCAAAATGGCGGTCATCAACCATGATGAAAATGTGATACAAAATGTTTTAGTCAAGAGGAACAATTATTAACATAGTTTTTGTTTAATAATCATATATATATTTTTTCACCCAAGTTGGAGAGTATTGTCTATTACAAATTATTGATAATTGTCTTTGCGGTCATTGTAGTTGAATTCAATTTGGGATCCAGACTTCGCATATAGTCATTATACGCTTAAATGCCATAGCAAAATATCAGCGTTATCATTCTACACTTATCCTGTCATGTTCTTTATTAGCCGGAAATAATGCGTTCTAACTTTCATTGATTTAATTGCATATGAATAAATATATCCTGTCTTTTAGTCTTCTTGGTATATTGTAATACTTTTTCAATAAATCTTGCATTTTTGTTATTTAGCAAACTGTCTTGTTTATATAGTGGTTTTCTACAATGGCTAAATTTATATGGTGTTACTTAGTTGTTCATTATTTCATCTAGAGACCATGTCCTGTAGAATATTTATCTACATTTCTTATTCCTTTCTTATTCCTGCATCCCATAACTAGCTATTTAACTTCATACCTGTTTTCTTTTTTATTTTGGGAATATAAAAATAAATACCATAGATACATGATTCATTTTTCTATATTATATGCAAGCATGTGGTTTAAACAATTTCATAGGCCATTCTATTTCCCATATGATGTAACAAATACCTTTATGAAATGATTTTATTGCAAACAAGATGTCTAGTTTGAACTATAGACAACAAGTTTGAAAGTATATGTCTGAATAACAAAATCGACCAATTATATTCCAAATCAAATATATGTTATCTGTATCTCCAAACACTCTCTGAAATTCACCATAAAGGGTCTTAGGTTTAGGAATCCATCAATAACAAACATCTCTGAACAACAAAATGTGTAGGGAAACTTAAGCCAAAGCCCCCTTTTCCAGATAGATATATCTTGTTTGCATCTATACAGAACTTTAGACTTGCACTAAAATGGCGGTCTCAGCATTATAATACAACCTAAGCATATTCATATTTTACACTCTATTCATATTAAATATTTTATAATCATAAACAATTAAAGTCAACTCAGTCGGACATTTTCTCCAATGTCTAAACAATGAATGTAAAACTTGGTCTAAACAACGCTTATCGCTTATCGCTAATATTCTGACATTTTTTTATAGAGACATCTTTATTCTAAACGAATTAAAACACCCAGCTGATCTTCATAAGTCCTCATTGACTTGTACTCTAAAGTTATCCATAGTCTCACAGTGCACAGATTTGAACAAAGCCACAAGCCAAATTTGTCATTTCAGTTAAATATTATTTAGGATAAGTGTAAACAAATGCTGCTTTATGTTTCAATTCTGAGAATTGTCTCACTTGCCTCTGTATCATTTATCGTGACTGTGATGCGTTAATGCGCAGTGCAAAAATATTGGTCCAATCCATGAAGAATGCCAATGTAAACACCAATCATGCACTGAATTACCCAGATCGCACCTATACTAGTATGAACTTTATCACCCAAACAATTATGCAGTATTGATTTATATTCATATATATATATTTTTATGGGTTGAGAGTGTAGTTAAAATATTGGAGCTCAGCTTTTCAGACAGATATATATATATATATATATATATACATAAAAATTACAACAGCAGATGACTAAATGCCATAGATTTCCGTCATATTGAACCTTGATCTAAATTGCTACTATCAATAATTATACTGCAATTTATTAATTTCTTTGAAATGCTATAATTCCAAATAGATATAATACCCAACGGGTGTTCAAGAACCGCTCATTGGCGTATTATAGAAGTCCATATATAAGACTCGCTAAGTCAATGGATTTGCTTGTAGCCCTTTCTCTCCAGATAGATATTATTTTTGATAATAAAATGATTATTAATGATTATTAATGATCAAAGGTGTGGACAATTAAATAAACTGTTTCAATCACCTGGGTTCTTCGTCAATACGACTTAGATATAGATTTCGAAAAGGTTGGTTTCACTGGAAAAGTGTACGTATATTAGAATATTCCCTATATATTTCAATTATATGGGTGTGAATCTTAAAATCCTAATATTTATGCAATATTAATTGTTATTGAAAGGATATATATCTTAACTTTTTCAATATTTTCTTCAGAACATGAGGGCATTTTAACACACCCACAGGATACAATTTCACATCAGTTGATGACGTGATCTTTTGACCTCTTGCGACCTACAATTATACTTTGACATGATTTTTGTCACAATTTCTACGACAAATGTTCATGATATTTCTTAACGGTGTTCTTATTATGTATATTGATTAATTTATATGAGTTTTAGAGTCAATTGAGTTAGCAACATTCCGCTTATTGTTGTAAACTTGTGAAATTTTACGTAAAATCCTATTATTTTGGACTCGGGCCTGCTGAAAGAACCAGAAACTAAGTTCGGGGGGGGGGGGGGGGGGGGGGGGGGGGGGGGGCACCACCTCCAGAATGATCAGGATTGACCTGTAGATACTTCAAACCAAATTTGGTGCTTTTATCCTGCGTGTAAAGATAATTCCGTTAAGCCACCGGACTAGTATGGGTATGGCCCTATTTGAATCCGGACCTTGGTGGTCACATCACAAAATATGGTGAATGGTGATGAAAATCTGTATATGGTAACTAAGACAGACTCTTAGTAAGCAGTTGATATAAAAAAAGCTGTTGCTTGATCCAGCTGCATGTGTGTATGCTGCATGCGCTGCTGCATTCCTCAACTAGGTCAAGTCTTGGTTGCATCATGCAGTGACGCGAGCTCTGGCCTTGCTCCCTCCCCTTAACTAAATATCAAATCATCAATTTGTCAAAATGTATCATATTCAGGGTTGGCTGGCCCAAGGTGACACCTGGGATACAAAGCTTGTGCGAATGAGTGATTATACCATATCCCATATAAAATGAGCTTTTGGAAGGATAAAGTAATTTCATGCATAAATACTTTGAGGCAATAAAGTAGGCCTGACACTGTGGTCCCAAATTGAATACAACCATCTGGTCAGAGTTTACTAACTGTCTGTTCTGAGTTGACTAACCATTGGGTCTGAGTTCACTAACCCTCCAGTCAGAGTTTACTGACCATCAAGTCAGAGTTCACTGACCATCAGGTCAGAGTTTACTAACCATCAAGTCAGAGTTCATGAACCAGAGTTTACTGACCATCAGGTCAGAGTTTACTGACCATCAGGTCAGAGTTTACTAACCATCAAGTCAGAGTTCACTAACCATCAGATCAGAGTTTACTAACCATCAAGTCAGAGTTCACTAACCATCAGGTCTGAGTTCACTAACCCTCAAGTCAGAGTTTACTGACCATCAAGTCAGAGTTCACTGACCATCAGGTCAGAGTTTACTAACCATCAAGTCAGAGTTCATGAACCATCAGGTCAGAGTTTACTGACCATCAGGTCAGAGTTTACTAACCATCAAGTCAGAGTTTACTGACCATCAGGTCAGAGTTTACTGACTATCAGGTCAGAGTTTACTGACCATCAGGTCAGAGTACTAACCTTGTCATTTGTTGTAGACTCGGGCTCCTGCAGGTCGTGGTTTTTACATTTTGCCGGGTCACACTTACAGAATGCCTCATCACATCCCTGACCCTTCTTCCTGCACACACACATTTTTGTGGAGCACATCCCTGTCTTTGTGTCCTTCTTACAACCACAGCCAGTCATGGTGGTGTCCTTACTTTTACGTTTTGGTGGCTGATTGGAGTCCTCCTCCTGTGTGGCAAATATTGTGAAAAACAGAATTTCAATACCAGCAATCAGGTATATTACCTAGCTATATGATAAAATAAACAACAAATTGTGGTGTTTTGGTGGTTACTATATATGGACATTAAAACAGTAAAACCCAGATACAGCAGACAAAACAGATAGCAGGAGCAGCCAAAATCCAGGTGCCAGACATGTACAAAAGATAATATTTTACCTGTATCTTTAGGATCTACCTGCACGTTTACGATGCATGAAGTTTACAAAAACTTGTTTTTGATTGCCCTGACACAGCCATTAAATGATTCGTTACTGTCAATATCTGCTGAAGACCAACAAAATCAGAGTGATTCAAATTTCTTGCAGATAAGGTACACATACAGTAATAGCCAGGAAGATACTGGCCAGTTTTTCGCTCTAGTTTATTAAATAATAATTGATTTCTTATTCTTTTCATGACCTTTTCATGTTTAATATTTGTATTAGGTAATTTTAACTTCAAGGTATCCATTGTCCTGTTTTCCTTTGCTTAAAATTCATCTGAAACTGTTCCTTACTTCACTGGATAGGTGTCTTTGGGTCCTGACAACTCAGGAGTTTCACATTTTTAATCCATTTGAGTTTACCTGTTTTTAAAGACCTGTTCTCTCTGGAGTTCACCTGTTTTCTTGTTCTTCTCAATTTAAATATTTACAATCTTATCTCTCTGGTTTCCTTTTCTTGTTTGCCCAGAATTACTTTTCTTTTGACAGGCCTTTATCTCTCTGGAGCTAACCCCTTTTTATTTGATTATTCATTGATCTTTAAACTGACAGCTGAACTGCATAAATGTAAAGCTTACTTTTCTTCTTGACTTTGGCTGTTTCCACAGTGGTGTTAACTGCCATTCAGGGTCGTCCATATTTTCATCACTGTCCTCGCTATCTTCTTCATCCTCTTCCTCATCCCAATTAATGTATTCAACCTTCCCACCCTTCTCTTTCTTAGTTATGTTCTAAAATATAAAAAAAGAGGTCTCTACCATACCACTTTTATATGATGATTTAAATATTATTAAATTTACTGTAATAAGTGCTCCTGGGTATTAACAATGTTATATCAGCATTGAAAACTAGATGTGGTCAGAAAATGGTCCTCAGAGGGCCCCGCATTTCTGGTAGTGCTAGACTAGTTTACATATGGGTGAAAAATTTAGGTTAAAATTGACAAACAGAATTAGGTTTTTATCCATATGCATGAGGGAAAAAATCCTACTTGTTCAAATAATATTAAAGAAGATATGTCTGAAATAATGTGTGCAATAGAAAATAACCGATTGTACTCTGTTGCCCATATTTGTATTTCAATAGGTCAGAAAGAAAATCAGGGATTGGGCTGTGGTGGCCATATTGGAATTCTGACATGTGTGTAATTCAATAGGTCTGTAGCCCTCATATGTACCAATTATCCCTGTGATTTTGGGAAAGCTGCAATATGTTGTTGTACAGTTATTGCGCGCGAAAGAAAGTGTCACTGACGGAAGGACAGAAGTATGGAAGGACGGACGGACTGACACGGTGATCACTATAGGGCACTGCTTGTCAAGCGGGCCCTAATAATAATATGTTTTAGTTAAATCAAAGTCTGTCTAACGAGTCTAACCAGTAAAACGAGTGACTTGTTTAGGGGCCTTGCAACCACACTGGGGGCACCTGGGACAGAGATGTGTGTGTGTGTGGATATATGACATAATGTGGGCATTTAGTGCTGAAAAGACTATCAAGTAAAAGGTATAACAGCACATTTGGCAATTTAAGTACTTTCAGGTAAAATAAGGTAGTTTTTTCTTTTTAGGTAATGACCTCAAATTTTAAATGCTAGCTTAACTAAGTATATGCATATCTGCAGAAATCAATTCTAGTGGCACACTCCATATCAGGGAAGTATTACACACTTCCTCTAATTTTATAACCTGTTGTTAACCAGGCCCGATGACTACTTCACTTGCAGGCTGTAGGTGTGCAATCAGCCTATTTGCTGGGATATACCACCAAGGAACCTACAAACCACGCATTTGTTTGTTTGAGTGAAACATGGATGTGGGGCACAGCCTTCCCATTAACCTGCAGAGTGCTCATCCTGGGTGGTGTTTGCGCATGACGAATTTCACCGCCTCAGCTGAGATTAAAAAAAACAACCAAAATACAATCTCTAGGCTTTGTGTGTTATGATCTATTCAGGTAAGTTAGGCCATGGGGCCAGCAATTCCATATATAAAAATAATTGAGTAAATATTCCATAAAAGTAGGGCTGACAGTTTATTAAAAGATTTGTTAATGCCTGAAATCCAGCAGTATCATGCCCAGACAAGCTGTCATGAGCTTTGTTACAAGGGTACGGAACAGGTAGCCTCTTGGCAGTACATTGGCTGTTACGCTCCCGAGGCAGCGGAAATCTTGCGCTTCTAAAGAAGCAACTGATTTTCACACTGCCAGCTTTGACTGTTTATGATATATTTAAACACCAGATGGTGGTTCGTTGTTCACTGAAATAAACGTGCGTATGATGTGACAAGCAGCCAATCAGATGCCAATAAACAAACACTCGACAGGCATCCTGGCTCCGCCCATTGCTGCGCTTCGAGCGCCGCTTGATGAGTTTCCGGTCGAATTTAAATTGCTCCCTCTGCATTCTCGCATCATTGACCGATTCGATTATGACATTATGACTGTGTTAGCGAGGTGTGCACGCAGCCTTTGTTGTTACGTTTCCTTTGAATTACAGCTCACCGGCCGGGCATCCTATGTGCCCAAGGCCTTAAGCAAACCACATCAGGGGCAATTCTCTCTGAGCCTGTGGCCTGTTCAGACGGTTACGCCGGGGGATGAGCTGTCACTCAAAAAGAAATGAATATGATTGGCTCCGTGTATTCCTCGCTTGGCTTTGTCTTCCAGCACAAGGTCTCATCTGATTGGACAAAAATACAGTGCTCCCCTCTGGTGTTGCAATTCAGGATACGAGGTCATAACAAACAGCGCCTTACGATATAGGTAGTAGCCCTATAGGTAAAGCGCTGTGTAAAGAGCGTAATTGGCTGTGTGCTGGATGTGTGGTAGCCATGTGACTGAGATTTCTCGTTAAAATGATAAGGCCGAATAGACCAGGATGGTCTATACAAAGGAAGGATTATACAGTATACAGGTGCAGGAGACTAACATCACCGTTGATTTCAGACAGTAACCCCAGTGTCTTTACTAAACTGACACCTGTATGAACCCATTACCTTAGAAGCTGGCTTGGCCGTCTTTCGGAAAGTCGGTGTTCCATCAAAATCAGGCATGAGAGACATCTTTCTGCCCGTGTATTTGGCGATAGTCAGTTCTTTCTTCAAAACCTCACACTCGTCTATTTTCTGCTGGAGCTGCTCATACACATTGCTCAACTTTTCAATCTCAGCCTCCTACAAGAAAAATAACTTCATGAACATATCTGTAAACTCCATGAACCAAACTTCAATATTCACTACTGTATTTTCAGTGGTTAGGTGCTGGTGCAGTGTCTACTGTCTGTTACCAAATATCTCAAAAGCCGCTGCAGCTATCATCTTATGCAAAAATAAGCGTTTGGTGGCGCCACCTATGATGACCTACTTTCTGCAGCCTGAAATGATCTTTTACTCTTTTTCGCAATACAAGTCAGAAAGTATTCACATTTTGGCTTTCAAATCATAGTCAACAGTCTATTAAGAGGAAGGGGAATAAAATGTATAGATTCAGTCAAATTATTTTCAAGATGTAGTTTTTAAGGATGATACAAAATGTTGTTGATCACAAAATTTGACAATTCGTTGTGTTTGCATACATCATGTCATGTGTGTTACCAAATAACTCTCGAGCAGCCTTGATCAAAAATTCACAGGAATATTGAGCATTGCCCTGCAGGTGGTGCCACCTTTACTGACCGACTCACTGCAGGTCTATCCAGTTTTTTCTTAGATATGTCATAACGTGATAGTATTTTGCTTTCATATCAAAGTAAACAATTCTTTAATGGAAGGGGAATAAAATGATTATAAATTCAGTCAAACAATTTACAAGACTGGGTCTTTACATAAGTTGTCGATCGCAAAATTTGACAATTGGTTGTGTTTCCATACATGATGTCATGTGTGTCTCAGGAACTTTACAGAATTTCTAAATTTGTCTTCAGATTAACCTTTGTAACGTTCATCCCTTTTCTGTCACATTTTTAGTTTGATCACTCTGTAAACTTGTGCATTGGCAGTCTACTGGGAAATGCATGAATGCTATTTAAACATTCACTTTTTTTATTTTTTAATCACCCACTGTCATGTACAGTATTTCACAGAATGAACATTAGACCCTTGGGTCTCTTGTTGTATCTTCATCTCATTGTATGATTGATCAATTCAAGGCTTGCTGCACTAATCAGATTGGCTCTAATTTGCATTCCCTGAAGCCTGCCGCCTACTAGCAATTTTGCTGCGACGCAATGTGATGCGACTTAAATCTCAAGGGATCTGTGACTGGTCGCCAATTAAGATTGCATGTGAACTGCAAGTGAGCGGGCCTTGTGACGGGGGTGACTTGCGACTGCCTCTCGCATAATTGCAAAACTTGCAATTCCCTTGCGATTCCTTGAGACTGTGGCAATCATCTGCAATTGCTTGTGATGCAATTTGCAACTGCAGTGAACATAATCCCATTGGTTGTGGGAGTTTTGGTCAGGTGACAGAGTCTGGACTTTGTAGGCGTAAAATATTGCATTGCCCCAAAACAACTATTTTGGTCCCCTAGGAAGATGAAATGATAGCGATGTGGAATAAAAAAATGTCTGTACAACCAGACTTCGCATGATGACCACCACTTAAACAAGTAAATAAGGGGAGGTGAAGAGATTAGTGTTTTATAAGAATGTTCTGGTGAGCTGTGGCTGATACTGTGATAGTTTCTATAAATTATATTTGCAGTTACACAAATTTTTCATCTTCAAATAAAATACTCTGTGATCTCAAGTCTGTGACTGTTTGCAGTCACAGACTGTCTGCTACTGGTTGCCGTTTTTCAGTCACAGACAATAGCTGACTGTCTGCAACTGGACACAAATAAAATTATAAGCAAGTCACCAGTGGCGGGCAGGCTGAACTTGCACATTACAAAAACTGTCACAGATCACAATCATACTACTTTGTACTTATGGGGATAACCAACTTAAAACTAGAATGGCTTTGTTTTTGTAGATATGAGATTTCAAGGATACATTTCACATCCAACAGAATGTACAACCTAAATAAAAAAAAATAATATCGAAACAGGGTTTAAATTTCTATGAATGTTCACAGTGTCAGCTTGTACAGACCTGAGACTGGAGGCGTTGACGCAGCTCGTCGTCCGTGGTGTGGTTTAGGCTTGTCTCATTTTTGGCACTGTTCAGCTGCTGAAGCAGGGCCAGTACCTGTAAAATCATCAAGAGATGACTTTATCTTCTATTCTTTTAGATGATAAGAAATCAAAATGTGTTATTTATATCTCCTCATTTCAATCCTTGATTAAAAAAGGAAACTACCACTGCTATTTACGTCCTAATATTTTCTGTTGCCATAATTACATATGATATAGTCTAATACCCTAATGCTGGTGAGATCACAGGAACAGACAAAAACAAAACCATATCTCAAGCACATGCAGAGAACAATTTTTGTGTAAACCTGTCAACAAGTTTTTTTCAGTTTTTATAAGCTGTCTTTTAGATGGGTTGTATTATTGGAAGGGCAGCATCTGTTCTTATGTCCTCTGTTGTTGCTGCAACATTTAACTTATGATTTCATATATTTTCATGAAACTCAAGTTCAATGCTTGGCAAAATCCAGGCATATTCAATGGGGTTTGAGGTCAGTATTTCACCTAATTACAATTCTCAGCAAAATCTGCAAATATTTTAAAATGAATGAGGTCAAATATCACAAGACTTACGACGGACATATCATACACTCTCCATGGTGGATGTTTACACCTCACTTCCTCATCTATACTCTCCATGCCACACAAAGCCCTTTATCTCAGGTAGATATACATCTATACCCTCCACGCCACACAAAGCCCTTTATCTCAGGTACATAACATTTTTGTGAACTTTCTTGTCACACATTTATAATCAGAATTATATCTAAGGTATCACTATACTCCCAAGTATTATACTCAGAAGTAATGCCAACTTGACATCTTGCTTAAGACAGATGCACCTCTTGCTTAAAACAGACTACCAGTACTAACTGCAGAGCAATATCAATTTCCTATGGTTACTATAAACGTCAACCCATCAGCTTTTACTGACCTTGTACTCGTGCTGGCGTTGCATCTCCAGGTACTGCTGTTCGTGATCTTTCTTCAGTTTTTTAACCTGTTCCTCGGCCGCCTCGGTCGTCTTCGTCATCTCCTCGGCTGCTTCCCGAGCCTCCTTCACCTCACAAGACTTGATGTTGGCTTTAGCCTTGGACTCCACCGCCTGACATACAGATGACAAACTTATGAACTCACATATAACTCACAGGATATACTTTTTATTACATCTTGGTCAGCAAAGAAGTGATGATACTTTTAACGCTGTAATGAGGTGGATTATTAGCAGGGCTATTTACTGGCAGAAAAGTTAATATTGATCAGTGATATTGGTTCAGTGATCAGTTATTGATACAATTCGGTTTGTGTTTCAAGGGATATCCTTTTATTGATTATCCAAACAAACTGATATTAATATATTGATAATTTTATGAGATGAATTTGCAGTGTCCTGTAGTACTCAAAATTTGTAGTGGCTATGTAGCTACTGTCAAGCAATTTAAAGCACTGTACTATATTTATGAAACTAAACAAAGATTACGCATTTTCTACAACAGGTTACACTTAATATGCTGTGTAATATCTTGATTGAACCTGTTGATCATTGTCGCAATGCTTCTGTGTGATACAGGTTAACACCAACATAGAAATTTTTTCTCAGTTCTGTATTAGATTATGCATATTGCATAATAATTTTTTTTATATCAAATCTTTTCAGAGCCATCAATGATCTGACTGATACTTGCAAGAGTCAGTAAAAGCAACTCATCTTTAAGCAAACTATACTGATATTCTATTGATAAAACAGTCTCAAAACAAAGGTCACAAACTGACATTGATGTCTTTGGATCACCAGCTTGCGTTCCCGCAAAACTGACTGCTGTGCTGCCCTATGCTGTGCTTTGCAGTGCTGCAAATACTATACTGAATAAACGGCTGGGCATTTTTGCAACGCTGCAAAGCAGAGAAAGTTCTTTGCAGCACTGCACAGTGCGGCATTTGGTGTGGACACCCCAATGTATTTGCATGTACTTAAATTTTCTGCAGCACAGCACAGTGCAGAACAGCGCAGCGTTAGGTGTGAACAGGCCTTTAATTTAATTAGATGTGGTTGGAAAATGGTCCTCAAAAGGCCCAGCATTTCTGGCAGTGCTGGACTAGTTTGCAAATGGGTTAAGAGTTTATAGTTTATAAAAATATGACAAACAGAAATCCGTTTTTATCAATGTGCATGAGGAAAGAAAAATACTCCCGGTTCAAATCATACTAAAGAAGATATGTTTGAAATAATGTGTGCAATACAAAATCAGGGATTGTACTCTTGCAGCCATTTTTGATTTTGGGTCTTCAATCTGATCGAGATTGAGTCCTCAATCTCCTCATACACACCAATCCTCCCTATGAATTTGACAAAGATCAAAGTTATATTGTATGTGAAAATGTGTGCAACAGAAAATCTCAGATTGTGGTCTGTTTGTCATAACATGCCTAACAGAAAATCTCCAATCGACCTCTGGTCACCATATTTGATTTTGAGTGGGTCTGTAATTCAACAGTGGAGTCCTTACAGGCACCAATCATCCCTGTGCATTTTAAAAAGAATAAAGGTATTCTGTTTGTGGAAAGGTTTGCAACAGAAAATCTCTGATTGTGGTCTGGCTGCCATATTTGATTTTTTGGCAGGTCTGCAATTTGACCGGATGGAGTCCTCATAGGTAAGAATCATCCTTGTGAATATGAGGAAGATCTAGCATGTTCTTGTGCAGATAATGCATGCTAAGAAACACTGAATGTGCTCTGGTGGCCATATTTGAATTCCAACAGGTCTGGAATTCAATAAGTCTGGAGCCCTCATAGGCCCAAATGATTCCTGTGAATTTGAGAAAGATCAAGTACATTCTTGTTGAGATATCTTGTGCAAAAATAAAAATCCCTGATTGTGCTCTGGCAGCCATATTTATATTTCGAAAGACCTGTAATTCCAAAGGGTTGAGTCCTCATAGGTACCCTTAATTCCTGTGAATATGAGAAAGATCAAGCATATTCTTGTTGAGGTATTGCACACGAAAGAAATTGTCAATGATGGAAGGATGGACTGACACTGTGATCACTATAGGGCACCACTTTTCAAGCACAGCCCTAATAATTATAATGGTCCACCAGATCAGGGTGAGCAATCAGTATTATCCTTTCTCAGATTTGCCAGCTCATCTTTTTTTATACACTGAAGCTCCCAGTTCTAACAAAGACAACTCACCATTATAGTAACTAGCAGTATATACCCTTAATATTGTCATGTGACTTGAAACATCCAGGTTTAGGTGTTAATGACAGCTCCAAAGAGCATTTTTTTTTTTAACGAGGTCAGGGTGTGATAACGGCACAAAAATATGATAGGAACATACTATGAAAGCCGTCTCAAACTGGTAATCTATCAACAGGGGAGTTAGGTGCCCATTAGAACTGTATCTTTCAAATAGAAGAATGAAGAATGCTCTGAAGACGACCACGCACTCATCAATAAATTACGGTAAGATGATAAACTTTCCACCTCACCTCATTCAGGAGGTATTTCAGTGCACATCTTGCCTCCACCAGGGAGTTAATGTTAGACCACTTGGACTTGTTCTTAGAGTCCTTATCATCTGAAATGAAAGCAAGTTTCAATTATTTAAAAATTTAAACACAGCAGATACTGAGCATGAGAAGAACTGGTCTGTGGCTCACAAGCGACATATTGTAAGGAAGCAAGCAGTTAGTACAACAATATCATAAAAAGTTTTAAGTAATTTAAGTCTTAGCATATCTAGACAGGTGTAGCTCAAATAAAAGTTAGGTATTTTTTAATATTTTATTAAATCTGAAAAACCTGAATCATTAGAAAATGACAGATAAATGAACAATAACCAATACTGACTATGTAAAAAAAAAACATAACAACATGTCTTAATATCTATAGTCCGTTCCTGTATCCCTGTCCACCTGATTTTTCGTGATTATCTCTACATAAGACAAACTTGGCAAACAAAATTTGCACCATTGGCATAAAGAGGCAAAAGTGTAATTTTTGGTACCTTACCTACTCACTATATGAATATTTTTTACTTTACGGCCTGGTTGACATGTCTCAAATATATCCGAGATTCATGGCGTCCCTAATATGCGGCCATTGTTTATCCTCCTTGAATATGGATATAAAGTAATGTGACGTAACAGTGAAGTGCGTGCACACGGAGAATACAAGTCTCGCTGTTAACAGGGGTTGGCAGCTCTTGATTATTGGTTCTGTGAATGTTGGTGCCTCTTTAGTACGTCACGTCTATTATGACGTCATCACTATCCCCTGATAAGCCCATTTAACAGATTAGTGGCAAGATGTCGCTAAAGAATAGACTAGTTACTCATAAAATGGTTTTAAACTGTTTACAAGAGAAAATTACATAAGGTAGGCTATTATTTCCATAATGGTTAATTACGCTTTTTCCTTCTCCTTCCTAAAGGTCAACAGTTTTGGCGTTCTTTGATTCACAAATAAATAATCGCCAAAAAACAGTTGGACAGGGGTACTGGAACAGACTATAGACTTCTGGTATTAATTTTTTTTTTTAACCAAGGTTTGGAATAATACAAATCTTTAATGGAATCTTGTTACTTCTGACAGGATAGTTTTTATGGTATCAAACAGATTATACTGCATCATATATCATGATCCATTCTTTGTATGACAGATTTTTTGTAACCAATGGTCCAAAGATCTAAGCCAGGTACAGCTTAACTCCTGATTGGGTCACAGTTCAACAACGAGCAGGTGCTAGATACATATGGCCCATCTGCACTGAAGACTTTGAAAGAAAGTATTACCATGGTTACTTTGCATCAGCAGGGTGTATGATCATCTATGAAGACAAGTAAACAGCCTAAGCCCCTATGAGAACATGAGACCAGCGTTGGCATCAATCATATGTGAAAAGGATACTTGCAACTATATGGCACAAAGTATCAGCAGTGCCAGCTTCGAGAACTATGAATATAATGGAACACAAAAAAAAAAAGAAAATCCAACATCTGTTTTATTCAAAGAATTATAAGAATTGATGAATTTGGACCTAACTTAAGGATAAATAATTTTCAGCTGACATACCTTGCTCAGCATCCAGCAATTTTTGTTGAAAATCCTGAATCTGAACATTTCTGAAACAGAAAAGATATGCTGCTTTAAAAAAATTATAAGAATATAATGTAGAAAATACACTGGAATATATATAAACAGAAGTAGGCAATGTTTTTAAAAGTAATCTATACTTAACTATTGCATATTTAATAATTGGGCTGCACAGTAATAAGACAATACACCTTAATTTCTTAGGATGTTGACCTTATAAATTAAAAAAAAACTCTTGATTTAATCTGCAAATTTCTTGTCAAAATGGAAGACCCATGACAGATGAGAAAGCCTATAAAGCATATTAAATATAATTTTGTTTGTCCTTTGGTAGACTGAGCCTTGCTTAGATACAGGGCTCTCATGTGAATGGCTGGTTCCAGTGCAACATTAAGGACTGTATGGCAGAATGATAAAAATCTAATCAAACAAAATTGTTTTGAATTTGTTCTCTGTTTATCTGATCCTTAAAAGGTAGCAGAAGAACTGTGTTTTTTTAGAACTGCAGTTTCTTGTCAAATGTTTAAAAATTTCATTTTCTAACTGCCCATGGAAGCACTGACAGCTCGAAAAATCCAGGAATCGTTTAAAAATAATAATAAATTTGGCCAACTGATGCTATGTTTCATGTGCTCCAATGCGAAAGCAGGTTTTTGTCTGCTCGGTTCATTGATGTCTGTGTGAGCAACCTTGGTCAGAAAGCTAATTAATATTTTCACACCCAATATCTTACCTTGTAGCAGTTATTTGCAAAAAAAATAGGATTTAAACAGAATTTTTCAGCACATCTCTTGGTTCCAAAATACTGAGCCTTCAGTACAAAAGCAAATGACTTTTAATTGAAAATTAATTCAATAAAGTTTAAATCTTATAAGAGGTTTAATTAGTTAATCTCTGTAAGAAGGGCTTGACATTAATGGTTGACCACTTTCCCCAGACAAGTAAATCTTCCAGAAAAGTTGCCTCCTAATTGCCAGACTGGGCATGTGTGTCAAACAAACCTTTATCAAAGCCGTTTTAGGCCTGAAGTTTATCTAATCTTCAGTTAGTCATTTTCTTTTCTGGAGTATTTAAAATCATAATAATGAACTTCTTTTTCTTAAAATACCTGTACATTAAGCTGTTCAAATATGATAGAGAAATATATTTTAAAATGTAACACAACCAACATTTTGAATTGTTTATTGTCTAACATACAGTAAAGAATGCAACACAAATCATGTGGAACACACTGATGCCACCACTGATTTTTGTAGGGCAAGTCAAAATTCATGTAGGACAAGTAAAAGCTATATTACTAGCCAAACTGGGGAATTACTTTCAAAGTGAATGTTGAGCCATGGTATGTACCTGAGATCCATGTCATGTTCGAGTGTTTTGATTTGACGCCGGGCTGCCTTCTCCTCTTCCTCCAGGTCCTTCACTTCTGTACCTGAGCTGTCATTAAGTGTCCTTCTCTGTGAAGACAAAAATGTCAGCACTGACAGTCATAATACTACTCACAGAAATAATTATAATAAAAAAGAGCAAATTAGTGGAATTAGTGTCCTCCGCTTTGGGATCTTGTTGTCTTTCATGCTTAATAAGCAACCAAAATTATGACCTGTGGAGAAAATCTTGAGGGCACATGAAAACTTAAACAGATGCACTATGACATGTTGAGACATCTGCAGGTGAACATAAAAAACTTAAACATACTGAGAAATTGGACCGAAATTTGATAATTTTGGTTTTGAGCTGCAGAGAATTATTTTTCAGACAGACACTCCAAAACCAATACCAACCAAGGTCTTCATAAGAGCAATCACTGACCCAAATTTGAATGAAATTGGATAATATTTAGGAAAGTTATCACACTTAAACAAACCTGACAGACAAACAGACAGAGGGACAGACAGACAAACCCAAATCAATGTCTCCCACTTCCGCAGAGCGGGGGACAATAATGAAATGTCTGCATTGGCTATAATTATACTGTTACTAATAATAAGAATAATTAATTATGAAAAATCTGCATTGGCTTTAATTATGCTACTTCTAATAGTAATTATAATAATTAATAATAGTGCATGTATAATCAGACTAAGCACCAACACGCACACACACACACATATTGAAAACAATCCCTCAAACACCAAACCTTATTAATCTCTTACTATTTACTGGTAGATCCTATATATAAAGATTTTATTATCAACACATTAATAGACATAATAATACACAAATCATTAACTGTAAGTTCACTGAATCAAATGAAGGTTCTGTCACACTGTGGTGAGAATGTGTACTGGGTAAATCATTAGATCTGTACCTTTTTGGGTGGACCCTCCTGAAGCTCGTCTAGCTTTTGCTTGGCTACTCTCATCTGTTCGGAAAGTAGAGCTCTGTCAGCCATCAAGCTGTTAAGGTGATGCTTTGCTTCCTCCACACTAACAAGAAGGTCTACTTCTCTACTCAGCCATTTCTACAAATAAACATTATGATGCCAAATATGTAACAAAAAAGTAAAGAAAGATGATCATATAAAAAGCAATGTGATGTAACCTGTGCATTAATGGAAGATCAGCATATATATCTGCATGATGGGTCAGTCATCTATTTTTTGCACTAGAAAATACTTCAACTAGAAGTATGTTTTGGTATATAATTGCTGTATAGGTGTTGGTGTCTATGTGTAAAGGACTAAACATTGGTCAATGCAACTGGTAAGGCTGTTGCAATATTGATTTTTCCATTTGAATTTAGCATTGTCCCTCAGCTTGTTAAGTTAGTAAGCTTTGTGTTAGTGACAGTTTATTGCCAACACATTAACCTTTATTGACTTCAGATTCCCTGCAACACAACATTTACCAACAAGGGCACCGCAAAACGAAGCATCCCCTCGCACGGGGCATAATACTGTGTAATACACAGTGGGAAAATGAGGAGGGTAGCTCTCTGGCCGTGACCTTTGACCCCATGACATCAAAATCGATAGGTTTCTTCATCCATCGGTGGGTGAGCCATATGTGCAAGATGAAAGGTTTTGGTCAAATGGTTTGGCTTTAAATGGGTCCAAAAGCTTTTTCAAGAAGTGGGCCCTGTGGCCGTGACCTTTGACCCAATGACCTCAAAATTGATAGGGGTCTTCATTCAAAGGTGGGTGAGTCATATGTGCAAGATGAAAGGTTTTGGTCAAACGGTTTGGCTTCAAATGGGTCCACAATCTTTTTCAAGAAGTGGGCCCTGTGGCCGTGACCTATGACCCCATGACCTCAAAATCGAAAAGGGTCTTCATCCGTGGGTGGGTGAGACATATGTGCAAGATGAAAGGTTTTGGTCAAACAGTTTGGCTTTAAATGGGTCCACAATCTTTTTCAAGAAGTGGGCCCTGTGGCTGTGACCTTTGACCCCATGACCTCAAAATTGATAGGGGTCTTCATCTATGGGTGGCTGAGCCATATGTGCAAGATGGAAGGTTTTGGTTAAAAGGTTTGGCTTGAAATCAATCCACAAACCAAATCTGGACGGACAGACGGACGGATGCACAAACAGAGGCGTTAATAGACATACCATAATAAACATAACATAGTTTATAATGGTGCTTCCTTCTTAAATGTCTAAAATCTCTTTCAGCAGTGATGCAGTCGAGTCCACAACATCTGAGTTCGAGTTCAACTCTGATTCCAGGACACTCAAGTCTGAGTACAAGTCTGAGTCCTTGAGGTTTTAGACCAAGTCAAAACTTTTTGAGTCTGAGTCACTTGGAAGCCGAGTACAAGTCTGGTCCAAAACACATCTCCATGATGATTAATTTTAAATGGATATTTGAGATAATCATGTGTACTTTTAGGTTAGTTTACACAAGGGTGTTTACTTGAAGGTTAAAATACCTTTAGCTTCTAATGCAGAACTAAAGTTTGATAAATATATTCCATTTTTTAGGTCAAATATTCTGTTGGTAGTTCAAGCATGTGTATTTATAGTTTGTGACAGAGCTTTTTCTACAAGGCTCAACATGGACTCAGATATCTCAAGTCCTTGCCTCTGAGTCCTGAATACAAGTCTGAGTCCAGAACCTTTAAGTCCATGTCCGAATCCCTAGCAAAGTGGAATCGAGTCTTTAATCACCGTCTTTCAGTTTCACTAGAAACAAGTATATAGCATTAACTGAGATAGATTTAACATTAAGTCTATGGATATGTGGCGACAGTGATGGTAAAAGGTAAAGGTATTGGGGGTTTACAGTCTGATATCACCAACAATGTCAGTCTCATCCCACTTAAGTTTTACACTTTGTCTACCGGTCTTTCGGGCCTGTTCATTCTTGTATCTTTTCTCAGCTCCCTTGGGAGCATAGACCAAGCAGCCACACACGGCACTAGAAAGGTTATTCGTTCTACATTTGCCTGACACCCATGTTTGACCAGTACCCATTCACTTACGGGTGAAGAGAGCACACCCTTGTGGTAAAGACTTTGGCTAGGAGTCTTGGCGTGGAAAGCAGTCAGATCGGGACGTGAACCCACAATCTTGCGGTCACGGAGTATAGCACACTTACTATTACACCACCACACTCCACAATGTGTGATGTATTAGATATACAGGGCTTGACATTATCCATTAACTTCTTGCCCGGGGCCAGTAAAGATAACATGAATTGGAGGTAGCGTGACCAAAAGTTGGCTCCTACTTGCCCCTCCGGGCATGTGGGTCCAACATACACCTTTGCTTAAATTTTAACTTACTGTCAGTTAGCCAATTTCTTTCTTGGAGAAATTTAATTCTATATATAATTCTCTTTATCATAAATTACCTGTACTTTCATCTGTGCAAATGATAGAGAGAAATATAATTTATTAACAAATCCAAACCTGAACTTGTTAAAGCTAGATATTACTTGCCAAACTAGGCCAGTACTTTAAAAAGTTAATGTAAAACTGTGATACAGCTAGACAACAGAAGCTCACGGTGATCCTGGCTGATATCCCCGTCATCTCCTGTTCCTGTCTGTTCTGTCTGCTCTCCTGCGCTTGGCGATGCTTTGCCAGAGCATCCTTCAGCCTCTTGTTGACTGCTGCAGCCTATAAAACAGGCAAAATATTAACAGACAATCAAATAAGTGTCCGCAACTATTGGCATCCATAAATGAAAGATATGAATGTCCTCAAATGGATTTAAACTGTATGGAATACTGACAATATCTGACAAATAATAAGACATCTGCAGAATTAATGTTCACTGTAGCAGTGGTTTGTGAGGGTTGTAGGATACTGAACATTTGTGAATGACTGTCACACTTCTTACAGAGAAACAGTTTCTTAGGGTGATGCTCTTTTTAGAAATTCCTCTGTGTAATCTGATGTATAAGATAAATCAATTTATTGTATCACATTGATAGATTTATTATCATCAGTGCTCTGAATAGCTTAGATAAATGAATTTATTGCACCACACTGATAGATTTATATATATATCATCAGTGCTCTATCAGCTTAGGATTCAAGCATCGGTTTTATGCTAACAAGACAAATTTGTATTTATAAAACATGTTTGTAGAACTTTATGTAGATGTGTATAACACAATAAATTACCTTAAATATAATTTACCATAAATAATATGGCCAAAACACCTACCTCCTCAGCTTTTCTCCTCAGCACCGCCTGCTGCATTTCGTTTTTACGGCTCACCTTGGCCATCTCACATACTCTTTTTCTATCCTGAATACAAAAATAAACAAATCTGGAACAAAATTGCTCAGTGTGCTTTTCTTTATACACAAAGACTGGCAAACTAGAGGGTCAGAGCTGACTGTGTTTGCATCAGGAAATACCTTGACTTTATTTTTGTTTTAACACCTGTTTTGATACTATACACAACTTGGAAATAGGGTATCTATATTTGTGATGCAATATTTTCCATTGAAGAATAATAATGAATAGTACACATTTTTGGAGAAGAAGAAGAAAAAAAAAAAACCTGAGACTGTACTTCTAAAATATTACATTGAATGTTATAAAGTAAAATTTGTGTGTCATGTTATATACAGTACATCCATAGTTTCGGCTCATGGCAATATTTCCATCCCTTCTTTTTGAACATGTTCTGAGCTCTGATGTAATTAACTTAATTAAATATGGAAGTCCTCCAGTATCCATAATTAAAATGTCTTTAATGCCTTCATGCTTACTGAGTAAGGTCAGACCATATCATATTTAATATCAAACTTAAAAAAATGATGCCATACATCAGAAACATGTACAGTACATCTAGTATACCCTCAATTAATTCCATAGCTTATCATTGCAAGAATTAAAATGTAAGTACAGTTTTGATGATAAAGTTGTGTTCATAATGTAGAATACATTAAATGGAAAGGAATACATTACAAGGATATTAAATTAGGCCATACTGGATTTCTGTGATGAAGCATATTTAAGACAAAGGGATAAGTCCATATTTTGTGCAGACTCAATCCTTTAAATTTTTACAATTTATTTTCAAGGTATTTCACCAAGATAAATTTGGATTTGCATAGCCTTTCTTTCTTAACCCTCAACATTATCAGTTTTTCAATATTTTTTATTCATTATTTTCATACCTTAAAATGGCATGAAAATGAAGATCCCTGTTCACAGGTCAGATCTTGTACTTATCCTCTTGGTCTGCCATAGCAAATATTTAAACAGAATTTATGAAGGTCTTTTCAAGGAAATTTCAAAGTTACCAAAGTTTAAGCACTTTCAAAGCCATGATAATACATATACATCTTCAAGGATTTCGAAGCATATTAATTAAGTGGGAACCCTGAAAAAGGAGGAGCATTATGCTGGCAGTTAGGTTTAACTGTCTATAACTGGTCAGCAAACCTTAGCCTTGAGCTGCAGGATCTCCTTATCCTTCTGTCGCTGCATCTTGCGAAAGTTCTCAGCATCCTCCTTCATTTTCTTCATCAGCTGGACACGCTGCTGCTTCATGGACTGTAAATCACATGTAAAACAATGACAGTAACATGTTTTCCTGTCATATTTTTAAAGATTTTTTTTGGAGAAGTCGACTTAACCTGAGAATATACATCTGCAGAGTTTCATTTCAGGTTGGGTGGGACTAGATGTATAATCACCGCAATTGCCAGTCATAACACAAAGGAACCCTTAAAGATGCTGCACACATTGGTAAGTGATACATGGCTGCAGGGCACAGCCTTACCATCAAGCCTGCAGTTCGTTCACCCTCAGTCTCACAGAAACTTGGCTGAGATTTGAACTCACAAGCTCCCAGCTTTGACACGGTCCATGGGCCTTTTCAATTCTCAAAGAAAGACCTTCTTAAGACTTTGAAGGAATTAATTTCCTAAAAACAATAAGATCATATTTTTTAATATCAATCCCCATTTAATATACAGGAAAGAGGATCATTACAAACCTTACAAACGTATTACGTACATTTGCTGGTCATGCAAAATACAGATTTAAATAAATCAATCAATAAGAACTCATTTATACTCATATGTTCTACTCTTCTGCTGTACTTTTAAGTCATTTTTTTAAAAGCCTTAGGCTACTTCAGGCCTGCCAAGGGTAAATGACCAAAAAAAAAAAAAAGAGTAAGTGCTGTAATAAAGAGTAAAATTAGCAAAAATTCCCCATTTTTTTTAACAAAATGAATAAAGATGTGCTTTGCTTACTAAGTATGTGTCAATGAATCGCTCCAAAAGTCAGAAACATACATTGCACATCCCTTGCATGAAGATAAGGGCATTTACCACGTTGTGACACATGATGGACATTTGGATGCAAAAATATTGCGAAGTTCCCCATTATTTTTCTAAGTGGTCTTTTCTGGCAGGAGAGAAATAGTATATATCAAATATTTTTCACTGAAAAAAAAAAAGAGTAACAAGAGACCCAGGGATCTTATGTTCACTCTGTAAATTACTGTGCATGATGATGATGATTAAGAAATAAAAAAAGTGAATGTAAAAATACTGTTTCATGCATATCCCAGTGGCCACAGTGCCATTTCACAAGTCTGAACAAACTAAAAATGTGACAGAAAAAGATGAACGTAACATAGATTAACCAGAAGACAAAATTCTAAGTACTGTATAGATGCCATCTTTATAACAATTTGCCTGAATTTATACCAATTTGATTCCCCTTTCTCCAAGGAACCATTGACTATGATATGAAAGCCAAAACTTTAATACTTAATGACTTATATTGGAAAGAGAGGAAAAGATTATTTCAGCCTGCAGAAAGTGAGTCATCATAGGTTGTGCCACTAAAAGCTTATTTTTGCATATTCATCACATGATAAAAAGTCTGCAAAGTTTCATGAAGATGGCTGCAGTGGCTGTTAAGATATTTGGTATCAGACAGTGGACTGTTGATGCAGTGCCAGCTCATGAGTTTACAGAGGGAACTTAAAAAAAATGCTGCTAAAAAAGTAAGTGTTATTTCAGTGAATCATAAAAAAGTGACTTTTTTCCAAAAGAGTGCCTGTAGTGGTCAAGTTTTAGTGTTGAACTCTGTTTAAATGGCACCGACGGAATTCAGACATCTTATTTTACAACTGATGATATCAATACAGTATCAGACATTGTGCAATGATGTATCGGGCACAAGACTAGTATAAAACACTTTATGTTCAAACATTTTTATCATGAAAGTTTTGCTACAGCCTACCTGAATGTCCCTGTTGAGTTTTGACAGCTCCTTGTTGCTCTGCTCAGCTTGTTTCAGCATGCGGCCTTGTTCCGTCACCTGCTTCTTGTATTTACTGATCAGTCCTTCCAGCTCCTGAACACGCTTTCGACGCTGCTCACTCACCCTGTAGACATATAAACCCACGTTCTTCTGTCATATTCCATAACAACAGGGCATTGCTTAAAATGTGTTGAATATTGCAGTTAGAGGGTGTCCTTGCCAAGGCGTAAAACAATATTCAGGGTTCCCAATTTTTTCTAAATTTTAAGCTCAAGATTTCAAGGTAATGAATACGGATTTTCAACTTTTTTTGCATAGTTAGTTTTTTAACCCTTCAGTGGACACTTCCACACTTTTTTTCTATTCATAATAAAGTTTTATATTTACAGAAACAAGGGTTATGACACTTGACTAGGTTGTTTATATGATAATCTGATAAAAATCACAGAATATGGGAAAGTGATAACACTTTGAAATTTTTTTGTATATAAGGATTTAAACACTGAATACAACAGCTACTGCCTTTTAAACTTAAGCTATCAATCAGCTGTTCTTATGAAAGTTTAATACCAGCTCCAGTTAAAGTGTATCTGATTTAATGTTCACACTGGACCAGAACCTGTTAAAGATTATTCTAAATGCTTAACTGGAAGGCTGTAGTAAAATAGTATAATATGTAGCATGTTTGCGTTTAGGTCCATTGCTTAAAGAAACAAGGTCAACGTGACCAAGTTTTAGGTCTGGTAAGTCTTAGAATATTGGCTTCATTTTAAGTGTATGGAAAACTTAAGGTCTGCAGCTTTAACTCTGACTCCTGCTGAAATGATGGGTCACAGCTCATCGTCTGCAGTGATACACCTACTTGCTGGAGGCTGGGTTCTGTTTGGCTCCCACCAGCTGGTCATTTAGTTCCTCTTTCTCCTTCTGTAGGAGGTTGATCTGCTCCTCCAGTTTCTTGATGCTCTCCTCATACTCCATCTGTACCCGCTCCTGCATCTGTTGCTTCATCACTTCCACGATCTCCATCTTCTGCTGCAGCTGACTGTTCAGGTCCTGCAGCTCCTTCTGCCTCATTGCCCGCTCCAACACGTGCTCACGGACATTCGTATCATTGTGCTGGGTCTGGTCCGGGGAGCCTTCCATAGTCTGAGTAAAGGAGCGTTCATTATAACAACCATATTAGAATATATGGGAATGGAAACAATACAGAAGACTAAGCACCCAACAGCAGCTGTAACAAACATTTGTTACAACATCAGGAATTTAATTACCACAGCCTGTTTAGATTTGTGATTGGACTCGGCACCAAGGTCTTAACCAAGCTATCACATCAAATAGCTCTAAAGAGGATAATTAACCTTATTTCCTCCAAGGAAACGTTTTCAAAGTTTTCATTTTAACTACTTGGTAAGTTTGTTGCTTTATCAGCAGATTTACTCAAATTACCACAAATTTTACAATAACAATTTAGTGAAATTTTGGGATTCCTTCTATGAAAAAGAACAAATGAAAAATCTAGCTATCCTCTGTGGACATCCTCCATATAATGGGCATGTTCTGCAGAAAGCTGGAAGGGCTAAAGGGAACATCAACTTGATGCAACAGTGATCTTGCATTCAAATTTGTTTATTAATTTAACTATTGGTTGAATCTCTAGTATGCCTACTGGGTGCCCAACAGGTGTGAGATTGTAGGACTATGATCATATAATTTAACAGTCATAAAAATAAACAGAAATGCTATTCTCATTAAAATTACAATGGGAAGGGTGTATATATATATATATATATATATATATATATATATATATATATATATTTATATGAATACTTAGATAAATAAGATACACATAACGAAACAGTCAGCCGAGCAAGATGTTCCTCACTCACCCCATTATGAAGCACCTGGGTTGTATTTGCTGTCTTCTCAGGACCGTCCTGTTAACAGTGGAAAATTACAAGCTATCAGAGAGTTGTACAAAATATGATATAACAAGAGCACCATAAATGGTGCATAATACGCCCGTCATATATCTTGTGACCTCTGACTTCATAAAATATGGCTGAATTTTGCTGAGAATGTAATTAACATGAGTAACTGTATTGGTTAAAATTCATAATGAGTTTCATGAAAATCCATAGGATTTTTGGTGATTCATCATGGTGCCACCAAAGTCTGGTGACCTCTGACATCATTAATTATGCATGAATTTTGCTGGAAATCAAACTCAGGTGAGATATTAAATTGATTAATATTTATGTTGAGTTTTATCAAAATCCATCATATCTTGGTAAGTTATTGTGGCATCACTAGTCCAGCAGCCTAGTGACCTTATTGAATTTGCTTGTATTTTGCCCATAATCAAACTCAGGGGAAATTATCTATTGCTAAGTAGATATAGAGATATAGTGAGGTTTTGTGAAAATCTGTCACAGCCCTGGTAACTTATCGTGGCAACACTTTAAGATAACAAATATAGAAGGGTAAATTTGTAGGTGGCATCACTGGTCCATCAAATTCATTTGGTGGTGCACCAGGGCCATCATGTGCATGTTTCGAAACATTTGTAGGAATGATCCACTACCTTATGCAATGAAATTATTGGTGTCTTTTGGTGATATCATTAATATCATTATCATAGAATAATTAATACATATCTTAGCTAATAGGAGTAAAAATTTTGAAATTGCCCACTGACATCACCCACAGACTGACTGTAAAATTTATAGCCTCTTTGCTGAAATAAAATCCTGATCTGTCAAATTTTGGACAATTTTTAAAGCAGCTCTTAAAGTTAAATGTGTTGTCACCTGAATATCTTCTATCTTTTGACGCATTTCTTTCACCAGTTCAAGCTGTTTCTTGGCCATTGAATTCTCGTCCTCTCCCTCAGCCTCAAGCAGACTCAGCTGAAGCCTAAAATCAGTATTATAAAGGATCAACAGGACTGTCAAACCTAGGGATTGGCCAATGGTCATTTGTAACTGATGATCAGCTTGTTGGCATGAGACAGAACCAAAGAGAAATTTCCTGAAAAATAGGTGGAAGTCAAGCCATTTTCAAGTACTATATATGAAAGAATGAAAGTGAATGAGGTTAAGTTTCCTGAAATTTCATGAAACAGATATTCCTGAAATTAGCCTTAAATTTCTCATTCCTGAAATGATCCAATTGATCAATCTTGCAGTGCCAATGATTACAAAGTTTTGCATATAACTTAGGATTTGTGGTAAGTAATGTGTGCTTTCTGTGTTTATTAAAAAACTTCAAAGTTGACTAAATATGCATGTAGGCAAATAGCCTAACTGCCAACATGTACGCCTTTATATCAATTGAGACAATGTAAAGGTGTCAACATATGGGCAGAACTTTCATAATTCTAAATGATGATTATTTAATCAATTACATGTATATTCAATTACTGGTTGGTAGAGTTCAACCTGTCATAACTATTGATCCATTATTAAATATTAACTGATCCCCATCCTCAATCAACACTGAATGTAACTCATGACAAATAAAGTTAACATAAACTAAGAAACATCTGTCCTGAAAAAAATAAAATGGTACCATATGTAGTGCAGAATGGTTCCTGGTAAAAATTGACAAACTACTGAAGCCTAATAATGCATTACATGGGGCCATAAAAATATCTGCATGGAGCATTGCAAAATGATACTGCAACAAAATAATGGTAATAATAATTTCATTATAGGTAACTTGGAACCACAAGAACTTCCTGCTCTGAACTAATTGTACAGTGACACAAGCATTATCTGTCATGAGTGTATATTTTTAGGAATTTATCTGAAAGATAAAGAAATATTTGCAGATTGAATTACTGTCCTTTTTTTCAACTTTGATATTGTCCATTTTCTGACAGATTTAATCGTTTTCATTATTTTTAAATTTTAATATTTCAATGACTGGCACAGTATGAGATAAAATTAACTGACCCTGTTTTTGCCCTAATATCCTCGAGTCGCTGATAGATTTCGTCCTTTTCATTCTCGATGGCGATGAGGTTTTCACACATGTGAGTATTCTGGTTCATGGCATTGTGGAGCTCCATGGCCAGTTTCTGGTTCTCCTCCTGTGTAAAACAAATTAACAAGCATTAATCTATTAATAATCATGAAGCTGTCAATCAAACCAAATGGCAGAGCTAACCTATGACAATATGACAAAGGGATCCACTTTCACTGAATGCAATATCATTCATGATAGCTGGTAAAACAAGATGCAAAAAAGTGTTTATATTTAAAATGGCACAATCAGTATGAAGACAGAACATTTACTAGTTACTGGTATGACAACTGATAAGCAGTCTGTGTAACAGCTGTAAAACATATGAAAGTTGTTTATAAATGTCTTTTACTTCATTTTTTATAGAAAAATACAGGCTGCACCACTAGTCTCTAGCAACTGATGGAATTGTCCATGATCAACATCAAAGCAAGATTCTTGTAATTAATGCATTAATTATTAAGGTACTGGAGCTTTTGTATCAAATTTTTAATTCTTTCTGGGATGGGTAAACAAGCCCCATAAATATGAGAATTAGGTCAGAGACCTAATTTTGTTTCAAAGGAAATTTTTTATATATGAAGTTATGAAGTTTGATGTTTCTAAGTTCCATGGTTACAATTTGTGCACTGCTAACAGACAGCAATATGGGTGATTGACAAAGAACCATTGATAAAGCTAAGCAAGACTGAAAGTCACCCAAACTTAACCTTTTTTTTTTAAATAACAAAATCGGCTACTAACTAAATTTTCATGAAAATTGGGCTTACCTGTAATTTTTTGTTATGGTCCTTCAGCTTCTGTAAGTCATTTCCACCATCCAAACTGGTGAATAAAAAAAAAAAAAAGATAAAAAGGACAAATGGCAACCAATAGACTCTTTTCTGCTTTAGGTTTAATAAAAAAAATCATTCAATTAATGCATAAAGGATACCAGTTTCAGTTATTGATAGTAAGAACTAACTGAAGAGGGATTATTTATTTTGCACAATTCAACTGAACAGTTTCTCATACATTTAACATTTTTGCATTCTGAAACACCATTATGTTCTCCACCATACAATTCATAAAGGTATTTATTTCATATATTTCAATAAGCAATTCATAAGATTTAAAAATGAAGAAAAATTAGTGTTGAAGGAAAAAAAATATAGGAATATTAAAAGACTTGAGGCAAAGATTTATAAGATTTTTCAGGAAATATATTAAAGGTTTCATTGCACAATTGTGATTTGCATGGTATATTACTATAACCATCTATCCCCCCAGCAGCTGCCAAAGGGCTATTTAATTGGTTGAGATGGCTGAACTAGTATGACTGCATCACTTGAATGGACAGATTTATAAAAGAGCCGCATGTTTACAATAACAATAGGTTTACATAATAATAATTAATTATTATTCAACAACAATAATTATATCAGAAATATGACTATGCACTGAGATAATATAGGATATTCAGTCTTAATGTTAGAAAATAAAGGAAATTATAAGAGCGGACCCTGCAAACAGAGCAGAGCAACAAAGTGGAAGCTCACCTATTGTGTCTGCTGCTGGTGTTCATTCTTAGAGTCCCTCCACCTTGTAAAACCTGCATCTGTAGTTCTTGTACCTGAGGAGGAAAAAAATTACATACTCCAACTGTAATCCCTATTGGCTGTTCTCTTGGGCATTTGATACACAAGTTGACTCTTACTGGGTTGTATTCTTGGGCATATGATACACAAGCTTTATTCTATTGGCTGATCCCTTGCACATGTGATACAAAAGTTGACAAATCTTAGATGTTCAGTTCTCTAAAATGAAACCCTCTCAAAGTATTTAGATAAATGAAATTTGAATGTGAACTCAAAAGAAGTTCCAACTCACCATTTGTTTAAGACGCAGAATTTCAGCTGCTTGTGGGTCACGGTTGACGACAGGCTTGTTCTTAATCTTGCGTGCTCTGTCAGCATACCTCAGAGTGCTTAATGTTTCCTCCATGTTTGAGTCTGCTGGGCTGACACAAGCGATCATTACAGTATGGCTGTTACCTCCCAGAGAATCTATAAAAGTAAATGGTTCAGAAGACATACATCTCAAACTGTGCTAGAAAAATAGCATCATTTATAATAATGCAAGCAAATGAATACAAGATCATGAAGCTATACAAGTTCTGGTAAAATTTGGAGCTTTATTACCTTTTTCACCATTGTGCAAGCAGGTTTAAAACCTGTGACATTTACATTTTCCCCATAAAATTAGTGTGTGTACTAAATCCTTTACCCTGTAATAGCCTGGTCAGTTTGGAGTCCCTGTATGGTATGTGACCTCTTTTGTGAGTCTCTTCACCAAGTGCACTGATCACATTACCCAGGGCAAGTAAACCTTTGTTGATGTTTATACCTGGAATAAAAAAACAAACATATATTCAGGAGCATATATACAGGAGGGAGCTTCAATTTTTGATTGTCTCCCTATTACGCATACCTCGCAACCAGTATATCGGACCCTTGAGAAAGTATCTTATTTATTAGGTTCAAAGGTGTATCCTGTAATACAGAACCTATTAAGATAAAAACCTTCACTCAGCAGATTTAAATGGAGTTACAGTATTGATGTTGTTTTATAACAAACAATTCATGATTAATTTATATGTTAATTGAAGGAAAATGACTATGAAAAAAATAGGATAATATGGTTAAATTTCTTACGAATGCTTCTGAATCAACAGTATATTCACAAGAGAGCTGCCTACCATGGTTATACATGAAGGAAGGCCTTCATTAGCTATACATATTGATAATGGGGATGTGAGCAGTTCTGTGTCATGTTACTAGAAGACTAGAGATGGCAGGCTGTGTAATTGCTCCAACATTATCTTCCTAAAATAAATGAATAAATAAGGAAGTACCTGTAAATAAGAACACTCACCTTCCTTCAGCCTGTCACCTTCTGCCTGTGTTTTCTTTTGTCTTTCAGATCCTGCCAAATCAACTAAATGAAATTTGGCAGCACACAAATCATTACTGAAATAAAAATCAGAATAAGGATTGAACTGTGAGCATGTAAAGTACCCATTCATTTTCCAGGTATATTAAATAAACATGAAATATAGTGTTTTCTATTTGTAATATT
Source organism: Sipunculus nudus (assembly GCA_026874595.1). NCBI lineage: Eukaryota > Metazoa > Annelida > Sipuncula > Golfingiida > Sipunculidae > Sipunculus > Sipunculus nudus. The sequence goes on from CM049315.1 coordinate 28,030,902, forward strand.
ATGGTATTTGCAAAATTTCGTTCTGAAATTGTTTGCATACTCCTGTACACAAGTGGAAAAAAACTTGCACTAGGCCTGATCAATGGTGCAAAACATATATATAGAATGCATGCCACTTGGTGGCAGTGTGGTCAATTTCACGATTGAAGATTTTTAAGCTTTTAACCAAAGTTTATCAGCCATGTTACTCAAGGTTTGCCAAAAGCCGGCTTTTCCTTTTATTGTCCGGGCAGGTGGCTTTAGCCGGCTAATACTGGCTGTTATTGGTCAATACTGGTTAATGTACTGGTCATCTGACGAATCATTCATACCATATCCTTTATTACACAAGCTTTTAAGTAGTTACAGTGATATAGTGGTCATCTGACAAACCATCCATCATGTACACTTTTTAATATGGGCTTTAAAGTAGTGGCTGTAATATAGGTTTACCAACACAAAGCCTAACTCTGGACTAGTGCAGTGAACCTTGTAGTTACTAGATGGACAGGTGGAAGAGAGACCGTTATGTGACCAAACTTAACTAGTCTTCATATGATCTTGAGCACAAAACTGGATCCTATGTATGGCTCCCTGATAATCATTATTTTTTTTACAATACTGACTTGCATCATTAAAGTATGTTTAGTTGTTAACGCTATGGGGATGGAGATTAATTAAGTGAGCATGATCAGAGTCAGTTTTGAGTCAATTTCAGTCTTGCCTGGACTTTAAACTCCACGCTAGCTTATTATTGCTGTATGTATCATTTTAAATTTTAATTATTAAGACTTTCTGGTACAAATCTTTGATATTGGGTCTTGGTGTGGGACATGAACTGTAACATTTGGTGATAGGCCACCAAGCTGGTGGTCTTCTATCAGGCACAGGGAGATTCTTGTGAGACTGGCACAGTGAAGCACCTTATTTGTGACATTTATCATTAAACTTATGTCATTTGACAAGTCAAACATTTGTACCAACTGTAAATCTTTATAGTTAAAAGCATGCATATTGATGCTCTAGGTTAACCTTGGTTCCCCCTGCAGTATCATTACTACTTTGCTAAATTGGTATATTTGTTTTATTTGTGTCACAATCCTTGACTTTGTGTCATTTTAAATAATTTACTGTAGTATTTCCTGGCACAATGTACAATGAACAAGCTTGTATTTCAATAAAAAACATTTGAAATTAATTCTGTTGTTGTTTATTAGGTTTGGGGCATTTTTTTATTTCAGTTGAGAAGTATTAGCCAGTAATAGCCAGTATTGGCCACTTTTGGAGTATTGACCGGACTGGCTTTAGCCTGCTTGGGCCAGCGGTTAAAGTCGGGGGTGGCTCTTACTGGGCAACCCTGATGTTAGTTGTTTGTGAATTGTCTTGGATGTGCAAGACTGGACCTCCGAAAATGCAGTCTCTATACGGTTAACACAGATATTGAATGTCTGAACTGCAAGTCCATATGCCGAGGTAGTTTTGCTATGAATGTTGTGTTTTCAGCTGAAAAGATAGCATAGGAAAATGCATATTATATTGTAAATGTTTATGTAACTTCAAAACATAGACAGCAAGGACCACCACAAACACGTTTGAGTATCACAGAATATTAAAACATTGGCAGTACTTAAGACTTTCCTGACAGGGTGAGTTTCTTTTTCATTGTCATACATGCCCTGCTCACTTCTTGAAAAGTGAAACTTTAGTTTAGTATGGATTTATTTTCTATATCAATTCCCAAAAGGTAGGTACATTGACTGGGTCCTGTTTCCTGCTTGCTGTCCCCCAGTTCAAAGAAATGTCAAGCATATCTTCATCAGAAAACTGCAAAATTTGGAAACATTCTCTTCTTATTCAATTTATATTTTCTGAGTCAGGCAAGATTTAAAACATAATCACCTGTCTGTTTTGCTTGAACGTTCAATGTGGAGGGTAAATATAGCATGGGACCGCGAGGACTGGGTGTTCATGGCTGTAGATCCTGTAGTCCGTCCCTGGGAGCCTTGCTCCAGACACCGCATCGCTTCTTCAAGACTTGCGACCTGCACTTCTGTCAGACCAGCAAGCTGTAACAACAAAATACCTGTGTGATAAATAGTCATAAAATCTGGGGATAACATTCAGGCATCATGTATAAATATAAATATAGAGTAAAGTGTCATTTATCATAACTCAGGAGACAAGTTTTTCTGTTTAAATGTTTGTTCTAATACACTATTTTTGCATGAGAAGGCACCAAGATTCACTGTGATTGCCAACCGGGCCTTGGAGCCCAACATTACAAGATAGTGACATCTACCAATTAATGAAGCTAGCCAAAGATGAAGGCTGTAAAAAATATTTGTGTTGCACTAGGAAAAGAGGCAAACAATTTTTTAGATTAATTACTGGGCAAAAATATACAGATAAAGACTATCCGTGTTCAAGGACCATTGAGACCTTGCTTGGATGTTCCCCTTAACATGGTAAAGCGGGACTTACTCTTATTCCCCCATTTGGTGCCTCACGGATCACCACCGCGTCCTTGTCACGTTTTTGTGGAGGTACAAGAAGGTCCATCAAGTCCTCTTTGTAGATCTGTAATCACAAAAAAACAGACACTGATGGTTTAAACATAAACCAGTGATATATATATATATATATATATATATATATATATATATATATATATATATATAAACATTACCCAGTGATGTATATATAAACATAACCCACTAGTAATGTATATATAAACATAACCCAGTGATGAATATATGTAGGGTTCACAGCATTTTAAGAAAACAAAATTTCAAATTTTTTTTTTTATTCAAATTTCCCTCTTGAATTATGACTAATTCAATTTCAGGATAATTATATTTTTAACTTTTTGCACTGGTTGACACACTAAAAGGTAAGCAAAGCCTATCAACCATGGAATAAATTGTTTGGCCATAAGATAAAATACAACAAAGTGACCATTTTCCCTTAAGGGCCAATCAAGTTACCTGAATTTTGCTTGATCTGAGACAACTTTCTCAAATTCCTGACTTGAAAGGGAAACTCTTTTTGTCTAGGTTTACTGAAAACGGACATGCTGAATTGCATACAGACAAAATTTATTTATTTATTATTAATTTAAATGTTTTTGAATGATCCAAAAATATGTAACTTAGTTAAGTACCTGGACCTGTACCTAAATACTGGGACAGCAGAACAGATCATGCACTGCGTCATGGGAACTAACTATAACTCGAACATGCTACGCTTGTAAAGAAACGATGCTCTTACCTCAAGGTACGACACTTTGACCTGGAAGGTAAATTCATTTTCCCGCTCTGAAATGCCCTTGAACAGAGTATGTATTACTCTAGGGATGATACCCAACAGGTCGTTGTCTGTGATGCCCTGCGCAATATCATAACCACCTCCCATTGTGTGGGTCTTCCCGCTGCCTGTCTGACCATATGCCAGTACTGTGGCATTGTAACCTGTAAATACAAGTACAAGGAAACTGTCCTAAACATGAACATGATAAACAAATTTTCAGAAGTGCAATAACTTACATGCAATAAAAGAAAAAATAATAACAAGGCCTACAGGCCTAATGCGAACCTGTGCAAAGTTCAGGAGTATAAATTGAGGTTTATTTTTTAAATTTAATGTTGATCCTCTTTAAGTTCTGCAAATCTACCTTAGTCATTATGATTTCAGCAAAATGGACGTTACCAACCTGCAAGTTTCAGACTAGGACATTTTAAAACCAGAATATTGGTAGTTGACAAGCGACTATGTGTATCCGCAGAAATCAGAGTGGGACGGGTGAAGTGAGGCATGGATGTCTGCAGCTTAAACATGAATGTAGATGGTGCCACCTGTCATAAACTTGAGAAAATTGTCCAGGATGTATAAACCTGCAAAATTTCAGGTGGATAAGTGATTTTATCCCAAGGCAGATGAACAGATGGACGCTGTGCATAAATGGTTGCAGGTGGTGCCACCAATTTTGCCTATGATGAAGAGCTATGTGAGATCTATACATAAGCAAAATTTTGGCCCAATCGGTCAAACGGTTCCCGAGATATGAGCTTGGATGTCTGCAGAGTAAACAGGAATGTAGGTGGCGCCACCTGTCATAAAATCAAGAAAGCTGTCCATGATGTATAAACCTGAAAATTTCAGGTGGATAAGTCAAACCACTTCTGAGATATGAGTGATTTTATCCCTAGGCAGATGAACAGATGGAAGCTGTGCATAAATGGTTGCAGGTGGCTCCACCAGTCCCGCCTATGATGAAGAGCTATGTGAGATCTATACACATGCAAAATTTTGGCCCAATCGATCGAACAGTTCCCGAGATATGAGCTTGGATATCTGCAGAGTAAATGTGAATATAGATGGTGCCACCTGTCATTAAATCAAGAAAGCTTTCCAGGATGTATAAACCTGCAAAATTTCAGGTGGAAAAGTCTAACCAATGCTGAGATATGAGTGATATTACCCCAAGGCAGATGAATATATGGACGCTGTGCAAAAATGGTTGCAGGTGGCGCCACAATTTTTAGTGTATGTTATAAAGCTATCAAAGGGCTACATTTGTGCAAAATTTTTAGCCTGATCAGTCAAACGGTTCCCGAGATATGTGGGTTTATGTGTGGAAACAAACGCACAAATGGACGCTGGGCAGCGAGGAATGGTCAGAGGTCAACCAAAAATGAGGGCGCAGCAGTTCACAGTGACTGATCATAATTCCAAATTTTAAAAAAATTCTGCCCAGTGGTTATGGAGGAGTTCTCAGGAAACCTATGGGGCAATGGTGTCCGACTGAAAACATAGTATCGGCAAAACTCTGTTTTTGCGGATACAATGATTGTAGCTGGCACAACCAGTCTTATATACAACGAAGAGATATATAAATATGCCCAATGTCAGACTGATATGTCAAACCCTTCTGTGAAATAAGCAGAGACATACACTGTGCAAAAATTATTGTAGGTGGCGCCACCAGTCTTGTACATTATTAAGCTACCCGATATGTATCAACATGCCCAATTTTAGGCTGATGTAACAAATTCCTCTGTAGAAATAAGCTGGCGCATACACTGCAAAAGTCAATGTAGGTGGCACCAACTGTCTTGTAAATGAGAATACCATCAAAGACGCATAGACAGGTCAAAATATTAGTCCAATACATCAAACTTCCCCAGAGTTTGATGCACTGGGCTGACAAGGCTTAGGTGAGTAAGGTACTTGCCCCCGAGTGTCCTGTGACAAATTGCTGCCTCAAGCTACTGCACTGAGTGAACTCTTGACCTGCACCTGGCTAGACTGAGTGAACTTTTGATCTGTACCTGGCTGCACTGAGTGAACTCTTGACCTGCTGCATAATCTGACACAGTTGGCAGTCTGCCAAAGCTATAAATAGATTCAGGCTGAACTTTGGTGCCAAATATGATGCAGTGAGCAGTCTGCTAAAGCTATAAATATAATGCAGCTACTGCAGTGAGTGAACTCTTGACCTATACCTGGCTGCACTTCTTCCAATCAGGGTTGGGCGGGTAATAACCGGGTGGGTAAACCCCGGCGGGTAATACCCCTTATTACCCGGGCGGGCAATAAGCCTTAAAACCCACATGCAGGATTTAATCGGCAATATGATTTGGGCTTTTCTAGAAGCATTCGGTTCAATCTCAGAATGGCTGCACAAAATGTATATAATCAAATAAAGAGGGAGTTGACAGTGATTGTCCATGAAATAAGTTTAGGTTTCATGGTGGCAGTCAGAGATCACACTATCACTGAAAAGACCTGACTAAAGATCTCTCACATGCCCTGGATATATATAGCAGAATCATACCATGATGAAATCCTTTGTAACCCTTGATTCCCTAGGCTGTACTCCACTTACATATTCTTGTAATAACAATAACTCCCAAAGTGTCAGTGCCCAGTGGATGCCATTGCTTAAATTGCGGCAAAGTCCCAGTGAGGTGTCACTGTGGTTTCACCTGTGTGGTATCCTATACATGTACTGCTAATCAGTTGACACTTGGCAGCCGGTAACCATCTTGTGTCGTCCAGTTAGCCAGTTTGTGTACACACCCAATAAGTAATCCATCCACTTTCAATCTTTCATTGATTCAAAGGAAATGATTTCAAAATCATTAAATAATTACAAATGATAGATTCAGATACAAATATGATTGAAATAATCAGAGTTCCATAGTAAGGTAGGTTTATACTCCATTTTAAAGACTCCTGATTTTTTAAAATTATCATTATAACTGCTATATAGGGTTGGGACGGTTACCGGTATACGGTATTATCACGATATCTGACAGCTACGGTTATCATACCGTCAACTTTCCTATTTTCGCGATACCACGATATTAATTTTTTTTCACGATTTTGGTTCACAAGCAAGCCCTTGAGGTTCAAAATAAATTTATTTCAAAGAATTACATTTATTTTTATAAACCACATGTATTTGAATACACGCGTGTGGGGGAATCGTGTGTTTACAGACTTCGGGATTAGTCGGAAATGTCCGGAAGTATCAGGATGAATCAGAGAGGACATAAGCTTGAGAATTCCAGAAGAAAATAACATTATACTGAAAGAGCAATAAATACACATATTTCCGCTTTTATTGCATAGAACGAAAATGTCAACAAAAAAGTTTCACAACTGAATCTAACATTCCATACAGGTTGCATATTTTGCCATATAAAATTGGGATGGTATATTTAGCCATGATTGGTATAACACGCTCTCCGAAAATTCGCCGGGATTCTCCGGCTTTTATGTAGCTATAGGAAACTGATGGAAAGTTCTGACAAGCGTGATTCGACGATGGGGGCAGGACTTCCCGCGCCTCAAGCTTGCACACCTGCAGGACCTTCATGCAACTTACATCACGTAATGAGTCATTCTCTGGTACTGGCACAATAGGTATAAATGACATTAATACTTAACCCCTTGTATAAAGTCAAGACTTTAAAGGTGGTTGTTATAAATATCATTATTGATGGCTTATTTATGCCATTATATATAATTAAAAATATCGCGATATCACGATATATCGCGATTAAATTTGAATAATTATCATGATAAAAAAAACCCATATCGTCCCAACACTACTGCTATATATCACCAAAATCAGTTATATATTATATATATTTATATAGTTACATACTTTTAAAAGCAAAGAAACATACTGATCACAGTATTTCCTAAGCTGGTACAAGAAATTTAGAGTTCAGTCAGTTGCAATTTGAGACTATATTGCCAATAAAACCCATAAAACCCGATTTTTAACCGGGTTAACCCAGTAAAACCCACTGGGCTGGGTTTTATGCTTAAAACTCGGGTTTTGCCCAACCCTGCTTCCAATCCTGGCACTGTGCCAAAACTATTTATAGAGCTGACATCATCTTGGCTAATGGCCAACATCAAGGCTCTGGCAATCTGCCAATTGTAAACCAAGTGCTGCCATCTGTACACAAAAGTGGTCCCTACTTGAAATAACTTTGAAATTTATTTTCCCAAAACAAAATGCTTTTCAGCTGACTTTTTATAAAAAAAAAAATCAGGAATATATGTAAAATTATTACGGATGCATACTGAATGCAAAATTATAATACAGATACATCTCACTGATGGCAAATTCTTGAATTAAGTTTAGTAGGGATACCAATTATTTATAATCCACGTACAATTGTCTTTATATAGCCACAGAGAGCTGAATATCCATGATTGTAACATTGCCTGGTATGATGAATAACTTAAATCATAAATCATAATTTTTTAAAACTTTTTTGAACTTTCTTGTCAATATTAACCAAAGATGACCTGAAATCTAAATGTCTCGTGGCATGATGTAAGAGATGCTGATAAACTGGTGCAAGGCTAGATGTAACAGCATAACACAGCTGACATATATGGTAAAATAACTCAATTCAATCTCAATAATTCAGCCAAAAATCATTTATGCGGAACCATTAAAGACAATTATTATAAGAATTATTGTAGGGATTATTCTTGTAAAATATTTAACAAACTGGCTTCAGTGGCATCAGTCGAAAAAAGTTTCGCAGGTTTATAACTCATATAGGAAGATACAGCAAACTGGCTAAGTTCAGCTTCCCATAACTCAGCCAAAAAGCACTGAACCAATACCATTTGAACAAACTTGAATTATTATCATCTGAGGATAATTAATGTGTGAGATATAATAATTTGGCCCTGTGGTTTTTGAGAAGATCTTTGTAGCCACTGAGCTAAAATGGGCTGTTATTGCATATGACTAAATTCAGCTTCCTATAACTTAGCCAAAAGTCACTGAAAAGAGACCATTTGAACAAACTCCAGAAAGCACTACGCTAGGATCATTTCTGTGCGATATTAAACATTTTGGCCATATGGTTTCAGAGAAGAAATTTTTTTGTAGCCCTCAGTGTTATACAGGCACTGATGACCCCGTACAAAAAAGGCTGATGCAGGTGGCGCCACCAATACCTCAAATCAGATATGACTCATGTGACCAACATTGGCATAAAATTTGGTGATGATAGCTCCAGCCGTTTCTGAGATTTAAATTTTAATATGCTTTTTTGCACAGTTAACAAAGTTCAACCTCCTGTAACTAAGCCAAAAATCTCCGAACTGGAACCATTCAAACAAACTTGAGAAAGATTGTTCCAGGGATCATTTCTGTGAAATATTGGACAATTTGGCTAGAAAATTTGGGAGAAGATTTTTAAAACTTTTTTAGCCTTTTTCCTATAAAATCTATGAAAATGCAGTAAGAAAAAAAAATAAACAAAATCCAATATATTTTTTTTGATGACTGATTATTTGCATAAAATTTAGTGATGCTAGCTTCTGCTGTTTTTGAGATAGCTATGGTTAACGTAAAGACGATGCACGACGCCGCACCATCGCATAAGCTCACAGGTCCACTAAAAAAACTCTGATATTTTCACTTTTTTAAAGAGAAAACATTAATCAAGCTTTAAATCCTTGACCAAAAATGTATATGAAAATCAGCCCTAGGAAAATCTAACCAAGACTTCTTTGGCTGAAGGTGTGAAATTTTACTGAAACTGTCTCAATCATGAAAATTTAAGCACATCCTTTACTGGCACAAAGACATCCAAAATCCACTCTGTCACAATTATGTACCATTATACAGATCTTTTACCAGATAAGAGACATCAGATCCACCCTGTCACAATCACTTACCTTTAAATACACCCTTCACCAGCCCTGACACAGAACTGTCATAAACTTCTTCCTGTGACGATGTCGGGGAGAACACAAAATCGTACGTGAATGCACGGTCTGACCCCAGGAGAATCTGTGGCTCATCTGGTACGAACTGTATACAAGTCTGGCATCCCTCCACCTTCTCTTTAGCGATAAGTGGCCGACACCGGAGGGCGACCTTAACTGGGATCACCTTGTCAGACATAGCTGGAAGAGATTAAATATATAGCAACCATAATCTTTATTAAGAAGTACTGGGGGAAGCCTAAGGGAACAATTCATTTGAAAACAACATATGGTTGCATTTCACAAGGTTTCCAAAAAGTGTGACATGGTCAACCTCCACCTAAGATCTATTGAACAGAGTATTGTCTAAGGTTAAAACCCATTTATTAACCAAATATGGCATTAAAACCATATTTAAATGCTATATAATACCATACAAAGCTGCAACTTTTTAAGGTAAGGTACGGGTTTATAGTCTGCTAATACCACTGACAGTCTGAGCCGACTTTTAACACTTTGCAAATGCTTTTTCTCCTGTTTGTGTTTTATTTTTCAATCAACTGCTGTATTTCAAGAACTATTTTATTTTATTAGGCCACACTGAAATTTTCATAGGCATGGGAGTCACAGATTGTGTATACATGTTTCTGTCAAACAACAAAATTTAAAAGTGGTACATAAATAATTAAAAATATGGAATCATTAGATATTTTGACTTTTAGGTACACCAATGTACATAAAATAAGGTCTCACATCAAATAATATGACTAAAACAGTATAGTTATGATATCTTGGTGGTCAGATATGTCCTAAATGAGGTTTGACCTTTTAGGACCTTTTTAATTTTTTACAAATACCTTTTTTAATCTGTAAATTGACCCAGATTTCAGTTCTCTTTGGAAATCAAAATAGTACCCAATGAAAACATGAAAAACAAATTAAAGCTTAATTCATGAGTACTTCAAGGAGTACCTTTTGTAACCAAACTTATTTAAAAGATGTTATTAAGTTAAAATACTCACAAAGTTACAATTTTTTTTTATTAATGAAAATCCAGGACAATTATTAAATATATAAAATGTTGTGTTAAGCTTAATCAATATAAACAGGTCATATACACTTGAAAATATATCAAAGCATTAACTTATTATAATAGATGGCTTCATTGAAGAAACATCTGGTCTCGTAGGTTCTAAAAATATATTTCTTATCCAGGACAAGATATGCATTTATAAAAAGTTGTATTATGCAAAAATATGGTCTCATATGCCACCATGGGCATGAAGAGGATAGGTAAGTAGGTAGGTATTATGCAAATTCAAAATTACATGATAGCTTGTAGGTGAATAGCTGTACGCCTATAGTATAGACCAGGGTAGCATTTGGGATATTAATTGAATTAATGTTGCCTTCAGCCTTGGGCCCTTGGTCCAATCGATATTGAGGAGACACTTAGAATACAGGCTTCAGAGCGACTGTAGGGTCACTCATCCACTGTCTTGATGAGGTTATGACCATGAGTGTATACGGACGAACGTTATGATGTTTAGGATTTATGTAGTGGGGGAGAGTGTAAGGGTCACGGGTCTGACTAAATACCCCAACGGACCCAAACGGACCTATGAATTACCCCAACGGGACTAAGAATGACCCCAACGGACCTGTTTATTACTCCACTGGATCAACTGGTTATATTAACTTATTATTGAGTGTATATATAAATTGTCTAATCATAAAAAAAAAAATGGAAAATGACTTTGACGGAACTAGGAATGACCCCAACGCCATTACGAATGACCCCCAACAGACCTGTTAATTACCCCAACGCACCGGTTGGTTATATTAACTTATTATTGAGTGTATATAAATTGTCTAATGATATAAAAAAAGTAGAAAATAACTCCAACGGGACTAGAAATGACCCCAATGGACCCCAAGGGACCTGTTAATTACCCTAATGGACCAATTGGTTGTATTTAATTTAACATCCTTAATTAACCTGTATTGACCAGATCTTAAATTATTGATTAAAAAAATGAGAAAGGTTCATTCACAGCTAACACGCATACATACAAGAAAAATGTCAGGACTGTGAATTATGTTGTTTTAATTATCATTGTAAGCTCATAATAATGCATCAATAAAAGTGGTAAAATCTCCTTATTTATAAAGGTTAAAAATATATCCAAAGGCAATAAAAGGAGCCAAACAGGACAAAACTATTAAAAACAATATCCATAATACAGTCATCCATGCATTATTACACATGAGGATGAGTTCATGTTGTTTAATGGCCAAGTATATTTCCCACTTGGTTGTCCTTCTTAGATAACAGAACCACTCCAAGTCTACTCAACCCTGGCATTAACTGGCATACATATACACAACATATATAAAACAATTCATAATTATGACTCATTTGTGAGAAAAGGGATATGTTCAAATAAGCTGTCAAGGATGTTTTCCAGGTGTGACAGGATCAAAGTTATAGTGGTTGTCTTTATAGGACTGTTATCACTGTTATCAAGAAGAAAGATATTTTGTTTGATAAAGGGTAATATGTGATAAAAGAATATTGGATAAAACTTTTTGCAATAACTTCAAGATAATATTTAAAATATAGTTTACCCACATGTGCTTTCAAGTATTTCTGTTTTGTGTCAAAACAATAATTTAGCAAATTTTTCAAGGCCTGATACTACAAACATATACGTGCAATGTTCATATATGATGATGACAGCCAGTTTTGACATTCCATAAGAGAAAAGTACATAAATTTTAGCATTATGTAATGATATATTATCATTAGTGTAGCTATCATGGTCTTATATATATATATATATATATATGAGAACCAGACTAGATATATTTTGTTTGCAGTTTTTTCCTTTAATAAATTTAACTAGTTGACCTTTCTAAATCTAGCATGACTGATACTTTAAGTGAACCATACCTCTATATATTATATTTATTTCAAGTAATTGAATGTAATTAATTACTTTGCCAAAGTAATTATAATTTAATCATTACTTTGTTAAATTCAAGTAATTTGTAATTGTAATTGGGATTTTGGGAAGTAATTGTAATGATATATATATATATATATATATATATATATATATATATATAAAATTCATGTGTGGTTTCTCATGCTCTCTTATATTATGGATGGGTGACCATATTATGGATAGAATTTCTGAATATTTATGTTCTGTTTTACCAGGTCTGTTGGGGTCATTCTTAATGCAGTTGGGGTCATTCCTAGTCCTGTTGGGGTTATTTTCCATTTTTTTATGATTAGACAACTGATATATACACTCAATAATTAAGTTAATATAACCAATTGGTTCGTTGGAGTTATATCCTGGTCTGTTGGGGTCATTCTTAGTTCCGTTGGGGTATTTAGTCAGACCCGAGTGTAAGTGGCAGATAAAATAAGTGGCAAAATTATAAAATAAATTAAATAAATAAGTGACTTCATGTATAACATGATATGGTTGTTGGGCTGAAGCCCGGGATTTAGAGTAGTACCAATCATACATTTTATCTGTGAGCTTAATGTATAAATACAATTTCCCCAAAAGAGATAATTAAAAGAGATAATTAAAAGAGATAATTAAAAACACCTCTTGTCAACACGCACACACACATACACAAGTCAACTACCGATGACAACCCTGGGATGGAGCCATGCGACAGGTTCCTGCAGGAAAAACTAGACCTACAAGCTGTTTACACGAATAAAATGCGTTCTAATTCGCTCATCATCTTAAGAAAGTTCTTTAAAAGATGTAGGGTAACTATTTTTGGGCCGACAGGTACCTGCAGGTTGTGTAAATATATATTTTCATCCACTGTCTTCTTTTGTTGCCGCCGACCAGACCACCATTTGAAATTCGTGCGAAAGCCTGAGCCAATAGCAGCGCACGTTATAAAGTGCCTCGGCCTCATTGGCTTCGGCCGACCTTGACCTTCAACCTACAGGTGTAACGAACGAGGGCTGCCCAAGTGAACAGTAACCCCCGCCTCAAAGGATGACACGGTAGACACGTTTGGATTGAGTACCTGGTCGTCCTCAGAGGCGGATCCAGAAAATCGCGAACAGGGGGCCCTAATATTGAATTGGCGCTTGATGGGTATTATGAAAACAAAGTTCTTAAATTTCTGTTATATATATATATAATATATATATATGTGTGTGTGTGTGAGAGGGTGTGTGTGTGTGTGTGTGTGTGTGTGTTCATTTAATGTGTGTGTTATCACGTAATAAAATGGGAAAAATTGGAAAATATTAATGAAATCTAGAGCTATATGTCTTTATTAAAGTTTATTATTTACATAAGGCAGGATATATGGGGGAATTTTTAAAATATGCAATGTAAAGAGGACATTTTGAGGCACCTTTAACTAAAGATTATGAGGATTTTCTGTTCCTCAACTACTATTTTTGTCTATAATATATTCAAACTTGCAAAATGTCATATTTTAAATGTAGTACTTGTGGTAAAATAAATGAATGGCACTCTTTATTATGCAAGACTTTGAATTTTACCGGCTTCTGTGGTCTTGGCAGCGCAAAGGATTCGGACAGCTGAGCACAGAGCCTGAGTTTGAGTATTAGCCGAGGAGCCGTGAGAATTTTCACGTTCGACTCAAGCCCAAGCTGAGCTCTTTAGGGAAGGCCGTGCCTCACTCACAGGCGATAAGATAAGATAACATTTATTAGCCTTCAGTTCCATGTTGTTGACTTGTAATTCGTTACATAAAAATAAATAAATGTTGTGAATCACACAGCTGTTAATTTATATCCTCAATAATAATTTAACCTGAAAATTGATAACGAATTAATGGGAAAAGTACTCGATAAAATGGGAGATAGTAAACTGGGGGACCCATTAATAACAAATTTATTTTATCAATATAATATATAATTTTATCATTATTTCCGTTGTATAATTAACTTACTAGGAGTTGTTTACTCAGGTACTGTTTTTATTTATTTATTTATTTTCATAAAACAAGTTGATTAATTATGTGTAATAATATTATAATACATCGGCTTAATTTATAATAGTATATATGCATGACAGATAGCCCTGTAAAATCCAGTAAAATTTCACAAGGGCGTGATGTTCTCTCAGTGCTGTTATTTTCCGGTTTTTTTTTTCATTTCTATTTCCCGAATAAGACAACATGGATTGACTTGCGATGGGCTTAAATTTTCATTGAAAGATTGCCTGAGTATATATATATATATATATATATATATATATATATGGGCTAGATTTTCTTAAGTGTCCACTTTTCAGTTTGGAAAAATGAGCAAAATAAAGTTTCAAATATCGTATTAATAATTATAATGCCTGAAAGTACATGTCTTCTAAAATAAGTGCCGGAAATTACAGCATCCGGACTACCCTCCTTCACATTTTGTCATATGAGCAAAATAAGGTATGCATTCAGTGTGTGATCTCCTTTACCTTTTTTACTGAAGCAAGTGAAATGTCTCCAAATAAAAATGCTCCATGATTCTGCAGTACCTCCGGCACTGTTCAGAAAATCATGTATCGAGGAAATAAACGTTATGGCACTATCTGGTGTGTATATAAATGTGTGTCAGTAAAGCATATGAAAAATAAAGGTTGTCTTTCTAGGATAAAACATGTTTTCTGAACATTTTAAAACAGGTATTACTGATTTATGTGGAACATTAGAAAGTAAGACCTCGGCTGGTTCTGGCCTTTTATCAATGAGACAATATCTCATTTTCCCCAAATTAATTCACTCTATGAGCCAGAAGGCAGAAAAAATATTCCATATGTGGCATCAAAACAGAGGTTGACAATGTAAAGGAGAACACAAGGAAGGTATACAAATGTTTATGTATTTGAAATACTAAATAGGAAAACAAACACCTGTTGAAGGAATGTTTTATTTTAAGTACTTGATATCAGCATTTGTGTTATGATGCATTTACCAGTACCACCAGTGTTAGCAAATTGAACTAGATCTATATGGCCAATAGAACTAGATCTATTTGATCGTTCATCTTAAATTTAATAACCAATGAAAGTTCGGAATAATAGAAATAAGAACAAATACCCAAACTTACCACAAATAGATTAAAGGAAACTACCCTCTTTCTGTATGAGCCTGAATCTTAAACTGATAATACAAATAAGTGGGATGGCGAGATACTATATTCAGACAATTGGCATGTAAAGGAGAACACCGAAATTATAACCAGATAACTACTTATTAAGAAGGAACAAATCTATTGCAGACCTAATATACATGCAGGGATTAGTGAGATCTATTTCACCAACAGACATATTGTGCGAATCTGAGAACTATATATGATCAATTATGTTTTTTATTTCTTTGAGATGGGAAATATTCATGATCTCAAAAAATATAAAATGCTCCTCTTGAATGAACAATGTTTAATCACTTTTAAAAAGTAAAATGGAAACACAAAATGCTGTAGTTTCAGAAGAATAGACAGGAAGATAGATAAAGAGATAGGACAGGAAGATAGATAAAAAGATAGGTATGTGTGGCAGCAAGATACGGTATATGAAAAGATATTCTATGTAAAAGAGAACACCCGCAGAAAAAGTGGATAATGGGGAATCTTATGTATTATAATGACTAAATATGTCTTTTATATAATGTCATGTTGCGCATATGGAGCCAACTTTATAAACCTGTGTCAAGCCAGTCACATTATTACAAATAAAATAAAAAAGTAATTTTTTTGCAATTAACTTGGGGATTAGATAGTAGGGCCGGTATATCTCTCCTTTATTGTGTTTGTACAGTAAGTATATATAAGGCCTTAACAATAAGAATAGAGTGACTGAAAATGCAAACATTGTTATATACAAGGGTATAATTAGAGCAATGATATCAGATCGATATGAAGTAAATCAAACTGTGTGCCTGTGTGAGGGTTACAGAGGCTCAAGTTCCTGAAAAAAATATTCAAAGAACTAACAAATATAATTATATAAAGTTGTGTGGGGGCTGCGGGATGGCAAAATTGCATATATGGACTACATTTGCTGTAGGATGTTAAAAGAAAATATATACTGAAAACATGCTTTTAAATGTATGCATATGTAATTTTAAAAAGGCATAAAAAGCATGTCGAAAGTGTGTTGGGGAAAATTTTAATACATGTAAAATGGGCCCCAAAAAACAAATATATTTTATCACAGACATAGCTTTCACTTTTAAAGGTGGCAATCACCTATCTGACCTTTATAAAGGTAATCCTTTAGAGCATATAAAAATAGGCCAGAAAACATGGATATCACCACACACAGGCTGCTTGTTTTGTTTTATTAACGTGTTTATAATATGGGGGGGGGGCTGTCAAAATAATAAAAACAAATTCAACATGGGCATCTGGCATCAAGTCAGATATAACCCAGAGCTTTGCAGTTAGCAATTTGCAACAAGTGACCTTTCTACCTCAGCATATACATGTTACATGTTATACCCGTTTGTCAACATTGCTGTGTTTACAAACATGTTGTTGATAAACAAATTCATTCATCCTTCACGAAGGCCTTATATGAACTTTTCACAAACAACATTACCCTTAGATCATTTATATATACAGGGGAAGCCAGAAATCACATAAATTCTTTTTCAGAAGGTAGGTGAATCGGCACCTTTAATAATATTAAAGCACAGATATAAATAAATATCAAATAAAAGGGAAGTAGAGAGGTATAGTGATGCATTGCTTACTCTGCATACATAATTAATGTATTGTATTAGATTTCTGTTATGAAAAATTCTTAATACATATGTTTATCTACAAGCTCTTTGTAAACACGGTACACGCGCCATTGTTGACAAACAAAAATAACCTTGTTTCCTTACATTGTTGGTTCCACATGTGCGGAAGCTGAAAGGTCACTATAGTCGCAAAAAGCCCTTTTCAGTGGCACTGGTTCATCTGACTTGCCACCAGAAGTCCTTGTTGCATGTATTAAGATTACCTTTGCGGTTCCCACATGTTATAAACATGTGGATATAAACAAGACGATATAAACAAAACGAACAGCCTTTTCGTATTGAGAACGGCGTTTTCTGGCCTATTTTCATAAAGATATACACAACATTATCTATGCTTGATAGATGTCAGATAGGACCTACATTGACATTTAACATCCATCCGAGTTCTTTGGGGCTAATGACCAATTGGCAACTTCACTTTGATACATTTTATCCAGAATATTCAGAACACTGTACCAGTAAAATAAATCAGCAGCTTTTAAATTTATTGACATCTGTGACATCTGACCCTGACCAATCTCAGCTGGATTTAGATGTTATGAAAAATAGTTTGCTTTCTCATGTATTATTTGCAAGATATGGTTTGGTTTTATCCTTGTAACAAGGAATTTATGCCTCATTATGTCTTTGCTTTAATTCTGTCATTTAGAAAATTATTGGCAAATTGAATATTGGCACCCCTTGGTGAAAGAATATATATTTTTCATAAAACATAATAGTTAAATCAGTTTATAAGCATCTGAAGATTACTTATAACTCTTATCTGAAACAATCCAGCACACTTCATCAAAAGAAGGTAGCCCTTAAAAGATAAAGATTTAGGGCAGTGATCTCCTTTACACACACTGTGAACTCCTTTACAGCTCTTTAATACCACATTCAAGGGATGACCTATGAGTTAGATGTTCTTACTTTCACTTTAATATAAAAACAAAAGATGCAAACAAAAAGTATAAATAAATAAAAGTACTAATTTCATGCTTTGGGCTACTAAATTGGGTCTTTGAAACAGGAGAATGGAATATCGTTTTCATAATGTTACAAGTTGCGTCATAGAAAACATTCATGTGGTATCGACGACTCGCTTTCTTGGTACCATCTTCAAGAAACACAGTGGGGCTGATGTTCAGAGTGCAAACTTAGAGTCAATATGTAGACACTACCTCTATACAATCTGAGACATAAAAGTCTTGGTAAAGGAGAACTCGTAAAGGAGTTCACCTCCCTGACGTGTTGCCTTCTAATATGAACAGCAGTGTTGTGTATTTCTATATTCATTTATTACACAGGGGTCACGAGTAGGCTAGCAATATAGCAGTATGTGTTAACAGTCTGCTGGTACTATGGTATCTCAGGAACTGGACGTAAAGGAGATCACTTCCTTATCCCATCTCTCTCTGTATCAGAATTTTATTTGTCATATACGTAATAAAATCAGAAGCATACAGAAATAATTGTCGTCAACACAGACCATGGTACCCAGTAATTAATAAACAATGATACGCCATAGGTTAAGTGATGTTTTAGCTATTTCTATGTATAGCATTTTGTTTTGTAAAGGAGAACACATGGCTCTGGAGACATTTATTTTTTCGATATTCTTTTCGAAGGTAATTATGCAAGGTGTGCTTTGATATCTTTTTTACAATCATGAGCGTGTATTGCTTGGCTGAACAAAGCTAATTACTCTCCATACTCTATTTACACTATCTTGCTACTCGATTGAAAATAAAGGATTGCTTTGGCGACATAACATTTCTTTAAAAATCAATCAATTTTTTAATTTTTCCATTCAAGAACAAGGACAGTGGTGAGTGCCACCTGGTCATGTTATATATGTACAGCAAGCTCAGATGACGATCTATCCAATGGTACAAGTCCTGAAGTGAAATCTACTACTGGATTTGAAAAACATGCTGGCGACATAAAAATACATAAAAGTGGACAGTTAAGAAAATCTAGCCCATATATATATATATATATATATATATATATGTATATATATATATATATGTATATATATATATATATATATATATTCACGTACAATATATATTGCTTCTTCTAAAAATAGTGTTCATACAATAATAACCTTATATATAAGGTAAACGAAGTTAACCTATATATATATACCTTAAATGCTATAAATACATTAATATATTTTCTTGTAACCGTTATACGTTCATGTATAACATATTTCCCACATGACCCAATCTTCCGGCTACATGGCTGTGGGATCCCTGGGACCAGAGCATGAGATCGCTTTAAGTTAATTTTTCTGTCTACTTTCTAGCCTACCCTCTAAATCTTATTGCGTGCAACTTAATTTGTTAAAGATGTGTATTTTAAATGGGGTGTGATCAAACCTGACGAGCTTAAATTCCTCGTTGAAATAACAGATTGCTCGTAAATCCTGAGTGATTTAGTGGTATATTAATATCGGAATATAACATTTATGAAGCCTAGATAAGTTTTACTTTTCTTTTCACCTTCTCCAAACTTGATACAAAAAACAGTTACGAAAAGGATTATTCCTTGTTCTTTGTCCTTATATGTGTTACAGTCGATGTGTAAAATCAGTCAATTTGTAAATTGCCTGAAATGTTCAGTCAATTTACAAATTGCCTGATTCACTCAGGCATTTTACAAAATGACTGAAATTTTCAGGCATTTTACAAATTGACTGAAAATCAATCCAATTATTTGAAAGATTGACTGAAATTTTGAATTGGTGTAAGACAAGTCATTTATTTAAATTAGATTATTATGCCATAAATGTATTCTAATATGGTATACCTTGCTAATTTTTTCTTTCATCTTCTTTCTCAAGCTACATGTGTAACAATATGGTGTGAAATATTATATGTCTTCTAATATGGTATATACATAGCTTATTTTGATTAAACTTTATAATGTTTCTTCTTTTTTCTTAAACTACATGTGTAATAATATGATGTGAAATATTTGATAAAGAATGATGAGGATAATTACAGTTAAACGGAAAAAAAGTTTACACTTGATACCCCCCCCCCTCCCGCCTTGCTGAAATCTTTTCGGCCCTGAAGTAGATTGATCAATTGTATGCATGGTCACAGGTAGATTTCAGTTGACACCCCATGCAGGCGTCGCCACTATGGACTTCAACACATGACACCTATCTGATCAAAAGAGTCTGTGTGCCTGTGGCCAACTGACGACCAACCCTCCCATGGACATATGTGTATTTTTTTGCCAGTTCATCATATATTTTAAAGCGCTATTCCCGCATTATTGCCTTTTTTAAAAGAACGTATAAGGGACATAAAATTCCGTGGCTTTAAGCCTCCTTCAACTAAACCCATTTTAAATTATAAATGAGATAAAGGCAAATATTAAAAATTGGGATTTTTTCTAGAAATCCATTCTAAAATAAATATCTTATTAGAAAAAATAATTTGAAAAGGCAAATAAACAGCATGTGAACACCATGAAGTAATCCAAATGTGTCAAATTGTATTAAGAAGTAGACTTATCTGAACTGATTCTACGATTTTCTTGAATTTGATACGTATTTATTCATCTTGATTAACTAAGACCAGTCGTTCATTATTCATTAAAAAAAATTGAATACCTGGCCAAATTTGATAGAGGTAAATGAATTATTTTATCAACTATATTACCCAGATTTTCCCTTTTTTTTTTGTTTGAAGGCCTAAGATGTAAAACATATTTAACAAAAAATCAGTCTTCCTTATAAATTATAGATATCGGATAATGGTAAAAATTGCTCATAAACTTAATAATGGAATATGTTATAATAATCTTTGCATTCTGGATGATGCCATGTCTCACTTTTCATTTCAATTGAAATTCCTACTATAGCTGATCAGTTATTAACTGCAGGAAGGAATGTTGCCTTAATTTCATGTTTACTCGTGTTCAGCTTTGGTAAACCTAATAGCACGTGGTGGTGTTATGTGTCGTAGGATTTCATCCAGAACAGAGACTGGGCCCTAATGTGATTGGCTGGTGCAGTGTGGTGTCAGAGGCAAAAAAAATAGAAATGACATTTAACACACATTGTTTTTATTCTTCGCTGAAAATTTAAAATTGGGACTGACATCGTCAGAAATACCAAGATTGTGATTAGATCTAGAATTTTCAGTCAGGGGTTTTCCCTGTTGGTGTCGTCACTGCCGAGTTGACAGTGCTCATAGACGTGCCAAATGACATGTCTCATAGACATGTCTGAGGCCATGTTTATTGTCAAAACGTTGCAATTAACACCCAGGTTTATAGTACAGCAGTTTTCTATTTTCCATTTTCTCGCTCCGTTGCAAGAGACCTAGCTTGGTCCCTAGTCGGGCTTCAAGTTGAGTTGGGAACCAGTTATAAGAGTGTTTCGCATTGATAAAGAGACTTTGTCCTGTTCATTGCTCGGTGTGTACAGGAAGCTCCTGAGATTTACCTAATTGCCTTTCAAATATTTCATGGTGGTCCGTTGAAGCAAAATTCTCATTGCGACAGAGCGAGAGACTTGCTTACAGGACAGTGGAATTAGGCACAGGTGTTCTTCGGGCTTATGTTTTTTTTGCTTGCCGGAAATCTTCGATTTCGGCAAGCATGTTGGTCAGTTGCGTAAGTCTGTTTGTTTGTCTGTCTCCAACTGCAAATGCACAGTTTTGTATGGATCGCTTTCAAACTTACACAGTTGATGTACAACCAAAAGTGTCCGAAGCCTATTGAATTTTGTCAATATTAGTCAGAGGTCAAGGTCAAGGTCATCAAAAGTTTGCAAAACGGTTTTTTCTTCATATCTTTGTCACCATTAGTCGTATCTACTTCAACTGTAGCTCATTTCAATTGTCATTCCAAGGCCTTTCTTCTCGTGTGTAGCCGTAACCATGGTTACATATTTTCGGGGAAAGTCATGATAAATGGTCTTATTTTTCTAACTTTGTCAGTTTTAAAACTAGAGAGGTCTAGTTTTTTGCAACAGGTAGTATTCAATTAGTGTTATTTGATTATATTAAAAGTCTCGCAATATCTCGTACAATATCTCGTTAAACGAGATATTTCGAGATATCACTTAGTAATAGACTAGAGTGTACAATTATGCAGGAATCATTTTGAAACTGATATATCTTATGTATGACATTAATATCTAGAAACGGATTTTTCATTTTCCGGATATGGCCGCTAGGGGGCGCTGCACTTGAACCTCCCGATCATAACAATTTTTGGACATATCTCAAAAACTATAAACCTCATTTACAGAAACTATGGCTTGGTTTCTTCCTCTGGGTCTTCTTCATAACCTGGGAAAGTCACCTGGTCTAAATCTTGTGTCACTTTGTCAGTATGTCTGTCTGTTTGTCAGTTGTCATGAAATTCGCCTGCTTGCTGATTCTTGTGTCTTACATAGAGCATTCTACAGGCCACAGTTTGAAAGGAATCCTTTTGAAACTGGTACATGTTATGTCTTACACAAATATCTCGAAATGAATTTTTCTATTTTCGAATTTGGCCGCTAGGGGGCGCTGCCCATGATCCTCCCCAACATATCATGTTTTTGGCCATATCTCCATAACTATAATTCTCAATTACAGAAACTATGGCTTATTTTATTTCTCTTGGTCTTCCCCATAACCTGAGTAAGTCATGTGGTCTCATTCTTGTGTTACTTTGTTAGTATGTCTGTCTGTTTGTCAGTTGTCCTCAAATTCGCCTGCTTGCTGATTCTTGTGTCTTACATAGAGCATTCTACAGGCCACAGTTTGAAAGGAATCCTTTTGAAACTGGTACATGTTATGTCTTACACAAATATCTCGAAATGAATTTTTCTATTTTCGGATTTGGCCGCTAGGGGGCGCTGCCCATGATCATCCCCAACATATCATTTTTTTGGCCATATCTCCATAACTATAATTCTCAATTACAGAAAGTAGGGCTTATTTTCTTTCTCTTGGTCTTCTCCATAACCTGAGTAGGTCATGTGGTCTCATTCTTGTGTCACTTTGTTAGTATGTCTGTCTGTTTGTCAGTTGTCCTTAACTTCGCCTGCTTGCTGATTCTTGTGTCTTACCCAGAGTATTCTACAGGCCACAGTTTTGAAGGCAACCCTTTTGAATCTGGTACGTGTTATGTCTTACACAAATATCTCGAAATGAATTTTTCATTTTCCGAATATGGCCGCTAGGGGGCGCTGCACATGACCCTACCCAACATATCACTTTTTTGGCCATATCTCGATAACTATAATTCTCAAATACAGAAAATATTACTTATTTTCTACCTCTTGGTTTTCCCCATAACCTGAGTAAGTCATGTGGTCTCATTCTTGTTTCACTTTGTTAGTATGTCTGTCTGTTTGTCAGTTGTCCTCAACTTGCTGATTCTTGTGTCTTACATAGAGCATTCTACAGGCCACAGTTTTGAAGGAATCCTTTTGAAACTGGTACATGTTATGTCTTACACTAATATCTCGAAAAATATTCTACATTTTCTGGATATTGCCACTAGGGGGCGCTGTACATGACCTTCCCAATAATTTAATTTTATTTTCTTCCTCTGAGTCTTATCCATAACCTGGTTAAGTCATGTGGTCTAAAACTTGTGTCACTTTGTCAGTATGTCTGTCCGTTTGTCAGTTGTTGTCAGCTATGTCTGCTTTCATGTTCTTTTGTGTGAAATATGTCGTTCAACAGGCCTAACTTTTCACTAGTCGTTCTGAAAGTCACTCAATTGTTAGAAAACCGAAAGTTTATTCTGTCTGTCCGTCTGTTTGTGATTTCAACTTCCGGCAAGCGTTCGACCTATGGTCGTCTAGTTTCCATTTTTATATGATGGGGCGTAGCCAGGAATGAGGTAGGGGAGGGGCCATGATCAGTGGCGGATCCAAAAATTCGAAAACGGAGGGGGGGGGGGGGGCGCTAGTATGCATGTATGTATGGGTACTAATATATATACGTGTATATATATATATATGTATATTTTTATTATTATTATTATCATACTATACGTTGTATATTTAAGTGTATGAAAATACAGATTTATTTTAAATGTTCACTTATGAACAATGGTTTCAATTAGGTTAGTTACAGGTACAGGGGGAAGGTATTGGTATCCCCCTCCTATATTGGGAAATTTTTTGAAAATGCAATGAAAAGAGAGGGGTTCAATATTTAATATTTATATTTCTTCAAAATTAGGATATAAAATTCAAATCGTTTTCAACATGTTAAAGTCAATGGCGCAAAAGCGCATTTACGTTTATAACTTGCAAAATATTATCTTTTAAATGTAATTTTGGAGTTAAATAACTGATATACTTAATACACGTCAGAAATTGGGGATGGTGCAGTAAAGATATTAATATTGACGCCTTCATAAAAATATTACAGGCGCGCGTTAGGCCCATAAGCGGAAATTCACTCAGTCTTAAAACACAATCATGAAACTCCTGTCACTCATATCCGTAGATTTGGGACTTGTTAGTACATTTCATAAGGTTTGATCCTGCAAATATGATATTTGTAGCACAGCTGACAATAAGTCACTTGAGCTATAGCGATTGCCCTTTGTCCTCCGTCCGTCTGGCCGGCCCGCCATCGGTTCACAGGGAAACTGTTTGAAATTGCTGGACCTGCTAATCCAAAATTCAACATACAGTTAGTTTGCCTTAAGTTCCTCTACCAAACCCGAAATTGACTTCCTGTGACTTCGTTCCCTTGAAAAATTAAGGAAAAAACCTATGTTTTCCAGTAAAAGCCTGTTTTTACACTTCAAGAATGCCTCATACTAAAACTACTAACCAGGGCGTCAATATGGGGGGGGGGGGGGTTATATATACCCCCACTTCTTGGAAAAAGGGGGGTTGGCCAATGTAATCAATTTATATATATATATATATATATATATAATAATAATAATAATCATATATATTTAAACAGTTGAATATGTCACTAAGAGACGCTGAAAAAAGCTATATATATATGTATGTATATATATATATACAGTGGAACCCCGCCTTGCGACCACCCCACAATTGCGACCACCCCACAATTACGACCATTTTGCTTGGTCCCGAATTTTGTTTAGTTTATTTGTGTTTAAAAATGACTCAAAATTACGACCACCCCTGAATTCAGAATTACGACCAGATTTCCTGGCCCCAGCGCTAATGCGACCCCGCTAATGCGACCACCGCCGAGAAGTACTGAAACAACATTTGTCACGAGTCAATGGCTGCGTCTTGTCACAGGCGCCTTAACGAAAGATCAAAGCGGGTAACAAGGTTTCTTACCCCGAGTTTTAATCTGGTCCCGCATATCTTCCCGACTCGGTGTCTTCGCTGAGACTCGTTGAGCTGTAGGTTATAGATCAAAGAGGGTAACCATCGGCCTGATTACTTAATGAGCCGGTCGGACCTGGGGTCAGATGCTAATTGCCCCTCAGTGATCACCAGTATTACAGCTACCCTAAGTGTGGGGTTGCGGGCTTAATATTTCAACTCATCACATATTGTTCGATCCTCATTGGTAAAATTAACGACCTAGTTAATCCTAAATGTGTTCATACCTTACTGACACTGAGTATTGAGCAGTCAGTGAAATGTATAAATAAAGCTTGCATAGGGGGAAAATCCTTCACATTAACTTGCCTTTTCTGATAGATCGTTGTCAGTTTATTTCTCGACTGGTTAAGTGTTCATTTAAATTGCTTGCTGTCAGGCAACCATGCCTCTGAAAGAGCTCTCCTTGAAGGATAAAGTGGCGTTATAATCAAGGCGGCAACACCACGCGCAGTCAGCACCAAATGGCTCAGCGGTTTAGCGTCGGGAAAACTCAAGTGCACGCAATATATACTCAAGCGGAAGGCTAAATATATGACAGCCACGTATTATGTTCAATATGCATTCAGCAGGTTATAATCGTATTGCCTTCGTGTTATTATTTGTTAATCATCAGTCACTACGTACATGTATATTAATTTTTATCCTGAATAAATATGTATAGCTACACACAAATAATAATAATAAGGATCCTCCGCTAAGTAAAATATTTTGTTATAATTCACATTAAAGATATGCAATAGATAAGCTCTGATACACATTAAATATCTGCGTGTTATATGCGACCACGGTAAGAGTTTCACAAATACGACCAGCCCCAAATTACGACCACTTTGCTCAGTCCCCAGGGTGGTCGTAATTGTGGGGTTCCACTGTATATATATATATATATATATATATATATATATATATATATATATATACAATGTATATATTGCTACAGGTGCTCTTTTATTGTGTGACACGGGCGTAACTGGTGTTGTGACACCCTCGCCGGGCCGTTTGTTGCATTCTGTGTTTAATCCGTGCTGGTTGAACTCTCGTTGTCATGTTAGCCTTGGGCTTTCACGCCTGGTCGTGGGTCACGTGATGACCCTGGTGTGTGGGGATACACACGGCCATGTTCTTCCAGATAATTCCTGGGACGCGTGCTTACCGTGTATAATGTATTATTCTTCGAATGTTCTAGAGGTGGAAAATTCTCGGCTTGGGGTGAAGAGTATATAAAGGGGCTGTGTTTTAGAGTCGGGAGCAGAGAGCAGAGAAGTTTTCCAGCGGACGCAGAAGCGTGTGTCAGTTTCTGGGACCTTATCCGACCTGTGCGGCAATTATAGATTTTCTTCAGAGTTTCTCCCGGATTTTGTGCATTTGGACTTCAGTTTACTTTCTGGATTGTTACAAGAGCTTTACACTGGACTGTCATTCTCCGAGAGTATACATTTAAAGAACTTATCGTTGTGACGGTGTTGGTATCTATGTATTGAACCGTATTGTGTACATTATTTTTCTATGTGATTGTATTGATTTGTTGTTATACCGCTGTTTTACTGTATAATTGTATTGATTAATGTATTGTAATGTTAGGGTTGTTTTAAGAATAAATTATAGTTATTTGTTAACAAAGAAACACTGACTTCTTTATTCATTCCCCTAGACATTTCACGCTGCCTAGTGTTACAGAATCTGATTTTTTTAAATCTCCATTACAAAATGTGTGTTCATCACGCATACGTGATCTATTTATATTAGGTTCCGTAACAATATATACAAAGTCATCCCCCACCCTGAAAGAAAAAATGCAGAAAATTAAGTCAATATTGCATAATTTATGGATCTGAACATAATGTATACCTTGTCAAAACATCAGGAAATGTATTTTCTCACTTAACATGGTAACTTTTAAAGCTAGAAACTTTTTTTCAAGAATAAAACTTTATTTAATCAAATTTTTTTCGTATGCGAGAATAAGATCAACACTTTGTAATTTTTTTTTCAAGTTATTAACATAAACGTAAAATCATAACCTTAAATTTGCCCAACTTTGACCACATTTTTTTATTTCCTGTAAGCATATATATATATATAAATATATATATATATATATATATATATATATATATATATATATATATATATATATATACAAGCATATATTGTCTTTGCCACATATTTCGGCCACCTCCCATCCCTAAATCCTGGCTACGCCCCTGCTCTGACAGCCAGTACGCTAGTTGTAGACTCTTTAATGTCAGAGGGCCGAAATGGTGCTAGGCTTTTCCGTGGACGGAGTATATACAGTCATATCTTCAGAATAAATGATGGTCTTCACATTAACTTCATAATGATCTTTAAACAGACAATTGGCTCTAAAAAAATTGACTATCATCTGCCTTTGGATTTGACGCCATTAAATAGAACCGTTTTATGCAATAACTGCCAAACTAGGCCTTTACCCAACTTTAACATTAATGGCGGCCTGGCTTTCTGTACATCAATTCTGGATGTGTTTGCATGAATCTGCCGTCGATCATTTTCGCTGCAGCTATGAAAAATTCATCTTAATCGTACACACGGAAATATTACTATATCTCCATGCAAAAGGTTGTATAAACGAAGGTTTAAAACTGTACACACTGGGCTGTCCGGTATGGAGATTTTTCCAAAGGTGTATATATATATATATATATATATCTTTATAGATATAGGTTCTGTGCTGGGGCCTCTGTTTTTTACAATTTACACATTACCACTTGGTGAATTAGTACGACAGCATGGAATGGATTATCATTTTTATGCTGATGACAGTCAAATTTATGTATCATTTAAACCAGAATCAAAGGTTCCTAATTCGACCATTGAAACATGCTTGCATGACATAGGTGTTTGGATGTGTCAGAATCTGCTTAAACTCAATGCTGATAAAACTGAGGTTCTGATTATCGGTACAAACCAGCAAAGGTAAAAAATTCAGTTGAAAACTCTTAACATATTTGACTCTGTAGTTGTGCCAACAAACTGTGCTAGGAACCTGGGGGTTGTTTTTGACCAAGGGCTTTGCCTTGATAAGCATGTAAATAATATTTGTAGTTTGGCTTTTTACCACCTGCGTAATATAGCTAGGATAAAGGGTTTCCTAACTCAAGATTCACAAATAACATTTATTCATGCGTTCATCAGTTCAAGGATTGACTGTTCCAACTCTTTGCTATGTGGTCTTCCTAGCAAGTTACTGGACCGGCTTCAGAGAGTGCAGAATGCAGCTGCTAGGCTTGTAACTGGTGCCAAGAAGCGCGACCACATTACACCTATACATAAAGAACTCCATTGGCTCCCGGTTCGACAGCGCATTGATTTTAAAATTTTATTATTAGTATACAAAGCCATAAATGGTCAATCGCCTATTTACATTAGGAACCTCTTAACTTTTTATGTTCCAGTCAGGCAGCTTAGGTCATCTGACCAAGGGCTTTTAGTGATTCCTAAAGCACGAAGTAAGATGTGTCGTTCGAGAGCTTTCTCAGCTGTGGCACCAAGGTTGTGGAATGAACTTCCGAACTCAATCAGAGCTTCACCATCTTTAGCTTCTTTTAAAAGAAATCTTAAAACTTACCTTTTTATATCAGCTTTTGGTAGTTCTTAGGAATTAGGGTTTAACTTTTAGGAATCTTTGTTTTAGTAGGAATCTACATTTTATGTTTTAGAAAAACTGTGCTTTGTGTCTTGTAAAGCGCTTTTGATAACTATTTTGTTGAATTAGCGCTATATAAATTAAATATATTATATTATTATTATTATATATCATATATTCTCAACTAAGTGCTATATATGCAAATCGCAAGCGCAGAATGCGTCAAAACTTTGTTCTACTCTGGTTAGGGGGCACATTTTTATTGCTGGTGTGAATTTATGAAATCAATATTTGATCGGTGTTAACGCTGTTTACATTCGTGAAACCCAATTCTATATTTCTAGAAAGGTTTATGAAAAAAATACTTGGCCAAGATTGCTTTGGCCAATGATCAGATACTATTTCATACAGATGTGTACATTATGTAAAGTGACAAAATCAGCATGATTTTCTGCAGGTGTCCGTTTATATGCGTGGGTAGTATAAGGAATCGACGAACAACACAAACTATGAATACAAACAAACGGTTAAGAAAAACAAATAAAAAATACCGTTACCGTTTGTTTACCAAATAAAGGTAATATTACACATGGTAGGCCTAAAATACGTAAAATCTACCCTGTGAACTTAAAAACATGATTACTAACATAAACTGTATATCCCAGCTTTTCAAGTGCAAAGTGTTTTAAGGATTTTTTTTTCAGATGAGTTGGTGTGAACTTGGTTCCAAATTCACTTCACCTGAACAGGTATCATGTACATAGGTCAGACTGGCAAATTCGTGTCAGGTATTTGCACATTTCAAGTACTCCAGTTGTACACAAGGGGCAGCCACATAAGCTGTAATACTGGTGCATAATTCAGCCACATAAGCTGAAATAATAGTGCATAATTCAGCAGCCCTATCCCCATGCCCCCCCCCCCCCGACTCCCACAGCTTGCCATCTCCTAGAGGATCCAGTGAGGGTCCTCCCCCACCCCATTTAAGCTGCAACAGCTTTTTTTTTCGTTTTCAAAATTTGCGGCCTGCCCTCCCCTCACTTTTTGGATCAGATGAACTTTTTTAGGTTTTCTTATAAAAGTTCCTTGCTTGTACCCTTCGCTTTCAAAAATCATCAATCGACCCCTGTCTTGTACCACCCACGTCCCCATTGTGTTGACCGAGACGACAATCTCCCCATTTATTTTAAGACACTAGGTGAAGTCCTACCTGAGATATAACGTCTAAGAATGTCAGACACGAACCCACACCTCAGAGTTAAGGTGTGTTTCTATATATGCGCGAATATGCGTATATGCGTGAAAAATCACTCCAATGATTTTGTAACCGGGGCGTTTCCTTGTGTCCGTCAGCGTACATGTGTATTTACATGCTTGAAAATCGTCACAGGAGAGATTTTTTAGGCATAGGATCTGAGTGAACTCAGGGATTCAGAGTAAATGATGTCATTTCACCTCTGTTTGTGGAAGGCCTGCTCGATCCACTGAACAAATAAATTATAGTCTGCAAGAACACGCATGTACCCGCACATTGAAACACAACTGGACACACGCTTAACACTACCGATAGGACCGGTCTGTCAGGGGCAAATACAAAAAAGCCAGTATAACCAGCAGCGCCAAGTCTGCTGTGTCACGCCAATTTATCACGTGACACATGGCTGTGAGTTATGCAGGCTTCTAAATATTAACCAATGTCGTAATTGCAATTCTGATCCTGCAGCGAATACTAGTGAGAAAACAATGACCCTGTGCTCCGACATTTCACATTGACAAAATTATGCAGGAAATAATCATTCGATTTCATTTACAGTAAGCACAATTCGCATGATGACATATAATCAGTTCCTGTTATAATGTGTATGTGCGCTATTAAATATCCAATAGCGGCAAGTCATTACTATTTCTCAAACCAGTTTTTTGTTGTCGACTATATTCCTATTAGGCCTATTTAAAATTGAAATTTTAATCCTGTTTTTTTTATTTCTATGCTCTTTCCTTCTTTCGCATTTTTTGTATAACTTTCTTTTCACCGGCTCTCTGGCATTGGTAGTCTGAGGGTTGGAGGAAAGCGGGAGGATCAGGAGGAAACCATCGACGTTGGCTCCAGAACCCACTTTCATCACCACGCTATATGTAGGAGAGAAGCGTGCGTGTTACCACTGAACTGTCCAGGCCCCGAGTGTACTAATAATTGAGTGCATTTTATTTTTCAATTTAAAAAATTTGGATGGTACCGATGGTACCAAAGGATGGTACTGAAACAATCAAAGTATGCAGGATGGTCCTGCTAGCTTTGATTTAATCCAAAAGTACTCAATATACGGAGTGGCGACGCAACAGTCGAACCTCGAATAATACTATAATATATAATAGGTTATAAAAATACAAGACGCTTTAGCGCTGAAGGCAGCTAATAATGACATTAAAATGAATAAGTCCTTCATATATTAGGACCATTAAAAAATTATCCCACAATAAAACGACCAGAAGATTAATTATTTCCTAGGAGTTTTCTCATATTTTTTTTTCAGATCAAGAGTGCGGTAGTTTCCTCGTCCTTCGTCACACGACACAAGTCCAGACAGGTGTCACTTCAAATAATACAAACATTTACCTGCCTGTGTTTGATCAGACAAGCTGAATCATTTCCTGTACAGAGTGACCCACGCTGAAAGTGACTGAACGGGTTACCCAGTGGATTAGAAAATTTCTTCTTCTGGTCAACAACTGTATCCCTCAGCAGCGTTCATTGATACTCAATATTTATTTATGTTGCACATGGTAACCTTACTGGGCAGGTCAGTGACAAAAGAAGCAAATTCATTCTGTGTCCGAGGGTTTGGAATCATAGTTAATCATTCCAGGTTATATTATGCAGGAATTAGGGACGGGGTTTACGAAGATGATCAGATTTGTAATATTTAATCATTCTTGTTTGACCAAAAAATATATATATTGGTTTAAGCGTGATATTATTTACAAGGCATTTTTTATTCACAAACTAGTGCTTTTCTATGTTTTCTATGTTTTTCTTTTTCTGATTCTGTTATATACCGACTGCGAGTTTCTTTTGAACAATACTTGCTTCTAAGGCTGGGTATCGGTCAGCCGATTAAGGTACAATACGTATATAGTGTAATATACTCCTTGCGATATCCGATACGCAATACACGTTTCATTTTCTCTTGTAGGATGTTTCTGAATGAAAGAATCTCTCCCACAACCGTTTTGTTTAAATGTTACGAGTAAGATTACAGGCTATATTTTTATTTGTCATGTTAGTACACAGGCTTAGTATATTAACGGGAATAAGGGTCCCATTTTAATGTTTTTTTCATTGAAGCATCGAAATATATATCTTTCTTAAAAGGCCAAAATGATATATGAAGTTGCTAAAGCTTTATTAATAGCTAAAGTGATATTTTGGGTATGAGCTATATCTATATTTGTTTGCATTTATTGCACTTTTTATACGACAATACTTCATGTTCATTATTTCGTGAACCGTATCGACTCGATATTTATGTGTTTCGATTCGAACCTACTTGCTTCTACTCGCATTTGTCCCTCCGGACTATGTATCCGTATATTCAGTGCGCTCTTCTAGGCCAACTTGTTTTCTTTTGCACCTTTTGCATATTAGCTCCATTGTTTATATCTATTTATTATATCGTCTGCCGCTGCGCCCCTTGTACATTTGTGCCTCAGCCCATATGACCTGGAAACTTGCCGGTATTTATGAACGGGGTCTCTCTCTCTCTCTCTTTCTCTCTCTCTCTCTCTCTCTCTCTCTCTCTCTCTCTCTCTCTCTCTCGAGAAAGCTGCGCAAGCTTTTAGCAAAGTTTGTTACATTTAACCCTCGGCCGGAAACCTATCACAAACTGTATTTTATACAATGTACACATTGTATGCTTAGCTCCTGCATAACTGTTTTTATTAAAAACAAGTTCAAGTGAAACACATAATGATACACAGAAATAAGGTGCAATATAAATCTCGTGATACTTCGAATCAACATATAAAAAACGAAGCTGTTTATATTAGAGCCAGCTTAACCGCAACCTCCGCTTATGTCAAGTAAAACGTGCAGGTCCACCCTAACCGATTTAGGCTAATCGAAATACAATATGGTACTGGTACTAGGAGACACTTGCCACGTCACAGCTCGGTGTATACAGCATCATTCATCCTACTGTTCTTCATCCGGCGGCAGTGGCAGTGTCAATGCCTCAACGGCAGTTTCATAAGGTACGTGGCGGTGTCACAGTGTCGGTAGCAATGTCACAGTATCCGGATCATGTTACAATGTCATCAAGAGTGTCTCAGGGGCTGTACTACATTATCAGGGGGTTACAACAGTATCAGGGGCTGTACAACGGTATCAGGGGCAGTATCACCGTATCAGGGGCTGTACCACAGTATCAGGGGCAGTACAACAGTACCAGGGGCTGTACCACAGTATCAGGGGCAGTACAACAGTATCAGGGGCTGAACCACCGTATCACGGGCTGTACCACAGTATCAGGGGCTGTACCACCGTATCAGGGGCAGTACAACAGTATCACGGGCTGTACCACAGTATCAGGGGCTGTACCACCGTATCAGGGGCAGTAAAACAGTATCAGGGGCTGTACCACAGTATCAGGGGCAGTACCACAGTATCAGGGGCTGTACCACCGTATCAGGGGCAGTACAACAGTACCAGGGGCTGTACCACAGTATCAGGGGCAGTACCACAGTACCAGGGGCTGCACCACAGTATCAGGGGCAGTACCACCGTATCAGGGGCAGTACAACAGTATCAGGGGCAGTACAACAGTATCAGGGGCTGTACCACAGTATCAGGGGCAGTACCACCGTATCAGGGGCAGTACCACAGTATCAGGGGCTGTACCACAGTACCAGGGGCTGTACCACACTCTCAGGTACTATACCACAGTATCAGGGGCAGTACAACAGTATCAGTTGCTGTACCACAGTATCAGGGGCAGTACCACAGTATCAGGGGCAGTACAACAGTATCAGGGGCTGTACCACAGTACCAGGGGCTGTACCACAGTACCAGGGCTGTACCACAGTATCAGGGGCAGTACAACAGTACCTGGGGCTTTACTACAGTATCAGGGGCTGTACCACAGTATCAGGGGCAGTACCACCGTATCAGGGGCAGTATCACAGTATCAGGGGCTGTACCACAGTACCAGGGGCTGTACAACAGTACCAGCGGCAGTACCACATTATCAGGGGCTGTACCACAGTCTTAGGGGCTGTGCCACAGTATCAGGGGCTGTACTACAGTATCAGGGGATGTGTCAGTGGCTGTACCACAATAACAAGGGGGCTGTACCACAGTATCAGGGGCTGTACCACAGTATCAGGGGCTGTACCACAGTATCACGGACTGTACCACAGTACCAGGGGCTGTACCACAGTATCAGGGGCTGTACCACAGAATCAGAGGCTGTATCACAGTATCAGGGGCAGTACCAACGGTATCAGGGGCAGTTCCACAGTATCAGTGACTGTACCACAGTAACAAGGGGGCTGTGCCACAGTGTCAGGGGCATGCCACAATGTCATAAACAGTATCGCAGTGTCAGTGCCACAGTGTCTTGTAAAGTGTCAGGGGCTTTATCACGGTGTCAGGAAAAGTACCACTGTGTCAAGGATCAAGGGCTGTACCACAGTGTCAAGGGCTTTACTTCAAAATGTCCAGAAACATATATATTAACATGTATCTTTGTCGGAAAATGTTTAAATATGCAATGTAAAGAGGATATTTTGAGGCACCTTTCACAAAAAAAACCCTATTTCTCAACTACTGTTCTATTTTTATAACCTTGTCAAACCTCAGAGGATGGGGTTCACGTGTGGTCGGTTATAATATTTATGTTTCTTAAAAATTTGCATATTAACTGTAAAGTGCAAACATTCAATCGTATCTAACAAGGTGTTATTTATATGGTAAAAATGCGCATCTATACGTTAATTACCGGACTCAACAGGGCACAGGTAGTAATAATAGCCGTTGAGCCGTGAGATTTTTCACGGTCGATCCCGTCAAATCTGAGCTCTGTAAGCACATAGGAAGGCATTGCCTCACTCGCAGGTTAATGCACGAGGGGGGGGGGGGGGGGGGGGTTTCACGGTGTTATGACCCCCACGGAATTTAATATTTTATTATTATTATAGTTACATGTAACATACATGATATTAACTTTATCATAGTGTCATTAATCAGTTACCCTCCTTGGGCTTATATATGACCTCTAGTATAAAATAAATACATAGTGGTAGACTTTAACAATAATAAATATCAATAGAAGAAATGGGCTGCGCATTTTCTAGCAGATTTAGAGAAAAGTAAATCTTTCCTCTTGGTACTCGAGCGGACCAAGTATCAGCCAAAATCTTACAACCACCATTCATTAAATAAACCAATTGATCTGTTTTATCATGAAGAGGAAATTGAGCGTAATTGCAGGATACTTTATCAAATAGAACTGTTCGGAGTGCATTGTAAGCAGAACATTAAAAAATGAAGTGTTTTTCATTTTCGACTTTACCATTATTACATATAGAACCAACCCTTTCATCAATTTGTAGTTTCCTATATTTTTTGTAACGTCATCTTTAATGTTTTGAGATCTGCCAAATTCTATTTTCAGCGGGAGTAGACCACATCTGAGCTGAGCAAGTAGTGATTCTGTGCTGTAATAACAAAATAATAATACAATACGCATTAAAAAAACATTCGGATGTTGTCTTACTCACAGGGCTGTTCATGAACATCCTCAAATTATGAATTAGAATGTAGAATCAACTGTAGATAAAGAAACAATTTGTCTGACAGGAAATATCAAAAGATGTTACAGCTCAAGGGGGGGGGGGCTCTTAATCCGCCACTGGTTTTGGTATTTTAAAGCATTTTTCAGCACTTTCTGACAACGTTAGACAAGAAAGTGAGAAATTACAAAATGATAAATTACCAAACATTTTTTATTCAAACAAGCAGTGATGAATTTCATACACATTCGTTGGTGCATTTGCAGTTGATGATTTTTATAGCATTTGCATTTGAATATAGTTTTTAAACATTTAAATTAAATGAATATTTGCATTTAATGCTCCGAGTCCTATTCGAACCCATACCTGATTAATATGTTTTTTACATCTTTTACATGGTAGAATGACAGAAATTAAAAATGTATAAATATTCATTTGTTTTTTAATTAAGAATATTAACTTAATTAAATGTAAAGCTCTTGTTACCAAGTAAATGCATCTTACATCGCCCACCCCCTGAGATATACTGAAGCACATTAAAAATTCCTGGACTTGTACTCATCAAATTTTGAAATATTTTATTTGAGTAAAGACACCCTCCACTTGACCCAAGCCTGGTACTTTAATATGTGTAAAAGTGCACACTAAAGCGTTTCTACTGGCCTCGCCAAAGAAGCTTGCTTTATCGGCTAAGCTTATAGAACGTTTGACTTGTGTGTTTGGTTCGAATCCACATTCAGCCCTTTTTCTATTTTCACAAGACACACTCACACATTTATTTATATATATTTATATATTTTAATGTCCATGGCCTGTTGGTGGCACTGTCTCTTGAATAGTAAGGTATCCATACGATAAGAATGATATGTTATTATTAAGCCTTCTGGATTTCAGGATTTATATTCAAGGGGTTAGGAATTATCCAGAATCATAACGTGTCGTTAAGACATATAGGGCGAATATCTGTGGTTCAACGAGATTGCAACATTAAGCCATTGAGGTTTGAACTTAGACATATATATAGCTCCGAGATCCAACACCTTAACCACTAGGGTACGTCCAACCTATATATATATATACATATATATATATATATATATATATATATATATATATATATATATATATATATATATTATAAATAATACGAGTTATGTTCATCA
The DNA here is from genome assembly GCA_026874595.1 of Sipunculus nudus. Taxonomy (NCBI): domain Eukaryota; kingdom Metazoa; phylum Annelida; class Sipuncula; order Golfingiida; family Sipunculidae; genus Sipunculus; species Sipunculus nudus. The sequence continues at coordinate 28,067,851 of CM049315.1, forward strand.
TTTTGTAATGGAAGTGATATACTTTTAAATTCAAAGCAAATTAAGGCAAATACATAAATTTCAGGTAGCAAGTTTAAGCAATTCATTAAAAGTATGTGAGAAGTTACTTCAGCATTAGATATATATGGGTAAATGCCATTTGAGCATGACCAATGAAGGCGGGCTGTGTGCAATACATGCACATTTACAGGTATACATGTCCCTTTTGCAGTGTAATTACGAAAATAAGGAGACACCAAAGATATACTGAGCGATAAAAAAGGAATGATCTTTAAAAACTTATTTTCTAAAAGATGGATCCAAAGCAGTAAAAGGTGAATTGTTTACATTCATGTGGTCATTAACAGCATGGGTGAAAGAAGGACAGAGGCTAAAACCATCTAGTTTGTAAGAGGGCTATGTGAAAGATGGAAATTGGTGGCCGTGACAACCCGACTCAGTGGGCAATCGGATAACTGGGCCAGTAAGCCTCTGGCGCCAGTAATCTGGACGTAATGCCAGAGGGTCGATATGACGCTAGGAAAATGGTTGGTCGTCGAGCGAGGATGGAAGAAAGGACAATCACATAGACATTTAGAATAAATTTATACTATTGATATTTCTGTCTCGCATCCAAATGAGGCCTGTTTCTGTTTACGGAGGGACAATGTAATCTGTGAGGACTGTCTGAAATTGCCCAAAGAGGTAGTCGTAAAACAGGAGTATTAAAGATAATAAACTGGTGGCACAAAACGCAAACCAGTGACGGTTGCTATTCATCATAACCTAAAGACCTTTTATTGTCTGTGTGACACATATCAAATATATATCAATTAAGTATTAGTTTTTAAAAAATAAGGTATATGTAAATTCTAAACCACTAAGGTATAAATATTTCATAGCAACCTAATAAATATAACCAAAGTCTACAATTCTATTTATTTATATATTTCATTTGAAATATATAAATATTATTTTCTCAAAGTGTGGGGGGGGGGGGGGATGATTACATTGACCATCCCCCCCCCCCTCCTTGCCAAAAAGGCGGGGGGGGGGATATATACCCCTCATTTCCCCCTATATTGACGCCCGCTGAAAACACCAGAGTATCGTGTATGACTCGATAAATACAATAGAGAACCAAACAGATGTTGTCAGGGTTAGGTAAACGTAATAGCACATGGGTTTGTTAGATTTCATCCAAAACAGAAACTGAGCCCTGATGTGATTGGCTGGTGCAAGGTGTGAGGTCACAGGCATAATTGAGAAATGACTTAAATCTAGCAGTACATGCTATTTTTATTCTTCACTGAAAATATGAGGCTGACAGTGTCAGAAATACTATTTTCGCAGGCAAATATATGTTATATGATAATAAAATGAGATTTGTAATACGTTTGCTTGACCCCAAAGCAGCGTGACCCGCGGCACTTGATTCACGACGCACTTCCGAGCAGGCAAGCACCTCAGCATAAATCATTAGCTCGGATTAACCACCGGACACCCTGGTACCTGGCTGACCACCGGCCACCGGGCCTGTTCGGTGCCGTTACCATGGGCAACATGAATATTGAATGCTCGGCCTGCGTGCGTGACGGCCCTATATACCATGCCACCAATGAAAATTTTCTGGTCCAGTGGTCACGTCGGAAAAAAATTAAGGGAAATTTTGTACCTGACAGAGCGAGACCACATGCGGACACAGCCGCAGAGGTTACACATAACTGACTACGTCTTGACCGGTCTCTCTGACAAGGTGAGGTTTATACAAGCGTTCGCTCGTCCTGTCAGTTCTTTGGTTGGTATATTACTTATAGGGCAGGTGGTATCCGTTACCACCACCATATGCAATATCGTCTCCGTTCGCCAGCAGGGGTCATGGAGCGACTGCAGGATCTCTCACGCACGGTCTCGACGAAGTTATTAGTGTATACGGACGGACGGTATGTTGTTTAGGATTCATGCAGTGGAGATGTAAGAGGCTGATAAAATGTGTCAAAATTAAGATACAACATAAAACCTTTTCGGCCCGAGTATAGAATCCGGTCTTCATTCCCATGATGGATCTTAACTGACTGGACCGTCTCATATTAGTAGTAATCAACATGAGCCATGGCATGTCTGATGATATGACATCGACATGCCTCTTACTTCCCCTTTACATGAATCCTTTACATTGGTACGTCCGTCCGTATACACCCATAGCCTTGTCAATGTAGACCGGATTCTATACTCGCTCCACGTTTTCTGTTCACTGAATTGTTGTGCCATAGGGAGGTGCGTGAGTTATTCTACAGTTGTGGCGGGGTGATTAATGCTTTTGTTAAAAGGTGTCCATTCACCTACCTTTTGAAAGGAATTTGTGATTTCTGGCTTCCTCTATTAAGGTCGCCAGGCAGAGATAGATTGTGAGAGAGCGAGGGCCCACTACTTAGTAAATGAGTCCATTCGGACTACGGCACTTAGATACTGAAAAAAAGAACCACCAGATATCAGGTGATTAGAACTCGTGTAATGAAGATGTAAGAGGCAGATAAAAATTATTGGTAAACTCTAGATACATGCAGCCAGGGTTTCAGAGAAACTTGTATTCCAGAACTGGACTCTTGAGGTGGCGGGGGGGGGGGGGGGGGGGGTCAGTGTCTATTTATGGACTAAAGGACAGGCATGTAAGTTGTAACACTCTTGCTTTATGAAGAGATGTTAGAATGGTTATTTTCCACCCAAATACCTTATATATATATATATATATATATATATATATATATATATATATATATATATATATATATATATACACCCCAGACAATGGGTATTCAGTAATTATATTCATTGTATTCGAATACAGGTATTTTGTATTCATATAAGTTTAAAAGTAGTTTTTTTTAACTTTTTAATACATGCAATAAACATTAATGCTGTTTACTTTTTGTCCTTTATCCATTTGGAAAAATTGCTATTATTGTATCCGCCTAAACGAAGTTTTGCGGATACTATGTTTTTGACCGGCTTCCGCAACCGCCGCCGTATTCGTTACCGGAGAACTCCTCTTAGACCACTTAACTAATTTTTCCGAAACTTGCACCAATTATCGGGTCACATGTGAACTGGTGCATAACCAATTGGCGTTGACCTCTCACTTTTTCTCTCTGCCCAGCATCCATTTGTGCGTCATGTTTCCACACACAAACCCACATATCTCGGGAACCGTTTGACCGATCAGGAAAAATTCTTGATTTTATGACAGGTGGCGCCACCTACTTTCACGTTCACGCTGCAGACATTCATGCTTATATCTTCGGACTGGTTTAACGTATCTTCCTGAAAATTTTTATGTATATAGATCTCACACAGCTCTTTACGATACGCAAAACTGGTGGCGCCACCTGCAATCATTTTTGGACAAGTCCTGTTTGTCTGCTTTGGGATAAAATCACTCATATACATGTAGTAGTTTGACTTATCTGCCTAAACTTTTGCATATGTATACAGCATGGACAGCTTTCTGGATTTGTGGTAGGTGGCGCAACCTACATACACATTTCGGCTGCAGACATCCATGCTAATATGCAACACACCTCACTCTATTTCCCCTTGCCACTCACTCCATGCCTCACTTGTCGACTACCCGTATTCTATTTTCAATTGTGAATATTTTGGACCCACCTAAAACATGCACACTTTCAATCTTATTAACATATTTTGACATCCTTAGCTCAGCTGACTATGTCATCTGCGCTGTAGTCATGGTCCTTTGTCCGTCCTCCTTCCGCCCGTCCGTCCGTTAAAAGGGCACGTTTTGAAACCGTTGGACCTACGAATCCAAAATTTTGCATACAGTTAGATGTTCTCAAAATCTCCTACCATACTAAATATTGGGTCACTAAGACTTTGTTCCTTTGAGATATTAAGTAAAAACCTCCATTTTCCATTAAAAACCCGTTGTTACAGTTCAAGACTGCCTGATATCAAAACCACTGATTTCAATTTGATCATAGTTATTATTCATATTTGTCCATTCATTTCCTATGCACATACAAAAAATAGGTCAGTATTGCGTAATTTGTTGAAGTTATGGGCCCAAACATAATGCACCTTGTAAAAAAATCAGGAAATATATTTACTCACTGAACATAAGAATTGCTGATGCTAGAGACTTTTTTTTAGGGATATTACTTCAAGATTTAATAATTTAATCAAGATTCATTTGTATACCGAAAATAAGATCTAAATTTTGTATTATTTTCAAGTTATTAGCATTAATATAAAATCAGTACCTCAAATTCTGCCTAACTTTGTCCACGGCACGTTTTATCCTGTAGAACTGTGGATTTAATTTTCACAGCATGTAAACATAAGGATTTAATCAGTTAAAATCTGAAATTTTGAAATAAAAGCTGCAAAATTAGTCTAGTTATTGATTTTTTGAAGCCTCTTGTTGTATTCCCTTACATTGTCAAGCAGTCCACTTTGGTCGCTGTAGGTCAGTCAGGGCAGCTCTCTGTGCTCCCCGGGCTGTTATGTAATCCCATCACTCTGGCAAGCCCTCTCTCTTGTTGAGCTTAACCAGGCTGTCTGCAGTTAATACCACAAGGAGCCCCCCCCCCCCCCCCATTCTGCTGACAGACCTGTACTTTAAATAAGGAATCTTATAATTTCCCTTTTTCTAGCAACGAGCAGTAACAACAGAGACCCCTTCCCCCACCCGTCCCTTCAATATACAGGACTAATAAACAAGACAAATCTTAAAATTTTAATGTTTAATAAATTCTTTTTGTTGAGACTTGGACAATTTTGATTTTTTTAAATGAAAAAAATGTTCAGGAATTTGATCCTAAAATTCAGATGTGATAAAATATTGGGATCTAATGTAAGTGCTAACTGACAAGATTTAAGAATATATAAATACTTTGTCGCATTTCATTCATATCTCTTAAAGTTGGCCGGGCCTAGGTTTGAATAACACTGTTAAACTTAATTTTATAATCAGGAATATAGGTCCAACTTTGTGGGTTTAATTTTTAACTCATATGGCCATATATTTAACTTTTGAAAACTTAATTACCTTCACACAATATTTGTTTATGAAATGTAACTTTTATATAACACTTACAGCAGGCCCATTTTTTCCCCTTGGTGCATCATTAAATGGTTTCAGGCCACAGGTTTCATTTATCACATACTGCATATGCTTTAGCTTATGCCCATTATTCTATAATTTACAGAGTTTCATTTTAGCATGGCCATTTTCTCTTACCTTTTCAAATGCTAATAAACATTAAAACCCGAAGAAATAAAAATATTTTGCAGTTGCTAATATTTTTTCCGAAAATTCAGCTGAGCGATGTGACCCATGGGTCCCTTGTTTACTTAATTCATATAAAATGTATATTAACGTGTTTATTCTATCATATGTATGTACAAGATATTGCAAGATAACCATCTTGTTGAACATATCCACTGAAGCTTGAAGTGTGGTTACTGTTCACGGTTCACCCTAACGTCTGGAACAATCTGAGGAATTCATGCATTAACAATATAGGCTTGAACTGTGAGTAACTCTGGCTGTCAGTGCTGTTAATTAAGTCTAAGCAATTCAGGATATTGTAGAACATAATCAGTATTGCATCACCTTCAAAGATGTCAGTCATTCCTGATTCTTTTATCCTTCCAGATTGAATCAGTCGATCTTATGAAGCCAAATGCAAGTACTGTGCTGCACAGATTTTAACTACTGGAAAAAACCACATCGAATCTCCTCAAACACTTGCATGAATATTTTGAATTTTGAACTAAAATACATTTTGCAAGTGTGAATATATGATAATTAAACAAGAATGATACTTGATAGTTTCTCTTTGTTTCAGTATATTGTATTAATATTGATATTCATGAATACGTTTGTATTCGTATTCGAATACATTTCTGTTTTTGGATATTTTAATTTGTATTCGTGTTCGTGTACCCCTGCTGTATTAATATTCGAACACATTTCTCCTGTATTTGCCCTTGTCTGATATATACACATATATACATACATACATATATATATATATATATATATATATATATATATATATATATATACATATGCACATAAACATACATATACATACCCACACACTGGAACAAGAAGACATGTGAAAAGGATAATTTGTAATGGAATTTACGATAACCCTTAACATTTTAATTCGTGGTTGGCACAGATTTTTCTTGCTTTCAGTCATTGATGCTTAATATTCAGTTGGGAGCCAATATACTGTAGGTCAATATGCTGCCTTTGTATACAGAGATAAATTCATGTACATGTACTTTGATTGGCGTTCTTTAGGGGAGAGGTGCTTGCAAATAAATCAATGATGCGGACATCTCAATATTATTTACATTCATTTGTAAGTACAATTGATTATTTGTGCAGTTTATAGAACTGCCATGCCAGTTGAAATAGCAGATTTTAAATCCATATAGAATTTCCACCATACGCACGGTTTATGTTACGTACAGTCCTGAAAATATAAAATACAGCTGCGAGTTTATATATTCATATTGCCCGATACAGCCACCCCCCCCCCCCCCCCCCCCCCCGGCCCTCCAACTAGTGACACCTATTTGCGACGATTGGCATTGATTGGTCGGGTCAGATTCGTTTCAGATATTGAATAAGAAAGAATGAAAAAACATCGATAACGGCTAGGCTCATGGTATCTTCTAATTTTAATTTGCTTTAGTTCATTTCAACCCGCGTTGCTGGCACGCTTACCCGGAATGATTAGCTATGTGATTATTAGATGTGATGCACATGCATTGCAATGTGCCGGTGCATTCAACGTGTATTCAGAAATGTAACGATGTTTGAATGATGACGGTCGCGTTTGCACATATCTGATGACGTCAAAAAGGAATGCAAGGAACAAGCTTGAACTGATTCCATTTGGCTGAACCCTTGTGTATGGCCTGGGGGAGGGACACATAACAGAAAAGTTTCAATTTATTTGACCAGACCCAGCGGGTTTATACCCAAACCACTTGGTAATACGAGACCATGGCTCAACTGAATAAGAAATTGAATGGTTGGCATTTATAGCGGCTGATATTTACATTCGGAGGCTTCCTGAGACACGGGCGGACCGGGCCGATTGTCCACCTCATTGAGGGGACAGGTATGATTCGATTCACTAAAAGATGTATTGACCACACCTTTCAGAGACTATACCTTGTTACAACAATAGCAGTGTTAACGTATATAGGCATTTGCCAGTATATTATTCAATCATTCATTCTATCAATATATATATATATATATATATATATATATATATATATATATATATATATATATATATATATATATATACAAATAGAGGAAACAGGTTTTGTCAGACATTTTTAGCGCAGCTGACTGTAGGTCATCTGAGCTATAGCAATTACTCTTTACCCGGCGTCCGTCTGTCTGTCTGTCCGTCCTCCTGTCGTTAATCAGGCACATATCGTAACTGCAGGGACTAGAAACATCTAACTTGACATCCAGGGAGGTCCATGAAAAATTTTCTTGGAAACCTAAAAAAAGTTCTCTGTTACCCATATCCTGTGAGCTATGGGACTTTAAAGTACCCTCCAGAATAATAAAAAAATTGATAAAAAAGCTCCAGTATCTGTATAACTAATGCATTTATCACCATAATTTTTTGCATGCATATTGAAAATTAAGCGTTTCATCATTTCTAGCAGACTGTGGCGCCACCTGAGTTTTTCCAATTTTTACGAATATTTTTCTCTATTTTTGATACCTTCAAATGAGCAGTTGTCCGCCAACCAGGCACAAATTGTAACCACTGGACTTAAGATCTGCTCACTTCACACCCAGGGGGGGACCATGAAAATTCTCCTTGGAAACTTGAAATTAGATCTCTGTTACCCATATCCTCAGAGCTATAGGGCTCAGAAGTACCCCCAAGAATAATAAAAAAGATTATACAAATGCTCCATTATCTAATGCATTGACCAGCATGATTTTTTGCATGCATATTGATCATTGAGCGTTTTCATCAGTTCCTGCAGACTGGTGGCGCCACCTGGATTTTTACGCATTTTTTCTCAATTTTTGAAACCTTCAAAGACGTGGTTGTATGTTAACAGGCCACAAATCATAACCATTGGACTTAGAATCCTATTTCCTGACATCCAGAGATTTCCAAGAAAAACCTCTTTGGAATCTTGAAATTAGGTCTCTGTTATCCATATCCTCCGAGCTATGGGGCTCAGATGACTCCCCGATGCTAATTAAAAATTGTTGCAAAAGCTGCAGTATCTGAACAACTAATGCATTGATTACCATGATTCTTTGCATGCTTATTCATCATGGAGTGTTCCATCAGTTCATGCAGACTGGTTGCACCACCTGGAATATCCCCATTTTTACGATATTTTTACTATTTTGAGACCTTCAAAGAAGCAGGCGCAAATCATAACCACTGGACCTAGAATTTTCTAAAATTACATCCAGGGAGGTCCATAAATATCTCCTATGAAACCTTAAATAAGGTTACTGTTATACTTGAATCCTCCGAGCTGAGCTTCAGTTGAATGGGGATACCACCTAAAAATTCGGCATTCAGATTATAAAATTCATTTTTTGAATGTCTTCTTAGTCAGCTGAGCATGTACCATTTTGCACTTATCAGGGAAGTTGTTTATGGCCTATCACCTATATGAATAAATCCAAAGCCATATTCGCTTTGGAAGTTTATAATAAGTACATGGGGAGGGTATGAGCTGAGCTCTGTAGGTTAAAGGGAAGACCTTGCTTTACTCATAGGCGAATGTGTGTGTGTGTGTGGGGGGGGGGGGGGGGGGGTTCTCGATGTTATGACCAAGCAGAGTGTAATAACGGAAGGATTGCCGTATATGACACACGCCTGGTGATACCTATGATGCATAATATTTCACTGGGCTTTTTTAGATGTTAACTCTGGTCTTTTTGTACTTTACTCTCAGTGAATTCATTACATTTACATAGCGCGTTCATTTTCCCCGTACGAAAATTCATGTAACCCAGTTTTTTTATACTTCAGGTCTGCCACAAGAGGATATAACAGTCGACACGAACATCGAGCATTCAAAGGTAGATATCCAGACAACTTGATCAAAGATGAGACGGGTGTATGCTGTTGGTTTGGCTGCGATAGTGACTACTCTGATCAGCTTTGTGGTTCTTAAACAACCACGCATAACAGGAAATATAAAGAAAATCCTAGTTGGAAACAAGACCAGTGACGATACAAAATACTATCAACACGTGTCAGGACAAACAGCTGCTGGGAGAGTAGTTGGTGCAGAATATCTGATAAATGTTGAGTCACGTCATACTATATTTGTACATCATAATACATCCTTCATTGACCTACGTGATGAAAAACAAACTATTTTACGGATGTTTGGATACCTGGCTACTCGGCAAAATGGTTTACCTGCATTTACATGTATTGTAAAGAAAAATGGCGCTTCATCTAGCGTTAGAGGGTCCGGTTATATCGTCACAATCAATGATAAATGGAGAGGACCATTCAATCGTACCGCGCATTTTATATGTGAACTACCCTTCGACGCCAGACTCAAAGAAAACAAAGTCAGTGTGATAAGTTCGTCTGGAGAAAAAGGTGAAGTTAAAAAAGTCGGTGAGAAGCTTAAAGCAGGGATCAGACGTACTGGTTTTGCAATATGTTTGCCAACTTTATATAATTTTTCATCGCCTTATGTCGTGGCTGAATGGATAGAAATGCAGCGCTTATTTGGTATCACAAAGGTGTTTTTATATGATAAGTACGGTACAGCTCCGGATGTTGACCGCGTGCTGAATTATTACATTAAAATCGGAGTTTTGGAGATTGTACACTGGAACCATCCATGGCGGACAGCCCAGTATGCGCATGGGCATGACACAATTTTAAACCATTGTTTATACAATCTTATGGAGAAATATGAATATATCGGTGTATACGATTTGGATGAATTTTTAATACCTGCTGTTAAAAAGATTGACGGCAAATTCTTGAAAATATATCCAGATTTGATGAACAGGTTAAAGCCGAAAGGCGGGCCTCCTGAGGCTGGTTACAGCTTTGGCAGAAAACTGTTCTGTTTAACAGCCCCAAACTTAAAGGCAACTGATAACAAGTCTTTGAGAGCTATTCATCTTGTTAAAGATCATGGTGAAGGTAATATGAAGACAATAATTAAACCGGAGGATGTGACCGTTCTTTCCATACACGCTCCACGGGAATACCGTCCAGGGAAACGAGGGGTTTACATACATGGGAATATAGGCATTGTCCACCACTACAGGGAGATACCGGAAGCCTGTAAAACTGAGGACAAATCAGCACTTGTATACACTGATGTTATACAAGACGCTATCCAGGATATATTCAAACACGCTGAGGTGCCGTACACGCGGCTGTAACGTGAACTGGCAAATCGCAAAATATTAACATCTTTATTGCAAGGATAATTATAGTGATAGCATGTAGTGGTCCTTGGAACAATTCCCAAACACATTATTATGTTTGATGCCATTTTCTGTCAAAGTCATCCATGGAGATTATACATGTATTTCAAAACATTCCCCCCTCTGGAAAAGTGTCCAAAAAGCTTGAAATCGGCAATTTTATAAACTAACCTAGGAACAGTATTTTTTTGGAAAATATATGGGTTAATGTCAAGGGATCACTCTATGAAATTATGTGAATAAATATTTAATGATAAATTCAAACTGGACTACAATTTACATAATTCTGATAAGCTGAACCATTTAATTTCAAATTTTAAAACTTTAAAATTTAAATTTAAAAGTTTAAAATAGAAAAAGGCACATAATATTATAACCTTACTGTTTTTTTTGGGATATAAAGAGGCAGGATTAGTTCTGATCATCAATTTGATGAGGCAAATGGAATAAAAATGTACTTTTTGTCATTCAGCATATTTCAAGCCTGCAAGTTTACAATTTTAAGCTACTTAAAAGTAATAAAGCGATTTCTTGTTTATAACAAGGGTATATATCATCTGCAGCCGAGTAAAACTTTGATGTATACATTCCATATGAACGGCATGTGCATGGCAGTTTTGTTTGTGTTTTCTTTAATTTGACTGAAATGAAGTTACAAATGTAAATTTTTACTTTTCAGTACGGCCCCGCTTGACAAGCGGTGCTCTATAGTGATCACCATGTCAGTCCGTCCTTCCGTCTTTCCGTCCTTCCGTACATCCGTCCGTGACCCTTCCTTTCGCGGTGCGATAACTCAAAAACAACATACATCAGCTTTTCCCAAATTCAGAGGGATGAATGGTACATACGACTGCAAAGGCTCCAGACCTATTAAATTACAGACCTGTCGGAATTCCAATATGGCCGCCACAACCGAATCACTAATTTTCTTACGCGCGCGATAACTAAACAGCAATATTTTACAGCTTTCCCTTATTCCCAGGGATGATTTGTACATATGAGGGCCCCTGACATATTGAATCCCAGCCCTGTCGGAAATACAATATGGCCACCGAAGCCCAATCGCTGATTTTCTTTCGCTTGTGATTATTCAACAACATACTTTAGCTTTTCCCAAATTCAGAGTGAAGATTTGAACATAGGAAGGCTCCAGACCTATTGAATTACAGACCTGTCGGGGTTCCAATATGTCCGCTACAGCCCAACCGCTGATTTTCGCGCGCCTTAACAACATTTTTCAGCTTTCCCAATTTCCCAGGGATGATAAGTACATATGGGGGCTTCAGACCTATTGAATTACAGACCTGTCGGGGTTCCAATATGTCCGCTACAGCCCAACCGCTGATTTTCGCGCGCCTTAACAACATTTTTCAGCTTTCCCAAATTCCCAGAGATGATAAGTACATATGGGGGCTTCAGACCTATTGAATTACAGACCTGTCGGAATTCCAATACGTCCACCACCGTCCAATCGCGAGAAATCTCAATTACAACATGCTTGATCTTTCTCTTTTTCACAGGGATGATATGTACCTATATGTCTTATTTAGATATGGTTTAAACCAGCATGATTTTTCCCCTCATGCATATTGATAAAAACCGTATTCTTTTTGTCATATTTTTAAACTGTAAGCTGAAATTTTTACCAATATGTAAAATAGTCCAGCACTACCAAAAAATGCGGAGCCCTCTGAGGACCATTGTCCGACCACATCTAGTTTAAATCTTAATATGAATATATATATATATATATATATATATATATATATAAACAAATATAAATATCAAAAGGCATATAATTTTAAAACGTTACTGTTGCAGTGGGTTTAAACAGGCATATTTAGTCCTAATAATCAATTTGAGCGAATAATCTTGTAAATTCAGTCCGAATTCTTGTTTAAAATTTAAATTCACTATTTGAAGAATTGGAATAAATGTTTATATTTTGAGTATTTATTGAGCTGAAGCAAATCAGAAATCTGGTGGGTCTATTCCTTGTGGAATCATTTTTACATTTCTTAATTTGATTAAAATCCAATTTAATTTATATATTTTACTTAAACCCTAAATTTTAATTGGAAATATAAAAATAGAAAATTAGTATGGAAATTTTATTTGTTATGACATTTTGCATAAGATGTGTATCGTGATGAGGGCAGTCTTAAACACAATTGTAGGACAATCACATTTCCCATGTACAGCTAAAAATATAGCCCATTTAGGCTTCTCTTAGTTTATTAAAATTTTTGAATACGTGTGTATACATTAGCTTCCTTATTGAACCCGGTAGTATATCAATACCTTTCCACACAAACGGCACGGACAAGTTTCATTGTCATATTGCGAAAAATTACATTAAAATATTAACATTAAATTTGATGGACAGAAACCAATAAAATGTCATAAAATTTAGGATCTGTAACTTACAACATAGTGCGTTTGAATTTAAAATATACACGTTGAATGTACGTCTTTAATAAGCAAGCAGAACAACAAGGGCATTTTGATTTATTTTAAAAATAAATATATGGCTTTCTTTCTTGTTTGAGTTTTTTAACACCTTTTCAATGAAATTATAGTTACATGTCTGGGTAAAGTTGAACATCCTTTTATCATCAATTTGAGTGAATAATCTTATACATTCAGTCCCAATTCTTGTTTAAAATTGAAAATTCACTATTTCAAGAATTGGATTCAATAAACGTTTATATTTTGAGTATTGATTGAGCTGAAGCAAATCAGAAATCTGGTGGGTCTATTCCATGTGGAATTCATTTTTACATTTCTTAATTTGAATAAAATCCAATTTAATTTATATATTTTACTTGAACCCTAAATTTTAATTGGAAATATAAAAATAGAAAATTAGTATGGAAATTTAGTTATGACATTTTGCATAAGATGTGTATCGTGATGAGGGAAGTCTTAAACACAATTGTAGGACAATCACATTTCCCATGTAACGCCAAAATATAGCCCACTTAGGCTTCTTTAGTTTATTTAAAATTTTTGAATACCTGTGTATACATTAGCTTCCTTATTGAACGTGTATATACATTAGCTTCCTTATTATTCAAACTGTTATTTGTTCCAAGAAGCGTCTCAGGTCAAATAATTAATAAGATTAAAAAGGATATATTAACTGACTGGCAATAAATGAATAATTCGTTCATATATGTCATAAAATTTAGGATCTGTAACTTACAACATAGTGCGTTTGAATTTAAAATATACACGTTGAATGTACACGTCTTTAATAAGCAAGCAGAACAACAAGGGCATTTTGATTTATTTTAAAAATAAATATTTGGCTTTCTTTCTTGTTTGAGTTTTTTAACACCTTTTCAATGAAAGTATAGTTACATGTCTGGGTAAAGTTAAACATCCTTTTATCATCAATTTGAGCGAATAATCTTATACATTCAGTCCCAATTCTTGTTTAAAATTGAAAATTCATTATTTCAAGAATTGGATTCAATAAACGTTTATATTTTGAGTATTTATTGAGCTGAAGCAAATCAGAAATCTGGTGGGTCTATTCCTTGTGGAATCATTTTTACATTTCTTAATTTGATTAAAATCCAATTTAATTTATATATTTTACTTAAACCCTAAATTTTAATTGGAAATATAAAAATAGAAAATTAGTATGGAAATTTTATTTGTTATGACATTTTGCATAAGATGTGTATCGTGATGAGGGCAGTCTTAAACACAATTGTAGGACAATCACATTTCCCATGTACAGCTAAAAATATAGCCCATTTAGGCTTCTCTTAGTTTATTAAAATTTTTGAATACGTGTGTATACATTAGCTTCCTTATTGAACCCGGTAGTATATCAATACCTTTCCACACAAACGGCACGGACAAGTTTCATTGTCATATTGCGAAAAATTACATTAAAATATTAACATTAAATTTGATGGACAGAAACCAATAAAATGTCATAAAATTTAGGATCTGTAACTTACAACATAGTGCGTTTGAATTTAAAATATACACGTTGAATGTACGTCTTTAATAAGCAAGCAGAACAACAAGGGCATTTTGATTTATTTTAAAAATAAATATATGGCTTTCTTTCTTGTTTGAGTTTTTTAACACCTTTTCAATGAAATTATAGTTACATGTCTGGGTAAAGTTGAACATCCTTTTATCATCAATTTGAGCGAATAATCTTATACATTCAGTCCCAATTCTTGTTTAAAATTGAAAATTCACTATTTCAAGAATTGGATTCAATAAACGTTTATATTTTGAGTATTTATTGAGCTGAAGCAAATCAGAAATCTGGTGGGTCTATTCCATGTGGAATTCATTTTTACATTTCTTAATTTGAATAAAATCCAATTTAATTTATATATTTTACTTGAACCCTAAATTTTAATTGGAAATATAAAAATAGAAAATTAGTATGGAAATTTAGTTATGACATTTTGCATAAGATGTGTATCGTGATGAGGGAAGTCTTAAACACAATTGTAGGACAAACACATTTCCCATGTAACGCCAAAATATAGCCCACTTAGGCTTCTCTTAGTTTATTTAAAATTTTTGAATACCTGTGTATACATTAGCTTCCTTATTGAACGTGTATATACATTAGCTTCCTTATTATTCAAACTGTTATTTGTTCCAAGAAGCGTCTCAGGTCAAATAATTAATAAGATTAAAAAGGATATATTAACTGACTGGCAATAAATGAATAATTCGTTCATATATGTCATAAAATTTAGGATCCGTAACTTACAACATAGTGCGTTTGAATTTAAAATATACACGTTGAATGTACACGTCTTTAATAAGCAAGCAGAACAACAAGGGCATTTTGATTTATTTTAAAAATAAATATTTGGCTTTCTTTCTTGTTTGAGTTTTTTAACACCTTTTCAATGAAAGTATAGTTACATGTCTGGGTAAAGTTAAACATCCTTTTATCATCAATTTGAGCGAATAATCTTATACATTCAGTCCCAATTCTTGTTTAAAATTGAAAATTCATTATTTCAAGAATTGGATTCAATAAACGTTTATATTTTGAGTATTTATTGAGCTGAAGCAAATCAGAAATCTGGTGGGTCTATTCCATGTGGAATTCATTTTTACATTTCTTAATTTGAATAAAATCCAATTTAATTTATATATTTTACTTGAACCCTAAATTTTAATTGGAAATATAAAATTAGAAAAATAGTATGGAAATTTAGTTATGACATTTTGCATAAGATGTGTATCGTGATGAGGGAAGTCTTAAACACAATTGTAGGACAATCATATTTCCCATGTAACGCCAAAATATAGCCCATTTAGGGTTCTCTTAGTTTATTTAAAATTTTTGAATACCTTTGTATACATTAGCTTCCTTATTGAACGTGTATATACATTAGCTTCCTTATTATTCAAACTGTTATTTGTTCTAAGAAGCGTCTCAGGTCAAATGATTAATAAGATTAAAAAGGATATATTAACTGACTGGCAATAAATAATTCGTTCATATAAACTGGTTTTAGTTTTATTTCTTTCAGCTCCGATGACTTTGAGTCGAACTTAGTTTCGTGACTGGTCTTTTTTGAAACTCCTCCCTGCCGTTTTAAAGTGCAAATAGAGGGATTTCTTTACTAATCTTCTTGGACATACATACTTTGCAAGGTAGCAGATATTCGAGTCACGAGAAAAATGCAAATATATGGTCCAATTTGTCCTAAAGAATTTCACTTAATTTAGTGATACGTTTTAATAAGTGTACACAGGAGATAATCTCCTAAACAATGGCTTTCACTGGCTGTCTCACAATTTGGTGGGGTCGCCAGTTCTCCGATAACCTGACCAAGTAAACAAGACGATGGAGTTTTATTTTTTAAAATAAAACGGGGGCTAATGAATAGTCTTTGTTTTGCAAACAAAAAGAATCAGGTATATAAAAAAATTATTATCAAACCACATAAACCACAGAAATAGTGTTATTTCATATAAACCTTTGGGTTAAATGTTTACTGGTTAATCCATTTATTATTTAAATTGATACAAACTATTTCTCAACACTTGCGAATGATATGTGATGCAATTTGGTACTTTCTCATTGTTTCGATTCAGAAGAGACTTCTCTAAAATATCCAGGAAAGTGAAATTGTAATTAAATTGAAAATATTACGGGAATCCTTTCATCCACATCTGACTCGATCAATCGCCATTCATTCTGACCAGTAATTTAGAACCTTCATGTAAACTTGGCTTACGAAACAAATAGAAATCATAAATGTCTTGAAATTTCTGACGTTTAGATTTATCAGATTAGATTGTTGCAGTATTTTAATACATATCAGGTAGCACTCTACCATCCAAGGCTCAAAATGATGCCCGAAAATAGAGCAAAAATAAATTATTAACTAGAGACTTCACCGTTAGAGAAGTTTATTACGTGTTTCCGTTTCAATGTGTTTAGAATCTTTGACCTTACCCCATTCATGCCGGCAAAGTCCCGATTTCTTATGGTCCAGCTGTTAAGAGAAGAATTGTGCAAAAAGTGAAAGAAGCATGAAACTTGGAGACCATACTCAACATTTTCTGTTATAGGGCCAAGCGGAATTTATCTCATCTTGGTCAAACTCCAAGATGGCGGCCACTTTGGCCGCCGGATTATAAAATATCAATAAATTCGTAATATATGTCCTAGAATGCTTCTCAAGTGCACTATTCCTATTTTTTTTAGTTCGAGAAATTCATTTATAAGGGTTAGAAGTCTGTAAAATGAATCTGTGAATGAATTCTGGTATTTGTTTATACTGAAATTGTACTAAATTTGCCTTTGTTTACTAGCACAATGGACCTTATTCATTATTTGTTGAGTTCTGCACAGTAGTCGCATACATTGTGATCGTAGTCAAATGAAAGGGTCATTTGCTAGCTAAGGTTTGTCTGCCTTGTCATGTACTTAGATGCTTGAATTTGGGAACCGTTTTCATTGCAATATTTCTTCTTTCTTCCTTTTTGTTTCTCTTAATTTGCATGCTAACAAATGTAATTGCTTTAAAGAGGTGATGTTTGCAAAAAAACTTCTGTCTGGAATCTGGAATAAAATTAGGATTGAACTTTATGTCCGTGAACACCAATCATTAGAATATTTGAAACCTAAAAATATGTAATTAGAATTTAATGTGTTGACATTTAACACATATATTAATTTTACGTAATTTATCCCTAAATCTGTTTCAATGAAATGGACAGTCGAGTGGTAAAACGCTCGGCTATCTCCATTGGCGCCCCTGGTTTAATCAACATCGGTCGTATTAGAGTAGGTTGTAATGGCCCGTCTAAAAATGGGGAATTCCTCCTGGTCCTTTACTTTCCTCCCTGTATATCCCTGTATATATAAATACCACCTAATTTGCCATTAATGACACCGAATGTCATTTGCTTGGGTAGGTTTTGTTATATAAATATTTAATATCTGATTTCCTCTATTTGAAATCCCTTTATTTGCATGCAAACGAATGTATTAACTGCTTTGCAGAGGTGAGGAATGAAAGAAACTTTGGTCAAAATCAAAATTTGAGCATGATATATCCTTGAACAATAGTCAAAATTTTTTAAAATCAGAAACATGATATTAAATTTTACCATCAACTTAACATTCATGTAAATCTTTATTAGTGGCTAAAAAATATTTGAAAAAATCATGGTTAACACCATGTCTGTTTCGAAGGAAAGACTTTTATTTATAATTTATTTAAACCACATGCGTGCATGACAA
Source organism: Sipunculus nudus (assembly GCA_026874595.1). Classification (NCBI taxonomy): domain Eukaryota; kingdom Metazoa; phylum Annelida; class Sipuncula; order Golfingiida; family Sipunculidae; genus Sipunculus; species Sipunculus nudus. Next base: position 28,086,087 of record CM049315.1, read on the forward strand.
GATACTCGATTATGTAGAAGCTCACACCTGTTTGCTGTATAGATTCTAAGCGTAGCAGGTAAACGGCATATACGGGTTTAGAACGTGGCTTCGTGGTTAGGGACATGGTTGTAGGTCCCCGGTTCGAACCCCGTCCATGTCTCAATGGCATAATGGTGAAATTGCGCCACATACCAAAAGATTTGCTCTAATGCCTTAACGATATAGGTTTTTACTTCTTTCTAACAAGATACCATCTTTATCATGTAGATAATCTCATTCAACAAAAAGTGATGCCAACAGGCCTAAATCTATCACTTTAAAAGAAAGCGTAGCATACAGCATAATGTTGTAAGCCTCTTTAATATTTACTGATTCTGTCTTCATGCAAGCAAAGAGTCCGGAACTGTACTAACACCTCAAGGCAAATGAGCCATTAACTTATAAACAAATGAAATTTCTTTTAGGTGGATTGTACAACTGGTTATAATAACTATTTCATACGCTCCCGAGGCAGCGGAAATCTTGCCCTTCTAATGAAGCTACAGATTTTCCCGCTGCCTGCTTTGGCCGTTTATGATGCACTTAAACATCATAAACACCAGGTAGTGGGCCTATCTGCTGACAAAACTGCTGATGTGACTGGCAGCCAACCAAATGCCAGTCAACACCCACTCGACAGCATCAGGCTCCGCGCAGAAACAACGTGTGGGGCCATTCTCTCTGAGCTTATGGCCTGTTCAAACGGTTGCCAGGGCGATGAGCTGTCACTCAAAACGAAATGAACAACATTGGTTTCGGTGTATTCCTCGCTTGGCTAATAAACCGTTTTGTCTTCCAGCACAGGGTCTCATCTGATTGGACCAAAATATAGTGCTCCCCTCTGATGTAGCGATTCAGGATACGAGGTCAAAACAAACAGCGCCTATAGGATATAGGTAGTAGGCCTATAGGTAAAGCGCTGTGTAAAGAGCGTAACTATTACAAGGCACATTCCATTGCTCGAATGGCGGAGTGGTAGATGGAATCGGAGGACACGAAGAAAACAATCAATTCTGTATGGACCACTACAACCCACTCTCATAGCAACATCGAGGACAGAAACTTGGTCGCCAGTGAGGAGAGCCGAGCGTTTTATCAATTGACTGTCCTTTTTATAACATTGAAAGAGACATAGTGTTCATATACTTAAAATTAAACAAATACAATGTATACTAAATTTTAGCAGGGTAATCAACAAATACGTTTCACCGTTACATGTGCTGGTATAAAGGGAAATTTTAGCACAATTTCAATATCACCAAAACCAGACTTCATTCACACATTGATAATACAGACCTGGTATTTATATTTCGGTGGCCATCTTAGATTTTTCCAAGATATGATGAATTCCGCTCAGCAACTTATCTGATCATATAGAGTATGGTCTGGAAAATTATCATGCCACGTTTCATTTTTCTTTCATCTTTTGCACAAATCTAAATTTGTAGTTTAACCACTGGACTAATGAGAATCTTACCAAATTCGTAATAAAAAAAAGCACATTATTGAAAAAAACATAGTATTAGAGTACTACAATGCTTTTTCGGGACAGTATAACTCAAGTTGTTGATATTTTCTAATCTGGCAGCCAAACTGGCCTCCATCTTGGACTTTTGGCCAGATGATTTAATTTCAGCTTGGCACTATATCTGAAATTCATCAATAGGCTCCAAAGAATACTATTGCCAACTTTCATGCTTCTTTCATTTTTGTACAATTCCTCCAATTATGGGAGCTTAACCGCTGGACTACTGGTACACCATCACACCACATGTTCTTTCGTGTACTTGTCCCACATGTAGCTTATTTTCTTTTGTTCATAACTGTACGTTGAACTCTTCTTAGATGACCCCTAAGTGTCAATGCAACTCAACTTACATGACGCTTTTAAAATAACGGATGCATGTGTTTTGTTCCGATGTTCTGTAACTCCATCCGACTGGTCACAGCTTACCGGGAGACCTGTGGTTAATAAATCATGGTAAATCATACGTTGTGCGGGATGTTCAGGGTCGGCTTTCAATAGCGATTGCCATATATGGCACACGCCTCGTAATACCTATGATGCATAACATTTCACTGGGCTATATATATACATACTTTGGTCTAATGCGCGGATGCGAGGGACATTGATTTTAGTTTGTCTGTCTCTCTGTCTGTCTGTCCGTCTGTCAGGTTTTTTCGTTTCCGTGCGATAACTTTCCTAAATTTTATCCGATTTTATTTAAATTTGGATCAGTGATTGCTCTCATGCATACCTCGGTTGGGATTGGTTTTGGAGTGTCTATCTGAAGATGTTTCTCTCCAGCTCAAAAACAAATTTCTCAAATTTTGGTCAAAGTTCTTTGTGTGTTTTAGTTTTTAGTTTATGTTGGGCTGCAGATGTCTCCACATGTCATAAGGGGATTATGGTCCTATTTATCAATGTGTGATAGTTTTTATGTTCACCTGCAGATGTCTCCACATGGCCTTGTGTTTCTGTTTAAATTTTCATGTGCCCTCAAGATTTTCTCCACTTGTCATAATTTTGGTTGCTTATCAAGCATGAAAGACGACAAGATAACAAAGCAGGGTATATTTATTTCACGAATTTGCTTGTTATTTATTTACACTTCAGGTCGGCCACAAGAGGATACAACAGGCAACACGCACATTGAGCATTCAAAGGTAGAAATCCAGACAACTTGATCAAAGATGAGACGGGTATATACTGTTGGTTTGGCTGCGATAGTTACTACTCTAATCAGCTTTGTGGTTCTTAAACAACCTCGCATAGCAGGAAATATAAAGAAAATCCTGATTGGAAACAAGACCGGTGACGATACAAAATACGTACCATCAACACGTGTCAGGACAAACGGTTTCTTGGAGATTAGTTGGTGCAGAATATCTGATAAATGTTGAGTCACGTCATACTATATTTGTACATCATAATACATCCTTCATTGACCTACGTGTGGAAAAACGAACTATTTTACGGATGTTTGGATACCCGGTCACACGGCAAAAATGTTTTACCTGCATTTACATGTATTTTAAAGAAAAATGGCGCTCCATCTAGCGTTGAAGGGTCCGCTTATATCGTCAGAAAAAAGGTGAGGTTAAAAAGGTCGGTGAGAAGCTTAAAGCAACGTACTGGTTTTGCAATATGTTTGCCAACGTTTTATAATTTTTCATCACCCTATATCGTGGTTGAATGGATAGAAATGCAGCGCTTATTTGGTATCACAAAAGTGTTTTTATATGATAAGTACGGTATAGCTCCGGATGTTGACCGCGTGCTGAATTATTACATCAAAATAGGATTTTTTGAGATTGTGTACTGGAACCGTCCATGGCGGACAGCCCAGTATGCGCATGGGCATGACAATTTTAAACCATCCAGGATGTATTCAAACACGCTAAGGTGCCGTACACGCGGCTGTAACATAAACTGGCAACGTTAACTTTTTTGTCACCCGCCGACGCCGATGTATACGCTGATGTTATACGTTGATATATACGCTGATTTTATACAACGCACCATCCAGGATGTATTCAAACACGCTAAGGTGCCGTACACGCGGCTGTAACATAAACAGGCAAGGTTAAGATTTTTCCCCCTCCGACGACGCTGTATACGCTGATGTTATACGTTGATATACGCAGATATTATATAAGACGCCATCCAGGATGTATTCAAAGACGCTAAGGTGCCTTAAACGCGGCTTTAACATAAACTGGCAACATTAACATTAACTTCGGCTTTGGCGGGAGACATAGAAAAGGTGAGCGTCCATCCGTCCAGCCGTCAATCTGTCCGTCCGTCTGTCGGTCCGTCACACATTTGTTACGCAATAACTTAAAAGTTATTAAAGGTCCTGTAACCAAACTTGTAGCATTCATGCACCTTATCAAGGACTTAGTCAGGTTCGAACATGGATGACCTTGCCGCATTTGTACATCAGCGATAATGATAAAATGATATTAACGCAATGACTCAAGTATTTACTCTTGTGAGCATATATACATGTATGTAGTATCAAGTGCATATAATACACCAGGGTATCGTGTATGACTCGATAATTACAAAAGAGAAATGAACAGATGTTGTCAAGTTAAACGTTAACACGTGGGTTTGTTAGTTTTCATCCAAAACAGAGACAAGCCCTGATGTGATTGGCTGGTGCAAAGTGTGAGTCATAGGCAAAATTTAGAAATTACTTAAATCTAGCAATACATGTTATTTTTATACTTCCCTGAAAATATGAGGCTGACAGTGTCAGAAATACTACGGTTTAGATGAGATCCAGAAAATTTTAATCACAGAAGATTTCCCCGCGTGCTCATAGTTTACGCTCCCGAGACAGCGGAAATCTTGCGCTTCTAAAGAAGCTACTCATTTTCCCGCTGCCTGCTTAACCGTTTATGATGCACTTAAACACCAGGTGGCCTGTCTGCTAAAAAAAAACTACTGATGTGTCTAGCAGCCAACCAAATGCCAGTCAAAAAACACTCGACATCAGGCTCCGCCCAGAAACCACGTGAGGGGCCAATCTCTCTGAGCCTATGGCCTGTTCAAACGGTGGACGGGGCGATGAGCTGTCACTCAAAACGAAATGAACAACATTGGCTCCGTGTATTCCTCGCTTGGCTGGAAAACCGTTTTGTCTTCCAGCACAGGGTGTCATCTGATTGGACCAAAATACAGTGCTCCCCTCTGGTGTAGAGATTCAGGATACGAGGTCATAACAAACAGCGCTTACGCATTAGTAGGCCTATAGGTAAAGCGCTGTGTAAAGAGCGTACTCATATTTGTGCCAAGAGATTTCGAACAAATCGCAGAACCGCTTTTTTTTGGTGGAAAATAGATAAAAAAAATATTTTTCCTCCAGGAATTGGGTTCATTTTATGTACAAACTATATTGATATTTTATAGGCAATTATGTTATATGATGATATAATGAGATTTGGAATACGTTTGCTTGACCTAAAAGCAATTGTGTTATATGATCATATAAAAAAAATTGGAAATACGTTTGGTTGACCTTAAAGCAACGTGACCCGCGGCACTTGTTTCAGCATGCACTCCCGAGCAGGCAAGCACTCAGCATAAATCATGAGCTCGGATTACGTAACTACCGGCTACCCTGGTACCCGGCTGACGACGGCCCGCCGGGCATGTCTGGTGCCGTTACCATGGGCAACAAGGGGAGATTTTGTACCTGACATAGCGAGACCACATGCGGACACAGCCGCACAGGTTACACATTACTGACCTATTCTGGACGCAGGACGGATCTCTCGGATCAGGTGAGGTTTTTCTGTTCTTTGGTTGGTATATTTCTTATATAGCAGTTGGTCTCTGTCACCATCACAATATGCAATATCGTCTAGGTTCGCCAGCAGGGGTCATTACTGCTTTTGTTTTAAGGTGCCAATTCACTATCCTTTTTAACAGAATTTGTGATTACGAATAAACTGATTCTATCAACCCTTATAATTCTAAAAATTGTATTATCTTTTATTACACACAGTCATAGAGTTATTTACATACCGAGGCGTTAGCATGATACAGTGGACCTCGTCATTGTCGGTATACTAAAGGGCCAACATGTTTCGCAAGTGATCGTCCGAGTTTGCTTTAAGAATTTTACAATTTACATGCACTTGTTGGCAAAGGTACTTACTCAAGCATATTGCTATCTCTAAATGTATAGGATACGTGAGATAGCTCCAAATACGCCAAACCAATAATATGCAGCCGCGTTCTGATTACCCTGCCGATCTGTGTGTCAGGCAAGTGGCACGCGCCCTATTGTCGTTGATTGCGCAATAGGCTGTCTTCGCGGGGCAATAAACCTGAACGACTTCACGCCTCGCCATCTCGAGTTCACACCTAAGGTGCGATCTGTCACACCTGCCTCTCACCAGCGGGTTTGCCGAAAGTAAGTGGCCAAAATACGCCCAAATATAAAACTAGAAAGATTTTTATGCGGTCCTCGCTTTCGTTTGATTCTAAGGAATACTCCTACACGGCATCAATTTTACACTACAGCGGGTCATGAACTTATTTCACGGTAAAGGACGAGAGCCGTGGATATTTTCACGCTCCCAACACCTTTCTTGCTTTCGAGTTATCAAGCGCACTGATGAATTACAAATTTTACTATTTCATGACAAGAAACCAATTTATAAATGAACTACTACTCACCTGCGCAGAGTTTATTAATAAATTTAAGAGATTTCTTACTGAAAATTGCTGATAAATTCATGACGAGTATACCCGTCATAGGCACTGGGGGAATCAGAAAATATGACGAGTATACTCGTCATAGGCAGCGAAAGTGTTAAAGTCGCGTCCTTGCATAAAAAATTACAAGTTCGTTGTGTATTTAAAATGCTATATGCGTGCTAGTAAGCCTCTCAGTGTATTATAGAGACGGTCACTCTGTCTATATGCGTGCCTGAAACCATTCGGACTACGACACACTAAGTCCGAAATAGCGGTATACATACCCTACAAGCAGAACTGACATTGCTTGTAGTGGTGTACAGATTCATACAATCCGATACCCAAACAAAAAAGTTAGAACATACTTTTAAACTGACAGCTTCTCACCTTTTATCTGGACGATGTCAGCATGGATGTCTATTTAGTCTGTTTTATTGCTTTATCCACAGCCGGTTTACATTAAAATTAGTAGACTTAATTATTATAAGTTTTTATATGAGGGGCTGAAACAAACTTACTACTCAGAAACAGCCTGTCGTCTGGTCAAACATGGCTGTTTGCATGACATCAGCAACTAGGGGGCGCCCTTGTGCTATATAAATTAGACTTCTTCTAAACATTCCTACTTGAGTCTTGAGATCGTTACTTTTGTACTGGCTTTATATCCTGCATTGTTGTTTAGTTCATGTTTATATTTCAAGTTTGCATACCATTCAGCCGAACACAAATGTCACCATTGCTTAACTGAATGAGAAATTGAATGGTTGGCATATGTAGCGGCTAATAGTTATACACGGGGCCGTCCATAGACACGGGCGGACGGGGGCGGTTGACCACCCCAGTAATCGGACATGCAGGTATGATTCGATTCACTAAAAGATGTATTGACGACAAGACTCTACTTTGTTACAACAATAGCAGTGTTAACATATATAGACATTAGCCAGTATATTTTTCATTCATTCATTCTATCAATATCAGATTTTGTCAGATATTTTTACTACGTATAGTTTCGTGCAACATTTTGCATTAATCAGGTTAGTTGTTTATTGCAGTAAATCATAAGATATATTATAATATATATATATATATATATATATATATGTGTGTGTGTGTGTGTGTGTGTATGTGTGTGTAACAGCAGTTCCCGACAAACCGGGTGTAAGGCTGTTAATAGGATGTTGGTTGCATACGCAGACAACTCTCAAGCATTTTCCTAAGGACACAGACTGTGCTTTACATTTTTAATCGTGCTAGAAAGTGAGAAAATACATGAACTGCATGTCCAGTTCAAGAGTTGCCTGCTAAGTCATATACTGTATACAGAAAAACAAGACTGGCCCAGTACATTAAATAGTTAAGACTTAATTGTTGCTTCAGACAGAGAAATTAAACGTTCCCGCGTTGTATCGCACTTAGTATCGGTACCGCCATCTTGCGGCAACTCATATAACTAATTTTCCACTATCCGACCCTCTTACTTCATGGATGGTAGTCTTGGCCGGTTCCCGGACGGTCAGCGCCACACATTACCGCCTCGCTGAACTAAAGTCTTTTCAGTGACGTCAGCAGTGGCCTTTCCGAGAATCTTTTTTCAAAATCAACATGTTTCATTCAGTCATCGCCTATTCTGGGCTTCCAATTGGCTACCAATATTCCCATTTAATTTGTCTTAATATTTTTAGGCCGTCGCTTATGTTGACTTCGGCGACTATAAACACTATAACCCTCAGCCTCAGTGTTAACGTTTATCGGACCACCACTCTTGAAAGTAGGCCTAAGAAACTCTGGCTCAGCCAATAAGCGCAAGATATTCAGGTGCACATTACGAGCGCAGTCAAAATGTACCGACTGACTGAAACGATCACGATTCGCGAGTCTCAATTTGACAGTTTATACACTGGTTGAGACAAATACTGCCAGCTGCTTTTGTCATCTCGGCAGAGGGAATTTTTACTGGACCTGTAGGTACAAAATTGTTGCGATAGTGTCTACAATATGCACCAGGGTTTGGGCCAGGTACAAGTGAAAGTACCTAGGTACAGGTACAGGTACTTGTGAATTGGCCAGGTACAGGTACAGGTACTTGATTTTCACAGTGTACCTAGTTACAGATACTTTAGAAAGTACCTAGGAACAGGTACATTTATTTGAGGATCGCTTCAAAGACGTTTTTACGGCATAAATTTATGTATATGCAAGTAAACATGCTTTTTTTCTGTCAAACACACAAGTCATTTGCTATAGTATATTTTTTTAGAACTTATTAACTGTATGGCACCATAAGCTCACAAAAATGATATGTAAGTGTATTAAAAGTCCATTAAGTGCACCAAGTAGAGTATGACACCATATATTCACAAACATTAAATTCAAGTCTACTGAAAGTCCTTTAAGTATACCAAGTACAGTAAGACAGGGATTATTTTGAAACCATACTTCACAAACAGGATATTTGTGTACTAAATGTTCATTAAGTGCACCAAGTATAGTATAATCAAATGATTTGATTAATAAGTTGTTACAGCTGATTTCACACATGTGACAATTCTGGAGGTGTGATAACAATTCAATTCATGAGCAGTTTATCACACTGATGGCTTGCTGATTATTTTACACTACAGGTAACCAAATTTAATACTAATAGAGAAAAAACTAAAAAAAATGAAAATATGAAAATGTACCTGGAGTACCTTGTACCAGGTACAGGTACTTTAGTCCCAGGTACAGGTACAAGGTACTTCCTACTCATGACTGGCAGGTACAGGTACAGGTACTCTGATATGTGTACCTAGGTACAGGTACAGGTACAGGTACAAGTACCTGGCCCCAACCCTAATATGCACTTACATTTGGCCCATGGACCGTAATATTCGTTCAGCAGAGATATATCATAGGACACGAAGGTCTATGTGTGGACTACCTGAATACATGATTTCAGTGCAACTGTTACCAAGCGGGTCGAGCTGTGGGACCGCTGTTGGCGTTCTCATAGCAACGATGTCATTACATAGGCGTGACGGCCTGATATGCAAAATACGGGGGAATCGTCAGGTCCTCAAAGAGCCTTGTGACGTCTTAACATGCAAATATCAGGGATTCACCATATGGACTTTACAGGGCTTTAGTTATGTGATAAGAGCTGGCACTGAGTTAAGTATATCGGTACATGGAATCGCGTTTTATTTTAAGCATTTTATTAGTAAACGCAAATACAAAAGCCCAGGCAGGGTTAGGAAGAACGGCAACGCTTACATCTCCTAGGTACATGAGAATTCCGGCCATTATTATTTCTGTTCGGATGACCATATTTGGCTATAGAATAGTCATACTTTCTGAAAAAGAAAATTATCTAGAGCATAGTTTTTGGTAATATTACAGACGACCACATTTGGCCATAAAATAGTCTACCCTTCAAACCAAATTGGTCAGGAGATTTGTTTCTGATATTATTACAGACGACCACATTTTGCCAAAGAATAGTCCACCTTTCGGACCAAATTTAGAAATATAATAAGTATATGATAATATTACCATTATTATATATGATAATATGACTGACATAATCTACATATATTTGTCCAATGAAAAATTTTACCTCTTGTTCCACATTTAGCAATGTAATAAGTTGGATATTGAGATACGTAACATATTCGGCTTTACCTTGTGATAATTAAAATGTAGATTGTCGTTTTCAGCAATTTTACACATGCACTTACATCCATTCAAAGGAAAATTATCAATAATAAGACCGTGAAGCTCGTTTAAGGAATTGTTCTGTTGATCATTGAAAATGTGAAGAAAGTCTGCCCTACCCTTTTTTAGCTCAGCTGACTATAAGTCATCTGAGCTATAGTCATGGTCCATTGTCCGTCGTCCGTCCGTCTGTCTGTCCGTCCGTCCGTCCGTCTGGATGTCCGTCCGAAAGACTGGCACGTTTCGACACCGTTGGACCTACGAATCTGAATTTCGGCATATAGTTAGATGTCCCCATAATCTCCTACCATGCCAAAAATTGGGTCAATAGGACTTCGTTCCTTTGAGATATTAAGGAAAAACCTCAATTTTTTATTAGAAATCTATTTTCACACTTCAGGACTGCCTAATATCAAAACCACTCATCTGGTTTTCTTCATATTTACCATAAATATTCCTCTATATAGTTCCTATGTACATGCCAGATATTAAGTCAGTATTATATAATTTAAAAAAGTTTTGGGCCCAAACATAATGGACTTTGTAAAAAAATCAGGAAGATATTTGGTCACTTAAGACCAAAAGTGTTAAAGGTAGGAACTTTTTTCCAGTAATACAACTTTAATTAATCAAAATTTAATTGTATACCAAAAATTAGATCAAAATTTGTTAAATTTTTTTTAAATATTGGCAAAAATATAAAATTGGTACCTTTAATTTTGCCCAACTTTGGCCATGGCACGTTTTTTTCCTGTAAGTACTGTGGATTTAATTTTCACACCATGTATACATAAGGATTTAATCTGTTAAAATCTGAAATTTGAAAATAAAAGCTGCAAAATTAGGCTAGTTATTGAATTTTTTTGTAGGCTCTTGTTGTATTCCCTTACATTGTCAAGCAGTCCACTTTGATGACTGTAGGTCATTCAGTGCACATCTCTATGCTCCCCAGGCTGTTGACATAATTCTAGATGTCCCCAAAATCTCCTACCATACCGAAAATTGGGTCATTAGGACTTCGTTCCTTCGAGATATTAAGGAAAAAAACTCTGTTTTCCATAAAAAAAGCCATTGTTACACTTCAAGGCTGCCTAATATCAAAACCACTGATCTGTTTTTGATTGTATTTAGTATTCACATTCTTTTATACATTTTCTATGAACATACCGAAAATTAGGTCAGTATTGGGTATTATTTTGAAGTTATGGGCCAAAACATAATGCAATTTTTAAAAAAATCAGGAAATATATTTACTCACATGAGAATTGCTGAACCTAGAGACTTTTATCAGGAATATAACTTTATTTAATCAAGATTCAATTGTTTACCCAAAATTAGATCTGAATTTTGCAAATTTTCAAGTTATTAGCATAAATAAAAAATCAATACCTTAAATTTTGTCCAACTTTGGCACTGTTGATTTAATTTTCCCAGCATATATGCATAAGGATTTAATCTTTTAAAATCTGAACTTTCAAAAGAAATTGATTGGAATGAATAGCTTTTATTCATGTTTTCATACACCATGTCAAGTGTTGTTTACATCGAGCCCACCTAGTAGTACAGCCTTCACTTGCATTATGTAACCCACCCCAGGTAGCTTACCTTGGCCCAGCTTGGCCACTACTAGCAGGCTTCCCCTTGCCCTGCACTCATCCCCCCCCCCCAGCTGGTGCATAAACTAGATGAATGTTATAATTTTTCTGTATTTTATTTTATTCTTGGACATGATACATTTTAGATTTTGTATTGAACCACCAGGGTTACAATGATTAAAATGTACATTTAATTGTGTCCACAAAGTGGTGTATTGCTGTGAAAGTGTGGATGTTCATGAGACAAGTAATTCCTTACTTCAGAAGAGTAAAAACTTCACCAGGTGTGAAATTGACTATTAATTCCAGTAATTAATTAAAACTGGGATAGTAATTAGCACAATGATATTGTTTGTCCCTCATCTAACCAACAGTGTGTATACTTTATTTGAAAAGATGTTTTATTTTATCAAATTTACTTTTATTTTATTTTGGTGAATAAAATTAAGCATGTCCTGAAAACTCCAATATGCAACACTTTTTAATAGTGATTCAAGGAATACTCTTGTAGATGCCATGTTGTGGCATTATTTTCTTTTAAAATCAGTTTAAACATTTATGATTTAAAAATAATAAAATATATGTGTATGCATAATATGACCCAATATTTTTTACTCTGTATATATAATGATTGCAACTTTTGCAACAATTCTAATATTTTAACTTATATTTTCAGGTTTTTTAATTAAAAATTTATAAACCTGTAAATAAAAAAATGATTCAGATAAAAACTTCTTAATGGAAAAAGTGGATCTGCTTAAAAAAATAGGATTATATATAAACTTAAATGCTTTATTCTCTTGAAAGTGAAATAAAGGTATTAGTCCATTCTGTCCACTTACCTGCCATCTGTAAATTTCCGTATGCAACACAGTATCTCAAAACTTTTACTGCTTTTCTTCATGACAGTCTTGTCAGAGTATTAGTTTGCAATCATATATTTAGAACTTTACTATAACCAAGTAGGAGGGCCCCTTTCCTCTTAGCTTTTCATATTCTTATATAAATGAAAAACATTACAATAGAATATTTCTACATCCACCTTCGTGCTGCCCTCACTTTTCCCTTCTCCGAACCCCATCCCAAAGTCAGCCTCAGTAAGCAAGAACAAGATGAATCAGATATATTCATACTTTAATATTTTGTATAACTATTCGTCCATAGGTACCTATGTACATGCCAGAAATTATGTCAATATTGTGTAATATGTAGACATAGTGGGCATCACAATAATGTACCTTGTCAAGACTAAAGAGATATTGTGTCATACAGTCACATATTCATAAATCACTTCATCAGCATAGTTAATCATAACATCATATCTGTCAAATTGAATGCTTGCAGACTAACATACACTTTAGATCCTTCAACAAATAGCCTTATCATCATTCTACTACTGCTTATTACTGCTGTCATTGCATTCATATTTGCTCAAATATATCACAATTTTCAATCCCTCCTAAATAAATAAAAAATAAACCACTTTACTCATTTACTCACATATTACATTACATTCCTTTATAATAGCCCAACATGTACATGATATTCATAAGCTTTATCGACTCGATATTATCACAGTGGAGAAACATTTATAGTCAAATCACGATCAGCTGAACGCCGTGACCCATGGGTCCTTGTTTCCTAATTACCGTCGACATTTTTAGCGAACCTGTGAGCTTATGCGATGGTGCGGCGTCGTCCGTCGGGCGTCATGCGTCGTCTGTACGTTAACCATAGTTATCTCGAAAACGGCAGAAGCTAGCATCACCAAATTTTTTTGCAAATAATCAGTCATCTGAAATAAAATCGGATATTGTTTAATTTTTTTATAACTGCATTTTCTTAGATTTTTAAGGGAAAAAGCTAAAAAAGCTTTAAAAATCTTCTGCTCCGAAACTGTCCAACCAAATTGGCCAATATTTCACAGAAATGATCCCTGGAACAATCTTTCTCAAGTTTGTTCGAATGGTTCCAGTTCGGAGATTTTTGGCCGAGTTACAGGAGGTTGAACTTAGTTATCTTCCAAAAATGCACACGTAAATTAAAATTTCAGAAACGGCTAGAGCTATAATCACAAAATTTAATACCAATGTTTGTCACATATGTCATATCTGAAATTGAGGTATTGGTGGCGCCACCTACATTGATGTGTTTTTACAAGCGAAAATGTAATTTTAAACTCTTCTAGCTTATACACTGATTTATGATGGAACTGTTAAGCTGATTGGTTTAAACTTTACAAGAATTATTCTATGGTAGGATTCTGCCAGTTTTATAAGAATAGATTTGCTAAATACAGCTTTCTGTGTTTGAAAACAGATTTTACAACATGCTGAGTTTCAGCAGCCAAGTCAAGAGGCCACTCAGTACAAACAGGTGGGGTCCAGACGTCACCATGCCAACTGACCTGGCTCTGGCGGGTGTCTAGACAATGTGTCTAGACGTCTAGACACAGCGTCTAGACGTCTAGACACAATGTCAAGATGCAGAATTCCGAGATTATTTGAACTATATCTTTCAACTGTTTGAAAAACTTGGTTTGCATTTAAAGCGAACGGGGTTTATCATCAGGTCACATGAGAACTGCTGCGCCCTCATTTTTAGTTGACCTCTGACATTTCCTCGCTGCCCAGCGTCCATTTGTGCGTCTGTTTCCACACATAAACCAACATATCTCGGGAACTGTTTGACCGATCAGGCTAAAAATTATGCACAAATGTAGCCCTTTGATAGCTTTATAACATACACTAAAATGATGGCGCCACCTGCAACCATTTTTGCACAGCGTCCATCTGTTCATCTGCCTTGGGAAAAAATCACTCATATCTCAGCAGTGGTTTGACTTTTCCACCAGAAATTTTGCAGGTTTATACATCCTGGACAGCTTTCTCAATTTTATGACAGATGGCGCCACCTACATTCAGGTTTACTCTGCAGACATCCAAGCTCATATACCGGGAACCGTTTGACCGATTGGGCCAAAATTTTGCATGTGTATAGATCTCACACAGCTCTTCATCATAGGCAAAACTGGTGGCGCCACCTGCAACCACTTATGCACAGCGTCCATCTGTTCATCTGTCTTCGGATAAAATCACTCAAATCTCAGAAGTGGTTTGACTTATCCACCTGAAATTTTGCAGGTTTATACATCCTGGACAGCTTTCTCGATGTTATGACAGTGGCGCCACCTACATTCATGTTTACTCTACAGACATCCAAGCTCATATCTTGGGAACCGTTTGACCGATTGGGCCAAAATCTTGCTTGTGTATAGATCTCATATACCTCTTCATCATAGGCAAAACTGGTGGCGCCACCTGCAACCACTTATGCACACCGTCCATCTGTTCATCTGCATTGGGATAAAATCACTCCTATCTCAGCAGTGGTTTGACTTATCCACTTGAAAATTTGCAGGTGTATACTTCCTGGACAATTTTCTCGGTTTTATGACAGGTGACACCAACTACATTCACGTTTACGCTGCAGACATCCATGCTAATATGCACACACCTCACTATTCCCCTTCCCACTTGATCCATGCCTCACTTCACCCGTCCCACTCTGATTTCTGCAGATACACATAGTCGCTTGTCGACTACCCATATTCTAGTTTTAAAATGTCCTAGTCTGAAACTTGCAGGTCCGAAACGTCCATTTTGCTGAATTCATAATGACTAAGGTAGATATGCAGGACTTAAGAGGATCAATATTAAATTTTAAAAATAAACCTCCATTCATACTCCCAAACTTTGCACAAGTTCGCATTAGGCCTATAGGCCTTGTTTAATGTGTGGTTGGATTATGTCAGTTCAATCTTCGATAGTTTTTAATTGGCATTCACAAAATTTAAAGTTA
This sequence comes from Sipunculus nudus, assembly GCA_026874595.1. Classification (NCBI taxonomy): domain Eukaryota; kingdom Metazoa; phylum Annelida; class Sipuncula; order Golfingiida; family Sipunculidae; genus Sipunculus; species Sipunculus nudus. The sequence continues at coordinate 28,101,474 of CM049315.1, forward strand.
CATAAACTCATCCTAATAATGTGAATTTCTTAGGCTCTCATTTCATATTGGCTGATTACAAATGTTTCCCAGCAGGTGTGAAGAAAAGGCCGCATGCATGACCGTAGGAGCGGTCTTGCGCATGCGCGACAACATGACCGTACATGGTTGTGAACTACTACTGCTCGCTTCGGTGTTGTTATTTCCATCTTGATTTGAGAAGATGCACGGCTCAGCCAACAGTTAGAGAGCGCCCCATATTTATATTGCTCCTTTGGTCGCTCCTGATGCAAGTTTATTTCCACTCGTGTTTCGGAGTAATCAAACGGTTTTGGAACGAAATATTGACAAGCAACAGTATATGCTAGAGGAAAACACTGGTTTTCACGCACATTTAATATATCTGGCACGTGAGTGGATCCCTCGGTGTTATGACCAAGCAGAATGTAATAACGGAAGGACTCCATCCCTCATCCAGTATAAAAACATATGAATGCTATCTTCATCACGGGTCTATTCAATATTCTCAACTTATGAATTAGCATGTTAGAAAACTGTTGACAAATTAATAATATATAATTAATAATTATTGCTAAAAATTAAAAAGATATGTTAAAAAAAATAAAAAATAGTTGTGAATAACTGGGAAAAGAAATAGATAAAATGAGAGATGAGAGATTTCACAGCTCACCCGGGGGGGGGGGGGGGGTGGCATTGGATCTGCCACCTCTGGATCCGCCACTGGGGAACAAAGTAGGACTTCACGTGGCGTAATTTATCGTATCATTCAGCAGGAGCACAAGGATGACCGATTATTTACTCTAACACTCACACACACACACACACACACACACACACACACACACACACACACACACACACACACATATCGTTTGCAATGCATCTATGTTCGGGTGCTTTTGTTTGGAAATTAATCGGGTCATTACGTGACTTTGCTGAAGCTCTTTCCATTGAGTTTGGAGACTTTTTACTTTATCCTTATTCGTACAACCAGGATTTTCTCAATGTTATGCTTCTGAGACTCGGTGGTCTACAATATTTCTGCACCTGCTGGTACATTAGACACGCAACCGTATATACTCCTGTTACCTTATAGACCAAAGAATACTTTTGCCAACTTTCATGCTTTTTTTCATTTTTTTTCACAATTCCTCCAAATATAGGAGCTCAACCGCTGGACTACTGGTAGACCTTCACACGACATGTTCTATCGTGTACTTGTCCCACACGTGGGGTATTTTCTTTGTTCTAACTGTACCTACTGACATGACCCTGAAGTGTCAAAGCAACTCAACTTTCATGACGCCTTTAAAATAACGGAAACGTGTTTTGTTCTGATGTTCTGATTAGCATATAGTAACTCCATCCGACTGGTGACAGCTTACCGGGAGACCTGTGGTAAATCATGTATATATATGTATATGTGTATATATGTATAAGTATATATATATATATGTATCTATATATATTAATATGTATGTATATATATGTATATATATATGTATGGGTATATATATGTATATATGTATATATATATGTATATGTATGTATATATTAACTTTTGGTCTAAGGTAACCCTTATTTTATATGTAGTTACATTGAGCTTAGTGAACTTAACTTTCAGTGAATTCATCACCTATATATAGCGCGTTTACCTTTTCCCATATGAAAATTCATATAACCCATTTTTTTTACTTCAGCTCGGCCACAAGAAGATATTCCAGGCAAATCGCACATCGAGCATTCAAAGGTTGATATCCAGACAAAGATGAGACGGGCGTATGTCGTTCGTTTGGCTGCGATAGTTACTCTGATCAGCTTTGTGGTTTTTAAACGATCATACACAGCAGGAAATACAAAGAAAATTCTGATTGGAAACAAAATGAGTGGCGATACAAAACAATATCAACACGTGTCAGGACATACAGCTGCTGGGAGAGTAGTTGGTGCAGAATACCTGATAAATGTTGAGTCACGTCATACTATATTTGTACATCATAATACATCCTTCATTGACCTACGTGTGGAAAAACGAACTATTTTGCGGATGTTTGGATACCTGGCTACTCGGCAAAATCGTTTACCTGCATTTACATGTATTGTTAACAAAAATGGCCTTTCATCTAGCGTTAAAGGGTCTGGTTATATCGTCACAATCAATGATAAATGGAGAGGACCATTCAATCGTACCGCGCATTTTATTTGTGAACTACCCTTCGATGCCAGACACAAAGAAAACAAAGTCAGTCTGATAAGTTCGTCTGGAGAAAAAGGTGAAATTAAAAAAGTTGGTGAGAAGCTTAAAGCAGGAATCAAACGTACTGGTTTTGCAATATGTTTACCAACATTATATAATTTTTCATCGCCTTATGTCGTGGCTGAATGGATAGAAATGCAGCGCTTATTTGGTATCACAAAAGTGTATTTATATGATAAGTACGGTACAGCTCCGGATGTTGACCGAGTGCTGAATTATTACATCAAAATAGGAGTATTGGAGATAGTGCACTGGAACCATCCATGGCGGACAGCCCAGTATGCGCATGGGCATGGCACAATTTTAAACCATTGTTTATACAATCTTATGGAGAAATATGAATATATCGGTGTATACGATTTTGATGAGTTTTTAATACCTGCTGTTAAAAAGAGTGATAACAAATTCTTCAAAATATATCCAGATTTGATGGACAAACTTAGGTCGATAGCGGGACCGTCTCGAGCTGGGTATAGTTTCGGCAGAAAACTGTTCTGTTTAACAGCCCCAGACTTAAAGGCAACTGATAACAAGTCTTTGAGGGCTATTCATCTTGTTAAAGATCATGGCGACGGTAATATGAAGACGATAATCAAACCGGAATATGTGAATGTTCTGGCCATACATACACCACGGGAATACCGTCCAGGGAAACGAGGGGTTTACATACATGGAGATATAGGCATTGTCCACCACTATAGGCAGATACCGGAAGCCTGTAAAACTGAGGACAGATCAGCACTTGTATACGCTGATGTTATACAAGACGCCATCCAGGATGTATTCAAACACGCTAAGGTGCTGTACACTCGGCTGTAAGCGCAAAATATTCACATTTTTTGTCCCCAATATAGATGACCTTTATGCAGTTGTCAAGTTGAGAGATGTAATCTTCTGTGCTTGGCATTGTCCCATCTCAAATTTCATACATGTATTCATATCTTTTTTTCTAGCTTTTCCCACAACAGGCGGGGGACAACAGGCGTTGCGGACAACGGACAACTTTTCCCTTGTTTTTTTATATGGACATTTATAGTGATAACATGCATAGCACATCTTGAGGATGATCAAACCGGACGGAAAGTCTAATGGTGAATACTGTCATGGGTATATGCACAACTAATCGATAGCTCATAATTTTAAATATATACATATATATATTAATTTTAGAATATGTAAATAGTATTATTTAATGTTTTTAGAAGTTTTTACGCATCGAGGTATTTATATGAAAGTCTGTTATACTTTGATCTGCTTTTTGAACCTCGTTTACGTTTGTATTGTGCCTGTTAAGAACAATCATCTAGCTTATGAACAGGAACAGGGTATTACATTGAATGTATCTATTTTACATTGATCGACAGGATAATATTGATGTCATTGTATTTATATCTTTGTGCGTGAGAGGGAGCTCACACACATTTTTCATGCATGACCTAATGTAAAACATTATTAGTTGTGAATTTTACGCAAATGTTATTTTAAACTTTTGAATATGACGCGCTTCTTAAAAAAAAGATTGTTTTAATCCCATGACAAAACCGTGACTCAACGGATATTATGGTCTTTATTTTTTCCTTTTATGTTGTGAAATTCGCCGGAACACTAGGTTTTGTTGGTTATGTGATAATGCCTTTTGAACAAATGGTTAAGTAGATATCCCTAATTGTCGGTCTTCAAGAAAATCAGTTTGCTCAATTTGGTATATTTTTTCCAAATATTATAAACCGTGGGACACAACCCAATAAAGAGTTACTCAAAAATCTTTATTTTTTCTCCATTTCGATTTTGGTAACACATACAAACATACACTGCTGGAACTCCAGCTCTGCTTTGCAGATATGTTTTCGTCCATTCTTTGTAAAATGGGCACATATGGTAACTGACGAGGCTGGGTAGTACTGTAATTGTATCATACGACATGCCTTTTTAGCGAACCTGTGAGCTTATGCGATGGTGCGGCGTCGTCCGTCGTGCGTCGTGTCGTGCGTCGTCTGTACGTTAACCATAGCTATTTCAAAAACGGCAGGAGCTAGCATCACCAAATTTTTTGCAAATAATCAGTCATCCAAAAAACTATATCGGATTTTGCTTATTTTTTGGCTAACTGCATTTTCTTAGATTTAATAGGGAAAAAGCTAAAAAAGCTTTAAAAATCTTCTTCTCCGAAACTGTCCAGCTAAATTGTCCAATATTTTAAAGAAATGATCCCTGGAACAATCTTTCTCAAGTTTGTTCGAATGGTTTCAATTTGGAGATTTTTGGCCGAGTTACAGGAGGTTGAACTTTGTTAATTGTGCAAAAAAGCATATTAAAATTTAAATCTCAGAAACGGCTGGAGCTATCATCACCAAATTTTATGCCAATGTTGATCACATAGGTCATATATGAAATTGAGGTATTGGTGGCGCCACCTGCATCGGCCTTTTTTGTACGGGGTTATCAGTGCCTGTATCACACTGAGGGCTACAAAAAACTTCTTCTCTGAAACCATATGGCCAAAATGTTTAATATCACACAGAAATGATCCTAGGGTAGTGCTTTCTGAAGTTTGTTCAAATGGTCTCTTTTCAGTGACTTTTGGCTAAGTTATTGGAAGCTGAATTTAGTCATATGCCATAACAGCCCAATCAGTGGCTACAAAGATCTTCTTCTCAAAACCCACTGGGCCAAATTCTTAAATCTCATGCATTAATTATCCTCAGATGTTGATAATTCAAGTTTGTTCAAATGGTTTTGGTTCAGTGCTTTTTGGCTGAGTTACGGGAAGCTGAATTTAGCCAGTTTGCTGTATCTTCCTATATGAGTTATAAACCTGTGAAACGTTTTTCGACTAATGCCACTGAAGCCAGTTTGTTAAATATTTTACAAGAAAAATCCCTTCAATAATTCTTATAATAATTGTCATTAATGATTCCACATGAATGATTTTTGGCTGAATTATGGAGATTGAATTGAGTCATTTTACCATATATGTTAGCTTTGTTATGCTGTTACATCTAGCCTGGCACCTGTTTATCAGCATCTATTACATCATGTCACTAGACATTTAGATTTCAGGTTTTCTTTGGTTAATATTGACAAGAAAGTTTTTTTAAAAGCTTTTAACAAATTTAGATTTATGATATAAATTATTCATCATACCAGGCAATGTTACAATCATGGATATTTAGCTCTCTGTGGCTATATAAAGACAACTGTACGTGGAATATAAATTATTGGTATCCCTACTCAACTTAATTCAAGAATTCGCCATCAATGAGATATATCTGTATTTTAATTTTGCATTCAGTATGCATCCGTAATAATTTTACATATATTCCTGATTTCTATTTTATAAAAAAGTCAGCTATAAAGCATTTTGTATTGGAAAAATAAATTTCAAAGTTATTTCATGTAGGGACCACTTTTGTTTACAGATGGCAGCACTTGGTTTACCATTGGCAGATTGCCGGTGCCTTGATGTTGGCCATTAGCCAAGATCATGTCAGCTCTATAAATAGTTTTGGCACAGTGCGAGGATTGGAAGAAGTGCAGCCAGGTAGAGGTCAAGAGTTCACTCAGTGCAGTAGCTGCATTCTATTTATAGCTTTGGAAGACTGCTCACTGCATCATATTTGGCACCAAAGCTCAGCCTGAATCTTTTTATAGCTTGGCAGACTGCCAACTGTGTCAGATTATGCAATAGGTCAAGAGTTCACTCAGTGCAGCCAGGTACAGGTCAAAAGTTCAGTCTAGCCAGGTGCAGGTCAAGAGTTCACTTAGTGCAGTAGCTTAAGGCAGCAATTTGTCACAGGTCACTCGGGGGAAACTGTTTTACTCACCTAAGCCTTGTCAGCCCAGTGCATCAAACTCTGGGGAAGTTTGATGTATTGGACTGATATTTTGACCTGTCTATGCGTCTTTGATGGTATTCTTATTTACAAGACAGGAAGTGCCACCTACATTGACTTTTGCAGTGTATGCGCCTGCTTATTTCTACAGAGGAATTTGATACATCAGCCTAAAATTGGGCATGTTTATACATATGGGGTAGCTTTACAGTGTACAAGACTGGTGGCGCCACCTACAATAATTTTTGCACAGTGGTTGCCCCTGCTTATTTCACAGGAGGGGTTTGACATATCAGTCTGACATTGGGCATATATATATATATCTCTTCGTTGTATATAAAACCGGTGGTGCCAGCTACAATCATTGTATCCGCAAGTCGGATGTTTTCAGTCGGATGCCGACGCTGCCGCAATTGCCGCATAGGTTTCCGGAGAACTCCTACATAACCACTGGGCAGAATTTTTAAAATTCTTAATTATGATCGGTCACATGTGAACTGCTGCGCCCTCATTTTTGGTTGACCTCTGACCTTTCCTCTCTGCCCAGCGTCCATTTGTGCGTCTGTTTCCACACATAAACCCACATATCTCGGGAACCGTTTGACCGATAAGGCTAAAGATTTTGCACAAATAAAGCTCTTGGAGGCTTTATAACATACACTAAAAATGGTGGCGGCACCTGCAACCATTTTTGCACAGTGTCCATCTGTTCATCTGCCTTGGGATAAAAACACTCATATCTCAGGTATGGTTTGAAATATCCCCGGAAATTTTGCATGTGTATAGATCGCACATAGCTCTTAATCATACACAAAATTGGTGGTGCCATCTGCCACCATTTTTGCACAGCGTCCGTTTAGTGTTTAGTACTTGCATTGTTCATATACATGTTACGCATGTTCTTGAAAAGTAATGGTCCAGCACTGAAGTATTATACCTGGTGTAATCTCGTTGCACAGGTTCGCATTAGGCCTGTAGGCCTTGTTAATATATCCTTAAAAACTGGAAAAATGAACAAGAGTTTCTGGTATGAGGTGCACATAGGTGTATTTTTTTTTATAATAAATTATATTTTGATGTTTTATCGAGTTATGGCCATATATGCCTTGATGCAGTCGTGTATCAACTTAGTGACTTAAATTATCCATATTTATCCCTTCCACCGCGCACTATTTGTCAATAATTTGTAAACTAAAAACGACGCCTATATTCTGCAAGTTATGGAAAGAAAAGAGGTTTTAACATTCTGGAAGTGTGATAGGGCCCACATTTTATCAGTTTCATCTAGAAACGTCCTAATAAAATTCAGGGAGGCCCTATGTTATATTTTTGGCAATCTTATTTAAAATCGCTGTAATATATATCCTCGACTCGTTGGAAGAACATGATTTGAGAACCAAGAAAATTCAGATGGGTACAAATCATAAAAGATGGACTTGGACACTTCAAATTCTGGGAGTTTCTGGTGGCATTATCCGAAAAATTAAAATTTGTTCACGTGACCTGTATTCTGGTAACTGTGGAAAAATATGATTTTTAGCGCTGAGGATGTTAGTCTGATCAGTATTCAGTGTTGCTTAACAACATAATATAAAGTCTGAAGTCTGTCAAAACAGTTCTACAGAAATGTCACTAAAACATCAAATACAATTTTATAATTCTGAGTAAAATTTCTGACACACATTGATAACCATATAATCAATGCATTACTCACGTTTATCTAAAATTTAGCTGAGCGTCCTAAACCATATACCATTTTTTTTATGAACGCGCCTACCTCAGATTTCCTTAAAAATAATCTGACTGACTTTGATTGAACATGTGTGATCAGACCAGGCCTAGGCCTGGGGGTACCCTTTGAAACTTTTACACAATTTTAAATTCATTAATTATGCAAACTTATGCAAACTTTAAATAAAATCTTGTAAAATGCTGTTTTTCTTTTATTTCTTGGCCAATTTTGATTCTGGTTTGTTTTATCTGATAAATGTACACTATAAAATTTCTACACCGAATTTTGAAATTAATTAAATATGCAAATGTGTGAAAACTTAAAAAAAATAATAGAATAATGCTGTCCTTTTAATCTTGGCCCATTTTGATTGTTTTATTTGACCGGGTTAACATAATTCTGAATCTGCGGTATTGCCAGCTGGAAAATACTTTCTTTGAAGGAAAGTTAATCATACACACTTAGTGAAAATTGAATAATTTGATACTGCTTCGGGGACCACATCATGGACGTTCTGGTTGGCAAGCATTTAATGGAAAACATTTTATTGATGAAAATCCAAAAATATTATTAAATCATGTAGGTCTTTTGCACATGGTTGCATATCAGTATGGCTGGATACACTCATATTTTTATTTCTTCGGAAAAGTAGGTTGGATGGTCATGTTTGTGGGCAACCTTTCAACAATCTTCAGCCTCCGTATACCCTCCATCATCTTAGCTTTAGCACACCACAGCCTGTACTGTAAGATTTGAAAAAATGCTTACTTAACATCCATACGGATCCGTGTAAAATCTCCTTGGAAACCCCGAATAGTGACCCATAAAGGGATTTCTGTTCAATGAAAGTGGAGATTTCAATTAAGCAAAAATTGTGTTGTCCGCAGAGGGGCTTTGGCCACGCGTCGAGTTGAATATAGTGCATTTTTGGCACGTTCGCGAGTCCTTTGTTCAGATTTGCTTTTTTACCGAGATAATATCAACTTTACTTTTTTTTTGCGGAAAGGCTTTGGGAAAATTTCGTTTTGAACGGAAAGGTCTGTCTTTGTATCCGCCAAAACAGAGTTTTGCGGATACTATGTTTTCGGTTGCACGCCGCATAGGTTTCCGGAGAACTCCCCGGTAACCACTAGGCAAAATTTTTTAAAATTCGGAATTATGATGTAAACTGCTGCGCCCTTCACCCGTCCCACTCTTGATTTCGGCGGATACCCGTAGTCTCAAGAAAGGTTTTTAAATATTTTCACAAACTCTATAATATCTTAATATCTTTTTCTGTAAATTCGCTCAGAAGCCTGGAACCTGTTTCTGCCGGGATCGCTCTTTCTACTCATGTGGCACCCCCTTTTTTTTTTTTTTAGAAAATCAACCGTCTACGAATAACTTACCAAAAACTAAAATCAGAAAGACAGGGACCCAGACATTCTTGGACAGATTCTTTAACAAAATTACAACAAATGTACCATAATCATCTTTATCCAAATCCTTGATATTTTCAAAAGCATCTCTCACCAACACAGGTTTAAAATTCTGAGGGAATCTGTCTTAACAGCCTTGACATTGCAGGCGATTAACCCAATCTGTTCTCTGTTTAATTATCAGTTCTGTTTGAACAGATTTAAATAATCTAGAAGTAAAATTTAATCTTTCCGTTTAATTTTCCTCTTTGATTAAAAAATTATGGATTAAAAAGCACTTTTCCAATCGATTTCTCTTAAATATCTCCAAAAAGAATGTTTTACGGAAGTGTGCATCGGTACATAAAACAGTATGCAAATATTCTCCTCCATTTGGGGTTTCGATTCTTAGGGACCTCATTAAAATAAATTCTGAACTTTCTGAAAGTATTTTCTGATAGTCATTTATGGCAAGAGTGTAATCGAATGGCTTTATCTGAAGGGGGTTTCACAACGGGTTGATTATTTATCATGAAATTATCTTGAAAAAATTATGTGTTAAAGGTTATGTGTACGATGTCGTATAGTTGTGTACCCTGTGACTTGCGTAAAAACTGCGTACTTTCTGCGTCCAGTGCTCTCCACCGATAGTACGCGAAAAAAAATAAAAAGGTTTTTGCGTCCCTCGACAAATTGCCACGTAGGCCAGCATAGGTACAGGTATTCTTGCGGTTCAAAAACCGTGCGGTACTCGACGGTGTGTGGTGACCGCAGCGGGCTGTGACCGAGGCTTAAGGCAGCGTAAGCTCGGCGTAATCGGACCGGTGTTAAACTACATGCTAGTTCTAACAATCTGTTTCTGGTATTTTGATCCCTTCATGTCCAACCAAATTATGTTCATAAGTCTTGGAACGTCTGGTGGTCTTCATTTCCTACATTACATATTAGCCCACTTTCTGGAGATTGACTGTTTCGGTTTCTGCTATAGAGAAAGTACTTGATCCTTACGTCTGTTGATCACTGTGTCTGTATGAGTTAATTTAGCCAAATATTCCGAAATATTCCGCACTAATTTGTACCAAATTGGTAGCCTATTCCTGAGGATCCTTACTTTGTTCTAGTTCCCTAATGTGTTCATCAGAAACACAACTTCAGATGAAGTAAGTTGGTTTTGACTTTTCAGACCCTATCCTTAAAACGCTGGCTTCGATTTGAGTAGACCCGGGCATTTTTAATTCTAAAATATTGATTTATGTGCCGGGAGTGCTAAAATACGTTAATTTTGCAATTAGAAGTAGGAGAAAAAGATGGGGACGCAGAGGAAATTGTGGGGACGCAGTGGAAATAGTTGGGACGTAATAATGCGCCGCCGCTGTTCGGTAGTTAAGTGTTAAGTGTATATTACGGTGTTTTAATTTTTTAAAACTTATTTCACCCCTAAAGGTCTCTTAAGACAAAACGCATACCCTTAGTGGCCCGTTATTTTTTACTTAATTCAGTGGCGTTTTTCCAATATGTGGAATGTTCGACTTTTTTTTTATAAATTTCCATATTGTGTTCTTTTCTTTGTTTTGTATGTAATGGTTTTGTCATTTATGCACGATCTACAACATACAGCGAAATTTGGTTGGTTACATCTGTTACAAAACTGTTCAAATGCTGGACCTTAATTGTTTTCATGTTTGTACCACGTTTCTGACTTTAAATATAGGCTTTGCAGAACTTTAGCATAGAGGAGGCTAATTATGACCGATTTTTAATTTTGAGTATGTTTTCATAGAAGACCTCCAGTATCCCAACATGTAATTTCATGAAGGTAATGTAATAGATTGTTGTGAAATTTGTTATGCATGTTAATTGTGGAAGGGGGGATTGTTAAAATGAGACAGTGGCACCAGATTTGTTTTATTAATTTAAATGGTTTACTCATACTTTAGAGACTGACATATTTAGGCGATTTGGGTCAGTTTATTCAAGAATTTATTTAAAGTGATGTGTTCACATGCCAGGTATGTTAAATATACATACATTATATTAGTGTTCTCCCCTTAAAATTTTATAGGATCTCTCAAGATATATATCTCAATGTTAAAATCGGTTTCCTATACACAAGTGGGAACGAAAGCTTTCACGGGGGCGATCAGTGGTGTAAAATACAAACATAACACGCATTCCACCTAGTCGTCGCAGTGTACAATATCGCATATAATGTATTTTTTCCAAGCTTCCAGTCCGTTTTATATTTGTGATGTTTCCTGCTTTGTCAGGAGTTAGTACGATAACACGTGGAATGTGTTTACCCACACACAGAACCAAAACAACATAAACAACAGGTGAATTTGAGATAATATAAGTCATGTACCGGGATGGTTTTACTGGGGAAACTTTTTTGTTCATCCAAAATAAACTGATAGTGTAAGATAATACACATATTATTCCGAATATTTATATATCTTTAACCTTGATATACATGTCTGGTCATGGGTATGTGATGAGTTGAACAAGACTCTTGGTGCCACCTGTTTTGTTACGTTTTGATTAAATCAGTTTTAGCTCAGCTGACTGTAAGTCGTCTGAGCTTTAGCAACCACGCTTTGTGCGTCATCCGTCCGTTAACAGGGCACAAATCGTAACCGTTGGACCTAGAGTTCTTACTGAATATCTTTAGAGGTCCTTAAAAACCTTTGAAACCTGAAATTGAGTCACTGTGACCTATATTCTCCGAGTGATGGGCATTGTTGGCATTGTTTATGCCCCCCAGAATAAATGAAAGTTTGACAAAAAAAGATCCAGGATCTGAATAATTAATGTATGGATTGCAATGATTCTTGCTTTTTTATTGATCATTGACATTTCATCAATTTCTGAAGACTGGTGGTGCCACCTGGTGCGGTTCCCCCTCTAAGGTTGAGACCGTCAAATTACATCAAAATAACATAAAAAAGGGTAATCTCATCTTGTGCTCTGAAATCTCGTGTGGATATTGATCATGCATGTTCGTCAGTTGCTGAAGACTGGTGGCGTCATCTGTCGAAAGTATTGTATATTTCGTTTGCTTCCTGCCCAGGCATAGACTGAGCAAAATGACTGTTTTTGTTGGTTTTATTTTCCAATTCATCACCGATTAAGTAGTGCACTTCAAAAAGTCTTTTGAATATGACCAAACTTTCGACTTCACAACCAATTAAATTTGTGTAGGTGTCGACACTTTAGTCATTTTGGTTTTCTTTACCTGGTGGTGGTGGGGGGGGGGGGGGGGGAGAGATATGGCGGCCTTCCTGACCCATGCTGTTTTTTTCGGCTGCATCTCTTACCAGTGGCAGTCAGTAAATGCAATCCCCTTTTGTTTGTGGCTCCTTGTGCTCACAACCTTTTGCATGCGATCAGTACCCTTCGAATTCCAATCACTCCTGACATCACGTGAAAAACGCCATATTGTGCATTATAGGCAATTCATGCGAGGCCAAAATGCGTAGGAAACAATGCTAAAAAATTTCTAAGTCAGTGTAAGAGAGTGCAACCTGTTAGAAATGTCATTCATTTAGAAAAGGAGGCAAAAATAGGTGTAGATGAAGAGGTTAAAATAAGGAATAAGGATTTCATATCCCTAGATACCCCTCCCCCATTCACTGTGTATTTTCATTTAGTGATAAATGCATATATTACCCCTCCCCATTTACTGTGTATTTTCATTTAGTGATAAATGCATATTACAAATTATGCAAGTTAAGTTAGAACACAAACGTTATAACAAAATCAAAATGTTTACAACATCAGCAAATGATCAGTGAAAAGTATAAGTTTACGAAATACAGAATATACAAATTCAGATACAATCGTGTCTGCATCTAGAGAAACAAAAATCTTTTCCTATAACACCTCACGGAAAGGTCACAATGCCGTACACTGCAACATGATATGCATAACAGTATCTTGTACATTTTCCCAACATATCACAAACTACATCATCCAGGAGCTCCGGAATAGATAATAAATGAATGGGAAATAATAACGATTTCCTGTGACACAGATTATTTTTCATAACTTTTTAGAGAAAATTTTCTTTAAGTTCGGTTTGTACTCTAAGAAATCTAAAACTATCACCTTAAATATTTATCGATGAGATCCATAAAGCCTGTTCATGGGCATGTACAGTAGTCCTAACTAAACGCCGCCACTCCAACCATGGATGTGTGAATCTAGATATTAATACAGACATATATTTGTCTAGTATGGAGAGTATATCAGGTATGAAACCAGAAATTTTCATATTGACCATTAATTTCCAGTCATACATGCAGCTTCAAACAAATTATTTGTTTGGCAATGATGTTTGAACTAAGTGTAATAAGCCTATGAAGAAACATCAGGTTTTTAATATCAATGATGGCTAATATTGTACATCACCCTAACAGTCCCCTAACAACGAAGTCATTCGTTCTGTTATTGAGACCCTGGAATAATTTCGCAGCTCGTTTTTGTTGCCTCTCAAGTTCGGTAATCTCTTTTCCAGACATATTGGACCATAACTCTACACCATCCAGAATTGAGGGAAGGCATATGCGTTCCCACAATGATGCAGAGACACTGGGCAAGAGACCTTCAGGTCCGGCTCCCACGGCACTTAAGGAAAAGAGAATTGAACTTCCGTTTTCACAATGATCTACAATAGCTGTTCTCCTTTTAAAATATCATGAAAGCATGATACCGACATGGGAATATTCTTGTATCTCTTCAATGGCAGCACGATTGAGGGTCCACTTTCCCAGCTTAGAATTATTGTAACTCATTTGTTTTGACTCACCAAATGTCATACAATTTTGTCTTAGATAATGAATTTTTTATTCTCCAAAGCCAACAATAGATACCTACTCTTTGCATCATATTGTCTCAAGATGCCTTCGTATTCGCAAACAAGACAGTATCATCAGCCATAGAAGGACTGCATACATCTAAATTATCTATCATAATGCCTATTTTATCATGATTTACAAAATCGTGAATATCCATGTATGCTACTGTGAAGAAGAACATGGACAAAACGCCTCCTTGCTTTATACTCGTACTTGTTCGAAATTGGTCAGATAAATCCTGCACATCTGCCATCAAATAGCCAATTACGGAACATAAGCCAGAGCCTATTCGATATCCCAATACAGTACAGTTTCTACATTAATCCGTTACACCAAATCTTATCAAATGCAGATTCCAGATCCAGAAAACACGAGTATACTTTTCCTTCCCTGTCACAATGATATAGAACACTCTCCTGAACGACAAACGATGTAAGTACACTGCCACATCTATTTCTACACGCGCGTTGTGTAGTTTATTAAGGAACCCCCGGAGATCTAACCATTTACTGAGCCTGCTCCACACTATTTTTTCAAATAAGTTATTTATCGAGGGCATAGGTGAAATCCCTCTAAGATTTACAGTTTGTTTTATCTTTACTCTTGCCTTTATAAAGAAGAGATATAATCCCGTATTTAAAGCAGCATGGAATGTAAACCATAAGCATTGTACTATTAAAAAAAAAATACACATATTTAGATATAATGCTTGCACCAAATTTAAGATGCTCATCTATTATCAAGTCGAACCCAGGAGATTTTCTCAAGCAGAGTGAGCTACATGCATTAGAATAATCGTTTTCTGTGAATGGTGTATCAGCTGTGCCCGTGCTGTCAGTAAGAGAATTCGCAGTTTGATAAATACGACTTACTTCAGTATCAATAAACTTTTTATACGAGTTATCATAATAATCTTCCTCCTCACTTTGCTCATTGAAGAGTTTTCTAAAGTGGTCGTGCCAATATTTAGTCAGTTCCGCTGGATTCGTATATATTTATCCCCCTCGAGCATCATGTTAATACTATCAAGACTAGGCCTAGCGCCTACGAGCTCTAGTGAACCGCGAGAATCGTTTAATATCATCACCAAAATCCTGGCTTGCTCTTTCATATAATTCATTATGATATGTATATGCTTCCATTTTCATCGAATTTGCAAAAAGACTTCTTTGCCTTTTTATACGCACGAAAAAATGGATTATGCCGATCTCTAGGTCGTCCGTTATTTATCCATTTGATTCTTTTACTTTTTTGTACACATATATGATCTGGGTACCATTTCCACGGTCTCCAGAGTGAAACGTATCAATCGATCCCGTGCTTAGACAAAAAAACCTAAAGACACCATATTACATTTTAAAAGAGCGTCATTAAACAAGGAACCACGGTAAGTCAAAACTTTACCTCGTGGACCGCATTCTTTACCCAGCTGAGCATTCATGTCTCCAGCAAGTATTACATCCCCTTCATGGGAATAGTGCTGTACGAGTCCACAAATGTCTGAGAGGGAATCAATAAATCATTCAATATTATAATTTGATGGGGGCAAATAAACATTGAAAATAAAAAAGGGGCGAGATAACTTGATTCCTAAAATTCCTTCATTTGATATATCAAGAGAGATATGACAACTCAAACTGGCGTTCCACATTATAGCTACACCACCTTTGCAATATGCTTTGTAATTTTTGTCAAGGGTTTCAAGAAGGAGATGTTTACATCATTCAAATGGTGTTCTTGATTACAAACAATATCATACTTTTTTAATAAAAGGTCTATATAACGCGCGTTAGACATTGCGGCTCTACAGTTATATTGACATAAATGATACTGATAATACACAAGTAATCTAATGATTTCTACATGCACAATGTATAACACATCACTTCCAGTGTTTACAAAGGATCCCCGGTGGCCACAAACCGACTGCAAGTACATTATCAACATCCCCTCCAACAAGACAAATTTTCACAGACATTGAACTTTCAAACTTTTTCAAGATCCTACATTGGCGAACTTTTATGTGACGTTTGGTTAAATAGTCAATCACTAAACTCCTAGTAGAATCTGGACAACCCTTGATCCGTAGGCCAGACACGTAGAATTGAATATAGCGTTCACTTCGACGTTTGACGATGTATCCTTCAAGCTCAGGATCATCATCTGCTGTGTCGTCTTGGGAAGACCCGGCCCTTTGCCAAGTTCTGCATGCTGGTCAGTATCACACACAGCTGCAGCAGCTGCCCCTTCGACACCTTCTACAACACGCTTTTTTTCTGCCAGATGAAGCAGTTAACAGAGCGCTGAAGGTAGAATTAAGCTGTTCTCCATCGAAACTCTGTGATGATTCATTTGCCGAAATACTCTTGGGTCAAGCAGCAGGATTTTGAGGGAGTCTAGGAAAATTTCTCTCAGAACTGAAAGTAGTGTGTTTAGAATTTTGGCCTGCAGAGGTTATATCACTATAGGACGTTTTGTTAAAACCACATGGAGCGACAGGATTGTGTTGCCGTTCAATTGCTGCTGCCTTACTTTCAATGGCCGTTATACGGTATTTTTGTGACGTCCTCTTTCAACAACCACTGTTTCTTCTAGCCGGTTGAGTCTTGTGAACAGTTCAGCAATTCTTTTATCAAGGCGTTGCTCACGTTCCTGACGCATATCCGTGACTAACTGACTCAACTTACGGTTTGCCTCTATTAACTCATCTGTTTTAAGACCAGGGAACACATAGTCCTGATGTCCGGTTCTGGGTCTGTCAGCCCTGCTCTGTCTCTGGTCTCACACGTTGGTGAACACGGTTCCTGGTCATTATTTCCATGCTGACCATTAGGGCACACCACAGGAATATCAGTGAAAGATTTAGGTCTTGACAAGACTTTCTTCAGGTCAGTCGAACTATCACCTTCCAAATATAGGAAAATAGGATAAATATCATCAGCAGTTTTTTCGTTGGCTTTTCCATTTTGAGTGTTTTTGTGCATACAAGTTTTCCATGGGGAGTAACCGGGAATTTCTCCTTAGCAACATCATAGAGAGCACTACGAATATGACGAAGATGTTTCACATCTTGCCCAATGTCAGCAAGAAGAGAAGAGCGAAAATCAGTCCCGCTCACATGTCCATACTGAGATTTTATGTTCCCCTAAATTTGGCTTTTCGTTTGTGTTACAAAAATAGATGACATTCTAATACTTTTTAATCGGTCCCTAAAACTCAGCAAGCACGGTAGTCCGCCACGGACGGACTCCATTTATCTGTGATATGTTCACCCTGCCGTGCATGGAGGGACCTGTAACATGAATTACCACTGCTTGTTGTGTGATAGAGAAACAATCTTGTATTTATATATAGAAATAAACTTTTTATGTATCAAATTAAATCGAAATATCACCTTTATGTACCCCTGTAAATGTTTTTTATCCTTTGTACTGCCGGGGTTCAGTTGTTGCATGCCAACTGGACACCGCCAGAAAAGGATCCCATGTAAATTATGTGGGCAATATATGCAAAAGATGAATTCAGGGGGGCTTTTCCCAGGAATGCTAGTGCCGTGCATTATTCCCATCATACATCGCGTGTTGTCAATGATGCTAATTTCCTATTGTCTGTTCCAACTTGAAGGCTCCAGCGGCCCGACGGAGACGAAGTAATATCTGACTTCATTGAGAGTAAGTGCCCATACTTTATAACGTACTGATCATTCAGCAAAAGTTTTGGTCCCAACAGAGTCTGAGCATCTGTAACAATTATAATATGTGGGGTTTGTTTGGTGTCCTCACGCTTCACAAGGCATATACGTGTCTGAGGCTTTGTACGGATCCGTACAAACTTGGATAGTATAGACTCTCCCCGCCAGAGGCTGCAGCGCTTGTATTGTTTACTCGCTGTGCAGCCCTATTGTAACCGCAAAATGACCATGTTCACTTGAGCGGAAAAAAACAAATATGACCCTCTCTGGATTCCACAATATTTTTCTACATATTCTTCCG
The DNA here is from genome assembly GCA_026874595.1 of Sipunculus nudus. Classification (NCBI taxonomy): domain Eukaryota; kingdom Metazoa; phylum Annelida; class Sipuncula; order Golfingiida; family Sipunculidae; genus Sipunculus; species Sipunculus nudus. The sequence continues at coordinate 28,119,538 of CM049315.1, forward strand.
TAGCCTACAATATCCGAAAATGTAACAATATATCAGCAGTGAGTTAAAAACACGTCCATTACCGCCGCGCATGCGCAACTGTTTTTTTTTATCACTATTATCACTATTCGCCTTCTTATAGGAACCCACAGTTAAGGAAAAACACCCCGACCATCAATTTTTTTATCGGATCCAAGCTGCAAAGATCCAATAAAGCACCCCTCCCTGCAGCACACAATATACAAACTAAATAGCGGCCCGTATCATTTTCAGCAGAATAAATACGTAACATAGGAAAAAGCTAGCAAACTAATATGCACACTACCTCCAACAGGTATGCACACGACCAAAAAGGCAAAAACAAAACAAAACTTTCGCAATTTTCAGATAACCATTACCTAAAAACTATTTAAAATAAAATTTTTTACTTGATGAAACAGAACAAAACACAAAAATATATAAACGACAAAAAACAACACAAATTTTCTCCAAATTATTAGCGTCACAATCTAGGACGAGAAACAGACCGGACAGCCCCAAAATTATAAATTAAAGGATCTTTTCAACTTTCTTGAATTCAGGTGAACTTAAAATAAATAAACTAATAAAATTCCGACGTAAGAATATAAAAAAAAAAGTTACTCATGAATAAAAAACTAATAAAACCCACAACATGTTATTTCTGAAAAAAAAATCAAGCTTAGAAAAATCGATACGGACATCAATACAGCACCCATCCTTTAAATCCATAAAGCCAGTATACCCCCTTAAAACGCAGTGGGATCTGCTGTATCCCCCCTGAGAATAAAAGGGGATCTTAAAATAATTAAAACTAATACAAACACACATAGGCTACCACCTACTTAAGCAGTTACCAGCCACGACACCAAAAGTACATGAAAAATACAGTTCTAACCCCCCCCCCCCCACCCAAATCCACCCCACCCCCCCCCCCCAACCCCCTCCAGACAATAAGCCATTGAGCCACATGATAGCTAATCGCATGATATGGTCTCAGGCGGGTGAAACCTGGAACCTCATAAACCAAAGTAAATCCCCCCCCCCCCGATATGTCAGATTAGGAGGAGCTGGGATATTAATTAAATATATAAGTGTTCACTAAATTACTGACGACACAAAATACCCAACCACAAAACTCAGGACGAAACATCACCTCCTCGCTGCCAACATAATAAACATGATAATGACATTGATAACCCTCGCCCACTCAAGCTCCCTCGCACATGTTAGTGTAGATTTAATGCGTTTCTTTCGGCACTCAACCCCCCCCCCCCCCCTCCCCCCTTTCCAGTTAATACCTAATGATAAAATACTTCTTACAAGTGCTTCATATAAAAGTAAATGATCATAAGTATTTCTTTAAAATATCTATGTGATACTTATTATGAAAGTATAAACTGCAATGAAGGCCCCCTTATTCGGCTGAAACGTAAAATATAAAGGTACCTCCTATAGGTATCTCATTTAGGCAGTATAAGAATAAATGATCATTAGTAATTTCCTAAAACTTCTCATGTGATATTCATATAACCAAAAGCGTCTCTGTCGGACCCCCCCCCCCCCCTTGCAACCTCCATCAGAACAACTACATCACCCAGATACAGTCCAGCCTGAAAAAAACACAGAGGGCACCGACAACAACCAAGACCCCCACTGGCAAGTCCAGTGCAGCCGCGCTCAAGTACAAATGTACCACCAACGGAATTGAGAGAGGGCACTAAGACGAGTGCACATCCCATGTTTGCACATAATTATTACATCTACGACCGAGCATATTAATGGTGGCTGTGGGCAAGACACTACCAACTCGATTTCTGACTGAACACGTGTTTATTTCACTCCAGAGCCAACTTGACTTCTCACCAGATGGCGCTATCATCAAACACAGGGACCAGCCCTGAAACACCTTACTTAGTCCAGTATCAATATATCACATACCTCCCCTCTAAGTTTTACAGTTACATATGTAGCGGTATTATCCAATATTTCAAGGGGAAATCTGGCAAGCAGTTTTCAATACTTAATGTCCATTCTCTGGATTTTTATCATGAAAATGTTAGGAAAGAAACATACAAAAACTTAACTAACTAATGGAGTTTAGGGTAGACTGCCATCCCTCCAAATAGTAGAACAAGGCATTATTCTGGCCTTTTGGGTGTTCTACCAACTAACTACCTAGTATCGTACTCTTGAAGATAAGCTGGCGCTTTCTTGATACGAGTAGAACGCCTCAGGTTTTGATTCTCTGGCTGTTCTTGAATATCTGTTGAAACATTTTGATTTTCAGCAACTGCAGCTGGAGAATCCTGTTCGGGTGTCTCTACTGATTCGGTTGTAATGTCGAGGGGTACAATTGGTTCTTCCGCCGCTGCATCAACCACGGGATCAGCTAAATAGCTTTTACGGATTTGGTCTTGGTGTCTACGTACATAATGTCCGGTTGACAGCTGAACTTTATACGAAACTGGACCAGTATCGCGAACAACTTCTCCTGGTATCCAGCGTGGTCCACTTCGAAAATTCTCTACAAGTACCCTTTCCCCGGGTTTGAAAGGTTGTAACTTACAGTGAAGACTCCGATAATCCTGTTGAACTTGTTGTTTGGCCTGTACTCTGTCAGCTACATTCGGAAACAACAAATCCAGACGAGTGGACAATTTCCGTCCCATGAGAAGTTTCGCTGGAGATACCCCTGTTGTAGCATGTGGTGTCACCCTATATCTGAACCGAATACTGGCTACTCTGGTCTCTAAAGATCCATCCTGCTCACTGGTCTTTTTCATGGCATCTTTAAAAGTCTGGACAGCTCTCTCAGCGAGACCATTTGAGCTGGGGTGATACGGTGATATGTATGTCACACGTATGCCATTCTGCTTCATGAAGTGTTTGTATTGCTCACTAACAAAACAAGGTCCGTTATCTGATACACATTGGCTTGGCAACCCATGCGTCGCAAACATGGTGCGCAGGCTCTTAACAGTAGCTTCAGCTGTTGAGGGGTTTTGAATGCAAACTTCTAACCACTTTGAATGTGCATCCACCACTATGATAAACATCTTTCCTAGAAATGGTCCTGCATAGTCTAAATGTAGGCGAGTCCATGGACGTGATGGATATTCCCATGGATGCAAAGGAGCTTTTGCTGGTGCCTTTCTGTTTTCTTGACAAACTGCACATTGTTTAACTGTATCCTCCAAATTCTGGTCTATGCACGGCCACCAGACATAGCTTCTTGCTAGTTCCTTCATGCGACAAATACCTGGATGTGTTTGGTGTAGCTCCTTGATGATCATTTCCTGTCCTTTCTTTGGAACTACCACTCGATTTCCCCATAAAATACAACCGGTCTGCAGACTCAGCTCCGTCTTGCGATTGAAATATGGTCTTAACGTATCCTCTGTACATTGCTGTGGCCAACCATACTGCAGCATATTCTGAACTTTGGCCAACACCGGATCTTTACGCGTCCATTTCCGGATATCCTCTGCAGTAAGAGGCATGCTTTCTAACAAGTTCACTGTTAAGATAGTACCCTCTGGGGCTGGTACTTCTGTTGGTATGTCAGCTAGTGGCAAACGACTTAAACAGTCTGCATTGACAAGGAGTTTCCCAGGCTTATAATTCAGAGTATAATCATATCCTGCTAGCATCAGTGCCCAGCGAATGATTCTTGGTGAGGCCATTGTAGGTATAGCCTTATCTTTACCAAGTAATCCCAGTAATGGTTTTTGATCTGTATTGATCACAGTACTTCGGCCGTAAACATACTGATGGAATTTCTTCATTCCGAACACCACCGCTAATGCTTCTTTGTCTAGCTGTGAATAATTTCTTTCAGTCTTAGCCAGTGATCTGGAAGCATATGCAATGGGTCTCTTTGTACCATCTGTATCTGAATGTGATATTACTACACCAACACCATACGGGGAAGCGTCACGGTCCATGATTAATTCTTTCTCACTATCATAATGGATCAACAATTTTGCACTAGTCAACGGTCCTTTGGCTTTCTCTAAAGCTTCATGCTGCTCAGAACCCCACTGCCATTTTGTTTGCTTTCTCAATAGTGCATGCAGTGGTTCTAGCACTGTAGATGGATTTGGCACATCCATATGATAAAAGTTGAGCATACCTTAAAGCGCCTTCAGTTCAGTGGTATTTCTAGGTTCTGGGGCTTCAATGATTGCTCTGATGTTTGTGGGTGATGGCTTTGTTCCTTCCGCCGTGATCACACGTCCACAATATGTCACTTCGGGTTTCAGGTATGAGCACTTAGAAGCCTTCAGCCTGATATTGGCCTCTGCCAATCTTTCAAGTACCTTTGAAAGATTCTCCAGGTGACTCGTATCATCTCTCCATGAAACTAAGATATCATCAAGTCTCACTATTACATATGGAATGTCCTTTAACAAGTTCTCAATAGCACTTTGGAAAATTTCCGGTCCTGATTTGACACCGAACAGGAGACGATTTGGCTTAAAAAGTCCTTTATGGGTACTGATGGTTAAAAACATTTTTGATTCCTCATCAAGCTCAATTTGACTGTATGCCTGGCTCAAGTCTAGTTTGGTGAATTTCTGTCCACCCCCTAGAACAGTTAACAAGTCTTCTGTTTTGGGAATTGGGTGTCTATCCAACTGAGAGACTTTATTGACGGTGACTTTATAGTCTCCACATATTCGTATCTTGTCCCCTTTAACAACCGGCACGATGGGTGCGGCCCAGTCTGAATGCATCACCGGTGTCAAGATTCCACATTTCACCTGACGGTCTAACTCGTCACTTATTTTCTCTCTAAGAGAATATGGAACCGGTCTTGCTTTGAAGAAAATAGGGTTTGTATTTGGCTGTATTTGTATTTTTGCTTTCACATCTGTCATGCAACCAAGTTCCTCTTTAAACACCTCAGCATATTTAGTCAACACATGGTTCAGATCAGTTGAAGTGTGAAGCTGTTTGATTTCAAACATATTTCGCCAATCCAATTGCAAATCAGCTAGCCAGTCTCTTCCTAGTAAGCATGGTCTATCACCTCTTACTGCCCAAGCTGTCAAGTGTTTTGTCTGGTTCTTATAACTAAGTTGTTCCTGAACCTCTAGTTTACCCAAAACTTCAACAGTTTCACCAGTGTATGTTTTGAGTTTTACATCACCAGACTGTAAATCTGTATCTAACTTTCTGTAAGTTGCTTCATTCACTAAGGTTACACTAGCACCTGTGTCAACTTCAAATGTTACATTTACTCCATTTAGCTGAATGTCCACCATATATGGATTATTCACTGGTTTATCTATATTGTACACTGTATACACTTCTCTTTGCTCAATAAAAATAGCATACTCATCTTGTTCATCATGATCATCATCATCATCAGGCTCTTCTGATACCCAATGTGCTCTTGAAGATCTTTGTGACCTGTTGCTGTATTTCTCAGAACCTGTCTGTGTGTGTCCACCTCGTTTTGGCTTATCACCAGTGTAATTCCTTGGTCCCTGCTTTTTCTCTTTCCTGAATCTACATTTAAGTGCTATGTGGCCTATTTTACCACAATTCCAGCACTCTTGATCTTTATAACCACACTGATCATTTGCGTGAGATCCGCCACACCGATAACAATGCAACTGTCTATCCCTACCTTTACTAGGTTTCGCAGGGTTTTTACTCTGGGGATGCCTCCCTCGATGAGTTAACTTGTACACACTCTGCTGTACAGATGAGCCATGTAATTCTGTAGCATCTCTGGCAGCTACCTCCATAGCAATTGCAATTTCTGTGGCTTTCTGGAAGGTCAAGTGTTTTTCTGACAATAGTTTTCTCTGGATATTGACATTATGGATGCCGGACACAAATTTATCACGTAGAGCCTCGTCTAGAAATGCCCCAAACTGACAGTGCTGGGTGAGTTTTTTCAAGTCAGCTACATACTGCTGGATAGATACGCCCTCTTTCTGGTCGTGTTTCCAGAAACGACACCTTTCAGCGATGACAAGGGGTGTGGGGGAAAAATGTCCATGCAAAATCTGACACAGTTCCTCAAAAGTTTTATCTTTAGGTTTAGCTGGCGTGACCAGATTTCTCAACAAAGCATAGGTCTTGCTGCCTATAGTGCTCAACAAAGCGGCGGCTTGTTTGTCCTCATTAATTTCATTCACAAGAAAAAACTGTTCTAAACGCTCCTGATAGGAAGCCCTGTCCTCAGTATTTTCATTGAAAGCATCAATAGTCCCAATATAGCCAGCCATGTTACCAGTTGGTCACAACCAAATGTCAAACAGTTACCTCGATAACCGCGGTCGAGCTCTGGGCGATAATGGGCGAATTACGGTATAACGTACTTACAGCGTTCATAAAACTTTAGTGGCCGCCTCAACGTCAACCCACGGAATCCACAGATCCTGCGTCGCCAATATTACATCTACGACCGAGCATATTAATGGTGGTTGCGGGCAAGACAACACCAACTCGATTTTTGACTGAACACGTGTTTATTTCACTCCAGAGCCAACTCGACTTCTCACCAGATGGCGCTATCATCAAACACAGGGACCAGCCCTGAAACACCTTACCGAGTCCAGTATCAATATATCACAATAATCACTTTTATTTTTGTATTTTGCAGTTCTAGCAGCACCAAAACAGCACGGCTGGTCTCGATTTCTTTACATACTTAGCGCACACACTCACGCATCGTAACCCTTTTTTTACTACCAAATAAAATTTTAAAATATGCAGAGAATTTCAACGTGCTACGACGGGGGTACTGTGGAGGATATGTGAAGCGCAGTAATATATTTCGAGGACAGACTCTCCTTATCCAGCACATAGTTGGATTCTATCACCGCTCACGATATATAACACAATACAAACACACCAAGCACACTAGCAGGAGGCACCAACTATATACAACAAACTTATCTAACTAAAACAAAATAAATGCCTCAGAAAACTTTTTGCTTATACGCACACACCTATGCAATCTCATTCCACTTTAGTAAACAGGTAAATGTTAAAACTAAACGCTACAGCACAGGTGCACCTGGGATGATGATATTACTTTGTGAGGGTGTCAGCGCTGCAGTGTCTCTCCCCTCTTCGACTCCTCTCTATCTTCTGGGTCCTAGGTGCGGATAAATGGCGACCTCTCTTTTCCTGGAAAAATAACCACAGTTAAACAATACAAAATACATATCCTGGTGCTAGGCTGGTATCCAGGTAGTCGTTCGAACAAAATACAATAAAACGATTTCAGTCGGGAAATCTCTCTTGTATATCAGATATGTTGAATATGAGCATGTGATTTAAAAGATAAATATGCTTGTCATTTAACATAATTTGTACATTCAAAGGGAAAATACATAAGTTCATAAACAAGACCAAGGGCACAAAAATGTATAACTATGTTAAAACTATGTAATAAGCTATGTTTGCAAATAAAAATACGTCTATAAAAATACACACACACCCATAATATCCTATATACACGAACAAATTATGATATCCCGTTCATACATTAAATTTCTTTTTTTTTATTCCCCGCCAGATAACCATTACCTAAAAACTATTTAAAATAAAATTTTTTACTTGATGAAACAGAACAAAACACAAAAATATATAAAAGGACAAAAAACAACACAAATTTTCTCCAAATTATTAGCGTCACAATCTAGAACGAGAAACAGACCGGACAGCCCCAAAATTATAAATTAAAGGATCTTTTCAACTTTCTTGAATTCAGGTGCACTTAAAATAAATAAACTAATAAAATTCCGACGTAAGAATATAAAAAAAAGTTACACATGAATAAAAAACTAATAAAACCCACAACATGTTATTTCTGAAAAAAAAATCAAGCTTAGAAAAATCGATACGGACATCAATACAGCACCCATCCTTTAAATCCATAAAGCCAGTATACCCCCTTAAAACGCAGTGGGATCTGCTGTATCTCCCCTGAGAATAAAAGGGGATCTTAAAATAATTAAAACTAATACAAACACACATAGGCTACCTCCTACTAAAGCAGTTACCAGCCACGACACCAAAAGTACATGAAAAATACAGTTCTAACCTCGCCCCCCGACCCCAATCCACCCCCCCCCCCCCACCCCCCTCCAGACAATAAGCCATTGAGCCACATGATAGCTAATCGCATGATATGGTCTCAGGCGGGTGAAACCTGGAACCTCATAAACCAAAGTAAATCCCCCCCCCCCGATATGTCAGATTAGGAGGAGCTGGGATATTAATTAAATATATAAGTGTTAACTAAATTACTGACGACACAAAATACCCAACCACAAAACTCAGGACGAAACATCACCTCCTCGCTGCCAACATAATAAACATGATAATGACATTGATAACCCTCGCCCACTCAAGCTCCCTCGCACATGTTAGTGTAGATTTAATGCGTTTCTTTCGGCACTCAACCCCCCCCCCCCCTTTCCAGTTAATACCTAATAATAAAATACTTCTTACAAGTGCTTCATATAAAAGTAAATGATCATAAATATTTCCTTAAAATATCTATGTGATACTTATTATGAAAGTATAAACTGCAATGAAGGCCCCCTCATTCGGCTGAAACGTAAAATATAAAGGTACCTCCTATAGGTATCTCATTTAGGCAGTATAAGAATAAATGATCATTAGTAATTTCCTAAAACTTCTCATGTGATATTCATATAACCAAAAGCGTCTCTGTCGGACCCCCCCCCCCCCTTGCAACCTCCATCAGAACAACTACATCACCCAGATACAGTCCAGCCTGAAAAAAACACAGAGGGCACCGACAACAACCAAGACCCCCACTGGCAAGTCCAGTGCAGCCGCGCTCAAGTACAAATGTACCACCAACGGAATTGAGAGAGGGCACTAAGACGAGTGCACATCCCATGTTTGCACATAATTATTACATCTACGACCGAGCATATTAATGGTGGCTGTGGGCAAGACAACACCAACTCGATTTTTGACTGAACACGTGTTTATTTCACTCCAGAGCCAACTCGACTTCTCACCAGATGGCGCTATCATCAAACACAGGGACCAGCCCTGAAACACCTTACTGAGTCCAGTATCAATATATCACATACCTCTCCCCTAAGTTTTACAGTTACATATGTAGCGGTATTATCCAATATTTCAAGGGGAAATCTGGCAAGCAGTTTTCAATACTTAATGTCCATTCTCTGGATTTTTATCATGAAAATATTAGGAAAGAAACATACAAAAACTTAACTAACTAATGGAGTTCAGGGTAGTCTGCCATCCCTCCAAATAGTAGAACAAGGCATTATTCTGGCCTTTTGGGTGTTCTACCAACTAACTACCTAGTATCGTACTCTTGAAGATAAGCTGGCGCTTTCTTGATACGAGTAGAACGCCTCAGGTTTTGATTTCCTGGCTGCTCTTGAATATCTGTTGAAACATTTTGATTTTCAGCAACTGCAGCTGGAGTATCCTGTTCGGGTGTCTCTACTGATTGTCGAGGGGTACAATTGGTTCTTCCGCCGCTGCATCAACCACGGGATCAGCTAAATAGCTTTTACGGATTTGGTCTTGGTGTCTACGTACATAATGTCCGGTTGACAGCTGAACTTTATACGAAACTTGACCAGTATCGCGAACAACTTCTCCTGGTATCCAGCGTGGTCCACTTCGAAAATTCTCTACAAGTACCCTTTCCCCGGGTTTGAAAGGTCGTAACTTACAGTGAAGACTCCGATAATCCTGTTGAACTTGTTGTTTGGCCTGTACTCTGTCAGCTACATACGGAAACAACAAATCCAGACGAGTGGACAATTTCCGTCCCATGAGAAGTTCCGCTGGAGATACCCCTGTTGTAGCATGTGGTGTCACCCTATATCTGAACAGAATACTGGCTACTCTGGTCTCTAAAGATCCATCCTGCTCACTGGTCTTTTTCATGGCATCTTTAAAAGTCTGGACAGCTCTCTCAGCGAGACCATTTGAGCTGGGGTGATACGATGATATGTATGTCACACGTATGCCATTCTGCTTCTTGAAGTCTTTGTATTGCTCACTAACAAAACAAGGTCCATTATCTGATACACATTGGCTTGGCAACCCATGCGTCGCAAACATGGTGCGCAGGCTCTTAACAGTAGCTTCAGCTGTTGAGGAGTTTTGAATGCAAACTTCTAACCACTTTGAATGTGCATCCACCACTATGATAAACATCTTTCCTAGAAATGGTCCTGCATAGTCTAAATGTAGGCGAGTCCATGGACGTGATAGATATTCCCATGGATGCAAAGGAGCTTTTGCTGGTGCCTTTCTGTTTTCTTTACAAACTGCACATTGTTTAACTGTATCCTCCAAATTCTGGTCTATGCACGGCCACCAGACATAGCTTCTTGCTAGTTCCTTCATGCGACAAATCCCTTTATGTGTTTGGTGTAGCTCCTTGATGATCATTTCCTGTCCTTTCTTTGGAACTACCACTCGATGTCCCCATAAAATACAACCGGTCTGCAGACTCAGCTCCGTCTTGCGATTGAAATATGGTCTTAACGTATCCTCTGGACATTGCTGTGGCCAACCATACTGCAGCATATTCTGAACTTTGGCCAACACCGGATCTTTACGCGTCCATTTACGGATATCCTCTGCAGTAAGAGGCATGCTTTCTAACAAGTTCACTGTTAAGATAGTACCCTCTGGGGCTGGTACTTCTGTTGGCATGTCAGCTAGTGGCAAACGACTTAAACAGTCTGCATTGGCAAGGAGTTTCCCAGGCTTATAATTCAGAGTATAATCATATCCTGCTAGCATCAGTGCCCAGCGAATGATTCTTGGTGAGGCCATTGTAGGTATAGCCTTATCTTTACCAAGTAATCCAAGTAATGGTTTTTGATCTGTATTGATCACAGTACTTCGGCCGTAAACATACTGATGGAAATTCTTCATTCCGAACACCACTGCTAATGCTTCTTTGTCTAGCTGTGAATAATTTCTTTCAGCCTTAGCCAGTGATCTGGAAGCATATGCAATGGGTCTGTTTGTACCATCTGTATCTGAATGTGATATTACTACACCAACACCATACGGGGAAGCGTCACAGTCCATGATTAATTCTTTCTCACTTTCATAATGGATCAACAATTTTGCACTAGTCAACAGTCCTTTGGCTTTCTCAAAAGCTTCATGCTGCTCAGAACCCCACTGCCATTTTGTTTGCTTTCTCAATAGTGCAGCAGTGGTTCTAGCACTGTAGATAGATTTGGCACATCCATATGATAAAAGTTGAGCATACCTAAAAACGCCTTCAGTTCAGTGGTATTTCTAGGTTCTGGGGCTTCAATGATTGCTCTGATGTTTGTGGGTGATGGCTTTGTTCCTTCCGCCGTGATCACACGTCCACAATATGTCACTTCGGGTTTCAGGTATGAGCACTTAGAAGCCTTCAGCCTGATATTGGCCTCTGCCAATCTTTCAAGTACCTTTGAAAGATTCTCCAGGTGACTCGTATCATCTCTCCATGAAACTAAGATATCATCAAGTCTCACTATTACATATGGAATGTCCTTTAACAAGTTCTCAATAGCCCTTTGGAAAATTCCCGGTCCTGATTTGACACCGAACGGGGGACGATTTGGCTTAAAAAGTCCTTTATGGGTACTGATGGTTAAAAACATTTTTGATTCCTCATCAAGCTCAATTTGATTGTATGCCTGGCTCAAGTCTAGTTTGGTGAATTTCTGTCCACCCCCTAGAACAGTTAACAAGTCTTCTGTTTTGGGAATTGGGTGTCTATCCAACTGAGAGACTTTATTGACGGTGACTTTATAGTCTCCACATATTCGTATCTTGTCCCCTTTAACAACCGGCACGATGGGTGCGGCCCAGTCTGAATGCATCATCGGTGTCAAGATTCCACATTTCACCTGACGTCTAACTCGTCACTTATTTTCTCTCTAAGAGAATATGGAACCGGTCTTGCTTTGGGTTTGTATTTGGCTGTATTTGTATTTTTGCTTTCACATCTGTCATGCAACCAAGTTCCTCTTTAAACACCTCAGCATATTTAGTCAACACATGGTTCAGATCAGTTGAAGTGTGAAGCTGTTTGATTTCAAACATATTTCGCCAATCCAATTGCAAATCAGCTAGCCAGTCTCTTCCTAGTAAGCATGGTCTATCACCTCTTACTGCCCAAGCTGTCAAGTGTTTTGTCTGGTTCTTATAACTAAGTTGTTCCTGAACCTCTAGTTTACCCAAAACTTCAACAGTTTCACCAGTGTATGTTTTGAGTTTTACATCACCAGACTGTAAATCTGTATCTAACTTTCTGTAAGTTGCTTCATTCACTAAGGTTACACTAGCACCTGTGTCAACTTCAAATGTTACATTTACTCCATTTAGCTGAATGTCCACCATATATGGATTATTCACTGGTTTATCTATTCTGTACACTGTATACACTTCTCTTTGCTCAATAAAAATAGCATACTCATCTTGTTCATCATGATCATCATCATCATCAGGCTCTTCTGATACCCAATGTGCTCTTGAAGATCTTTGTGACCTGTTGCTGTATTTCTCAGAACCTGTCTGTGTGTGTCCACCTCGTTTTGGCTTATCACCAGTGTAATTCCTTGGTCCCTGCTTTTTCTCTTTCCTGAATCTACATTTAAGTGCTATGTGGCCTATTTTACCACAATTCCAGCACTCTTGATCTTTATAACCACACTGATCATTTGCGTGAGATCCGCCACACCGATAACAATGCAACTGTCTATCCCTACCTTTACTAGGTTTCGCAGGGTTTTTACTCTGGGGATGCCTCCCTCGATGAGTTAACTTGTACACACTCTGCTGTACAGATGAGCTATGTAATTCTGTAGCATCTCTGGCAGCTACCTCCATAGCAATTGCAATTTCTGTGGCTTTCTGGAAGGTCAAGTGTTTTTCTGACAATAGTTTTCTCTGGATATTGACATTATGGATGCCGGACACAAATTTATCACGTAGAGCCTCGTCTAGAAATGCCCCAAACTGACAGTGCTGGGTGAGTTTTTTCAAGTCAGCTACATACTGCTGGATAGATACGCCCTCTTTCTGGTCGTGTTTCCAGAAACGACACCTTTCAGCGATGACAAGGGGTGTGGGGGAAAAATGTCCATGCAAAATCTGACACAGTTCCTCAAATGTTTTATCTTTAGGTTTAGCTGGCGTGACCAGATTTCTCAACAAAGCATAGGTCTTGCTGCCTATAGTGCTCAACAAAGCGGCGGCTTGTTTGTCCTCATTTATTTCATTCACAAGAAAAAACTGTTCTAAACGCTCCTGATAGGAAGCCCAGTCCTCAGTATTTTCATTGAAAGCATCAATAGTCCCAATATAGCCAGCCATGTTACCAGTTGGTCACAACCAAATGTCAAACAGTTACCTCGATAACCGCGGTCGAGCTCTGGGCGATAATGGGCGAATTACGGTATAACGTACTTACAGCGTTCATAAAACTTTAGTGGCCGCCTCAACGGAATTTCCAACGTCAACCCACGGAATCCACAGATCCTGCGTCGCCAATATTACATCTACGACCGAGCATATTAATGGTGGTTGCGGGCAAGACAACACCAACTCGATTTTTGACTGAACACGTGTTTATTTCACTCCAGAGCCAACTCGACTTCTCACCAGATGGCGCTATCATCAAACACAGGGACCAGCCCTGAAACACCTTACCGAGTCCAGTATCAATATATCACAATAATCACTTTTATTTTTGTATTTTGCAGTTCTAGCAGCACCAAAACAGCACGGCTGGTCTCGATTTCTTTACATACTTAGCGCACACACTCACGCATCGTAACCCTTTTTTTACTACCAAATAAAATTTTAAAATATGCAGAGAATTTCAATGTGCTACGACGGGGGTACTGTGGAGGATATGTGAAGCGCAGTAATATATTTCGAGGACAGACTCTCCTTATCCAGCACATAGTTGGATTCTATCACCGCTCACGATATATAACACAATACAAACACACCAAGCACACTAGCAGGAGGCACCAACTATATACAACAAACTTATCTAACTAAAACAAAATAAATGCCTCAGAAAACTTTTTGCTTATACGCACACACCTATGCAATCTCATTCCACTTTAGTAAACAGGTAAATGTTAAAACTAAACGCTACAGCACAGGTGCACCTGGGATGATGATATTACTTTGTGAGGGTGTCAGCGCTGCAGTGTCTCTCCCCTCTTCGACTCCTCTCTATCTTCTGGGTCCTCTCTTTTCCTGGAAAAAATAACCACAGTTAAACAATACAAAATACATATCCTGGTGCTAGGCTGGTATCCAGGTAGTCGTTCGAACAAAATACAATAAAACGATTTCAGTCGGGAAATCTCTCTTGTATATCAGATATGTTGAATATGAGCATGTGATTTAAAAGATAAATATGCTTGTCATTTAACATAATTTGTACATTCAAAGGGAAAATACATAAGTTCATAAACAAGACCAAGGGCACAAAAATGTATAACTATGTTAAAAACTATGTAATAAGCGATGTTTGCAAATAAAAATACGTCTATAAAAATACACACACACCCATAATATCCTATATACACGAACAAATTATGATATCCCGTTCATACATTAAATTTCTTTTTTTTATTCCCCGCCAGATAACCATTACCTAAAAACTATTTAAAATAAAATTTTTTACTTGATGAAACAGAACAAAACACAAAAATATATAAAAGGACAAAAAACAACACAAATTTTCTCCAAATTATTAGCGTCACAATCTAGAACGAGAAACAGACCGGACAGCCCCAAAATTATAAATTAAAGGATCTTTTCAACTTTCTTGAATTCAGGTGAACTTAAAATAAATAAACTAATAAAATTCCGACGTAAGAATATAAAAAAAAGTTACACATGAATAAAAAACTAATAAAACCCACAACATGTTATTTCTGAAAAAAAAATCAAGCTTAGAAAAATCGATACGGACATCAATACAGCACCCATCCTTTAAATCCATAAAGCCAGTATACCCCCTTAAAACGCAGTGGGATCTGCTGTATCTCCCCTGAGAATAAAAGGGGATCTTAAAATAATTAAAACTAATACAAACACACATAGGCTACCTCCTACTAAAGCAGTTACCAGCCACGACACCAAAAGTACATGAAAAATACAGTTCTAACCTCGCCCCCGACCCCAATCCACCCCCCCCCCCCCCCACCCCCCTCCAGACAATAAGCCATTGAGCCACATGATAGCTAATCGCATGATATGGTCTCAGGCGGGTGAAACCTGGAACCTCATAAACCAAAGTAAATCCCCCCCCCCCCGATATGTCAGATTAGGAGGAGCTGGGATATTAATTAAATATATAAGTGTTAACTAAATTACTGACGACACAAAATACCCAACCACAAAACTCAGGACGAAACATCACCTCCTCGCTGCCAACATAATAAACATGATAATGACATTGATAACCCTCGCCCACTCAAGCTCCCTCGCACATGTTAGTGTAGATTTAATGCGTTTCTTTCGGCACTCAACCCCCCCCCCCCTTTCCAGTTAATACCTAATAATAAAATACTTCTTACAAGTGCTTCATATAAAAGTAAATGATCATAAATATTTCCTTAAAATATCTATGTGATACTTATTATGAAAGCATAAACTGCAATGAAGGCCCCCTCATTCGGCTGAAACGTAAAATATAAAGGTACCTCCTATAGGTATCTCATTTAGGCAGTATAAGAATAAATGATCATTAGTAATTTCCTAAAACTTCTCATGTGATATTCATATAACCAAAAGCGTCTCTGTCGGACCCCCCCCCCCCCCCCTTGCAACCTCCATCAGAACAACTACATCACCCAGATACAGTCCAGCCTGAAAAAAACACAGAGGGCACCGACAACAACCAAGACCCCCACTGGCAAGTCCAGTGCAGCCGCGCTCAAGTACAAATGTACCACCAATGGAATTGAGAGAGGGCACTAAGACGAGTGCACATCCCATGTTTGCACATAATTATTACATCTACGACCGAGCATATTAATGGTGGCTGTGGGCAAGACAACACCAACTCGATTTTTGACTGAACACGTGTTTATTTCACTCCAGAGCCAACTCGACTTCTCACCAGATGGCGCTATCATCAAACACAGGGACCAGCCCTGAAACACCTTACTGAGTCCAGTATCAATATATCATATACCTCCCCCCTAAGTTTTACAGTTACATATGTAGCGGTATTATCCAATATTTCAAGGGGAAATCTGGCAAGCAGTTTTCAATACTTAATGTCCATTCTCTGGATTTTTATCATGAAAATGTTAGGAAAGAAACATACAAAAACTTAACTAACTAATGGAGTTCAGGGTAGTCTGCCATCCCTCCAAATAGTAGAACAAGGCATTATTCTGGCCTTTTGGGTGTTCTACCAACTAACTACCTAGTATCGTACTCTTGAAGATAAGCTGGCGCTTTCTTGATACGAGTAGAACGCCTCAGGTTTTGATTCTCTGGCTGCTCTTGAATATCTGTTGAAACATTTTGATTTTCAGCAACTGCAGCTGGAGTATCCTGTTCGGGTGTCTCTACTGATTGTCGAGGGGTACAATTGGTTCTTCCGCCGCTGCATCAACCACGGGATCAGCTAAATAGCTTTTACGGATTTGGTCTTGGTGTCTACGTACATAATGTCCGGTTGACAGCTGAACTTTATACGAAACTTGACCAGTATCGCGAACAACTTCTCCTGGTATCCAGCGTGGTCCACTTCGAAAATTCTCTACAAGTACCCTTTCCCCGGGTTTGAAAGGTCGTAACTTACAGTGAAGACTCCGATAATCCTGTTGAACTTGTTGTTTGGCCTGTACTCTGTCAGCTACATTCGGAAACAACAAATCCAGACGAGTGGACAATTTCCGTCCCATGAGAAGTTCCGCTGGAGATACCCCTGTTGTAGCATGTGGTGTCACCCTATATCTGAACAGAATACTGGCTACTCTGGTCTCTAAAGATCCATCCTGCTCACTGGTCTTTTTCATGGCATCTTTAAAAGTCTGGACAGCTCTCTCAGCGAGACCATTTGAGCTGGGGTGATACGATGATATGTATGTCACACGTATGCCATTCTGCTTCTTGAAGTCTTTGTATTGCTCACTAACAAAACAAGGTCCATTATCTGATACACATTGGCTTGGCAACCCATGCGTCGCAAACATGGTGCACAGGCTCTTAACAGTAGCTTCAGCTGTTGAGGAGTTTTGAATGCAAACTTCTAACCACTTTGAATGTGCATCCACCACTATGATAAACATCTTTCCTAGAAATGGTCCTGCATAGTCTAAATGTAGGCGAGTCCATGGACGTGATGGATATTCCCATGGATGCAAAGGAGCTTTTGCTGGTGCCTTTCTGTTTTCTTGACAAACTGCACATTGTTTAACTGTATCCTCCAAATTCTGGTCTATGCACGGCCACCAGACATAGCTTCTTGCTAGTTCCTTCATGCGACAAATACCTGGATGTGTTTGGTGTAGCTCCTTGATGATCATTTCCTGTCCTTTCTTTGGAACTACCACTCGATTTCCCCATAAAATACAACCGGTCTGCAGACTCAGCTCCGTCTTGCGATTGAAATATGGTCTTAACGTATCCTCTGTACATTGCTGTGGCCAACCATACTGCAGCATATTCTGAACTTTGGCCAACACCGGATCTTTACGCGTCCATTTCCGGATATCCTCTGCAGTAAGAGGCATGCTTTCTAACAAGTTCACTGTTAAGATAGTACCCTCTGGGGCTGGTACTTCTGTTGGTATGTCAGCTAGTGGCAAACGACTTAAACAGTCTGCATTGACAAGGAGTTTCCCAGGCTTATAATTCAGAGTAAAATCATATCCTGCTAGCATCAGTGCCCAGCGAATGATTCTTGGTGAGGCCATTGTAGGTATAGCCTTATCTTTACCAAGTAATCCCAGTAATGGTTTTTGATCTGTATTGATCACAGTACTTCGGCCGTAAACATACTGATGGAATTTCTTCATTCCGAACACCACCGCTAATGCTTCTTTGTCTAGCTGTGAATAATTTCTTTCAGTCTTAGCCAGTGATCTGGAAGCATATGCAATGGGTCTCTTTGTACCATCTGTATCTGAATGTGATATTACTACACCAACACCATACGGGGAAGCGTCACGGTCCATGATTAATTCTTTCTCACTATCATAATGGATCAACAATTTTGCACTAGTCAACGGTCCTTTGGCTTTCCCAAAAGCTTCATGCTGCTCAGAACCCCACTGCCATTTTGTTTGCTTTCTCAATAGTGCATGCAGTGGTTCTAGCACTGTAGATGGATTTGGCACATCCATATGATAAAAGTTGAGCATACCTTAAAGCGCCTTCAGTTCAGTGGTATTTCTAGGTTCTGGGGCTTCAATGATTGCTCTGATGTTTGTGGGTGATGGCTTTGTTCCTTCCGCCGTGATCACACGTCCACAATATGTCACTTCGGGTTTCAGGTATGAGCACTTAGAAGCCTTCAGCCTGATATTGGCCTCTGCCAATCTTTCAAGTACCTTTGAAAGATTCTCCAGGTGACTCGTATCATCTCTCCATGAAACTAAGATATCATCAAGTCTCACTATTACATATGGAATGTCCTTTAACAAGTTCTCAATAGCACTTTGGAAAATTTCCGGTCCTGATTTGACACCGAACAGAAGACGATTTGGCTTAAAAAGTCCTTTATGGGTACTGATGGTTAAAAACATTTTTGATTCCTCATCAAGCTCAATTTGACTGTATGCCTGGCTCAAGTCTAGTTTGGTGAATTTCTGTCCACCCCCTAGAACAGTTAACAAGTCTTCTGTTTTGGGAATTGGGTGTCTATCCAACTGAGAGACTTTATTGACGGTGACTTTATAGTCTCCACATATTCGTATCTTGTCCCCTTTAACAACCGGCACGATGGGTGCGGCCCAGTCTGAATGCATCACCGGTGTCAAGATTCCACATTTCACCTGACGGTCTAACTCGTCACTTATTTTCTCTCTAAGAGAATATGGAACCGGTCTTGCTTTGAAGAAAATAGGGTTTGTATTTGGCTGTATTTGTATTTTTGTTTTCACATCTGTCATGCAACCAAGTTCCTCTTTAAACACCTCAGCATATTTAGTCAACACATGGTTCAGATCAGTTGAAGTGTGAAGCTGTTTGATTTCAAACATATTTCGCCAATCCAATTGCAAATCAGCTAGCCAGTCTCTTCCTAGTAAGCATGGTCTATCACCTCTTACTGCCCAAGCTGTCAAGTGTTTTGTCTGGTTCTTATAACTAAGTTGTTCCTGAACCTCTAGTTTACCCAAAACTTCAACAGTTTCACCAGTGTATGTTTTGAGTTTTACATCACCAGACTGTAAATCTGTATCTAACTTTCTGTAAGTTGCTTCATTCACTAAGGTTACACTAGCACCTGTGTCAACTTCAAATGTTACATTTACTCCATTTAGCTGAATGTCCACCATATATGGATTATTCACTGGTTTATCTATTCTGTACACTGTATACACTTCTCTTTGCTCAATAAAAATAGCATACTCATCTTGTTCATCATGATCATCATCATCATCAGGCTCTTCTGATACCCAATGTGCTCTTGAAGATCTTTGTGACCTGTTGCTGTATTTCTCAGAACCTGTCTGTGTGTGTCCACCTCGTTTTGGCTTATCACCAGTGTAATTCCTTGGTCCCTGCTTTTTCTCTTTCCTGAATCTACATTTAAGTGCTATGTGGCCTATTTTACCACAATTCCAGCACTCTTGATCTTTATAACCACACTGATCATTTGCGTGAGATCCGCCACACCGATAACAATGCAACTGTCTATCCCTACCTTTACTAGGTTTCGCAGGGTTTTTACTCTGGGGATGCCTCCCTCGATGAGTTAACTTGTACACACTCTGCTGTACAGATGAGCTATGTAATTCTGTAGCATCTCTGGCAGCTACCTCCATAGCAATTGCAATTTCTGTGGCTTTCTGGAAGGTCAAGTGTTTTTCTGACAATAGTTTTCTCTGGATATTGACATTATGGATGCCGGACACAAATTTATCACGTAGAGCCTCGTCTAGAAATGCCCCAAACTGACAGTGCTGGGTGAGTTTTTTCAAGTCAGCTACATACTGCTGGATAGATACGCCCTCTTTCTGGTCGTGTTTCCAGAAACGACACCTTTCAGCGATGACAAGGGGTGTGGGGGAAAAATGTCCATGCAAAATCTGACACAGTTCCTCAAAAGTTTTATCTTTAGGTTTAGCTGGCGTGACCAGATTTCTCAACAAAGCATAGGTCTTGCTGCCTATAGTGCTCAACAAAGCGGCGGCTTGTTTGTCCTCATTAATTTCATTCACAAGAAAAAACTGTTCTAAACGCTCCTGATAGGAAGCCCAGTCCTCAGTATTTTCATTGAAAGCATCAATAGTCCCAATATAGCCAGCCATGTTACCAGTTGGTCACAACCAAATGTCAAACAGTTACCTCGATAACCGCGGTCGAGCTCTGGGCGATAATGGGCGAATTACGGTATAACGTACTTACAGCGTTCATAAAACTTTAGTGGCCGCCTCAACGGAATTTCCAACGTCAACCCACGGAATCCACAGATCCTGCGTCGCCAATATTACATCTACGACCGAGCATATTAATGGTGGTTGCGGGCAAGACAACACCAACTCGATTTTTGACTGAACACGTGTTTATTTCACTCCAGAGCCAACTCGACTTCTCACCAGATGGCGCTATCATCAAACACAGGGACCAGCCCTGAAACACCTTACCGAGTCCAGTATCAATATATCACAATAATCACTTTTATTTTTGTATTTTGCAGTTCTAGCAGCACCAAAACAGCACGGCTGGTCTCGATTTCTTTACATACTTAGCGCACACACTCACGCATCGTAACCCTTTTTTTACTACCAAATAAAATTTTAAAATATGCAGAGAATTTCAACGTGCTACGACGGGGGTACTGTGGAGGATATGTGAAGCGCAGTAATATATTTCGAGGACAGACTCTCCTTATCCAGCACATAGTTGGATTCTATCACCGCTCACGATATATAACACAATACAAACACACCAAGCACACTAGCAGGAGGCACCAACTATATACAACAAACTTATCTAACTAAAACAAAATAAATGCCTCAGAAAACTTTTTGCTTATACGCACACACCTATGCAATCTCATTCCACTTTAGTAAACAGGTAAATGTTAAAACTAAACGCTACAGCACAGGTGCACCTGGGATGATGATATTACTTTGTGAGGGTGTCAGCGCTGCAGTGTCTCTCCCCTCTTCGACTCCTCTCTATCTTCTGGGTCCTAGGTGCGGATAAATGGCGACCTCTCTTTTCCTGGAAAAAATAACCACAGTTAAACAATACAAAATACATATCCTGGTGCTAGGCTGGTATCCAGGTAGTCGTTCGAACAAAATACAATAAAACGATTTCAGTCGGGAAATCTCTCTTGTATATCAGATATGTTGAATATGAGCATGTGATTTAAAAGATAAATATGCTTGTCATTTAACATAATTTGTACATTCAAAGGGAAAATACATAAGTTCATAAACAAGACCAAGGGCACAAAAATGTATAACTATGTTAAAACTATGTAATAAGCTATGTTTGCAAATAAAAATACGTCTATAAAAATACACACACACCCATAATATCCTATATACACGAACAAATTATGATATCCCGTTCATACATTAAATTTCTTTTTTTTTTTATTCCCCGCCAGATAACCATTACCTAAAAACTATTTAAAATAAAATTTTTTACTTGATGAAACAGAACAAAACACAAAAATATATAAAAGGACAAAAAACAACACAATTTTTCTCCAAATTATTAGCGTCACAATCTAGAACGAGAAACAGACCGGACAGCCCCAAAATTATAAATTAAAGGATCTTTTCAACTTTCTTGAATTCAGGTGAACTTAAAATAAATAAACTAATAAAATTCCGACGTAAGAATATAAAAAAAAGTTACACATGAATAAAAAACTAATAAAACCCACAACATGTTATTTCTGAAAAAAAAATCAAGCTTAGAAAAATCGATACGGACATCAATACAGCACCCATCCTTTAAATCCATAAAGCCAGTATACCCCCTTAAAACGCAGTGGGATCTGCTGTATCTCCCCTGAGAATAAAAGGGGATCTTAAAATAATTAAAACTAATACAAACACACATAGGCTACCTCCTACTAAAGCAGTTACCAGCCACGACACCAAAAGTACATGAAAAATACAGTTCTAACCTCGCCCCCCGACCCCAATCCACCCCCCCCCACCCCCCTCTAGACAATAAGCCATTGAGCCACATGATAGCTAATCGCATGATATGGTCTCAGGCGGGTGAAACCTGGAACCTCATAAACCAAAGTAAATCCCCCCCCCCCCCCCCCGATATGTCAGATTAGGAGGAGCTGGGATATTAATTAAATATATAAGTGTTAACTAAATTACTGACGACACAAAATACCCAACCACAAAACTCAGGACGAAACATCACCTCCTCGCTGCCAACATAATAAACATGATAATGACATTGATAACCCTCGCCCACTCAAGCTCCCTCGCACATGTTAGTGTAGATTTAATGCGTTTCTTTCGGCACTCAACCCCCCCCCCTTTCCAGTTAATACCTAATAATAAAATACTTCTTACAAGTGCTTCATATAAAAGTAAATGATCATAAATATTTCCTTAAAATATCTATGTGATACTTATTATGAAAGTATAAACTGCAATGAAGGCCCCCTCATTCGGCTGAAACGTAAAATATAAAGGTACCTCCTATAGGTATCTCATTTAGGCAGTATAAGAATAAATGATCATTAGTAATTTCCTAAAACTTCTCATGTGATATTCATATAACCAAAAGCGTCTCTGTCGGACCCCCCCCCCTTGCAACCTCCATCAGAACAACTACATCACCCAGATACAGTCCAGCCTGAAAAAAACACAGAGGGCACCGACAACAACCAAGACCCCCACTGGCAAGTCCAGTGCAGCCGCGCTCAAGTACAAATGTACCACCAACGGAATTGAGAGAGGGCACTAAGACGAGTGCACATCCCATGTTTGCACATAATTATTACATCTACGACCGAGCATATTAATGGTGGCTGTGGGCAAGACAACACCAACTCGATTTTTGACTGAACACGTGTTTATTTCACTCCAGAGCCAACTCGACTTCTCACCAGATGGCGCTATCATCAAACACAGGGACCAGCCCTGAAACACCTTACTGAGTCCAGTATCAATATATCACATACCTCCCCCCTAAGTTTTACAGTTACATATGTAGCGGTATTATCCAATATTTCAAGGGGAAATCTGGCAAGCAGTTTTCAATACTTAATGTCCATTCTCTGGATTTTTATCATGAAAATATTAGGAAAGAAACATACAAAAACTTAACTAACTAATGGAGTTCAGGGTAGTCTGCCATCCCTCCAAATAGTAGAACAAGGCATTATTCTGGCCTTTTGGGTGTTCTACCAACTAACTACCTAGTATCGTACTCTTGAAGATAAGCTGGCGCTTTCTTGATACGAGTAGAACGCCTCAGGTTTTGATTTCCTGGCTGCTCTTGAATATCTGTTGAAACATTTTGATTTTCAGCAACTGCAGCTGGAGTATCCTGTTCGGGTGTCTCTACTGATTGTCGAGGGGTACAATTGGTTCTTCCGCCGCTGCATCAACCACGGGATCAGCTAAATAGCTTTTACGGATTTGGTCTTGGTGTCTACGTACATAATGTCCGGTTGACAGCTGAACTTTATACGAAACTTGACCAGTATCGCGAACAACTTCTCCTGGTATCCAGCGTGGTCCACTTCGAAAATTCTCTACAAGTACCCTTTCCCCGGGTTTGAAAGGTCGTAACTTACAGTGAAGACTCCGATAATCCTGTTGAACTTGTTGTTTGGCCTGTACTCTGTCAGCTACATACAGAAACAACAAATCCAGACGAGTGGACAATTTCCGTCCCATGAGAAGTTCCGCTGGAGATACCCCTGTTGTAGCATGTGGTGTCACCCTATATCTGAACAGAATACTGGCTACTCTGGTCTCTAAAGATCCATCCTGCTCACTGGTCTTTTTCATGGCATCTTTAAAAGTCTGGACAGCTCTCTCAGCGAGACCATTTGAGCTGGGGTGATACGATGATATGTATGTCACACGTATGCCATTCTGCTTCTTGAAGTCTTTGTATTGCTCACTAACAAAACAAGGTCCATTATCTGATACACATTGGCTTGGCAACCCATGCGTCGCAAACATGGTGCGCAGGCTCTTAACAGTAGCTTCAGCTGTTGAGGAGTTTTGAATGCAAACTTCTAACCACTTTGAATGTGCATCCACCACTATGATAAACATCTTTCCTAGAAATGGTCCTGCATAGTCTAAATGTAGGCGAGTCCATGGACGTGATAGATATTCCCATGGATGCAAAGGAGCTTTTGCTGGTGCCTTTCTGTTTTCTTTACAAACTGCACATTGTTTAACTGTATCCTCCAAATTCTGGTCTATGCACGGCCACCAGACATAGTTCTTGCTAGTTCCTTCATGCGACAAATCCCTTTATGTGTTTGGTGTAGCTCCTTGATGATCATTTCCTGTCCTTTCTTTGGAACTACCACTCGATGTCCCCATAAAATACAACCGGTCTGCAGACTCAGCTCCGTCTTGCGATTGAAATATGGTCTTAACGTATCCTCTGGACATTGCTGTGGCCAACCATACTGCAGCATATTCTGAACTTTGGCCAACACCGGATCTTTACGCGTCCATTTACGGATATCCTCTGCAGTAAGAGGCATGCTTTCTAACAAGTTCACTGTTAAGATAGTACCCTCTGGGGCTGGTACTTCTGTTGGCATGTCAGCTAGTGGCAAACGACTTAAACAGTCTGCATTGGCAAGGAGTTTCCCAGGCTTATAATTCAGAGTATAATCATATCCTGCTAGCATCAGTGCCCAGCGAATGATTCTTGGTGAGGCCATTGTAGGTATAGCCTTATCTTTACCAAGTAATCCAAGTAATGGTTTTTGATCTGTATTGATCACAGTACTTCGGCCGTAAACATACTGATGGAAATTCTTCATTCCGAACACCACTGCTAATGCTTCTTTGTCTAGCTGTGAATAATTTCTTTCAGCCTTAGCCAGTGATCTGGAAGCATATGCAATGGGTCTGTTTGTACCATCTGTATCTGAATGTGATATTACTACACCAACACCATACGGGGAAGCGTCACAGTCCATGATTAATTCTTTCTCACTTTCATAATGGATCAACAATTTTGCACTAGTCAACAGTCCTTTGGCTTTCTCAAAAGCTTCATGCTGCTCAGAACCCCACTGCCATTTTGTTTGCTTTCTCAATAGTGCAGCAGTGGTTCTAGCACTGTAGATAGATTTGGCACATCCATATGATAAAAGTTGAGCATACCTAAAAACGCCTTCAGTTCAGTGGTATTTCTAGGTTCTGGGGCTTCAATGATTGCTCTGATGTTTGTGGGTGATGGCTTTGTTCCTTCCGCCGTGATCACACGTCCACAATATGTCACTTCGGGTTTCAGGTATGAGCACTTAGAAGCCTTCAGCCTGATATTGGCCTCTGCCAATCTTTCAAGTACCTTTGAAAGATTCTCCAGGTGACTCGTATCATCTCTCCATGAAACTAAGATATCATCAAGTCTCACTATTACATATGGAATGTCCTTTAACAAGTTCTCAATAGCCCTTTGGAAAATTCCCGGTCCTGATTTGACACCGAACGGGGGACGATTTGGCCAAAAAAGTCCTTTATGGGTACTGATGGTTAAAAACATTTTTGATTCCTCATCAAGCTCAATTTGATTGTATGCCTGGCTCAAGTCTAGTTTGGTGAATTTCTGTCCACCCCCTAGAACAGTTAACAAGTCTTCTGTTTTGGGAATTGGGCGTCTATCCAACTGAGAGACTTTATTGACGGTGACTTTATAGTCTCCACATATTCGTATCTTGTCCCCTTTAACAACCGGCACGATGGGTGCGGCCCAGTCTGAATGCATCACCGGTGTCAAGATTCCACATTTCACCTGACGGTCTAACTCGTCACTTATTTTCTCTCTAAGAGAATATGGAACCGGTCTTGCTTTGGGTTTGTATTTGGCTGTATTTGTATTTTTGCTTTCACATCTGTCATGCAAGCAAGTTCCTCTTTAAACACCTCAGCATATTTAGTCAACACATGGTTCAGATCAGTTGAAGTGTGAAGCTGTTTGATTTCAAACATATTTCGCCAATCCAATTGCAAATCAGCTAGCCAGTCTCTTCCTAGTAAGCATGGTCTATCATCTCTAACAGCCTAAGCTGTCAAGTGTTTTGTCTGGTTCTTATAACTAAGTTGTGCCTGAACCTCTAGTTTACCCAAAACTTCAACAGTTTCACCAGTGTATGTTTTGAGTTTTACATCACCAGACTGTAAATCTGTATCTAACTTTCTGTAAGTTGTTTCATTCACTAAGGTTACACTAGCACCTGTGTCAACTTCAAATGTTACATTTACTCCATTTAGCTTAATGTCCACCATATATGGATTATTCACTGGTTTATCTATTCTGTACACTGTATATACTTCTCTTTGCTCACTAAAAATAGCATACTCATCTTGTTCATCATGATCATGATCATCATCAGGCTCTTCTGTTACCCAATGTGCTCTTGAAGATCTTTGTGACCTGTTGCTGTATTTCTCAGAACCTGTCTGTGTGTTTACCTCGTTTTGGCTTATCACCAGTGTAATTTCTGGGTCCCTGCTTTTTCTCTTTCCTGAATCTATATTTAAGTGCTATGTGGCCTATTTTACCACAATTCCAGCACTCTTGATCTTTATAACCACACTGATCATTTGCGTGAGATCCGCCACACCGAAAACAATGCAACTGTCTATCCCTACCTTTACTAGGTTTCACCGGGTTTTTACTCTGGGAATGCCCCCCTCGATGAGTTAACTTGTACACTCTCTGCTGTACAGATGAGCCATGTAATTCTGTAGCATCTCTGACAGCTACCTCCATAGCAATTGCAATTTTTGTGGCTTTCTGGAAGGTCAAGTGTTTTTCTGACAATAGTTTTCTCTGGATATTGACATTATGGATGCCGGACACAAATTTATCACGTAGAGCCTCGTCTAGAAATGCCCCAAACTGACAGTGCTGGGTGAGTTTTTCAAGTCAGCTACATACTGCTGGACAGATACGCCCTCTTTCTGGTCGTGTTTCCAGAAACGACACCTTTCAGCGATGACAAGGGGTGTGGGGGAAAAATGTCCATGCAAAATCTGACACAGTTCCTCAAAAGTTTTATCTTTAGGTTTAGCTGGCGTGACCAGATTTCTCAACAAAGCATAGGTCTTGCTGCCTATAGTGCTCAACAAAGCGGCGGCTTGTTTGTCCTCATTAATTTTATTCACAAGAAAAAACTGTTCTAAACGCTCCTGATAGGAAGCCCAGTCCTCAGTATTTTCATTGAAAGCATCAATAGTCCCAATATAGCCAGCCATGTTACCAGTTGGTCATAACCAAATGTCAAACAGTTACCTCGATAACCGCGGTCGAGCTCTAGGCGATAATTGGCGAATTACGGTATAACGTACTTACAGCGTTCGTAAAACTTTAGTGGCCGCCTCAACGGAATTTCCAACGTCAACCCACGGAATCCACAGATCCTGCGTCGCCAATATTACATCTACGACCGAGCATATTAATGGTGGCTGCGGGCAAGACAACACCAACTCGATTTTTGACTGAACACGTGTTTATTTCACTCCAGAGCCAACTCGACTTCTCACCAGATGGCGCTATCATCAAACACAGGGACCAGCCCTGAAACACCTTACCGAGTCCAGTATCAATATATCACAATAATCACTTTTATTTTTGTATTTTGCAGTTCTAGCAGCACCAAAACAGCACGGCTGGTCTCGATTTCTTTACATACTTAGCGCACACACTCACGCATCGTAACCCTTTTTTTACTACCAAATAAAATTTTAAAATATGCAGAGAATTTCAACGTGCTACGACGGGGGTACTGTGGAGGATATGTGAAGCGCAGTAATATATTTCGAGGACAGACTCTCCTTATCCAGCACATAGTTGGATTCTATCACCGCTCACGATATATAACACAATACAAACACACCAAGCACACTAGCAGGAGGCACCAACTATATACAACAAACTTATCTAACTAAAACAAAATAAATGCCTCAGAAAACTTTTTGCTTATACGCACACACCTATGCAATCTCATTCCACTTAAGTAAACAGGTAAATGTTAAAACTAAACGCTACAGCACAGGTGCACCTGGGATGATGATATTACTTTGTGAGGGTGTCAGCGCTGCAGTGTCTCTCCCCTCTTCGACTCCTCTCTATCTTCTGGGTCCTAGGTGCGGATAAATGGCGACCTCTCTTTTCCTGGAAAAATAACCACAGTTAAACAATACAAAATACATATCCTGGTGCTAGGTTGGTATCCAGGTAGTCGTTCGAACAAAATACAATAAAACGATTTCAGTCGGGAAATCTCTCTTGTATATCAGATATGTTGAATATGAGCATGTGATTTAAAAGATAAATATGCTTGTCATTTAACACAATTTGTACATTCAAAGGGAAAATACATAAGTTCATAAACAAGACCAAGGGCACAAAAATTTATAACTATGTTAAAACTATGTAATAAGCTATGTTTGCAAATAAAAATACGTCTATAAAAATACACACACACCCATAATATCCTATATACACGAACAAATTATGATATCCCGTTCATACATTAAATTTCTTTTTTTTTATTCCCCGCCAGGAATATATATATATATATATATATATATATATATATATATATATATATATATATATTAATGGGCATAGATATCACCTACTTGCTATCTCGTTCAGCCAGTCCACCTGCTCACTGCTCTACCGCTCTCAAACTCCTTGCTTCCCCCTTCCGCATCTCTTCTGAACTGAACTCTCCTCCATTGTCAGACAGTATGCCCTCCATCACTCCAAAAGCAGCCCCAGCACATCATAATTTTGTCAATCACATCACTTGGTTTCTTCCTCTGTATGAACACAGACACAGAGAAACGGGACCACATGTCAGTCAAATGCAAAATCCATTTATCTCGCCACTTCTTTAAATCCATAGACACCTCTTCATTGAACCTAGAAGCCATTGGAAGAGACACTGCAGGCCTAGCTGGAGTTTTCTTGTAAGCTTTGCAGAGTTCACATTTATCATATACGCTGCTGAGGCAGGGTTGTAATTCTTCTCTCCACGCTCCAGCATCTTGCATAAGAGCTTTCAGTTTCGCTTCAGGGGGATGACTTAACTGACGGGGCAGTTTAAGGATCAGCAGGTATAATGTAACAGCCAAGAGACCTTAATTTTTCGCCATCTCCAAATTTGAAAATTTTATCTCCTGCTTTTCTCTGAGTTCTCACTCTATCCTCGGATCCCAACGAATCTAAGTAGTTCTCAAACCACTTTGTGCCGCACACTGTACTAGAACATGCACTATCTAGCACTGCACAGTTCCTAGCATCTAATCCCAGCTGTCTGATATCATATTTATTTATCCAGTGAATAACACAACCTTTTCTGTGTTTCTGTCAGGTATATCCATTTCTGGTTGAACAATATTAAACTGAGACATGTTTTCCCAGCTATCGGGGCAATCAGCTATCATATGCCTGTAAGATTCACAAGCTTTACACAATAATGTCCTCCCATCTGACCCAGTTGGGTTTAAACGCCGCTGTGCTCTTCCTCTCTGTGTTTGCCTAAAATTTCGAAAACCAGTCCTGGCAGAACCTCTGCTATAGAAACTTGCACCTCTGTTCCAGTCATCATACTATTTCTTTGAATTAACTGTAGGGCCCAGGCCTCTTCCCCTTGAAACATTTCCTCTGGGGGCTCTAACAAATCCCGCAGCAAGAAGTGCTTCTTCATTTTCAATCAAAAATGCAGGTTTTATCTTAATGGCTGAATTTCCACTTTCAGCTCCTCCCCCTTGCTCCCCTTTAAATTTCAGCAAAGGTTTCTTAGCTTGGTCATACAAAAGTTCTTTGTTGTTGTAGTCCAATCCTGCAAGCACAAGCATCCGCTCTGCCTTACTAATCTTAGCTCTTTTCAGTAACTTAAAAGCCAAAATATCAGGAGGCAAAGTCATATTCAATTTCATAATTTTGTTGTACTTCTTGTCAAAGTTTGTTATATATTCTGCAATGGACTGTCCATGCATTCTTTCATAATCTTCAAAGTCTTCAAATTTTTCAAATCAGCCAAGTCATCTTTTCCTAATTTCCTATCAAGATAAGTTATGAGAGTTTCAAAACCTCCATCTACTTTCACATCATCCAGTGATAACTCATCAAAGACTTGTTCCCTAATACCAATATCATCTTCTTCAGGTAGAGATAAAGCAATAGCTATCCCTTGCTTACTTTAAGGGAGTTCAGTAATTTCTCTCAAAGCCGATAATTCTTGTCTATACCTTTCATAGCTTTTCTTTTTCAAATCTGGTGGTTGCAGTCTGGTAGCCATCTCCACTTCAAACAAATTACAGTAATCACAGTTCAATCAGTTGTGTTAGTTAAGATGAAATGTTCACATCTATCCCAAGACTGGTCTAATCTAGTCCTCCTTTGGCCAATAGCCCATATGATCTTTCACCTTTCCTGTAAAATTCAACCACGCGGTTGGGCGATAACAGGTGTATTTACACACGCCAACTCAAACGGCATCTGTCAGGCTTAATTTCAGTTCAAAAGTCCATAAATCGAAGTTTTCTTGCAACCACGCTCTGTTACCATTGTTAATGGGCATAGATATCACTCCCTTGCTATCTCGTTCAGCCAGTCCACCTGCTCACTGCTCTACCGCTCTCAAACTCCTTGCTTCCCCCTTCCCACAAGCTTGCGCCATCTCCCAGGGTTCCACTCAAACTTCCGGTGTCACATAATAAAATGTATTCCTTAACTTTCACTAGCATTATTAACAATATATATATATATATGTAGGCCGCATACGCAGACAACTCCCAAGCATAATCCCAAGCACAACACAGACTGTGCTTTACATTTTTAATCGTGCTAGAAAGTGAGAAAATACATAACCTGCATGTCCAGTTCAAGAGCTGCCTGCCAGGTCTGTATACAGTAAAACGGCAAAGCTTACATCTCTTAGTACATGAGAATTCCGGCCATTATTATAACTGTTCGGACGACCATATTTGGCCATAGAATAGTCTACCTTCCAAACAAAATTTATCAGGAGATAAGTTTATGATAATATTAGAGACGACCGAATTTGACCATAGAATAGTCCACCTTTTGAAATATAATAAGTATATGATAATATTATCATTATTATATGATAATATAATGACAGACATATTCTACTGACCAGTTTTCGATAATATAAGAGAAGACCATATTTGAACATGAATAGTTTTAGCTTTTGGTCTAGATTTAGCATTATAATAAGTTGGATATTGAGATTCGAAAAGGTTTTCGGCTTTACCTCGTAATAATTAAACTTTATAAATCTGTCATTTTCAGTCAATTTACACATGTACTTACATCTGTTCCAAGGAAAAACATCTATAATAAAACAATGTAGCTCGTTCTGTTGATAATTGTAAATGTGAAGAAAGTCCGCCCTACCCTTTTTTCCTAATTACCGTCGACATTTTTAATGTGTGGCTCGATTGTGAGTTCAAACTTCGAAAATCTGGATTGGCATTCACTTAATTTAAAGTTACATAAACACATGCTAATAATGTGAATTTCTTAGGCTGTCAGTTCATATTGGCTGATTACAAATTTTTCCCAGCAGGTGGGCAGAAAAGGCCGCATGCATGACCGTAGGAGCGATCTTGCGCATGCGCGGCAACATGGCCGTACATGGTTGTGAATTTCTACTGCTCGCTTGGGGGTTTTGTTATTTCCATCTTTATTTGAGAAGATGCACGACACAACCACTAGTTAGAGAGCGCCCCATATTTGTATTGCTCCCTTGGTCGCTCCCGATGCAAGTTTATTTCCACTTGTGTATCCGAGTATTCAAACAGTTTTGGAATGAAATATTGACAGACAACAGTATATGCTAGGGGAAAACACTGGCTTTCACACATATTTAATATATCTGGCACGTGAGTGGACACTTCTAAAATTTCAAATTATTTTTCGAAAAGTGCATGGACCTTGGGCCTCGTTTAAGGTAATTTATGTATTTTGATTATATATAACTGGAATTTACCAGAGTTGAAAATATCAAAGGATTGTTTATATGACGGAGGGGGGGGGGGGGGATGGGAGTCGTTCACAAGAGTAAATACTTTTTTAGTTTTTGGCCTTACATCATTTTAGCATGATTGCTGCTGTAACGCTGTGTGTGTCGTCACTGCCGAGTTGACAGTGCTCATAGATGTGCCAATAGATATTGAACAAATAAGACTACCTGGGTGTGGAAAAATAGATAGAAAAATATGTTTTTCCTCCAGGAATTTGGTTCATTTTATGTAAAAAACTATATTAATATTATTATAGGCAATTATATTAAATGATAATATAATGACATTTGGAATACGTTTGCTTGACCTCAAAGCAGCGTGACCCGCGGCACTTGTTTCAGCACGCACTCCCGAGCAGGCAAGCACTCAGCAAAAATCATGAGCTCGGATTAACCACCGGCCACCCTGCTACCCGGCTGACCACCGGCCACCGGGCCTGTCCGGTGCCGTAACCATGGGCCACATAAATGACAAGTGAAAATTTTCTGGTCCAGTGGACACGTCTAGTTAGTTTGAAGCGTGAGTCACTCCGAAAAAAATTAAGGGAGTATTTTGTACCTGACAGAGCGAGACCCTGTGCGGACACAGCCGGAGAGGTTACACATTACTGACCACTTCTTGAAGCAAGGCCGGTCTCTCAGACCAGGTGAGGTTTATACAAGCGTTCGCTCGTCCGGACAGTTCTTTTTTTTTGTATATTACTTATATAGCAGTTGGTCTCCGTCACCATCAAATCATGCAATATCGTCTCGGTTCGCCACCAGGGGTCATAACTGCTTTTGTTAAAAGGTGCCCATTCACCGTCCTTTTGAAAAGAATTTGCGAATTTTGGCTTCCTCTGTGTATATATTAAGGTCGTCAGACAGAGATAGATTGTGAGAGAGCGAGGGCCTACAACGCAGTAAATGATAGATTGGCCTACCGGCAAACTTTGTACAGTCAGATTTAGATTATTAAAGTCACGTTCTCGTATCAACAATCAACGCGTTCGTTATATATTTAAAATGCTATATGCGAGAATGAAACCGTTCGGACTACGACACTTAGATATTGAACAAAAAATTGAAGCGACTTTAGAATCACGCACGCACTGTCTTGACAAGGTATGTCTGTACACGAACCACTATATGGTGATTAGTACTCATGTAATGAAGAAGTAAGTGGCAGATAGAAATAATTGACAAAGTTTAGATACATGCAGCTAGGGTTTCAGAGAATATTGGCTGATTACAAATGTTTCTCAGTAGCTGTGCAGGAAAGGCCGCATGCATGACCATAGGAGCGATCTTGCGCATGCGCGACAATATGGCCGTACATGGTTGTGAACTTCTTCTTCTCGCTTCGGTGTTGTTATTTACATCTTGATTTGAGAAGATGCACAGCACAGCCACGAGTTAGAGAGCGCCCCATATTTGTATTGCTCCCTTTGTCGCCCCCTATGCCAGTTTACCGTATTTCCACTTGTGTATCGGAGTAATCAAATGGTTTTAGAATGAAATATTGACAGACATCGTTGTATGCAAGGGGAAAACACTGGCTTTCACACACAGTTAATATATCTGGCACGTGAGTTGACACTTCTAAAATTTCAAATTATTTTCCAAACGGATGAACCTTGGGCCTTGTTCAAGGTCTTTAATGTATTTTGTTTATATATAACTGGAATTAATCAGAGTTTAAAATATCATAGGACTGTTTATGTGACCGGGGGGGGGGGGGGGAATGTAACCCAGCAGTCTTAAATTTTCATTCTTGTTCAATTTTTGCATTATAATCAGAATATTCTGCTTTGGAAAAACATTTCTAAAATCTACCAGAAAAGCTCCCTGCGTCCTTGTATACCAATATCGAAACATAACTCGGCATCAAGTGATTCAAACATGTATTTTTTTTATTTCATATAAATCTATATAAAGGCTTCGCAGAGAAATTAGAACTCCGTTAATATAGTTGAATGCGTTCATATAGCGTGCAGTGCGATTTTAGCAGAAATTATTTGATTAGGTGTCTATCAAAGTAAACAAGAATCCAGGGAATGATATAAATTCACCAATGGTTTGAATCGCGCTGGGCTCACTGCGACCACAAACAGCAGGCTCTGCAGCCAGATATGATTGATCGTCCCTGGGACCCTGTCTGAACTGCCGTGTTACACAGCAAACTGCGGACAGCGGATCATACCGGTGGTGTGAAAGCATGAAACACTGTGGTGTTGAAATAAGAACAACAATGCACATTTTTAGCTCTTCCCGCCCGCCCGCCTTTACCTTTCAACTATCTTTAACAAAAGCCATGCGGATAATAAAACTGTGTGTATATATATGCATGTTATAGGAATACATATAAACAAAATATGTTTGGCCCTGTTAAACCTTTTTTAGGTATTGTGGCATATTATGCGGTAATTTTGCAACAATCCCAAAAATATGAAAGGATGTGAATATTGGCCAATCTGTATCTCATTCTCGATCAAAAGTTGGAACATATCAGCCCAACTAGATTTGTTCCACAAATTTGAAATGAAAAAAAACAAACAAATGCTTACCAGTTTTTTTTCTCAACAACGGCTGACTATAAATAAGAATTAGATTTGCGTAGATGTTAATCTATGTAAAAGTATGCTGAATTAACATTTTTGACAGTTCTGTGAGGTAGGTGAGGTTGTTGCACTTAAAATTCTGCAATTCTGAGAATATCATCGAGCCAGATTTATAGGCATCTATTTCATATTTTATTGTAAAGGGATGTTCATCATCCACACATATCTTGCCACGACAATGTTGAATAAAATCTGTTGGACCAGTTTTCACAGACATCTTTTGCAGACACATCTAAAATGATGAATTTTCTTTTATCTCTCTAGTATGAAGAACCAGATCGTTGATCATTATTATACCTGGTTGATCATAATACTTCTATGCTCTTGTTCTGCATCTGTCGCTGGAAAAATATTCACAGTTCAGAAGTGTTTAAATCCTCGGGCAGGCGAACGCATGGTAACTTTATCTGCATGAGTCTCATGGTAACATTAACTCTTGCGATAAAGACAAAAACCGTCCACCTTTAGGGCACAGATTGACAAAAGACTTAAATATCTTAATGAAAATTGTAATTGTCAAACTAAATGACAAATTTTTATCCGATAAAGCCATCAAGCCTATACCCAATGTCCTGTACCTAGATGACACCTGACGCTGACTGCGAGGGACATCATGCAGTACCCAACAATGGATATAGCTTATTTCAAAATGCAAATTTGTTGTTGTTATAAATCAGGAAGTTAAACTCTTGGAGTTATATAAATGATTTATATTTTTCTAAAACCAACTACCAACAAATTACATTTAGCATTTAAAATATCATTAACCCTAAAGTGCGGGACTTTTTTTCGGAATCACCCGATATCGGTTTGATCGGTAGTCCCATTACTCGAGCGAACCTGCAACAGAAGAACATTTGAATGTTCAGGGACGCTCGGGCACAAGTTTTGGGGAGTCCCATCTGAATTTAGAGCATCCCAAGGGGAGATGATATATGTCAAATTTTTAAATATACCATTATAGTGTAGTTTGCTTATTAATTCCGGGTGGGGGGGATTGGGCCTGGACAACATGCACTTGCACAATTTAATGAAATAAAGCAATACTGTTCGACTGACATAAAATTTAGATTCTAAACCTTCAAATAGTAAAACTGCAATATTATTACCTAAGCTAGACGTGAAATTAAAACATACATATCCGGCAAGGAAGAATGACTGCTGTTTTAAAGTGTGTGTGTGTGGGGGGGGGGGGGGGGGCGGGGTTGTATACACCTGGTGGCAGACACAGTCTTAAAACCGCCAAACCAATGGCTGCCTCAGAGGGCAGCCTATACAGAGTCCACTGCTCGAATCCATGAGGCCCAACATCTTGGTTACTGCACGTTTTATGCTAGCTGCAGCAATAAGGGTAAAATACATACTGCCTTGTGATTGGTCAGCTGGGTCAGGACATGTTATATAAAACAATAAATATATATATAAAACACTGGAGAAAAACAACACTTTAAATTCACGACAGACTGTTTCACTGGATGCGACCCGATCATCAGGTGAATGTTGTTAGAATCAGGGCCTCCGAGAGGATTCTTTTAAGGCGGTACAAAAACGTTTCAGTCGGACGCCGCCGCCGCCGCCCGCTTAGGTTTCCGGAGAACTCCTCCGTAAGCACTGGGCGGAATTATTCGAAATTTGGAATTATGATCGGGTCACATGTGAACTGCTGCGCCCTCATTTTTGGTTGACCTCTGACCTTTCCTCTCTGCCCAGCGTCCATTTGTGCGTCTGTTTCCACACATAAACCCACATATCTCCCGGAACCGTTTGACCGATCAGGCTACAAAAATTGCACAAATGTAGCCCTTGGAAAGCTTAATAACATACACTAAAAATTGTGGCGCCACCTGCAACCATGTTTGCACAGTGTCCATCTGTTCGTCTTCTTTGGGTTAAAATCACTCATATCTCCGCAGTGGTTTGACTAATTCACCTGAAATTTGGCATGCATATACATCCTGGATGGCTTTCTTGATTTTATGACAGGTGGCGCCACCTACACTCATGTTCACGCTGCAGACATCCATGCTTATATCTCCGGACTGGTTTGACGTATCTTCCCGAATATTTGCATGTCTATAGATCTCGCATAGCTTTTTATCATACGCAAAACTGGTGGCGCCATCTGCAACATTTTTGCACAGCGTCCGTCTGTTTGTCTGCCGTGAGATAAAATCACTCATATCTCGGCAGTGGTTTGACATATCTGCCTTAAATTTTGAAGGTTTATACATCCTGAACAGCTTTCTTGATTTTATGACAGGTGGCGCCACCTACATTCTAGTTTACGCTGCAGACATCAAATCTCATATCTCGGGAACCGTTTGACCAATTAGGCCAAAAAATTGCATGTGTATAGATCTTACATAGCTCTTTATCATACACAAAACTAGAGGGGCCACCTGCAACCATTTTTGCACAGCGTCCGTCTGTTTGTCTGCCATTGACTAAAATCACTCATGTCTCAGTAGTGGTTTGTCTTATCTGCCTAAAATTTTACATCTTGTTAGCTTTCTTGATTTATTTGGCAGGTCGCGCCACCTACATACACATTTCGGCTGCAGACATCCATACTAATATGCAACACACCTCACTCTATTTCCCTTTGCCACTCAATCCATGTCTCACTTCACCCGTTCCACTCTTGATTTTCGCGGAAACACGTAGTCGCTTGTCGACTACCTGTATTATAGTAATTATTATTATTATTATTATATATATATATATATATATATATATATATATATATATATATATATATATATATATATATTTATTGAAAAACTATGAAAAAAAGGGTTAATTAGGAATACACGTCAAGAAAAACCCGAGCAAATCAAATTTAAAAATATGCATGGCACATATTAAAATTAATTATACGTGACCAATAGGTCAATGGCAAGCTCTCCTGGAAAATCTCAGCCAGGGCAGCATCATACTTCTGTGGGACTAGAAAGTGTGATCTCTGTTTGTCTGAATAGCCACTGATAGCAACGCTTGTAATTGATGTTCTTGTCTTTTAGGGTCCAGGTGTGTTCAGACATCCCAGTGTTTTTAGTATTGGATCTGTTATAAAACGATTGTTTGTGGTTATTGTATCTGGTCTTGAAATCGCCTTCAGTACACCCTATGTAGTATTTCTCGTCATTGTCCAACTGTAGCCTTATAGACCATGCATCTCTGCTGACCCTGACCATTCATAGGACATTCATCTTTTTTACATCAGTTACATAGTAAATTCACAGTTTTGTTAGTATTTAGGACCTTCATATTACGTTTGCTGATCAGGTTAGACATGTTGGATAACCAGCTATAGTTAATTTTCAAATTGTTCCTGTTGAATAGTTTGTGGTACCTGTGGTGTTTTGGGAAGTATTCTAGTAACTAGTATCATGAATTGTCTGTCAATGTTGGTTTTTACATGACGGCTGTAGAGGAGATTGAACCATATGATTTTCCTTTTCCTGTTTCTTTTGCTTTTCACTGCGGGTTTAACATATTTTAAGTTACTGAGAACCCTCTTTTCGCTAAAGCTTTGTCATACATTGGTTTGGCTTTCATGAATAGCTCTTCATTGCAAGTGGTGTCAGATATACGCTTGTTGATCATCATAGGTATCTGCCTGATAATTGCTGGAGGGTGCTTGGGTTGTGCGTGGATAAAGAGCGGATCATAGTTTGGTTTCCTGTAAGGGTAGAAAAATGTCATATTGGAGGTTAAGTGTTCCATCTAAGAAATCTGCGGAGGTCAGGTTAGCTTCAATGGTTATTTTTTAACCCAACATGGGAAAAGAGTTTGATAATATTCTTACGG
This sequence comes from Sipunculus nudus, assembly GCA_026874595.1. Classification (NCBI taxonomy): domain Eukaryota; kingdom Metazoa; phylum Annelida; class Sipuncula; order Golfingiida; family Sipunculidae; genus Sipunculus; species Sipunculus nudus. Next base: position 28,158,415 of record CM049315.1, read on the forward strand.
GTGCTGTGCGCTTTGGGTCCAGACATGTTCGGGAAACAATCTAAACCGTCATCTCGATACAGGCCTAGAGCATTTTCACCAATTTCTTTTTTTCAACATATCTAGGAGGTATAAACCAACAATTTCGCATACTTCAGAGTCATGCTGCCGATGGTGACGTCAAAGCTAGTTTGATCTTTTTCACCCAGATGTTATCGTTGCTAAACAGTAGGCTTTTCCTGCTGTGCAGGATGATTTTGATAACATCATCTGGAATGGGGACCATGGTTTAGCAAATTTAAGGGCTTTCATGAGTAGATCTTCTGTGATCGATGGGTAAAAATCAACGATATCAAACTTTATTAATTTAAATTTTTGTTTCAGCTTCAAATTCTTGAACCAAGAAATTACCTGTGCAGTATTTTGAAACAGGCTGAGTTAGGTTTTCAGTCTCAGTTGACTATTTATTTTTTCCAAGTGCTTTTTGCGAATGATACCAATTTCGGATTTACGGTCTGTCGTGAATTTAAAGTGTTGTTTTTCTTCAGGGTTATATCGCTCTGGCTTTGTCTGAAGGCCATAGAGCACTTTACATCGGAGGGAAATCCTTATATATATATATATATATATATATATATATATATATATATATATATATAATATATATTTAGTTACAGGTGCCTCTTTTTATTGTTTGCACACGTCTTACAGATATCTTTTTTGTTGTGTACCACGGGCGGAACTCGTAGTGTTGCACTCTCACTTTAATCCTACTCAGGGGCGTCAATTTAAGGGGGGGGGGGGGGAATGGGGGTATATACCCCCCACTTCTTGGCAAGGGGGGATGGTCAATGTAATCATCCCCCCACATTTTTTCAAAGAAAAATATTATAATATTGCAAATGAAATATATGAATAAATAGAATTAAATATTTTGGATCTAATTACTAAAAAATGTTATATCTAAAACTTGCTAAGAAATCACAAAATAACTTTTTTTCTAAAACATTATTATTATTTGAAATATGATATATCATAAAATATATATATATATATAATATAATATAATATATATATATATATATATATATATATATATATATATATATATATATATATATATATATATATATATATATATATATATATAGTTGAATGGGACTCAGAGACGCTGAAAAAGGTACAGTCCCTCTATAATGTTGACTGGACCAAAGTTCCCTTTTTTATAGAGGTGCCCACTTTATGGAGGTAATGGCCGGCACATAGAGTGCTGCCCCCTAATATGATATATTGCTATAATTACTCATGTTTAGAGATTACTTAACTAATTTATCTCATGTATCATCTCTCTTTATTTAATGATAAGTTTTTCAGTGACAACCTTTTTTTAATTATCAAGACAATTGTTAGAAAAAATGTATTTTGCTACATAAAAGTATGGACAAATGATAGGCACAATAAAAGGATAAGCATCGATATATATATAGATTTTATATGCACAAAATGGCAAAGCAGAATTACCATGGGAAGTAATAATTCTTAATAATATATTCTTTGAAATTTTGTCATTTTCTGATAAATAGAATTCACAAGTATAAAAAAGCAAAGCCAGTATGTTACTAATCTAAATACTTTCATCTTAAGAAAACATTCTATATCAAGAGGACAAGTACGTAAAACGCAAACATAAATCCAGTCACTGGAAGTCCATAAAACATTTGAAGTATGTGATACACTTTGAATAAATGTGTTAAATTGTCACAATTCTTATTTCTTGTTCAAAATGTCTGTGATTGAAGATTTTTGGAACAAAGTGCACGTTGCAGCTTTGCATTTGATCTTAGAGAGTCCAGGTTGAACAACATTTCAACAGTGTGAATCATTATATCCCAGTTGTTAAATAAACACTTCCATGGTCTTGTGGGCATGTACCTGTGATGGGCCAGCTATAGGGGCATTTAGCTGTGTCACCTCATCATAGAGTATAAATTGGGTGAATCAAGGAGTTTATAATTGAGTGAATGAACAGGGCTTCCTACCACTCTTGGTAGCCAAACAAACAAATATTAATTAACTACCGAAGGGTGATCTCTGACTTGACACAGGCGAATCAATCTAATAAGTATGCATGCATCCCAAGCCAACTCTTGAGACAAGTAGATTATAATCCTTATTATGCACGGTACACTTGTACACGTTTGAATTAGGTTCATTTGTTTTGATCGTAATATTTAAAATTTATGAATATTATTATTAAATATTTAAGAATTAATATTATCTTAATAACTTTAAAAACGATATAAAGAAGGCTTTCAAAGTTGCTGTAAGAAGGTAGTTCAACCTTGAAAATCCAAGAAGTGCCCATTTTAGCTCTGAAAAACTGCCAACTTTACAGCATATAGAGGTGCCCGTATTAGCTAAACATAATAAAGAGAAGAAAAAATGGGACTGCCCATAAGTGCCGACTTTATAGAGTTGCCCACTAGGAGAGGTCCGACTGTACATATATATGTGTGTGTGTGCATATATGTGTGTATATATGTGTGTAATATTTATATATTTCATATTATATATATATATATATATATATATAAATATACAAAGTACTCCCCCCCCCCCCACCCTGGAAGAAAAATTGACGCCACTCTATATATATACAAAGTCATCCCCCCACCCTGGAAGAAAAATTGACGCCACTGATCCTACTGGTTGAACTCTCGCGGAGTACAACAGCTCGCTGCCGTGCCTGTCTTGAATGTTCGCGTCTGTGCACGTGTATTGTTCTTTTAGATTGTTCGTGAAAGGGAATTTCTAGAGTTTTCGGATGAAAGGTTATAAATAGGGGCTGTGTTTTAAAGCCGAGAGAGAGAATACTCCAGCGAACACAGAAGCGTGTATGTCAGTTTGTGGGACCTATTCCGATAAGTGCGGCAATTATAGATTTTCTTCAGATTTTCTTTTGGATTTGTGACGAATCTTATTTGGTCTTCAGTTTTCTTTCGGGATTGTTACAAGAGCTTTACATTGGACTGTTATTCTCCGAGAGAATTTGTGTGAACTGTTTGTCCGGCTTAAACATTTTGAAGGACTTATCGCTGTGACAGTGGTGGTATCCAGGTATTGTGCACTTTGTTTATTTTATTGTGAGATTATATTGATTTGTTGTTATACTGCTGTTATACTGTGTAATTGTATTGATTTATTGTATTGTAATGTTAGGGTTGTTTTAAGAATAAATTATAGTTATTTGTTAACAAAATTGACTCATTGACAAAATTTTTATGTTCGTCACGCATACGTGATCTGTTGATATTAGCTTCCGTAGCACAAAATTGTGGGCTCGTCTGGGAGGCTTAATAGTTTTGAAATTTATTAGGCCTTGACCTGGACACATTGTTTTATCATACATTGTTTACAAGATTACATATTGTTTACAATACATTGTTTATAGGATTTTTCTCAGTGATTTTTGTTATTGTTTTAACATCTTAACATGGCAGTTTTCAAACCTGAGACATTTGTCGACGATCCCGACCCTGATCAACTTGAACAGTTGAGAAAAGAATGTTTCGTTTGGGACAACACTGAGAGCTAAGTGTTAAAGAGCTTTGAAAAAGCCTGATATCATTGCTAAAATCATACAAGATCTGGTTAGCAAAGGTTTAATTGAAGAGAGTGAAGTTGAAACATAAAAAAATGACAGCCTTGCTATGCAATTAGAATTTAAAAAGTTAGAAATGCAACATGAGCTAGCATTAAAACAGTTAGAATTGGAAAAACAAAGAGAAGAGATGGAATTAGAAAAACAAAGAGAAGAGAGGGAAGAACATGAAAGGTTAGAAAGAGAAAGACTAGAAAAAGAAAAAGTAATTTGAGTTAAAACGACCTGAGTGAAAAAGACTTAAACATCAAATAGTAATGCCCTAAAGCTTTCGCAATGAAATTCTAAGCATGGCACATGAGGCTCCTTTGTCTGGTCATTTAGGTAGAAATAAATCTATTAGAAAGTTAGTACACACTTCTATTGGCCTAACCTCAGGAAAGATGTTGTACAATATTGTAAATCATGCCATACATGCCAGATGGTAGGCAAGCCCAATCAGAATCCTAAGGCCCCACTTAGGCCTATTCCTGCTTTCGAGAAACCATTCAGTAGGTTTATTGTTGAATGTGTTGCACCACTGCCCAAACCAAATCTGGACATGAATACTTGCTGACAATTATGTGCGCATCTACCAGGGTCCCTGAGGCAATACCATTGCGCATAATTAATGCCAAAGGTGTTGTCAAAGCTCTGGCCACGTTTTTTACAACTTTTGGATTGCCAAAATCCGTCCAGTCTGACAAAGGGTCTAATTTTATGTCTGGCTTATTCGAGCAAGTTATGCTTGAGCTAGGTAAAAAACAGTACAGCTCTTCGCCATACCATCCTGAAAGTCAGGGCGCCCTCGAACGTTTTCACCAGACATTAAAAAACATGATTAAGACCTACTGCTATGACACACGGAAAGACTGGGATGAATGAATCCACCTATTGCTGTTTGCTCTCAGAGAATCCTTTTAAGAGTCCTTGGTTTTCAGTCCCTTTGAACTAGTTTTCGGATATGGACAGCGAACTGAACATCCATTGAAACTGCTTTAAGAAAAACCCTTGTGTGAAAATCCTGATTCTCTTAGTTTACTGCATTATGTCTCAGACTTTCGCACTAAACCACACAAGTATAAAGTACCAGTATAAAGTTATGCCGTTTTGCATGAAGAACGCGCCAGCCACGTTCAAGCGCCTTATCCATATGGTTGTCAAGGACATTCAGGGCTGCGACGCATATATTGATCACCTCATCGTATACAGCGACACCTGGGAGAAACATCTGCAAATTCTTCGCGACCTCTTCGAAAGACTCAGTGAAGCACGTCTGACCGTCAACTTAGTAAAATCTGAGTTTTGTCATGCACAAGTAACATTTTTGGGTCATATTGTAGGGCAGGGTCAAGTAAAACCTGTTGATGCTAAAATAAGTGCCATTTCTGCATTTCCTAGACCAGAAAACAAAAAACAAATAATGCGTTTTTTTGGTATGGTTGGATACTAAAGGAAGTTTTGTCCAATTTTTTTCTGTTGTAGCTGAACCTTTCACTAATTTGTTAAAGAAGAAACGAAAGTTTGTATGGAATGTTCAGTGTGAATATGCATTTCAGAATTGGAAAGCAATTCTGCAAAGTTCACCAGTTTTAGCAGCTCCAGACTTTTCTGTACCTTTTTAGTTTGCTGTAGATGCAAGTGATACTGCTGCTGGTGCTGTGTTGTTACAAGAAGGCAATGATGGCATAGATCATCCAATTTGTTATTACTCAAGAAAGTTTAATGCAACCCAGAAAAAACTACTCCACTTTTGAAAAAGAATGTTTGGCTTTGATTTTGGCATTGCAACATTTTGAAGTTTGTTACTTCATCAGTCAAGCCTATCATTGTCTTCAGTGATCACAATCCCCTCACGTTCATGCACAAGCTGAAGTGTAAAATTCAAAGATTGTTAAGACGGAGTTTGTTCTTACAGGATTACAATCTTGAAATCAAACACATAAAAGGGAAAGACAATATACTTGCTGATTGCTTATCGAGATGTTTATGAAATGTTATAAACGAGATGTTTATGTAATGTTGTAAATAAGATGGTTTTGAAATGTTGTAATAATTTAGTGATTGTGATCGCAAAAAGAAAGTTTTTGAGATAACTTTCTTTTATCTTACAGGAGGGGGAGTGTTACAGGTGCCCCTTTTTATTGTGTTCACAAGTCTTTAAGGTGTCTTTTTTTTAGGTCAGCTGGCTGTAAGTCATCTAAGCTATAGCGATCACTCTTTGTCCGTCGTCCGTCCGGCCATCCAGCCATCTGGCAGTCTGTCCGTTAACAAGGCACAAATTGTAACAGCTGGACCTGGAATCTTCTCACTTTACATCCAGAGAGGTCCATGAAAAGTCTTCTAGAAACCTGGAATATGGTCTCTGTTACCAATATTCTTCAAGTTATGGGCTCCAAAGAACCCCCTAGAATAATGAAAATTTGATACAAAATCTCAAGTATCTTAACAACTTAAGCATTGATCACCATGATTCTTTGCATGGATATTAATCATGGAGTGTTTCATCAGTTTCTGCAGACTGATCGCGCCACCTGTATTTTTTCGATTTTTTCTATATTTTGAGACCTTAAAAGATGCCTTGATCTGTTAACTGGGCAAAAAAAAAATAACCGCTGATCATGGAATCTTCTAACCTGACATCCAGATAGGTCCATGAAAAGTCTTCTTGAAAACTTAGAATTAGGTCTCTGTTACCCATATTCTTCAAGCTATGGGGCTCGTAAGTACCCCCCCAGAATAATGGAAAATTTGATACAGAAGCTCAAGTATCTGAACAACTAATACATTGATCACCATGATTCTTTGCACTAATATTGATCATGGGGTGTTACATCAGTTTTTGCCGACTGGTAGCGCCACCTGTATTTTTTTTACAATTTTTTTCTCTATTTTTGAGACCTTAAAGGTGCCGTCATCGGATTATAGGGCACAAATCGTAATGACTAGATCTAGAATCTTCTTTCTTGACATGCTGGGAGGCCCATGAAAAGGCTCCTTGGAAACCTGAAATTAGGTCTCTGTCACCCATATTGTCTTGAGCTATGAGGCTCAGAAGTACCCCCCCCCCCCCCCACCCCCCAGAATAAATGAAAATTTGATACCAAAGTAGGGCACAAATCATAACCATGGGGCCCAGAATCTTCTAACTTGACATCCTGAGAGTTCCTTAAAAGTTCTCCCCAGAAACCTTAAATTGAGTCACAGTGACCAATATTCTCAGAGTTTTGGGATATGTTTGAGCACCCCAGAAATAATGCGAAACACACACAAATTGCCAGATTCCTCATGAAAGGCTGGTTGGATTGTCATCAGATTTGTTGTGCTTATGGGTCTTGATGCACTTAAGCTAATATGCATGAACAATGATGCCACCTATCTTAATTGGTTATCTGTGCAAGGACATAATATCTACATGTCAGTCGGCTGAGCGTCATGACCCACGGGTCACTTGTTATTGTGTGACACGGGCGTAACTCGTGTTGTAGCGGCCTCCCCTGTCCGGGTGTTGCACTCTCAATTTAATCCGCACTGGTTGAAATCTCGCGGAGTGTAACAGCTCGCTGCCATGCCTGTCTCGAAATTTCGTGTCTGTGTACTTTTATTGTTCTTTTCGATTGTTCGTGAAAGGGAATTTTCTAGAGTTTTCGGATGAAAGATTAATAGGGGCTGTGATTTAAAGCCAAGAGAGAGGTGGGAGAATATTCAAGCGGACACAGAAGCGTGTATGTCAGTTTGTGGGACCTATTCTAAAAGTGCGGCAATTATAGATTTTCTTCAGATTTTCTTCTGAATTTGTGACGAATCTTATTTGGTCTTCAGTTTATTTTCGGGATTGTTACGAGTGCTTTACATTGGACTGTTATTCTCCGAGAGAATGTGTGTGAACTGTTCGTCCGGCTTATACATTTTAAAGAACTTATCACTGCAACAGTGATGGTATCCAGGTACTGTGCACTTTGTTTATTTTATTGTGTGATTGTATTGATTTGTTGTTATACTGCTGTTATACTGTGTTATTGTATTGATTTAGTGTATTGTAATGTTAGGGTTGTTTTATGATTAAATTATAGTTATTTGTTTACAAAAATACACTGACTTCTTTATTCATTCCCCTAGACATTTTACGCTGCCTGGTGTTACAGAATCTGATTTTTTTTTATCTCCTTGACAAAAATAATGTTCATCACGCATACGTGATCTGTTGATATTAGGATCCATAATAATATATATATATATATATATATATATATATATATATATATATATATATATATCGTTTGCAATGCAACTATGTTCGGGTGCTTTCGTCCGGAAATTAATCGGGTCATTACATGATATAGCTGAAGCTATTTCCATTGAGTTTCGAGAATTTCGACTTCATCCTTATTCGTATTTCCACTTGTGGCGTATTTTCCTTTGTTGTAACTGTACGTTCAAACCTACTTCAATGACCCCTTAGTGTCAATGCAACTCAGCTTGCATGACGCTTTTAAAATAACGGATACATGTGTTTTGTTCTGATTAGCATAAAGTAACTCCATCCGACTGGTCATAGCTTACTGGGAGTCCTGTGGTAAATAAATCATGGTAAATCATACGCTGTGCGGGATGATCAGGGTCGGCTTCGAATAGCGATTGCTATATAAAGCACACGCCTCGTGATACCTATGATACATAACATATCACTGGGATATATATATATATATATATATATATATATATATATATATATTATATATATAAATATAAACTTTTAGTCTAAATTAGTGTGGTTGAATTGAGCTTTGTGTACTTTACTTTCAGTGAATTTATTACCTATATACAGCGCGTTCACCTTTTCCCATATGAAAATTCATGTAACCCCGCTTTTTTTATACTTCAGGTCGGCCACAAGAGGATATTTCAGGCAACGCGCACATCGAGCATTCAAAGGTAGAAAACCCAGACAACCTGATCAAAGATGAGACGGATGTATGCTGTTGGTTTGGCTGCGATAGTTACTACTCTGATCAGCTTTGTCGTACTTAAACAACCACTCATAGCAGGCAATATAAAGTTAATCCTAATTGGAAACAAGACCAGTGACGATACAAAATACTATCCACACGTGTCAGGACAAACAGCTGCTGGGAGAGTAGTTGGTGCAGAATACCTGATAAATGTTGAGTCACGTCATACTATATTTGTACATCATAATACATCCTTCATTGACCTAAGAGTGGAAAATCAAACTATTTTACGGATGTTTGGATACCTGGCTACTCGGCAAAATGAGTTACCTGCATTTACATGTATCGTAAAGAAAAATGGCATTTCATCTAACATAACCGGGTCTGGTTTTATCATTACTATAAATAATAAACGGAGAGGGTCATTCAATCGTACCGCACACTTTATTTGTGAGCTACCCTTCGATGCCAGAAACAAGGAAAACAACGTGATTCTGATTAGTTCGTCTGGCGAAAAAGGTGAAGTTAAAAAAGTCGGTGAGAAGCTTAAAGCAGGGATAACACGTGCTGGTTTTGCAATATGTTTGCCAACGTTATATAATATTTCATCGCCTTATGTCGTGGCAGAATGGATAGAAATGCAGCGCTTATTAGGTATCACAAAAGTGTTTTTATATGATAAGTACGGTATAGCTCCGGAAGTTGACCGCGTGCTAAATTATTACATCAAAATAGGATTTTTAGAGATGGTGCACTGGAACCATCCATGGCGGACAGCCCAGTATGCGCATGGGCACGACACTATTTTAAACCATTGTTTATACAGTCTTATGGAAAAATATGAATATATCGGTGTATACGATTTGGATGAATTTTTAATACCTGCTATTAAAAAGATTGACGGCAAATTCTTGAAAATATATCCAGATTTGATGGACAAACTGAGGTCAAAAGATGGACCTTCTAAAGCCGGGTTTAGTTTCAACAGGAAAGTGTTCTGTTTAACAGCCTCAAACTTAAAGGCAACTGATAACAAGTCTTTGAGAGCTATTCATCTTGTCAAAGATCATGGTGACCGTAAAATAAAGACGATAATCAAACCCGAATATGTGAATGTTGTGGCCATACATGGACCACGGGAATGCCGTCCAGGGAAAAAAAGGGTTTATATAAATACAAATACAAGCATTGTCCACCACTACAGGGAGATCTGGGATGTCTGTAAAACAGAAGACAGATCAGCACTTGTATACGCTGATGTTATACAAGACGCCATCCAGGATGTATTCAAGCACGCTAAGGTGCCGTACACGCGGTTGTAACGTAAACTCGCAAAGCGCAAAACATTAACATTTTTGTCCCCCGCCGGGGGACATAGAAATGGTGATCATCCTTCCGTCTAACCTTTAGTCCGTCCGTCCGTCTGTCGGTCCGTCACACGTTTGTTAACGCAATAACTTGTAAAGGATTTGAGGTACATTCACTAAACGTGCGGCATTGATGCAACATATCATTGGCTAAGTCAAGTTCGAATATTGATAACCTTCATGCAGTTGTCAAGTTCACAGAGGTAATCTTGGTGTGGGACATTGTTCTGTCTCCAATTTCATACATGTATATATAAATTTCTTTCTTGCTTTTCCCAGAACGGGCGGGGGATAATTAGGTCTATTCCAAAGATCCCCTTTTTTATATTGATATTTATTGTGATAACATGTAGTGGTGCATAGCATCTTGAGGATAATCAACCGGACGAAAAGTCTTTATGTAATGTTGAATATTGTCATAGGTATATGCACGACTTTTCGATACCCAATTATTTGAATATATATATATATATATATATATATATATATATATATATATATATATATATATATATAAAATGTTACGAAGAGAAATTGAGGGAAAAATCCTGGGCCGATCTGGTAGTCGAATATTATAGAATATGTAAGTAATATTATTAAGATGTGTTTAGAAGTTTTTTATAATTAAGTCTGGTATATCTTTGACTTGCTGTTTGAACCTTGTTTATGTTTGTATGTGCCTGTTGAGTACAATCATCTAGCTTATGAACAGGAACAGGGAATTACATTGAATTTATATGTATTTTACATTGATCGACAGGATAATATTGATGTAATTATATTTTTATCTTTGTGCATGAGAGGGAGCTCAACTTTTTTTATACATGACACCATGTAAAAATATATAGTTGTTAATTTTGCGAAAATGTTATTTTAAACTTTTGAATATGAAGCGATTCTTGCAAAACGATTGTGTTTTAATCCCTTGACAAAACCGTTATTCAACGGATATTATGGTCTTTATATTGTATCTTCATGTTGTGAAATTCCTCTGAACACTTGGTTTTATTTGTTATGTGATAATGCCTTTTGAACAAATGGTTTAAGTAGATATCCCTTATTGTCGGTCGTTAAGAATATGTTTGCTTAATTTGGTATATCTTTTCAAATACCAACCACAGAGTTACTCAATAATCTTTATTTTTTCTCCATTTCTATTTTGTTAACACATACAAACATACACTGAGAACTCCGGGCTCTGCTTTGAAGGTATGTTTTTCGTCCCTTCTTTGTAAAATCGGCACAAACGGTAACTGACGAGGCTGGGAAGTACAGATGTTGTATCCCGACATGTCTTTATAAGATATCCTTGAAAACTGGAAAAATGAACAAGAGTTTCTGGTATGAGGGGCACATAGGTTTAAGTGTTTTTTTTTGTTAATAAATCATATTTTGATAATGTTTTATCGAGTTGTGGTCATTTATGTCTTGATCCAGTCGTGTATCAACTTAGAAACTGAAATATTTCATATTTATCCCTACCAACGCGCACTATTTGTCAATAATTTAATGTAAACCGAAAAAAGAAAACCTATATTCTGCAAGTTATGAAAAGTGGTTTTAACATTCTGGGAGTGTGACAGGGCCCATATTTTGTTTGATCTAGAAACTTCCTAATACAATTCAGGGAGGCCCTAGGTTATATTTTTGGCAATCCTATTCAAAATCGCTTTAATCTTTATCCTCGACTCATTAGAACAACATGATTTAAGAACCAAGAAAATTCAGATTGGTACAAATCATAAGTTGTACTTGGACCCTTCAAACTTCAAGCCCTGGGAGTTTCTTGTGGCATCATCCGGTAACTTAAAATTTATTCACGTGACATGTATTCTGGGAACTATGCAACAATATGATTTTGAGCGCTCTGGATGTCAGTCTGATCAGTATTCAATGTTGCTTATCAACAAAATAAAAGTCTGAAGTCGGTCCAAACAGTTCCACAGAAATGTCACTAAAACATCAAATACAATTTTTATAATTCTGAGTAAAATTTCTGACACACATTGATATCCATATAATCAATGCATTGCTCACGTTTATTCAAAATGAGCAGAGCGTTATAACCCATATACTATTTTAGTTTTGTTTATAAACGCACCTACCTCAGATTTCCTTACAAATAATCCTGACCGATTTTGAATAAACGTGAATTCAGATAGGCCTAGCCATGGGGGCCCCTTTGAAACTTTTACACAACTTTAAATTCTTTAATTATGCAAACTTCTGCAAACTTTAAATAAATCTTGTAAAAATACTGCCTTTCCTTTATTTCTTGGCCTTATCTGATAAATGTACACAATAACATTTCTACACCGTATTTTGAAATTAATAAATGTGCAAATGTATGCAAACTTTTTTTCAAAACATAATAGATCAATGATCTCCTTTTAATCTTGGCCCATTTTGATTGTTTTAATTTAGTTGGTAAACTAAGTCGGGATGGATTGGTTTCATGACTGTCCCGCCGCCGCCGCAGAAAAATATCGTGAGCGGGATAACTAAAAAAATATTTCACTGATCTTTATCAAACTTTACATATGTATAGATATAGGTAAAAGAACGAAGCCTTTATAAAAAAAAGGGTCATGACCTTTGCTAGAAGTGACCTTGACATTGAATAGGTCCATTTTAGCTCAGCTGACTGAAAGTCATCTGAGCTATAGCAATCACTCTTCGTGCGTCGTCCGTCCGGCCGTCCATCCATTAACAGGGCACAAATCCTAACCATTGGACCTGGAATCTTCTAATTTGACATCGAGGGAGATCCATGATAAATCTCCTTGGAAATCTGAAATGAAGTCTCTGTTACCCATATTGTCCTAGTTATGGCTCTGCGTAAGTACCCCCAAGAATAATAAAACAAATTGATATAAAAGCTCAAGTATCTTAATAACTACTGCATTGATCACCATGATTCTTTGCAGGAATATTGATCATAGAGTGTTCCATCAGTTCCTTTAATCTGGTGGCGCCACCAATTTTCAATTTTTACCATTTTGTTCTCTATAAATGAGATCTGCAAAGAAGCCTGTCATCTGTTAACAGGGCACAAATCGTAACCGCTGAACCTGGGATCTTCTAAGTTTACAGCAAGGGAGGTCCATGGAAAGTCTCTTAGGAAACCTGAAATTAGGTCTATGTTACCCATATTCTTTTAGCTATGGGTCTCATACGTAACCCCCAGAATAATAATAAATTTGATACAAAAGCTCAATTATCTGATACCTATTGATCACCATGATTCTTTGCATGAATATTGGTCATGAAGTGTTCCATCAGTTCCTGTAACCTGGAGGCGCCACCAGTATTTTCCTTCAAAGAAGCTGTCATCTGTTAACAGGGCACAAATCGTAACCACTGGATTAGGGATCTTCTTACTTTACATAAAGGGAGGTCCATGAGCTATGGATCTTGTAAGTACCCCCAGAATAATAATAAAAAAATGACACAAAAGCTCAATTATCTGAATAACTACTGCATTGATTACCATGATTCTGTGCATGAATATTGATCATGGAGTGTTCCAGCAGTTCCTGTAACCTGGTGGCGCCACCTGTATTTTTTCCCAATTTTGACGTTTTTTTTTTCTCTATTTTGAGACCTTCAAATTAAGCCTCATCTTGTTACAGGCCAATAATCGTTACTCCTTGACCTAGAATCTTCATACTTGACATTTAGGGAGGTTCATGAAAAGTCTTTTTGGAAATCTGAAATCAGGTCTCTGTTACTCTGATCCTCCGAGCTGTTCGGCTCATATCCCCCCCCCCCCCCCCGAATAATCAAAATGTAATACAGAAGTATATGAATAAAGAATGCATTGATAGCCATGATTCTTTGGATATATATTGATCATGGAGTGTTCATCAGTTCCTGCAGACTGGTGGCACTACATGTATTTTTTTCCAATTTTTTACACATTTTTTTTCTATTTATGGGACCACCTTCAGATGTAGTGGTCATCTGCCCAAAAACCCACTGAAACCCCTTCCTAAGGACTCTTAGAAATTCATGATTTGTTTTGCATTCTGGCAGTTTTTTTGCTCATCGTTTAACATTTCTTTAATTCAGCTTAGCGTCATGGCCCATTGGCCACTAGTTGCTGAAAATAACACAAATTCTTAAATACCTCAAGAAAACTTTATGTTCCAAAAATCAAGGTGACCAAAGATCTTGGATAGCCTTGTGATGTGCCGGAAAGTGGTGGTGCCACCTATATTATCCTTTTCTTGTTTTCACGCCTTTAATTCCCTAATAATTGTCAAAAACATTAGTTTCCGGATGATAATTCCAGCTTTTATTGATGTATGGATTTCATATTTGACTTATATATGTCCCATTGAAAAAAAACATGCAAGACCCACGAGGTCAAAGGTCGAGGGTAGAAGACACATCTTTAAAAAGATTGTTGATGCATTCTCAGCCAAACTTTTCATTTCAGACCTTTCATCTTCTACATGCAGCTCACCTGCTAATAGAGGAAGACCCCTATCAATTTAAGGTCACAAGGTCAAACGTGAAGGTCACAGGAGCCATCTGTCCAAAAATTAGGTTCTAAGATGATAATTCCAGCTTGGAATTATAATATATGGATTTCAAACTTGACATATATATGTCTCATCAATAAAGCAAGTCCTCTATTGATGTTGAGGTCATGAGGTCAAAGGTCAAGGTTGTAGGACCCACATCTTTAAAAGATTGTTGGTGCATTTTAAGCCAAACTTTTAATAGCAGGTCTCTCTCCTTGCAGATATAGTTCACCTACCAATAGAGGAAGATCCATTTCAAGTTTGGGGTTACAGGGTCAAAGGTGAAGGTCACAGGAGCCATCTGTCCAAAAATTCATTTCCTGATTATAAGTCCAGCTTGGAATGATATATGGGTTTCAAATTTAACTTATATATTGCCAATCAATAAAGCAAGAATCCTATTGATTTAATGAGGTCAAAGGTCAAGGTCACAGGACACACATTTTTAAACAGCTTGTGGATGCATTTAAACCAAACTTTTCATCTCAGACCTTTCATTTTGCACATATAGCTCACCTGTCAATAGAGGAAGACCCCTATCAATTTTGGGGTCACAAGGTCAAAGGTGAAGGTCACAGGGGCCATCTGTCAAAAAATTAGTTTCTGGATGATAATTCGAGCTTTGATTGATATATGAATTTTAAACTTGACTTTTATTTATGGCCCATCAATAAAGAAATACCTCTATTGATTTTGAGGTCATGAGGTCAAAGGTCAAGGTTGTAGGACCCACATCTTTAAAAGATTGTGGATGTATTTTAAGCAACGTTTTTCATCTAAGACCTTTCACCTTCAATGTATTGCTCACCTACCAATAGAGAAAGATCCATATCAATTTAGGTGTTACAGGGTCAAAGGTGAAGGTCACAGGAACCATCTGTCCAAAAAGTAATTTCCTCATGATAACTCCAAGTTGGATTAATATATGGGTTTAAAACTTTACTTATATATGGCCCATCAATAAAGCAAGAATCCTATTGATTTTGGAGTCATGAGGTCAAATGCCAAGGTCACAAGACCCATATCTTTAAAATATTGTGGATGCATTTTAAGCAATACTTTTCATCCTAAGCCTTCCCTCTTGCAAATATAGATAACATGCCAATGGTTGAAGATTACTATCAGTTTTATGGGTCACAAGGTCAAAGGTAAATGTGACAGGAGCTATCTGTCCTCAAATCTTTGGAAACAGAATTTTGGTCAACCTCATAATTTTGAAGTACTGCATCTGTTACCTTGGTCATGTATCAATTTATACTTCAGAAGAAGGGTGTCTATTTTAGAAGGGGGAATGCTTTATATGTCTAGGGATACTACGGCATCCTCAATGCCAGAAATTTCTAGTTCTGAATCTGCGGTATGGCCAGCTGGAAAATACTTTCTTTGATTGAAAGTTAATCATACATACTTAGTGAAAATTGAATAATTTGAAACTAAAACATTTTATTGATGAAAATTCAAAAATATTGTTCATTTATGTAGGTCTATTACACAGTTTGGCTGCATATCAGTATGGCTTGATTTACTCATATTTTTTCATTTATGTTTCACATATTTTCATTTCTTCGGAAAAGAAGGTTGGATGGTTATGAATGTGGGCAACCTTTCAGCAATCTTCAGCCTTATATAGATATAACCTCTGTCCTTTAGCAGACCACAAGTCTGTACCGAAATATTTGAAAATGCATACTTAACATCCATACAGATCCGTGTAAAATCTTCTTGGAAACCCTAGATTAGGTCGGAGTGGCGTATACCTGGGATTTCGTCTAAATGAAAGTGGAATTTCAATTAAGCGAAAAATATGATTGTCCGCAGAGGGGCTTTGGCCACGCGTCGAGTTAAATATCGTGCATTTTTGGCACGTTCGTGATTCCTTTGTGCAGATTTGTTTTTTTTCCCCGAGATAATATAAACCATACTTTTTTTTGCGGAAATGCTCTGGGAAAAAACTTCATTTCAGTTTTGAACGGAAAAGTCTGTCATTTATATTACTGCATGCATGCACAATTTGTACAAAAATATGGCCCATTTGGTTCTCCAGAAACGTTATTGAAATATTTACACAAACTCTTTAATATCTCAATGTCTTTTTCTGTAAATTTGCTCAGAAGCCTGGAACCTGTTTCTGCCGGGATCGCTCTTTCTACTCATCTGGCACCGCTTTTTTAGACAAATCAACCGTCTACGAATAACATGTCAAAAAACTAAAATAAAAAAGGCAGGGACCCAGATTTTCTTGGACAGAATCTTTAACAAAATTACGACCCACGTACCATGATCATCTATATCTAAATTCTTGATATTTTCAAAGACATCTCTCACCAACACAGGTTTAAAAGTCTGGGGGAATCTCTCTGAACATCCCTGACTTTGCAGACGATAAACCGAAGCTGTATTCTGTTTAATGAACAGTTCTGTTTGAACTGATTTGAATAATCTGAAAGTTAAATTGTATCCTTCTTCCGTTTCATTTTCCTCTTTGATTAATAAAATGATAGATGAAAAAGCACTTTTCCAATCGATTTCTCTCAAATGTCTCCCAAAGGAATGATTCAGTGTGCATTGTTACATAATTCATTTCGGGTTTCGATTCTTAGGGACCTCAATAAAATCAACTCTGAACCTTCTGAAAGGATTTTCTTATATTCATATAAGGCAACTTTTAGAGTGTTTTCGAATGGCTTTATCTGAAGGGGTTTCACAACGGCCTTCGTAGAGTTGAGTATTACGCCGAAATTTTCGTGAAAAAAATTTGCTAGGTTATACGTACGTTGACGTATAGTCCTGTACCCTGTGACTTGCGTACTTTCTGCGTCCGGCAACATCAACATAATACATAAATGTATGTTATATATCAATTATTGGTCATTCATTTTGCAAATTAATGTTTGTCATTATATACGACCATCAAATATGTGACTGATTCGACCTCATGTGCAGGCACCACTGCAGGAGTGACTCTATATGCTATCACTATACATATCCTTCCCACAGACGTTAATGTTTTGCGCTGTGCCAGTTAACGTTACAGCCGCGCGTACTGCACCTTAGCGTGTTTGAATACATCTTGGATGGCGTCTTGTATAACATCAGCGTATACAAGCGCTGATCTGTCCTCAGTTTTACAGGCTTCCGGTATCTGCCTGTAGTGGTGGACGATGCCTATATTCCCATGTATGTAAACCCCTCGTTTCCCTGAACGGTATTCCCGTGGTGTGTGTATGGCCAGAACATTCACATATTCCGGTTTGATTATCGTCTTCATATTACCGTCACCATGATCTTTAACAAGATGAATAGCCCTCAAAGACTTGTAATCAGTTGCCTTTAGGTTTTGGGCTGTTAAACAGAACAGTTTTCTGCTGAAACTATACCCAGCTTTAGACGGACCCGCTTTCGACCTCAGTTTGTCCAACAAATCTGGATATATTTTGTGAAATTTGTTATCAATCTTTTTAAGAGCAGGTATTAAAAATTCATCCAAATCGTATACACCGATATATTCATATTTCTCCATAAGATTGTATAAACAATGGTTTAAAAGTGTCTCATGCCCGTGCGCATACTGGGCTGTCCGCCATGGACGGTTCCAGTACACAATCTCCAAATATCCTATTTTTATGTAATAATTCAGCACGCGGTCAACATCCTGAGCTATACCGTACTTATCATATAAAAACACTTTTGTGATACCAAATAAGCGCTGCATTTCTATCCATTCAGCCACGACATAAGGCGATGAAAAATTATATAATGTTGGCAAACATATTGCAAAACCAGTACGTTTGATCCCTGCTTTAAGCTTCTCACCGACTCTTTTAACTTCACCTTTTTCTCCAGACGAACTGATCAGACTCACTTTGTTTCCCTTGTATCTGGCTTCGAACGGTAGCTCACATATTAAGTGTGCGGTACGATTGAATGATCCTCTCCGTTTTTCATTATTGGTAACGATATAACCAGACCCGGTAATGCTCGATGAAGCATCATTTGTCTTTACAATACATTTAAATGCAGGCAACGCATGTTGCCGAGTGGCCAAGTAACCAAACATCCGTAGAATAGTTTGTTTTTCAACACGTAGGTCAATAAAAGATGTATTAGGATGTACAAATACCGTATGGTCTGACTGTACATCTATCAGGAATTCCTGACCCGTTTTCCTTTGGACCCGAAACATCATGATGGTTCTGGACAGATCGGTTATTTGATTAACGACCAGAAAGCCCGCTAGGACCAGGACTATAACAGCGATACCTATAGTATTGATGCGTCTCATCGTTCTGAACAGCTCAATGAAGATTCCTGGAATTCTTCCTTTGTACCAGTGCGCTCGAAGTTAATACAACAAAGCCTGTCAATTCATGGTCGCCCTGAAAATGAACGGAGACCGGTCATTTTGGCAATAAATGGAAATATATCTATATTAATCACGGTGGTGCCACTCAACCGGTGTCAAGCGAGGCCCATCCTCGTGAATGCAAATATTTTGGCCTTAAACTGTCAGGAACCATTTTTAGCATACAGTGTGTGTGTGTGTGTGTGTGTGTGTATGTGTGTGTGTGTGTGTGTTTTGATGTGTGTTTTTGAGGGTGCGTGTGAGGGTGTGTGTAGGAATGATCTGTTAAAAGAGTAGTCTTTCTTCCGCGGTCACAGAGCGCTTTATGCTTAGTAACAGCGCATAATATATTAAAGTATGTGATACAGATCTGGGTCACTACCGCCGGTTTCTCGTCGGCTCATCAGGTGTCTGAAATGCAGCTGCTGGAATGTCGGATTTAATCATTTTTTTTTCGCGCGTTTATTTGCCCTTGTTCGATGGCGACAGGTGGATATAATTTCGGAACGTTTGTTCAGCAAAAACAAAAATATATATATATATATATATATATATATATATATATATATATATATATATGGGCTAAGGCTATACTGCAGCTCCTTTTTGTCAGAAATTACATCAACTACGCAAGAACAAGTAAAATGTTTCCATTTATAGATGTTTCTGCAACTGGTCTGAAGAACTGGTTGTACTTATGTTGTTTAGATTTCCATCGTAGCAAAAAATAATTGGAGGTTGATGCAAATCCCTTTGTTTTATAATATAATATAATTTAAGATAACAATAGCTGTCAGTGTCATAAACATTTTTTTACAGAGCTGTTAATTTCAAAGTGCAGACAACAGACAACAATTTAAAGAACATATAAAAAATCAACTAATATATTCCGAACTTCCCGATTGTTTACACGTAATGCATTGGCTGTTAAAAACTGGTAGATGTGTCTTAATTTCTATAAGTTAGCTTATTTTCAGTCCAGCTCATATTCATGGTTTCATGGAAAATATAGAAAAAGGTCCAGTCAGACACATTTGGCTTCATTCCTGACATTTCAAGACCAAAAATGGGCATTTCCACACACACAAACACACACACACACACACATACACACACACACACACACACATATATATATATATATATAGATAAGCCATAGAGCACTTTACAACGGAGGGTAACTCTACCTTCTGTATATATATATATATATATGTATATATATATATATATGTATATATATATATATATATATATATATATATATATATATATATATATATAAAGGATATATGTCCTATCTTTTCTGAGTAGTCAGTTATCTACCATTTAATTTTTCTTAAAAAAAAATACCTATTTTGGCTCGTCTGTCTGATCATTTACGCCCATTACACAAATAATGAAGGGATATGTATCCTGATTGTTTACCCATGGAGTTACCGCGTATGATACTTTTAGTGGGTTGTTAAATAAGATGAGAAGGACACAGCTGGTTTGTTTACTCAGTCACATATATTAATTATATAAATGCCCTAGCTCCCTCACTTCTCCAATGTATTTTGCTAAACAAAGGATGTGTATACCGGTTCAGCTTTTGTCGGCCATACAATAAATATGTTGATGACAATGTTCACACAGTAACACGTACTGTCTATAATCATGGCAGTCACACTTTATATACCAGTCTTACAAACAAGACTGAATTGTCACGCAAAACCTGACGCTTAGCACATAATTCATTTTTAAATTTAAAGAAAGCAACTTCAGAAACATTGAATCATTTTAAATTTAAAGAAAGCAACTTCAGCAAAACTGCAATCGGCAGAGAGCGTCATGACAGGGATATTATTATATAAACTCACCAAAATCTGTCGATAAACACGGGATGTGTCACAAAACATACAATGCTGGAGTGTAATAATTATATTAAAATATACTCCTTCCTTTGTCTGAGTTTGTTCTTGCACTGCGGTGGTCGAATTTTTCTGTCTGTCCGGGATGGTCCACCCTTTTAATCCCTGATTTCAATCGCTGCGGTCCTACAAGGATTTTTTCAGGTTCACAAAGGTAATGGGCAGAGCATTCATTGTGTATTAATACCAGTGCTACCGTTGTGGGACTGATAGAGCCGAACTGGCTAATTAGGCCGAGTACATTGAAGGCGGGACCATTGAATCTCACACGCCATATGAACATCTGGTTTTGCTGCCAACCCGCAGGGAGGTGGTTACAGACCTATTATCTTCTTGCAACCAGAAATGATGGATCCCACTCTGGGCAGCTTGCCGTGACATGTTATATACCTTATACACGCAACTATTTGTATTACATATATTTATCAATTGTCGACGCCCTTATATATATAAAAAATGATCTAACAATGAAAAAAATACCTACCCAAAAGAATAATGAGTGTAACCATTATTATGCGAATTTATTGTATCAATATTGAAATATTGTTTAATTGGAAAGATTTGATACAGTGAAACCCCGGGCTGCGGCTGTGGATACCCCGCCTAACGGACTTTTTGGGCCGACCGAGCGTTTTTACTACATCAAGAACCTCTCTGGGGCGGACACCCCGCTGTTCAGGGAAACAGATACTTTACGTCAGCCCGGAGGCTAAAATCGACCCGGCTAACGGACACCCAAGCGGCTGCCTCGATCGAAGTCGGCAAATATACTTTAAAATTGCAAATATGGTCTGGTACGCCTTATGTCACTTAAAGGGGCCCAATCACTTATGAAGCATGTTGAATTAACACGAAATGTTAACACGCGTTTCTGCTTGCTGAAAACCAGCATAATGCCCCTCTTAGGGTGCTTTTCCATGTACGCGTTTTGCGAGCGTTTGCCGCGCGGCAAAAATCCAACCAGTTAAAAAGTCATGCGCCATTACCATGTATGCGATTGCCGCGCGGCAAACGCACGCGTCAGTTTTGGAATCCAGCAGGGCTGGATTTCTGCGTTTGCCGCGCTGCAAACGCATGTGAATTCCGCCTAAATGACGTTACATGTAGGGTTTTCCCGTACTCGTGTGTTCAAGTCTGTTCAGCTGTGTCAGGAAGGCATGCGATTGCCACGCAGACGCATACAAAACGCTCACATGGAAGAGGACTGGCTGCACGGCAAACGCATGCGTTTGACGCGCGTCAGTTTCTGCCGCGCACATGGAAAAGCACCCTTAACCTCCGGTCACGCGGCTGATATGGTAAACAGACTGTGTTTACCAATACGCAGAGCCAAAACATGGTGTAAAACAGCCGTATGCGAGGAAATGAGACCGTGTGCTGAGAAAAGCCATAATTTAGCTCCTGAATATTTCCCTTAAAAAGTTCTTATGATTTAGACATATTAATTACTATGACTATAATACCGGAGCTAGTTTTACTCAATTTACCTTATTTTTCAGCTGGAACACTTATTTATGTATCCCTTTTTAATAGCAGTGCCCATAAAATGACGGAATTCACAGAGTTTCTATTGTGCCGAACTTTCAGTGAAGCTACATATTCATTCTGAAACCGGTCCACATTATTCTATCAAAGGCCCAGGAGCGAGGAAAATGACGTATCTGTTACATTTCCATGACCTCTCGCCTTTATATATATATATATATTCTTCAGATTCATGATATTCAATGTACGTTTCTCCTGGTTTACTTAAGTCTTTTCACTTATTCATCTCATAATCAATCATATTTTCCAATATGGCCGCCATATGTTCCGCTGTTTTGCGTTCTCAAAGCAACGGTATCCGTTGCATAAGTCGTAGGGACCTGACGTTTAAATGAGAGTGAATCGCCAGGTCCTCAAAGAGCCCTGTGATGCCCTAATATGCAAATATCAGGGATTCACTACACAGCGGGCTTTTGTGATAAGAGCTGGTCCTCTTGACGATACTTGGAATCACGTTTAATTTTACGCATTAAGCAGCAAACATAAATGCTTGAACCCTGGTAGGCTTAAATGGTAATTCTTATCATATTATATGGTGTTCTACACAACCGGTCGTATATGGTAATTTTTTTTTTCATATTACATAATGTTCTACACAACCGTTTGTATATGGTAATTTTTATCATATTATATAGTGTTATACAAAACCGTTGGAATATGATCATTTTTATCATATTATATAGTGTACTGCAACCGTTTGTATATGGTTATTTTTGTCATACAAAACCGTTTTGTATATTAAATTTTTATTATCAATAAATTGTTCTACACAACCGTTTATAAGTGGTAATTTCTATCATACTATATGGTGTTCTACACTAGCGTTTGCATATGGTAATTTTTGTCATATTATATAGTGTTCTACACAACCGTTTGTGTATATGGTAATTTATATAATATAATAAAGTGTACTACACAAGCATTTGATTATGGTAATTTTACCATATTTAGTCCTGCCAGGGCTTTAGTGTTTATGTTTGGTGCTAAAATGCGTAAAATTTAAATGTAACGAGAAAGTCGGTCAGAGAGCCGTGAAGTTGTTACATAATTTGCCGCGAGGTGGCAGTAGGTGTTCTAAGCGTCGCGACACAGCAAGCATAATAAGTTTGACTTGCAATTACCCGTACTACGCACGGTCTGGGGCGAGAATTTAGTTCTGATATCAAATGGTCTTTCATGGTTAAATGTCTTGGTTATACAATGTTACCTTCATGCACTTTAGAAATCCGCTTCAAAGTAAGATTTTAAAAAAATGTTGTGATTGAATTCCACTGATTATTACTTCAGGTCATTTAAAGGATCACCATTCAGCACTATGAGTGGACAGGAAGGGTTGGTGTGGGGCTTAAGTGACATGCATTTGAAGGCCTACAAAAAAAAACCTAAAAGAACAGTTCTTGCCCTACCCAAACCCACTTGTTCTTCATAATATCGATCAGATAATATCAGAATATTCATCATATCCGTAAAATTTATCTAGGAATTATACTCAAAGTATACTGTAAGATTGGCCTCGTGGACATGGTAGACGGTTTTCCATGCATTGTAAAATGTGACTGGCTAGACATGTCTAAAAATATTGGACACTAACTTCAGTTGAGCATGACACATTTCTCCTACAACGATTTTTAGCTGCGATCACGGCATGGGTTTATCGCAGATATTAAACACTGCTCGATTTTTGAGATGATCGCATGCATTAAACGCACAGGGGATTCCACTTTATGACGTAACACACGTGGGAAAGACCTCAGTTCCATTATCAAAATATGAAATTTAAAGTTCACTGAAGGGGAACTACTATAAGGGAGTATCACCATGTCTATAACATTCAACATGCAACATATGATAAGTACGGTTTAGCTCTAGATATTGATCATGTCCTGAATTATTACATCAAAATCGGAGCTTTGGAGGTTGTGTACTGGAACCATCCATGGCGGACAGCCCAGTATGCGCATGGGCATGACACAATTTTAAACAATTGTTTATACAATCTTATGGAGAAATATGAATATATAGGTGAATACGATTTGGATGATTTTTAACACCTGTTGTTTAAAATGATTGACGGCAAATTCTTGTCCACCAGCACAGGGAGATACCGGATGCCTATAGAACGGAGGACAGATCAGCATTTGTATACACTGATGTTATGACAAAGCCCAAAACATTAGCATATCTATTGTATGGATATTTATAGTGATAGCATGTAGAGCTACCCAGTGGTGTACGGCACATCTTGTAGATTTTCAAACCGGACGGTAATGTAATGGAGAATAATGCCATTAGGTATAAATACACAACTTTTCGATCGTTCTTTTAGTTTTGTTCAGAAGTTTTCACGCATCGAGGAATTTATATGAAAGTCTGTTATACTTAGATCTGCCGTTTGAACCCCGTACGTTTGTGTGTGCCTGTTAGTACAAATCATCTAGCTTATGAATGTTTTTATACTGATATCTTTGTGCATGTGAGGGAGCTCTCACACATTTTTTTATGCATGAACTTTTGTGACACATAGTTGGCTTGTGAATTTTCGCGCAAATGTTATTATAAACTGTTGAGAGAAACTCTTGAAAGACAATTCTGTTTTAATCGAATGACAAAACAGTGACTCAGCGGATATTATAGTCTTTATATTGCATCTTCATGTTGTGTTTTTGGCCGGAACACTAGGTTTGTTGGTCATGTGATAATGGCTTTTGAAAAAATGGTTTATGAAGTTTTCCCTTATTTTTGGTCGTAAAGAAAACCAGTTTGCTCCTTTTGGTATATCTTACCATATATATTTAATTAACTAGGAGACACCACCCTAGAGTAACTCAATCTTTATTTTTTTCCTTTTCTATTTTGGTAAAACAAACAAACATACACTGGGAGAACTGCAAAATCAAGGTATAACATCCAGCTTATAATGGCATGTCTTTTAGTACCAGATAAATCTTCCAGATGGCAGCGCCAGTCTCAATATCTTGCTTAAAGCGGAGATTAAAAGTGGCAAACAGTGATATTGACCAAGGTCTAATTTGTAATTAAATTCAATATTTTAGGTGTATGTGCTTCCATTGTTAGGTGTATTGATATATTAAAACTCGAGACACAGCTGTGCCTCCGGAGATATTTATGTATTGAGAGGCACAGGTGGACATTAACTCACGTTTTAAAATCCTTCGCCAAGCATGGCAGTTTGAGTAATTCTCTTATCTGTACGGTAAATATATACAATGTAACACACACATATAAATGTGCGTGTATATATGTGTGTGTATTTGTGTGTGTGTGTGTGTAGCTGAAATATAACATTATATGTTTGGAAATACTGTATGTCTAGAACCATTACATAGTAACAGTGTTGGCGACGAGGCTGGTTATAATCAAATGGAAACTTACACTCGGCTGACTGTCGATTTATTTTCGTCCATTCTGTGTAAAATGGGCACAAACGTTAACCGACGAGGCTCGGATGGACAGATGTTGCATCCCGATATGACTTTACAATATATCCTTGAAAATTGGATAAAATGAACCAGAGTTTCTGGTATGGGATGTGCATAGGTGTGTGTGTGTGTGTGTTTTTACAATACTTTTTTATAGTATGCCTTGTTGCGATCGTGTATCAACTTAGAAACTGAAAAAAATGTGTATCATTTCCATATTTATCCCAACCACCGCGCACTATTTGTCGAATATGTGAGGTCAACCTAATAATAACACCTACATTCTGCAAGTTATTGAAAGTAACGTGGTTTTAGCATTCTAGAAGTGTGACGGGACCCGCATTCCATCTGATTTATCTAGAAACTTCCTTATCAATCAAGGGAGGTCCCTATATATATTATCTCCTGGCAATCCTATTTAAAATCGCTGTAATCTATATCTCATTGGAAGAACATGATTTTAGAACCATGAAAAGTTTGATGGGTACGACACATGTTTTTGGACTTGGACACTTCAAACTTTAAACCCTTGGAGTTCCTGGTGACATGATCTGAGGTATAAAATTTTGTTCACGTGACCTGTATTCTGGGAACTGTGCATAAGTATGATTTTGAGCTCTCTGGATGTCATTCTGATCAGTATTCAATGATGCTTATCAACAAAATATTAAGTCGGCCCAACCAGTTCTTCATGTTGAAATGTAACTTAAACCTTCAATACAATGTTATCATTTTGAGTAAAATTTCTGACATCCATATAATCAATGCATTGGTCACGTTTATGTAAAATGAGTGAAACATGGCCGTTGGCCACGGCCTTCCCATTAAGCCTGCAGAGAGCTCATCCTGGGTTGGGGCCGACCGTGAAAAATCTCACCACCTCGGGTGAGATTCAAACTCACGCTCTCCCGGCTTTGAGCCCTGTGCTCTACCCCTGATCCACAGAAGCCGCTTTGTTGGCCAACATTTAATGGAAAACATTTTATTGATGAAAATCCAAAAACTAATATTCATTCATGTAGGTCTATTACACAGTTTGGTTGCATATCAGTATGGCTTGATTCACTCCTATTTTTTTTTTTTTTTTTCACTTATATGTTTGACATATTTTCATTTCTTGGGAAAAGTAGGTTGGATGGTCATGTTTGTGGGCAACCTTTTGAGCTTAGCTGACTTTCAGCAATCTTCAGCCTTAGCTATACCCTCAATCCTTTGTACTTTAGCAGGCCACAAGTACAGCGTAGGGCAGCGCAAGCTCGGCGTAGTCGGTATCCCGTGCGTACTTTACCCTCCATCCTGTGTCCTTTAGCAGGCCACAAGTACAGCGTTGGGCAGCGCAAGCTCGGCGTAGTCGGTATCCCGCACTACACAACTCCTGTATAAGTCTTGGAGGGTCTGGTGGTCTTCATTTCCTACATACATTTTAGTCCGCTATTCCTATTCCTGAGGCTCCTTACTTTGTTCTAGTTCCCTTTTTGTATTCATCAGAATCACAACTTCTGATGAGTTAGTTATATAGTTTTGACTTTTGTTACGGTCCCTTTTCACACCAAACAACTCAGGCCGAACCGTAACACATATGCTCAGACACGTTCTCTTCAAATGAATACGTAACCAAAATATGGGAGCAAAAACAGTGCTATATTCCTATATTACAATATTTACAATCGTACACAAATAATATAATAGTCAATACATAACGTAATTTATAACCAAGTCTCTGAAGAAAAACTGAGTCTCTAAATAACGAACTGCAACGAAATACTTAACTGAATCCGGTATACGAGAAACTGAAGTCCATCATCAACACATAGTTCGGGCACACACAAAACTGAAGTCCTGTATTAATCCATGTGGCACCAAAAAACAAAGTCTCTCCTCTTCCTAAATAATAAAGTTCATGGCGTGGTTCATGGCATTCCGTGGGCTTGGGGACCAAGAGCCCACGGTCACGGTCCCCGGGGAAAACAGCAACGTGGCGTAGCAAAATCGATAGTCCCGCCTCGTAC
The DNA here is from genome assembly GCA_026874595.1 of Sipunculus nudus. NCBI lineage: Eukaryota > Metazoa > Annelida > Sipuncula > Golfingiida > Sipunculidae > Sipunculus > Sipunculus nudus. The sequence continues at coordinate 28,186,128 of CM049315.1, forward strand.
TGCAGGCGAGGTCGTTTTATAGGCTTTCAACAATGGGTGGAAACCGCAGAAGTTTGTGGTTTTGCTTGAGAGAAACGATAGCGCCGTCAGAACTGCAAAACCAGTACTGAATGGTCCCAGAATAGTGTTTAATGTTTCTCAATGCGCGTCGCGTCAGTAGTCACTGATAGCGGGGTGGATCCATAAGCGTGGAAACGGGGATGGCCACACCACTTCGTGGCGCCATCCTCCGATGTCCGGGTGACGTCCATGCAACACTTTTCAGACCCTATCCGTGAGACGCTGGCTTCGATTTGGGTAGACCCGGCAATTTTATTTGTAAAGATTAATCTTTTTGCGTTATTATTTCTGCAAAAAATTCGGCTCAATTCGGCTTAATGAAATATCGGAGGCGCCTTCTGATAAACTCGGCTCAGCTCGGCCTGATCTTAACTGGTGGGGGCGCGAATTTGCGGCGTCGTAGGGCTCTAGGTCAAGGTCTTCAGAAAGATTGGAAATGTATTCATTTTCCTGAGATTCTCGCTTACCAAGGGCGGACACAGGATCTTAGAAAAGTGGGTTTAACGCCTTTCCACCGGTAAGTTTGCCGGGAGTGCTATAATACTTTAATTTTGCATGCAGGAATAGGGGGAAAGGACGGGGACGCAGGGGAAATTGTGGGGACGTAATAATGCGACGCTGCTGTTCGGTATTAAATGTATATTACGGTATTTTATTTTTTTAAACTTATGTCACCCCTGTAGAGCTCTTGAGACATAACTTATACACTTAGTGGCATTTTTTTTTCTTTTCCACAATTAAGTGGCGATTTCCCAATTTGTCGCGTGTCAGGCTTTTTTTGACATTTTCATATTTTTACTCCTTTCAGCTTGGGCACATTGCTTTTGGTATTGTCTGCACAATGCACCATGGTTTGGTAGCAGATTGCCACTGAAAATCGTGGCTGCTTTGTAGTCCACACACACATTTCACCTTTACCTGAAAACAACTCATATGTAGTATCTTTGTATTGCAATGAAAACACGTGCTTTCTTTTAGTTTCCTTTAATATCTTGTAAAGATATATCGGGATTACATGCCCCAGAATCAATTTTGAAATTTTTTCCTATTTACATACTAGTTAACTGTTTGTTCTGATGCCACACTTTTTCATTACTACATATACTTGTACGGCCTCTAATCTGACCACATTTTACTGCAGAGAAGATAAGACTAAATTAAGAATGTATTTTCATCACCACCTGTTGTGGTTTCATATTCATTTTTCACATTGTGTACTTTTCTCTTTCCTGTCTTGTACGTTATGGTTTTGTCATTTAAGCACGATCTACAACACACAGCGAAGCGATTTGGTTTTTTACATCTGTTCCAAAACTGTGCAAATTCTAGAAGAGCTCCTGTATCTCACTATGTAATGTTATGGAAGTAATTGTGAAATTTGTTATGCATGTTTATCATGGAAAGGGGGACTGTTTAAATGAGACAGTGGCACCAGATTTTTTTATTCATTTTAATGATTTACTCGTACCTTTTAGACTTACAAATTACAGCCATTGGGTCAGTTTATTCATGAATTTAATTGAAGGTACCTGCTCACATACCGAGTATGTTAAATATATAAACATTAATTTAGTGTTCTCGAGTTAAAACATTATGGTATCTCTCAATTCTTATTTCAACATTAAAATCGTTTTCCTATACGAAAGCCTTCGCCGGGGGCGATCAGTGGTGAAAAATATAAACATAACACGCAGTCCACCTGGTCGTTGTAGTGTACAATTTCGCAAATCATTTTTTTTTTTTCAAGCTTCCAACTAGTTTTATATCTGTGTTGATTCCTCATTCTTCTATTTGTTCTACCTCAGGGCATGCAATCTAGTTATGGTAAACAGACACATATGGAATGTGTTTACCTACACAAAGAATCATAACAACGTATAAAACAGGTGAATTTGAGAGAGTAAGTCATGCCTACCGGGATGGTTTTACTGGGACAACTTTTGTAATTATCCACAATAAACTGAAAGTATGAGGTAATACAGATATTATTTAAAATGTTCATGTGCATTTACCCTTGATATACATGTCTGGTCATGGGCATTTAGATAAATTTACCATACTGGTGGTGCCACCTAATTTGTTACGTGTGTTAATCTTTTTTAAATCATTTGTAGCTCAGCTGACTGTAAGTCGTCTAAGCTATGGCGATCACACTTTTTCCGTCGTCCGCCGGTTAAGAGGGCACGACTAGGTTTGACCTAATGTTCTGACTGAACATTAATGGAGGTCCTAAAAAATCTTGGAAACCTGACATTTCGTCCCTGTGACCTATAATCTCCGGATTATGGAGATTATTTGAGCACCCAAGAATAACTGAAAGTTTGATACATAAGTTCCAGTGTCTCAATTATTAATGCATGGATCGCAATGATTCTTGCTTTGTTTATTGATCATGGACATTTCATCAATTTCTGAAGACCGGTGGTGCCACCTGTATATTTGATGCATTTCCCCAACTATGTTTGAGACTGTCACATTACATCAAAATTACATAAAAAATGTGATATCATCTTTGTCCTAAAACCTGATGTGGACATTGACTTGACATGACCAGATTCCTCAGTTGCTGAAGACTGGTGGCGCCATCTGTTGAAAGTATTGTATATTTCTTTTGCTCCCCGCCCAGGCATAGACTGAGCAATATGACCTGTTGTTGGTTTTATTTTCCAGTTCATTTGAATATAACTAAACTTTCGTCATTTTGGTTTTCTTTACCTGGTAAGGGGGGGGAATATGGCGGCCTACCTGACACATGCTGTTTTTTTTCGACTGCATCTCTTACCAGTGGCAGTTAGTAAATGCAATCCCCTTTCGTTTGTGGCTCCTTGTGCTCACAACCTTTTGCATGCAATCAGTACCCTTCAAATTCCAGTCACTTTTCCTGCCTTCAAGTGAATCACGCCATATTGTGAATAATGTGCAATTCGAGGTATGGAGCAGGCCCGGTTTCGGGTTAAGAGCCATAGCTTGCAGCCACGATCAAGCGTTACCATAAGCACGTAACCAACGCAATCCGTACCTTTTTATAACGGGCAATGCAATCCACGTTATTCCGTGCACAATAAAACGGTGTTTTTTTTGGAAGCTTTACTTTTTGTTTGTGTGTGTTTGTGTGTGGCTGCGTGTTTGTCTTTCCCTCTTTCAATTTTGGTTAAATCGGTAATTAATTGCCCATAATTGTGTTTTTTCATTCCACCTGAAAGAAAATTATAAGCTTGCACACATTGGGTGAATTTTATTCAAGGAATATCTTTTTAATTAACTATCGCTATAATAAAAATATTAATTGTTAAATAAATACTTTCTATACAATATATGGTAACAGCAATAATTATTTTTATAATAAAATAGATATTAATAAAGTAATATATAATGTGAGTATAAAATATATATACAATGGAAATAATTACTCGTTTACTAATAATATTACATTGAAATATTTATTCCTAGTACTAGTATATAACTTGTGATAATTTGTTTAAATTATAAAAAGAAATAAAACATAATACCTTGTTAAAACCGAAAGAGAAAATCCATGAAATGAAAGAAAGTCTAATAATGATAATTTGTTTTTGTTAAATCTGTCATGTATATTAGGGTTTAGCCAATAAAATATATATATATAATAATAATAATAATAATAACATTTATACTAATTATTTAAAGTTACAGTTGAGTTTAACCACATTCATATGATCGAACTGGGTTTGAAATAGAAAGATAAGATAAGTTTTATCTAAAGTCGGTTTTCTATGGTCAACATATTCAAAATAAGCTCACAGAGCTTCTGTCACCGACTACATACATAAGATATGTTATGAAAACCAATACTATAAAACATAAGAGTCAAGATACAGGATAAAAAGTATGGTGTTTACACATTCCACTGTTATATCAGTCAATCATTCGTGTTCATTGTATGGTTATACTGGTTTTAAAATGACAGTACAATCATAAAATGATCAAAAATGATGATTCAGTTAAAATAGTATACTGGAATAATAAAACCACTGGGGTGTGATAAAGGTTAAAAATGATTAAGACAATAATTTATACAGAATCTGTTAAATGTATTGAGTTCTGATCAAGCCTTGAATTCTTCGGGCAGAGAGTTCCACTCTTTCACACCTTGATGTTGATGCCCCATATTTCTGTGTTTATATACTGTAGTAGAAGTTTATTTTCACTATTTCTTAAATTATAATGTCTATTTGTTTTGCATAGTTATTCATTTAGATACACTGGGCCTAGACCATGAAGTATTTTAAACACTGTAATGAACACTGTTCTTCTTCTGGTCGTTTCCAGCGAAGGTAAATTTGATTTTAACAGGAGGTGTCATATGTGCTTTTATAGTCTTTAAAGACATATCGTAAACCTCGTTCCTGCATTTTTTCCTATTAATTTTGTATTTTTCCTATAAGTAAAGTGCCATACAGTGCATCAATACATCATGTGACTCAGTACATAGGCGGCGAAACCGGGGGGCCCGCGGGGGCCGGGACCCCCCCCCCCCCCCAATGAAATTGTTAGGGGGGCTGAGCCCCCCAACAAATTCATGGGTAAAAAAACATCCACTAATTTTATAATTGAGTATTTGCACTCTCACATGTATATATATATATATATATATATATATATATATATATCCTCCTCCGCTCGGGCGCTTCGCGAGCTTTGGCCGCAGCCAACGTTGATATTCTGTGTCAAAATGCATCCATTGCCAGACAAATAACAATCTCTAAACAAGGAGGTACTGTTTTACTATGTAAGCATTGACCAATAAATGACAGCAAAAAATGCACCAGAATGCAGTAGTATACATACAGTTTTATTTTCAAAATTTTCCACACCGTGGCAGGGGGACACCCCCTCCCACACCCTCCCCCGTCGGGGATTTCCCCCTCGTATCCACTTCAGGCTCCCTGCCATTTGGGTCGCCTTCGGCCCTGATATACATACATATAAATATATATATATATATATATATATATATATATATATAAATATATATATATATAAATAATAAATATTTTAAAATTATGTCTTTATATATATATATATATATATATGTGTGTGTGTGTCTACTTTTGCCCCCCCCCAAACGAAAATTTTGTTTCGCCGCCAATGCAGTATATAACATCTAAGTAATGTAAGACAACAGTCCGAGTCTATGTTGTTTCTCAGTCTTTTAAGTGTATACAGTTATTTTGCACCTTTCTTGATGATGTTGGATATCTTTTCTGTGAAAATTAATTTTCTATGTTGCCATATTGCTCCACTTGCTACGACTACCCCCAACTTTAACTCTCCGTTTCCTATTTCTTATATAATTAGTTATAAGCAGAAGAGCTTATATCTGACATACCATATGCTTCCAGTGTTGCCACCAATAAGTCGAATGGTAAACAATCAAAAGCTTTACTTAGGTCCATTAGAACTGCTCCTACTTTCTGTTCTTTTTATCTAATGCTTTTATTTTTCCAAATTTCAGGAAGATATAATAGGACAATGTCTGTTCAATGTCCTTTTCTATATGCAGATTTCTCCGGATTTACTACATAGTTTAAAAATTCCTGCATCTGTTCATTAATAATCTTTTCAAAAACTTTAGAGATACTTGGTAATAGACTCACAGGCCAATAATTCTTTTTTGTCATATGGCCCGATTTGTTTGTAAATAGGAACTACATTTAACACTATCCGGAAATGAGCCCGTTTCTAAAGTTGTATTAACAAAACAACATATTCGGGGGGCCACTTGATCTGCACTGTGTAAAAATTTTGGCTAGAATTCGATCGTAACAAGTGGTCTTCTTATGATTTAAGTTTTGTATATATTTATGTATTTTATTAACACATATGTTTAAAGTGAAACTTGTTTACGCTACTGTTAATTTGAGGGTCTATGATTTTTTTGTAGGATTGTTTCTATGCTTTTGTACCGAGTAATCAATCAAATCTTCTTCTAACATATCGATTGTATTTGTTTCAATTTTAGACCCAATATCATTTCCAATATTAATATAAAAATCATTTCAAACCTCTTGTTTATCGATTATTAATTCACTGTTGTCCATAAGTTGTAAATTACTGTCACATTTATTTAACTTATTTACGATAAAAGGTTAAACTGTTGGCCAATAATCTCTATCTCATATTGAAGTACATTTTTTTCTGAAAATAGTCCCTATAAAGTTCAGGCCCTGCATGTTGGCCCAAAATGGCAGTTTTAGGAGCAAGCTCTTAAACTTTGACTGAGTGACAGACTTTTGATCTAGATTTTAATAAAACATCAGCTGTTCTCTATCAAAAGGCTGCTAAACCACTGCCCTGTAGTGGATTAACAGCCATGGGGGCTGGAGTATAAAAATCCGCATGCATGACCCGCACTTATTGAAAAGGCGATACCGGTACTGTTAAATGGTTTGTATATAGCTGTATATAAAATTAAACATTTATACTCTTACTGATCAAATGTGGTTTTGACTTCAGTAATCCTCTAGTCATGTAAACCGATTATTCACAGTGCGTAGTAGAAGTGTTTTATATGTCTCGCATAATTTGCCCATATATATGAAAAAAACCTATTTCTCAAATTTGATGTAATCTAAATCGTCAGTCCAAATCGTCAGCGTATTTTAATTCGTTTGCCCAGTGAGGATGCTAGTAGTTAGTGGAAAAATAGTGTTAAGCTATACGTGTCATTTTTTTACGGATGCGGACACGGATAAGTTTTTCGCTTATTAATTAATAAGTTTTTCAGTTCGGGTGTAGGTCTTTCATCTCTTCAAAATGGCATCCAGTACATCGACTTAAGTACTGCATCGCACCAATGGATAATATGTATTTCTTTATGCGCGATTTTGCCGCACTCGCATCCGTATACAGGGAACAAGCTGCGTTAAATAGGCCTATATATGTGTTTTTTTGGGACCTCCCCCCCCCCCCCCCCCCCCAACACACACCAACACACACATAGCTTTACGATGGTTTTGCACCGGTGCACATAGATCCCAAAAACCGCTCTATAAATTATTATAGGTTGTTTCCATTTATCCAAATGCGTATACCGTAGATGTTTTGAGCACTATACGCATATCCTTCACCATGTCAAATTAAGCTTTTCTGGTGGTGTTCATAGGTGCATATTCAATATCCGTTGTTTGCAAAATAAATCTTTCTGAAGAGTTTTTAATTGGGCTGTTTTATTTATGCGTATCCGTTCTCCGTACAATGATGTTGTCCATATATCTTCACGCCGCCGTCAGCGATTTTTCCCAACACGCATACCAGTCACTGGTAAATTTACGTTTTAACATTGGGTTTTTACAATTTGGCCATATAAGAGCATTCTGTATTTAAAATGTTGTTACTGATCAGTCATCAGTTAGTCTGAAAACCAAACATGTTGGCGTTATGTTGAATTGTGTTGTCTTGTTCACCATTAACATTTTAATTGTGTATCTATTGTAGAATTCTTAATATGGTTTTTCTTATATTAAAGGTTGTATCTCATTGAACTGCGACAGCTTGCGACTAGTTGGAGACACGACAACTGCGAGAAAATACGCGAATTAGCGACAATTTTTCTTGCAATCACGCTGAATTGTACTTACGACACGTTTGCGAACATCGCACTATAGTGTTTTGCCCAAAATTTGGCTGGAGTTAATTCGTATATACCCGTTATGCGAATGTCGTGCATGCTATGTTCACAAGACATTTTAACAACATTTGTTAAATATTCGCACTACAATCGGCGCCCAGAATATCAGATTCTCATTTTTATCTCTAAATATTCGCAATGTAGTTGCATAGGTTGCAAACCCCTCACATATTATACGTTGTCTCGCAGTTCTCGCACTTCCTGACTCGCGGAAGAATAGTCCGAGACATATTCGAGACGGGTACGAGACAACAGCGACGCCTCTGCGACTATTTTTAGAGAAATTTTATTTTTCGCATTTTTTTTTTCAACATGTACAAAATTTCTGCGACAAGGTAGCAACATTTTGCGAATCACGCGAGGAAATTAAGAACAGCCACGAATGTTCAGACAGTTTTTTTACCGTTCGTAATTTTTTCGAAAGCAGTCGCAGCCCTGTGACATCAGGCTTTATAACGTCGTCTTCAACTTTATAGAATAATGCCTTTAAATTATCCCGATTTTATTTTGTTATTATACCAAGGGCTTTATTTGTGTAGGTACGGGACAATCTACGGTAATAAGCCAGTTAAATTATTAAGGAATGTAATATTTTATGTGCAACTATTTTTTTAACCATGCTCAGTCCATTCTTTAGTTATATTCATGTTTGTTTTAAAGCCGTCATGTGGTGTAACGGCCACGGGTACATTACAGGTTGATCAGCACAGGTGATTCCAAGAAGCAAAGTATACGTATGGGCCCTGATATAGTGGCATATCAGGTTTCTGCTCACCATCACATACAATAACACTTTAATTCCTAGATATATATCAAATACTGACTGGTTGTGCATGCCCCACGGGTGAGTTACATGGTGATACAGCACAGGCACTGCCTAGAAGCAAAGTAAAAATATACGTAGTGGCCCGGAAATTGTGGCACAGGAGGTTCCTGCTTACATTCACATACATTTCCATTTTTATGTATATGTACATCAATACTGACTGCGTGTGACCGTGGCCGGTAGGTACCCGTAAACTGGCTGCGTATGGGCCACGGGTGCATAAAATATTGATATAGCACAGGCGATTCCGAGAAGCAAATTATACCGTACGTATGGACCCGGAAATTGTGGCATAGGATGTTGCTGCTTACATTCACATACATTTCCATTTTTATACAAATGTATAACAAAACTGACTGCGTGTGACCGTGGCCGGTAGGTACCCGTTATCTGGCTGCGTTAGGGCCACGGGTACATTACATGGTGATATAGCACAGGCGATTCCAAGAAGTAAAAAATACGTATGGGCCCGGAAATTGTGGCATAGGATGTTGCTGCTTACATCCACAGACATTTACATTCTTAAACATATGTATATCAAAACTGACTGCGTGTGACCGTGGCCGGTAGGTACCCGTAAACTAGCTGTGTAACGGCCATGGGTACATAACATGGTGATATAGCACAGGCGATTCAAAGAAGTAAAGTATACGTACAGGCACGGAAAGCGTGGCATAGGATGTTGCTGCTTACATTCACATACATTTCCATTTTTAAAGATATGTGTATCAAAACTGACTGCGTGTGTCCGTGACCGTTAGGTACCCGTTATCTGGCTACGTAAGGGCTACGGGTACATTACATGGTGATATAGCACAGGCGATTCCAAGAAGCACAGTATACGTATGGGCCCGGAAATTGTGGCATAGGATGTTGCTTTTTACATTCACATACATTTATATTCTTATACATACCATATTTTTCTTGATCAGACGTCGGGCCTTAAATAGTCGCCTGCCTTGTTTAGTCGCCGGGGTAAAAGTGTGTCTGAAAAATAAACGCCGGCCTTAAATAGACGCCGGTCTTGTTTACAGGCCTGACGTCTGAATAGTTCCAATGTTTGCCGCCAGATGCCTTATCCCTTCACTGTTACAGGGGCATTTACCGGTAAAATTGACCATAGATTGTTTTATGAATTTCGATTTGTGTGTTTTTTTTATATTTAATTCTTCTGTAAATATTTATCTTAATTGAATGCCTGTTTCCATGCATGAGGAACACCAAATATTCCCGATTCGTCCTTATGATTAAAGCCGATCACCGATCCTAATAAACGCTACACAAATACGTCAGCAGTGAGAAGCTTACAATTTCACTGCTGTCAAGCTAGATAAAAATAGTACCGCCTGATACAAGCGGTTCAACTTGGTACGGTAAAAGTATGCCTCACGGATGGTTGAACAGAACTGTTCAAATACGTTTTGGCACATATTTCTTGTGTAGCATGAAGACACCAAATGATGGTGTCAAGCGGTACAATTTGTAGCTACTGTCAAGCCAAATATTACGCTCCTTGCGTTCATTTTTGAAGCGCTTTTAAGTTCGTCCCCGCTGTTACCAAAACCACGCTTCCGAGATAAACTTTAAAGTTGAAAATAGTATTTACTCTTGTCCAAAAAAATATATTCAGAAATATTCCCGGCAGTAAATGTCACATATCAGTATATACCAGGTCGGAAACGCTTCAATACGCTGTGTCAAGCTGAATCAGTTAAAAGTCGGACGGAAGGTGTCATAGTAACGAATTATGCAGTGCCGTAATACGTACCAGACCCCCGTTTTTCGATGGAACCAGTATTACCAGTTGTCCACGGTGCACAGTTAATGGTTGAGCCACCCGTGTTTAGTATAAACCAGGTCAGAAACCCTTGAATACGCTGTGTGGAGCTGAATCAGTTGAATATTTGACGGGAGGAAGATGTCATGAAAATGAATTACGCTGTGCCGTTTAAGTACTCACCCCCCGTATTTCGATAGAACCAATGTGACTATGCAGTAGTACGCGGAGAACAGTTCATGGAAGAGCCACCCATGTTCCGAGGGAAACAATGTTACCAACAACACGCGGTGTAAAATAAATGGAACAGCCACATAAAACACTTGGGTACATAGTTTCGAGAGGCCCGCACGGACAGATTCTTTTGGACAACTGCAATCTCTCGCTATGATTTCCCGTCAATTCTTATTATGGTGCATGATTGTGGAGATTGCGCGTGTTCCAAATTCCTATGGCATCTAAGGAAATTTCGTAAACACAGTCCGTGTACCGGCGATGTTTTCAATTGTGTCCCTAAGTAGTGACCGGCGGGTTTATTGTTTCGGAGTGTTCTATTTTAGTTTGTCTGATGAGCCTGATAATGTATTTTATTTTTATAAACGCCGGCCTTAAATAGAAGCCGGCCTTGTTTAGACGCCGGGTAAAAGCAGGGTTTGAAAAAAATAAACGCCCGGGCGTCTATTCAAGGAAATACGGTATGTCTATCAAAACTGACTGCGTGTGACCGTTGCCGGTAGGTACCCGTTATCTGGCTGTGTAATGGCCACGGTACATTACATGGTGATTTAGCACAGGCGATTCCAAGAAGTAAAGAATACGTATGGGCCCTGAAATTGTGGCATATCAGGTTGCTGCTCACCATCACATACAATTACACTTTAATTCCTAGATATATATCAAAACTGACTGGTTGGGTCTGTGACCGTGGCCGTTAGATGCCCGTAAACTGGCTGTGCATGGCCCACGGGTGAGTTACATGGTGATACAGCACAGGCACTGCCTAGAAGCAAAGTACATGTATACGTAGTGGCCCGGAAATTGTGGCACAGGAGGTTCCTACTTACATTCACATACATTTCCATTTTTATGCATATGTACATCAATACTGACTGCGTGTGACCGTTGCCGGTAGGTACCCGTAAACTGGCTGCCTATGGGCCACGGGTGCATAAAATATTGATATAGCACAGGCGATTCCAAGAAGCAAATTATACCGTACGTATGGGCCCGGAAATTGTGGCATAGGATGTTGCTGCTCACCATCACATACAATTACACTTTAATACCTAGATATATATCAACTACTGACTTGTTGAGTCTGTGACCGTGGCCTGTAGGTACCCGTATAAACTGGCTGCGTAAGGGCCACGGGTACATTACATGGTGATATAGCACAGGCGATTCCAAGAAGTAAAGTATACGTTTGGGTCCGGAAATTGTGGCATAGGATGTTGCTGCTTACATTCACATACATTTACATTCTTAAACATATGTATATCAAAACTGACTGCGTGTGACCGTGGCCGGTGGGTACCCGTCAACTGGCTGCGTAAAGGCCACGGGTGCATTGCATGGTGATATAGCATAGGCGATTCCAAGAAGTAAAGTATACGTATGGGCCCGAAAATTGTAAATTGGTGACGTAACAACTGTGGTGACTAATCGACTATTACTAATAAGAAAACCTGAAGAAAAGGACCTCTGATCCAGAAGAGGAGTGGTCCAGGCTTGAAATTTATTAACATTTGCTAATTTGCATTTCGGAAATATAAAAAAATGGCAGTTCAAATAAATAAACGTCACCAAATAGTCTCCAAATTATTAGTCATAATTGTTAAGCATTAAATTATTTTTAAAAATGATAAATAATATATTTTTGTTGTAATATTTTGTTTGACATTACAGATCTTTATTGATCAAATTTTTATAAAGGCTTACTTTATTTTTTATCGGGAAAGAACATAGTAGTAGTTAACAGGCGTCTTGGTTATATAATTTTTATTATTACGTTTGAGAATTTCCTCCCGCATGAACGAAATACTTTTTTCCCCTGAAAATGAATGTAAAGAATATTTGAAGAGAGAAAAAGATATTTTCAATTGCTTATAATTTATATAAGAAAAAGATAGGCCTACAGGTAAGGTTTCCCGGGCAAAATTCGTCGGGGCGGTACAAGGTGTTAAAGTTGCTAAGTGCACGTAAAGTCTTCCTGCGCAAGTCTTCCTGGGTTGGACCCTCGGTCCCCTTTCCATAACTACCTCGGGAGACACGCAGAACCCAGACACGTACACTCATAAAAAATCATTTTTATAGTTTTATTAATTTTTTAAAAATAAAATACAATAAAATATGATATAAACTTATATGGACTATAATATAAACTATATATAGCATGTTATAATCATATTATTTTATTATACCTTAATCATTATTAAAGATCAAAAGTAATATTTAGATTACATTGCACGTTTGATAACTAATCAACCGCCGTCCAGGATGATAAGGTTAAAGAACCGGAGTACAAATAAGTTGGTAATATCCGATGTGGCAGAGTAACGAAGTGACCTGACAACAGCATTTGAATGTAAACGAAGATGAGCGATAATAGAAGATTTTCTTTTTTCATGTAATAGAAAAAAAATCTGTGATTTTTTAAGCTGTGGAATTCAAGATGTCAAAGGTGAAGCCGATGGTATATTTTGTTATCGATCATTTAATATATATGATCACACATGACGCCCGTATTTCAGCGTGGCTGCAAGCTGTGGCCCTGTGGCCTGGGTGTTCTATACCAGGCAATTCATGCGCCGGCAAAAGAAACGTGCGCCATCTGGTGACGAAACCATTAACTAATTTGTTAAGCCAGTATGCAAGAGCGTGCGACCTGTCAGTAATGTCAAACATCTAGAAAATGAGGTTAAAATAAATATTATTTCAATCTCTCTGGTCTAGACAATAAAAGGTTTGGTACTAATGTGCTTATGTTCACATTCCCAGATATCCCAAGTTACCCCCCCCCCCCCTCTTTATTGTATATTATCATTTAGTGATAGATGTAAATATTTCAGGGGGGAACGTATAGATTTAAATCTCTAGGATCTGAATGTGTATAAAAGATTGATAATCGTCATTAACATCAAAGGTAAATTTTACCAGAGTTTTACCTGTGGTGCGGATCAATAATCTGGTGTTCCATAAATTAGCAATATTCACAGCAAAATGATAACGGCACATGCTTAATTACACAAATATACAAAACAGAATACATATCCTGGTGCAAGGCTGATATCCAGGTATTTGTTCAAACCAAAATACAATAAATAGATCACAGTCGGGTAGTCTCTCTTGCGTATCAGATATGTTGAATATGAGCATGTGATTTAAAAGATAAATATGTTTGTACATTAAAAAGGAAAATACAAAGGGTCAAAAACAAGGGCGCAAACAATTATAAGTATGTTTAAAACAATGAATTAATCTTTGTTTACAAATATACATATGTCTATAAAAATACATTCAAACCCATATAATATCCTATATATATATACGATAAAATTATGATATCCCGTTCATACATAACATTTTTTTTTTTTTTTTTTCATTTTATTTTCCTCGCCGGGTTAGAAAAACTTCCCGGCAACATCAACATTAAACATAATTATATATTATATCTTAATTATTGGTCATTCATTTTGCAATTAATGTTTTTCATTATATACGACCATCAAATATGTGACTGATTCGACCTCATGTGCCGGCACCACTGCAGGAGTCGCTCTATATGCTATCACTATACATATCCTTCCCACAGACGTTAAAGGGATAGTCTCGTCTCCCGGACTTGGGCTTAACGTCCTCCGACGCTATGGCCCAGTCAGGGAGCTGGCTATATTTAGAATACGACTTCAGCAAGCCAGCACCAGTGACAGCAGCTGAAGTTACAGCACTGGCGGTATCAGTGGGAAGCTATGACGCGTTCTACGCATGCGGGGTTCGGGCGTTTCCTTGGTTACGAAGAACGCGATCTGTTCGTTGACAGGGTCTGTCACTTGTCGTGTTGCTGATGGCGGCGTGTAATTAACCCATGGCTGTCCTGAAGTCTTTACAAATGAATCACAGGAAGTTCATGACCCCTGTGCCTGGCCCTGTTAATTCAGTAATGTTTCAAAGAATCGCCTTTTCACACATTTATCAGCCATACCGGCTGCCCCGATCTGGCACTACTATACTAGTGTCAGTTCTGCAAGGCCTTCATCTGATCTCGCGTCCACTAAGCTGTCACGACTATATATCTAAACAAAACCTTCCACTGGAGTATTCATTCGATTCCCGTTTTGGTTTCACTCGCGTAAGCCTAAAGATGTCAAGACAAAATCAAGAAGCAAGTGACAAAAGTGCGTGTTCTTGCGGGAACATATGTAACCGGTCCGGTCGTCGGAGGGGGGCTTGTCCGTGTCTCACTGAAGAGAATTTCTGCACGGATTCCTGCAACTGCGGGGTGGCCAAAATGGGTTGCACAAACAGACCTGGTCACCCAAACTCTGTTTTGTCGACTAGACTGGGAATGCAGGTAGAGGAAAACAATGATGGAAATTATGGAAGTGATGAGGAAGAGACAAGCAACGAAATGGAGGTAGGCCTGGAGCCCATGAACTAACTAATTTTGGAAATATTTAAACCTTTAGGGCCTATATATATATATACGTGTGTGTGTGTACTTTTGACAAATTTATTGTAATTTGGTCGTGTAATTACAAAATATTTCATACAATTTTTGTAGGCAGTGTATTAGCTTGATGTATTCGTTATAAATTTTTTTAGAATATGTATCAGTATAGGCCTTCACGTATATTTAAATTTACTGAAGCCTTTTTTACAGGTTTCGGTCCAGTAATTACGACATCAGTTTTAGAGACCCGAGTGAAAAGAATGATTTATAATGATTGAATTTGACCCATTAAGTTTTTTTTACAACACAGACATTATCCAGAATAAATTATGAAGGTTTTTTTTAAATGTTTTCCTATTATTTATTCTTGAAGTAAATGTTATATTCAAAATGTAATAGTTTAATATATGCAAGACCATGCTTTTTTTAAGGCTCCAGTACTGTTTGTTCGGTTTGAAGAGGAAGGGGAGAACATTTCAACAGTGACAGTCCCTGAAGAAGTAGATTTGGATAGAAGCCTACAGGAACTAGCAGACGACCCCAAGTATTCGGTAAGTTATAAATAATTTTAAGTAAACACCTGCAGGGGCAACTGATTTTATAAATGTTTATTCAGTATATATATGAACTATTTTGTGTATGAACTATATATATATATATATATATATATATATATACACAGATTTATACTCTGATATATTCAAATACCTCCATATGTAACGAATATATACACCAATATATACACATCTATATATTATAAAAACAAACACTGAAATTATATATAAATATACAGATACATAGATAAATATAGATATATACAAGATAAGTTCTAGTTCTCCTTCAGTGAAAAATTTCTATTTTTTTTAATAACTACACAAAATAAAATGACTACCACCGTCCCAACCATGTAAATATATATATTTATGTATATAAAATATATATATATATACATGTATAACAGCTAATACAAAACTTGTGCAGTGTATAAGGATATCTTCTTCACTTTTTTTGGACATACATAAAACGTATGCTTTACATTCTATATTTTGTTTAGGTTTCCATGCCTGCTGTTAGAACAGAACAAGGGAGCCCAAGTGTGTTAACAGAAAATGAGCCACAGTCAACAGGAGACATGGAACATCCTGCAGTTGATAAGGTATAGTATTTCAGAACTAACATATGAATAGTCACATGATTAGGTTTTCTAGGCAACTTTCAGAATGGAAAAGAGAAATAATAAGGATAAAAAAATGACAAAATGAATAGTTACATGATAAGGGTTTCTAGGCAACTTTAAGAATGGCAAAGAGAAAATAATAAGGATCATAAAATGACAAAATTATTCAAATTGACCCATAATTGATAGACATAAAAATTTACTATTTTTATTATTCTTTTCTTTCAGTCTGTTTTTTCTGACTGGGATGCTGGAAAACTGAAAAAGTTCGCTGAATTTGCAATCACACAGTTTCCACAGTTGATGAAGTTGGCAGGAATACCCATGCCACCAGCTGGTACCCCGCCACCCTCACAGAGTCCAGAACCAGGCTCTGGCGCCCCTGAATGGTGTCATTGTGGCAACTGTCGCCCAATGCCAACCCTGAGGGAGCGCCTGTGCTGCAGAAAGAGAGCGGGGCCGTGCTTGTGTGTCACCTCAGCACAGGAGTTGCAAGAAATTGTGCTCCACAGAGGAGTGTTGGAGGTGGCACTCAATGTCAGGAATGACATTTTTGTTTATGACAATGAGGCAAACAACAGGAACCTACGATACACAGCATACAGACAGTATGTTGTTTGGAAATACGGTTACCTGGGCAAGGGTAACCGTGTTGTTATCCCTAGTTGTGTAACTTGGAAAATCAGGGATGCCTTCCCAGAACCTGATGGGACATATGTGGGGTTCACTGTTGGACGACTCCAGTAACTGAACTATTTTATTTCCTGTTTTCTAAATGTAATCATATATTTCCTTGCATGTGGCTCATAACATTATAAATTTATATAACAAGTGAATGCATTTGTTGGGGTTTTTTTTAGATACACTGGATTCTATTTTAAATACATCTGATTTGCACTGCAATGAACTAAAGTCATTAGCCAATAAAGATAACAATCTATCAGGGTCCCAAAATTTGCAGTGCAGAGGCTAAAAAGTACATTGCGACCCCTGAACACTGCAGCTCTATAAATAAGAAATGAAAAAAGAAACACGGAAATGTTTTTATGTTTGAAATACATAGAGATGTATGAAATCAGAATGTTGTATGAGCAAAAATAACTTTAATACTATTAATTGGCCAGTCTAAATCTATTTTTTACTGTCTGGTGTAGTGGGACCTTTGCCCTTTCTCTGTAAATATGCCTGTTCCAAAGACTCCGCTGATGGCTTTGGCTTTGCCGCAATGTGAGGCCTAATATGTGAAGGATCCCCAGAGATTGGTTGGGGCTTGGAGTCCATTCTGTCTACAGAATAGCCTCTTTCCTCCAAGATGTCAGCCAGCAGGCCTGGCACATACAAGTATTTTTTTAAATCCTTGTATGGAACAGCTGTCCAGGTGGATGCAGCTTTACTGTATCTATGCCTCAATCTGCAATTATAAAAAGTGCACATATTAAAAAAAAACATGTAATCTTCAGTTTCCATCTTCATGATAGAAACTTCCTATCAGTTGATTTAAATTTATTTTTAAGTCTTGAATAATATGTCCTATGATGATAACTTTGTCATTGGGGGGGGGGGGGGGGGGAATGTTATGGGAAAAGCTTAAATGAATTTAGAGACTATAGTCAATACCTGAGTAGCAACTGGTTTCTTTACTGTTTAAATTCTAATGTTACATGATGCCCACCACAATCTATGATAACCTTTCACATGGTTCCATCACAGGAACTGATTTATATCCTGTTTAAATTCCAATGTTACAAGATATTTCCCACAATCAATGATGATCTGAAACATAAGCCAATATATCATACCTCACATTCCCCTCTTTGTCCTTCACTGGCTGGCGGTGGTTGTGTTCATTGTGGTCGATAGCAGCCAGGAGGTTTCTAAGAATATAGCCTCTGTAGCTGCATTAAAAAGATAATAATCAGTAATGAATTACATATGATTATGCATGTTTATTAGTACTTGTATCTTGAAGAATGATACATTAGAACAATACAACACATTGTTTACCTTATATTATGTTTTTTTTTTCTTAAAAGGGTACAATGTTCCTCCGCTTTTTTATTCAAGGATGGGACCTGTCATGACTGCATGAAATATATTTTGTATCAAAATGTGAGGTCACAAAGCTTCAATTCTTGAAATCAACTAAATTTTTGCAGTGCATCATTCATGCAATGTCAACATAATACATAATCATATAGCATTTCATATCAGACATCACAAAGATTCATATATATATATATATATATATATATATATATATATATATATATATATATATATGACTTAATTCTGGTTCTTACATAAGCAAGAATGTAGTCATTTGAGTTGTACAAGAGGTATGCATATTTCTTTATGTTATAAATGTGCTTATTTCAATCATGTGATTCTGGTAAACCCTCATACTTCTGTGTGTTTTATTATTTGATACGTTTTCTTTATCATTAGAATACGAACAGGCATCAAGTTTACTCAAATGTAGTTAGGTATAATATTTGGCAAATGTTTGTTTTACAATAATCAGATATGTGAAAAAAGACTTCCATATCAATTCAGTCATTCTGTCAAATAAAATGAGTTTTCAGTAATTTTGTAGATTGCCAGAAATTTTCAGGCATTTTACATATTGCCGGAAATTTTCAGGCATTTCACAAACTGACTGAAATTACACATTGACTATAACAAATATATATATATATATATACGTTTTATTTACATTTGTTTTATTTTAAATATTATATAAAAAACTACAATAATAAAAGAATTTTATCATTTTCACCTACAGTAAAACTTTTGTTAAAAATATGTCTGCAGGTCAAGACAGTCTCTGTTATTTGCAAGTTACCTGAATGAGCTTCTTTTTGGGCAATACATCAAGATGGTTGAATGGAAGTGCTCCAGGAGACTGGTGTGTCTGAAACAAAAGCAATCATGAGACAGTTACATTTTCTTTTCTCAAGCTGTGCCTAATGCCCTTAATAGTACTTGCCCTACATCCTCCGGCCCTTACACTGTACAAAGTCAGTCCTAAAAGCCCTGTACACTTTCACAAGCATCAGCCAAACTGGAAAGAACCACAGCCTTTTATTTGTTTAAAAATTTGGGCCTGAAACCCTGTGGTGAGGGTGTTTCATAAATAAAATTCAGCATTTCTAGATGCTGCCAACAAATTAATCTATAAATAAATCTTTGGTAACTAACCAGCTTTACACCTAAGCATATTATATTTCAATATCATGAAATGATAGAAATGTTTGCACTGTGGAAGCTTTCACACTGAACTATAGTGCCTATTATTTCATGAATGATTTGTTGTATTCTTGCATATGACAATTATTAACCTACTGAAAACATGACAACACAGACATAACAATTTGTACCTGAAGTTTCTGATGTATTTCAGATTTCTTAGTATATTCACCGACATAACTTCTTTCACCACAGCTTTATGAGCCGGTGACTCTGGCTGTAGCCACGGCTTCTGCGTTTCACTTGGTGGCAAGGGCAGTGGATGGTTGCAGTGGCCCTCAGTCAGGTCATACATGGTGGCCATCCAAGTATGAACATTGCAGATGTGGTGTAAAACTGTAACCCAGTTTTCCTTAAATAAATACACAAAAGGTTCATTGTCAAATAGTTGTAGTAGCTGCATTATTTTCTAAGACCGCTTTTATCTGGATACAAAGTATTTTTACTGCAACAGCATTATCTAAATTCTAATAGATATTTTTTTTTTTTTGCTGATTTTGTATCTGGTGGTTATAAGTTGTACTGTAATACAATGAATCACATACTGCTTATCAGGATCTTTCATATTTCCATATTTTTACAAACTAAGCTGTAAATGATTTATTGCAAAAAAACTGTGGCTTATGTTATATTTTAAACATTTAAATGGGTAAAATTGAAAAAAAGCTTTAACTGGAAACCATTATTATGTCTATAGATATGCCTAAGTATGTTTATATATTAATATATACCTTTAGATGCTGTTCATTCCCTTTACAGTTCTGTGCACAATGCCAAAGGTGGTTCCTGATTGGCTGCACCCACTGGAATATGTCACCACATCCTCTCTGTTTACCAGCCTAACAAATGATAAAAGATATATTTAACAAGTACCTCAAAGATATATACAGGTTACACAGAAACAAGTACCTCAAAGGTACATACAGCATACACAGAATTTTGATATTGAATGCATGTTTTTAAATGATAATTATAAATCAAAGTATCTGTAGTCATGTTTTTTTTAATTAATTACATACAGGTCACTGAATATATAACCAAAATATTAGCTGCATGATGTTTAAATTGAAACTTGAATAATTTATGTAAAACAATTAATTCCTTTAATATTACTTTTATTTACCAAACAGTTCTCCTGCAAAATTTACAGGAAGCTGGGTACTCACTGCAATTAATTTCTTTGTCAGGGACTTGCTCATGTGCCACACATCAAACTGGTGTAGGATGTCAGTGTGCACATTTTCTAAAGAAAACAAACATACAAAAACAACCTTTATCTCAAGCTTTTGTTTGGAAAGCTGGTGCAATAGGGCTCAGCATGGACAAAGAAACACCAAATTAGAAAATCAGTGTGTTACAATTTGGAACATTAAATACACATTACACCTAAAGCCTGTGAATAGCTGCTGGGAGTTCAGATCCTGTAATAATTTCTAAGAGAAATCTGAAATCTCTGGGGTTGCACCGTAATATATCATCCACTTGTTGTTGTTTACATTCAAACCGAGTGGAATTTGTTTTTCCTTAATATCAGCTTATAATTAAATATAGATAAATTTTACATTAAAACTGTCAGTTCAATTTATAAAGTAAAAGTTACAGACAGTTCCTTTTGCAGCACTATTGAATGGTATATTTAGTGTAAAATAACTCACTCATTAGAGCCTTTATTTGTGGATGGGCATCTGTCACAATCTCTGCAACAGCAGCTTTCTCTCTGATCTCATTGAGAGCTCTGGTGAAGCCGATCTTTTCCATGTTGGGGCTCTTCCCATCAGCTTCACGGACATCCACCACTTGGAGGGACAATATATTCCCAGTGGCCACATCCATCATGCTGTAAGTGCAGTATTGAGCACTATAGCCTGGTGAGTCGTTCCTCCCATCTCCTGCTAGTACCAGAGGCTCTGAGGCAGCATTTAACAACAAACTCTCTTGCATATCTGTCCAGTAGCGCTGCACTGCTGGATACACATAAAGTCTCTGAATACTGGAAAGAAATTAAGAATGGTGGTGTTGATATGGAAAACTTCGGTAGAAAGTGTGCACATTACACTCTGCTTTTCTAAATATATCTTGCTAATGGGAATAATGAAAGAGTGACATCTTAGAATAGAAATTTAATAGTAAACAAGAACTGTGTCAGGAATGGTTGAAAACAGGTTGATTATTCTGAATAAATAATTTTTTAACTTAATAAATATTGATTTATATATACAATGCATTGATAAATGAATTATGAATATATTTTGAATAACATGGATATATTAAGTCACCAAAGTTTCAGTTAATTAGCTGTTAATGATTAGTATGCTTTACATGTAGGCATGTTTTTAATATAAAATAAGTTATTGAAATATATAGTGGAAGTTCAGCTAACCGGTAGTGACTATCCTTGTTAATGAATCCTAGTTTTAAAAACTTGGCCATCAGAGCTACTTTTGTGTAGCTATTGCCTGATATAATAAGGCAAGCTGGGACAAGGATGTTCCCAGCAAACATTCCGGTCGTTCTTGGCTGAGATGTCCAGGAGCCCGCATGGTGACTGCTGTCTGATGGACACCGCCAAGACACTATCAAGCAGGTTCCCACCATCTTGTTTGTAAACTCCAACCCGTTTCTACACTTGCAGCATTTATTGCCAACAGCAGCTTCCACAAGTTTCAACACAGAAGGCATAAAGGCAATGCACTTCTGAGTTGAAATAGCCTCGTCTATTTCCACTTTATCTGGCCCAAATTTGGTATTGGCACCACTGTTGTTCATAGGAACTTCCCAATCAGGATCTTCAAAATCAGCAGCCACATCATCCTCACTGGATCTAAGAAAATATTTTTTAGAAAGTATCAAACAGTTTAGCACTGAATAACTAATATAATTATCATATTCTTCAAATAAGTTTTTCTCATGACAGGTGCAGTTTATTTTGAGACTAAAAAAATAAACAGTCTTACTTTTGATATATCCTTTTTGTATTTTTTTTTCAACAATTTGAAAAAATTCCTCATATTTTATGTATACTGCAGTGACAAAGATACTGATATTAACTGTAAGAATATTACATGCATGAAAGATTAAATCATATTAACTCATGGCATTTCTATAGACTTACACCTCATCCTCTGCACAATCAGCGCTATCGTCTGAACCCAAATCATCCAAAGCCTCAATACCACTCAGATCACCCTCTTCTATGTACTCACTACAAGGTAAACGTTTATTGTGACTGTGAATAGGTAAACACGAGACTGTAGACAGCTTGGTATGATGAACAATCATTAAACATTATAGTTAAACATACTACATCACAAGAACTGCTGGACAAGGAGCTAGTATTTGAGAATATGCATAATAATAATTAACTTAACACTGGATAAAAAGCAATGTATGTATTTTGTTTTAAATCATCAAAAGCACATGAAAGGTTGTTTCAGCACTTGTACATGATTTGTGCTAGTCACAGATTAAGGACATATATATGGTTTATAAACAAAAAGCAATAAAGCATACCTGAATGTAACAGGGCCTGTACCACCTCTGCTTGGTGTTGATGTGACCAATCCTAGTCTTGCTCTTGGATTTATTCTAGGCACTGCCAAAACAGGACTCATGACCGGATCTGTTTCTTGGCCTGATAACAAAAAAAAATTATAATAAATTTTATATGTCCAACCTGCACTTGAAAGTGGCCAATACTGCAGTAACCAGGAGTGAACAGAAATGAAGCTTTGCTTGTTATATATCTTAAAATTCAAGAAATGCACAATTCCATGAGAAGTTAACGGGTGAAACAAAACTGCCGGTACCTATTTAAGCCCATGTATAATCCAATTCCAAAAGTACACACAGTACCAGTTGTTTACAATTCAACTGCAGAATTACTGTCATAAGACTTGTAATTAAATATCATGGTTACAGAATTGAAAATGTAAATGATACGTGACATACTTGGTGTCATTGTACCAGTCAATGGAAGCCTGATTGCCCTTTCCGACCTGAAAATAAGAGAAATTGTGAAGAATGTTATATATGGGAATTGTAAACTTATTATCTTTTTACGGTATATCATACCATAGCAGTTATAATTCAGTGATCTTTGTAATCAAAATCATATTCTGTAAATAAACAAATTCAGATTGAACATTTGTAACCCGAACAGGTGATATTCAAAACTTTTAAAAGCATTCTTTTATTGGAGCAGATGTTTCTTTTGTGATTATGAATTGAAGACATGGGACTATCTTTTCATGTATTTTTATGGAACCTGGAAAGTATTCATGCTAATGGCAAATGAATAGTCTGTGTTTCTAATGCATCCTGATACTTGGAATGTCCAAATGATTAATGACTACCGGTACCCCAGCATGGCTGGTTTATCCTAGACATGACAGGAATGCAGTGACCTGGTAACCTAAGGTCAGGAAAAGGGCAGCCCCTGACCCAGATCTTTTGACACAAACAAGTTATAATATAGTTTGATAAACTTCATGTTTTTGTGCTTTGTCTATAAAATAAATTTGAAAGTGCTGATATATATATTAACATCATGTATTTTTATCAATTTATATTCCAAATATAAATCTAGTTATTAACAATTTACTTTAACAATCAGTCTGTGGTATTAGAATGATATGCGAGTTTTAGGTAGCCAAGACTTCCTGATCAATACAATTTTTTTAACCATCTCTGGCTTAGGTTGAGAACATATGACATACTTATCTAATGGCTTCACAGGGGTTTCATGAATATATGGCTGTCCTGGATATAGTCCTGGCTGCTTGGGGGGTACATATAGCACCTCTTCTTCATTCTCCCTTCCACCACTTTCAGACCCAAAGCTCTGGTAAAGCTGGTACTTCTGTGTACCTGATGTCGAGGCCTCACTAGCGCTAAAATATCATTAAAGCCACACTAAGATTTTAATAACTTAATTGGTTATCGTTGTACTATAAACTTCATGAAAGATTATGTATCACTATCACAGTATCTAAGCTCGATTTACTTATACTGCCTCCAAAATTTGGAGTTGCATCCTGTGACAGATTGTAATATGATTATCACGTGTATCCAGTGTTTAATAAAAAATTCAATTTGCCACCAGTGTCTATCAATGTCAAAAATGAAAATTTCACATTCTAGTGCAGTGTAACTATAGATCTATCTTCTGAACAAAAAGAATGACTCGATCAAGTGCCTTGAGTTGTACTTGAAATGTACAGAACCAAAATTAATTTTTTTTTTTAAATAGAAGAAGAATGGTGAAATATGTCTTCTTATGAAAATGGTAAATAAGTGCAGTACATGTGACTTTGCCAAAAGCTGGCTTCCTTACTGATTGTCTTGGGGCCTGACGTTGGTATTCAATTCAAGTACGTATGTAACTTCAGTCTAGGCCAGGACAACCTTACTGATGGTCTGTCCTTTTTTTTCTTGCCCCAACCTGGAACCTACTTGATGTCTGAATGGTGATTTTATCACTCAACATGCAAATATTTCTAAAAGATTCACATAAAAGAAAAAAAATCATACTTGATTCATACGAAAATAAATAAGTGTAAATAATGCCAGTTTGCGGCATATCAACTATACTGCACATTTACCAATACTATTTGTACTGCCTGTTAAAAGTTGTTAAAAACATGCCTCACCTCTCTTGTACTTGGTCGGGGCAAACGGAGGAATGAGACAATGGCATATGAAAGCACCTCGCCTCGTTCACAGCCAAGAGATGGAGAGCCCATTCTGACGCGGACTTGTATCCTTCAAGGATCCGCTGCCTCTCCCATTCTTCCCACGCTTCTCCAAGATAAACACGTTTTTGTTCATAACGTTTCTTTCGTATAGCTTCTGCTTCTTTCGCTTCTTTATCAGAAGCATATTTTCGTCGTCTTTTCGGAGGGTTATCAGCTGACATCATGAGACTATAACGAGTCAGATTCCGCACAAGTACGACATGCATAGGTTACCCAGCAACAGTTGTTATGCCGGAAACGTCATTTCACGCCTCTTTTATAGTAAGAGCTAAAACTTGGACGTCCGAGTACAGGTGACGAATACTCATAACCAATCCGTGGGTCACAAAAACAACGTCATATTGGTATAAGCATATATCTTTTTCATTATCACCCCAATATTTATATATATATATATATATTATATATATATATATATGAGATGGATTTTATACATAAGCATTGAAATATATATATATATATAGATATATATATATATATATGTATATATATATATTTGGTAAATGATAGATCTTATTCATAATCACCACACTCAAAAATTTGAATGTACAATTTGCAGTAATATATATAGGTTAGATAGTATGAAACGGTATAAGGAATTAAAAAAACTAATGTTTTTACTATTTTCTAAAATACAACATTACAATAACAAGAAATTCGATATAATTTAAAAATTATTCGATTTTTTGTATAAAAATAAATTATAAATGATGATCTGTAATTGCAACTAATGAACATGTGATGTGTGCAAAAGCTGTAAAAAAATATCCAAGACACCTCTGTTACAATTGACTAAAACATTATTGCATGCATTCAATACATCTCGACTGCTTTACAATACAGGAGCGTTTATAATTGTAGTACATTTTACATAGAAACATACGGGAAATGTGATTTTTTAATGTTGAACAAAGCAATGAGTTCAGAGTTGCAGCAGTAAAGCATGTAGTCTAGGTCCACTGAAACATCCGCAACCCGCCTCCGACTTCCGGGTTTTAACCAATTACTAGTTTGAAAAACGAGGACTGCGCCATCTGGTGACTGTTTCAGGCAGGCCAGCGCGAGACTATCCCTTTAAAGGGATAGTCTCGTCTCCCGGACTTGGGCTTAACGTCCTCCGACGCTATGGCCCAGTCAGGGAGCTGGCTATATTTAGAATACGACTTCAGCAAGCCAGCACCAGTGACAGCAGCTGAAGTTACAGCACTGGCGGTATCAGTGGGAAGCTATGACGCGTTCTACGCATGCGGGGTTCGGGCGTTTCCTTGGTTACGAAGAACGCGATCTGTTCGTTGACAGGGTCTGTCACTTGTCGTGTTGCTGATGGCGGCGTGTAATTAACCCATGGCTGTCCTGAAGTCTTTACAAATGAATCACAGGAAGTTCATGACCCCTGTGCCTGGCCCTGTTAATTCAGTAATGTTTCAAAGAATCGCCTTTTCACACATTTATCAGCCATACCGGCTGCCCCGATCTGGCACTACTATACTAGTGTCAGTTCTGCAAGGCCTTCATCTGATCTCGCGTCCACTAAGCTGTCACGACTATATATCTAAACAAAACCTTCCACTGGAGTATTCATTCGATTCCCGTTTTGGTTTCACTCGCGTAAGCCTAAAGATGTCAAGACAAAATCAAGAAGCAAGTGACAAAAGTGCGTGTTCTTGCGGGAACATATGTAACCGGTCCGGTCGTCGGAGGGGGGCTTGTCCGTGTCTCACTGAAGAGAATTTCTGCACGGATTCCTGCAACTGCGGGGTGGCCAAAATGGGTTGCACAAACAGACCTGGTCACCCAAACTCTGTTTTGTCGACTAGACTGGGAATGCAGGTAGAGGAAAACAATGATGGAAATTATGGAAGTGATGAGGAAGAGACAAGCAACGAAATGGAGGTAGGCCTGGAGCCCATGAACTAACTAATTTTGGAAATATTTAAACCTTTAGGGCCTATATATATATATACGTGTGTGTGTGTACTTTTGACAAATTTATTGTAATTTGGTCGTGTAATTACAAAATATTTCATACAATTTTTGTAGGCAGTGTATTAGCTTGATGTATTCGTTATAAATTTTTTTAGAATATGTATCAGTATAGGCCTTCACGTATATTTAAATTTACTGAAGCCTTTTTTACAGGTTTCGGTCCAGTAATTACGACATCAGTTTTAGAGACCCGAGTGAAAAGAATGATTTATAATGATTGAATTTGACCCATTAAGTTTTTTTTACAACACAGACATTATCCAGAATAAATTATGAAGGTTTTTTTTAAATGTTTTCCTATTATTTATTCTTGAAGTAAATGTTATATTCAAAATGTAATAGTTTAATATATGCAAGACCATGCTTTTTTTAAGGCTCCAGTACTGTTTGTTCGGTTTGAAGAGGAAGGGGAGAACATTTCAACAGTGACAGTCCCTGAAGAAGTAGATTTGGATAGAAGCCTACAGGAACTAGCAGACGACCCCAAGTATTCGGTAAGTTATAAATAATTTTAAGTAAACACCTGCAGGGGCAACTGATTTTATAAATGTTTATTCAGTATATATATGAACTATTTTGTGTATGAACTATATATATATATATATATATATATATATATACACAGATTTATACTCTGATATATTCAAATACCTCCATATGTAACGAATATATACACCAATATATACACATCTATATATTATAAAAACAAACACTGAAATTATATATAAATATACAGATACATAGATAAATATAGATATATACAAGATAAGTTCTAGTTCTCCTTCAGTGAAAAATTTCTATTTTTTTTAATAACTACACAAAATAAAATGACTACCACCGTCCCAACCATGTAAATATATATATTTATGTATATAAAATATATATATATATACATGTATAACAGCTAATACAAAACTTGTGCAGTGTATAAGGATATCTTCTTCACTTTTTTTGGACATACATAAAACGTATGCTTTACATTCTATATTTTGTTTAGGTTTCCATGCCTGCTGTTAGAACAGAACAAGGGAGCCCAAGTGTGTTAACAGAAAATGAGCCACAGTCAACAGGAGACATGGAACATCCTGCAGTTGATAAGGTATAGTATTTCAGAACTAACATATGAATAGTCACATGATTAGGTTTTCTAGGCAACTTTCAGAATGGAAAAGAGAAATAATAAGGATAAAAAAATGACAAAATGAATAGTTACATGATAAGGGTTTCTAGGCAACTTTAAGAATGGCAAAGAGAAAATAATAAGGATCATAAAATGACAAAATTATTCAAATTGACCCATAATTGATAGACATAAAAATTTACTATTTTTATTATTCTTTTCTTTCAGTCTGTTTTTTCTGACTGGGATGCTGGAAAACTGAAAAAGTTCGCTGAATTTGCAATCACACAGTTTCCACAGTTGATGAAGTTGGCAGGAATACCCATGCCACCAGCTGGTACCCCGCCACCCTCACAGAGTCCAGAACCAGGCTCTGGCGCCCCTGAATGGTGTCATTGTGGCAACTGTCGCCCAATGCCAACCCTGAGGGAGCGCCTGTGCTGCAGAAAGAGAGCGGGGCCGTGCTTGTGTGTCACCTCAGCACAGGAGTTGCAAGAAATTGTGCTCCACAGAGGAGTGTTGGAGGTGGCACTCAATGTCAGGAATGACATTTTTGTTTATGACAATGAGGCAAACAACAGGAACCTACGATACACAGCATACAGACAGTATGTTGTTTGGAAATACGGTTACCTGGGCAAGGGTAACCGTGTTGTTATCCCTAGTTGTGTAACTTGGAAAATCAGGGATGCCTTCCCAGAACCTGATGGGACATATGTGGGGTTCACTGTTGGACGACTCCAGTAACTGAACTATTTTATTTCCTGTTTTCTAAATGTAATCATATATTTCCTTGCATGTGGCTCATAACATTATAAATTTATATAACAAGTGAATGCATTTGTTGGGGTTTTTTTTAGATACACTGGATTCTATTTTAAATACATCTGATTTGCACTGCAATGAACTAAAGTCATTAGCCAATAAAGATAACAATCTATCAGGGTCCCAAAATTTGCAGTGCAGAGGCTAAAAAGTACATTGCGACCCCTGAACACTGCAGCTCTATAAATAAGAAATGAAAAAAGAAACACGGAAATGTTTTTATGTTTGAAATACATAGAGATGTATGAAATCAGAATGTTGTATGAGCAAAAATAACTTTAATACTATTAATTGGCCAGTCTAAATCTATTTTTTACTGTCTGGTGTAGTGGGACCTTTGCCCTTTCTCTGTAAATATGCCTGTTCCAAAGACTCCGCTGATGGCTTTGGCTTTGCCGCAATGTGAGGCCTAATATGTGAAGGATCCCCAGAGATTGGTTGGGGCTTGGAGTCCATTCTGTCTACAGAATAGCCTCTTTCCTCCAAGATGTCAGCCAGCAGGCCTGGCACATACAAGTATTTTTTTAAATCCTTGTATGGAACAGCTGTCCAGGTGGATGCAGCTTTACTGTATCTATGCCTCAATCTGCAATTATAAAAAGTGCACATATTAAAAAAAAACATGTAATCTTCAGTTTCCATCTTCATGATAGAAACTTCCTATCAGTTGATTTAAATTTATTTTTAAGTCTTGAATAATATGTCCTATGATGATAACTTTGTCATTGGGGGGGGGGGGGGGGGGAATGTTATGGGAAAAGCTTAAATGAATTTAGAGACTATAGTCAATACCTGAGTAGCAACTGGTTTCTTTACTGTTTAAATTCTAATGTTACATGATGCCCACCACAATCTATGATAACCTTTCACATGGTTCCATCACAGGAACTGATTTATATCCTGTTTAAATTCCAATGTTACAAGATATTTCCCACAATCAATGATGATCTGAAACATAAGCCAATATATCATACCTCACATTCCCCTCTTTGTCCTTCACTGGCTGGCGGTGGTTGTGTTCATTGTGGTCGATAGCAGCCAGGAGGTTTCTAAGAATATAGCCTCTGTAGCTGCATTAAAAAGATAATAATCAGTAATGAATTACATATGATTATGCATGTTTATTAGTACTTGTATCTTGAAGAATGATACATTAGAACAATACAACACATTGTTTACCTTATATTATGTTTTTTTTTTCTTAAAAGGGTACAATGTTCCTCCGCTTTTTTATTCAAGGATGGGACCTGTCATGACTGCATGAAATATATTTTGTATCAAAATGTGAGGTCACAAAGCTTCAATTCTTGAAATCAACTAAATTTTTGCAGTGCATCATTCATGCAATGTCAACATAATACATAATCATATAGCATTTCATATCAGACATCACAAAGATTCATATATATATATATATATATATATATATATATATATATATATATATATATATATATGACTTAATTCTGGTTCTTACATAAGCAAGAATGTAGTCATTTGAGTTGTACAAGAGGTATGCATATTTCTTTATGTTATAAATGTGCTTATTTCAATCATGTGATTCTGGTAAACCCTCATACTTCTGTGTGTTTTATTATTTGATACGTTTTCTTTATCATTAGAATACGAACAGGCATCAAGTTTACTCAAATGTAGTTAGGTATAATATTTGGCAAATGTTTGTTTTACAATAATCAGATATGTGAAAAAAGACTTCCATATCAATTCAGTCATTCTGTCAAATAAAATGAGTTTTCAGTAATTTTGTAGATTGCCAGAAATTTTCAGGCATTTTACATATTGCCGGAAATTTTCAGGCATTTCACAAACTGACTGAAATTACACATTGACTATAACAAATATATATATATATATATACGTTTTATTTACATTTGTTTTATTTTAAATATTATATAAAAAACTACAATAATAAAAGAATTTTATCATTTTCACCTACAGTAAAACTTTTGTTAAAAATATGTCTGCAGGTCAAGACAGTCTCTGTTATTTGCAAGTTACCTGAATGAGCTTCTTTTTGGGCAATACATCAAGATGGTTGAATGGAAGTGCTCCAGGAGACTGGTGTGTCTGAAACAAAAGCAATCATGAGACAGTTACATTTTCTTTTCTCAAGCTGTGCCTAATGCCCTTAATAGTACTTGCCCTACATCCTCCGGCCCTTACACTGTACAAAGTCAGTCCTAAAAGCCCTGTACACTTTCACAAGCATCAGCCAAACTGGAAAGAACCACAGCCTTTTATTTGTTTAAAAATTTGGGCCTGAAACCCTGTGGTGAGGGTGTTTCATAAATAAAATTCAGCATTTCTAGATGCTGCCAACAAATTAATCTATAAATAAATCTTTGGTAACTAACCAGCTTTACACCTAAGCATATTATATTTCAATATCATGAAATGATAGAAATGTTTGCACTGTGGAAGCTTTCACACTGAACTATAGTGCCTATTATTTCATGAATGATTTGTTGTATTCTTGCATATGACAATTATTAACCTACTGAAAACATGACAACACAGACATAACAATTTGTACCTGAAGTTTCTGATGTATTTCAGATTTCTTAGTATATTCACCGACATAACTTCTTTCACCACAGCTTTATGAGCCGGTGACTCTGGCTGTAGCCACGGCTTCTGCGTTTCACTTGGTGGCAAGGGCAGTGGATGGTTGCAGTGGCCCTCAGTCAGGTCATACATGGTGGCCATCCAAGTATGAACATTGCAGATGTGGTGTAAAACTGTAACCCAGTTTTCCTTAAATAAATACACAAAAGGTTCATTGTCAAATAGTTGTAGTAGCTGCATTATTTTCTAAGACCGCTTTTATCTGGATACAAAGTATTTTTACTGCAACAGCATTATCTAAATTCTAATAGATATTTTTTTTTTTTTGCTGATTTTGTATCTGGTGGTTATAAGTTGTACTGTAATACAATGAATCACATACTGCTTATCAGGATCTTTCATATTTCCATATTTTTACAAACTAAGCTGTAAATGATTTATTGCAAAAAAACTGTGGCTTATGTTATATTTTAAACATTTAAATGGGTAAAATTGAAAAAAAGCTTTAACTGGAAACCATTATTATGTCTATAGATATGCCTAAGTATGTTTATATATTAATATATACCTTTAGATGCTGTTCATTCCCTTTACAGTTCTGTGCACAATGCCAAAGGTGGTTCCTGATTGGCTGCACCCACTGGAATATGTCACCACATCCTCTCTGTTTACCAGCCTAACAAATGATAAAAGATATATTTAACAAGTACCTCAAAGATATATACAGGTTACACAGAAACAAGTACCTCAAAGGTACATACAGCATACACAGAATTTTGATATTGAATGCATGTTTTTAAATGATAATTATAAATCAAAGTATCTGTAGTCATGTTTTTTTTAATTAATTACATACAGGTCACTGAATATATAACCAAAATATTAGCTGCATGATGTTTAAATTGAAACTTGAATAATTTATGTAAAACAATTAATTCCTTTAATATTACTTTTATTTACCAAACAGTTCTCCTGCAAAATTTACAGGAAGCTGGGTACTCACTGCAATTAATTTCTTTGTCAGGGACTTGCTCATGTGCCACACATCAAACTGGTGTAGGATGTCAGTGTGCACATTTTCTAAAGAAAACAAACATACAAAAACAACCTTTATCTCAAGCTTTTGTTTGGAAAGCTGGTGCAATAGGGCTCAGCATGGACAAAGAAACACCAAATTAGAAAATCAGTGTGTTACAATTTGGAACATTAAATACACATTACACCTAAAGCCTGTGAATAGCTGCTGGGAGTTCAGATCCTGTAATAATTTCTAAGAGAAATCTGAAATCTCTGGGGTTGCACCGTAATATATCATCCACTTGTTGTTGTTTACATTCAAACCGAGTGGAATTTGTTTTTCCTTAATATCAGCTTATAATTAAATATAGATAAATTTTACATTAAAACTGTCAGTTCAATTTATAAAGTAAAAGTTACAGACAGTTCCTTTTGCAGCACTATTGAATGGTATATTTAGTGTAAAATAACTCACTCATTAGAGCCTTTATTTGTGGATGGGCATCTGTCACAATCTCTGCAACAGCAGCTTTCTCTCTGATCTCATTGAGAGCTCTGGTGAAGCCGATCTTTTCCATGTTGGGGCTCTTCCCATCAGCTTCACGGACATCCACCACTTGGAGGGACAATATATTCCCAGTGGCCACATCCATCATGCTGTAAGTGCAGTATTGAGCACTATAGCCTGGTGAGTCGTTCCTCCCATCTCCTGCTAGTACCAGAGGCTCTGAGGCAGCATTTAACAACAAACTCTCTTGCATATCTGTCCAGTAGCGCTGCACTGCTGGATACACATAAAGTCTCTGAATACTGGAAAGAAATTAAGAATGGTGGTGTTGATATGGAAAACTTCGGTAGAAAGTGTGCACATTACACTCTGCTTTTCTAAATATATCTTGCTAATGGGAATAATGAAAGAGTGACATCTTAGAATAGAAATTTAATAGTAAACAAGAACTGTGTCAGGAATGGTTGAAAACAGGTTGATTATTCTGAATAAATAATTTTTTAACTTAATAAATATTGATTTATATATACAATGCATTGATAAATGAATTATGAATATATTTTGAATAACATGGATATATTAAGTCACCAAAGTTTCAGTTAATTAGCTGTTAATGATTAGTATGCTTTACATGTAGGCATGTTTTTAATATAAAATAAGTTATTGAAATATATAGTGGAAGTTCAGCTAACCGGTAGTGACTATCCTTGTTAATGAATCCTAGTTTTAAAAACTTGGCCATCAGAGCTACTTTTGTGTAGCTATTGCCTGATATAATAAGGCAAGCTGGGACAAGGATGTTCCCAGCAAACATTCCGGTCGTTCTTGGCTGAGATGTCCAGGAGCCCGCATGGTGACTGCTGTCTGATGGACACCGCCAAGACACTATCAAGCAGGTTCCCACCATCTTGTTTGTAAACTCCAACCCGTTTCTACACTTGCAGCATTTATTGCCAACAGCAGCTTCCACAAGTTTCAACACAGAAGGCATAAAGGCAATGCACTTCTGAGTTGAAATAGCCTCGTCTATTTCCACTTTATCTGGCCCAAATTTGGTATTGGCACCACTGTTGTTCATAGGAACTTCCCAATCAGGATCTTCAAAATCAGCAGCCACATCATCCTCACTGGATCTAAGAAAATATTTTTTAGAAAGTATCAAACAGTTTAGCACTGAATAACTAATATAATTATCATATTCTTCAAATAAGTTTTTCTCATGACAGGTGCAGTTTATTTTGAGACTAAAAAAATAAACAGTCTTACTTTTGATATATCCTTTTTGTATTTTTTTTTCAACAATTTGAAAAAATTCCTCATATTTTATGTATACTGCAGTGACAAAGATACTGATATTAACTGTAAGAATATTACATGCATGAAAGATTAAATCATATTAACTCATGGCATTTCTATAGACTTACACCTCATCCTCTGCACAATCAGCGCTATCGTCTGAACCCAAATCATCCAAAGCCTCAATACCACTCAGATCACCCTCTTCTATGTACTCACTACAAGGTAAACGTTTATTGTGACTGTGAATAGGTAAACACGAGACTGTAGACAGCTTGGTATGATGAACAATCATTAAACATTATAGTTAAACATACTACATCACAAGAACTGCTGGACAAGGAGCTAGTATTTGAGAATATGCATAATAATAATTAACTTAACACTGGATAAAAAGCAATGTATGTATTTTGTTTTAAATCATCAAAAGCACATGAAAGGTTGTTTCAGCACTTGTACATGATTTGTGCTAGTCACAGATTAAGGACATATATATGGTTTATAAACAAAAAGCAATAAAGCATACCTGAATGTAACAGGGCCTGTACCACCTCTGCTTGGTGTTGATGTGACCAATCCTAGTCTTGCTCTTGGATTTATTCTAGGCACTGCCAAAACAGGACTCATGACCGGATCTGTTTCTTGGCCTGATAACAAAAAAAAATTATAATAAATTTTATATGTCCAACCTGCACTTGAAAGTGGCCAATACTGCAGTAACCAGGAGTGAACAGAAATGAAGCTTTGCTTGTTATATATCTTAAAATTCAAGAAATGCACAATTCCATGAGAAGTTAACGGGTGAAACAAAACTGCCGGTACCTATTTAAGCCCATGTATAATCCAATTCCAAAAGTACACACAGTACCAGTTGTTTACAATTCAACTGCAGAATTACTGTCATAAGACTTGTAATTAAATATCATGGTTACAGAATTGAAAATGTAAATGATACGTGACATACTTGGTGTCATTGTACCAGTCAATGGAAGCCTGATTGCCCTTTCCGACCTGAAAATAAGAGAAATTGTGAAGAATGTTATATATGGGAATTGTAAACTTATTATCTTTTTACGGTATATCATACCATAGCAGTTATAATTCAGTGATCTTTGTAATCAAAATCATATTCTGTAAATAAACAAATTCAGATTGAACATTTGTAACCCGAACAGGTGATATTCAAAACTTTTAAAAGCATTCTTTTATTGGAGCAGATGTTTCTTTTGTGATTATGAATTGAAGACATGGGACTATCTTTTCATGTATTTTTATGGAACCTGGAAAGTATTCATGCTAATGGCAAATGAATAGTCTGTGTTTCTAATGCATCCTGATACTTGGAATGTCCAAATGATTAATGACTACCGGTACCCCAGCATGGCTGGTTTATCCTAGACATGACAGGAATGCAGTGACCTGGTAACCTAAGGTCAGGAAAAGGGCAGCCCCTGACCCAGATCTTTTGACACAAACAAGTTATAATATAGTTTGATAAACTTCATGTTTTTGTGCTTTGTCTATAAAATAAATTTGAAAGTGCTGATATATATATTAACATCATGTATTTTTATCAATTTATATTCCAAATATAAATCTAGTTATTAACAATTTACTTTAACAATCAGTCTGTGGTATTAGAATGATATGCGAGTTTTAGGTAGCCAAGACTTCCTGATCAATACAATTTTTTTAACCATCTCTGGCTTAGGTTGAGAACATATGACATACTTATCTAATGGCTTCACAGGGGTTTCATGAATATATGGCTGTCCTGGATATAGTCCTGGCTGCTTGGGGGGTACATATAGCACCTCTTCTTCATTCTCCCTTCCACCACTTTCAGACCCAAAGCTCTGGTAAAGCTGGTACTTCTGTGTACCTGATGTCGAGGCCTCACTAGCGCTAAAATATCATTAAAGCCACACTAAGATTTTAATAACTTAATTGGTTATCGTTGTACTATAAACTTCATGAAAGATTATGTATCACTATCACAGTATCTAAGCTCGATTTACTTATACTGCCTCCAAAATTTGGAGTTGCATCCTGTGACAGATTGTAATATGATTATCACGTGTATCCAGTGTTTAATAAAAAATTCAATTTGCCACCAGTGTCTATCAATGTCAAAAATGAAAATTTCACATTCTAGTGCAGTGTAACTATAGATCTATCTTCTGAACAAAAAGAATGACTCGATCAAGTGCCTTGAGTTGTACTTGAAATGTACAGAACCAAAATTAATTTTTTTTTTTAAATAGAAGAAGAATGGTGAAATATGTCTTCTTATGAAAATGGTAAATAAGTGCAGTACATGTGACTTTGCCAAAAGCTGGCTTCCTTACTGATTGTCTTGGGGCCTGACGTTGGTATTCAATTCAAGTACGTATGTAACTTCAGTCTAGGCCAGGACAACCTTACTGATGGTCTGTCCTTTTTTTTCTTGCCCCAACCTGGAACCTACTTGATGTCTGAATGGTGATTTTATCACTCAACATGCAAATATTTCTAAAAGATTCACATAAAAGAAAAAAAATCATACTTGATTCATACGAAAATAAATAAGTGTAAATAATGCCAGTTTGCGGCATATCAACTATACTGCACATTTACCAATACTATTTGTACTGCCTGTTAAAAGTTGTTAAAAACATGCCTCACCTCTCTTGTACTTGGTCGGGGCAAACGGAGGAATGAGACAATGGCATATGAAAGCACCTCGCCTCGTTCACAGCCAAGAGATGGAGAGCCCATTCTGACGCGGACTTGTATCCTTCAAGGATCCGCTGCCTCTCCCATTCTTCCCACGCTTCTCCAAGATAAACACGTTTTTGTTCATAACGTTTCTTTCGTATAGCTTCTGCTTCTTTCGCTTCTTTATCAGAAGCATATTTTCGTCGTCTTTTCGGAGGGTTATCAGCTGACATCATGAGACTATAACGAGTCAGATTCCGCACAAGTACGACATGCATAGGTTACCCAGCAACAGTTGTTATGCCGGAAACGTCATTTCACGCCTCTTTTATAGTAAGAGCTAAAACTTGGACGTCCGAGTACAGGTGACGAATACTCATAACCAATCCGTGGGTCACAAAAACAACGTCATATTGGTATAAGCATATATCTTTTTCATTATCACCCCAATATTTATATATATATATATATATTATATATATATATATATGAGATGGATTTTATACATAAGCATTGAAATATATATATATATATAGATATATATATATATATATGTATATATATATATTTGGTAAATGATAGATCTTATTCATAATCACCACACTCAAAAATTTGAATGTACAATTTGCAGTAATATATATAGGTTAGATAGTATGAAACGGTATAAGGAATTAAAAAAACTAATGTTTTTACTATTTTCTAAAATACAACATTACAATAACAAGAAATTCGATATAATTTAAAAATTATTCGATTTTTTGTATAAAAATAAATTATAAATGATGATCTGTAATTGCAACTAATGAACATGTGATGTGTGCAAAAGCTGTAAAAAAATATCCAAGACACCTCTGTTACAATTGACTAAAACATTATTGCATGCATTCAATACATCTCGACTGCTTTACAATACAGGAGCGTTTATAATTGTAGTACATTTTACATAGAAACATACGGGAAATGTGATTTTTTAATGTTGAACAAAGCAATGAGTTCAGAGTTGCAGCAGTAAAGCATGTAGTCTAGGTCCACTGAAACATCCGCAACCCGCCTCCGACTTCCGGGTTTTAACCAATTACTAGTTTGAAAAACGAGGACTGCGCCATCTGGTGACTGTTTCAGGCAGGCCAGCGCGAGACTATCCCTTTAATGTGTTGCGCTGTGCCATTAACGTTACAGCCGCGCGTACGGCACCTTAGCGTGTTTGAATACATCCTGGATGGCGTCTTGTATAACATCAGCGTATTCAAGTGCTGATCTGTCCTCAGTTTTACAGGCTTCCGGTATCTCCCTGTAGTGGTGGACAATGCCTATGTTCCCATGTATGTAAATCCCTCTTTTCCCTGGACGGTATTCCCGTGGAGCGTGTATGGAAAGAACGGTCACATCCTCGGGTTTAATTATTGTCTTCAAATAACAATCATCATGATCATTAACAAGACGAATAGCTCTCAAAGACTTGTTATCAGTTGCTTTAAAGTCTGGGGCTGTTAAACAGAAGAGTTTTCTTCTAAAACTATACCCTGCTTTATACGGTCCCGCTTTCGACCTCAGTTTGTCCAAAAAATCTGGATATATTTTGAAGAATTTGTTATCGATTTTTTTAACATCAGGTATTAAAAATTCATCTAAATCGTATACACCGATATATTCGTATTTCTCCATAAGATTGTATAAACAATGGTTTAAAAGTGTCTCATGACCATGCGCATACTGGGCTGTCCGCCATGGACGGTTCCAGTGCACCATCTCCAAATATCCTATTTTTATGTAATAATTCAGCACGCGGTCAACATCCGGAGCTATACCGTACTTATCATATAAAAACACTTTTGTGATACCAAATAAGCGCTGCATTTCTATCCATTCAGCCACGACATAAGGCGATGAAAAATTATATAATGTTGGCAAACATATTGCAAAACCAGTACGTTTGATCCCTGCTTTAAGCTTCTCACCGACTCTTTTAACTTCACCTTTTTCTCCAGACTAACTGATCAGACTCACTTTGTTTCCCTTGTATCTGGCTTCGAACGGTAGCTCACATATTAAGTGTGCGGTACGATTGAATGATCCTCTCCGTTTTTCATTATTGGTAACGATATAACCAGACCCGGTAATGCTCGATGAAGCATCATTTGTCTTTACAATACATTTAAATGCAGGCAACGCATGTTGCCGAGTGGTCAAGTAACCAAACATCCGTAGAATAGTTTGTTTTTCAACACGTAGGTCAATAAAAGATGTATTAGGATGTACAAATTTCCGGTTAGTTTGCAAGACTAACAGGTTTTATGCGAACATACGGTTCACAGCATACGATTTACACTATCTAAATTTAACTGGTCCTTGACCTTCACCTCAGTCCGCAGTCAAGGCCATTTCCGGTAATTTCGGCCAATCACAGACAATTAGCCATTTGGCGCGGGATTTGTATCTGCCGGGCTATATATGGGTCTCTATCGGCATCATATTCACTTTTCATTTGCTGCCTCGCTGGATTTATTGCTGAATTCCACCTCCCACCCCTGCTCCTTTTTCTTCTATTGTAGAATTACCCTATGCTTGGTTTTGTATATATTTATTGAATGTATCATTTTGTTTTTGTGAAGCTGTATGTAGGGGCGTGCTGAGCCCCACCCTGGTTCAGGGCAGCAATTTTGCCCTGCTTTGTAAATTATATTCAAATAAAGTTTATGTAAATTGGCCTTACGGCCCTTACCACCAAACATTGATTTATTCATCTGAATGATCTGCTATGTGTTGTGTGTGCGTGTGTGAGCATAAATACCGTATGGTCTGACTGTACATCTATCAGGAATTCCTGACCCGTTTTCCTTTGGACCTGAAACATCATGATGGTTCTGGACAGATCGGTTATTTGATTAATGACCAGAAAACCCGCTAGGACCAGGACTATAACAGCGATACCTAGAGTTTGGATGCGTCTCATCGTTCTGAACAGCTCAATGAAGATTCCTGGAATTCTTCCTTTGTAAAACTCGCTCGAAGTTCATACAACAAATCCTGTCAATACATGTTCGCCCTGAAAATGAACGGAGACCGGTCATGTTGGCAATAGATGCAAATATATCTATATTAATCACGGTGGTGCCACTCATCCGATGTCAAGCAACTCCTCTGCTGCCTAGCCTCGGGAATGCAAATATTTTGGTCTCAAACTTCCAGTAACCATATTAAGCATTCATTTATATATATATAAAATAATTATATATATTATTGTGTGTGTGTGTGTGTGTGTTTGTATAACCGTACTTAAGAGGACACGATATTGACTACACACCAAACGCGCGAGGACTTTTTCTTCTTGTGAGGACTTACACATGGATCCTCGCAAACGAAAAGCTGTTAAAACATTTTAAAGCATTTAAAAAAGCCGGGAAAACTATGCTGGGGAAGTTTCTTGCAAGTCCTCAGAAATAACGTTTTGCTTGAAATTTGTTTTGTGTGTATGTGACAGCGCCATCTATTGAGAGCTTTGCAAGATGCTTAGAAAAGTGTGTAGGTGTAAGCCGGTTGCTCGATAATTTGTTTAAACAGGTTAACCAACCTGTTTAGTGGTATTAGATTTAATTTAAATCGTGAGTAGTTAGAAGTTGAACCTTATATTACCAGGAGTTAACAGGAAACAACAACAAAAATTATAAAAGATTTTCTTATCTACATGATAGGTATACCCTCCGATCTGTCAAGAAAAACTGTGAGCAGCTTGGTTTCTAAAGTTTATAAAAGACACAAAACGTTTCACATGATAAAAATAATTAATCTTCCCATCCAGTGTAAATATGTGTAAATATATGTTTATCGTTTGTATTTTTTGTTTAGCACTTATTGTATCGAGAGGGCATGTTATATCATTATATTATTCATTGACTGTTTTCTAATCGTATTGCTTGTGTCTTGTTTCATTTTGGTGAAGATTATGAATTTACATAGAATCACAACATTTAACTAAACATATTATATCTTCACATGCTTTATGTACTTTTACTTGCACCGTGATGTCTTATATAATGTTGTGTTTATATATATATATATATATAGGAAAGCATGTATTTTAGCAATATTTATGAATAAATATGTTTAACACAAGCGTGCTTGATATGCTGATTTGTAGGTCCTCTCTATGACACGAAGACATGACGTAAACTGAAAGTCCTCGCAAGTTGTCCGCAAGTCAGCACATCGTTCTCCTGTCTAACCAGTCTTTTTCTTTAAAAAAAAGCGTGCGAGGAAACATGCGTACCCTAAGTGTTTAGGATCTCAAGGGCTCTTCTTGCTATCTCTAGCAGAACTGTTCGTCTTCGGAAGTATAGTGAGAAAGCAAGGTCCGCACTTGTACGCATATACGCGTGGGTGTGTGTGTTTGTGTGGGTGATGGTGTGTGTGTGTAGAAATGATCTGTGGGAAAGTAGTCTTTCCTCTGCGGTCACACAGCGCTCTATGCTTAGTAACAGTGCATGATCTATTAAGGTATATGATATGGATCTTAGTCACTACCGCCGGTTTCTCGTCGGCTCATCAGGTGATTGAAATTCAACTGCTGCGATGTCGGATTTTATCATTTCTTTATATATATATATATATATATATATATATATATATATATATATATATATATATATATATAACTAAAGTACGGTACAAACTGGAATGATCAGATATTTGGGTGAAGTTTGTCGTTATAGGTAGGATTTATCTGGGGTTACTAGGTTCGGTGAGGCACTAGTGAGCCGGCTTGAATGCTGCTCTCACGAAACAAATCTGTAGCACAAACTGATGAAGTCAAACTAACCGTACTTTAGTTATTTATAAACGCTCCCATACGGTAGAGCACTATCAACGCGATGTGTTGAATTCACGCTACGTGAACAATACAAATTATATATATATATATGGGCGAAGGTTGTACTGCAGCTCCTTTTTTCAGTAATTACATCAACTACGCAAGAACAGTAAAATGTTCCCATTAATAAATGTGTCTGCAACTGGTCTGAAGAACTGGATGTATACTAATATTGTTCAGATTTCCATGGTGTAGCAATAATATAAATGGAGGTTGATGCAAATCCCTTTCTTTTAAGGTAATATAAGATAATAATAGCTGTCAGTGTCATAAACATTTGTTATAGAGCTGTTAATTTCAAAGTTCTGACAAGGGACAACAAGATATAGAACATATAAAAATTCAGATGATATTCCTAAATTCCCGGGTGTTAACCCGTAATGCATTTGCTGATAAAAGCTGGTATTGAGTTTTAATTTCTATAGGTTAGCTCATTTTCAGTCCAGCTCATATTCATTGTTTAACAGAAAATATAGAAAAAGATCCAGTCAGACACATTTGGCATCATGCCTGACATTTCAAGACCAAAAATGGGCTTTCCCGCCCCCCCCCCCACACACACCCTCATATATATATATATATATATATATATATATATATATATATATATATATATATATATATATATATATATATATATATATATAAAGGATATATGTCCTTTCTGTGTATTCAGTTATCTCCCATCAAATTTTTCAGTGAAAATAAGAACTATTTTAGCTTGTCTGTCTGATCATTTACCGCCCATTTCACAAAAACATGAAGGGATATGTATCCTACTCATGCATGCAGTTACCGCCTATCATGCTTTTATATGATTGTACATTAAGATGAGAAGGACACAGCTTGTTTATTTACTCAGTCATATTTATTAATTATATAAATGCCCTAGCTCCCTCACTTTTCCGATATATTTCGCTACACAAAGGAAGTGTACCGGTATACCCGGTAGTGCGTTTGTCAAACAGTAATTATGTTTATGAAAATGATCATGCGGTAACATCAACTGTCTTTAAGGCAGTCACATTATATATACCAGTCTTACATACTTGACTGAATAGTCACGCAAAAGCTGACGCTTTGCACATAATTCTTTCAAAGTTTCCCACCTCGGCATTGAATCATTTTAAATTTAAAAAAAAGCAACTTCAGCAAAACTGCAATCGAAAGAGAGCGTCATGACTGGGGAATTATTATATAAACTCACCAAAATCTGTCGATAAACACGGGCTGTGTCACAAGATATACAATGCTGGAGTGAGGTGCGGTGGTCGACTCTATTCCAGGATGTGCGGGATGGTCCACGCTTTCAATCGCTGGTTTCAATCGCTGCGCTCTTACAAGGATTTTTTTTTCATAACGGTAATGGGCACAGCATTCATTGTGTATTAATACCAATGGCACCATTGTGGGACAGATAGAGCCGAACTGGCTCTTTATGCCAAGTACATGGAAGCCGGGACCATTGAAACTCATACATTATGTACACATCTGGTATTGCTGCCTTAACAACCGGCAGGAAGGTGGTTACAGACCCATTAATATTCTTGCAATCAATAATGAGCCCACTCTGGGCAGCTTGCATAGAAATGTTGTATGCCTTATCCACGCTACTATGTGTATTACATGTAATTATCGACACCCTTATATTTATATATATATATATATAAAAAATTAAAATTTTACCTTTTTAGTGTTTCGCGAGGGTTCAATTTTCGCGATCATACAAAAATGACCTAAACACAATAATAATGAGTGTAACCATTATTATGTGAATTAATTGAATCAAATATTATGTGCACAAAATCTTTTTAAAAAGAAAATATTGTTCGTTAATGACAGACAGGGTTGCGGACACCCCTCTGGGGCGGACATCCCGCCTAACGGACACTTTTTGGGCCGACCGAGCGTTTTCACTACTTTAAGAACCCTTCTGGGGCGGACACCCCGCTATTCATGACAACGGACACATTTTTGTCCGACCGATGGCTAAAATTACGGACACCAAAGCAGCCGCCCCGATCAAAGTCGGCAGAAATATTTTAAAACTGCAAATATAGTTTGCTTCCGGTACGCCTTATATCACTTCTATGATTTAGGCATTTTATTTGCTATGACTATAAGACCGAGGCTAGTTTTACTCAGTTTACCTTATTTTTCTGCTGGAACATTTATTTATGTTTCCTTTTATCAAAAGCAGAGCCCATACAAAGACGGAATTCACGGAGTTTCTATATTGTGTCGAACTTTCAGTGAAGCTACATGTTCATTCTGAATCCGGTCCAGAATCTTCATCAAAGGCCAAGGAGCAAGGAAAATGACGTATCTGTTACACGCCCGGACGATAAAAGTCACGGGTCATGACCTCTCGCCTGGGTCAGGGGCACAGCGACATCAACCAATCCCCGATCCTGTAACATTTGCATCACGGAAAAATTAGTCACACCTACCAATCATAATTAAGGCATATATGATTTCTTGCATTTATTTGCCATATTTGCTTACGCTCCCGAAAGATGTTAAGCAAAACTTGAACGAGATATCAGGAATTTATTTATTCAATAAGCGATTCTTTAAATATCACGGAAAGAGTGAGTACTAGATATATTTTACGGTCCCAGTGCAGAAATGTATACGTCCAGACAGTCAATTGGAATTTTATTTTCTCACAAGTAATGACTATAATGTACTAAAACTTAGCTTCTTTCCAAAATAAAAAAAATAAAACACAGCTACCGGTAGGAATAAATTTTATTCACATAAAACATATATGTAAGATCAAATATTAGATGAAAAATGCCGGCTTACTAGATTGATTAAGTCCCATATTAGGGCCGCCGACATGTAGCCTCAGCCGCACATCCTTGGCCCGACCCCTCAGGGGCGGACAACCCGTTATATCGGACAAATCGTCCG
The DNA here is from genome assembly GCA_026874595.1 of Sipunculus nudus. Lineage (NCBI taxonomy): Eukaryota > Metazoa > Annelida > Sipuncula > Golfingiida > Sipunculidae > Sipunculus > Sipunculus nudus. Next base: position 28,231,123 of record CM049315.1, read on the forward strand.
GTCCCGTGACTGTCCGCCCCATAGGGGTTTCACTGTATCATTTATATATCTCACTTTGAACATAGGCGGTCTATTTTAATTCGTAATGTCAACCTTTCACTTTTCAACTTTGCCTTCGATGATAGGACCTCTTATTCAAGAAAGTTTATTTTACAATAATATTCTCCTTTCGTGAGTATCGCGAATTTCATACCTTCGCGAAAAATAGGCAACCACAGTATATATATATATATATATATATATATATATATATATATATATATATATAATTATATATATAGGCATGCAACTATGTATAAACATTAATTTTGGTCATTTTGATAACAGATGGCATTTTGTCAGTTTCCAAGATGGCCCACCTTTTTTAAATTGGCACTAAAATTACCTTCAGATTCATGATATCCAGTGTATGTTTCTCCCGTTTTACTTTCAAGTCCTTTCAATTTTAAGTTATTCTAATCTCATAATCATTCACATTTTCCAATATGGCCGCCACATGTTCCGCTGTTTTGCGTTCTCAAAGAAACGGTATCCCTTGCATAAGTCGTGGCGACCTGACATTTAAATGAGAGTGAATCGCCAGGTCCTCAAAGAGCTCTGTGACGCCCTAATATGCAAATATCAGGGATTCACCAAACACCGGGCTTTTGTGATAAGAGCTGGTCCTCTGATACATGGAATCGCGTTTATTTTACGCATTAAGCAGCAAACATAAATACTTAGACCCTGGGAGGGCGAAAAGGTAATTTTTATCATGTTATATAGTGTTCTACACAACCGTTTGTATACGGTAATTTGTGTCATATTATATAGTGTAACACAATCGTTTTTGTATATGGTCATTTTTTGTATATTATATAGTGTTCTACGCAACCGTTAGACTGGCCCAGTCAATGAAATGGCTCTGACAGAGATATCAAACGGCTCTCATTGTGTCGCACTTAGTGCCGGTAATGCTACCACGCGGCAACTAATATAACTAATTACTACTCTCTGGCCCTCTTATTTCAATTTAAGAGCTAGAACGGAGTTACGTCGCGTCTGTCGGTACATGGAATCACGTTTCATTTGAAGCATTTTAGCAGTAAACATCAATACACTAAAAGCCCAGGCAGGGCTACACAACCGTTTGTATATGATACTTTTTATCATATTATATCGTGTACCACAACCGTTTGTATATGGTAATTTTTTAATACAAAACCATTTTGTATATGGTAATTTTTATCATATATATAGTGTACTACACAACCGTTTTTGTATAAGGTAATTTTTATCATATTATATAGTGTTCCACATACCTGTTTGCATGTATATGGTAATTTTTATCATATTATATAGTCTTCTACACAACCGTTTGTATATGGTAATTTTTATCATATTATATAGTGTACCACAACCGTTTGTATATGGTAATTTTTTCATAAAAAAAACCGTTTTGTATATTGTAAATTTTATCATATTATTTAGTGTACTACACATACGTTTTTGTATAAGGTAATTTTTTTCATATTATATAGTGTTCTACACAACTGTTTGTATAAGGTAATTTTGTCATATTATATAGTGTTCTACACAACCGTTTGTATAAGGTAATTGTTATCATATTATATAGTGTACTACACAACCGTTTTTGTATAAAGTAATTTTTATCATATTATAAAGTGTTCTACACAACTGTTTGTACATGGTAATTTTTATCATATTATATAGTGCACTACACAACCGTTTTTGTATAAGGTAATTTTTATCATATTATATAGTGTTTAATAATAATTATAATTATATATTTAATTTATATAATTCAACAAAATAGTTATCAAAAGCGCTTTACAAGACACAAAGCACAGTTTTACTAAAACATAAAATGTAGATTCCTACTAAAGCAAAGATCCCTAAAAGAAAACCCTTATTTCAAAGAACTACCAAAAGCTAATATAAAAAGGTAAGTTTTAAGATTTCTTTTTAAAAAAGCTAAAGATGGTGAAGATCTGATTGAGTGCGGAAGTTCATTCCACTACCTTTGTGCCATATCTGAGAAAGGTTTCGAACGACACATCTCACTCCGTGCTTTAGGAATCACTAAAAGCCCTTGGTCAGATGACCTAAGCTGCCTGACTGGAACATAAAAAGTTAAGAGGTTCCTAATGTAAATAGGCGATTGATCATTTATGGCTTAGTATACTAATAATAAAATTTTTAAATCAATGCGCTGTCGCACCGTGAGCCAATGGAGTTCTTTAAGTATTGGTGTAATGTGGTCGCGCTTCTTGGCACCAGTTTCAAGCCTAACAGCTGCAATCTGCACTCTCTGTAGCCGGTCCAGTAACTTGCTAGGAAGACCACATAGCAAACAGTTGGAACAGTCAATCCTTAAACTCATGAACGCATGAATTAATGTTATTAGTGAATCTTGAGTTAGGAAACCCTTTATCCAAGCTATATTACGTAGGTGGTAAAAAGCCAAACTACAAATATTATTTACATGCTTGTCAAGGCAAAGCACTACACAACTATTTGTATATGGTAATTTTGTCATATTATATAGTGTACCACAACCGTTTGTATATGGTAATTTTTTTCATATTATATACTCTTATAACCTGAGTGTATGTCCCGAATAAGAGTATATACTCTTATATACTCTTATTCGGGACATACACTCAGGTTCATTAGTGTAAAAGTGATTGTACATTTGTGAATATTCCTTGATGACGTTTCTGAATCCCGGATCATGAAAGAAAGAAACCAATAGTTTATTTAGGGATAAAGGTCTCAGACCCAAAGTTCCAATTACAAATATTAATAATCCATTTTAGAATATAAACAAAACATAGCCATGCTTGTGCATCTAAATCCGGATCATTTAAGGGATCCACGCTAAAATACAATCGATTCTTCATTGGCTCATTCTCGAAATGGCGTGAAAATACAGTGAGATTCCGTCCATAACTGGCTGAGTTATGTTGTAAATAAACACAGAAACATATACGATCGGGGTGAACGCATAAAAAAGTAACACACGTACGTGTGCTTTATATGACCAAACAACCGCTTACTAATTTTTCTATATTTATTTAGTATGGAGCGCCACCTTTTGTTTGTTGTGTACGAGTTCCAAGTGCGCCGATACTATACTACAGCCACCTATTGGTTACATTAAGAACAAATGGAACAAATCGGGAATTCCCATCTTCCGGTTGGGGATACCCCTTGTGAAATTGCCGCGAAAGTCACCACTGTTGTGTCAATTCTTAATTTCTCTGATTCTATCCTTCATAAACCAGCCGAGGATGAGTCTTTGGGTCGACAAACACAGGCCAACGTCACTGGCAAAACTAGACTACCACAAAGACCAGGCGTCACATCTTAAGAAACTGGTAAGGAAAAACAGATCAGCTTCAACAGTTACATTATTGCAATTCAAATTAAATATTTTGTGGGGACTAGCGGAATCCACAACTGTGATAGGGTCACCTGAAACACCCTAGACACCGGTGTTTTGGGTACCTCTGAGGAAACACCATGAAACACTCATTTAAATTCAAACCTGAAGCAAAAGACTGGCATCAGTGGATAAATTATCATTTGAATATGTTAGGCCAGTGTAGGGGTCGGTCTTTTTACCGAGCGTACCAAGCCCTACCCAGCGCTAGGCTTTTTACCGAGCGCAACCCTGGATTCGGCAGAACTATAGAAACCGGGCTTCAGCCTACCGCCGGTACAACGGGTGTTGCATAATAAATTGTTTCCTGGAAAAGGCCTCTACATATCATTTTCCTCAGAATTCCCGTATTTAATTTTGCTCATAGCTGGAGTTTATTATATTAGAGGAGGAGGGGTCCGGGGAACCTGGGTTCGGTAAAAAGCTCGGTAAAAAGTCCCTAGCGCTCGGTGGTCCCAAGTATGTAAGAAGACTGCCCGTTGTTAGAGCAGGGTAGTGCTTGGTAAAAAGTCCGAGCGCTCGGTAGCCCCACGCGGGTCAGAGCAATGCCTTGTGTGAATCCTTGGTAGCGCCCCGTAAAAAGACCGACCACAGGGTAGTATTGTGCCAGTACCATGTAAAATGAAAAAAAAGTGTTTTGTACACCTGACAAGTGCTCGGCCTGATAGCATCTTCGCCACTAGGGGCAGCATCATAGCATCATAAATGTTGGCCAATGAACTGACTGCAACACAAAACCATTTCATATATCTTTATTTCATTAAATTATGGGAGCGAATATAGAATTCCTCAGGCGCCCTGGTCAGGAGAACGTCCTTATGAGGGCGATACATTTGATGGGGATAGAAAGGAAAAATGGGGTATAGTCTTTTTGGGGTTCACTTTAAATAATAGTATATTTGTTATGTGACTCTCAACTTCTAAGTATCTTATTGTTACACATGTCGTGTACATATCTGACGTCTGGTAGGCTACTGCTGAATCTGGAAGAGACTGAGATATATGTGATTATTATACATGACATTCAATTAACATATCCAAGACCAAGACTCGAACCAGGGAAGTCCTAAGCTCTACTACTAAGCCATTAAGACTTGTTGAAAGCATTAAGAAAATGGAGGTTTTTAAGTTTGGACAAGATCTTTATGGGTGAATGTTCATGATCACATGAGTCCTTCTGGTTGTCATGTAGTGGGGGAATCCCCAGTTGTGATGACGTCATTTATGAGATTGCAATTGTGATCTTGCCTAGGCGAAATTGCGATTGTGATCTCGTTTAGACAGATTTTAAACTCGCCTAGACAAAATCACCATCGCAATCTCGCCTAGGCCCAATTAAAATCCATCATGGAGCAGGCCAGGATTTTAATCTGGCCTAGGCGAGTTTAAAATCTGTCTGGTATCATCCAGGCGAATTTAAAACCTGCCTGATGTCTTTTAGGCGAGTTTAAAATCTGCCTAGTCGAGATTAAAATAGTGATCTGATCTAATTTTCTAATATATTATGCATTTTAATTGACATGTGAAAGATGTTTTCAGTCAGATTTTCAATATTGGAATGGTTGTATATAGTACACAAGTAATATATTTATTAATATTTACAGAATATTATAATATTAATGTAATAATAAACGGTAATTATTACAGTAATGTAATAATAATTAATGTTATCATCAACAATAATTTGAAAATAGAATTATTGAATAGGTATTTGATTATTTCTTGCACCTTTGATGTGATTTATATTTTTATTAATTAAATAAGTAATATGAAACTTACATGGGTATTGTATATGGCATATTTAAATGATTTATGATGTGGGCTGCTTTTGATTATTTACATAATAATTTTGTTGTCAATATTAATTCAAAGTGAAACTGGTATTAGTAATATCAGTAATGTAGTATTTTAAAAAGACAAAAGGAGACTGAATATAACTCATTTATTATTTATCAATATAATTCAATGCATTTTCACATGCATAATGATCAATTAATCTGTGAATCTAGAAATCATACCTTTTTTAAATGATACTGTACAAAAAAGGCAGTTATCTTGTAACACAGTCTACATAAATATTGAAGCTTCACAAAATCCCTCACAAAACATTAAAAAAGATCAGAAGAATACTATATACATTAGAAAAAAAACCCACTGAATTAGACAAAGAAATATTCACATGCATACATCTGTGTATCAACCTTTACCTATTCTCATATGATGTTTGATTACCCCCCAAAAAAAGGGAATGGTGTATCAAAGTCCATCATAAATGCTGATACCCTGCATATTTTGTACCATAAGTGTACATTTTTTTACTGTTGAGTGTTGAACACCTGGGTGAAAAGAAACATTTGAACTAGATCAACCAACTAATTTGTTCTTTTTGTCCTGTAAGAATTATCAAATAGGATGATTGTTTATGTTAATGTGTAATAATCTCTTAAAATACTAAAGTAATATCTATCTAAACTAATCAATCTATCTATGATTGATTCAATATGCAAGTGGATGACTTTTCCCCCCAGAAATGCTGTTAATTATATCTCATAAGTGTGCTTCAATATACCTCTTATCACTCTCTAATTGCCATATATCAAATACAATTACAAATTATTTTTTTGTATAAATTATTAGTGACTTCCCCCCCAGAAATGCTGTTAATTATATCTCATAAGTGTGCTTCAGTATACCTCTTAACACTCTCTAATTGCCATATATCAAATACAATTACAAATTATTTTTTTGTATAAATTATTAGTGATTTTTACAACTCCAAGGTTGTTAAGAAAACTGGGAAAAAATAAAGATTTATTAATTTTTAGCAAATAATTGATATGATATGGATGCTGTAGACCACATGAAACACATCAAAGGTGCAAGTAATAATCAAATACCTATTAAATAATTACATTTCAAAATTAATTTTAATTATTGCATTAATAATTATTACATTACTGTAATAATTACCGTTTATTATTACATTAATATTATAATATTCTGTAAATATTAATAAATATATTACTTGTGTACTATATACAACCATTCCAATATTGAAAATCTGACTGAAAACATCTTTCACATGTCAATTAAAATGCATAATATATTAGAAAATTAGATCAGATCACTATTTTAATCTCGACTAGGCAGATTTTAAACTCGCCTAAAAGACATCAGGCAGGTTTTAAATTCGCCTGGATGATACCAGACAGATTTTAAACTCGCCTAGGCCAGATTAAAATCCTGGCCTGCTCCATGATGGATTTTAATCTCTGTGAGAAGCCCCTCCCCCCTTTTTGGGATATCATCCAGACAGAATAATGGAATGTTGATTAACATAGAATAATTTGAAGAGAAACCCCCCCCCCCCCCCCTGGAATCTGATTAATCATGGATGAATACACCAGTAGCTGTATAAAGAAAAGATAGTAGCAAAATGGTAGAGGTACTACCTGAAGTGTAGCGAGATTGTGATCGTGTAAGATTGTGTTAAGAGGTGTTTCCTGATGAAGTAATGGCAAACTGTGGGATTCCTTTGCGACATGGCGGCTTTGGTTTAACAAAAAGGGTGTGAGAGGAATACAGGTTACAAATGAGAGCAAATTGACAAATATGCACTTATGAGTGAAGGTATGTGTTACAAAGGACATACATGTATGTATTGTCATAGAGAGGGTTCACCACTTGAGTTTGCTGGTATAGGTACCTGAGTTATTCTGTATTTGGACCAAATTATGATACAATATTGCATAGATATGTCCAACAAATGATTATTTATCGATTAGTGTTATGTTTTGGCCTCAGGTTTGAAGTTAAGTCAGATATTTGGTGTTTTGTCAGAAGTACCCAAAACAGGGGACCGCTGTGATACCATCACACTTGTGAAAATGACCTGTACAATTAGGCCTTTGAAATGGTAGAAGGTACCAAGTGCTAAATATACACATCAAAATACATCTGTTCCTGTCTTACAATGTTTGGTAGTAAATGGGTTTTTCTCAGGCTGGCAACATTACCACATTCTTACCCTAATGTTTTAATAATAGGCTATCACCTAAAGATCTATGTAAGCCCACCATGATTTAAACATAACAAACTTTATGAACTTGTTGATTGACTGGTGCCCCTGCACACGCCCTCATTTATACCCACTTTTTCCAATTCCAACCGTGAACAGATCAAAGCGGGGCCCCATTCCAGATCCCGTTGCAATGGACTGTGGGACACAGGCCTGCCAAATTACTCATTTTAAAAAGATTTGCTCTTTTTAGAGGATTTCCTGAAAAAGATTGTGTTAACATGTTCCCTGAGGTTTCTATGGCTGTGTCAGCATGTGGCCTAGAAACGTAAGCTCTGCTGGCCTGCTCTCTCAGTTTTCTGTGAGCTGTGTCATTATTGCAATAGGTTGGAATAGGTTTTAAAATCATATTCAATGACTTAAAGCTAGAAAATGGCCAATGATTTATTATTAATCTATTATTTCATGGATCATCTGTATTACTGTGAAATATGTATTTTAGAATTATACCTTGAGCAAATATTGAGTGAATTCAATCTTAATTGTACATCACACAAAGAGGTCAATGTAATGGTCTGGATCTTGACATTTATTTGTAGCACATGATTAAGTTTTATTGCTGTTCTGTTAAGTGTCCCACAATCCTGTCTTTCTTATTTCTCAGAACATATGCAGAAAAAGACTATTTTATCAGGATAATATTACTTACAAAGTTAATATTAAGTGCATGCATAATTGTTATTAATTAATTATGCAAAAAAATTAATCGATTATGAAAGAAAATGACCAATCATAGATTTAATTGATTAATTGGCAAACCAGTAGTCAGCATATAGGTTTATTTCCACCGACAGGTACAGAGTGGGGACTTTCCACACCTAATGGTGTACGGACCCAGTGGAGCCGGCAAGAAGACACGTATCATGTGCCTCCTCAGAGAGCTGTACGGCTCTGGTGTGGAAAAACTGCGTATTGAACACCACAACTTTACCACGCCATCAGGAAAGAAACTGCAGATATCCACAGTGGCCAGCAATTACCACATAGAGGTCAATCCAAGGTCAGTATAGTGATTAATCTGGCTATATTTAGATGTCACTACTATAGTGTTAAAAATTGCTTGTTCAGTGCAGGTGGTCCTGTTAACATACAGCCATGTGCATTGAAATGCCTAATAGCAACTGCAGCATAATATGCCTGTGTAGGCAAATTAATTGAAAATCAGTATATCATAAAAGAATATCCACAAACAAGGAGAAACAGCAGCCTATATCATTTAAAGGGACCAACTACGATATCTGAAGTCTATTAACCGGAAATTTTTATATCCACATGTTTATACCATTGGATGAGGCTGCCAAAAATAATCCAAACATCTTCAACAATTACATCAGGTTTGCAAGTCAGGTGAGTTTTCCAGCTAGTGACCATTCAACTTTTGCACAAGTGCAACCAACCTTGTTTAGGTACATGGGGTTTCTGTTTGTCATTATGGCCACATGTACTGTTTACTATCAGCTTGCTGATAAATAAGCTCATACATCCATCACAGAGGTGTTATAAGAACTTTTCTGAACAAAAATTCCTACAATTAATTAATATGTAGGTGAATAGGGGGCTTTAATGCTGTGATGACTGAAGTCAAAGGCCTTCCTGCTTACATTGTTAATTCTGTTAGGCAACTGCTGTCAGTATCACTGCTGCCTGCGTTTGTCCATGCTGTCAGGTGGGTCTGTTTATTCATTTTAGAAAGGTTAGCTGGTTCCAGTATGTCTGTCAGTCTTATTGTAGACAGCTTGTTCTATTTTGCAGTGATGCTGGATATCAGGACCGGGTTGTTATTCAAGAGCTGATTAAATCTGTGGCCCAGACCAACCAGCTTGACTCATCACACCAAAGAGATTTCAAAGGTATGGTGAAACCTGTGATATAAGACAACCCGTGAGACTGGCCAAAAATGGTCTTAATTCACAGGTGGTCTTAATAGACAGGTAAGTTTTAACTAATGTGAATGCTTTTAGTTCACTCAAGGGTGCTCTTTATACAAATAATAGACAGATGGCCTTAATAGGTTGTCTTTCAGACAGGCTCCACAATATGAGTGCAGTAAGTACTTCAGCTTTTACTCAGATACATATTACTAAATGATTTTTGGCTCAGTTTTATTCATGAGTGTGTACATGAGTTGAAGCATAGATCTGTTTCATGTACCTAAATTAATTTCATATCCTGTTGTGTTTAGTTGTGGTTCTGACGTTAATTTCAGTTGTGGTTCTGACGGAAGTTGATCATTTATCAAAGGATGCACAGCACGCTTTACGTCGTACCATGGAGAAGTATATGGCTACTTGTAGGATAATACTGTGCTGTAACTCGACGAGTAAAGTCATCCCAGCTATCAGAAGCAGATGTCTCGGTGTCAGAGTTCCTGCTCCATCTATAGAACAGGTGAGGTGTTAAAATTTTATCGGAAATTAATTTAAAAATCACAGTTACATTTCCTGCTTTCTTAGCTCAGCTGATTTGATTTATTTAAAGATGAAACTTTTGCTACATTCAACAAGTAGGCCATGGGCCATGATACTCAGCGTAATTTGACATGTATTATAAGAATTAAGTAACCTAATTTCAGAATTCAAAGGAGACTTGCCAAGGACCTTCCTTGATTTTACAATGAATAGAAGGTTCTAAGGAAAATGGATATCAGATTCATATTTTTGCCCAAAGCTCACAGAATATAGCCTATCAGGTCACCCATCCTAGTTTCAAGATTCCAAGGATATATTTTCAGAACCTACATAGATGTTGCATTTCAAGATTCAAGGCCTAACAGATACAATTTGTGCCCCATCTGACTCCCTCAGTGATCAAAATTATGTTTTTCGGCCTGTAGGTCAAACATTATAAGTCACCAGGACCTAATTTCAGGTTTCCAAGGAGATTTGCATACAACATCCTTGGATGTTACATCAGAAGCTTCTAGGCCTAACATAATCAGTTTGTGCCCATCTGACATTCAGGATGCTCATATGACATCTTTTTTCCATAGATCACAGATTATAAGTCACAGTGACCTATATTTCATGTTTCCAAGGACATTTGCCCAGGACCTCCCAAAATTTTTTGATAGAAGATTATAGGCGTAATGTATATAATTTTTGCCCAATCTAGCAGCCTGGTGCTCAAAATCATGTTTTTGTCCAATAGGTCGCAAAATATATGTCACCATGACCTAATTTCAAGTTTCCAAGGAGATTTGTCTATAACCTCCCTGGGTGTTGCAATAGAAGATTGTATACCTTTACAGCCCCTAGGTCGCAGAATAAAGGTAACATGATCTAATTTGAGGTTTCCAAGATTTGCTAGGACCTCTCTGGATGTATAGTTAGAAGTTTTAAGGTCTAATGGTTAAGATTTTTGCCCTGTATACGGATGGCCAGATGGCTGGACAACTGGACGGAAGACAAAGGATGATTGCTGTAGCTCAGATGACTTACAGTCAGCTGAGCTGAAAATAGTATTATAATCAGTGAACATAATTATATGTATCAGAATATGTAACAGAATACAGTGCTGTTAATTGAGTGACTGAATATTAAAATAGAAATATGCTTTGATTCTCAGGAATGCAGGCCTCCACCATGTTGGGGATCCCTAACGTAAGGTATTCCACAACCTGTGTCTTCATTCACTAATTCATTTCAGCCCATATTCCAGTGTTCAGTTGTGCATATGTGACTGCACATTTGTGAATATTCATGGAAGTTCTTCCTGGATCTGGATCATAATGTGCCAGATCTACACCAAAATCTAATCAATTCTTCATAAGTCTATTTCTGAGATGCCCTGAAAATTTTTTAGGATTTGGTGCATGAATGGGAATGAGCATATATTGTCATGGGGGAGGCAGTTAATGGGTCATGTAACATTTCTCATTAATACTAACATAGGTAAGGTAAAATGATTATTTTGTGATTTTCTTGGAACAGATAGTCCAGATCTTACAGCAGACCTGTAAGAAAGAGAGCCTGACACTGCCGACAGAACTCGCCAAAAAGATTGCTGTGAGTGCTGAGAGAAATCTGAGGCGGGCAATACTGATGTGTGAAGCCTGTAAAGTTCAACAGTGAGTCACAAGGGTTTGAAATGCTGAAGGCAAAAACTTGTAGTCTTTAAAAAAAAACATTTCAAAAACAGGTCCCATACCAAAATCTTTCCCCATGCACATACAGTCAAGCCCACCTTATGTCATATTGTTTAACAAAAAATCCAGTTTGTTGTCACATTAATCTGAAATCCCAAACCATTTCCAATATATGTAATGGTAAATCTGACCATTTTATATCACAGAATATTGTCATAATCCTGTTAATTGTCATGCTTTGAACCCTTGGCAGTGAAATAAGTTACAGGATCAATGAGGTGAACAGCAAGAAATGTATCAGGTTAAAGGATCTCATCTCCCTTCCGTGCACGGCAGGAAAATTGCAGTGATACATGCGGGTCATTCGCTGTCAGTTAGCTAATTAATTTGATAAGAGACAAAGTTAATCCAGATCATTGCGTTTCTTCCCATGATAACAAGGGGGATGTTTGCTATCATTTGCCATTCACAATGAACTCCTGATCTTTTCAAGGTGCAGTTTACACCTCATTGACGTTTCGCAGAGATGATAGAAAGCAGCTAAGCAGGTGCTGTTAACTGTGCTTATGGCTGGAAATCAGCATTAATGATCCATGTAAAGTTTGAGGCATTGAGGCCACTGAAGGAGAAACCTGATTAAAAACCCTAATATCTCTGTGAAACTTCATTTGATAACCAGTTGACGATGGCTTAACTTTGGCAGAACTTCTGAGAACAGTCCTATCATAATGATGATCATTGTAGTTTCAGTCTTGAATAGCACATCCAGATAATTACTAGACATACCGGTAACTTAGGCCAGACTTTTTTAATTTTTCCGTTTTGAGAACCCGCCGACCTCCGATTTCCTCATTTCAGAAAAAAAATAAAATTGGCATTTTGACTTTTTTTCCTTTTATATTGCGTCGCCGTATCCAACACGGTTGTTGACAAATGATATGTTTATTGACCGTGTGTAATAGATCATCTCAAACGTTAGAACTCTTATGATTGGCTAATAAGGTCACTTTCGTAATGACAGATGGCGGGTTTAAGCCAATCACAGTAGGGTATCCTTGGGCCATAAATGCAATTGATTGGCCATCAAGTAGTCAAAAGATTCAGCAGGGAAAATGAGAATTCTTGGAGAGTTTTCAAAGTTCGTTTTTAGCACTACAGTTGCATTTTCAAAGCAGTGTTTATGTCATATTTACCTCGTTAAACATATTTGTTTTAGATAGATGTGAATGAGAAAAGAAAATTATTTTGGTTGCATAGGGGCTTTACCAGCTTGCCACCGTTAATAACTTGCTGGATATACAAACAAATTTACTTCTTAAGACTAATTATTGCATTCGAAGTCAGACGCTATTTACTACTGCAAATTGGCTAAGTTTCACAAGTTTACTCTTAAAAATATAATAACTTGTCAAAAAATTTAAACTTAACGCTTAAAAGAAAATTACTGAACAGATAAAATTATATGTACTGCAGGAGGTCGTCATGTATTCTTTGAAAACTCCAGGAATTCTCAGGGTTTCTGCAGGATTTCCAACTACCTGTAGTCTTAGTGGCGCGGGTTGAAGCGTAGGCTTTGCGGGTATTTTTTATAGTCAAAACAAAAGCAAGCTAAAATCAAAGCCATTTAAAATTCAGAAACTTTGAAAGGATTCATTTCACTGTTCCAAGCTGGAAGCTTTAATGTGTATGGATGCCGAAAAGCAGTACCTGACTGACAGTGGCCAAGTGACGGCATATTAAACCGAGTACGGTACGTACTGTCACGGCCGTGGTAAAAAATGCAGATCTTTATTAATAAATATTAAAAGATTATTTATACTTTTTTAAACTTTTAAAATAGTTGAATTATTCAATGTGATCTTCAGTGGAAACCTTACTTTATTAGCAGTTGTTGTATAATCATTCAATGTGATCTCCAATGGAAACCTAACTTTATAAGCAGTTGTTGTATAATCAAAGGACTATCAAACATGCGCAACACCAAAAAGGAAAGGTCATGGTTATGAATCAAACAACTCAAGTTCCATGTTGTTGACATTTGATAAACAATAGGCGAATAGCTGCAAGTTGCTCATTGATATTGTCATTTACGACTGAAAAATAAAACCAGTCTATCATGCTAGCAGTGAATATTTATTTTTCTCCTTGCATATCTGACAAAAATATATTATTTTGTATTTGTTAAAGTATTTGACTGGTCTTTAATTTGTAAAACTTTATAAAATAGGCAGTTCACTTGGCAGGGACAGTGAGTAAAGTTTTATTTCAGGTGTGTATGAAATCATATATAAGTTATACTGTTTAAACTTTTATTTATCATTATTTTACCTTCGATGACATTTAAAAGGCTTGAAATAACATGGCACACGCATGATTCATGTGGAAAACTCAAGAGGATGATGATAATATTTTAATTTTTATATATTATTTTATATATTTTATATAGGTTTATAAAGTGCCTTTTTAAAAATGAATTTTATAACCCAACTGTACAATACAGGATTCACGAACACCAGTATCCAGGTTTGTTCCAATTTTTTTTTTTTTTTCCTACCTCCTACCTATCACTTTTGTCAAACATGTTCGTAAACCAAAGAATTAAAAAAGTCTGGCCTTATTTCTTCCAAGAGTCAGGAAAGGCTTGAGAATTATCTAGTAAAAATAGTTTGCCTGTGGTAGCATAAAATTATATCTGTCTGTCTCAGGATAATTGACCCTGTGACCAAGATGCTACGTCTACTTCTGTTGGCAGGTTGGTTTTTGGTCAGTTACTGTGTCTTGTGGCATAAAAATTACAGGAAACAAATTGTCAGGTGGGCATAAACCAAATTTGATACAAAAAAAATATTCAAAAATGTGTCTGTTTCCTTTTTATTGATGATCCATTTAATACCATGTAAGACATAACGCTTCTTCTGTGACTCAAAAGGACATCAATGATAAGCCAGCATAATATCACATCCCAGTTATTGTCATAATTTGAGCATGCACCTGTGATGTGACAGTATGTGGGTTTGACTGTATTTACTGATAGGTTACTTTACGTGTGGGGGATTTACTTGAAACAGACCACATGATGATCAGAACCCCCTGCTGGTCATTCTAAGAAGTAAAGTATCATTCAAGGAAATGCTTTTTACATGCTGGTGGTGTCAGGGGAAGCAGGCAGTTGCTTTTGTTCAGTTATGTGACAGACCATTGTGTTTGTGAGGGTATGGTTCAAGTGTGACCGTGCACATTTTAATGCATACAAATGATTAAATAAAGCAAATATATATATATGCAATTAATTATTTGTATTCATCTGTTGATTGGTTATTTAAGGAAACTGCTCCTACAATCCTTTAGCTCCAGTAAAACGAGAACTTCTTTAGAAATTTAAAGGTCATACTTCTTTTTTTTTAAATTGGGTTTTCTTGCATTGTATATCACACAGTTTTGGTCACCTCTCATTAGAAGTTGGTGTTTGTTGCAGGTACCCATTTTCACCAGATCAAGAAGTGACAGAACCTGACTGGCAGGTGTACCTGAGGGAGACGGCCAGCATGATCGTAGAACAGCAAAGTCCGAGGAGGTAACAGGCCAAATATCAATCATAGTACAAATCGTACTATATAATGTGGTCACATTTCAGGGGGGAATATACACATCTTCTGCTGGCTTTGTCCAACAGTTAAGTGAAACAGTGGTAACTTTGCCTCTCTGAAGTTTAAGGAAATATTAACCCAATAACCAACACTTTAATTCTGCAAATGAAATTACAACATTTGCAATGGTGAGAACAGACCTGGTGCAAGCGAGGCAGTACATTTTTCAGTTGCAATTGCATATAACTTCAGGTGGCTCCGTGTGGCTAATAAGTAAAACCAAACTTTCATAATAGCATCGATCTGAACATGCTTTGTCAAAGAAATTAATTCTCAGCGCTGGTAAGGGAAAACACATTAGAATATGGCAGGGTTCTTTAAAATATGACCAATATCATAAACAGCAACAAGACTGGCATGTAAATTCTTTGTTTCATCTACCATGTGTCTATGCTAACAATACGTCAATTCACGCTACAGCTATCATCATTGACCTTATGGGACAGGCGATTTGGAAGACCAGCCTGTGTTCGGCAGATCCTGGCAAAATTCTTAGGCCTGTGTTCAAGTCTGGCAGTTTTAGACCATGCTGTTTGGGAACAATGTTCCGGCTTGATATACTGCGTCTATCCTTCTTCCATTCACCATACATTCTGATACATCCAAAAGCATTGGTTGTTTTGGGGTTTGAGTAGGCCTGAATATTGACAACCCTGCAAGCCGCGCCTGACTTACTCAGGCAAACCTCTGTGTTACCATAAGCCTGTCAGCATTGCAGGTGCATAAGCACCCTTGTTAAACACCACAGTTCAGCTTGCCTTCTCTAAATGTCTGGAGGTTTACAATAGATTAAGATATTTTATATATATTTTATAGTGCCTGGAAGATGTTATTTGGACATTCTAAATCAAGTCCACCATATGCCAGGCACTATGTCATGTTTACTGTATTTTACATTGTCAATACTTGCTCTGAAGGGTTCCCTCGGAAACCTTTAATAGTTTTTGTTTAAAAGCAAACCACTATTTTGTTTTAAGGATAGCATATGTAACTATAAATTGTGACCCATTTGACTTAAAAATGGTGAAGCTTTCCAAATTATGATAAAACTGAGAAGTTGCACGTTGATTGTCTCTTGTTGACTGATTGGATATACAATATCCCATATGATTTGAGAGGTGACGGTTGTACGTTTGATTTTTCAGGCTGCTGGACATCAGGAACAGACTATATGAGCTGCTGATTCACTGTATTCCTGCAGACATCATCATGAAGGTTAGTCAGACAAAGTTGTATCTGATAGACTGTTCTGGTTTAAAGATATGAAAGAGATACAGAAACAAATACATATTTTGCATTTATGCATTGACATTTATAAGTCATTGTCTGGTTTCAGTGCTAGACACATGCATATACGGATAAGCATAACATTTAGTGGATGTTAATAAACAGAAATGGATAAACATGAAATGAAGACCAAGACTGCATGTGCAATGCTATATTATGTACTCTACATGTTATATACTTTATATACTATATACTGTTTACTTTGTATTTATTCATTATGCTTTGGAGAGATATATTGATCAGTGTAGTTTCTTAAGTTGTAGTCTTTGATGTGCTTAAATTGATAATATTTTGTCCTTCATTTTAAATTTGTATGAACTTTTTATTGAAATGTAAAGAGGGACAGAAGTAAGGTATTTTATTATCTACCTTGAAATATATATTCTGATAAAATGGAATCTCCCCACATCTTTTGAGGAACATCCACAGGATAACAGCCATATAAAAGTTGCAGATAAGATTTAAAGTTAAATTCATTGAAAATGACTAGTTTTATTTGATGACTGACTAAATAAAGAGATTATTATTATAATGGGTCGAGGCATACCAGATACTGACACAACTTATTTGTTACAACACCAGCCACTGCAGCAGGGATGGTTTTAACTGTTGAAAAGACTAAAAGTGTCCCTTGTCCTGAATACCAGGGTGTCCGTCCAGGAGGGGTTCTTTACATTGTAAATATGTTAATCTGGCCCTAAGACAGTCCATTAAACGGGGTGTGTGCCCCAAAGGGGTGTCCACACTGAAGGTTTCATTGTATGAGTACTTCCAAATGCTACAGGTATTTCCATCATGCAAGGTTTTTGTTATTACTTCATATTCATCAACACAGTATAATCTGTAACACTGTATAATCTGTAACAGTATATAATCTGTAACACTTTAATCTGCAGGGCCTTCTCAAAGAACTGGTGGCAAATTGTGACGGACAGCTCAAGTCAGAAATTACCCAGGTGGCAGCATTCTACGAACATCGGCTTCTACAGGGACAGAAAGCGATATATCACTTAGAGGCGTTTGTTGCCAAGTTCATGGCAATCTATAAACGTTTCTTGGAGGAGAGCATGGGGGACTTCTTCTGAGACAGGACAGATTTCAGAGCTGGCAAACACAATGGAAATCCAGAGACATGAATCCAAGCTACCCTGGAAACCAGGGAAAACCTGGAAATGAACTGGCTGTCTAATGACCTAACACAGTGAAATATATCAAAGAATTAAGAACAAAAGAAAAAGCCTACCCAAACATTTCCTGTGCAGGTTTGCCCTTAAAGAAGGTTGACTGACATTGCTGAATTGATATCTTATATGTTCCAAGTGTCAGCATGAAAGAAAGGGCATACCAAACAGTTCGGCCCAAAAAAATCAGTGCTGGCAGAAGATTTGTTTTTTTTTTTGGGCCTTATCTATGTGGTATTTGTAATACATATTTTCATATTTTCAATAAAGCACAAAATATGTTGAACAATTGCTCTGAAGATTTCCTCAATTTTTAGCTCAGCTGACTATAAGTCATCTGAGCTATAGTCGTGGTCCATTGTCCGTTGTCCGTCCGTCTGTCCGTCCGTCCGTCCGTCCGTCCGTCCGTCCGTAGATGTGGCACGTTTTGAAACCGTAAGACCTAGGAATCCAAAATTCGGCATAATGTTAGATGTCCCCAAGATCTCCTATCAAGCCGAAAACTGGGTGTTTGCAACTTCGGTCCTTTGAGAAATTAAGGAAAAACCTCAATTTTTTATTAAAAACCTATTTTCACACTTCAGGACTGCCTAATATCAAAACCACTCATCTGTTTTACCTCATATTTACCATAAATATTCCTCTATATAGTTCCTATGTACATGCCAGAAATTATGTCTATTATTTAATTTAAAAAAGTTATGGGCCCAAACATAATGCATTTTGTAAAAAATCAGAAAAGATATTTGATCACTTAACACAAAAAATGTTAATGCTATGGACCTTTTTTCCAGTAATATAACTTTAATTAATCAAAATTAAATTGTATACCCAAAATTAGATGAAAATCTTTTAAATTTTTAAAAATATTAATAAAAATAAAAAATTGGTACCTTAAATTTTGCCCAACTTTGACCATGGCACGTTTTTTTCCTGTAAGTACTGTGGATTTAATTTTCACAGCATGTTTTTGTTAGCATTTCAACTGTTAACACCAAAAATTTGAAACCAGTTGATCAAAAACTGTAGATTTTAATCAAGTTTTCAAGCACCATGTAACATATTGTTTACATCAAGCTAGTGTTATGCAGTTTGCAAGAGCTCAGCTCCCCAGCTTCAGCTCTAAGTTCCTTAAATTCGGCATACAGTTAGATGTCTCCAAAATGCCCTACCATGCCAAGAATTTGGTCACTAGGACATTCGAGATATTAATGAAAAACTTCATTTTTCCATTAAAAACCCATTGTTACACTTCAAGACTGCCTAATATCAAAACCACTGATCTGACTTTAATCATAAATAATATACATATTTTTCATTCTCTATGCACATGCCAGAATGATGTCAGTATTGTGTAATTGTTTTAAGTTATGGGCCCAAACATAATGCACTTTGTAAAAAATCAAGAAATATATTTACTCCCTTAACAAGAGCATTGCTGAAGCTAGAGATTTTTTTGTCAGGGATGTAACATTATTTAATCAAGATTCAATTGAATACCCAAAATTAGTTCTGAATTTTTCAAATTTTATTTAGTATAAATATAAAATTAGTACCTTAAATTTTGCCCAACTGTGACCATGGCACGTTTGTTTCCCGTGAGCACTGTTGATATAATTTTCATTTCATGCACACATAAGCATTTCAGCTTTTTAGTTTAGAAAGCTGAAAGAAATTGGCCAAAAATTGTAGCTTTTATTAATGTTTTTTATGAGACCCTGTCAGACTTTGGCTCTCTCCAGCCCCTCTTGAGTCACCTGTATGTTGACCTTGTTGACCTTTCATCAAATTATGCACGCTTGAGGTGAGGCATACATGGAATCCAGGCAGCTTATGGCAAGCCACAGTTGATCCAGGTGTCCAACCCAACTCATCTAGTAGTTTTAACCAAGAACATAACAAAAAACAATAAATTAATAAATTTTTATTGGTTTTTAATAACAAATTAAAGAAAAATAGAAAAGGAATTTGTTAGTTTATAATAACAGGAAATTAACTTGCAGTTACTGATGATATAAGAATCTTGTATCAATGGGTAGAATGTCACATATTCCAAATAACACCATGCAGTCACCTATGGCATTTTTCAGTTCAATTTTAATGATAAAGAAGTAAATCATATTATTCATTACTAATCATTAGGGATCATATGAAGGAAATTAGACAAAGATGCAGTTGATAATATTAATCTAGATTCCTGCTGTGTCTAGTGTGTACATTGATGTGAAATTAGTCCAAAATGATTTTTTTACAGTTATTTTTTAATATAAATAAAAGCCATAAAACCAGGTACTTATGATCATTATTTAAATGTGTGAATTTTGTATATTCTGGATTCTCAACATCATTGTTTAGTGAAAACTGAATAAATTCCAGACATGGTGCAAATACTTTGTAATTGTATTTAAATACGAATATGATTTTGTACTCCATTATAAAATTTCTTGCATAAAGAATGGAAATTCAGGTAAAAATGAAAATATATGAATACTCGTGCAAATACTTTCAAAATGTATTCATGAATGCATTCATGAATATATTCTTTAATATTATTTTAATAATCATATCAGTTATATTTCATTTTAAAAAATCATATGATTCTCTTATTATTTTTAATAAAAATTATATTTGGGACAATATTTGTATTTTTTAGCTCAGCTGACTATAAGTCATCTGAGCTATAGTCGTGGTCCATTGTCCGTCGTCCGTCCGTCCGTCCGTCCGTAGATGTGGCACGTTTTGAAACCGTAAGACCTAGGAATCCAAAATTCAGCATAATGTTAGATGTCCCCAAGATCTCCTACCAAGCCGAAAACTGGGTCTTTGCGACTTCATTCCTTTGAGAAATTAAGGAAAAACCTCAATTTTTTATTAAAAACCTATTTTCACACTTCAGGACTGCCTAATATCAAAACCACTCATCTGTTTTTCGTCATATTTCCTATAAATAATCCTCTATATAATTCCTATGTATATGCCAGAAATTAGGTCTGTATTATATAATTTAAAAAAGTTATGGGCCCAAACATAATGCATTTTGTAAATAATCAGGAAAGAAATTTTATCACTTAACACAAAACTTGTTAAAGCTAAGCTCTTTTTTTCCAGTAATATTTCTTTTATTAATCAAAATTAAATTTTATACCCAAAATTAGATGAAAATCTTTTAAATTTTTTAAAATATTAGCAAAAATAAAAAATTGGTACCTTAAATTTTGCCCAACTTTGACCATGGCACGTTTTTTTGCTGTAACTGCTGTGGATTTAATTTTCACAGCATGTTTTATTTAGCATTTCAACTGTTAACATTAAAAATTTGAAACCAGTTGATCAAAAACTGTAGATTTTATTCAAGTTTTCAAGCACCATGTCACATATTGCTAGTGTTATGCAGTTTGCTAGAGCTCAGCTCCCGAGCTTCAGCTCTAAGTTCCTTAAATTTGGCATACAGTTAGATGATCTCCAAAATCCCCTACCATGCCAAGAATTTGGTCACTAGGACTTAATTCCTTCGAGATATCAATGAAAAACTTCATTTTTCCATTAAAAACCCATTGTTACATTTTAAGACTGCCTAATATCAAAACCACTGATCTGACTTTGATCATATATAATATACATATTTTTCTATACATTCGCTATGCACATGCCAGAAATGATGTCAGTATTGTGTATTTTTTTTAAGTTATGGGCCCAAACATAATGCACTTTGTAAAAAATCAAGAAATATATTTACTCCCTTAACAAGGGCATTGCTGAAGCTAGAGATTTTTTTGTCAGGGATGTAACATTAGTTAATCAAGATTCAATTGAATACCAAAAATTAGTTCTGAATTTTTCAAATTTTATAAGTTATTAGTATAAATATAAAATTAGTACCTTAAATTTTGCCCAACTGTGACCATGGCATGTTTGTTTCCCGTGAGCACTGTTGATATAATTTTCATATCATGCACACATAAGGATTTCATCTTTGTAGTTTAGAAAGCTGAAAGAAATTGGCCAAATACTGTAGCTTTTATTAATGTTTTTTATGAGACCCTGGTAGACTTTGGCTCTCTCCAGCCCCTCTTGAGTCACCTGTATGTTGACCTTGTTGACCTTTCATCAAATTATGCACGCTTGAGGCGAGAATCCAGGCAGCTTATGGCCAGCCACAGTTGATCCAGGTGTCCAACCCAACTCATCTAGTAGTTTTAACCAACAACATAACAATAAACAATAAATTAATAAATTTTTATTGGTTTTTAATAACAAATTACAGAAAAATAGAAAAGGAATTTGTTAGTTTATAATAACAGGAAATTAACTTGCAGTTACTGATGATATAAGAATCTTGTATCGATGGGTAAAATGTCACATATTCCAAATAACACCATGCAGTCACCTATGGCATTTTTCAGTTCATTTTTAATGATAAAGAAGTAAATCATATTATTCATTACTAATCATTAGGGATTATATGAAGGAAATTAATGATAGACAAAGATGCAGTTGATAATATTAATCTAGATTCCTACTGTGTCTAGTGTGTACATTGATGTGAAATTAGTCCAAAATGAATTTTTTACAGTTATTTTTTAATAAGGTACTTATGATCATTATTTAAATTTGTGAATTTTGAATATTCTGGATTCTCAACATCATTGTTTGGTGAAAACTGAATAAATACCAGACATGGTGCAAATACTTTGTAATTGTATTTAAATACGAATATGATTATGTACTCCATTATAAAATTTCTTGCATAAAGAATGGGAATTCAGGTAAAAATGAAAGTATATGAATACTCGTGCAAATACTTTCAAAATGTATTCATGAATGCATTCATGAATATATTCTTTAATATATTTTAATAATCATATCAGTTATATTTCATTTTAAAAAATCAAAAGATTCTCTTATTATTTTTAATAAAAATTATATTTGGGACAATATTTGTAATTTTTTTTAATAAATAGTTAAACTCTTAAATTATATGTTCTGCTTATAAGTTATATGGCCAAGTCAAAATTTGTGTGACAGTAGTACTCCATTTGTTAATAAAATAAATGAAATCAATCCTCTTCCCTGTCTCCAAAGGTACTATCAAAATCATACATAAGCTAAACAACAACAACTCATAATACAGCTTATATTTATTACCACACAAAACCAGCATGTGCCTCATTTCTAAATCATATTTTTTGATCATATATAACAGCTGAGCGTCGTGACCCATAGGTCCCTTGTTTTTTTTTTTTTTAAAAAAAAAAAGGTCTGTTGTATGGTGGCGTCTTTATTTCCATTCAACTTAAAATGTTTTGTTTTAAATGTAATATAAAAGGCTTTGCCAAACAAATATATAAAGCAAAAACAGAAGCTCATGGATGATTTTTCACCACATGGTTTTCATATATACTTTAATTTTCATCATATCTTAAATTCATAATTAATGGAATTGGTTAATTCAAACAATTTTCCCTTAAAGAAAAGTTAAAATAAAATGCTTATTATAACACAAAAGCAATATTTTTTCTCCGCAGCAAGGACAACACTTCATCTTTAAAGAATACCCTCTGTCATGATCTGTTCATGGTCACCTTGGTCTTGGTGTATTTATATGAAATAAAGATGTTTATTACACATGTATACTTTTATTTGCAGAATATTTTTTAAATGGTTATGTTTGAATTTCTTAGTCATGAAGAGTTACTTTTCAGATAACAAGATTTTTTATTTATACCTGATATTATTAGGACAGCAGTCTTTGTAGTGACTTTGACGAGGTAGTTTCAGACTCTGCTTAAACTATTTAACTGTTTGACAAAGGTGACCCCATATGTGACCAAATGTGTCTTGTGTCAGGAATGACATGGGCATAGTATATAATCTAAAGGGTACAGATTTGTTTTTATATTTAGTTAAAATCTTAAATAGACTTGTTTCACACTTCTTAGGAATAATTTGTCAACTGTTTCCCTCTTATCCCATGGTTTGAAATATATTGTTGTACTCTGCCACTTCAATCCTCTTTAACAGGGGCGGATCCAGGATTTAGGAAAAGGGGGGGGGGGGGTCCAACCCAGGAGGACATGAAAACCCTAAAAAAAGGTCCTCGGGTCTGAAAAAGGGGGGTCCAGGCGGCAAAATTTTGTCTGAAGCCCTTAAAAAAACATTTTTGATGAAAAAGGGGGGGTCCGGACCCCTTCCCCCCCCCCCCCCCCCCCCCGGATCCGCTTCTCTTTAATATCCATGTGTTGCCCACAAAGGTTGAATCAAAATAAGAAAAAACTACCAACTGGTATTTATAATATTTTTTCTTTATTATCATGTTCAGTTTAAGTACCAATATATAAATACATGGGCATTTTCATGCTCCATCTAAAAATATAACACTGTCTTGAATAAAATCTCAACAGACAAAATTCCTCGGAACAGAACAAAATTTGCATTTTGCTGTTTCATGTTTTGTCCATGTCTGAAGTGAGGCTAATGTATAGAAGTAAAATATGATGCACACCTGATAAAACCACTACTGTGTACATATAATCCCCAGTTCGTGAGCACTGTGGCTCTGGCGAAGTTGTGTGAAGTGACCTGGTGGGTCTGGTAGAAGCCGACCAAATCGGTCTATCTGTCTTTGTTGGGTGAGAGACGGAACCTCCCACCCAAGGAACCCCAGTGAATGACTTTGTTTGACACCTGCATCATAGCTGTCCTCCTGTGATTGAACACTGTATTCCGCGTCAAACACGACAGAAAATCCTGATTCAGAGTCGTCAAAAGAACCTTCACCTGAGGTGTCACCGATAGTAAACACTGGATGCTCACTGCTTGATGACTTTGTAGCAACAGAGTCACTGTCTGAGAAATCAAGGTCAGTGTCAAGGTAAAATAGCTGACCCCTCATGTAGTCCGTTAGTGTGGGTGATGATGATGAGTGGACCATGAGTGAGGGTGTTTCCTGTGATTCTATAGCAACACCCCTTTTCTCCTGGTTCAGTGGTTTGATGATTCCTGTTAACAGAAATACAGTGATGTTTAGTGTCTGGTCACTTGGTTTGACTTTACAGTATTGTATTGGGATATTAAATTTTCCCATCCACCTACTTGACAGCACAAAAATAATCCCCCAATACAGAGAAAAAGAATCTAAATCTTGAGAGACGGAAAACTGCTGGATTGTATAATGTATATTTAATTTTACAGTATTTTGTGCCACAAAACAGAACACTAGGCCAGTGAAATCAGTTGTGAAAAGATATGATCTGTGAATTACCATTATATTTAAAATAACAACACCATAACTAGATACTAAAAATACTGTACTAAATTCTCAGAGGGGAAGGGGTGTGGATTAAGATGTAATGAGACAAATTAATGTGAAGGGAACTACTGCTGTAGTTTGACATGTATCATCTGTCATTTTCTCAACTATCTAAAGAGAGGATATATACCAAAATACAAAACATCAAACAAAAACATTTCACTTTTTCAAAATCACAACTGACAAGATCTAATCACAAATCATCACCTGCTTAAAATTAGATTATATTTCTGGTGCAGTAGTTTTAAAATCTCTAAATTGTGGTATTGTAAGTTATGTCATTTACCTTTATTTCCTGTTAACCTGTCAATAGCAGCCAAAGCATCTTGGTCACCTGCTTCAGCAGCTGCCTGATACAGCTTAAGAGCCTTGTCTTGGTCCTCTGTTATCCCTGTCATCAAGAAATAATATATACAATAAAGACATGTTAATTAACCCCTCCTGCCCCCATACAAAAGCACACAAAATGTCTTAGTACCATACATATCTACATTTTTTAGGCTAAATTTTTTTTTGGACAATGGGTAAATAAATCATAATCTTCAACAATTATCATGAAGAAATATGCCTACATTGGGCCCTAGCACAGACTTTAAAATTTACATATATCTAAATCTAATCTGTGTTTGTTTATGAAAAATATTATTTAATATTTGTATGGATTCTTGTTAGAGCCAACTCTGGCCTACTAAAGGTAAATGACAGAAAAAAGAGCAAGTGCTTTCGAAAAAAGAGTAGAAGTCTTTGAAATAAAGATTGAAAAAAAAGTAAAATTAACATCAGTTCCCAATTTTTTATCACAAACTAAATAAAATGTGTTTCACATAGCACAATGGTATTTTTATATATATATGCAAATCATTCCCAAAGTCAAGAAATATACATGTTGCACATCCTAATTTACGAAGATAAATGGCATTTTCCACATGTTGTGACACATGCTTGACATGTGCACACCTAAAAATGTGAAATGTCCCATTCTAGTTCTAACTGGACTGTTAAAGCGGGAGAGAAATAGTATATAACGAAATTCTATCATCTTTAAAAAAACGAGTGACTCTTTTGAAAAAGAGTGCTTTGGCAGGCCTGCATTTACAACTTATTGATTCTTATCTCACTGATTCTTGTCAAAGCCATCTGTTACAGGTCCTCTTGCCATGCATCTATCAATACACTGCATACAGCACCAGCCTCACTGATCAGATTTGGAAATCAGAAAGTACATCTGAAAAAATATGCTGATATTACACACACTTTAACTTGTCAAATCTCTGATTCTCACCTCCCAGTCCTAGTTCATGGAACACGGCCAGATTGTACGTGGCTGTTGGATGGCCTGCATCAGCAGCCAGAGTGTACCACCTGGCAGCCCTGACCTTGTCCTCTGTCACACCCCAGCCGTGCTCGAAGCACACGCCCAGGTAGTACTGAGCCTCCAGGTCCTGTATTACATCAAAAGCAATTATTAGTTATTTTTGCCCATTGCCTGCAAAATAAGACAAAATAAGAAAATTAAAATAAGAAACAATCTGCCACGACTATGTTGTTTCATGTGTGACCTGTCTTTATTCAGTAACAAATGTGTTTATACTTCACGTGTTATATGGATATAACAATAGCATTTTCAAGTTTGCATTTTTGACAAAAGGGTAAATATCTAAAAAATGAAACCTTCACAAGTAAGTAGCCTCAACTACAGAAAATATGTTTATAACAGTATCAATGGTGTCAAATGTACTTATCCATCCATGTGGGGTCAATAGTAAAAGCACAAAAGACTTAAAAATAATACATCTCTTTCATTATACATGCACCTGTAAATCAAAGATTGATAGTATAAAATAAGGTCTTTTTCATTATCTACATTATTTACATAACCTTTTGAGTTTTGGATAGTTCCTGTAAGGTTCTCACAGTAGGATATATTTTTTGTATATGGTTAACCTCCAAACAGCAGCAGCAGTATGCAATAAAAACTTTATTCAAAACCACAAAAAAGTTGGCAGAATACCCCACAATAACTATACTGAAATTCTGTACAAATTACACAGCTGGGGGTTAATACCTTATGTTCAATATGTTTTAATGAAAATCATTATGAACAGTTAGAGCCATGTGATGGTCAAACTGCCTCACCTGCTGTCTGGCTGCCATCTGGAACCAGCTGGCTGCCCGCCTCAGGTTCTTCCTCTCATTCTCTGTGTACAACACGCCAAGCTGAGTCTGGGCCTGAAGACGAGTAAATAAGGTATATAAATATACACAGTGAGGGGGAGAACCATCACATGTAGTTATGTACAGTGGTAATATAGAGAAGTTTGCATGACACAACCACACTGATGTAGTCAGGTCCACAACACTGAGTCAGAGTCCAGACCGTCCAAGTCCTTGAGGTTTGAAGTCAACCTTCTTTGAGGCGGAGTCATTTGGAACCCGGGTGTACTGTTTATCAATATTAAAACATCTCACTTGCCATAAAACTGAAAACAGGCTTGACGTCAGATGTGATAACAAACTTCCAAAGTACAACTTTGGTTTGATTTCAATGACAATTAATTTTCTCTGATAAAAAAAGTTACCATATTTATTCTCTACTTGATCAGATATCAATAAGAGTATCTATGGATAGATCAGCCTAAGTGCCTTACAAGGCAGTATTCGATGTCTCATAATGGACCACTTACTGTGGGTAGACCAGACTTGGCTGCCCTGTGTAATAGACGGAGAGCTCTGCGAGTGTCCTGTTGTACCCCACCCCGCCCCTCCAGGTATAACATCGCCAAGTTGTACTGAGCCTTCATGTGTCCTTCTACTGCTGCTGCACTGTAGTGCTCTAATGCCTGGAATGACAACAGTTATTATTAAGATTTACCAGAGGTAATTAATAAGGTATGCCAGAGGATATGTCAGAGTCTCCGGTAAATGTTTTAAATGATAATTAAGATGAGCTTCAAGGAACCATAATAAATACTAGTAGTTACTGCATGCCTTAGATGTTTACACAGTGTTGTCAAAATATGCCAGAGTCACAGAATATTACAATGTTTATAATTTGTTTTTATTTCAATTTATGATCAACAATAAATTAAATATAAATACATCTCCTTCTGATAATCTAATATATAATGTATTTTAAAGCAAAGCTTATAAATCAAATTAGAATAAAAATGCATTAAATGTGTAAAGAAAACCCTGTATCCAATGTCATACACTTTCTTTTGAAAGATGTAATTACAAATGATGTAATTTTCTGAAAAAATCTTTCAGAATCAAGCAAAAAACAATTTTTTAATCTTAACCATATAATATTATCATGAAAGACATCTTTCTTAAAATAGAAAACATACTTTTAAGAGATTCTGAGATGTTCCCCATCCTTTTTCGTATGCCAGTCCTAAGTTATAATTTGCGTCTTCATTTCCAGCATGACCTGCTGACCTCCACTTCTCGACTGCAGTCTGGATTTTTCTGGAAGCCATGCTGGACAGTCCCTGACTGTTGTCAATCATGGCAGAACATAAGGAGCACACTTGGTCTATCTGCTGTAAGTTTTCTGGTGTTAACACTGTCCTGTGTGAACCAGCATTAGTCTCATCTTGTTCTTGGCTGTATACATCACTGCCAGAGCTCGTAATGCTTTTGAGAAGCTGCAGCTGGCTGACTGAGCTTGTCAGTGCTGTCTCCACATGTTCCTCTGGGCTTTGTTCTTGCAGAGATGGTTTTCTTATGCATGTTGTTAGTATTTTCTTATGAGCTGGTATTTCAAAAGATAACTTGACCTGTAACATATGATGAAAATAGTTTTACTTGTTTATACATAGTTGGCAATTCGTTGTCAACATCATAAGCTGCTTGTGCTACACACCATCTATCTAAGATGAAATTTTTAAATAAAAGAAAAGTGTATATTAGAATGAAATCATTAGACATTACATCTGCAATGTCAATAACAAATAAATAATCATAACATTGAATTTATCAATTCACAGAATATAAATAAAAATAATTTTATAAAGTGTGTTACTATATATTACAAATGCATAAACATTTTACACACATATAATAGGTACATCCTGGTTTGACCTCATCTTAGTGTAACTATTAATGGATTTAAACAATAAAGTAGAAATATCATAACTTAAAAAAAATCATACTTGTTCTTTTTCCTTCTTCTCCTTGCTAAGGTCATGTTGTCTTGGGGTTTCTTTTACATTACAGAAAAGACTTTGGTCGGAGGACACAGGCATACTGCAGGCAAGTATGTACAACATGCTACGGTATCGCCTGTGTTCCCCTCCATCTCTCTGGTCTGACAATCTCCACAGCTGAGATAACTGGAACCCCAAGATAAGAACTGTGCCCTGTATGACAAAAAGAGAGTATTATATACACTCACTAGGTTGTATTGATGATATAGTAAATACATGCAGCCTCTCATAATTAACTTAATACAAAGCTTCTTACATACAAAAATTTCAAGACATTTTTAACATTTTAAAAATTTTATTAGAAATGAAGGGGCTTCAATATTTTTATATTGATGTTTGATACAGTGCTTCAATGTGCAGACAAAAATAGAATAAAGCCATTCATGGTTATGAAGACTTTTTTCAAATTATCAATAAAAAAAACACTTTTTACCATTTAATTCTGCATGATTTAAACTGATAATGTGTCCTTAACTAAGCAAATAAAGCTGTTGTTTGTACTGACCAATTTTCGATGAGCAGTTTATGTATGATTTTATGATGAAATGAGATTTTAATTAAATCATAAAAAGAAGTGAACAGCATAATGACCGTTCATAGTAAATGATTTAACCAAAAGAAATTGATCTTCATGATGTGAAACCTACCCATCCCACAGCCTCGAGGGGTGTGTGGTTGACTGGACCCCCAAAATGTTGTCTGAAGGTCCGTCTCCACTCCTGCCACTCACATCGTGATCCATCACCATGATGATCCTGTTGTTTCTCATGTCTGAAGGGGAACACGGAAAACTAATGAATAAATGTGCAATATAAATAAAACACAAGTGAATATTACAATTACATGAACATTGAAGGCAAACAGTTTGAGGGTTTGACTACTGATGTGGCGGAGAAAATTAATCAATTACTCAGCAACTAACCATGTGTAGATTATGCTGCATAAATAATAATTACTTCAGTCTTTGAAATACAGCAGTGTACTGAAGCTGGAGAGTGGACCATAATATACCAGTACCACACATATTATCCAAGGGTTTTTTTTCATTTCATTCTTACTATCATGAAAGATACTGGAATGTTTGTATTGCAGTATACTCCTATTTTGCAACCTAACCAGAGTTGAGACTTTGTGTAATTTCTATACTATGTCATGCAGGATTTTCTGACCTTCTATGTGCCCCTGAACGTACACATCGGTGCGGTGTGAGTTGACACTCCCTCTGATCCTTGGTGGTCTCCTCTTCAGGACAGACTGCAGGATTATGTCTCAGGGTCCAGTTCCACTGCTGTCTAAATGCTACAAATGAACAGGACAGTGAAGACACCCTATTAATTAGATGAAAATCCCTTCATTAATAACACAAACACTTTTGTGTCAGGGTAACAGGAATGCAAACAACCTGCTGGTCATCTAGAAAAAGAAAATGATTATTTACCCAACCCAAGTGAATGATTAAGTGAGTTTAATGGTGTTTAAATTGACTTAATGTCAACATGATATCCTATAATATGGACTGAGTAATACACTGCTAGCTAATTTTGCATGATTTTGTTGCACAAATAATAAATCTACTGACAGGAAGTTATTTTTAATTCAACTAAATTATAAAATGGATGACCAACTGTGAATAATACAATTATGCTTTGGGTTAAATGAAAAATTGAAATGCCATTTCAAATGTAATGTTAAAAAAAATTACTTCTTGTTAAAATTCAAATAACACAGCTGATTACAGGACAGAAGTGCAATTTAGTACCACTTTAATCAAACTGTAAATTAACAAAGTGATATTAAAATGCGAGTGAGGTGTTCCATATATTTGCATAGCATGCAGTTTGCTATATTGCCTGCTAAACATTTTATTAAAAATGCCAATATGACAACCCATACAAGCAGGGCTGGTATGATTTGATTTAAATTGTGATTGAAATCACTGTAAAAAAATCATCAAAATTGTTTTTTTTTTTAAATTTACTGACCAATTGTGATATATATTCCTGCATTATGGATCACATAACCATAGAAATTCATCAACTTCAACTCGGAGATCATCTGAGACAAAAAGTTTAAATAATCTGAAATAATTTAATGTAAGCTTTGAGCCTTTCTATTACAACTGACTATCATATACCTACTTCAAAATTAACTCTGCCTTTAAAGTTAACTTTGCAGCCAGTTTCTAAGACAGGACATTATAAACATTTCAGCTGTGAAAAAATCTGTTATAAAACAGATGTACTTATTTGGTACCCTCTCATTTCCAATAGTTGATTATTATGTAAATATACAGATTATATATAATGGAGATATGATGAATTATTTTAATAGAACCTTATGGTTAGCAAAACAACCCAGCAGTAGTGAACAAACCAGCAATGTTGCATGGGGTTAACATGCCGCACATATTTTTGTAAACTAAAACTAAATAGAAAAAGACTGACAGTTCATTCAAACACTGTATTTACACGAATTTATCATTTCAATTTAATGTTGTTTGGTAATTGGACATGAAATGCAAGTCTGTGAGCATTTTATAGGGTTATACTATTAAAGCACAAGATCAATCTGAAATGACCAGTCTGAAAATATGTTTACTCATGGTCACATTCTAATAACAAAAACAGACCATTTAGTTCTTTATATATACCACTTATAACTCTCCAAAATACTTTTAAATACCATTAATTTCATAATTAATTGTATTACCAAATGTGTTTCGATTATAATCAACTGACAATGGTGCACACAAGCTGTTATATTTGGTCTGATAAACACATAATGAATGATATGACCTACACTGAATGATACAAATCTGTGACGTCAATTTATTGTAACGTGCTTCTTATGACACAAATAGCCATCCAGTGGAAAACACTGGCAAAACTGCAGGAGGTCACAAAGCAGATACCTATAGTGGCTCCATAAAGTATTATGTACTCAGCTCAGATAATTTCGCAATATATCTTTTCAGTAAAAATAAGAACATCGAAAATCAAATCATTATCCAGATTTCAATATCTTTTTTTTTTTGGGGGGGGGGGGGGGGGGTTATATGGCAACTCTTTCAACATTGCACGGCTGGAACTTCCATGCAGTATTTCAATTTTGGGTTTTTGTCACCTCTTGACCTCAAAATAGAGCATTCACTTTAAATTCCAGCACATTCTTTGTAATTAATATCTAATATCACAAAGTTACCGAACGGATGATAAGTAAAATGTGTCATCACACACACGAGCGAAGGTCGCGATAGGTGCTTGACCCAGAATGTTTAACACAGACAATTTTTCATTAACAACTACAACACATGTAGTTTACATACCTCTAGGTAATCCTTGGAATATCCTCCACATTTCTGTTACTTTATACTTTTGTCAATTTTCAGCAGGATGCGACAGAGCCACATCTTGCTTGACAACCTTTATTCAGTCCAACCACTCGCTGCGGTCTGCAGACCGGAAATTATGTCAAGGAAAACCCCGTCTCTGATGAAATCAGAAAAAGCGACATCTGTTGTCAATAAACTTAGTTAAAAGTTCCGCCCAAATTTGACGCGGAGGCAACTGAACAGGTCTCCGAATGTAGAGTTTGTAGACCTACAACACACTAAAATAACAAATATACCGTATAAATATTGGTACGATATCTCGATTTGTTAAATTGTTTGAGTACACACAACTAAATGAAATAAGCAAGGGGCCCAGCTATAGGCCTATGCCTCTGTTGCCAATACAGAAACAATTTGTACAGCAAATTTAAACTTAGCCACTTAAGATTAAATTTATACTCTGTATAGGCCTACAATATTTCTCACAAAGGAACACGTTGAGATGCCTCAAGCGCAAATTTGCATACCTTTTGTAGAACGTCATGTGCCAATATGACGTCTATCTTTTTGACGTCACAATGGCTTTGAGACGCCTGGAGAGCGCGCACTGTGCAGCTAGCAGTTGGTTCCACAGTCTTTCAACCGTTCTCTGGAGTTCTTTGAAAATGATGAGCCACGGATTGGACCCTAATCTTATAAACAAGTTCCCCGGTAAGTTATGGGGTATTATAAACACTTGCAAATCTGGGGCAATCAAATGGGGCACCAAAGGCAGGAGCGTTGTTCTTAATCAGCTGCTGTTTGAAAAAGAATACCTCGCCGCAGATTCTGGAATGTTCAAGACCCAAAGTATTGCCAGTTTTATTCGACAGTTAAACCTGTATGGATTCAAGAAAATCACGGCATTTCAACAAATTGCTGATGGCTCGTCTGGTCCCATGTGCGCCGACGACGGGAGTGAGATCTTGGAGTTCTTTCATGAAAACTTCAGACGTAATCGGCCAGACTTGCTTGTTAAACTTCGGAGAAATGTTGGAATTCGGCGGAGTCGGGAAATCGCCATGCAAAGGAAGATTCAATACGAACTGCAGCAACGGGGAAGGGCGAAAGGAATGGTAAGTCGGGGGTGACTCCATGGATTTTGAATGATATTAACAGGGTCATTCTAAAGGTAGACTAATGCATGGGTGCGCTATCAAGGGGAAAAAAGCGGTATATATGTTTTATTGCCTTTATTATTATAAATGATAAAAAGGCAAAACTTGCCTCTGGATCAACTTATGCCTTTAAACCTAAAGTATGGAACAAATAAATGTTCGTAGTCCAACATAAAATGTTGATTGAGCGGGTCGGTGCCGTTAAACCTCTAAGTCTAAGGCTCGTGAGGTTTAACTATAAAAAAATATCACAATACGAAATATAGAACTATAGTATACATGGTCAGTAATTTTGTAGTTTAGGATTATTTTTTATAAAAGGCCGATATTCCAATTGTTATAAGGCATTATTTCCATTGTGTTGTTCTGTAATAAGAAGAAATGTATACTAATATAAGAATAAGTCATATATAGTTTAATAACCAATATATTTTATATATAATGACACAAATTGCTCCAATATAGGCCTAGCTTGTTTCCTGCCGACGTCATGAACGCCATGCATAACGTTATGGGTGAAGGTCAAAATTTGAGCCAATAAAGTCGACTTTTATTTTAAGCTACAATGACTCTCAAACAACACCATCTTGTCTATTTGCAGATGACACTACATTCTTCTTAAGAGATGTTGACTCAATGATTGAAGTAAAAAATATATTAAATAAATTTGCAAAGGTATCATCAGTAGAAATAAATTATACAAAATGTGAAGCGGCATGGCTGGGTAGGGAAAAATCAATTCCTACAGCTTTATCGTTGAGAGACATGAAATGGGTGAATTTACATAAGGACGCGATTAAAATCCTTGGAATATGGTTTACATATAATGAAACTCTTTCTCAAAAACTCAATTTCGATAAAGTCTACGACAAGATAAAAATCTCATTTAATATGTGGAAATCGCGAACTTTAACAGTTTTTGGAAGAAATACAGTAATAAAAACCATTGGAATCTCAAAATTAGTATACGTTATGAATATTATGACTCCAACCCCAGACTTTATCAAGAAAGTTAAAAATATAATGGTAGATTTTATATGGTTTGGACGTAAACCAAAGATTAAATATGGGGTACTTGTAAGTGAAAAAGAAAATGGTGGTATAAATATGCCAGACATTAATGCCATATTGAAAAGCCAAAGAATTATGTGGATGATCCGAATGAAAAAGCTATCAATTGCAAAATGTATAGTCATACCTAATATGTATCTAAGAAATGTTTGCGGTGTAGAAAAATTGAATGCCAATTTAGATATTTTAATATGAAAAGAAAAATATCTAAATTTTATTCACAATGTTTTAAAATTTGGGATAAAATTGCTACATTTTGGCCTACGAATCCACAACAAATCTTATTACAACCCGTTTGGAACAACAAATATGTCAAAATAGCAGGTAAATCAGTATACTCTAGAATTTTTGATAACATTGGAATTAAATGTATCCATGATTTATACGAAACAAATGGAGAATCTAAGAATTTTTCGGAAATATTTCCACCTGAAAATAAACTCTTTAAAAAATACCTGATGTTCTGGTATTCTTTACAACAAGCGGTACCAAAGGAGTGGAAATTAGTTCTAAAATCAGAGAATATGAGTGATATTTACGTAAAAGACACTTTATTATTGAATAATCAAGCTCTAGACTTAAGAAAAGTCAATTACCGTAAGGTGTATAATATGGTTATAAATGACTATACAAATGAGCCGGCTAATAAAATTAAACTAGAGGAGAGCTTACCTCAGGTATTTTCCTGGAAAGATGCAATTGATTATATATATAAAACCACTATGGACATGTTTTTGAGGCAATTTCAGTTTAGAATTATCCATAATATATTGTCTGTGAATGTAAAGCTATACATATGGAAAATAACTGATACCAATATGTGTTCATATTGCAAAAAAGAAACAGAAACAGTAGTGCATTTATTCTGTGACTGCGACACCGCTAAATCATTTTATAGACAAATTAGTCAGTGGGCAGAACACGCTGGAATAAACATGCCTGCACTGACTCCGCTTCTTTTATATACAGGATGTGACAAAGACCATGCCAATAAACGTATAATAGATTTGTTAATATTGCTACAAAAATATGTAATTTTTAAAAATAAAGAATCGGGTAATTTTCCATCTTTCACTGTATATATATCACATGTTAAGAAATTGGAAGGATTGGAAAGAAGACTAGCTGAAAAAAATAACAAAATATATATTCATAAACAAAAGTGGGGTAACCTACTTAATATTTTTTAAAGAGTGAAGAATTTTGAGAATTAGCTGTAAATAATTTTGAAATGTGTATAAATATGTAGGTAAGAGTATGTGCATGTGTGTGTATGTATATGTGTGTATATATTTGGGTGTATATATGGGTATATATATATATATAAATGTGAACGCGTGATCCTTCATGGATGTATATATACGTATGTATGTATATTTAAATTTTTATTCGGATCTGGTAAATATTATGTTGATCTGACCAAACCAGTTAAATCTACAAATAACATTGTTGTTCTTATTAAATTAAATGTTTGTTTCCAATGATATTGAAAATATATCGACAGAACGAGATATAATTATAATTGTTGTAAAAAAAAATAAAAGTCTCTTCACCAATACTCGGTTGGTATCCTCTCGGCAGAAATACGTCTACATGGTCCATATGCACTTGTCTTTGAAAAAGTACAAACAGGTAGCAATATAAGCAATTTTATAAAATTCTCTTGTTAACTCCTTTTTGTTGATATATATATATGTATGTACTTTGTCAGAAAAACTTGAAACATTGTATTTTAAATCTTGCAATAGTGAAGATGTTCATGTTATAAACACAAGATTTGTAATTTTTTTTCTTGTTCCGAGGGATGTCGATGATGAAAAAGAACGTTATAAATAAATATTTAGTAATACTGAGACATCCAAAAAGAGAAAAGAGAGAAAAAAGGAAGAAGAAAAGAAAAAAAAAAAAAAAAAAAAAACACCATCTTTCATTATATGACCCTTATTTTTCTTAAATTATACATTTCCTCTATATTATAGAAAAATACTTTTGTTTATAATTTGCGTTTAATATCGTAATATAGGCCTTTTATAAAAAAACCTAAACTACGCACTTACCGTATAGTCAATATTCATAATTAAATAATATTCTTTACTGTACCAATTATCACGTGACACATTTATTAATTTGAAGTTGCATGGTGAATAGTAGATCTTTATAGTCATTCACGAAGCAAGAAAGGCTTAGAAATTTAATTTTAATTGCATATACATTTCTTAAGGAAACCACCACTCGCTTTAATGATCAATCAATTTAAATACATTGTACCGTCACATTGAATTTAAATATAATTCATATTTTCTAAGAATATGATTAATGGTAATTTTTATGGTTTCTATCAGAACTTTCAATCGGTGAAACCGCTGCAAACGGCAACAATGTGTAATGTGCTGCAAGTTCAGCCATCAAGGTCTGTACACCTGCCCCCGCCGACATTCCAGCCCGCTGGCAATGGAATAGCCATAGCACGTCTGTCAGGAACCCCGTTACAACTGATGTCACCGTCTCCCGTTTCCACCGTGATAAACCAGCCTGTCCCACAGAATTGCAGTTCTGTCAGATTTCAGCAGCAGCACCAGGTACTGGTGAATCAGTCTACCATAACTCCTCAGGCACTGCTGTCCCAGCCTACAGGAGGATACCAACAGATGATTGATGGGGAGGAGGATGCTTTCACCTGTAGTTTCCAGCCGACAACTTGCGCGCCACCTGGTAACCAAAAAGGGCAAATCATTCATAGAATTTTTAACAATGTGCTGGAGAACCAACAAGGAATTATAAAACAAGGTAACAAAATGATAACCTACTACAATAACTAACATTATAATAATTATTAATAGTATTGTTATTATCATTATATTTATTATTATTATTATTATTATTATTATTATTATTATTATTATTATTATTATTATTATTATATACCAATAACAAGAGTATTAGCAAAAAGGCAGAGGAGAGGATGTGGAAATTAAAAAAGAAAATAATTGCTTAGTGTTTGTACTAACTTGTTTTATTGATGAAATTAGACACTCTCCCAAATTCTTCAGATCTAGTGCTGTTCCCGACCCAGTATATTATATACTTTTTATTGTAGGTTCGATAGTTGTTCCTATAACCCAGTCAGTGATGCCCAGTCAGACCGCACCCCAGCATCTCCTGGTCCATGTTGGTCCCGGTCAGACACTCCCCAACAACATACAGTACCAGCTGACCAGTCCCGCCAGTTTACAGGATGTCAACCTTCTGGCGCAAGGTGACGGGTAAGTATAAAAGTCATCCGTCAGTGAAAAATGTCAAAATGAATTGTTGTGGGCGCGAAGTTGTTTTCAGTTTGTACAGTATCCTTAACTAATTAATGTTATTGCTTAACAATACTTAATATTACATAATCATGGTTTTATATGCGCATGCGCGCACCAAGACCACGTGTACGACGGATAACGTGCATCCCATTCAGGAATTGTAATAGAGTATAGTTGATTTGAATTAATTTGTACCACGGATTCAAGAATGATTAGCCGAAATGTGCAAAAGATATTGCTATCGGATGCACAATAACCTGAGCCTACGTAAATATTAAAACTTTAAACATGCATGGGTTCATTTTAAAAATAGAATATGTCTTTGAGAGAGCTTCTCTTCAGAAAAAAAACACACACAAAATTTATATGACAGACACGCATGCATCGACGCGTGTTTTATTAAAATTCAATATAATACCGTGTTCATAATCGAATACAGAGAAGGAATCTTTCAAATATAAAGCACGTTAACTCAATTGAGTTGAACCCTAAAGGCATCAAAGCCTAGACCAACTATTTAAGATTCCAGCAGTAGAGGATATACTGGTATATATATATATATATATATATATATATATATATATATATATATATATAGATATATAGATTATTGGAGAAAAGCCAAGGCATCATATTTTAACATTGAATTTTGCATCTTTAGGGAACCTTTCCAATGCATGACCCGATAATATGAACTAGCGGTGGCGGTGAGAATCGCCTCATGTATAGTGTTTTTTCCCTGAAGTGTTTCCATTGACGCATGAGGAATCATTTTCTAAAAATAGTCCTGTACGTCACAGGGTGAGAAAGAACTGGTAAGCCTACCGTGGGATAGTAACAGATTCTACATGAATGCGTATAGTCCGTCAAAATACCTGCACTGAAAACACAAGGTTTACAAATCGACATTTTTAGGTTTGTCAAATGGTTGTACCTAAAACAACAACCCAGGTTGTCAAAATATCTATTTGTCAAAATGGTTGTCAAATGTTCGCCGTTACAACCTATGGGTTGTCATGTATATATATATATATATATATATATATATATATATATATATATATATATATATGAGCTATTTTTACAGGTCTCATTTATTTATTTATTCCCTCTCGGTCTCTATTTTGGTTTTTGCCCGTTTCTCACTCTTTCTCTCACTCTCTCTCCCTCTCCCTCTCTCTCTCTCTCTCTCTCTCTCTCTCCGCACACACACACATATATGTCTGTATTTATACTTGTCAGTGATATAATTCCCGCAGCCATTTCACCCAGATCCTCTTAGCGCCATGAAGCATTATGCAGCACCACCATATAAAAACAATGATCATCGTGACCATTTATTACAATTTTCCGCTTTTTTTACAATTTACTCTGTCTGTCGTCTTTTACCACATTTCTCAAGTAACGGCCGCTGCAGCTTTCAACATGAAACCTTGCAGACTTGCTGATTAGGTGGCGCCACCTGTTATGTGCCACCTCTGTGACTTGTCTTTTCTGCTTTTCTAAGATAAGTAATAAAGCATAAGAAAATCGGCTTTCATGGCATTGCCATCAAATCCGCAGAGAAAGGAAAATGACATGAATATGACTTCTTTGAAATTTTATTAACATGGCGTCTTTACGGAAATTCAGATTTGGTTGATCGCACAATTTGGCAATTTGAAGTGATTAGACCTGCTCACAACGAATATTCCAGGAATGGTTACAACTTTAAGCACCTTATTTCAGAGAGATATTGATCATGCGACTGCTATCTGATCATGAGCTACAGGTGCCGCTACCTGTGTTGACATACTCTCTTCAGACGGAAATAATCTTTTCCTGTTTTTCAAATTTTAGTAAAAAAAAAAAAATAAGCTATCTTTTGGCTTTTATATCCTAATCGACAGTTTTATAGAGGAAGTTCTATTATCACGTATTCCAGGAATGGCTGCATCATTCAGCACCAGATTTCTGAGGAAGTTTGATCTTGTGGCCGCTATATGTTTGGATGCTATAGGCGGTTAACCCCTTAACTTGGAGCCAAAGCGATTTTTTCCGTTTACCTGAGCCAAAGCGATATTTTTCGTTACCTGTGCAAAAATAATAAAATCTTTTATCTTTATCATTCTTATCACCAAGGGCATTTCCTTTGAGCAAGGGAGATAAGTGAGTATAAACTAAGTGGAATTATTCTTAAGTCATTGTTTTTGCTGAACTTCCAATCGGGGGGATCGCAAATTTGGACAATTAAATGCTTTGCATACGTGATTTAATCTCTGTTACCAAATTTTTAAGGAACAGGTGCAGTCATCATTTTTTACAAGAATATTTACAATGTAACTGTTTTCTTACTATTTGCTGCAGATTGAACTACCTGTGTTGAACAATGATGTGCAGACAAAGTGATATTTGCCACTTTTCAATTGATATCAAGTCATAAAAGATCAATTTCTGCTCTCGTATCATGAGAAACAGGTGTGCAGACCAAGTGAAATTTAATGCAGAGTAAAAAAGTGAATTTCTTTATTTTTAAGCTCTGTCTTCATGGAAACTAAAATTTTATCATTTCATTTGAATGCATAAATATAAAATGCAATGACTGTCACCAAATATCTCAGGAATAGCTACAACCATTGTATATGTGACTGGTTCTCTTCTTTTTGGCACACGGTGGCGCTGCTAAATATTCGTGGTGGGGTGGTGGAAGATGGCCTGGTGGTGGCGGGGGGGGGGGGGGTGTAGATGGTCGCGGCAATTAAATTAATGACAGTTATAAATAAACAGGTATTTCACAGACGTCACGTTCATGACGTGTGCCAGTGTCACGCTTCCAGCGTTCTGCCCGCTTGGCCAATAAAGCAAGTGTACCTGGCAAGGCCATTATGATCGCTTTTATTGCATTTGTCTCCACCTTGACAATGGAATATATGAATATAAATATGATGTATGTTTACCACAGGTGACCAAACTAATTGTCCACAGACCCATCGCAGAAAAATCGCGTCACGGGTGCAACCACGCGCGGCGGTCCGCCTCGGTCAATGAACGGGGTACGTTTCCACTCGAGGCAACTCGCCACTGGCCATGAAAGGTGCTATACCACGCGCGTGTGATCCCCTCGCTCCGCAACAGTCGAAAGGCCGCCTTTCCAAGACCAGTCATGTGTTTAGATTCTGACCATAAAATATGTATATGTACACATCACTTTACTGGCAAAAATCACAAGCAAACCGGCCTTTTCTTTCCAGTGCCCCCTTCCTTGACCTCTTTCATGACTGTCTGCACGGCATTGAGTCATTATATCGTGACACTATCTCCTGTCTCTTCATCACACACTTTAGTTAATATATCTTCCTTTAGTTTTTGTTGACAGTCATTCGGCACGGTTGTTAACACACCTTGGACTTGATATTTCACATGTCTGTAACACATACCTCGTCTTAGGGGATTTTCTGTTTTCATGAATACTGGACTATAATTATCGCTGCCCTAAACATAGACCTGTTTACTTATATATCCCTAATGCAGTGGTAACGTTGCATTTATTCCAACTCATTCTTCTTACCCGCTGCTTACTAACGTGTAAGGTCCCCAGGTGCGGCTCGCGAGCCATTTACAGGATAATCCTTGACCATCCTTGGCCCTGTAAATGCGCCCTGGTGTCCGTATTCGGCAAATATCGCCTTTGCAAGCAGGTACTAAGCGCAAAGAGTCAGAACGAATGTTAAGTGACCACCGCCCAAGGAATATAATACACCACATTTAATGATCTAGAACACAGTGCGTAATTTATTTGTTGGGCTTTCCTAGAGATTATATATATGATTGTTATGCCCTAGTCGAGTGAATAGCTGTGGTCCATCGCGTCAGAATATAACCATTTTTTATTGAAACAGTAATATGGCAACTTGTGAACAGAAACAGACATAAAAATGCATATAAACACTTAAGATACGCGTACATTATACATAAAGTATAGACACATACAAAGTAGAAGTACCATGAATAAATTATATATTTATTTATTAGTGCATTTTTATAGAAAGAGTCGGTAGATATACACAGCTATAAACACATGTGTGAGCAAATATATGCACACATACATTTACATAATTATTAATCTGGAGGGGTACTTTTTTATTAAGGAATGTGCATTTCACCTCTTTTCAGCTACTATAAAACGTTGGATAGATTATCCAATTTTTTCCCCTATGAGCCTTAATTTTACCATTTTTAGCAACAGTTTTCTTCTCTACAAAATTACTTCATTATAGTACTAGCCTACTATAATTTGAAGATTTGGGCGTGGTAAAAAAGTTATTCCGCTCTATATTATTTTTTTTTATTATTTTATTATTTCAATATATTTATACTAGGTAATTTGTTCAGAAATCATTCTGTTATTCCACTTGGCCCTGTGAACATTAAACATAAAAAATACATTAACATTAAAATACATATCGTATACATACATATATACACATTAAATCAATTATCTGTCAGAAGTATAATGATAATAAAATCATGCATATTGTGAACATATAAAATTATATCATAAAACATTGCATTCACTTCGAATCTTGTGTTTTAGTAGGAACGAGTGTTTTAGTGACTTTGCAAGTAATTGGAATACCATAAACTGTAAAAAATATCAAAGATAAAATCTAAAATATTATAAAGTATGAAATTAAAAGCTTATAACGAAGGATTTGGCGCTATGCTTAAAAGTGGCTATATAGACTTTACTGATCTTAGCTCATATAGCAACGTATTCCATAACAACGGACCAGCATAAATAAAACTTGATCTATAATATTCCTTTCTCGGCTTAGGGAGGGCAATTTAATTATACGTTGCAGATCTTGTTGAGTAATCATGAGATTTTTTGACAAATGACAATGATTCTCGCATGCCTGTATTCTTTGTTAGATGTATTAATTTGTGCAAAAGAAGGGCTTTAAAGTATTCATACCGTTTTGATACAGACATCCAGCTCAATTTTTGTATAACGTTGCAATTCGAACATCGAAATTAAAACACCCGGTAAATATACGGGCTTCCCGGTTTTGCATTTTTGTACCCCTCCCCTTATCCAGCTTTGTTATAGTCTATTCCCTCGTACACTTATGGCATACAGTCTATATAAGGCTGTATTACCTTTACCTTTGTACACAGGTGTGATCCTAGCCATTTTCCAATCACATGGCAAGAATCCAGTGCCTATTTACGTCCCCTTGCCACCAAACTCCCTCCGAG
Organism: Sipunculus nudus; assembly: GCA_026874595.1. Lineage (NCBI taxonomy): Eukaryota > Metazoa > Annelida > Sipuncula > Golfingiida > Sipunculidae > Sipunculus > Sipunculus nudus. Next base: position 28,274,464 of record CM049315.1, read on the forward strand.
ATAGATTCCAGCCTGAAGGACTTGCGTATTGCATTCAAGCGCCCTTATCGAACCAAGGCAGGTTAGTTTCTCCCCGTTTCTCGAAATCGCTCATCAAAGCTGCCATTTTGCGTACACACTAAAACCCGGATGCCACAGGTCGCATGTCGAAATTATTGGCATACCGAAAGAAACGATAACTCTCATTTTATAAACTTCTTCAGACTAATTTGTTGCAGTTGCACCATCGATATTTGAAATAGTCTTAAAATCTTGCCTTGCAAGACCTGTAATGCAAAGCTTTTACACAAGCATTTAGCCTAGCTGACTTTCAGGCATGCTGAGCTGTAACGATGGGCCCTCTAGGTCGTCTGTATTATTTTGGGCACAAATTATCATTAAAGCTAGACAGTGTTTTCGTAACACCTACACAGGGTCTTGTACAATCTCCTTAAAACACAACAATGGTTCACCATGACGCATATCCTGCGAGCTATGCTGCGAAAAATATGCGTTTAACACCATGAAATTCAGACTCTTTTAGGCTGTTGAGACTCATATACCATTGGATTACAGAATTAAAGCAGTGTACCTCATTGATATTTAACCCTGTAAGTAAGCATGATTCGATCCAATTTTCACAATTCTAGTTCGTCTTTGGTCCATTTTTAGTAAATTTCAAACTAAAGCTTAAATAGCTCATGTTTAATAATTATTTTGAAGTATCAGTCTTTGCAAATCGAGGGTGGGGATCAGGGAGCCCCCCCCCCCCTCCCCCCCTCCCCCCATTCGACCTTAAAATTATGAAAAATATAGAATAATACACTCGTTCAATACAGGAAAACAGAGCCGGATTTTATGCTTCGTACCGTATTCTTCCCACCATTTCATTGCATGCATGTGAGTTGTATGAAATCTATACTGGTAATCCTTGGACACTTGTTCACCTAGCATCGCTTTATAAGCCCTATACACCCCCCCCCCCCCCGAAACGTGTTTTGTATTAGGCCATCATTTAATTGTGCTTCAACCAGACATACATATTCCTGTCATCCTTTAAAGTTTGAGCCTAATTGGCAGACAAGATCTTTTAAAGAATTGGACTTCAGTTATGAATGTTAGCCCAAGCATTAGCCATGCTTATCAGCTGACACAATGTCAAGGCATTTAAAAATGTGACTTCAGTTGTGAATGATAGCCCAATGTCATGCACAATGACATGCTTGTCAGCTGAGCGTCATGACGCATGGGTCACTTGTTATTAATGCAGAGTACACGTAATAACCAACGCCTTTTATTAATTGCATCAAAGGATTCTCAGAATAAAAGAATAAAGATGGCGAAAACCACGGAATATCTCAGTACCTAAAAATCACACACAGGTCTATATAGAAGGGCTGTCGTCTGGCGTTGCTGTTGTTGCTAGTGCAGTTTCGCGTGCATGTATATTTGCGAATTTTGAATACTGTTATTTATTTTCCTATGATTTATATAAAAGGATAAGAAATACATTCATATATCGCTGAATGGTTCAATTCTAAACGATTCGCTTGCTTTTGAAACGTACAACCGTGGCCTAGATAGTTCAACAAATTATATGTCTTGAAAGGCCTAACCTGAGAATAATTATTTAAACTTGCATGTACGCTAAAAGTCGTTTATTTTCAGCAGCCTCTATAACACTGTGTTGTAAATATTGAATGTTCATGATATTGAATTTCTAAATTTAGAGCCTTCCATTCAAGGGACAGAAAAAATCAGCCATCGGCCGCGCTTGAGGAGTCTCAGAGTACTGATGCGATCACCGATACGAGAAGTTAAACAAAGCGACGATGTTCTACCACTGAATGACTTTACAATGCCCTGCCATTGTGCATGTGTACGATACATGCGGACTCTCTCAGCGAGTCCTGTTGTATCAGCCAAACGGATCTTGTTGTCTGTGCACCTGTGACGAAAATATTTAAGATATATTAGAAAAGGACCCGGTACTCTTGGGCATGTATACGTTCACCATGCAGGATAAAACTGGGTCTGCTGAGATGAACCTGATTGGCAGAAACCAACCAGCTTCTCTCTGTTACCTCAGATGACGACAGTCAGACCAAGGCCACACAAAGAAAAAAAAGTTGTTCTAAAGATTTGGCTCTCCTATTTTCCTTTTATTTTGCGCAAATGGACCATGCCCTTGGGAAATTTTGCTAATTTGTGCTCGTGTCCCAAAAGTGGACTAAATATATGCACAATACAAAGAATTTAAACGAATTTTCTATTTTTCCTGGCATGCTTGCAAATTTCACGTATTGTGTGTCGACTGGTTAAAAGAATCACCGCTCGCAACATATTGTTGATCTCAGAGTCTGCAGAACGATAAATGTTTTGTATGTGGCCTACGACCCTTTAACTTTACTTGCAAGGGCATTGGTTTATCAGTTAATATATATTTAGTAGCTTTTCGCGCACAATAATATTTTTTTAATACTTGTAATGAAAATTGAGTACTCGGCATGACATCAAAGGAGTTTTAATACTGCCAGCATATTCGCATATGCATATATTTTCTATATGCATATAATTACTTCTAACTTGAAGTTGCAGCAATACCTGTCATTTATTAAGATACTCTTACTTTTAATTGTTAAAGATACCTTTAAGTGAATGGTTTAAAAGGACACCCAGTTAATAACTGTCACTATCAGTTCACGTGCAGTCGGTACATGAAATATTCTTGTCTGTCCTCAAGGTTATATATATATATATATACATATATATATATATATATATATATATATATATATATACATTACTACCACCGTGCTAAGTATACTGGATATTTTGCATATAAATGATGCCATTTTGTACATTATTATTTTGTTGATCTATATTAAAATGAAATTATGACGCGAGTCGTAATCTGTCGGAGTATATCCCCACGATTGCGTATGAATAGCAATGAAATATATATGCGTGTGTGTATGAGTATCCGCAAATTATTTATCAGCAACATTTCCATAAAGTAAAGCAAATTATATAAAAAAAAGTATACAGTATGTTTCACAACAACTATACACAGTATCTCGACAAAGAGGTTAGACATCGTAAAACGTACAAAATATAAATAAGTAATGTAACCATCGAGACACGCGAGGGCGGGCTTCGCATTGTGAATCTAAGTTCACAATTAACAACCGTATAATACCCCGCTTTCATTTCTTTGAAAGTTCTGGGCCCTGTGCCAGCTACCTCGTAGCGAAACCCAGCAAACCATACTATACAGAAAGCAGAGTTAAAGAACCATTGCCGCATGCACTGACTGTGTCAGGATAGTCTATATTAGCAGAATTAGTTAAGAGATTTGACCCTGTCCTCGATAAGCACAGTGCAAGTCCCCACTAGAACCAATATACATCTTACTTACTAAAAACGCACAGTTTTAATGGCCCATTAAGTTTAATCACCTCGAATGAAGTAAACTGTCTCTTACGAATGGTCTCATGTGCGGACACAGTCCATGCAGTGTGAACGCGTGGGCGTTTCAGACGTATTCAAGGTGCTTCGGTACATGAGTTTATGGACACTACAAAGCAGATCCTACATTTTAAGTGCAAAATTAATGAAAGTGATAAAATATTTTCAGATTCAAACAATCACAGATATCTTTGATTTATCTGGGACATTCAATACCTTCCTCTTGAAAACATTATTATATGGATAAAAAAGGGAATCACAATACAAATGAAAGAGATTTTTTTTCAGGGAAAATTACATTTCAACCAAGATGTATGAATGGAGCCTTCTACTATATAAAAGCTCAATAATGCTAAGAAAACGCTAAATAATGGCCTGGAACTATCTATCATTTCCTTGGTTATAAATTGTTTTGGTCAAACGTGATAAGGCACTTCTATATGCTTTTTGTATAAGTTTTTGTATACAGTAAGTCAATCAAAGGGAACATATTGAGACATGCACTATCTTCCAACACACCGGCTGCTGCCAAATTTTGCAATATACTTGAGGGTATTTTCCCCATAAAGGTAAGTATCATTCGAAGTGATATGAAACTATGGACAAACTATCTAAAAGATATTAAACTATATCAGGTATAGAAGAGTATCTTGGGGAGATAAATATACTTTTGAATCTATACTTGCTCCAGTATCTAATATGAACATCCACAACCAATGTAACCCAAAGGTAATATTATTGGAAAATATCAAATTACTGTATATAATTATAAATTTTGATATTCAATAAACTCGCACATATTCTTCAGCTTATAAAGCCCTCAGCTGCAGTTATACTTGTACTAAGCAATGCACCTGACGTAAAAGGCAGGAAACTATCAGGTCCGCTCTGGTGAGGGAAAGAATATTGACTTTTTTCTAATAATGTGGCACGTATCCACTCAAGCGTGACGACCTGTACAGTATACACAGTGCCTTCGAGAAAATAGCCACGAGGAACTCGGCACGCCCAGCTCTCGTCCCTGTATGATATACGTGTACACGGTCTCGCATCAATAGCATTCGCATGCATTCACCTGAAAACATCTGAGGGTGCAGGTTCACAACTTAACCATTAGATATGGCGGCCATGCAGGTATATTCGTTAGAACGTCATCACATACGACGGATTGCCGTAATCGTGGCTGCAGTGATATTTTTAACATACTGGACATTTCAAGGCCGAGAGAAAACGATAGATAGTCACTTAGTAAAGAGTATGGGTCATGTCATGGAGCAGGGAGTGGACAGTCCCGATGTCCAGCTCCCGGCCGATATGAGTGGTACTCGGGTCGGTCTGACAATTGACGATGGCAAGTTTCACCTTGACGGTAAACCGTTCACTATAATCGGCGGCAGTATTCATTATTTCCGGATACCCCCTCAGTACTGGAAAGATCGACTGCTCAAAATGAAAGCGGCCGGACTGAACACAGTCACAACGTGAGTAGACGCCAATACTGTATATATAAAATATATATGTACTGTGTATATAATAAATATATATATATATATATATATATATATATATATATACACACGACTAATCGGACTAGCAAGATGTAGCCTTAATTCTCAGGTGGTCTTATGACACAGATCAGTTATATCCAATGTGAATGCTTTCCGTTCAATCAAGTGTGAACATAATAGACAGGTGGTCTTTCAAAGAGGTTCCCTTAAATCCTTATACATATATAGATATTATATATATTATATATATTATATATATTTATATATATATATATATATATATATTTGTCACATTATTTAGTTTAATTTAATTGAAGAATTCGGTTTCTTCCAAAAGAAACACGTTAAAAAACATTGTTTGAGGGATTGTTTTATCACTTTGTTACCGTGAATCCATCTACATCGGTACTGTTCCAATTCATGCAAGTAAGAACTTTGAGACTGATGACAAGGGGGGGGGGGGGTTGTTCAGCAGTTAATGAGCTTGCTAAGCGCCACTGACTGTAGATATTATCATGAACATTCGACAGAGCCATCATATATTTATCAATCACCTGAGAGCAGATTTCTCTGGCAATATCTTCATGAGAGTTACCGTACACTACCGGGAAAAATCAATACCCAATGTGTCTTCCATTTTTTATTCACTTTCGTGTACCTGTTATTTTCTGTACGGGCGCCCTTTCTATGATTTTTTTATGATACAAATAACCGGCAACGGCATGAAACTCGGATTAATAAAACGATGTTCCAACATGTTTAACATTTAGGTGTGTTTGTATATATATATATATATATATATATATATTCAGAATTTGGTGAAACTTTGTTAAAAACCAATAGCTGTATCGAATTTCGTCACTTTGAAATCCTTTGTGATCAAAATTAACCATATTTTAAACATAAAGTTGCTGACTCAGCCCGTCTATTATATCGATTCTTCAGTCTCAGATATACAGAGTTCGCGTCATTAAGGGGCTCTATATGACTGTAATATGTTTTGTTGTTACTTTCCCTCATCAACAGAGATAGGTGGCCGTTGCGAATAAATCTATCTTACACAAATGTATCTTACAATAAATGTGTGCTTTTACATGATGCGGCCAAATAAACTTGTTTATGTGAACTGGTAACCTCATGCACCAGCAGTACCATGTCGTTATTACAGTCATGCATGTCGGGTTCGTTGTGTGATATTAATACAACAATGCAAGGTTTATTTTAATGTGCCGTTGACCTCTATATGTGCAGTTGTGAATGGAAAATGTGCATTTTAAATTCTGGATTTATTAATTTGTATTGTTCACATAGCGTGAATTCAATACATCGCGGTGATTGTGCTCTACCATATGGAAGCGTTTATAAATAATTAAAGTACGGTTAGTTTGGCTTCATTAGTTTGTGCGACAGATCTGTTTCTCACGAAACAGATCTGTCGCACAAACTGATGAAGTCATTTATATATATATATATCACTCAATATATATCATATGAATCACTCAAACCAAGGAAATTCACCAACTTGCTTTGGTATCAGTTTGCAAACATTCTGTTATATATTTCTGTCATTATCATATACAATTCGTCAAATGAACATCACTTAAATGAATTAAATCGTAATATCATGTAGACCTAATACAGGCCAGAATATCAATTTTTAAATTTATTTGATATATAATATATATTAAAAATTATTAAATATAAATTTTTAATATAGGAGAAATATAACCCATTATTGATATAAATTTGGAATTGATGTAGTACTATTAGGTCTCATTTTATGCTGACAGTTCTGAAATTTCCTAAGACTACCGTGCAATCATGCATTATACTGTACAATATCTCTGCCTTTCCTCTTTTTCCAGATAAAAGTAATAAGTCACTTCTTATATAAACCACTCTGTAAACAGATCTATATACTAATTACAGGGAGTCGCCAGACCTATCTCATAATATCTCCGCAGGTGAATATCTGTTGCATTTTTTAAATTTTTTTTTTGTTTGGTTTGTTTGTTAGGAACTATTCATTATTCTTCTGATGGGGTTTTGACGAAATTCCGCTAAGAGTTAGGATAACACCAAAGAAACAGTCCATTAAATTTTAAAGGTCATCTGAATCACAAAATATGTTTTAAATTCAAAGGATTATATATTTTTGTGACATACAGCTGTTTCATTCTCCCTGATGCATCCATTGTTCTAAGGGGTCGCGTTTGTTCTGGAGCTCACCTGTGAACTGTGTTAGCGGACCGTGACACTAGAACACGGGAATCTTTGATAAGAATTCTAGAAAGTATCAGTGTATGTATATCAAGTATAGAATACAACCTCTAGTTTAAAAATAAACATAAACATATATTTGGACAGACTATTTATATGTTAATATGCGTCTGCATCAACTTTGGTGTTTATCAACCTCATTTTAAAATAAAGAAAGTGGGGAGAGTGATAGGTGATGGGATGGGATTGGTGTATCTTTTAATGTGTGTGTATGTGTGTAAGTGTGTGAAAGCACCGTGAGTCTGATTATCAGAGACTTATTGGCCTTATATAGTTACTATCTATTTGGTGCCACATCAGAGTGCATATTGTTTTACCAGGTTATTTAAAATGTTTTTGTCTCAGGCCCGCTGTCTTTGATCAACATTATCTAATAACCCTGTATTACTGGGGTAAAAATATCCTCGTCCCGTGACCACGAAACATTGCTCGGAACGTCCGTTCACCGTCGATTTGAGGCATATCATGTGCTCCTCATAGAAGTTTTATCGATTTTGATTTTCATTTGAATTTATTTTTATTCGATTTAATTTTCACTGGAATTCATTTTCATTGGATTTATTTTCATTGGATTTATTTTCATTGAATTAAATTTTCATTGGATTTGATTTTCATTGAATTTGATTTACATTAGATATGATTCTTATTCTGTTGACAGTATCTATATAATAGTTAATTGTCTCTTACTTATTAACTGTTCTTTGACCTTGACCTATATTTGCAGACGGAAACGTGACCTAAGCTATGTATCGTCTCAATTGTTATATAGCAGATAAGAAGTGAGCCAGGAGCACCAGTCAATGCGTAAATTAGGCCCAGATAATCAGCCCTGTCATGAAATCTCACAATCCATTTGTCTGATTTATCCTTTGGATAAGTTATCTCATATTTATATAATATCGGCAGTTTATCACAGGTTGACAATTCCTCTAAGAATCCTGAATTAATTACAGGGCATATTTAAAGGAAATATGATAACTGCACTGATATGGAATTAAGCGTTCCCTAGTTGATGAGCTGAATGAGTTTGACTATGATTGTATAACGTATTGGCGGTGTACACGCGTTCATTATCATACAAGATTCAAATTTGTTACTCGTTCATATTTACATAATTAATTTTTAAATAATGTAAATATATTAACATTGTTATGAATAAAAATATGACAAGTATGTATAATTATTACATAAATGTAATGTAGTGTTTGCAAACTCATACATGAGCCAAGTATATAATGCATATAGCCTTGATATGGGTGATAGATAAAGTTATTAACTCATGGGCATAAAAAGGGGTATTTCAGTCTAGCTATGGCAGATATCATACAACCAGGTTTGTTATATAATCACACAATCTGTGAAGAAGAGTCCGGAGACTTCCTATAACATAGATCACGGGATTATACATAGATAAGGAATACCTGAAAATCAAGTGTCAATTCGGCTCCTTTACTGCCTGGTGTAACCATTATCTGATGATGACTATGGCATATTTACATCAAAGTATCATTCACCTGGCACCTGTAACTGTAATTAGGCTATTTGTTTTAAATATAATTTTTTTTTCTACGAGTTGAATAATTTTACTCTCCCTTCTAGTCTTGAAGAATTTAAAGGGACATAATCAGGAGCAAAATTATGCCTATTCTCTCACACTATCAGTTCAGTTTTGCTTTATACAAAAGTTTCCCAGCAAAACCTTACTAGCACACAGTCTAAGTACCTCGCATACGGCTGTTTTACACCTTGTTATGGCTCCGCGTGTTGGTCAACACAGTCCACGTGTGTCTTTTTACCATAACAAGGCTGCGTAACCGAAGATTCGATTGTGAGAAGCAACACACGAATTTTCAGCCAGCGTGAACATGTAATACCTTTTTGTGGCCAGGTCAGTCAGAGCATCCCATGATTGGCAGATGTTGTGGCCCAGCGGTGCACAGTCCCACGCGCTGTGTTTATGTTGATACCTTTGATCACGCCCGGTCCACTGTTTTTAACACTCGTCTACAGGAGTAAGCAAACGGTTTCAGGGCAATATTTTGGCAGATACAAATTTATTATAAAGAGAAGAAGCTATTTTCTGTGTTATTTCAACATACTTTATAGGTGATTGGGCCCTTTAAAGATTTGCAAATATATATATATATAAAATAACTCCTATCAATTTATCTTTTCACACGTACCGAAAATTTAGGTCAAATGACGTAGGTCAAAACAAAGGTTAGTGCCTTGTATAATTGTATAAGCTTTGTATTATTTTTATTCATTTCATGATAAACTGTTCTTGTTAAAACATGAAGTTTATCCATTGTAGATATATAGCCTGGAATTTACATGAACAGATCAAAGGTTCCTGGTCTTGGACAGGACAGGCAGATTTAAGGTAAGTATAACAAAGACACTGGTGCAAAATACACCGGTCCCCTTGTCATTAAAGTCTTTTTTTCGTCGCTGGTTCGTTAAATGAGAGAGAGAGAGAGAGAGAGAGAGACAGAGACAGAGACAGAATTGATTAGGTTGATGAATTAATTTTTATAAGACGGGAGTAGAATGGTAAAAACACCGTCCTTCCGTCCGTCCGTTAACTTTTAGTGTCGCCGCAATAACTTTTATGGATTTTTCCGAAACTCACCATAACTACCTACTTACAGATTATCTCGCCCGAGTATGATAATTGGTTACATCCACGCATATTAAATAAGGTCAATGGACACCAGGCAATTTTATGGTGTCGCCCCGATCACTCACGAAGAATATGAAACATTTTGATAAAACACATCAGAAATGATAATCATAAAATATCATGCCTAAGTTCGATTCCAGCAAAATCCTTGTATTTTTAATGAGGTCAGAGACACCTTGTTGCCATACCAAAAATCCTATGGATTTTCATGAAACTCATAATACTATTTACCAATAGTTTCTCACCTTAATTACCTTCTCATCAAAATTTACGCATATTTTATAAGGTTAGAGGTCACCAGATACACGACGGGCGTATTATGCACGTTTGCGGTGCTCTTATTATAATTTTTTTCATTGCTCAATATAATGAGAGCATTTGAGAACATTTAGTTCAACAAATATAACAAATATTGCAATATTAATTTCTGATTGTATGTGGAATGTATTATTTATATCAAGTTTGGTTTACCTTCAGACAGTACATTAAGCTGGCGGCTGAGGTTGGATTTCTTGTCATCCTGCGTCCAGGGCCATTCATCTGTGCAGAGTGGGAATATGGAGGTCTCCCAAGGTAGGTGTTTCACTCCCCTTATAAGTACCGTACCTTATTTATTTGTAACACATAACATGTTTTACTAACAATTAGAAATATCAGTTGTAAAAGGTGAATAATTTTGAAAAATTTTTATACTTGCAGGATAAAACCTAATGATATGTAGAATGAGTAATAAACAATTCATTTATTACTGCATGTGCAAAATTTAATCACAATTAGACTAAGTGAAATTCCAGGAGGGCGGGAAGTAGTGGACGCGAGGGGGGTGGCTGGGTGGGGGGGGGGATGGTGATTGCCTCTTGTGTGTGTTTCTATCATTCTTTCTTCTTGTTTGTAATGTTAATTTTATTTTTTTTTATTAAATCGTTTAACCTCATATTTTAATAGAGAAGGAATGATGTTAAAACGAAAAAGTAAACTATTTTTTAATAAGCTCGTAGTGTACTTTAAACCTACAAATGGATGTAGTAAGTGCTTAAAATAATGCATTTGTATATTAATGATTAAAAAAAGGGAAATCTCACCAATACATGAACAATAAGACGATGAAATAGCCTTTTTTAACAGTGATATTTAATACTAAGATAGGTATGGTTGTGTATACATTGTTTTACTTGTTACTTTTTATGTATACATAAATGATTCAAATAATTACTTGCAGCTGGCTTTTACATGACCCTGATATGCAGATCAGGTCAACTTACCAACCATTTATTGATGCCATGGATAAATACTTTAGTCAGGTGTTAGACCAAGTCAGAGATTTACAGGTGAGCGCATGATTTTACCTTGATAATCCAAAGTTAAACTCCACGTTCAGGTGCGGACACAAAGTTAATCACCATAATCATAATGATTAGAATATTTAAAACCTTCTCGTGGTTTTCCCTGTAGTCACAAAAAGGAAATGGATAAAAATGTCTTCATCTTTGAATAATATTTCTCTATTTGAGGGTAACCTTGTGTTGCTTCCATGAAACACCTCTTCCCTTAAGATACATATTGATTTCAAATGACGCATTTGTTTGCATTGTAATTGGGGGGGGGGGGGGGGGGGGGATTGGGCAAAAACTAGGTAGTTAGATTGGGCCCAACCTTTTATGGTCTTAATCCCGATCCTTTCAACATACTGACCATGTCATAATTCAGACCCTCCCCCCTATGTCATACCACTGAACAGACCTACGTCAGAGTTATAATATGTAGACTAGTCTGGAGATATTAAAAAGTATTAAAATATTAAAGGTAAAAACAATTGTCATAAATATGAAGACACTTTTCATAAAATAATTGGCACAAATATATTTTACTAGCTTCATAGGTCAAGCGGTCTATTAAAAGTGATAAACAGGATGAAAATGCCAGTGGGACAAAATAAAACTACGTTCATTACTTTATATCCAAAAGAAAAACAATATATATATTGGTTCGTCATAAAATTATGGATGAAAAAAAATGTCTGTGTTTATTGAGAATTTTTAGGGCTTGACTGGGACAGATTTATACCATGAACTAGGTCAAACATTAAAAGTGTCTTTCGAATGATTTTTTTACCATTAAAACTTAATTTATGAAGTGCTGTATATCTTAACTGTCTTGAAACATTCTTTAGGTGATTATATTCATCCATGTGCAACCCAAGCAATACGTTTTAGCTCGTCGGGCCTACGGCCTTACTTGATGGTGGAGCGTCCGTCCACAATTCATAAAAAGGGCTTCTTCTCCTTAATTTCTCGACCGATTTTAATTCTAATTAATTTTTCTAATGGGCTAGGTGTTGGCTGTAAAATCCTACACAGAATTTTTAAACTGGTTAATTATGTAAATTTAGGTAAACCTTTTTTCGAAATAAAAAATGCTTGTTCTCCTTTAATTATTTGACTGATTGTTATTTTGTTTTATCTGATTGGTCCCTTGGAGCCACGGTCTAAACACAAAATATTGAATCTTCAGATTTTCCATGTACTCAGTTACAAAGTACTGTGTTTGTTTGAGTGCCGGATGAGCACTATACTAATACCCCTATAGTGAGGGTTGCAAAATATTACATTGCTGGTTTACCTGATGGGCTCCAATTGACGTTCAAGTTTGTTCTTGCATACCGATAACGTTTCTGTCTCTGGATCTTCGAAAACGGGCAATATGTGGTTCATGGAAAGACTCGTCCCAGACAGCTCTGCCAAAAATGTCAAATTATGAAAATGTGTATCTCCCACAGTGTGATGGGTGCATGGAATGCAGCTATTGACTGACGAGCAAACAGCTGGTACACATTAACATATATGGTTTATATATTCATTGTAACGCACTAGAATCATGACTGATACTTGTACCACAGTTCACCAATAAATGATGGGTACCAGAAATGGAACAAAGGAGACGAATCGTTTTCTTAGATAAATATAGAATTGCTGACTGTAACGCTCCACCTCTAGCTGGCCGAGTCTGTGCATGGACCTCGCCGTATCTCACCTCAAAACTACTGTGCTGAAATTATATGTATATTTCATGGGTACTCAATTTAATAAGTGATATGTTTACGCTGAGCTGCCAAAAAAACAGATACGTTGTGTCACTCAGACATTAACAAAGCCATAAGATGGACACAGTGAAATGTAATAACACATGTAGCGGCAGACAATGCCTTTTAAAGACAGCGAAGTTTCCTCATGGGGTGCTGGTATATTCATAATCAATTCATAGGCCCAGATCGGCCTATGTTTGTTTTAAAATATTATAATCATAAAACATAAAGAAATATAATGTTATTAATGTACTGCAATATAGTAATTCAATGACGTTCTTGGTTGATTTTTGAAGCCCCCACCTGAGTGCCACTTTCATTCGAATTTCCAGGACCCCCTTTTTTCCATATCAGTCCGTCAATGGGCACCTGCCCTGGACAGGTACCCCCGATAGGAAGGCCCACTGCTCTCAACCAAACATAGCTGTGAATGACTGGGAGCAGTGGACCCAGTATATTGCAGAAAACTTTACTAGCAGTTTTCCAAACATACAGCACTCCCGAAGTAGTACCAAATCCATCCACCAAATTTTAAATCTAAAATTGCCTCGATAAAGATGAGCAGACAGGTATTTTCAGCTGTGTAACTGATGTGTAGAGGTTAATGTATATTATTTTCGCTGATTTCTCGCCCTCTGTCTAATGTACAGCATGTGATATGTTTTCCAGTTCTCTGAAGGAGGACCAATCATTGGCTTCCAGGTGGAGAATGAGTACGGAGTATTTGGAGCCAACGACCCTGAATACCTAAAGGCTGTAAAAGAGGTCAGTGGAAATTGAATAGCACACACACGAACACACACACACACACACACACATGAAAATTAAATAAATAAAATAAGACAAAAAAAGTAAAAAATAAAATAAAATTTATGACTTTTTTTTATGTCATCTAGAAAGAGACCTGGCTTCTGGAAATGCTTTCAGTGCTCAAAATGCAAAACTAGTGAGTAAAGGGTTACTTTAAAGAAACGTCTGATATATCTGAGGCGTCCAATGTTTGTGCTTGAAACAATTATCTGCTTGCATTCCCCCAAACTGGAAATAGTTGTGGTAAGTATGTGTGAAAAAGTAGACTGAAGCGCCATATTGTGACAAATTTGTTTATTGATTAGTTCCCATTCGAGGAGTACACCGGCTTCAGTTATAATGTTATACCTGAGGAAGAAAAGTTCAGAGTTGCTGAGATAGTTAACCAAGAATATTGGTACTTAAAATTTTACAATTTAACTCCTTATGTTGACTCGTATACATTATAGAACGTGAGCTTAAAATATGCATAATATCAATTTATTATTTTTTATATGTATAGAAGTGTTCACAATCCTTAATGTAGGCCTATTGGCATAAGTTTTGATTGGTAACTATATATATATATATATATATATATATATATATATATATATATATAATTACATATCTTAATTATATTACATATAATTATATTTGACATATAAGGCACACAAGTTTTCTGTTTTACTCAGGTTTGAGGTCGCCTTAAGGTAGTCCATATAGTAATCATTTATTACAAGAAAAGGTTACTGAGAGGTGAAAAGAATGTTGTAATATACAAGGCTTCTAAAAAAAGAAGCACGTTTACAGTCTATTTCTGAATGTAGAGAATGGTAATAAATTATTTCTTTTTCTAAGTATTAAGATTTCCACAAACATTAGCAAATCACCTGTAATGCTAGACACAGGAAAAAAATTCTAAAGGCACATTTACATTAATTGAAGCTCATGTAAGTAGCCATCATTCAAAAATGCAATTACACCATGCCGTGTAAATCGAAAACATTAACTTTTACAGGTTACCAAATGTTTCCTTTGACAAATTCCCTCGTTTAAAAAATAGCACTTAGGCTGCATATATATATATATGCACTGAAAACTGTTTTTATTCCAGGATATAGATAAAATGCATATTAGCCATTAAACTTATCCTAAAAAACGTTTTCTCCGATGGATATCCTTAACACTTTGGCAATTCAAGAAATTTACTAACATATTCATATTGGGTGCTTCTTTAAGGGACACACTATATATATATATATTGCTTCCTGACGTTGAAGTTTTAAAAAATAAAGTGGATATGTGTCGTTCAAAGAGATGCATTTTTGTTGACTGTCAGAATAAACACCCTTTACAGGGACTTGTTAACCACGGTGTAAAGGAAATGCTGTTCTGCTCGGGAAATACTCGACTGGAACAAGAAGACATTCAAGGAGGTAGAAATAGATGATTCAAGGCTGCAATGTCAAAATTAACACATATCCAGGAGCACTTCCTAACATATGAATGCACATGGATTTCAACTTTGAATATTTATTTCATTTATAATAGCTGTACTGTGTATAATCTGTACTTTCTATACTGACAGATGTGGTTTCAAGTTTATTTGTCATTTTGTATATAATTCTTTTACGTATGTGCGTTGATAAGAAAAAAAGACTGTGCAGTTGTGCTGTCGTTTGTTCGTTAAGTGCCATTTAGAGTTGTACCTACTGCTAGCTTCAGGTGTTTTAGGTGTGTTTTTTATCCCTTTTAGGTATCATATTAGTGTATGCTAATGTAGCAAACTGCTGGCATATAAAAAATTTCTTTTCCAAAAATAGCATTTCTTTCTAGATTTTATGAATCTTTCCATGAAGCAAGAGGGGCAAAATTACTTTCTGTGATAATTTATTAAATATTAATATCTGTTAAATATCAAGTTTTGGTAATCATTGTTAAAACAGGATAACTTTATATTACAAACATTGTATACCCAGCCATTGTTTTCGTTCGTAAAAATAATGATTTTTTAGCAATTTTAGCTGAATTTCATCATATTGACCTTGTATTGATTATCTTTTTTTGAAAGTTAACGTGTGTTGATATCAATAACCTATAAATTATTTTTTTAAATCTTAGAATAAACTTTTTGTTAAAAATTCCAAACACAGTAGTTAGTCTTTCTATCTGTTTGTATTTGTTTCTGTTTGGAGCAGGTACGGCTAAGATTGGGCTGTGGTGCATTCTCTCGTAATCTCTGTAACTGTTACGTGTTAGTGTTAGTCGTGGAGCTCTGTACTGTACTGTACTGATCTGTAGTTGACGCTTGTGTGTTTGTTTGTTTGACAGAGTCTGCAGGAACACGGTGTGGTAGAGGCTCTGTTTAGTTCTGGAAATGTCTGGCTTGAAACGGAAGCCATCCCGGGAGGTATTACGTTCTTTTCTTACTTTTGTTCTACCGGTACTTCTACTTTTGTTCAGGCATGAAAAATGTCAAGAAATATTTAAGGGAATTAAGGTATAACCGTTTCAGGCATTTTCATGAAATTTGACCTCATTTACTCCTTTTGTTGCAAACATAATAATTGAAACCGGTTGAACCCCCACCAATTTTCAGGAATTTTCTTTAGGTTTCGTTCTCATGCCTGAGTAGGGAGATGCATTCATCTTTCATTCTTTGCCCACTATATATACACTTCTTTACACTTTTTTCCTACTCATACAACCTGCTAGTAGGCTCACACATACAAATTGCTTTTTTTTCCTACTGATTAACCACTCCCATTTGTAGTAGATCTCTTTTTTTTTTTAAGTGATGACAAGGTCTTTGATAATTTGTACTTTGGCCCCGATTTCTTAAAATTATTTTGAAGATTTGGAAAATGTGTTAAATATTGTGTTGACTATTAGCACCTTTAAAGAAATTGAAGCAATTTCGTTTCTTTCCCGCAAGCTTGAAAAATTCCAAGTGTTGTGTCTCGACTGGTAGATTAAACAAAACTATGAAAAAACGCCCACTCGCATGTTAATGTTTGTTTTCAGAATCCGTGGAACAATAAAAACAGTTAATGCCACGTTAGGAGGAAGATATTTTAAAAAATTATACCTTTTATTATTTAACACATGGTTCGGTCTTTTACTTTTTTTCAATTCATATAAATACTGATAATTCTTAATGGATTGCATTTATATCTCATAACTACATATATCCAAAGTTTATTATTATATATCTCAATATTACCTCAATATATGCGTTACCTTTTTAAATCATTTTGAAGTAACACTGTGTCTTTTTATGTGACTCTGATGGGTCTTCAATGCTGGATTCATTAATGATTCAACTAAATAAGTACGCAAAAATGATGCAATGTAAAACATGTCGTATGACGTAATGGCATTGATATATATATATATATATATATATATTGATTGGACCTTGGCCATAATTTCAGATTATTTTATAAACAAAAACTGTAACAATGTGCGCAATTTGTGAATGAGTAAAAGTGTTGATCATTTAGATCATTTATGTTCTGTTCCTGCACAGTGCATTTGGGGATAAATTTCCAAGACTACAAGGCTATGGGTCTGAAGCTTATAGAAAAGGTGCACCGCCTAAGGCCTGGACAGCCCCTGATCGTTATGGAGTACTGGACAGGCTGGTTTGACCACTGGGGGGAGATCCATCACACTTGGGCTACCCAAGGTAAGTCAGCTTCTTCCAGGTTATCATTATTATGATCTATGAAAGATTTCCTGTGAGGTAATGAGAGTGGATTGTACCAGTCCGTCAAAGGGTGATTGTTTTTATCGGGGCCTAAGGTCTAATCGATAAATAAGAGCCTATTGAACGCCACCATTTGTGCCCTGTTATACTTATTATATAACTATTTTTTACAAACCTCTTAAAATCACGGCGGTGCTTCATAGACGAATTGATGGAAGATCAAGAGAACCTCAGGGTTTGATTGTTATTATATAGGTTATGGCATCTGAAATTATATATATATATATATATATATATATATATATATATATATATATATATAATCCGAGGATAGCGTCCCTGCGTCAGGGCGGAAACAGTTTGGTTGCAAGCTGACGTATATGAGCTCAATAACTCCTTTTTGAACCGCGCCCAAATTCTCAAATTATTGTAGGATTCTTAACATGTGGCTACCTTCATCCTCATTCAATTAAACATCGACCTTTCCTCAATAAAAGAAATATCTCTGCACTTTGTTACCGCCTTTGATTATGCATGTTGAATCAATAATTCACATCGCCATATTGTATAGGAATAAGCCGTACACATTCATCCCACATA
Source organism: Sipunculus nudus (assembly GCA_026874595.1). NCBI lineage: Eukaryota > Metazoa > Annelida > Sipuncula > Golfingiida > Sipunculidae > Sipunculus > Sipunculus nudus. The sequence continues at coordinate 28,292,565 of CM049315.1, forward strand.
ACTTAGCTTTTGTCATGTTTATTGATCTTAAGTTGAGTATACCACAATAATTATATTTAAAGGTCATGATGAATATAATCATTTTATGATTAATATAATATCTGTGATCGTTTTGTCATTACACGGATATCTACATTTGACATATATTACATATACCAGCACTCACTATAGTGCGTTATCACCGGAATGAACTAATACATGACAACGATTACAGACACAAGATTTATGAGTAAGAAAAAGTTAATCTACAACGATTACAGACATAAGATTTATGAGTAAGAAAAAGTTAATCTGTACATCAGAATTATAACCATTTATTGAGGCTCTCGCAGTTGTAATAACCAGGACGTTAGTCACGTTATCATAATATCGTTATCAAGATCACATATCAGTAGAGCTAATATAATTTGCGGATGATGGCATGGTTATTTCAAGAGCCTTCCTGCAGATTCTACTTTAAAGGCACATGTTTACTGGCAACCAAACTCTCTTCGCAGATATATTCCCATCTTGAGACTGTCCTCGGAGTACTTGCCTGCCCTTATCAAACCTTGATCTCGTAATCATTTCGAAACATCTTATGGGATCTGCCCTTTTGTAAACAGACTGCGAGAACCTCATGGATGTCGTAAGTCGCAGGGATATCAGGGATACCGCCAGTAATTTGCCTATGTTACCTGAGATGAATTTTCTAAAATAAATATGTTATGATATCAATTTTAAAATTATTATAATAATATATTATTGACAGAGGTGACCGGAAACTTGACCTTGGTACTACAGGCTGGAGCTTCAGTCAACATGTACGTGTTTGCTGGGGGATCTAACTTTGGTTTCATGAACGGAGCGAACGCACCAGGTGGACAGTACACACCTACCGTCACCAGCTACGGTAAACACCTTGTTTATTCAAAATGCTTTTTATTGGTGAAAATCATGACCAGTTATTTGCACAGCCATCTAGACAGCTTTGCGCCCATGGCAAGATAAACCCTTAACAGTTTCTACCAAAAAATGGCTAACTGATATTTTTAATGTCAAATTTGATGTTTATAGTTTACAAACGATAAGGAACTCATGCAGAAGAAATGTCATTTTCAATTTGCCAATTTTCTTTTCTTGGATAATAAAACTTAATGACCACGTTTGTATTTTTAAACTAAAGTTTTATATATTTATTTATCTTGGTAAATTGTTAAACTGAATTACTCAAATGATATTTTTAACCATTTTTTTAAGCATGTTCAGTTAAGATTTTCTCTTCTTATGATTATAATTACCTATTATATGTCAATTTGATTCCTGAATTTTTTTATTTACTATTGGTTTTCTTTACTGTTCTTTATGATTTCCGCAATCGTCTGATGTATATACTTTGCTGTATTTATGTACATTGGTAACTTTCTACCCCTAGTATTTACATGTAACTTTTCACTATACACTGTACTTTTACTTGAAATTTTATATTTTAGATTATGATGCTCCTCTGTCTGAGGCTGGAGACATGACCATGAAGTACTTTCAGATAAAGGAAACGTTACAGACATATGCTCCTGAAGGTTCAAGTAAGAATCTTATATGGTTAAATAAATGAGCAAAGTATCTTCCGACATAAGCGGTGACACAGTCAAGTTATACGGACTTTCAGTCTAGGTTAAACTGGCATTATTAAAATGGTTGAAAGTAAAATCTAATTGGTGAAGCAATTCATTTGCTCAAACTTAACTGATCGAATTTCACCTTAAAGTGGCAAACATTTTCCAACAATAGGCCTTTTAAAAGCACAATTAATTGTTTTCAATATCACAAATTTCAATATATCCCATGTTTTCTACTTACTTTTTTTCTATACTCCTTTCCTGTAGTTCCATCCAATTTGCCAGCACCACCACCAAATGCAGAGAAGGGGGCTTATGGTAAGTGCGCTTTCACAGCAACTAGTTAAACTGAAGGAATCGATTAAGAAACTTCTTACCACAGTTCATTACAGTAATTTGCCATTTTCAAGAATAAATATTATAAACTTTGCTTAGTATCAATACATAAAACTGCAGATTAAATTGACGTAGATTGTCGGCAACAACTTGATACATTCTGTTTGTCATCTTTTCACCTTTTTTTACTTATATTTCCTTTGGTCTCTTTGGCCAGGTTCTGTCAAAATGACGTCAATGCTTCACTGGGATGGCATCCTGTCCCTGGCTCAGGTATGCAGGCCTTAACTTGAAAGCATTCAGTATAGGACAAATGTTGAAATATATTGATATAAACCTACACTGAATACTATAATATTCAACATAAATTGGTAAAAAAAACCTCACTTCAAAAAATGGAAGATATGTTTTCTTGCCTCACTCCCTGAAATTTCAAACTGTTAGAAAACATAACTTATGGCAAGAAAATGTTTTTTAGAGTGAGGCAAGAAAAGTGTTCTTGTGATGGATGGAAAATTTTTCTAATAATAATTTTTTTATGACAGGATAATATTAATTTTTCTTGCTATCAGAAAAAGATAGGGTAAGAAATAATTCACGCATCCACATAGTTTATGTGCTTGCACGTAACAAAAAAAAATATCCTTCTATAAGAAAAACAACTTTTGACAAAAAAATTTTCCTTGGCAGCCAGTAATAATTAATTGTTTTACACTGGTCAAGAAAATATTTCTTTTGACAAAATTTTAAATTGTGTCTTAGGAAATTAATGTAAATTTTCTTGAAGATTTCTGGTTAGAAGAAAATTTTTCATGTCAAGAAAATGTTTTTTAACAAGAAAATACTTTTTGGCAGTACAGTATGGTCACGGTAAACTAGGTCGTGTATTTAAGCCACTGTTGTAGTAGGTGCCCACTATTGAAAATGAAGTGATCAAGAGTGATCATGAATGGTTATCAAAAAGGGGTAAATTATCATGGATCTTCAAAACGATTTAAAATCAACGACAGATATATAAGAACTTTAATAAATGTCACACAATGCAATAATTTCATACTCATTCAGTTACAAACTGTATGGCAGATTTGCAACCACTAGCCATAATTATCTTCCTGCCCAGTTATGGTACAGTATGCAAATAAATAGAAGTACGAGAAGGAAGCTGCCTTTAAAGGTCTTGAAATTTGCTGGAGAGATCAGTTTCTGACTTTAAATAAACTCTAAACGGCAGCAGCTTGGTCTAATAATCACTAATACATGGCATTGTTGTTACAACATTAGATAATACATTTTAATACTTCATCCTTTCTGTATTTGATTATCCATGTTGATCTATTTTAGGCCATAGACTCGCAGCATTTGGTTCCCATGGAGATGTTGGATATTAACAATGGTGGAGGACAGGGCTACGGTTTTATCGTCTACAGGAAGCAGATCTCGTCAGGATCCATGTTAAAGTTCACTTCTCCTGCCAGGGACAGAGCTACAGTAAGGACAGACTGCACCTACATAGTTTTTTAACTTTGTTACCAATGTTAGGTTTTACAACCAATTAATAAGCAAGACTTAATCAACTCTCCCTGAGTTCATACCATCTGAACTGATAAAATAAAATTCCTTAATTAAACATCATCACCCTTTGACGTTGTTCTTTCCTTTGATTATACTTTTCCATGAAAAGTTACCTATGCAGTCAACTAGTACTCTTAGGAAACCTTTCTTATATAAAGGTTTTTCATTTAATTGTATTAACAACAGTTCAGTATAATTCAGACACTAATGAATAAATAGACAAACAGTCTTTAAACACTTGGAAAGAAAAGTGTGTTTCACATTTATAGTCACCTCATATGATACACTGCTTTGTATTTTAACAGGTTTTGCTGAATTCCAAAGAAGTAGAAAGCTTTACGTGGGAAGTACAGAATAAAATAGTTCCACTGGGTGGGCCAGTTACAGTGAGTATAGAAAAGAATTATGTATTTTTAGTGTTATCTTGTATTTAAGAAATTGACAAAATGAAAGAATAAGGCCGTATTGCATTAGCAAATAATGCGGATCGTGAATCGGTTTACTCTGTCAGCACCAGGCCACTAATCCGCATCAGTTCTGTTTACTTTAGTCCGCTTGAAAGGCGGTCTACAGTAGTTCGGTTTACTTTAGTCAAGTTTACAGTAAACCGGTTTCCACTGCGTACAGTCAAATCCGTATCTAGGCAGGGTGAGGCCAGTTTAGGTACCACTTGACCTAATCCTTACATCGAAATATCTTTTTTTGCAATACAGGTCACGGTCAAGTGGGGTCAGCATACTCACGTTTTATTGAAATAAGCCATTTTGGCCTCTGTAAAGCGAAACACAAATCGTGCTACTCTGAAACTAAGGTATACTGGTATAATATAATCCGATTCAGGTGCAAGTATGGGTGGGGCCTAAGAGGTAGCACACATAAGAATATATTATCATGTCTCCATTCTCATACTTTCGTTTTTGTTATACTACATGTCCTCTTACTGACAAACAACAAGTTTAACTTTAAAACAAATTTTAAAAAAATGTTGGATTTAGATTTTCTGATCGTGACGTAATAATATTTATTAATTTTCAGACACCTAGTACATTAGACATTGTTGTTGAAAATATGGGACGAGTGAACATAGCAGGCAGTAGACTGAATATTTTAAATCAACAGAGGAAAGGTATGTCGTGTTTTTTTTTCTTAGCCAGCATGTTTCTGTATTCCTAATTTATGCAGTTTATTAAACTTATCTTTTGCGCCACTACTTCATTTTTTACCACTTTTTTTTTTTACATTTTGCATTTATTTAATCACAGTGTATATGGAAGTAAGGCCATAAAATGATCAATAATATCGTTCAGCACATAACAGCGTCATCATTCATGCATTTAGGTAATCCAGCTGAAAGTAATTTATTAAGTATGATTATATATATATATATATATATATATATATATATATATATATATATATAAAAGCAAGGTTAGCATGCATGTCCATTACTGAAAGGGCGTTAGTGATAATTGTATTCTCATGAAAGATTAAACCTTTGCAATAAAAAACTTGTTACTACTTCGTTTCCCTCACTGCCAAATCTGTTTTGTCAGCCAGTCTTCTCTTTCTCACCACTAGGTTTAGAGTACCCTGTGCAACTTGACGGACAAGCTATGGAAAACTGGAAGATTTATCCTTTAGAATTCAAGCAGGATTTTATATCAAAGTAGGTTTGAAATGTGATTATTGTCCTAAACTCATATATATGTTTCGGTTTCATAATTTCTATATTTGTTAAAAGTTTAGAGACTTCGTGACAACAAAATAAATACAAATCAAGGATATAAGTTTTTTAAACGTAATTTTTCAGCATAAATGTTTAATTGCCTGTGGCAATAGTGTGAATGTTTTCTCACATTTAAATGTATATTTTTAAGCTTAAAATGTATTTAGTGTTTTAGCGACCCCAAATACAAAGAATGTTTATATTGTTTTATTTATTAAATATATATCCGGTTTTTACTCAGTTATTTTAATAACAAGAGCCCAACTCTACCGAATGAAAGTGCTTCACAGACCGTCTTGTACTGCCCATGCTGTTTCTTAAGTGCTCAGCATTACCCTGTTTTATTTTATTATTGTATTGCCCATGCTGTATCTTTTAGTGCTCAGAGTTACACGGGCTGGGAGGAGGAAATGGCCAGCCCGCGTGGCCCAGCAATGTACCGCACAGCATTCACTATTGAAGGGGAACCAAAAGATACATTCATTAATATGCAGGTACGCAATAAATATTAAAAATCCAATAGCAATCCAAGCAAAAAAAAGACCCGTGGGTTATGACGGTCGACTTAGGAGCATGAAATTATGACCTAATGTTGAGCTAAGGAAGGGTTTCGGATACGATTGCTGTCATTTGACGGTCTCAAACACAGTTGGGGAAAAATGCGTGAAAGTTTAAAAGTACAGTTGGCGCCACCTGTCTTTAGCAACTGATAAAACTAGTCATGATCAATCAAAATAAAAGTTTCTGGAGACTAGATGAAATAAAACTTGAGAAACTGATCCAGTTGCTCTCATTTGACGGACTTAAAAATAAAGGGAGAAAAAATGGGTGACAAAAAAGAATGTTGACGTTATTTGACGGTCTCAAAAAATGTGTTAAAAATTTGAAAAAAATACAGATGGCGCCACCAGTCTGTTGAAACAAGTAATGTTCAATATATCACATCAGGTTTTAGGACACTAGATGAACCCACAGCCGAGAAAAATGATGAAATTGCTCCTATTTTACACTTTCAAATTATGAGTCAAAATTATTTTTAAAAAATACAGGTGGCGCGACCAGTCTTGGGAACGGATGAGCCATGCTCAATAAAATCAATTGTTATTATCCTCGAGCTTCTGTCTCAAATTTAAAAAACACGATAATTATTTCTAGGGTGCGTTAACCCTCCAATAATTTGGAGAATATATACGTCTTAGTGACCCCAGGGCCCAAAGAAATTTTTCAGGTATGTTCAGGAAGTTAAATTAAAAGTTTAAAGGTCCAGTTATAGGTCCAGCAGTTACGATTTGTGCCCTGCTAACGGACGGGAGGACGACGGGCAAAGACGCTTTAGCTCAGCATGAATGAAAATCATCTAGGCTAGAAAGAATACATTACCTTTGTTAGCTCAGCGTTTATTCAAGATTTTGAAGTGAGCAGTTAAATTTTCTCAATGTTGCTCAAATTTTTATTTGTGTGTTAAATCTATCAATTAACAATTCTCATTACTTTGTTTATGTGTTGTGTTGTAATTTAAAGATGGAGAAACACAATATTTACATTATCATAATTATTTATTTAATACATTCCTCAACAGGGCTGGAATAAAGGCTGTGTTTTCATTAATGATTTTAATGTGGGTCGATACTGGAGCATTGGTCCACAGAGGGCGCTGTTTGTTCCAGCAACAATCCTCAAGTCCGGAAGTAATGATGTGAGTAGTAAAAATTATAAATCTTACACTTAGAAATCATACATTTGAAAACCTAACGAAGCAGCTTTTAAATTCCTTTAACTTTTGAGAGACGATCTTAGCATTGTTAAACATTGGCAAAAAGGTAATTTTCATTTCGGTCAAATCATTCTATCATATATATTTCATATATATTTATAAAAATTCATGATGTAGTTATTGGGATAACATTGTGTCATTCATAATAATAATAATAATAATTATTATTATTATTATTATTATTATTATTATTTATACTTATATAATATTTTTTTTTGTTTCAGTTAATAATATTTGAACTGCACCAGCCTGGCAATACGGTTGATTTAGTGGACCATCCAATTTTGGGGTGAATCTAGCATATGGCATAAATTTAAATCAATTTATTGCGGTTCTTTATCAGTGATATCGCATTTGAGTTGTCTGATATAAGACAATTAAAGTTAATTAAACATTTACTACATTCCTGAGCCAAGCAGGTAACATATACTACTTTATATAAATATATATATATATATATATATATATATATATATATATATATATATTAAACTATCTGGACATTGTATGAAATTCTTGAACGTTTATTGTTGTATTGCACTGGTGCATTAAACGTGTCTGTAGTATCACATAATGCTGGCGTTACATGTTAATATTTGTACTGCATGTTACTAGGAGCTGAAATAAATTTTATAAAACGTGGTGATCTGATAAGCCTATTTATCAAACAAAAACAAACCAAAGAAACAAAATGTACAATTATGATTTCTCATGAAAAAGAAAGTACCTGAAGTTCTAGTCACAATTATATGAAGCTAGTGAATGCCAGTAGTTTGTCTGTATTTCGAGTGTCAATGCTTTATTGTATGATTAGTTATTATGTTAATTTCTTGCTGTCATCTTTTAAAAATCAGAGGAACGGTTTTAAATAGTTTGCGAAGGAAAAGACATAATTTTTTAATTTGTTTTATTGTATCTGTGACTTTATCAAATCCGCTATGTTACAGTGTGACATTTATGGAACTACACGATTTATTTTCAGTGCGTAGCTAGAGTGGTCGATACCTTGGTATGTCTTAAAAATGTTTTAATAATGATTTTTATGCGTCTTTTAAATAAGTCCAAGTTAGAGTTTATTGGGATCCTAGGGCCGGGGACATTTTACCATATGATTGTGTTAAGTCAATGAATATAAGTACTAGCACATGTGATAAATCTAATAATTCAAAAATGAACAATTTATAAATATGCTCACGTTTGTGTTTGTTAATGGTTAATGTTTGTGTTCGTTCGAAACGTTAATTAATCAACATTCAATAAAACAACGGTTTAATTTAGTATTTTATTCTTTATTGACCAGTCAGTAAATATTGTACTTATATGACTTGCCTTGTTCAGCGAACGACAACTAAATCAGCCATCCATCCAGTTTGTGTCCCGGCACTATCTATACTTGTCCTTGCAGCATTTCCAAATTTCCTCAGTGAATGTCAGTGTAATTTTGAGAGAGTGCCGACTATGGGTATATGAAGATTTAGTTAAATGTCGATCGATTACAACTTTGGACGAAACGCGCCAAATTCACCCCATTCTTTATGTTCATGTGTCCACCCAAAACCTTAAAAAAAAAGTTCCCAACAAAATTCATTGTAATTTTTAGAAAAGGTTGGCCATTGGCCCAGGAATAATGTAATAAATTCTTGGATGGCATGCTCGGTATCCAGATGTTTATAGATGCATGCGCTGTCTGACTACTGCTCTAGGTTCCCATGCCCTAAAAGCATCCGACCAGTGGGTACAAGCCAGACATTTATGTGGATCAGAATGAATGATTGAAACCTCAGAATGTTGCTTAAGGAGGCATAAATGCATGTACATCTCAAACAGGTTCGTTTCTGTAACAGATTTCTGTCACACAGTCAATTCTTGGAACGTATCCAGTTATAATAAATGCACCCCACTCTTTATATGTTAAAGTCTACCGAACGCCACCATCAGAGCCATGGAGATTGCCTCGTATTAGTAATTATCATAATTAGTTACACAACCCATGTTAAATGCAATGAAGTTCATATATTATAATATATGCACGGTGTACACTGGGGAACCATGAGATATAAATCATCAAATGTTCCATTTAACAAATATTGTGAATGGACCATAGAGTCCCATATTGCACCGTATATCCGCCTGGATTTTAAACACTTAAACATCAAATATTGTTGCAAAAACACATCACAATTCCCTTAATTTTAAGTAATGCCGCATTTACTTTAAACTCGAAGGAAAATAATTGTCAAAAACACAGTCTGAAGAATCTTTTGCATAATTTACATTTACCTGAATACAAAGAGGTAAACACGTAGATAATTTATCCTAGACAATTTCCTTTCGTATGTATGTAATTTATACTAGGTTGATTCATGAATCGATGATTTTCGATAAAACAGACATGATATGAAATTCCTCTAAAAAATCGATTATTCCTGAAGCTTCTCTATTAAAATAATATGAATATTGCTTCAGGAAATGAAGATCTGGTTATTTCCCAGTAAAAATAAAAAGTCCAGTGATTATGATATGGAGTAGAATATCTTGATTCCTAATGATTACTTACAATAATAATCCTGATCATTTCGTAAAGGACCGAGGTCACCTTTGTATATTAAATAATTAGTAAGAAAATGCAACCAAAACCGAATGCAAACTGTAAACGAGACCTGTTTTAAGATGCATGTGCTGCCCCCTGTAGCGAACAAAAGTAATGTATGAGCGACAGAAAGTCGCTGTCCATTTCATTTTTGCATGCTGCTCTTCCACCTCGGGGATGGATGACAGTGAGAAAATCGACACAAATTCGACATCCATCCCCTAGGTTTATTCGCTACAGGGGGGAGCACATGCAATTTAAAGGAATTAAGTCACTTGGCAAATCTTTATATCGTCGCCCGCTATGAAATAATGTTTCCTTAAAACAAATATTACTTTGCGAAACAACTCAAGCTTGCATGCACTCTCTTTTTCACGCGTTTTACATCATATAACTTTGTTCTGTGTGTTGAGAAAGGCGTTTTTTGTGACTGATTACTATGACAGGGTCGCTTTACCAGAGGTATAATATTGCATGTACAAGCGTGAAACGCAAGGAAGAAACACTTGTCATGAATCAGATATAAATTATTTTTTTACTGTTTTTTACTGTTCGTCGCCATCCCGATGTGTGATAGTACAACACGTAATGCTGATCTTTTTTGTTTTTTATGTATGTATAGGCGTAATAGTTTCAGAATGAAATCTTCGCAGATACTATTATTATATATCCAGGAACGAACACTCTTGTCCATGTGCATCTAATACTTCTAGTAAAGGAATTTGCACCTTTAATTGTTTTGGTGACTCTATCACTTGTGCATCTGTTATAGCAGTATGTTTACGTGTGTATGGTTGAGATACTGCTGAAACAGTGTATAAGATAAGCCGAGTGATGTTGTCTAGCCAGGTAAACATTAATCATGCCAGTAATCAAAATTCATCCATAGTTTCTGTATCATCTGACTTATCTCCAGCTCACGGTGTAACTAGCTCTGTGAACCAAGATATCCAAGGTTTCATTTGATATATGGCGTCCTTGACCTGCCACAAGAAAATATGGCAAGACAATCCTGATCTGGCTATCAACAACAAGAATGACATGCATCGCCCGCCACTAATAAAAAAAAACGACAGTCGTTGTCTATCACTGCCACGTGTGTTAAGTCTACACATGGTACCAAAGAGTACAAAAGGCCTATCAAATTTACAATAAGCTTAATTTTTAGCTCATCTCACTGAAAGTCATCTGAGCTATAGGGATCACCTTTAGTCCGTCGTCCGTCCGGCCGTCCGGCCGTCCGGGCGTCTGTCCGTTAACAGGGCACAAATCGTAACCGCTAGAACTGGAATCTTCTTACTTGACATCCTGGGAGGTCCATGAAAAATCTCCTTGGAAACCAGAAATTAGGTCTCTGTTACCCATATCCTTCGAGCTATGGGGCCCCAAAGTACCCCCAGAAAAGTCCAAAATTTCATACAAAAACTTCAATATCTCATTAACTACTTGACTGATGGTCATGATTTTTGGCATACATATTGATCATGAGAGGTTCCATCAGTTCCTGAAGACTGGTGGCACCACCTGTATTTTTCGATTTTTTACGAATTTTTTTCTCTATTTTTGAGACCTTTCAAAATGTGAACATCTGTTAACAAGGCACAAATCGTAATGACTGGCCTTAGAATCCTCATTCTCGACACACTGAGAGACCTATGAAAAGTCTCCATGGAAACCAGAAATTAGGTCTCTGTTACCCATATCCTTCAAGCTATGGGGCCCCAAACTACCCCCCAGAAAAGTAAAAAATTTCATACAAAAACTTCAATATCTCATTAAATACTGGACTGATGGTCATGATTTTTTTCATACATATTGATCATGAGATGTTCCATCACTTCCTGCAGACTGGTGGCGCCACCTGTATCGTTCAATTTTTTACGAATTTTTTTCTCTATTTTTGAGACCTTTCAAAATGTAAACATCTGTTAACAAGGCACAAATCGTAACGACTTGACCTAGAATCTTCATTCTTGACACACGGAGAGGTCCATAAAAAATATCCTTGGAAACCAGAAATTAGGTCTCTGTTAACCATATCCTTTCGAGCTATGGGGCCCCAAAGTACCCCCCCCCCCAGAGTAGTAGTAAATTTCTTACAAAAACTTCAATATCTCAATAACTACATCACTGATGGTCATGATTTTTGGCATACATATTGATTATGAGATGTTCCATCAGTTCCTGCAGACTTGTGGCGCCACGTGTATTGTTTGATTTTTTACGATTTTTTTCCTCTATTTTTGAGACCTCTAAGGATGCTGTCATCTGTTAACGTGGCACAAATCATAACGACTGGACCTAGAATCTTCATTATCGACACACTGAGAGACCTATGAAAAGTCTCCATGGAAACCAAAATTAGGTCTCTGTTACCCATATTCTCCGAGCTATGGAGCCCTAAAGTACCCCCAAGAAAAGTCCAAAATTTCATACAAAAACTTCAATATCTCATTAACTACTTGAATGATGGTCATGATTTGTGGCATAACTATTGACCATGAGATGTGTCATCTGTTCCTGCAGACTGATGGCGCCACCTGTATCGTTCGATTTTTTACGATTTTTTCCTCTATTTTTGAGACCTTTAAGGATGCTGTCATCTGTTAGCATGGCACAAATAGTAACGACTGGACCTAGAATCTTCATTCTCGACACACTAGAAGACCTATGAAAAGTCTCCATGGAAACCAGAAATTAGGTCTCTGTTACCTATATCCTTCGAGCAATTGGGCCCCAAAGTACCCCCCCCCCCCCAGAGTAGTCAAAAATTTCATACAAAAACTTCAATATCTCAATAACTACATCACTGATGGTCATGATTTGTGGCATAACTATTGATCAAGAGGTGTTCCATCAGTTCCTGCAGACTGGTGGCACAACCTGTATTTGTTCGGGGTTTTTTTTTTTACGAATGTTTTATCTATTTTTGAGACCTTTAAAGATATGAACATCTGTTAACAGGGCACAAATCATAAAAACTGGACCTAGAATCTTCATTCTTGACACACAGGGAGACCCATGAAAATTCTCCATGGAAACCTGAAATTAGGTCTCTGTTACCCATATTCTTTAGGCTGTATGGCTCCAAAATATCCCCCAGAATAATGGAAAATTTGATACAAAAAGTGCAGTATCTCAATAACTACAACACTGATGGTCATGATTTTTGGCATACATATTGATCATGAGCTGTTCCATCAGTTTCTGCAGAGAGGGTGCGCCACCTCTATTTTTTTCAATTTTTTACGAATTTTTTTTTCTCTTTTTTCGAGACCTTTGAAGATGTAGTTATCTATCAAGAGGGTACAAATCGCAACAACTGGACCTAGAAACTTCATTCTTGTCATGCAAGGAGGCCCATGAAGAGTGCCTGTGGAAACTTGAAATTAGGTCTCTGTTACCCATATCCTTCAAGCTATAGGACTCTGAAGTATCCCTCAGAATAATTGACAATTTGATACAAAAGCTGAAGTATCTGAACAACTAATACGGAGACCATCATGATTCTTTGCATGGATATTGACCATTAAGTGTTTTTAGCTCAGCTGACTGTAAGTCATCTGAAGTATCCCTCAGAATAATGGACAATTTGATACAAAAGCTCAAGTATCTAAACAACTATTGCAGTGATCACCATGATTCTTTGCATGGGTATTGATCATGGAATGTGTCATCAGTTTCTGCAGTATGGTGGCGCCACCTGTATTTTTTTTATTTTTACGAATTTTTTTCTCTATTTTTGAGACCTCATAAGATGCGGTCATCTGTTAACATGGCACAAATCGTAACAACTGGACCTAGAATCTTCTCTCTTGACATGCTGAGAGGCCCATGAAAAGTCTCCTTAAAAACTTGAAATTAGGTCTCTGTTACCCATAACCTCTGAGCTATGGGGCTCCGAAGTACCCCCAAGAATAATGGAAAATTTGATACAAAAGCTCAAGTATCTGAACAATTATTATATTGATCACCATGATTCTTTGCATGGATATTGATCATGAAATGTTTCATCAGTTTCTGCATTCTGGTGGCGCCACCTGTATTTTTTTCAATTTTTAGCTCAGCTGACTGAAAGTCATCTGAGCTGTAGGGATCACCTTTTGTCCGTCGTCCGTCCGGCCATCCAGGCGTCTGTCTGTTAACAGGGCATAAATCGTAACCGCTAGAACGGGAATCTTCTTAGTTGAAATCCTGGGAGGTCTATGGAAATTCTCCTTGTAAACCTGAAATTATGTCACTGTGACCTATATTCTTCGAGCTATGGGGTTCTGAAGTACCCCCCAGAATAATGCAAAATTTAATATAAAAGCTCAAGTATCTGAACAACTAATGCATTAATCACCATGATTCTTTGCATGGATATTGATCATGGAGTGTTTCATCAATTTCTGGAGATTGGTGGCGCCACCTATATTTTTTTTATTTTTTACTATTTTTTTTTTCTCTACTTTTGTGATCTTTAAACATTTGGTCATCTGTAAACAGGGCACAAATCATAATGATTGGACCTAGAATCTTCTGTCCTCACCTCCAGGGAAGCCCATAAAAGGTCTACATGGAAACCCGAAATAAGGTCCCTGTTACCCATATTCTGTGAGCTATGGGGCTCTGAAGTACCCCCCCCCCCCCCAGAATAAAGATTTGGTCATATATTAAGAAGGCACAAATCATAATGACTGGACCTAGAATCTTCTGTCCTCACCTCCAGGGAAGCCCATAAAAGGTCTACATGGAAACCCGAAATAAGGTCCCTGTTACCCATATCCTTCATGCTCTGGGGCTCGGAAGTACTCCCAAGAATAAAGATTTGGTCATCTGTTAACAGAGCACAAATTATAATGACTTGACCTAGAATCTCCTTTCTTGATATGCTGGGAGGCCCCTGAAAAGTCTCCTTGTGCACCTGAAATATCATCTCTGTTACCCATATCCTTCATCCTATGCGGCTTTGAAATACCCCCCAGAATAAACATTTGGATTTGTTAACAGGGCACAAATCATAATAACTGGACCTAGAATTTTATTTTTTGACATGCTGGGAGACCCCTGAAAAGTCATCTTGTAAACCTTGAAAATAGGTGTCTGTTACCCATATCCTTCATGCTACAGAGCTCCATAGTTCCCCAATGAATATTGGATGATTTTATAAAAAAGGTCAAGTTTGGAAAAAGTATTTCATTCAAATTTGACATTCAGATGATAAAATTACTTTTGTCAATGTCTTCCTGGTCAGCTGAGCGTCATGACCCCTGGGTCACTTGTTAGACGTTTTCTTTACTCATTGGTAGAGTTTATTTATTCAGGCAAAGGTTGCTTCTGTGATATCGATGGTCGATGAGAAAACTCGGATTTTACTGCACAACCCTTTACTTTATTACAGCTCTTGCATCACGCCATTACTTGACTTCTCAAGTATTTTTTTATCATATAAACTCACTCTGTAGTTCCCTCAGTGCTCACCAGACGGCAGCTTAGGATTCTAAAGTTTCTTTTAAATATTGCTTCAAATAAGATTTTTATGTCCTGTGAAATATTTTCAGACTCTCAGTACACCAGTGCCGTGCTTAATGTTATATGAATGTGAACTGATATTAATATATTTTCGATGGATATATATATATATATATATATATATATATATATATATTATATACTTATTCTTTCTCTGTTTGCATAAACTCACATAGACTGGTTTTTTATAATGTATTTATTGCAGTTCAAGGTCAAACTCTTCAGTTTTCAAACTCCTCTAGGAATAAGGCAGACACAACTGGTGTGCCTAATACAATAAAAATCCAGAATAATTGTGAACCTTTTAAATTACTTTTTTGGCCCACAAGTCGTTTCCACAATGCTCTTTGACAAGGAAAAACTGATTAACAAAATGAAATTAACCGAATTATAGTTCATCATCTGTAGGATTTCTGGTTAACGTGATAACATATTTTGTCCTAACATTTAATCGACAAAATGTTTCAACCTAATTCTCATAGGAGTTTTATAACTGGTGACCTTATATATACCATTCATGGCTGGATTGTCTTCAGGCTCTTTCATAAACGTGTGCTTAATTAAACCACTTCCCCGGAAGTGCCTGGTATTGCTAAGTTTTCTATAGAAATAAATAATAAAAACATAGCTCTACAGTCTAATAAAAAACTCATCCGATGTTACAATGCCTTTCTTGTGTTTTCTCAGCCCCCATAGGAATTACACTTACCATGCAATCATATAATATCCAAAATCTAGTAGTACTTAACAGGTAGCAAAGTAAAATCACAAGGGTCAAATATAAATGATTTTTTTTTTTTGGAAAACACAGTCTTGTTGGCTATATTGGGTACTATTTGGAAAATAACTTTTCGGATGTGCGGTCTTCTCAGCTTTTTATGGGTTATAGTGACCCGACAAAAAGGTTAAGCTATAGTTTGAACAATGTTTAAGTTGGCATCATTAACATGTTTAGTTGTTGAGTGTCTAAATCTTATCAAAATTATTAGTATGTATATTATGTGATTTTCCGCTTTTTTCCTAATTATAAAACAAAAAACCAATGATATATAAGAATAAACTATCAGTTTCTTCCTAAAAAGTAACATTATTGATAATTTTCATTTGAAGACTAGATGTGTCGGAACGACACGAATGCCCCCGCCTTGGGAAAATTAGAAACATTTGTAAAATTTGGAAAATTTTTTAAGTTCAGTAAAACAGTCAAAAGTAGGTCAACCGGGACGAAATGCGAACCCCATCTGTAACTGGTCAATATCTGCCGACACACCAAAAATCAGGCCAATATATCTGCAGGCATTGCGAAGAAAAGTCCGTACATGTGTATTTGTCATGAAATTTCATATTTTTCATGAAATTGTCTATGTTCAGGAGCCGTAAAACAGTCAAAAGTAGGTCAACCGGGACGAAACGTGAACTCAATCTGTAACTGGTCATTATCTGCCCACACACCAAAAATCAGGCCCATATCTGCAGGCATTGCGAAAAAAGTCCGTACATGTGTATCTGTCATGAATATTTCTATTTTTCATGAAATTTTCTAAGTTAAGGAGCCGTAAAACGGTCAAAAGTAGGTCAACCGGGACGAAACGCGAACTCGATCTGTAACTGGTCTATATCTGCCCACACGACAAAAAATCAGGCCAATATCTGCAGGCATTGCGAAAAAAAAGTCCGTACAACTGTTTGATTTCGGAATGACGGAAGGACGGAAGGACGGAATGACTGACATGGGTAAAACTATATGCCCCGGCCACTTTGTGGCGGGGGCATAAAAACATTCATATTGTATATTATAAAAATATTTTCATTGGGTAAATGGGGATCATTTGGTTTATGAAAGAGGTCATTTTTATATTATTATAATTCTTGTTAATTTTCGTTTTGTTAATTCACGAAAAAGCACAACATGGACACGATGAGCGGGATGTACAAACTAGCCCTGATTAAATGTACATATTCAAAGTTTAACAAGAAATAAGAGTTCACAATCTTCAAAATATCCTCACAATAAAAACAAATGCCGCCCGACCGAGGAGAGTTCATTCTTAATTCATTCCCTTCAGACATCCAATGTAGCCGTCAGCTTGTTATCTTGGACTCCTAGGTTTACCCTTGGCGTAAATAAGGACGGTTTAACGTTGTAAACATTTCACTTATATCAGTACCAGTGTGTGTCTTGTCCTCAATAAACGACATAATTATAGAACCTAGGGGATTTCCTGCACTGAGAGCTCCTTTCCATGGACTTGCCTTATATCCAAAGCACCATAAAGGTCATTTTGTCCAATTTTGAGTGACCCTTGATTTGTTCCACGATATATATATATATATATGATGGATTATATAGCACACAACGGCAGCGATAGAAAGTGATCTTTTAGCCTGTCCCCAACATGCAACATTAATCATTACATTTACTTTTATACTTTTAACATTGTAAACATTTCACTTATATCAGTACCAGTGTGTGTCTTGTCCTCAATAAACGACATAATTATAGAACCTAGGGGATTTCCTGCACTGAGAGCTCCTTTCCATGGACTTGCCTTATATCCAAAGCACCATAAAGGTCATTTTGTCCAATTTTGAGTGACCTTTGATTTGTTCCACGATATATATATATATATATGATGGATTATATAGCACACAACGGCAGCGATAGAGAGTGATCTTTTAGCCTGTCCCCAACATGCAACATTAATCATTACATTTACTTTCATACTTTTAACATTGTAAACATTTCACTTATATCAGTACCAGTGTGTGTCTTGTCCTCAATAAACGACATAATTATAGAACCTAGGGGATTTCCTGCACTGAGAGCTCCTTTCCATGGACTTGCCTTATATCCAAAGCACCATAAAGGTCATTTTGTCCAATTTTGAGTGACCCTTGATTTGTTCCACGATATATATATATATATATGATGGATTATATAGCACAACGGCAGCGATAGAGAGTGATCTTTTAGCCTGTCCCCAACATGCAACATTAATCATTACATTTACTTTTATACTTTTAACATTGTAAACATTTCACTTATATCAGTACCAGTGTGTGTCTTGTCCTCAATAAACGACATAATTATAGAACCTAGGGGATTTCCTGCACTGAGAGCTCCTTTCCATGGACTTGCCTTATATCCAAAGTACCATAAAGGTCATTTTGTCCAATTTTGAGTGACCCTTGATTTGTTCCACGATATATATATATATATATATATATATATATATATATGATGGATTATATAGCACACAACGGCAGCGATAGAGAGTGATCTTTTAGCCTGTCCCCAACATGCAACATTAATCATTACATTTACTTTTATACTTTTAACGTTGTAAACATTTCACTTATATCAGTACCAGTGTGTGTCTTGTCCTCAATAAACGACATAATTATAGAACCTAGGGGATTTCCTGCACTGAGAGCTCCTTTCCATGGACTTGCCTTATATCCAAAGCACCATAAAGGTCATTTTGTCCAATTTTGAGTGACCCTTGATTTGTTCCACGATTCTTCCTCCTTTGTTTAAATTGTTTCGAAACAATAATGTTATGAATAAGTATCTTAATCAGGCAAAAGACTGTAAGTTATATGAGACCAAATGAGACCGACGGTCATTCTGAATTCTCAAGCTGCTCGTTCATTAGGGGCAGTGCTTGCTCACTTGTGATCCTTAGACCTTAACCTTTACAAAAAAATATGGTGCCAATTTTTCTATTGTGGTTTTGTCATTTTTTTCGGGTCAAATTTGATTTTAGAGCAAAAAATGAGGGCCAATATATATATTTATTTACTACAGAGGGAATTTTAGCAACAAAACACCACAAAATGGTTAGTAAGATATATTACATCACAATAACTTAGACTAGACCCACAAAGACTGCGTAAAGACGTTTATTCCAATATTAGAGAGCACTCGTAGAGCGCATACCTCCGCCAACACATGGATCCGCATCAAGATCCATCAGACTAACCATGGAAAATTAATCAGCTGTTGTTTGTACACCGGTATATTGTTTTACAAAATGTCATTGAAAAATTCATTAAATAAAATTCATATAGAGACAAGGAGGTAACCTTGGGTAGTTTGTGCAATGTACATAAGGCGGACCTCTTTCTGATTTCAGGAAACCTGTATCGTATATAGTATGGCTCCGCTTTCCCTGGTTTTAACCAGTGACTAAATATTTGCTTCATTTATACATAACATATGAAAATGGCCCTGTTATTCTTCCATTTAATATGATTTTGCCATTGTGCCATCCTATTGTTCGATTATTACATCACCAACATCACTAACCGCACGCTGATAGTGAAGGTATAGAAACCCGTCCCCTACGGTTAGTTTATCCAAATTATTTCTAAAGATCTATAGATAAAAGAGTATTTTTATGTTTTGGTCATGATCCAAGAAATAATTTATAAAGGTTTTAGGGGGATGACTAATTTTTTTACATATTTTGTGAGGAATAAACAACAGACAAAAAGGACAACTTTGACTGGATTTAGTGCCAAATCCTCACTAACCCAACCCATAGTTTTAGGAAATGCTACCTAGTCCACCATTCACAGTGAAATGAAGTACATATTAAGAAACAAAATAATAATAATAATAATAATAATAATATTATAATAATTATAATAACATTGATCATATAACCTAAGCTTTGTGCGGGAAATAGCATTCTTTTGGGAGCAATTAAATCTTCTGTGGAGTAGCTATTTTCATCAGTTATTTCACTGTTCATTGATAATCTTTTGTAAGCTGTGCTCATCAGGTAGTTTACAGCAGACAAATATTTACAGAAATTTACAGTAGAATGAGAGATGTAAAGGACAGATAATTAACACTGAATTAAATGCATGTTTTACTGAAGAATAAACATTGAATGAAATGCATGTTTTACTGAAGAATTTATTAGGGAGAGTGTTTTGAAAAACAAAACATAGGGACCTTAGAAGTTGGAAACTTGGAATTAAATATCAAATAATAAAAAAATGTCATAATTAGTCATAATGTTATCGAACGTGTTTACAGATGTTCTTCTATCCCATCTTTATACCCCCCCCCCGCCGAAGGTCTATTTTTAAAACGATTTTGTTTGGTGGGCCAATTTTTTTTATACATATGAAACCGAGGCATTCAGGTTTTACGAGTACAATTACAAAAAAAAACCCGGAGAAATCTTAACAGAAACTATGGTAAAACCAATGGTAAAGTTTAAAGGGACCCATTCACCTATAAAGCATGCTGAATTAACATGAAAAATAGCTTCTTCTCTTTCATTTAAATCCGTACTTGTAAAAATAATGCCTTGATACCGTTTGCTTACTCCTGTAAACGAGTGTAAACATAAACACAGCACGTGTGGCTGTGTGCATCGCGGCGCCACAACACGTGTCAATCACGGTTGCCCGACTGACTTGGCCAAAAACATGTAATACATGTTCCCGTTGGCTGAAACACCGTGTGTTGCGGCTCATATTCGGACCTCCGGTCACACGGCCTTGTTTTGGTTAACAGACACATGGACTGTGTTTACCAACACGCAGAGCCATAACAAGGTGTTAAACGAGGTACTAAGACTGTGTGCTGGGATTGTTTCGCTGGGAAACTTTTATATAAAGCAAAACTGAACTGATATTGAGAAAGAATAGGCATAATATTGCTACTGATTATGTCCCTTTAAATAAAGCAATGGTAAAGTTAAATGCTTGTTATTATTGAATTCTTGTCGCTTTTTTTTTTCATTATTCTTAAATGACTTGTGATGGCACAATGGCAACATAGGTTGTTCCATCAATCAGTCCGAACCAGATCACTGGTACAACATTCTTTTTTTTACGAAAGTAGTAATCTGTAGACAATGAGTAGCACCCAGCTTGTACTATCTATATATAATGCAAACTATGAAATGAAGAATAGAACTATTCTTATATTTTATAAAATCTAATTGGTTATGTCATTAAATGCGGGGTATATGTCAGATGCAGCAGCGGAATGTACATCTTCGATTGGAGCCCATGTTTTTTTATCATTTTTATACCAATTAATTCCAGACAAAAAAATTAAGCATTGTATACCATTATATTTATATTTATATATATATATATATATATATATATATATATATATATATATATATAAAATGATTAGCCGTGTTAGTCTGTAGTCGAAGTGTAGGTTTGGAGAAAGAGTGACGCCTTTTAGATAGACTAATATTAATAAACATGTTACTATCTAAAAGGCGTCACTGCTACTCTCTCTACACACACACACACACACACATATATATATATATATATTATGTATATATATGTTTCTGTGTGACATTCATTTTTACCTCAATGTATAGTAAAATAAGTGTCTAGAAAACTTTACGGGTGAGAGCTACCATATCGGATAGCTTAAATGACTAGAAATTACTGAAATCTCATCAATATTTGGAAACTCTATATCGGTTCGCTATAGAGGAGACTGAAGAGAGAAAATGGCACACTTTGTGACTGTATTGTGTTTAAGCGAGACGGTTTTCCCTATGGGTCGATAATCCCTGTATATCTGTGTAAACTCTAGCCTGGAATAGAGACTGAAATTATCATGATTTAAACGTTACAAAGAACTCGTGTTCTGTGGAGTCAGCTGTAGCATCACTGCGAACGTATCAGGAATTGGCAGGACCATTGGACGTGTTACCTTTTGTTTATCAACCGATCGAACATGGTTCTTTACCCCGTGGTACCGTTGCTTAGGAGTATTTGTAAAAGGAAGCATGCAAACATTAGATTGAATGCACGGTAAGTGTATATACGTATCTATAAGGTATGTTTTTATGTTTTCAGAACTCAGTGGGGCTTTAAGTTTGTAATTTGCCTTTATATTATAACAAGGGTGTATTTATGCTATTTATAACAATTAATCTACAGTTGGACTGTTAATGCCCTTGTTACTGTTACATACGGTCTTTTGCTGGTTTTATGGAATTGAGGTTTTCACAAGGTCAACATTTAGCACGGTTGAGAGTAACACCAGAAGCCACGTCCCTGTCTAACATTTTAAATGATTTCAGGTAGGTCACACACCTGAGTTATGGCAAGTTCATGCCCTCGGCTTTGAAATTATTTCACTCATTCAACATTTACACAAAACAGGCAGGTAAATAGTCTGAACAAAAAAGATAAACCAGAAACACAAAGTATCCTTAAGAATTGTTAAACTGTTACTTTTGAACATTCGTACATACTTTTATATTATTTAAATGGTTAAATGCTACTAACAACCCGATTAACACGAATTAAACTTAACAAAATTGTGCCAAATTTCAGATATCTCTGAGAGATTTGATAAATTAAGGTTCGGTGCCATTCTATGCAAACTTCAGAATTGCAAAGCGGAAGAACTCGTTCCGTTCAAATAAATAAGAAAATTAATGAAAGGATCTGTCTTATTCCAGATATACTAAAAAATAACAAAGTAGAATAGATGCTTATATTCTAGTTACACTTACTGACTTACTTCAATATATAGTTCGGCAAAAATAAAAGGAACGATTGATTTAATTTAGGGGGTGATGCGGAACACCATCTCGATCCAGGAATATTTTGAAGGAAAATAACGGACAGTGCCATTTTGGGATAATAAGCTGCCTTGGCGGAGGTCTGCGCTCTCTAAGTGCAAATTTTCTTATAATATAGAATTTTCAATTATTCTGATTCGTTGTCTGAAAGAATCTTACGTAATTATAGACAGGCGGATTGTAAAAAAAATGTCTTTCCACTACTAAAATGCATGATTTAGATTAACTTCAATTATAATAATGTTGCTAACAGACAAACAAACAGACAAACAACTGCAGCCATTAACATCACCCCGCCGCATGGCGGAGGTAATTAACAGTAAGCATTTCATAAAATAAAAATGCATATGGAACGTATAGACAGGCGGTATTGTTCGTTGAATTAAACGAGCAGATGCTACTTCAACGATATCTTAGAGCACCTATCAGGCCAACGATCATGGTCCAGGCTGTTGTGGTGTAGAATCCCGTTTTCACTTGTATAAATACACACGGAATGATTAGTAGGAGAGAGAGAGAGGGAGAGAGACAGACAGACAGATAGACAGACATACAGACAGAGAGAGAGGGAAGCCTTCGATGATGTATTGATGAGAGTTCAGATTCTCAATATGTATATTTCATCAGATGAACCAAAATTACACGTTTCTCAAAGCCGAATTCTTGCAGCTACAAATTTCCGTGCATCGGTAAGCATAGTAATAGATTGTTAGGAGATAATATATGCCTTCAAAGCTTACTAATGAAATGGCAAAGTATTGGTAATCTTAGGAATAGATATGCCCTAGAAATAATTTCATTTAAACATAATTCCTAAACTAATAAAAAAAGACTAGCAATTATCATTAACTGCAAGATTTACTACAAGATTTTTGTCTTTAATATCTTTAGCACGCTACATTAAACCATAGGATTTCACCCTTTGAGACTAAGACAATTTTCCAGTTCCCTAAGAATGACATTAACAATGATAGTGCCATCATTTTTATTAAAAATCCTTTAATTTAAAGTTTAAAGTTTTGTGATTTATTCATAATTTCTATTACTAGTGATCAATTTTACATCTACAACTCTCAGTTATTTCTCACGGAAGCCATTAACGGAACCTTTACAATCTTAAGAATTCAACTCTCGTTTAATATTATAGTCTACGTCTGAATAAACCTGAATCACGTCGGAAAAATAAACGTTTCAACCTCTGACACCATTCGATTAAACAACACACTAAGTTACCAGTCATGAATATTCATGAATATCTTTCAGTCTCTGCTATAGTGGCGATCGAGTTAAATCCAAAGTCGTTAAAACTATACATATTCGATGAAGTCATATGATTAAAATGGAATGTTCCTGGCTAAATAATTTTTTTAAAAATGACCGCGCAGCTTCACAGATAAAAAAGAATTATGTAGCCTACCTTCATGTGCCAAGCATTAAGGTTATTGTAGTGTTTGAAACGAGTATGCGTGTATTGGGAGAGCTGTCCCATTAAGACTGTTAAAACATTATCTGTTCCCTCAAAGTTCTGTTTCAATGTTTCATGGGAAATCTCCTCAGCTTCGCCTTTCAAACGAAACATATCATTCATTTGTTGATATTAAAACCTTGACAGCCCCTACGGTTAGGAAATAGAAACATATTCAACAAGCTGTGCAGCTGATCTTTGCTAACTTGACTATATTTCAACATAAAGATACCAAAGATTACATGGAATTATATGAAATTAAAATAAAACTGTGGACAGACCTTCTCGAACACTTTGTTGAAAGATTCTTTAGCAATCGCTAGTGCCTTTGTCTTCATGTTCTATAAAATATGCAATTGGTCCACTCTATATACTATGTGTATTACTATTTCTTTATATTTATTGTGTTATAAATAATAATTAAGGGTATGTTTATTTTCCAACAATGTGCATTATATGATACCTACACAAGACTGACTATGGTATATATATATATATATATATATATATATATATATATATATTATAACATTCAATTTAACGTTTAGTGTAGTCATTATAGCAATACATTCATACAGTTTTTATTCTGAATATTATCCCAAGATTCTTGAATGTTATTTTCTAACTGCTGCATGTAGACCCCGGAATCCTCATCCCACACCTTCATGCAGGTGTTGTTGGAAATCTTTCAAAACCTTTTGTTTCACCAAATCATGCTTCTTCTTTTGATCTTCCTCGTGTTGGTACGGCAGATCATCTGCTATGTACTTAGAAATGAGTTTATTATTTATACATAGTTATTGTCTCATAAACATATATGTATTTTTGTTCTTCTGTCCATCATTCATTCGGTCTAGAAAATTTGTTACATCGGTGCTCTGTGTCAATATTTAACATTGAACTTTTGTCTTTGTTTTACAATTTGGCAATTTATGTGCATTTGTTTTCACATAAGCAGTCCCTGAAAGTCTACCAAGTATGTACAATGATAATACCTTCATCATTTCTTTTCCATATGATTTTATTTCTTCTTCCAGTCGATACCTAATTTTTATATTTGCCATTGCCTGTTTGAAAAATAAAACATAGAAAGTGTTTTAACACCTAAATCATATGAATATATATAATATTACGAATAGGACTGTTGTGTCTATTTCATAAATACTGTCACAAATCTTAAAAAAGGAAATCAATACTTGGTAAAATAATATGAATACATGCAATGAGATTACGTCACCTATTTTACCACAGAATCAATACATTTTTCAAGTCCTTGCTCAACTGCATTAACATCAACGCTTATTGAACTAACTCATTTGCCACACTCAAGAATAAAAATAAAATACCATCCCTTTTCTAAGAGGAGCACATATATATCTTTAAAGGATGATGCTAATTAACTATCTCCGATGATTATTGTATTGGCACGATTGACACATTTTGCTATATAAACATACCTTGACTAGATTTTGCAGGATCTGGTCATTCAAAATACCTGTGGAAGCCTAATAGATAAAGAACTTAAAATAAATGTTACAAATACGTGTCTGTGTATTCGTTTTGGTTTTGCCCATCACTGGGCATTCTCTCGCCGTATTAAGGAATAAAAGTTGAATAAAAGTAAATTGCATCCCTGCAATGTAACCACAAGACCATTTATTTTCAAACCTAAAAATTAAAGATTACCTGAAAAATACTGTTCATTTTCTGGCAAGTGATTTGACAACCATCAAGAGTTTTTACTTCAAGCTTATCAGGTTTGAAGATATTTTCACACAAATCAAAAAGTTTCTTCTTCCATATGTCCGTCATATCTTAAAAACGGAATGAATAAAAGAATTTATGTGATGCAATTTTTGTTTTTCTTACTAACGAAAGCGTGGTGTTCTAAAGCATGATATTTCTGTTTCACGCTATTAAAACAACATTATACACCTTGTATTCCATGAAATGAATTTATATCCTAATAACAGGTGTAATCGGTAACTTATCATTCTATAGGATCCATGTTTATATCTAAGCAGAGATCACCAGGTTTTACTACTATATTTGTTTTCTCCCAGTCGATAACCAATATACAGATAATAAACTAAACGAATTTAAGGGTATATACCCACCAGTAAGACTTCCATCATAGGACTCGCTACTCTCTTTGTGTCCTGCCACTGTGTCACCAGGGTATGGCATTAGGAAACACTGCAATTCATCGAAGTAGTTCCTGATCTTTAGTCTTCGGTCCTTCGTTTCGTGTGTCACCTTTTACCTGATAATGCAAAGGAAAGTGTGTTACATCGGAAATATTTTATTAATGTTACCAATATTAAAGTAACATAAGATATAATTAACAAAAAATAGATCAATTCAGCGAGTAGTAAGTTTGTCATATATGCTGAAATAATTATAGATGAAAAGGATATAGGAGATATGTATAATGATTTTGATGTTAATGTGGGTGTTCATTTAGCCAAATTAATGCCAAACGTGCAGGGCATCCAGCCAGCATCATAAAGTAAAGAAGAAAATCCACATTCAATGTACATTAAACCTAAAGTCATAATAGAAGTAACAAATATTTTCACTTCTTAAAGGATTCACCCGGTTGAGGTAATATTGCTGCTAAAACTATGAATACTTCAGTTAATTGATTCATCCAGTTTCTTGTGCACATTTTCAATTTATCATTCAATCTAGGTATCTTCCCAAACAAATTTAAATTAGCTAAAGTGATTCTTGATATAAGAAAGCTAATTGTGTGTCTACTAATTTTTTGAGTGTTTCGAAAAACTTGATGTTTAAAAGACTGTTGCAGCTCATTAAAAAGCATAATCTTTTTGCGATTACTAGGATGGATTAAGAAAAAAACATGGTACCAATTTACCTCTCATCACTTAAGTCAATAGGATTAATCTCCATGATGGTGACCATGTAACAGAGGTCTTTTTAGATTTTCAAAGGTCTGATACTGTGGGTCATGATTTTTTGTCAAAACTCCAAAAATATGGTATCAGGGGAATCGCATATGCTTGCTTTTTTAGTAATTTACAGAACAGATATCAGTTTGTTCGTTTTACAGAGACTAGTCCAGAACTAAAGGGTCTTGTGATGTTCCTCAAGGTTTAATATTGAGACCTTTGCTCTTTTTGTTATATGTTATTGATATGGTTAATAGTTCAACTATCCTTTTTTCCAATATTATTTGCTGATGGTACAAATACATTTATCAATAGAAAAAGTTTAACTGACATAGCAAACATTTTAAATATTGAATTATCAAAATTGGTCGTGTAGCTTAATAAGTGGTCAATAAGTTATCTTTGAATATTGATAAACACACTTTATGGTGTTTATGAAAACTAGAAAAAGACTGAAGATAGAAAGAAACATTAAAATATTGATAAACAAGATCCTATTACAACAAGTGTTAAGGTTGATATTTAGGTGTTCATTTTTATAATAAATTAAAGTGGCATGATCAGATTAGGATATTACGTAAGAAAATCTCTAAAATATAAGGAGTTTTATGTACAGCTAGAAAAGTGGAACCTAATTCTTGCATGGTTTCATTGTATAATAGTTAAATATAGCCATACCTTACCTATTGTACCGAAGTTTGGAGGTTTGCCTAAAACAAGATCTTGATTTGCTAATAAAACTTCAAAAAGAGCTGTATAATTAATTACTTCAGCACCTTATCGGGCACAACCGGATATTATTTCAGTCACTGAATATTCTCGAGTTAGCAATGATTTATGTTGTGTGCTTCTTTTCATCTATAAGTTTAACAAAGTCTTTAACAAAGTCCATGCACTGATAAATAATTGTAATTTAATTTATGCTGGGGCATATACCTCTTTAAGGCCGAGCTGCCTTTGATCAATTACATAAAATGTATATTTGTTTGTGACTTGTCATAAATTTTTAAGCATGTTTCTACTTGTATTATGTATTGGTTATAAAGTTCAATAAGTTCAAGTAAAAACAATTAGCAATAATCAAACTAAAAGTTGTGCTTACCTTTGGTTTTAATATTTCTTCAAGATACTTCTTGCCTCCCTCAATACCAAATGGGAACTTTGCAGTACACTTGAAATCACGGACCAAGAACATGTATTTCTGAAACAGCTGAGAAAAAAAGTATGTTTATGAAGCAGTTTTAACGAATTTTATCTCAGGTAAAATTCCGCTGTTACAATGGACAATAAAGCTGTGTGTCATTCCCAGGCGACAGAATTATTGTTTAGAAAACTGTAAACACTGCGTCCTCATGTGACCAAATCAAAACAAGGTTAAACGAACGAATTCAAGAGTAATATATTCTTGATTGTAGTTAAGGTTGAGGTCATGCATTATTACGCTCGCTAATCGTGTAAGCGAGTAATGCATATTTAACTTTTCGCTTCAAGTTTAGGGAAACCATGACAGAGGAATGATTAAAGGCACAGAAATTCCTGCTCAAGTGGATTATCTCATGAACAATCTAAATATTGTTATCCTTATATCGTAAAGCAATTTTAAATATTCAAAGTGAACAGATTTTGAAGGAAAATGTTTTATTTTATGGCCCAAAAGAGATCAAGCAAAACTTTTAAAATTAAAATTAACAATCAAATCGAATTTGAGAAATAGCATGCATTCCATTTCATTGCACTCTATGTTAATTCAGATTTATTATTCAAGTTTTTTAAATACAAAGAAAGCATACAAATTTATGTTTGTCCGACACATCAGCATCTTCATCCTTTTCAACCTCTTGTTCGGTAAACTTCTTTGCCATTATCACTACCTTTTACAATAGTTTAAATTTATTATGCAACATGATATATATTACATTTTTAATGCAACATGAAAGCATTTCGGGACATATATATATATATATATATATATATATATATATATATATTATAACATTCAATTTCACGTAATATATATATATATATATATATATATATATATATATATATATATATATATATATGATCGATTATACAGCACAGACCGGCACCGATAAGGAGTGATTTTTTAGCCTGTGCCTAGAGAACATGAATAATTAATCGCTACATGTACTTTTAACGTTGTAAACACTTTACTGATATCAGTATCAGCGTGTGACAATATATACATTTATCGATATTTGTATTAACCATTCTGTGTATACATGTACGTTCGGTCTCTTAAAGATATAGGGCTATTTTGATCAAAAGGTCAAAGGGCAAAATTACAAATGTTGTAACAGCGACATAAAGGGAATTTATGAGCATACTAGCTTACCAGCGAAGTCCAACACAATGTCATAAGGTAAACAAGAGAACTGGATAATATAACTACTCCTCACGAGCATGCCCCGCCTGATCAATGGCAAAACATGTTTTTATTACAGACATGCCTATATACTGAGCACAAGGCGTATTATAGTAGATAAGATAATTATAGATTAGTAACATCTAAACACACACCTCCAACGCCCGTAAATGCTCCTCTGAGATATTGCTTTGCATGTTGTGTATCTGGAATGAAAAAAACGGAACACTGTTACATGGTACATAGTCTTTTCAATAAGATTAAACTCTCTGAAAAGTCTTACGTCAAATCAGTTCGATTCAATGTTTTTGCAAGTATAAAAAGCTTACAGGAACAGTAATTTTGATGACCAACGAGCCTTAATAAAATTATTAAACTCTATAAATTTATTATTGAGAAATTGCCTTGTTAATCCGTGCCCGATATTGCTTGTTAAGAAATAAAGTATAATTTCTTTCATTTTTTATATTGGTAAGATATTCAGAGGAACTAAAATATAGGGCCATTCAGCTTAGTCGAAGCTCACAATGAAGGAACAGCTGGAAAAACACAAAGTAAAGATGGCTGCCTCTGCGGCGTCACTCAGTTCCCCGTCAAATAGTCCTTGGGTGTCCATAAGGATAACCGCCACCTAATAAACATATGAAAACTTTGATATCTTAACTGTACAGTCGAGGTATATATATATAGTTATGTAACAGATCCGAGTCACAACCGCCGGTTGATCAGGTGACATATATATGATTAACATATAGCCGTTTAACTCTGTAATTGAAGTGTAGATAAAGAGTTAGAGTCACTACTTTTAAAAAGTCTAACATATAATATCACACAAGCTTTCGAACGGTAGAGTCTTCTTCATCGGGATAATGAATAAGATATCCTATCTAAAGGTGTTCCTCTTACTATTTATATATACAATGCACTATGTTTTTTCTTCAAGACAAGGA
Organism: Sipunculus nudus; assembly: GCA_026874595.1. NCBI lineage: Eukaryota > Metazoa > Annelida > Sipuncula > Golfingiida > Sipunculidae > Sipunculus > Sipunculus nudus. The sequence continues at coordinate 28,322,974 of CM049315.1, forward strand.
TACCTACAAAGAGTCTATTGCTATATCTGTCAAGAAGTAGCAATATCTGTCATGCGAAATTTAGGATGTCAAAGGGCTAGAATCATTATTTTAACAATTATACTGGCTTGTACCAAGCTGTGTTCAAAAACATAAAGAGTAACTCACAGTTTTTTTTGCCGGGGCCTTGAACTTTGAAAATGTGATTCCACATTATGATCCCTTTGGTACACGCGTCCATACCAGCTGACCATGTAAATCCTTCTAGGGGGCAATTTTCATCTCCAACAGGATTTTTCTGGCTTTCCTGGTTCAAGGGGACAGATTATTTAAAGGCAATATTTTACCAGGTGAAGTTTGACGTTCAAGTGCTAGATTGCTCTCGTATTATTTTTCCACTTATCACAATACTAAGTGCTATGTATGTATATATAACATAAACATGACTTTTAACACATGATAAAGCTTATCATGACATATGGCGTATCATGAAATGGCCAGCTTAAACATGAATGTCCTCAGTAAGCAGTGCAAGATATGTGTCTTTACATAACAAATTTATCAACGGTTTACATGTAATTTGTAAGTGTTAATATATATAATAGTATCAACAGCGTCGCTCTCATCGTCAGAGGATCTAACTGGGGACGCCAACGGAGACAACTCAGCTTGCAAATGTGTTTATCAACAAGATTTAAAGAAGCAGTCATTTAAATCATAATTAAAATACATTCGTGCTCACGTAATTCCCTTTGACCTAGGAAATATGTAGCCCGGGACATAAATCTTTACTTAATATTCATACTATTAACATGTGAGGGGAATTGTTGGCTCATAAAAAGTGGCTTACTTAAAGCTTACATTAACATCCGTGTACTATTATCGCAGGAACAATATTGTTCTAACATACGTCTGTGGCTCAGGTCATATTTTGCAATTATATTCAATCCAACCAAAAGATCATCACACTTTTAGATCCAGGAAATATACATTCTTCCAAGATGATTGCATTTATAAATTAATTTCGATCAAGTCATATCCATTAAATTTTCCTTCCTTTATGAAACGATTGGCTTGTAAATCAAGGTCAAGATAGAAGAAGCACGTAGAAACCTTAGTCTTGTATATTGGTCACATGACAAACATGTCAACAATAAATCATGATGAAAACTACTGCAAGTTTTAAGATATGGGAGATAATGGACTTTCGGGTAAATGGCAAAGGATGAACAGCGGGCGAAGGGTGCTAAGGTCTCGCACAAGTAAATCATGATATTATTACACAAAGAGTGCATTTTATACAATATAAGTAAAATACATGATTTTTTTTTAGAAATAAAAGATTATATTCTTCAGGAAAATTTTTATATGACAAAATAAAATATTACCTTATGTGAATTCAGGTAACGTATAAACCAGTTGAGCAGAAAGGATTTTCCGGTTCGGCATTTACCAATAACTGTTAGGACCATAACTGGCAAATCCGCAACCTCTGGGTCTGTTAGCAGCTGCTGCAGCTCTCCAATATCTGGCATGGTAAACCTGTCCTCATATTTAGCGATGGTAATTGTAGGCCTTTTGTTGAATGCCATAATCAGATCAGTCCAAATCCTTGAGCGGATAATTAAAATGAAAAATTTTAAAAATATATATAGTATCATTTCAGTGCTGCGATAAAAAACAGTGTCACTGTCGTAGTAATATATTTCCGGTCCTGAATTCATTGCCTTCAAGATTCACTTGAAATTTTATAAAAATATATATTTTTGTAATTCATTTATACGACAGCACTTTTGTGGTATTTAATCGCCATTTTTTTAACCATATGACTAGATCATAAATTGTAATTTTACAGTTATAAATTGAAATAACCGATATTTGTCAAAGCAAAGAACGTACCATATTTGGACATTCAATGTATGTTATATCTGTTTATGGTTAATACACACCTGTAACAAAATTTCCTTTATAGCTAGATCCTTTTTGGAACTGGTCTTACAGTCAATATTAGATAAATAGAAAGACAATTAATGTACGATCAAGTATGCAAGGGCGTGCGCAGGATTTTATCAAAGGGGGGCTCAAAACCGCAAAAAGTCTGAGGGGACCCTCCTCCCCTTCGGCCGAGACAGTCGCGCTATGATCTATATACGCCCCCCCCCCCCCCCCCAGCCCCCATCGGATGTTAATTTTTCTCAAATTACAAAGCCACAGTTTCTACTGGTTTTGGCCTATGCATACAGTTAGGCCTACCTCGCTTCAGGGATGACAGTCACTGACGATTTGTAATGTGTATATTCGATCAAATTATTATAAGATTAATTAAAACTCAATGATGTTTGAGCAGAAAGTATATATTTTATTCAGTCTTTTTTAGATAATATGTAAACGCTCTGAATGAGACTCAGAAAGCAGGGTCCCAGTGAGAAATATTTCGAAGCGGTTCAAAAGGTTTCCGGCCCCCTCCTTTTTCTTCGTTAAAATAACCATTCAGTTTTACGGATGTAACTCTTTATTCGGTTTAAATCAAAGGCTATACTTGCTGAAGCGGTATAATAAAGAATGGACAGTAACCGGAGGGGTGCATAGTTTTTTCCATTTAATATATACTTTATCCATCATGCTAACCTGAAATAAATATCATATGGAGGTCTTAGAAGGCATCCCTATTACCTCAGGCTCAAGGTAAGCAAATTACTGTACAAGAGGTTACCAACACTGCAGCATGTAGTTCTCATGCTCTGTGTACTATCAACAACAATAGACCCTACTATCACAATAAAGATAAAACCAATTGAAACTTGAAAATATAAAAAAAATATTTACAGGAACATAATAAGACAAGTCGAGTGCATGTATGCGTCAGCTTGTTACATATACTTTGACAGGTGTTAGATCAGCAGTGGAACAAGTATTCATGACTACTGTGATTCTGCATCCATACCTGGTATTTCACAATAATAGGAAGCTATATGGGTTCCTGATAAATTGATAATCGACAAGATATATATAGCATGCATATATAGTGAGCCTCGGATTTATCAACAAAATAAAAGCGACTTTTATATATCGCATGTATCAATAAATAAATTTGGTTCCCTGAATAATTATTTTTACGAACACTTAACAAAAGCAACTAACCTAAATTTTATACATGATCTAGATTTTAAACAGAGTAAACGAGTGAATGACAACAAACGTCAAGTACTTCGGAAGGATATTGTACGCTTTCCATATCTCTCCGGACCATGACAATGCAAATAAATATTAATTTTGGTTAATGTTTTCAATGTACGGATCTGTTGTAGTAAATAGAAGATTTTTCATTCTGTTAAACCGATACTATTGTGTCCCAATACTCAGTATATTTCTAAAATTCTATGCATTCTAATGGGCCTTAAGAACTCCTGGCCCATCCAGGCCCTTTGGACCCGACGGGTTATCACCTATTTAACTAGCAAATGCTATTTAATACAAATCAGAGACTTAAATTTAAGACTCGTCAAGACTGTTCTTGTGCCATTGGAAACTTCTGGGTCCAAGTCCAAACCACTTCCGATTGAAACTATATATATATATATATATATATATATATATATATATATATATATATATAAACTAACACCAAAGAGAAAAAATCACCAAAGTTCCACAATCACAAGCATTTAGCGGGCACCTTTGAGTCGTCCTGATGACAGCTACATATTTGCAAGTTGACAAAAAAGCCAAAGAGATTTTATCATTTTCAACTACTTTCTGTTCTTCACATAGGAAACTCCTGACGGGCCCGGACCCCTTTGGGTCACTCATTATTAGAAACTCTATATTTACATTTCGTAAAACACGTGACTTAATAATTTTCGATCTTTTTCTTGTGCCTCATTGGAAATTCCCAGGCTAAAATAAAATCAAGTGAGACTTCTACATATTCAAACAATTCATTAGGCCCTATAGGAAATTCCTGGCAGGTACATAACACGACATGACCTATGCATGAACAACAGCTTCCAATGAGGATTTTGTTTGGTAATTCACAGCTACTAGAGGGTGTCACCCTATAATGTTACTAAATTGAAACAGATTTGTTGAACAGATTTTAGGGGGACGCGTGCCTGTTGCGCCCCCCCCCCCCCCCTAAACACGCCCCTGGTATGGTACCATTAAAATTTGTTATTATTTTAATTTGTTAATTTATTATTTTATACAATAAATTTTAGTGGCATTTTCGAGAGTGTATTTACCTGTGCGTATAGAGTCTTCTTCTTCTTTCGACGAGTCTAAACTGATTTTGTGGGGCCGTGACCGTCTGGTGTAGGGTTAGGAGTTATCATTCTAGTGACGTCAGGTTCGTGGTGAAAGCTACCAAGAACCTGTGTGCCTGCAGACTCACTTTGTAACAAGACCTCACACAAATTGCAACAAAAGCTATCTCATTTGTTTTGTACCCCAGAAGGTATCCTTTTGAACATATGAAAAGTCCTAAGATACTTTCCTGGGGGAAATTAGTAAAATTTGGGAATATCCAAAATGGCCTCCAGAAGGCCTAGAATCCATCAAGTTAAATTAATCAAAAGGGTATAACTATATGTAATACAACATTTTCAGGGTTTTTTTTTTTGTTCCAGAATCCGATTCTGGTCTTTATTTGCTATTTTAAGGATTCCCAAGGCCCATATGTGGGGTTGAAGTGGAAACGGTCTGAAGCATGGGGTGCGGTGGGGGTGGTAGCACGATCCAGTAGGCATTTATATTGAGCAGGTAACCCTAACCTGGTAATGTGTAGCGCTCACCTATCCTGTTGCACTGATATCATAGTAATTATATATTCAACAACAAAAAAAAAAAAACAGAGGGATTGACCGAAATGCTGGGTTAAAACGAAATTTTTCTCGCACATGGTAGGTGTTGGTAGAAAGTATACTAAAACAGCCACGATTGGTCTGGTTTATGACAAGTGTTGTGGCGCCTGCTACTGAAACGCTCCACAGGTTATTAGATGCAACTGTCAGACTAACTGCAGCACCTTCAGCTCTAGCTGTGTACAGGGTTGCCAGCGGTCAGGGAAAGTCAAGGAATATGTTTTCAAGGACAGGGAAAAGTCAGGGATTTTCATAAAAAGTCATGGGATTTTATGATGATTATGTAAGTCAGGGAAAGGTCAGGGATTTTTAATGGCTATGGCGACTGTAGTTGATTTTCAGGTGGGAAGGCTTTTTCATCTCATGAGCCAGCATTCAATAATTTCATACTACATTTTCCTTTTCCTTTCAATTAAAGCTGTGTTGTGTCTGTAGGTATAAAAGGCCACCTGTTTCTTAGCAGTAATTCACAACTAATATGTAAATTATACGTTTTACACAATGACATGAACCTGCACAGGTAACAAAGTACAAAGACAGAACAGAGAATAGTTACTTTGATCCACTGAAGTAATTTGTTGTTATTGTGTGATATTATACACGCATGGTTCTATGAATCTTACATTGTCAATTCCAAATTTCTAGTTTCATTTTTCTTTGCTCTTCTGTTACAATTTTTTTCAAATAAACATTTGTTTTGCAGTAGATTGACGTTTTTGAGAATACATTAAATTTAGTTGGTTATTTAGTTTTTTCCTAGAAAACTAGCTAAAGTCCGGGAATAGTCTGGGAAAGTCAAGGAAAAGTAATGCTAACAAAACGTTGGCTGATCGGGCATTTTCAACATGTGGACCTTTTCTTTGGAAGAAATTTCCTAATGATGTTAAATGCATCGAAAATATGGACGACTTTAAAAGAAAATTTAAAACGTATCTTTTTCGACTAAATGTTTATTAAATATTAACTCTTGTGTCATAATATATTTTAGTACTTTTGTAAAGCACCACTGAATATATATGATAAAGGTAGGCGTTATATTAAATGAATAAAGTTTATTTTTAAAAGTCAGAAATTTATTTCTGAGTTGACTGCTGGCAACCCTGTGCGTAACTCACAACAGACACTTTATGATAAGGATGGACAAGATGACGTCTAATTAACATGTGCTCAGCTGAAGTTGATCTTTAAATTAAATATCTAAAATAAAAACTAATGAAGATAACGCTTGAGAGGAAAAGGTAACATAAGCTAGATATTAGTTGACATGATTGATTTGAACTAATAAGTAACAGAATAGTTGCAATTCATACCATGTATTTTCTAATGATGAAACTGAAGCATGTGAACAGTTTGTTAACACGGGATCTATACTATTACCATGATCAGTGGTTGACTCTTTGATAAGTTGTTGACAGCTCAGCAGTTGACATGTTTGTTCAATTAAATCCTAATTTTTTATCATTCCATTTTTTTTTTTCAATTTTATAAATTTTTTTACAGTTGACATATAACCAACGTCCCCAGATCACAGGTGCAAGGACTTGATGGTGAGGCGGGGTTTGTAGGCGCTGAATGGTGGTAGTTTCATCATCTCTGCATATACATATGGGATATGAAATTTAATTCAACAGTTCGTACAGTAGATAGATTATTACTGAATATTAAGAAATAGCCAGACGGACAGGTAGACGAACAAGGCTGATCACTTTATTTCCCATTCTTTTGAGGCAGGAAAATAATGAACAAAAGTTTGCATTAGATCCTCACTTTTTAGTTGATAATTTTTTTTAAGTTTATAATTTTCATACATTTGCAATATAACATATATATCTGGATAAACATGTATAAGTAAATTCAAAATTCTAAATATCATCAACATTGATCGCTAAATTTGCTCATATAAAGTCACACTATGCACACTATGTGGATTTAATCTTATTTCGAATCATAACTTGATTAAAATTATTAAAAGGAAATTAGTTTCTTTAGGTGCCACTATACCGCAATATGGCATCTGTAGATTACATTGAAGATAAAACAGCTTTTCAGTTTTGGAAATACAGTTAAAATATAACAACTATTCCATTATACTTGATGTTTATTGCTGTGGGAGTGGGATGGGGAGTGATTTGAGAATAACCGTTCACCATTGACAGCAGGGGTGCTCCTGAATGATGCATTTCTAATCAAGTATGCAGGCAATACTATATTAAGTGACCTCCAGCGACCAGCAGTGGGCAGTTTGGATCTTCAATAAGTAGCCTTGTTTGTGAGCTTTTATTTTCAAATTTCATATTTTAACAGATTAAATTCTTATGTGTATATATGCTGTGAAAATCAAATCAGCAGTGCTTACGGGAATAAAATGTGCCATAGGCAAAGTTGGGCAAAATTTAAGGTACTGTTTTTACACTTATGTTAATAATTTTAAGAATTTTACAAAATTTTGATCTAATTTCTTTCATACAATTAAATCTTGATTAAAAAGTTGTATCCTTGAAAAAATCCCCGTCTATAGCAGTTACCATGTTAAGTATCCAATTAATGTTTTGGTCTATAAATTTTACAAATTATGTAATATTGACCTAATTTTTGGCCCGTTCATAGGAAATATATAGCAGAAATTTATGAATGTTTATAAATATGAACAAAAACAGACAAGTGATTTTGATAATAGGCAGTCAATTGGCAAGTGTAATAGTAGGTTTCTCCTTAATTTCTCGAATGACCGAAGTCGTAAGTAAGTAAGAGACTTTACGGATATCTAACAGTATGTCAATGGACAGACGGACGGACCCATGACAGAGAAAGGATTAAAACTATAGATCAAATGACTTATAGTCAGCTGAACTAAAATTGTAATGTATGTCAACAGTTTGGACAGTGAAGAGGTTTTCCGGAGATCTTTGGTTATTGTTGCCATTTTCATATAGGGTTGCTTATGATGTCCCTTTAATTCACAGATTGCTGATTTTTTTTATATCTATACCATCTATACCATAGTGTCAGTGTCTTATAGTTCATAAAATACACTTTATTTTAAAACTACTTGAAGAAGATTAAGCATGACGATAACCAAGAAATCATTCATACAACACCGTTTGAACGCTGATGTATGGTAAAATAAAAGGTATTTTCTGCCTTGTCAAATTAGATGGTTTTAACCCCCTCCCCCCCCCCCCCCCCCAACACACACACACAATTGCTTAGGACTTTTTTCTGACATTAAGGCCATATTAAGGAATCAAAATCAGGTGATTTTGCTTTTGCTGCAATTTGTGTGAGGTTGACTACTTATTTCGGGTAAAATGCCTGTACTATGTTATTAACAAGCGACTATCTATCCACAAAAACAGGGGCCCATATTTTGGAAATATGCCTTGTATAAAATATACCTACAGAATCAACTGATGTATCCATTATACATTTTTCGACAATTTATTGGAGATGCGTAGTAATACACTTATTCGTTCATCTCGCGTGATTTCACGGGTTGATTTGTTAATAAACGGCCCGTACGGTCATTCCAAATCAGTCATGTCTGCGAAGAAGCAGCGAAAACTGCGACGGCCGGCATTTACGGTGAAAAGTACACGATGCCCTGTTTCACGGACCTGATTCCGGGTCAGAATTGTCCGGAGATTTATACGAAAGTGTTGACGGAAGAAATATACATTTATTAGAATTGTAGGGCATATTTAGGCTAATAAGTTATATCCAGCCCGCAGCGAGACCGTGGCAACGGCGTTCAGAGAGAAATGTGGTTCCCCATGCGATTTATTTATTTTAATTAGTTTGGTCGGCCTCTATGCAATGTACTATATCCAGTAAATTGAACCATTAACTCCTACTAAGAGTTCATTGTAATATAAATCTCGATCTAAGTAAATCATTTCCGTCACAGTTATAATAACCTAACCTCGGCAGGGTCCAAGTTCGGAAACTGTCTTATTTTTCAGCAAAGTGTTCCAAATGACATTCTATGAATGATTATACTAAAGACGTGCAGTATATTTGTAATTTGTGCACATACTAAAACCACATTTTGCATTGATCACAATAAGTAAATGATCTGATGGTATACATGACACATGACCAAATAGGCACTGCACAGATAATACGTTGTTATGCGACAAATGAACAACAAAGAACAAATAATAATATCGCTATATATATATATATATATATATATATATATATATATATATATACTTATCTGAAAATGTTTAATATGGTTGTATATTGTATTTTATATACTGAATGAGTAATATAGTTAAATAAACATATAAAATTACATTCACTTGTGTTAACCTGCATGTATAGCACTCAGGAAGCCCCATTGACAGTCAAGCAAATATTGAAGCAAATATTGAAGCCAATTATATATACCATTAATCATGTGTACGTGTTGTGTTAGTGGGTACGTTCCTGTGAAACGGCAAATTATATAATTTGTTAAATATATAGTCTGTACTGCAACATTTTACACATATTTTACAGTTTGTTCGGACCTATTACTTAAAACATATAGTGTGTTTCAATTTAAAATGTTTATATGGGATGAACCCAGCTTTATGAAATCCGACAGTAGAGCAAATAGATTTGATGTATTTTAAAATAAATATAATTAACCGACGTTTTTCGTTTGAATATTTTAAAATAAATATGTAATGCAATGCTAGTTAATTACCTTGCTATAGTTATATATACAATGTAGTATATAGTTATATAGACATGGTTTCATTCTTCACAATTTGTGTTGAAAAGTGATAAAATATGCGTATATGTAATGCATAGTTTAGCATCTTATTTTAACTTTTTGTTGTCCACAGGACAGCAAAACCTTCATTTCATTATTGCATTTAATCAATCTTATTTGTATTATTCATTTTCATGATAATGTGTTATCAAATTGAAAATCTGAAATGTCTTATATAATAATAAAAATAAATTAAGCATTTAGGAAGCTTAGTATTATTGTACCAGGTATCTCAGTGAAAGAACACTTTACATTTTATTTCTATAATATATGTGTAAATCAGTGCTACTTCTTCGATCCATATAAAGGTTTATAGGTACCTCTAAAATAAACCACTACAACATTTATCCAATGAGGAACAAAATTCCTGATTAATGTTTATTGGTCGATATGATTTCCTGGTTCATTTCAATACATTTCCTGGTTTAATTTTATACCCATTGGTTTCAGTATGCATTTCCTCACTGAAGTATTATTTCATAAAATTACCAGCCTATTGCAAAATGACATATTTTTTGGTGATATTTCACAATAACGTATAGAGGCAAATTTTGTTGAAATGTTATCCTTTTCTTGTATTGCCTATAAAAGCTGTTACCTCATTCAATCGTATCTCATTCCGATCTTTCCGTCGTATCGTAGTCAGCTACAGACACAAGGTAAGCGACGTTTACAATATTTTAACTGTTTGCCTTGCTTCTTTCTGAGCTATTAATGAAGAATACTGATCACGTAATAAGATTTAAGCACACAGACTGATGAAGGATAACCAGAATAATGAGTTTGCCATCCACATTATTTGACTGGAGCCAAACTGTGATGAAGCTGGTAGTATTAGGTGTTGTTTGATTAAAATCATTTGAATTAAATGAATGATCAAAATCATGATTTAAACCAGCCCGAAAGAATCATTCTTTTTTTCAATTGTGATTTTAATTATATTCGGCAGAGTCGCAAAAAAGTAACAATTCATTGTATGACAAATATATTCTCATCCATGTTGTTGAAATAGGCCAGTTAATGTAATTCTATGCTACATCTGTATACATGACAATTTAATTCACTCTTATTTTGGTACCAGAGATTGTGGAATAAATTATAATGTTTGTTTTTTTTTCGATATTTTGACATTCATCTAGGAACTTGTAGAGAACTGGTGTTAGAAATACATGAAAATCTGATTCATAAACTTTGTAAGCCAGGTGAACAGAAAAGTTATGTAGGCTATCTTGGAATAAAGTATGTTATATGGATTTATATGCGCATTGTTTATATTAAAACAAAATATTTATACCATAGATCATAGCATTTTCTATTATATATACTGATTCATTGTTTTGCATTTTATAATTTAGTATATTATACATTTAAAATGTTGATTTAATTTAACTCTGATTAAAATGGAAACATTTGGGTCAGTCTAACAAATTACATAACATCGATTTAAATCAAATGAATCTGATTTAAATAAAAGTAATCCGTTTATTTGATTTATTTTTTAAAAAAATCATGCTTTTTAATCAACCCCTGTTTTATATCTCATGTGTATACAACTGAAATGTTTACTAGACCCAGGACCTTGTTAAAAATCAGTATTTTGTGCTGAATGTGAATCCTTGTAAAATATCTTTGTACCATTTAAAATATTGAACCCACCTACCGCTTTAGCCCGAGTAGCGAACGACCGTCTGTGGATACTTTGCTTAAAAATAGAACGTGATTCTCTATACCAGATCACTAAGTGAGTTAGCTTGCATTTGTTATCGTTATGTAAATACGCCAACCAGCTATTAGGCTTCCTGGTATAAGTGATGGTATTTAAACAAGCCGAAGCGTATGTATATAACTGTTTGGCTTGCATGTCATTAATGTTTACAGCCCTGTCAGATGCATTCGAGAAGATACAGTTGCGCTATAACGTGTTCTTAAAGGGGCCTATCTCCTACGGTGCGCAGAACAATTTAGTTATTCCCTGTATGTAAATATCTATATCTGTCAATAATGTTTGCAAATGTTTCATTAAAGTTGTCTATACTGCTTCCGTATGCATAAGAATTTTGAATTTCTGGCCAACTCTGTGTGTTCATATCTGTATACATAAATGGCGTACGTGTAATTCTGGTTATGAATAGGTCTGATAACGCATCCGTGAATGATGTATGAACCTGTTCATCAACAACGTGTTTGTAAACAAAACAAAGGTTGACACGCGTGATACACATATAATCTAGGTGGAGGTCGATGGATCATTTTTGCAAAACCCAAAATGCAAGGCTCTGGCGTATATGATTTGCCAAGAAATGCCCTTGTAGAATTCGTGTTTATTTTTAGGGCGGGCCCTCACATGTTATAAACACATTGATAGGAAACAAAACAGCAGTCTGTAGGTGATGTCTGCATTTGGTAGGACCTTGTATGACAGTTCCAAAGGATTAAGTTTAGTTTATGAAGGTCAGACATGTGATAGGTCCCCGTTAAATTCAGAAATGGAGTAGACATGCTGACATCTCCAACACTTTACATCTTAGAAATATACACTGTAGCTTGTTTTCTTCCTCTGTCTTTTCTCCATAACCGGATTAAGTGATCTGGTCTCAATCTTGTGTCACTTTGTCATTATGTCTGTCTGTTTGTCAGTTGTCCAAAAACTCGCCTGTTTGCTGGTTCTTGTGTCTCACTCATAGCATTCTACAGGCCACAGTTTTGACAGAATCCTTTAGAAACTATTACATCTTATGTCCTTAACTTATAGCTCGAAAGAAAATTTCCATTTTCCGGATATGGTCACGAGGGGACGTTGAATTCGAACCACTCCAACATATCATATTTTGGCCATATCTCAATAACTATAAACCTTAATTACAGAAACTAATTTTATGCCATATTTTCTTCTTCTGAGTCTTCTCCATAACCGGGTTAAGTGCTCTGATCTCAATATTGTGTCACCTGGTCAGTATGTCTGTCTGTTTGTCAGTTGCCCTCATTTTTGCCCGCTTTCTGGTTCATGCGTCTGAAATATAACATTTTCAGTCCTCTGTATTGATGGAATCACTGTGTAACATATCTCGTATGTCTTACAGATTTCTGAAAGTTCTGTGTGTATTGTTTAAATAGGTCATAGGTCAAGGTCATCATAATTGTGCAAAACCCTATTGTCTTTATAACTTTGTTAATATTTATCCTATCTCCACAAACTATGGCTCATCTTTGACGTTGCTCATTCATTCGACTAACTGTACGTCATTTCCAGCCAGCGCTAGATTTCTTCACCTGGGTCTTTTTCATCACCCAATAACGTCATCTGGTCTCAGTCCTGTGTTGCTTTATTAGTATGTCTGTCTGTTGCTTTTTTTAATTACACATGCTTACTGTCATCGCAGCAGAAAACAGATCACATTACAGGCTATACAGATCAGCCAGATTAAGCTTAACATACACGTATCGCAAACGAATTATTGAAGCAGTAGGCCTACGTATCGTATATCAGTAACGAATAATGGATATTTAACAATGTATACATTGAAATCATATCCTTGACCTTCCAGGTTTGTTAAGGGGATATCACTTTCCCACTTTCTACTGATGCACGAACCATTGATATCATTCTACTCTTTACATAATGGTGTCTTTACAGCGAATGCAATGGGTTTTACCAAAGAAAAAATGTCCATAACAAATGTTTGAAAGGTTTAATATTGTACCACCCCACGTCATGCACATGTTTTTGATAAATATATGTTGTGAACCACATAGACGGATACGCCTCATGTATATACAGTGCCAATGAACAGCAGTCAGGTGTGACGTGATTGTGATTCGTGCTTGTAAACATGCATATCCCGTAAACACAAATCACATTAGTGTTATTGAACACTAATATGGGGGCGTCAGTTCTTTAAATAGCCAACCAGCGTCCGTCATCTGCTTTCATTCCATACATTTCCGTGACGTAACGAGACGGCTCATGCCCCGTCATGTCTCATATTCAACAAACAGCTCAGGCGCAGGTGTTTTCAAGGTCCTTGTTTGGATAGCGCTAACACATACGTATAAAGCTTGTTTACCAGACGATGCACCGTCACGTCACAGAACACATACTTGTTTTGAATATTTACATGTCACAACATCTCGCACATCACTCAACCCATATTATCTCTGTTTGTCAATCTTGTGAGCACAAAATCATACATGCTATATGGTTGTGAAGTAAAACCATGGCAATTTCGTTTTATTGATAAGTATAACACGAAACATGTTTGCATGGATACCAGATTGTATTGTGTTTTGGTACAGTTCAATGAATCCATTTTTGTAAACAAACAACATACATCAACGTACATGTCAAAGCATCAACAGGTACACTGATATTTCATCCTGGTCTATCTACTTTTTCACGTCACAACATTCAAACCATGACACCTTTAAAGGTATCAGTGTTAAAACAGATAACACGTATATATGATCCGTGCATGGACCCGAGTGTTCATATGTTGTACAGCGTCAGTTTCAACAATCTGATCAGTAACATGTGTAACACGTGTTCATTGGAATTGAAACGTCAAACGGTCTATCCTCCCTGCGTCATCACATTTCTGTATCGCTGTCTGTATCACTGTGCCAGCCACCAGGCAGACCCTCCTGGTTCTGCCCAGCAGACGGATGCTCCCGGTGCCAGACAGAAACTCCCGGTCCCAAAATAAAGGTATGTATGTACTTTTACCCATACAGATCAATTATTTTAATGCTAACTGTAAAATATTTTAATGATTAACAAGGGACCCATGGGTCACTGTGCTCAGCTGAAGTTGACCTTGAAGGTAAAAATCTAAAGTAATATTAAATGGAGATAAAGTCTAAGAGGAAAAGATAATATAGGCCATGGCTGGTTGACATAATTTGGTTTGTATTGATGAGTAATAAATTGTTGCAAATAATATTTTGTGACCAAACCATGCATTCTTTTATGTTCAAATTGAAGCTTGTGAGCAGTTTGTGATCATAAGATGTATATTATTACCATGATCATTGGTTCACTGGATCATTGGATCAGGTCGCTAAAATGTATACAGTTAAAATATAATATATTTTATTATACAACTGAACATATAAGTTAGTTTCAAATTTCAGACTTTAATAGCTTAAATCAATACACATACAGCATTTTTCAACAATGCTTATGGACACATTTCATTATATATATATATATATATATATATATATATATATATATATATTGATAATGGAGAGCTAATGGACAGACAGAGCTGATTACGTTATGTTCCATTCTCCTGAGGCAAGAATATTAGATCTTAATTTAATTCTAATCCAATTATTTTTTAAATTAAATGAACTGTGCACATTTGCAATAAAACTAATGTCCCAGTGCACAGGTGCAAAGGAATCAATGGCAGCAGAGTTGGGGGGGGGGGGGGGGGGGATGGTGGGATTAACAACACATCTGCATTTACATTCAGGGTAAACAAAACCTGATCTCCAGTTCTGCTGAGGCTGGAAAATAATGAACACATGTTTGTATAAGATCCTCATTTTTTTTATTTTAAGTTTATATTTCTAAACATATATACAATATAACATGTATATCTGAATATAAAAGTTAATTCATAATTTTAGATTGCGTCATCATAAATCTCAGTCTTGTCATATAACACTACATCATGCATACAAATGTATATTTATATATTCACTGAGGGGTGATGGTGGTGGGGGGGGGGGGGGGGGGAATATGAGAACTATACACCTGTCACAGCAACAGCAGGGGATCTCCCCTAGTGACTGTAACAAATCAGGAACTCTGGCATAGCTGATTTCCAGTGACCAGGAGTAGCCAACCTGCATCTGGACAAAGCAAGTGACTACAATAGAGCCTCAAGAAAAAGTTCAATAACTAGCCTAATTTTAAACCTTTTATTTTCAAATTTCAGATTTGAAAAAATTAAATACTTATTTTTACATGCTTTGAAAATTAAATTAACAGTACTCACAGGAAAAAACGTGCCATGGTCTATGTTGGGCAAAATTTAAGGTACTGATTTTATTTTTAAACAATTTACAAAATTCAGATCTAATTTTGGGTATACATTTGAATCATAATTTAACAAAGTTATATACTTGAAAAAAAAATTACCTAGCATATTTTCATGTTAAGTGAGTAAATATTTTTTCTGATTTTTTACAAAGCCCATTATGTTCAGGCCCATAACTTAAAGAAATTTCACTTTACAGGCTTAATAGGAGAATATTAAGAAAAACAGATAAGTGGTTTGCTTTTTGGCAGTCCTGATGTGTGATAATAGGTTTTTAATGGAAATTTGAGGTTTTCCTTAATTTTTCGAAGGAACGAAGTCGCAGTGACCCAGTGTTTGGTTTGGTAGGAGATTTTGGGGACATCTAACAGTATGCCGAAATTTGGATTCGGGTCCAACGGTATCGAAACGTGCCTGTATTACGGACGGAGGGACACACGGACATACGGACGGACGGATGGACGACGGACAATGGGCCACGACTATAGCCCAGTTGACTTATAGTCAACTGAGCTAAAAATGCTGTCAAATACTTAAATGATTATATCTCTTAAAAAAGGGTTTCAAACCAAGTAAAAAGTGACCAAATATATTAAATAACCTAGACAAAAATGTGAATGTAGCTGTAGGCTTTTTTATTAAATTGAAAAATATAATCTGATGTGTATCTAAACATGAAACTGAACAGAAATGGAAGATTTACATGTTTGTGGGATCCTTTCAAGTTTTTTACTTATTCTACCTGTACAATGTTATCTCATGTTTTAATCAAAGGTGTCATTTCTATGGCAGCGCATAGGAAATCAAAATATTCAGTTTTCTATGGTAAAAACATACAAACTGCAATTTACCAACTGCCCACATGTATCATTTTCTCATAAAAAATTGCTGAGAAACTTCCAATAATTTTTTACAAATAATACTTTTATCTTTTAGGTTGTTCAAGCAGACAAGCTGCCTGGCTACAACTTTGTGACGTTTCCAGAAAACACCTTGATTCTCACCAGTGAGCAGGTCGATGAGATTACTCGTCTCCGGAATAGGCTCCTCAGGTTTGACAAGGAGCGGATTGTCTGTGCCAGTGGACCGAAGAAAGTGTCCCCCACTGGTAGATTCAAGGTGTCCAAGAAGACCTCTGGAGATGTAGCAGCCAGAGAAATCACTACCAAGTATTCATAAACAGTGCATAGTAATCATTACATACAATAAAATAAAATATCCTGATATAGGAGAGACGCTTGGTGCACAGAAGGGAGTGGACGTGTTGTCAGAGCTCTCAGTGAAAGGCCCTTTTTTGACCAGGAAGTATCTTTTGAAACATGTTGAAAAATTGCTGAGGATACCAAGAAGTACCAAAGATCAGGGTACACCTAAATTTTCAAGAGAAAGGTAAGTATTTACTTAATATTTTTGTATTTTAAAAATTCCTTTCTTCATTTAAGTCATAACAGTGGGGAGGGTATTACCTAACCCATTGTTATTTGTGGTGGTCAGTGGACCATTAAGCACCAGGCCTCTCATTCCCAGGTCTTTAGAAAATTGTAAAGGAGCAATGCAATGGGTTAAGCTCAGTTCAATGCCTGGCAGTTTGTATTGTAAAAACACGAGTACTCACAGGCTTCATAATATGTGACTTTGTTGATATATGTGACTCTTAAAATATGATATGAATAGCAAATCCAAACGGTCAAGATCTGAATTATCAAGCTCATCCTCAACTTCTCCAGGTAGTCCACAGAAAACAAAAAAATTCATTTCAGAAGAATCTTTTGAAAAAAATAGAACCTAAAACAACGGCAGGTATCTCTGAAAAATTACTGAAAACCATGTTAAATGAGTTAGAAACAAAAATAGTTGAAAGAATAACAGAAAGTTATGAAAGAACAGTTCAGGTACTAGAATCCAAGGTAATGAATGTAGAAAAAGAGAACACAAAAATGAAAGTAGAAATTTAAGTCTCTCTGTCAAACTTCAAGCAATTCAAGAACAATGTATTCAGTCAGAAATTGTAGCAGCTGAAGTAAAGAGAAAAGCTGTTGAATTGGAGCAATACTCCAGAAAATCTAGTATAAGAGTATATGGTATTCATGAAACTCAAGGTGCAAGGAGAGATGAAAATTGTAAACAGGTCGTCCAACAAATATGTAAAGAGAAGTTGGGAGTTGAAATAAATGTTTTGGATATTGATGTTGCGCATAGGATGGGTAAACACGTCAACAGTTCACAAAGAAACAATACCAGAGCTATTCTTGTTAAATTTGTTAGATAAAATGTAAAAATGGATATATATGAGAGAGAGACGGAAGTTAAAAGGAACTGGAATTGTTATGGTTGATGGTCTGTACAAGGAAATATATGAATTATATAACAGAGTTAAACAGAATTCCAGGGTTCAAGAAGCTTGGACGTGGGATGGGAAAGTCTTTATCAAAGACTTGAATGGAGATGTGCGCACTGTGAGGTAAGGGGAATCATTAGAACAGTTACCAGTTTTACCTGAAACAATGTAATCTAACAGATACTGCCAGGGCCTAAAAATGACCTGAAATTATTTATCATGTTCATGTTACTTGTAATGTTGTATATTTTTGTATTTATTACATTTTTGCTTCCACCCAATACACATATATTCACTGAGCAAGTGAAGGGTTATACTGATTATACGTTACAGAAAGAATTGAAAAATATATTAAAGTGTTAAGTGATACTAACTTTCAAGTCCTCTCTTTAAATGTAAGAGGAATAAGGAATTATATGAAAAGAAGACAGGTGTTCAACTGGATGGTAAAACATAATTCACATAATGGAATTTGTTTTTTACAAGAATGTCATAGTAAACAACATGATGAAATATCCTGGTCTAAGCAATGGCAAGGTTCAATGTATTTGTCCCATGGGACAAACAATTCACGTGGTGTATGTATACTTGTTGGGAAAAATATTGATTTTAAAGAATATGCTAAGTTGATAGATACTGAGGGCAGATACATAATTATTAAATGAGAAATTGAGGGTTTACAATGTATTCTTGTTAACACTTATGCACCAAATACCGAAAGTCAACAGGTCAAATTTTATGATATTATTTTTGAAAACATTTTGAAATTGAAAAATGATTCTGATGTTGAAGTTTTATGGGGTGGAGATTTCAATGTACATTTAACTGAACAGGAAGCCGATGGTGGAAGATTGGATATTAAGCATTATTCTGTTAAGAAAATATTAAGTATAACTGTTGTTTTAAATTTGTGTGATATACGGCGTATAAAACATGATGACTCTAAGGAGTATACTTGGCGTTCAGTAACACCTCTTATTCAGAGACGACTAGATTACTTTTTTATATCGAATGAAATACAGTCATATGTTACAAGTTGTGAAATTATATCTGCTGTGAATACTGACCACTCAGCTGTGTTACTAAAAATAAATACAATTAAGGATGGAAGGAGAGGACCATCCCATTGATGTATGAACAATGATCTGCTTATGGACAATACCTATATAAATAATATAAAAGATAAAATTGCTGAATGGAAGCAGATGATGAATAATGAAACTGCTCAATGTAAATGGGAATACATCAAATTTAAAATAAGAGAATATACTATTACATACAGTAAAATAAAGCAAAACAAAACAGAGAATATGGTGATAATCTTGAAAAGAGAGTGGCACAGTTAGAAAAAAATAATTAATTCTACAAGTGACCCCTAAACTTATGAAAAGTACTGCACTCTGAAACATAAATTGCAGAAATACAATGATAATATTTCTAAAGGTGTAATTGTTAGATCCAAAGCCCAGTGGCTGGAGCACGGTGAAAGAGGAACAAAATACTTCTTAAATCTTGAAAAACAAAATGGAAAAAGTTATACGTGTACTGTGTAATGATGGATAGGATGTACGTGACTAATCAAACTGATATTATGGAATGCCTTAAGAAATTTTTCATATCAAAATATCAAAAGAAAAGTAGCTATCATGAACATGAACTTAAGAGCTATTTTGAGAGCTTATCATTATGTGATAGTAAGTTAGATGAGTCAGAAGCAGAATTGTGTGGAAAACCTATAACACTGAATGAGGTTCATGTATGTTTGAAGTCAATGAAAAATAACAAAACACCTGGAAATGATGGACTTACTAAATGATTTTACTTAGCATTGTTTAGTGATCTTGGAGAATGCCTCATGGACTGTTTGAGTGAAAATTATACTTATGGTTCTCTCACAACAACACAAAAACAAGCACTTATAAAGTTAATACCAATGCCTGGAAAAGATTTGAAGTATATCAAATCATGGAGACATATAAGTTTACTTAACGTTGATGTTAAAGTTAGAAGTAAAATTCTTGTTCATCGTATAAGGAAGCATCTCTCGAAATTGATAAAGCCTGATCAATATGGCTTTATACAGGGAAGATATATCGGGGATCCTATTAGAATTATATGGGATGTGCTTCATTATACTGATGTTGAAAATATACCAGGTATAATGTTTGCAGCGGATTTAGAAGCTGCATTTGACAGTTTAGACCATGACTTTATGTTTGCAGTTTTGGGATATTTTGGATTTAGTGATTCTTTAATAAAATGGGTGTTGATATTGCGTAAAAACATTCAAAGCGCTGTTTTGAATAATGGGTATACAACAGGTTATTTTACGTTAGAAAGGGGAACTCGCCAAGGAGATCCACTTGTAGCGTACTTATTTATCATGGCAATAGAAATATTAGCAATAAAGGTTAGGAATGATGAAAATAAACGTGGAATAGTAATCGGAAATACTGCAGTTAAAATGTGTATGTTTGCTGATGACACTACCATATTTGTTCAAAACTCAGAATCACTAGGCCAAGCACTCTCTGTCATGCAGACATTTGAATATTATTCCTCATTGAAATTAAATGTAACCAAATCTGAAGCTACTTGTATTGGATCTATGAAAAGTAACAGTGTCATGAGTTTATACAATTTGAAGTGGATCGATTTAACAAGGGCAGCCATAAAAATTCTTGGTATATGGTTTTCTTATAATAAAGATATTATATTCAAGGAGAACTTTCAGAGAGTTGAGAATAATCTGAGAACTACGTTAACAATTTGGAAAACCAGGAATCTTACAATTTATGGCAGGGCAGAAGTTTCCCGTTCACTTGGGCTTTCAAAGGTTTTGTATGTGACTAAGATGTTAATACCCCCAACAAAGACTTTGCAAACCTTGAAGAGACTTCTATGTGATTTTATTTGGAATGCCAGAAAACCAAAAGTTAAATACACCACAATAATCGGAAAATATGAGCAGGGAGGGTTAAATGTGCCAGATATTGAGAGCAAAAAAAACCCCCAGATGATAATGGGGGCCAAGAGATCTCTTGAGCCACAAGAATCTGTTGTGAAGGAGATGCTTAATTTTAGACTTAGGAGTATCGGAGGTTTAGGATGTATCCGAAGCAACTTTGATATCAATGTGCTACCAAAAATATTGCCAAAATTTTATCTGAAAATGTTAAAAATCTGGGCTAACTATGTATCCGTGGAACCACAGACAGATGATGAAATAATCTATCAATATGTATGGAATAACAAATATATAAAAGTAAATGGCATGTCATTATATAATAAACGTTTAGAAAACCTGGGAATAAATTATGTGAAAGATTTGTTAAATACAGATGGATCATGGAAAAGCTGGAGTACTTTTCTACAAAACAATAATAGATGTACATTATTGAGCCATATGTACTGGCTACAATTAAAACAGTCAATTCCACAAAGATGGAAAAATAATATATTGAACAAATAGATAACAAATGAAAATGTGGAAAAATATATAATTGTGTCTGCGAATGGGATTGAAATACTTGATAATATGAAGTCGAGGCATGTTTACTCTACCTACATAAGTAATAAATGGAAAGTTCCTACGACGCAGAAGAGTGGAATGACATGAATGAAAAGAATAATGTTGAAGTTGAATGGGAATATGTTTATAAGGGAATCTATATGTTAACACTAGATACCTATCTGAGGGAATTCCAATACAAAATTCTAAATAAGTACATACCTCTTAATGAACAGTTATATAAATGGAAGATAAGTGAAACAGACAAATGTTCATATCGTTTCAATTATCAGGAAAGTATAATTCATTTATTTTTTGAATGTATGGTGAGTAAGAATTTATATTATAAAATTCAGGCATGGCTACACGAGTATGAATTGGACCTGCCTAATATATCACTTTCTATTGTAATGTATGGTATTTTACCTGTTAACGAAAATAACTTTCCTTTTTAATCAAATTTTATTGTTGTACAAATATATACTTTACAAACCAAGAGAGGAGAAGGAATCTTCATTATTTACAGTCTTTAAATCAAAACTGAAGTATACAGAGAGAATTGAAAGATGTATAGCAAGTGGCAGAGAATTACTGAAAAAGCATAATGATAAGTGGAGCAAACTTAGAAGCTTGTTCGATGATTTAATTGAAGACAATGTGTGTTTGTAATGTCCTGTGATCAGTCCTGTATCATTGAATTGTGATATTGTATTGTATACATATGTTGATGATGTTTGAAAAAAAATCGCCTGTGATGAAACAAAACTGTATTACATTAAAATTTCTGGGGCGAAAAAAAAGATATCCTGTTATAGACCAAGATTAACCAAGGATAGCACTAAAAATTCTAAAAACTTCTTTCCATGGTAGTCATGTACTCTGAGTGATCAGTGTCTACTCCATTTACTTAAACTATTGCAAATGCAGAATATATGATGCGCAGCTTAATTTGGTTACATCAAGCTGCGTAGGCACATGAAATATATGGTAAAAATTATATTTACATATAAAGCTGATAAAAATCAATGTTAAGCAAACTAAAATGAATTTACCAATAATAATTAACTAAACAAATTTATCATAGTTTAGGTTATTATTATTGCATAGATTTATATAAGTAAAAGTTTTTGTGATCATAAATCAGATTGGGCAAAATCCATGTGACAGAGCTGGCAGTCTGTACAGAATGTATCACTAGATAGTTACCTTTATTGGTATCCTTATTACTTATGAATAGTTTACATAGAATATAATGCTTATAATATAATGATCTAATCTGAAGGAGCTCCATCAGCAGTGGAAGTCCAGCTCAGCATCCAAATTGCTGCAGAGTCTTGGTGTCTGTTTGCATCAAGCTCTGTCTTATTCACACCAGTCCCAGGAAGACACAGGGTAAGACGGAGTCCGGGTGGTCCAGGATCCTCCGAAGCTACAGACGCATTCGTGAGATGGTCCTCGGCAACCACGTATTTTCCAAGAAAACCATGCAGCTGGGTGATATCAATCAGTATACCCTGACCCAGTGGTAAGAATATACTTTAACATGAAAGCAAAGTAATAACATATAAAAGAGTTGAGTTCAGAAGTACTCCTACTTATAGTGCTCTTACTCATGAGTACTTTTATGAGTACTCTGTATTCGTACTTGAGTACTTTTTTTTTAAATCCCAAAAGTTCTCCTACTTATACTAGGGTACTTTGAAAGTACTCGGTGCTCATACGAGTTATTTATGAGTACTATAGGGCATTTCATATTTCATTAAAATTTCTAAATAAACTGTAATCTCAATTTATAATTTTCACAGCAGGTACACTATAATTAATCTGTAAAATTCTGAAATTTGAAAACAAAAGCTAAAAAATAGGCTTGTTATTTAAGTTTCTTTCAGAGGCTCTATATTGTATTCATTTGCATCTCCAGGCCGCCCATTTCTGGTTAATACAACTGCTGATGCACCCCTGCTGTCACATGTGTACAGTTATTCTCATGTCACTAACATCCCCCCCCCCAAAAAAAAAACTTTTCCAATAATTGTTATTGTTCGAACCTTTTTTCCATTTAAGCACTGTTGAATTATATTTCAAAACCTGTATGTATATGCAAAGGTGTTAATTAGCATTAGATCCTGGTTCTATGTAGAATTGTAATCAACTTAAATAATTAGATGTATTGTTATACTGTAAATGTACAGTAAAATTTATAAACTTGAAAAAAAAATGATGTAATAAAAATGAGGATCCAATGCAAATATTTGTTTATAATACTCCTGCCTCTCTGGAAATGGAATTGAAGTGGTTTGCTTTGTTTTTCATCTATCTGCCTGTTTTTAGAATGTTGGTAATTATGAATTAATTTCTTTTTCATGTTAGTACTGTTAATTTAAATTTCATATCCTATATGTATATGCAAAGGTGTTCTAATTCCCATCTAATTTCCCCCATCGCCACTTAGTCCTTCCCCCTGCCATTGAGTCCTTCCATCTGAGCACTAGGGACAATAGTTTATTGCTACAGCATAAAGTTTACATAAAAAAAGAAATACATACAGAGGTACAGAGGTATTATAACTCCCATCATTATCAACATCACACCCCCCCCCCCCCAACTGCCCCCACTATCAGGTACTTCTTCATGTATACTGGTAACTTCATTGCAACTGTTCTCATTTTATAAAATTTGAAAAAAAATGGTTTAATAAAAAAATAGGATCTAACCGAACAAATGTGTAAAGTGCATGTAAGCAACCAATAAGCATGGTAATAGTATAGATCCTATGTTCACACACTGCCTACATGCTTAAGCTTCATAATTAGAAAACATATGGTCAGATTACAAATTGTTATTAGCAACAATATTTTCAATTATATTAACCATCCAAGGCCTGTATTACCTTCTCCTTCCGCACTTTATCTCAAATTTAAATTATTTTAGACTTTTAACTTCAAGGTCAAATTCAGCTGACCAAAGTGACCCATGGGTCCCTTATTTATAATTTAGTCATCTGAGCTATAGCGATTACCCTTTGTCCATTGTCCTTCTGTCCAGCAGGCTGTTAACAGGGCACAAAATAAAACTCTCATATTATGCTATACAAAGATATAGGTTATAGGATGAGGTATATTTAAATGACCTTTTCCATGAGTGGCCTTGACCTTGAACATTTCTATATTTGGTGAAAATCACACAAAATCTTAAATATCTCGAAAAGATATGCATGAATTGGTCCAAAAATCAAATGGACTGAAGATCTTTGATAGCTTTATCTGTACTGTTAGCTGTATAAGTAAAAAATAAATTGACAGGTTTTTTTCATATGATACATATATATATATATATATATATATATATATATATATATGGATAATGGGAAGAGGTATATCTAAATAGGGATCATGACCTTTCCTATTAGAGTGGCCTTGACCTTGAATATTCCCATATGCGGTGAAAAAATATTGCTTTTTTCAAGTCGATAGTTGTATCTATTTCAAAATAAAATGAATGATGCCAGATGATAAGCTGTTTAAAGAGACAAGTGACCTTTGCCTTAGCTTTAAAGGTCACACCCGAAGAAACCCTTGTGGCTTTGCCAAGTGTCAGTATATGCTTCTGACGATTGGAGCCTTTTTTTGAAGGGGGCGGGGGGGGGGGGGGTAGTTATCAGGGAATACTAGTATGCCATCTGCATTGCCAAAAAAAGCAGCTCCTTTTAGTACAATAGTGAAATGTTTGTGTGTCAAGTAACTATGCTTTAATCAGACACATATATTCTTTCATTTACAAAGTTTAAAGATGGCTAACAAGCCCTTAAAAATTTGATCTAAAGCTGTGAATGTCAGCCTCTATTGTCATTGGCCATGTTTGTGTGATGAGTGTGTGACCTTTGTCATTTGTCAATACTAATCATTATAAATCATCAGGTAGTTTGCGTAAGTTTACTTATTGCATACAAAATTTATCAAAATGGTAATGTTACTTTACAGAATAAGAAGACTGCTTTCTTTTATTACCAGGGAGAACACAGAAAACAGGGGACAAGATGACTATCAGGACGAAGATGACTGAGCTTTCCTCTGTTTGCCTTGGATATTAAATCAAGAAATGCAATGCGAACATCACAAATTTGGCTAGAACCCCGGAATAATAAAATATCACCAAGGATTTAAGGCACCAAAAATGATCCACCACTTGTAGAAGTGATGTTTCCTCAATAGAATTGTATATTGATATATTTAATGGTAGGCCATAGTTTATAAAGTATTAATACAACAGAATACCTGCAATGGAACATTGTTATTGTAGCATTTAAAGCTTCAGTAACATGTGAAATATGGTGAATGTACCGAGGAACAAATATTTAGGAAGAATCGGCTAAGGGTGTAATTGTTGTGAGTTATGGATTAATCACTGTACCATCAACTCACTTATATATATATATATATATATATATATATATATATATATATATATATATATATATATTTGGTTATGAGTCGATTGTTTCACAGGTTTAATAACTCTGAACTGGAACTAAAAGTAGCATTGATCACATTCACATTAGTATCAGATATTGACAATATTTATAATAATAAAAAGAGATCAATATCAAATTCACTGATCGTTGCATTTTTGTTATGCTGTGTAGATGACGTGTACACGTATTGTTGTGTATATAGGTATATTGCATATTTTTATCATTCCCTGTGTCGACAAGTACATTGGTAAAGTATATTTATGTAAACTATGGTTGGGTTAGATAAAATAGACCTATATGTTCAGTTGAACCCAAAGAGTTCTTAGGTATTCCATATTTCGTGTGACTATATTATAAATAAGCTGTCATTGCATCATCGAGAAATATAGGACCTGTAGAAATAAATAAACATATTTTTCGTAATTTTCAGATTTGTTATGTTGCAATTATATTGCTTATACTATTAAAAAATTGTTGTATTCATTGTCAGAACGTCGTTATGTTTGGTCATCATTGGGCAAAAATTCGGTTGTTGTAGTTATTTAGGTGATTACGTCCTAATAACCGTGAAAACATGTTTTAGCAATATCCAAGAACATTTCGGGTCCCGAAGGTAATATGGTGAGAATGTTTTGGAAACTTCTTTCATTGTTGAGTAAACGTTTGTTCAACGTTTTTTTGGAAAAAGTTATAACTTTCCACTGTGCCGTTGCAATAACGTAATGTGGGGAACTAATATTAAACGTTGTATAAATGTTTCCTGTAAGTGAATGGATCGTTTCCCTTTAAATACGTCCTTATGACCTTGATAACACGTTTCAACAATATCCAACAACCTTTCTGGTCCCGAAAGTACCCAAATGAGAACGTTCTAGAACTGTCTTGTTGTGTAATCGTTGGTTCAGCGTTTTTTGTCGGAAAAACTTTGTAACACCGTTTTAAAATCTTTCCACTTTGCCGTTGCAATAAAGTAATTTCGAAAACTAATGTAAAACGTATAAATGTTATCTGTAGGTGACTGGATACGTTCTTTTAACCTTAATACCACGTTTAAACATTTCCAAATAACTTTTTCAGTCCCAATAAAGCAACTGAGAGAACGCTGCTGAAGCGTCTTCGGGACATCCCTGCATGCTATTTTCCGAGCATGGATGTTAATATGACTTATAATATGAACGTTGTCAGTCTGTAACCGTAACGTTCAGCGCAACAAAGAAAAACGTTTCGTGAATGTTTTGCCATCATTTTTCTGTATCTCCGAATTGTTGTGTAAACGTTAATTAAACGTATTTTAAAGGAAAAACGTTATTACGCCGTCGAAAAAAAATTCAACTTTGCCGTGGGCTTAGCATTATAAACAAGTTATCATTACGAAAGTGCAATGTTTTTACAATGTTCAGGTAACCTTTTTTGACTAGCTGGGTATGTAGTATAGCGTATGTTAAGATACAAAAAGGGAGGCCGATACCTCCAACCAAAACTTGTCTAAAATACCCGAAGTATGATGTACAGTCAAGAAGCAAATTCGATCACGTGAATCAATGAATATGGCCATGGTTATTGTTTTGGTTTGGTTGTCGGGAAGTAAACCTGCTGTTCGATTGACATTTTTTTTGTTGCAGATGGTGGAACAAAACAGTTGTCTTTGTAAGATTAATAGATGTAGGTTTAAGTGCCAACAATATCTGGCCTTTCATTTTTCCCACTTTTTTTTTTTACTATGACTGGTTGAAAACGTGTGATACAATTTAATTCCATTGTATCAGATGATTTGATATTCTTTTCAAAATCTTTCGTGAGATCCCTGTCTCAACATGAGATATACTTCAGTCGCAGAAATGAGGGCAGGGGTTATAACTTTAACGCCGGGTTTGACAGATGCTGACGACGCATATCTAATTATAAATTTGGAACTTAAAATGTCTGTTTGTAAAAACTTCAATTAACATGTTTATTATCATTTCATTATTGGGCATGTCTGTTTGCAGTGGTTAGAATTTTAAAAATATATGTAGAAAAAGCATATAAAGCAGTACAATCTATGACAAAGTAGCCATCATGAGTTTCATAAAAATAAACGCAATTAATTTGCTTATAATGAGGCTCCGAAATAATATCACATTGTTGAAAACTGGCGGTGAGTATTGTGCATAAGTTTACAATTTAACCAAAACATGCATAACATGGGACAGATGCATTATTTTTGTCTCTGGTACATGTATTTCTATATTGTGCAGCATACGTAATGAAGTCTGTTACGGAAGATGCTGATGATGCATTTCACTCTTGTCCCATTAATGCCCCGACCATCACAAGAGCGAAGAAAGTAACGATTGCTGCTAACCGATTTCGGGTGTGTGAAGTAGCTTGGCGCCTTGATCTCTTCAGTAAAATTAAATCTAAGCACACTTTGCGAAAGCTTGTCAGATCACTGCAAATGGTATCATTATATCACAAAAGATTTAGTGAGATAACAATTTTTTTAAATGAAGGTTTTACGAATATTAAACATCAACGACAATTTATTTTAGTAATTATTTATATGAAATGCTAATATTAGGTTAATTTATCATAATCTTAGATGAAAGGTTTAATTGATGCTTCAAATTTCAGTGCTTACCCTGTTGTGCGAATTGTTTTGCCTGTATATTTGGAATCGCTCTTTAGTGTGTTTTCTTAACTCAGACTTTAAAGCACGATATTCGTCATCTGCGCCTGTAAGGTGCTTTAACGTCCTCCACGCGTCGTTATACGCCTGCTTTCTCAGTTCCTCCATCTGCTTCTCGGACTTATGGAACCAGTCTGATAGCGCCTGCAGTTTTGGAATAAACTGTATTTGAATTGTAATTATCATAGCAAATGTACATAAAACTATTCTTATACGTTATACAATGTGTATAAGCTTTTATACTTATTGTTAATTAAAAAACAATTATAATTCGTTATAAAGTAGTCACAAATCATTGTTAGGATTAACCCCATCAAACACGGCATTGTACACTTCCTTTGATCTTTCAAGAGGTGTCTTCTTACGCTGCAAGAAATGACTCACAATCATGAATCCCCACGTTATATATAAACAACTAGATGAATGGTCTTTCCGTATATTTCGAACACAACCTATATCTATTTTAAACGCCTGACAAAAAAAGGGTCTGACTCATAGTTATAAGCAGAATTATGGATTTATAATTCACTAATTTGAAAAATATAAATACGAGTTTTAACACTACTAAAAACAAAAATGAGAGGGCTTCGAGGCTTTTCATTGTATTGATGTATCCCTAATATAAACTGGTAAATCTGACTATTTTGAAATCCTTTGACCATGTGACGATTTCTTCCGTACCTTCTTACCCATGCCTGTCTGGTTCTAGTCGGTGAATGTCGTTTCCTTTGCTTTCGCACGAATGAAGTACGTCGGAATGAAGTAGCTAAAACCGTATGATATTTCTCTAGAATGATTGAGGTTAAGCAGTATGAACTTTTAAGTTTCATATGACTTTGTTCAGTTGACACCATCGTTGTAAAGTATTTTTGGCCACACACACATACAATAAAAATTCGTGATTTCATCATTATATGACATTTATTTAGATAGCCGTATGATAAATGTTATAACCTGTTGTAATGCACAACATAAATACTTCTTTAATACAAGGCTATGCTACTTATCTTCGAATCTATGCATTGACTTTTCCGACAGGAGCAAAGTCAAAAGGACATGGATTACTACGAATCAATGATGATGAAGTGCTGTTCATAATAGCCGTTTCAAATTAACCAGGGTTTAACTTTCACTTAACCGCAGCAGCTCTCACCTAATGTTTCCTTATGACATCTGTATCGATCAAACGTCCATGAAACATAACTTTGTTCCTAATATTAGTAGACTGTAAGACATGCCAGATGCCACTTCTTACTTAAAAAATAACACTATACTTAAAACTTGAGACAACCTAATTAAAGCCGATGGAGTAGCTGACTATTCAGATTTCACTATATTAAGATTAGATACATCCACTATTTGGAGAAATAAAATATGGTTAAATTAAATTTGTCTGCTCTAAAGCCGCACGAATTAAAGGATAACTGATAAAAATCAGGTCAAAATAAATGTTTATTCTTATGATGGAATAATTTTTTCAATTTTTTTATATTTATAACAAAAATCATGGATGCACTATCATATATATAATTATAATTTGAATTATCATTTATATATTATTACATAAAATAGTGAGTATATGCTAAATTGGGCTCGTTATCCCAAATTATTTAAGACGTGTGTTGTCAACATGAAGATTTCTTTATATTTTTGAACTACAAGTAACAGGGAGCCTTGCCTGAAATGTTGAATGTTAAAAAAATCATTCAGAAGACATAGACGCTCCAACCCCTGAATAGAGTTTAAAGATTGATTTGATGATGCATACGTGACATGGACGCTTGATATTGCATCAGTGCCCGGGTTGTTATTTCGTTACCACTAGTAATCATCAAGCAGAGGCTTCGAGATAAGTGAGGGGTCGCTATTGGTCAAATAGATTTCCACAGAGATGGTCATGGAACGTCTCACATATTCCTTATTCCGCGCTTTATATTCAAGGTCTTAGGATTTCTGTCTCAGACTTGTTCAGTTCCATGTTGGTGTCCTGGAGGCATATGGAAACAGGGAGGCTTAGCACAGCATTTATTGTTCTTTTATATTTGAACAGGCCATCTCTATAGAACTTCCACTTTATAGTACTCAAATGCACTCCCAGGACCATTTATAAAACACCAGGACAATTGACCCTGGTTAATTTGAAACGGCTATTATGAACAGCACTTCATCATCATTGATTCGTAGTAATCCATGTCCTTTTGACTTTGCTCCTGTCGGAAAAGTCAATGCATAGATTAGAAGATAAGTAGCATAGCCTTGTATTAAAGAAGTATTTATGTTGTGCATTACAACAGGTTATAACATTTATCATACGGCTATCTAAATAAATGTCATATAATGATGAAATCACGAATTTTTATTGTATGTGTGTGTGGCCAAAAATACTTTACAACGATGGTGTCAACTGAACAAAGTCATATGAAACTTAAAAGTTCATACTGCTTAACCTCAATCATTCTAGAGAAATATCATACGGTTTTAGCTACTTCATTCCGACGTACTTCATTCGTGCGAAAGCAAAGGAAACGACATTCACCGACTAGAACCAGACAGGCATGGGTAAGAAGGTACGGAAGAAATCGTCACATGGTCAAAGGATTTCAAAATAGTCAGATTTACCAGTTTATATTAGGGATACATCAATACAATGAAAAGCCTCGAAGCCCTCTCATTTTTGTTTTTAGTAGTGTTAAAACTCGTATTTATATTTTTCAAATTAGTGAATTATAAATCCATAATTCTGCTTATAACTATGAGTCAGACCCTTTTTTTGTCAGGCGTTTAAAATAGATATAGGTTGTGTTCGAAATATACGGAAAGACCATTCATCTAGTTGTTTATATATAACGTGGGGATTCATGATTGTGAGTCATTTCTTGCAGCGTAAGAAGACACCTCTTGAAAGATCAAAGGAAGTGTACAATGCCGTGTTTGATGGGGTTAATCCTAACAATGATTTGTGACTACTTTATAACGAATTATAATTGTTTTTTAATTAACAATAATTATAAAAGCTTATACACATTGTATAACGTATAAGAATAGTTTTATGTACATTTGCTATGATAATTACAATTCAAATACAGTTTATTCCAAAACTGCAGGCGCTATCAGACTGGTTCCATAAGTCCGAGAAGCAGATGGAGGAACTGAGAAAGCAGGCGTATAACGACGCGTGGAGGACGTTAAAGCACCTTACAGGCGCAGATGACGAATATCGTGCTTTAAAGTCTGAGTTAAGAAAACACACTAAAGAGCGATTCCAAATATACAGGCAAAACAATTCGCACAACAGGGTGAGCACTGAAATTTGAAGCATCAATCAAACCTTTCATCTAAGATTATGATAAATTAACCTAATATTAGCATTTCATATAAATAATTACTAAAATAAATTGTCGTTGATGTTTAATATTCGTAAAACCTTCATTTAAAAAAAATTGTTATCTCACTAAATCTTTTGTGATATAATGATACCATTTGCAGTGATCTGACAAGCTGTCGCAAAGTGTGCTTAGATTTAATTTTACTGAAGAGATCAAGGCGCCAAGCTACTTCACACACCCGAAATCGGTTAGCAGCAATCGTTACTTTCTTCGCTCTTGTGATGGTCGGGGCATTAATGGGACAAGAGTGAAATGCATCATCAGCATCTTCCGTAACAGACTTCATTACGTATGCTGCACAATATAGAAATACATGTACCAGAGACAAAAATAATGCATCTGTCCCATGTTATGCATGTTTTGGTTAAATTGTAAACTTATGCACAATACTCACCGCCAGTTTTCAACAATGTGATATTATTTCGGAGCCTCATTATAAGCAAATTAATTGCGTTTATTTTTATGAAACTCATGATGGCTACTTTGTCATAGATTGTACTGCTTTATATGCTTTTTCTACATATATTTTTAAAATTCTAACCACTACAAACAGACATGCCCAATAATGAAATGATAATAAACATGTTAATTGAAGTTTTTACAAACAGACATTTTAAGTTCCAAATTTATAATTAGATATGCGTCGTCAGCATCTGTCAAACCCGGCGTTAAAGTTATAACCCCTGCCCTCATTTCTGCGACTGAAGTATATCTCATGTTGAGACAGGGATCTCACGAAAGATTTTGAAAAGAATATCAAATCATCTGATACAATGGAATTAAATTGTATCACACGTTTTCAACCAGTCATAGTAAAAAAAAAAAGTGGGAAAAATGAAAGGCCAGATATTGTTGGCACTTAAACCTACATCTATTAATCTTACAAAGACAACTGTTTTGTTCCACCATCTGCAACAAAAAAAATGTCAATCGAACAGCAGGTTTACTTCCCGACAACCAAACCAAAACAATAACCATGGCCATATTCATTGATTCACGTGATCGAATTTGCTTCTTGACTGTACATCATACTTCGGGTATTTTAGACAAGTTTTGGTTGGAGGTATCGGCCTCCCTTTTTGTATCTTAACATACGCTATACTACATACCCAGCTAGTCAAAAAAGGTTACCTGAACATTGTAAAAACATTGCACTTTCGTAATGATAACTTGTTTATAATGCTAAGCCCACGGCAAAGTTGAATTTTTTTTCGACGGCGTAATAACGTTTTTCCTTTAAAATACGTTTAATTAACGTTTACACAACAATTCGGAGATACAGAAAAATGATGGCAAAACATTCACGAAACGTTTTTCTTTGTTGCGCTGAACGTTACGGTTACAGACTGACAACGTTCATATTATAAGTCATATTAACATCCATGCTCGGAAAATAGCATGCAGGGATGTCCCGAAGACGCTTCAGCAGCGTTCTCTCAGTTGCTTTATTGGGACTGAAAAAGTTATTTGGAAATGTTTAAACGTGGTATTAAGGTTAAAAGAACGTATCCAGTCACCTACAGATAACATTTATACGTTTTACATTAGTTTTCGAAATTACGTTATTGCAACGGCAAAGTGGAAAGATTTTAAAACGGTGTTACAAAGTTTTTCCGACAAAAAACGCTGAACCAACGATTACACAACAAGACAGTTCTAGAACGTTCTCATTTGGGTACTTTCGGGACCAGAAAGGTTGTTGGATATTGTTGAAACGTGTTATCAAGGTCATAAGGACGTATTTAAAGGGAAACGATCCATTCACTTACAGGAAACATTTATACAACGTTTAATATTAGTTCCCCACATTACGTTATTGCAACGGCACAGTGGAAAGTTATAACTTTTTCCCAAAAAAAGTTGAACAAACGTTTACTCAACAATGAAAGAAGTTTCCAAAACATTCTCACCATATTACCTTCGGGACCCGAAATGTTCTTGGATATTGCTAAAACATGTTTTCACGGTTATTAGGACGTAATCACCTAAATAACTACAACAACCGAATTTTTGCCCAATGATGACCAAACATAACGACGTTCTGACAATGAATACAACAATTTTTTAATAGTATAAGCAATATAATTGCAACATAACAAATCTGAAAATTACGAAAAATATGTTTATTTATTTCTACAGGTCCTATATTTCTCGATGATGCAATGACAGCTTATTTATAATATAGTCACACGAAATATGGAATACCTAAGAACTCTTTGGGTTCAACTGAACATATAGGTCTATTTTATCTAACCCAACCATAGTTTACATAAATATACTTTACCAATGTACTTGTCGACACAGGGAATGATAAAAATATGCAATATACCTATATACACAACAATACGTGTACACGTCATCTACACAGCATAACAAAAATGCAACGATCAGTGAATTTGATATTGATCTTTTTTTATTATTATAAATATTGTCAATATCTGATACTAATGTGAATGTGATCAATGCTACTTTTAGTTCCAGTTCAGAGTTATTAAACCTGTGAAACAATCGACTCATAACCAAATATATATATATATATATATATATATATATATATATATATATATATAAGTGAGTTGATGGTACAGTGATTAATCCATAACTCACAACAATTACACCCTTAGCCGATTCTTCCTAAATATTTGTTCCTCGGTACATTCACCATATTTCACATGTTACTGAAGCTTTAAATGCTACAATAACAATGTTCCATTGCAGGTATTCTGTTGTATTAATACTTTATAAACTATGGCCTACCATTAAATATATCAATATACAATTCTATTGAGGAAACATCACTTCTACAAGTGGTGGATCATTTTTGGTGCCTTAAATCCTTGGTGATATTTTATTATTCCGGGGTTCTAGCCAAATTTGTGATGTTCGCATTGCATTTCTTGATTTAATATCCAAGGCAAACAGAGGAAAGCTCAGTCATCTTCGTCCTGATAGTCATCTGGTCCCCTGTTTTCTGTGTTCTCCCTGGTAATAAAAGAAAGCAGTCTTCTTATTCTGTAAAGTAACATTACCATTTTGATAAATTTTGTATGCAATAAGTAAACTTACGCAAACTACCTGATGATTTATAATGATTAGTATTGACAAATGACAAAGGTCACACACTCATCACACAAACATGGCCAATGACAATAGAGGCTGACATTCACAGCTTTAGATCAAATTTTTAAGGGCTTGTTAGCCATCTTTAAACTTTGTAAATGAAAGAATATATGTGTCTGATTAAAGCATAGTTACTTGACACACAAACATTTCACTATTGTACTAAAAGGAGCTGCTTTTTTTGGCAATGCAGATGGCATACTAGTATTCCCTGATAACTACCCCCCCCCCCCCCCCGCCCCCCGCACCTTTCAAAAAAAGGCTCCAATCGTCAGAAGCATATACTGACACTTGGCAAAGCCACAAGGGTTTCTTCGGGTGTGACCTTTAAAGCTAAGGCAAAGGTCACTTGTCTCTTTAAACAGCTTATCATCTGGCATCATTCATTTTATTTTGAAATAGATACAACTATCGACTTGAAAAAAGCAATATTTTTTCACCGCATATGGGAATATTCAAGGTCAAGGCCACTCTAATAGGAAAGGTCATGATCCCTATTTAGATATACCTCTTCCCATTATCCATATATATATATATATATATATATATATATATATGTATCATATGAAAGAAACCTGTCAATTTATTTTTTACTTATTCAGCTAACAGTACAGATAAAGCTATCTAGGATCTTCAGTCCATTTGATTTTTGGACCAATTCATGCATATCTTTTCGAGATATTTAAGATTTTGTGTGATTTTCACCAAATATAGAAATGTTCAAGGTCAAGGCCACTCATGGAAAAGGTCATTTAAATAAACCTCATCCTATAACCTATATCTATGTATAGCATAATATGAGAGTTTTATTTTGTGCCCTGTTAACAGCCTGCTGGACAGAAGGACAATGGACAAAGGGTAATCGCTATAGCTCAGATGACTAAATTATAAATAAGGGACCCATGGGTCACTTTGGTCAGCTGAATTTGACCTTGAAGTTAAAAGTCTAAAATAATTTAAATTTGAGATAAAGTGCGGAAGGAGAAGGTAATACAGGCCTTGGATGGTTAATATAATTGAAAATATTGTTGCTAATAACAATTTGTAATCTGACCATATGTTTTCTAATGATGAAGCTTAAGCATGTAGGCAGTGTGTGAACATAGGATCTATACTATTACCATGCTTATTGGTTGCTTACATGCAGTTTACACATTTGTTCGGTTAGATCCTATTTTTTTATTAAACCATTTTTTTTCAAATTTTATAAAATGAGAACAGTTGCAATGAAGTTACCAGTATACATGAAGAAGTACCTGATAGTGGGGGCAGTTGGGGGGTGGGGTGTGATGTTGATAATGATTGGAGTTATAATACCTCTGTACCTCTGTATGTATTTCTTTTTTTATGTAAACTTTATGCTGTAGCAATAAACTATTGTCCCTAGTGCTCAGATGGAAGGACTCAATGGCAGGGGGAAGTGGCGATGGGGGAAATTAGATGGGAATTAGAACACCTTTGCATATACATATAGGATATGAAATTTAAATTAACAGTACTAACATGAAAAAGAAATTAATTCATAATTACCAACATTCTAAAAACAGGCAGATAGATGAAAAACAAAGCAAACCACTTCAATTCCATTTCCAGAGAGGCCGGAGTATTATAAACAAATATTTGCATTGGATCCTCATTTTTATTACATCATTTTTTTTTCAAGTTTATAAATTTTACTGTACATTTACAGTATAACAATACATCTAATTATTTAAGTTGATTACAATTCTACATAGAACCAGAATCTAATGCTAATTAACACCTTTGCATATACATAAAGGTTTTGAAATATAATTCAACAGTGCTTAGATGGAAAAAAGGTTCGAACAATAACAATTATTGGAAAAGTTTTTTTTTGGGGGGGGGGATGTAAGTGACATGAGAATAACTGTACACATGTGACAGCAGGGGTGCATCAGCAGTTGTATTAACCAGAAATGGGCGGCCTGGAGATGCAAATGAATACAATATAGAGCCTCTGAAAGAAACTTAAATAACAAGCCTATTTTTTAGCTTTTGTTTTCAAATTTCAGAATTTTACAGATTAATTATAGTGTACCTGCTGTGAAAATTATAAATTGAGATTACAGTTTATTTAGAAATTTTAATGAAATATGAAATGCCCTATAGTACTCATAAATAACTCGTATGAGCACCGAGTACTTTCAAAGTACCCTAGTATAAGTAGGAGAACTTTTGGGATTTAAAAAAAAAGTACTCAAGTACGAATACAGAGTACTCATAAAAGTACTCATGAGTAAGAGCACTATAAGTAGGAGTACTTCTGAACTCAACTCTTTTATATGTTATTACTTTGCTTTCATGTTAAAGTATATTCTTACCACTGGGTCAGGGTATACTGATTGATATCACCCAGCTGCATGGTTTTCTTGGAAAATACGTGGTTGCCGAGGACCATCTCACGAATGCGTCTGTAGCTTCGGAGGATCCTGGACCACCCGGACTCCGTCTTACCCTGTGTCTTCCTGGGACTGGTGTGAATAAGACAGAGCTTGATGCAAACAGACACCAAGACTCTGCAGCAATTTGGATGCTGAGCTGGACTTCCACTGCTGATGGAGCTCCTTCAGATTAGATCATTATATTATAAGCATTATATTCTATGTAAACTATTCATAAGTAATAAGGATACCAATAAAGGTAACTATCTAGTGATACATTCTGTACAGACTGCCAGCTCTGTCACATGGATTTTGCCCAATCTGATTTATGATCACAAAAACTTTTACTTATATAAATCTATGCAATAATAATAACCTAAACTATGATAAATTTGTTTAGTTAATTATTATTGGCAAATTCATTTTAGTTTGCTTAACATTGATTTTTATCAGCTTTATATGTAAATATAATTTTTACCATATATTTCATGTGCCTACGCAGCTTGATCTAACCAAATTAAGCTGCGCATCATATATTCTGCATTTGCAATAGTTTAAGTAAATGGAGTAGACACTGATCACTCAGAGTACATGACTACCATGGAAAGAAGTTTTTAGAATTTTTAGTGCTATCCTTGGTTAATCTTGGTCTATAACAGGATATCTTTTTTTTCGCCCCAGAAATTTTAATGTAATACAGTTTTGTTTCATCACAGGCGATTTTTTTTCAAACATCATCAACATATGTATACAATACAATATCACAATTCAATGATACAGGACTGATCACAGGACATTACAAACACACATTGTCTTCAATTAAATCATCGAACAAGCTTCTAAGTTTGCTCCACTTATCATTATGCTTTTTCAGTAATTCTCTGCCACTTGCTATACATCTTTCAATTCTCTCTGTATACTTCAGTTTTGATTTAAAGACTGTAAATAATGAAGATTCCTTCTCCTCTCTTGGTTTGTAAAGTATATATTTGTACAACAATAAAATTTGATTAAAAAGGAAAGTTATTTTCGTTAACAGGTAAAATACCATACATTACAATAGAAAGTGATATATTAGGCAGGTCCAATTCATACTCGTGTAGCCATGCCTGAATTTTATAATATAAGTTCTTACTCACCATACATTCAAAAAATAAATGAATTATACTTTCCTGATAATTGAAACGATATGAACATTTGTCTGTTTCACTTATCTTCCATTTATATAACTGTTCATTAAGAGGTATGTACTTATTTAGAATTTTGTATTGGAATTCCCTCAGATAGGTATCTAGTGTTAACATATAGATTCCCTTATAAACATATTCCCATTCAACTTCAACATTATTCTTTTCATTCATGTCATTCCACTCTTCTGCGTCGTAGGAACTTTCCATTTATTACTTATGTAGGTAGAGTAAACATGCCTCGACTTCATATTATCAAGTATTTCAATCCCATTCGCAGACACAATTATATATTTTTCCACATTTTCATTTGTTATCTATTTGTTCAATATATTATTTTTCCATCTTTGTGGAATTGACTGTTTTAATTGTAGCCAGTACATATGGCTCAATAATGTACATCTATTATTGTTTTGTAGAAAAGTACTCCAGCTTTTCCATGATCCATCTGTATTTAACAAATCTTTCACATAATTTATTCCCAGGTTTTCTAAACGTTTATTATATAATGACATGCCATTTACTTTTATATATTTGTTATTCCATACATATTGATAGATTATTTCATCATCTGTCTGTGGTTCCACGGATACATAGTTAGCCCAGATTTTTAACATTTTCAGATAAAATTTTGGCAATATTTTTGGTAGCACATTGATATCAAAGTTGCTTCGGATACATCCTAAACCTCCGATACTCCTAAGTCTAAAATTAAGCATCTCCTTCACAACAGATTCTTGTGGCTCAAGAGATCTCTTGGCCCCCATTATCATCTGGGGGTTTTTTTTGCTCTCAATATCTGGCACATTTAACCCTCCCTGCTCATATTTTCCGATTATTGTGGTGTATTTAACTTTTGGTTTTCTGGCATTCCAAATAAAATCACATAGAAGTCTCTTCAAGGTTTGCAAAGTCTTTGTTGGGGGTATTAACATCTTAGTCACATACAAAACCTTTGAAAGCCCAAGTGAACGGGAAACTTCTGCCCTGCCATAAATTGTAAGATTCCTGGTTTTCCAAATTGTTAACGTAGTTCTCAGATTATTCTCAACTCTCTGAAAGTTCTCCTTGAATATAATATCTTTATTATAAGAAAACCATATACTAAGAATTTTTATGGCTGCCCTTGTTAAATCGATCCACTTCAAATTGTATAAACTCATGACACTGTTACTTTTCATAGATCCAATACAAGTAGCTTCAGATTTGGTTACATTTAATTTCAATGAGGAATAATATTCAAATGTCTGCATGACAGAGAGTGCTTGGCCTAGTGATTCTGAGTTTTGAACAAATATGGTAGTGTCATCAGCAAACATACACATTTTAACTGCAGTATTTCCGATTACTATTCCACGTTTATTTTCATCATTCCTAACCTTTATTGCTAATATTTCTATTGCCATGATAAATAAGTACGCTACAAGTGGATCTCCTTGGCGAGTTCCCCTTTCTAACGTAAAATAACCTGTTGTATACCCATTATTCAAAACAGCGCTTTGAATGTTTTTACGCAATATCAACACCCATTTTATTAAAGAATCACTAAATCCAAAATATCCCAAAACTGCAAACATAAAGTCATGGTCTAAACTGT
This sequence comes from Sipunculus nudus, assembly GCA_026874595.1. Lineage (NCBI taxonomy): Eukaryota > Metazoa > Annelida > Sipuncula > Golfingiida > Sipunculidae > Sipunculus > Sipunculus nudus. The sequence goes on from CM049315.1 coordinate 28,363,295, forward strand.
CAAATGCAGCTTCTAAATCCGCTGCAAACATTATACCTGGTATATTTTCAACATCAGTATAATGAAGCACATCCCATATAATTCTAATAGGATCCCCGATATATCTTCCCTGTATAAAGCCATATTGATCAGGCTTTATCAATTTCGAGAGATGCTTACTTATACGATGAACAAGAATTTTACTTCTAACTTTAACATCAACGTTAAGTAAACTTATATGTCTCCATGATTTGATATACTTCAAATCTTTTCCAGGCATTGGTATTAACTTTATAAGTGCTTGTTTTTGTGTTGTTGTGAGAGAACCATAAGTATAATTTTCACTCAAACAGTCCATGAGGCATTCTCCAAGATCACTAAACAATGCTAAGTAAAATCATTTAGTAAGTCCATCATTTCCAGGTGTTTTGTTATTTTTCATTGACTTCAAACATACATGAACCTCATTCAGTGTTATAGGTTTTCCACACAATTCTGCTTCTGACTCATCTAACTTACTATCACATAATGATAAGCTCTCAAAATAGCTCTTAAGTTCATGTTCATGATAGCTACTTTTCTTTTGATATTTTGATATGAAAAATTTCTTAAGGCATTCCATAATATCAGTTTGATTAGTCACGTACATCCTATCCATCATTACACAGTACACGTATAACTTTTTCCATTTTGTTTTTCAAGATTCAAGAAGTATTTTGTTCCTCTTTCACCGTGCTCCAGCCACTGGGCTTTGGATCTAACAATTACACCTTTAGAAATATTATCATTGTATTTCTGCAATTTATGTTTCAGAGTGCAGTACTTTTCATAAGTTTAGGGGTCACTTGTAGAATTAATTATTTTTTTCTAACTGTGCCACTCTCTTTTCAAGATTATCACCATATTCTCTGTTTTGTTTTGCTTTATTTTACTGTATGTTATAGTATATTCTCTTATTTTAAATTTGATGTATTCCCATTTACATTGAGCAGTTTCATTATTCATCATCTGCTTCCATTCAGCAATTTTATCTTTTATATTATTTATATAGGTATTGTCCATAAGCAGATCATTGTTCATACATCAATGGGATGGTCCTCTCCTTCCATCCTTAATTGTATTTATTTTTAGTAACACAGCTGAGTGGTCAGTATTCACAGCAGATATAATTTCACAACTTGTAACATATGACTGTATTTCATTCGATATAAAAAAGTAATCTAGTCGTCTCTGAATAAGAGGTGTTACTGAACGCCAAGTATACTCCTTAGAGTCATCATGTTTTATACGCCGTATATCACACAAATTTAAAACAACAGTTATACTTAATATTTTCTTAACAGAATAATGCTAAAAATCCAATCTTCCACCATCGGCTTCCTGTTCAGTTAAATGTACATTGAAATCTCCACCCCATAAAACTTCAACATCAGAATCATTTTTCAATTTCAAAATGTTTTCAAAAATAATATCATAAAATTTGACCTGTTGACTTTCGGTATTTGGTGCATAAGTGTTAACAAGAATACATTGTAAACCCTCAATTTCTCATTTAATAATTATGTATCTGCCCTCAGTATCTATCAACTTAGCATATTCTTTAAAATCAATATTTTTCCCAACAAGTATACATACACCACGTGAATTGTTTGTCCCATGGGACAAATACATTGAACCTTGCCATTGCTTAGACCAGGATATTTCATCATGTTGTTTACTATGACATTCTTGTAAAAAACAAATTCCATTATGTGAATTATGTTTTACCATCCAGTTGAACACCTGTCTTCTTTTCATATAATTCCTTATTCCTCTTACATTTAAAGAGAGGACTTGAAAGTTAGTATCACTTAACACTTTAATATATTTTTCAATTCTTTCTGTAACGTATAATCAGTATAACCCTTCACTTGCTCAGTGAATATATGTGTATTGGGTGGAAGCAAAAATGTAATAAATACAAAAATATACAACATTACAAGTAACATGAACATGATAAATAATTTCAGGTCATTTTTAGGCCCTGGCAGTATCTGTTAGATTATATTGTTTCAGGTAAAACTGGTAACTGTTCTAATGATTCCCCTTACCTCACAGTGCGCACATCTCCATTCAAGTCTTTGATAAAGACTTTCCCATCCCACGTCCAAGCTTCTTGAACCCTGGAATTCTGTTTAACTCTGTTATATAATTCATATATTTCCTTGTACAGATCATCAACCATAACAATTCCAGTTCCTTTTAACTTCCGTCTCTCTCTCATATATATCCATTTTTACATTTTATCTAACAAATTTAACAAGAATAGCTCTGGTATTGTTTCTTTGTGAACTGTTGACGTGTTTACCCATCCTATGTGCAACATCAATATCCAAAACATTTATTTCAACTCCCAACTTCTCTTTACATATTTGTTGGACGACCTGTTTACAATTTTCATCATTCCTTTCACCTTGAGTTTCATGAATACCATATACTCTTATACTAGATTTTCTGGAGTATTGCTCCAACTCAACAGCTTTTCTCTTTACTTCAGCTGCTACAATTTCTGACTGAATACATTGTTCTTGAATTGCTTGAAGTTTGACAGAGAGACTTAAATTTCTACTTTCATTTTTGTGTTCTCTTTTTCTACATTCATTACCTTGGATTCTAGTACCTGAACTGTTCTTTCATAACTTTCTGTTATTCTTTCAACTATTTTTGTTTCTAACTCATTTAACATGGTTTTCAGTAATTTTTCAGAGATACCTGCCGTTGTTTTAGGTTCTATTTTTTTCAAAAGATTCTTCTGAAATGAATTTTTTTGTTTTCTGTGGACTACCTGGAGAAGTTGAGGATGAGCTTGATAATTCAGATCTTGACCGTTTGGATTTGCTATTCATATCATATTTTAAGAGTCACATATATCAACAAAGTCACATATTATGAAGCCTGTGAGTACTCGTGTTTTTTACAATACAAACTGCCAGGCATTGAACTGAGCTTAACCCATTGCATTGCTCCTTTACAATTTTCTAAAGACCTGGGAATGAGAGGCCTGGTGCTTAATGGTCCACTGACCACCACAAATAACAATGGGTTAGGTAATACCCTCCCCACTGTTATGACTTAAATGAAGAAAGGAATTTTTAAAATACAAAAATATTAAGTAAATACTTACCTTTCTCTTGAAAATTTAGGTGTACCCTGATCTTTGGTACTTCTTGGTATCCTCAGCAATTTTTCAACATGTTTCAAAAGATACTTCCTGGTCAAAAAAGGGCCTTTCACTGAGAGCTCTGACAACACGTCCGTTCCCTTCTGTGCACCAAGCGTCTCTCCTATATCAGGATATTTTATTTTATTGTATGTAATGATTACTATGCACTGTTTATGAATACTTGGTAGTGATTTCTCTGGCTGCTACATCTCCAGAGGTCTTCTTGGACACCTTGAATCTACCAGTGGGGGACACTTTCTTCGGTCCACTGGCACAGACAATCCGCTCCTTGTCAAACCTGAGGAGCCTATTCCGGAGACGAGTAATCTCATCGACCTGCTCACTGGTGAGAATCAAGGTGTTTTCTGGAAACGTCACAAAGTTGTAGCCAGGCAGCTTGTCTGCTTGAACAACCTAAAAGATAAAAGTATTATTTGTAAAAAATTATTGGAAGTTTCTCAGCAATTTTTTATGAGAAAATGATACATGTGGGCAGTTGGTAAATTGCAGTTTGTATGTTTTTACCATAGAAAACTGAATATTTTGATTTCCTATGCGCTGCCATAGAAATGACACCTTTGATTAAAACATGAGATAACATTGTACAGGTAGAATAAGTAAAAAACTTGAAAGGATCCCACAAACATGTAAATCTTCCATTTCTGTTCAGTTTCATGTTTAGATACACATCAGATTATATTTTTCAATTTAATAAAAAAGCCTACAGCTACATTCACATTTTTGTCTAGGTTATTTAATATATTTGGTCACTTTTTACTTGGTTTGAAACCCTTTTTTAAGAGATATAATCATTTAAGTATTTGACAGCATTTTTAGCTCAGTTGACTATAAGTCAACTGGGCTATAGTCGTGGCCCATTGTCCGTCGTCCATCCGTCCGTCCGTATGTCCGTGTGTCCCTCCGTCCGTAATACAGGCACGTTTCGATACCGTTGGACCCGAATCCAAAATTCGGCATACTGTTAGATGTCCCCAAAATCTCCTACCAAACCAAACACTGGGTCACTGCGACTTCGTTCCTTCGAAAAATTAAGGAAAACCTCAAATTTCCATTAAAAACCTATTATCACACATCAGGACTGCCAAAAAGCAAACCACTTATCTGTTTTTCTTAATATTCTCCAATTAAGCCTGTAAAGTGAAATTTCTTTAAGTTATGGGCCTGAACATAATGGGCTTTGTAAAAAATCAGAAAAAATATTTACTCACTTAACATGAAAATATGCTAGGTAATTTTTTTTTTCAAGTATATGACTTTGTTAAATTATGATTCAAATGTATACCCAAAATTAGATCTGAATTTTGTAAATTGTTTAAAAATAAAATCAGTAACTCACGTCAGCACGTGTTAACAAATATCTGACAAACGAACCATTGCTGTTGAATTCACAAATATCGCTTCTATCATGATCAGCCACCAGGATGTTCCCATTTGGTAACATGGTTGTACCATCGACAGAGCCAAATATATCATTATTTCCAGTGTGGCTAATGCACTTGATAAAACGGCCGTCTGGGTTGTACATATAAAGCCTCCTTTCCGATGAATCTGAGACTATGTATCTGCATTCTTTCCCATTATATGCCACTGTCAACCTACCAAACGATCCCGTGGACAGTTCTCTCTGCAGCTCGCCATCCATGGAGTATTGCAGAAGACCCTTTCTGTTTACAAATAATAACGCGGTGCCATCAGTACCGATTTCCTGTAGGTCTTGCACTGGTGGTTGTAGGTGGATGGTACTGATTTTCGCCCCGTCTATCATTGTAACGTTTCTTCCACCTTTAGAGGCTACATAAATTTGTTCTTTGTAAGTGGCAACACTGCATGCTTTGGCGCCGTCACTTGTAAAGAGCTTAGCCACAATCCGACCCTCTGTGTTTATCCTGGTACAGTAATTAAAAGCAGTGTTGGCCACTATACAAGACGCATCTGTCAAGATAGCCAGGTTCCTTGGGGATTTCATTTCAAGTTCGGGGAGGTCTTGTTTCTCTGGCTTCTGATCAAGTTTTCGAAGATCGGCTCCAAAATGATATCCTTGATCATTCGTTGACAACATAAACTTAAAAATGAAAGTCGCTTTATCTTGATCCACAGTAGCTTCACAAAATTCCTGTAGAAGGTCAGGACCAACAGCCGGTGACTGCAATGCGTCTCGCAAGTCACTCAATGCTTTAAATGTTTCAACAGTTATTGATGTTAGTCTTCCAAGAGCGACAGCCTCGTCTTCCCCTGACAGTGCATTTACCTCATTTATAGCGTTGGAGGCCTTCAGAAGTGCTTGACGATGAACGTTATGAGATTGCTCTACCGCCTTTTGGTACATGTTGGAATATTTCTCCATACAGGTTTCAATGGCTTGTTCAAGCTTGATCTTCTCGCTCTGAATTTTATCTGATCTTGTTTTTTTATGTTTAGCAAATCGCTCCAACATTTCAGATGTCGAGAAAGCAATATACGAATTCAGTGCTTTGGTACCTTCTTCAAGGAACTGTTTGGTAGACGCCAACATGATGCTGGTCTTTTTACGGGAATCCGCTATATCGGTCACATCATGCCCTTGGTGGACCTTACACAACAAGCAATCTGTGCAAATCCCCCGGCAACAAGTGAAACACACATGAGTGAGCACTCCAAGATGTACTTTGCAAAGTTCCTCAACAATAGTGTGTTTGGAAAAGATAGGCGTCTCCTTGTGGAAGGCCAAACACTCCTGACAAAGGCGTCGCTCACAAGTACAACACTTGACGGTGGCCTGGTTAACGAGGCCCTGAGTTAAGCAGCCCTGACAAAGACGCAAATCCCTTCCCATCAACAGCATTTTCTCATATTTTTCAACCAAATCATCAACAGGAAGGTCCTTTCCGTCAGGCGTTGCAAGTTTTGTTGATTTCCAGCATATTGGGCACTTAATTTCTTCTCCCTGGCATGTTCCCAGTTGCTTTATCCTTGGAAAGCACTCAAAGCAAAATGAATGTCGACATGAGAGAAATCGTGGATGCCGAGTCTTCTTCTTCTCACGACAGACAATACAGTCGAGTAATAAATCAAACTCCTTCTCTTCAATAAAGGAAGCCATAATATCCTGGAAAAAAAATGAATCACAATTAGTGGTTACAAGTAAACATATATGTAAGAGAGTGCGACTGATGTGGTCAATATTACGATTAATGCTGTCGGTTGTGACGGATGTGGTCATTATTTTGGTAAATGTGATAGGTTGTGACAGGTGTTGTAACTTTTAATTCTGTAATGTTACAGGTTTGGAAAAATAATCTAACTTTAATATTTGCCCATATTTGACATGTTCTATTAATTTTAGTGGTGTTGTTTTTTAACTAAGTATATGTACATCTGAAGATTACCATTCGGGTTTCGGACTCCGTCACAGGGCAGTATCACACGCTTCCTCTCATTTTATATACTGGAATTAACCGGAACCGGTGACTACTGCACCAGCGGGACCTTGGTTTGTGATCGTCCCAAATCCTGGGTTATAACACCGAGGGACGCCCGAAAGGCGCACTTTTGTGAGTGAAACACGGCAGCCAGGCACGGTTTTCCCATAAACCCTGCAGAGCGCTCTCTCTGGGTGGTGGCCGACTATGCAAAATCTCACGGCCTCAGCTGAGATTGGAACTCACAATCTTCCGGCTTTGATTCCTGAGCCACAGGAGCCTGTGTGTTTTGACATGTTGTACTACTATTATTAGTCCCCTTGTAACGGTTTATAGAAATTTTTATGTTTGGACTTAGTCATTTGTCCAAGTAAGCATACTAACATAACCTCAGAAACGACAGGAGCTAGCAATACTTTTGTTCTGTACAAATGTTGGTCACATGACTCATATTTGAAATTGCAGTTTTTGTGGCGCCACCTACATACACCTATTATTACGGGCAAAATCCTTGTAATTTTAAACTCGTGCAGCTAAAAATTGTTTAATGTTGGGACTGTCAAGTTAAATGGTGTAAATTTTTACCAAAAAATATCCTAGGGCGAGGTTCTTTTAATTGTATAATTATAAGTTGGGTTCATTGAGATTTGGTAGAGTCATAGGAAGCTGAAAATGGTCTTGTTGCCATTAGTAAGCGCATTTCTACCTGAGGTCTGCCATGGTCTTCTTCTGCAAAACTGTTGGTTCAACTTCTGTAATACTGCACAAAAATGATTCTTATGTGGCCTTTGTTCAAGTTTACCTTTATGATTTTTGGCAGAATTATTGGACCTTCAACAATAAAAAGGTCCGTGAGATACTTTGGTAAACAAAATTAGTAATTTTAATGTGTTAATAAACGGAGATCTTTCGTTATATAAGCAGAGCCGTACAGACAACATAAATAATTGGTGTCAAGATCCAGCTTATGTGTAAGAAAAAATCAATGAATAAAATATATATGTATTCTGATTCTGCTTTCAAAAGGCATCTGTTGTTGTTTTTGATAAAAAATAACCTTATGAATATGAACCTTGCAAAAAGCATTGTCTTTCATTATGTATAAATAGATTTAGCAAAATGACAAGATTTTGTCTGTATCTATAAATAGCTTGGAAGGCTGCCAACTATTTCAGACTTGGCAACAGGCCAAATTTAAGTTTGGATCTAATTTTAGTTTTGGCAGAATGCCAAATGAAACAGATATGCAACAGGTGTAGAGTTCACCTAGTGCAGCCAGGTACAGGTCAAGAGTTCATTCAGTGCAGTAGCTGCATCTGCCAATAAGCTTCGCTTGACTTGGGGCAACTGCTTACCTCAGCTGAGCTTTGGAAACTCAGTCCACCTGACTCAAGAGAAGTTAGATGTATCATCCTGAATTTTTTGCCCATCCGTGCATCTTTGATTGCCATCTCGTACACAAGAATGGTGTCGCCACGTACAATGATTTTGCACAGTGTATGTTCCTGGTTATTTCTCTGGAGTGATTTGACAAAACTGCCTGAAATTGTGCATATCTATATTCATATCGTATAGCTTCGTTGTATACAAGACTTGTGGGGCCACCTACAATTGCTTTTTAGGTTTCATGCATATAGCTCAAGAGTGGTTTGAAGTATCTGCGTGAAATTTTGCATGTCCATCTTCGATGGCTTTCTCATACACAAGACTGGTGGCGCCCCTACAATAGTTTTTTTATTGTGTACAGCCATGCCATTATCTAAGGACTGACATTGGTGTAATTGGTGCTTATACTCGTTTTCAAAATGTTTTGTACTTGCATTGTACTTGAAAAGTTATGGTCAAGTACGTTATCATGGAAGCATTATACCTGATGTATATATCCCATTGCATAGGTCTGCATTAGGCCTGTGGGCCTCGTTAATATTCTGCCATGTTTAAACACAGTTGCAGCTGGTTTCATGATTTCTTCTTTACATTTGTTTAATTATCTTATTTAAATAATAATAGCATGTGTCGTGTCTTGCCGCCAAAGTCGTTAATCATCGTCAATGGCAGCGAGTCAGTCAAAGTGTCATGTTGTGTTTCCAGGTATGTGTGTATATTTTCTGAAAATTAAGATATTATTTGTAGCATTATGGTGCAATAGTTTCTTTTTCTGTATAGTATAATTAATACAATATGGGATATTAACATTTGGATAATATTATAGTAATAGTATGATAAACTTTCATTTGTATGACGTTGGATATATACATAATATGTCATAATACAATACATACAAGAAACGATTTCCTTGACAGAACAAGAATGGTCGTTACTGGTGCTGCCATCTGTAGGAAGGTTATGAAACTAATACAAAAACTAAGACTGAACATGGAATGCCGTGCAAGGTACAGAACAAATGCACGTATATAATATGGTTAGATCACACTCATTGACAAGGGTTTGGAAGATTTATCTCAAACACACTTCTTACTGCTTAAAGGGTGGATTTCTTAACCTTACAGGGATAACAGGAGAAACGTGTTATCACGTGACACCATAATGCACAGAACGATACAGAAACTACTTGCGCGATATAAAATAGCATCAGTTCTAAAGGATGTGCGTTGTTACATAAGAAAAATCCATAAAAGGGTAATCGAAGGGTACTAGCTTATTGTTACCTCGTTGCCGACCCTGTGGGCTTCATGGGAGACTATGAAACGGGGTAAATACAGAAGACGAGACTTCTTCACGTCTTCCCAGAGTAACGAAAATGGCGAAACGCGCGGAGTAATACGTGTTACTGTAGATCACATGGTAGGACAAATATAAACCACTAAGGTACACAGCTAAGGTAGAGTACAGATTAAGAGCCAACTACAGATGAATAATTAATCTGAAATACGAATACTTAAGGAGGATCAAAACCAAGCCCCCAGACAGTTCACAAAGGACGGACTATATCGTCGATAGAACGAACACGATTCTGATTGTGTAAACTGGTTACTGATGAAAATGAAGCTACCGCGGTACTTCCATTGTGGGCCGTTCCATACCCAAGCTAAACGTTGCGGCGGCAGCTACATCGACATCAGAGAGATTTAGCGATCAGTATAGAACACCTGCACCTTTAATGTTCCTTTCCTTTTGAGCTGCAAATCGTGAGATGCCGATCTCGTACAATAATCTCCTTAGCAACGGTGTTTAGCTGGCGCAAACATGTCTGTGTCGGTCTGTGTATTTCGCTCAGAATAGTTTTTCTCAAGTATTATGCCGGGGGTATGTCCACAGTTATTTGATTTTTGCAACAGCGGAACAGATGGATAGTGGTGCTGATTGGCGGAAGAGTCAGGCGGGACTTGTGACGTCAGGAACCAGGACAAAACTCGAGAGCGGGCGATAATTAAGAGAAGACCCGGTAGCCGCTTTGAGAGTGGTGTTGTTACCTGGGTGTAGCTGCGAGCACTCCAACCGGCTGGTCTTCTTTTATTCTGCGATCCTATTGGGGCTATAGCGTCATAGTGCATGGACAGTCAGTCGGAGGGAGCCGTCTTCTGATGCTGTGTGAAGTACTGCTGAGACTGTAGTGATGTTTGCCAATGGACAGGCAATTCTAGTCGTTTAGAGAGGTCCCCTTAACAGGCGAGTAACGTCGTCTTGGCGCTGAAATGTAACTGTGCTGTGATTCGCTAGGGAGAGTTCACTCCGTATCCGACACCCGGAGAGGGGTAGATGAGTGCACCTAAGATATAGAGAGAGCTGTAGACAGAGTTCTCTAACATAGGACATTTGTGGACTAACGCTTGATTTGTATCGACGGACTGGTAACGCTTGTTGTGCGGCAGGGGCTTGAAGTTAGTGGGGGGGGGGGGTATAGATCCCCCCCATATTTTGGCAAGGGGGGGGGGTTAATGTAATAATCCCCCACACTATTTAGAGAATAATATTTATAAATTTCAAATGAAATATATTAATAAATAGAATTAAAGACTTTGGTTCCATTTATGAGTTAACTATAAAATATATTGAAACCTGGTTTAGAATTAACTTATACTAGAAACATATTGTTTTATATCTTAAAACCTTATACGTAATTGTAATATATTTGAAATGCGATTAAGTATATTTGTTTGAAATGTGTCATACAGACGCTTAAAGGGTATATATATATATATATATATATATATATATATATATATGCGTGTATGCGAGTCATCCCCCACCCTGGAAGATAAATTGACGCCACTGTTCTGCGGTGAACGCTTTCCACTAGAGGTGAACTACAGTGCGAGTCAGTGAGTTGGAGTTTACTGTGTACACAGGGATTACACTAGAATAGTGGACTTGTCTGTGAGGAGTCACGTGATATGAATCAGCTGTTCGGAGGACTCGGTTTATGTTTATGTTGAATAGGACTGTGTGGTTTTACTCTTGATGTTGACATCCCCCAGCGATCTGTAAGAACTGATTTGTTTGTTATTACATATATTTTTTTGTTAACGTACAACTGTCTTTTATGGGTTATAGATGTTTCGTCCCCAGATCGTTTTGTGCTCGCCTCTTCGTCCAAACACCTGTTTCTCCACATGTCCGGTTCGCCCACAGGAATATTGTAACGGACGTTTCGTCCACAGTTCTTTTCGTCCACCGCAGATTCACGCGCTCTGTGTCCAGTATAAAATATTGCACGACTGACCAGGCAGTCGGATGTGCTAAACAAGTTAATGTGCTGGCTGTTTTAATGCATCATGGTGATCTATGTCTAACGGTTCATCCGCAGCATTGTGAAATGTGATCCGGTTGTGATCAACGTCTGTGGTGCCTTTTCGTCCACAGGGACATATCGTCCACGCGCAACACTGATATATATCATGCCAGTTATTATCATTTCCCGGCAATATGATAGTTTTTTTACGATCACATGTATATCTAAAATACTGGTAGCTCTACGGCACTACTTTTGTTATGTCGTCCAAAGCTCATATATCGGCTTCGCTTACCGTCATTAAATAACTGCATATGTACGCTGGTGGGAGGTTAGGGCAAAAAGGTTTTGAGGCGTGTGGGGCGTTGTCCTACGTACAGTAACCATACAGGCGATGGTGATATTCCAGTATCATATTAAGCGGACGACATACAAGTCCACATACACGCACACATACAAACGTGTACCATAACCGAAAGAAAAACCACGAAGACAAGTAGATATAATCAGCACATCTTTTAATGTGGAAAACAAATATATTGATTGATATAGGCGCATACTTTAAAACGGAACTGGACAAACACATTATTGTATGGCCTGATATGAAAAAAAACTAACTACAACAAGAACAAAAGCACATGTAGTGAAAGGTAATCAAAAGCCAAACCACGTAATGTCCATGAAAAAACATCCTTGCACGGAATATTATGAAAACGACTCCGACATTCAACCAGATTTATTGGCGAGGGTCTGGTGTTTTGATGAAACCGGGTCGCGATATACGGGACCAGCGATTGGTGCCGTTAACCTCTGCATACACGGACACCACGTACATTGTAGCCGGCACGGCATGGACGAGGGCCGCAGAATTGGTGTAAACGATGTGGACGTGTCTCTTGATCTGAGGCACCCACCTGTAGGTTGGATCGTAAACAGAGCTGCCGCCTCGTGAATTGGCACTGACAGGGACCCTTGTGTAGATCACTTTGTACCGGTATCTCTCAGGGGTGGCGGGTCGTTTCCATGTCACATAATTTGTTTTGACGGTTTTCGTACCTTGCACCGGGCGCGAGGGTTTGGTTGGAGCGGCCGAGTCTTTCACTTTTAAATAGAGGGCGCGGCTTCTCAACTTCGAACATGCAAAACAGCCACAGCCGCAATAAACGGCCGATATCCCGTTGGGCAATTCGTCGGCGGATATGTTGAACAAGGCATTCACCCGCCCAGAGGTGGAATTTTCAACGAACACTCTGGGCGACGACATATTGTACAGGTCGAGTACTCCTGTTGACAGTCCGAACCCCATGGTCGTAACCGAAGGGCAAGGGTCTTCCTTGTGAACAGCGTTTTCCTTGCATCCCAAACGGCACCGCACAGTGATCGTGTCACCATCGCCGAACACCTGATTTGCGTTGTCGTACGGCTCTATCAAATACTGGTAACGGTCGGAGCATATTCTGTCCTCCGAGCCATAAAAGCCGTAATCATAAAACGTGACGGTGCGGCGGCCCTCAACCAGATATAAGCATAAAAACAGTGTGAACAGTTGCAACAACGGCAGTAGCGGTCTCATATTGTCTCCGTTCCTGGTATGTCTTACGTACAGTCAACGGACAGGGCTGGAGGCCGTTTGCTGCACGCTTGCTTCTCACCAGCGTCCCGTTTAAAATGATCTGAGTCGACGTGCTGCGACCACATATATAACATGCGAGTACCGTCACGTGACATCGGAAACATGAACCCTCCATAGAACAAAACAAATAATCACCCGACGTGTTTTTGCTGCTTCATATTATCTGGCGGTGGTCCTGGTGCAAGCGACGTAACAATATCGGCATCAGGGTATAATCCAGTATCAATACAAACGACGCAACGTAAAAAGATACACATACGAGAAACAATGTTCGGCATAGGTTAAATGTAAACACAGATGTACGTGAAACACGGTACATACAAAAGAACAGAAAACATGTTATTGGCCATCATAAATAAAAGCATTAATTGACTATGAAATCGCGTTTGACATTCAGATAGTGTTAAGGACATGGTTCGGGAGTTATGAAACCACCTCGCGATATCGTGGACCAACGGTTCGTGCCGTTCACTTCTGCGGACACGTACACTAGATACTTGGTGGACGGCTCGGCATGGACGAGCTTCGCAGAATTGGTGGTAACGGTGTGGACGTGGGTCTCTACCTGAGGAACCCACCTGTAGTTTGGATCGTAAACCGAGCTGCCCGGTGGATTTTCTGTGTCAGGGACCTTTTGGTAGATCACTTTGTACCGGTATGTTCCAGGAGCGGCAGGGCGGTTCCATGTCACAGAATTAGTTTTGACAGTTTTCGTGACCTGCTTCGGTGGCTGCGAGGGTTTCTTTGGGGCGCCCGTGTCCACCACCTTCAAATAGAGGGCGCTGCTTCTCAGGGCGGAGCAAACAAAACAGCCGCAGCCGCAATACACGGCAGATAATCCGTTGGGCAGTTCGTCGGCGGATATGTTGAACAAGGCATTCGACCGTCCAGAGGTGGAATTTTCCACGAAAACTCTCGGCGACGACATATTGAACAGCTCGAGTACTCCTGTAGACAGTCCGAACCCCATGGTCGTAACCGAAGGGCAAGGGTCTTTCTTGTGAACGTTGCATCCCAAACGGCACCGCACAGTGATCGTGTCACCATCGCCGAACGCCAGTGTCTTGTTGTCGTACGCCTCTATTCGATACTGGTAAGGGTCGGTGCACATCTTTGTATCCGATGTGTAAGACGCGTAGTTATGGAAAGTGACTGTGCGACTGCCTTCAATCACATAAAGGCAGCCTGCCAACAGTGTGAACAGATGCAACATCGGCAGCAGTGGTGTCATCTTTGCCGAAAGCGCGTTATTCGTACGTTTGCTGCTCACAAGCGTCCCGCATTGCACGCCCTGACTCGTAGTGTGGCAGCCACGTGATATAACTGTCCCTCCAAAACAAATATAGTCATATGACGCAGTTTCGCTAAATTGAATTATGTTTGCGTGGTTATAATGTTTCTGAAGTAAGCGGGTATGTGCGGCTGATGAGTCTGTCCGCTGTTATGTCTACGTGTTTCTCAGCTCGCTCCAAGGAACTCTAACTCAAATATTACCTCCTCATTTTCTGCCGCCTGGTTTGTAAAGCCACCAGCAGTGTAAATTGTATATATTATGACAGTGTGGTTGTGCCAAGCACTACACGCCATTGTAGTCCTGTATGTTATATAACACGTTCGATGTAGATCCCCTTGTCGTCTTTTGAGGTGCGTGTCGTTTATTCACTTGTCTTTGATGTCAGATTTGGAGATAACGTGTCTCTTTTCCAAACCACAAAAGTCCACACCCATGAAATGGAAATGGCAGTGATGTGTTGGATATGGCTGTCCGGAAGAGAAAAACAAGTTATCCCATTCGACGGACCCGACGATCAGTTTTCTACACCCTCCCTTTCCGAACACGTTTTCTTTGGCAAGATACCGCCTATCGCAGTTGTTCCTGTTCACCAGGTGTGTTGTCGTGAGCCCAGTGTCTGTATCGACAACCACCACGTTCATTATTGGTACGACTACCAATCGCAGTTTACAAGACGCAGATTGAAATAAAACATGTCACCACTATGTGCGTGGTGCAGCCTATCCCTCACGTTTCGACCACAAGAGACAGTGTGACAGTAAACGCGGCCGATCTGGGGCTTTATATATGTGTGTTGTCCTTCTGAAAGTATGCTTAACATTTAGACTAACCCACAACAACGTGTCGTGTTACATTGTGAGTCACGCAAAATAGTTGTGTTTAGACTGATTAATCATGTTGTTTACCAGTGATCGTGACAAAGATTATGTTAAGGTAAAAACAAACCAGGCAAGTGGAGTATAACAACATACAAAAAACCCCCACTTGGTACGTTTAAAGGATGATGATATATATATTATTATACGGCTTAACAATAGATACTAGTCTCAAACGTACGGCTTGTTGTTTTCTGAAAAGGACATTGTACGACAGCGTCTGTATGGTATGTGATATAACGTAAACAACACTATTGATCACAGTTTTCCCGTCCTGTTCTAGGCTAATGTTACGTGACCCACAGTCCAACGGTCTGTAACATGAAAACACCGCCACAGGGCCTTTTACAGACAAACTATGCACGGGACTTTTCGATACGTAAACATACAGTATTTCATATATGCAGGATACAGACTCACCATTTATCCCACGTAAGAACGAGACCGGGTTGATGAATTAATAAATCGCAGATGTTCCACAATGGTCAATTTCGAACCAGCCCTATCTTGAATAAATATGGCTTTATATTTTCGGTACGCCCATTTTACATGCCATCATGAAATGTCAATATATATATATATATATCTATACATGATAGACTCCATGCTATCGAAATATATTTCACGATCCACCCCGATGCCAGCATTCAGTCATTCTAAGTCTGACTCAGATATTAAATCTGTTATATATATCTCCTCTCTGGACACGGTTAGAATAGTTCCGGTATCATACGATAGGGGGCGCTGCCTTATACAGCACACTGGTCAACATAACAAAATAGCCCATTGCCGGACAACGGTCTACACAACATTTACGAAATATGTGCTAAAATCTTTGGAAAAATATGCTTAAAGCGTTCAACGAGTGACATTTGCGATATCTTTTCCAGTTTGCGCGTACATCTTGCACAAACGTGAAAACTGCCGCACACCAAAGATTTCAATGTGTCCACAACCCTACTATATAAGCAGGCCGACTCTGTTATTCTATCAGTTGAGAGCGCTCTATGGGCGCTTTTGGGTCCCAGACGGCTCCCCTGTGGGGGAGGGGGGGACTTGAGGGGGGGAGGGGGCAGCCCCTCCCTCTGCCTTATGTCAAGAAGTGATAGAGTTGTGGGCCTGGGGTCGGTTGTGTGGTTCAAGTCAGAAGTAGACCGGTTGTAGGTTTGGGGATCGCCGGCAGAGGGAAAGAAGGGTCGGTTGGATGTGAAAGGTCGGTCTGGGTCGTCGAGGTCGGAGGTGAAAGGTCAGTAGGGTTTACCAAGGGGGGGAACGGGGGAGTCCTGGTTGGGATCGGAGACGCATGTGAATGGTTAAAGAGTGTTCATCGGATATCATCGGTACTGGAAAAGCCACAACGCATGTCAAAGCACTATGGGATCGTTCAGATCTCGTTCAGATCTCGTTCAGGGTCTCCGCTTGGACCGAGGCCACTATAGAAATTTCTCCACAGGGGTCGTGGTGGGGGCTTCGCCCCCGGGGATAATACTTTATGGGGGATCGATCCCTACAAAGAATATACCCCGGGGGCGAAGCCCCCATAAGGAATTACATGGAAGGCCCGTGGTGGGGGCCTCGCCCCCAGGGGATAATACTTTATGTGGGATCGATCCCTACAAAGAATATACCCCGGGGGCGAAGCCCCCATAAGGAAATCTATGGAAGGTCCGTGGTGGGGGCCTCGCCCCCGGGAATAATACTTTATGTGGGATCGATCCCTAAAAAGAATATACACTGGGGGCGAGGCCCCCATAAGTAAATATATGGAAGGCCCGTGGTGGGGGCCTCGCCCCCAGGGGATAATACTTTATGTGGGATCGATCCCTAAAAAGAATATACACAGGGGGCGAGGCCCCCATAAGGAATTACATGGAGGGCCCGTGGTGGGGGCCTCGCCCCCAGGGGATAATACTTTATGTGGGATCGATCCCTAAAAAGAATATACACAGGGGGCGAGGCCCCCATAAGGAATTACATGGAAGGCCCGTGGTGGGGGCCTCGCCCCCAGGGGATAATACTTTATGTGGGATCGATCCCTACAAAGAATATACCCCGGGGGCGAAGCCCCCATAAGGAAATATATGGGAGGTCCGTGGTGGGGGCCTCGCCCCCGGGAATAATATTTTATGGGGAATCGATCCCTAAAAAGAATATACACAGGGGGCGAGGCCCCCATAAGGATTTCCATGGAGGGCCCGTGGTGGGGGCCTCGCCCCCCGGGAATATTCATTTTACGGATCGAGGCGCCGAAGGCGCCCCCCATACATACATCTGTGTATTGGCGCCTTCGGCGCCCCGATCCCAATACAGTATTCTCCCGGGGGGCGAGGCCCCCACCACGATCCTTCCATGTAATTCCTTATGGCGGCCTCGCCCCCAGTGTATATTCTTTTTAGGGATCGATCCCACATAAACTATTATCCCCTGGGGGCGAGGCCCCCACCACGATCCTATCATGTAATTCCTTATGGGGGCCTCGCCCCCAGTGTATATTCTTTTTAGGGATCGATCCCACATAAAGTATTATCCCCTGGGGGCGAGACCCCCACCACGGGCCCTCCATGTAATTCCTTATGGGGGCCTCGCCCCCTGTGTATATTCTTTTTAGGGATCGATCCCCCATAAAGTATTATCCCCTGGGGGCGAGGCCCCCACCACGGGCCCTCCATGTAATTCCTTATGGGGGCCTCGCCCCCTGTGTATATTCTTTTTAGGGATCGATCCCACATAAAATATTAACCCCTGGGGGCGAGGCCCCCACCACGGGCCCTCCATGTTATTCCTTATGGGGGCCTCGCCCCCTGTGTATATTCTTTTTAGGGATCGATCCCCCATAAAGTATTATCCCCTGGGGGCGAGGCCCCCACCACGACCCCTGTGGAGAAACCTCTATAGGGGCCTCGGCCCCAGGGGAGACTCTGTGGTGATTGTGCTTTGACATGCGTTGCACACCGTTGGCTTTCCCAGTACCGATGATACCCGACGATCACTCTTTAACCATTCACATCCGTATACGAACCCGATCCCACTCACAACTCCCCTGTTCCCCCCCCCCGGCGACCCCTGCTGACCTTTCACCTCCGACCCGATCCCACTCACAACTCCCCTGTCCCCCCCCCGGCGACCCCTGTTGACCTTTCACATCCGACCTCGACGACCCCAATCGACGTTTCACATCCAACCGACCCTTATTCCCCTCCTGCCGGTGATCCCCAAACCTACAACCGGTCTAGTTCTGACTTGAACCACACAACCGGCCACAGACCCACAACTCTACTACTTCTTGACATAAGGCAGAGGGAGGGGCCGCCCCCTCCCCCCTTCAAGTCCCCCCCTCCTCCCCCACAGGGGAGCCGTCTGGGACCCAAAAGCGCCCAGAGAGCGCTCTCAACTGATAGTATAATAGACTCGGCCTGCTTATATAGTAGGGTTGTGGACACATTGAAATCTTTGGTGTGCAGCAGATTTCACGTTTGTGCAAGATGTACGCGCAAACTGAAAAAGATATCGCAAATGTTACTCGTTGAACGCTTGAAGCATATTTTTCCAAAGATTTTAACATATATTTCGTAAATGTTGTGTAGACCGTTGTCCGGCAAATGGCCATTTTGTATTTCTGACCAATATGTTGGCGTCAGTATCGCCACCTACCGACGACAAGTGGAACTATTTCAGATAGACAACGGATTTATCTGATTCATGTTGCACACATGAAACAACATTTGTGCGGACTACATACTTTCATTTAACTGGATGTTTTGTGTGTCTGTATGTATTTATAAATGTATCAGAAAATGATCATGAATCACATATGCGGATGATCATGGCATAAAGAAGACCGTGAAAACTTTCATATTTTATTCATTATATAAGTTCCATGTGATAAGTTCCACACATATAGTGACGTAGATTCAGGCAAAACATTGTTAAAAATAACGAGTAAAACAAGTTTTTAGACACATTTTTGGAATATTGTCACATATGCATTTATTTAAAATTTCGTTTTCTGAGTTTGGAAGTATCAAGTGTTATCAACATCTATAAGTATGTTTGTCGTATATGGTTGATCAGATCCATATAACATCTGGCTGTTCAAACGATGTTCGTGCATTCGCATTGGATGTGCCTGCAATATACATCTGGGTGACGAATGGTTTTTGCTGTACCCGTCTTCTCTGACACATCTCGTCCTTGGAAACGTAGCAGGTTGTTTACGTATGTCTCAAGCTATCCTGGTTTCATACTGTTCTGTGACCTGAATAAGTCACAATAACCCGTAAACAAGACAATGAATCATCTCTTGTCTGCCACGTCACGGCCTTGGAAACGTAGCAAGTTGTTTACATATTGTTATAACTACCGTCGTTTCATACTGCTCTGTGACCTGAATATGTCACATTCACCCGTAAACAAGACAATCAATCATCTCTTGTCTGACACGTTGCGTCCTTGAAAACGTAGCATCTTGTTTACGTATGTATCAAGCTATCCTGGTTTCATACTGCTCTGAGGCCTGAATATGTCACATTCACCCGTAAACAAGACAATTAATCATCTCTTGTCTGCCACACCACGTCCTTGAAAACGTAGCACGTTGAAAGTATACGCTCTAGTTATGCAATGCTCTACACCTGTCACGATGACATGTACTGGGCTGCAGCACTGATTCCTGTACACAATATGAGTCATTCGTTTCGTTTTAACTTGTGGCGTGAAAACATATGCATGACTCGGCAATCTGGTCAAGTGTTATAAACATTCGGTTTTACACGCTCACGTCATATACAATACATCTGTCAAACGCTTGTTCACCATACTTGGCGTCACACGCATCTTACGCAGCGTCCTCACTGGTACCAACATCCT
Source organism: Sipunculus nudus (assembly GCA_026874595.1). NCBI lineage: Eukaryota > Metazoa > Annelida > Sipuncula > Golfingiida > Sipunculidae > Sipunculus > Sipunculus nudus. The sequence continues at coordinate 28,383,256 of CM049315.1, forward strand.
TCGTCTCGACCACCGTTACGTCGTGGTCTATCAGGACAGAAGCAGCCTTCGGTGGTACCTTCGCTTTTTTCATCCGCCTTTTCGCAAACCATGCCATGTAGTACTGTTGACCAGGTGTGTCGTTCACGGATACGAGACAGGGAAGCCCGTCGTACCTGACACCCAATCTGAAGTGGCGGAGATTGATCTCCCGGGCGTAAGACGGGAAACAGTGCCGAACAAACTGTTCTTTCCACCAGTCGGCTACGCCCTTGCACATAGTTAATCGGCCGTTGTCGTAATAGTCCTTGTAACAGTCCCATTCCCCCCAAACGTGCCGGATGAACCGGGACTGTGCCGGAATGCGGCCGAGTATCCAGTCCCACCTCCTAAACATGGTTTGACAGTGCAGACATTGCCAACCATCTTGGGTTGGTTGACCGGTGGGGTCGACGATCTCTTCATCACTAGGCGAGGGCACAGTTTGTGGTGGAGGCGCAGTTGGTAACGGGGGATCTCCGCACTGTCCGATGCTCTTCAATGCCATGATAGACTGGGGAATGGCAGCCAGGACCACGTGTGTATTTTAACTGATAACTCCTGTGGCCAGAAGGGGCTGCAACACTACTATGGTTCTGCATGAGACACCGAGAAACTTTTATATGTGTGGTGTAAGTGTGGGGGGGGGGGGCAAAAATAATTCATACTGCACACGCAACAGACGTGAGCACAACAGCCACGACACAAACGTCTCTACTGTGTCCGGGAAGTATCACACTCACCGGTTATCAACATGACTGAACAGTCCTGGTTTACTACGTTTTCAAGGACGTGACGTGTCAGACAAGGAAATGATTGATTGGCTTGTTTACGAGTGAATGTGACGGATTCAGATCACGGAGCAGTATGAAACAACGGTAGTTCTAACAATACGTAAACAACTTGCTACGTTTTCAAGGCCGTGACGTGGCAGACAAGGAAAGATTAATGAGCTTGTTTACGGGTGTATGTGACGGATTAAGGACACAGAACAGGCGTGTGTATGACTTGGTGAACGTGTGTGGTTTGTTAGGGCTGCTTCCCGCACAGTGTATACGACTTTCCTCATAACGTATAAATTACGAGGCACATGGTCCCGGTTGTCATTCCTCGGTCGATAATGGCATCAAACAGCACAGTGAACTGCGCAGATCTACCGCTACCTAACATTGCTTTGCCTCCTTACATGCAGGCCTATATACATGAGCCTCCGCCTAGTTACGAGCAAGCCGTCCGCTCGAGCGGCACAGGACAGAATGCGGACTTGTGGGCGCTACTGCAGAAGTACCCCAACGGCCCAAAACATGCGGACGAGATCAGAAAGCGTTACCAGGTGAATGAGAAGTTCGTTAGGAAACTGTCCCGAGACGTGCGACTGCCGTTTGTGCAGGCAGAGAAACGTGTATTCCTGCACGTCCCCGACGAGGTTCAGTACGCCCTCCACTGGGGAATCATCAGCAAAACCACGTTAGACATCATCACGGAAAAGACTCCTGTTTTGAGGAAGCAGCGATCGCAGTTCATGTCGCACATGGAACGACGGCCCCTCGAAGATTGGATCATCCTCGAAGCCATCCTACATTACACCGGCTCTCAGGACTTGGCTTCTCCAATCACTGATACGGTGCAGAAACTAGGGTATGACCTGATGCGCTTGTAACTTGCCTCGACAGGAACGTTGACGTGCTGCAGACGATTAACCGGTACTGTGACATGAATTGCTTTTTTTGTTTGTTCAGCTCACGTGACCGCTTCGGCTCTTGTGTTCTCAAGTGTAAACAAGTCGCTTGACACTCCCGCGGTGCATGACTCGTGGTGCATGACTCAGCCTTGAAGGGTATTTAAGCGTTGGCGCGAGGGGAGTGTGGCAGACACGCTACAGTCTCTCTACACGATGGATCGCGCCGAGGGGAACGACATGTTTACACTTCAGACGAAAGAGGAAATCGCAGCCCGTGACAAAAGGAGAGGCAAGCAGATTGTGCGTCCCATTATGCACCAGAAGCTTAATCGTAAGCAGACCGAGCAAATGATCCACTCCGGACTCGACCGAATGGAAGGAGTACTCAAGAAAGACATCGACAGCCTGACCAAACGTGTTTCCGATTTGACAGACCGGGTTGAAAAGTTGAAAGAGAGAGTGTCACGTCCTATACAGTCCCAGTGTGATTCTGGACACGACAAGAAAAACGAATGTGAACGTAACGATGCCCCTAAAGCAGCAGCAGCAGCAGCTGCACAAACAGCTGAATCACGTGACAAAAAGACCGACAACCCTGCACAAACAGCTGAATCGCGTGAACAAAAGGCCGACAAACCTGATGAAAAGGACGTAGGAGATGGAGCATCAGACATCACCATTCATGTGTTCTTACCGCCCTCAAAAACGTTGGAACAGGAACAGAAGGGAAAACAAGGTGCGGCTAAACAAGGTGCGGCAAAAACAGGTGTGGCAAAACAAGGTGCGGCAAAACAAGGTGCGACTAAAACAGGTGCGACTGCACGCAACCCAGCTCCGACTATTGTGGAGAAATTTGATGCATTAGTGGAAGGCCCATCAGGAGCTATACCTGTTAAGTTAGTAAATTTCTCCAACGGATCGTCTTTTTTTTGTGCATGCTCTGAATGCCAGCAATGGGTATCCGAAAATCATGACAAACTGGACGAACTTGGGAAGCCTGCAGGGGAATCGCATTCGGGGGTATCTGTGGAAATGATCAAAGAACCGTCTGAGAGGCCGTTGGATGTTGCACAGGGAACTGCTGGTCCAAAAAAATCCACAGAATGAATAGAAGATCGATGTCCAGCTGAACAGAGCTGAGGACGAATCATGCTTTGGAGGTAACCTGATGCACAGAAAATAAATCACGCTTTTGCTTCTTTTTGTGATATACAGTTATGGGGCACCGTTTATTCGGCCGACGATGATATAAAAGTGTACAAACAAAGAACTAACCCCTCAGACTCGCATGCATTTCGACCCGTCACCATGGCTGTTTTCGTTCACATGTACCCTGCGGCGACACATGAAAATTATGATACGTGCGTCTTGTGCAGATACAGGAAGACGTATGACACTAATCGACCATGCTCTCCTGGAAGCCATCATTTTCCAGGAGAACACACCACGCTAGATGAGTCACTGGATTGCCTGTTATGCGTCTGCATCGAACCATTGGACGGATGTGCCTCCTTATTTCATCTGGTAGGTGATATTCGTGCTCCTCACATCTATGGTGAAATCTTGGGTTACTCCTGTTTTCCTTGTGTGTTTTGCGGATGGCAGTGCGATAGGATGCAGGTGCCGTGTGTAACTGATGTCGAATGGAAACGGCTGTTGGGAAAATCGGTCTGGCTTACAGACCTGGCATGCGGTGAAAGACGCGCTAGACGATTTCATGAGAAGGTGTCCCGTTACTGGATGCACAGGCCTGTAAATGCAGTGACCGTTTTGTACAGGCGCGAGATCGGTTTACCTATACTACAGAACCGTACGCGGTACAGGAGTGGATGTACATGTCGAGCGTGGTCTTCATGCTGACGTAAGCGTATCGTACGTGCATATATAATATATGTAGTGGTTGGAGTGAGCTCAGACGTCAATACAGAGTGAGACTGTCAAGGTTATCACTTCGTGTGCAGTGTGCCTTCATCCGTGCGTACATATATGAAAATGGATGATATACTAGAGCTGTCCGATGACTACACAAGCATGTTTGAGAAGAAAGAAGGGGGACGTACTGCTCCAGAGCTAGAGGTTTGCTGCATCTGCGGGGTTTCGGTATCATGCCTCCGCTCGCATGTTGTTGTATCTCATCTGCCTTGGTTCGCTGACCCGATCTCCGCCTGTTCTGTGTGCAGAAGGAATTTCGGCGACATCTGGCATCGCAAAGAACACGAGGACAGATTCCACGCAGGACGTTCCTGCCTGCTGCACAAGGACACGTATATATGCTACATGATGCCGTATATGCAAAGCATATGCAGAATGTTGGGATGTTCGTACATGAGCAACCTCCCGCTGCTCGTGAGAACAAAGGGGTTGCAGCTTACACGTTCCTGTCAGCTTTTAGAAGGTGAGTGTCTGTACTTCGTGTCCTGGACAGGAGAGAGGCGTGGTTTTAAACCGGAAGACCCGCGTTATCTCAAGGACTGCGCGCACTGGCGTGTGCTGCTACGTCTATTGCACGCAACGAGATACCTGACAGGATACGCGTCGAGATACTCGAGTGAATACGCGACAGAGAACACTACGCCTGATGACGCCCATTACTCAGGCAACACATGCACGCGCCCCATCTCTGTCGTATCAACCAGTACACACGGCACCCGTAGAAAACGCTCAAGAGACACTCACGGCGACAGAAAACATAAAACGCGTACACGTAAAAACGCAAAGTCACGGAAACGACGTCACCAGAATGAGCATTCCAGTGGAGAAAACGTATAGATAATAAAAAAAAAAAAACAGTTTATATCCAGTCGACGGCCTTAATGCTTTGTTGGAAAAAGAGCATGGACTAATTTGAATTGAAATTCAAACGAATTAACATTTCTTCTTAAAGGCGAATTAATATTGTTTGTAAAGTCACTGTCCTTTCCGTCACGTCAAATATTGTGCTTCATCTCAGCGCCATGTGTATTGTTTGTATGTATGCTTGATTTGCACGCAGTAAAAATATTGTCCTGCTTTAACGGGTGTCTGTCGTTCTTTACGCATGCCACATTTACACACACTCACAAACATGAATCACACACACACACAAACATGAATCACGCACCAAAGGCATCGCAACAGGAAAAAAAGCGGGGGAGCTCCCGGTGTATGTTACGTGCACATGAAGGTTATATGTATGCATGCATGGAAACGTACGGCAGGTATCAGTACGAAAAATACACTCAATAATATCAAAGTTGTGTTTATTTTGGTTTAATTACATGCTTCATCACGCAGTACTTCGGTAACAAAACACTGTCAGGTACAATGAAACGGAGAACCATGCATGTCCGACCTGTGTTACTCTTTTTTGGAGACCTCGACCTTTCCCGGTGTCATTTCGGACAAGATCCTGTCCATTTGTGTTAGGTCTTCCCTCATCTCATGCAACAGTTGCGTCATTTTTTGTAACCTCCCAACCATCACTTCCGCTGTACGTGGTGTCCAGGAACTCTGGGTCTGGTCCGGCGTGTGGCCCGACAATGGGTTTCGACGTCCTCTCCCGCGACGGCGGAGTGTGCGTGCTCGTGTACTCGTTTCACCACCATCTGTCATGCTTGTGTCAGACCTCTCCGCCTGTTCAAGCGTAGAACGTTCCTCCCTGCACGTAGCACGGTCCAGTGTGCTAGGGATTGTATTCTCATGCGTTGGTTCGCCTTCTCCGATGTACCACTGTACTTGGGAAGTTTCGTTATGAACGACGTCATTAACATCTTCGGGGTCTTCGTGGGTAACGTAATGCCGAGACCTGCTGAACATGGCACCCATGACACACCGACTTTGCTGTATAATGATATAAAGACAACCGAGCGGTTGTGCGTGTCGTCAATCACGACGCCTCCTCCTGTCTGGACCGCACTGAACGAAATGAGTCTAGCTTTATAAGCAAGCGGGTGACTGGCGTTTGACGTCACATGCCGTGGGCGGAGTCAATGTCGCATGTATTTGCGTTGCACGTGTACAGCTACGCCCCGTCTTGACCAGACTTTGCACTGAAACACGGACGGGCCACATGTCGTCAGCCGACGAATACTAATAAAACCCACAGTGCAATCGACACGGTCACACTGTAATACAGGCGTGTTTCAGCAATGTCACGAGAGCGGTTTAACAGGGAAATCCCGCGCTTTCAACGGATGTTAGACAATATACATAACATGGACGACGAAGAAGATGACGCTGACGATGATTTAGGAGCCGTAGGATGGAGTTTTCAGCAGGAACTTCCAGGACATATTCACCGTGGCCTTATGGATGAGTCGCTCCAGATGGCACGCGCAAACCCACGCGCAGCAGCAGCACTAGCCGCGTTCTACGCCGGTGTTCCGGTTGATGACGACGACGTAGGTTTCAGTGAAGAGATGGATGACGATTCTGACATGGAAGACATGGCGTGTAGTATGAATGACTGCGTGCTGTCAGAAGCAGACGCAGGCGTGGTACCCGATGTTAAGAACACAGGCGCGGGAGAAAGATACACTCAGGAACAGTTGCGTCGCACAGACGAAACTGGGAGGACTACGCTGCACAGGCTAATCGAAGAGGGAAGGTATGATGTGGTTTCCCGTATACTGGCAGGGCTGAAAGGACCGAGCTGCTATGTGAAAGGACAGGAATGCTATGCTGTGTTGAACATTCCCAACAAGAAAGGCCGAACGTGCCTCCACTTGGCTGTCATGAAAGGACAGGCATGCTTGGCAAGGCAACTGGTCATGCACGGTGCTGTTTTAGAGGCTCGGGACTCAGATGGTAACACGCCCCTCCACATAGCCTGCGCACGAGGTGACCTGTCGACCGTTAAATGCCTGACAGCAGTCCTGGGGGAAGAGATGTTGAACATCCCATACTTTGTGCCGTTCACCAAGTTACCTCAAGACATGGACGCGGTAAACAAGGAAGGTCTGGGATTTATGCACCTCGCAGCAGCTTGCGGGGTGGAGGAACTGACGGTTCACCTGGTAAACAAGTTGGGAGCGGACGTAAACCAACGGGAAACCCGCAGTGGCAGAACGGCACTGCACATAGCAGCTGCAGCCGGTTTGAGTACCATGGTTCGGTGCCTGATCGAGAGATGCGGCGCAGACGTACACGTTAAGTCGTCCGACGGCTGGACACCCATACAGTCAGCTATGATGAAAAACCAACAGGAAACAGCTGAAATCCTTTTGAATTACATTAAGAAATGCGGCAAAGAAACGTCGGAGGAAAGCGATATAGATGAATGCTGAGGCGTATGTGTTTAATAAGCGAACTGTCAGGATGTAATCCTGTTTCCTCCGCACACAGAATATACGTCGCCCGATTAGTGTTTTTAGTAGTGGAGCATCTAAACATTTACGTCATTGGGTTTTTACTTTTACTTAAGCGTAAAACCGGGTATTTCCAAGCGTTAGCTGTATACTGCACACCTGCCAGAACGTGGGTACGACGTCGTGGTAACATAACCGCTAACACGTAGATTTTCCCGGATGTGTACTACGTCGGTTTACGTTTTGGAATTCACACAATCAGTGAGTCATCGTCGGTTTTCAACATGTAAATCATATGCTTGCGTAAACAAGTCAGGAGGGTATGAGTCAGGAGAATGTTCCCCCAATCAGAGACTGTCTATTGGTTGTCACTAGGAAGCATTGTGTATAAATGTGCCCGACCAGTGCCAACGTCTACATTTTGGATGAACGTCTTTATCGCCGTACCATGGCCAGCAGGCGGCAAATTGAAAGCATTGAACTTGCTAGAGTGTGCGCTGAAGTGTCTGAGTACTCTACCCCGGGTGTTAACTTCATAGACAAGTCTGCGTACTCAACAGAAAGCGTTAATGTCACGGACGATGACATGAATACAGGGGAAACACTTTCAGAAATGGACACTTCATTGACAAGCATTGACAACGGAACTGGCGGGCTATTACTAGTGTCGAATCCGACGTGTACCTCGGTTCATTTGTCGGTTTGTGAAGGGTTTGACCCCGAGCTGGACGAGAAGAGAGCTCCCTTTTGGACTCAAGGGTCCCCTTTCTCTCTGCAGTTGGCCTTTCACATGGCGAAACGCCGTGGTCTTGGGTTGCACGTTTTGCCTGTTTTCCTGAAAAACGCCAAGCGGTTCGTGAACAACATATTTGAAGACGTCGGGATGGGCACGGACGAAACACTTTTACACAGTTGCATAAAGAATTGGGGCAGGGAACGTGCTGCCACGGGGATACTGCGCGACCTAACGCACAGCCGAGGGATCAACAAGACCGATATGAATGGCGACACCTGCTTGCACCTGGCCGTTAAGAAGGGTATGTATTCACTGGTAAGGCAGTTGGTGGCTCGCGGTGCGGACACAGAGGCTAGAGACGCGCACGGGAACACACCGTTGCATTTGGCTTCAGCCAGAGGTGACACGATGTGTGCTATGGCTCTGACATTGTACCTGACGCATGCAGAAGTGAAAAAATATCTACGTTACAGACCGTTTAACAGAGTCCCCCCAAGGCCGAACATTTTGAATTACGACGGGCAGACATGCGTACATTTGGCTGCGGAAGGTGGGCACAAGGACCTGCTAGGTTGCCTCAAACCGCTGCTGGAGGATGTCGATGCGCCAAATGGAAAGACGGGAAAGACTGCACTGTACGAAGCAGCTGAGTCCGGCAGATTAGACATGGTACGATATTTGGTAAATGAATGTTGGGCGAATGCACACGCCCGAGCGTGGAACAGGAGTTCTCCCTTGGAAGCTGCAATGTCGAACGGGCACGAGGAATGTGTTATGTTTCTTGTAGGGTTGGGTGCTGTGCGCCCGGACAATTGCGACAGCGAAGACGACAGCATGACCGAGAGTGGATAGCTTAATACGAAAGTGTATACACTATGATTGTATACTGTGCCTACAAATTATCCCGCAATGACAGCACTGGCTGATGAACTGGGGGGAGGGGGGGGGGGGCTTCGCTTTCCGGATACACCGTTGTTCAACCCTAAACAAACACTACCAATGACGTGGCTGTGTGTGACCGTGAACAAAAATCCCACATGTCGGATGACGCATTATCATGCTGTGATTTGTGGGGAAATCCGACGTTACCAAAATTAGAGATTACCTCACAAATGTGACTTTCGGATATTCCACGGGTTAAAAATAGATGTCGTTTTAGCGTATATATATATGACTGTTCTGGTAGTATTTGATAACATACTGTTGCAGTTCACTGTTTGTTCACACGTTTAGAGACAGAGACATGTTTTGTTCGACGGAGTCAGTCGAGGCTGGGATGCGTAGACTTCACATAAGCGAAAACAGCACCGTCAAAGACATACGCGAGAACAGCACCGCCAAAGAAGTCACGGTTTCTGGTGCCCCACAGGACGTATCGTCCACCCCGTGTCACTTTCTCTCCCGTGACAGTGCCGGTGAGACGTTTCTGCACAATTGCATATTAGCCGGGATGGAAGGCTGGGCGATATCGGTACTAGACAGAATGGACGGGCCAGGAGTCCTCGACATAGTAAACATACAAGGAGAAACCTACCTCGAGCTGGCTGTGAGACTTTGCATGCACCAACTCATCCGGCATCTTGTGATGCGCGGAGCGGACGTTACGAAAAGGGACAGACACGCGAACACCCCACTGCACTTGGCTTGCCAGCGCAAGTGCTCGGAATGCTTGAAATCACTGACATGCTGGGCCGGCTTTGTGATGATGGACAAGCCGGATTTCTACAGGAATCTCACGGGTGTTATGAACGCGGACGGTCGCACTTGCATGCACATAGCAGCAGAAGCAGATGCCAGGGACATGCTGAACTATCTTTTATTCGCGCTGCACGCGGATCCCAACTGTAAAGAAGGCAAACGAGGCCTGACACCGTTACATGAAGCTGTTCTGCGTGGCAATGTGGACATGGTGAAGTATATGTTATTAGAAGCCGGAGCTGACATATCGCTCGAATCCTACGATAGGGAAACAGCACGTTCACTGGCATACGCTACAGACAATTCAGAGATGTGTATGTTCTTACGGATGATCGAGTGAAACGTGATATGGACAGATATATTTTGGTTTATTTGACATGAACGTGCATGAATTTGATTTGTTTATACGTTGTTACTTGGTATAAATGTGATGTATCGTGTATGGTGTTGTTTTTTTTTATTGTTTCGTGTTTCATGTTAGACAGCATTAATGAACGTGATTTATGCCAGCCTTCGTTCTGTGCACTTGTCAAATGACGTTCCAATGTATGATGGTATGGATGACGTGTGTGGTAGCTAAGGTGTGGGTCGGTTGCAGCTCAGCTGACTATAAGTCCCCTGAGCTATACTGATGGTGCTTTGTTTTATAATGTATAATGGTATAACATCATGCACATCCCTCTTTTCACGCCCCGCGTCTTATATCCGATCGGGTGTAGGAGCGCAACAGACGAAGGGTCAGATTGGTCGTTATTTGATGTATGTATTTGTGTTTCTGGTCCTAGCGGTTGAATCAGGTATTGGGGTGATTTATGTAACAGTTACTGTGACTTACGTCAACTGATCGGTCAACAAACGGTCCATGGCATGATAAAACAAAATGCACACTACACGCATGTGGACACCGCGTTTCAGGTATGAATCACGACGGAAACACAGATCATACCCGGCGGATCGAGCGTCGTTCTCAAGGAACGGGTGCAGGCAGTCTTACAGGAGCCTGAAAGAGCAAGTGCACAGACACGAGGACCCGTCTTGTCCGGGCAGTTTCCCGCCACTACGGCAGGATGCAAGAGTTTACGACCAGGTCCGGTCCAAAGCGTTTCCCTACGAAGGCGGCTACGGCCCTAAAAAGGCGTACGCCCATTACACAGATGTACTAAACATGGATTCCCAACGGGTATCCCTTGACGTGCCAACACCTTGGCCAGAGGGACATCCCGACATGCTCCACGAGTTAAAAGAACGGTTTGAACTGCTGGACAAAGAACGCGTTTCCGCAGACGTCCTAGCAATACAAACCGTCCGGGACCGCGAAACACGTCGGGAATTTCACAATCTGTGCGAACAACTGGACCGCACGAGGCGGGACGCGGAAAGGATGAAAGACGTGGAACTGGCAAGACAGAGAAACCTGCTGCACCGTGAACTGAAACGCGCACGTGCACTCCGTTCAGTGCGTTGCATAGCTGTACCGTCATGCGATACGACGGTGGGTGACACGGCGTACGGGCCTCCGCCGGCCGAAAAGGTGACGGACGCCGTGGTGTCTTGCCTGTCGAATGCGCCTTTGTCTGCTGCCGGTTCACGTCCTGTGTTGGTTCATCCGACGGACCTCAGCAGGGAACTCTTGCGTACTTTCACCGGGGGGTCCTCCGCTTGCACAGGAGCCGTCTTGTCACTGCCTACAGATATGCTCGTTTTTCAATACGTCGCATCTTCCCTGTGTCGGTCTTTGTCCTCTGACGTCACCACCGCGCTTTACGGTAAATTCAAGAAGGAATGGGCGCACCATGTTGATATGGCCGTGGGCGATCCCCTCGATATCACAAAGTGTGCAGCCCAAATTCGCGTGTCCGTAAAAAATTTCCAAGGTTATCTCGAGAACCACATCAGAGAGCTTTCTGCAGAACTCGTACAACGGGTGGTGCAGCGTGTAAAACTCCAGGGAAACTACGAGATGTACTGTACATGGACCCTCTCGTTGGGCGCAGTGCCTTACGTGCGTTTACCCCCAGGATCAGGTAACCTCAGCCCTTGCGTGTGCTCTGGATGGAAATGTGGCTCAACCGAGACTTCCGCCTCAGAGAGCGTCCTTTTGTCAGCCTTGCGTACATACTCCACGAAGCTCTGCGACTGCAGCCAAGGGCATGTCCGCGTTCTTTCACCGGAAGAATGTGTTTTGGTATACCTGGGACCCCAGTCCGGCTTCGGGGTGTCTGTGATGGACCAATCATTTTTCCCACCGGGCTCCAAGTTTGGGGTGGTATACCCGCACAAACATTTCCGGTGCGACCCGATGGCCACAGCTTGTGGGCAAGTTCTGATGTACAGCAGAGCACGTGGTTTGTTACAAAGCCTAGCAGAAAACTCGCACATATTCAACCGTGCGTGCTTTTAGGGCAAAAGAGCATGCCTAAGAAACCTGCCGAACAGGATGACGACCCGTCTAGCGAAAGAGAGGTCTGTCGCAGGGCACTGAACGCTGCAGAGGAAAAGGTCAATTCTGCCACTTTGGCCGCAGCTAAACTTCACAGGCAGTTGATGTCATGTAAAGCGAAAGAAAAAACAACAGACGATATGATGAAACTGTTGGGCACAGCCGCGGAATCCGATAGCGCTATCACACGCGGAGCTTTGAAAAAACTGGTGCCGTGTATCGTGAGCGGAGTCGCGGGTGACTGGGGTAGCATGTACGCTAACTTGCGTGATCTGCAGAAAAGGATCACCGCAGGAGGTACGCTCGACGACGCGAGAGCACCTCTGTCTTCATCGTCCACATTTCCGGGTGCGGGCCCGAAGTTTAGCCGTGCCCCTCAACGTAACACACAGCGTGTCTGTGGCAGTACGGATCACGCTGGCGACGGACTGCCCTCCGGCCGCTTGTACGATGGCAGTTTGTCACGCCCTGGAGTCAGCGACCTCGACGCCACGTCAGGCGTCAGGTACAACGTGCGCGAATTGGAAAGAACCGCGGCCGAGCTGGACATGCAGAGGGGTGTGGCCGAAGCCTTGTCCTGGTTCAGTAAGCCGTCGGCTGAAAAGGAAGCCCTGAGAAGGGCAGAACGCAAGAACGCGGAAGCCGAAAGGGTCATGCAGTACCTGATCGATCTCGTGGAACAGTCAGGGCACGCGCTGGACCTGCATAAACACCAAGCCGCCATACACGCCCAACGGTACGTCCAGCTGACCGCCCAACTGAACGAATACCAAGAGGAGCAGCGTCGCTTGGGTGAAGCCGTTCACCTTTACGAGAAATTTATCGAGGAACGCCTCGAACCCACAGAAGAAATGGGCGGTGAACCAATGTGGGACGGCGAAAGGGCTCCACCGAGTCGCGCACTTTTGAAACACCTGAAAAACCTTCAGCGGGACGTGAAAAGAGCCGTGGATTCGTGTAAAACGGAACAGCGGACAGCAGAGGAACTTGAGGACGAAATAGCTGACGACGCTCACGGCCTGTGGCGAGGAGTGTCAGACGTGTACGGGCCCAACCGGCCCGTAGAATCGGGTGGCATCGGGCCGCCAAAAAGCCGGTCCGCTGCGGGGCCGACAGTCGTTGACGTCACAAACCAGATGGACCCTGTGTTTGGAGAAGTGTTGGGCCACCGACTGAGCACCGCTGTCCCGGACGTAAAGGCGTACGCGGACATGGAGCGTGAACAATGGGCTTCAGTTACCATGAACATGCTCAACTTCAACCAAGTGTCGACCTACACAAACAACGCCGTGCGGTACATACCACGCAAGGAAACCAACAGAGCCCTCGTCAAACCATACCTCGAAATGGTGTTTCCGAACGTGACGCCGGAATTTGACGTTGACCCGTTACCGTTAGATGGTGACCCTGCCGCAGAAAGAGGGCGCACCGTGAACGCGCTGGACGAAACGCAGTTCGCAGTGGTGCACGCGGCATTCCAACTGTCTGTCGCAGGTATGACGCTGCGCCAGTTTTCGAATCATTTAGAAGTGGCTGCAGAAAAGGAGAGCGCGAGCGTCCCGTGTAAACGAGAAAAGCGAGATGGAGAAAGCAGTGAAAGGAAAGATGTGCATATGGACCCCTTCACGGAAGCAGGTGTCCGTTCCGGCATAATAGACAGGTCGTCTGTGCAAATCTGAGACATCAGCAAAGAACACACATGTTTCAATAAAATATATATCTGTTGTTTATTTCATGTCAAATAAAACTATATCTGGTTGACAGCCTGGACATTTATTTTGCATATCCTAGCATGCAGTCCACACGCTCTATCGGGCAGTGTGGTCATGATATGTTGTCAGGATATGACATCACTACACATACTCGAACAGAACCCGGAGGCTTAACAAGACAACCGCTATGTGTTCATCACGCCAGGCAGGCTTGCTTGTATTAATGTCCCTGCATTGCCTTCCCGTTTTGTCAGGTTTCCAACAGAAGGCACGAAAGTGTTCCCTCCACCGACCAGTGTCCTCGAGGTCTGTGCCGCCTGTCTGACACACACCAGTGACGGGATCACATTTAAACCATACACCGTTTGGACAGACGGGGCACAACATCATGCAGTTGGGACCGTACGTCCCTTCGCCGCAATCCGAGTCGCAGAAGACGCCTTCTCTGCCAGCTTTACATCGGTAACATTTCCCGTCGAATGGGCTGCATGTGCTTTTTGCACAAGATGGCGGACAGGTGCTACTGCAGTTATTCCCCCAATGACCGGTCGGGCAATCCGCTTCGCAGTAGGCGCCTTCTTTTCCAGCTATGCATTGGTAGCATTTCCCGTCGAATGGATTGCATTTGCCATCTGCACAGGATGGCGAACAGGTGTTAGTGCAGTTAGTCCCCCACACACCGGTCGGGCAATCCGCGTTGCAGAAGTCGCCGTCCTTGCCAGCTTTACATTGGTAACATTTTCCGTCGAATGGGCTGCATTTGGATTTCGCACAAAACAGCGAACAGGTGCTACTGCAGTTATTTCCCCAAACACCGGACGGGCACAGGTTCTCACACCTCGGCCCCGTGTACCCTTCTGTGCACGGTGCACAATGTCCGTCTTCGTGGTGGCAGCTGGAGCGGTTCCAGCATCCGGCACCGCATACACTGACACAACCCTCCCCCAAAGTCCACCGTCGCAACGTTGAGTGCAGCGCTCGCCCACGTACCCGGCCTGGCACGTGCACGAACCGTTCACCATGTTGCATTTCCTGACAGGTATACCATTGTAAACAACGGATCCATTGCATTCAGGCGTACACGAAAAGGCACATTCTGAACCCCATTTGTCTGCTGAGCACGTTTCATTGCAGTACTGCCCTTTGTAACCGGCCTGGCACAAGCAGCTGCCGGAAATGTGGTCGCATAACTGATACGTTGTTGTCCGAACAGAATTCGTATTCCGTGCACGCACACAACGGCTTGGGCACGTTTTCGAGCAGGATGGGCCGTACGTGCCGTTTGCACAGAGTGCCTCACAGTGTTTACCCGTGTAACCCGGCTGGCAAGTGCACGTCCCGTTTATATGATTGCAGGTCGGCTTATGACTGTTACCTGTGGTTATGCACCGGCTAGAGCAATTTCGGGAACATTTCGTACCCCACGTGCCTGTAGAGCATACATCCGCGCATTTGTGTCCCGTATAACCGTCCTTGCACGTTCCGTTAAACCGGTCGCATTTAACATTTGAATTCGAGGCGGTCCCGTTGCAATTGACCGGACATGTACTGTGACAGTTTTCGCCCCATTCTTGCTTGCCGCATGCTTCCGAACATGTCTGACCTTTGTAACCAGCTTTGCAGCTACACGCTCCTGTCTCTTTTGCACACACACGCCACATGTATCTTGAAGACGAGTTCCGATCACTGGCCCCGGTCATCCATATATGAGAGGCAGGGGCGTGCATGCAGTTTTCGGGACACGTCTTGGTACAATCAGATCCATACTTGTCCCTGGCACACTCCTTGCTGCAATCCTTGCCGTAGTAACCTGGACAGCAACTGCAAGACCCGCTGTGCTTGTCGCATAAACGGATACCTTTTACTGGTACACAATTGTTAGAACATGTCCTGGTACATATATCATCCAATGTCCCTGGAGGGCACGTCACGTTACAGCGGGCACCCTTAAAGCCTGGCATGCATGAACATCCGCCGTTTACTGCATTGCATTTCCGGCGGGAACAACCTTCCGAACAGTTGAAGGCACAATGAAGACCCCACTGACCTGACCTACATGCATTGGCGCATTTTCTGCCTTTAAATCCAGGCCGGCAATCGCATACACCATCTGTTGATCGACAAACTGCTGTTCCTTTAATTACCGTTCCGTTTTTCGTCTCTTCGTGCGGTTCACGTAGACAACCTGCCGAACACTTGAGGTTGCAACCGAGGCCGAACGTTCCGTTCGAGCACAACTTGTTACATCTCGAGCCTGCGTAACCCACTTTACAAGAGCAAGTTCCGTTTGTGGGGTAGCACATAGGCTTGGCACCCCTTGCCCTCATGCACCCGGATGAACATTTATGTGCGCAGTTTTTACCCCAGCGTCCACTGTTGCAGGTTGTGTTACAAAGCTTTCCTCTGAGGCCGGCCTTGCACCCGTGTGAACACGTTCCCGTGTATCCCATACACACACGTCTGTAACATCCTGTTGAGCAATTCCGTTTGCATTTGCGTCCCCAGTATCCCTCAGAGCACTCTGGACGGACACATATGTACCGATGTTTCTGGTCGCAATCGACGTTTCCCTTCTGATCCTTGTGTTTGTGATGGCCTGCTTTCATATCGTTATCATAACGAAAGAGGTGACATACCGGAGTTTGTATGACCTGATTGTTTTCGGAGAACATTGTCCACGTTTCTGAAATATTCACTTGTCGCAACAGTTTGCTTACAGAGTCGCTTTTGAAGTCATAACCTTGGTCTGATATGACAGGCAAACGCCCTCCTGCGCACTGGCAGCAACTTTTTGCCTCCTTGTTTGTGACTTCTGTCAAGCCACTGCAATTCTTCTTTGCTGTGTCTTTGCAAAATGTTTGCTCCTTTGACCAAGGCCCTACGAGTTCAATTTTATCATCCGGATCTGAAAAACGGGTACCGGTCTTTGGCCAACACAAAAAACCGGCCTTCTCTCTATGGCATCCCTTCTTTTTGGAAACACCCGTAGTTCGGCGAAAAACGGAGCATGCCTCGGTTTTTCTGTCCTCGCTTGCAATGCGGAAATGTGCACTGCTCACCGTGGAAGCCAGTTCCATCATCCACGCTACCTGCGATGCCTTTGTACGCGGGAGTTCCAAACCGGCACACTCACAGCAACGTCGTGCTTGCTGGTACGTGTATGTCTCTTTCCTGCCGTCGCATGTAACACGCTTGTTGTTCACATTTACCTTACATGATTTAAAAGGGCCGGCCATTTCACTTTCCGTCGGCGCTCCTAACCAACGCCACGAGGGTGCGGCCTTACGATTGGCCTGTATCTGGCGCGCGATCAATGCCAGAAGAGGCAGGTATAATACTTGTCTGTAAAAAGTGCCCATTTTGTATGACTGGTATTTTGTCTCATATATCATGCACGATAGTGTCACACATAGTCACGTGACGAGTGGCTGGTGCCGCTACGGCAAATAAAACAGGGAACATGTACGTAAGGTATCATTGTATACCTAGCGCCACAGGTGTCGGTATATATATCATAAATGTAAGTGCACATGATGTACATGAAGTGATAAACCGTGCGCACATGGGGAGTCGCAAGCCGTTACCGTGTTACAAATGTCGCACGGAGGGGCACACGCCCGGATCGGATTGCTTAGATACCGGGTTGCGGTTGGAAGATATACACACACTGCCGACATTGGACGCGACCGAACCTGACCCTAGTGATGGCATATACTGCACGTTCACTCTGTACCCAGAGGAAATACCTCCTTATGTATGGATGCGGTACGTGCGGGATAGATATAATGCAGCTGCGTTTACAGGAGAGATCGTTGCCAAAACACGGCCAGATATACATACAGTAGAAGGCATACACGCATGGATCGAAAAACAACGGTCTATTGCTAAGAACATCAAAGCAGGCACGACGGTTCCAGTTCTTTTATCTAAACCTACATGTGCATACACTTCAGAATGTAGATACGTGTACTACACGAAACAAACGTTGAGGGATATTTCAGGTGACCTATTGGATGGATTGGATCTTAAAAGCAACGGGCTGTTAAATACACTCTACGAGATGGACATCATGTCTGATCAGGAACTCTCTTATATCGCCGCAGGGGTGTCCTCCTGCTTTATCGGTATCCGTTTTTTCGATTGGCTGCACCAGCGTCCGCATATGTGGTCTGATGTGTGGTATGCCTTGTATGTATCGGGTGAATATGAGAGAGCCGATATGCTCATGACTGCCGTACAGAATCAGGCAAAGCAATATTATGTCGTGACCATTCCATCATTTGAGGAATACAGGTTCGACCTTAATGACTAATCTGACGAGGACAGATTCCTTGTGAGGAAAATAAATACGACATCTCTGCACTAGTGTACACACCGACGTCTGCTCCATGCATATGGTGTCCATTTATCGTCCTGTACAGTGCAGTCCCATCGTGTATATCTCTAGCCTCGAATGTTAAAGTATTTGTGAAACGCAGACCATGGTTAAAGTCGCCAGCAAACATTTCACGTCTCGTGCATAAGCGCAATTCCATTGGTTTGCACGATAGAGGACGATTTCAGATTGCAATGGGTACCCGCCCGTACATGGCGTTGACCTATCTGACCGTGGTTTCTTTGATGTTGTTTGTGCTACCCGGAGTCAAGTTAAGGGGTACGTTTCCGTTTGCCTTAGCCAAACACCTTCTCACTGACCGCCATAAAGTAGATCCCGTGCAGGATTGTAAACGTATAGGGGAAAATTGCACGGCGTCGGACATGTGCTGTGGAGCCCCTCGAGTCTTGTGCGTTTGGAAGGTCAGGGAGGTGGACCAAACACCCGTTAGAGGTTATCCTGTGTGCAAACTGTGGTATTGGGGGACAAAACCCGCTCCTGTGATGTGGGCGGAACACACCGGTACTGTTGGTGTCAACACAAACAGGAATCATGTACGAACAAACGAGAACGACAAGACCTCCAGTAACCAAGAAGATGATGAAATTTCGGGAGATGGAGGGTAAAGCTTACATGGAACTGTTGGCCGTGGCCAATACATTTGTTTAATCAACCATTTTCCGTACATATACGCAGCGTAATATGCCATGAACCTATTTGCATATACCGAAACTGGTAATGGTGATCACGTGATAGCTACGAGTCATATATATTACACTCGTCACACGGGGTAAACCGCGTGCGTCATTTGGTATATGCGGGGGCAGTGAACTGACAGTGATCACCGCGTGGCCTCTTTACCGGCATGGAAAAACGTGTCCACCATGAGAGGTATCGTCTCCACAAGCAAGAACTGGTGTCAGAACTCACAAAGTTGTACACAGTGCAGAGATGTCGCGAGTTTGCTGCATGGAAATCTGCAGCGGCTAAAAACCCTTTACTTCGGAGAGCAGTTTCATCCTGGACCGCACATACGGGACATGTGTCACCCAAGGTGTTCCAGACGTTCGAATCGTACAACAAGGGCGTGATAGCCCCAGTCCTGGCAAACCTCGACCGCTGCCACGCCCGTTCGACAACGGCTGGTGAACGGTTCCACACGCGACTACAAAATCGTCTCTATAAAGTTACCAATTTGAAAGACGTGGTAGAAATCGCATTCGGAAATGCCCTATTTTGGCAAGCATCGGGTTCCGTGCAGGCCGCACACGCCGAATCAAACGCCAGGGGGTTTATACTAAGGGCGCTGACCATGTTGGAATGTTATCCGTTTAAAAAAGGCGAAGACATACCTACGCCTGTTTTATTACAATGGGCCAAAGATGTTAAAGTT
Organism: Sipunculus nudus; assembly: GCA_026874595.1. Taxonomy (NCBI): domain Eukaryota; kingdom Metazoa; phylum Annelida; class Sipuncula; order Golfingiida; family Sipunculidae; genus Sipunculus; species Sipunculus nudus. The sequence goes on from CM049315.1 coordinate 28,402,594, forward strand.
ACCGTTGTATGTGAAACACCCGTCGGACCGCACATCCCAATATCAATCGTCGGTACTGCCTCAACAGAAAGCAACAGACCTTTGCCGACATGCAACTCTGTGAGGTGGCCACCACGTCGGAAAGTAAAACGGATGGATGCGAAGAAGCGCCTACAGCTGAAAGGGACGAGACGGCCGGATGTGGTACTGCTGGCGGCACACCCAAAAGGCCGTTGCGCATGGGTGTGTGTGGTCGAAGTGAAAAGTATCGGCTTCAACGCAAGTGTCCATAAACAGGATCTCATCCGCTCGCAATATCAACAAGTCGCCAGGACGTTCAAGTACTCCAGTATAGTGTCGCCTGTCTTTTCAAAAGAACGAATTACGTTCGCGTGTCAATCGGCGTTTTACCAGGTTTGCGACACTACCTGGCGCCTGCGCGAGTTCTTGCATCGATCATCCGCAGCGCACTGGAGAAAGCGTGCACAGCAACAGCACCGCATACACGCACTTCGCGTTCGTTTCAGTTCATACGTGTGGGTTGGAAAGACGTGCTGTCGCGTGAGACGTTTCACTGTTAAGGAAAAAGCAGATGCCACAAACGATAAAAGGGACAGCGCATCCGAGCGAACATTTCAACCTCAAACAGGCTGTGGAGACGGGGGTCAATTCTCGAACGTGGCCTTTTCAGAAATGGTCTTCTGCTCTCAAGAATGCGGATATGTTCTTCCTATTGGCGAAGGACGAAGCAAATGTGAAGGCGGCGCCCCCGCAGGGCCCATATGTACGTTCCGCGCACCAACTGACCTGTCTGTGCTCGAACACGCCGACCGCTACACAAAAGCGATGTATGAACTGGTGACAACCGTCTGCCCGATTGAGAAGTACACACAGTAGCGTAGAGTGCTAATAATATTCAACTGCACGGGTACCTCAAAGATCAGGATGCATATGGGGCAGCAGGTTAGAGTGATAGAGCATGTAGGCGCCCGCTTGTCTCGCATGGTCAATGGCATGCGGTGGCTTTATTGGCTTAGAGTTGGAAGTTCCTGACACACATATCACTTTATGAATGCGGTTTTCTCATGCCATGGCTCAATGGCGCGGAGATCCACATGATACTACTAGCGGACGAAGAAGAAGTGATCATTTGTTCGAAAATGGCACACTGGAGTCGGACAAAGAGTTCCACCGCAGGCTTGAAATACTGGACAGCGGGACGTGTTCTGGTGCTAACATTTCTGCGTGGACACCTGACAACGCCGTCATGTCACAGTCTACCGCCAATAACCGTTTGCCTCCCTTGTACCATGTTTTACTGGTTCATTCCGCTCGTACCAGGGAGAGTCTGAGGACTGCAAGACTCAAAATGCGCACCATGAGGGACGGGTACCTACCGCTTTTACGGCTGAAAGCGAAACGGCTGCACGATGAAGCTGTGACAGACGTCCACGACCGATACCGGACAGAGTTGTTGGACCTCATACGGTTAATGGAACCGGGGACCCAGGACGCGCTGTGCATCGCCGGGGAAAGGGTTAAGGGGTTAGCCGAAGACTTTTTACGACGGACCACAGGCGACACCGCCCGTGCGGCTGAACTCACGGATGCACTCATGGGACATTTGACAACACTGAACGACGCATTCAGTCGACGGCCTCCAGAAATGGTCCATCCAGAGGAAGAGGACCAGCGCAGGTCTCGTAGCCCATTGCGTCAACCAACATCACGACCCTGCCCTGATGAACTGATGAGTCATGGAAACAAAGCAGACGCTTCTGTTCCCCCGCTCGTGGAGCAGCTGGTACCCATGATGGTAAAAACGGTAGATGGCCAGACACGTACTAAAAGGGCTTTGCAGACAATGAACATGTCAAAACGCGCGTTGCTTACGTGCCGCCAACGTTTACCTGCATTCCAACTTCCGACCGAGCATGCGAAAAGAGTACTCGCGGCTTCCACGCAACAGTGTGATCGCCCAGCATTGCCCGTGTACGGTCCCGAGACACATTTACTTTTCCATATGATTACGTCAAAGGGGAAAAAAATAAAGGATTTCACCAGGTCACGTTTGTCCAGTTTGCAAGATACATTGCTCCGGCATGAAATGGGACCAACCGACCCGTCCTTGGCTAACGTGAACCTGGTCCCGCCAGGCCGCCAGGGAAGCAGCGGGGCCTGGAGGGTGCCACAGGACAGTAAGGGTTCTTTCGTTACCGTCGCACCAGCATTCGTGCTCGCTGTCAACAACGCCGTGGCAGATGTCGGAACGTTGACTCACCAACTGGACTGTGATGCGAACCGGCACTTCTCGGACCTCTACGCCGGCCTTTGGTACCTGTACGCTTGGTATGAGATATCGCAAAATAACCGTCAGATACAATATGTGATGTCGCGCAGGTGGGCGGATGTCGTGGCGAGCACGCCAGTGGCTCTCGAGTGTTACTACGACATGTTCCTGACGGGGTTCAAATGCGGAAAGAAGGATTTAGGTTACAGACCACTGTTGCAAACTGGACTGGAATGGGAGGCCCTCCCTCCTTTAGGAGGTTTTCCAACGGCCGCTTCCGTATCGGGTTCTGTTGCTGCCACGACAGGTAACGATTCATGCTGGGAGGGCATACAAAATGACGTGTCCGAGTCCCAGAGGGAAGCAAGTGAAAGTCATATGACGCACGCGGACCCTTTGAACCAAAAGGCAGACTGGACACCTTACGTCGTGTGGCCACAGCCATCGTACGGCAGTGCGGAAAAGCTAATGACGTCCTCATGCCACACGGCAGACATGCTGTACACTATGGTCTTTGGTGCCACGCCCAGGGACGAGGAAGGGAACCCGAGCTACCGGTTAGAGGACAGGCCCATTCAGGCCGTTCTGACAGACGAGAACGCATCAGATGACTGCAGGGGCGTCTTCTACGCGTTGTACAAGTACAGTAGCGTTCGGCGAGCAGCAGTGCTAGGGATTAACGTCACGCTGCTGCTGTACGCTATAGGATGGCACCGGACGAAACAAACATGGGAAGCGTTTACTTCATCTTTTTTGATGTATTTGAAAGGTATGGATCGCCGAGTCACCACATCAAGCGCTTTCCCCGGTTTATGGCTTTTGTGTCTGCTGAACGACAGGCAAGACCTGGCGGGTGCAGTCAAAGCGTACGAGGAAGAATGGGCCAAGCGTAGAGAAACAGAGAGTGCTGCTGAATCACGGGACACACTATACATCCCCGGAATGGAGATGCACGAATGGATGGACAGGCAATACGACGGGGCACCTTACGCTTTGTTAGTTCTTCGCCAGCTTGTATACAACCTGACAGATATTGATAAACTCTCCGCAGATATATGTTTGGACCCTACTGCAACTCTCCGCCTTGATGGTAAAAGACACAACAAAAAGTCACAGAAACTTGCAAAAATACGGTCCTCTGTTCTGTTACTGCGCAACATAGCATTTCAGGAGGTTGAAAAAAATATAAACGCTTTGGGAATCTGTACGGCATCAAACATACAACAGGGCACAGCAGCACACACAAAATGGTACATACTAAAGAACGCCATATACACCACCATGTACATGTTCAAACCCTTCGCAAACAATCTGTACTCGACCCCCAAAGGTCATGATTACGTATGGCAATTCATAACACAAGGTTTCACGCATAAGGAAGAACCCAATGTTTTTATGTGAATGTCGTATTCGAGAATGGCATCCATACACACGCATACTTATACACATTTGAATAGATTCACAAGAGATATTGCATAATGCTTAAGTATAATATGTCAAACTGATATTTTGTGAACACTGTTGCTTTATATTATATATCAACAATAAAACAGTTGTATGTCCATAATCTATTGTTTGTTATACATACATAGATATGTGTGTGTGTTGAAACATTAGTTTATATTTTGCTATTTAAAGTTTGTAAGGTTCGACAGCGGGGGTGAGTCCTGATGTGGAGGTCCACGCCTGACATGTCATTTCTAATGTGTCCCACGGCACCTGCTGCTGCTTTTCGTTCACGTCTCCGTCAACAGCCCACAAGGCGTGGCGTTTCTGTTGAAGCCATGTGAAATAAGCGTAAACGCCATTTACAGGTGACAAGGACCCAACTGACGGGTCGGCTGTGCAGTCGTACAAAGCGGACACGAAATCGCCATTGCGGGACCTGTAAGCTGTGCTTTGCCCGCTGAGAACAGAATCGGTCTTCCGCCCTACCCTGCCAAAACGGTCAGTTGGTCCGTGGCGTGCTCGTTTTGCGCAAGGGTCGTAATCGGCCGAGCACAACTGCAATGGTTTACACGCTGCAGGCGAAAACCGTTTGCGGAGTGTCCGCGCCAGCTGCGGCATATGGGGCCCGCTCCCGACGGCCACTGAACCCCACGCATATACCAACGGGCAGTCTTCGGACTGATCGCAATCTCCGTCCGAAGCAGTGCTTTTTTCTGCGCCGCCCCGCGTGTCTCTTAAGTTGTAGAGGCACGAAATCAGACGTGACGCCAGAAAATTTAATGGGCACTCATTGGCGCGTTCCGTGTTTTGCATGGCCCTCTGCATTGCAACGTCGAGCTCTCCTACGCTTTCAATGACATGCCGATGGGACTCCACAAGTGCGTGCAGGGTGTGTGGGTTGCTGGCTTTCGGGTACGTGGCGGAACAGCATTTGTGAAGATTGCACGGCAAAGACGCGGTGACTGACCTGTTTTCATCAACGTCGGCGTCCTCGACCGCCACGCATTCCGGCGTCTTGCCCGTGTTGCCCCCCACAGGGGTAACGTGAATATTTTTGATACGTAGACGTGTGGTGCACTTAATGGGGACGAGGACAGACAGTGCCACACCTGGAAACTTCCTTGCTTTCACCGCGCGTGTGTACCTGACCATTTTCCCTGGAATGCGTGACACGTTCGTTGGTCCGTGGTGGTCCACGCAAAAATTAACATTCACGACGACAATACCGGGAACGTTCCGGGTCAGGTGGTGCTGCGCAACCGGGTCGGAAATATGGGCACACACATGCCGTTGGAGTTCCGATAGAAGGAGATTCTGTATACCTCCCCTTTTGTTGTTGGTCCGTTGGATCATGAGCCCTTGACTACGTTGAGCACTTCTAGAGAATGTTGCACCGGAATGATTTTTTACGGTCCCTTCAGAACTGTACGTGGTCATCCTGGGGCCGCTGAACGTGACGTACACGCGATTCGTATCAAAAGCCGTGCCTCCCCATGCAAGGTGTACGGCCCCTGCCGTATCACCGCTTCCAAGTACGGCGCCCCCTTGACTGGAACTGCCCCAGACGGAAATATACGGAGACGCCAGGGGGATCTTCCCGTAAACAGGGTGAGGCATTTTGCAGTCGTCAGAACCCGTGGCACGCCAGACAACCTGGGTGGCATCATCATTAAAAGACAGACACTGCAGCACGTGCACATCCAGCAAACCCGGATCGGGTCGCTGGTCTGTGTCTGGAACGCTTGACGCCTGGCGCGCCGACCGATAGACATCACTCAGTGCTTCGTCTGAATTGAAGGGAGCGGGTACAGGATGGACATTAGGGTTCCGTATAAGATCGTTCAGCGTTTCCAAAATCCCTACGAAGCGCGCAGAAGCTGCAGTGCCCTCTTGCGCGGTCTGTGGATGTGCGTTCTGCCAGTTGTTGGTTTTCCACGGCATAACGTCTCGCCATTCCCTGTGTAGAGACACGGTCGCGGGGACATAGTGAGCCTTCCACCAGGCTGTGGCCGGACACGAGACGTGACTCTCCGACACGTCTGTCGCATCTCGTGCATGGCCACACCGTCTCGGAGAAACCGCGCAACCGACTGCAAGATGTAACAGTAACCGTTTGATCTGAACAGACCTGCACCCGAATCCAAGAAGACAACTCGTCGGGTGTCTCTGACCGCTCCCTGACCCATTGTCCAGGCCGACCTTTTCATGATCTGCCTGCCATTCCAAAATGTCCCAGCATTCAGGGCAAGGTGTTTCAGCCGGCCCCTCTGCTTCAGTCCTTTTGTGACAGAAGTGGTCCGTTTCTGGCGCACCTGACGGAAACCAAACCCAGAACATGTCGCTGTTTTTGTTCCATTTCTTTTTAGAAGGTCCAGTCTTCTCATCTTTCACACAGCTGCGCGGCGAAGTTGATTGGAAACCACCTCGGGTGAGCACGTCGGGAATTAAACTAGACCTGTGGTGCCAAGGCACACTGAAACTGCGGGCCCGAGGATCGTGGGAACTAGGCGGTTTGAAACGCAAGAGGCCCTGGGACGTACGGTATGCTTTCAGGAAGAGGTCGTGCCTGTAAGCCTTTATGCCCGGCACGCCTACGAAACCGTCCACCTCCGTGAACGGGATGCAAACCTCGTTGGCCTGTCGATTGACTTGGCTCACGAGGTTTCTGCACGTGTTCAACAGGTGGTGCACAGCATGACATATGTTCCACACACCTTCACCACGTTTGATAAAAGTTACTCTTTCGTTTGCGGCCTGCGCCAGCGCATCTGCGATCTGTTCAGTACGCAAGATGGCATTGTACTCCCCGAACATGCCTGTGTCTACAGCGTATTGCATCCAAGCGACGTTTGCAGCCTCCCACCACCCCGCTGCTGCGGTACGGCGCAGAGTCTGAACGGGAATCGGCCGCGCCTTTTCTGCCAGGGCGTTCTGTATGAATACAGGGTACTTATGACTGCATATACCTATGGCAAGTTCAGGGGACAAAAGTCTGCACAGGAGATACAAGAGCGCTGAATCGGGCACGCGACTCAGAGACGGTAAGCATGCTTCCATTAGCATGCGGTCGAACAACGTGTGGAAGTGTTCAGCTGGACGCGTGGACGGGTTGCTACCTGACACCGCCCATGAATCTAAATGTGGCTTACAACTGACATGGCCTGAAGCCCACACGATAAAAAAACGAGACCTGACGCACGTCCGCGTTTCCAGGCACAGGCGTTTTGCTGACGGGGCCCGTCCGTCAGTATCGTCCAGATCTGGTTGACATGTTCCCGCGTAACGGCAGAAACCGGCCGATGCTCTGTTCCATTCAGGTGTAGCGTTCCAAGCAGGGGGCTGCTTGCCACAACGAGCAGACAGGCCGTTCCACGTGTCCGTCACGTCGTAAGCTAGCACGTCGCGTGCCAACTCTTCTTTTGCTGAGTCCTGATATGGACATATCACCCTGACATGCACAACACCCGCCCCTTCGACCATCCGTGTCGCGGCATGTTCCAGTGCCACGATGAAACGGTGACGTAAATGTTCTGATATATCATCGGCACCCGGTGTGCAGAAACGGGCCAGCAAGACAGCCACTTTTGTCATACGGACACCGTCCACATCCGGCACGGGCTGTGAAACGCACCACCGGGTCCCGCAAGCCTTTACAACGCTGTCGACCAGTTCAACTTCTCTCTTGTAGTCAGCGTGAGTGGAGGGTGGGAACGGGAAACTGCGCGCAAACAGGTGACCGAATATCTGAAGGAGACGACGGTGATCCCAACCGTCTTTTGATTGTGCATGATAATCCCTCACCTTGTGTACTGGGACCCATTCATCAAGGATGCAAGGTGTGTCGATCCTGGCAGAAACCTGGCACAGGTCCTCCATCCCGCTTCCTCTCTCCACAGCCTGTAACTGCAATTATGGTATGCAACACACTGGCTAACATCGGTGCGTATCTGTTTTTTTATACATCCTAATCTGCTACTGAATCATGATCACGTGATCACGTGATCTATCTGGCGTAAGAAGACTGATATGAATGTCACATCCATCACACACAATAATGCTATACCACACACCTTTTTCGAATAAAAACAAACAACAGCGTGCCATATTTTTTATTGCATTTACAATCCACCATGTACATTGCTCATATATATATAGAGCGAGAGAAAAATGTTTTTCATGCCTTGTCAATGCAATACAACTCTTTTCAGGAACGTTGCTGCATCGTATATGTCTCTCGTGAAGTTTCCCGGGATGACATGGAGGCGCAACCACGAGATCGCGTCTATAGACCTGTGGCCACCACAAACGTATAAGCACACAAAAAACAAAGCTGTACAAATACACGAAAATACTAAGTACACCTTGCATGCATACAGTCGGCGAACGTGGCACAAAAAAAACAGCATAACCAGACTCGAGACACTCGTCAGAAACCACGTAAGTACACGCACCACATTACCAACGAGGCTGCTGGAGAACCGAGGCCATATGTGCGTTCTCCTAAAGCGCATCCACAGTTTCCTGACAGGCAGGTTCGGATCGGACGCCGCCAGCAGGCTGTGCAAGGTGGTCTTAGATCGCCCGTACAGTCCTGTCCTTTCCTGGCATTTCGAATCAGCATTACGGGACCAAAATTCGGCGACTGCCCTGTCTTCTTCCTGTAAAATGTTCCTTGAACGGTTCACCAGACTACCGTCGTATTTCACGGCTGATCCCGCCTGCATGCGCTTCTTGTAATTCACAAGACGCAGAGGATACACTGGCCCGGCTGTAGTCTGCACGTCCTGCGATACCCGTTCCAAACATATGGCGTCTTCCTCGACACTTTCACTTTCTGTTTCGGAATCTGTGCAGTATACAGAGCAATCAGAGTCACTGGAACTGTCTTCGTTGTCATCAATGACGTCGCTGTGAGTGACGCGCGGATGCCGCAGGAAACTGTGTAAGGGGACCATGCAAGGCATCTCACCCGCGCTGGTTTCACCCAGCGGCTGGATGTACTCGGTATTCACCTTGTGATACGTCATGTCGCAGTCTGGCTCTGTTTCCGACCCGGGGCGTCTCACGATGGACACGAGTCCACCAGCAGCCTGACTCATTAATTTCAGATACCATGTCCCCGACCCGTCCAGCACCCGTAATACTTTGTACAGCGAAGATAGGCTAACCCGTTTGATACCTGCGCAGCTGCCGATGTTGACGCAGGCGGGTGTATTGGGATCAGAAACAGACGGACATACATGTTCCCCCAATAACCTGAAATCCAAAGAATGTTTGGGGTTTTCATATTGCACGTGAGCCTGCACGACGTCCCGAAGTGCGGGCGGCCGTTCACTTCCCTTCCCTGCAGCGTGGTCCTCAAACATGCCTTCCCTGACGTCAAATGCTGGTGCAGTCCCGAAGCAGACGTAGATTGTTTGTCACAGCTTTGGAGTGTACTTCACAAAAGTGTCCGTCTCTTGCGCTCTGAATGGCAGATGCCCTGACCCCGGTCACAACAAAATGTTGGAGAGCAGAAAGTGAGGTGCAAGGTCGGTTATCCTTTGTCCGTGGAAATGTGTCCAGTAGCTCTTTCGGTGTCACGGTCTGGAAGTACACCAGATCGGTTGCGGGCGATGACTGCTGCTGAGTCGCGCGTGACGCATCATTACCCGACCCATCGGCAGTCTGTTGATACATACGGGCACGTGTCAGATTTTCCGAACATAACACGCAGTGCGTACCATTTTAGGCATGTGCCCCTTTTATTTAAGGGGAAAACATCGTGCATCCTAAATAATGGACGTGTGCAACGGTGCCAACTCATGTACGTTAAAGTTTTCGTTTCTCTCGTTTAGCAACAGGTTGTATGCCAGTATCAGGGAAAGGGCCACGTCATCCTGTGTATGATCGTGGGGCTTTCGGTCCGGCCGGAATTTCGACAGCTGCTCCGTGATCAAATGTCTAGCGTCCAACCCGGCATGCTCAAGTGCCGAGCTGGCGAGGCTCATTGACAAACGCACGATGCGACTGTTGAATGCACTTTGAAAGAGGGACACTAAAGTTTTTTTCTGTTTGTCCAGGAAGAAACCCGCAACCTCGGCTGTCCCGAAATCCCGCACGGATTGGAGCCCAACCGTCTTGGCATCCTTCTCTGTCCTCCTCCTGTGGGTGAATTGAAACGACAGCGACCGAACCGGACCGGCCATTTTTTTGGCGGCGTTGTGTATGAAATGACAAATCTGCACGGCCAGGTGTTCGTTGCTATTGCTTTCCACAGCGACAACAGCAGTCTTGAAACGGGACGAGTATGTCAGCGGGCACGCGTGCATATTCACAACACGCTGCAGCAGGCGCAAAACCGCTAGCCCAATGAAAACTTCCGCTGGTACGCTGTGTTCTATCAAACGCACCTCGTCCAATCCGAGGACCACCGCCATGCGCCTGGTTTTGTTTGAGGGGACCCTGCGGGAAACACGACCGGACGGCGGAGCGCCAGGTGTGTAACGACACACGCAAGCTATTCCTGAAGCAGACACCGACACGTTGGTGGTGTAAGCTGGGTCCACGTACACAAACAATGTATCACCCAAACAATCGACATTGTTGAATGTATCCAAGTCATTCAAACCGTCTTTCATTTCCTGCAGGACAGATCGTGAAAAAAGCCCAACCTCATCCCCCGAATTCTGCCCATCCGGCTGCCCGTCGCCGCGCCCCAGACTAACGCCCATATTTTCTGTTTCGTAGCTGTGAGGTTCCAACGTGTTCATAACCGTCTTTTGTACAACGTCCGTCGTGATGTGAGGCGGCAGTGACATGACGTAGTGGTGACACGCTATGGCTTCCGGCGACTCGGCAACGCGTGGAACGTCTGCAGGACAGCTGAAGCACACGCGGTAGTAAGCAACCCCTGTCCGTTCCAACTTCAGTAAGGCGCATGTATTCTCAGCCGACGTGTTCATCGAAGATGTGAGCACCAACTTGGTCCCTCTGCGGTTTACATAAGGCAACAGGTGTGTCAACGTTTTCACAAATCCAGCTTCGTCAACATACACGATGTCGTACGTGTGACCCCTGCCAGCCTGAAACGAACGAGAAAAGACCACGTCACTGATTATAAAAAAAGGGTCATGACGGCGAAACAACCATATAAAAGCACGTGAGTGCGCAGATTAAACAGACACATATTCAAAAGGGAGGGTGGATGGCTCAAGGCACCGAACACACTTTAGACGAGTTAGAGGACTTGGTGAGTAGCTGGGAACAAGCACTGCTCGTGAGCACGCCACAACAGATCATAGACCGGTTACACGAGAACTGCTTTATGGTACACGAGCATGTTCGGGATGAGGGAACGTGTGATACGAAAAGATGTGACATCGTCTTAAAAGCGTTATCCTCCCTTGTGATGTCTGCTTACTACGATATATGCACCACTCACAGTGACCGCATCTGACAACAAAAACCTATCGCACCTCTGGGGGTGCCAATCAGCTGAGAATATAAATGATCATACACATTTTAGGTATTTTATGGCAACATATATGACAGGGTACCCCACTCATGAAAGCAAAAGGTAAGAGTAAAGGGAGACCCCAGAGGTACAATCCGTGTTACTCAACGAACGCTTCGCTCTGCCGTTTCAGACGTCCGCCAGACCACTACGTTTTTTTGTTAAACACCGTTGCCAAAACAAGGTCTCCCCCGGCTTTGTTCCACTGCATCACGCACGGACGCCTCCATGCCTGTTTCAAAACAGGGGACCAGCACCCGGACAGCGGTAGCGACCCTTGCCCTGGCGTGGAGATGACGGCAGACGGTGATATGGTGTGTGTGGCATCAGGGATGCCGAGCGGAGCCAAGATATATGAAACGTGTCCGCGTGAGGACGAGTTTCCCCGGCACGGGACAGAGAATGACGCACCGGTCATATCTACAGGTGACGGGAACGGCCAAACATGTGCGACCCATGTTTTTCAACAAGACCACATGGCGACGTACACGTGGGAAAAACAACAGTCAGCCGACCGTGACGAACTCCTAAGGGTAGAGCCACGTCCGGAATTCGTTATGGCGGTAATAGCCCGACCCGTCACGGTGTACAACTTTTCACTTGTTGATCAGCTCCTGTTCAGTCGATACACCGAGACTGACGCGCTTCTGCACGATTACGTGTCAAGCAAAGTGTCACACCCATCCCAAGATGACACGAAACATGTGAAATACGAGTGTTACAAGGCCCTGTCTCGGCTGTCACCCAACCTTCGTCCGTCGTACGGTGAATGCTCCCGCGCATGGTGCTCTGCAGTGGAATCTCTCACTTCGTCGGAAAAGGACTCGACCAGGGGATCCCGGACAATCGATGAATTGAAAAAATACCTCGCCACACATATGAGACATGCAGTATCAGACATGAACCGGGGCAAACAAAGGAATGCCATGTGGATCTACGACCATCCGGCGTCAACGTCCAGCCAGCTTTCAGCAGGTGTGGCTGGACAGGTCACCACGCAGGACGTCGACGGCGGCGGGTGTAACCACATCACGTACACTGCTTATGACCCAGTGACCGGTATGAATGTATCCAGGTGTCCAAAATACAGGTATTTTACGCCGATGCTACCCAAGCCCTGCATACCACATCACCAGCGTTTATGAAGCCGCCTGTGTCTATAATCCACAGTTACTCTAAGTCCCCTGTTTCCATTTTGTAAACTTTCACCGTGGAAGCTACGTGAAAACCTTTAAAAGCTTACCTGTAGGCGTCACACAGCTAGTTCATTTAGTGTCAAATGGGGAACATGCAAAAGCAGGTGACTCAGGACAGTAGTTCCGTCTTCAGACAACATGAAAGCTGAGTCTTCACAGCTGTTCAGGACACGGCGCGCCGTGTTAGAATGGCCGAGTGACACAGGTGTGGGTTTGCGATGGAAACGGCACGCTTCTGCCACCAGCCTCATGAAACACCCGAAAGCAGCGTATGCAGACACCATCCAACGGTCGCGCATAGTTACAGTGCATACGTCGACCTCTCCTCTCGCAGCTCGCATATCTTCATTCGCCTTATCGATTGCATCCACCAACCGCTGTACCTCGGAATATTTCAGGTAGTACAGGTCGCGTAAACCTTCGATCAAACACGAAAACCTCGTACAACTGATCATGAATGTATGGCTATGCGGGACCTCTTTTGACATCAGAAATCGTCTCACGAAATATACAGCCGCCAAACGGATGCAGATGTAGTTGTACAAACGCAGGCATTCCTGGTCTGCATGCAAAGCGTCAGGGATTCCAGGACTTCCAAATAAAAAAGTGCAGATACTTTCGTCGCTGTGTAAGCTCAACGAAGGTAACAACACACTGGATAGAATCTTTCCGTCCACGTTATTGAGCGTTTCAGCCACATCAGGGACGGTGGGCGACCGTTTCTTGTCTAGCCGAAGAAAACCCGCGCCTCGTTGCAGTTCAAGCTGCCTCCTGACATCTAGTGGCATACATTCCTCCAAAGGTACCCTATCCATATTTGGACTACTTCAGCGGAAACGTCTGCGAGACATACTGGTTACGTTTTACCGTTTAGTTGACATTACTGAATAAGCTACCACCACCGCAAATAACATATAGTTCATTTCATGCGGTGGTAACCCGTCACCCGTTGGGGGATCCCTTAGTAAAAACCCGTTCGGGAAAGCCCCCCACCGATGAAAACCTCAAACAACCATGGCTGCAAAAGACCTATGTGATCCACATACCGGACGAGCAGTGACCAGGCCATTCGAGGATTGCTATGAACCGATATGGAGAACAGCCGCTGGAGCACCGGCGTCCATGTTTCTGTACCTACACCACCGTCGCGTTGACGAAGTTTTTTGGATACGCTTGGTGACCCATTACATGTCAGCCCGTGATCACAGATGGCATAACCGCTACACAGAAATCAAACCAAGGAACATGTTCTACGATACATTAGTGGGAGGCACGGTCATAGAACTGGACATGCCACGGCCAGACCTTGTATCGTATAGCAGGGAGCCCGGTTCTTCAGTGGAGCTGACAGATTGGCTGGACATCTTGTTCATTGACAACGATAACGGTCCCAATGACACGCTGGACAGAGTTACCGTGCCTGTACATTTCATTTTGTCAAGCGTCACGTGCATGTTCAACGAGTGGCTTATCCACGCCCGTTCCTTGAAAGCGCTGGAAAAACTACCTGGTACAGAGGCAGGTGCGCAAACCACCGAAAGTGAAATGAGTGCCATTCCCGGAGAGACCGTGTCCGCAGCAGTAAATTTACGAAGCGTACTGAACCAGTTTTACGATGCTAATCCTGCCCCGGAAGACCAAACCACGTTTGCAGAAATGCAAGCCTTAACACCTGAACACACCTGCATGCGACTCATCTGCCATTGGGAACCGGCTGTACCTGCAACAGAGGAAGGCAGGAGGCGATCCGTGGCCGTAATGCTGTTATCTCACATGCACAATTACGGACAGGTGTTTTCAGAACGGCAGATGGACCCGGCGAGCACGGGGACGTACAAGTGCGGGATCGAGGACAAAATCTTCCGAGTGCTGACCTCAGTTAGCCTCCCCATGCTGAGCAGAATGTTTGACCAGGTGGATGACATAAACGTCATTCTAACATGGTGCGCTAACGTTTCAATTTGTCCGGACGTGCATGATACATTATCTCAGCAGATCGCGCTTTACGCCGGATGGTTGACAGTTCGCGACAGCCGTACAGTGCCCGGTGTGACCGATCCACTTATGAGGGCTTTTTCGCACATGAACCCTGTGGCGTTGGTACTGATATTCAGGAGGGTGATCAGTCGCCTGAGGGGGGAATGCGGACAGGTAAAGTTGCGTTTCAATAAAGGACTTGGCGCAAGGTTGCAGTCCGCCGTTGAGTGGTATATGGACGGCCGTCGGACAAACCCAGACGTCCCTTATTACTTGCAAGTTCATTTTTATGGGGCTGGTGTGCATAACGGAACGGTACGCTTCATGGAGCCTGTGTGGTATTTTACATTTAAAGGACCGCACGGCGGCCAACAACATTCTGACGAATGTTCCATGTGGATTAACGTGAGTGAACCAAATGACTTGGTGTTCCTCTGTCCCAACAAGCACTCGCGTTTGACACGACATTACGTTCCGGGGGGCATCCCAGTGGAATGGCGTTACCCCGGAATGATGGAAGAACTGCTGCAAAGGCTTTCGTACCCTCTGGATCTGCTGATCGAATTCATCGGTTTCACGCTGGTTGAACCTATACCTGTATTGTATTGAAGCATGCCGGTCAGCCGGCCGACATGTATTATTTGTGTTAACGTTGTCGCTGAACTGTGGGCGGCACAGCTGCTCTGTCAGACGCCAAAATGGTAGACGTTATAGACAAATTCTCGAGGCCTTCGTTTTCGGCGCCAGGTGACGTGTTTCTGGTGACAGACGTGTCAGGTGATACGCGTATATGCAGACCCCGTTCACAGACAGTGAACGTATTCTACGGCCTCAACTGCAAGACAGGCGCGTCATCACTATGCGTTGTGAACAAGACCCACATTTACATCTTGAGCGACCTACAGGGTAACGCAGACGAACACAGTATAGTTCCCGTAAGAATAGAACTGAACGGACGCGCACATGTGATGCCCGCCAGAGGATACCACCAGATTTGCAGATTTTGGCTCTGCGCACCGTACAGAACGGGAAACCGTGTGACCCTCCCTGAAAACACCGTAGGCAGCATACTGGGCATTACCGACAGAGAGTGTATCACCTGGCTACAGAGTCGGACGTTGGCCAACAGCCATGTTGTGCACCCCAGTTGGCTGTTCGTTCACGGGAGGGGGAAAGGAAAGTACGCCGGATTTGCAGAGATCGATAACACCCCTGTTTACACAAACAACACCAACCCGTCAGATGTAACCGATATAATGGCCAGAACAGGTCCGCAGTTGTTTTATCAAGCTAGCTGTAAAAGCTTTTGGACGTACTTTTGTGACAACGGCGCAGCGACGGGCGCCGTACCTGCAGTGCCGCCAGCCCTAGTGAAGCATTCACTTTTCACGTCTTGCATGGGTGAACAGTCAGAAGACGAAACGTATTCACACAACGGGTGGGGTGGCCCGCAAGCTGCCGTACAGTGTCTGTGCGCATCTCTCCAGGCGGGTTGGCGTGGCCCAACAGAGACGCCTGTGGAGGCAGGGAACCCTAACCGCTTTGTGCGGGTGTCGTGTGTGTCACAACACAAGAACTCGGCCATGTCAGGATGGTTAGGTAACCTGTGCAACCGTGTTACAGCAGGCAGGCGTGCTGCCCCAGGGAGTACGTACACGCGTGTCAGCAGGCAGATAGCTGACGCAGAGAAGGACATGTCAAAGCATGGCATTGACAGGATGCTAGAGGAAAGGAGTACCACATGCAAGTTCAAATTGCAGACTGCTGTACCGGAACTGTCCGATCCAAACACACCGTCGCAGTCAGAACAGAACCGTCGTGCGGGTAGCGTTTGCACTGACCTGCCGCAAAACATATGGGAACTTAAACAACTGGACGATGAATACGTGTTGTATATGTGTGCTAGCTGTGGTTTGTGGCGCGACCTGCTGAAAGGTCGCACAAATTATTTTACCATGTGAAATCATAGTGTGTTTCATTGTAAGAACCACTGCTGTATTTACAACAATGATTATTAAAAGTATATAACAAGCGATAACACTGGCGTGAGCATTTTTCATATGTGTAACCTCTGCCACGGACGTTCAGGTGTCATATGAAAGATACTAATAATCATTGCACGTTATCATTCATTATTCACATCATCCATCCCTCCCTTCCCTCACACACATCCATGCGACACAGTGGCTTTATCCCAGCTACAGTTATACTTACATTTTGATTCCCCAAGCTGAGGAAAAACATTTCCGTGTGCAACCCGTTTTCAAAATGTATCGCCAACTTCGGTTCGTACATAGGATTTTGCTGATTGACGGTCGTTCGGAAACGTTGTTTGGCCTTGGCGTCCAAATGATCGAGTATCAGCTGCATGGAGTTGACGTGTTGCACAGTATCTGCCTTTACCTTACGGCTGAGATCATGCGAACACGAAAAATATGCAAACCGCATATCAGTCGCCCGCATGCCCGCCGCCAGCGTGACCTGTGTGATGTATGTTTTGCCCATGCGCCTGGGAACGAGGGCCACGCATATATTTGACGTCCGGCTTTCGGTCATAACACGCCGGCTGTATCCTCCCGCTATGAAAAATCGTTTGATGATCCGCTGCAACATGTGGTTGTGCTCCGGCGCACGCGCTGCGGCAGAAAAGGCGACGATATGCATAACCATGAGACCCTGAAACGGTTCAAGAACGATGTCTTTGTATTTAAAAAACAAATGTAACAAACTAAGCCAGTTGAGCACCGCTCGCGTTTCAGTGTTCTGCCACACGCTTTCATCCAAAGCCAGCCTGTCTGAGGGAGACACTGGTCGCAACCGTGAAGACATCCCGGTCACAGAGTGTTTCATCCAGTCGTGCAATTCAAACAGGGTCATGGGTATCTGTGAAGCCAGGGGAATGCAGACGTGCGCATGGTTCTGGCGAACTCCCGCTTCTGTGTTGAGCCATATGTCAGTGAAACTGCGTGATGACGGACTACGGTTATGCGAGTCAAACTCCTTGTACAAGTCGTCCGCTTTGCCATTTTGAAGCAGTTCGGCATTGCCCTGTAACCGGCAAACACCCGACCTCCAGAACAGGTAATCGTCGAACACATCATCCACCACCCAAGAGAACAGTGGGTGTCTCAAAGTGCAGTCAGGGACGTCACGCACTAAAGGGTGTTGGTTGACCTGCCATTCCCTGGGGCGGTATGCAGTGACAGGGTAAACCCGTGGCGCGGTGTTCCACGCTTCACTCTCGCGATCATTATGTGTGATGTCACGATTGCTGCCGCGAACAGCCGTCTGCCCTTCTGTCTTCTGTGATTTTTTTCCGATTTTGAACAGACCCGTAGGTTTGTCCGGTTATGCCCCTGACATCCATGAGGACGCATCAACGTTGAATATACAATGACAGGTTATGTGTCAGTCCAATCCATGTTACATATATATCAAATAAACGTGTACACGGGTATACCATCACAAGGTCAGTTCACCGTGTAAGAAAACGGCCATACGCGACAGACAGTCTGAACTATACGCCTTTTCACCGGTGCAGTCGCACCTATTACAAAGCGCACGTGCGGTGCACTGACCTGGTTTTCTCCGTGTCTCATAAATTATCAGGGTTTACGTCAGACCTGTTTTTTTGTGCCTGAACACTCGCCGCCGTCTAGACAAAACAGGCATGTCACGGCACGTTCCCAAGGCCGACGTGCCGCAGCCCCCCCCCCCCCCATACATACGAGTAGTTTCGTTGCGCAACAACAACACACGTGCACATGATGGTCACGTGCACACTAGAGTGCCCTATCACTTTCGAATGCAAGTGGCAACCTGTTTGGGACACTGACCTTGGAAACGTGTCATGCCTGAACATGTTTTTGTCGAACGGTCATTGACAGAAGAGGGTCGTGTGCAACGTCGCAGAAAAACGCTGATGTAACCACACGCACTGTCCATATAAAGGATAGTACGTGACGAGGCAGCATTGAATGCACCAGACATTCTTGTAGACGTGTTGTTCCGAATTAAGTGATCGGGATGGGTAAAGGAAACAGTAAATTCCGTTGGCAACAGCTGGCCGAAACGCCAGATGTGAAGGTCAAACGTATGAAGAGCGAACTGTGCCGCAGGAAAACGTTTGAAAGTTGGCCAGGAAAAGATATGATCAAACCCCGCATGATGGCTGCTTCGGGGTTTTACTACGACGACATTTCTGCCGTGATCAACTGCGCCTTTTGTGCAGCATCTTTCACTGAGTATCCCACAGGTTTCTGTCCTATGTGGTTCCATATGTTGTACTTTGGAAACGCATGTCCCTTTATCAACGGGAAACCGACTGACAACATCCCGGCGCCAGACAGTCTTGATCCAACGTCATTTCACACTATGGAGGCTTTGGGAATACGCAAGCACAACCCTGTCGTACCCGCCATGGGAACACTTGAGGAGAGACTTGACTCGTTCAAACCGTTACACCGCCGCTGGCCAATAGGGACTGTGCCCCCATCCGAGCAAATGGCTGAAGCAGGTTTTTTTCACCTAGGAGTAGGCGCACAGACCCGATGCTTCTGCTGCGGTAAGAAGTGCGGGGAGTTTGGACCAAACGATGACCCATGGAAAGCACACGAAAGGTTTAGCCCAAAATGTCTGTTTGTTATCCGCTGTAAGCCACGATCAGTTGCCGACCAGCAAAGACGTCCCAGCCACGGCGCACGACATGACACATTCGATGTCGGCGGTGAAACGTTCGGCCGTGCGGAAACAGGACGCACACTGTTGTGCACCGTCTGCTTAGAAAACGAAGTGGAGGTTATCTTTTTCCCCTGCAAACATATAATCGTCTGCAACCAGTGTGCTCTGTGTTTGCTCCACTGTCCCGTGTGCCGTGAACCTATATATGGCAGTGCAAACGTGTTCATCGCTTGAACCTATCGAACCATGTGAATAGTACAGTGACCGTTAACTTTCACGAAATTAGGAATATACTTATATGTGTTAAGTGTTAACATATCAGTGTCATCATCATATGTACACCTCTGTATGTAAAACAAACCATACTCGCTCATACGAGTGTCAAGGACGTGATGTCTTTGTAAGAGGATATGACTGCTAATCACGTACCGGATACCCTGCTACTTAAACGTGGTTTATGGAAACAATGTATAAAACGTCGTTGGTCGTATGTTTCGGTTATGACGCACACCAGCAGGGAGTTTTTTTGGTGTTTACGTAGTTATTTGATATATGTGTTTGTGAGTCACGTTACCCCTGCCATTAAACATGTTTTACAAAACGTTGTTTGTGCGTGTTGTGGAATTTCCTATGTTTGACGTCATGTCTGCTTTCTTGCTATATAAGCTCAGCACAACAGAATGTTCAGCATAACCGCCGCGGACGTCGACTGTTCAGTTTCGGCATCATAAGTCAGCATCCTGTCATTAATAAACGGAGTGACTGTTATTTGGCACAGGGCTCTACAATTGATTCCATATGACTATCGTGCTGCTGAGCTCGTCTGGAACTTATATACACCACAGGTTGTCTGTCCAATATGGTAACTATATATAATAACTTGACGGGAGAGATTGTCAGTGACCGTGAACATTACAGATATGAGATCAACCGGCTGGTGTCATACAAAACGTGGCCGAAAGGAAACCCAGCATTTCCGACAGCTCTGGCAAAAGTCGGGTTCTATTATACAGGGCGTGAAGATGAGGTAAAGTGCTTTGTTTGTGACATTCGTCTGAAACGTTGGGTGGAAACGGACCTCCCGTTGTCCGAACACGAGAGACACGCTCCTAGGTGCCAGTTCATTTTAGGAATCGACATTGGAAATGTTCCTATGGTCGCTGAAAATGAAGTGTTTTCGTTGGACAGAATACGCGAAGAAGAACGCAAGGTCACATTACTGAGACAGACTGCCTCTGAGACAACAGGTGGAGCAAGTGGTAGCGCTACATCTAACACAAACAATGTGCCCTTACCGTTTATATTCACCTTCTTTGGCAACACTGGAGCAAAATGTAAAGTGCCACAACTGAAGATTGCTGTGAAGGAAACTTTAACTTCATTGCAACCCAACAATGAAGGGCGTTCTCCACAGTCCCATGTTCAAGCTGCTGCTGGCCCGTCCAGCATGCCCGCTGCATTCAATACAGGTCAGGATAAACCTCGGGAAGCAGAAACGGGTAGGGAAAAACCTCGGGCTCTAACACCGTCAAATTCTACACCGGGCATGTCGACATTGAGCCAGGATATGCAGAACCTATCTTTGCAGAGAACCAGTGTCAGCACGTCCAATATTCCAGAGACCCCTGGGGTAAGTTAAATGTTTGCAATCACGTTATAGAGCTGATACATACATAGCGAAACTGTCAAATTGTTATACATTTGATCATAGATTACAGCGCATGTAAAGGTTTGCGGGGTGTTTTGCTGTTGTGAGAAACGTATGGGTAACATGTGCGTTTAACTGAAACGGACATATGATCATGTGGACGTCATTGCACGTTACGACAATAAAGTCTGTTCTGTTTTTCAGGCACCTGATGAGATGTGTGACGCGGCAAGCATCAGAACGATGATGCACCACGCGGCACATCCACAATACGCTGACGTAGCGATCCGGTTCAGGTCATTCAGACTGTGGCAGGCGTCGTCAATTCAACCTGTCGCCAGACTCTGTCAAGCGGGCTTCTTTTACATAGGCCAGGACGACCGTGTACGCTGTTTTATGTGCGGAGGTGGACTTTGTAATTGGGATGCAGACGATAATCCTTGGACCGAACACGCACGTTGGTTCCCCCGCTGTGAGTTCCTGAATGCATGCAGACACATACCGGAGGTCCAGAATGCCATCAACGGTATGATAGACCAGTCTGAACAGGCGGGTGAGAACCGTTCACGAACTGATATTTCTGACGTTGTTGCTTCTTTTATGACTACACCAATGGTTAAAGAGGCACTTGAAATGGGCTTTACAAGGGATAGCATTAAGGGTGCTATGCGACTAAAGGGACGGGCATGTGTTGACATCAATGAACTGATGAATGCTGTAAAAAAGTTTGAAGTGACTCAAAGCCGTTTTGAAAAAACAGTCACATATGCAAACATTGCACATACAGAGATTGATTCGGAGGATGAAAACGAACCGGAAAATGCTTCTACCTCTGTTGCAGCCTCAGCGTGCAAGAACGGCGAGTGTGGAACAAGCCAGGGTGAGGAGGCAACAGGAACGAGCACCCAGAAAACAGAGAAATGTTCTGATAGCTCTAAGAAACGTAAGAAAAAGAAGACACAGAAGAAGAAGCAAAATAAGAAAAGCGAACAGGTCCCACAGCCGACACCTGGTAGCGCCGGGGAAACAGCAGATGACAAAGAAAGCGAAAAGGCCCCACAGCCGACAGGTAGTAGCGCCGGGGAAACGGCTGATGACAAAGAACGCCGTGATACACTTTCCGCAGAAATACAGGCACTCCGCGACAAGACGAAGTGCAAAGTCTGTCTGACGAGCGAGGTTAACATCGTCTTCTTACCATGCAGCCATTTGGTCTGTTGCCTTGACTGTTCCCTGCAGCTGCAAAAATGTCCCATTTGTCGTGAACTCATTAAAGCCACAGTGAAAACATTTATGTGAATGACACACAAGGGTCATATGATGGTAAATAACGATTCGTGCGTATACTACACCGACACGCAG
The DNA here is from genome assembly GCA_026874595.1 of Sipunculus nudus. Taxonomy (NCBI): domain Eukaryota; kingdom Metazoa; phylum Annelida; class Sipuncula; order Golfingiida; family Sipunculidae; genus Sipunculus; species Sipunculus nudus. The sequence goes on from CM049315.1 coordinate 28,424,670, forward strand.
TGTGAAAAGAGGTACAATATTTGACTCTCCCCCTAAGTGTTGTTACTGCTACCGCTTCATTTCTGATACATACATATTTGCCATATACAGTTAGTGGTGTGTATGTATCATGTATAGCCCCCGTTACACCACGTAGATCGCTTAGCATAAAGGCACGTGGTCTGCCGTGTTGCACAACACATATTCCCCACGTCTTCCATATATAGCCGCGCTCCAGGGACTGCACTGCAGTCTGTACTCGACCATCCGTTAACATGTCTGACATATCTCTCTCCGTGCCCGCCATGAGAAAGGTAACAACGTTAACTGAGGTTGTAGGACAGGAGGTATTACCCACCGTCTATTTAACTCAGCCTTCTATGCAACAGTACATAGATCGCCTGGCGTCGTTTTTACCGAACTGGCCTGTACGCGACATACAAAAGCCTGCCAGGCTGGCAGAAGCTGGCTTGTATTACACGGGCAGCGCAGACAAGGTTAAGTGTTTCCAATGCGGTGTCCTTCTTGACCAGTGGTTGCCAGAACACGACCCGTGGGTAGAGCATGCCAAACGGACACATGGATGCTCTTTCCTGGATGCACGCCTAAGCGTAACCTCGCATGAAAACGTCTTGGCGTCACCCAAAGCTACCGATCAACAAACAAGACGTCAAACCCCAATACAAGACGAAGGACAAAACGAGGACAGGTGTTTGTGCAAGGTGTGTTTTGCAGAGGAAGTGAGTGTCGTCTTCTTGCCTTGCAATCACCTGCTGGTGTGCAACACATGCTCTGCTCAGCTTCAGGTTTGCCCCCAATGCAATGTGCGCGCATCAAACAAGATACGTATATATTTATGTTGAGTATCGACTAAAACATTGTTGTACTGGCGCGCGGACTTTATTACCCACGGACCATGTGTATTATCAGTCGTATATTCTAGAACAGTTCGTATAACGGCCCCTGTGGATATTGTGTATTACTGTATATGAAATAAAACAGGTTTATGTAGATATGAAATAAAACAGGTTTATGTACAGCTCCGGTTAGCCCGGGCGCGTATTTACTGCATGTTTGTTACATATCGTATAAACCGTCGTATCCATAACCGTCTTTATCGTGTTTTTGTTGATATTTGTGATGTACGTGAAGTGTTCGTATGAGTGTATCTGTCCAAATGCTCCTGGATATTTGAACGCAGTAAATGTAACGATGGATTGTCAGCATTTTGTCTTTTGCCGTAGGGTGTCATGCAAGAACGAAGGTCTGGTGCCCTATGCACCTTCCGAATCATTGAAGCGTAAGCTCCAAGTGCGTGGCACGAATTTTAAAAAACGCGGCCGTAAACCATGGGATCTTTGGATTGAAAGGACGTCTGTTGACACTAGCCCTTGTGAAAATGGGTTCATCCTCGGGTTTGATCCTACGACATGGACTCCAGTGGCGATCATACACCTGTACACGGGTTTCTTGATGTATCGGGCAGATACCCAAAGTTTGTTTTGGAGGGGCTACATTTCCAATGACACAAAGGTGAACGGGTCGGTGTCACTAGGTGCGCACTTGAGCCAACTGATCAAGTTACCAGACCCTTACTTGTTTCACACTGTGCATGCCGACTGGAAGGGCCTGACAGGGGCATTTCAAGGAAGACATATGCAACCGGGTTTCATGGATATGGGAGTTCGCCGATTCAACCAAGACGCGAATGCCATAGAGTCAGGGCTGGCCCCGTGCGACGCAGACAGTGCATGGGGGAACTGCCGTTCATCTTTCATAGAGTCCCTACCGGTTGAATTCCAGGGTGATGGGGATATCTCAACAGCCCTCGATCTTCACAAAGCAGGTGACCAATGGCGGGAAAATGAAGAACACTTAGTGCGGGATGCGGGGGCAGCTGTCCTGACGTACGAGACGGTTCATCTTTCAGGCAAACGTTACAGGCTGCTACTAGCTGACCTACTGCCACAAAACGGGAAAAACCATAAATCGTGCAACGCGTCTGACAAACGCTGGCAAAATACTGCCGACCCGTCGGACGAAAGTCTACACACGTGTGACTGTTACAGCTACCGTCTGAAGGATCACCCAGTTCTGTGGAAGGCCTTAACACCCACGTCTTACGCCCTCTGCGAACTGGATAATTTCGAACTGGCTCCGGCCTGGGTATGCGTCTGGACAGCAGACAAACATCGGGAGGACAAAAGCGCCGTTGACACATCACGCAACTTGGACAACCTCTTAGGACGGGAGCGATTTGCGACCGTGCGGGCTAAATGCCACCAGTGGATGAACAAACTTCTGTGCTTGATCGCTGACGCCGCCAAAACAGGCGTACCATCCGAGGACACGCAACTACGGCATTTAGAAAAAAGACAGAAACGAAATTTAAGTATTTGTTCACAACCGAGCCTACACGGCACAGAGAAATGGGTCGCGTCGACCTGTAGACAGAAGAAACAAACAGAGTTACCACACCTTTCATGGTTGGACACAGCCTGGGCTGACAAAGCCGAAAAACTAAGTTTGACCACCTCGGAGCTTGCTGCGTACAACTGTGAGCGGGTCGCCAGGTTGGTTGCAGTCCCTCGGGCACAGCTCCCGAAACTTACAGCAGACAGCAAAAGCCAATCTACAACGAAAGCATATGGGGTGGACCATCCGTCATTCGTTCAGAGTAAACCCGGCGTTACCTTCGAGGAATACGACAGCGACGTGGACGAAGACATATCACAACATGCTGCGACAGCAAAGGAGACTTTTTCCGGTGAGGCAACGTCGGCAAGTACGTCTGCAAGTGACGACACAGCTTTGCCTGTAGAAAGGCCAAAAAAGGCTACCAGTGTGACCCCTGTGTGGTTGTGCGATATAATGGGGAAGGTCATGGCAGCGTACGTGTACATGTGTGTGAACTATGTGTCGAGATGCAGAGGGACGGGTGTCGCACGTTTGAAGTCTCACGTGAGGCAATCGATGCGTTTGCGGGAGCGGAGAAAGGATGAACCGCCTGATGCAGACGTTGTCCTGTTTAACCTGCTGTCCCCCGAGCTGCCACAACACCACGTATACATACGGCTTATGGGCGACATGTGCAAGGAGGACAAGATTGCCCTGAAGGTGTTGTTGACGGCTGCTGCTGACGTGGTGGGGTTCAGCGTTGCAGACTGTTTCGAGAATGGGTCGCTTTCCACCGATGATACCCCATACAGCAGACAGAGGATTCAGGAGGGCGATGTTTACGTAGGCGCGGTATGGCCACTGTCTGAACGAACCTGCGTCAGAGAAGAACCAGAACAAGCGTTCCGTTTGTTGCTGGAAAAATGCAGGGAGAAGTGGGACGATTCAGTGTCCCGACGGGATTCCCTGTGGTCATATATGCCGACAACGGATAACATGCTGTGGGATAAAGGATGCGAGCACGCCCGGATCCAGACATCGGCACAAGTGCGACGCATGGCCGGGTGGCTGGGTCTGCACCTTTCAGGAAAGACGGCGATCTACCTGTTAGCGACATGCATACCCGACTGTATGGGTAATGCATGTGATCGAACAAAAGCAGGAGGGGCTTCCCCGTTGGTCAACATGATAATGGAGGACATCGTCCTGAGCCATGCGATGAAACCAAAGACGGCAAAGGAACAGGACCTCTTGGTGTCGGGCGACTGGTGGGACTGTGGGAAAACAGACCTCTGGACACAACGGCTGTCGCTTTTGAACATAGAGGATAAATGGAAGGCAAAGATCGCACGGCATTTGAAACCGTTGGGAATATGGGTGCTGCATTTTGTGGAAAGGTTCATGCACGCCCACGTTACGAGTGGTTCAAGTTCAAATAACGTGGTGCACGCCCGTTTCCGGGCGGGCAGCTACTTGGCTACTACCCTGTTGTTGAAAGCCATCGGGCGGCTGTGCGGAATGTGCCGCATATTTTTGCGTCGGCTACCTGTCCCTCCGACGGACGCTAAGGAGGCGCCAACGCTTAGACAAAAACGGGTCAACTTTTTGCGCCGAAGGGCACAAAACATAAACAACATCTACGTGCACATCGCAGAAAGGTTGCTTGACACAGGATCCGAATCAGATGAGCTGCGGGCACACATGCGCTGCATGATCACAAGAAAAGCACCATTATTCCTGTGGGATCCCTCCCGTCCAAACCTATCTGGATACCTGAAGCGTTGCATAAAGGATTCCTGCCCTGCAGTATCGACTGGACAGACCGAAAGATGGCTGAGGAGCATCACCCAATATAAGGCGGTGGCCAGTGGTAACAGCCAGTCCGCCTTGTGGGATATACACACGTGCATCCACGGCACGCCGTTTACTGCACAAGACAGCGTGACAGATGTTCACAGCTCTCCTGTTTGGAATGACTTTTGCGTTTGGATGAAAACGCACGTGTTTTAAAAATCACGAATGTCGTCTGTATCGTATCACGCGCCATCAGCGACGCGCCCTCGAGATGGGGGCGATTCGACCACCACCACCGAATCCGTCATTCACGCTCACACCCAATTTCTACGGGGGTTATGCCGGGCGATATTCCTCACGCAGGACCAAACAGCGGACAAGGCCGGTCTGGACGGATTTCTCACACAAAGCGTAAAACATGCGATCCGAGATTCAGGTCTCGCTGCCTTCAAAATTACACAGTGTGATCTGTCAACAGAAGAGGTTTTTCTGTTAAGATGCGTAGCACAACCACTGCTGTTCGACCCCGAAGGTGTTGACCGGTTATCGGACTTGTGTTCCTTCTTTGAGACGGGAGGCCCGAATGCAACTGCATGGTTGTATACTTACAATCTGGGACTGCGGTTTTACAAGTGGTTCTGTCACAATTGGTCCAATGATACTGATCGACAGAGAGAATCGGGTTTTGCGCAAGACGTTTCTTTGGTTTATGACCTGTGCTGCGCGTGCAGTCTGAGTGTTATACCCTTTGACACGGACGTGGACGATGACGCACATGCCGCTTGCCTGTCGCGGGCCAGAGAATACAGGCGTCGTCTGAGACGCGTCTTCCTACATGAAAGTTTAAGCGATTGCCTGTCAATAGATGTAGAGCTACAGGAGGCCATAATCAACTGTATATACGAATTCGGAAGTGGCGCATCCGCCCCAGCACGCCAATGGTACCTGTCGCTGTCCGAAAACCTGATACAAACCACAAAAGGGGAAGGCTCAGGAGACGCAGCAGACGAGCAGGGCGTGACGGAGCACGCAGAGATGCCCACACCGTCTTGCCTGGGTGAAGTCATACGCAACAGGATTTCATTTTTCCGTGAGGTTTGTTCTTCTGCCCAGCCCACGTTTGCCCCAGCGGATGAAAGCAACGGCGACCAGGGTAATTCGGAAACGTGGCAGCGGGCGTGTTCTGAACCTGTTGCTCCGAGTTTGGTACACGTATCCTCGTTGAACGCAGTTGAACACCTCAGCCGTGTAAACCTTTGCCGCTCCACTTCCGCCAGGGCGGTAGCCGTATCATTACCAAATGGCTGCATTGTGAACGCGGGTCCAGACCCCAGGACTGATCTGTTCTCAGGTATGGGGCCTATCATGAAACATTGGCTAAACCGTTGCAAGACGGCGTGTAGCGAAAAGCGACCGCATGCGCTGTCCCAGCAGCGAACGGGTCACATGGATGCAGTTATCCTCCATAAAATTAAGAACATGAGTAAAATGCTGCGACGCACCGTGTTTGTACCACTCGGAAGGGGACCGGCTGTCATGAGTGTCGGAACAAACAATGTAGAAAACAAATCACAAGAAGCAGACCTTGTAGGTTTCGTGTTACGTTCCTTTATACAGGAAAGGTACCGTTGGCAGATGTACAGCACGATATCAGATACGTTGGCTGGTGGACTAGAATACATAACATTCTTGAAGGTTGCGTGCTCGCTGTGCCAGGCCAAGTGCGTCCGGAAGCCATTCATAACAGAGTTCACCCGCAGCGTTTGCGTTGACGTAGATCGTCTGAACAAGGGCGGGAAATGTCAACCCCGCTTCGTGCACACACCGAGCCTGCGGGTGGGAACTCCTTACGGAGGGTTCTCAGTCACAGCCCTGCCCTTGTCATGGCACAGGGTTTACGAAGCCCCTGCTCCGCCTGCGATGGCAAAACGGGTTTCGCGTGAACTGTACGTGCACGCCGAACGCCACATGCTGCTCTGTTCCGGTGACAGGCACGGGGTGCCGATGGCTTACGTCACATCCGGGCGGTTCGGTCCAGTGACAGTCACAGGATCTACGAAAGACCCTCCCGCCGTGGTAGGGACGCCGAGATGCACCGGGAAGAAAAAAGGTTGCGTATCGAAAGCATCGCTGTGCGTCGTGCAGGTATGCAATGGTGAGAGAACGTGCTACGAACTTGTCCACACCATCGGGGAAGGCTTCGAGAACGCAGTTTGCTGTTCCTGCGACGCAAAAAACGCACAAGCGCTTCAGAGAGCGACGTGCGTGCGTCATTTCGAAGACACACACTTCCACGGACCCTCATCGAGCTGGAACGAGAACACAAACGAAACAGAGCTGTCGCTCCATGAAAAGAGAGTGAAGCATGTCGTGGGTCTTTTCCGGAACAAAATCCCGCAAAAACACCTGTGTCAAGGTTGCCTTTGTTGGTATGCATGTGATTGCGCGATGCACTTGCATGACAGCATTCACGAATACATGCGTGTTTTTGGCCTTCCCGAACTGACAGGCGGAACAGCATGATCCACATCCGACACCTTTTATTTGTGACGGAGACCCGTGGTTGCGTCACACGATGTACAATTCAGTCCTGGCAGCAAAGTGCATTTTGTTCATATCACGAATACATCCGCACTCATGGACACGGCAGATAATACCACAAAGAATACCCGCAATCGCGAGTCAATGGCCGCTCTTCACCATATAGCTGCCATAGCCACAAGCCAGGAAACGCAGGACGGGCCCGCACCTCTGCCTGGCGTGACAGTCCGCGAACAGAAAATGGACCAGGAAGCGTTAGAAAACTGGTTGGGCGCAGGAATGTTGGAATGTGCGGAAGACGCACGGGTGCAACCGAAAAGGAAAAAGATCGAGAAAAAGGAAATGATTCATGCAACCAAGTCAAAGAGCCAACAATGCCGTTCTGACCGTACGCTCCGCGGAAAAAGCAAGTTACGTTTATCTTCTTCCGTCGCGCAACCTATGCCGAACCAGAACATTCAAACAACTGCCAGCACCCCACAAACGCCCTCTGAGACGAAGTATGACAAACATCCCAGCACAACTCCAGACACTACGGATGTCACGTCTCTTGTTACGCATTCAACGAAACGCCACCGACCATGTTCTGTTCACGGATCCTTGGAGCCTGTGCCACCGGGGGACCGCCAGTTCCCTCACCCCCATTCTGTGCTGGTACAATGCAAGCATCCTAAAATGAACCGCTACATAGAAAATATGATATCCACACAGGGATATCTGATGGAGGAAATGGATCCAGTGACCGGGGCCGTCTATCGCCTGTGGTATGTCCACTTGGAAGACTTGGTAAAAAGGGACGGCGCTCCCGTGAGACCGTGCACCGACGTGCGCTTGTATGACCTAGCACCTGTAACGGACAAGACGATTGATGATGACGACGAGCCCTTAGAATACCCCGCTTACTGTGTCTTGTGCAAACCTTCACAAGACAACGGCGCAAAAGCCGTCCGCGTCACAAACAAGCGGGACGACGGACAAGAACGCCCGATGAACCTGGCGATGGACATTCAGACGCGCAAGCCTTTGTTTATGGTTGAAGCCAACGAAATGTATGAAAGCAAGGCATCGCACCATGGCAGCGTGCCTACCGTGTTTGTCGTTTGCTCTGACCCCGAATCCGTCTTCTACAAAAAGATGAAGGAAATGGGATGCACGTGCGGTGACACGGACTAGAAATCGCGCACGGTAGACACCTTTTATTTGTGTTTGTCACAACGTCTGTTGTGCCCCCCCGAACAAAAGTATGACTCTTGAAACTATGCACCGCACAACCGGTAGAAAGAACCGCCTGTCTGCTACGGTTCCAGGAAGTGGAACAACAAACCCTAACAGTCGTGTCACAGATTACGTGTTGAACACGCTGCACCTCGAATCAGATGGAATCCTTCTTTACTGGTGCCTCGACAGCGGTTCGGATGTTCACGTGTTTTTCAACCTGGCGACGAGTGGTGATCAAACGGTCGTATTCCACGTCACAGGAAACAGAGTTCTGGTACGGTCAACGGATCTCGACATGCAGTTCAAACGATGGTTGGGGTCAGATTCCGCACGGCACAGCACTTCAGACACCAGTGTTGACGTCGAGACGGACGCCACGTCAGTTTGTATTTGGCAGGCTGGAGACGAGCGCGTCTCGTTCATACGCGGGAAGGGAAAAGGAAAGCTGAACCGTTTCGTGCGTGGGATGAAACAAACATTTCGCGGACAACGCGGAGGACCCGCCGGGCTGTTGACAGGGCCCTTGCCTGCGGATATCGTGATCGGAGTGTCGTCGTCGAACGCTGTTAACGCCAGCATAACTCGTCACCCGTGGGAAGACGTCACGAGTTACATTTTCCCCGACGCCGGTTCTATATCGATGAACTTGGGTCTACCAGGGACAGTGAGAGCTGATCTGAACGACGTGTTGCGTGTTTGTTGCTGTATTTTTCATATCGTTCGTCAGCAAAGTTTACCGTGAACACCCGACATTTTGTTATAGTTCACAGTTCGGATATATACGGATTCAGGCACATGTATATCACTTATTTCCTTTTTAATAAACGACAACAACTGACACGTTTTCTTGTTACTTTTATTGATCATCATACAATGGTGGAAAGAGGGGGGGGGGGGGTGGTCCATTACTTGTACAGTTGCATACAAGACAACCCATAGGTCTATATAAGACGTATACGTTTTTTTATTTTAATATACACTAGGCCATATGGACAATTTGTCCCGTCTTGTCGATCTTTTATTCCATTTCTTGTCCCACATGTCCTTTTCAGCGTTCACAATGTTATCTTTTCCTGTTTTCCCCAGCAGACGGGTTTGCTCGCCTTTTCCCGTCGGTTCGTATTCTCCCTCGGACGACGACGACGTAGAGGAGGAACTCGACGACGTGGACGACCGACGGTCTCTGATAACAACCGTTGGCACCCCGCTTTTCCTGTCTCTGTACTTGACGTAGGCCCCGTGCCCCGCTTGCACGGTCAGGGCTGTCATTTGTCTTAGGAGTACAAAAAAGGCATAAACGCCACCGATACCCACCATTATCCCCAGTATAAAAGCGATCACCTTACCAGCAAGTGTACCGAGGAATCCCAAAATCCCAGAAAGGAGTTTACCGAAGAAATCCAACGCACCATTGAATACTGTGCCAACGGCGCTGCCGATGCCGTTGATTATGTCGGAAGCGATTTTCCCCAGGTCTGGGTCATTGCTGGTGTAAACCTGATACATGGCCATCGTCCAACGTAAATGGCGATCGAAAACGCGCATCTGGTTCGCGTTTTCCAGCATAGACATGAGATCGAGCTCGCCTTCGATTTCCTTGTCCGTGTAAGGGTTTTCCATGATGGGGACATCGGCCTCTATCGGGGGCAGGAAATCGGTGACGTCCCGCAGGGCGGGATCGACGTCATCCACTATGTAGCCGTAATTCATATCACGGATGTAATTTTCAGAAGGCAGGTCCGACAACACAGCAAATTCGGTTTCTGTCCCGTTTTCGTCCGGCAGGGTGATAAGAGTGTAGTTTTTGTACGTGAGCGGTACCTCGTTGATGTAAAAACGCAACATGTTCGGGTAGCGGCAGGATTCCGTGTACTTGGGCGGGATCACGATCCGTCCGTCATCCATGGCCTGGCCCCGCAGAGGTTCCATGTCCTTTATCCCGGTCATGTTGGCCGTCCTGTTGCCCCCGTCCGCCGGGTCATTGAAGTATATGAGAGGCCTGCTGTAGCACAACGATTTGCCCTCGCCGACCTCCAGACTGCGGGCAAGACGGAAGTCCGTTTCATTGAGGAACCTGCATCGGCTTATCTCGTAAACGCTGCCGCGCGGTTTGGCATACACGTCCCGCCCTAAGTACACGGACAGCACAGACGACGGGTTGACAATGGCAAGAGAACGCGCCATGTTGTGGTCGTAATAACTCTGAGCGCACCAAGTGTCCAGGCGCTGACGCTGTTGCGAGTTCATCCAGTCCACAATCTTCCCAGACACAAAATACCTCACATTTTCCATTATTTCGTTGGTCATCAGCAGCAGTTCCGACCTGGTTGCGTGGCCAGTGTCACGTCTTCGGCGAGAAAGGTAATGCGTGCAGTTTAACGCGGCAGCCCCGTGAGCGTCGGCGTGCTGCTTCCTCTTGTACTCCTCACACAAGTGGTCATGGTTTACTACGCTTACATTCAGATGTACCGTGGAATGGTTGAGGTGGTTTTCGATTGCAGAAACGGGAACAGTGTCAGGTATCCAAGCGACGATCCCGTAATAGGTGTCCCAGTACATTTCCGTGTAGTTCATTGAACTCAGCCTCTTTGACACGCAGTAGGGATGATCGATGGCACTGAGACTAGGTATCATATGTTTCTGTCGGTCAAATGTAAGCATTTGTTTGGCGTCCTCCAGCACCAAGTAGAAGCGCCCGTTGCCGTCACCCAGCTTAACCTTGGTTACGTTATGGTGTATCTCTGCCAGTACATAACCGCATGACATCGTAGGTTCGACTTTGTGCCAAACGATGACCCATTCGTCAGTGGTTATGTGACTGCCCAGTTCAAACGATCTGGCTCCCGTGCTCGACAGGTTCTGAGCCATGCCCAGCGACGTGTGCACAACCTGATACGGGGGAGAAGCGACAACATACACTTCTTTCATGATACAGTTGTGAGTGTACGTTTCCGGATCGTACCCGAACGCGAACCAATTATACTTCACACTGACAGGTATGTTGCTGGAATACGTGACGTATCCGTCGTGGCTCATGCTGACATAATACAACATGTGCGTCTTGCCGTCGATCGTGCAGTCCCTTGTTGAGCGCCATTTCCGACACTCTTCTGCCGAGGGAGGCGCAATCGGGCGGTCCCATTTGTCAGTTATAAATTTGTGACCAAACCAACCCGTGTACGTTTTTCTGTACGATACGAACCACTGGCAGGCCATGGCGTCGGTCCTGGTAGCTTGAATATTCCTCTTGAAAGTGATAACCGTCCCGGTTTCGTGGTGGTCCTGTGCATGGTCAGCTGCATGGGGGCATCTGGGGTGAGGAGCGAAATGTACATATTTGGACGGCGTCCGCGGGTCACAGAACCGCAGTCTGTTCAAACGTTCGTTCCCTTTCAGGTCCGCGTACGCACGTTGCGAGGTGTTAAGCGTTGTTATGTCGATGGCCGAGGAAGTGACGGCGCCGGACATTTGCTGGAAAGCAGTCACTGCGAAGCAAACACGCAGCACCCAAGACAATATTCCACACATGGCCACAGACGTTGACGTTTCCGATGAACACACACGTGACGTCTACGCTAGACAACTAAACGGTGATAATACACGAACCGATCGACAAAGCATGAAAACGTGCTATGGGGGTCAATATAGTACATGTGGTCCGTGACAAATACTGACAAAAGAACACCGCATGTTTGTGCGTGAATCAATGGCGCGGACAAGAAATGTACGCCACAGTTTGTAATCCCTGCAGAAGCGGCAGACTGGTTTCGAGTCTCCTGCACAATGTGCAACCGCAACCCCGCCACTCCCGTTGCCCCAGGAAAAGGGCCATGCAAATAGACCTCGGGGTCACGTTGTTCCGGACATATTCATCTACCTCGTAATTGTCAAGTGTGCTGTAAGGAGCAGGTAAATTCGCACCAATCCCTGACGTCGCAACCACTCTCCGCATCAACTGGAAGCAATGCTGGCACCACATTTGACAGAATGCCACCCAAATCAGGATTCCTGGTTCAAATGTTGTGACCTGCCCTTCTTCACCTGGCTCTTCGGGTAACCTCTCTGCAATAGCTGAACATATCGACCACATGTCTTTTGCCATTGTGCTCGACAGAGAGAGATCGATTACGTCCAAGTATCTCCACAGAGACATCTGACGGCCGTGCGTCTCGAAAAATGTTGCAATATTCCCATCGGCTTCCGACATGCACTTTTCGTAACGCATAATCATCTCTTCATCGTCCATGTCAGACGACGATGACGACGAATCCTCCTCATTTTCTTGTAGTTCTCCCCCACTGTCATCCTCATCTCCGGATCCCAGTACAGGCCAGCCACAAGGGTCATCGGCGACACCGTCCCGGGGATTGTTGTTCTCTTCCCTTTCTCCCGACCCGCCTTCCTCATCAGAACGATGAACGTCTTCATTTGGTAATGACATATCGTCCGCGTGGTACCCTGCTGTACCAAGTGTAACCCCTTGTATGTCAGACATAGCAAATGAACCAAACTGTCACCAGTGCGGCTGTTATAAAGTCGCAGTCACGACACAAATATATATATATATACGGACGTGCACACAGGGTTTACAACGAAACATGTGATAAATCATTCAAATAGCAACATTCCAACCACGCATGCACAGGACCGACTGGACCATACAACAGACAGACGATGCACGCAACCGAAAACACAAACACGTATAAAAGAAATATAGTTTTTTAATATGATATACCATAGCAATAAACAAAAACAGGTGCACGACCCACATTCAAGGACACAATCATGTGATTCATTGATCGGTAGAAACCCGCCTGCGTTTCGTGTCCGGCTCGCCGATCGGCATGAGAAAACGGAGAGCGGATGACAAATCGTTTTCGTCCATGCGGACGTAAGGGAAACGGGTACAAAAGTCATCGACGCACCTGAACGTCTCTGCGTCCAAGCTGCTTTTTGGCAGCTGTTCGATATCCACTCCGCTGTTTCCTATACGTGTGGATATTATCTGGTACAACAGACCAGCCACTTTTTCGACAGGAACGTCAGGGTCCTCACACATGTCGTCCAAACACGTTTCGAGGTCTTGGATGCTTCCTGTCCTGCCGGCTGCGTCCATGCCGTGTAGCACACTGCGTGCAGCGTGGTGCACCTGCATGCGTTGAGAGAACGGCTCCGTGCTAACCCCCAGAAAGAGCGGGTATTGCCGTTTATCGTCAGCATCTTGTTTTCCCGCACGTGGCCAGTTCATCGACTTGAGCGCGCCTGTATACAGTGCTGAGAGCTCAGTCTCGTTCACACCCATCAACATCCGGTGACGGACCACAAGATGGTTTTGCAGAACATAAAAATTCGGCCTCATACACGCCACCGTGACCTTGTAGCGCAAAGAACTTGCTTCGTTTAGGCAGGACACACCGTCCTTCACCATCACGAGGCCGGCATCACGGAAGACTGGCATCTGCTCTTCACCCGACTCACTCTTTGGGTTGTTAAAGGTGACGCCACCCCATCCAGCTTGCACCCAAACGGGTAAAATGGCGTTTTCCTTCTGGTGTGCATCGGATAGCTGGCTCATGTGACAGAACAGCTGAGACTGGAGGAGGAAAGACGTGAATTCCTTGGAACCGCTGACATGTCTCCCGCCGCGCAGCGGGCTGGTCTCGACCAGCTGCACCAAACGCACCAGAGCATGCACGTCCGCTTGCCGCAGGTGCACCCCAGATTCCTCAGCATCCAACGCGAGTTCACGCAAGGTCTTTGCCTGGATCATCTTTTTAAGTGAAGGGTGGTAACAACTCTGTATGATCTGGACGATCCATCCTTGCGTGTCACGAGACAGAGGTTTCGTGAAGACGGACAGACCGCTCACCCACCCCCACCCCGTTCCACGAAACCTCTCCTCTTCATTTTCGTGGTTGCCGATGATGTAGTCGTACGATGAATTCCGGACAACGCTTGTCACATCTGCCGCAACATCCGGTGGAATTGCTTCATCCTCGACTGCATCGTCTGATAAACCAGACACCCGAGGAGTTACGGTGAAGTCACCCTGTTCCTGATATATGTCGGCAGCACTGACACCCGCACTGCGCGACTCCATGATCGAGGCACGTATGGAACCGTGCGTTTCAGCAAACGGGGCATCAACGCTTCCCTGCGGGCGCTGCCATCCTTTCTTGTTTGCGGCAGATTTATCTTTGTACCACGTGGTGGTGTTCATTTTACAGTATGCGTCTTGGACCTTGTACCAGACGCAATCCTTCGAACAGTGTTCGTGCGCCAGAACCCTCCCCTGATCGTGCAGGGAAGGTACACTCGCGCTCCTGACAACGTACGGCTTGTACGAGAACAACGGTTTGTCGAGCATCAACGGTGAATGCAAAAGCGTCAGTTGCACCTGCTGGTACGTAGCAGCTGCGCTCTGCAGCCGCTTGAATACATCTGCTTGCGCCATGTTAGAAGCCAGCAAGCACTGGTGCAGCAGTGTGCACTGGTGCATCTTCCACACAGCTGCACCCTGGTAGGCCAACATCTCGCCCGACAACGTGATGGCCAGTTCAGACCGCAGTTTCTCTACATCTGTCGCCCCCGCCTTCCTGTTAGCTGTTCTCTCGGCGGCGAGGTTCGCGAAGCGTTTGGCTTCCAACGTCACGCTCGCGACTGTATCAGTCACACACGAGAACATTTTGCAAACGCTCGTGACATCCAAAGGCGTACTGTCGTGCTTCTTTCGCAGCTGCGAGTCGGGTTTTGTAATGAAACAACCGGCGAGCGCGTCAATGAAGGACGTGTGTAGACGTCCCGCGTGGGGCTGCACGATCATATCCAGTTCCGGCGGTATTTCTTTGAGCACGCGTGCCAACACACCCGACGGTGCTTCTTGCGACTCTCTCCTTCTGCTGTCAGATTCTTTTCTCTGGACAAAGGACGATTTCTCAACATTGCCCGTAAAATGGGGTCCTTTGCACAGCACGTGCAACCCAGGTACGCATAGCCCGTCGTGAGCTGTCCCCCGCTTTTCGAGGATCTGCCTGACGGGGCGTGGGAACCACACACAGGGGCAGTTTTCCGGTCCCCTGTCCAAACTGACCCCGTCCTTGTGGCATTTGTGACACATACGTGTATTAATCGCTTTTTTCACATCGCTCAAGTCAGCGTCCCAGGGCACCCCTTCCGCCAAAGTTTCGAACGAATCTAGCGACCTGGCCGTAACGTGGAGGTCCAACGACAGGCCGACAAGCCTTTGGGCCAAGACGGTATTGCCGTGGCGGCCTGCCGAGTCCATGTGCGATTTGATGTTGCCCTGACGCTCCTGCTTATCGAACGGTAGTTCGAAAGGGTAGTTGTCGATGTCAAACGAAGCACGCCATTTCTGCGACGTCCGTAGCTGGGCCTGCCTGTCTGTCAGTAAGAAAGACGTCATGTCCACGGCGGCTGAGTCCGTGGACTTCAGCAAACTGCACAGCAGTGAAGCCTCATTCAACCTCAACGACATTGCTACGGCTTCAGCCAGGCAAGGTGACATTTGGCGTTCCACGTGACCTGGCATCATGCGCTCCAGTTCTGCTGTACACTTCTCTGGGTTACCGAAAGGTGTGGCCTCCGCCTGTCGCACTAGGGAAAAGTGCACGTCCTCGTCGCATGGCCAGTTTTTGAATTCGACAGTGTCCGCGAACCGGCAACTGGTGTTCTGGGTGAGCGTGAGATACACCAGCAGAGCAACCAAAGGGGCGGTTTCTTCAGATATCTGCCGCCGTTTGTCACATGCCTGTTGGTTTTGGTACGGGGATGAGAAACCTGGAGGTAGATCCACCTGCCGGTGCACTGGTGTGTCGAGCATGTAAACAACCACGTCTGCCAAGTACGGTTTGATATGTAGGTTGTGCATCAGGCCCCTGACGATGCTCCACATCAGCTGGCTGAGCACGGGTGACACGACCAGAAGGTTTTCAATGGGCTCTTCCGTCGGGGAATTCCTGTCGTCCTGCAGGACGTCCGCAAGCAACTGCTTCCGTTGCGGCCGTCGCTTCGGAGCAGAACGGCGTGTAGCGTAGGCCAGCGTCGCGTCCCACAAATCCACGGTGACCGCGTTTAGGTTTTCGTGCAGGGATACGTCACGCCTGACCGAGTCCCGCACGAGGAACATGCAACCGTGCATGAGTGCGCTGATATGCGCCCACGTAAACGTTCCAAAGATGAAAAAATCTTTCGCCTCCAGTGGCGGTCCTTCACTCTTCACAACGCTCATGATCCGCTGCACAGTCAGGGAGTGCAGGTCCTTGCCATTGTCCACCAGGTCGGCAGACGTGTATTTCTGCGGAACCGGAAAAAAATCGCTTTTCTCACAACCTTCCCAGGCGGGGGTTGTGGTCTGCAGCATGTCATCGATCACCTGCCTCACGTTCTTCATTTGTCTCATCGGGTTGTCATGCTTGTGTAGACGCGGGTCATCGTACCCGTGCAGGAGGAACAAGAACGGATACCTGCCGGCACTGTTGACTTCACCGTCCGGTGTCTCCACGAAACCTTTCCAGGGCAGATCACTTTCCACGGTCAGCCCCCTCACGACAGGTAACCAACCACCGGGTTCCCCTTCGCATTGCGCCAACAGCTGTTTAACTATGATGCCTCCTGCGACGTCAAGCGAGAGCAAGTCGTCCCTCTTGACCACATACAAACGGGCAGGCGTGATATCCCCCAGATCGCCGGTCTCGCAAAGACTGGTGTAGTCTCTCTCGTCTGGTTTACTACCACCCGACCTGTGCATGTTTGAACCGTATGTCTACGCTTCTGGTCGAAACAACTGTCAAGTCCTGCAACTGCGAGCACAATAAGCGAAACGCAGTCGGTGCGCGCTTTTATAAGGAGGTTTGGCGTCAAACCGTTTCCTACTGCTGCATGATATGCTGTGGCAACCACGTGACAAAGCAGCATTAAAAAATGAGTTCGGCGTGTGAAACGCTCAAGTGATACTTCATAGTGTGGAGCGACTTCTGGAACTCATACCAACAGAAGACCCCGACTAGACAGGGTATGATTACGTGGTACAACACCGCACACACACAAATATACACCGGGCCATGCAAAAGGATATCCGTTCACACATCAAACAAGTGGCAGAGCACGTGGATTCATGGTTCAGGAAAACACGTCAGCTACACGGGGAAAATAAGGACGGCCATCCCGTGGATTGGTGGTACACAACAGTCGCCCCAGCCTTACAGGAATTCGTTAAGTCTCACAAGGAATGGGAACAATGCATCTTACAGCTGACCAGGCAGACCAGAAAGGCGAAGAGGACGAGGGGCGGGGACAATCACAGTGCCGCAAAGAACGGCGAACCAAACACGGTTAACGACCCAGCATCAAACGCTGGGGATAACGGCCATCACACAACACACGGGGCCCAACCAGAACTGAAGCAGCTGGCCACACATTTGCTCGAACACTACGTGGACGTTCACGGTCAAGACACGGTCAGCGTCTCGTGGGACCGGCATATCGCAAATGTAAGTACAGATGTGTTTTCTTGCACGTGGCTGGACGAGCTGGCGAGCATAATGGGTTTCACCTTGGCCCCCAACCGTAAAACGGGAAATATATTCAATACAGCAGAGTCAAGGATAAAGAACAACAAAGGGAATCCTTCGCTGAAACTGAAACAGTTACAGTTGCGAACGGTGGGAGTCCTCCTGTTGTTCGACGCCACCCTGGTGTCGTTGGCCTGCTCATACGTGCAAATCGGGCTCCCAGTGTTCGCAACTTTTGAGACTGTATACCTATACGCAAGTATGTGGGCGTTACTGAGGGGAGCGCCGGCCGGAAACGTATCACGCGAAACAACGCATGTACTACGTGCTCTGGCGGTTATGCACTCCCATTGTTCTAACAGAGACACCAGGTCGACTTTGGCTAAGGTTGTCGCGAGCGCTGCAGCGCGGCCCATCACTTCATCCCAATGCGACGGTACTTGCGTGTTAAACGCGTGGGAGATGTGGACGCACGCTTACCCTTGCCTGCTGATCACCACAAAAACACGTACGGCACATGACCCTTGGCACCTGAATATAACACCATTCTCACGTGATCACACACAAGTACTCGCCGGCGTAAAAACGGCCATCGACAGGCACATACACCAAACGTGCGCGGAACTAGCGGGTGTGTGCCCACGCGACATAAACACAACCGAGACGGAAGGTGGAAAACACATTAGGGAAGGTACAAACACTGACCCGACACGTCAACACGCACAGACTGAGGCGGTGGAAAACAAACACAGTCTGGAACTTTACACGTTGGGAGAACATTACATGTTTCCACGTTTGCATCCACTGGGCGAGATACGGGACACTGTGCAGATTTTTCGCGACAAAAGAACACAGAGCGCAGAAGCACGAGCCGAACGGGCAGTGTTCCCGCCGGCAAAGTTTCACCTGCCGATGCCTGAACATTGAGTATACGACAGAAACCCCTCCCGCCGAAAGACATCACGAAGAATAACAGAACATCTCTGTTTATTTACCCCGGTGCAAGCGCCAGACGACAACGACACATGACATGTGACATAATTACACGAGCACCATAAAAATGTTCGCAGTTTGCTGTTTAGCCAGTACATGTCCCCAGGTCTGGAAAAGGTTAAACGGACCCGATCGGGGAAAATACCGTCTTTCAGACGCCATCTTACGTCACGTATCACTAGGGGTGGACGATCGTTCAGATGCACCGAAGGATGTGAACAGAAACGCGTCATGCACCAAACCCGTGTTCATCACACACGACCGGCTCTCCCCCCCTGTCGGGAGCTTGATCCACATACGTCATATCCCAGACGTCGGGCTGTTTGGGGTTATACAGTTGGACCCGAGGTTCGTGGGTGTGCTCACACGGGCGTGTCCCTACTTTGTGGACAGATCACCGGCAAACCGTGAAAACGCTTCTACGAAAGACCTTTTACGGGCGCTGTTCCCCGCTGTGTCGTTGTCCTCACTGAAGTTGTCAGACACGTTTTCAGAACAGGGTTGTCCGACTAAGGAGGACCTGGAGATTGCTGCCGGCCCGGACTTCCTGAACCACGTTTCGTTGACGATGAACAACGCCCGTGCAGGCTGCCTTGCCATGTACAGCACAAGTCTGCATTTGGACGAACCGGATTGTGAGCACACTTAAAACGAGAACCTGTTCAAACACCTCGGCCTGAGCCCGGAATTGTACAGGGATATCATTAAAGAGGCTGAAGGGCGTGTCCTCCCAGAGGAGACATTCAGCACAGACGAGACCACAGTGCCCACCTGGCACAACCTGCTCTTGGGGGCAGCACTGAACCCTTTCACGGTCAAACAATGCAAGAAACAAGAACTCGAACAGCTTGGGTTGGCTTCGACATTTATTGACGCTGAAAACAAATCAGACGCTGGTGCGGACAGTCCACTCGCTGGGCACGCTGAAAGCTCAACACCGCTGAAACCAGCTTCACCACAAACACCGCTGAAACCAGCTTCACCACAAACGTGTATTTGTGATGAACAGGAACATTCTGACGACACCGATCCGATCAATCTTTCAGACAGTGGCATATCGACCTTGACCGTAGTGGAAGGCAGTTCCGGAAACCCCGAACGACTGGCCGCAGACATGTCATCATCAAACAGTAACGCGCCAGTAACCCCTAACGGTTCCGGGCAGTTAACAGCCGACATGAAGGAGTGGATAACGGGTCAAGAAGAACTACTGCAAAGGTTGAAATCTAAGTACGGCCGGGTCGATGCGGAAGCGCCTGTGCAGATTCAGGCTGCACCATGGCCGCACGGTTCTTTCGGTTACGCATCCCCGACGGTCGGAACACAAACGCAGCCGTCAGCTTATGCGCCAGGGTCCGGGGTCTGGTGGCCGGGTTCGCCGACGAACGCAGGGCCCGTCTTCCAACCAGGGCATTACGCATCAGCGCGCTTCTCGCCCTATCAGCCACCCGCGACACCGTTGTACCCGCAAGCACCTGTGGCGCCGCCCCCACCCTTTGCGAGTGACGGCAGCACGACCGGGTTCGACAGGCACACTGTACAAACGCCGCACACGCAGCAGCAACCCTCCACCGTGCATTATTATTTTTACGGTGATAACGGTAAACAGCATATCGCGGACAGAAGGACAGGGTCATCGTCAAGAGCTGATGATAAAACGGAACAAGAAGCCGCGCATCACAACCACGCACGCACGTCGGACACTGGTGGCCACTCCGGGCTTGATATGTTGAAATCCCCAGAAACGCAAAGAGCGTCCGTTTTTTCCCCTGCCGGGCTCGAGTCCACCGTTAAAACACTGCAGGAGACGGTGGAAAAACTGACAACACACGTTCACACAAACGTTCACCCTGCCCACCCACCTCACACGTTTCAAGCCAGTCAACCTTCCGTTCAGCTAGCCGCAGCACATGCTCCTGCCCATCCCCCGTCTATTGAGACTACGGTGGGTGACCAAAAAGACGGCCGTGACAGTCGCGCGTTACTGCAAGAACTTGTTCGGGGTATCGCAGATGTCGTAGAGCAAAACAGACGTGACAGAGGTGACGTTGCGTCAGGTGAACCACAGGTCTCCTCCGCTGTCACATCTGACACCCCTACAGAGGGTGGCCAAACCGGCAGGGATAAACCACGCGGTAAACCAGCAGACACCGTAGAGGCCGAACGGGAACCGTCCGCTGAAAAAGAGCCAGCACTGTCAAAGGTTGTGACAGATAGGCTGAAGTTATTGGATAAGATGTTGAAGCCCCCAGCCGCATCCAGTTTTTGAATGGCGCGCGCATATGTCACGTGACTGTATATAACATATATAACACAGGGGCTCCCGATTACCCTAATCAGTCATGCTCCCGCCTCGAGGTGAGTCAGTGCACCACTTTTAAGCAGTCTGACCTGACACAGGGCACGCCATCCTAACATTTTATTTTGAGCTCCCTCCTGCGCATATTGTACACGAACAGACATCTTTGACAGATGGCCTTGACAGAAGATAAACGTGAGAGACTCATTCTGACAACAACAAGTATAGCGGACAACTTGGCCGAGTCGATTCGCACCGAGCAACACCGCGTCCCCGTGCCAACGTGGATGCAGCGCCCGTCGCCGCCGTACGAGACAGAAAAATGGCTCCATCAACTGGAACATATGACATGGCCGTTCCCCAGTTCTATATTCGACCCGAACCAGGCCTTGATACCCGACGAAGCAGAACGTTGCAAATGGGAGATCCTCCGCCGGGCGGCGGACCCTACCGTTCCGGCGACGCCTGGTTCTTTCACTCCCGTACATTTCCGCTGTTACGTCGTGACGGGCCCGGCCGGCGCGGGTAAAAGCACGCTGGTGGACATCCTCACCGCCAACACACATATGGTGTGCACCGCCGCCGGAAACGCCTCCGTGACCAACCTCCACAACGCTCTGAAGTCACACCAAGTGGGGCGCGTCGGGACGTTAGCGAAACTGCAGTTGATGTACAACTGCCGTGAAGCAGAACCCCGTGAGCCGGCTTCGACTTTGAACCCTACCTCCTTCGCAGAAGCCCAGCTGGACGGGATTCTTACAGACCACAGGAATTTCCGGTCTCAGTTCGACAACCTTAAAATGAAACTTAAAAGGATAGAAACGGCGCTGGGTACGGAATGGGCTCACTACGCCGAGGCATTCGAAAGGGAAGACGACACTGTGGCCCGGCACGGGAACAAGGTATCGTACGTCAAAGGCAGGAAAATAATACAGCCACGGTCCCGCATGCGTCCCGGCTTCGATCCCGCGGTAAAATTGGCCGGTCAGGTGTCGTCCAGTAAACCTCCTCGCAGTGGCGCTACGCAGGGGCGGTGTAACAAGAAGGATCAACAACACAGGGACTTCACATGCATGGCGAACATGGGGTTGAAACGGGTGGACATGCCATGGTTACAGTCTAGTTTCCGGTTTGATTTCCCTCAAATATGCAGCAGTAACGTCGTGCTAGTGGACGAGGCGGGGATGGCCAGCAGCTACAACTTATATACATACGCTTTCTTGTATCGGTACGCGGCGTGCCGTCTTGGGATCTACCACGAGAAACCTCTGGTTTTCATTTTACTGGGTTCAGAAAGCCAGTCGACGGCTATACGGTCAGACGGTATGGGACCCGTGGCGAACCGAGTGCCGGCCGTCAGCATGCTGCAGCATGTTTGCAACGTCCCTATCATCGCCAAGGCCACCGGCGTGTACGAACCAAATCACACCGTCGTGATGCACGTCAACAAAAGGTGCCACTTGGAAATAAGCGAACTCCTTTACGACCTTCACTACGGCATAAGGGACCCCGACACCATCCGTCTGTTGGACAAACACGTGGTGCCGTCCCACGTGGTAGAGGAACCAATGAGCCTGGACACAACCGCGGACGGCACCGCGACAGACCTCACAGGCTGCATCAGAATATTCGCCAGTAACGACGAAGTCGCAGAGTATGACAAACGTTGCAAACAAACTATGGAATCCGCCGATTTGGGCATATGGGTTTTCCTGAACGTCCACGACGCGATCGCGTACCTGTCCGTTTTGCAGGCGCAGTTCAGAGAACAGCGGATGCCGGGCAGGAAACGTCGACGACCGTTACGTGAGAAGCAGGATAACCGGAGGGTGGACGACATGTTTCGTGACGCGTGGGCAAAACGAGCCCTACCTAACTCGGGTGCACAGCCTCCGGGAGACAAGGAAAACAGCTCCACGTCAGTCGGTCTGAACTGGGGGTCCGATCACCAAATGGCCCCGATGGTTACCGAAACGGGGCTGGTGTTAACCTCACTCGATTCGTTCATAGACTCACTATACACACACGCCCCGAACCTGTTTGGGTTCGAGTACACGAGTGAGTCTGTGCATTATTTCGCGGGTGGAAAAGTGTACGAGCCAGAAGGCGAATACTACCCTCCACCCGACAGGAAGAGAGAAGACAACCACATACTGCGGCCAAAGGCGACAAAGGACACTTGGGAAATCACGGACGACCCGGCACCAGAAAACTTCACGGACAGCCAAGGCCCGGTAAACGGCCACAAAGTACGGGAAAAGGAAACCCCCCGTCCGGACGCGAGACAGACAGACCCCTTGCTCCCTCAAAGATACAGAGTTCTCATGTGTAAGCACACCCTGCCGGTCGGCAAACCCGCTGTATGTCGGCGGGCATGTCAGTTCGTGCTGACAGGGTTCAAGGGACCTTTCCGCTTGCTGATGAGAACGGCGCTACCCAGGATGTGCCTGTCCTTCCTCCCTGCCCACACACCGTTCGTTTGTGCCATCCTGCAAGGAGCGTACGAGGCCCTGTACAGCCTGCTGTCCGACAAGGGGGTGGCTGACCGATTCATGGCCAAACACTCACTCGGGCAAGAAGGTGAATGTGTTGACGAAACCATTAGCCGTTTCGACGTAGATGCTTCTGCAGATGCTCCCGACCCTGCCACGGATTTTGACTACCTGAACACGCTGGTGTCCGATCTCAGCACAACATACATGCGTGCCGCTGACGAATACCCGGACATCTCCGAATGTGAGGTGCACCTGGGTCTAACGTGCCTCACAGAACCGGAAGGCTCGGCGGACAAAGGCCTGGGAGCTGTCGACCAGCGGTACGTGATACCGAACCAGGTATTAGATACAGCCGAAGTAGTCACCGTGCTCGGGAGCAGGACCATACCCGCCGATTCTCCGTTCGACGCCCTTAATTACCAGCCTTACGAAAAGTCGACCCTGCCCCGTTTCGTAAAAGCCGTGCGTTCCTCAGGCGACAAGTTCGAGCTGCGGTGCGCGGTGGTGTGTTCCGAAGAGACGGGTTGGGTCGGCCTCGCATTACCGTCATCGGAAGAGTACATCACAGAACCAGAAATCGACGTGCCCCGTTTCGCATTGCACTCGTCATTCCGCGTCCCCATGGTTTCGCAGACGGCCGTGACTGTAACCAAATCTCAAGGTCACACATACCAGCGGGTGGCCGTCTCTGTAAGTGACGGCATGTGCGGAGACCTCAGGACACCTTACGTCGCTATCTCCCGTGCCAGCCGTGAACTTTATGTGTCGTGTAACATGTTCCGCCGTCGTTGCGCTTTTTTCCCTCATCTGGGATTGCTGTATATACTTTTACACCCCAACACAACTCATGCAGTTTAGTAATTATGTATGATGTGTTTATTGTCGAATAAAATGTATGTTTCGTCTCCGTCTTGTTTATTGTGATGTCACTGATTTATTCACCGATTCACTGTAACATGCCTACCTGAATGTGTTTGTGTTGTGGGGAAGGGTGTGAGGGTGCGTTCAATAGCTTGCGCTGTTTAAATGACATTACACGCCAATGAACATAATATGTGTCCGATCTGAACCCATCCCATTCCCGTTCCATTTGTCGTACATGATACAATGAACATTATCCTGATCAACATCATATTGTGGAGCCGGACACGGCGAACAATAACCGATATATAAACATGCACTTTGTAATTATCCTTCTGCGCACTGGAAGGGCTGATTGTTGTAGCGGAAAAAGCACAAAACAAGTGGTGATGAATGAATAAAACCGTATTGGTCTAATTCGTACAAAATATGTTGTACAAGATGACCAACAGGGGCCGCTGTATGGATGGTATAGGGGATATAAAAACATGTATAACGTCCCTGGGTGGGCTCGAACCACCAACCTACCGATTAAAAGTCGGAAGCGCTACCGATTGCGCCACAGGGACTACATGCTTTGTGTACGTGAGTTTCTCATTTTATCATGAGCAGGTACTGTTCCTTGATGTGATTGGCTGATGGAAAGTGTGACGTCACAGACGACCTATATAAATGCCTTTAATCCCAGTAATACATATTGTTTACTTCAATTGTTTACTTGGGGTCTAGACAGTTGGCAGCTTGATGACAAACGATACCTGTACGGAGCAGTGATTTATCATTAATCACTATTAATCTAATTATTAATGTCACATTTAATATACGGCCAACTTTTGGTAACTTATTTGAGCAAACGAAAATGCTTATTTTTTAATCATATATAATATATACTTGGGTTGGTACCAGTCTGCCAAGGGTACAAAAGATGGCGTTGTACGCCCGTCTCTATGATTGGCCTAGAGCAGCGGTGCCACAATAGAGCGGGGTACCAGTCTATATCTTAATCAATATTGTTGGGTGCAGGAGCGCCATCATATGCCCGTGTAAGAGACTAAAGTATATGTGTCCCTGCAGTTTGCTAAGGCCATTTCAATTTTGTTCGATATGTATAAACAACAGAAAATAGTTTACTTTCTTTGATAAACTGCTGTGTACCTGGGTAGGAAATGAAAGAATAAAAATGGATGAATGTGGCTTAAAACCAAAAAGAATACGTGGCCAGTACGGGGGTCGAACCCGCGACCTTTGCGTTATCAGCACAACACTCTAACCAACTGAGCTAACCGGCCCCACAGTTGGCATTGACTTCAAATGTATTAAAATATACACCACCGTGCTGGACTACGGAATCCATGAACACTTATGAATATATATTTGCTATAATTTGGAAGATATTAAGTTACAGGGCAAATCATATGTACTCTTTAGAATTAACTAGAGTATACCCATACTGTACCTGCACGCACACATTTCTTAAATTATGAGGAAGCACTATGTGAGAATGGCCATGGCACACCGCAGGTATTAAACCCAGAATAATTTTATCGATTTTGAGGCCATTTCTTTACCAAACGCCTAAAAAATATAAACTCGTTCTTCCCCGGACCAAGATGCACCCTCCCACGAAGTTTGACGACCGTGCAATCCCTAGCGTGCGAAAGAATCCGGACAGACAGACAGACAAACAGATTCCCGTGAATTATAGTATGATACACAAGAGATTTATACATGAACGTTAGTAGCTTGGGAACATGTTTGTTACATTTGTGTTCCTTCAACTTGATAAATCTGTTGTCTATCTGATATAGTTCCACTGGTCGTCGGCAGGTGGCGATACTGACGCCAACATATTGGTCAGCAACACAAAATGGCCACTTGCCGGACAATGGTCTACACAACATTTACGAAATATGTGCTAAAATCTTCGGAAAAATATGCTTAAAGCGTTCAACAAGTGACATTTGCGATATCTTTTCCAGTTTGCACGTACATCTTGCACAAACGTAAAATCTGCCGCACACCAAAGTTTTCAATGTGTCCACAACCCTACTATATAAGCAGGCCGAGTCTATTATACTATCAGTTGAGAGCGCTCTATGGGCGCTTTTGGGTCCCAGACGGCTCCCCTGTGGGGGAGGGGGGACTTGAGGGGGGGAGGGGGCGGCCCCTCCCTCTGCCTTATGCCAAGAAGTAATAGAGTTGTGGGCCTGGGGTCGGTTGTGTGGTTCAAGTCAGAAGTGGACCGGTTGTAGGTCGGTTGGATGTGAAAGGTCGGTTGGGGTCGACGAGGTCGGATGTGAAAGGTCAGCAGGGGTCGCCGGGGGGGGGGAACAGGGGAGTTGTGAGTGGGATCGGGTCGGAGGTGAAAGGTCAGCAGGGGTCGCCGGGGAGGAACAGGGGAGTCCTAGGTGGGTTCGTATACGGATGTGAATGGTTAAAGAGTGATCGTCGGGTATCATCGGTACTGGGAAAGCCAACGGTGTGCAACGCATGTCAAAGCACAATGGGATCGTTCCGATCAACACAGAGTCTCCCCTGGGGCCGAGGCCCCTATAGAGGCTTCTCCACAGGGGTCGTGGTGGGGGCCTCGCCCCCAGGGGATAATACTTTATGGGGGATCGATCCCTAAAAAGAATACATACAGGGGGCGAGGCCCCCATAAGGAATTACATGGAGGGCCCGTGGTGGGGGCCTCGCCCCCAGGGGATAATACTTTATGGGGGATCGATCCCTAAAAAGAATACATACAGGGGGCGAGGCCCCCATAAGGAATTACATGGAGGGCCCGTGGTGGGGGCCTCGCCCCCAGGGGATAATACTTTATGGGGGATCGATCCCTAAAAAGAATATACACAGGGGGCGAGGCCCCCATAAGGAATTACATGGAAGGCCCGTGGTGGGGGGCTCGCCCCCGGGAATAATATTTTATGGGGGATCGATCCCTAAAAAGAATATACACTGGGGGCGAGGCCCCCATAAGGAACTATATGGAAGACCCGTGGTGGGGGCCTCGCCCCCAGGGGATAATACTTTATGTGGGATCGATCCCTACAAAGAATATACACAGGGGGCGAGGCCCCCATAAGGAATTACATGGAAGGCCCGTTGTGGGGGCCTCGCCCCCAGGGGATAATACTTTATGGGGGATCGATCCCTAAAAAGAATACACACAGGGGGCGAGGCCCCCATAAGGAAATATATGGAAGGATCGTGGTGGGGGCCTCGCCCCCGGGAGAATACAGTATGGGGATCGGGGCGCCGAAGGCGCCAATACACAGATGTATGTATGGGGGGCGCCTTCGGCGCCTCGATCCGTAAAATGAATATTCCCGGGGGCGAGGCCCCCACCACGGGCCTTCCATGTAAATCCTTATGGGGGCCTCGCCCCCTGTGTATATTCTTTGTAGGGATCGATCCCACATAAAGTATTATCCCCTGGGGGCGAGGCCCCCACAACGGGACTTCCATGTAATTCCTTATGGGGGCCTCGCCCCCTGTGTATATTCTTTGTAGGGATCGATCCCACATAAAGTATTATCCCCTGGGGGCGAGGCCCCCACCACGGGTCTTCCATATAGTTCCTTATGGGGGCCTCGCCCCCAGTGTATATTCTTTTTAGGGATCGATCCCCCATAAATTATTATTCCCGGGGGCGAGGCCCCCACCACGGGCCTTCCATGTAATTCCTTATGGGGGCCTCGCCCCCTGTGTATATTCTTTGTAGGGATCGATCCCACATAAAGTATTATCCCCTGGGGGCGAGGCCCCCACCACGGGCCTTCCATGTAATTCCTTATGGGGGCCTCGCCCCCTGTATGTATTCTTTGTAGGGATCGATCCCACATAAAATATTATTCCCGGGGGCGAGGCCCCCACCACGGGCCTTCCATGTAATTCCTTATGGGGGCCTCGCCCCCTGTGTATATTCTTTGTAGGGATCGATCCCACATAAAGTATTATCCCCTGGGGGCGAGGCCCCCACCACGGGTCTTCCATGTAGTTCCTTATGGGGGCCGCGCCCCCGGGGTATATTCTTTGTAGGGATCGATCCCCCATAAAGTATTATCCCCGGGGGCGAAGCCCCCACCACGACCCTTGTGGAGAAATTTCTATAGGGGCCTCGGTCCAAGCAGAGACCCTGTGTGGGGATCTGAACGATCCCACAGTGCTTTGACATGCGTTGCACACCTGTGGCTTTTCCAGTACCGATGATATCCGATGAACACTCTTTAACCATTCTCATGCATCTCCGATCCCAACCAGGACTCCCCTGTCCCCCCCCCCCCCTGGGCGATCCCACCCACGACTCCCCTGTACCCCCCTGAGCGATCCCATCCAGGACTACCCTGTACCACCCCCCCCCCCCCCTGGGCGATCCCACCCATGACTACCCTGTACCCCCCCCCCCGGCCGATCCCACACAGAACTCCCCTGTTCCCCCCATGGTTAAGCATACTGACCTTTCACATCCGACCTCGGCGACCCCAATCGACCTTTCACATCCTACCGACTCTTCTTCCCCCCCCCGCCCCCCCTGCCGGCGATCCCCAAACCTACAACTGGTCTACTTCTGACTTGAACCACACAACCGACCCCTGGTGGCCACAGGCCCACAACTCTACTACTTCTTGACATAAGGCAGAGGGAGGGGCCGCCCCCTCCCCCCCTCAAGTCCCCCCCTCCCCCACAGGGGAGCCGTCTGGGAGCCAAAAGCGCCCATAGAGGTATAACGTCCCTGGGTGGGCTCGAACCACCAACCTTCCGATTAACAGCCGGACGCGCTAACCGTTGCGCCACAGGGACTACATGCTTTGTGTACGTAAGTTTCTTATGTTATCATGAATAGGTACTGTTCCTTGATTTGATTGGCTGATGGAAAGTGTGACGTCACAGACACAGGGGAGCCGTCTGGGACCCAAAAGCGCCCATAGAGCGCTCTCAACTGATAGTATTATAGAGCCGGCCTGTTTATATAGTAGGGTTGTGGACACATTTAAATCTTTGGTGAAGATATCGTAAATGTTACTCGTGGAACGTTGGAGGCATATTTTTCCTAAAATTGTAGCAGGTATTTCGTAAATGTCATGTAGACCGTTGTCTGGCAAAGGGCTAATTTGTTGTGTTGACCAGTGCTGTATGAGGCAGCGCCCCCTATCGTATATTACCAACACTAATATAACAGTCACTACACATGACGTATTTAATGAACCCGTTTACCTGATAACTGATCGTATGAAGCATAATTGTTTGCGATGTGTAGATTGTGGTTAGGTTTTACCCCCTTTATGTGACACAATAGTACGTTTATGTCGTTTCTTTTTGGTCTGTTTGTGATAGATATTAAATTTAACCTGCAATGTGCGGGGTTTATATGCCACATAACCTGAATGCGCGCACACACACACACCATGTACACAAAATAATAAATGGGGGCATTTGGACGTTGGTGAGAGATGGTAGTGAAACAAATTGTATTTAAAAACATACAGCGTACAACAACAGATATATGAAGAAAAACATAGATGATTCATTTGTCAAAGCACAATATGTGGTTTTTATTGGGAACAACAATTTCCTATACAATGCCTTGTTGTTTATCACACACGTTCCATATCATCAAAAAGCATACGTGTATTTTGTATCAAGATCAAGCAAGAAATAGGGAAAATACACGCGGCCGTCTCTCACTTCCACACACGGTACATTAGAAGCAAACTGTCGCACGCGCCCCAAACGGAAAGACGCTGCCCACGCCGCTGTTCTTGTTAGAACAGAAAACAGGTTTTTCTTCGCGTCCTGTACTGAAACCGATCGACACTTGGCCATTTCCAAAGTGGCACAGAATGTGCGCCTCACACGACCCACACCTGTCCCGACGTAGCGGTGGACGTGCCGTGACACGTGTCTGGCTGTTTTGGTTGACTTAACGATATACAGCCCGATCTTATCTTGTTCCAACATGGCCACGACAAAAAAAAGTTGGAAATCATTTATCCGCGTTGGCGTTCCATCGAATGCACCAGAGCGGTCATACATGACTTTATATTCGTCGTAATATTCGTCGTCCTCAGTGTGGTAACATAGGTCCATATCGATGTAATTTTCGACGGGACACCACAACTGTAGCTTTTCATCGGAAGGAGGGATGAACGTGTTACAATGCGCATGCACCTTATCGGCGGCGTCCCGAGGCCGCCCTGACACGCACAGACGGACAGCGTGTGGCAAATTGCACTGGTTGACAGGTGCGTCCAGCAGTGAACCACCGCTCGTGTTGTGACAGCCTATGTACACTCCTGACGGAATGAAGTTTTCTGTGAAGAGTCCCACTGGGTCCCACTGCTTGCCGAGTTTTTTGGCGTCCTGCATAGCGTCCACGGTGACATCAGCCATGCAATCAGTGATGGTGTTGACAAAGACAGATGTTTCGTCTTTGAGTCTCCGACTGTGAAGTGCTACCAGCAGAGACTTCATTGGAACCTGTCGGCCGTAGGACGATTTCCCCTGCCCCTGATGTAAATAGCCGTCCGTGTCCGGTCCTTCCACGCGTGAAATGAGGGCGTCGCTAGCATCCTGTATCACTTCGCATAATCTCTCGGCGTACGTGAGACCCGATTGCTGCACACGTAGTCTGTCCTTCATCTTTGCGTCCGCGTCCAGCAGGTGCAGACGCCGACGTGTGAACATTAACAGCCCAGGGACGAAATGTTTCGGGTGGGCCACAGTCGGTGCTGAAGAATCGGAAACGTCGACAGGGCCAGGCCCTGTGGTCGCCAGGTGGCTGAGGTCGACATTTATGGGCAATTCTGCCCCCGCCCTGCCCAAACTTTCCCGGACGGGTTGCGTCTTTAACCTCACTATGTCCGTGTACTCCCCTTTGTACTTTCTGACGTCATGGTCGCCTACGAACACCCCATGGAGGTAAGTCTCTGGAACCCTCGGCAACACGGCTATGGCTTTGCGGCGGATGTGTTCCGGCAGGCTTGTCTCCAGCCGGCGATTCTGTGTCCGCATGAAGCGGTCCCTGCTCATTTGATCGAACTTGAAAGCCTGTTCCATCACGTGTTGATGGGTCACGGGGGGCAACTTATTTGGGATCCGCAATGGTGAACTTTGTCCCTCACGTCGTCCCTTGCTGTGACGGGAAAAGGGCGTCATCAAACGTCAGTGCAAAACGGACATTGTAGAGGTCAGACAGTTCCAATAATAAAAATGGCACGGCAAACAGCCGACCCGACACCGATGAGCAGGACGGAATGGGACGAGCAGTTGCAAAAAACGGGATGGACGCGCAAGAACGTCATCAGAGACGGAAACAGTTTTTTCCGGGCTGTGGCCATACTAATGAACGGGATGCACGAAGGCCAGCATGGGAGGTTGCGTCAGGTAGTAAGGGATCACACAGGTAACAACGAGCTGCAGGAAGGGGTTGAACCCGGAAACGACGCGGTGCGGGCGATATCACATAAGTACGATTGCCATGTAAATGTCCTGCGGACGACAGGTGACATCCGCCTTCTGACATCATTAGCACGTAGCAGGAAACCTTCAATAACTCTCGTACACACCGAAGGAGGGTACGACGTTTTAATACCGACATCTGAACAAGCAAAAGTACAACCACAGTCCTGTTCTCCTCCTCGTGCCATAGATATGTACGCGGATGAGGCATCCTCTTTACTCGAGGATCTTGACAAAGAATGGGCAAGGATCATGCACCGCATGCAGACAAGTGCCAGCACCAGACAAGAGCGTAGCGGCGGATTGGACGAAAGACCGATAACAGGGCCGTTGCGGGAAGAACAGCACCGGCGGCACCTGCCTTCAATCAGTGCAAATGCCGCTGGTGGGAGCGCAGATCAAATGTGTACGGATGAACATGTGACGGCGGGTGGTGAAAGCGGAGAGGCGATGAGTACGGAGGAAACAGCGGATAAAACAGAAATACGAAAACGGCGGATGACATCAACAGCAAGTAGAACAAACGCTCCAAGCCGTCCACAGTCGGGCAGTGTGACAGACGACCAACCGGTCTCAGGCAGTAAATCGAAAAGAAAGAAGTGTACTAAGCCCAAAACACCCGCACAGGCACCCCAAATGGACACCACGACTACGTCAGAAACGCAAACCCATAGTGATCCCGCACCTGAGACACGAGACGCAACGACCCAGGAGGCTGTCCAAAAAGGCCCCGAACCCGACCCCCAGGTATTATTCAATGAAGTAAAAAATATGCATGCTGAACTACAACCAGCCTGGTCACCGATTAAAAGTATCCGTGCTGTATCGCCACCAGCCATGTCACAGATTAATGACGAAACCGATAGGAACGTAGACGACGATAATGCCGCCCAACAATTGCTGGGTCAGCTTACAATGCTGGGTGCTCAGATTCCAGCCTCGTCATCAAACCAAGACGAAACCGATTTCGATATGATGACAGGTGAAATGTCACTGGCCGCAACAGAACTCGCCAGACTACAAGCCGCAGAAGCTGAAACAGAACGCGCCATTCGAGAAGCCGCACAAGCTACAGCAGAACGGGCCAAACTAGAAGCCGCAATTGCTGCTGCAGAAATCGAACTGCGGCAGTCGGAAGCGGGGGTACAACAGGTAGCGGATGGTGTCTACCAACAGGGCGGAACGGGGCAGCCCAATCGTGTGCCAGGTGACACAGCCGACGACACACGGGAATTGACACTGCCCACAGAAACGGCTGATCACATAGGACATCAAAACGTGTACTGTGCGGAAGGTGGTATCGATCTGAATGATTTTTTATCTGAACTGTTTGGCGACGGACAATCAAATGACCAAGGCGTTCAGACACAACCTGCTGACCAGGGCGCGTCCGGGTCTGTACACTATCAACATCCTTTCACAGAGGATACCACGTTCAGTCTTCCTTCATTTGACGGGGAGGACGACCGCAAACAGCAGGATGACCCTGTGAGAAAGACCCCCTCAGACACGTCCAACGTGTCTTCATCAACCGGGGTCAACACACAGCAACGGCTTGTAACAGGTTCGAGCATCGGCCAAGAAGCCAGAGGTGAAGAGGGACAACTGAGTAAATCTGATACGGACGAAACCGAAAGTGCCGTCGCCACCATCATCGCCGCCCTAGAGCATGACGAGCGGCATGAAGAGAAAAAGGTTACAGGTGACACAGTAAATGGGTTTGTTCCCTGCCCCGCAACTGCCGATGGCGGGGGCACATCACATCACATTGAACAACATGAAACCGACGAACAAGAAAGTATACAAGAAGGGAAGGCACACAGCACGGATACAACTGTTACCCAAGACCCTCCATTTCACAGCGATACAGCACAGGGAACGCCCATGCGGCAGGGCCAAGAGGACATCCTGCAGATGGCAATGAACCAATGTGACATATTTAGCGCTTCAGACATCTGTCCCGATAAGGTACCCACTGCGCCCTCTGTCACTGATCTGGGGGAAAACGCAGGGGCTGAACACGTCGCGCCTTCTGTCTCTGCCGTCCCAGGGGATACTGCTGACAAAGATATTCCTTTTGAACATCCGCAACATGTGGGGGAGAATGAGGCACCGGAACAAGATGCAAATCAACATTTAAGGACGGTAGGAGAAACAGCCACGCCTGTTGCGCATACAGGTGGTGCGGAGGCGGCTCGCCGTATCGCAGACGGCTCTCCAGACACGGGTGCGTGCAAAAAAGAAACGCGTGGGCGAAAGGGCCACAAGAGTGTTTTGAAACCATCAAACCAGCATTCTACCGCCGACAAGCAAAAGGAAGCTCTGAGGAAGACAGCGCGACGTCTTAAACGCAACTCGGTACGGCTCAGTACCAAAATACTACAACCTCGTGTCATACACCCCACACCAGTTCCTGACTTTCCCAAGCGGAGACCAAGGCGCCAGCTACGCGTTGCGCACGTTGACCACCCATACTCGAAACCTCCTGGGTGGGAAGACGAGCCAAAGTGCATACGCAAAAAGCGGCTAGGACAACGGCGCAGAGCATCTAGTGCGCAGAACGATCGGCCATGTCAGTTATCATCCCGGCCCGCTGATGACACAGTTACGACGCCCTCGGGCTCGGAAAAGGCAGGCGAACGACCGACCGCGGAAGACACCGCCGGACATGCAAAAAACGCAGAACAAACAACACATGAAGAAAATACGAGCGGCGCGAGGGGCGAGTCGGACCAGATGGACACAACAGCCTGTGAGCAGAGGGAAACCAGCGCGGAAGAGTGTGGAGAAATGGAAGGTGACGATAGCGCCCCTTCCATGTCTGGAGACTATCCGACACGTGTTATGTTGTGTGATACGTTCGAAGACATAAAAACTCGGGAGTACTTCCAACTGGACAAAGGCGGTATGTATAGTGTAGATATGACTCTTTGTCGTCCGCAGACCCCAAACCCCAGCGCGGACCACGCTTCCCTCCTAGCACCGCGGGTGAGAGATTCACTCACGGTCACAGGTGCACCGTTTATGCAAACAGAAGAAACACAGGACGGACAGGAACAAGATGACGCGAGTTCTGTTTCACTTACAGAAAGAATACAGAATATGCCTGCCACGTTCGAGCAGAGCATGGACGACAGCGATGCGTCTGATGACACGTTGGAACAGCATATGGACGAGAGTAGCGAATGTGAGGGAAACGTGCCTATTAGTGTAACTACCATGGATGAGTCGGACGGCACGGTGGAAGACGAGGGAGGCGTGAACGACGCACGGCGTGTCCCTGTCAATACACAAGGAAAGACTGTCGCGTCACGCGGTGACCGCCCATGTGATACGGAGACCGCCAACGAAGGCAGAGGATCTGACAAACAGAGAGATATGCCTCGCAGCGACCGCCCGGACGAAACACGATCGAGTTCAGGCGGACCTCCCCGGCACGCGTCACAGAAAGATACAACGGGAAAAGATGCATCAAACACAGACGCGTGTGATATACCACCTGGACACCCGGTGATCACGAAGTGCGTGACGGGGTCATTTCACCAGGGGGACCACCAACATTTTCTTTCGTTCTCAGTCGGAAAACAGTGTGTTCCCAACTGCGCAGTGGCTTTGATCCGGTGCAGCATTGAGGACCCGGAGATTTGGACAACCTCCACATTAGACGACATTTTAGACGCCGGCGACCAGCTTTACTACAGCATTAAAGGGTACCCTGTGGAAGACGCGGGATACGTTTGTTTGGACGAGTTGCCGGAAACGATTGACTGCTTCTCGCGTTCTTTCTCTGTGGTATCGTACATGTACCGGAGCGACCTGATTAACAGAAATGATTTCCGTAACACTTACAGAACGTTACGGATGGCTCTGTGTGACGACAAGGGGTACTTATCGTCGATCCTGATACTCCAAGACTGCGCAATCGCTGTCATGCAAAAAGGTAGCAAATATTACGTCTTCGATTCGCACAGTCGGGACATGCGCGGGAAGGTCACACCAACGGGCACATCTGTGCTTTTGGGATTTGACATTCTTGCAGAGGCTATTAAGCATATAACAAATCTCGCGTACACGCTGAAAGTAAACGGATACGAAAGCAGATTGTACAGTATAACTGAGAACCGAGTGGACGCACCTGTCCGAGAGCAAACGGACCCTGTTGCCCCCGTCCACAGCACGCCGCGGGCGGACACGCCAGTTGATACGCAGCAGTCGGACCGGGTGGACGAAACGAGAGAAGAGGACGTCGCCTCAGCCTGTAACACAGGAGCTGACGAGAAAATGGAAGAGCAGGATGTGGCGGCATCCGAGCAACATTCGGGTCAGTCCGGTGCGGAAGAAATGGAAGATGTGCAAGGTGACATCACCCGTGAGGAAACGACAGAAGAGGACGTCGCCACAAGACCTGCTCAGGAGCAGCCCGATGACGGGGCAGGCCAACCAAACCCCGCCTCCGCCTGTAACACAGGGGCTGAAGCGGATATGGAAGAGCAGGATGTGGCGGCATACGAGCAACATTCGGGTCCATCCGAGACGGAAGAAATGGAAGATGTGCAGGGTGACATCACCCGTGATGAACAGACCCCTCCGCGATCAGGCGAAGGCGACCCAGGAGTCGACGATCTGAACACATCGACCCGCAAGAAGCTCCATATCAAAAGTCAACCCGGAAAAGCTTCAAACAACAGAGGTCGCCCCTCAAAAGGCGTGACGCACGGAAAGATGGACGAACATGCTGCGTCGTTGGTCAAACGGTATGAAGAGGCAGTCAAAGTATACAACGAACGTAGAGACACACTTGCACATTTCTGTGCAATTTGCACGTCCAAAGTGGTTGGAAATATCGAGGAGGTAGAGGAAATGAAGCAGAAACTGACAATGTTGAAGACGAAAGCACTGCGAGCGCGTACGAATATCCCATCATTACAGGGCGTCGATATACCCCTGATTGTGAAAAAGAAAGTAGAGCGTAAGCACAAGATAAACATAATGCCTAACACAGCGAAGGCTACAAAGGCTTTAGACAAGGCAGAAACAGAAGCAGCCAAAAGGGAAAAGAAAGAAAATGATCAAACAATCGCAGACATGCGGGCAGGCCTTTTGAACGAATTGCGAGACCCCAGTGTCACGTACGATGACGTGAAACGAAACGAGTCGAAATACCAGCACGTCCTGCCAATAACGCCCGCAGAAGAAAAAGACGCTAAGAGTACCGTCGAAGCATGGATGACGAACATGGCCGATTACATCGAATATGCCCTGATCCACATCGAAAAAAAAGCAGAAGAGTCACCGTCCATGTTGGCCGAGCCACCCCGTGGAGTGCCCGGGATTTTCTGGTTACACAAAGAAACGGATACACAAGTTGCGACGGGCAGAGCGCTGTTGGAAATGTACAGGGTGCTGCGCGCCAGCGCCGTCGACCATAACAAAACGCTGATAGACATGGTGGATCAACTGAAAGCATGGCTCGAGAATGCTTCTTTGCAATGTGTACATGATAAGATCCGCGCGTGCCTCGAGACATGGTACGAACTGGACGCTTCTGTTCTCGACGAACGAGTCGATGCAATGCTCGGTCAGATTATGCCCCAATTACGTCTGATGAGGCTCCGTATCAGAAGCGGGACCAGTGGTGACGATGAAAAAAGTTTACGACGCATGAAGATAAAGATCACATGTATGCAGGACGACTTGCGGGAACTACTCAGAAGCGTTTATGAATCTGCAGCACAGTACAGGGCGACCTCTAAAAAAAATGGACAATGGCATAACACGTTGACAGAAACGGAGAAAAAGCTGCAGAGAGAGTTGAAACAAATTGAGCAGGACATAGCTGCTGTGAGCGCACGGGTAGTGTCACTACCACAGCTCCGCAAGTCGCACCGGAGGAGAATGAATGTCCCTTTAACGCCGCTGACCGAAACTGAACCAATAGAGGGCCCTCCTTCAGCGCCCGAAACGGCATCAGTGAGAGAAAACCCGTCCGACGAAGTGAATAACGACCGTCACGAGAACGATCCTTTGACGCGGGACGAAGCCCGTCGCATATTGACGGAAAAGAATACACCAATGCAGGTGCGCATCGCTACCATTGCTCAGAGGTGCCCGGAGGTGAAAAAATGGAACACGCGGGTAAGCAAAGCCAAGGACGATTACGCCTCTCATAAGCGCCACCTCGAGGAAATTATTAAACGTTGCATGGGTACTGAGTGCTCTTCGTGCACAGAAGCAGCATCGTTTATACAAACGATCGACGAGCTGGAGGGTGATGGGCAATCCCTGCGACGCACAACCAAAAATGTTCTTATGAAAGACCATGGCATCCCCGCAGGGATATGGGATGAATTGCGGGTCATCGCAGAGGTGTATGCGATCCCCGACCTGCCGGACACAGAGAAAGTGAGAACGAAACTGCGGGCACAGTTGGAGAAACTGAGTAAACAGGAAAAGGACGCAGAGAGAAAACAACTGCTGCAGCTCGTGAAAAGCGGTCAACTGGAATACGCGAGAGCCAGAAACGTCGTACAATCTCTTCTGCCTCTGCAAAAGGACGACGTATCGTTTGGGAAACAGGCGGTGGAAGTATGGGTCAATAACGTGGTCAAAGACGTCGAAATTGCATTGTCTGACTATGAGCAATCGTGTCCACCTGGATGCGATGCTCCGCCTGAAAAACTACCGTGTTACATCTGTCTACTTGAGAAACCTGACAGTACCGGCGCTGAGCTGCAGGAGTTGCTCGGAGTTTGCAAGGACGTTTATAATGCCTCTCACAACGATTCCCGCGAGGACAAGCTGAACAGGTTGATCGCCTGGGCTCGTCAGCCCGGCACCAAACCTGTTCTGAAAGGGTTGCGCTGCTGTTTCAAAAACGTGTGGAACGCCGAAAGCGAGGAATTGGAAAAGCAGATAAATGAACACGTAAGTCGAGTAGATGAGATGTTCAGAAACGTAGACGCGTCGTACACGTCGGACGAAAGCAACCGTAAGAATGTCACTCTCCTGGAAGAACACATTGAAAAGGTGAGCCAGGTGAAGAAATCACTTTCGTGGTGTGAGGATAAAGCCGCAGCATGGCTTCAAAAGTTAGGTGGGAATCAGGACCAGTCGTTCGACGTAAAAGGATGTCGTTCGGACGGCTTGAAGAAGATACTACAGTTACTGAATGCAAAGAACGATAAGGCAAACGCGCTCATAGGAAAGTTGCAAGGCTGGAAAACAGCCGAGCATGTATAGGCACAAACCGCAAGCAGTCCTGGGCAGTCCTCTACCGTTCGGGGCACAGGTGATGACGAATTGATAGCCAGAACACACGCGGCGCAAACTGCTGCGGCAGAAACGGCTGCAGCAGAAACGGCATGGTTGAAAGAAGTGCTGGTCGCCACTGAACAATACAACACCTCAACGGAAAAGACACGTGCATGGATCCAGGCATGCAAGACGTTTCAATTTAAAAATACACGTGATATCGATATGTACAAGAAGGAACTCGATCAGCAGGTGGGAGTACTCGATATACACAACAGCACCTTGGACAAACTCAGACGCGGTAACTGCGTGGTAGACGGAACGCTGGTCGCCAACAAGGACACTACTTTTTGGGGAAAAAAGGAGAAGGAGCAGATCCGTTTTAAAAAAACCGAACCAATCACACGCACACAGATAGAGGAGGCCAAGAGGGTCATGCAGACTAAAAGAAAAGAACTGGAAGCTAAAGAAAAACGCCAGAGGCGCGAGGAAATCGTCAGAGATCTCACTGCAAGTGGCACTCTCACAGACGTGACAAGCAACCTGGCACAATACATGGACACGATCTATCCGCTCACTAAAGAAGAGGTTACGGATCTCTGCTTGCACTGTTCACATTGGACAGACCGTTTGACAGAAGACGTAGAGCGGTTGGCACACGCGTACACAAGCGGACTAGACGACGGTGCCTCACAGGATGCTCCACGTTGTATCGCGGATGAAGTCCCGGCCGTTTTCGGATTGCTTGAACACATGTGCTCGGACAACTCAGACAAGAAACAGCAATATCAACGGAAACGTAAAGAAGCCGAAACTTTGCTTGAAATCTATCAAAACCTTCGGGCAGAGCAGTGCGCGCGTGACACAGACAACGCCAGCCGCATTCAATTTCTCACAGAACGGGCTTGGAGAGAAACCACCCCGAAGAGGACCAGCAACGTATTGCTCCATTGCATCATTCAGGTTTTCAACGAGTGGACGGATCAGACCGTGCGAGATTGCACGGAAACCGTACGAGGTTCGGCGTCTGCCATACAGGCCAGTTCAGAGGATATCGAAAGTTTTTCTAAGGACGGCATGCATCATCTCATTACCACGTGGGACCAAACCGGACTGGACCAAGCGAACAACCAACTGCGCGACTCACAAAAACGACTGAATGACACGCTAAACGCCCTGACGGCAGCAAAAGCAGCGGCGGGTACCCATTGGAACAAAGGAGACGGTGGTTTCGCGAAAAAACTGCATGAAGCGGACAAAAGCATCAATGCAGCCATACACCAGATTCAGCTGCTGAATGTGCGTGCGGAACACCTAAGACAAAAAACCGACATGGATAACAAACACACCGGGTCCGATCACGGCGAACCTGCAGACCATGTTACCGAGGCTTATAATAAATTGCTGACCACCGGTTTATCTGAAAAAGCAAATCTGCCCGACACCATACTACAACACGTGAACAGATGTGGGCCAACAGATGAGGTTACCCGGATGCTGGATTCGCTCTTCCGACACCTGGCGCGTGTCCTGGAATGTCCCACGCGGCTGCAGGATCAGGTCAGGTTTGGCACACAGCTTGGCGTTAAACAGCTTGGGACGAGTGACATTCCTTTAGCTAAACGCCTGTACCGTCTTGTCGACATAGTTGCCGCGAGGACGGGAACCCGAACCACGTACAGGCAGGAACTGGAAGCCGGTCATGTCGTCATCAGCGGAATAGAAAGTGCCGGGAATGCAATTAGCCACATGATCACCGATCGACTAAAGCAAAGTGTCGAGAACCTGTATCCACAAACGCCAGCTTGGACATCTGTGACGGCTAACCTCGACCGCCTTCACAACATGATGGAAATGCACGACATGGAGCACACCAAGCGCAGTTGTATGGCAGATATGTTCGAAACGAAACTCAAATATGTGGAAACAGCTGCACAGGAAGCTACCACAAACGTGGACAACAGTTTTCAAAGCGTTAGTTATGCATTGTACAGTTTACGACATATACAAAATGAACTGAACATGTTGAAACAAGAAATAGCCAAGGAGCCAGATAGCGTAAACAAGCAGGAACGGGTGGGCAAGGCGGAAAAGATGTTGAAACAACGCTACATTTCACACCTGCGTAAGCAGCTAGAGGGTGTGATAAAGGATATACTGAAAGATGCCATACAGGAAATGCAGGACATCCTGGTGAATTACCACTTGACAGACGAGCACGTACACTACCAATGCATAGCGCACCGTACATGTAATGTACGCGAACTACTGAACCGATGCTACCAACTGCTCCAGGAGAATGCTCACTGGGGCGGCACGGATGGGATGTTTACAACAGGTGGTACAGGTAACAACGTCATGACACTTCTGAAGCAGCTGAAGCCTGACGATGTAAAATGGTTCGACGGTCTGGTGGGACTTCTGAACAAATCAGTTGATGCCACATTAGGCAGTACCAAAAACCTCGCGCAGTCCATTCGCAGGTGGGCGTTCGAACAGGGTGAAAAGATACTACGTTCTGAAATACCAGCTGACAGCAGGTTGGACCCGACTGAAGATGTGCCCGACTTGCGCGAATGGCTAGATAAAGCTGCTCGCATGGGTGAGCGCGTACAGTCTTCGCTCTCCACCGTTTCCTGGATCCTGCAGTCGCAGGAATACCAGTACGTGTACGATCTTGTGGCAGGAACCCTCACAGCATTTCAAACGTTAGCGTTGCAAATCACTGGATCCAGCTATCAAACGGCCCTTAAGTACGCGGATAATTTTAAACAGAGTGTGCATGCTATTGTAGACCGAATCCGGAACGACATATCAAGCGGGCACCAGTTGATCGTTGCAGAATCGGCTTTATTCCAAGGGCAGCCCTGTGACGATGTGACAGTGGCGGGAAAAGGTATTTCCGTTAACCTGCATAACATCATACGACATACAGGTGAACTACAGGACATCTTACAGGACGCTATGACCATAATATACAGTTTCCGATACGCTCATACGTGGCTCATTCAAACTGTGTATCCTTCGTGGAATAGGACACAGTCTGCCATTCATGATTCCCTGCAACGTCTGCAAAATGAAGTAAGCACCTATATACCCCAATATATACTCGACGCATGGATCAAGCAGCTGGACGATAAAAGCAGCCAGTTGTTCTTGGATTGGTTGCAGGCAAACATACATACAGAAACGCAAGTGTCAACTCACCTGCATACCTGTTATGGCACGAGGAATTTCATGCACGAATCAGCAAACACACAACAACAAATTATACAACTGACAAAACGAGCTGTTGACAAAGAACATGATCGGCGGACCACGCTGATAGAAAACAACGTGTCAGCATGCAAAGAATTCCTGCAACGTAAAGTAAATGAGCAAAACAGGAATCCGGATACTGACGGTTTGCGTAATGGCATAAAGACGCTTATCGATAAATGTATCCGAACAGTTGAAAGACACTGTGAACATGGCAAGTTGATCATACAATGCATTTTAACATCCTGTAAGTGGTACGAACACATATGCAACAGGTATATGGACGACACTCGTGCGCTGATGGGGAAGAAATACACAGAGGAAATGTCGCATTCTCAAACAGGCAACATGCGCAGCGTACCAGACATCATGTCTTGTGTCGTAGAACAGTTAGTTGCGGATATAGAGGAAGATGTCACGCAGCGAATGTTGATACTCGCCGACAAACTACATCTCGACCTCATCTCCTTACATACTGAACAGATGACGTATCACGCGAACGCGTTATCGGTGCATCACACTCTCGGATGTTTAGCAAGCCTTATGGTCTTCAGTCTGTTTGACATGCAGCAGCAACGGCTGCACGACTATACACACGTAGAGGGGCGTCTCACCGAATGTAGACGTTCTGTTCAACAAGCTGTGCAGATGTCAGTGGCAATTATGGAATATACGGAACAAAACCTGCGCAACCTTTTACAACATGATTCCATCCCCTTCGGAACTGTAGGTTCGTATAAGGCGGATGTGCAAAACAAAAGGGAAGAACTATCCCGTATGATGATGGAAGCGGAAGATGCTTTCAGCAGGTTGCAACACACATGGCCATCAACCACAGAAATTCGTATCAACATAACCGAAAACGTCAGTCTGCAAGTGTTAAACGAGGTATATAACACGTGTAAAACGAGGATCGATGCATACCAAGCGTTTTTGGAATTGATACAAAGGGCGACGCATCTTGACACACCAGACGAAAGACGAGAGTGTGAAGAATCGTGGTGGTGTGACGGTATGGTCGTCAGAGAACGTTTGATGACCGCGTTTGTTCGGCACGTGTCACATGACGACACAGACGACAAAGAAAACCTGAAACGCGTGCGCGTCTGGCTGGATAACATCCCTAAGGTGTACAAATGTACGCTTTCCCAAAAGGATGTCAGGCAGTTGCACCAAGAAAAAACACATAACATTTATGAAAAGAGCCAGAAAGAGAACAATTGGGGCTCTTGTGTAGAATACGATAGCCGGGCGGAATGCGACCTCCTGTTCAAACAAGTTATCTCATACCAGTCTAGAACAGGTATAATGCTCCATCCCTTCCCTGACGCATTAA
Organism: Sipunculus nudus; assembly: GCA_026874595.1. NCBI lineage: Eukaryota > Metazoa > Annelida > Sipuncula > Golfingiida > Sipunculidae > Sipunculus > Sipunculus nudus. The sequence continues at coordinate 28,468,083 of CM049315.1, forward strand.
GGCAACTCTGTTCCGCCTGGTTGGCAAGAGTAAACTGTCAAATGGATCAACAAGCCCGAATGCTCACAGTGTTAAAGAAAAACAATATCACGGTAGGTTACGAAACGTGGAATTCAACGCGTGTGATAATGGACGTTTGTGTGTCAGGTTACACGTACCCATCTGACCCGGGCGGTTGGTTACCAGAAGAGTGTTTAAACCACATGGTGCACGTTGTGCTGCGAACTCAACCCTCCCCGTTACAGGAACGTGTGTTAGTGCAGGCACATTTGAGCTTGCATGTGTGCATGCAGGAGGTCACGCACGGCAACGTTGACAACCCACGTTCACATTACAGCTTTGCTCACATTGACGACGTGTACGCAACCAAACCGCCCGTTGTTCCTTTGGTTGCTGTTGTGGCAAATTCCACAAGTTTAGGTTTCACGCGACTAATGCGGAAACCCGAGCCAAATACGTGTTCTAGCCTTTACGAAATTATCGGACCCGTCTCTGCGTGGATGCATATCCGAGAACAGTCTGATGGCCACAACGAATTAGACGCCGCAGCAGACCACATGTCCGTTGTTCGTCCATTATTGTCAGAAGACACTGTTATGTTTCGGAATGACCCAAGTACTTTCCAAACGCAATGTACTATATTTCAACAGTTTTTCAAGGCACGCGGAGAACACGATATCGCTTTGAGTACTAGAGAGGGTGCGCGTTACGAAGGGAACTGGTTGTTCACATGTACAAACGAAAACGACTGTTACACAGTGCCGCAATGTGACATGGACACAATATTTTGTTGCACGACAGGGTTAGCGCAAGCCGCCGGACGACAGGACAGTTCGTCAGAACACATCACAGTGGAAGCCGCCTTGCCGTTCAGTCGTGAACCCCTGGATCGTATTACGACAAAACAAACTGTTTCCGTCACGGACCTAATTCCGAACGATGGCACCAGTAACACATCTGGTTTATACAAGGTCGCGCGGCACGTGTTCAGGGTACTCGAATGCGTATATCCGTTTATCACGCGACAAACATTGGAAGCATTGAAGGCTGAGCATGGACGTCAGACAGGTGTTGAGACGCGGTCAGATGGCGTCAAGGGATGGTGGATCAGCTCACAAAAAGCCCAGGAGACATGGCACTGCCTGTGGGTGTACGGGATCAGGTTCTGTCTGGCCATGAAAAAAGTGAATTCCGCCAGGGCAATAAACGGTGAGCAAGACGTCGGGCCCTGGGGCGAATTGCCGACCTTTTTTAACGTGTGTGGGAGACCCGTCTACAATTTGAAAGACAAAGATCTCTTTCAATGGGTCAGGATGACGGACAGCATCATTTCGGACACGGGACGGACCTCACACCTTTTCTGGTTGGCAACATGTACGGCAGCTGTCTTCGCGTTTTGCGGCTCCAATGTGCACTGGGGCCTGAAAGCCTTGCTCGGTAAAACAGGCCTCCACCACTACGTTCTGAGCAAGGATATACCGACGCGATGGTCAACAAACAATCAGCCACGATGGGACGACCGTTTGTGCTTGCGTGTTGCCGAAACGCTAAGAGGCTTTACGGCTTATGCAGTGACAGCCGGACGTATGATCGACTCAGAAGTCTTGGAAACACTGTGGGCACAACACGGCCACGGTGTCGGGTCAGTTTGGGACCACATCTTGGAAGAATACACGCACTTGCCAACGAGATGTGGAAATGAAAACAATGGTTTTCAATTCGAAGAAAGAGAGGTAGCAATGCATGAAGCAGCAGATATGCAGCGGAGTGTCCTTCAACACGTGTACGGGTTGGACAAGCCGGAAGAATACGTACAGGATGGCTCCAACGTGCGAGCGTTTGATGTATCGTGGCAATGCTCGGGTACGAAAAGCAAGGCACAAGGTTGGTGCCGATTTGACGTCATCCTCTTTTCGCTCGTCACGGGTATACCATTGGCCACGTGTTACGACACCGTGGCCGGCAGCAAGATACCTTTTCATCGCGAATGGACCAATTCCACGTACAACCCAAACGTGGATAGCATCATCGATCCGGCTTCTGCTTACCCTGCCCCTCTCACGGCGGACACCTGCCCAACAGATATACTCCGGTACTTCTTCTCTTTCGACCAAAGCGCCCTGCCCTTGTTTGCTGCACTTCCGAGGTCGTCCGCGTCTAGCAGCACTCACGTCCCAGTCAACAAGTACCTGGATGGTTTGAGGGGTTCGACGTTCATTCCTATAATAAGCGTGCAGATACTTACAGACGGTCTCAACACGGACGGTGGTGAGCGGTTCCTGCCGACGGGGTACGCTGTGGCAAACGAACACAACGAGAAAGTAAACCAACTGTCGTTTACGTATGGCGAAAGGATATGCGGTCCCGTTGAAGTTGAACGGGGTTGGTTTCGAAGGGTTTACAGAGTCCGCACAACAAAGGCGAGCGATGACGCGGGACTCATCCCTTGGTGTGATCGCGGTCACCTGGAGTGTGTTTCGTCGGACCAGCACCCAGAATTCCCGTTGCAGATGTACACAAACGAAGAAGTTGCAAGGCCCAACGACAATGAAACACAGTTTCATGTCGACGAACTCTCAGAAACAGAACTACAAAATCTAAATGTACAGCAACACCATATGACACAGGGACACACAGGGTCAGAAGATGACGGCGTGTCTCTGTTTCACGAGATACAACAGACGGAGGAGTTGCTGAATAGCAACTCGCGTGATATATCTCCGTTAACTGTCTCACAAACAGCAAGTGATATATCATGCGCATATGTACGATCAAAGTCAGACGATGACGTACAAGAATACCTGCCTAACAGGAAACAACATCGCAGTTACGAATTTTTCGATGACGTAATAACACAGGGTCAGATAGACTCCGGTCCATATGCACAACAAAGGGCAGACTTAGGTAGGGAATTAACAGAGCCATTTGCTAACATGAGCATAGGAGACATTCGCACTCTATCAGGTACTGCGGAAACACAGAATGTATCATCGGATACATATGAGACGGGTGACAGGCAACGATTGAAGAGCCATTCACAGCCAAACCGTCCGTCAATTCATAAATCTAAACACCCAAATACCAGACGGCGTGAAAAAGGGTTGCGTCTAAAAGATACACAATCCCACGACATCATCATTCCTAACAGAACAAATATACCCGCCAAACCAACCATACATGTATCCATGTTGACCGATCCCGTCCAAACTGCGCTACAACACATATCTCCATACACAAAGGTCTCTACAGAATCAAAAGTGATTGCGCCACAATATGGAGCCCCTAAAACAAAAGTACCTACAGAAACAGGTGTTACTGTGCCACTGTACAGAGCTCCTTACGCAAACGTTTCTACAAAATCAGATGTTACACAATCACAGGAATCCGATACGTTATTGGGGATAAGCATCCACTCGTCTGATGCCCGGGACACCTCATACGTGAAGGATGCAACAGGTGCACGTGAAGACCATCGCAAAAATGTTAAAAGTGAGGATACACGGAGACAAGGCGTTCAATTCGTCTACGAAGACCAGCCAAGCCGTTCCTACCAGCGGGAGGGTCAACGGTCCACTTTATTCGGTTCACGTGAAATGACGGCCACACCCCGCTCTCCCAGATCAAGTCGCGAGTTCATTCCGGTTGACATTCCGGTTGATCGACACGTGGAACACAGGAACATGCACGTACCAACCTCTGGTGTGCACAAGCATCAGACACAGACCAAAGGCCCTATTCATGATTCGGAACTGTTTACGGTTTTATGTAACACCCTAAACACGATCCGCCAAACACAGCCGCTTGCGATATTACCCCCCCGAAAAGGCCGTAATCTGAACGACGAGTACGACCTTATCCGGCTTTACATGAGCGACGAATGAGGTGATCATTAACATAAAATAAAACAACAACACCTAATCTGTATGAGATAACAACCAACATCAGAAATATTAAATAGTAATTTATTATCTGATAGTCTGCCGCATGTTTAAGTGGTTCATCCTCTTTTACCTAACTGTCCGTGTTATGCAAAGCATCTGTTATACTGAAAGTGGTGGTCGCTGAAGGGGGCATGGCCCACCACGTTTGGACGACTCCACCCGCCTCGTAATTTCCGATGAGGATCTGTATTTGTGGGAAACGTTGAAACAGCAACATGTGGCGTGTGGGAAGCAGATGAACATCATCCATGACGACTACATGAAAAAAATGGGTGGCACATAATTTCAGAAGAACGGAATAAGGGACGTCTGCGCAGGTCAACCCATTGTAATCACCGTTTGAACACATGAAGTTGTATATGTGCTGCCACATACCATTTGCCAGGCGGACAATGTCATCAGGCGTAAATGCGGAGTACTGCCAATATACAGAGTCAGCTGAGGGAACGTGGTCTTTACACACGTGGACGGTGTCATAATCAAGCAGAAACGCCATAAATGTTTCAAATACCAGCCTTGTTGGCGCGGGCGGGTTAACCATCGATAGTATGAGGCGTTTAATGGTTAAACGTTGGTCGTGGTGCAGGTGGTTATCCGTGGCCCCGTCAAGCACTTGGTCTAATGGTAATATGGTAACGTTCTTCGGACAGACGGCCTTGAGACGCCGCCATGTATCAGAACACCTTACAATCCACAGGAAACGGAAACGTGGTTCCGCCCAGGCCTTCTCCATCACGGCTACGGATTTACCACAGCCGTCTTCCCCGATAACATGGATGCGGTCACCAGGCTGAAACCGGTGTTCCAGCACAGCCGTTTGGTCCCTTGTCAGTTTATGTGATGTTGTGTGTGACATAACCTTACGCAGAAGTCGCCTGCCCTGAAACTCACCAGGACGCCCATGCGTCGTGTTCAACGTAGAACTCAGCATCCTTCCGGCGTGTTGTGATGTACCACGAAGCCGAATCTACGCTGACGTCACTCATGTCGTGCATTACAAATACGGGTAGCATTCTCAGGACAGGGTATCACATGTACGATGAAAAACGCGACGACTAGATATGTTGCATGTGGAATAAATTCAAATGATAAAAAATGCATTGTGTTGGTATCGTGTTTATTTATTCAAGTAACATGTGTGTTTTTGTGTTTCGGCATTGCGACGTGCCAAATATTTAGATAACACGCGCCTCAAACGTGGCACCGGGAGGGATGATCAAAGCTCCGTCTTCTGTCCTGTTGCTGCTTGGGTTCACACCGGTGGCCCTCAGTGCAACGGCAACGGGGGTTACGCTGAATATTTCATCGTACAAGGCGGAAGCTGTTCTGATGATCTCGTGTAACATAGCCTGTGCACATGTTATGCGGGAAGACAAATCCCTGTCTTCGTAAACATCCATGTCAGCTCCTGGGTTCATGACATCTTTGAATGCGTAAAGCTGTGTTTTTTGCAGTATAACAGGATCTGCCGTTTGAACCTCATCGTAGCCTGCCGGTTGGTTAGCTGGGGCGTCAATAAGGTTAGGAGCATCAAAACCCGGGTCACAGATTGCCACATTTGATTCCAGGTTCCCGTCTTCCAGGCAGCACTCTTCGGCAAGGCTTCTGAGCGCCGAACCACAGACGTTGTTGCACATACGCAGTTGGTTCGCCAAAATACAGACAAGGCGCACGCTGTTGGCCAGAGACGGTTGCCTGCGGGAGAACGACTGTTCGTCTTTGGAAGGGGGGTGGAACAGCTTGTCGAAGTGATGCGATATCTGATAGTGCCCGTAAGCACAGATGGCATCGACATGCTCCGCCTCGAGCCGATCCCACCGCCGTAGCACCCCCGGTTTCGGGTCATCGTCGTAAGGCAGATCTTCCCCAAACCCCGACACCGGCATTATTACAGGAGGTTGCACGCACAGGTAGGCACCCATGTGGGTGTTGATGTCATCCGGGCCGTTGTTGACTAGCTCCACTATGCACACGTCACGTTGGCGCACGTTAGCTTTCGCTTTCATTCGCGTTTCCCTGCACTGCTGCCAAGCAGTGGCATACGTCGAGAAATCACTAGGGTTTGTTTCGTCTAAAATAAGGGGTCGGAAAGTGGTACCTTGTGACGTGGTATCAAACTTATAGAAAAAACCAGCCGGCAAAGCCCCGTGCGTCCCGGCGCCATATGGTTCGAGCTGGTTATGAAGCGTTGTTTGTGGTATAACGCTAGGTAGTTCATTTGTACCAGTCACGAAGCAGTCAAAAAAACTATGTGGGGTAATGGCGTGACCTGTCATAGAGGACGCCCTGCTCTGTACAACCCTACCATATACTGGGGGGTTATAGGCATGTGCCAAGCTGCATATTGATGTCCAAACGGCTTTCAAACCTGCCCGCAAAGCAAGAGTGTTGGTTGCTTTTTCACTCTCTTTTAGATTTGAATTGGCAGAAAGCGTCTTCAGTGTATCCCTCAGAGCTGTGGATTCTTTCATCAAATCCCTTTGTGGCATGCCAGGTGCTGACAAAGCAGCATGATCAGGTAGATTGAGATCTCGTACAGCTGCGTCACAGAAGGCATAGAACTGCAGCCAACCGTAATGCTTCAACAGTCTTGACAGATGCAGGAGCAAGGTCGGCTCCAGCGTCCGACTGAATGGGTGTTCCCCCAACTCCTCTTCCATGGTCAAGCGCGTGTTTGAGCTGGCTGCTCTTGCGTACTTCATCTTGTCCACGTTCCGCATGACTTTACACACTAAACCCGTCAGCACACCGGTGAACACCTCAGGCATCTTAAAGATAGGTACGGTGGCCGGAAACGTCAGGCCGTGCGCGGTCGCCTTAGCAATGCTAACAGGGGGTCCGTATGGGTTGGCGGGGTCATTCGGGGGTATCTCGTCCTTGTGTGAGTGCCTGTCGTTCGGTGTCAGCAAAGGGTATATCGGCACCAGACAGACCAGATCGTTCACAGAGAGGGTGAAAGGGCCGCTGTTTCTCATGGTTTTTACCTGGTGCTCGTTCGACGTAACCCGACCAGACTCCATCCCGACACCTGTAGAGCATGTGATGTAGTTACCAGAAATGTTCAGTTCCCCGTCCCTTCCGTGGACGTTCCACCGGGAAAGGCGTGTGTACTCCACGGGGCTAACGCCGTCGCAGGCCGACAACATCATAGCAGGGGATGTATCTCCTGTGAGCAAAGGAAGTCCCACAACGAAACAGTTTTTATGTATACCCGGGCCATACCCCTGGCTGCCACCGGGCATGGTGCGCACGGGTGACAGGTATCCGTATAGATCATGTTTGTCTATACACTTGTTTTCACATGTGAGGTCCAGCCTGTCCCCGGCAGAGGACATCGCAGCTGTTTCCTGTTAGTGACACTATAAAACCGAACAGTTTTTTTGTTACTGTTGAGTAGTTCGTCCAGTCAGACGTTATCTGCACTATTTGTGACACCCGTCATCACAAATAGCGCCAGGACATGTGACCGCCGGGAAACACCAATAAATACCGAACCACATAGGCATTCACATCAGACACGAGCGCACATTCTACACATCACGGCACCATGAGCGGCTCGGAAAGTAACCAAGCCACGCGAGACAGTTCTGTACCCGTCGCCAGTAGCGAGACCAAAGTGTTGATACCTATCGATTGGTTGGCGCTGATAATCGGTAGGCTTTGGCGGATAGTCGGGGAATGTACGGCTTTATCGAAAGATATGAAACGAATGCAACAGGTTTTGATCGCGAATATGCAGGATCCCGGCGCGGCTTCTTTAGACGTGTTTCCAACTTCCAGATCGTCGCAAGATACGATTGAACGCAATATGAAGATGGAGGCAAGGAGCACTAGGCTGCTTGAACAGATCGGCAGAAGTACACAAAATACACAAGACAGATGTCGCCCGGAGGACGTTCCTGTCAACCCAAGACGGAAAAGGAACGAAAAGGAACAGAACAAGAAGAGGGAGGAAAAGCGTGCCCAGATGATGGCAGAATCACTCCAACAACTTGATCTGGAGCCTTAACAGGGTTAAGAGACTGCAAAATATGTGGGTGCATGGTCTATGGTGTTTAACTTGATCTGGAGCCTTAACAGGGTTAAGAGACTGCAAAATATGTGGGTGCATGGTCTATGGTGTTTATACTCTTCGAATAAAACATTGTTTTTCCTTCGATGACATGTACTGTTGTTTATTGTGTGATGATGTGCGTGTGAATGATTGATCGACAAAAGCGGACAGTGAAGAGAATGCTAGTCATTACGTGTAACTGTCAATGCGATGAAAAAAAACAGACATAATCATATAAAGACGATACAGTTTATTACCTAATAATAAGTGTATCAAACCATATGCATAACCTGGTATAAATGTATATCGAACGACCGGGGTCGTCACAATCCCGTTGCGACCCACTCTTCCAACAATCCGTACCAGTCCTCAGATGCGTAAGTTTTTAGATACATACGATCATCACACGTCAATGTGCGCGTGTCGACAGACGATGCACAAACGGGAAGTTCAACCGTGAACCCCCGTGTGCCGTCTGGGTACACCTGCCATGAGATCCTAAAACTTTCACGGTAGTAGTCGACGTGAGCTGATAGGGTTCGGAGCGCATTGCGGCATATATGCAAGAAGCCTGTGCAGCTGAAGGTGCACGACTTTAGCGAGAGGTATCCTCCTGGCAGGCCGCAATTGTGTGGGTCATCGATCATGATGTCCAGACGGCACGAGTCCGGGTGCACGTTATGTTTAGCCATACAAGCGAATATTGTTCTCAACATGTGAACGGCTCTCTTCCCTGCGCCGACTGTAAATTCTACCGCCATGCACACCAAACTTTTCGCGTCCAGGAGGCTGGCACAGCCGGGATTCCTAGAGAACGCACGGTGCAGTCCCTGCAGGAGCACGAACGCCTCTTGCGATGCGTGCCCCGACCCATCTTTCCCTTGTTGTTCGTCAAGCAAGATCGCCCGCGGTGCCTGTACAAAGCAGTTAACGTCATGAAGCAACGCGTGCACATTGACTTCCTCGATGCAGGACGAACCTTCCTCCGACCGATCCTGTTTGAAAGGCGTCACTTGATCAGGGAATACAGGATGCTCGCTGAGATACTTGCGCTTCATGGCAAGACAGGTGGAACACTCCCTGAAGGGAACCACTGCTCCGCTGTGTACAGGGTCGGCAAAAATATTAAGGTCCAGGCAACAGGTAGCGTCCTGTACGCGAGAGCGCATACCACCGATGTCCAAGACGTCATTTGTGAACATCGGCACTGGCATATCTTTCGTGTTTGTGTAAAAAACTCCGGGGCGTCCGAATGGCAGGATGTCAGACTTTAGATCGTTTGACCGTTCATGTTGAATGTGTGGCAGTTGCCCTTGCGCCACGTCTTTCCCATATGCGGACAGTGACATTTCTCTGAACCTTTTTGAACTTTTGCTCGGGTCAAACAGTATCGTGTTCAACCGATATGCCGCTTTCAGTTTGAGGGCACTGTTGTATATGCGTGTTTTCCGTTTCGACCTGAGACGTTTCCCCTTGGGACCCGCTACGGTGCGCCTGGTTGCACTCGACGTTTGACGTCCCATTGATTTCATTCGCATGACCAATGTGTGCTATACTCCCGCGAATACACAGATGGTATTCCATCTCGTTGCACGTCCTAATAATCAACCGGACAAGCACACGCCGGGGTCACAGTACACTTTATGTCCCTGTAACACTTGCATGCACCGTTTCAACCACAGGGGGCGAAATCTACAAGAACTGTTGAAGTTTCCGTACACGACGTACATTAATGCTGCGACAACTGCCGAACCGCAAGGCAGCGAAGAATCCTTTTCGTACATCACACCCATCCGTGCCCTGTTCAATGCGCACAGCGGAGACGAAAACGCGTGATGGTAAAAAACCGAGGGGTTCAAACCCTTCAATAGGAATCCGTCGAGTGGATCCACGTCGCGTTGAGACATGTCTGACAAGCGCTTTTGCAACGTGTTTAACACAGAGACGAATGTGTTAACGTTGGCAACCGGCTGCATTGCGCACGCCTTCTCCATGCCTAACGACAATAGCATTTGTTCTATCACACGGTACCAATCGTAGAATGCGCACATGCCGCACAGCAAGCACTCTGTCGGTGTGTCTTCCGGTGCCAGTTCCCAATCGACTGCCCATTCCACACCCTCAGGCGGGGTGACAGCAGGAAAAAAGGACTTGCTTTTACCTCTTAACAGGTTGAGTCGGCTTCTCTGCGACGTTCGCAGAACAACGGACCGAACCTCTTCCAGTGTTTCCGCCATCCGGCGGTACGCAATGCCGGCCTCTGAGGGTTCTGCCGCAACACAGGCCCCCGCTTCCTCAGCAGCAGAAGGCGTCAACGCATTATTTTCGTGTTGAAGTAATGCGTCAGGTTGGTGCCAAGAACGACCGCAGTGGGAACTGTAACCCCGCAGTACAAGCGTGGGGGACACGGTTCTCGTCGCTTCTGTCTCTCTACCTGTGTTGTTTCGTTCCCTTCCTGTCGGGTAAGGCCGAAACCGAGAGAAATCAGGGGCACGTCCCGAACGCGCAGCGCGTTGTGCAACATGTCCGGTTGTTATGTTTTCTTCGCACTGAACCGTATCTGTATCACGTGTAAAGTCACACATGAAGTCCCACCTGCGCTGAAACGAACGAACATATTCTGACATGTCTGACCCACACACGCCAAAGCACGCGTCTGCCATCATGCAGGTAATGTCTTTGAACCTCGACGATGCATCGGCTTTAACACACAGAGCCTCTTCGTACTCTTCCGGGTGCAAACCCGCTGTGTCCGTTTGTTGTCTGTTGCCACTCGCGTTCGTGTCGCCTTGGTGGATGTCGTCGGTCGTGGGTAGTCTAGGTAACTCTAAACCGGACGTCACAACCCACGGCCCGATAACACGCGCACTGTCTGCGCTAGTGTTTACCCTGTCGTTCGCCGGAGTGTTATGGAAGCCTTGGCTGGCAGAACGTTGCCACAGGGCCAACCCATTGTGTAACTGCAAAATCTGAGCTACAATGTGGCTGTTATTGTGCACGTGCCACGTCCTCCACATATCCCCCCTTTCAATGCGTAAGAGCGGCCTGTTGCCATCCACACGTCCAGCATTATCGTGTCCTGTATTGAACGACGAGAACTGGCAGCGGTTGTGGATGAAGTGCACATGAAATACTTCGGGTGTGATTGAATTCAACACTTCTTCGTCTAACGCGTTCGAAATATCATCGGGATCAGCGGCGGGCCGTGCTTCGAGCCGTGTCAGAGCTGCGTGTACGCGGCGCCAGTAAAGAATGACGAGGGACGTGGTCAGGCTAGAAAAGAAAGGTTTAAACTGCATGGCGTTAGCAAAACCTTCCACCCACTCACAAAACTGTTCATCGCGTGCAGCACGTGCATTAAACGCACAAACAGCGCACACCTGGCTTCCCCTTATGGCACCTACGTACTGTGAAGCGAGTAAGGGCCCATCAAAATCGCCGTATCGCTCACGATATCTTTTCCACCGGTGGCTGGTTAGTATCTCGGCTGGGGACGCATGCAATCCGTCTTTTAGTCCTTCTTGAAAACAGCTCTCGCGTTTTTGTGTCGTTCTGTTCGTTTCATGACACGCCATGGATGTCACACTTGTCCCCGAAACATGCAGCGCGAGTATCCTGGTATTTTGTATACAACGAAATACATAACAACAAACGTACCATATATAGACATCTGCCCACTCATCACAAGAACACTTCCGAAATAGATCGATTATGAAACTTTAATAATAACTCATGTATGTAATACAAACCGTGCCCGCATATGCATCTGGATAACCCCTTTCTCCACCCCACCCCCCCGTAATCCGTTTATCACCGTTAATTTACACTAAACCTTGTAATCGCACGCCATCCGCCACTGCACCGGTTATGGAAACAATAGTAGACAAGGCTAAACCTCAAGGGAGCATCTAATAATTGCTCACCTTTGGTAGGGCGACGGCGACAGTACCGTTTTAGGTCCTCAGCGTCTTGCGAGTCCTGTGACACGTAATCGTCCCCTGACATGTCACCCTCTTCTGAGCACGTGTCAACCGGTTCACCTTCGTCCAGATTGAAACCTTTTTGGCGCAAATACGTCTCAAGGCCATCCACGGACGCGGTAGGGTGTAGCGAGCAGCGGAGACGCAATCTGCAATCAGAGCGTGTCGTATGGTCGTAGTACACACACGCTGGCCAGGACGTGTTGTTGTCATTACGCTTACTTGCGGCATGCACCGGGGGAGATATCTGAAATTCGACACAGATACCGTGAGCTCTGACCTCAGCTTCCTGTCTGGTACCTGCCCAAAGCCTGCTGCGTTTTGCATGTATGAAACCTAACCGCAAAAACTCATCCGCGATCTGAAACAAGGGCCGCGGACGTTTGTCGGTCGGTAAGGTTGAAGCGGCTGGCAATTGAGGACCTGTCAGAAGTGCTTCCAGCATGCAGGGCTTCACGACAATGTTTAACGCTTTCAAAAGGGAGTCACCCGTTCAAAGAGACAAGTCGGCGGGAGTTGCATGCAGGAGCCGAGGGTGGTTTGTTCCCCAGTGGCACAAAATGAATTGGGCACAGCGAGAAAACTTGTCCTGCTCGCGCGTGCTTTCAACCACCCGCATAGCCATTTGGTCCACTGCATGTACAGGGGCATCCGGGCCGTTTGTTGGGCAGTTGCGTAAAAATGACGACACAGACAAACCCACCCAAGCGTCCACGTTGCTTGATCACCAGACCTCTTTTCAGGTGTTCGTTCGAGTGCATAGCCGGAAACGGGTCCTTGTGCATCAGTCCAACAGTTGGGTCCAAGTGGTTGCGCAGGCACGTTTCGCGCATGACATCCGGGTCGGAACCGTGGCACAGGGTCGGTACCACTGTCAGGGGGTCGAACGGTTGACTACCGTCGGCTTTACCGGAATGTGGCATACGGCACTGGCCCCTGAAGACGGCCATGTCTATAAACCGTTCTAAGTTAGCCTCTTTTCCCAACCTGTGGACCAACGGCCGCAAACTCTCATCGGCCCTCAAAAATCCAAAAAGCATGTCTTGATACGAGAGGAAAGCTTCGGCTGATTCGAAACAAACGTTAGGCGGGAGCTGCACGACCACCCTGAGCGACCGTGTCCGCTGCAGTTCGGTGAGAGTGCGCAGCAGGTTATCTTCGTCTGCGCTCACGCGACGGTTGTCATCCAACGGTCTCATGTTTGCACGGCTTGGTACCTGCGAAGGGTTTTCATCGTACACGGCGCAACACGGGGGCAGCGAGTTTGACATGTATACAAACAACCTGCTTCCAAGTATGTCTGGGTGTGTGGCCATGTACGATTCAAGTTCGGATTTTCCATGGGCGCCCTTCGTCAAAACGGAAGCGGCTGCAGATTCTGTGTCCGTTTTCTCTGGTCCCAGTGCCACACGCACAGACCCCACGAGACCCATGACGGATGTGTACAAAGCCCTCGCAATAGCGTACACTTCTGACAGGGTTGGAGCGTCATATTGAGTCCTGTATGTCATGTCTACGTCGAACATGACGGAAAACAAACTCAGTACGGGGTCCACTTTCACGTGCAAAGATCCTCCTAACTCGTTCAGGCGCACGGTGTCGTAATCGGATCGCCCAACCACGCACAAGGCCTGTTTCATGTCCATGTGGTAAAGGTAAGACAGTACATCACACACATGCAGTCCAGGATAAGCCCGTGCGACAGACATCGCGTACTGGACACGGGCTTCCGCGCCTGTGTCGCTTGGCATTCCACTGACGCGTCTCCTCTCCACTTCCGCGAGGGCTGCCTTCACCCGTGCGGTAATCCCAGCGTAATCCTTGGAAGCCCTCCATAACCGGCGGTCGGTGCAGACTGGGACGAAACCTCCCGACGTCTTGACGGGGCGCGACAACGCTGGGAGAAAACGGGCGTAGTTCCTGAACCGACCGCCGTCGCTCCCTTGCTGTAATGCATGTTGGGACACAAATGTAACACAATCCGCAAGTCTCGAAAAATGTGGAGACGGGACATCTGTCACATTTCTGTAAACAGCGTTCCAATTTGAAACAGCCAGCTGTTTTAGAGCGTGTTGGTTCTTGATGGACAAGGCTGTGGTGCGCGTTACACTGCTGTCGTGACCGCCGACAGAATCCAACCCCCAGTACACGACGGCCGGGTCGTAACGTTTTAGCTTAGCCTGAGCTACGTCAAGGGGTGTGTCTGAGAACACAGCGCATAGCACATCCCGCATGTACCGTCCCAGCTTGCACCGCTCCAACAGTGGCATCACCTTATCAAGCTGCAAACGAATTTCATATTCCGCCTGCCGTTTGCACTGTCGGCAATTGTCCGAGACGGCCAGTGTCCAAATCGCGGGGCACATGGGGTGCACTGGCGGCCGTGTGTAGATGGGGCTTTGTCCGAATGCTTCCATGATCTTACGCACCACGGTGGCCACGTGGATCCTCATCCACGAAATGTTTGCAATCACTGCCGAGATCGTTTGGTGCTGGCACATTTCTACATGCGTGTTGAATCCGTACCACCATCGCACAAACTCCACAAAATGGACGAGCCCCTCGTACCCGTAGGCGTTCGAAGAAGAGAGGCCGTGCAGGGATCCGTCTTCCAAGGACCGTTCAGTCAGACAGGGATGCATGTCGAAGGGGTTGTGGGCTTTCACGCCTTGCCCTTCCAGCCAGTCTGACCACATCGCCCACAACTTCACGTTGACAGACATGCTGCCCGCCCCGTCTGCTTTTTGTAGAGGTCGCATGGAGAACACGTGCAGTTGTAGAAGCGCAACGACAGACACGTGGGTGATATCCCTGTGTGTGATTAACGAGGCAAAGGATGAATCCGTGTCGATGGACGCCCTGTGCTGGACATCCCACACACGGTCAATGTACAACCGCTTACAGAGGGTTTCGTACACGTGTGTGTCAGTGGGGCATTGCGAGGCCGCACCGGAAAGGGCCGGCGGCAGGTAAAAGCGCGACACGTGCTTTAACACGAAGTGGACGGAACTTGCCTTGCACACCCACCGGCGGATCTCGTCAGACGGATAAAGGGAATTGCCAACGATAAAAGTTCTAGGTACATTACGTAGAACTAAAACGGGAAGCAGTGTTACGGTGCATGCAGCTGTAGCGGTCTGCCCCCGTGGGATCTCATGTTTGTTTGTCAAAATGGCGAAGACGACGTTCACGGGACGGGCAGGAGACAAACTATTGCACGCACGTGATTCCCCACGCGTTCCCCCTTTTCCCATGTCTCCGTTTGATGACAGGTAGGTATTTTCCGCAGCTAAGTGGTCAAAGAGTAAGAGTGCGCGCCACTGCGGCGGGCTCACGCATGACCTCGTCCACACGTGTTCCGGCCCTTGTCCTTCGCCTTCTGAAATGCCGTCGTACACGTCCGGGTACACCGTACTTATTAGAAGATCTGTCAGTTTGGCGTAATGGGCAGGTTTCACCCATACGGTGAGTTCACAGTCAGGATGCCAGCGTGGAAACAGTTGCTGGCAGGGGTGCTTCAGCTGTGCCATTTTCCACTGCGCTTCGTTGTTGCGATGGGAGAAAGTGTCCAGGGTAGGTTTGATAGTTTCACATTCGACCTTATGGTCCGGAACAGGCACCCGGGAGGGGATGCGGACCCATGGCTCGAAAGTCTTTACTCGTTGGGTGTTGACGGCTTTCTGGAACTCGCAGACAGTGTGAACAGGGAGCGTGAAAAGGACGCCGCAGCCGACCGCGTGTCAGACGGTGATTCGGACCTCTCAGCCAGAGACAAGGAGCGCCACGGGGCTCAAGTTGATATGTTCAAGCAGCTCTTACACCTGGACGATGTATCACGGGAGGTCGACGAGTGCAACCCTCTCAGCAAGAATTTCGTCGACGCCGCGGTTTACGGACTGACAGAGTGCGAAAACAACAAACGGAATATAGACGATATGATCAGGGCATTGGAAAGGCGTGTCACAACCTTGCGGGACCTTGTCCAACGTGAAAGCTGGGAAATACTTGAGGCAAACCGCCGGCACTTTGTACGCGAAGGAGTATCTGCTGCAACCACGGACTGTCCTCCTGGGGCAGCTGCAGAAACGTGGCCCGGGACGAAGGACCACCAAGACGACGAGGCCAACTGGAGCGCGGCTAAGCGAGAACTGAGATCAGCCGAGGTGCTTCTGGCTGATGTGAAAAGGCACTCTAAAAAAGCGTCCGACCGTCAGTCCAACATGTTGAAGACTGTTGTCAGTTCCTTCCTGTTGTTCATTAACAAAGCAAAGATGGCTAAACGTGACGAAGCAACGAAAGTCTGTGTGGACCTGGCAAAAGCTTTATACAGCTCTGAAGGTGACGCAAGCGGGGACGTTGTTCCGGATGCTGAACGTGCAGTCAGTGCAGCCCGCGATATAATGAGCCATCAGTTTTTGGCAGAGGCACAGGAAGAAGCTGTGAACACGATGCTAGATGCTAATCTAAAAGGTGCGGTCCCGCTGCCGAGCAGTCGTATGAACCTGTGCGCGCCAGATGTACAAACAAGCCGCATGTGTTCGCAAGAATCTCCCGGAGCATCTGATGTATGCGACCCCAGTGGCCAGATTACACAGCCGCAGAGAGCAGTCAAAAAAAATCACGCATGCGCATCATTGCCTGCTGTTCAGCGCTCCTGAATGCATCATGTGACCCGCGGTACGTCATGATATATATAAAAAACCACATTCCATATATAAATATATACCGATAACATACGGGTCATGTACCATTCAGGAACACATTCTCAAGGGAGCACGAAGAGAGGGCCGGTGTTCCTTGCATACGACAAATCCGAACCCGTGATCTTATAGATCATGGACCTCTTGTGCAGAGAAACCATGTCGGATCTCGGTGACACGCCAATTAACCCTCATCGAAAAGTAGAGCTATTGCAACCTGAAGAACTAAAACGACGGGGCTTAGAGCGTATAGGCAGTGGTACATACGGGCACGTGTACTTACATACGGACACGGACCACGTGTTTAAAATATGCCAAACGAAACACGCAAAACACGAGTTAAACATTATGGAACATTTGAAGGCGAAAGGTGTCAATGAAGACCTCGTTTTGTTGCAAGAAAACGCGCGTAAACACAAACTGTTCGCGGACGTGGTGGAGGCTTTGACAGGGAAGGCCTATCGCATTGGATCAGAAGTGTCGCCGATAACCGAGCTGTTGGTGTCCCAACGCATGGATATGACGTTGCACACGTTCATGCATTCGTGCATGTACGACGACGACCTGGCTTGGACGGTCGCGTCTAAAGCGTCCGAAGGTGTTCTGCACCTGCACGATCTGGGGGTTTTCCATTTTGATCTGTCTGCCAAGAACGTTATGTTGAAAAAAAAATGGTGCATGCCACCCGATGTCAAAATTATCGATTTCGGTAACGCCGCATGTCCACAAGAGGACCTGATGCCCAACCACGTCTGCCCTTTCAGCAAACGTCTGTGGGACCCGACCATCTATTGGACATCCCGAGCTCCAGAGCTTTTTTCACGGCTGCGCCCCCACCTCACACCCGATGTGGGCAAGAATGCAGACCTGTGGGCCTTAGGTGTCATAATAGTGGGTTTGCTGCACCATTCGTTAAACAACGAGACGGAACATGTGGGGTTTGCTGTCTACCGCCCTCGGGCGTGCTGGCTGTCAGTTTCAAGTTCCGAGGAAAGACATCGAAACGCCGATTACCTGTTTTGGCCGCAATGGCAGGACACAAGACGCGTCTACAGAACCGCAGCAACATGCCGTGAATTCTACCGGGTGAAGGCCACACAAGCTGATGCCGCGCTCAGTGTGCAGCAGGCATCTGTCATTGTCAGCGGGTGTCTCCAGCCGTGCTCCAGGTGCCGCGTGGACAAGACGACCTACAGAGACATCCGTCGATGTATCGATGGCGGCAGTCCCAGTGATGCTCACGTCACAGCTCCGGGATGCAGGTGTCAAACACAGGATGTGTGGACAGAAAAGTGTCGGCACAGCGTGCGAGAACCATGCGACCCCCGGTTCCACTCAAATCCTCACGCTGAAGAATGGCGACGCCTCTGCAATACGCTCTCGATGGCTACCACCGCTGACCTCAAGCAGACGCTGTCCGCCACAGACGCTGCCACACTTGAGACAGATGTTCCCACAGAAGAAGCACAAGCTCTTTTGAAGGGCGCTCTGGGCAGCCTTGCCATGCTCACAACAGGCCAGACATCGAACTGGTACTGGTGGTACTGGAGGTTGGGGCGCGTCACAGCATCGCACATGCAAAGGTTCATATGTAAGTCACAATCTGTCATGCTCAATAGTTTTTACAAACTATGGAAAACACCCGAAAGCGTCTGTGAAGCTGCACGGTCCTCAGCCGCAGCAGCGACGAACCCTATGGCACACGGTTTGCTTTTCGAACCGATCGTGATCGACGTACTGCGTGACGTGATCGGCTTCGGGCAGCTTAAGAGCACGGGCCTGGTCTTGCACCCTGACCAGGAGAAGTACCCCATGCTCGGCGTTTCACCTGATGCTGTGTTTGAAGACATGACAGGGTTCATCGAGGTGAAGTGCCATTTCAGTGCAACAAAAGATTGGTCAAACATGAGCGGTCTAACACACGTGAAGGGATACAACCTGAAGGCGTTTGACAAGTCCTTCAGCCACGTCGGTCTGGACCGGCTGCCGGCCTTTTCACGCTTGTGTAAAGAAGAACGAGGCCGTAAGAAACCGTTCGCCGAAAGGAACGTGTACGTTGAGATCGACGCAGACCTCTGCCGTGCGACGGACGAGTCGATAGATGGCTTGCAAGCGCTCATTAAGGAAACGCCGCAACTATCGGTACGCCAACACCCCTTTGCGTATCATTACTTGTTTTTGAACATACACAGAGGCTCAACGTCCACGTACGTGTTAGACTACACGGTCGAAAACGTGGGGACGGACTGCGGGGACACAGAACGTCACCTGGTGTGCAGTCTTC
Organism: Sipunculus nudus; assembly: GCA_026874595.1. NCBI lineage: Eukaryota > Metazoa > Annelida > Sipuncula > Golfingiida > Sipunculidae > Sipunculus > Sipunculus nudus. The sequence goes on from CM049315.1 coordinate 28,487,042, forward strand.
ATCACACGATCACAGCCCCGTCAGTGGAAGGGTCGTTCTTACTGCCGGACAAACGAAAGTCTCAAACAGAGGTTTCCCCCGTCACATCACTGAAGGACACGGAAGCATCACTCAAAGCGCCAAACGGCACTAGGAACAGGGTGATACTCAACCCGCTGCACCCATACGCAGCCCAAGTGATCGGAACATGCGGAGTGATCGCCGCATCAACGGGTAGGCACGTTATAGACACAGAATCAATCGTCTGCTCGGCTTTCAACGAAAATATCCCAGAAGACCTGCTTGATGACAACGACTGGCACAACATGTGGGTACTGGCAGAACATACGCACAAAAAACTGTTCCCTCTGACTGGATTGAGATCACTGCCGAGGTTTCTTGTGTGTACAAACGTGATAGCTACAGACCGGATGGTAGAAAAAATGTTTGATTGTATAAAAGAAAACTACGAGATATGCCACCGGTTAACCAGATGACATTCGCGCGGTCCGCCGTTACACTGCAACCCCCCCCCCCCCACCCCTCCCCAATTTCACATATATGTTTTTGTAAAGTGTTATCACAGAATTAAAGACGGTTTTCATATCGTTGCGTTGGTGTCTTTAGTCTATTATTATGTTGTGGTATACACGCACACGCTTTATCTTTTACACATTTAAAGTACATACAGAATCACAGAGGAACATCAATCTTTAATATGAAAACACTATACAATGCAGAGCTGTGACGGAGCAAAAAAAAGCATATATGGTACACATTTCGGCGCAGATGATATATAAGTCTGATATATCACACGTGCCAACATTGCAGTTATTTTATACACAATCATTATACTGTATCATATAGGCGGCGGTTCCGTCCGATCTTCGCACATGGTCCTGTCACAAGGATCGTCTGTAATCGGTTCGGGCATATTACGCGCAAGGTACAGTTCCTCCATTTCTTCATCCAGTTTCATATTTTCACCTTGTCCTCTTCCCTCGCCGTCCTCACCGTCGTCCGATTCTGAATCGCTGGACCACATATCTGCGCATGCATCTTTCACGTCGTTCAGCCGCTGTAACCACATCTGCTTTTTTCTCTCCTTTAAGGCACGCCTTTTCTCCTTGTGAACCGTGTTCGTCAATCCGCGTTCCATCCGGGTGTTAAAAATGCGCCTTTTCACAGGGTCAATAACGTTGCGCCGAACGGCACCGTACAATGCATTTTTCGTCGATCCCGAGTGATATACCTCACGCAAGGCTTTTTCTCTAGCAACCTGTTTGTCTGTATGTTCGGTCTGACGGACTTGAGCGGCCGCTCGTTTTTCCATTTCACGTGCACGCTGCAACTCGTCTTTGTGCATACGGTACCATTCGAGTGTCAGGGCTCTTCCCGTAATCCCGTATTTTCTTTCACTCGCCAAGGCCTTGTGTTCCAATACGTCCGCTAGGCGTGTGCAAGCGGTCATGCGACAAGCCAAGCGAAATCGGTCATTCAGATCTGCTACCTCTCTGTTGTGACTGACCTCACTCGTCGATGGTCCCGGCGACACGGGTTCGCGCACCGTACCTGTGCGTCCACTCCGGATATCGAAAGACATAGTTCTTCTGTACTTGTCACCTTTCTGCGACGGATCGACAACACCTGACATGTCCTGATCAGTATCAGTCTTTGCATGCCTCGCGAGAACGTCCGTCGTCATGGTTCATAGCGGTACGTGTATATCATCATGCTACCCTTGGCTTTATCACGTACGTGTATAACACGTACCCCAAACCTGCTAGCACAGAAAGCGTCAGGATCGTGCAAATAATCTTGCTGATTATACGTGAGCAACACGATTCGCACACGTAACAGTCACCGTCAGAGTGTTTCCCACTGCGCCGACAAATGCCACAGCGCTCCACCAAAAGTGACACGTAATACAACATCACCCAACACCCCGCGCTTAAGACGCCTGCGTGCCAGTACGCAAACTGGGGGACGAACGCGTCACAGGATCGTAGGCGATGGGATGAATACGTCCCCATCAAACAGGCCACAGTGAGAAATATAACCATCGCATGCAAAGCTCCGCACGCGCCGGAACAGACCAACTTGTTGTGTCTGTGTCGTGTGGACACGCTCTTTCGGTCATTTTTCCCGATCGGCCAGTGGAACCCGGTGAATTCAAACTGGGAATACGGCGGAGGAGGTTCATCGGTGCCCGTGTGCAAGTACCGGTCGGCTTCCTCGGACACAACGGCTTCCATTGAGTCCACTCCGTCGAGAATGGCAGGTTTCTCATCGGGTTTTTCGCCCTGTGTCGGCGGCACTACGAGATTCGGTTCCGCATACGTGAAGCGCGGACGCGATACATCGGAGTTTGGGTTGTGGCCTCCGGGGACGGCTGGGTTGTCGTTACAAGCTGTTGTTTTGTCTGCAAGTTTCTGTTGTGCTTTTTCACGAAGACCATCCATGATACGGATGTGAGCTACATGCAGTTTATGCGCAGCGTTGCGCAAGTGCATGCTCAAAACAACGAACAAACATAGACCCACAAGTGGGAAGCACACAGCGTCAAACAACATCTCCTGCAGCAGCTCGTCATAGGCCGCAACAAGGCGTTCCGGGGGTCGACCTGACGAATCAGTGGTAGGAACAGGTGACGCGTTCTCATTGCAAAGTAATATGCCGACAGTACACCTGAGTCTACGTGGGCGTCTCAACCAGCAGGCGCTTGTCGGGTATGCGGTTTGTGGCAAAAAGTAAGGTTCCATAGAGGCGTTGCGTCCAGAGCGTAAATAAATGCAACCGCAGTGGTCGTCCTCCGGCCACCACCCAGGGTGCCACAAATGTAGAGCGCTGATGATCCCCGCAGCCATGCAGGCGATCGACGCAGCTAGGCCAGTGGCTACCTGAAATGTCGTGTGTCCCATATTTAATGCCGCACACAGCACGATAATGATCCCGCATTGATCGGTGAGGCAGCTGTTATTGTGACATCAGACAGATACACATCCCCCACTGCACAAATACAAGTCTCTGTTATGCAGCGATGGCTTTCGCGATCTGACAGAAAAAAGAAACCCAACCTGGCACCCCATGTGGCATCCATCCTGTGAAAAGCCCAGGAGAAGCATGGTTCTTGTGAATTGACGGGTTAACCACGTACAAATAAGCCCACCTGACGAAAACAGAGGACACACATTTAATGGTTTCCAGCGGGACGCCATTGCGTTCCAGCTGACGACGAACAGACAAAGCGAATGCGAAAAAAACCAAAGCGTGTCCATAATAGCAGAAACCGTTCGCCACGCGGCCTAGTATGATATTCAGACTCTTTTCAATGTCATGTTGCCCGTTCAGACATGACCACCACCTCTCTCCCGCAACTTTGATGTCCTTCATGTTTTCCAATTGCTTTATGCACCCTCCCAGTGCAATTTCCACGTGCGCGTACGGTATAAAACAATCAGAACAGACTGAGCGGTTTTCGTGGCGTTCAGGGAATTGACAGACGAAAAGATGATTCACGATTCGCCTGGCCGTAGAATGGGGCATAACAAGCGGATATCTTCTACGCATACCGTTATTCGATCGTATCAGCAAACTTGTCTAATGTGGCGTGAACGACTTTGCGTGCGGCGGTAGTGCAATGCCTGGTATCGTGTCCTTAATTTGCGAAACCACTCACGCCCGAAAACGGTGTTACTGCAAATTGCTACACACGTCACGCGCACGACTTTCGCACTCATGTGGGAACGTCCACAGATATTCTGGTAGCAAGTCGTCGGAGAAGTTGAGTGTCATTGCCGCGGCCAAATGTCGACATCCGGGTTAACGTCTGGGACACATGTCCGGCTAGTCGAGGCGTTTATCTCGGATAACAGTACACTTAGGGGGACGCCGGTTTGTAACTGCACGATCAGGCAATTATTCGAGAGACGAAGTGTCACACATTTTTTATTATTGTGTCGTTTCAACGTTCCTGTGCCTGAGCATCCAACGCCTGCTCACCAGCAAATGCAAATAGCGTTCACGATCTGTCCCAAAGGGCGTGCTGAGTGGTTTCAAGGACGAGGGCGGCTGCAGTGAATAACAGGTACATGGCAGAGAGTACGTAGAACGTGATGCACGGGGGCTGAACTATTCCTGTTTTCGCCACGCGCACCATCTGCACCAAGAAACTTATGAACCAAGGGATGATCATGATCACATGCAAACCAGACACGATTGCGGATTTGGAAGAGGCTGATACCATCCCCGTGAGACTGTAAAAAGCACGTGGATCACCCTTCGTGCCACGCACGTTCTCTTTGTCATGCACTAGTAACCTTTCGCCTTCATGGTTTTCCTCACACGTGTCACCTCCATTGTCATCTTTTTCGTCTCTGAATATGTAAGTGTTTTTTCGAGGTCCTCGTCTACTCCCAAACGTATGTTTATTACGTCCCTCATGAGCGGACATCTTCGTCTCCCTTGGGTTGTTCCTTCCGGAAATACGGTACGCGAACACAGTCAAGCAGATCATGCTGGATCCATATTGTATCATACATATAGGAAGAAAAGAACTGTCGTCACATAAAGATATATGTGCCGCGCCTGTTGTGATGATAATGCCGTATGCAGACACAAGAACAAAGGCGAACATGATACGAAGACGGCGACCTCTGACGAATGACGCCTTGCCGTTCATCGTTGTCTATGCTTTCGTTATTAGGGCAATCATATACAACAACCTGAACAGAAGAACAGTAGGAACACCCCCAATCCAATAACCAACAGAACCACACAGCCGCTACTGACACAGACCTGTATTTGGAAAGGGGCCATTGACCTCGTTCTCTCTTTACATCAACGTTCATGTCAATTCGTTATCAAGCCGTTACGGGAATTGAGAACAGTGACAACCAAAGGTATAACGGAAAACACGTTTTTGTTTTTGTTTACCCTCGAGGATCCACAACATGGCCGCTATACCACCGCCACACCCACAACTGGGGCCTTGGGCCTTTGCATTTGACAACCATCACCTGGCCCCTTACCTCAACACGGGCGTACAGGAACTGTACACACTAGCGAAGAGTTACGCCACGGGAGGACTGCTGGAAAACGACCCTATGGATGCACGGTTGCTGGAATCCAAATTTATCAGATATTATAAATGCTATGTGGCGGGTGCGTCAGTGCGAGGCGTTCAAAACACACCCCTGGGCGTTTGCTTGGTGCAAAGTTTCGATCCGCACATGATGGACTGCAGGTACGAAGATGTCGAATACGTCAGTAAAGACGCTGTGATGTCGGAACCGCCACAGTCAGACAAGGCGCCCCCGAGGACAGTTCAGAGGCGGAAAAAGAAATTCACCTTCGCCTTGTCACATTCAGCCTACCTGGATGTGCCCTTTGACGTGCTGAACGTATTACGCACAAAGTTGGCCAGTGAAACAAACGATGCTCACACCACAGAACCTATCGTCCGGTTCGGGTATATGATGCAAGACGGCATGAGGGACCTCATAACGAGTCTGCGCGCCGGAAACATGGCCCACATGGGCGAGTTCCTGAGGGACATATCGCCGGACGCAGCCATTATGCGGGCACTGTACGCTACCAGGTTGCAGCTGCAACGTGCCCCTGACCCCAACCGCATAGCTCTTATGAAATGTCAGGCACTGAATGAGGCGGCGAGGATGTTTATGGCGAACCTGTTTTCAGTCCGGCTGGACGCATACGGCGCTGTCCGCCGCCTGGCGAACCAGTGCAGCCAGCAGTGTGACCGGATTCCTTTCATCCGCGAGAGGTCGCAAAGAGACGAAGGGGCGCCTTGGTCTGGAGCAAAGGCAAAATTGAAAGTCGCCGTGGAGGAAGCTGAGGCCCAGCTCAGCAGACCGGGAGCCGACCCGCCCAGCATCACTCAGAAGCTTCACCTGCAACGGATGAAAGATCTTTTGTCCTCGGAAAGTGAACTGTTCGATGCCTCGGATGTTCTGTGTGTGGTGCTGATGGGACCCGAGACTTACCAGCAGATGGCTCAAGGTATGTCAATGTACCGCGTGCTGATAGACTTGCGCCGTGGTGTGCTCCGCATAAACAAAACGGAGGAACAGATGATCGCACATACGGGTATCATGGTCCTTAACATACACAGCAACAAAGAGACCGTGAAAGACAGAGAACCGACAGCCGAAGAATACGTCTCGATCATGCGGGGCCCTGTCGACAGCAACGGGGAACCTACGGAGACTCTTTTCGCTGGAGTGGAAAAGGGTTACGTGGTACAGACATTCCCGGGGTTGACCCACAGAGACGGTCTGGTCTTGTTTTCGAAAGACGTCAGCGATGTGACAGACGTGACACGCCGCGTGGACCGTGATGTGACACGGGACATACTGCACGTGACGCAGACCACACCGATAGCGCTGTGCAGTCAACTAGACTACGTGCTGGACCGCTTGCAGAACCCGTCTTGTACTACAGGAAACCTAGGTGACCCACACCCAGTCAGGAACCCGAGCGCAAAACAACGCCTGCAAGTGCCCGTGAGCATGACGTGGAAAACCTACGGGGGCCGCGACGAAACCGTTACGGCTCTCCAGGCACTGATCGACGTCCTTTTCAACCCGGACCTGTACAATTTCGTGAGTACAACTAAAAGGTACAACACGCCTTCCAAACTGCATGCTGCAGGGACATCCGGACCTTCCGGGAGAAATGACGAAAGTACACACACTGCAGGAGTATGGGACGTCTTTCCTCCAAAAACCCGAGCATCCCTGTGTGATGTTGTTGCACACCATGACGTATCGACCACAGCTTTGAGGTTGCATGAAACTGAAGGGCCTATGGCGAGATCGTACGGATGGACCTGTGAGAACACACTGCTATTGCCTCTGCAGCGCAGCCTGAGTAATGTGGACCACATGAACTATCACCAAGCGGGATCTGTGCGTCTTCTCCATGACCAACCTAACCCCTTCCAGACGCTACACTTCATCCCAAAGAATCTTGACAAAACATCTTTTTCAAAATTGTGTGAAATAACAGGTGGTACAATACCAGACGGGTTCAAGGAAGGAACATCCGCGCTGTTCGTACCGAGATTTCATCTTGAAAATATACCGCTCTGTCTCCGACCCCTGTCCAGCGTTCAGGACGCGGGTGAGAGCATAGCGAGGACGCATTACCCTTACCTGTTGGACCCCACTGATCCGCGCTCAGAGGCAGCCAGGGTCTGGAGTACGTCGTTGAACCACTCTTGTCAAGACCTGCTCTGCAAACGCTGGGAAGCGATGCTGATCGCCAAGTACCCCACTGACATGTTGTTCGTCGAAAAATTTCACACACACGTTTGTGAAAATGGAGAAAGCATTGAATTCCAGTACCTGCTACGGTCAGCTTACATATTTTCCGCTTTCGGAGGGGTGCTGACATGCGACTCAAACCTGACGCTGATGAAGGCGATCGCAACAGTGCCACTCCCCCCTGTATTGAGGCAGTTCCCGCCTTTACAAAAACTACAACAAGCATGCCGTGGCATAGTGAAGTTAACTGAAGATGTCGCAGGGTGTTTGATGAAACGATTAGCTGCCGATCTGCAGGTTTTGGGTCACGGGCAGATAGCAGCAAAACTCGTGTCATCCGAGGCAGTGACGTTCACAAAAAAAGAATCTGCAATATTACTACGGCGTAGTCAAGAAATCAGCAGTTGCACGGACCTTGCTTTACCCACACCGCTACCAATGGGCGTGACGGGGTCTAACATGTGGCAGCATGTCGACATGAAAGACTCAACGGACGTGACGTGTTTCGCATGGATGCGGCAGGATCCGGATGAGTTTGCTACTCACCCAACTAAGTACGATGTGACTAAAAAGGCAAAACGTGATCAGACAAACGCGTATAGCAAATGTCATGTTAAGATACCAACTAATATATTCCAAACAGCAACGCCACAAGACATGATTCAAATGAAGACATTTTACAGCATAATGCAGCAACTTTGCGGGAGCACAATGACAGCTGTTAAACCACGTCAGGATAACCAACAGATGGCCGCGTGTGTCACGGTGGCTACAGCGAGGGACTTATTCAAAAAGACAGCTCGAAATAACCGACACTCATCCTGGGACACTCAAACACAATTCTACCCTTTAGATAACACGGTTTTCCGCATATCAGCTGTACCGGCAGCCAGTCTGCGTATGAAAACAACAAACGGTGGCCTTTACAGAACGGAAACTGCATTATGCACGGACGGGGTCTTCCTAAAAAACGCCGTCGACATTTCTGGTGACGTGAGCCACATTACGCTGAAAACATTTGAGGGTATCACGTTCGAATACGATGACGACACCGGCTTGATAAAACAAGACACCAAAACGAAACTGGAGGCTGCAAAAAAGATTGTCACAGATGAAACAGCCCAAACACTGTGGTTTCCCCTGCCCTTGTCCCTAGAAGTGATGGACGTAAACATGTGCGAAACCCTAACGGAAAATAAAGGAAAATTGATTGGAAAGGATATACCACGGTACAACGGGTGTGACATGCAGCCGGACATATACCTTTACGCTGCGGCACATCACCCAGTTCAGCGAGACGGCATTCACTCGCGCCGCGTAGCACTTTCGCAGTTGAGCCCGGAGGCCAGGGTGATGATAACACCTGTACAACAGACATATGCAACAGCAGCCGGTATATGCGCTCTTGCAAAGCAGGCAGGTCATGCCACCCTGGGTTGCATGGTGCTGCAACACGACAAAGTGGAAACAGAACACCTGTTCGCAGCCACCCCTGCGAGTATATGGCTCAGACAGGGACCCGTGCACACGCAAGAGACGATCAACGACACTCACAGTGGCACGATCGTGCAAGAAATGCTCCGTTTTTCTGAAACCAAGATGGGCACATCAGGCCTCGTTGTGCCGCACGCCATGTTCACAGGAAACCGCACAGACGGGGCATACCACCCAAGGGTCTCCTGGCAAGGCATCGACAGGAACGCACGAAACATAACATCTGACGTGGCTACGTTGTACGTGGAAAGTGCAAAGGCGTACGGGAGCAGTCTCGCCGGAAAGATGACCGCAAGCTCCACAGGCGCAGATCCCCTGCAAAAGACAGCCGGTTACGTTCAAGGACACAGCGCCTATTGGCCAGAGAGGGACGCGGGTCGCGGCCAGGCAGAAAAGTCCACAACCGATATACTGTTGGTGCCTACTTGCATGCCACTGGAAGCGTTCTGCAACGTCGTGGACGTGCGTAACCCGGGCAAGTCGGACGCTTTTCAAGACTGTGCCAACCGGATGACCCGCTCCATGTTTTTCACGGGGGAGGCTTCCGGTTTCAGCAACCCGTGGGCATCATTGCCGTTCTCCTTGGCTTAGGTAGGACATTCACAGACGAGTGTAGGGGAACTGTTGCGCATGCCTCAGACGATTGCTGAGAGGTCACCCGTTCACAACGGACTGGACCGCGGCCTGACCGAACTGTTGGAGAACATGGAACTTGGCCATCTAGGGAGGAAAAGGAAAACACCAGGAGCAGACGTTCCTGTACCCGGATGGAAGGTCGGGACAAAAGGAGATGCAAGCCACACACATATCAGTCCGATGAGCCTGTCCAATAGCCCGGGCCAGTACCGACATCTCAGCCACGTCCTAGGCGGGGCCGTGCCAATGACATCTTGTTCAGCCCCTCACCTGTCCTTGGATAACCGTACATGGGGTGAGCCCACGCGCTTCCCTGACGGAAACTACAAATTGAACGGGTTTAACACATTACTATTCAACCCAAATGCCAACCCTGCCACGTCTGGAGGCCGTCCAATGGCATGAAAGGGATTGGAGCGGTAATTGTCAAAGACGTAGTAAAATGTTTTGGAACTGTTATCTAATAAAGGTTATAGTCGCAAGCATTCGTTGTTTGTTATATGTTGCGTACATGGTTATGTTCAAACACACACACAACACGCCGATCCCAAACACAACACAACACATGAACACAATGTCGAATACCTCTTTATAACGCATGCCAAAAACACCCCACAATGTTGGTCAAATGTTTGGTAATACTAACAACAAGAATATGCAAACAAAGTTCAGTCCTGGTTTGAGAATCTGTGAGAGTCCCCTCCTCTTTGCAATGTCTCCTATCGTACAATCCTGTACGTGGGGGCAGAGCGCGTTAGGCTATACATCCGTTGACACAATTTCAAAACGCATACGACCTTTGCCCCACTCGGCTTCGTCCTCTTTCAACATGTATCCGATATTTTCCAAGCAGTAAATAACGTACGAAAGCAATTCGGCATCAGCGGACATGGGAGTAAATTTGTAAATTTCCAAGATGATCACGCTCTCCAAAAACGGGATCTCGCGACACAACGCTTTGTAGACGGCTGCTTCCGTTTCTGGTGACAACACAGGACCGGACTGGTTATTGAGATTCATCAGACAGAACAGACACGATTCTGGTGGCCATGGGTCCACTTGCAGGTGCTTCCACACATTCAGATGACAGTTGGTTGCCAGAGCGAGACTGTAGCAATCTGACAAGTCAGAAGCCGACTTTCGCGCTCCCCTGATGAAGTCTACCATTTGCCTGGCCGCTTCAGCATTTACACTGGTCATGGCGGCTTTTAGAAGGACGAGCCGTCTGAGTGACACCGACCGCTTACGTCGAGGTTCATCGCGACGGCTCACTGACGACATCGCGAGGGTCACAACTTGTACATATATGCAACTGGCACAGGGCCGTGTATCACTTATATAAGTAGTGGCCTGCCATTGGGGACGCAGACGTAACTGCACGGCAGGCCGTCAATGATACGATACGGGGGGTTGTGTTCCGGTCATATCATACGTTAAACAGTTGCTGTCACGTGATGACGGAAACGTCGCCATGTGTGACCGGCAGTCACATCGCTTCTGAGAATGGGAACATGACAGGTACGAGGATCATGATTCTTGCATGGAGGTTTCATGCCATATCCCACGACGGAACGTGTGCCTTGGCTACTTTCACCTGCGTTCCGTGTGAGGGGACAGATAAGGGCGTCCGATATCTGCCTCTGCCTTTTAAAATACCGGGAGGGTTGAATGTCAGGTTACATGCACGTCTGCCGAAAGACCACAGGGACTCGCATACCTGGAAGTGCCCTTGGACATTCTGTGACAAACTCCCGACCGAAAATAGCGTGTGGCACGATTTCATACCTCACCTTTTTCAGGCACTCTGCATGCACCTATCCGCTGCTAGTAGGAACAAAGAGCACCCGCTCGCCTGTTTCCCTCCGCTGATGACCAGTGGTGTGCGACCTGTCTTCCTGCCGGCACCCCGTGGCGGGACCGGGAGGTACCCAGGTGTTCTCTCACACTTTGCGCTTGACCATTCGGAGATGGACATGCGTGCGTGGCTGCATGTGAAACGCTTACGTTTACCAAAAGATGTCATCGGAAATGTTTCCTGGCCTGCACACGACCTCCACCGGAAATCGACAAACCGTGCGACCGACGGTGATGCGGACGCAATCACGGAGCAAACATTCACACGAGTCGTCAATTCGGCCGTACACGAGTCACTCAACGTATGCAATGGTCACCGCCAAAGGCACAACGCTGTCGCATGGGACCCGCTTTCGCGCGCCGTCATACACTTATTGCAGACGTCCGGTGCCACGATGAACGTACCCTCAGACATGTTCACATTGCCACAGCTCACATTAGCACGATGCCCTGTACCACAAACAGCCAACCCTTTGAGGAAAGCGCGTGAATTGAGTGCATTTTCCGAAATGCTCAACCAATGTTTAGAGGACACGGAGTTCGGCGGTGCGTTCCTATTGTGTCAACCTCCATCACACACGCTCCCGGATGACATCCATTGGCTGGACGTCAGCTCTGACCTAAGTGACATCAGACATGGTGCCTTCGCGCAGGCGTCATGGGTCCTGGAACACATGTGTCCTTCGCCCCTGCACAGGTCGGAGCTTTTTATTATATTACCCTACGGTTGTGTGGTTACTGGCCAGGGTAAATTGGCCTTTGTGAATTCGGGTGTCCCGTGTCACGCAGGCGAGGATAGCCTGCACGCCCATATATCCATCATGGGATGGCCGCTGAATTTGTCACCTCAAGCTTTTGTTGCGGATGTCGCCATACCCCTGTCAAAACGGCATAGCAAAAGCACAACAGAACCACATAGCCGAATCCCAATTGAGCCACATACGTGCAATCCATGCGTCTGCAACGAAGGAGAACCCCTTTCAGAACAGAACCAAGCACGCGATGATGAGGGTGCCGATAAAGATAATCATGCGGTCACTATCGTCAAAGGACTCCCGCCGCAAACGGGAGGGGTGATTTATGCCAAGCGGGGCGTTCACACGGGGCAGTTTTACGGTATGGACGCCAACCAGTTTTACCCCACCCTAGGAGCACACCTGGACACGGAGTATTTACGTGAGCTGCTGGCTTGGTTGGCGGAACGCAGGCGCTTATTCTCACCATCGAAATCGGCCGCCTCCCGCGTAAAAGCCTGCCAAGTGATCACTTACGGACAGTCGAAGTATTACGCCCCTGAGCTCTATGACAGATGGACACAACTGGCACAGCAGGCAAGCACAGCTATGGTGGAGTGCGTGCCTAAAACGAATCGTTTGTTGCGCGTGATGAAAGACAGCGTACTGTTCCAGGCTTCCCCAGACCTAACGGGCACAAGCGAAGACGCGGTTGCAGGGTCTGATGCGGAACTGGATATATTTCAAAGCAGAGTACAGAGTCTGACAGGCTTTGCTGAGATGACCTTCAAACTCGAAGGGTCCTACAACCTCGTCGGCCTCATCGGGCCCTGTCATTTATTTCACGCCAAACGCGATCCATCGTCCGGTTGGCGCTTGTCCAAGGTAACTGGCATCCACAGGTCTGATCATTGCCAAGCTGTCTCAGAGGCCATCGACGCCACGTTACATGAGGTCGTGCTGATACTCGGCGGAAAAGCAGACACTGGCTGCCCAGTGGAAGTCGCAACGCGAGATGAAGTGGAACAGTGTGTGCGTGCAGGCATGAAAGAAATGTACAAACACTGGCCGACAACGTGGGAAGTGCACACGACAGACCTAAAAGGCGTTTTGGGAAATCAACCCGATCTCGTCAATCGGTTCCTCCTGCCCGCTTTCCCGACAAAGCTGTCAGCTCCTACGAAGGGGGCACACTGCAAACAGAAGGGTGATTTCGCCGAAGTAACAAAAGCCCTGGTGTCACTGCGAGATTTCGATCCTTACGTGTGGAAGGAAGGCCGTTTGCCTGTACGTTTGACCGTGAAGGGGAAAGCGGGGCCTTACGTTTGGGTTGAACGCCCCGCAGTGTACAGTCCGGCCGACTGGGCATACAGCCCTTTCCACAGGGGGTTGCTGGGAGACGCCGAACACGCGGGCCGCCCTATCCTGTCATGTTCCAAAATCAAAGCACGAAACGTGCCGGCAGAGGACCTGTGTTTCAACGTGGGACTAGTGCACCGTGACCACGTCTTGCCAGGCACAACCTTAGACTGGGAAAGGTACAACGACGTACTGTACGCGGCGGTGCTGCCAGTCTTGCGAACTGTAACAACGGCGCAACTGCAGAAGATGCTATCGCACATATTTCATTCCGTCGCCGTCCAACACACACCCCCACGGTCTGCCCACGCGCAAGAAAACCTGTTACCCTACGGTATAAAATCGCTGTGTCCAACCACCATGGCAGAGTGCCAAAGATTGCTGCGTCTTGATGACGAACGCACCCTGTTGTGCGATTCAGATTCATGTTACCCGTCTTGTTCGTGAATATCAAACCAATACGGATTCACCCTTCGAAGCGCCCGTGTACACACACGCGATAAGACCAGATACAGCTTTGAAATAACTATGGAAAACGGACATGCAAAGCGCTCCGAGTTTACGGATTTATACGTTGGTTTCCAACTTTTGGACAGATCTGCCGGTATGAGGGATTTCATTGAATGGCTGCTCCACCTTAAACACGATGACACGTTTACATTCTGCGGTGGACCAGACGCATTTACTAACAGACGAAAGCACATAGCATACCGTATGGCCCGATGCTTCGCTGATTACGCCCTCGTGCTGGAGGCAATACACTTCGCGCTAGAACGCATAGGACTGGAAGACCCCACACTGTGGGCAGCTTTTATGCCGGACGGAGTCGGTTTGCGCATATCCGCCTTCATGCAAAACAAAACGTATTCGTCTCTGTGGGCGTCTGTGGGTAAACCCCATGAAATTGAGCTCAGGACGGCCTGGGCGGCGGCAACCCAATTCTGGACGCCAACGGGAACACCATACGCAGAAGAGGGCCATTTCCACCTGTCGTACGACCACGCACGTGACCCCGTACCGGGCGCCTTGCGTTTCACCGCATGCGGAGCTCTGGCTTTGGCTTGCGTGTCGACCAATACGGCCGCTAGGATGGGACAGATGCTACGTTTCCACATGGACCGGAGGCTTGCACTGCCGGCCATAGTCATACGTGACATGGCGCTCGGGTTCCTCATGATGTCGGGTGCAATACGCCACAAGAGCGAAGGCTTTATTTACACCGTAGACATGGATATGATACACCCTTTGCGCAGGCTGCTGAAGTCACACGCCTCCACCTGCCCTCTACCCGATGCCGATATGAATGGTGCCGCTCACGGATCAAACACGTGCCGCGGGAAGTGTACAGGACACGTCTGGGCCACTGTGTTCCGACTGTTACAGGCCGGGGATGCAATGGACCCAGTAGCACAGTACGCAAGGGACATGCGCCTGTCACACGAACACGTGTGGAACGGTGGGTTGGGTCGCGGAAACGATATCCCATAATTCAACCCTACCTTTCCCACCTCCACTATTCCCGGGGATCTCTGCAACTGCAGAAACGTCTTGACGGATTGACAAAGACGAAACTGTAAGTAAGAAGCAGGTGGCTGGAAATGAGGAGATGTTGAACCCTACAGAATCAGACCGAGTTTTTGGACACTGATCATATCATACACACTCGTATTTCATCAATAAATTGAGTTCAGACCACAATAAAGATAGATATATATTTATTTATTGTTTCACATTGTCATTGCTCTGCTGTGTTTTCGAATGTGTATGTGCGTGTGTGTGATGTAGGTCATATGACAAAACGCTCTAAAGGTACAAACGTCCAGCGCGATCAAATAACGTACACGTCAGAACGGCTGATTGGGGTACATGACAAAAAAAAACAATGTACAATTATAACAGTTTAAAGTTGTATACACATCACAAAGAGAAACATATACCACATCACTCGCAAAACTGGTTTGGCTGGACCACAACAAAACATACGTTGTCACATGTTAATGTCCGACACGCGCAAATCCCATGATGGGGACAGTATCAAACCTTTTCAATCAGTATTGGGTTCCACGATGCAACACAACAATGCCACGTCCATATTGTCGTCAAGCAGTACTCTTGACATGTAGTCACCATGTGTAACAAACACGTCGAAGGGCGACACAAGAGACTCCAAGACCAGTTGCACAAAACGTCTGCCCTCCTCGGAAAACCTGACAGCTTCCACGACACGGGCGAATTCGGGGTCCTCAACCACCACGATGGGTCCAGACCGAGCGTCCTTACAGATTACACAATTGTATGTGTTCAACGTCTCACCCCATGTCCCCGTGAGTTCATATCGCCATTGTGGTTTGACGGGTAGTTCCTCCACGCAGCACACGGTGATAATCTGGTCGCATTTCTTATGTGCATATCGTAGACCTTCCGTGTTTGCTGCAAAGTTCGCATAAACGAGGATGTGTGGGTACGATATTAACACAGCGGACATAATATCACAGATCACTCGGGGTTGCAGATGACGGACAACCGTGATCAGATCACGGTCAAGCGCTGTGGCCGTTCGCCTGTGCGTTACAGACGGTCGCAGTGGTCCAACGTATCTCTTCTCTTTCACATGATGTTCTGCGACGTCTGATGTTTCGGCACGCAACTGCTGTATGTGACTGTGACAACCGCCAGCATGAGACTCATTGGATGCGGCTTTGGGCTTTCGCCGAATCTTGCACATCAACATTACCGTCCTTCCGTTGACAGAAGCCCTGTTGACATCATCTGTCAGCAACACCTGCCAGGGGTTGGTGTCAGTATCCTCCTCGGTCACCATGGCTTCCAAGAGGCTTTGAAAAAACGCACGACCGCCATCGGAATCGCTCGCGGCGCGCACAAGGCATTCAAGCTTTGGGTACGTCACCAGCACCATACGTTCACCACTAGCGTTTGTGTACGCCCCACAATGGAACGTACTCAGCACCTGGTCCCATTTTCCAACAAGACTGTAACTGTGATCGGGCTGTAAGGGCAATTCCTGAACGCAGTATATGGTAAAATCCTTTCCGCAAAACACGTTTTCCTGTGATGCAAATTGCACAACGCAATCAAGCATGTGTGGGAAGAAGGCCAATGCTGCCGCCACCAGATCACATATTAATTCGGGGTTCAGTTGCTCGACGAGTTCGGACACTGCTCGGTTGGTACACAGAAAGAACAAATCTCTGTGTTCTGATGAACTTGTCATAATTCCTTGATCAGTTCCCGTTGGTCTGGCACCGGGGTGTTTATCGGGACACTTTAGCAGGACCTCCGCCACAGTGGAAACTGCACCCTGAACGCCAGTGTCGTTAAGATAGATCACGTTCCCCGGTCTCTGGACTGTTTGCGGGGATTTCAACTGGCATCTCACGTCCAGATAACACACACCGGAAATGTGTGGTCGGAAGCATGCAAACGATACATGACCGGGCCTACCTTTTGGTTTGGCGGTATCGTTACACGTCCCGGGTTCCCCATCGTTCGATTTGGTACACGCGGTACCATCCGGTCGAGGGGCTTCCACTTCGCGATCTGATATGACAGTCTTACCCGTGCTGCAGCCTTCAGCTTCAACTTTCTCTGTCGCCGGGAGCGACGTGTTTTCGTTCGACGACATTTTTGTGCAACAGCCTCGACGGCGGCGTAGAGGTCTATGAGGGCATACCTACCAACCGCGATATTTATGAGGCTGTGGAAGTGCCGGTGCATCACGTGATCACATGTACCAGCGGCTGTCACATTTATATATATGATGTGGTATCAGTCAACCCCCCCTCCAGATTTTGCCAAAAACGGGTTACACACGTGACGCACGCTGATTGGACGACCGTCAGCCGACTGGGCATACAAAGTGCTCCTGCGCATGCTGCCCGGCCATTTCTCTGATGCCAGTTACGCCGACATGCAAACCCCAAACGCGCACTGCTATTCAGAAGGTCTAGCCATACGCGTGGATGAGCTTTTGTCCCTGGTGCAAACAGGTCTCAGGAGGAAAGACATCCAACACGTGTTGCAGGCCACCGATGAACTGTTAGGATCAAGACGACCGCCCAAACTAAAATGGAAACACGTTGTAAAGTTCCTGCTGGAAGACCATTGCTTGGCACCGGCGCGTGTTTTCACGTTAGTGGCCGATTTGTCAAATGCAACGGGGAGCAAGTCGAAACGCAACATGAGATCTGTCATTGAAACTCTGTTGGACGTGAAAACATCTCGTGTAGCTGTGTGCATGTGTACCGCGACTTTGACCCCTCCCTTCCTGCACCCGAGAACCCCGCTTCCACCGATGAGGGTGTTTCAACCGGACGCAACTCTGATACCGTTGGTGGAATCGGAACCAGGGACAATGTCCGTCGCGCTCGCCCTGACCAATCTGCTGCGGGCATGGCGTGATTGGAAAAACAAGGTGGAAGAATGTAACGACTGGGACGTGAATCCGATCGTGACCGGTGACACGAAAGACGACATCGCGGTTTGGCTGTTGTCAGCAGCCAGACACGTAGCCATGTGCATGACGTGCTGTCCGGCAAAGGTCACAGACGCAGGGAAGGCAGTGTTGCAGAGTAAGCCACACGGGAAACCACAGCTTATCGACCTGGTGCTGTCTCTGCTACAACGGGAGGCCATAGCTGACCGGGACAGTTACATGCAAGTGTTCATATCGGCGTGTGGCAAGTTTGCACGATACGGTGACCCTGTTTTGATTCTCTTCTGTGTCGTGATCAGGGACCTGATGTGCATGTGCCCTCCTGCACTGAAGAACCGGAAAGGCGGCCGGGGGCAGCTTGTGAACCACGACGCTTCCAAAACGTTGCTGGTCGACGAGGTGTTGGTTAAACCAAAGTCTCTACCACCTTTGAACGCGATGCCTGACTACGCCATCGACCGCACAACCAGACGGGGCAGGACGGGACGCAGCGTCCCACAGCCACCAGGGTTGGTTACCGAGCGTGCAGCAGACCCCACCCACTGTACAGAGTTTTACGGTGCCCGGCGGAAACGTTCGCACCAGTCGATGGAACATTACGCCGAATTTTATCCCGTTATAACAAACCAGTGGGTGTGTACCAGACCGAAGCGGTCACGCAAGAGCCACACACGCGGGGGTGGAAACCCTGCGACAGAGGTATGCAACCGACTTAAGAAATGTTTCCCATCCATGACCCAACCATGTGACAGCGACGTTTACGGGCTTTCGTTGCCCAAGTGTGATCGCTTTTCCCGGAAAAGGAAGCAAAAAGACACAGGTGACGCAGACGCTAAACGCCCCAAATGCCACGAGGTAACATGTGGACCAGTTCGAATGACCCTTAACTGCAGATGTCCTGCTGACATACTGAAACAGCGTTTCACATCCATCACAGAACTAGAAGAGGTCATGAGCCGCCTGCCTCTGTTGCATGTGCCGCATCAGAAAACGAAATCGTTCACGAGAGCTGATTTGAAATCGCAGCAGGTGTTCAAAGGCCCCATGCTCTATCACGACGCAAAACAATTGGCGTTCAGGCACGCAGCCATGAACATTTTCCTCGGGGACAAGCACACTCCGGGCTGCGTAGAGTTTTTCTGTAACGGCGTGATGTCGTACATGCAGACCAACCTGCATATTGCCTTCGGATTGGAATACTCTTACGTATGCGGCAGCCACCACACATTTTACAACCATTTTGCCGACGGTGGGCCAACGGGATGTTTTGTCATTGACCATAACGAGCTGGGTCTCGCGCCCCTGCACAAACTGTCGGCTGACGACGCCAAACGCTTGCCGCTATCTTTATGGCTTCATTTGGCCTACCGGTTTGTTCTGCGGATCGGTATATCACCTCAAAACACGTTGTTGGTGGACCGCAACACGGCCTTCGCCAATGCAACCTTTCTCAACGAAAGGAGACTCCCCGTGCCCTACACAGCAGATCTGACTGAATGCCTGATGGGAAAGAACATACCACAGGATGTGGCCAAAGTTTTGAAAGAAACTGTGTCGAAGTACAAGACTGAACTGGCCGTCAAACTAAGACGTGCGTTCAAACCGGGATCACAGACGTTACAAAACATATATAAACTGGCAGAGATGATGAAAGTAGATATACCGGAGTACGTAACCGGCACGGCTGAATTCATCAGCAATTTGATCGAAGCCTCCTGATAAGACTTGTTAGAAATCATGTCACAACTGCCAAACTGGACATTTCAATATGTACAGACACACACATATACACATATGTACAGACACACATATACACACAATGCAACATCAAAACCTGCATACAATAAATATATTTTGTTTAATGAATAAATATCACATTGCACATTATGACTGTATGTGTTTGGTTTTATTTGGTTTTGTATCATGAGTGTTTTGTTTCATATAGGATACGACGAAAGTCAACGCGTCGCTGGTGCAGCAGCCAGGAGTTCAAAGATGTCATGACTCTGTTTTATATCCCATAAATCCCGCGCGTTTGCCTCTTGTGCGTCAGCGTCGTTTACCGGAGGCGTGTAGTGTCGCCTGGATATCAGCGTGTGTGGTGAAAAAGCGGGCCCCACATATACAGCCTCCTCGAGAGCGTAAACCTCCCCCCCTTCCCCCGGACATAAATGTGACGGATCGGCCACAGACAGACACCGGACACGGTTCCCCGGATGGGCCAATTGGTGCGCCACAACAGCATATGCCACCAACCGAACCTTGTGCATGTGGCAGAGAAACCGTGTTTGCTTCAAACTGTCCAGACGAGTTTGGTTTTCGGCATCAATTGACGACGTCTGCGCTTCCTGCGCCCGCAACTGCTGCAACAGTTCCAGATACTGTTCCTGCATCACTGGGAACACATCCCCGAAGCGTTCCGCCTGACGTGACCCCAGTGCTCCCATTTCCGATTTCAAAGAGCAGAACCTCTCAACGTCAGCACGCGCAGACGCGGGGACGCCTCTTGCAGACCAAACAGCGTGCATAACAAATCCCGCCCTGACGGGACACGCTGTATCCTCGTGCGAGTCCCTGGACATCCACATAGGGCCAAGTTGCAGGGACTTAGTCAGTTCTGAGGCCATCGATATGTTGACAGTTTCCAGCAGGGGCTCCCCGCAACTGACCTCCCACGCTTCAGCTACACGCGGGCGAGGAACACGGGACGGATCATACGGTGACCCGTCCCCAGGCACAAGCCAACCATTTTGCAAATCGTCGGGGTTCACGTCTGCTCCCGCCTGCGCGGAAACAACCTCTCGGAAGAGCTGCACTGCTTTGACACATCGTCTGACGGCGAAAAGTCCTGACAAGATCTCTTGTCCCGCTACGCGGGGCTGCATGCAACAGGACAGGTCTTCTTTCGCCCTGCGCAATTTGCGCAACAGCTTTGCGTGCCTCGCCCTCACCAGTTTGCGGTGACGTTCGAAAACGCGCTCTCCCACCGATTTCTGGACGGAGTCTATGTCACATGACGTCATCTCCGTAACCAAGGTATCGATGTAATCATCAACGCAAGAACGTCCAGGACGTTCATTGTTTCCACATCCAACTGCTTGGTTGCCGACCCCATAACGCCTCCCTGTCACCCGCTCCAACATTTGCGCCAAACCCCCGTTGTTGCTACCATCCATGTTAATCCCTTTCAAGATGTCCCACGCAACAGCTTGTGGCGCGTCTTGGACTCCACGGTCCCTAGCTTTTTTTAACTGCTCCTTGATCCTAGTCTCGTGTTTGCGGGCTTCAAGCTCGGCCTGAGCGTCCATGGCCGCAAACTCGTTCCCCACGAGCTCTTCAACAGTCAACCCGTAGACGGGAACCGTGTACATGAGAACGGCATTGCCCGCGTAATGACCCTCGGTTTGCACGTCAGTGTCACCGCGTTCACCACACCATCTAAAAATATCAGCCGAATTCCGCCAATGCGAGTCTATTTCCGAACGGGCGCGCCTCATGTTTTCCAACAACAGACGGGTCTTTTCTGCCACATGACTCTTACCCAGTCGCAGCTCCTTGAGGAGCCTGTCGTCTGCGCCAGAGGTGTTCCCGAAACCACAGTAATACCTGTCTTCAGTGGGGTCGACAGAGTTTATAGGACGTGGAGAACCGGCAGCCAGTGCCATGTCAGGAGCGTTAGGCAACTGGTTGACCGCGGCCACACGTTCGCCATCACCTGCAGGAGCAGCTCCATCTCTGCTTCGCTCCCGTTGACATGACCCGCTTCCTGCCGGCACATTTAACGTCTGGAAAAGATCATGCCCCGTGTCACATGACACAATATGAGAACAGTTACTGGCACCTAACTTGGTTTGTTCAGGTGGGTCGGCCCCTGCACTGGACCCATCTTGCGCGAGGGAATACGCAAAGGCCTGAGCAGAAACACATGCTAAACAACCCAGGCTCATATCCAACAGGTTGGGAGGCAATACCCAAACTGAAACAAACAGTTTCGCACATACTTCCTCTAGCTCTCCGAGGGCGGTAATAACCTCTTCCAGGGGTGTGCTGTAAAAAGCGAAATCAAGGTCCCAACAGCATTTCTGCATCTCGTGCACCGTCCATGCAGTGTTACTGCCCGTTGTGTGCCAAAACCGACAGTCCTCTGTCCGAAGCACAGAACGGAAGTATTTCTGACACAGCGACTCAACCTGCTGTTCCGTCAAGCCCTGGTTTCTACAACACCTCGCGTCTCGCTGCATGTCTTGAGAGTTACGAACGTATTCTTCCAGACAGGAAGCAACGTGATCCATCTCGAGGGACAGTCGCGGCAAGAGCAAGGACAGTCCGTACGTGACACGCGATAAAGAACAATGCAGACTTTCGCGTACAAAAAATGACATTTCCTTTGCCACACACGCGTTTGACCGCAAGCGTGGCAAACTCTGAAGCATAAGATCAGGATACACATGTTTTGATACGTTCACATCGATCAGCGCCGTCAACGTGTCCGCCCACAACCTGAGCCACTCTGTAGAATCCGGGCATTCGAGCGGGTGCCCGACAGCTACACCGCGCTCCTGCACCGTGTGTGCCGATCGGTCGTCTGAGGAAGCCATAGTGTTTCACCGATTGTTCTTTTTTTTTGAAAGTCAACTCAGGCCGGACATCGGCCTCCGATCACCCAAATAAGGCATGGCGGACAGAAACCTTAGGGTTGTACCCCTGTCTCCGTGGACCACATTCAACACACAGGAACAGACCCTGTCGCATGACCATGCGTCTGCCGGTTGCAAACGTTCGGATAACGTGAACGTCAATGCAATAAAGAGCGCCCTTACAGTATGCTCATACAACCTCGGGGCCCCTGTGTCGATCATCCCGACAGGACTGTCGAAGCGTGAAGACGGGACACGTTCACGTCTACCTGACGGTTCAGAACGCAGAGAAGGGTTTATGGTAGTGTCATGCCCAGGAAACACGCACAAAGCACGAGAAGTTCCCGCCAACTCCAACACAAGCCTTCCAATGGTCGTGAAGGTGGAAGAAGAAGGCGTACAAGCTTTGACACTGGAACATTCACTTTTCCCAGACAACCCTGATGAAATACCTGATAACTGCAACGGGGAAAAATATTCAACAGACCAGCGTTGCAAACTGCGCCCTGTCACACAGGACAACCAAGGACCACCGGCGCGCGCTATACGTGTCGCAGCCCGTAACTCCTTAGCTCAAGTGGTTGGAACTCCCCATACGTTCAAACACGCAAACAGTTGGATGTCACTAAGCGCACGCCGCGGAATAGTCGAACATCTGGTCGATGCCGCCGGCTTCAAGAACATACCCGTATCAGAGGGTTTGTCAGAGGCATTGCGGGTGGTTTACACGGAGGCCCGCTGCACCCTACCAACGTGTGTCGCCTCAGCGTATATGCGGAAGTCGTCGCGTATGCAAGGGACTTCGCATCCACGTGGACTTGTCGCCCTGCCAGCGAAATTGTTCGACGTAAGCTTAGCGGTCACAAATCACGTTCGTTTACTGGAATGTTTCAACATTGTTCTTTTCATGTACGAATTTCTGCAGCAGGCCAGAGATCCCTCCCAGTTACCGTCACAACGTTTTGCTTTCGTGTCAGGCGACAGAAACGAACAGCTGCACTGCGAAGACCTGCTCGTCAGATTACCGTGCATGCTGTGCTTGTTGGCGCAACACAACCGCGTGTGGAACCCGGACTTGGTCAGCGCCGACCTGAACGCCATGGAAATCGCACGTTCAACAGCATGGGACGTAGACCAGGACCCACCCAACCCTGATACATTGAGCGTGGGAATGGACGCACTGCCAGACGGCCCATGCGTGTACGTGGACGACCTGCCTTCTGACTGTTTTTTACAGGGCGTGTTTACTAACCGGTTATCGCACGTGACGTGCCAGATAACAAACCGCTTGTATATGATTCAAAACATCGCGGACCATTGCCATTTCGAATGACTTATCCGCGACAGAAACACAATAACATGGCTCAATGCGAAGCCATTTCGAACTTAGACACCGGCGTTCCCGGCGCTGCTGTCACCGTCGCAATGTATTCAAGCACCGGTGGGAATTTCCGAGCCGTCGTTTACGACTCAGAGGGGACGTGTGTCGTGTTAAACGTTTCCGATGGTCAACAAATCGAACAGTGGGCACCCGGAGAATGGTACCGTGTGTCTGGCAATTTCAAGCGTATCTGCAACGGCCTGGTTTTGAGTGTGAAAGGATTCGTGTGGGAGCGTCACCATCCGCCTACCAGTTGGTCGGAACTGATGTCTCAACAGCTCAATCTGAGGCGGTTACGTATAGCAGGAACCTGTAAAGAATTACTGACGAAAGACCAGCACGAAAACGGCACCTCATTCTGTGACATACCAGCCCCCGGCCGGTTTAAGTGTCACGTGGACGAGCACATAACAGTCGTCGGTCGCGTACAACTGATAGAAGATTCTGAAACTAGTAAATCAAAAAGGAAGATACGTACTCTCACAGCCGTTTTACCGGAAGAGGCATCTTTCGAGTGCGTCTTGTTCGACCCACCCGAACAATTTCCACACATGCAAGAACCAGCGGACATGCTCCTCCTCGTACGTGACACCTTGCTGACGAAAAGAAACAACACTTACCGCTTGTGTCCCCGTCTCTCGTGGCACGCTGTGATAGTACCAGCCGCACAAACTCATGACTTTTTCGTTGCCAGGTATGGTGACGTGGGCGATGACGCGCAGCATGACACGCAGCCTCCCGGTCGTACACCATCATTCTTTAACCCTGCAGCCGTCCCCTGCAACGGGAAAATAACACATGTAACACACCCAGGCGACACACAAAAATGGGAAGGTCTCTGCAAGGTCACATTACACCTGACGGAGAGATACTGTGAATGTGAAAAGGGAGCATCATTTGAATTGAGGTGCGACCCGTCGATGCTGTCGGACGCCGAAGTCCTCCCTCCTTTCTGTGAACTTTCGTTGGACGACGAATGCGACAGCGAAATTATATCACAAATCGTGCCACCAGCCGACGTGTCCTGTTACTTGTACGGAGACGTCATTTGCGCGCTGGGGCTTTCAATCGACGCACAGGACTAACCTCCACGGAGAAGGGTCGGGATATTTGTAAATACTGCATTTTTCAATCTCCGTGTAAGACGGTGTAACAGTTCATTACATTTTACCCGGAATAGTGACACGATTTCAGTGCTGAGGGCGACCCGTTTGGCAAACGACCAGAGCATCGCGCGGTTTGTATTTCCGGTCGGCCAGGTCACGATAAAAAAACCAAGGATGCAGTGTAAGCCGCACGACCTGAGTGTGTCAGCCCTTTTGTACCTTGCCCGGGGACGTCGCCTCCGCAAATGTTACTGGGGTGCCATGATTTTTTTACTGTTCGGACTGACCTTTACAATGATTGGACTCGGTGTGGCGTACAACAGGTTGTGTAGGAAAATGTGACCCAACGTTTAGTCGTGACAAATAGTATGCTATTAAACACAGCTGACATTTTGTTATTTGAGAAATGTAACGTGCGGTCGATATGATATCTGCGGGCGCAACATGAAATACATACACCATCGCGCACAAACAGAAGACAGAGGAAACGGATTTCAGCTAAATGTTTCTGACATTTATTCGATGAAACTGCGGGCAGCATTAAACCATGCAGAGTCACGTGAGAGTACAAAGTACTCCATCTACAACAGGAATACCAATACAAAAGTTGGGTTGCAGAAATATAAGCACCCAGTGAACAAGATGCCTTCACACCCTCCAGATGCCGTGCCCCTCCTCACGTGCAAGATGTCGCTGTTCGGTTTACGCAACGAAACATCCAACCGCACATGTCGCAGGTCTCGCCTGCTCAGGTGGTGCACAGCAATATACAAGTGTGTCACATCGATAACGTGCAAACCTTGCCCTGCCACAACTGCGTATTGTATATTCATATTTGATATGGCCAGGCACATGCCGGTCTGCCGCGTACCAACGCTCGTGAGGTTCAAACGACAGGTATTCCCCCGGTTATTAACAGCTTCGCCGGTCGATTTCGGATCCCTCGTGTACACGTGGGAAATTATCGCACGACACAACAGCTGGTTGACCGGTGTCCCGGGATACAATCCACAACAGCGGGAAGCGGATATTTCCCATATCGCATCCGCTGCGTACAGGACAGCCGTGTGTGCGATAGAAACCGCCTGTGCTAAAGAAGACGCCGAAATCAGCAAAACGGAATATGCTGTTGGACAGGGACGGGGGTTTTCAACGTGTATGAAGATGTTGTACCCACGGCTGCATCCTCTGGATGCCTGTAACCCTGAGACCGGTTTGATAGACCCGGAGAGGGCATTGTCAACACGACCCGTGACCCGCTGGAGAGGTGCACCCGTTTGTGAAAACAGCACTCCGCCGGAAGACACGCGTGCCCCAAAGGTGACAGTATTAAAAACGTGGCAGTCGCTCCTGACGGGCGCAGTCATTGCAGACGTACGAGTAACGATGGGCAAAGCGGATGGGCATGTCGGTTTTAAACCACGACGTGTTACAGTCTCTGCAACCTCTGGCGCCCATCAGCTTACGACGGAGAACTGAGGCCGGCAACGGAGAATCTCTCGGTGCGAGACAAAGGCGGGAGGAATCGGAATCGATATCATCTGTGCCACATACACATGTAGTCCACCCCGACACCCCACGTACCATCGACGAAGACGCCGCACTGGGACTGTGGAGCCTGGAAAGACATCTCATTTGGTGGGGCACCCGTGAACTCGGTCGGTTGGATAAAAAAACGGAAGCAACCTTGAACGAGAAGCGATTACCGCAGGACGTGACACGTGACGATAATCAAATTCCATACACGGCAGGCGAACTGACACCGCACGTACCGAAGTACCTGGCAAGCTTATCGGAACAAGCGGACTTTATCCCTCGCCTGGCAGCAAGCCGCAGACACCTGCAGCAGCTGAGCGCTTCGGGTGTTCACGAGGCCGACGTTTACAAACTATATCTCACGAGGCTTTTGCAAAGCACCTACTGGAAGACGATGTCGCGTGAGACACCAGGCGTGTCACACCTCGCTGATGAACGTACCACAGACAGCGTACACTTCGAGGAAAGTGATCGTCCACGCAAACAACGTAAGGATACAATGAGATACCTCCGCACGTCAGTAAACAGTTACCTGAAAGCCGCGAGAAACGCGGTCCTGAAGACATACGCCGATACGGAACACGTATTCAGGAACAGGCGGACACACCAGATAACCTGTGAGAGGCAGGTACGGAAATTAGCCTGGATCCATCTCATATCAGACTTGTGTTACGGTTGCAGTTACAATGAAATGCTTGACATCTTCAACGGGGTTATGAAACGCATGGGGCACGGGTGCATGCTGACATGCCGTCTATCTTGCAGCGTCTGCCAGGAGAATTGTGAGGAAGCTGCACGCGATCACCCGAAGAAAAGCGGGCAGGCGGAATACGTGGTGTTCAGCCAGTGCGAACATTACGTGTGCCTTGCGTGTTACAAAAAAATGGCACAAGTACATACAGACAACAGAGCGAGAGGAGTAGCAACCACGGAACACATTCCGTGCCCGCAGTGCCGCACGCCAGTGCGACTCGTGTCAACCATAAAGTGGCGACCGATGGACTCTCGTTCCTGCGTGCAGGTCGTAGCTGACGGTCATTATTTCACATGACGGGTACGGGTGATTCTTGCCTGAACCAGCCAGATTGCGCAACGGCTATTGGCGCTGACATTTTCTACGTGCAGGTGCAAGTACGGCGTGACGTCAGCAAGCGGGTCATGCTTAGACGAGCAATTTCTGAGAGCGCCTATTGGCTGGTTTTGGCCGCCTGTTTGTCCTTGCCGTGAACATATTTAACCGGTTCGCCGTTACAGATCAGACACTTTGTTACTGCAAGTCTAACTGTGCGCACAAGGTGCCACAACAACAAGACAAAGGATGGCAGACCGTCTGCACAGTGTTCCATTCGTTCCGATCAACATATATTCAAGAGCAGATGTGGAAGGAGGACTGCTACCGGGTATGTCTGCGCGTTTACGTGTTCGCGATAACAAAGCACGTGTACTCATCAAAGCACTCAACTGGTCAACCCAACAGATGTGGCGTGACCAGGAAAGACTGAGATCAAGTGCAGACGGTGAGCACGGGTTACCGTCGTCCCTGTGTATGGAGACATGGGAAACAATGATGCGCGACATGTCGCGGTTCACCATGGATTCCTCACACACCGACAACTGCAGGACATTGAAGGAATCAGGAGTCTCCTTGAAAACCGTAGAGGGGATCTGTCAGATGCACGACATAGAGTGGCTGTTCACGGGTCCCGAGGGTGAGATGACTTTTGATCTGTCTGGCAATCACAGTGCGCTCGGTCAATATGGTGTTGCGTACCTGCTGTACCTGCTGTGGCACATGGGATACACCGTAAACGCGCCCCTGACCTGCTTGGAAGCAGGTTTACTGAGTGTGCACCAGATACAACAGATTCCCATCCTTAACACGAAAACAGGGGAACCCGCTGAAGCAAACCCGCAGACTGTTTACCGACCGTGTGTGAAACACGTGATTTCGAACGAAGGACACCTGTTCCAACAGATATGCTGCATGCCCGTTGTGGATGTAACGTCTCACCGGTACACCGAACGTCAGGTGCGCGATCCGCCGCAGACAATGCTCCGCAAGGCGTCAAGGGTTCACATTCGTAACGTGTGTATGCTGCATATCGGAAAACACGTCAGCACGAAAGTATCACTGCTGACGGCAAAACAAATACCGCGCCGCAAAGACATCTTTCGCATCCTGTGCGACACCTGGCGCTCAATGGGGGAATGTTTCCAAATGCCCACCAAGCTGGATACCGATATGCCTGCTTTGTCAGAGGGAACAGACCACGACAAGCAACCACACATCATGCTGAACGCCCTGGTTCACGTGCTCGGATGTAAGCTCCAGAAAACAATGTACGCAGTCAGAGGGAAAAGGACACACAGTGAAAAGACTGACGTCCACCGGCTCGTACTGGAGATACCAGAGAAAAAAATATTGTCACTGAGGAACGCCAGGTTCATTAGTTTCACGTTGTTTTACATGTGGTTCTCCTTGGGATGGGAGTTGGAACTCGCCAACTGCGACGCCGCGACCGGAATGTTCACGCTTGTACGCACGCAATACGCAAAAATTGAAAGAAAAACGTACAACGTCGGATGCGTCGCCACCCCGTACGGCAAGTGGGTTTACGCGTGCACGAACAGCTGCAACACATGTTTGGCTGGCACAGGTACCGGGCACACGTATCAAAGTGTATGGAAAGTGAGAGCTGCAACAGAACCAGACGTCGTCCAAGCGAAATCTGTAAGACTGGTCGCGGGTCCAAACGATACCCGGCGCACCTCATGCTGTCCGTGATCGAAACATTTGACCGGCTTCGTAATGGCTGCGTGTAAGTGAAAGGACTTGTGTGAAGGACTTGTGTTAAAATGTTCATGTATTATATTCATCTATTGAATTGGTTACAATGTATTTTGTGTTTCAGTTTTTCTTGACGTTTCCTAGTTAGTTTTAATAAACAATATGTACTTGGTTGAACGTGTTTGTTTCGTTTGATGATGCCCTGCGCGAATCAAGATGGGACTGAAACATGTATGTCTGTACGAACGGAACGTAGCAAATACCTCCCCTCACAATTTGCAAACACAGTCTAACGTTTGATCATGTATGCTCAAATCCAGATAGCAGGTCGCTAACCCTCTCCCTTCCCTGATTATTGCAACACGGATTGCCCGGCTGAAGCTTTTGTAAACTGATGTCATACCCCTTAAAAGCGTTTCGCTCACCATTCCTCTCCCCGACCCTGCCCGCCACTATCCCTGTCTTCACTGAAACACGTGAATGGGCGTAACGATGTTCTGGTTATCTAGGTCAGTATTTGCATACACAGCAGTGGCTCCCATGACAACCGACACCGCCTCGCAGCATGTGTTATGACATGCGGGCCGTCACATTAGCAAATATTGCCCTGCACAGATGACATGCCGACCCAGTGCGAGCGACGTTCGAACCCGGAAAACATGCAGTTACAGAAGAAACGGTCGTACTCAACGCCAGAAGCATCACCCAAAAACAAAAGGCAGAGGCTTTCCGTCACCCTGTACGACATAAACAGCAGCAGCGTTGAAAGCAGTCCCTCTGGTCCGGACAAGGAAAAAAACCTCCACGTCAGCCTTTGTGACGTACTGTCTGGCTCTTGCCACTCGAGCCCGCGATCAACACAGAACTCGCCTCGGTGCCTGAGCAAGAGCGGACAAGGTCAAGGGCAACGTGACGCTGCAGACATCTACGGGACGCCTGACGTGTTTGACGAAACGTCGGTCACAGGAAGCGATGACGAACACGCCGACGCCGAACAGGAAACACTCCTCGATCAGGCGAACCGGACAAAATGGCACTTGGTATCCGGTGGCAGCAAACGGGGTAAGGACAAACTTTTCACAGATACAGGGTACAGTTTCACAGTGAAATTCCGGAGGAACGGCGTCGTCTACTGGAACTGCATCAAACGCAACAAACGCGCCCGCTGCCAAGCTTCCGTCGTGCAAAGAACAAGAGGCGGCAAACACCATTTCCAACCCGGCATTCATTCCCACACACACGGTCCCCTCCCGGGTGCTCACAGGGCTGCCGAGATATCGTGGAGCATAAAGAAAAAGGCAGAAGCTGACCTGTTCGCGCCGGCAGGCGAGGTTGTGGAAGGGGTTTTACGCAGGGACCTGAAACCCGGCGAAATCTGCACGGCCATACCTAAAACCAAACACCTGATACGCGCAGCAAACAGGCACAGACAGAACAAGAGACCTCCTCACCCCAGGAACCTCGACTTCCACTTGGAAGAAAGAGCCGTCCCAACAGATTTCCTGCACGGTGACATACACACCGACGGCAAGAGGCACCTCGTGTTTGCAACACGCAACATGCTGCAACTGCTCGCCAAAGCGAAACGGTGGTACATGGACGGCACCTTCAAGCTCGTGAAACAACCTTTCACCCAGTTGTACAGCGTGCACGTGTTCATACGCCGCAACGACACTTACAAACAGGTCCCACTGGTGTTCGTGTTGATGTCCGGGAAACGTGAAAAGGATTACGTTGACGTTTTCAAACACTTGATGGGGTTGCTGTCCCCGACCACGTGCGTACAAGAAATAATGCTGGACTTCGAGAAGGCTGTATGGAACGCCGTCAGGAAGGTCATGCCGAGCGTCCGGTTAAAAGGATGCGCTTTCCACTGGACCCAAGCCGTATGGAGGCATGTGCAAAGCCTGGGCCTGCAGTCGGCCTACACCCGCAACAACCTGGTACACAAGGCATGCCGACGGTTGCTAGCACTGCCTTTCCTACCAGCATCGGAGATACCAGGGGCTTTCAACCGTCTGGAAAACGCCACACTCAAACAGTCACTGCGCAGGTTGACCCGCTACGTGCGGAAGACGTGGATAAACTCTACAACGTGGCCTCCCGCCGCCTGGTCCGGATTCATGCAGAGCGTGAGAACCAACAATGACTGTGAAGGGTGGCACCGCAGGATACAAAGCCGGGTGAAAAGGACAAATATTTCTCTGTACCTGTTGATAGCCCTCCTGTACGAGGAGGCCTTAAACATAAGAGTTCAGGTGCAGCTGTTGCCAGAACATAAAGTCGCCCGCTACCAACGGTCACTGTACAGGGACATGCAAGGTCGCTTGTTCGAGCTGTGGGCACAATACCAGGAAGGGGCCCTGTCACCCGACCAACTGTTGAAGCAATGCGCCAGGGTGTACGCACCCGCACTGTGAACATGGAGGGCCTGTGTTAAATCGAATGTTTGTATAAAATGCAAATCGATGTGTTATGTGTTTATAAAGTGATGTTGTTGAATCTACCGTAACAAAACATTAGTGTCGCGGTAAAAAAGAATAAAGGTTTTGTGGATTCACAAACAGTCATTCACAAGTGGGTTCACAATCATTTCGTGTTTGAGCATGAGAGATAAAAACAAAACAAACCTTGACATAGTACAAATGTGTTTATTGTATAAAGCTACACTTCACACGATGTATACAGTCACCCTTGCCTTACCCTACCCACACAGATAAATGGGGTGGTTAACACGTATGAAACACTGTACAATTCCAAATATATATCATAACACACAAACTGCATGACACTAACAACTGTACAAAAGAAAACATCTTGATTATACTATACATGGTCTAAGTATATACAGAGCTAGTCGTCCGAATGCGACAGAAAGGTCCTTGTTCCATTTTATCCTCCTCGACTGCAGCAAATCTTAACGTATGCAGACGTTTAAAGCATTGGTGACAATAGACAGCAGCAGTAATGTGTCTGCACACGGCTTTCGAAAACCGGCAGACAGATTTCTCATTGCGTTTGTGGGAGCAACTGTGGAAATATCGGGCTGTGGATCGACGGGTATCATGGGACTGGGACTTGTGAGCGAACGTACATTAACATAGCCGTCTTTGTTTGCGTTGTTGGATATAGAAGAAACAGTGCTAGGTGCAGGGCTGCTGCCTGAAAATAGTATATACGGAGCGCCTGGTTCAGAGTCGTCTCCTGACGACATGTATGCGTCTTTGCATACACCTGGATCACGTGCAGATAGTCCTAAGGGGTCGGCAAACGCATGTACGTGCAGCTGATGTGGAATACGGAGCGGGTACCGGGAGGTGCCAGTATCCTGAGCTGGGCTGACAGACAAGTCGTACGCAGACGCGACGCTCTGGTGCCGTTCGATGGTGTTCATACAAATCACCTGGTGGCGGCTGTGGCACGGCACAGCTTTCCACAAGAAACCTTTGGGGAATTTCCTGACAATGGCACAGTTTATATTTGGCTTAGGTTGGTCTTTGTACCAAAAGTAAATGTCTGGAATAGCAGACCGGTTGCCTGAGAAATGGTATTCCCAAACGTGGTTCACAACATCAAGCCAGTACACGTGACGCGCTAAAACAGACTTGTAGAGCACTCTGGACAATGCCTTTATCTCTTTTTCGTTCTTGACCGAGGCCAACCGCGCTCCTATGCTAACACACAGATTCCTAGCCTCAAACCAACTGCTGACACCAGGTCCGAATATGTAGCAAGGTCCGTTCTGGTGTTTGCATTCACAGTAATGTCCTGAAAACCACAGAGGACACCCGGTAGCGGTAGGCAGTTCGCAGACATAACCAAAGTCTACGTCGCGTCCATTGCAGTAGAAGGGGAGGAGGGTGTTCCCCCTAGGTCTCAACAGAGCGCAATGTTGCCCCGGCATATTGTACACCTGGCGTATAGTACCGCAGAAACGATAACGGCCAGACACGCGCCACTGTTTGAGCTTCTTCCCTTTCAGAGATATCCATGATTCCGTATCACCAGCGCTGCTCATAAAGGCAGTCAGTCTTTCATGAAACGCTACAGCGTCTGACACATTGTCGGGTACAGGCAGAGCCCACGTCTGCCCTCCTAAGATACTGCACGCGTGCCCGGCTTCAGCGTTTGTCAAAGACAATTGGAGAGAACGGAACGCGGGATGTGAACGGCCAGCAGACGTGGTGACGAACAACAACAGATACAGCAGATGGAAACGTAGCATGATGATACGGAACAGCATTCACACACTGAGAGAACGTGTTCTAGCATAGAACAAGCGTAACACGTAACAACACTTACTGCAACAGAGGCTTCGGTCCGACGGAACACCAGGCTGCTGTGAAGACTGGGCGAATATGATTCAAATCTCCGGCAGACCTGGTCTTTATATAGCAGCGTGATGCAACAGTCGTCGTGTCAAGTTCGTGACATTGCGTCATGTTACACCCCGGGAATGTTTCGGGAAAAACCAGGTTTAATTTTCGTTACAGCATCAGGAGTGTTAAAACATCCGCCTCACCGGCCTACGCACAAAAAAAAGGAAATATCTGATAAGCAAGTAATTTACATGCATCACGTTGTGTCATGTTACTTCCTGGGTAATATCTTCCGCGCATGTGAATCCCCATACGGGGGCGTATTGTTTTTCATGATCCTCCCGTCTGATTTTTTAGATTGACGTAATGATACTGACGCACAGTGATAGACATGTACGTATGATAACGGCGTGCGATATAGAGCGGTGTGATGACGCGGTAGAATATGTCCCAGTAGCAGTAGCAGTATCCGATGCGTTGTGCGGGTAGCGTGTAGGCACGTTGACCATTGCGCCATTACGTCTTGTCGATAGAGAACGATGACTCATGCAGACGATTTGATGGCGGCTTTCGCAGTCCACAGCTTCCCAGAAATATCCATCTGGGTATTTCCTTACTACGGCACAGTTTTTCGCGGTGGCAGGTTGTTGTCTGTACCAAAAGTACATGTCGGGAACCGTAGTCCGGTTTCTAGGCAGACGATATTGCCAAACGTGGTTCACCAGGTCCACAAAATAATTGCCTGGTAGAAATTTCTTCTTAAGGAACAAAGACAGAGTTTTTGCTTCATTCTTATTATGAACGACGGCCAAGCGTGCCCCTATGTAAACGCACATGCTATTAGCCGCAAACCAATCGGGGGCGCCACGGATTATCACATAGCACTGTCCTTTTTGCCCCGTGCACAGACGACTGAAGAACCACCGGCTGGAGGATGATACCTGACATAAGCCATCATTCCTGTCTTCAGTGCAGTTTACAGATACAGCAGCTTCATATCTGGTCTTAATAAGAGCGCAGTGTTTGGGTCGTATTCCGTTTTCTTGCACTTCACCGGTGAAAGGTTTCGTCCCGGACACACGCCATTCTTTTAGCGTGTTCCCTTTCAGCGAACTCCACGCTTCGGAAATACCAGCACTGTTCATGAAAGCAGTCAACTCTGTGTGGAACGATAACCCGTCATAGCTGTCATCCGGTGCAGGCAGGTACCACCTGCCATCCTGTAACATACCGCACGCATACTGGGCCTCGCTGTTTGTCAGATTGATGTCGACGAATCTGAATGCACGGTACGGAGAAGGGGCAGCAGATCTCGGAGTCACAGAGGTTGCCAGACATAGGTCACTGTACAGTAACAAAAATACAGAAAGCCGGAAAATACACCCCATCAATACAAAAAACAGTACCAGATGGTAAGCAAACCTCTGCGAACACGAAATCCAGTGACCACCAGCGGCACCCATGCCTGTCCTTCTCACAAGACTGTGCGCATGTGGCGTTCAAGTTGCCCGGTGATGGTTATATAGTCACGTGTGATGACGTATACACTCGGGGGGAGGAGAATAAAAAATAAAGAGGACATGTCTGATAAGCAAGCGATTTACATGCGTCACGTTGGGTCATGTTACTTCTGCATCACTGGCACACAAACGAAAACAACACAAAAACGATGTTTGATCAGCAAACCAGATATAATGTATACAGATCTTCCGTGCATGAGACTCCCCATACGGGGGCGTATTGTTTTTGCATAACCCTTCAGTCTGATGTTTTAGATGGACGTAATGATACTGACGCACAGTGATAGACACATACGTATGATAACGGCGTGCGATATAGAGCGGTATGATGACGCGGAAGAATATATCTCAGTAGCAGTATCCGATGCGTTGTGCGTGTAGCGTGTAGGCACGATGACCATTGCGCCATCACTTCTTGTCGATAAAGAACGATGACTCATGCAGACGATTTGATGGCGGCTGTCGCAGTCCACAGCTTCCCAGAAATATCCGTCTGGATATTTCCTTACTACGGCACAGTTTTTCCCGGTATCAGGTCGTTGTCTGTACCAAAAGTACATGTCGGGAACCGCAGTCCTGTTTCCGCGCAGACGGTATTTCCAAACGTAGTTCACCAGGTCCACCCAATATTCCGTTGCACCGGATATCTTATATTTTATGAACTTACTCAGCGCTTTAGCTTCCTGTTCATTATGAACGACGGCCAAGCGTGCCCCTATGTAAACGCACATACTTTTAGCTGCAAACCAACTTGCGGCGCCACGCATAATCGCGTAGCACGGTCCGTACTGTCCGTTGCAGAGATTACTGAAGAACAGGTGGCTGGAAGACGGCACAACGCATATAAACATTTTGACGTCGTCATTACACGACTCACTCACAGCAGCTTCATAATGAGATTGTATCCTGGCGCAGTGTCTGTGTTGTTTCCCATTATGTTGTACCGTGCCTTTGAAAGAATTCGTCCCGGACACCCGCCATTCGTTTAGCTTGTTCCCTTTCAGCGAAATCCACGCTTCGGAAATACCAGCACTGTTCATGAAAGCAGTCAATTCTGTGTGGAACGATAACCCGTCATGGCTGTCATCCGGTGCAGGCAGGTACCACCTGCCATCCTGTAACATACCGCACCCATACTGGGCCTCGCTGTTTGTCAGATTGATGTCGAAGAATCTGAATGCATGGTACGGAGAAGGGGCAGCAGAACTCTGAGTCAAATAGTTTGCCAGACAGAAATCACTGTACAGTACCCAAAGTACAAAAAGCCGGCGGATACACCCCATCAATAAATAAAAAACAGGACCAAACGGGTAGCAAACATCTGCGAACACGTTATCCAGTCACCAGCAGCGGCACACGTGCCTGTCCTTTTCAGAATACTGTGCGCATGTGGCGTTCATGCTGCCCAATGGTGGTTATATAGTCACGTGTGATGACGTATACACGCGAAGGGGGGATTACACACGTGTGGCAGAACCGTTAACATAATACCATCAGCAAGCCTACATTCCGCGTATCCAAAATTGTTTTTCTGAATCTGTGATGACGCACACGGATCAACATGTGGTCCGAGTGGCATCAGTTTCGTTCCGGAAGATAGTTTGACGGTTGCCGTTGCCGAGTTTCATTCATAAACCGGAGGAGTAGAACAAATATTTAAGGGGAACCTGATGCAACGCGTTGTGACAGAGATTCACGGTTAAATGTGGATATCAGCTAAGAGACCGTGATGGGGACAAACAAAATTGAAAAAATATGGTGCCATCCAGTGAGAACTCTGTTACCATCCTGTTATTTCATATAGTGACGTGTACAGGATCACATGGTATCTTATAGATAATTTGTTTACACACGCACTTACATACACACACATAGCATAAAGCCCATCATACTCTGATACAATACAGGATGCAATTCATTTATGCCTTTTTATTACGTGTCATATAGATTACAGGATAGACAAAAACAAATCACATGCAAAACAACCTGTTATACAAAACCTTATTGCCTGGAAAGCTGGCTGTGACGTTAGGTCCGTTATGAAACACGTCCCGTACGTTAATCCCACGTTTCAAACAGTCATATATATGCGTGCATTGTATAAAAATGCTACATCGTTGCGTATGCTCAAAGACCAAACAATCAGTTCTTTCGAAAAATCCCGAATACACGAGTTTATATCAGCATCTGGACCTCAAACACTTCCAGCGTTTGATGTGTATATACAGTGCCTTAGACGGGGCGTACATGCTTACGAACGGTTGTTCACGTTGTCCACCAGCATGGGACGATCGAGATGTTTCATACCTTGTTTATAAAAATCCGACACATGCGCGTGGTAATGGCCGCGCAGCAACTCCATGGCAGCATCAAGTTCATATACACCGTTGTTATCAAGAAGGAGGTACAGGAGTGTTCTGGCTTGGGCCGTGTTTATCCTGTCACAGGGGCCTGTCACAAAAGAGTTTAAAAAAAATCACTCCAAATTTGAGCCATAAAAGCCCAAGAATAAGCGATATAGCCCATTCTGACATAAACAGCTTCCTTGACTACTTAATAACAACACAAGGGGGATAAGTCCTCCAATGTCGCCCAATGACCATCTCGGCTGTCACCACTTTATTTTCACGTAATGACCCCAAACAAACACAATAATCGCTGCTCACCTGATACAGATGAATCAAATGCACACACGTGCACCATGAAATCGTTCATATATACGGTTATTTATGGTGTAATCCACTTTTTATCAACGCGTATTGACGGTCACCCGCCGCCTGGACATCAGCTGTTTGATTCCTACTTCCGGTGAGATGCATCATGGGAAAACACGCCGTAGTAAATAAAATATGTGACTGTGGTTGGCTGGTAAGTATTATTTTGTAAAACTTTAAAAGCAATAAAGTTCCTTTAAAAAAAAATAATGTGTATATATAAACCTTAGCAAACATATTTTTTCTCGAATTTGGACAGGTTTGCAACAGTATTTTACCCTCTATACGTATTTTTTTCCAAATCGGGTTGTTTATAAACAATACCACGAGGGATTCCGATGTCAACAACCAATCAGGGATGCTATATCAAAGTGAGCTTTCAGGTATTTTTGAAAAGGTGAGGCTTTTTCTGAACTTTTGTCCAATCAGAAACGTTGGTTAATAATTGAGTAGGCTCAGGCATATTAACATTTTCTGGAGATTAAGATTTTTTCAGAAGTTGTTTAAAGGATCTTCAAAATGCTTTCACCTGAACAATACAGGGCTGATAGGGCAGCTGTGAGCTGTCATAACCTTTTAGTTACAGGTATGTAATATACCAAAACCAAGCCCCTGCTTATGGAAAAAAATGTAAAATTTATAATAGTTACCAAACTGTAAAAATGACACTATCTGTCATATATGTGTGTATTATCCTATTTTATTTGCATGGCATATAGTGGGAAAATGCATAAAACAAAGTTTTAATCCACAAAAAAAGGTTGAAATGCATTGGGGGGGGGGGCTTGACAAAGTTAGGGAGGCAGTTTCTTGTAAAGAAGGGTTAAGCTGAAGATATTTGTATTTAACTATTAAATTGTTGTATCATTGCAATATGGTCAAAATAAAATTACATCAAATCAAATTTGTAGGTTATTAGCATCTCTCTGTTCTCTCTCAAATTTATATATCATTACTAGGTCATATATGAGTTACATATGCCCCTTTACAGCTTTTGTATTCTATAAAATGTTTACTGAGTTCAGATTTGCAATCTTTGCATGTAGAGTTTGTTTATGCCTTTCCTCAATACAGAAGTTCCATCAAAATATTACATGTTCAAAGATTGTATAGTACAGAAATAACAATACCAGGATTATAGATAGGATTGATTGTTAGTATATGGTATACAAAAAAAAACCAGAATCATTTGTGGACTTTGTAATCACCTTTTCCCACCCCAGCACTGTGGCAGCCAAACACAAAACAGTTCACAGCATAGACTTTCAGTTGGGCTTTGATAAGAAAAATCTTTCTCATAATTAAAAGTGACAATCATACAGTACTAAAGCTAGGTTAGACTGGTATCAGCACAAGATTGACTTGTTAGGTTGCTCACTGAATCAATCCACCTCTTGAGCAGAACAACAAACTAATAGATAATGATTATCTGTGAGCCCAGCTGTTGATCCACCTAAAGACTGCTTAAGCTTGGTTACATTACTGGTAGCCTTCCATGTTTGCTTTACAGTCCCCCACCCCCACCCCTGGGTCAACCATTTGTCTACTAGTACAAACCAAGCAGGGATCTTACACTACAAGTGGGAAAGTATACTCTTTTTGCTGTTTGTCAGTTGACCAGATTTATCCAGTATTTACCAATCATCTCACCAGTATGCATCTTTACCTTATTTTGCTGCCCCCGTTTAAATTATAGAAAGGTGAAATATATTAAGACATCAAATCACAAGTAATAATAGTTTGGTCTCATCTGTTTTCTTAAAGAAATAAAAACAATGATTATTCTATTTTTAGTTTTTTTTTATAAAAAAGGATGTTCACAAAATGTTTGAAATATTTCATAGGCCAGGCTGGCACTGGAAAATCCTTCTGGTTGGTCAACCTTTCTAAGAAGCTGAAGGCAGCAGGGAGAGAAGTTGCTCTGCTTTCTACAACTGGACTGTCTGCATTGAACCTTGATGAGAATGCCACAACCATCCACAGGTAATTACATAAG
Source organism: Sipunculus nudus (assembly GCA_026874595.1). Lineage (NCBI taxonomy): Eukaryota > Metazoa > Annelida > Sipuncula > Golfingiida > Sipunculidae > Sipunculus > Sipunculus nudus. The sequence goes on from CM049315.1 coordinate 28,526,834, forward strand.
TAAACCAAAGTGTAGTCAAGACCAAAACTGATACTGAGATCTGTGGATTCCAGTCAAAAACTGAGAAGGGTTGGATGGGCAATACCCGACCGGGTAAACCAGGGGGGAAACAGCTCTTTTCCCTGGGTTGAGCATGTGGATCTTATGGGCAATACAATATGTATTTTTTCTAAAAATATTTGTGTTTATCTGTAAATTTATAAGTATAAAGTAACTGAAATATTCCATATCCTGTCCTATATTTTTAAATTATCACTGTGTATATGTTATTGAATTGTTTGTGTTAAGTAATAAATATCAAACATGGCTCTTGATATTTGTTTATTATTGCCCATAAAAATTATATTGACCCTATATTGCCTATAAAAAAATAGGTTAAACCCATAACACCCCCCCCCCCCCATTGGGCTGGCTTTTTTATTGGGCTGGCTTTTATGCTTAAACCAAGGTTTTGACCAACCCTGAGACTGAGCCCATGAGATTATAGACCAGAATCAGGAAAGAGACCAAAGGATATGAGAGTGTGAGACCATATGTTTCCTGTCATTTAATTCCTCATACATGAGTTTGTGCTGTGCCAAATTATTGCAGAAACCTTGATCAGTAGTTCATATTTAAATTAAACTGAACAAAGTACATATATTTGCACTGTGTGGTGCATACTTTATTTAAACAAAAGTTTTGGTCTAAAATGTTAAGACCATTTTGGTTTTAGATTTGAGGTGATAGACCAAGACCTGGAGCTCCAAGACTAAGGCCAAAAATTGTTTTTTTTTTTTAGTTTCAAGTTTTGTTATGATATATCATGCTGATTTCAAGTGAATTCAATTTTCAGAAAACCAGCATTTCAATGCTAAAAGAAATTAATCAATATTATGAGACTGACAATCAGAAGTCAGTTCAGTATGTAAGAAAACAATACTTTTTGGGGCCTGCAAGAAGATTGTTTAAATTTAGGCCAAGGATTTTCAAGTATTAAATGGAGACCTGTATCATGTCTTAACTATGTGCTCTTTCCATGACACTTTATTTTCCTGTTACGACAGAACTGACAAAAAACAAAAAACACAATTTCAGGTCAGGTGACTTTAGGTCAAGCTGAAGTAAATTGACAAGTCTCAACTTACTAGTGCAAAATTTGCAACCATCATTGAATTTTCAATTATACCATGTTACCATGAGTACCATGGTAACATGTATTAATGTATTAATTTTGTTTTTTTTTGTATGTAAACGAGTATATGTATTGTCCTGAAATTTGAATGTATATTGTTCAGGGTGAGTAAACAGGGTTGAACAACACCAGTGCTGACACTAATATATTTTTATTAGCTCAACAGTATTCATTATATTTTTCAGCTGCAAACGTGTTATTTCCCACCAGTGGATGAATGCATTGTCTGATAATGTGAAGTTACCATAAAACTTACAAATAGCAGTCATATAAGCATCTGAACTAAGCAATACATATTGTATGGCCACTATTAAAGTTGTAATTTTGTCCATCAGTTAGAGCTGCCAATATCCTGCAATATTTCATTTTCCTGCATTTCACAAGATTCAAGTGATCTGAAAAAATATGATTTGGTATTGTAAAATTGTCCTGCAATCAGTCTATTTTAAGTACATATTTATTCAAAATGACATATTCCCAAGTAAGCCATGTGTAATGTAACAATTACTGATTCACAATTGAGAGCACAAGGGCCTGTCACAAAAGAGTAAAAAAAAAGAACTCCAAATTTGAGCCATAAAACCCCAAGAATAAGTGATATAGTCATTCTGACAGTTTATGTCAGAATGGGCTATATCACTTATTCTTGGGGTTTTATGGCTCAAATTTGGAGCTATTTTTTTTACTCTTTTGTGACAGGCCCTTGGGGTTGAGAGTCTTTGCCCTTGGGTTCATTTAAGTCATATAAGAAAAAAGAAGCAAACAAGGTTTATAATCTATTTGTATGTTAATCACAGTAATCAAGTACACCTTGAAATTTCGGGGTAGTTGGTCACATAGAATCAGTTCTATTATTGTATGTCTCCCAAATAAGACTACAAGGTTACATTCAAGGTTAATGATTCAGGCAACACACTGCTTCATTTTTAGCATGTTACAAAAAAATACATTATATATATATAAAGTCAAAATAAAGAAAAATTAGCTTTCTGTTCATTGATGGGCTGGATTGCTAATTGGCTGAAGTTTATTTATTATGCACAATAGTCTGGTATACTAAGACATATCAGGTATACTTGTCACACAGAGTTAACTCTATTATTGTATATCTCCCCAGTTAACTCTATTATTGTATGTCTCTGTATAAGGACAAAATGTCACATTTCATGAGTGATTCAGGCAACAAACAGCTGCCATTTGTCATGTTACAATAATGAATTATATGATATACATTAAATAAAAAAAATCTTGTCTTTCTGTTCGCAGATGGGCTGGTTTGCTGGATGGTCGCTTCACCAAGAGTGAACTGGAACAGCTTGCCGCCTGCGATGATACTTTCCACAGTGTCAGGCAGAGGGTTGCCAAAGCTGAAACAATAATGATAGATGAGGTATCCATGTTGTCCAGGCATATTTTTGAACAGCTGGAATTGGTTTGCCGCATAATAAGAGATGGTAACTTATGTTTTGGTGGAATACAAGTCATTGCTACTGGAGACTTCTTCCAGTTGCCACCTGTTGCCAATCCCCTAGTGCAGGATGATGGGGCTTTCTGCTTCACTAGCAGCATATGGGACACTGTTTTTCCCCATCATGTTCATTTTGACCAAGTTCACAGGCAAGCTGACAAGAGCTTAATTGCCATAGTGCAGGAGACCGCAATGGGAACAGTCTCTGAGGAAACTGAAATGATGCTGCAGACACTCAGCAGACCAATCAGTAAATTAAACCCAGTGCATCTGTTCTCCAGCAAATATCAAGCTTGTGTTTTGAATAGTGAAAAACTGGAGATGTTGGCTGGTGAGCAGTATACATACCATGGAAAGGACCATTATCAGCAAGGTTGGAAGAAAGCTCTGCATCAGATCCCAGCTCCCAAAGTTCTGGCAGTTAAGAAAGGGTGCAGAGTTATGCTGCGTAAGAACCTAAGCCATCAGCTTGTGAATGGACTTCAAGGTGTAGTACTTAGCACTGCAGCAGACTACATTGAAGTTGACTTCCCAGTGATAAAAGTGACACACAAAGTGACAAGGGAAAAGTTTGATGTTTTCAGCTCAAGAGAGCATAAGCTTGTTGCTACAAGGTTGCAATTTCCCCTTGAGCTGTCATATGGGATAACTCTGCACAAAGCACAGGGGCTCACCTTAGATGCAGCTGTAGTGCATTGCAAAGGTGCCTTTGAACCTGGCCAGATCTCAGTAGGGTTAGGTAGAGTAAAGGACACAGAGCACCTACAAGTTCTTGATTTCAGCAGTAATCTGTGTAAAGTGCCCAGCAGGCAGGTATTTACCTACTATCAACAGTGCTCAATGAGATTCATGCCTTCACTGGAATGCTGTCAGAGGAGGGAAGTTCCTGTTGTGGTTTCTCATGATGTGCCAGAGAGTTCTGAGCCCACTGTGGCTGCAGCACATTTAGATTTTGACTCGAGTGACTTCGATGAAAATGATCTACAAGCAGTTGAAGACTTGGAAATGGATGAACTGATGGCATCTGTTAATTTTGTAGAATCTGAATCCAGAGGGATACAACTTCAATTTGATTCAACTAATATTTGTCAACAGTGCTTAGAGTTATCAGAGGGCTCACCGAACTATGGTGAAATGCAGAAAGTATGCCAGAAGATTTTATGTACTGGGGAGAAATTAAAGACCTGGTGTTTAGTTCAGCAAATAAAAATCAGCACATTGCTGCTAGAAGCTGTGCCTTCAGTGGGTGTTGAGAAGACAACATCAAAACAATGGAGCTGTTACCAACAGATGTTTTCACAGTACATTGTAAGTGAAACATTTTCAGAAAGCTTACACCAGCTGTATGGCCATTTTGATATATCTTCCAATGAGCGACATTTTGCTGTGAGTATTGCTTTGGAGGTACAGAGAGAGATTCTACAGGCTGAAGAAAAGAAGATTGTAGCAGCAGCAGCAACTCCTGTAGTACAAAGAGAGATGAGGGAAGGAGGTAGAGGGAAAGTACGGTATGTAGGGGGGATGTGTATTGCCAAGGCAAGGTACCATTCCAGACAGATTGTATCAAACAACCTGTTTAATCCCAAATAGAAAGTTAAAGTTGCAAGGGAAAAGAAGAAAGTAGAACTACTCGACTCCTTGATCAGGAGCTACCATGACCTGTTCGAGACAAGTCAAGACCCTGAAAGCCTGATTGAAATAGAACGGAAGCAAAATTTGAGACATGGACTGACACACATCAGTGATGAATGTGCAAACTTCTTCCTGATTTTGACATCCTGCATACAAACGTCTCTGACAAAGGAGGCCTTGAAGTTGCAGCAAGAAAGAATATTGATCCATGTTGTTGAGACTTGCCTTCATTCTCCAAATGTTGTGAGAGCATGGCAAGCTCTGTTCATCAGTGCCCCTCAAGAACTTGTACAAGAGCTTATGACATTGGTTGTGAATAGATTTGTGAAAGTCACTGGTAAACAATTCAGAAAAGATCTGAGGGATGAGCTACAAGTAAAGAAAAGGCAGGCCCATAGAAAGCAGATTTTGGAGAAGAGTGAAAAGGCCAGGGCTAAAGTAGTTTCAGTCAATTTCAAGGATATTATCACTGATTCCAGTGAAATGTGCACCCAGTCACATCTAAAACTCAAAGTTTTAACTATGGAAAATCCAGACTACTTTGTGGGTCAGGTTTTCACAAAGAAAGAACTACAACAACTGTGTGCTGCATATGGAGTCAGGTATATCAGCAAAGATACAAAGAAAATCCTTGGTGAAAAGTTAGTTGACATAATCCAAAATGGTGACCTGAATCATATACCAAATCCCTTTCCTGGTGGAAGTCAGAATGAACGTAGAACACCAGCTAGCCAAGACACCTCACAGGAAGTATGTGCCAGCACTACAGTACAAAGTCATGAGGCTTTAGCAGAGGGTGGTATAAGTACACAATCTGACAGCCCTAAAACCACTCCTGAACCTGGCAGTTCAATATCTAAAGGTAATACCAGAGGGAAATTCAAAGGGAAAGGAAAGGGAAAAGGCAAGGGCAAGGCAAGCAAAAATGTTGTTTTATGTCCTGAATGCCAACAAGGAAATGAGGATGAGCCATGGATCCAGTGTGACATTTGTAACCAGTGGTGGCACAAGAAATGTGCAGATATATGTGAACAGGAATGGGAAGCTCTGCAGGATGAGGATCAGTTATGGCACTGCCATCATTGCATTTCTGCCAAAAAAGCCAAAAAATCCTAAGTTAGGGGGTTTAAACTTTTACAATTATATACAATTTATTAAGCACATAAAGAATTGTCATTCATGCACAATACAGGGCTGGTGGGGGGGGGGGGATGGCTTTCTACATTTCAAGCCTGTCAGATTATGTGTTAATGAAAAGCAATCAATGTACAACCAGTAAAACAAAAAAGAGACTAATGACAAGCTGTCAGAGATAGATTCTGCTCAGGAGAACCCCATGCACACAGAATTCAAAGCACAGTGGATATCATTCTGACATTACAGATGGACTTAACTTCTGTACATTACACAGTGAGATGGAACCACATTCTTTCCATTAAAAGGCAGCTGATATGATCCTGAATATGTGGCATTCAAGGCTATGATTCACATCATGATGAGGTAAGTATTTAGTCTGTTTCATTTATTGCTATTTATTTACACTAATGGGCCACTGTAAATCTTATCCACCATTTATTTTGTAAGCAGCACATGATAAGTCATTATGAAAATATGTTTAATGTACCTTTCTTTTTTTGGGTGCATGTAATCCTGTCCCCTCATGTCTGGTTAGTTCCAGTGAAGACCGTACTGTAAGCATAATTGACAAATGATGTTGTTTATGCATTCATTGGATTGGTTACACATTTCCATATGCATGTTTAGTTACACTTAAACATATGTGTGGGAATAGAGACAAAAAAATAGAAAAGTGCACTGAAATCATTTCCTTACCTGGTTATAATAATTACAGCTAATATTATTATTATTTTTATTATTATCATTACTATCACTTTTATTGTAATATCATTATTACTTTTACTGAAAGAAAGAAGTGTTTGTATATGTATGCTGATATCATATATATATATATATATATCATATGTTAATGAATATTTGAAATTTTTTACAAAAATTATTAAATTATGAATATGATTCCCTTAATTTTGAAAACATTTATTATTCCCATATTAAAATAAAGGTTCTACTGTTTTCTTTTATAAATAGCAACAGTAAAGCTAAAATTACTTTTCAATTGATGACAATGCTGGTCTTCTTGGTGTCAGAGCTGTTTTGGTTGACAGGTTGAATGGCTGGGCTGCATGCTTGGAGTTGCTGGCATTTGACTTCTTGGAAACTGTTTTAGTGCCAAGAACTGAAGCATTAACTGCATGCTGATACTGGAGCACTGTAGGGTTCGTGTTTGCACCATGGTGGGTTGCCCTCTGCTGGGAAAACATATTTTCCACAATATCACTGTTAATTCCTGCAGGCACTAGCGACTGATTTGAGGAATCCAGGTGGTACTTTACAAGCTCCTGAAAGCCTATGAGCAGGCAAGAAATATCATGCCGTGTCTCCTGGGACATTAACCTCTTGTTCTTTTCTGCAGCGGTAATGTCTGAGCCTTTCACTTCAGCCTCCCAGGTCTGGAAGAAGTCAAGCACTTCCTTGAGGACAGACAACCGCATATCATCCTGGCTGCAGATGGGGCGAGAGTCTCTAAAGAAGGATACTAGTTTGCTGGTGACTTGCAGAATGGCCACAGTGGAATCCAGGTGCCCTCCCTCACTGCCCAGGCTTCTTTGAAAATTGACCATCAGGTTCAGCATATCAGCATCAAGAACCTGCAATGATGTGGCAAGTGAACATTTTACAATATTTGGATAAACTTTTTTGAGTGTCTTGGTAGAACTTAAAGGGGCCAGATCAGTGAGATCACCTACCTTACTTTTATAAACTTAGTATAAAAAAGGGCCTGAAAACCTTTATAGTATAGTTACCCCTTACAAAAATAATACATACACTCACAGTGAACCCCAACTCAATTACATAGGTTCTTCATTGAAACAGGCTTAACATTGATAAACTTTATTTTCATCTTTCACTTTTTCAGTGTTACTAAAGGTCTAGGGGGATACCACCAGTGTATGCTTTCTGTGTATGCACTAACTACATTCCTAATATGGTCCAATGCAATGGCAGTGACCATGAGTCTGTCAACTTTGGAATATTGAAAAAGACATTCATTGCTACATGTAGAATCCCAAACTTGGCTTCCGATAATGTATACTTATATTACATAACATATGTTTAACCATTTCAAAGTTACACATGTTTGAAGAAATATATATATAAGGTTTACACAAATGACCAATATCTAAAGACTTTATGTTATATCAGTGTCATGGACCTGTTGTCAGCCCTGCAGATTTTGAAATCTGTTATATTACACAGATGCACACACAAAGCCAAACACAGTATATGGGAAGAAATTAATCATAAAGGTCACATATGAATAATGTCTTAGTCCTGAAAATGTCAGGACTTAGCATGAAGGATAAACACTTGCCAAGGGCAAAGAGCAGTTCAATGAAATATTTGTAGGGTTTACCAAAAGCATTCCTGTTTAGTCTGGCTTGTCAGGTGGATTAAATATAACATATGATATCAATATGAAATATTGATGATACCGGTTTATCATGAAATATCTGTATGGCATGCTGTATATTGAAAACTAATTAGAAATAATAAAGAAGCAAACATTTAAATGTATATTGTGTTGCTTGTTATAAAACATCAGAATAATAATGTTGAACACACTATATTCTATATTTTTGATTCCCCATTTTTTAGCGCTAATAAAAAATTGGTTAGTCAAGTGACTTGGAAAATATATGTACAGACTTTTTATCAATCAACAAAGTACTTCTAAATTCTTATATTTAATGTTGAGCCTCAAATGGTATTACCTTTATCTTGTGTTCAAAGTGTTTGAACATTTTTTATTTACCCCTGCCAAGGAGGTTATGTTTTTGCAGGCTTTGGTTTGTTTGACTGATAGTAACATTGCTCAAAAAGTTTTCTGGGATTTTGATGCAAAATGTTCAAGAGAGCTCAGATATAATACAAGGAACAACTAATTAAATTTTAGGAAGATCTAGATCACTATCTGGATCCAGGTACATTTAAGAAAAAATGATGCATTTCAGACAGTGCCGTATGAGAGAATGAGCAGCATTGGCATCTGCATAGATCTGCACTCTGAGTGGTAATTTCTAGTTGATATATTTCTTACATATATTTCATGTAACAGTCACATGTAAATAGTTTTAAGATTCTAAACATTTACCTGCTCTGCCAGGTGATTGCGCATTTTAAGCTGATTGTTTAAGAATATGTGGTCATCTGTGATATGTTGGTGGATGCGGATGACAGGATTAGAGTTCTTGTCCCAATAGTAGGCCTGCTGAAAGTGTTTCCACACAATTTCATTTCCTTTCATTTCTAGCAGTCTTGTACATTTATCTTCTACTCCACTTGAGTAGATATTGTTCCTGATTCTTTTTATTACATGTGAATAATCCATTAACATTACTATTTTCTTGTTTGTGTTGTAAATATTTTGCACTGCAAAAGATTCCCGGCAATCACTTGGCATCAGAATTTTCATAAAAGTACGATTACAGTTGGCGCCGTCCATGCAGGTATAATCAACTTGAAAGTTGTATAGCTCCAGCATTTGAATTACTCTCCAAAATAAAACATTTACTTCAGGTGCAGTAATACCAGTTGTAGGAAAAAATGCAAACGGGAAGCGAAATCCATCATACCCTAGGAATATAAATTGCAATACATGTGTAGCCATTCTAATGGCTTTCTCATGGTTTTGGAGATTGGACATGGCAGTGCACTCAGGACCTGTCTCAACCAACCCTCTGAACTCCAGACTCGTACCGCCACACTGTTCCATCTCCAAATCCTGCTGCACTGCCATTTCGTCAAAAATAACCCCACCTGACCTGCATGACTTTTGCCTGGTTGCCTCTGAACTCATCCATTGCAACATTTTTGGATGCAACCCAGGTTTTTGTTTAATGACATTTTTGTATTTTTGTAATAGTTTCTCTGATGGCAAAATTAATAATCCACTATTTCTTAGCTCGGTGTAGCCTTGTGGACTCCGATTCCATATTGATAGACAAATTGTAACAATGGCTTTGTCCCACCTTCTGCACCTAGGGTCCTTTGCAGATGCATTATATTTATGTTGGGCAGATATGAGTGCCAGCATCTGTGGACTTGCACCTGGTAATAATTTGCTGAAAATATCAGTAGAGTCATAATTTAGTAAACTTGTGTCAACGTTTTGTTTTTGTGTTTGTGTTCTTAAGCTTTCTTCCCTGTGTATAGTGTTGTCTCCTCTGTCTGAGACATCTTTCAGTGAAGTATTTTCTCCAGTCAGTATTTCAAAGTTGTGTAGTTGCTCTGTGTCTTGTAAGCTTGTGGAAGTTTCGCTTTCTTTTCTTTTCTTTGTAGGTTTACAAGATTTGTCCCCAAGGGTAGCTATACACTTCCTACATGAAGAACCAATGGCTGAATACTGTATCACACCCTGACATGCTCTGCTACGATGACGACGTTCAGGCTGAAGATTTTCACTTGTGCACGTCCAAAGTTCAATCATAGTGCTGCTGTCTCCACTCACAGCCTGAAGCAATTTTCCTCTGCACACCTGTGCCCGCTGTACAAGATCACAAATAAGTTCAACATCTGTAGCACTAGCAATATGAACTCGCTCCAAACCAAGTATGTTTTTATTAACAACTTTTGTCCCAATACTCAGTTCCCAGGAACCCTGTGAGCTGAAAGTTAGCTCTTTGGTTTGCCTGACACCATTTATTGTGTTGCCTGTAAAATGTATGAAATGACACAGATCACTAGTTTCACTTATCAAGTTGAAGCTTTTAGGCACATGTTTCTTTATGTTCTCGAAATTTAAACTGAAAGGCTGGATGTCAGGGTTATACCCACCAATCACTGCAGCCCTCAAACATATACCCTGATAGGCTGTCTTTGGTTTTCCATTGAAACTAACATGCCTGGTTTTGACCTTGTAGATACCAGACATGATTTTGGCACAGTGGTCTTTACTTAAAGGCTTCTCTCCTGTAGACTTGCATTGTTCAGTGTACTTGGTGTACAGAATGTCTTTCAAGATGTATCCATCAGGATGCGGGGTTACAGTGTGATACAACCTATCAATAATAAAAAAATATATGAAAATGGTGAACCAGGACTTGATATTCACTGCATTACATTAGATTTCAATAAATATTTTCGAGGCATATATTGGTTTGACATGTTAAACGAGAGACCCATGGGTCACTGTGCTCAGCTGAAGTTGATCTTCAAGGTAAAAATATAAAATAATATCAAATGGAGATATAGATGCACACACAGTTATTAATTTTTTTCTAAAATATATATTTTTTTAATTGCAATAAAAAACATATCTGAAAAGAACACTTGATTCATAATTCACAATTCTAAATCACACCTTTTTTTATCAATGATTTGGTTCATATATTATCAAATTATGCCTACTGATGGGTTTAATTATATTTTAATTAAATGATTTCAGTGGAAATATAATTCTTAAAAAATGCTACATTACCACAACATGGCAAAATTGTTTTGTACTTTGGAGTGGAAACAGCTTTACAATTGTAAGAATCAGTTCGAACAATAACAGTAATTGCAATACACTTAGTGCTGGTAAGGGGGGGGGGGCATGAGAATAATTTTACACCTATCACAGCGGAAGTGCTGGACCAGTATTCCATCACTAATAAAGTTACCCAGGCAGGGCTGTAGTGACCAAAAGTAAGAAGCCTGGACCTTGCATGACAATAAGCCCAATACAATGGGACCCTGAAAAAAATTAAATAACTGGCCTAATTTTGGTATACAATTGAATCTTGACACATGAGAATAACTGTACACTTGTCACAGCAGAATTGCTGTACCAGTATTGCTTCACAAATAAGGTTACTCAGGCAGGGCTGAAGTGACCAGAATTAGAAAGCCTGGTAAAAAAAATGCAATTACTATAATATATATATATATATATATATATATATATATATATATATATATATACTATACTGAGTCACCAATTAGTACTATGGAATGTCTCACAAAGCAAACATCAAGGAACCAAAACAACCAAGCACCAACCAAGATATCATTGTAATTTGTATTATTAATCATGTACACCGTCTCAAGAAAATACAAACAATAGTGCATGAATGACATACTATAGCATAGTATGTTATGATAACTAATACGAACAATTCACAGTTTGACAACATTAAGAATATTATATTATCATTATTAAAATGAAAATATTAACAATAGGAGTATTTTTGATGTTCTTATTCCAGGTGATTTTTAATATCAACAATATAATTATATATTGAACTTATGATAATCATTTAATATAACAGAAATGTTTTAATGGTACTGAATGCAATTGTTTTGGATATTACTATTATCTTGATAGTGAATTTTAATGTTTTACCATGGAATGAAGTGATTCCGGCTGTTCTCCGATGACATGTTGATGCTTGTCAACTTTGACAGTAGTTTGAAATCGGCGCCAATGCTTCAGGATTCCCCTGCATCTCATTTCCTCAGGTGCACTGCATCCAGCCAATCACAAAGGGAGTTTTCCCGTACGCCCGGTACTATTCTCCCTCACCGGAAGTAGGAATCAAACAGCTGATGTCCAGGCGGCGGGTGACCGTCAATACGCGTTGATAAAAAGTGGATTACACCATAAATAACCGTATATATGAACGATTTCATGGTGCACGTGTGTGCATTTGATTCATCTGTATCAGGTGAGCAGCGGTTATTGTGTTTGTTTGGGGTCATTACGTGAAAATAAAGTGGTGACAGCCGAGATGGTCATTGGGCGACATTGGAGGACTTATCCCCCTTGTGTTGTTATTAAGTAGTCAAGGAAGCTGTTTATGTCAGAATGGGCTATATCGCTTATTCTTGGGCTTTTATGGCTCAAATTTGGAGTGATTTTTTTTTAACTCTTTTGTGACAGGCCCCTGTGTATCCTGTGAACACGTATCTGCTCGACCATGTTGTCGTTGATAAACCCTCGCGCAGCAAGTACATCAACTACGTCGCTATGCAGCACGTCTAATTTGTCGGCCATACCGGGAAGTATTTTGTAAAAACTGTCGTTCCAAGACGAAGACACCTTAGCCGGAGGCGAACCGTGTGGTCGAGCCTTTTTCTCATCCCGACTCAGTGCTTTCATGCGATCTTGATACATCCGCAAAACGTCTGGGTGATGACGCCCTATAATTTTCATAGCTTTGTCAAGCCTTCTGGGAGTGTTCGTATCCGCCAGTGTGTGCAGCAACAGTTCGGCTTGTTCCGAATTAGTCATCTTCGCCCTGACATTATCCAGCTCGTCCCTGTCGAGAAACCCCTCTGCCAAGAGCTCGTCAGGCAGCAGACTCTGTTTCACGTACAATGCAGATGCCAAACGGGGCAGTATGCCGTAAAACGCCTCGTGCCAATGTGAAGAACAAGCCATGGTCGTGGTAGGGCTCCAACATGAATTGTGCCTGGCAACTAGACATCACCGCTCCTTTTATGTGTTTTCGAACATGTATAGCCAGGCAGTGCGCATGCCTGGCGGTTGACGGGATAGGCTCAAAATTGTTTACTAAATTCAAATGTGAGTAACGGCAGAGCTCATGTGACATAACAAAAAATGGCCTCATTTCAAGGTCAGTCCACTGCATGAGCGAAGATACGTTTCTGAGATGCATTATCCCACGCGACATGAACACATATAGATATAAAAACACCATGAGGAGATGTATGCACTGGTGTTATTGTGTGTGACGTACGCTATCAGATATCAGGTACACAATGACGCTTTCACGAGAAAGGACCAAATGACACACAGCAGCAACGGGAGGTTACATTCCTCTTTTGGTATCGGCTACATGGGCAGTACTTTAAACACAGCAGACCCCTGTGGAAATCACTGTCAGCGTGAGACGCTCGGTACTCTTTGCTAAAGAAGCAGTACAATATGTACACAGCCAGGCATCGGGCTTCAGCCGTCGGGACCATGCGTGTAAGGTTCACTGTGATCGAAGGGCATATCCTGTGCCAGCTGACCCACGGTTCCGTTTTATACACAGCCGTCAAAGTAGCCTCATCAAGTGTGATCCCGTACCCTCTCCCGATATCAGTTATCATACTCAAGCAGAGGCTGGGTGGCCACGGGTCCACGCCGTCAACCAGTTCCACGCACTGCCACGATCTGGGAAATACATCAGTTGATCTGTCGTCAAGGACTTTGATCTTCTTCAAAAGTAGCTCCGCGTGACCCATCAAATTGTCCATCAGATATGTCATTTCGTTCTTGTCGCACAACCTGCTGGTTAACTGGTCGTCGGCTGGGAGCGAATGCATCACGCTGTGTCCGAAGTATAATCAAGAATGAGCACACGTCCGCAACTGTTGGGTACGTCAAACACAATGTGTTGCGTGGGCGTGGCTTGAATGGGATGCATGTATTCGGAAGGTCTCACCCGCCATGAAACAAGGGGTGACGGCTTCTCAAGCTCACATGAATATATATATATATGTATATGAGGGGTGACGGGTTGAAATGTGGTTAAACAGGGTTCGTCCCTGGTATGATCTTAATACGTTTGCTGGTAATCTGCTTTTTCATCGCTGCTCGATAACTGTCTGCGTGTTTGCATGTATTCATAAATTAGTTTTGTCGTTGGCGATCGGTTTCAGATTAAACACCCGATACAGAAAACCCTGCACGCCGAGGTGTACTTTCACGTTATATACATTTTTTAAAAAGAAGAAGACGGGTACATCAAAACCATTCGTCACCCAGATGTATATTTTAGGCACATCCAATGCGAATGCACGAAAATCGTTTGAACAACCAGATGTTATATGGATCTGATCAACCAGATACGACAAACATACTAATAGATGTTGATATCACTTGATACTTCCAAACTCAGAAAACGAAATTTTAAATAAATGCATATGTGACAATATTTCAAAAATATGTATAAAAACTTGATGTACTCGTTATTTTCAACAATGTTTTGCCTGAATCTACGTCACAATACCTGTGGAACTCATAAGACGGAACTTATATAATGAATAAAATATGAAAGTTTCACGGTCTTCTTTATACCATGATCATCCGCATATGTGATTCATGATCATTTTCTGATACATTTTATAAATACATAAAGGCACACAAAACATCAAGTTCAATTAAAGTATGCAATCCGCACAAATGTTGTTTCATGTGTGCAACTTAATTAGATAAATCCGTTGTCTATCTGATATAGTTCTACTTGTCGTCGGCAGGTGGCGATACTGACGCCAATATATTGGTCAGCAACACAAAATGGCCATTTGCCGGACAACGGTCTACACAACATTTACGAAATACCTGCAATAATTTTAGTAAAAATATGCCTCAAACGTTCAACGAGTGACATTCGTGATATATTTTCCAGTTTGCGGGTACATCTTGCACAAACGTGAAATCTGCCGCACACCAAAGATTTCAATGTTGTTTCATGTGTGCAACTTAATTAGATAAATGCGTTGTCTATCTGATATAGTTCCACTTGTCGTCGGCAGGTGGCGATACTGACACCGTCATATTGGTCAGCAACACAAAATGGCCATTTGCCGGACAACGGTCTACACAACATTTACAAAATATGTGCTAAAATCTTTGGAAAAATATGCTTTAAGCGTTCAACGAGTAACATTTGCGATATCTTTTTCAGTTTGCGCGTACATCTTGCACAAACGTGAAATCTGCCGCACACCAAAGATTTCAATGTGTCCACAACCCTACTATATAAGCAGGCCGAGTCTATTATACTATCAGTTGAGAGCGCTCTCTGGGCGCTTTTGGGTCCCAGACGGCTCCCCTGTGGGGGGGGAGGGGGCGGCCCCTCCCTCTGCCTTATGTCAAGAAGTAGTAGAGTTGTGGGTCTGTGGCCGGTTGTGTGGTTCAAGTCAGAACTAGACCGGTTGTAGGTTTGGGGATCACCGGCAGGAGGTGAATAAGGGTCGGTTGGATGTGAAAGGTCGGTTGGGGTCGTCGAGGTAGGATGTGAAAGGTCAACAGGGGTCGCCGGGGGGGGGGGAGAACAGGGGAGTTCTGGATGGGATCGGGTCGAAGGGGAAAGGTCAGCAGGGGTCGCCTTATGTCAAGAAGTAGTAGAGTTGTGGGTCTGTGGCCGGTTGTGTGGTTCAAGTCAGAACTAGACCGGTTGTAGGTTTGGGGATCACCGGCAGGAGGTGAATAAGGGTCGGTTGGATGTGAAAGGTCGGTTGGGGTCGTCGAGGTAGGATGTGAAAGGTCAACAGGGGTCGCCGGGGGGGGGAGAACAGGGGAGTTCTGGATGGGATCGGGTCGAAGGGGAAAGGTCAGCAGGGGTCGCCTGGGGGGGGAACAGGGGAGTTGTGAGTGGGATCGGGTCGGAGGTGAAAGGTCAACAGGGGTCACAAGGGGGGGGGGGGGACAGGGGAGTCCTAGGTGGGTTCGTATACGGATGTGAATGGTTAAAGAGTGATCGTCGGGTATCATCGGTACTGGGAAAGCCAACGGTGTGCAACGCACGTCAAAGCACAATGGGATCGTTCCGATCACCACAGAATCTCCCCTGGGGCCGAGGCCCCTATAGAGGTTTCTCCACAGGGGTCGTGGTGGGGGCCTCGCCCCCAGGGGATAATACTTTATGGGGGATCGATCCCTAAAAAGAATACACACAGGGGGCGAGGCCCCCATAAGGAATAACATGGAGGGCCCGTGGTGGGGGCCTCGCCCCCAGGGGATTATACTTTATGGGGGATCGATCCCTAAAAAGAATACACACAGGGGGCGAGGCCCCCATAAGGAATAACATGGAGGGCCCGTGGTGGGGGCCTCGCCCCCAGGGGAAAATACTTTATTTTGGATCGATCCCTAAAAAGAATATACACAGGGGGCGAGGCCCCCATAAGGAATTACATGGAAGGCCCGTGGTGGGGGCCTCGCCCCCAGGGGAAAATACTTTATGTGGGATCGATCCCTACAAAGAATATACCCAGGGGGCGAGGCCCCCATAAGGAATTACATGGAAGGCCCGTGGTGGGGGCCTCGCCCCCAGGGGAAAATACTTTATGTGGGATCGATCCCTACAAAGAATATACCCGGGGGCGAGGCCCCCATCAGGAATTACATGGAAGGCACGTGGTGGGGGCCTCGCCCCCAGGGGATAATTCTTTATGTGGGATCGATCCCTACAAAGAATATACACTGGGGGCGAGGCCCCCATAAGGAAATACATGGAAGGCACGTGGTGGGGGCCTCGCCCCCAGGGGATAATAATTTATGTGGGATCGATCCCTAAAAAGAATATACCCAGGGGGCGAGGCCCCCATAAGGATTTAGATGGAAGGCCCGTAGTGGGGGCCTCGCCCCAAGGGGAAAATACTTTATGTGGGATCGATCCCTACAAAGAATATACCCAGGGGGCGAAGCCCCCATCAGGAATTACATGGAAGGCACGTGGTGGGGGCCTCGCCCCCCAGGGGATAATACTTTATGTGGGATCGATCCCTACAAAGAATATACACTGGGGGCGAGGCCCCCATAAGGAAATACATGGAAGGCACGTGGTGGGGCCTCGCCCCCAGGGGATAATAATTTATGTGGGATCGTTCCCTAAAAAGAATATATACTGGGGGCGAGGCCCCCATAAGGATTTAGATGGAGGGCCCGTGGTGGGGGCTTCGCCCCCCGGGAATATTCATTTTAGGGATCGAGGCGCCGAAGGCGCCCTCCATACATACATCTGTGTATTGGCGCCTTCGGCGCCCCGATCCCCATACAGTATTCTCCCGGGGGCGAGGCACCCATCACGATCCTTCCATATATTTCCTTATGGGGGCCTCGCCCCCGGGGTATATTCTTTTTAGGGATCGATCCCACATAAAGTATTTTCCCCTGGGGGCGAGGCCCCCACCACGGGCCTTCCATGTAATTCCTTATGGGGGCCTCGCCCCCTGTGTATATTCTTTTTAGGGATCGATCCCACATAAAGTATTTTCCCCTGGGGGCGAGACCCCCACCACGGGCCTTCCATGTAATTCCTTATGGGGGCCTCGCCCCCTGTGTATATTCTTTTTAGGGATCGATCCCCCATAAAATATTATTCCCGGGGGCGAGGCCCCCACCACGGGCCCTCCATGTAATTCCTTATGGGGGCCTCGCCCCCTGTGTATATTCTTTTAGGGATCGATCCCACATAAAGTATTATCACCTGGGGGCGAGGCCCCCACCACGGGCCTTCCATATATTTCCTTATGGGGGCCTCGCCCCCGGGGTATATTCTTTTTAGGGATCGATCCCCCATAAAGTATTATTCCCGGGGGCGAGGCCCCCACCACGGGCCTTCCATGTAATTCCTTATGGGGGCCTCGCCCCCTGTGTATATTCTTTGTAGGGATCGATCCCACATAAAGTATTCTTCCCGGGGGCGAAGCCCCCACCACGAGCCCTGTGGAGAAATTTCTATAGGGGCCTCGGCCCCAGTGGAGACCCTCTGTCGGGATCTGAACGATCCCCTAGTGCTTTGACATGCATTGCACACCTGTGGCTTTTCCAGTACCGATGATATCCGATGAACACTCTTTAACCATTCACATGGGTCTCCGATCCCAACCAGGACTCCCCTGTTCCCCCCCGCCGGGCGATCCTACCCAGAACTCCCCTGTTCCCCCCCGCCAGGCGATCCCACCCAGAACTCCCCTGGTCCCCCCCCCCGGTAAACCCTACTGACCTTTCATCTCTAACCTCGACGACCCAGACCGACCTTTCACATCCTACCGACTCTTTCCCCCCCCCCCCCTGCCGGCGATCCCCAAACCTACAACTGGTCTACTTCTGACTTGAACCACACAACCGACCCCTGGTGGCCACAAGCCCACAACTCTACTACTTCTTGACATAAGGCAGAGGGAGGGGCCGCCCCCTCCCCCCCTCAAGTCCCCCCCTCCCCCACAGGGGAGCCGTCTTGGAGCCAAAAGCGCCCATAGAGGTATAACGTCCCTGGGTGGGCTCGAACCACCAACCTTCCGATTAACAGCCGGACGCGCTAACCATTGCGCCACAGGGACTACATGCTTTGTGTACGTGAGTTTCTTATGTTATCATGAACAGGTACTGTTCCTTGATTTGATTGGCTGATGGAAAGTGTGACGTCACAGACACAGGGGAGCCGTCTGGGACCAAAAAGCGCCCATAGAGCGCTCTCAACTGATAGTATTATAGAGCCGGCCTGCTTATATAGTAGGGTTGTGGACACATTTAATCTTTGGTGTGTGTGTTACTCGTGGAATGTTTGAGGCATATTTTTCCTAAAATTTTAGCAGGTATTTCGTAAATGTCATGTAGACCGTTGTCCGGCAAAGGGCTATTTTGTTGTGTTGACCAGTGCTGTATGAGGCAGCGCCCCCTATCGTATGTTACCGGAACTATGTCCACAGAGGAGATATGTGTAACAGATTTAATATCTGAGTCAGACTTAGAATGACTGAATGCTGGCATCTTGGTGGATCGTGAAATATGTTTCGATAGCATGGAGTCTATCATGTTTACATATATATATATATATATATATATATATATATTGACATTTTTAATGATGGCATGTAAAATGGGCGTACCGAAAATATAAAGCCATATTTATTTAATATTATGTATTAAGTATCCACAATCCCAAACTCTGATCAATAGTGGTTTTTTACGTTATATCACATACCATACAGACGCTGTCATACAATGTCCTTTTCAGAAAACAACAAGCCGTACGTTTGAGACTAGTATCTATTGTTAAGCCGTATAATAATATATATATCATCCGTTATCGCTGTTTTGAAACATACACAGTTAGACATTTCATGTTAACATTTCATTTTGACATTTCATTTTGACATTTCATTTACATTTGACATTATCAACAGTAATCATCTTTTAGCATAACGTCGGGTGACGTATGAGACAAGCATATATTGTTAAGCCGTATAATAATATATATATATTATCCGTGATCGCTGTTTTGAAACATACACAGTTAGACATATCATGTTAACATTTCATTTTGACATTCCATTTTGACATTTCATTTAACATTTCATTTTGACATTTCATTTCGACATTTCATTTTGACATTTCACATGATCAACAGTAATCAACTTTAAACATAACCTTTAGCATATATTTACATCTCCATACACAATAAACAGTCAAGCATTTTGAGTTTCGTGTTGGCTCGCTTTGTCACAATGACACAGAACCACATTACGTTTTACGTGGAAAGTATCAGTTTATGCTGATCCCCGTGGGAAAACTAGGAGTACTTGTTGCTGCAACTGTTGAAAGTTCTGTTTGACGTCTTCCAGCATGGCCATCGACTGTTGAAAGCTGCTGATGGCCCTGTGCAGCTTGTCCGTCATCGTGTTCGTCACATTCCAAAGTTCCTGCGTATCCATGGCGGCCGTGTTTGAGGCGTAGTTATGCGCAGTTGCATTGTTTGGCGTTGCGACGATAGGTGCAGCTGGAGTGTATATATAATTCTGTGTATTCACGTCACATGTTGACAGTTGCTGGGCGACGGTGTACAGAATGTTCATCGGGTTTGGGTCGCTTGCAACGGACGTACCTTGCTGCTGCAGTCCCGTCCTGTCATACAAGTGCGCATTGACTGTGACGCCAGCAATCGGCCGTTGCCCTGCACAGGCGTAAACGGGCGCATTGGCTTTGACCACGCCGGGAGACGGCATGAATTGTCCCGTGAAGGGTGAATGAGTGCTGTGTCCCAAGTCCGTCCCTGCATTGTGCATGTGATCGTAATGTGTACCCATATGTTGTTGTGTCCCCCCCCACAGGTAACCCGGTATTATCCATTTCGTCGTCTGATATATCAGAATAAGGACTTTCATGCTCACCAACCACTGCAGACGGTGGCGCGCTTTTGTCTCGTTGACTTGTTGCTGAGCGGGCGATAGACACCTCATTCTCCAAAGCGTTACCCGCATCTCCCTCTTGCGCCGGGCCCGATTGATTGAGGTGCAAACGGACACTTCCGTCCTCGTCTTCGTCACGCACCTCGTCTGGCAATACCAGGTCTTGTGTATCTATGTTCAACAAGGCCGGCATTGCGGGTGTATTAAGAGATATTTCGTAGGGGTCTGGTATGGCGGGTCGGCGCCCGTTTACCGTAGGCGCTTTGAGGGTCGTTTCCTCCTCCTGTGACGTGGAGTGTGTCGCATTCCCTTCGTAATTCAGAATCAGGTTTGAGCCATTCGTCGCCCCATGTGCGGTCGGCCTGTCAGCGTCTGTGCCGGGCGATTGTGGCGAGCTGTCAATAGGAGGGTACAGCGTTGCGCAGTCGCCGCCGCCTATGGGTGAAAATGGCGTATCATCGATGCGTATGCGCTTCCTCGGGGCGCTGAACCTTGGTTGACCGTCAGCAGCGTGACACGGACCGCGTTTCCGCTTCCCGAGCTCGGCGTGATTTCTTCCTGTTGTCGCACCGTCGGGACTCCCCTGTTGATCCTGGACTTCAACTGTCGTATGACCGGCATTTTCTTTCACCCACTGTTCAGCTTGTACGTTCAGGGTGGCGGCATCGACAGCTGCAGACGGTTCAGAGGAAACGGGGTCGGCGGTATCATCCGTGACACTGGCTGTTGTTGCTCCCTGATCAAACGTACCCGCATCGTCTTGCAGGCCATACGGCACCAGCGTAAACGGTATCGCCCCTTTCTTCGAGCTTTTCAGGACACACCGTTCGCGCGATTTACCGGTGTACAGGCCGTATGTGGGAGGGCTTTTGGCTGCTTTCTCCATTTTCTTGAGGCAAGAATGTACACGCACATACAGGTCATGCAAGGCCTGCTCGTGTGCGAAAACTGTTGAGCGGCACAGTTCCTTTGCCACGCGGTTGATGTCCTCTTGCAGCGGGATCAAATCGCTGCCCTTTTGCTCCCTGTTGATGAGTCTGTCTGTCACGCAGCGGATGGCTTCGCCGATCGCATTGCACAGAAGCTTGCTTTCGTCTGCGTCGGCCTCGCTCAAAATGTGATCATCTCCACGCAATGTCCGGCGGAAATTTTCAGCCAGAGAAAGGTGCCGTTCCTCTGTGGTGAGCACCGTGACGAAATACTCCAAACCGAAGAGCTTTGAGATGGATTGGGATCGGTGGAAATCCGGAAACAGCTCCTCGTTGTCGGTCATCAGGTAGGGGAAGTGATTGTATCGGAAACGCAGGAACATGTCCGCCGTGTTCTTCATAAAGCATGGAAACGCGGGCAGGGACTTGTCCGATTGACACAGGGCGAGGTCGCATATGAAGAACATGTACAACCGGCTCCAGTCGTCCAGGCTCGCTCCCAACAGCTCCCCGTAATAGATGAGCGTGCGCAGCCAGGCCAGATCGCAACAGTCGTCGAATAACTCGGGCGTGATACGCCTGTTCACCGGATTACCCTTGTCGGAACATTTCCTCACCGTCAGTCCAATGCTGCGCACGGTGAGTATGTTGTCGTTCATCAGAGGCGCCGTCATTGTAGAGATCCGGCTTTTCTCTTTGCATTCTACGCCTGATAGAAGCGGCGCGAACACATCACCACCACTGTAGTTCGCCAATGGTTGCGAGTTTCTCTTCGTTGAACGAGCGGACATATCTGCCGTTTTCGAACGAGAGCCCATGTCGCTGAAGACTGCTTTTGTAATGTAGAGAATAGCAACAGCAGCAGCAGTTTCAACCGGCTGGTAGCAGTGCGTGGCAGGTTCTGCTGAATGTTTGGTACTGCTGAGCTTTTATAGCCAGTAACCCAGACATTACGTAATACTGTGGAAATTCCAACATGAACAAAACAACTTTTTACATATATCTGATAACCGCGATACTTTCACTCAAGGACAAACGTGTCAAAACAAAATCGTTAAAAGCTATGGAAAACCCACACGAAAACATCCGGTTCAACGTCCTGTCGGTAAATGAGTCACGGCCAAAACATGGGAATAACAATATTTTATATATAGTTTCCACGAATCAGATGTACGAATCAGCAGTGCACCCGGTGCAAGTTTTGTTTTCACTTCCTTTTCTAGAGAAATCACGTCATACCATGTCAATGTACGTCTGCGCAAACAACTTTTTACAGGAGATAAGACATGTCGCCCAGACTGTGACTCAAGGACAAATGTGTCACAACAACTGCGCAAACATCGGAAAAACCAGACCGCAAGCATTCGGTCAATGTCCTGAGCGGTTAGTCACAGCAGCATGAACGCGATAACATCCTGGTTTTTATGTACCAGCTAAGCACCAGCGTCAAGGCCGTCTATTTTTTACTGTAGTCATGTGGTTATGAATCATACCTGTTTACCAGACGTACCAAACGTAACTGGGTCAACGTCCTGTCGGTAAATGAGTCACGGCCGAAACATGGGAATAACAATTTTTTATATATAGTTTCCACGAATCAGATGTACGAATCAGCAGTGCACCCGGTGCAAGTTTTGTTTTCACTTCCTTTTCTAGAGAAATCACGTCATACCGTGTCAATGTACGTCTGCGCAAACAACTTTTTACAGGAGATAAGACATGTCGCCCAGACTGTGACTCAAGGACAAATGTGTCAAAACAACTGCGCAAACATCGGAAAAACCAGACCGCAAGCATTCGGTCAATGTCCTGAGCGGTTAGTCACAGCAGCATGAACGCGATAACATCCTGGTTTTTATGTACCAGCTAAGCACCAGCGTCAAGGCCGTATATATTTTGCTGTAATAATGTGGTTATGAATCATACTTGTTTACCAGACGTACCAAACGTAAATGGGTCGTCAGTGTAAACATGCTGTTTTATATGACCTTTAATTGCGCTTTACCATTTCAGTGATACAAGTCACGTTTCAATGACACAGTTTCGTTCGTCAGACACACGCGCACTTGAGGTGGTCAAGCCGCTGTAGAACAGTCCTTCTATACGTCGGTGCCCCATCCGTATCGCGTGCATATATATCGTTCCTTTAAACTGGACCAGTATCCCAAGACAGAAGAGAAGAATAAAGAGTAATGGCCACCTCGGACGGGTCGGAAATATCTTACCGTACGGAATTCATTGAACTTTTCAACACGGTGGACATGATGCTGTACGGATGTTGGGGTTTTATGTTTGACCCGTCTCGGTGCAAGGATGTGTATGATGAACTAAAATATCTGAATGATTCAATGAAGGATTTATACCGGCGTTTACCTGCAGATATGAGACACGGCCTCTACCTGAAAAATCGGCCGTACTGTGAAACATGTTTCAGATGTCTCGATTGCAGTGAGTGCGACGCAACCAGTGAGTCCACAGAGGAAACGTATCTGTCGACTGAACCGGTGTCTAGAGGTAATGATGCGGCACAGACGGAGTAAAGACTGGAGTTCAGGTGGCACGTGACGTTAACATCGTAGCTGTTATGTGTCAGCGATGCACCAGCGTTAAGTTTGTCATTTTTGTCTTGGTTTTTTTTCTGTACATATGGTCATGATTAATACTGGTTTACTAAACGTACCAAACGTAAATGGATGATCAGACAGTCTAAAACAAGCTATTATGTGGCCTGCTTTTTACGCAATACGATAATAGGGATGCACGTGTTTGTTCAAGGACATCATTTGAACGTCAATTCCGTGAGTGATGGACCTACGTCTGAAACACGCCCCTCCCATGTATATATACATATATTCGACATGCGCACAGTGAACTCCTGCCGATCAGATGACTTGTCTGGCAGCTACATAAAGCAGAACATGGTGGGCTTACAGCAGACCAGTACCAGCAGCAGTTCTGTTCGGTGTTAGCTCTACCCAAATTTGAAAGTGTTGAGATGTCACGTACACTACATCCAGTCGATGTTTACTTGTCTGTCCGTCCCGCTATCGATATATCAAATGTGATCAAAGGAAACCGTATCAAGCTGTTGATGTACTTGGACGTCAACATTGTGCTACAGAACGCCATGGTCCAGGAAGGCATCATATGCAAGGGCCACGCTGAACTTTTAGACAACAGCCCTGTTATGAGTGGGAAAGCCAGTGAGTTGATAGCCATCCTTCTGAAGCGCGGTCTTCGAAACTTCATCGGGTTTATCGGTTTGCTGGAGGAGTATGATCAACCCGTGCCCCGGGATATCCTGGTGGAATCACTCAACGCATGCGCTTTCGGGAAGCAGGGTGTCCCTGGCGGAGGTACCCTTACTGGGAACACAGCCGGGAAACCGTCAAGCAGTCAGGCCGACCCCCACACTGGAAAATGCGGCAGCGCGGGTGTACATGTTTCTTCGCGTCAGCCAGACTGGTTGCATCCACTCGACGTTTACATGTCTGTCAGTCCCGCTATTTCGATACGCAGTGTTATCAATTCAGACCGGGTTGCGCTGGCTAATTGCCTGGACGTTGACCCGCTGCTGCAGGAGGCGATGGTCGAGGAACGCATCATCAGCAGGTTCAATGCCGAAACCATACTCCGCAAGTGTCACAATTATGCGAAAAGCACAGCCTTGTTGGACATCCTCGCTGAGCGGGGTCTCCCTAATTTGGTCAGGTTTATTGGATTGCTGAAGGTGTATGATCAGCCCGTTCCGCGAGATATCCTGGTGAAATCATTGAACGCACACGCTTTCCCGAAGCAGGCTGGCCGTGTCGGACGATCGCTAACAACGAACACGGTCGAGCAACCGACCCGTCACGAGGTCGAACCTTTCAATGGAACGTTAAGCGGGGCGGATGGGCAGGTTTCTTCTGGTCAACGGTGGCGGCGCATGCGCGACATGCTATGTGCGAAAAAGAAAAACGACGTACCGGTGACTCCAGATGATCCAAATGAACAAGTCTGTGTAGTGTGTATGGACAACAAACGGAAGACGATATTTCTGCCCTGCGGTCACATAAGGTGCTGTTTCACATGTGCGTTGAGGTGCAGCGAGAACGAGGATATGACATGTATAACATGCAGAAACCGGGTAGAAGATATCAAACCCTGTTTCATGTGAACCTAACAGGACGTACCATAAGGAACTCTTTTTGCTTCCCCTGCCCCAGCTCACACAGTGAAACGCGTAAGTGCCTGTATATACGATAAGTGAACTGTTTTTGTATTGATACTCTCTATAACATACATACGTTGACACGTTCTTTATTGATGATTCAAACTTGTGTATATATCTTACTTTGCGCATTTGTGTTTCGTAATCGCACCTTTGTTATTGTATAAATGAATAACAAATGAATAAAATGTAGTGTATATATTTAAACGTATTCTTCTGTACAACGTGTACTGTATGACGGATGTGGGGAACCTGTTCTGAACGCTCTCCCGGTTAGGTGCGTGTGTGTCAGTGTGTCGTTGTGATGTTTGTATATTCGTACTGCGTTCTGTATGATGTTCTGTTCTGTGTGATGCAATCAGCCTCCGACCTCCCGACTATCATGTGGCGTAACTCCATGGGGGTAATGATTTGGTACTTCAAACGTGTGTGTCGAATCCCGTTCTGTTTTATTTTATATGTCCTTTTATATGTCATTGCTTGTGGCGTGGTTACAAAAGTACCGGTCACTGTATCCATCCATCATTTCATCGCCGACCGCCGTACTGCACGGGAGTGTTTAACCGATACACCATGGGCCGGGTCGATACGTTGCAGCCATTGAATTTTTACTTGTCTGTCAGACCTGAGATTTCGAGCGCGAGCATCCTCCGGCCACAGTGGCGCACGTTGGTGACCAGCCTGGACGTCGATCCTTGGCTGATTGACACTCTGCTCCAGAAAGGTCTTATAAGTCAGGACGAAGCCGCACGTATCACCGGGGAAGATACCGTCATCGATCAGAACAAGATGCTGCTGTTTATCATCATGGAGTTGGGGCTTGAACAAGTTGTCACGTTTATCGAGTTGCTCAAAACCTGCAACCGGTCCGGGCCGCACGTCGTGCTCGTGAAATGTCTGAATCGAGCAGCATGGAAGCGCTTTGCTGACGGATGTAGCTTCTCCCCGACTGGCATCATCGGTACACATACCATTTTACAGCCGTCGTCTGTGCAAACGGGCGGTTCGAAAAAAGGATAAGAATGCCAGTTGGCGCATGTCATCGTATCTTGCAGTATGGATTGTCAAAACGTTTTTTATGCTTTTTTAGTGTAGGATGCGGAGGAGGGGGGGGGGGGCTATGGGCACACATATAAATAAGCGGTTGCTGTATAAATGAATCATTTCGTTGCCAACCACCGTACTGAACAGGACTCGTTTACGGATACATCATGTACTTCCAAGATGTGATGCAGCCACCTGAATATTACTTGTCAATACATCCTCCGATCACGGGCGAAAGCATTATCGGTACACTACGTGGTCGGTTGGTTGCCACTCTTGATGTCCACGTGGTGTTGGTTGACGCCATGCTCTACAAAAGCCTTATCGACTCTGACCAAGCGGGTCGTCTCAAAGCGAAGGAGACGTCTGACGAGAGGAACGAGGAGCTGCTGTGTATACTCGAGCATTGGGACGTTGAGAAACTGGTAATATTTATCAGCTTGTTGAACATGTTTGGTAATAGGGTGGCGCACTTCCTGCTACTGGCCGCTCTTAACTGTGAAGCATGTACGCGCAACCTTGCATTAAAGAACTAGTAAAATGGAGTCCTTGGCACTCGTACAATATTGCAGCCATAGTTAGTGCAAACAGACGGGTCAAGGATCTGGATATGGGGAGGGGCACACATATAAATAGACAGTTGCTGTATAAATGCATCATTTCGTTGCCAACCACCGTACTGAACAGGACTCGTTTACGGATACATCATGTACAGCGGACATTTAGAGCCAATGGAATATTACTTGTCTATACAACCCCCGATCACGGGCGGAAGCATTATCGGTGACATACGTCCTCAGTTGGTTACCTCTCTTTATGTCGACGTGTTGCTGTATGACGTCATGGTCAACAGAGGCCTAATCAACTCTGTTCAAGCGGATCGTATCAAAGCGAAGGAGACGTCTATCGAGAGGAACGGGGAGCTGCTGTGTATACTCGAGCATTGGGACGTGAAGGGACTGGTAAAATTTATCAGTTTGTTGAAAATATTTGATAATAAGGTGGCGCACTCCAGGCTAGTGGACGCTCTTAATTTGGAAGCATGTAGGCGCAAAAGAGCCTTTTGCACATGTCCATTATGCTGCCATCGTTAGTAGCAAACAGATGGGTCAAGGATGTGGATGTGTGGATATGGGGAGGGGCACACATATAAATAGACAGTTGCTGTATAAATGCATCATTTCATTGCCAACCACCCTACTGAACAGAACTCCTTACGAATACATCATGTACAGCGGAGATGTAGAGCCAATGGAATATTACTTGTCTATACGACCCCCGATCACGGGCGGAAGCATTATCGGTGACATACGTCCTCAGTTGGTTACCTCTCTTTATGTCGACGTGTTGCTGTATGACGTCATGGTCAACAGAGGCCTAATCGACTCTGTTCAAGCGGATCTTATCAAAGCGAAGGAGACGTCTATCGAGCGGAACGGGGAGCTGCTGTGTATACTCGAGCATTGGGACGTTCAGAGACTGGTAACATTTATCAACTTGTTGCAAATATTTGATAATGAGGTGGCGCACTCCACGCTAGTGCGCGCTCTTAATTTTGAAGCATGTACGCGTGAAATTGCAGCAAGAATGTCGTCAAGTGGAGCTCTTTGCACACGTACATATTGCAGCTATCGTTAGTGCAAATAGACGGGTCAAGAAAGGCGTAGGATTGTGTCTACCTCTGCCTATACATGATAACAACCATCGATATCATGCGCAAGGAAAACACGTATATTTATTGTGTACAGTGACTCAGTATTATATCACAAACCTGCGTGAATCACGTGATACGCCATAACACAAAACGTTACCTAGGACTACGCATGCAGCACCAAAAAAATCAAAAAGGATTGTACCTACCTTCCGTTCACTTGCACGTATAAGAGGCGCCTGTGCGCGTCTCCTGGCTTATTTCACCCGACGCATTTGATGTGAGCTAACCGTGTTCCGGATCGCCTGCAACACAAACATGACTGACAAGGAATGTCAATTGGATGTAAGTGCTTACATGTCAAACCATCCGTCGGTTCCTGTCGCAGACGTGATCAATTCTGCTGCAATCCATTTACAGAACACGCTGGACCCAAACGAGAAGCTTCTGGTCGCCCTGCTGCAAAACAACATTTTGCTTCAAGAGCATGTGGAAAGCATACAGGCAAGGCCGACCAATTCACAGAAGAACGATGAATTGCTGTCCGTCCTCAAAAGGCGGGGTCTACGGCATCTCCTCGCGTTTATCAACTTGCTTGGCTTTCATGGTCAGTGCGAGGCGCGCACGGTTCTTCTCTCCTCTCTGAATCATGAGGCAGCTTCGCGTATCAACGATACCGTGCACCGGCTGAAGGGTCATCTCTCCCAAGCGCAGAACATATCTCGTGTCGGACGGTGGCAGATCACACGGGACATGCTCAATAAAAAACGGGGACAGGACGTTCGTGACGAATCCGGGTCAGAGCTCAGTTGTTGTATAGTGTGCATGGAGAATAAAAGGAAGACGGTGTTTGTTCCATGCGGTCACTTCGTCTGCTGTTTCCAATGCGCGTGGCATATTATAGCGAAGGACGATAAAACATGTGTCAGGTGCCGTTGCCCCCTGGAGGATGTCATAGATTGCTATATGTAAACGATACAGATGCATTCTGATTGAGAACTTTGATGACGTTGGTGTTTTAGCAACTAGTAATATGATTAGACCTGTACACTTTTTCATTTGTAAAAACATGTATGTATGATTCATATATATATATATATATATATATATACACACATAACTGCTTAATAGACATGTACGGCTTTTGACAATAAACCTTATGTATAATGGTAACAATCCTAATTTTATTTGTCTGTCTTCATTACCTTTCGTCTTGTGTCGTATGTGTGTGTTCGAATATGTGTGTGTGTGTTTCAGTGTCTGAATGTCACTGGTACCCAATGGAGCTGTAAACAGTATTTGTATGGGGATATATTTTCGATATACTCATTTGTGCGTGTGTGTGTACACCGAGTAACACATCGTACAACGTACCTGTAGCCATACGTACAGCCAGTATCGCATAGTCCGACCCGATTTCATGTAACAACATTCATTAGAAGGGCCCGTGATGGATGACCGGGACAGTGAAAGTGAACGGACCACCGATGGTTCAGGTGACACCTATATGAACGTGTATACAGTTCGGATACCGATCAACCTGACAGTTGGTTCTACTGGCCATGACATGTGGACGGTACCTCTCTGGCAAACCATTTCGGACGAAGGCGTTCGTGAGTGTGATGACCGTGCGGGGTTGTATATTGATCAGCAGGGTATCTTCCTTGTGAAAGGCCTTGCACCTGGGTTTGAGCGCCGTGTGATCTACTTCAGTTATATCGCGTGGAAGCAGTTATCAGGTCGTGCAGCCGAGTTTACACGAGCAATAGCGGTTCATAATCAGGTGAAACTGATCCTGGAAGAGTATCGCGGAAAACGGTTGACCATGTACGCCAAGCAATGTCCACATGGCTCTGATAACTACGAGGTAACATTCAAGTACGTTGACACCGAAAACGGTGTCGTCACTCAAAAAGTATGTGTGACTTTGAACAAGTCGGAATGGAAAAGGCTTGTGCGATATATACCCGACGTTGCACTTAATCTTAAGTGCGCGCGAATGATGAGGGGAACCAATTTCGTCATGTATGGTGAAGGTGCATATGACAGCGACACACAGAGTGCTATGGGCGTCAATGAGAATGATAGTGTTGAGATGGCCAGTGGCGATGACGGCGATGTTTATGATTTCGCCAATGTGAGGAATGCTATGAGTGATGGAGTTATCAGGTACACAGACCCCCCTGCCTCTCCAGACGCGGAACCGCGGTCTCCTTACTCCTTTCTGGCCAGCGACGATGATAACATATCGTCTCGTTACATGTCCCAGGCCAGCGATAATGACGACACCGGTCATGATTTCGCCAATGTGAGGAATGCTATGAGTGATGGAGTTATCAGGTACACAGAGCCCCCTGCCTCTCCTGACCCGGAACCACGGTCTCCTTACTCCTTTATGGCCAGCGACGGTGATAACATATCGTCTCGTTACAGGTCTCAGGCCAGCGATAATGACGACACCGGTCAGGATTTCGCCAATGATATGGATGCTTTGACTAGCGAAGTAATCAGATACACAGACCCCCCTGCCTCTCCTGACACTGAACCACGGTCTCCAGACTCTGTTCTGACCAGCGAGGATGACGACGTCTCGTGTCCTTATTCGTCTCTGGCCAGTTCCATTGACGACAATGAAGTATTCAGGAGAGACCCACCTGCTACTTATTACACGGATCGAAGGTCTTCTGACTCTTCTTTGGACAGCGGCGGTACACGCACATCGTCTTCTTCATCCAGCGATGATGGTAGCCTTTGCATACGTTTTTATTAGTTAATCAGATACCTTTCTTTTGAAGAATGTATGTTTGCCGTTTGTAACTAGCGTATGTCGTATGTACTGTATTGGCCGATGTATTAAAATGTTACGTTGAGGAGAGTATTGCGTCTTGTGCATCTTTGTGTATTAAATGTGTGTGTTTTTATGGAAGGTCTGGTATGATAAAACAAGAAATCAGATCATTTGAGTTACATGTGATATTTATACATTCCAGTCATATCCATAATACAACCAAATCGAAAAAAAAATACGCATGCAGATCTTGATAGTCCGTACACGGTCGTCGTATGTGTGACCACACGAAACCTGACGCCTACATACGTCATACCGATAACTGGAAAAAACATAAACCAGAGTCCGGCGTCATTACAGTATACCAAAAACGAAATCCTTTAGTCTGACTAGAGTCGGATACTAGTGATAAAGCAGATATAAGTTCAATGATACAGTGCTACAAAACGGTATATACACAGTGAAGGTCCTTGCGACTTCCCTTGTTTTCTACCCGCACGGGGATCCCGAAACCATGATGGAGTAGAGCGATGTAACTCCAGCTGTCGTCAAGGCGTCGTCGATGATGTATGCGGCGGCCTTTAAGTCTGCTGTACGGCATATCAGGCTGAAGTAGTTCCATTGCACGTATGTTTCTCCCTCCAAAGCTTGTAGCAAACTGTTGGCTGTGTCATTGTCTGTCTGCTCCCATATCTGGTGCCATTCTGCCATCTTGACGATTTTTGCTGACACACACGTCATCATGAAGAGCAACTTGTCGTTCATTGAGTTCAGTATCTGTGCCAAGATTCGAAACAGCGGCACAATCTTTTCTTTGAACTTCCTGTCTTTGTTTTGATCGAACGGAGCGTTGTCGTGTTGATCTGAGCAAGACAAGAACGCAAACAGGCCTGTCCAATCGGGACCACCGCATGGGTCGGCCTGTCGGTGGGCTTGTGCGCCATTTGGTGGTACCAGTTCCTCCCACCACTGTCTTGCCTGTTCTTTACATCTCTGCTTCGCCTCTTCCTCGCATTTCCGCTTTTGCTTTTCCAACAAGAGAGCCACGTGCGGCTGCCCTGTTTCCTTAAGAGCAGTGATGAAATGTTTCACATGACTGTCGTTCTTTGATATATGGTCGATCAAGGATGTTGCTTTTGCAAAAGGGGTGGTGTTACGTGCGTAAGCGTGGTACTGTGACAACACGTTTCTGCTCTTCAGGATAGCACATAACATCTCGTCCACCGTCAGGTTAGCCAACAACTCTGGGCGGCATCGTCTGAACACTTCTGCCCAAGACGCAGACATCCTGTCCTTGCAATCAGCGGTAGACACCAGTCAGTCGTGAGGTGCCACGTTGTGGGAGTGCGGTTGTGACTGAATGAGGGTAAGCACACGCCAAATATTATATACACATTGTGATAGGACAGGTATGACGCACTGCCTGCTGATTGGTCGGTACAGGTGCTGGGACATCGGAATCTTGAATATGATGTAGTATCGCAAGATAACGTGTGTCAGCTTTCGTCCAATATAATACATTGTGGTATCAGTTTCACAGTGTATTTGTAATAGGATCCTATGCGGAACAGCACGCGGCCTATATAAATAGAGTCCGACATGCATTACTGTCTGCTCTGTTTGATCTGCAAAGAGCTGCTGTAAACATACGACTACGTGGTACTCCGAGTTAAGACGTTGTACCCGTAGTCATGTGACCGAATTAATACTCCACTTCAGATACAGTTATATACACATCAGCATCGGTTGAAACAGATAGTGCAGGGACGCGGGCACTGCGAGAGTGACGTTGCATAATATAAAAACCCAGAAAGAGCTATTTCGTATGGCCAAAATGCATATAGTGAAAGTCATCTGAAAACGCTCATAGACAAAATGGGCGAACGGCTAGGGGCTTCGGCGATGTGGATTGAAAAAAACAGACTGGATAGCTACCGTCAATGGCCGAAAAGGGACTTGATCGAGCCGAGGCTGATGTCGGCGGCGGGTTTCTACTTTGTCGGACCACGTGATAAAGTAAAATGTGCCTTCTGTCAAGGTGCTATGATGGGTTGGGAGACAGGGGATGATCCAGACGAGGAACATTTCCGGTATTACGGAGACCGGTGTGCGTTTGTTCGCGGGGAACCAACGAATAACGTACCACTTCCTGACGACAATAGCCCGATCCTTGCAAACAAAACTGGAGGAACGTCTTTCTACAAGGATATCCTGAAGGAACGGTTGGGCATAATTACAAAGAGACCTCGAAGGCCAAGACTGGCTACAGAGCAAAACAGACTAGCGACGTTCCGTGAATGGCCAGTGGGTAAAGAACAGACTCCCGAATCACTGGCCGAAGCCGGGTTTTACTACACAGGTAATACATGCTCGCTACATTTGTAGTTAGAAAAACGACACCATTTCTTTAACCTAAATAAACGTGTTTGATTGTTTTAGTTCGTTCTTGTAAGTCCGACCAACGGAGTATATCATATCGTATAAAATGTAATATGTCTGTAGATATCGCATCAGTCATTGGAAACGGTTCTATCCTGCATTTGTAAGCTGTGAGACGATAACTGTATATTGTTTTGGCACATGACCAAGAAACAATTTCAGATGAATAATTATGAGACGCATATTGATCTGTTTTTTTTTTGCAACAGAAAATAATACTTCGGTCACTTATTACAGTGGTATGTATTAATTAATGTGATACGCATTTATGTTCATAACAGATGATACGTATTTTGTGTTGCAGGTGAACATGATTGTTGCCGGTGTTTTTACTGTGATGGAGGGCTTCGTGCCTGGGAACCGGGAGATGAACCATGGGCTGAGCATGCACGTTGGTTCCCAAAATGTGGTTTTGTTATGCAGTCCAAAGGACCTGAATTCATTCACGAGGCAAACAGAAATGCAACTATGGTTAAAAGCGAGACATTGGTGATTTTTCTTTACTTATCACACACATTTTACATGATCACACAGAAAAAGCATCAGACACGCATTATCCTTTAACGACAGTCAATACAATATATTCAGTATTGCGTTTTGTTTAAGCATACATTACTATCATGTCTGGATATGAACATACGAAACCACTTTGTATCACTATATAAGGAAATATTCGTGATGACGTGTGTACACAAACATATTATGAATCTGTTACAGGGTACCAACGCCAAAGTTAGGACCAAACGTTACTTAGAAAGCAGGAGCGAAACGCCCGAACGATCAGGTATGTGGTTTTGCTGTTAATGTTGTACTTGAGTTTCTAAGGTCAGAACATATATATAATATATGCCAAATATGTAACATTACGTTATATTTCTGTTCAGGACTTATGTCATGTCAGTATATTCACACAATGACTGATATTTTTATGCAAGAGCTGTCCAGTCATGTGATGAAAAACGTATTTTCCGTTTCACTTTCACATACATATCAAATGTTTCATATAGTCATTAATACGTCTCGGCTAGATTTTAGGACTCTTTCTGATCAGAGCCATAATACCCAAGCCGTTATACTGTTGAGATACGTTGTTTGGCAAGTGAGATCGGAGCCATTGATATTCTGTGTTGATATCATGCATATTCATACTGGTAATAATTTGTGAGGTGTAGCTTCATTGTCCACATTATAAATATTCTCAGAAACGTATTGATATTCAACACGTCGTTCGGACTCATTCACATATATTATCATATATTGTGTGCTGTTTCAAATGGCCGACATCAGAGTACGACCCCCGACACCTGGCGGCACAAATGAGCACGGACAGAGTCCAGTTAGTCCTCAAAACGGGGATTCCCCGTGACAGAGTGGCGTCCGTCATAGAAAACAAGCTACGTACGACAGGGCAGGCGTTTGAATCCGCTGAATGTTTACTAGCTGCTGTGATGGATTCATATGAAACATCTGCTGCCAGCACTCCAGCCGCACGTGAAGCGGAAGAGAAACCGCTCGTTGGCGAAATGCAGCAGTCAAACGGGAGTGACGGTGACGGGAACGGTCCGCAAACAGCTGGACCTACAAACAAACAAAGTAATCATTTGGTCAATTCAACGATACGGTCATTTCATTACACACACACACACACACAATGGCAATTACGTCCTCATTTGAATGACAGTGAACAAAGCATTGTATTTGCTGAAGTATGTATATGTAACAAATATAGATCGGTGTCCGTAATATAACGTTGTAGATTACAGTCGTATGCTGATTTCTATGATTACATAACGGTTATTTAAGGTATACATCGCTTTGCATTACAATCAGTTCGTGTGTTGTTAATTTCAGATGTGGATGCCCTGATACAAGAAAAGCAGTTGTTACAAGACAAGACTATGTGTGTAATCTGTTTGGACCAAATTCGTCAAATCATTTTCTTGCCATGCGGACATATTGTATCATGTATGGGTTGTGCATCAGACATTAGGAATTGCCCGACATGCCGGAAACTTATCCGAGGCACAATAAAATTTTTCTTATCCTGAACGTGTGTCTTTTTACAAGCAGATGATCGAAATTCCCAGACATCTGTTCGCGAATAGTCAGCGCGTTATTGTCCGAAGGCGTCCGTGGTACTAATAACCAAAGAATATGCGATGATGGAATGGTTTCGGTTTAGTATACGACAGTGCGGACAGTATGACACATGTAAATGACGGAGCGCCTGAAAAAATGTTGATACAAGTCCGCTGTACCAGCCATAACTCGTTCGAGTTAATGTTGGCCTGCAACATATAAAGGTATGTGCACATAGCACTATCCTGTAGTACGTGTCAGGTATACGACCGAATCGGGATGTGATATCATGGAACGGAAACAACCAGGTACTTTGTTCGACATATGCACGCGGTGGTTAACGTCGCGGTATATACCGCATACATTCTTTTGGCTGCTACCTACTGAACTGTACCAACGTTTGATCGAGATGTATAAAAACAACGGCGATTGTCAACAGTGTACAACCCTGCTTACGGCGTCTCGAATCAGCTGTTGCGCCTCTAAACACTGTGTGATCGACTCCTACGACAGCGACCCGATATTGCGTTGTAAACTGTGTGGTGTCATCACATCGAAATATATGGAGCACGCAGCGCTCCATAAGGGACCTGGTCATACACCATGCGCCGTGAAGATATTATTCGAGTGGCCCGGTATGATCGGTTTTGTCATACATTCTACTGTCGTGATATCGAAATATTGGCCAGCAGGGCATGTCGATCCCGGGGATGTTGTGGGAAACCTCTTAGCAAACGGCGAGTCACTAACAACTGAGCCCGTCAAATATTTCATGTTTATTGGGAACTGTACGTGCTTTGGATGTTACTGGGATTCCGAAAAGATCTTACGGTTCAGGCCGGATCATCTGCTGAGATTCCATAAACAGATTATGAATCACGTTTGCGTGCAACGACAACGGGTGTAGAAAGAATAGCGATCAGTACGACGTCCTGTATTAAATCACATGACCCAGCTGTGTCATTAGACGGACGCTAGATGATACGTGTTACATTGTCATCATACCACAATATTTTACATAATTATGATACAAAATGTACACATGTCATGTACTGGGTAAAAGCATGTGTTTCAGGCCGACCTAAAGGCGGAGGCATTGTCACAGTCTGCATGTGATGACAACATTTTGGAGTTACCAGAAGGACGTTAGATAAACACCTGCGAAGTGACGATACAAGGAACAGGTGAAGAACAAGACATCGCGCATGTATAGAATCAAGTTTGATATTACACGGAAAGTAACAGAATATAATATAAAAACCTATAGACACACTAAATTAAGTGTGTAACCAGAGATTTGTTGATACGGATTGACGCTCGGACCAATCGTATTTAAATATATGGTGTTCATATTGCTGTAATATGTCAAAACATACACTGTTATTATGATACATACACGCTCGTACGTGTAGTGTGAATTCATCGATGATATTTGTAACATATATCAGTAAAAAAACGCTTTGCAAAGATCATATTTCACAAATAAAATAAAGATCAAACGTATGCCCTTGTGTGTTTCTCATGTCATAGTTTTGTAATGCAATGCGATGCATGTGTAGAATGAATACCTGTATTATGAGTTAACTGTGTGTATAAATCTGTCCATGCAATAAATGTGTAACACAGGAAAAGGATTAACTCACCCTATATTTCACAATTTCTTCCGTCGACATTTCGGGCAACGGATCAACCTGCATATATATTTCAGACGGGTCAGATTGTTTGCTTCCTCAAGTCCGTACGGGAGAAAATGTGTCACGACACAGTGCAAACACACCACGTGCTTACAGTATAGCTGATATTTCTTGTACCCGCCAGGGCAAATATTCGAAAAAACACATTTATGTTGAGGCATTTTGTCCATACGAATATCCTCATAAACTATACAAAATATCCTCATGTAAATCCATCAGTATACCGTTTATTTCACTTGTTGGAACAGGTATGTTGGACGTGGTTTTCCATGCTATCTGTGTACCGAACGTGTGGGTTCGATGGGGACAACACACAGCAGAGTTCGAACGCTCTTTCATTGAGTAATCGTATGGGGATGGGGAGGGGGGGGGGGTGTTCGAATATCTGTGACGAGTAATGCAATCAAAATGGACCGTGATGTATGACTTCTGTTATATTTGTATTGATAGCCATGTTTTAGCTTTTTGCAACAGTAAGTATATGTGTATGATCAACAATAAATACATTAAATCAGTACTCGTGTTTGCACAGACAGCGATGTATAACATATCTGGGAAACGCTGCGCGATTCATTGTTTCATGATATTCCCTTACAAAAACATACAGTCATCACATGACACGAGTCACAATAAAGTCAGATCGTGTGTTCAGATATCGTACATGCATTTTCCGATTCGATACAACACGTCACATTCATGATGTAGGTGATGTGTGATCATTAAACAACTATCTTCAGTGTTCATCATATTGTCAGTATATGGAAAAGGTATTATAAACTAATAAACGTGGCCAATGATACATTTAAGGGGGTAATCTGGTTTATACACGAAGACACCTAGTTGTTTATAACACAGCGTCATCTGGACCACTGTATTTGAAAACAGTCACCGAACCCTGTATTCCTCTGGTCACATCCGGAGTTCCTGCAGACTTCGTGTGCATTATTTCACAGGGGGTGTCTTGGTGCAAAACTATGTATCCGTCTTGGTCTCATACACCAAGGCGTATTTGCGCATTTCGTGTGATCTCAGTCACTTCTGATATCATATGATATGGTTTTGCTAATATGCCTTGTTTATGGTATACCACAATTCATCTGTAAACAGCTATAGGCGTGCTTACATTTATTTTCCAATGATCTCCCTGCGTGAAGAAAACAGCTATCTCAGTGAAATATTTCTTGCGGATTAATGACCCGTTTCCCTCTGCGTTCAGAACTGGGTGACGTGTGCATTATTTAAGGTGGGGAACAATGGTGCAAAACAGTGTGTCTGTCTTTATCTTATAAACATACGTGGGTTTGTGCAATTGCCGTAACCTCAGTCGAATGGGATATCGTTTGAGTGGTATGTAAACATTATTTTGATTTATATCACACAACTACTGATCTGCAGACTCCAATATGTGCTCACATATTTCTCTCCAATGATCTCCCGTCCTGAAGAAAACCCAACATGATCAGTATGAATGTTACTGCTCATTTCACCCGTGGTCAGATTAAATTTGTCGTCTGATGTAAGCAGCTGTGTGTTTCCTGCCACGTCAAGATTTGACAAATGCGAGTTGTCTGAGGGTGCTCTCCACATTACGATTTGAATTTGGTAAAGACAACACGTCAAAAATATCAGTATACTTTTGGAACTGGCTGGCTGGATGGACTTTCAGTTAAGAGCTTGTGCCATAAATGGTATGGTGAGTTGAACGCATTAACTGAACAGTCGAATCTAAATGTGCTGCAAACTGTGATTTGAGACGTTATTGTTTGAATTCTGGTATCATCTGATAATACAACGAACATTTAACCGGTGTCTGTTTCTGTGATAACAGTAGAGTGCCAGATGTGAAATAGACTATAAAGACTGCCCTTTCAGGAATTGTTGCATATATACGGCGCCTTCCTGTAAGATTGTTTACTGACAATAGACCCGGTAGATATCTGTTTTGTTGTGAAACAGTGTAGAACCAGACAGGTACAATTATATGGAATATGTAATATGCCACTGTTCAGCGGACTGTTCATAATTATACAACAAACCAGAAGATATTCATTTGGTGAAAATCTTTACATAAAACAGATGTTATGTGCCACGTAAAGAATCTGTTACATGACTACCACATCGCTCGGACACGGTGATGATAACCACATCGCTCGGACACGGCCATGATAACCATATCGCTCGGACACGGCCATGATGACCACATCGCTCTGATACATGATGGCCTAAGGACACTTCGCTGACGGTTTGATGACGTTCGATGATGTGATCTCCAGCCAAAAGATGTGATACAGACTTCTT
The DNA here is from genome assembly GCA_026874595.1 of Sipunculus nudus. Classification (NCBI taxonomy): domain Eukaryota; kingdom Metazoa; phylum Annelida; class Sipuncula; order Golfingiida; family Sipunculidae; genus Sipunculus; species Sipunculus nudus. The sequence continues at coordinate 28,566,230 of CM049315.1, forward strand.
CATCCTGATGCAGAACCATTTATGACTCTCCTGGTGTCTGTATGCAATGTGATAGTGCTACAGCTATACGCTGCATTTTTTGTTATTTGTTCTAGCATGACGACAGTATTCAAATAAAACACTCATCCATAACACACACACACATACACACACTCTCACACACATATATAGATATATAATATATATATATATATACATATGTATATATATGCAAGTATCCATATCACACGCATCCGCTATATCATTGCGATCGATATCAGATCTCTTGTTGTATATCCATATGTTTGTATTATAGCGGATATACTTTTTTGTATATACTTTAATGCTCGAAGTATAACATTCTTTCTGTATTATAACATATTTTTGTGTCGACTGTGTATACTTGTCCTTGTTGAATTACCTGTTTACAAAAATTGATAAAGTATCGATATCAGTATGTTAGTTTTGTGATATAGGTTAATATTTCTAATTTAATGAAGGAACACAAATGTGTTCAGTAAAACACTACCGTATATGCACCCTTTCTGTTAATCAGATATTTATATGGTAGAACTATAGTTTTTGGTACAGAGAGTTCCTTATTGGCATATCCTGTAAAGCGTGGCATGTAATCTTATGTTATTTCTTGTAAGCGACCTGTATGTATGGTCGTGATATTCTCATACTTACCGTTTTATTCGTCATAATCCTAAAACTTGTTTTTTTTTTTGCTGATAACTGGTATCTAAGTATTTGTCAGTAATGTTTTAAATATCTGCTGATCTACTGTCACACCTCTTACGATACTTACCTGTAGCTCTGTCCATTCCCTTGTGCGATGAAACATGCCAGCAGTTCATAGAGACATGCACATTTATATATATATATATATATACATATATACAGTGGAACTCCGTCTTGTAACCATCCCGCAATTACGTAATTGAACCATTACGACCATTTTCTTGTCCCGACACATAGGAAATAATTGTGTGTTAAGTGTAAAAGTGTAAATAATTGTACATATAGATACAATATATATATATATATCTACAGATCATATATGTTACGGGCTTTCATCAGGATGCGTTATCGTGATATGACGTACCGTACATCGTTCTCCGACTTCACGTTATGTTGCCTGTTTGACATTCCTTCCTCTTACCTCTTGTTGGGTTTTCTCTTGTTAAATTCCTCTTCCATCCACTCTTGTTTCTTCATATCCTTTCATAGGGTCAATGATATCCATATACATTTTTTACACGTATAGATGGATTGTTCCTTGTGTGACGCCTTACCTGTAGATTCCCAAGGCATTTACTTACAGGTCATCTTTAGCCAGTTTCTCCACATGTTCCTCTTGTCGATTTGATCTTACTATTGCAAACATACCTCCTAGGCATTTGTATATTACACACACACACACACACATATTTATATATATCTATATATATACACACACACACATGTCATATCTCAGTGCTCGCCATTTACGGTTAACCGCTTGCACGGGGACAGTAAAAGTTCCTAAAATAGTGGTAAGGCAACTAGAAGTCCCCTCCTACTTGCCCGACTGGACCAATCGGTCCAACAGAAAAACTTTACCTAAGGCATGCAAAAACGTCTTTCTGTTTTTCGATACAATCATTCATATTTGTAAGGCAAGTAAACATTCATGTAGGGCAAGTAATAGCTAGATGTTACTTACCCGGTCAGGCAAATACTTTCAAAAGTTAATGTCGAGCCCTGAATATATATATTGTTTTCTTGTGTGAGGGTTAGTGATCCCCACATCTTTATTTGCGACATTGTATAATGTGTATCCCCTGTTATTGTTCCCGATTTTCCCACCTCTTACAGACGACGTTTCTTACCTACACTTAATGTTATGGCAGTTTCTCTTCCTTTTTATTGCGTGGTTCCTTTCACTGCATGCTGGTTCTGTGTTAGTGTTCTGATCTGCTTGCACTTCTCGATCTCTTCAATGACGTATATAAACAAAGCGATTGTTGGTACGTTCCCTTTCTCCCCAGTTCGGTTTCATATTCTTTTTATTTTTTAAGGCAATGTCCCGGACAGTTGGTTTCTTCTGTTTCAGTTATGGTACTTGCAATTTGTTGCCTTATTTTACTTACCCCACGTAAAACTTTTTCATTGTTAGCGTCCTGCATGTTGGGTCGTGATATCGTTCGTATGATTTAACAGGTCGTGTGTACTGATTTGTTTGATTATACTTAGAATTTCTCCCATGGTACTGCAGGTTGGACTCTGCGATGACCTTAACTAATCGCAACATTATTTTGCTCAGAGTATTTTTTTAAATGTCATGCTGTGTATGTTCTTGGTCTCACTCTCAATATAGATTGATTTTAGGGACGAGCCGGTCTTCCTTTTCTGTTTTGCCTTGGATGTTGACGCTATGAGGAATATCCCTTCTCAAGATGACGATATGTGAAAAGGTCCCCTTCTCAATATAAACCGACAGTAATTGTCGATTACCGAACGGTTGTCGTAACTGCACGTGTGGTTTGACTTTTCTTTTCTGTCTTCCCTTATGATCCGCACTTTGATGGTTTTTCTCCTATGTTTGTCACAATGTGTGTCGCAGGATTTCGTAAGTCCTTTTTAATCCATCTTCTATTCGACTGACACGGTGTTCCATATATGCTTCCAATAAATGTCCAGTTCTCAAAGGCTGGTTATTGTATTCTCCATCCCACTTATCGAGACTTCATCAAGTACTAGGTTTTCGATGAGAGCTCCTGAAACCAACTAAAAATCGTTTCATGAAGCCAGTTGATCATATTCCGTCGGCACTAGTGTTTTTTGTCTTCTGCCTCCCGCAACATTGTAATTCATCCTTTACCCTTCTACGTCTTCTTCACTGGATGATCATGTCACATAATCGTCACTGTCCTGTGGCTTATTTCTTGCTGGTGTTATTTCCTTTCATTTACAAAGGATGCTTTAATCGGTATTGGGAATAGGATAATCGGTTCCGGTATTACAGTCACTCGATACTTTATGTATCGATCTCTTTTATATATATATACACAAATATAATACGGTGGAAACTCGTTATGTTAAAAACTCGATATTCCGGACAACTCTAGTTAAATTATTACCAAATACAACTGTGTATATATGCTTATGTAAAGTATGTATATATAAATATGTTCATGTATATAAATATATATATATATCCTGATGTTAATAGAAAATACCAATTGCAAAGTTCAAACTGCACTTCCTCTCACATTTCACCGCCGCTTAACGAGTAGGTAGAAAGCGTCTCCGTTTTTTATGATCCTACTTGTCTGGACACACACCTGTGCCTCTTTGTTTTCTTTCCCATTGTCTCCTTCGCCCAACTTTCCCTTGAACTGTGTTTCTTCCTTGTGCTTTCCAGGTTTCCTCCCTGGAAATGTTTGATACAAAAAAAACTATTATGTGTTTTGTTTACTCCCTCATGTATGTGAATCGCTAACGATGTTGTTGCTGCTGTTGTTCCTTTCATCTGCTTCTCTCGTAAGCGATAATATCTGTTCCGTTCTCAGATATCTTGGTATTGTTGGATACGAATATAACGGAACGCATGAGACATTGGCAGTTTTTCTTCTGAGGGCGTGTTGGCATAGCTCAGGTCCTCCGGGTCTCTTACAGCCTGTACCTTGTCCATCTCACAGCTACCTTCCATGTTGGTTCACTGTTTATCCTTTGTTGCTTCACTGAATCCAACTGTCTGCCAGTCACAGTGATTGCTCTTCCATCCCCTTTCGCGTGTAGGCCTTTTTGCTTCTCCTTCCAAGCCAAATTGTTTAGGGTGTTATAGGTTCTTCTGTAGTTGTTGTGTTGACCGGCACGCGGTGCAAAATACAGGTGGTATTGGTTCTTCCCATAATGCAGCAATGTTACAGTTCTGACACGCTCTCCTCCAGTTGTTATAATGTAGTAAAAGAATCTGGTAACGATCGGCATTAGCACCGTGAGAGTGTCCTTCTTAGCACACACTACATAATTCTTTACATTCAACATAAAAAAAGTCGATTTATTTCCCAGTTGCATGTTTGTGATACTTTCTGCAAAGACCGTCAGGTATCTTCCACACAGTCATATAAGATAATCTCCATGTTAGAAGGCCGCTGCATGTTGTTGCAGGTATTAAACATCCATCAGCTAACGAAGGTCGCTGATGCCTGTTTCTCTTGTTCCCAAGCAGTTTGTTTCTTTGTATATATAAATATATATACATATATAAATATATATATATATATATATATATATTATATATAGTGCATTCAGTACATCCACATATAATTACCCCGAACCCTAAACACTACATTTACGTATGTAACATGGCGCCATCAGATTTTGTCTTTACCTCGTAGAGTATTACTTACCCGATTTTATTTTCAGATCTGTTGGCATGTTGCTATCATATTACTTGTCCTTTTTCATGGGCAATGTGCTGCTTTGAATGCTATCGGTGAACATCATCCGTCGTCCTATAAAACGGACCTCTTTTGTTTGGTCATATATGTTTCCGACGCACAATCTGTGGGTAGATATGTCGTTGTCTTTTTTGAGCCTTCTGTAATGATCGCCAAATCCTTCCAGCTGATATTTGTTTCTTACCAAACATTTTGTCCTTGCGTGCCCTTTTCCATTTTTCCTTCCGTCATGCTTACCTTGAAAGGTGTATGTTCGTGGGCTGTCGTTCCGTTATAGTTATGATAATACTTCCAGCCTGTCTCTTGGTCTTACATACCCATTACACGTTTCTCATGGTTCAGGTCATGCATAATTTTTTACTTACCAAAGAATTGTTTTCTCAACTTATACTCTTGTTGCCTATCAGTTGTTTATTCCCAATCCCTTTCCTGTGTTTGGAGCAATATAATGCTTTGTTTTGTAATCTGGTACTCACCATTTTTTATATTTTTGTTTACAACTCTTTTGTGAACCCTTCCATCCTTTCTATTTGCTAATGTTGCTTACCCATACATAGTTTTCCCTGTATGTATATATGATGGGCCCAGTGTCTGCTGTGCCTATGTCCCTTGTTCTCATCAGACTGACACGGTCAAACCTGCGCTTCGTTTTTTTCTGTCATGTATCTTTTGTGATAACAATAAAACATATTACTCCCCTGCCGAGACTATAACCTTGCCGTGGTAGGGGAGCTTGTGTACTTCAATGACCCTGTGAGCTCTGCTGGCGTAGATTTTATCTATATTGAGGGACACCCATGCCAGAAAGGTCACACGGGTAGAAGTCAGACGAATAATAGTCTCATCCATCCCTAACAAGGATCACACGTGCCACAGATTATTTTGCTTTTATTTCAAATTACGTTCTTTTGTTTGTATGTTTATCATATATGTCTTATCGCTAAACGGTGAATCCGTTGTTCTGTAAACCCCTTTCCTCTTTAGTTAATACGAGTGGTATGTTTAACATTTTCGTTACCGCCACATATCTATACATTATTATACCTCGTTCTGTTTTGTTAAGGGACATCACAGTTTCTATATAGAATATGCGATGTGGTAACATGTACCTGCTTATGTTTATGGGTTGACGTTCATGAATGTAAATATATGATTGACAGATATCTGTAGATAGAAAGATGTATATACATATATATAGGTGTTAATGTCTAATGTTTTCAACTTGGATTCCTTATTTCATTTTTTTCCATATCAGTTAACGATATATGTGCTGCACATGATGTTGGAAGCTTTTTTCCTCTGTCGACGTTCTCTGCCGGGAATCTGCACAAATGCAAAGCAGTACCACTTGTATAAGCACGTACTTGTATCATATGTTTTATTTGTTTGATTGATTTATTCAGACGGCGCATACTGATGTATATGATTCTGACTGACATATGCTGTGTAGATATGCATGTATAAGCTATATATCTTCCATATCTGGTTTCGTTTCATATATACATATATTATATATACCCATATATTTCATATATACATATATTATATATGCACATATATTTCATATATACATATATTATATATATATTGTACATGACATATCGTATGTCATCACTTTCTGTACATTCAATAAACGTCTGTGTAACTAGAAAAGGCATAGCGTTTGTGTTATTTTACTCTTGGTGTAACAGGTTCACGTTTCGTGACTGTGCTGGTACGTCTGAGCGTGACAGGGGCTGTCTGCGTGAGTGTTTCCTGATGTGTGTGATGCAGGACTGCTGTATTGTCAGGTGGTTTTTTTTAGATGTTATGTGTCATACACGTTGCCACATACAGACTGCTCATGTTTACGTAAATACATATAACTATACATATATACATCCAATACCCGTACATGGAATCGTTACGAAAAAAAATCACTAAAAACAAATGATAGAGTAAAGGAAGCGGGCTGTATGATTAACATTCGATGGTATTGCGCAACTTTACTGTAGACACGCCGTGACCCCATGTGTCGTGACTCAGTTTGTAACGAGATATGTTGTTTTCCCTGAACGTGTCAATCACGTGTGCACCAAAACGGGATGAATTACGCTCGCACGCTCATGTCAGCAGTGTATGTGTCAGTCACGTGACATAACAAGATAACGTATATAAGGGGCTGCAGGGCAGCGTTGCTTGCACACTGCCTGATGCTGGCGAAGCGAATACAGCAACTAGGTGGACCCATTGACACATACACTGATCATTCGTACGGATTGCGTGCCATTCGAATAAAACGTGAGTGACCTTTTTTGTACATAGACGGATGTAGTGACTGGACGACCGTGTCCATTATTTGTGCGGATCATGTGACGTAATGATGTGACGCGTGTCCATTTATTAATTGCAGTTTTCTTTGTATTGCCATTACACGAGTCAGACATGTCAGACATGTGGCCTCCGGTCGATCTTGCTGTTCATGACACAGGGCCCGACGGCATCATGGGTACATATTTCGGGATGGCGCACAAGGACGGAGCGGTGGTCTCTTTTGACACTGACCCGTCAGATCGCGTCCCCCGACTCTTCCACGAGACTGTATTTTTCAAACTGTCCGGCGCCACGTTTAACACGTACTGGGTTTGCACGGACGGCAAAGGACGAGTTTCACAGTTTGTTTTCGACATAAGGGACTTGCGACAGGAAATCGATCACGCAGGCGGGGAGGTTCACCTCATGGTGGGACGTTACATCCAATGCGAACACGGATTGGCCTTAGTTTGGGTGCCCGTTCGCGCATCGAGGTCGTCAATGGAGCCCGCCAGTCTTAGACCGTTTTACGTGACGCCTTATGCAGTGGCACTAAACGTGGTGTACGTTGGTTGGGATCCGGAAGGGGTGGTCAAAAGAGATTCTGCTTGGTCGTGGCTCAAAAGGCAGCCTCCAATGGCGTACTTCCAGGACGCTCCGGTGCAGTGCACGGACGCGGGAGGGCGGGTTTTCTGTGAATACCTGGACATGGAAGGTCTGATGTCTTTTGCGATGACCTGCTTTCCTGAGCGTTCGCGTCTGCGGGCAGTATTCGGAGCAGTTGAACCCAAATGGGCTTTGGGCCACTGTTGGGTGGAGCGTGAACGGGCCACAGGGAGAAAATACACCGTTTGGTCAGATGCCAGTTATCCCGAGGGCCTCAGACGCGGAACTACCGTACTTGAAAAGTACGAGTGGAGAGGTACACCGCCAGGTGGTGTAAAGATGAAACGGAGTTTGGACGGAGACCACCCTGTCACACTGATCGCAACCCTGCACGACCCTCAAGATAATGACGTGCGTATTTCTGGGGAACCTCCCACATCGATTGACTGGGCTGCAAACGTGCATCATGTCTGGGATGTCAGCTTGGGACAAAAAATCATGTCGAGGCATACCAGAATGGACCCATACGTGCGATTTTACAGCACATTGGCTCCCGGAAAAGACGTTAGTCTGTGGGACAGGGTACATATCGTTAAAACCGCTGCAACGTTCTCTCCGAGTGAAGTGATGAACCCTGAGCTGTATGTAGCGAGCGTAGTGAAAACGGTCGAGCTGTTCGACCAATACAGATCTGGTTTTGGTTGTCCTCGGGGACTATCTGTTTATATGAATATAATCAAAAAGTGCAAAAGGGACTGGCCGGACGAGGTCGAATGCATACGCGATGGTCGCGTGGGACGAAAAGAGTATGTGTTGCACAGGACTGATACGCCGGGAGGTAATCGGTATCCGTCAGGTGGAAGCATTCGCAAGCAACCATCGTGCAACATGTATCGGATGCATAAAAGGTTTGTACATGCCATATTACCGAGCTTTTCCACAGTTTCCATAGAACAAAAAGATGTGCCAGTACTGATATAAGAAGGGTATGACTTTAGCAAGCCGTGATCATACGTGTGCACATTTTGTTATGAAGTATATTATTGATAAAACTTTACAGAGTGTTATATGAGTAAAGATAACGTATGACCGAGTGTTTCTTTTATTACAGGTGAAGGTGTATATTATGAGAACGTATGAGGTCAGCTGACGCTGCCAGAACACGCAGAGAAACACGTGAGCGGAGATAACACGCGACGCATATTGACAAATATATTGAATTGGAAATCTCAGTATTAGACGTGCGACAGTTAGGCCTTCTGTGTGCTTTAACTTGCCAAACACGTTCGTTCATTGACGTTGGGCTATATCAAATGCACTTAGACATCAAAGACATGTATGTGTTACTAATGATCGAGATTTATGAGAAAGCTTGACAAACAGCGAAAAAAAGAGGGGGGGGGGTGTTTGCTACCAAGACGTGTGCTGCACTCATGTTGCATCTGATGTACGTCGCAGCTCAGGATATGTGTCCATTATAAAATTTGTTATTCATCCTTGACTGTTATGTGTGGCTGTGAGCCCATTAAGAAATCCACACACACGCCGGCTGCATCCCTCGACTGATAGAAGTTGGTTTTATTATGAGCTTGGTACCGGCATCCGTCTGCGAAACATGTCCGTTCATATTTTTGATGGGTAGACGACCACATGTCATGATGTGTCTGAAGACATGTACACTTATAAACCTTCATTCAAACGGGAATCAAAGACATATGAGCATTGGTCATTGTGTCTGTTCTGCCTGGCGTACTGAAGCTCTGAAAGCATGCTTCTTATGATACCACGTGTTGTACATCCGAAGTAGACATACACGTTACCTCTTTTTCACGTGAACCACTTACCGACCAGACATGCCGATATATATATTCATATATTTATATAATATCAAAAAACACAATAATACGTAGGTCTGTGCACATTCCGGAACCATTTAGGGTTTCACCGGATGTCACTCTGGCTCTTTGTATGTGTGACGTCACAAGCTAAATTGTGTATATAAGGACCCTACTCGCAACAGTGCAATCACTCTCGCTTAGAGACATACCACTGCAAGTGAACAGCAGCAAGGGACTTATACCGTAGCACACGGATACTAGTATAGAAGCAGTATAGGACTTCACTGAAGCAATTTACAGGCGTGAAGGATAGACAGAAGAAGCGAGTGAAGAATAAAGAGTATACTTACAACAGAAAGCGAGCAAGAAATCAAAAGTGAGTACATTTATTTTATCGTTCAACACATTTAGTTTACTGTAAAAGGTGTTCATCTCTTATTGATGTACATTCTGATCCAACTGTTCGGCAATGTCATATGTGATATATGACAACGGTTTTTGTAAAACCAGTGTTGCCTTTGGTTGTAGTGGCACAGCCCCCGAACAGCGCACCAGCCCGACCCCAAGGCAACCATGTTCCGGGTACCTTACAAGGCCAGTGGTCGCCTTTGTTGCCCGTGGGTGCGCAGTATAATGCGCAACAGCATGTTGACGGTTTACCGGTGAACTTTCGCCGAAACCTGCCTCTGGTGCCGTACAGGCCAGAAACGTACCTGGAACGTATGATTCAAGGGAATGTTCAGATGTCGGACCAGATGCGCCAGCTACTGACGACAACTGTGACATTATTCATGTCATTTTTCCCTTACACGTTACACGTGTTCGACCCTACCCCGAACAGCAACCCCAGGCAGACAGGAGATCACATATTGGTGTTCATCAGGAACATTCTTAACCGGAACCGGCCGGACAGAGAAACCCACATAATGCTGTTTCATTTCCTGGTTAACACGTTTGTCGGCGCATATTTCCAATCGATGCTGGCAGGTCAGTGAGGCACACGCCTTGATGCCTGTTGAGTTGCAGTTGCTGTTAAGTTGTTGCTTTATATATTTTTTTTATTGTTATCGTTTTGTTTGTGCTGACTAGCATTGGAAGAGTACCTTGTCATTTATATTTCAGGGGGCAGTTGATAAATGTAATGATTTGAATATGGTTTGTGATAGGGATACTGGCATTCACCATATGTGGTTGTCGTTTCCTGTTGTAGATTATCAATGGTGACTGTGTGTTCTTACGGTGTTGTTGTTTTATTGCAGAGCAAGGCGAAGACATATAAAAAAGAGAGACACAAATCGTTCCGGATATCACAGCTAAATGTGAGTACAATATTGTTTATGAAATCTTATTGTACAGACCGCATTTCTGACAGTTTGTAAATAATGTTGACAAACAAATATTAATAGTACTATAATAATACTCAGTCATATTTATATGGTGACGGTAATCGAACGACATCCTGTTACTACGTAATCATGCACAGTATAATTTACACGGCGGCGGAATATTGACGTGTTACTACACGTACCTGCATCAAGTAAAACAAGAGATTCAACATCCTACAACTGAATGTAAATATCGGTCATCAACACGATATAGACATAACACATGGACAATTGTGCAGGACGGTCGTGATGATGTCGTTTGTATGTAATTGTAGTTCTGACAATGGAACACAACGATATTCTTGTGGAAGATGTACTTGGAAAGTTGAAATTAACTGCAGAAACGTGTCTACGTATTACTCCAAACAGCGACAATGACACGACGTTAAAGCAATATGTAGAATGTATTTCTATGTTCCAACAGTGCTTTGATCAATTGTTGGGGTGTGTCATATCATACCAAACGTATCCGTGTGAAAATATGGATATGGATCAAATACTTGCGGACCTGTCGTGTATCGCAAATAACGTGCTATCGTTGTCATATTCTGAGCTTGTTGTGAAAGCACTTTGGGCGGTGTATAAGCGGTTGTGCGCTGTACACCGGAGATACGTACTCGTTATAGAAAACATGCAAACATTAGTATGTGTCGTTGATGAGCATAAACTGCAATGCCAAGAAATGAACCAGATGACACAGTGCTTGCTGGCTGATTTGTGGCAGACATATCCGGACTTTGTTACATGTATCCAATAATCATGGCCGGCACGACGTGAACCAATGAATACTGTGACTCGACGTAATAGACAGTGACATTGGTTTTGTATTTGTTACATAGGGGTTATATGTGTCATCATTACTCAGGTCGCGTTATAATTATTGCAGCACGCGCGATACATTCATAGAAACTACAGACATTTGCGAAAAGATGAACTCATTAAGAATGAACGTGAATGACTCCCCAGATGAATACGACCCAGAGAAACATGAAATAGTGGGCAAACAAATGTTAGACGACATGGCGAAACTGGCCAAGGAGGCGGAAGAGCGATCATCGAAACTGGTCAAGGATACAGAACAGCGATCATCCGATGATGAAGATGAGGGTATGGCTTTAAAAGAGTTCGCTACATACATCAAGGATCTGATTGCCGTAATATCTCAGATCCCTGGGTACATTCAAAACTTTGAGGCAAGGGATGGACAACAAGAACATAACGGCTTCGTAATAGATCGCGGATACGTAAAGACGTTCAAGAAGATGTATTCCATCGTCGGCGTAATGCGTCGCAGGTCATGCAGTGATATATTGTGGCTGGCCTTATGTCAATTGTCGGCGTACATGTTATGGGTCAGGACCCTTTACATACGTAGGAGCATGGTTCACTGTAAGTCGATACCATCTGAAATGATGTGGCACCATCACCATTGGGAGGAGTTCGCACAGGGGGTGTTAATATTAGGTTGGGCTTTATGGTTAGAGAAGAAGGCTGCAGCGGACGAAAATGGAAGAAAGTAACAGTGTTATGTTTACAAAAGGACTTATGGCTGAACGGACTTGTGGATAAACATGTAAATATGCCAATATATTTACCCATTGCAGATGTTTGGTTTTTGTAAGTGACAGTAGATAGTGTGATCAGTATATCGATCTTAATATCCCCGTATTCCCTCAATTAGAATACGTGATTGTCGTATCTTGTATTATTCAAGTTTTGTATTATCTCATCAGAATAAATGATTGTAAGTTGTATTAATGTCTTTTAGTTTTTTTCATGAATCACGTGATATGGTTGTTTCACTGTGCTGAGAGTTTGAATGTTGGCATGCTAAGTTGGTTGGTATTTTTCCTGCTACCCTTCCCTTAATGGCGTTTATGGATTATTACAGCACACCCGATACGATAATGGAAACGACAGAAGTTAGCGGAGAGATGAGCCCCCAAAAGATTAGCGCCCCGGACCCTCCAATGAATGGGCAGGCCAACCAGGACAGTTTAATTATCGGCCAAACACAAGAGGAACAGAAAATTGACCCTCCAGGGGACGACCCAGCCAATCAGGACCCTCCAATGAGTTTCCGGCAGAAGCACGAAATGTGGGTCAAAAAAGAAATGGAGGACCGCATACAAGAACTCAAGGATCTGGTAGACATTGCCGAAAAGCGAATCATAGAATCGCCTGATGATGATGAAGAGTGTAGGGAAGAGTGTAGGGGTTTAAAGGATTTTGCTGATAAGACCAAAAATCTTATTGATGTAATATCAAAGTTCCCTGGACATATACAAAAGTTTGAGGCAGATGCCATGGTTGGACCAACAGATGGGAAACGCGTCGTAAAAGACGGTGCATACAAACTGACGTACAAGAGAATGAAAGCTATCATCGACGCAATGAGAAAAACGCCGTGTCAGGATCTGGTGTATGATGCATTCGGTATATTATCTTTTTACATAGAGGCGATCCTGATCCTTTACACAGACATGCAGGACAGGCTGCGTGACTGCATACCCGAAGGGGAACTTCCTGTGGTACTAGTGGCACCGTGTTTTGTGCGGGAGTACCACAGTTGGAACTGGGAAAAACTCGAGCGATTTCAGTCATGGTTAGATCATGAGGTATCAGTTGAGGTACAAGAGGCAATGGTTAAACAATCGAGAAAGAAAAAACGCCGCGTGACGTCTACCGTGCAGGATCAATCCAAAACCAAAACAGTTCAAACAGGTCGCGTCAACAAGAAACGCAAGAGGCGTGGCCGAAAAAATAACAAAAAGTAAACAAAAGAAAAACTTTCATCAACAAAGACATATTTCAACAAAGACATGTACAAATATTTCCTTTGCTCTCGTGATTTTGTTGTATACATTGACATTATCAGTAAATGGTATCGTATCTGTTTGCAGCTTGTGTTGGCACGATGACGGACATACAGGATATATTTGATAGACGGGTCTGCCGACAGTTGAGACGGCTGGCGGATATCTACGAAAGACGTGACAAAAGGTCTACATCAGCTATACATAAGATGTACATGTTTGATTGCTGCCGGGTTGCATTAATGTTAGAGGTGTACGTGCGTATCTTCGACACGACAGGACTTCACGGCCTCCCTGATTTGTACCTCAGCGATAGATGCTGGTTTAAGGCCACATATCACACGCTGTTTAATTATATTTCTGGAAGACTGTACAAGCAAGACGCACGTTGCGATGGCTTCGTGGTCGCTGCATTGCTGTTATTGCATCGGTACTTTACCCGTGTACAGCAGAAATACAATTGTTTAATAAAGGAGCTGCAACACAATCGGAATACTCAAAGAGATCTGCAGAAAATATTGTATAAGTGCAACATGCTGCGTAAATGTAAGGATGGTTTATGGTGTGAGATACAGAAACGTCGAGGTCGAGATGCCGCTGCTCGTGCAAGGAAACAAAGTATGCGTGATCGTAAACGACAGAACTCAGTGTGTGGTCTGATGTGAATATGTAGCCAACTTTTTCACACCAAGACTGCCCGATGCATAAATACCTTTGTACAGAACTGTTTTGTAATGTAATTCTTTCTTTTTTTGTCCATATTTACTGCTACGTACCTGTAATCCAAGAGTCTGCTACAGTTTTGTTTACATATAATATTTTGCTTACATATATTTTGTTGTATTTTCAACATATTTCGTACAGTTACATGTGTGTACCTGATGTAAATATTTTAACAATATGTGCCTCATAGAAGTAGGTTTGATGTATAATGTAAGCGTTAGGTTGTTTGATATTCATATAACCACCAAAAAAATGTAACATATAATTTTGTGATGTATTTGATTTCTGGTGTATGTTTTGTTAGGTGATGATGAGACTGTTTTTTATAACCATCGGCATAAACATTCTTTGTAACATTTAGTCGGAATAAATGATGTAACTTTCATTTCCGTCTCCGTTTTAATGCATCGCAGGCAAGCATCGGAGATTTGCCAGCGAAACAGGGGTATGGATGTTTCACTGTACAGAGAGTTTGAATGTTGGCGTGCTAGCTTGGATTGTCATTTTCCTGATACCCTGCCCTTAATGCGTTTTGTGTATATTGCAGCACGCCCGTTACAAATGGAAACGACAGAAGTGTGCGACCAAACAATGACTGACATGGTGGACGCCCCGAGCCATCAAACGGACGACCCTGACAACCAAGACTGTTCACTCAACTACCAAGGAAAAGCCAACACCCCAGATTCCGACATATCGGATGACTCGTCGTCATCCGATGACTCGTCGGATGAAGAAACCCGAAATCTGTGGGGACAGATTATCGAAACGTCAGCCAGAAGAGCGTTAAAGGACAACACTGAGGCGCTACTACAACTGGCCAATGGTGCGGACAAACGTGTACAAGAATCACCCGATGAAGAAGGAGAGTGCCAGGTTTTGATGGATTTCTCATCAAAGATGAGGCTGTTGGTTGATATCATGTCGCGGTACCCAGGGTACATCAAACAATTCGAGGAAGAATCCTGTCATGGACGAAACGAAAGTGAAGTCTCCGTGAACGATAGAGAATACTGGGGTACGTTTAAGCAGATGTCTGAAACCGTCGACGAACTGACAGACATGCCGTGCCAGGATCTGGTGTACCCAGCTCTGCTGAAACTGTCTGGGTACATGTATTGGGTGGAGACCCTTTATAATTATATGATTGACACACTGGAACGTACGACCAAAAGGATACCATATTATGTGGTGCATGACCACAGCATAATCTGGGACAGGCTCGCGTGTTATTTGAAATGGTTAAATAATGAGGCCATATGTGTCGCAAAAGAAAAAGCGGAAAAAATAGCGAAAAAACGCCGCGTGACTTCTACCGTGAAGGATCAACCTGAAACCAAAACAGTTAAAACAGGTCGCGTCAACTAGACCCTTGTGAACGGCGGTACACGCTGTGTGGTGTACAGGATATATATGTGGCATCTTTGACCAAGAGAACTTTTGTTATATAATCGCATTTTAATATCCATTTTTTTATGCCACGTACGTGTAATCAAGGTACATGTTATGGTTTTTGTTAACTGAGATTATGTGTGTTATTTTTATCATAGATCGCACGTAATATGTATTTTGTTTAATGTGTACCTACTGTAAATATTTTGTCCGTGTATGCCTTACATATATCGGTTTCATAGTTTATGAGACAGTTTTTGATATATATTGTTTGTAACAGTTTAGTTCGGAATAAATGATGTAACTTTCACTACCGTCTCCGTTTTCATGTATCGCATGTAGGAATCGGAGTTTTGCCGGCGAAAGTGTGGTATGAATGTTTCTCTGTGCAGAAAGTTTGAATGTTGGCTTGCTAGCTTGGATTGTCAGTTTCCTGATACCCTGCCCTTAATGCGTTGGTGTATATTGCAGCACGCCCGTTACGAAAATGGAAACGACAGAAGTGTGCGACCAAACAATGACTGACATGGTGGACGCCCCGCGCCATCAAACGGACGACCCAGACCACCAAGACTGTTCACTCAACTACCAAGTAAAAGCCAACACCCCAGATTCCGACATATCGGATGACTCATGGGATGACTCGTCGGATGACTCATCTGATGAAGAAACCCGAAACAAGTACCGACTGATGCACGAAACGTCAGCTAGAAAAGCGTTAAAGAAAAACACTGAGGCGCTCCTAAAACTGGCCAATGATGCGGAAAAACGTGTACTAGAATCACCCGATGAAGAAGGAGAGTGCCAGGTTTTGAAAGATTTCTCATTAAAGACGAGGCTGTTGGTTGATATCATGTCGCGGTATCCAGGGTACATCAAACAATTCGAGGAAGAATCCTGGGATGAACGAAACGAAAGAGACGTTTTTGTGCACGATAGGGAATACTGGAATACGTATATGCAGATGTATGAAACCGTCGACGAACTGACAGACATGCCGTGCCAGGATCTGGTGTACCCAGCTCTATGTAAACTGTCAGGGTACATGGATTGGGTGGAGACCCTTTATATTGATATGATTGACACACTGGATAATACGACCAAATGGGTACCATATGAAGCTCTGCAGGACCACCGCTTGAACTGGGACAGGCTCGCGGATTACTGAAATGGTTAAATGATGAGGCCATATGTATCGCAGAAGAAAAAGCGGAAAAAATAGCGAGGAAGAAAAAACGCCGCGTGACTTCTACCGCGCAGGATCAACCTAAAACCACAACAGTTAAAACAGGTCGCGTCATAAAGAAACGCAAGATGCGTGGCAAAAAAAGGAACACAAAGTAAAGAAAATCATTTCAACCAAGAAATGTACATTTTTTGCCCCTGTGAAGGGCGGTACACGCTGTGTGGTGTACAGGATATATGTGGTATCTTTGACCAAGAGAACTTTTGTTATATAATCGCATTTTAATACCCATTTTTTAATGCCACGTACGTACAATCAAGGTACATGTTATGGTTTAGTTAACTTGTCTTATTTTGATCATAGATCGCACTTGATATGTATTTTGTTTAATGTGTACCTACTGTAAATATTTTGTCCATGTATGCCTTACATATATCGGTTTCATAGTTTATAAGACAGTTTTTGATATATATTGTTTGTAACAGTTTGGATGATAGCGCAGTAGATATTCTTGTACCAGTTAGTTCGGAATAAATGATGTAACTTTCACTACCGTCTCCTTTTTCATGTATCGCATGCAAGAATCGGAGTTTTGCCGGCGAAACTGCGGTATGGATGTGCCTGTACGCAGGGTTTGAAATGTTGGCGTGCAAGGTCGGATGGTCATTTTTACATGATACCCTGTCTGTAATTTCTCTATCTCTATCTCTCTCTCTCTGTTCTGTCACAGATGGCCCATATCCGGTCTGAGGTGTATGCGAACAACGAAGCTGTAATGAGGTACATGGGACGTCAGATACCCACACTGGCTCAGAAAATCCACACGAAGGTGACATCCCCCCTTTGGAATATAATGTTGCAGCTCGGTTTCCTTGATCGTACGATGTTTGAAAACATCATGCAAGAAAAACGTGCCAAAGTACGCGGCGTCATGCTGCTTAGTCATCTGGCAGGGCGGTTCCCTTTAGAAAAAATGGACGAGGCCATGAAGCTATTTTGCAAAACCGGTGAATCGCAGGTGTATTATTTTTTTTGGAACGTGGTCATGCGACACGCCATACAGAGCCTGCCGCGGGCCCCGACTGCGGATCATAAGATGAATAAAACAGTACAAGATCCTGCTTACAGTAAAAAACTGTCTCGGCTGGAGGCATTCTTTCATTCCCGACGGTACACATGTCCAAGAGCATCCACAGGCGGCGAGAAAGACCTTGGTGTCCTCATGGCTGTATATATACGTCCCCTGTTTATCCGGGATGACATCCTGTGCATGGACGAGTCCTGTGTCGTTACGCGTTTGTGCGTAGACTTGCATATAATGAACCAGTTTCAAAGGGATAAACTGTTTCTCATCACCGGATTAGCGTTTAAAAGGCGCTTGACTTTTTTGACTTACCTTGAAAAACTTCCGCTGTGGTACTGGAACAAACTGGCGGTTATCTTTCGCGAGGCAGGATACGGACAGATAGGTGGAACAATCGAACGTGGTCTCAGTTTGTCAGGCGTGCAGGTCTTGTTTCCCGATTACATCACATTCCTGCAGAGTAACCGGAAAAAAATAACCCGTACGTTGTTATCTGAACAATCGTGACCTTATATGCACATGTGAATAAACCTCTGCTTGGAATGTGGGAAATGTTCATATAAACATTCGTAATTGGTTGTTATGATACGTTTCTGCTTGGTGGCGATAACAGAACATTCATGACCATATATGCACATGTGATTAAACCACTGCTTGGTATGTAATAACCTGAAATAAACGTTTATGGTACATGTTACATATGTGTCATTCTCGTCTACACGTATACGTGTTAATGAATGTGTGAGACGGTTGTCCTCGTGTCACAAAATATGGATTCTGCCACTACCACCACCTCCCCCTCCCTCCCCCCCCCTTTTGCCCCCTTCCGTTATAACAATCTTGCATTCACCGACTGGTCGCCCGCCTCATATCACACAAACTTTCTCACTGCAATGATGATGATAAATACGATGAAGCGACGTGACGATGTGAACGTGTATCTATTTGTACTGATGATAGATACTTGTGTATGGGGCTGTGTGACGGACTCCTGTACATGGACGAAGGAACCATGGATGCATGTGTCACAAAAGGTCCAGGTCAAAGTAGCAACGATGTATACTGTGATAAATGCAAGTGCTTGCTTCACGTGACATGCGATTGTGACAGTGATTGTAAAGGCGTGGATGGCCACTGCTGTGACTGTTCATTGGAAACAACATATGACATGAGTGAACGTTTTGAAGACGCTTTCTCGTGTGAACGTTCTGTTCAGCTATATGACGAACTGGACAAACAGGATGCAATAGCTCCCCTTATGGAGAAGTACCTGCCTGTAAATTGCGGCAACGATGTGGAGACATTTCATGATTTCGCAGATTTCGTGTCAAATGCGCCAATGGCGCGATGGCATTTGATGGAGTCGCTGATGGCGGAATTGCAGATAATATTGCCAGATGTGGATTTTACACCGTGGTCAAAGGTCAAACATCGGGTCACATGTTTGTTCACAGACTGGAGGTCAGAGTTGGACATTGAGCGCCCCTTTTACAAGGGAGGGGTGTATCCGTTGTTATAAACGGCACCTGGTTTGCGGGAGAAAGATGAATATGTCGATCCGTTTTTTTTTGTTTTTTTTTGGCTTGGGGAATACACAGCTTACATCAGGCAAAGTTCAAATAAACGGACATGAATGTGCAGGTGTGTTTGTTGTTTATGATTATGATTGTTACATAACAACTCCTTCTCTCGGCGTCTTCCGTTTCACACTTGCCCCCCCCCCCCCTTTCCCCTCTCCCCCCGTCTTCCCAAATCCGGAACATTGTCGCTGTAAGAAATGTGCGCAGTTGATTGTTATTTTAACATAAACATTTATAACCTTCTGGTTTCGTCAGCCAGCCGTATGTACATGTTACGTCATGTGTGAGCACATTGATGTGGGTGTTGTGGCTCAATGGATAGAGCACTGGTTTCCGAAGCCAGGGGTTGTGGGTTCGAATCCCGCCAGCACCTTCATGATACATTTTTCTCCATCTGTTTGTCATCTATACAATTTTCTTTGTGTAAGTTTTGTCTATCACGTCAGTTGTTCGTGTTCATAACAGACAATCCACTCGGCATTACTTATTTGTTGCGTTATATCTACTTGGCGTGTCGTGTCTGTTTATATAGCACAGTCACCGCCAGATGGCAGTATATGCACCCTTGCCGATGTTTTTATTTTTTGTTTTAAAACCATATGTTGGATGTATGTCTTTCACGTATGTTGGATGTCTGTCTTTAGCGTATGTTGGATGTCTGTCTTCCTCGTGTTACAATTTTTTTTTTCAAAGGGATAGTGTCGTTCAATGTCTGATATTAAGGCCGGGTACGTTTTCATATTTCCTGAGGCTATGTGGACTATAACAACGTACACTGTACACCAGCTTACAAAACCACACATTTACATATAAGCACACACGTATATATCTGCACAAAGGATTGGTAATCTTCTAATATTTCTTCAGGTGATGAGGGCGATCGTAAAACATACCCCAACACACCGCAAGCAAAGCACATTTTACACATAAACGCACACACATACATCTGCATACACACGGAAACATGAAATGAATAATGAGACATGTTGTCAGGTATACATAAATATATTCCGTTCACTTAAACAATTTACATTTATACAGGTTTACATATATCAGATATATTTCATATCATCGATAAACATACATGGCAAGCGTGCAAATGTCATAAAGGTCATGTGTAGTCACAGCGAATTGTCCCACAATATACAGAAGCGTGACAGACGACAGCGAATTGTTCCACAATATATATATATATAATAAATATATATATATGTACCTTTTCGATAAAATGTTGTTTGTACAACGTGCGTGGAAATGGTCACGGGTACAGGTTTATAAGAAAACCTAACAACTCTGCAGGCTTCCAGCGCAGCTTTGGATGAATTTTCCGTTGCATATCAGATGTGAACATGAACTGTCGCTCGGATGTATGATTGTGTTTTTTTGTACCGGGTGCCCGTACACGCTCCAGACTCACTCTCAGGCATTTGTCAATCCGGCAAGGTGACTGTATACGCTCCAGTCTCACTTTAAGGCATTTATCAATTCGGCCGTCTAACCGAATGCATACTATCAGCCCCTCTCTTCGCGTTGACATGTAGCATCTGCATATCGCTTTTGGGTTCATCTGGAACATAAGCAAATGATAATGTAAAAGTACACTTGTATAAGAAGAAGAACAAAACCTGTGAGGGGGGGGCAGCAAATCATGCAAACATGTGAAACATTGCCAGATGCTCGGATGGAATGTCCCATTTGACCCTGAAATAAATAAACACATATGTATAACGACACAACACTATCATATTACAACATATATATATTGTTTATATATATATATTTATATATATTCATATATATATATCAATATACAACAAGTATATTAACACCAACACACATACAGACAGATGGACGGTCAAAACATATTTACAAAACGACACGCCACCCACCAGATGTATATCTTCACCACATCAGTGCGTTTGTTGGGTACCCTGCATGTCGGACAATGGACCTCCTCGCGGGACGTGGAACGGGACGTGGAACGGAACATGTTGTCGCGCAAGCGATTTATCAACGCTTGAAAGCCGTTTCTATTTTCATTGTAGGAGAACACCGCCATTATACATCTGTGACAAAACATGTGTCCGCATTTTTTTAGGAAACAGTCCACGGTGTTCTCCAAACAAATTGGACACCGGAAGCGACTTAGCCTTTCCTGGGCATCCCTTTCATTACTTTGAAGCTGGGCAATCATGGTCTGAGCGTGTGCGAGCTGCTCCTCCACACTGGAAACGACAACGCCTGGATCTGAAACGTTTGCCGAACCTCTGCAAGTAGAAACTGTCGCCGAACGGATTGATGTGTCAGGTGCTGCCGAAACTGTTTCCGCATTGCCACCCGTATATGGAGGAAACATCGCTGCTTCGGTGGCGCCCGTCCTGACGTGTCGAAGCTTTAACCTTTTGGGTGCAGGCAAAATGTTATCAGATCGGGTCTGACCTCCCTGGGTTGATGTATCATGTTCCGATGGAGGCGCAGGGTCCACGGGAGGTCGACGTTCAGAAGTCAATGGATCAGAGGCGTCTGTGTCGTCAGCGACATTTTGGGGCGGGTTGGTTGCTGTTATGGAATTCATCAACTGCAATAATTCCCGACCTGCATCAAACGGGCTCTCAGTACGCGATTGTGACGAGGTCGAAGACGGGGCGGGTGATGACGGCCTTGTGGTATATCGCCTTTTTCTCCTGGGAAAGCGGCCATTCCAATTCATGTCAGGGTGCAACGCTACGTTGCATTTATGTGAACCGGTGATCCCTGAAACACGACCTGGTTGATTAAAGTCCATCTCTGCCGGCAGAAAATCCCGGAGACACCTATCGGCATCTGTCTGCCTCGCCACCTGGACGCAAAACCTCAGGAGTAACAGGCGTTTAAATGCTTTCCTCCGTGTTGTCTCCCCAGGGCGATAGATATGACCGAGCACGCGTCGGACGTCCTGTTTCTTATAGATGTCTTCGACTTCAGTTTTGCTCAAGGAGGCGTCTATCTTACCGTGTTTTTTTAGTAATTTCATTAAAAGCCTAGTTAAACGTATACTTCCGACCAGGTCGGCCACCAAGCTGTCCCATTGTGTGGCATCAAACAGGGTGTATGCGATCCTGAACTCCGGCTCATACCAAACGTCTTTCTCGATATACGCTAAAACAGCCTCACGTACGCGTTGGTATTCACGTTCTATTGAAACCTCCCGCGCATCCAAACCTTCCTCACCCTCGTCCGCTTGGTCTGCATTTTCCGCCCCTCCTTCTTGCTGCGCATGCGGCTCAGGACGTGTTACGTCATTGTCTCCGTCTCCCGGCATGAATTGTTCCTCTTCACACTGTGTAAACCGCATGATGTGTTCATCGTCATCAGACACCAACACGATCGGGTAGTAACGGTGCGGGACCACATTGTTGAAACAGTCTTGTAATATGCCGATTTCAAATACCTCGCTTAACAGGGCACATGCGTCGGACATGCCTCTTTGGAAGAGCCTGTGGTATAGCTCCAATATGTTTACATTGAACAAAGAACAGTTCACGTATAAAGCAGTGGTAATGGAGCGCGCTTCCGATTTTCCACTTTCCCTATACGACTGCACGTACTTGAGGTCATCCCTGTGTGGCAGCAGCGTAGGCAGATCTATCAGATTGACGTCTGTGGCTAAAGCGAGGAGATCAACACGGAGGCTCAGAGCATCTTCAATCTCCATGTAGTTCAGAAACAAGCCTCTGATGCTTAACGCTTCCGACTCGTTCCGCTGGCGTTCGGTGCCGATGTATATAACGTCCTCCTCTTCTATGGACGAACTGTCGGACTGTTCAGTCTGTTCCATCGCTCTGAAATGATAAGGAAACACACATGAGACGTGTTATGGCAAAAGAAGGGGGGGTACATGGTATGTATGTGTTATGTTGCCTGTAATGACATAGCATCATACGTAAACAGAAGAGAACAGATGACAAGTCAATACAAACTAAGATAAAACATAATTACTGTTTCTTTACAACAGAAACACACCGACAGCGCTGTACGTATCTTAGAACATATATTTTGTACACAAACATGACTACATATCCTGATGAAAAACGTACATGCACTGCAAAAAAAAAAAACAGCATACCTGAACATTTGGTGATGGTTTCAGCCGGTGAGGGCGGCGGGGACCATCACTCCGACACTTGTTCTGGGTTCTTTTTGAGAGATGACAAGAAAGCCGGAGCATCTGCCCGCCCGCCCTCCGGCTCCAGCTTTCTTGTCATCTTTTAGACGTCTTGGATAATTGCTGCTTGCTTGGTGATCTGTTGTGATGGTGAAGAAACCCAAGGGCGTCTGCCAGCCCGCCGCCGGCCCTTTGGATTCCTTCAGCATCAACCACATCCGTACTCGTTCGTTCAATTCAAGGGTTTTCTTTTACCTATTTCTCTGTCACGCACAAACACACGGGCCAACGTGTACAGGGTGAGGTCACTCAGCAACTGTATCACAACACATTACAAAGAAACAGATACAGACAGACAATACAAATGTATTTATTATGTGCCAACAATATATACATATATTCAAATATATATGTTGTAGTATATTATGTATACAAACGTTTATATATGTTTTCACAATAATCTATGTAATATCATTATACAATATATACAACTACAGATATAAACAAAAATTCATCTGTACAAATAAGCACAGGAAGTGAAGCAATAGCACTATTTTAAAAATATTGTAACACGCACGTCAGTGCAATCCCCCCCCCCCCTGCCATTCCCATATTTAAAATACAAGTTTCACACTACGCATTTTCTTCATAATGATATATGTTATATTATTGCCTGTAGAGGTAACATATACCAAGGGTATATTTACAAACACCATGTATTAAACAATTAAATAATATAAACAATTAATCCTTAAAAATAGGAACCACGGCCGAATTGTGCCTAAACCATTCCTCCCGGCAACTGTTTGTCACTACCGGTGGCTTTGACACCGGTACCTGAGGTTTATCCCCTCGTCTAAACATGAATTGACCAAAAAAATCCCTCCCCAGAACACCATTGAATTGATATGGCCAATCCCACGCACAGTATAGGGTTATGGGTTTGCAGAAGACTGAACCCTTAGTGTCCGTCACCTCTACAGGCAGTAACACTTTTTTGAATACGTTAAAGCACAACCGTCTATGAACCCCCCCGCAATCCCCACAGTTAACTAACAATTTTGCTCTATTGATTTTGTCAATATCGTCACGGTTCCGCTCCCGTGGAAAAAAAGGAACCCTTGCACGATATAGGGTTTCCACGTTGATGATGGATACACTTGCTGACAGATCAATGGCGAAATCGCCGCAGTCCTTTCCATCGATCTCTACTTTTAGTGTAGAATACATGTCTGCAAATCAAAACAAAACCAAACTAGTAATGAGCATAACCTACAAACCGACATGATCATCAAAGATACCATGTCAGTTAACAGATGGGTGCATTCGTTGTTTTGTTCAGCGAGACACTTGTACGTACGTATGCATATGCTTAACAATATCCGAATTATCTGTGTTAGTTGCAGGTGCCAACGCGATAATGCGTTACATAGCCGGAAACACAAAGTGATTTGATCAACTGGTTTACTCCATAATAATTCTCGTATGCTTTATAAGACCACATGTCTTCACTGTGGCCCTGTACTTGGACACAGACTAAAATCATGACATTGACTGCCGGCAGCTAGTACGTTTGTTCATCTGCTCTTCCGTCTTTACATTCGCTCCGTTATCAACAGACATGTAATTCCCTCTTTGACCCCATTTATACTACGACAACAACAAATAAATATAAAGATAAATGACAAACCGTGCACACTTACCTCAGGGTGTGTCTGCGGTCGGTCTTGTATCTGTGATTTATGTAATCTCTGCTCTAAAAAAAAACAGTACAAAATGTCTTCAATCAATTGTCCATCGTCACCTTTCCAAATATGGTTATAACACATGTTCATACAGTTGCTGCTCGTACCACATATGGTTCTTCATTTTACAAAATATATACACGCGGCACCTCCTATTCCAGAAAATGTTTATTGTAAAGGGTTAACGCGTAATCTGGCGCGCTTTATCCCCCTTTCACCGAAATATTCTTTCGGAGGCCGTCGACATGTCACCCTCCTTCGTGCACTCATACCACCATCTGTATATGCCTCATAAACACCAAACTGCCAAGGTACTGTTGCACAAACACAGTTCCCCTGTTTGACAAGTCTGTTCACGTCCTTTGATTTGTCGGGCAAGTCTACACGGCACCACAGCTGCTGTATGATCTCGTGAGGCCGGGTCGGTCCCCAATACCTGGACACGTAAAGGGCACCTCTGTGCACCCAGCAAATCATGTCGGGCCACTCGGATATTGTCTTATATTGTTCGAGGTCGACGTCTCGGTGAAACGACGCGTGCAAACGCATATCTCTCGTTATGACCTTGCACTTTGTGCACCTCAGCACGGGAGGCTCCTTGCACATGTCGCGTATGAATTCATCGCCGGTGCACTTAGCGTTGCACTTCCTGCAAAATTGAGTCGTCGAAGCTGTTTCTATCAACTCGTCTAATATTATGTCCGGCACGGTCAACCAAAATATCTGCGGGTTGTACCGCTCGCATAAGTATTCCTTTGTCATTGTGTACAGTGGTTTAGGATTGTTCACAGGGTTTATTTTTGTCTTTTCACTCAGCATCATTTGTCTGAAACGAGCGCAAAATCCACCTTTACTGTCAGCGCAACGCTAACTGTCCAAGCGAAATACATCTCCCCTTGTACTTGGAGAGAGTGTAAAATCATTTAAAAAAAAAAAGGAGGGGGGGGCAGGACGCAACTAGACCGGAGATGCTTGCACAAATGATGCATCTGATGCAGGTCCCACCTTATGATACATAAAAAACCGAAACGCAGTGTTTATCGTATCTGCTGTCTGTTCTGTTATGTACATGGTACGAAAGATTGACATGCACACATATTGCCATGGGACATGCAGTAACTCCTAGAAACATAATTTGCACCGACTGTTACTGTTACAAGTGTTGTATACCAGTCCCGTCACCGAGGCCCCCCCCCCCCTCATGACTGTAACATGTATTACAACAACAACTGAATACTGGTACATATACAATTACATAAACAATCTAAAGCAACATGGACAAAGCAACATGAACATCAAACATATAATATTGTGCCTGTAGTACAGGAGCCATGAACGGGTGCTTCTATAAGAACATATGGTACATCCAATGCAGAATCACTGGTACCTAGCCAACATGCTAAACGTATTATCAATATCGAAAAAGACATAATATACATATATATATATATCATGTTGAATATACATTCCGGAAACACACTGTGTATCTACCAGATGCAGGTGATGGAGTCTGATAGAATGACGTCACAGGCGGAATTATGTATATAAGGAGACGTTTGGCAACAGTGCAATTGGTCTCGTTGGAGACCAAACGGGCTAACGTGAGCAGCAGCAGCACTGAACGATACCATAACCAGAGCGAAAAACGGATATGGACTTGGCAATATTTTGTCTGTGTCCTGTACTGGACGCCACATTTAGGTTCGTGGAATATATGAGAAGGTTTTTTTACGTAAATCAGTTTCCGTACCTGTACTGGTACGGACGTCTATATAAGGTGATCAAAACAGAGCGCTTTTGTTAGTGAGTGTACGTGTCCTGTACTGGACGCCACATTGGAGTTCACCATAAACTGGAATTTCGTTTTTCAGATTTATGCGACCAAACATCAATTGTCGAATCTGTACCTGTACTGGTACGGACGCTTACAAAACAGGGGGAAAAATGACCGAGCGTTTCCGTCAGACTGTTAGTGTGTGTCCTGTACTGGACGACACATTGGGCCAACGCAGGAAGCTGGATTATCCTTTGTGGGATTCACCTAACGAGACATTATACGTCGTTTTTCCGTGCCTGTACTGGGACAGACGATTTCAAAGTGGAAAAGCGCTCAGCACTTCCGTCTGTCTGTTAGTGTGCGAGTCCTGTACTGGACGCCATCTACAGTTCGCACAAAAAATGGATTATCGTTTTCCGGATGTACACGACAAATACCTTAAGTGTTTTTGAATCCGTACCTGTACTGGTACGGACGTCTCAGAATTGAAACAGAAAAAGCGGTTGGGTCGGTCCGTTAGTGTGTACCTGTACACTGGGTAAACCATTTACATGATGTCGGCGAAAACAATTTGGAATAAAAATAAAGATTGAATTACCTTTTGCAGTTTTGATTTCTTCTATCTTCTTCTGGAGTACAGTAGTGTTTGGGTATCTGTGTGGAAAATAACATAAACTTGAAAAAACGTCTATTTCGGTTATAGGAAAGTCCACAAATATATACATCTGTACAGTAAGGCTCCCGCGGTTTCACGTTAGAAGTTTGGTTTTCTAAAGAAACCGGCAGAATCAAAATAGTATAGTTCCATCTGCAATTTTAGAATGTTAGAGATCAGCATCAGGTTCAGGTCTCCTATTGAAGAATACCTGTCGCGGTGCCTGGCGTAGGCCCTCTTTCCGAACATCCTGTGCGTTTCGTACAACTGCAACGCGTGTCTGTATCTTTTGTATATTTCAGGTATATCGTCTGTGCTCATTTTCTCAAAGAGTTTAACCATTATGAGAGCCAGGTGATACGCCGCATCGGACCGTTCTGTCGTGTGCCCCGTTTCCAAACACACTTTTCGTGCTCGTTCCAGCCCAATAGTGCATGTCCTCATCCAATAGTCGATCTCATGGTGCATCATCGTGACATGCCGCACGAACCTCCTGTCCTTCGCGGCGAAAAAAGAGTTATTATCATGTCGGTAATTCCATATGTGCCTCTGCAACTGTGCCATCCACGTTTGTATTTCTCCGCACGCCTTCTCCTCAAAGTGGTAAACTAATTCTGGCTCCATTGGTTAGGATGACGGGTTTCTGTAATACAAACAAAGAAACAAGTGTCATCCAACCACAGTCGATCGGTCCATTTGTACATATTTAGTGCATCTTTATGTATTCTTCGGTGAATCCCTCTGTGCCGGTATCTTCTGATGCGACGTTGCTGCTGCTGCTGCTGCAATAATACCCCCCTGTACTCCTCTACGGCAGACAGTAGACGTCCATGTTTGCTGTTTCTGGTGTTTTCTCATGTATCATGTCCGCCCGCATCATCTTGTCCTCAGACTGGTTCCACCACCACTCAGTTGCTTGCACAGCTTCACATCACGTAATCAAACACATTTGCTTTGTTTCACCCACAGACCAATCAACAACTGACGTGTAACTACGACACATTTATCACATGAGATTCAAATACAGTCGTGAAAGTGTTGTTATGTTATCTGTACATTCTCCCATGTCTCAAACAATTACACGGGTTATCAAATGTAACACTCTGCATTATTCCTGGAATTCACAAGTACGAATTGATGTAACCAAATGTTTTCAATTTGGCAAGATATATGGTATGCGAAGCCGTTACAGAATATACTGGTGTCACAAATGCAGAGGAGTTACACAGCGACAGTGAGATTTAACGAATTCAGTTCAAATCCTACATCCGTTTCTGTACTGAAACAGAGCTCTTTTTAAAAGCCAATCATATTCGTCTGTCCGTCCGTCCGTCCGTGCGTGTGTGTCCTGTACTGGACGCCACCTTTCGTGAACAGACTGAAGATTTACACTGGGACACGTTGATGATGGGACCTACAGTGCGCGTATTCCGACTTATTTAGACGAGCTGCTGTCCGCGTTTGTCACTTGTGTGTGCAAGCCATCGTTGTTAAACTGTCCCAGCTCGAAAGCCAAATTTTGCCTGTGTTTCCAAAGCAGAAACTGAAACGAGGCTATGGATTGCTTGTTCTGGTGGTGCCTCTTCTGCACAGGGCCTTTAAACCGACTGTGACTTTGGTAGTGCTGCACAACTCGCGTGTATGCGTCTGCCGTATGTTTGAGTGTTACGTCATAGGTATCCTTCAACCACTCTGTAAACAGTTTCGCCATCCGCACGGCAATTAATGTCTGTTCCGTCTGGCACCGCTTTTGTAAACATATCTTTTTCGCTAACATAAGTCCTTTGAGAATCCGCGCGTTCCACCACCAGTCTTCGTCGACCAGTGCTTTCAGAGTCAGCTGAAACACTCTGTCGCTGTCAACGAAAAATCTGTCTGGTGTGGACAGGAACGACTTAATACAGTCATTTAGCTCACGTGTTTTAGCTGGAATATCTACCAGCAATGCATGGTCAAATTCTTTTGACAGGTTTGAGTCCATGTTGGACAGCAAACGAGCAGAAAGGACTATTTTATTGTGTCGGTCTGTATGTTTACGTTACAAATACTTATCAACCGCATAAAGGGAGGACAGGTCTTAAACATATCTCCAGTGTTTGTACACCACGCATAACCTTTCCAGTCATCTTGACATGCATCACCTCTCTCTTTTTCTGTGTGTTAACAGACACGATAAAGCAGTTATTATGTTACTAAAATATGTTTTATTCCTGGTATACTTACAAAATACAATCACCACCCCTATATTGGGAGGTAAAAAAGAATACCAAAAGAATACCAATGACATATATACATAAACGTGTGTTTTCTTACACGACCTCTACAAGTGAGGATTTGCAATGTGTTACACATCCGATATATCTAAATATGGAAAAGTCAAGAAGAAAAGTCTTTGATACTTTGACCGATAAAACATTTATACAGTTTGTATCTTCTTCACAGCACGTTTCTTGCATAATTGTACATAATTTTGCATGTCCTCTATTAGCACACGTATCTCGAGAAATGAAAACGACCGGGCGAGGTGGCGACTGTGGACGGCCGGTGTCACATTAGGGCGGTACTCCTTTACGATATTCTTGTAGAGTTCCTCACAACGGAGGACAATATCATAGATGTCCTCCGTTAGGCGCATCACCTTATCCATGAGGACTGCGATGCGCGTGGCTTCAGTGATATTCGCATACGAATTAATATATTGGTAAAGTTTTGTTCCAGTATTGGCCGTGAAGCGATCATGTACATCGAGGAGAGGTGTTAAACATTTATCAAATTCGTCCCCGTCCCTTGGTTCTTTCAAATACGTATCAGGCGACGTTTGTAACTTTTTTATGACATTCAGTATGGCCTCTCCTTGTTTCGGCACAGCAACTATGGCTGCATCCAGTTCACATTCAAACTTCTCGTTCATCATCATCATCATGATTCCCTGTAAGTCACAAGGACGTCTTATAACAAACAGCTTTTTCGCTAAGATAAAAAATGTTTTATTCCTGATATATTTAATTACATAATTTTCCGTGGCCGTGAGTTAATAAAAAAAATATTGACACACGTATACGACTCGACCTAAAAACCATATGTACACTATGTATAATGTATTTACAAAATACAATTGCCACCCCCTATACTAGTTGCATATATTGTAAAATAAAAGTTTATTCTTCCTCATGTGTGATCATCTTACTTGCCCACCGGCGCTCTGCTTGCACATGTGCTTTCCTGGCGACTATTCTTAAATGAGATGTTAGAAGGAAACACGCCCGGATGTGATGGCTTTTGGTTGCGGCCGGTGGGGCCTCACCGCGGTATATTTGAACTATATCTCTGTATATATTGTGGCAGCGTAGGACAATTTCATCAATAGCCTGCGCCAGGAGCAGAACATTGGATGCAACGCGCACCATTTCTTTCAGGTTCTTTTTTTCTCTGATACATATTTCTAGTTCTTCACTGGGGATGTGCATTAACATTTCGTACTTGTGCACTAGTCCATCGACTAACTGATCGAAATATTCGTCGTCGCCTTGCATTGCGAAATACGTCTCAGGCGACGACGATTTAATATTTTGAACGTAGCGAAGTATGGCCTGGCCTTGCACATTTATCAACTCCTCCAGTTCACGTTCGTAGTGCTCGTTCATCATCATGTTTCCCTGTAAGTCACAAAGACGTCTTATAACAACGTCTTAAACAAACAGCTTTTTTCGCTATAGGACTTTTTTCTGTGTTGTTTAGGGTTATACTTTGATGTACCAAACAAAAATATTAAAAATAACCCCCCCCCCCCCTCCCCACCTACCTTACTCCTCTTTCCTCAATCGACATTTGTAATTGGTCGTGTGTCGAAATGTCGTTTTTTTCCCGTTGTAGTTGTTTACTAAACTAACGAGGTTATGTTATACAATAAACGTGAAGGGACTGATATCCGTGACGAGGTTACATATTACATTCATGCAAGGTGTCACGCAAAGTGGCGCTCTGCTTCATTACCTTTTGTTTATTGTTATATCCTAAATGCATATTTTTTTGGTTCACAGTAATTACCTACTTATTTTTTATCAGTTACAGAATTATAGTGTTTCTCATTGTCCTTCCGAAAAAAAAAAACTCTTGCAATACCTTTTTGCTCTACAGTTTTGTTTCAAAGGTCCGCGTGTCTGTTATTTTCTTTTGTTAGTGGTTAAAAAAATACAAATTCTCTTCCCGTTTCTATGTCACAACATTACTTAATCGTCGTTACGGTTAGTCTGTGTCACTTGTGTGGCAAAAAAACCGAACCCCTCAGAGTTGGATGGATGGATGGATGGAAAAACACGTCACCCGACCTTGCTTACTGGTCAGGTAGTATAAACATGGCTTTTATCTAACTCCTGCGCATCTGGGGGGTTTTTAAAGTGATGTCAGTCCGTTGTGTACACAACCATACACAAAATAAATGTAACCCCGGCCTACCTTACTGGCCAGTGGGTGTCCTAAGTTTTCTAACAACAACCAAAACAAAAACATAATTCCCCCCCCCCCCTCCCCTCTCATCCATCCCAACCTCCCAATGACCTTCGTTACTGGTCACATTTTAGTTTTTTGTATCTGTTACTGCCAACAACCAAATATTAGGGACCCTTCGTTACTGGGGCCCTCTCAAATACAAACTAAAAAATTCACTCCCTCAACAGAAAAATTCACCCCCGGCCTACCTTACTGGCCAGTGGGTGTGACATTATTTTAGTTCAAAAACAAAACCAATTCAATACTTTTACAACAACAACACCAATTACAAAATACACCTACCGGTATTGTTGTTTTGTCACAAACTCAAATCTTCAACAAACTTTCAAATCTTTGCTTCAACTTGCTTTCTGTAGCTGTTTGTCTCCAAACACAACGACGGCTTCTATATAACACAACGACGGCTTCTGTATATCCAAATTGTAGTTATCACCAGTACTAGTACCAGTCAAAACCAGAGTCTGACTTTACTCCGTCAAAACTACCTCCTTATATACCTTATTTCTCCTGTGACGTCACACACACAATTTCAAACAAACCACCCCCTGTCGTTTCCGCCGGATACACCTACACCACCGTTACATCGTTATTTCACCTCCCTTTAGGTTTCCGCTTCCTGTGACGTCACTCCACTGCATAACCAATCAAATCCTTTCTTACATCCCCTCAACCAATCAACGCTCTCCTTACACATACATCCATCCACCATCTTGAAAATTTTTACCCGGGGGGGGGGTAAAAAATCAACCACCCTTATCATCGCTCACACACACACACCACCCTCCCCGGCACGCGGGCCCGAAATCGCACACTCACCACCCTCCCCGGCACGCGGGCCCGAAATCGCACACTCTAATTTATTCATGGCGAAGCGTCGAGGGTCGAGGTGCCGGGTGCGGGTGTGCCCAACTTCCGGTAGAATAGTACTTCCGGTTGTGCACCGCTTCAGGATTTAAATGAGTTGTTGTAGTGATGTTAATAAGGCGATGATGGTGAAATCTTGCATAATTGTCCAGTTATGTGAGTAAAGTGGGATATGATGCCAATCCGGAAGAAAACGTGAGAGAAAAAGGTTTAAAAACTGGTTTGAAATGTGTGGACGAATGGGTCGGGGATGATGCAATAGACCACGTGGACAGCGCGTGTTTGATTGTTGTGAATGAGACCTGACCAATGGGCGGACTGAATGCACACCACGTGACCTGATCTGACCAATGAACTAACAGCGCATGTACCGGAAGTCTGCTTTACACCCGGCAGTCGTGATCGGGGTCACACTTTAGGGTCACGCTTAACCATTGAGTAAATGGGACTTCCGGTGCGGGTACGTAGGGTGGTGTTGGACCGGAAGTGAGGAAGTGTGAAGGGTCGTGAACGGAAGTGCCGGGTCACATGGGGTCAGACGACAGGAAGTGACGGTTGGATAACACGTATTGATGAGTCATGTGAACTCGGGTTCGTCCCGGGTCGCCTTATCTGTTGTCATCTGAACACAATGAGATATGTATATATATATATATATATATATATTTACATATTATTATATATTATATACATAATCGTAACACCACGAAATATCTGTTGTTGATCTTGCAGATACGTGAGGGATGTTTTGTATATTTACCTCATAAACATTAATTTCAACCGACACAAACGTATATGAAATATATATTAGACAAAAGTGAATGTCACCGCCGGGATTCGAACCCGGATCCGAACTTAACCTTGCCGGAACTGCAAGTACAAACTATTGGTCCAGGTAGGAAAGTTTGAATTAGCCCGTTACGCCACGGGGACTTTCACATCAGACCCGGACATTATGACACTTATGTAATAAAAGGGACACGAAACAAAAACAAGGAATGCGTCATCGTATTTCTTATGAACTATGTGGGCACACGTGACTCACACATGTCATTCAAGCCCTGCCGTGTCTCATATATGTAACATTATTTGGGTTAACAAGTATCCACGGTCTGTGGTCAGGCTCTGCGTGATCGACCGTTAATTGTTAACGGGCCAGGCAGCGCCCAACATACACGATGGGGGATCGCCTAGCATACACACGCCATCGCCAGGATGTCCTCAGTCTTTTCACTGGTCCACCGGGTAACAGTTACCGTTTTATGCCTTCCGATGGGAATTTCTTTTCTAACAGGTTACGACAGAGGGGAGTGACGTGGCGAGAAGAACACATAGTTGTAGACGAATGCTCAATGTGTGCAGACAATGGAGACGATTCAGACTATATACACGATTACCATTACCATCCCAATTACCATCCCCAACACGTCCCGGAACGGAAATATTGCCCCACGTGTCAAGAGACAGAAGTGATGGCACTGTTCACAAACGAGAAAACCTACGATTTGGGGCAAGGGATAACGTTTATGTGGAGACCGTTGTTACGTCCAGAAGATACAGTGTTGTTTCGACATGGAGACAAGACAATTCACGTGGAAGGCTTCGGTTCCCTGTTGCGGTTGACTCTGGTAGTAACTCTCGACAGGATGCTATCTGAGGCTCAAAAGGTTAACTGCAGCGTGACCGGTTGGATATACCCAATGTATCTCGGTATATGTAAGTCCTTGCATATCCAGATGGACCCTTATGGCACTGTGTCATTCTACGACCGCATTAACAAGGACAACGCGCGCTTCACAATGCAGGTGGCGGCCCACAGGGATAAGGCGATATCGCTGACGACAGAAGTACTGTTCAAACTGTTGGAGCACGTGATCACCGATTACCAGGATGTAACCATTTACAACTGGGAACCTCCGCCGGTGTCTTATGACAACACTGTAGACGCAGTGACGGAATCCCCAGTGCAGCATGCCCACGCGAACACGGGTGATACTACTGAAGCTGGTGTTGACAGTGAGGTCGGACCATCAGACGGTGTCGTGCCTTCTGACGGCAGGTTCTTTCGAGGTCATGTACGAGGGCATGGCATGCTTTACGACCGCGAGGATATGATAGTGAAACAATGCGAGATGTGCAACGTGGATTACGAACCTGTGTGTGATGGCGTACAGGAATACTGCCCTAAATGCGACAGGAGTTTCTTGGACTATCTGTTCACAATTGAGGAACGCTTCAACTTCCAACCGTATGGCACCCCCGTATCTGATTTGCTATACCTCAACTGGATACGATACAAGCGTTTTCAGGGCAAGGTAAGGTTGACAGGACAGAACAAAGATGTACACGTACAGGGAATGCTCGCCATGCTGGAGGATAATATTCTGACCGGCGATTTGGACGTTTTGCTCCTGGCCGCTCAAAAGGAAAACTGTCGTATAAACGCACTGTTCCGCTATAAACAGATAAACCATGATCAAATGCACGAACTTCAACTCTCGATGGACCCGGACGGTACGGTAACGTTTTATGGACCTTTGGTAACGCGGTATATCATCGACACCGGCGGGGTACAGGAGACCATACAAACCGACATTTTAAATGCGCTATCGATCAAGGCATGGGATGTTGTATCATTACTTAACACAGTGATCAGGTTGTACCCGCCGAGAGACTTGTCGGGTGCGATGTACACTTATCCTCGGGAACAGACTGAATCGGACGAAGAAGAGCAGATGGATGATGACGATACTGACGATGATGATGAGGAGATGAATGAGGACCATTAATCACGGGGGGAAGTCATATCGGAACCAGTATGTAATGTACACATTTGTGTACACGACATATGTTACACAGCATGCGGCAGACGGTTCATCGGAGGTGAAGGTGAGGCCTTGCGTAATCTGAGACGTGTCGTGAACCACATGTGTCAGCAGATTATGTGGAACAACTCTGGAGCACGTGACTCACATATGACGAGGTCTATATATTTAGTGACGGCGGGACAGTGATGTTGAGTTGGAGAGTGGAGCGGGTTGTTGAGGAGACGCCACGTATATAAACGCTGTCCCAGGCAGCGCTGGGCATATACGATGGGGGGCCTCCGTGCAGACACACGCCATCGCCAGGAGGTTATCAGTATTTTCACTGGTCCTCCGGGTAACACTTACCGTTTCGCGCCATCCGGCGGGGCTTTCTTTGGTAACGTGTTACGACAAAGGGGAGTCAGGTGGCGGGAACAACACATAATTGTAGACAAATGCTCAATGTGTGCAGACGATTACCTTTACCGTTCCAACCACGACCATGCAAGGATATATTGCCCCACGTGTCAAGAGACAGAAGTGATGGCACTGTTCACAAACGAGAAAACCTACGATTTGGGGCAAGGGATAACGTTTACGTGGAGACCGTTGTTACGTCCAGAAGATACAGTGTTGTTTCGACACGGAGACAAGACAATCCACGTGGAAGGCTTCGGTTCCGTGTTGCGGGCCCTGGTTGGACATCTCGACATGATTCTATGCGAGGCTCAAAAAGCGAACCGCAGCGTGACCGGTTGGATATACCGACGTTTTCCGGGTATCTGTGAGTCCTTGTATATCCAGATGGACCCCTACGGCACTGTGTCATTCTTTGACCGCATTAACAAGGACGACGCGTGTTTCACCATGCAGGTGGCGGTCCACAAGGAGAAAGCGATATCGCTGACGACAGAAGTACTGTTCCAGCTGTTGGAACACGTGATCACCGATTACCAGAATGTAGTCATTTACGGCAAGAAACCTCCGGCGGTGTCTTATGACAACATCGTAGACACAGTGACGGAATCCCCAGGGCAGCATGCCCACGCGAACACGGGTGATACTACTGAAGCTGGTGTTGACAGTGAGGGCGGACCATCAGACGGTGTCGTACCTTCTGACGGCATGTTCTTTCGAGATAATGTACGAGGGTATGATATGTTTTACGACCGCGAGAAGATGATAGTTATTCCCTGCAAGACGTGCAACCCGGATTATGAAAATGTGTTTGATGGCGTACAGGAATACTGCCCTATATGCGACCAGAGTGAGTTGGAGTATCTGTTCACACGCGAGAGAACAATCGGCTTCCTACCGCATGGCACCGACACCTCGATTTGGGTATACTGCAAACCCCCCTGGGATTGGTGGATACACCTTAGATGGAAACCGTATCTGCGTTTCAAAGACAAAGTCACGCTCGTAACAGAAGACGAGGTACAAGTACCAGGAATGCTCGCCATGTTGGAGGATAATATTCTGACCGGCGATTTAGACGTTTTGCTCCTGGCCGCTCAAAAGGAAAACTGTCGTATGAACGCAGTGTTCCGCTATAATCGGATAAACCATGATCAAGTGCACGACCTTCACATCTCGATGGACCCAGACGGTACCGTAACGTTTTATGGACCTTTGGAAACGCTGTATATCAACTTCCGCGACGAGATACAGACGATGATACAAACCGACACTTTGAATGCGATACCGCTCAAGGCATGGGATGTTGTATCATTACTGGAGTGTGTGATCAGTAACTACCCGCCGATAGATTTGTCGGGTACGATGTACACTTATCCTCGGTTGTTCCCTGAGAAAACTGAGGTTGAAAAGTACGAAGAAGGGCAGATGGATGAGGTCAGTTAAAAACGCGGAATGTTGTCATATGATTTCATACCCCGGACGTGTTATCGGAACCTGCAGGTACCGTACACGTTTGTACATATACAAACATATATCCGTCATGCCACCCGCTGTTCTGGTGATACACGGGGCACGTACAATAACAAACACACATGGGTATCAAAGGGGGGGGGGGAGGTGCTGGTTGCTGAGGAGACGGTACGTATATAAAACGGCGTTCCAGGCACAGCCGTTCAGACAAGATGGGGAATACATGTGGAGACCGATGCAGTTCCCCGGAGATCCCGAGTCCTGACGCAGGTCGGCCCCGCAACCCGGGGAGATACGAACCGTCAGACGGGATGTACTTTCAGGACAGGTTGCGAGAGATGGGATTGCAATGGCGAGAACGCATACTTGTGAGAGCGTGCCAGAAATGTCAAACATCTCCGGGCATTACAGTCCCCGACGACCGTGTCACATTCAAGTGGTACTGCCCCACGTGTGACGAGACGGAACTGACGGAACAGTTCGCAAAGGTTATAACATATCAAGTAGGGCAGGGCAAATGTTTCAAATGGAGGCCGTGGGCCGTCCGAGGCGATACTGTAATTTTGGAACAAGGCACAGAGCACGTACACGTCGGAGGTTGGGTTTTCGTGTGGAAAAAACTTGCCAAATATTTAGACCTGTTACTCAATGAGGCCCTAAAAGTAGGCGGCAGTGTTACAGGCTGGATATACGACATTGATGAGGGACTTGGTGAATCTGTGCATATCACAATGGACACATTTGGTACAGTCTCGTTCCACGCGCGCTTAGACAAGAACAACGAATCATTTAAGGGAGACGTTGTGGTTGACCACGAAACCGCGATCTCCCTGACAACAGTGGAACTGTGCCAGCTTCTGGAGAACGTGATATCCGATTACCAGAAAGTACGCTTCATCTGCACGCCATGGAGGCCTCCTGCTGTGTCTTGTGAACACAAGATGGTAGGAGAACAGGCAGTGCGACAGGCGAAGACGGGTGCTTGTGAAAGTTACGATAGTGAGACAGAAAGTCACAAAGTGTTAAACGTGCCGGGTATGCTAGTCATGTTGGAGGACGAATTTCTGAGTAGAAATCTCAACGCTTTGCTGTTGATTGCTCAACGAGAAAACCGCAGCGTCACCGCGATGTTTCTCTATGAACGGTGGATTTGTGACGATGACCATGTTTTGCACTTGTCAATGCATCCTGATGGGACAGTCACGTTTTATGGGTCTTTAAAACATGTTGATGTCGGAGCCTGCGGGCACGTTGCTAAGATACAAACCGACACTGCGACAACGATATCGCTGGCGGCTTGGCAGGTTTCAAAGTTGCTTGGGTACATTATCAAAGACTACCCACTCAGGGACCTGTCTGGCACCATGTGCACTTACTCCCCGTTTGTTCGCAGGCAATACTCTGGACGAAGAAAAACAGGAACGGGTGGCATAGGGACATAAAACATGTATAACGTCCCTGGGTGGGTTCGAACCACCAACCTCCCGATTAACAGCCGGACGCGCTAACCGATTGCGCCACAGGGACTACATGCTTTTTGTACATGAGTTTCTTCTGTTATCATGAACAGGTACTATTCCTTGATTTGATTGGCTGATGGAAAGTGTGACGTCACAGACGATCTTTATAAATGCCTTAAATCCCAGCAATACATGTTGTTTTCTTTACAATCTGTTTATCAAATATTGGGTTCATGTGACACCAAACTATTTGTCAATACCGATCACGTGCCTGCGTAAGAAATATATAATAATGGTGCGTTTGTCTACAGTCTAGACAGTTGGCAACATGATGGCAAACGATACTCAAGAGCACAACGTGGCCGTGCCACAAGAAACGACGTTACACATGGTCGTTAATGCAGGACTGTCATCGTTTTATTATACAATGAAGGATTGTTATTACAAGGCTAAATACATGAAATGGCTATCTTGCGATGACCAGTTCTTCGTGTTTCTCGTATACGCCGAGCCCCGCCACATGGCAGATGTTATTGTACCCGTGAGTAATGGAGGTGACAAACCTTTGGTTGGGACACCCGCCGTGAGGTACAACTACCAAGACGAACGGATACTCGTGTGCAATAACACAACTGTGGCTGACATGGTCCGAGCCGCCCGAAAAGACACCAGCACCCAAGAGTTCATCAAAGCACGCTTGATCGCACTACTTCCACAAAAACTGTGCCAAAAGCGTAA
Organism: Sipunculus nudus; assembly: GCA_026874595.1. Classification (NCBI taxonomy): domain Eukaryota; kingdom Metazoa; phylum Annelida; class Sipuncula; order Golfingiida; family Sipunculidae; genus Sipunculus; species Sipunculus nudus. The sequence continues at coordinate 28,606,151 of CM049315.1, forward strand.
CGTGGAAATGAGGATTTTAGATGGGGATGGATTCAGTCAGTTCCCCCTGGATGGACAATACATCGGAAACATTTGCGTGGCGATGAGACTGGATAAAAAACCAGGGGTAGCTGATAGCCCGGCACGCGTACCTGAAAATAAACCAGAGACTACGCCTGCATTTAACTTCGCTAGTGATGGTAAATCTACGGCGGGATTTTCGTTTGGTCAGAATGCGTCCTTTGGTAATGCAAATTCCACCTGGGGTACACCTATCAACACTGAAGCGACACGCAACACATCATCGAACGCAGGTGCCACATTGGGTACATCATCTAACGCAGCTGTGACGTTCCCTTCATTGGTATTTGGTTCACCACAAACTTCACGTCCAATATTCAGTCAGCCTTTCAACGCGAGTACGGTATTTGGTTCACCACAAACGTCACGTCCGATATTCAGTCAGCCTTTCAACGCGAGTACGACTTTCGTTTCGCCATTTAACAAGACTGTCACCACGACGTCTTCTAACTCGTCAGCTGGTTTATTCAGCAATCCATCCAAAATTCTCTTTCGTTAAACTGGTGCGTGTGATACCACGTTTCCTGTCTGTGCTGGAATTGCGTCATCAACAAAAGGTATAAATAGATAAATAACATTTTATATATAACAATATAAAGACACACTGAAGAGTAAACGTCATGTCAATCACAGACATGGTCGACAACAGAATAGTCCGTGGTGCTGTATACGTCCTTCGCGCCGCCATACAAGAACTGCACGAAATAGGTGACGCTATCGCTTTACGCATCCATGAGGTATACGATAATTTTTATAACCTTTTCGACCAACCTGTTTTCAACAGAAGCGCACAGGACTATTCATGATTAGTATTCAGGCATTTGGTGCGGGACATACGGTGAGGATATAAAAAAAGGGAATTGGTCTGAATAGCCCGGAAAGGGATCATTTGTTCCTTTATGCATCATGGGAACAACATATTTGGAGACAGTGATACAGACAGCGACACAGAATTGTGATGACGCAGGGAGGATTAATGTAACACGTGTTACACATGTTGCTAATGTGATTGTAGAAACTGAAGCTGTACAATATATGCATATTCATATATATATACGTGTCATATATACGTGTTTATGGATCATATATCTTTGATTAATACTGATACATTTAAAGGTGTCATTGTTTGGACGTTGTGAAATGTGAAAACGTAGATAGATCTGGTTGACATGTTATTTTTTACTGTTTATGTTTTGACATATACATGAATGTATTGTTGATTACTGGACCAAAAAAAGTGGATCCCTTGTACTGTATCATAACACAATACAATATGGTATCCATGCAAACATGTGTCGTGTTATATGTATAAATAAAACGAAATTGACATGGTTCAACGTCATGATTATATGGCATGCATGGTGTTGTGCGTTTGTAAATATTCAAAACAAGTATGTGTTCTGTGACGCGACTGTGCATCGTCGGGTAAACAAGCATTTTTTGACATATGTGTCAGCGTTATCCAAACAACGACCTTTAAAACCCCTGCGCCCGACCTGTTTGTTGACCGGAATCTCAGACATGACGGAGCATGAGCCGTCTCGTTGAGTCACGGAAATGTATGGAATGAAAACAGATGACGGACGGATGATTGGCTATTTAAAGAATTGACGCCCCCATATTAATGTACATTAACCAGCCTGTTAGCCAGGTTGCACAGTTGGCGGAAATACACCCGTCTGTACAATGATTAGAAAGATATGCAAGACGTATAGAATATACCTATCATACGAAATATCTACACGTTATGGGAGCGAGTATAGGCATATTGTGAGATGTTTATACTGGTACGAGTGGGGAAAATGTTGGTATTTGACTATCACGTACGATAAATAATCCGGATTTGTGACAGTCTTAGCACATGCGCGGATTATAAACATAGTTCGACTGATACGGGCTAGCTGCTGTACCAGTTTGAAAAGGATTTCTGCAAAGCTGTGGTCTGTACAATGCTATATGTGAGACGGAAGAACCAGCAAGCATGTGAAAATTAGGGTAACTGACAAACAGACAAACATACTTACAAGGGTGACACAAGAATGAGACCAGATGACTCAGGTTATGGAAGAGACCCAGTTGACGAAAATAAGCTATAGTTTATGTAACGGAGGTTTATAGTTTTTGAAAATATGGCCAGAACATGATACGTCGGTGAGGTTTGAGTAAAGCGCCTCCTAGTGGCCATATTCGGAAAATGATAAATACCTTTCGAGATATTAGAGTCAACCATAAGTTATATTAGTTTCAAAAGGATTTCTTTAAAACTGTGGCCTATAGAATGCTATATGTGAGACGCAAGAGCAAGCAGGCGAATTTGTGGACAACTTACGAACAGACAAACACACTGACAAAGTGACACACGGTTGTGACAGGATGAGTACATCAGGTTATGGAAAAGACTCAGAGGAAGAAAATAAGCTATAGGTTATGTAATTGAGGCTTACGGTTTTGGAGATATGGCCAAAACATGATATGTGTGGGAGGTTCACATCCAGCGCCCTCTAGTGGCCGTATTCAAAGAATAAAAAAAAAACAATTTCGAGATACTAATGTAGGACATACAGTATGTCAGTTCCAAAGAGATTCCTGTCACAATATGGCCTCCAGGGTAAGATGAATGAAATCTCGAAATGTTTAGTTTGACGAGATATTTTACGAGATATTGCGAGACTTTAATAATATCTTGTATTTCTAATTGTATGCTACCTAATGCAAATCACTAGATCTTTCTAGCGTTAAAATAGACAAATTAGTCCATTGATTTTCAAATAGAATCATTATTCCCCAAAAAGGCGTTACCATGGTAACAGAAAATTTGAGTCAGCTACACATCATCAGAAAGGCCTTGGAATGACGATTAAAATAAACTGCTGTTCAAGTAGATACGACTTATAGTGCCAAAGATATGAAGAAAAAACCGTTTTGTATACTTCTGTTGATCTTGACCTTGCCTTTCACTGATCATGGCCGAAAAACAATAGGATCAGAGTTTAACTAAATTATACCCTTTTTCTGTACGTCTGAAAGCGATTGCTGAAACTTTGTGGCCAGTAGAGCATCAGCAAACAGATTAGACGACCATAGGTCGAGCGCTTGCCGGAAGTTGAAAGAGAAATAGGTCAAGGTCACATTATTCTTTGATATCATGAAAATGAACAGGAGACTAAAACGAGCAATTTTATATGTGGATGCGATAATTTATAAACAAATTAGGAAGGAAATACGATATTAGGACATGTTTGTGGCCTTGGCATATGACCTTTAACCCAATGTTTAAAAAGGAAACAAAGGGGTCTGATGGTAATAGATATTTACCATTGGTATAAGTTTCAGAGCGATCGCATCAAACGTGGGCCTGTGCCAGATATGGAAATATTTGAATATTTCTAAGTTTTATAAGTTTTTATCCGAAATTAGGTCAACATGATTATGGCGAAATATGGCCAAATCTGCAGAAGGATAAGGCCATGTTTTTTAGTTTCAGGTGCAGTAATGTAAATTATAATATCATTTGTAGCTTTTCGGATATGACACAATAATGTGATATTACAATGTTGTCAATGCAGTGCCCCCTGGAGGTCATATACCGAAAATGAAAATTGTTTTTGTAGATATTACTGTAAAACATAATATATATTAGTTTGAAAATGATTGCTGCAAACCTGAGGCATGTAAGGCATCATTTAGTGAGATATCGCAAAAAGCTTCTGCAGCGCCCCCTGTTGGTCATCTTGCAAACATTACAATATGATCTTGTAACACTGACTGAACTCTACCTGATGCAAAAAGCTACATCCCTCTAGCGTAAAAAAATGACATAGTTCAAAAGATAAGGTAAAATGCCAAGAATTGTACTTAATATAGGTCACCATGGCCACCGAAGAATTAGGTCAAGTGTATCCACGAATAAGAGTATTGATAATAGTTTCAGATTATGAAATAAAAATGATGACATATTTTATAGTTGTGAAGCTATTAGAACAAAATCATACTTTGACCTGCTTTAGTTGCAGCGCCCTCTGCTGGCTATATTCAAAACATGTAAATTTGTTTTTCTCGAGATATTTCTGTTTAACATATTATGTACGAGTTTCAAAGTGATTACTTCAAAATGCGGGCCTCTAGGCCATAATAAATGAAATTTACCCAAAATGTCGTACAGCGCCCCCGGGTGGTCATATTCGAAAATCTTCAGACAACCGAACAAATTCTAATTAAACTTTACATATTGCCAAAAACTAGACCTCGCTAACTTAAAAATAGCGAAGTAACAAAAATACTTTTTTAAAAAATGTGAAATTTCCATTATGCCCCCCCCCCCCAATTGTGTTACAATGGAAACCACAGAATGAGACGGTTTTACCTCAAGAAGTAAGAGCATTCGATGACGAATAAAATGAGCTATAGTTTATGTAGCTACGATCATCCTACACGTGTGTCTTAGCATATAACATATAACACGTGTCCTAGGAATAATTCCATTATTTCACACCAGATGGCAGCATGTATACTCGATATCCGAACTTAAAGGAGACCTATCACATGTCTGACCTTCAAAATCTAAACGTAATCCTTTGGAACGGTCATACAAGATCCTGGTAAAATAAAGACATCTCTCACACACACAAAGGTTGTTTTGTTTCCTAACAAACAATATGTTGATAACATGTAAGGACCTGCCTTAACAATAAACACGAATTGACAAGGGCATTCTTTGGCACATCTATACAATTGGAGAGTTTTGCAACGAGTGTTCTATCGACCTCCACTTAGATAATATGTATATCACGTGTGTCAACATTTGTTTTGTTTACAAACACGTTCTTGATCAAATACATTGTTTCCTTTAATATATGGAATATACATTTTCAAACATTATCGATATATACAAATGGATATATATATATATATATACAAGAAAAAAGGCAATATTGTTTGCGAAGGTTATGGGAATAGGTCCCTTTATCAGCACGTCCTTAGATAACTTTATCTTATCAACTGCATCTGATAACATAGGCGCTCAACAGCTGTGTAAATACGTACAGACTTGTTCAGGCAGTAATTACTGATATCAGTGAGAATAATAGCTGGCCCCGGCGTATTTACACAAACATAAATCCATTCAGCAAACAGAACTGTGTGGTTTGAGTGATTGCAGCAGGCTACTTGTTCCGAGCGAGCGAGCTATTTCCTATTATATATTATTAACCATCCTGGTACAAACAGTTTTCCGCTACTATTTGGACCAGTCTACATGCCATTTTAACAATATCGAGCTATGAGCTGCTACACGTGTATATTCCTTGCAGGCAAAAGAGAAAAGGTACGAGTGTTTATTTTTATTTTAAATATTACAATAATATTTTACCAGGATATTTTATTCTGAGACTGACTCAAATGTTTCCATTTAAATCAGCTTTAGCAATTAATCAAACGTTAAACTGTACAATCTGTTAAATATACCACCAATGACGTTCATTTAAATATAATGCTAAAAGCTATGATATAAATATTTTGTTTTAATTTTAAAATGCGCATATATAATACATATAATATTCTTAATTCCAAGGTGACCTATATCAGTTGTTCCACAGACTTTGAGCTTAAATAAGAGCGAATTAACTTGTAATATACAGGTGTAGGCAAATGTTTAAATATTTAACGAATAGGGATTGCGCAAGAGCAAACAAACAAAAAAACAGCTACATTATTTTGAATGTGAATGAATCAGAATATTTAGTATACACTTTAAACACTATCAATGGAAGCCACAATATCAGTTATATTTTTATATATTTGTATTGGCAATTTTATAATTCTCATTTAAATTACTACTGATAAGTATTGTAAACTGTTATTTAAATAATGATTATGCTTAAACCCTGATCAATGGGGACTCTAGTGGTTTCGGCACTGTTGAAGCAACTGCTGCTATGCGAGTTTTAATCAATGCATACTGAAATGGTTACCCAAGTAGCTCAAAAGAGTAGTGGAAACCTGGACTGATGTAAATCAGGATTTAATCAATGATTTTAAAACACATGATTTTAATCAAATTACATATAATACTACGAGCTCCATCACAGTTTGGCTCTAGTCAAAGCATATGGATGACAAACGTATTAAACGTAACCAATACAGTTTGTATATTTGTGAGGATACGCTACCCTTTGTAACTGACGTAACGATATCTTAAGCATGTATTTGACATCAAAACAAAAACATGTAACTGTCGTTATCCATCAACATTTTACAATCTACATCATTCATTCCACGTGTTATTGCACATTGTAATGCCTTTGCGTATTTTATCTAAAAAACAGCTTCCATCTGACTTGATTCTCTTTCTATCAAAATCAAAAATATAGCCATATAATGTATAACATACAGTATTCATATTACATTATTTGATCATATTGCAACTATATTTCTCTAGTTGCCCCTCATCAGTCTGTGTGCTTAAATCTTATTACGTAATCAGTATTCTTTGTATATTTAAACTGGAAAAAAAGAAAGGCATTTACATACAATTAGCTGGTTATACTAAACAACACCGTCTGTTTAATAATAATAAGATATGAAGAAACAAAGTAGTCAATATCGTTTCAGTCAATGTCAAAATGAACCGACTGCTTTTCAGCCAGTTTGTAAAATGCCTGATATTTTCAGTCATTTTATAAGTGTTTGATCATCAGATAATTCGGAAATCGACTGAGATTTTCAGATACTTTATGAATTGAATTATTTTACACATTGACTGTAATATATAAACATCTATCTTGGTATTGAGACATATAATATCTAGTTCTATACATTGTTAAATAAAATGAAACGTATTTGAATATACATCAACTACATGAGAGTATATAAATATTCCTGTTTGATATACATTTTATAACCAGTGCATGGGTTCAGCTCGATACCAATACATTAAATCCGAGCCACATAATCATATATTGATCACTATGTGATTTTTTTTATCAACAGAATACATGCATACTGTTACAATATTATATGTACAACGTAATTATGTCACCACGTCTTGTGTTTTTTCTGCATTTCGGACACTTAATTCCAGCAGAAGTGCTGCTACTTAAATTTTCTATAAGACAGTCACGGCAATATGCATGTCCACATTTTTTTAATACACAATTAACAACCTCTGTCAGACAGATTTTGCACATAAACAATTCTTGTTCGTTGACGGATCTCAGACGTGCGATTTCATTGTTGGCTTGTTCCAGTCGTACCCTGATGTCGAGATCATTTGAGACCATTGGTGCATTATTCGAATCATGGGTGCTCAAATCATCAGTCAGGCGACCTGTGTCGTGTAGTGAGTTATTTGTTTCACTTCGGTTCCGCTGTCTTCCTGTTATTCGAAAGTCCAATTGTGGTGGCAGAAACATACGAATGAAATTATCAGCACGCCTCTGTCTGACCACCTGAACGCAAAGTCTGAGTAGTAACAGATTTTTAAATGTTCTGATTGAATTGTTCACGTACAGACTTCTGATTAGACGTCGTACGTCTTGATGTGTGTATAAACGATCGATGTCGGTATCACTGAACGCATGGCTTAAGAGGTCGTATCGTCTCATCTGTCTCAGTAGCGATTTTGTCAACCACAAGATATCTGATAATGCACTCAGAAATGCTACGAACTCAATTTCGTTGATTGTATGAAACGGCAGGGGCGAATTTACACGCCAGGCGTCCACGTTGATGAACCTGAGAACAGCTTGCGTGGAGCAGTAATAACGTGTCATTTCGCTGCATGCATGAACACACTTTAGATAATATGAAATCAGCCTACCTGTGTAAGATTTGTTGAACAGCTGAATTCGATCTGGAATTCTGTCTTCAAATAATAGCATCTATCGGTTGGCTCTCCCTTTTATAGTAAATATAACACAATGGCAAAACTTCCTCAAAACCCCCCTCTTAACGTTATTGTTAAATATTTCTAAAAAAATATGACATATAAATTACGCTTTCGTGATTTTCAATAGGCTTGGGATGTTATGAAACAGTTATTTCCGTGAGGAAATGGAGATTAATGTTCATCGGTCGATATAACTTCCTGGTCCATTTCAATATATTTCCTGATTAATTATAGATATATGGGTCTTCCTCAAGGGGGTGTTATTTCATAAAATACCCAGCCTATTGCATAATTGCAGAACGTGACATTTTTATGACATTATGTGAGTAATAACTCACTGTAACTTTGGAAGGGGAATTCCCTGTAAGGCATTCTTGTTCCTCATTGGATAAATGTTGCTGTGGTCTATCCTATAAGGTTCCTTTACATCATTGTATGGATCATAAAAGTAGCATTGATGTAACCATATTTTATAGAATTCAAAACGTATTGTATTCTTTCGCCGAGATACATGATACAAGAATACCAAGATTTATAAGTACATACTTTACTGTGGATTGAAGTATTAGAGATTTAAGATTTATATATGGATTATTAAATATCATGTAAATGAATAATACAAATCAGATTGTTTTAAATGCAATAATTACATGAAGATTTTTGCTGTGCTGTAGACAACACAAATTAAAAAAAACGCAAGGTGCTAAAGTATACATTACAGATAAATGAATTTTTATAACTGTTCAACAAAAACTGTGAAGATTGAATTAAGATACGAATGTTACTATAGTAAAACAATTAATAGCATGTCATGAAGGATGAATTTAAATGTGTTCAACTGTTCAACAGAAACGGTGAAGATTGAATGAAGATTAGTATGTTACTATAGTAAGACAATTAATAGCATTTCATGTAGAATGATTTCAATATTCTTACTAAAAAAGGTCAGTGAACAATATTTATTTCAGAATAAATCATCTCGTTTTGCTCTCCTGTTGGATTTAATTAGGATGTGTTCATCCCCACATGTGCATACGTTAAATTGTCAACGCACTATATCTTTTAAGTGATCAATCCGAACAAACTGACAATATGTGTAAGATGGTTCAATAACAGCTATAGATTAAAAATAATTATATCATTTACCGTTTCACGTGAACGTAACCACAAAGACAACACGTCCACAATTATATATCATGATTTATGGTATATATAATTGGCTTCAATATTTGTTCGAGTGCTATATACGACCAACGGCTTGAGTCTATTGTGCTTCCTGAGTGCTATACAAACAAGGCCTGGAGGCGACGTAATTCCCCCATAAATCGTCCTTGTTTTGCTTCCTGAGTGCTATACAAACAAGACCTGGAGGCGACGTAATGTCCCCCCATAAATCGTCCTTGTTTCGCAGAGGAAGTTTATACACCTAAATATAACAAGCCCACTGTTAATAGCATCCGCACTTGTTTCATCAAATACTTAAATAAGCCATTGTTTTATAAATGAACGTGACTCGTCCACATTATATAAATGTTTTTCAAATACATGTATACAGCATTTATTAAATATATAGATTATTGCTTCAGAATACTACACGATGCATATGGAGTTGATATAACAAATATTATAAAATAGTATTATGTTTATGCTTATGATTATCATGTATAATGATATCAGTATTTATATTTACATTATGATTATCTGGATATCTGCGATATTAATATATATACATATATAAAAATATATTAATAACATATATTGGTAAATACATCAGATATACTACACAATAAAATATAATCTGAGTAATATAAACATGTTATAACCTCATACCTTTATGTCTAATTAAATAATCATATTCCTTAACATTTGATGCATTCTGTAGTATAATAGAGTATAATTAAATAGAATGTGATAGTGATTCATACAATACATATAAATGAATCAACATATTACAGCGAACACAAAAACCTTGTATCACAAAATAACATAATATTTCACATGTTAGTTAAAACAATTGCATGTAGCTTTATATATGTTTCTTTAAATATATTCCTCATTAAGTATATCAAATACAATATACAACCATATTAAACAACGTCATATATATATATATATATATATATATCATTCAGCGATGATTTATTTCTTCTACACCGCTTTCGTAATAGCTGATAAGCAGTGCTGTGCCCATTTGATCATATATAAACCATCACATGATTTACTTATTGTACAGTAAATGCCGTGGCCACGTGTCATTGTAATGCCAATTGCTACTTGACTGATAAGCGGGGTCATAAAACTGAACGACTTCACACCTCGTTATCTCGAACCGACACTTCAAGCGTGATGTATCCCACCTTGTTCTCTCTACGTGCTGGATTTTACTGGATTTTACTCAGCCTAAAAATACCCTATAATTGCATTTAATATATATTTCTTACCGCCATCGCTTTCGTATAAATCTCCGAAACATTCTGACCCGGAATCACGTCCGTGAAGCAGGGAATCGTGTACTTTCCACCGTAAATGCCGGCCGTCGCTGTTTTCGCTGCTTCTGTCCAGACATGACTGATTTTGGAATAACCGTACAGGCCGGTTCTTAAAACTCACCATGGGACATCACATTAGGTGAACGAATATGCGTATTACTACGCATCTCCAGATCAATTCTCGAAAAGAAATATCCGCTAAAATGCATTTATAATTATCGATAAATACCTGAAATGTATACCCGTCATATGTATCGGGGATCAGATATACCGTTTTGTTTAGACATAGGTATTTAATACTGTGGACGAATTGGCACCATTTTTTGCAAATATGAGGACGAACAGGTCGAGGACCTCATTCCTGGGGGCGAACCGGACCTATGGAGAAACAGGGGGGAGTACGAAAAGACGAGAACGAAATGGATTTGGGGACGAATCAGCCTGTTCCCGTCTTTTATTATATTCGGAGTATACATTGCATGTGTGTAATCTCAGGTCTGCCTGTTGTTTTGACTGACTGAAAAGAACCTGGAAGTTCACATCCCCTGTGGTGTGACAATCTCTCATAGACTTTTATGTCGAGTAGATACGAAGCGAATATTGGGATAATATTCCGAAGTAATATCCATGATGAATCCTGCATCTTATAAGGTAATGACTTTTTATATGTATCATGTGTATATATTATATTGTAATTGGGCAGCGACTCAGTCAAAAGGTAATGTTGTGTTTTCCAGCATATTAAAGGACGTTCCACCGCACATCTGGTTGTAGTGTTGTCCTGTACCATGACTGAGACGGGCCCCGACTCAGTCATGCACGCTACATAGGGAAAGTATCTGCAGCGCGACCCCCAACCAGGGTAGCGCATAATGAAAGGAAACCCCCAAAAATTCTGAACCGTTCAGACTGGATAATTTAAAAAGAAAGACCAAATGGTATATAACATTTGGTGGCTAAACAATTTCTTCAGATAACGCAGTATTTATGATAATTAACTAGAATACCAGACATGTCTAGCGTATTATCTTGTCACTTATAGTGCTAAAGGAAGGAGAATTTAATCCTGTGACTACGAGGTAAACACACAGTACATGATGCACTCAATGCCGCAACAACGGGCTGAAAGGGGGCGGGGGCGCAGAGGTGTGGTGTTTTATTGCCTAAGTACAAATATGACATGTTTATCAATATCAGCACAATGCCGGTTAACGGCTCAGTAGATAGTATGGTGCGTATGACCTAGTCCTGTGATCTATAATGAAAGTATTCACAGTAACGATATTGTTTCGGTTGACTTTAATCTAAATACTAGGTACTTTGTTCCTGCTTACCTACTATGACAAAAGACTATTATATTGTAGCCATGTTCCCCTCGCCAGTAAAACGGATACCAGCCCAGTAGCTGCCCTAGGACCGCCCTGGGGATAAGGTTGTTATATTCTGTTTAAACTGACAGCACGCATCTGGGCTGGTAGCCGCTTTTACAATCATTGTGAATGTTTCAAACAAAGGACAGACGGCAGACTAAGAATAATCTATGCTATCGGATTTTATATTATTAATCTCTACTGTTCCCACTTCACACTTTATGCACTACACACGTTATGATTTAAGGCATGTGTGTACCAATATTTTATTATGTATAATTAAATTAAGGAATTAAACATAACGTAACCGTCTCATAAGGGAAATTAATCTAGAGAGTCATGCTGTGTCTTTGTGATTTTACGCTGTATAGAATTATATGGTAAGTGCCAGGGTCGTCCTTTAACCCCCCCCCCCCCGGCCATAATCTATGCCATTTGATGCTGTGTGTGATGCTCTTACAAATTTACCATCACATACAGATTTCGTGTACATACGTGTCCTTACCTTTTAAACCTGCAGAAATCAAACAAGCTAACAACAACCGCGGTTGCATATGCTTGAAACTACGCTGTACACAGAACTTCTTTCTGGGAAGTGTTGTGCAATACTTATCATTCATTCACCGGATGAAGTAGAATTTCAATCCGTTCGGGAAGGGCACAGCTTTTTAATGACATAAATACCATTAGGCCGGGGATTCAGTTTCCACGGGGGTAGAAAATTGAATAAACACAAATTTTTTATTGGATCATAGGGTTTAGACTTTGGTGTACATGCAGGATAAATGTATTCATTTCTTAAACTGGATGGATAACGCTTTTATATAAGAAATAAACTCTTCTTACAGCTCGATTTTTTTAATTCTTTGTATTTAGTACACTTTTACTAAACGCTGGACTTAAAAATCTTGAAATAAATTCATAACGCTCTGTCATTATGGATTAGATATGTGAAAGTTGTCTTTCGCACGTTAGTAATACCGCTTGGATCATATCATAAATTGTAATAAATTCTAATATGGGGTACATTATATTCGTTAAAATATATCTTCACTTCAGATCCCATTAAGTACCGATATTTATGTTTGTGGACCACATGAGATCTTCAATCCGATCGGATAAGTTCTAGTAAATATAAAATCTGTAATGAAAAAAAAAAATAAATCATTTTAAAATAGGTGTAGATAATGAAGATTTAAAAGTTATATAATCTCTAATAATTAGAGGTAACATATTAACAATATGATTGCACCTTCGTATTTTGGTAAAAGGTTTTCTGATGTTTTCTTAGGTGGATTATACTTATTTCCTTATTTATGTTTTTGTATTTATGTCAACAATAATTAACCTTCTAAGTAGGTCCATTCAAACAGAGCTAAGTTGCAATTAATCTATACAATCTGATAATATTAACAATATGATTGCACCTTCGTATTTTGGTAAAAGGTTTTCTGATGTTTTCTTCAGATTGTATAGATTAATTGCAACTTAGCTCTGTTTGAATGGACCTACTTAGAAGGTTAATTATTGTTGACATAAATACAAAAACATAAATAAGGAAATAAGTATAATCCACCTAAGAAAACATCAGAAAACCTTTTACCAAAATACGAAGGTGCAATCATATTGTTAATATGTTACCTCTAATTATTAGAGATTATATAACTTTTAAATCTTCATTATCTACACCTATTTTAAAATGATTTATTTTTTTTTTCATTACAGATTTTATATTTACTAGAACTTATCCGATCGGATTGAAGATCTCATGTGGTCCACAAACATAAATATCGGTACTTAATGGGATCTGAAGTGAAGATATATTTTAACGAATATAATGTACCCCATATTAGAATTTATTACAATTTATGATATGATCCAAGCGGTATTACTAACGTGCGAAAGACAACTTTCACATATCTAATCCATAATGACAGAGCGTTATGAATTTATTTCAAGATTTTTAAGTCCAGCGTTTAGTAAAAGTGTACTAAATACAAAGAATTAAAAAAATCGAGCTGTAAGAAGAGTTTATTTCTTATATAAAAGCGTTATCCATCCAGTTAAGAAATGAATACATTTATCCTGCATGTACACCAAAGTCTAAACCCTATGATCCAATAAAAAATTTGTGTTTATTCAATTTTCTACCCCCGTGGAAACTGAATCCCCGGCCTAATGGTATTTATGTCATTAAAAAGCTGTGCCCTTCCCGAACGGATTGAAATTCTACTTCATCCGGTGAATGAATGATAAGTATTGCACAACACTTCCCAGAAAGAAGTTCTGTGTACAGCGTAGTTTCAAGCATATGCAACCGCGGTTGTTGTTAGCTTGTTTGATTTCTGCAGGTTTAAAAGGTAAGGACACGTATGTACACGAAATCTGTATGTGATGGTAAATTTGTAAGAGCATCACACACAGCATCAAATGGCATAGATTATGGCCGGGGGGGGGGGTTAAAGGACGACCCTGGCACTTACCATATAATTCTATACAGCGTAAAATCACAAAGACACAGCATGACTCTCTAGATTAATTTCCCTTATGAGACGGTTACGTTATGTTTAATTCCTTAATTTAATTATACATAATAAAATATTGGTACACACATGCCTTAAATCATAACGTGTGTAGTGCATAAAGTGTGAAGTGGGAACAGTAGAGATTAATAATATAAAATCCGATAGCATAGATTATTCTTAGTCTGCCGTCTGTCCTTTGTTTGAAACATTCACAATGATTGTAAAAGCGGCTACCAGCCCAGATGCGTGCTGTCAGTTTAAACAGAATATAACAACCTTATCCCCAGGGCGGTCCTAGGGCAGCTACTGGGCTGGTATCCGTTTTACTGGCGAGGGGAACATGGCTACAATATAATAGTCTTTTGTCATAGTAGGTAAGCAGGAACAAAGTACCTAGTATTTAGATTAAAGTCAACCGAAACAATATCGTTACTGTGAATACTTTCATTATAGATCACAGGACTAGGTCATACGCACCATACTATCTACTGAGCCGTTAACCGGCATTGTGCTGATATTGATAAACATGTCATATTTGTACTTAGGCAATAAAACACCACACCTCTGCGCCCCCGCCCCCTTTCAGCCCGTTGTTGCGGCATTGAGTGCATCATGTACTGTGTGTTTACCTCGTAGTCACAGGATTAAATTCTCCTTCCTTTAGCACTATAAGTGACAAGATAATACGCTAGACATGTCTGGTATTCTAGTTAATTATCATAAATACTGCGTTATCTGAAGAAATTGTTTAGCCACCAAATGTTATATACCATTTGGTCTTTCTTTTTAAATTATCCAGTCTGAACGGTTCAGAATTTTTGGGGGTTTCCTTTCATTATGCGCTACCCTGGTTGGGGGTCGCGCTGCAGATACTTTCCCTATGTAGCGTGCATGACTGAGTCGGGGCCCGTCTCAGTCATGGTACAGGACAACACTACAACCAGATGTGCGGTGGAACGTCCTTTAATATGCTGGAAAACACAACATTACCTTTTGACTGAGTCGCTGCCCAATTACAATATAATATACCAGTAACGACCATTCTTGTTCTGTCAAGGAAATCGTTTCTTGTATGTATTGTATTATGACATATTATGTATATATCCAACGTCATACAAATGAAAGTTTATCATACTATTACTATAATATTATCCAAATGTTAATATCCCATATTGTATTAATTATACTATACAGAAAAAGAAACTATTGCACCATAATGCTACAAATAATATCTTAATTTTCAGAAAATATACACACATACCTGGAAACACAACATGACACTTTGACTGACTCGCTGCCATTGACGATGATTAACGACTTTGGCGGCAAGACACGACACATGCTATTATTATTTAAATAAGATAATTAAACAAATGTAAAGAAGAAATCATTAAACCAGCTGCAACTGTGTTTAAACATGGCAGAATATTAACGAGGCCCACAGGCCTAATGCAGACCTATGCAATGGGATATATACATCAGGTATAATGCTTCCATGATAACGTACTTGACCATAACTTTTCAAGTACAATGCAAGTACAAAACATTTTGAAAACGAGTATAAGCACCAATTACACCAATGTCAGTCCTTAGATAATGGCATGGCTGTACACAATAAAAAAACTATTGTAGGGGCGCCACCAGTCTTGTGTATGAGAAGGCATCGAAGATGGACATGCAAAATTTCACGCAGATACTTCAAACCACTCTTGAGCTATATGCATGAAACCTAAAAAGCAATTGTAGGTGGCGCCACAAGTCTTGTATACAACGAAGCTATACGATATGAATATAGATATGCACAATTTCAGGCAGTTTTGTCAAATCACTCCAGAGAAATAACCAGGAACATACACTGTGCAAAATCATTGTACGTGGCGACACCATTCTTGTGTACGAGATGGCAATCAAAGATGCACGGATGGGCAAAAAATTCAGGATGATACATCTAACTTCTCTTGAGTCAGATGGACTGAGTTTCCAAAGCTCAGCTGAGGTAAGCAGTTGCCCCAAGTCAAGCGAAGCTGATTGGCAGATGCAGCTACTGCACTGAATGAACTCTTGACCTGTACCTGGCTGCACTAGGTGAACTCTACACCTGTTGCATATCTGTTTCATTTGGCATTCTGCCAAAACTAAAATTAGATCCAAACTTAAATTTGGCCTGTTGCCAAGTCTGAAATAGTTGGCAGCCTTCCAAGCTATTTATAGATACAGACAAAATCTTGTCATTTTGCTAAATCTATTTATACATAATGAAAGACAATGCTTTTTGCAAGGTTCATATTCATAAGGTTATTTTTTATCAAAAACAACAACAGATGCCTTTTGAAAGCAGAATCAGAATACATATATATTTTATTCATTGATTTTTTCTTACACATAAGCTGGATCTTGACACCAATTATTTATGTTGTCTGTACGGCTCTGCTTATATAACGAAAGATCTCCGTTTATTAACACATTAAAATTACTAATTTTGTTTACCAAAGTATCTCACGGACCTTTTTATTGTTGAAGGTCCAATAATTCTGCCAAAAATCATAAAGGTAAACATAAGAATCATTTTTGTGCAGTATTACAGAAGTTGAACCAACAGTTTTGCAGAAGAAGACCATGGCAGACCTCAGGTAGAAATGCGCTTACTAATGGCAACAAGACCATTTTCAGCTTCCTATGACTCTACCAAATCTCAATGAACCCAACTTATAATTATACAATTAAAAGAACCTCGCCCTAGGATATTTTTTGGTAAAAATTTACACCATTTAACTTGACAGTCCCAACATAAAACAATTTTTAGCTGCACGAGTTTAAAATTACAAGGATTTTGCCCGTAATAATAGGTCTATGTAGGTGGCGCCACAAAAACTGCAATTTCAAATATGAGTCATGTGACCAACATTTGTACAGAACAAAAGTATTGCTAGCTCCTGTCGTTTCTGAGGTTATGTTAGTATGCTTACTTGGACAAATGACTAAGTCCAAACATAAAAATTTCTATAAACCGTTACAAGGGGACTAATAATAGTAGTACAACATGTCAAAACACACAGGCTTCTGTGGCTCAGGAATCAAAGCCGGAAGATTGTGAGTTCCAATCTCAGCTGAGGCCGTGAGATTTTGCATAGTCGGCCACCACCCAGAGAGAGCGCTCTGCAGGGTTTATGGGAAAACCGTGCCTGGCTGCCGTGTTTCACTCACAAAAGTGCGCCTTTCGGGCGTCCCTCGGTGTTATAACCCAGGATTTGGGACGATCACAAACCAAGGTCCCGCTGGTGCAGTAGTCACCGGTTCCGGTTAATTCCAGTATATAAAATGAGAGGAAGCGTGTGATACTGCCCTGTGACGGAGTCCGAAACCCGAATGGTAATCTTCAGATGTACATATACTTAGTTAAACAACAACACCACTAAAATTAATAGAACATGTCAAATATGGGCAAATATTAAAGTTAGATTATTTTTCCAAACCTGTAACATTACAGAATTAAAAGTTACAACACCTGTCACAACCTATCACATTTACCAAAATAATGACCACATCCGTCACAACCGACAGCATTAATCGTAATATTGACCACATCAGTCGCACTCTCTTACATATATGTTTACTTGTAACCACTAATTGTGATTCATTTTTTTTCCAGGATATTATGGCTTCCTTTATTGAAGAGAAGGAGTTTGATTTATTACTCGACTGTATTGTCTGTCGTGAGAAGAAGAAGACTCGGCATCCACGATTTCTCTCATGTCGACATTCATTTTGCTTTGAGTGCTTTCCAAGGATAAAGCAACTGGGAACATGCCAGGGAGAAGAAATTAAGTGCCCGATATGCTGGAAATCAACAAAACTTGCAACGCCTGACGGAAAGGACCTTCCTGTTGATGATTTGGTTGAAAAATATGAGAAAATGCTGTTGATGGGAAGGGATTTGCGTCTTTGTCAGGGCTGCCAAACTCAGGGCCTCGTTAACCAGGCCACCGTCAAGTGTTGTACTTGTGAGCGACGCCTTTGTCAGGAGTGTTTGGCCTTCCACAAGGAGACGCCTATCTTTTCCAAACACACTATTGTTGAGGAACTTTGCAAAGTACATCTTGGAGTGCTCACTCATGTGTGTTTCACTTGTTGCCGGGGGATTTGCACAGATTGCTTGTTGTGTAAGGTCCACCAAGGGCATGATGTGACCGATATAGCGGATTCCCGTAAAAAGACCAGCATCATGTTGGCGTCTACCAAACAGTTCCTTGAAGAAGGTACCAAAGCACTGAATTCGTATATTGCTTTCTCGACATCTGAAATGTTGGAGCGATTTGCTAAACATAAAAAAACAAGATCAGATAAAATTCAGAGCGAGAAGATCAAGCTTGAACAAGCCATTGAAACCTGTATGGAGAAATATTCCAACATGTACCAAAAGGCGGTAGAGCAATCTCATAACGTTCATCGTCAAGCACTTCTGAAGGCCTCCAACGCTATAAATGAGGTAAATGCACTGTCAGGGGAAGACGAGGCTGTCGCTCTTGGAAGACTAACATCAATAACTGTTGAAACATTTAAAGCATTGAGTGACTTGCGAGACGCATTGCAGTCACCGGCTGTTGGTCCTGACCTTCTACAGGAATTTTGTGAAGCTACTGTGGATCAAGATAAAGCAACTTTCATTTTTAAGTTTATGTTGTCAACGAATGATCAAGGATATCATTTTGGAGCCGATCTTCGAAAACTTGATCAGAAGCCAGAGAAACAAGACCTCCCCGAACTTGAAATGAAATCCCCAAGGAACCTGGCTATCTTGACAGATGCGTCTTGTATAGTGGCCAACACTGCTTTTAATTACTGTACCAGGATAAACACAGAGGGTCGGATTGTGGCTAAGCTCTTTACAAGTGACGGCGCCAAAGCATGCAGTGTTGCCACTTACAAAGAACAAATTTATATAGCCTCTAAAGGTGGAAGAAACGTTACAATGATAGACGGGGCGAAAATCAGTACCATCCACCTACAACCACCAGTGCAAGACCTACAGGAAATCGGTACTGATGACACCGCGTTATTATTTGTAAACAGAAAGGGTCTTCTGCAATACTCCATGGATGGCGAGCTGCAGAGAGAACTGTCCACGGGATCGTTTGGTAGGTTGACAGTGGCATATAATGGGAAAGAATGCAGATACATAGTCTCAGATTCATCGGAAAGGAGGCTTTATATGTACAACCCAGACGGCCGTTTTATCAAGTGCATTAGCCACACTGGAAATAATGATATATTTGGCTCTGTCGATGGTACAACCATGTTACCAAATGGGAACATCCTGGTGGCTGATCATGATAGAAGCGATATTTGTGAATTCAACAGCAATGGTTCGTTTGTCAGATATTTGTTAACACGTGCTGACGTGAGTTATCCACGGTCCCTCAGATTTAGTTATCCTTATCTGTGGCTGTCTCGCTCAAGTGGGTCCCCCTTGTTGTATAAGTATTAGAATGAACCTTAGTCACGTTCACCAGGAAATTATTTCAGGATAATTAATTGATGTAACAAGTCTTATATATGTTAATAAGGCTTGTAAAGGTAATTGCTTCTTTCATATATCCGCACTGCACTTCTTTAAAATCTATTTAAATATCACGAAGGCATGATTTTAGACATATTTATTCGGGAAGTATAACCAAATGTAATGTCACATGTAGCATGTAATGACTATATTTCATGCCTATTTATAAAATATTTGATAGCTCAAAAATGAATGAAGAAAATACTTTAGTGGGTGTACGGAAATACTTTTGGGGCCGGAACGGCTAGGGACTATTTATGGAAAGAATGGAAGCTAACCATGGAGTTAGCGGCTGATACTGGAATGGATGGTCGGGAGCTGTGTGATTAAGTAGAATAGACTTTTTTACCTTATTAAATGTCTGGTTTAGCCACAATGAAGATAAGAACCTAGGAGAACAATACTTAGACGCACGTGACCACGTTGGGTTAAGGCCTTCGGTCTTTTTATCAGATATCTTGCAGTCAAGAGATGTTTTTCTTCTGAACCCGATTGATATATGCTGGATAAATGTTTGATATATATATAATACTGATATATTCTATATCATGTTAAGATATCCTTAGATCATTCATGATAAAATAATTATTATTATTATGTATGTGTAAGGTGCAACTGATAGCTATTTTAACATACAACATAACTAGTTTATTTAATTGCCTTTAATAGTCAAAGATTTTAATAGTCAAATATTTTGAACATGGCTCTTGAAAGGTCGGAATGTCAGGTGATAGAACTGCAAGTACGAAATGTGACTACCACGAACGGTTAACCCTATGCCATGTGAGGAACGTTGTTTTCCCATAGGTTGGATAATTTACGTGTATCCAACTAGATTGCCAACAGGTGTTGTGATTTCTGTCTATAATGTATACTCTCTCATACTCATGAGGTAAAGCTATGCTGTTGGCACTCGGTCAGGCGAGACATTATATTACCGTAAAGCAAATTGATTTGACATCTGATAATATCCAAGACTGATATTATCTTGTAACGAGGGATTGTGAGCTGTTATGTTATAATGTTATAGAATCTAATATTATATTACAGTATCTTATAGCATCACATTTTTAGTTATGATATTAAAGTTTAACTATATGAAGATCAGGCTATCTCTTGTGGTTAATATTTCGCATCCGTTGTAAGTTGTATTTTTGACCAAACAGTGGGTTTTTCTTTTGAGATCAGAGAATCAGTTTGTCGCAACTCTCTCATAGTTCATTCCATAAGCCACTATTCTTTATATGTGCACACATGAAGATTAGATGGTATGGCATACTTTTTATAGGATTATGTTACCTTTTGTTCCAGCTCACTGGATGCATATTTTGTGTTATAAAACCAGCAAAGGAACTAATACTTATTGTTTAAAAGTAGTTTTCCATTTCCACAAAACCTGACTTAATTATAATTACAATTTTATAGGGTGGTACACTATGAGGACACTAAATGGTTACGGCGGGGCAGTTGGACTTCATGTCCCATTGACAGTTGTCTACCAGTTATTGTGCTTCGTGTTACAATATATATTTTTTATCACCCATGACGTACTATAAATGTTGTATCACCGAATATAGATGTGATGAGTCCTTATAACCCCATTACGTTCATGGCTTACTTGTTTTATATAAATAGTATGTTTGTTATTAACGCCAGTGTAACAGAGATGACTTGTTTCCAAACAAAAGTTAAGTGGAGAAAAATTGTATCTTTAGACATGTGTCAGTTATTCAATTCAGCGTGAAACTAAAGAGCCTATTTGTTACATATATAACTCCTAATTGTAAAGTTATCGCTGTCTACTTGCATGGAACAGTCATGAAACAAAATGTGTGATTCGCATATTTTTTTTCTCTGTTGGTGTTTTGTAGAGTCCGGGCATGCATGAGGTGCCATTAATTAAATTCTGTTTATAACCAACTCATGAACTACATTAAATTCATTTCATACAGTTAGCGAATAGTACTGGTATTGTCTTGTTGGATTTTCCCACATATAATAGAAAACAACACAGAAATTTAAGTTTTAAAATCACCAAATGGCCGAAAGATCCGTCTAGAACATATACTGCCAGTCTAATAGTTAAACGTGATAAACAGGGAGCATCTAGAACGGTCGCGACAGGCTACTGAACTTCGTCTTATGTCGATTAACGTTTAGCCCCTTAACACGTTAAAATACTTAACTAAGTGCCGACCACTAGGCACGCCGTCTGGATCATTTAAATACAAGCGGAAGAGTGGGGTGGAAACAATGAATAATTGTAATCTATTTTTAAGTGATTCTCTGCTACATATGTTTATATGTTAAACAAAACTTGTCAAAAGTGTGAAAATGTCAAAAGTTCCTTCCCTGTAATCCTTTCTTAAAAGAAAGTTCTCTAACTTCTTTGAAATTCCCTAACTTTACTGTGAAGGGAAGAAATACCTATATATCGATATATTTGTTCTCTGTTTCGGATTCCCCTGACAAGTGCTGCCACCTGACGGTGTATATCAAATTAAAATAATGCTCTCTCAAGCCCACACCTATCTGTGTTTTCCTTCCACAACAGCTTCCGTCATCCCTCGTACGTCATCCGTCGTCTCTGCACATAGACACCCGCGTTCTTCTTCCGCACCCGCACTCAACACCCTTAAATTGTTTCATAATAAATACTGTTTTACTCATATGATTCTACTTCTAACATTGCTTTAATTATATCAATTAATAATTATATCGAATGCTCACCCGCAAATTCTAACTTTTCATATTGAAAATTTACCGCTTATCTCATTATGTAATAGAGAAGATACAAGGATATTCCGGAATATCCTCGACTATATGATGTCATGGTAGGGATTCCCGTCGTCCGTTTCCGTCGCGAAACGGTCCCAAACCGATTGGCATGGACGGTGATTCGAGTGTGGGTGCGGAAGCGGATAGGGGTGAATGCACTATGTATTTTTAACTGACTCAAATTTGACGGACGACAGATGACGGGAGCGGGTGCGGGAGGAAAAAACGAATAGGTGTGGACGTCCCTTCAATCTTCTTTTTGTGTTGAAGTTAAGAAAATAACGTGATTAATACATGGTCGTCTATGAGTCATGATTTAAAGTTTTTGGATTTTTTTTGACTGATTTACAAGTGTCTGGCTGCGGTTACTAGACATGCTCTATGTCTATATAATTTTAGTTGTTACTTATATATTTTACTATATGACATAAAAATATAAAATTAAATTTAACTCGAAGCTTAGCACAGAATTATGACTAAGAACAAGTATTAATCACAATTAAAATTCTTCTTCGTAGATAGTTCCACTTTGTGACACTAACTTTATTTGTTTTATGTTAAAAAAAATCACAAATGAAAATTACACTTTATAGATATATATATATGAGTGATTCAAAAAAGCTGTAGTGGCAAAAGTTGTCAAAGTAAACAAGATTTGTATACATATATGTGTGTAGTAATAATACTCGTGTCAAATATTATTTACAGGATGATAAATGATCGAGAATGGTGGATTGATAGGATATTAATCGGTAGTTAATGACGGTGGGGAGGGGGCAAAGTGCCTATGTTTATGCAGTAACGGGGGTAATGTCATATGACCACGCAGGAGTGTCACATGACCAAGGGTGGTAACTTGAATGGGATCAACAGAACACATGGAGACACGCAATATGGCAAGCAGACGTGCTTCTTAGTGTTATGGCTTATTCTTGAACCACATTAACATAGGGTTTAAAACTAAATATTCTCACGTTGTTGCTGAACATGGCCTGTGACAGAACAATTACTGTTGCTTAATTTTTTTTAATTTGCATTTGACAATTTACTCATAATTCATATTCAAGCGCAAATACATTGCACTTTTTTTCCAAATGTAAATGTAAACGTATGCGTATTGCATTTACATGGAAATTCAAGAAAAAGCTTATTCAAGTTTGCATCATTTAAATGCAAATGTGCACAATTTAAACCGATCTCCTCATCATAACACTCAGATACAATCCTAACAAGACCCTTAACACTGAACCCGAGATCTGTATTGGTAGTGCAGAAATAAGACCAGTAAACTCTTTCCGTAATCTTTGGACCAACTTCGATGCCATCATGAGTATGCAGTGCCAGACAAGATCGGTCGTGAGGAACATGTTTTACCTTCTACGCAAAATTGGCAAGATCCGGAACCATCCCAGTGATGAGACAGCAGCAATGACCCTCAACGGCACAATCGTTAGGGAACAAAATCTGCAATAATTTTTTGTGCATCAGAGATTGCTTGATAGCTCATATTTTGCCCATTGTTCTTGCATCCTATACTTTGAGAAAAACAGTAATGAGATGTGTGGGCCGTACCGTCTGGACTGACACTGTACAGGCCCCATGAGGGGCGGGGGGGGGGCAAACTGGTAGCGTCACACTCCCATTCATGTCACAAATAAAAGAACAATGCCACTAGGGCCACAATAATTTATTCTGTGACTTTATTACTCCATAGGGACCATAAAAGCAGCTGTAAGTCATGGCAAAGATTGTCAAGCTGCCTCAACGTTAGCATAAATTCCAGCGTAAATCCTCGCCACAAAAATATCCGGCGTAAATACTCGGCACAATTCCTGCTCCCCTGTGTAAATGCAGAAAAAGATATACATGTACTCGTGCAGTGCTAAGAACCCATACATCAGTCATCATAACTGCATAATATCATCAGTACCCGCATGTCTAATCATATCATTTATTCTGAGAATACTTTTATACATTCCTATTCCTTGTACATCTGGCTTGATTGAGAGGGTCACTAACAACATACCAAAAGCTTTATATCTGTTCATCACTACCAAGGAATAGTCCCATGGGGTTGATCACAACTCATTACATCATAACATTAGCTTATTATTAATAGTGTCAACTTACCACATCATAGCATCATGAACATCATCACCTTTCTTTATGAACATCATGGTATCACCCTAGAACCTGATTTAGTAATAAGGCAAATATGAATTAAAACAATTAATTAATCATATACCATGCCTCAGTGACAAACTACTTATACACATTTTACACACATTACCTGTTTAATTTGTCTATTGAGGTGACAACATATCAGTAATACATCTCAGTATCTACATTTAAAATAATAACATGTCAATAACAAATTTCAATACCTGCAATACAGTGTGACTGAATACCAACATATTCCACCTGGACATGTAGGCTTCACATCTCTTAATCACAATACGTTGCAATACTCACTCATATAATATTTAACAAATAAAATAATCTTATGGTTCTAGAGCTAGCAGAGTCCGTCAAAGATACCTATATGAACTCTCGATAATCTCAATACCTGAATATATTATCACTGTCTCGTACGAACACGAGCAAAACGATCATGGGGCCTCATTACATCAACATCCTTTTAAAATAATATGTAGTCTAAGTACCCATCAATTATAGTACTTGTTCTGATCTAAGTTATGTACTTCAGTCAACAATCCATAAATATTTATCGGGCATAGCTTGAAGATGCAGGTTATAAACACCTGTTATTAAAGTCCAATATGTCAGGATAGCAGAAAGCATCCGTTAAGTAATACTGGTTTCTAGCCACAATAAAAGATTAACATTTAATTGAATCTAAGGCTGGGGGTGGGGTGGGAGGGTGAGTGGGTGCTATCACATGACATTTCAGCATTCAAATGCACCTATAATGCTCGGTTAGCATAATGCTGCAATTAGATTTATGAAGAAACTCAATTCTCCGATGCTAGGAACCACTATTTGGATGCTTAACATCAAAGCCCTGATGTTGGCATAATAGACACATATAGGCAGTCACTTTAACTCCAGCGCCAACTGTCTAAGGCTAATCAAAATACAGTTTAGAAACTTTTTAACTCGTCTTAAAATCCGCTTCAACTATCCTCATCTATTTACTTGTAACATTGGGTTTTATTGTTACCATTAGTCCGGTTCTATCTCATAATAAGCAACTCTAAGATCTCTGGGAGCACATTGTTCGTTATTATGTAGACAGCGGTCATTCAATGCCAGTGCTATAAAAATATAACACGTGTTCACATGATAGTGTCAACGACTGACTATCATGAAGCAAATACAATAATGTGCAGAATATATCATAACCTGAACTAGAAAACCAAGTATAATCTACGAAACCGGACAGTCCTTAATATGCGTTCAATCTTTTCCCTTCCACTGCGCTAAAACAGTACCTTCCGCCAGATGTCGTTTCAATTCAAAACTCACCTCTTCTGTTTTGGCAATGTGGATGGCAGAAAATATGTACCTCAACTGTCAAACTTACATATCAAAATCTGTTACGTTTCAAGGAAACACCTGTTAACAATTCACATGCCCATTGCTTATAATGTATTACTTATTCGTAACGTCCTTACCACAAAAACAACCCATGTTTTGCCTTGAAACAATTCTTATCCAACTTATTTGAACGGAATACATTGTCCTTTTCACTACATTAATACCTATGCCGCAGGTATATTTAGAAGCCCGATGCAGTTTGGTGTGTCAGATTTGGACTCTTGTGAGAATGAGTCTGCGCATTGTGACAGAAGTACAGTGAGGCCTTATGAGGACAACATGTCGGGAGTTGCTGCCACCTGCTGACTGAATAACAAAGCAACGAGATTGGTTTCCCGTCACATCCAGCCCAACCTTTCTTCTCTTCCACCCTTCATATCTACGGGGTAGACAAATGTAACATTACAGGCCCGTAGGCTGGGGGGGGGGGGGGTTCGGTGGGTTCAGACGAACCCCCACCCCCCCCCCCCCCCCCACCCCCGCTTAGCATCTGAGTTCCACCTGACGAATACTGACATGCTATAATCTGGGAAAATTATACACAACTTTATGTTTAACCATTTTTGTCGTCCGGTTCCATGCATATCCTCACAGGGAGAGACCATATTTCTGTATAAATATTGTTTATAGCGCCGATTAGCGGACTCTTTATTTAGCTCTGTAGGGATGTAGATTGCAAGTACAGTTCAAAATGTTTAATTTCACCTCTGAAACAAGCTTTAAATAACCCGTTCACTGCTTGCTTCTGATTATAGTCAAGAACTGGATGTTTGTTGCCGTGTGAGAGGGGATAAAGAGAAAATTGTTGATTGCCGCGTCTCACGCAAAGAGGGCAGTAGCACCCTCTTGTTTCCGGGCCAAAGGATGTAACTGAGACCACTTTGTCTATAGAGCACAGGGGACATACGTGTCAAGAGTCCAAACCAAGCTTGACTCCATAAGAATAATAAAAAAAAGAAAAAAAAACAAACAAACAAAAAGTTAAAATATATCATACTGAGATTTATAAATGAGCTTATGGAACTTTTCGATTTGTTGGTGTTGCAAATTAAAAGGAGGGCCTTGCATATTACTTCGTTAGTTCAGAAGATATATATGGCGATGATCCACTCTCTATAGTCGTCCTATCAGCAGTTTGTCTGCCCGTTAGATAAGCACGATTTTACATCGTTACCTATGGATTTGAAATTTTACACACAGTGCGATGTAGAGAAGTTCTACCAAACCAAAAACTAGGTCACTGTGCTTTGTTCCTATGAAAAATCAAACTAAACCAGTTTGCATTCAAAACCTATAATACCAATTCAAGACTGCCTTATATAAGAAAAAGTTTAGCTTGTATATGAGGAAAATTATGTCAAGATTGAGTTATTAAGACAATTAGGGACTGGATCATATGTTTAGTCGAGAATATTTTTACTAAATTAATATGTTAACCGCTTAAGCTAGAGCTCAGTTCATCCAGAAAAAAAATATATAGTTGATTTAGATGTAAGTATATACACCGGAGATAAAGTCAGAAATTCAATGTATTTTTATAGTAATCAACAAACGTAAAATCACTACCATGCATGAATTTCGCCCTATACTTTGACAATCGCATATTGTTTCTTGTTATCACTGGTGATTTAATTTTCAAATATACCATGAATACATGGAATTAAGCTATTGGTTCTGAAATTCTAATGCAGTTACCCAAAGAAAATTGGTCAGGTATGGGAGTTTTCAGGGGGTTAATACTGTATAATTTATGAGTTTTCTAGATCAGGGAACAGGCCATCTCCACAGTGTACCGGAGGGCAAACTGGCGATTTGGTAAAGATATATGGCGAAGTGGAGCACACCTGCTGTGTGCGCGTGTGCCCCTTGCCTGTACAGGGACTGATGAATGACATAATTATCATTTAATATATTTAATATTAACATGGTTTTCATTCACCAAGGCTCTCTAAGATACTTTAATCGTTTATTTTGTCAGTTTTTTAGGCTATACACCCCTAAATTGTTCAGTCTACTTGGTTTTTTTTTCGGAATTCGCAGAAATCCCCCGGATCCTAATTGATCCCCTAAAGTTCTAGCTCCGGCCCAGGTCTGTCCTATATACTGCTTCATTTGTAAGAGAATTTGAATATAATTCTGACATTTACAGCTTCTAACTTCCTGGCCTGCTGGTCCTTTTTTTTTAATTTATGCAAATTTCAAGTATAGATAGAAACACCAAACATCGCCCGGTTCATTTCTTTCCATGAATGTTAATTTACAAGTTGTCTGCATTGAATGATATCAATTTCAAGCAACCTCATTTAATTTTTAGTAAACGTGATAATCACACGGATGCACAGCTACCGGAGAATATCAGATGACTGAGGTGTAAGTTTGACATTGAATTTGATTGGTTTTTTTTTCAAATCTGAAATGAAATGGATGCCAATGCACTTTTTGTTTAGTGTACACGTATATACAGCCTCCTTATGACCATGCATACTTGTGCTGTAGCAGAAGCTTGCGAAACGCTTTGGATGGGACGTTCTGAGTAACGTTACACAGGGCGAGAAAAAGGACAATCCGCTAATAAAAGCTTATTTGGATTGTTTTTATTTCGTTAAAAGAAATCATCGGGTATTTATATATATATATATAAAGGTTCCACCATCAGTAAAAACGAACCCTCCCACTCAGCAGTCAGCCTACGGGCCTGCATTAAGCCTACCTATCAAACAACAGTCCATGAGTACAAAGCTCAAAAAACCCTTGCCTACACAACCGACTCTTTCTGGTTGTTTTGATATTGGAATATAATATATAATCATTTGCATAAAAAAAGACAAAAGAAGCATTATTACAGCATGATTTTCTGATACAGAGGTGTTTATCTCACTTCATTTGTTAAAACATATGAAGGAAGAAGGAAGAAGGAACACATAGTTTAGGGCTGTCCGGTTTCGTAGATTTTAATTGCTTGGCTATTCCAGGTTATGAAATATTGTGCATAAGGTTTTATTCGCTTCATGTAAGTCAGTCATTGGCAATATCATGTGTACACGTGATATATATATATATATATATATATATATATATATATATATATATATATATATATATATATTAAGCATTGGCATTAAATGACCGCCGGCTACATAATCACGAACAATGTGCTCCCAGAGATCTTAGAGTTGTTTATTATGAGATAGAACCGGACCAATGGTTACAATAAAACCCAATGTTACGTATAGATAGATGAGGATAGTTGAAGCGGAGTTTTAGACGAGTTACAAAGATTCAAAACTGTATTTTGATTAGCCCTGGACAGTTGGCGCTGGAGTAAAAGTTACTGCCTATCATGCCAACATCAGGGCGTTGATGTTAAGCATCCAAGTAGTCATTCAGAGAACTGAGTTTCTTCATTTATCAGTTTGCGGCATTATGCTAACCGAGCCCGTTTTTATAGGTGCATGTGAATGCCGAAATATCATGCGATATGACCCTCTCTCCCGACCACCTCCAGCCTTAGATACATTTGAATATTTGAACTTTCATTGTGGCTAGAAACCAGTATTACTTTACGGATGCTTTCTGCTGGATGGAATATTAGACTTTAATAACAGGTGTCTATAACCTGAATCTTCCAGCTATGCACGATATATAATTATGGACTGTTTACTAATGTACATAACTCAGATAAGTAAAAGTACTATTTTTGATTGGTACTTGCACTACAGTTTATTTTAAAAGGAAGTTGATGTAATGAGGCCCGATGATCGTTTTGCTCGTGTTTGTACGAGACAGTGATAATATATTTAGGTAAGGAGATTATTCAGAGTTCAGATTGGGATCTTTGACGACTTATGCTAGCTCTAGAACTATAAGATGTTTTATTTGATAAATATTATATGATTGAGTATTGCAAAATTATATGTTTTAGAGATTATTTACTGATATGTGTATATTAGTATGTGTATATCACAAGGCAGCTGTGGAGTCGGAGTCAGTGTGGCCTGCGGGTATCCTGTTCTGGACCAGGCTTGCTGTGAAGTCTATACATGGCCAGGTGGAATATGTAGGTATTCAGTCACACGGTATTGCAGGGATTGAAATGTGTTATTTGACTTGTTATTATTTTGAATGAATATACTCGGATATATTACTGATATGTCGTCACTTCACTACAATGTAATAGAAACATTAAACAGGTAATGTGTGTAAATGTTTATAAATTGTTTGTCACTGAGGCATGGTACATGTTTAATTTATTGTTTTAATTCATATTTGCATTATTACTAAGTCAGGTTCTAGGGTGATACCATTATGTTGTTGTAGATGTCTCTTTTATTGTATGCAGCAGTGTGTTTATTCAGCGCTAGCGTTGTCTGTTGCTGTGACGGCATAGTCCGGCCCACGCATGGGATACGCAGCGGTAATGCTAGTCTGGGGCTTTCTCGCCTGGCCGAGCCGGATCGGCCCACGTGTGAACCCTGACATGTACAAACACAGCGTTCTTGTTCTAGATGTTTCCTGTAACGCGTGTGTACTGTGTATTATCTTAGATTCTTTGGATTGTTCGGGAAGTGGAAAGTTCTCCTCTTGGAGCGAGAAGTTATAAATAGGGGGCTGTGTTTAGAGCCGAGAGAGAGGTGAGAGAATATTCCAGCGGACACAGAAGGGTGGACCTTTTCCTATAATTGCGGCAGTTATAGCTTTTCTTTTAAATTTGTGACGGATCTTATATAATCTTCAGTTTGCTTTCGGGATTATAACAAGGATTGATTTTGTGAATGAACTGGACTGTTATTCTGTGGGAGGATTTATGTGAACTGTTTATCTGAATTATATGCTTTAAAAGACCTTTTGTCGCTGTGACAGTGGAGATATCCAGGTACTCTACACTTTATTTACGTACTTGTATTGATTTACTGTTGTACTGTTGTTATACTGTGTAAGTGTATTGATTTAGTGTATTGTAATGCTAAGATTGTTTTAAGAATAAATTATGATTATTTGTTAAAAAAAACACTGACTTCTTTATATATTACCTAGACATTTCACGCTGCCTAGTGTTACAGAATCTGATTTTTTTTATCTCCGTTGCAAGGTTTGTGTTCGTCACGACTACGTGATCTGTTGATATTAGGTTCCGTAACAATGTTCATAAAGAGAGGTGATGATGTTCGTGAAGCTTTCGTGTGATAAGTTGATATTATGATGTAATAAGCTGATGTTATGATGTAATGAATTTTGATCAACCCCATGGGACTATTCCTTTTTAGTGATGAACAGATATAAAGCTTTTGATATGTTGTTAGTGATCCTCTGAGTCAAGCCAGATATACATGGAAAAGGAATGATCAAACGAATTAACAGAATGAATGTTATCATTAGACATGCGGTTACTGATGATATTATGCAGTAATGATGACTTGTGAATGGGTTCTTAGCACTGCACGAGTACATGTATATCTTTTTCTGTATTTACATGGGGGGCCAGGATTTGTGCCGAGTATTTACGCCGGATATTTTTGTGGCGAGGATTTACGATGGATTTTATGCCGTGGCCGAGGCAGCTTGACAGTCTTTGCCAATACTTTTGTGGCTAACAGCTTTTATGGTCCCAGAGAAGTAACACAGTTATCGAATAAATTACTGTGGCCCTAGTAGCATTCTCCTTTTACTTGTGACATGAATGGGGGTGTGACGCTACCAGTTTGCCCCCTCCCCCCTCCCCCCTCCCCCCCCCCCCCACCCCACCCTCATAGGGCCTGTACAGGACCGGTCCAGACGGTACATTCTGTTTTACTCTGGATATAGCATGCAAGTATAATGGGAAAATATGAGCTATCTGGCAATCTCTGATGCACAAAAAATTTGTTGCAGATTTTGTTCCCTAACGATTGTGCCGTTGATTGTCCTTGCTGCTGTCTCATCATTGAGATGGTTCCGGATCTTGCCAATTTTGCGTAGAAGGTAAAACATGTTCCTCACGAACGAACTTGTCTGCCACTCCATAATCATAGATGTCATCGAAGTTGGTTTCAAGATTACGGAAACTGTGTAATGGTCTTATATCTGAACTACTAATACAGATCTTGGGTTCAGTGTTAAAGATCTTGTTAGGATTGTATCTGAGTGCTATGATGAGGAGTTCGGTTTCAAATTGTGCACATTTGCATTTAAATGATGCGAACTTGAATAAGCTTTTTCTTGAATTTTCATGTAAATGCGATACGCATACGTTTACATTTGGAAAAAAGTGCAATGTATTTCCACTTGAATATGAATTATGAGTAAAATGTCAAATGTAAATTTAAAAAAGAAATTAAGCAACAGTAATCGTTCTGTTACAGGCCATGTTTAGCAACAACGTGAGAATATTTAGTTTTAAACCTTATGTTAATATGGTTCAAGAATAAGCCATAAAACTAAGAAGCTCGTCTGCTTGCCATGCTGCGTGTCCCGAAGTGTTCTGGTGATCCTATTCAAGTTACCACCCTTGGTCATGTGACACTCCTGCGTGGTCATGTGACATCACCCCCGTTACAATATTGCATAAACACAGGCACTTTGCCCCCTCCCTGCCGTCATTAACAATGGATGAATATCCTATCAATCCACCATTCTCGATCATTATTATCCTGTCTATAATATTTTACAGGAGTATTATTACTATACACATATATGTACAAAATTCTTGTTTACTTTGATACTTTTGCCACTACACCTTTTTCGAATCACTAATATATATATATATATATATATATATATATATATATATATATATATATATATATATATATATATATCAAGTGTAATTTTCATTAGTGATTGTATTTTTACATAAAAAAATAAAGTTAGTGTGACAAAGTGGAACTATCTAACAAGAATAATTTTAATTGTGATAAATACTTGTTCTTATTCATAATTATGTGCTAAGCTTCGAGTTAAATTTAATAATATATTTTTATGTCTTCATAGAAAATTATATAAGTAACAACTAAAATCATACAGAAATAGAGTATGTCTTGTAACCGCAATCAGACACTTCAGAAATAATGACTCATTGACGGCCATGTTTTAACCACGTTATTTTATTAACTTCAACACAAAAGAAGATTGATGGGACGTTCACACCTATTCGTTTTTTTTCCTCCCGCACCCGCTCCCGTTATCCGTCTTCCGTCAAATTCGAGTTAGTTAAAAAAATACTTGGTGCATTCACACCTATCCATTTCTACACCCACACTCACATCACCGTCCATACCAATCGGTTTGGGACCGATTCGCGACGGAAACGGACGACGGAAATCCCTACCATGACGTCATATAGTTTAGGATATTCTGGAATATCCTTGAGTCTTCCCCTATTACATAATTAGATAAGCGGTAAATTTTCAATATGAAAGATTAGAATTTGCGGGTGAGCATTCGATATAATTATTAATTAATATAATTAAAGCAATGTTAAAAGTAGAATCATATGAGTCATCACTTTACTGTCTGAGAACAAAGGAGCGGGGGCGGGGATATTTTGGTTAAAGACTGATAAGACTATTAAATAATATTACTAGTAAGCTTACAAAAGATTATATATATATATATATATATATATATATATATATATAAGTACAAAAAGCTGTGTTTCAAATACATCTGACCACTTTTGACAGTCCCGGCACAAAGATCAAAGAGAATGTACCGAAGTCTTCTAAAATGCTGAAAAAATGGCGCCTCATGTGTCTCATTTTAGAACTAAGGGGCAAGTTTTCTCCGAGTTCCGAGTTGGCGGCACCTTCCGCTGTGGGAAACCTGTGGGAAACGCCTGTCACGGAATTATGTCAAACATCATCTCTGCATAACTGACTAGATAAGTACGTGGGAAAAGAGGTATAAATAAAATGATTATATCTCATATTGCATTTGGTTCGGTTCATCCAATACAATTTCTTCCTAAAAAATGGCACTATTAAGGCAGGTTTGATCGGACAAAATAGAGACGTTTTCCCAGAATCATGTAATCCTGATGGGAGGATAACTAGAATATTGTCCCGTATCTTATATGCAGAAAAGACATACATGACAATCAAACATGAAAATATGTTTTCCACTGATTTAGAAAAAGGGAAACATAAATCATGTAAACCTGACTTGAAGTGCAAGTGTTTAAAATTCTTTGAATAATAATATTATCTTAATCAACATTAAAATTAAATTTACCACAAAGCCCATCGTGTATTAAAATAAGATTTTCACTTAATTTTAATTTGAAAGGGATATCCATTTCTAAAGAACAGAAAGTGCGTAGTTTCAGTAAATACAGAGGCTTCATTTTCAACCAACCCTTAACGTGGCATAGTGTACCAATAAATTCAGTTGTACATGCTAGTCAAAAAGGGCCTACTATTCCGAGTTAGCGGAAAATCTTACGTTTCTAAACAAGCTTTAGATAAAGGTAGTTGGTCTGTCGGTAAAGCGCTTTGTTACGAGTGTAACAATGAACTCCCCTTACTAAACCACAGTGTAATTATCTAAATAATTTAATTATTTGGAGTCTTGCCACCCCATGCATGCCCGCACTCCACTAAACATCCACAAAGAAACAAAAAATAAATATGTGAATTAGACATTTTGTTTCATGACTGTTCCATGCAAGTAGACAGGACTAAGTTTACAATTAAGAGTTATATATGTAACAATTAGGCTTTTTAGTGGCAGCTGAATTGAATTACTAACACCTTTCTAGAGATACAATTTTTCTCCACTTAACTTTTGTTCAGAAACAAGTCCTCTCTGTTACATTTGCGTTTATAACAAACATCTGTTTATATAAAATGAGTTAGCCATGAACGTAATGAGGGTATAAGGACCTATCACATCTATATTCGATGATACAACATTTATAGTACGTCATGGTGATAAAGAATATATTGTAACACGAAACAATTGGTAGACAACTGACAATGGGACATCCAGCCCACCTGCCCCGCCGTAACCATATAGTGTCCTCATAGTGTACCACCCTATAAAATTGTAATTATAATTAAGTCAGGTTATGTGGAAATGGAAAACAACTTTTAAACAATAAGTATTAGTTCCTTTGCTGGTCTAATAACTCAAAATATGAATCCAGTGAGCTAGAACAACAGGTTACATTATCCTATAAAAAGGTTGCTTTGCCATCTAATCTTCATATGTGCAAATATGAAGAATTATGGCTATGGAATGAACTATCAGAGAGTTTGGATAAACTGATTCTCTGATCTCGAAGGAAAAACCCCACAGTTTGGTCAAAAATACAACTTACAACGGATGCGAAATATCTATCACAAGATATTGCCTGGTCTTCACATAGTTAAACTTTAATTTAAGAACTAAAAATGTGATGATATATGATACTGTAATATAATATTAGATTCTATAACATTATAACATAACAGCTCACAATCCCTCGTTACAAGATAATATCAGTCTATGATATTATCAGATGTCAAATCAATTTGCTTCACGGTAATATAGTGTCTCGCCTGACCAATGATTTAACAGAATTGGCCGAGTGCCAACTGCATAGCTTTACCTCATGAGTTAAGTATGAGAGAGTATACATTTAAGACAGAAATCCGTGTTGGATACACGTAAATTATCCAACCTATGGGAAAGAAACGTTCCTCACATGGAAAAGGGTTACCCATTCGAGGAACTCATTTTGTACTTGCATTCTGACCTTTCAAGAGCCATGTTCAAAATATTTGACTATTAAAACCTTTGACTATTAAAGGCAATTAGATAAAATAAACAAGTTATGTTAAAACAGCTATCAGTTGCACCTAACACACACATAATAATTATTATTATTTTATCCTGAATGATCTAAGGATATTTTGACATGATATAGCATATATCAGTATTATATATATATATATATATATATATATATATATATATATATATTTATATCAAGCATATATCAAGCATATATCAATCGGGTTTGGAAGAAAGCATCTCTTGACTGCAAGATATAAAAAGAGACCGAAGCCCTTAACCCAACGTGGTCACGTGCGTCTAAGTATTGTTCTCCTAGGTTCTTATCTTCATTGTGGCTAAACTAGACATTTAATAAGGTAAAAAAGTCTATTCTACTTAATCACACAGATCCCTTCCATCCATTCCAGTACCTAGCCGCTAACTCCACGATAAAATCCCATTCTCTCCTTAAATAGGCCCAAGCCGCTCTGCTATCGCCGGTCACAACCATCAACCCTAAAGCATTTCTGGACACCCACTAAAGAAATTATTTCGTTAATTTTTGAGCCATAAAATACTTTACAAATAGGCAATGGAATATGGTTATTACATGCTACATGTGACATTACATTTGGCTATACTTCCTGAATAAACATGTTTGAAATCAGGCCTTTCATTACCATTAGAAATCATTACCTTTACAATGAATTATCAACATACATCATTCAGACTTGTTCCATCAATTAACTATCCTGAATATAATGTCCTGGTGAACCGTGACTAAGGTTCATACTAATACTTATACAACAAGGGGGACCCACTTGAGCGAGACAGCCACAGGTAAGGATAACTAAATCTAAGGGACCGTGGAGAGCTCACATCAGCACGTGTTAACAAATATCTGACAAACGAACCATTGCTGTTGAATTCACAAATAACGCTTCTATCATGGTCTGCCACCAGGATGTTCCCATTTGGTAACACGGTTGAGCCATCAACAGAGCCAAATATATCATTATTTCCACTGTGGCTAATGCACTTGATAATACGGCCGTCTGGGTTGTACATATAAAGCCTCTTTTCCGCTGAATCTGAGACTATGTATCTGCATTCTTTCCCATAATATGCCACTGTCAACCTACCAAACGATCCCGTGGACAGTTCTTTCTGCAGCTCACCATGCATGGAGTATTGCAGAAGACCCTTTCTGTTTACAAATAATAACGTGATGCCATCAGTTTCCATTTCCTGAAGGTCTTGCACTGGAGGTTGTAGGTGGATGGTACTGATTTTCGCCCCGTCTATCATTGTAACGTTTCTTCCACCCTTGGAGGCTATATAAATTTGTTCTTTGTAAGTAGCAACACTGCATGCTTTGGCGCCGTCACTTGTAAAGAGTTTAGCCACAATCCGACCCTCTGTGTTTATCCTGGTACAGTAATTTAAAGCAGTGTTTGCCACTATACAAGACGCATCTGCCAAGATAGCAAGGTTCCTCGGGGATTTCATTTCAGTTTCTGGCAGATCTTGTTTCTCTGGCTTCTGATCCAGTTTTCGAAAATCGGCTTCAAAATGATATCCTTGAACATTCGTATACAATTTAAACTTGAAGGTGAAAGTCGCTTTGGCCTGATCCACAGTAGCTTCGCAAAATTCCTGTAGAAGGTCAGGACCAACAGCCGGTGACTGCAATGCGTCTTGCAAGTCACTCAATGCTTTAAATGTTTCAACAGTAATTGATGTTAGTCTTCCGAGAGCGACAGCCACGTCTTCCCCAGACAGTGCATTTATCTCATTTATAGCGTTGGAGGCCTTCAGAAGTGCTTGACGATGAACGTTGTGAGATTGCTCCACCGCCTTTTGGTACATGTTGGAATAACTCTCCATACAGGTTTCAATGGCTTGTTCAAGCTTGATCTTCTCACTTTGAATTTTATCTGATCTTGGTTTTTTATGCTTAGCAAATCGCTCCAACATTTCAGATGTCGAGAAAGCAATATACGAATTCAGTTCTTTGGTACCTTCTTCAAGGAACTGTTTAGTAGCTGCCAACATGATGCTGGTCTTTCTTCGGGAATCCGCAATATCGATCACATCATGCCCTTGGTGGACCTTACACAACAAGCAGTCTGTGCAAATCCCCCGGCAACAAGTGAAGCACACATGAGTGAGCACTCCAAGATGTACTTTACAAAGTTCCTGAACAATAGTGTGTTTGGCAAAGATAGCCGTCTCCTTGTGGAAGGCCAAACACTCCTGACAAAGGCGTCGCTCACAAGTACAACACTTGACGGTGGCCTGGTTAACGAGGCCCTGAGTTTGGCAGCCCTGACAAAGACGCAAATCCCTTCCCATCAACAGCATTTTCTCATATTTTTCAACCAAATCATCAACAGGAAGGTCCTTTCCCTCAGGCGTCGCAAGTTTTGTTGATTTCCAGCAAATCGGGCACTTAATTTCTTCTCTCTGGCATGTTCCCAGTTGCTTTATCCTTGGTAAGCACTCAAAGCAAAATGAATGTCGACATGAGAGAACTCGTGGATGTCTTGTCTTCTTATTCTTCCGACAGACAATACAGTCAAGTGATAAATCAAACTCCTTCTCTTCAATATAGGAAGCCATAATATCCTGAAAAAAAAATAAATCACAATTAGCGGTGACAAGTTAACATATATGTAACAGGGTGTGACTGATGTGTTCACTATTACGATGAAAGCGGTCCGTTGTGAAGGATGTGGTCACTATTTCGGTTAATGTGACAAGTTGTGACAGGTGTTGCCACATTTAATTTTGTAATGTTACAGGTTTGGACGAATAATCTAACTTTAATATTTGTCAATAATTTGACCTTCTTTTAAAAGTTTTTGTTGTTGAAGGTATCCGCCTCCATTTTTTAATGCTAACCTAATTAAGTATATGTTCATCTGCAGAATACCATTTCGGTTTCGGACTCCGTCACAGGGCAGTATCACACGCTTCCTCTCATTTTATATCCTGGAATTTACCGGGCCCGGTGACTACTGCACCTCCGGGATCTAGGTTTGTAATCGTCCCAAATCCTGGGTCATACCACCGAGGAATCCCCGAAAGGCGCACTCGTTTGTGGATGAAACAGGGCCGTCAGGCACGCCCTCCCTACAAAGCCTGCAGAGCGCTCAACCTTGGTTGGGGCCGACCATGAAAAATCTCACCTCAGATGCGATTTGAACTCACAATCCCCCGGCTTTGATTCCTGTGTCTTATTCCTGAGCAACAGAAACCGGTGTGTTTTGACATGTTGTACTACTAATTTTAGTCCCGTTGTAACGGTTTATAGATATTGTTATGTTGTCAAAGGTGAGTCATTATTTGCGCAGGTTGAGTTATATGCGTCTTTTTTATTCGAGTAAGGGCCGGTTAAGTCAAACGCGCTGAAAACCTGCTGGTACCTTAGTTGCGTCACCTTTGACCTAATTCAATTAATTTAATATGTATATTTGAAACGTAATTATTCCTAGGTACCTTGTTCATTGTGTTTTTAGCAAACCTGTGCGCTTATGCGATGGTGTTTCGTCGACCGTCGTCCGTCATGAATAATTTAACCCATGCTCGGTCAAAAACGGCAGGAGCTAGCATAAAAATGTTATGCAAAAATAAGTCATCTAAAAAACTCTATCGGATTTTGCCTTTTTTTTTTTTTTTGCTATCTGCATTAACTAAGATTTTTTAGGGATAAGCAAAAAATTCTGTCTTAAAGGTGCCCATTCACCTACCTTTTGAAAAAGAATTTAATAAGAGATTATTTCAATTATTGGGCCCCTTTTATGAAAGGTTATGACTTCTGGCCCCATACATGTTAAAATCATCTTCTCCTAAATGGTTCAACCAAATTGTGCGATATTAAAAAAAAATCTCTGGAACAATCTCTCTCAGGTTTGTTTGAATGCTTCCATTTCGGTGATTTTTTTGACAACTTAGCTGAACTAAGTGATTTTGCAAAAAAAAAATACTAAAATAACAATCTCTGCGGGAGTTATCATCACCCTATTTTATGCAAATGTTGGTAATATGTGTCAAATTTAAAATTGGGGTATTGGTGCCGTAAAATGCATCGACCTGTTTTGTACGGGGATTACGGTCGTCATTACATTAACCCATAATTTCTAAGGAATTGCATTCCGAAATTTTTACAAAAATCAGTTACATATCACATTCTGTGGGATTGAGCTTTTTGTGGCACCACCTGCATCGACTAACATTTTACGGGGGGAAGCTTGACAAACTTCGAAAATGTTCATTGAAATAATTCAGCCCAATTTTTCACAGAAATGATTCCAGAGATGAGCTCTCTCAAGTTACACAAATGGTTTGGGTTTGATGATTTGTTGCCAAGTAAAGGCATTTCGACTTGGTCATTTGGCCAAGTAAATGTACTAACATAACAATCTCGGAAAAGACAGGATCTAGCATCACTTTTGTTTTGTAAAAATGTTAGTCACACATGACTCATATTTGAAATTGAATTTATTGTGGGGCTACCTACATCGACCTGTTTTTACGGGCAAACCTTGTAATTTTAGACTCGTGCAGCTAAAAAATGTTTTCTGATGAGACTGTTAAGTTAAATGGTATAATTTTTCACAAAAATTATCCTAGGGCAGGGTTCTTACAATTGTATAATTATAGATTGGGTTCATTGATCTTTGGTAGAGTCATAGGAAGCTGAAGTTGGTCTTGTAGCTATTAGTTAGCGTATTTCTAACTAAGGGCTGCAATAGTCTTCTTCTGCAAACCTGTTTTTTTTTCAACTTCTGTAATACTGCACATAAAATGATTCTTATATGGCCTTGTTCAAGTTTACTTATATGATTTTTGGCAGAATTATTGGACCTTCAACAATAAAAAGACTGAGATACTTTGGTAAACAAAGTTAGTAATTTTAATGCATTAATAGAAGGAGCTCTTTGGTTTTATAAGCATAGCCGTACAGACATCATAAATAATCGGTGTCCAGGTCCAGCTTATGTGTAAGAAAAAAAAATAAATAAAATATATATGAATTCTGATTTTGCTTTCAATTGGCATGTTGTTATTCTAAACATTTTTGATAAAAAAAATCTTATGAATACGCACTTTGAAAAAAGCATTGTCTTTCAGTTTGTATAAACATATTTGGCAAAATGACAAGATTTTGTCTGTATCTATAAAAAGCTTGGCAGACTGCTAACTATTTCAGATTAGGCAACAGGAAAGATTTCAGTCTGGATCTATTTATAGCTTTGGCAGACTGCCAAAAGTAACAGATTTTGCAACAGGTCAAGAGTTCACTCAGTGCAGCCAGATACAGGTTGCTGCACCTGCCAATTTGCTTCGCTTGACTTGGGGCAACTGCCTTCCTCCGCTGAGCTTGGTCAACCCAGTCCACCTGACTCAAGAGATGTTAGATGTACCAGCCTGAAATTTAGGCCTGCCCATGCATCTTTGATTGCTTTCTCGTACACAAGACTGGTGTCGCCACCTACAATGATTTTGCATAGTGTATGTTCCTGCTTTTTTCTATGGAGTGATTTGACAAATCTAAAGTCTAAAATTGTGCATTTCAATACATATCAAATAGCTTCTTTGTATACAAGACTTGTGGCGCCACCTTCAATTGTTTTTTTTTTTTAGTTTCATGCATATAGCTCAAGAGTGGTTTGAAGTATCTGCCTGAAATGTTGCATGTCCATACATCTTTAATGGCTTTCTCATACAAAAGACTGGTGGCGCACTCACAATCATTTTTGTATTGTGTACAGCCATGCCTTTATTTCAGGACTGACGTTGGTGAAATTGGTGCTCATAGTAGTTTTTAAAATGTTTTGTACTTGCATTGTACTTGAAAAGTAACGGTCAAGCATGTTATCATAGAGGCATTATGTGTATATCCCATTGCACAGGTTTGCATTAGGCCTGTAGGCCTTATTAATATTCTGCGACGTTTAAACACAGTTTCAGCTGGTTTCACGGACTCTTCTGTAAATTTGTATAATAATCTAATTTAAATACTAATATAAGCATGTTTCGTGTCTTGCCGCTAAAGTTGTTAATCATCGTCAATGGCAGCGAGTCAGTCAAAGTGTCATGTTGTGTTTCCAGGTATGTGTATATTTTCTGTAAATTAAGATATTATTTGTAGTCTTAT
Source organism: Sipunculus nudus (assembly GCA_026874595.1). NCBI lineage: Eukaryota > Metazoa > Annelida > Sipuncula > Golfingiida > Sipunculidae > Sipunculus > Sipunculus nudus. The sequence goes on from CM049315.1 coordinate 28,648,265, forward strand.
GGTCCAACAGTTTTTATATAGTATAATTAATACAATATGGGATATTAACATTTGCAGGATAATATTATAGTAAGAGTATGAAAAACTTTCAGTTGTATGACGTTGGATATATTTTGACCGGTTATTATTTAACATGAGACCTTCAGTGCGGAGTAGCACCTGGTTTGTTTGATACCAACATCAGAGAGATTTAGCGATCAGTATAAAACACCTGCACCTTTAATGTTCCTTTCCTTTTGAGGTGTAAATCATGAGAAGCCGATCTCGTACGATGATCTCCGTAGCAAGGGTGTTTTGCTTGCGCCAACATGTATGTGTCATTCTGTGTATTTCGCTTAGAATAGTTTTTTTCTCACGTATTATGTTTGGGGGCGTGTCCACTGTAATTTGATGTTTGTGACAGCGGAATAGGTTTGAGACAGGATAGTGGTGCTGAATGGCGGAGGAGCCTGGCGGGACTTGTGACGTTAGGGACCGAAACAAAACTGGACAGCGGGCGATGATCGAGAGAAGACCAGGTAGCCGCTTTGAGAGTGATGTTGTACCTGTGTGTAGCTGCGAGCAGTCCAACCGGGTGGCCTTCGTTTCTTCGGCGAGCCTTGTGGAGCTATAGCGTTATAGTGCATTGACAGTCAATCGGAGGGAGCTGTCTTCTGATGCTTTATGCTGTACTGCAGAGACTGTACTGCAGAGACTGTACTTGCCGATCTACAGGCAATTCTAGTCGTTTAGAGAGCTCCCAGTAACAGGCGAAAAACGTCGTCTTGGCACATAAATGTAACGGTGCTGAGATTCGCTAGTGAGAGTTCACTCGGTATCTGACAGCCGGAGAGTGGTAGTTGAGTGCAGCTAAGATAGAGACAGCCGTAGAAAGAGGGCTCTAACACAGGACATTTATGGATTAACGCTTTGTTTGCATCCACGGACAAGCTAACGCGTGTTCTGCGGTGAAGGCCTTCCCCTAGGGGTGGACTACAGTGTGAGTTAGTGATTTGGAGTACTGTGTACATGCAGGGATTACGCTAGAACTGTGGACTTGTAAGTGAGGAGTCATGTGATGTTAATCAGTTGTTCAGAAGACTTGGTTTATGTGTAGTGTTGAATAGGACTGTGTAAGTATTTGTTATTATATGTTTTTGTTAACGTAAAACTGTCTTTTATTATATTTGTATACATTGCATGTGTGTAATCTCAGGTCTGCCTGTTGTTTTGACTGACTGAAAAGAACCTGGAAGTTCACACCCCTGTGGTGTGACAATCTCTCATAGACTGTAATATCGAGTAGATACGATGCGAATAATCGAATAATGGTCCGAAGTAATTCCATTATGAATCCTGCATTTTATAAGGTTATGACTTTTTATATATATATCATGTGTATATAATATATTGTAACTGGGCAGCGACTCGGTAAAAGTGTCATGTTGTGTTTTGCAGCTCATTAAAGGACGTTCCACCGCTCATCTTGATGTAGTGCACCCCGACGCCCTCTATAACACCACCATCAGTATCAGTACAACTGGGGTGTTACATGTAAATTAACACTTATGTACTTTTCGTTTTATTTTAAAAGACAATAGATTGCATAAGACCGAAGGGCACTTGGGAAAATTATATCCTAGTACCAGAAGCGGATCCAGGGGAGGGGTCCAGGGGGCCGGACCCCCCCCCCCCCCCTTTCGCAGCCGCCGTAACCTTTATTAAGGGCCTCAGACCAAATTTTGCTGCCTGGACCCCCTTTTTTCCTGACTTAGGGACCTTTTTAGGCTCTGTCTCTAGTCCTTCTGGGTTGGATCCGCCCCTTAGAAAGGCGCATGAAAATTGTATCTTGTTTTGGCATACACAAAGGAAGGAGAATTTACTCATGCGACTACGAGGTAAACACAAAGTACACGATGCATTCAATGCCGCAATTACCGTCTGAAAAGGGGGTGGAGCGCACAAGTGTGGTGTTTTTATTGCCTAGGTACACGTGTGACATGTTTATCGATATAAACACAATACCCGTTATGTGAATGGCTCAGTAGAGAGTAGGTGTGTAGGCCTATTACCTAGTTCTGTGATCTTTAATGAAATTATTAGCGGTAACGATATTGTTTCGGTTGACCTTACTCTTATTAAATAATAGGTCATATGACGCTCAAGGTTTGTTCCTGCTTACCTACTATGAAATTAAAACTTTTTAGTGTAGGCATGTTCCCATCACCAGTAAAACGGATACCAGCCATAGAGCTAATGTTGTTACATTTTGTTTAAACTGACAGAACATGGGCTGATAGCCGATTGACAGTCATTGTGAATGTTTCTAACGAACGACAGGTGGCAGGCCAAAGGTAATCTGTGCTATTCGAAGCTTCAAGCCTGGGCCATTTTATATTGTCAATCTGTACTGTTCCTCCTTCATACTTGATGCACTCTACACCCGTTATGATTTTAAAGCCCGTTTGTACTAGTATTTCATTCTGTAAAATTTAATTAAGGATTTAACACAAGTATACATAACCGTCTTTAAGGGTAATCAATCTAGAGAGGCATGCTGTGTCAATGTGTTTTCCTCTGTATAAACATTATATGGATTAGTGCCAGGGCCGTGGTCTAAATTTCCCACCCAACCATTATTTATGTCATTTGGTTCTGTGTGGGATACTCTTACAAATTTACCATCACTGATTTCGTGTACATACGTGTGTGTACCTATGTACCTTACCTTTTAGACTTGCAGAAATCAAACAAGCAAGCAGCAACCGCTAAATAATTAGGCATAGGCCTATACTTGAAACTGCGCGATACACGACACTTCTTTCTGGGAAGTGTTGCGCAATACTTATCATTCATTCACCGGATGTGGTAGAATTTCAACCCGTTCGGGAAGGGCACAGCTTTTTAATGTCATAAATACCATTTAGCCGGGAGTTCAGTTTCCACTGATGTAGAATACTGAATGAACACAGCGTTTTTTTTATTAGATCATAAGGTTAATTTTAGACTTTGGTGTACATGCATGATAAATGATTTGACTACTTCAGTTGGATCATAATGCTTTTATATAGGAAATAATCCCTTCTTACAACTGGCCCTCTTTTCCTTGTTATCTTTTTTTTATTCCTTATATTCAGAACACTTTATTTAAGCTATGGTCTTGAGAGTCTTGAAATAAATTCCAGACCCTGTGTCAATACGGAATAGATATGTGAAAGTTATCTTTAACACGTTAATAATACAGCTTTGATTATATCATAGATTGTAATAGATTGTAATACTGGGTACATTATATTCGTTAAAATACATTATCTTCATCTTCTCCCATTCAGTACGGGTATTTATGTTTGTGGACTACATGAGATTTCCAATCCGATCATATATGTTTCAGTAAATGTAAAATCTTCAATGAAAAATTCAATAAAACATTTTAAAATATGTGTAGATAAAGAAGATTTACAAGTTATATAATCTCTGATAAATAGAGGTAATATATTAACAATATAATTTCCCCTTCGTATTTTGGTAAAAGGTTTTCAGATACGTTCTTCATGATTTAAATATTTATTGTAAACTTAGACAGCTGTAAGTTTGAATGGACCTACTTGCAAGGGTAATTATTTTTGACGTGAGACAGTGATTTAATTTTTTTTTATTTGTTGAATACAACATAGCAGTACTTTTTGTCTTTTTTAATTATATTTATCGCTATATTTATGTTGTAGCAGGTCCATTTATTTCACTGAATTCAAGTTTGATACAACAAACGGTTATAGTAAAATATCTTAGCCGTTATTTTTTAATAGTATAGTATCCAATAAGCTATGACGCTTTGTTCAATATTGAGCTAGTATTTCTGTTGCTGGATTTAATGTAGCAAAACGTCTGTTCAGCTTTCGTGCAAGACAAATAGTAGCTGAGCAGCAGTAATTCTAAAATTCAAAATCTTACATAAATCCAACAATTCAAATACAGTTTATTCCAAAACTGCAGGCGCAATCAGACTGGTTCCATAAATCTGAGGAGCAGATGGAGGAACTGAGAAAGCAGGCTTATAACGACGCGTGGAGGACGTTAAAGCAACTTACAGACGCAGGTGAAAAATATCGTGCTTTTAAGCCAGAATAAAGAAAACACACTAAAGAGCGATTCAAATGTAAAGTCAAAACAATTGACCCAACAGGATAACCACTGAAATTTGAAGCATCAATTAAACCGTTGATCTAATATTACGATAAATTAATCGAATATTAGCATTTCATATAAATAATTACTAAAAAATGACCTGGACGTTTTATATTCATTAAACCTTCATTTTAAGAAATTTGTTATCTCACTAAGTCCTTTGTGATATAATGAAACCATTTGCTATGATCTGACAAGCTTGCGCAAAGTGTGCTTAGATTTAATTTTATAGAAGAGATCAAGGCGCCAAGCTACCTCACATACACGTATTTTTTGTAACTGCAGGTCAGAAATCGGTTAGCAACCATCGTTGCTTTCTTCGCTCTTGTGATGGTCGGGGCTTTAATGGAACAAGAGTGAAATGCAACATCAGCAACTTCCGTAACAGACTTTATCACGTCTGCTGTACAATATACAAATCAATGTACCAGAGACTTCTCAAAAACATTATGCATCTGTCCAATGGAATGCATGTTAGGTTTAAATTGTTAACTTATTCACAATACTCACCGCAAGTTTTCAACCTCGTGAAATCTTTTATAAGCAAATAAATTGCGTTTATTTTTTTTTAATTCATGATGGGTACTTTGTCATAGATTTTTACGGATTCATATGCTTTTTCTACAATTTCTTACCACTACGAACATACATGGCCAATAATGAAATGATAAAAAACATGTTAATTAAAGTTTTTACAAAGAGACATTTGAAGTTCCAAATTTATAGTAAGATAGGCATCGTCAGCATCTGTCAAACCCGGCGTTAAAGTTTTAACCCCTACCATAATTTCTGCAACTGAAGTATTTTTATGATGTTGAGACAGGGATCTCACGAAAGATTTTGAAAAAGAATATCAAATCTTCTGAAACAATGGAATTTAATTGTATCCCACATGTTTTCAACCAGTCATAGTAAAAGAAAAAAGTGGTGAAAATGAAAGGCCAGAAAGTGTTGGCACTTAAACTTACATCTATTAATCTAACAAAGACAACTGTTTTGTTCCACCATCTGCAACCAAAAAATGTCAATTGAACAGCAGATTTACTTCCCGACAACCAAACCAAAACAACAACCATGGCCATATTCATTGATTCACGTGATCGAATTTGCTTCTTGACAGTTCACCATACTTCATGTATTTTAGAAAATTTTTGCTTCGAGGTATCGGCCTCCCTTTTGTATCTTATCTTATGCTACATACCCAGCTAACCAAAAAAGGTCACCTGAACATTGTAAAAACATTGCGCTTTCGTAATGATAACTTTTTTATAATGTTAAGCCCACGGCAAAGTGGAATGTTTTTTCGACGGCGTAATACCGTTTTTCCTTTAAAAAATCATTTAATTAACGTTTACACAACTATTCGGAGATACATTGAAATGTTGGCAAAACATTCACAAAACGTTTCTTGTTGCTCTGAACGTTAAGGTTACAGACAGGTAACGTTCCGGACAAGTCATATTTAACATTTATGCTCGGAAAATAGCATGCAGGTATGTTCCGAAGACGTTTCAGCAGCGTCCTCTCAGTAGCTTTATTGGTACTGAAAAGGATATTTGGATATAAGGTGGTATTAAGGTTATAAGAACGTATCCACAGATAACATTTATACAACGTTTTATATTAGTTTTCGAATAACGTCATTACAACGGCAGAGTGGAAAGTTTTTTAGACGGTGTTACAACGTTTTTCCGATAAAAACGTTGAACCAATGTTTACACAACAATGAAGACAGTTCTAGAACGTTCTCATTTGGGTGCTTTCGGGACCAGAAAGGTTGTTGGGTATTGCTGAAACGTGTTTACAAGGTTATTAGGACGTATTTAAAGGGAAACGATCGATTCACATACAGGAAACATTCATACAACGTTTAATATTAGTTTCACAAATTACGTTATTGCAAGGGCACAGTGGAAAGTTTTTTAGACGTTGTTATAACTTTTTCCCAATAAAAACGTTGAACCAACGTTTACGCAACAATGAAAGAAATTTCCATAACATTCTCACCATATTACCTTCGGGGCCCGAAAGGTTGTTGGATATTGCTGAAACATGTTTTCACGGTTATTAGGACGTAGTCACCTAAATAACTACAACAACCGAATTTTTGCCCAATGATGACAAACATAACGACGTTCTGACAATGCATACAATTGTTTTTAATAGTATAAGCAATATAATTGACATAACAATTCCGAAAAATATGTTTATTTCTAAGGGTCCCATATTTCTCGATGATGCAATGACAGCTTATTTATAATATAGTCACACGAAATATGGAATAACTAAGAAGTCCTTTGATTCAACTTTACGGGGTTTTCTTCAGATAATTTTCACGTGGAATTTTGGTGGCTTTGGTTATTTGTTTATCTATGTTATGTCGTTTGTATCCCATGTTGATGAATGCCTTCTTTAGTTTAGTAGTTGTTGATCCCTGCCAGTTTTCCGAGCATTTTCTTTTGTATCTTAGGGCTTGACTATAAATGATATATTTGCCGACATGGGGTGGATATATTACTAAATATCCAATCAGCATGTTAATACACTGTTTCTGGCATTATGGACTCTATACATTGTCGTTCCTTCATATATAATCTCTGTACACGTTCCCACTTAATTACCACCTGACGGTTCGAAGAAGTCTTTGTACTTCGAAAGCTCGTGTGTTAATAAACTAGTTAGTCTATCTAAAAGACGTCACTGTTTGTCTTAACTTTCGCGCTTCAACTACAGACTAACACAGACTAACACGGCTATACCACTAACAATGTTCTTTTGTAGGTATTCTGTTGTAAGTATTAATACTTTATAAATCATGGCCTACCATTCACTATATCAATATACAATTCTATTGAGGAAACTTCACTTCTACAAGTGGTGGATCATTTGTGGTGCCTTAAATCCTTTGTGATATTTTATTGTCCCGGGGTTCTAGCCATATTTGCGATGTTCGTATTGCAATTCTTGATTTAATATCCAAGGCAAACAGAGGAACGCTCAGTTATCTTCATCCTGATTGTCATCTGGTCTCCTTATTGTTTTCGGTGTCCTCCGTGGTAATTAAAGCATGCAGTCTTCTTATTCTGTGAAGTAACATTACCATTTTGATAAATTTTGCATGCAATAAGTACACTTACCCAAACTACCTGATGATTTATAATGATTGGTATTGACAAATGACACAAAGGTCACACACTCATCACACAAACATGGCCAATGACAATAGAGGCTGACATTCACAACTTTATTTCAGAATTTTGAAGAGCTTGTTAGCCAACTTTAAACTTTGTAAATGAAAGAATATATGTGTCTGATTAAAGCTTAGTTACTTGACACACAAACATTTTTACTATTGTACTAAAAAAAGCTGCATTTTTTGGCATTGCAGATGCAATACTAGAATTCCATGACAACTACCCCCCCCCCCCCCACGCACCTTTCAAAAATAGGCTCCAATCGTCAGAAGCATATACTGACACTTGGCTAAGCCACCAGGGTTTCTTCGAGTGTGACCTTTAAAGCAAAGGCCAAGGTCACTTGTCTGTTTAAACAACTTATCATCCGACATCATTCATATTGATTTTGAGATAGACACAACTATCGACTTGAAAAAGCAATATTTTTTCACCACATATGGCAATATTCAAGGTCAAGGCCACTCTAATAGGAAAGGTCATGATCCAAATTTAGATATATCTCTTCCCATAATCCATATATAAATGTGTGTGTGTGTGTATGCATCATATGAAAGAAACCTGTCAATTTATTTTACTTACACAGCTAACAGTACAGATAAAGCTATCGATGATCTTCAGTCCATTTGATTTTTGGACCGATTCATGCATTTCTTATTGAAATATTTAAGATTTTGTGTGATTTTCACCAAATATAGATATATTCAAGGTCAAGGCCACTCTCATGGAAAAGGTAATAACCCTAATTTAAATATACCTTACCCTATAACCCAGAGACTTATAATGCTTACAGTACTGTCAAGTGTCAATGATTGGGTGTTAAAAAGGGCGAAAACAAGAACAGATTTAAAGGTGGCACCACCAGTTTCCAGTATATGATAATGCTATTCAAGATCTTCAGCCAATTTCAACCCTTCACAAGACTTGTTGGGGTGTTAAAAGGGGTGTTGTTTTTGCCCATAGCTTACAAAATATAGGTCACCATAAACTAATTGTAGGTTTGCAAAGATATTCAGGTTTTTTTACCTCCCTTATTGTCATAATAGATTATTCTAGGCCTAATGGATACAATTTGTGCCTTGTCCTATCTTTATGCTTTAAATCATGTTTTGACCTGAACATAACTTGTAAAATCAAGGAGATTCGCCTTGGACCTCTCTTAATGGAAACTATATATGTCCAGCTCTTTCATTTTGTGCCCTGTTAACAGCCTGCTGGACTGAAAGACAATGGAGAAAAGGTAATAGCTATAGCTCAGATGACTTAAAGTCATCTTAACTAAAAAAACAAGGGACCCATGGGTCACTGTGCTCAGCTGAAATTGTTCTTAAAGTTAAATGTTTAAAATAATTTAAATTTGAGATAAAGTGCGAGAGGAACAGGTAATACAGGCCATGGATGGTTGATATAATTGAAAATATTCTTGCAATTATCATTTTGTAATCTGACCATATGTTTTCAAATGTTGAAACTTTATCCTGTAGGCAGCGTGTGAATGTAGGATCTATACTATTACCATGCTTATTGGTTGGCTTTTAAATAAGCTGTTGACAACTCAGCACTTTACACATTTGTTCAGTCAGATCCTATTTTTTTATTAAACCATTTTTTTCAAATTTTATCAAATGAGAACAGTTGCAATGAAGTTCCCAGTTTACATGTAGGAGGACCTGATAGTGGGTGCAGTTTGGATGGGGTGGGGGGGGGGGGGGGTGATGTTGATAATGATGGGAGTTATAATACCTCTGTACCTCTGTATATATTTCCCTTTTTTATATAAACTTTATGCAGTTGCAATAAACTATTGTCCCTAGTGCTCAATTGGATGGACTCATTGGCAGGGGGAAGGACTCAGTGGCGACGGGGGGGGGGGGGGGGGGGGGATGGGAATTACAACACCTTTACATATACATACAGGATAAATTTAAATTAACAGTGCTTACATGAAAAAAAAAATTATAATTACTAACATTCTAAAACAGGCAGATAGATGAAAAACAAAGTAAATCACTACAATTCCATTTCCATCGAGGCAGGAGTATTATGAACAAATCTTTGCATTGGATCTTCATTTTTTATTACATCCATTTTTTTTCAAGTTTATAAATTTTACTGTTCATTTACAGTATAACAATACATCTAAATATATACGATGATTCACAATTCTACAGAGAACCAGAATCCAAAGCTAGCACCTTTGCATATACATTCAGGATATGAAATATAATTCAACAGTGCTTACATCAAAAAAAGTTGGAACAATAACAATTATTGGAACACTTCGGGGTGGGAGTGTTAGTGACATGGGGATATCTGTACACATGTAAACAGCAGGGGTGCATCACTAATAACGTTACCCAGGCAGAGCTGTATTAACCAGAAAGGGGCGGCCTGGAGATGCAAATGAATACAGCCTCTGAAAGAAACTTGAATAAAAAGCCAATTTTTTTTAGCTTTTGTTTCCAAATTTTAGAATTTTACAGATTAATTATTTATTAGTACCTGCTGTGATAATTGGATCAAATGTACTTACAGGAACTAAACATGCCATTGTCAAAGTTGGGCAAAATATAAGGTACTGATTTTATATTAATGCTAATAACTTAAAGTTTGACTTATAGTCAGTTGAGCTAAATCTGAGCTAAAATTCAACCAAGGGTTACACTGACTATGATTATTTATGAAGGATCAGACTTTCCATTCACTTTAATAGACACAGCATCTCTTATTCTCAGCTATATGCATTAGTTTCAGCCATTGTTATGACAATGTATGCACAGGTCCAGATCTGATTTATATCTTCACAAAGACCTTCCGTTGGACATACCTGATGACTGGCAGCTTGTCCTTCCCAATATTGATTCTGAGGTATACTGGGATGCAGCAACTCTGTCAAGTAAAACAGATGGGTAACTATTTTACAATGTTGCTGGGTCTCACATATTCAAAAATACATCCTTCTAATCATATTTATCTCAATTTATTAAATTAGTCGGACATTTATTACATACAAGTTCCAATAAATATTTCAAATACATTTCAAGTTTTTTAGGATTAGGCAGTTATAACATCTACTTTAATTCCTAGATACCACACTTCAGTACAGTGTGTTCCATGTGACTGAACACAGTTAACTGCAATCCACCTTACCTTCGTGCTCTATGAACAGTCTCGTTCCTGTATGCTGTATGAAAAATCTGGTTTTATGGCCCGTGATCTCTTTTTCTGTTAGCATTTAGCTCATTCCCTTCATGAAGGCTTCCTCTGTCTGACCAATATCCATCATGGGGTTCATACTGTAAAAAAGTCAGATTACTATTTAGGCACGCCATTTCACAGCTGCACAACACACACATACGACCTTGCTTGGTCATGTAAGACAGTGAGGATACAGGCTCTTAAAAAATTCAGATTACTATTTAAATAAAATAGTAAACTTACTAATATCAAATCACACATGATGAAACAAGACAACCCATCTTTAATTTCTGAAACCTGATACTGTTAAAATTTAAGTAGATAAACATTTCAATACAGCAAAATTAATGGTTGCAAGACGTACAAAGTAAACTTGATCTTTAACTTTTGTAATCATTGTTGTTACATATGACTTCGTAGAAGAAAAACACATTTCTTAAATTGCATTTTTAAAATGAATCTTTATGATTTTTTTAACTTGAATCAAAACATAAAAAATAAATGCTTATATATAAGAATAATAATAAGATAATATGACATCATAAATGTGAAAAGGTGATTAAACTGCAGGACAGTAAATTTCAGCAAGAGATGCCTTAAATTTGCAAACCTTTGACAAAGAGTCATCAGTAAATCAGCCTGGTTGATTTGGTACAGACTGGTCAGAATAGTAACCTCTGCTTTCATTAAGCACATCCCTCATGTGCTTTAACTAGGCACTGAACTGCTGAGGTGGAAAGCACCTACAATTGCACAATGAAAAGCCTTCAGATTAAGAAATTTAAATAAGACATTGATTTCTGGGAATATTACTGTGGGTATAAGAACTTCTTTACCCTTTAAGGGAATTCAGTTGCTAATAGGCAATGATGTTGCAGGTGACAAAGTACAGCCTGTACCAATAGTGACAGAAAAGCCTTCAAAAGCGATGCAGCATTCTCAAGGTCAAAACTTATCGCAGAACAGCATAAGGACCCTGGTATTTCATGTTTGTTTCCCAGGGCAGTTTTTAAAGATGAACTGTCACAGAACCCAGTTTGTTTCTATGTTAAAAGTGGAGTGCTTATGCGTAAATGGCGACCACCTGATGTATGCGCTGATGGTGAATGGGCCATCATACATCAAATAATAACGCCCAAAAGCTTTCGAGGTGAAGTTCTAAGCATAGCACATGAGGCTCCTTTGTCTGGCCTTTTAGGTATAAATAAAATTTATCAGAACCTTAGTACACACTTCTATTGGCCTAACCTCAGGAAAGATGTTGTACAATATTGTAAATCATGCCATACATGCCAGATGGTAGGCAAGCCCAATCAGAATCTTCCTAAGGCCCCACTTAGGCCTATTCCTCTTTTGAGGAACCATTCAGTAGGAATTATTGTTGATTGTGTTGGACCATTGCCCAGAGCAGGATCTGGACATGAATACTTGCTGAAAATTATGTGCGCATCTACCAGGTTCCCTGAGGCAATACCATTGCGCCAAATTAATGCCAAAAGTGTTGTCAAAGCTCTGACCAAGTTTTTTGCAACGTTTGGATTATCAAAATCCGTCCAATCTGACCAAGGGTCTAATTTTATGTCTGGCTTATTCCAACAAGTTATGCTTGAGCTGGGTATAAAACAGTACAGCGCTTTGCCATACCATCCTGAAAGTCAGGGCGTTTTCACCAGACATTTAAAATCATGATCAGTGCTTATTGAAGGAATCCACCTATTGCTGTTTGCTGTCAAAGAATCCTTTCATGAGTCCTTCGGTTTCAGTCCCTTTAAACTAGTTTTTGGACACTCCGTTCGAGGTCCATTGAAACTGCTTAAAGAAAACTCTTGTGTGAAAATCCAGATTCTCTTAGTTTACTGCAGTATGACTCAGACTTTCGCACTAAACTACACAATGCTTGTGAGATTGCAAAGTCAAATCTAAAATCTGCACAAAATAAAATGAAAACAAAGTATGACAATCACACTGTAAGTAGGACGTTTGAGCCTGGTGAAAAGGTCCTTGCATTACTTCCCATCCCCGGCAGACCTCTGCAAGCTAGGTATTTTGGTCTTTACATTGTTGACAAGAAATTCAGTGATTTTAATTACATACTGTTGACACCAGATAGACGTAAGAAGAAACAACTGTACCATGTTAACATGTTGAAACCATATTATGACAGAAATAGCACATCAGATGTTGTACAAAATGTTACTGCTGTTAATTGTGTAAAAACTGACCCTGACCCAGTTAAAGCAGATACTGATTGTAAGTGTGATGTAGACATTCAACGTGGTACAGTACCATTAAATAACTCAGACGTGCTTAACCTGGATGCCAAACTGTCACACCTTACCGCACAACAACAACAAGACCTCAAGCGGAATTATGAACATTTATATAGTGACATTCAAATAGTCTATCAGCCAGACCCTGAAAATAAGGCCTGTCGGTACCAAAGGAGGGGCAATTGCTATCATTATTTTTTCTAAAGGCATTGATCCATAAATTACAGAAATGCATGATAGCAGTTTGGGAGTGGTAGCTTTCTATAAAATATAAGCCTGTTTCCATGGCAACAATGGTAATTTTTGCAGTCATTATGAAATTTACAAAGAAGGCCATAACTTTGTTAGTTTTGTGTATAAAAGGATGAAATAAACGCCAACATGCGTGAGAAGAAAGATATTTATTTTTAATAATATTTTTAACCCACAAATAATTTGCATAATTATCTGTATGCAAATATATGCTAATTTTTTTAGAAAAAAATCAGATGTTTACCCCAAACATATGTTCACAGTCCTCTATTTTCTATCAAATAAACACTTTTAGCTTAAACTTTACCTTACTGGATAGGAAATGTAATATGCAATACATATATGTTTGATAGTTATCATTATCCATCTTATTTGCATCTTAATGAATATTCATTGGACACTACCATAATGACAGTGTTCTTGATTTATCTGTCATTGCATCTGTTATTGTCTGCGGTATGTCGAATGAATAATATTTAAGCATGTAAGTATCCATGGTTTTCTATGTTATTTTCATAGCAGAAAATATATTTACCAAATACACAAGTAAAAATTGCATATAAAATGAGACCATTTGCATAAATCTGCATAAATTTCTATGATTTAGATCAAAATGGCACATTTATATTGAACAGATTAACAATCCTTTTTTTTTAATTAAATCAACATTTTCAGCATAAACTTTACATTGCTGGGCAGAAAATAAAAGGTACAAAACATTTATATAAGATCCTTATCGATATTCATAATATTTTCACCTTAATGAATATACATAAGACACTATTATAATGACAATGTTCTTGATTTATCTATCACTTCATCTCTTATTGTCTACAATAATTAAATGGATGATTTTGTAAGCGTGTAATTATCCATGGTTTTCTTTGTTATTTCCACAGCAGAATAGATATTTACTAAATATACAAATGAAATTTGCATATTAAATGACTCTTTGCATAAATCTGAATAAATTTCTATAATTTAGATAAAAATGACACATTTATGTTGATTAGATTTACAATCCTATTATTTTTTTATTAATTTAACACTTTTAGCATAACTTTATATTGCTGGAATGAAATTGAAATGTACAAGACTTTCATATTAGATGCTCATTGATATTCATAAATTTGCATCTTAATGAATATGCATGAGACATTTTAATGACAATGTTCTTGATTTATATATCAGTGCATCTGTTATTGTCTGCGATAAATCGAATGAATTTGTAAGCATGGATGTATCTATGGTTTACTATGTTAAATTAATGGCAGAACAAATAATTAACCGGTTCACAGTTTTCTTGCATATAAAAAAGCCACTTAGATAAATCTGCGAACATTTCCATAATTTAGATGAAAACTTCACATCAAGATTAAACAGCTTTGCAATCATTGTCTCTGATCTCATGATATTGTCTTGGTGTCAGAGGAGTGGTTTGTATGTTGGACTGTACAGTATTCTTAAATGAAAATATATAAATTTGCATAATTTATTTGAAAATACCAACCTTTCGAAGCACTGGATAATTTAAATATCGAAACTTTGATTCATTCAATGATTAGATTATCCTTGTCTTACTCAAAGATGTCTTTACTTTCTGCAACACTTCTCAACAATTCTTAAATGTCAAGGTCCTTCCGCGTCTATGCTATTAGGAGCATAAGGGCAAGCACACGGTCTGCTTAAAGCATGATTTCTTTTCCTTTGGGTTTAGCTCAGCTGAATAAAAGTGATCTGAGCCATAGCGATTACTTTTTGTCCATCATCCATCTTTCTGTCATTTGGTCTCTCCGTCTGTCCGTTAACAGGGCACAAATTGTAACCGCTGGACCTAGAAACTCATTTATTTATAAAATAGTGTTTCATTATTCCCTGAAGCCTAATGGTGCCAGTGAAAATTCAAAACAAGGCCTACACGACTAATGCTTACTTGTTCAATGGGATTTACATCAGAGATAATGCTTTCAGAATAATATGCTTGTCCTTTACTGTTCATTTACAATGCAAGTACTAAACATGTTAAAGACCATGTATGTACACATATGCTAAATTTCAAGCTGACAAGCAGGAACATACCTTTGTGCAAAAACTATTGTAGGTGGCAACACTACTATTGTATACAACGAAGCTATCCGATTTGTATAGATATGCACTATACGATTGTGTTATATAAAAACTTTTCTTGAATCAGGGCTAAATGAGCTCAGCCGAGACAGGCAGTTGCCCAAAGTCAAGCAAAGAAAATTGGCAGGTCCAACTACTGTACTAAATGAACTCTTGACCTGTACCTGGATGCACCGAGTGAACTCTTGATCTGTTGCAACAACTGTTACAGTTGGCAGTCTGCCAAAGCTATAAATAGATCCAGACTGAGACTTGGACTGTTGCCAAGTATGAAAAAGTTGGAAGTATGCCAAGTTATTTATAGATACAGACAAAATCTTGCAATCTATTCTTATACAATTGAAAGAAACCTACGCTAGGATAATTATTGTAAAAAATTAAACCATTCGGCCTGACATTTTAAGCTGAGATAGGCTAAAATTACTATGTTTTTGTCCGTAAAAAAAACAGGTTAATGTAGAATGTGCAACAAAAACCTCAATTTCTAATATGAGTCATGTGACAAACATTGGTATTGCTGGCTCCTGTCTTTTCTGAGCATGTTATGTTAGTATGCTTACTTGGCCAAATGGCTAAGTTCAAATTCCTGTAACTCGGCCAAATTCATTAATTCAATGCATTTGAACAAACTTGAGAGAGCTTTTTCCAGGAATCATTTCTGTGGAATATTGAACAATTTGATTTTGGAGGAGAATATTCCAAAGGTTTTCAAGCTTTTCCAATGTAAAATGTAAGCTGATGCAGGTGGCGCCACAAAATCATTTGATATGTAAATGATTTTTTGCGTAAAATTTGGGGATGCTAGCTCCAGCTATTCCTGAGAAATTATGGGTTAATGTACCAATGACCGATGACCCCCCATTCAAAAAAGGTTGATGCATGTGGGGCCACTTATACCGCGATTTCAAATATGACTCATAAAATTGCATAAACTTTGGTGATGGTAGCTCTAGCTATTTCTAAGTTTGTAATTTTTGTATGCCTTTTTGGCCAAAATACAAAGTCTTGCTACCCATAACTTAGCCAAAATCACCGAACTAAAAACATTCGAACAAACTTGAGAAAAATTGTTTCTGGAATTATTTCTGTGAAATATTGAATAATTTGGCGGAACGGTTTCAGACAAGACGATTTTTTAAGGGTTTTTTTTTTTTTTTTTTTTTAGCCTTTTTTTCATATAAAATTCAAGTCAATGCAGATACCAAAAAAAATAACTTCAATCTGAAAGTGTTTGACATGTTACTGATTCTTTCATAAAATTTGGCGCTTCTAGCTCTGACATTGTTTAGATAGCATGATTTAACGTAAGAACCGGTGGGCGGACAACGCAGCGCCATCGCATAAGCTCACAGATTAAAAATAAAAGGTAACACCACCGGTCTGCAGAAACTGATGAAACACTCCATGATAAATATGCATGGAAACTTAAGTATCACGGCCTTCAATGTATTAGTTATTCAGATACTAGTGCTTTTGTATAAAAGTTTTAATAATTCTGGAGGGAAATTACGAATCCTATAGCTCAAAGAATATGGGTAACAGAGACCTAATTTCAGGTTTCTTTGGCGATTTTTCTTGGACTTCCCTGGATTTTAAATAAGTTTATTCTAGGTCTAACGGTTACGATTTGTGCCCTATTAAAAGACGACCGCTTGATTTGAATGTTTCAAAGAAAGAAAAAAAATGCATGAAATTAAAAAATATAGGTGGCACCACCAGTCTGCAGGAACTGATGAAACAATGATCAATATGCATGCAATGAATCATGGGGAACAATGCAACAGTTATTCAGATACTGAAGCATTCGCATCAAATTTTTAATTATTCTTGGGGGGGGTACTTACGAGACCCATAGCTCGGAGGATATGGGTAACAGAGACCTATTGTTGGTTTCCTTGGAGTTTTTGCATGGATCTTCCAGGATGTACTGCTAAAAAATTCTAGGTCTAACAGTTACGATTTGCGCTGTGTTAACGGCCGGACGGTCAGACAACCAGACGGCCGAACGGACGGCAGACAAAGGTTGATCATTATAGCTCAGATGACGTACAGTGTGCATAGTCATTTTTAGGTCAGCTGACTGCATACAAGAGCTAGATTTCATGGGAATGACTGGACATATTATCATAAAACTTTTTCTTCTTCTTGTTGATTTTGAAGAACATTAATAGCTATAGTTGAATGGGGATACCACCTACAAATTTGGCATTCACATGATAAAATTCCTTATTGAAAAGGTCTTCCTAGTCAGCTGAGCGTCATGACCCATGGGTCACTAGTTTAGTTCCTTTTTTGTGGATGTCACTGAATGTTTGCAACTTATTCTTAGATATTGGATAGTTGAAACTAAACCGGCCTGGCTCACATTCCAACCTCTTGATACTGTACTCTTTAACTGTAGTTTCCAATTTTTGTACAGAAGACAAATGGAGACCAAGAAACGTTTGAGCAAGTGACATCATCTATTCTTTCTGCTGCCTTGAGAGAATGCCCACAAAGCAAAAGGGTAGATGTTTTTGATGTCTATCAAGAACACACCAGAAACAGTTTTTGAGCTCTTAGGTCAGACATGGAATGTTCCATCAAGTGTCCTTA
Source organism: Sipunculus nudus (assembly GCA_026874595.1). NCBI lineage: Eukaryota > Metazoa > Annelida > Sipuncula > Golfingiida > Sipunculidae > Sipunculus > Sipunculus nudus. Next base: position 28,666,065 of record CM049315.1, read on the forward strand.
ATGCATTGGAAATCTTCACATTTAAGCTATATGTCCCTAACACCAACCTGCAAAATATTAATTATCACACATATTTATTTTGCACCTTAAAAGGTTAAATTAAACCCCGTCAAATGCCACCTTGTAAAGAATGTCTGTACAAGCATAGCAAACGTGCAAACTACCAAACAGTTGTATTGCGCCGCTGCTTTACTAATGATCAAGGTAATCCAAGTCCCAATCCTAATTGTCCTTTGTAGTTAAAACAGAATTGTCTGATGTTTACATCCTACAGTATAATACACTATCATCCTTGATATATTAAATTTAACTTAATATCATACAGTATGCTTTATTTGTTACTAATAAATGTATGTATATTCTCATGTATCCATTTGATTAACACGTAAATCTTAATTTGCAACGGATAGCTGAAAACATGCATTTTAATTTTTATCCAGAGATGGGTTAATTATTGTGTTTACTTCATACTCTGTTTTTTAATATGAAGAAATTAGGTTTTGCCGGAATGAGAAATAAAAACTAATTTGAACGTTCCCAGAGAAAAAAAACATACCTTATTAGTATTACTGACAGAGGAAGCCTCCGAATAGTTAAATATTAGAGAAAGAATGTTCAATATTTTATGACCGTACATATTTTTGGCTGCAGATGTTTTCTTGGGTATAAAATAATGCAAATGTATGCAAACTCATGATAAATGTATATGCATACAATCTATCATACATAGATGTATGCATACAATCTATCTCACTTAATATTCAAAAGACATAGAGAAGAGTGTTAAGTGAAAAGCTGCGCATAAAGTTGATAGAGATCGTTTAGTTGGAAATTGATAAATTAATAATTGAATGCTTTAACGTGTGGATATTTAAATTATCTAGTGCCTTAAAAGGTCGATATTTTCATATAAATTATGCAAATTTATTTATTTTCATTGAGAATACTGTATAGTGCAACATACCAACCTTCCCTCTGACACTCAATGTCATGAGATCAGAGACAAGGATTTCAAAGCTATTCAACCCTGATGTACAGGTTTCACCTGAATTATGGAAATTCATTGAAATTCAAACATTGTCACTTTAATGTCTCATTAAGATGCAAATATTATGAATATCAATGAGTATCTAATATGAATGTGTTTTATATTTCATTTTCATTCCAGCAATGTAAAGTTATGCTGAAAGTGATGATTTAATAGTAAAAAAAACAGGTTTGTAAATATGTTAAACATAAATGTGCCATTTCGATCTATATGTAGAAATTTATTCAGATTTATGCAAAGAATCTCATTGATATGCAAATATTATTTGTATATTTAGTAAATATATATTCTGCTGTGAAAATTACATAGAAAATCATGGATACTTATACGCTTACAAAATCATCCATTTGATATATTGTAGACAATAACAGATGCACTGACAAATAAATCAGGAACATTGTCATTATAATGTGTCTCATGTATATTCATTAATATGCAAATATTATGAATATCGATGAGGATCTAATATAAATGTGTTGTACACTTCATTTTCTTCCCAGCAATGTAAAGTTTATGCTGAAAGTGTTGATTTAATTAAAAAAAACAGAATTGTAAATCTGTTCAATATAAATATGTACATTTTGATCTAAATCATAGCTATTTATTAAGATTTATGCAAATAGTCTCATTTAATACGAAATTTTAATAGTGTATTTGGTAAATATATATTGTGCTATGAAAATTACAGAAAAAAAATAGAAACTTACATGCTTACAAAATCATCCATTCCATATATCGTAGACAATAACAGCTGCAGTTACCGATAAATCAAGAACACGGTCATTATGGTAGTGTCCTATGAATATTCATTAAGATGGAAATAAGATGAATAATAATGATTATCAAACATAAATGCATTGTATATTTCATTTCCTGTCCAGCAAGGAGAAGTTTTAGCTGAATGTGTTTATTTGACAAAAAAACAGAGGACTGTAAACATATGTTTGGTGTAAAAAATGTGATTTTTTTTATTTTGTGTGTAGAAAATATTATTAAAATAAATATCTTTCTTCTCACGCATGTTGGCGTTTATTTCATCCTTTTATACACAAAACTAACAAAGTTATGGCCTTCTTTGTAAATTTCATAATTACTACAAAAATTACCATGGTTGCCATGAAAACAGGCTCATATTTTATAGAAAGCTACCATTCCTAAACTGCTATCATGCATTTTTGTAATCTATAGATCAACACCTTTAGAAAAAATAATGATAGCAATTGCCCCGCTCTTGGTACCGGCGAGCCCCTCGGGCTGATAGACTAAAACGCGAACTAACATGTTGTGCCATGACGTTGATGTTGGCGAGGCAAGCGCAGTCAAGCAACATCCATATAGACTGAATCCAGAAAAGCAACAGTATCTACAGGATGAGATTCAATATTTGCTGGACAATGATTTTATTGAGCCTAGTGGCAGTAACTGGTGTTCACCATGTATTCTTGTGCCAAAACCTGATGGAAGTTATCGTATCTGCATAGATTATCGAAAACTGAACTCTGCAACCAAGACTGACACGTTCCCGATTCCGAGGATTGATGATTGTGTTGATAGAGTCGACAGCTCCGGGTATGTTTCCAGGTTTGGCTTGCTAAAAGGATTCTGGCAAGTTCCGCTGGCAGATCGAGCGAAAGAAGTGTCCGCATTTGTGACGCTGCAAGGACTGTACCAGTATAGATTTATGCCGTTTGGCATGAAGAACTCGCCAGCCACGTTCCAGCGCCTCATCCATATGGTTGTATGGGACATTCAGGGCTGCGACGCATATATTGATGACCTTATCGTGTACAGCGACATCTGGGAGAATCATCTGCCAATTCTATACCGAACTCTTCGAAAGACTCAGTGAAGCACGTCTGACCATCAACTTGGTAAAATCTGTGTTTTGTCATGCACAGGTGACATTTTGTCAAAACAGGTGCTGTTTCTGCATTTCCTAGACCAGAGAACAAAAAGCAAATAATGCGTTTTCTTGGTATGGTTGGGTACTACAGGAAGTTTTGTCCAAATCTTGCTGCTGTGGCTGGGCCTTTGGCTAATTTGTTAAAGAAAAAACAAAAGTTCTTATGGAATGTTTAGTGTGAAAATGCATTTCAGAATTTGAAAGCAATTCTGCAAAGTTCACCAGTTTTGGCAGCTCCAGACTTTTCTGTACCTTTGAAGTTAGCTGTAGATGCTAGTGATACTGCTGCTGATGCTGTGTTCTTACAAGAAGGCAAAGATGACATAGATCATCTAATTTGTTATTTCTCAAGAAAGTTTCATGCAAACCAGAAAAACTACTCCACAATAGAAAAGGAATGTTTGGCTTTGATTTTGGCGTTGCAACATTTTGAAGTTTATGTTACTTCATCAGTCAAGCCTACCATTGTCTTCAGTAATCACAATCCCCTGAAGTTCATGAACATGTTGAAGTGTAAAAATCAAAGATTGTTGAGATGGAGTACGTTCTTACAGGATTACAATCTTGATATCATACACAATAAAGGGAAAGACAATGTACTTGCTGATTGCTTATCGAGTTGTTTATGAAATGTTGTAAACAAGATGTTTATGTAATGTCGTAAATAAGATTATTATTGAGATGTTGTAAAAATTTAGTGATTGTGATCGCAAAAAGAAAGTTTTTCCGTGAAAACTTTCTTTTTTCTTACAGGAGGGGGAGTGTTACAGGTGCTCTTTTTATTGTGTGACACGGGCGTGGCTCGTGTTGTGGGGCTTTCTTGCCTGGCCGCTTGTTAGATTCTCGCTTTAATCCGTACTGGTTGAACTCTTGTTGTCATGCTAGCTTGGGGCGAGCTCACGTGTACACCATTATGTGAAGAAGCACGGCGACGTTTTTCTAGATGATTCCTGTGACGCTTGCTTACCGTGTATAATGTATTATTCTTCGAATGTTCTAGGGATAGAAGATTCTCGGCTTGAGGTGAAAAGGTATATAAAGGAGCTGTGTTAAGAGCCGGGAGAGGAGAGCAGCAGAGAAGATATCCAGCGGACGCAGAAGCGTGTGTCAGTTTCTGGAACCTTATCCGACAAGTGCGGCAAATATAGATTTTCTTCATCCTTTCCCCTGGATTTTATGACGGGTCTTGTTTGGACCTCAGTTTACGTTTTGGATTGTTACAAGAGCTTTACTGGACTGTCATTCTCCGAGAGTATACATTTAAAAAACTTATCGTTGTAACGGTGGTGGTATCCTGGTACTGTACAATTTGTGTATTTTACTGTGTGATTGTATCGATTTGTTGTTATACCGTTGTTTTACTGAAATTGTATTGATTTAGTGTATTGTAATGTTAGGGCTGTTTTAAGAATAAATTATGGGTATTTGTTAACAAAAATAAAACACTGACTTCTTTATTCATTCCCCTAGACATAAAAAATAAATATTTTTTTTTACAATCATAAGTTTTGAGCTTTCTTTCTTATATCAAGATTAAGTTATATAAACCCAAAATGAGTCCAGTGCAGTTTACAACAGGGCAAAACCAGATGTAACTTGAGATATGGATTTTGACCTTGACCCAGACCAGATCCCAATCACAGTCTAGACTAGTCCAGTTTAAAATTAGCCTAGGCCAGAATTTAATTGAGGAGGATTTTGATTTGGCCTATTCCAGATCCCAATCGCAGTCTAGACTAGTCCAGTTGAGAATTGGCCTAGACTAGATCCCAGTCATGACCTGGCCCAGAAGAGATCCCAATCGCAATCTGGACTAGTCCAGTTTAGAATTGACCTAGACCAGATATCAATCATGCCCGGCCAAGACCAGATCCCAATCGTGATCTGGACTAGGCCAGTTCTAAACTGGAAATGATTTAGATCTGGGCCCCGACATGTATATATATATATATATATATATATATATATATATATATATATATATATATATATATATATATATATATATATATATATTATAACATGAATCATTGGAGGAAATTTTAGTCATAGCAGTATATTGTTACAAATTTAATGACAACTTTAACACAAAGGATATGTGTCCAAGTTGTGTGCTATGTTTATTGTTGAACTGTTAATTCTATTAGTACTAATACAATAACATTATGAGCCTCTAGCTTTTTTTTCAGCACACACAATGAAATCTACCTTTACTTTATTCCTGTTACATCAACCTTTTTTCAACATCCTCCAAATAACACTCATGTGCCATGCATCAAAATTACAAAATATAAAAATGTGTTTTTTTTTCTTGCTTGTGCTATGAAAAGGTTGATTTGAATTAATTAATGCAAAAGATTTAAGAGGAATAATCTTGTCATTTTCATCTATTTTTCAATTTTCATTTACATCTTTTTTTTAATGAATGTTACATCTGTTAAATGCAGTGGAACAAAACCACACCAAGCCAAGCAAAAGCCGCGAGAGACCGCCACCGTACATCCCGAACCGGTGACCTAGTAGGAAAGCTACAGCATCCACAACCGCAAAGGCAGAAGCAACCCACATTGCCTCTACCGATCCCAGCAGCGGAGACCCAGCCATGCCATTCCAGAGCCGATCTTGTGACGACAAACCTTCGAGACAGATCGCCCTTTTATACTTGCAGTTTCGGCCATTTAGACCGTATTAGCAGGTTTAGCAAGATTTTCGTCATAAGCAGGGTTCCATATAGTATATATATTAGCTTTGTTCCACTGCATTTTAGTAATGTGATATCTTCTATTGACATGTCATCTTTAAGTTTAAGTAAAATGTTTATATATATATATATATTACTCCCCTAATGTGAAATTGCCGATTACATGAAATGGGGACCACTTTCCCCTTTCATGAAATGGGCAAAAAAATCAATGAATTCTGCTTGCCCATTTTATGAAATGAGCAACTTAACAATCGGCAAAATATTTCTCAGTTTTGTAAGGTATAAAGAAGCATTAAGGAGGATCCTCATGCCTTATTGAATGTGTGAAGGCCATGTAGGACACCCTGACCTATTTTGATGGAGTTGTAATTGATTAATTGAAAAAAGGCATATTTGCAGCTTACATTTTACTTGAATAGTTACATTTATATATTTGTATAAATCTAGTTTTCAATAATTAATATATTACTGTATATGATAATTATACAGCTTTATATTACTTTATTCATTTATTACCATTCTCATTTAATTATTTTAGAAACATGAAAAACTGGTATCGGTAAGTTTATCTCATAGCAATGGCACAATAATAACTTATTTATTTTAACCTTCAAACTACTCTGTATGTACTAATTAACTGACCATAGAAAGTTCATGCTTAGTAGGTTGTTTGTTTCAACTGCTTAATATAAGTTCTAAAATGGTGACATCTGAGTAAGAATTACACTGGTTTACTTACAGCTGGTGTTTAAATGTGATAAATAAAGAATATTATAGTATATACGTTAAAAGTTAAATTTATAATTATATATATGTTAAAAGTTTCAATTTAAACAAGGCCTACAGGCCTAATGCGAACCTGTGCCATAGGATATACATTAAGTATAATGCTTCCATGCTTGACCGTTTCTTTTCAAGTACATGTGTGACATGTATATGTACAATAGGCAGACTGAACATTTTGAACCCGAGTGCATGCACAAATTACACAAAATTTGCTGAAATACTGGCATAGGTGCACACAACACAAAAATAAATGTAAGTGGAACCACCAGTCTTGTGTTAAAAATGTATGGACATAAACAATTTCAGGCTTCAAACCAATCTTCCGTTCTGTGCACAGATGCATGAAACAACTAGATACAGGTAGTGAAAAGCGACTAGTCGTGTGTCCGCCAGATCAGAGTAGTACAGGTGAAGTGAGGCAATGATTGAGTGGTAAGGGGAAATATTAGAATGAGATGGATGTCTGCCACATAAACATGATTGTAGGTTGCACCACCTGAAGCCAATACTGCAAATCCCTCCTGAGAAAAAGGGCATTAATTCACTCAACAAAAGCGGAAAGGTAAGTGGCGCCACCTGTCTAGTTTATGAGAAAATTTTCCAAGATGGATGAACATGCCAAATATCAGACCAATACCTTTACCCACTCCTGAGAAATTAGCAATTTTCACCAAAAGCATATGTAAGGATGGATGCTACAGGAAAAGGATTGCAGATGGCGCCACCAGTCTTGAGTGCAAGAGGGAGGAGTCAAGATCTATGGATATGCACAATTTTATGCCAATACTGCAAATCACCTCTAAGAAAAGGGCCTTATTTTATTTTACGAAAACAGAATGGTAGGTGGCGCCACCTATCTGCTTATGAGAAAACTTTCCAAGATGGATGAACATGCCAAATTTTAGACCCAATACCTTGACCTACTCCTGAGATATGAGCAATTTTCACCCAAAGCACATGTACAAATGGAAGCCACGGAAAACGATTGCAGATGGCACAAGCAGTCTTGAATGCAAGAGGGAGGAGTCCAAGATCTGTGGATATGCATTATTTCAGGCAAATACTGCAAACTACTCTTGAGAAGAGGGCACTCGTTTATTCTACAATAAAGGAAAGGCGAGTGGCTCCACCTTTCTTGTTTACATGAACACTTTCCAAGATGGATGAACATGCCAAATTTCAGACCAATATCTTGACCCACTCCTGAGACATTAGCAAGTTTCACCAAAAGCACATGTAAGGATTGATGCTACAGGAAAAGGATTGCAGATAGCACCACCAGTCTTGAGTACAAGTCCTAGATCTATGGATATGCACAATTTCTGGTTTAAATGGGCTGTTCCTATGATGGCATATGACTAAATTCAGCTTCCCATAACTCAGCCAAAAGTCACTGAACAGAGACCATTTGAACAAACATCAGAAAGCACTACCCTAGGATAATTTCTTTGAGATATTAAAAATTGGCCATATGGTTTCAGAGAAGAAGTTTTTAAGCCCTCAGTATGATACAGGCACTGATGACCCCAGTACAAAAAGAAGCAAATGCTGGAGGCACCACCAATACCTCAATTTCAGATAAAGATTCATGTGACCAATATTGGCAAAAAATTTAAGTATGCTATTTTGGACAGAGGACAGAGGAAGTTCAATTCCTGTAACTTTACCAATAATCACCGAACTGGAATCATTCAAACAAACTTGAGACAGACTGTTTCTAGAATTACATCTGTGAAATATTGGACAATTTGGCTGGACGGTTTCGAAGAAGAAGATTCTTAAAGGTTTTTAAGGTTTTAATTTTAGGTTAATGCAGTAATTAAAAAATAGACAAAATATGATCGAGATTTAAGATGACCAATTTTTTGCATAAAATTGGGTGATGCTAGCTCCTGCTGTTTTCGAGATAGTATGGGTCAATGTACAGACGACACATGACAGATGACGCCGCACCATCGCATAAGCTTACAGGTTCACTAAAAAAGAGGCTATAAATTGTGTTTTAAAAACAATCTTGAGAGAGAGTATAACGTTTATAAGATCCGAACCAAACAACAGGATGTTGAGGTTTTAGGAGAAATAATCATCAGTTTCGACGAATTTGTCTCATTCTTAGAATATTTCTGAGAACGGAGAATTTTATGGTGTTATAACAATGTACTAATTCATGTACTAATTTATAATACATAGGTACAAATGTCTGCATCATATAAAGACAGTGGTATTTCTGTGAGTTGTAGTAAAGACATGAAAATAGGTCTCCATCTCTTCTGGCATAAACAGGCGAATTGCATAAACCTGCAGATGGCCATGGCAACTAAAAATTTCGTTGAAAACATGTATATCAATCTTAAAGAATAATTGACTCATTTGAATTATTTAGTAGAAACCTTTAGACAAATTATGAAAAAGATGTGTCGGGAATATGTATAAACACTTTTAGATAATAAGGACAAGTATTTCTTGTGGGATGGCCCAAATTATGTGTAAACAGGTCTGTAACATCAAGTCACTGTATGTTACAGTCCGTGGACCAATACATAGTTCTCTATATTGGCATGTGTATTATCATGAACTGGTAGAGGACAAAAGGACGGTCATGTACTTTTCAAAGAGGTGAACTGAAGGGAACCAGTGCGTTTTACCACACCCATTTTTCCCATATAAAGCAAAGTTACGTGAACAATTCTTTATCTATAACAATCAAATTGCTGCATTAACTTTCCATGAGCTCTTACACTTTGTAAATTTAGTAGAGGTTAAGGGTATATTCATATATACAAGCCTTCAAAAAGCTCCCGAGGCAGACTAGCTTAAGCAAAAAAGTGAAATTATAACCTATATACATTAAGTCATGTGACTCTTAATGTAGTCAACAGTTGTAACATAATTTTTTGGTCAACATTTGTAACACAAAGAGTAGACATCATGCTAATTTAAAAGAAAGAATAAGTATATCCATAATATCCATAGTTTCTTTGAAGTGTAAATATGAAAACTTAGTTTGAGACCCACACGAGAATATATATATTGACTTTTACGTGACGCAACTCCAAAGAAGGCTTTATATTGATGGTCATGGTATTAAATAAGTTAACGTATGTGATTCTTATTGACTTATGTTCACTTATTTGTCACTTGTAATGTGCAAATATTCATATTATTTGGTTTAAACCTTTTCTCTCATGTGACAAATTTCCCTATGCACGCGCATCTTCTGGTCGATGCAGACCCGATAGTTATTCCTGATATTATCATCCGTGGTAGTGGTATCTAAATCTTGAGGTGCTTGGTCCCTATTATCCGACATTAACCTGCAGGGTTCTTAAAGATATTTGAACTCTCCATATGCCATTATTTGTACACACTTATACATTTACGGACAGCACCAGTATGACTCTGTGCACGTGCAGATGTGTTTTCTTCTTTCGTTGGCCGCCCTTCTTTTGTCAGGCAGCATATTTTTCTGTATTACTCTTTCAATCATTTTGTGACAGTTACAATAATAACTGACCTGTTTCCGCCCATATTCAAGTAAACTCCAAAGATATTCAGGCAAAGGTTTCTACTGAAGCTCCTCGAAGTGTACCAGGCGTCTGGAATAGTTAACATTCCAAAGATTGTTCCTGTATCAGGATCAACAAGGCTGTTTTATTTTTTTTACTAACCACATTAATTGATTTCTAAACGGTTGTTTTGCATTAATACTGTTGAAGATTAATACTAAGCAATAAATGAGCAGAGAATGAGCAATATATGTAATATGTAAAACGTACATCAATCAAGGGGCCCAATCTCCTGTCTGACCTCTATAAACTAAAGTTGATATCACGCACACAGGCTGCTTGTTTTGTTAATATCAACGTGTTTATAATATGTGGGGGCCCGCCAAAATTAAACAAATTCAACAACGGCATCGGACAGCAAATCAGATCGGCGAGAGTTTTGCAAATGGCGTTTTGCAACAAATTACCTTTCGGCCGCCGCATATATGCCACATACCATGTTTGGTTACATGTTTTCCCTTTTGTCAACATTGCTGTGTTTACAAACATTGTTGTCAACATTGTTGATCAGCAAGTTCATACATCCTTCACGGAGGTATTATAAGAACTTTCCAAAACCAGCATTACCTTTAGATCATTAATATATACAGAGAGAAGCCAGAAATCACATATTCTTTTGCAAAAGGTAGGTGAATGGGCACCTTTAAGGTCCATTTTAAAACCATATGACAGTATCTTAGTGCAATGTATTTTAATTATCGCCCCTATGATATAGTATTCTGCCAAGACAATTAATAATACTGTTGACCATTTGAAAACCATATTACATAATATATGACAATGTAGTTCCCAAGATGTCTAATGTTATTCTTAATATCGTAAGTTGATAAATTAGTTTGACCTTGACCTTGAATACCCTCCGTAACCTTTGGACAGCTCCTGGAATAGTTGGTATTACCAGTACACATTCAAAATATTATAAATCGATCCAATATTATCTATTTTGATGCGATAGTTACAATATTAAAGCAATATCTAGTTGTTTTTTTTTTATTATGATGGCGGCCATCTTGGATTTCAGCTTACACCTAAATGCAGTGAAAACAAATACTATCTCAATTTGGACATTCAATTCCTACGGGACTCGGATTTTGCTACATTTTGCTACTGATGCAGTTTGCCGAAGCTCGTCAGTCTAAGAGCGATTTATCCAGAAACTGAGCGGTAAATCACAGAGTAACATTGACCAGAATAAAGAATGCGGAGATTGTTTGTTTTGTTAAGAATTATGCGCAACAGTTTTATTTAGAGAGGCCATATGAGGAATCACTCGAGCGATTTTGGAACAGATGCGGTCACTCTTGATCAATATATGCCGTGGTAAATGACGGAGCCCTGGTAAAAATAAACCTTATTTTCCTTGGATAAATTCGTATTTCTATTAGTTCACGTTCGCCTACATACACGTATGAATTATTAGACTTGTTTAATATTATTCCGTGGATGCCAAACTTTTATGTCCCACATAAACGGAAGACTTTTCATTTTCATTGTAAACTCTGAGCCCTCGCCCTCTGCGCCATTGCTGGTGTTATTCTCATATTTTCACCTATGTTTACTGCTGTCAGTCTATGGCTCAGGGGTCTTTGGGTCCCCGGAAACTAACGATTAGTTCCGAAGTCACGCCGAATGGCGGAATCTCGCGCTGTACCAATTAGCACCGAGCTCAGCACCGGTATCTCTCTTAGACTGGTTGTACGCTTGGCTGAAAGCCATTATAGAGCGGAGTACCAGTCTACACCTCTCTGTGCCTTTGAACAGCGAGTTTTATGACCCCGGTCAGTAACATTAGACACGGCCAGAGCCGGACTCTATTTATAAAAACTAATTGATTAGACCTATAAACTTCTTCCTTTGGAACATGAAATTAGGTAACTGTCACCTATATTCTGTTAGTCACGAGCCAAAAACATGATTTTGAGCAGCCTGGAAGTCAAACAAGACACAAAAGGTTACCGCTGTACCAGGTACTTTTTACTTAATATCCAGGGAACTCTTTATAAAGTCTCTTTTGTCACCTGATATGGAAAAAAAACATTGTTTAAGCATCCTGAAAGGTCAGATGGGCACAAATTATATCCATTTTGCCTAGAATCTTTTACCTGGGTATCCTGAGAGGTACTGCTAAAATCATCTTTAGCAATCACGTTTTGTCTGCCCGTCCGTCCGTCTGCCGTGCAGTCCGTCAGTCCGTTAACAGGGGACAAATCGTAACCCCTGATTCTGGAATCTTCTAAATTAACATTCATCGAGGACATAAAGATATCCCTGGACACCTGAAATTAGGTCACTGTGACCTATATTTCTGAGTAATGTGACCAGTTATATTGCACTCCACCTATATTTTTTTATATTTTCATGCATTTTCATCTTTTTTAAGGAAGTCAAAAGAACCAGTCGTATTAACTTCGCAGCCGTAGTTTCATATAGTTTTCTGAAACCTTTCTCATTAATTAATCATGATTAGTTTTATCAGTTGCTGAAGACTGGTGGCTCCACTGTATATTTTCTATTTTTCAAGCAGTTTTACTCGATCTTTGTGAATTATAGCTATAATGTCAGTTTCTAGTGCTTACTGATTATAAATTGTTTTATCAGTTCCAAACGGCTGGTGGTGCCACCTATATTTTATCGTTATTTTTGAAACAGTCAAATGACAACAATTGTATCAATATCTCAGCTGTGACTTCATCTAGTTCCTGAAACTTCATTTACCATTCAACCATTGATCATGATAAGTGTGCTCAGCTGACTGAAAGTCTTCTGAGCTATAGTGATGACTCTTTATCCATCTTTCCGTCGTGTCGTTCTACAATATAACTACATTCCGAAGTCCTTCTGTTTAGAACTCATTACCTATAGACATCAGGTCTTTACAATCATAACCAACATTTATACGAAAGGTAAAAGCTTTTCTTTTAATATCTTAGCTTTATATAATTAAAGAGAAACTTTAAATAACATTATTTTTTTACTGTTCAAATGATCCCCTTTTTAATCGCGGTGTGCAGAGTACATTTTGATTAGGCTGTATTTTATTTTTTAGCATATCCTTTTAAGTCATCTGACACATTTTTGACGTGAATTTATAATCCACCTACTTTTGAGTTTTACTTAGGAACGTTTTTATGCATTATGATATTTATGCCATAATTATTTTCTGACATGTAATATATCATATGTATGTACTTGTATAATTTGTGCGTTCACCATATCAGTATATTGTATGTTTTATCATTTAATGTATATTTTATCCAATGGTATAATGACATGGCCCTGTGTAAGGACGGTTTTATAACTGAACTGGTTACCCTGTATAAATATTTTGAATAAATAAATAAATGAAATGAGACCACCAAATAATCAAAACTAAGGGGAAACGCAAAGGTGCAAATTTGACAAAAAATTGAATACGCTTATAAATATAACTAGTTGCACCCGTGGAAAATCCACTGCTCTATTTGGTACATATTTTTGTAATGAGCTTATAGGTACCAAACAACGCATATTTTAATCCTAAGGTTGTTTCACTTATATGATATAAAAATTACTTTTGCTAGAATTCTACAGGAACATTCTCCCCAAAAATATCAAAATAGAAAGAAAAATTATTCTAGTCCAGAAATCACATAAAAAAATTTGGAAAAGAGACGTGAGGCATATACAGGGTGAACAAAATTTGAAGCGAGAAGTTTTTTTTTATAAACAGCATAGGTCCGATAGCTTCATTGTTGGGAAATATCGTAGATATAACGATTGTATAAAAAACATTCTATCGTGAAATTATATGAAAGATGCTTTGTCTTACAGAAAACGATGTTTATTCATTGAATTCAGTTAAGGGTATATTCTAAAATATTTTAACAGCCACATGCGTTATTTGTTTACACATGCATATGTCATTTAAGTCTCTTGTACGGGAAACGTATAGCTGCCAATGTGAAAAAGATAGGCCCAGAAAAATATATTCTATCGGTATTAAATGTTTGGTTTAAGATTGTAAATTGTAATGAAAAATGCAGGTCTGACGCAAAACTGACAACTCCCCCAGATAAAAAGAAATCAGGTTGATATATTTCGATGAAAGCATTTAGCAAAGAAACCACTTCAGCCTTCGTTCGTTGCATTGTCTATCGGCAAATTAACGCTAAATGTAATATACAAATTTTGCTGAAAATTTGTAGAGGGGTAGAGTAAAACTGCATCCGTAACCGATTACATTTTTGGAGGTAATAGGAATCACTATATTTTTTCATAATCACAATTCTACAAAGCAATAATCATTAAGGGCACTTCCTTTGTCCCCGAGTAAAAGCCGCCCATTCGTATACAGTTGTTCTGCCACTCACCTGGTGAACCCGTGATTCTGAATCATGACAATGTTTTACTTGAAACGTGCACGTATGAACGTACGCCTGATAAATAGATTCTGGTGGGGCTTTCAAATTGCCCATGAGATTGAGAAACCTTAGCAGTGTTTTCAATCCTCCCCCGGGCTTCCTTTTGAAAAGAACTTTTTTTCAAACAACCAATAAATTGGCTGAACTATTAAAACCATATTTATTATGGAAAGATACTTCTGAATGTGTAAAAATCATATACCTGTAAACCTATAAAACGGTGATCGTGTCTCAGCTATATGTGTCCACTCAACGGAAAAGTGCTCTCTGTAAAAAAGATTCATGTGGACATGTGATCCGCGCTTATATTTAAAATCTTTACTTTTTCTTTTTGACAGAGTTAATTTCCTTAACAAGCGATGTAATTGAAATAGGGGTCAGTGGGGATTACAGGTCGCCTCCTGAAAAAGCGTGACAGGCGAAAAATGTTTTGCTGAACATTTGTAGAGGGTTAGGGTAAAGACATATCAATAGTTCATTTCATTTTGGAGGTAATAAGAATCCCCACAATAAATATTTCCTATAAACCATTATGACAAAGGACTATTCCTTTGTGCCCGTTTGGAAGCCACCCATTCGTATTTTTTTTTGTTCTGCCACTCGCAAGGTGAACTCGTGTTACTCAAGCATGACAGTGTTCACACATGAAACGCATACACGTGAAGACATGACTGATATTAAAGGATATTCTGCATGGTGGAGGTCTGTACGCCCTGACTACAGATTCTGGTTTGTTATCAATTTAAAGATTGACTGGTGATAATTTTTCATCTTTCACCGTCCCTACAGACAATGGATCTTAACACATATGTGTTACCCCCCCCCCCCAACCCGAAAGATAATTAAATTGTGGCGCTTCTTTAAAAAAAAATACTCCATAAAACACATGACTTGGCAGAACTTTGAAACCATGGTTATCATGGAAAGATATTTTTGAATTTATAAAAATCAACATACCTGTAACACATAAAAATGTGTCAAACGGAAGTCACATCACTTGACTCAGTGCCTAGTGTTGACCAAACTGAAAAGCCCTCGCATTGAAGGCGGATTCATGTGGTTTTTGGATTAAAAATCTTTACTTCCTTTTGGGAGAGAGGAAAAATTCCTGTAGAGGCGTTACAATGGATATGGGGGATCAATGGGGATTATAGTGGACCCGCGTGACCGCGTATTGCACGGAAATGCGTATTGGGCAGGCCATGCGCTCTGGCCACGGTCTCAACAGGCCAGTTAAAATCCCCGAAGCGCCTCCTGAAAAAGCGTCACAGGCGTGGAGGACCTTGCACCACAAAAGAAATAGGGGCTACATATGGGAAAATATTAAAATTATTAATTATTCAGATTAATAGGGCATTATTCCGCAAAATAAAACAAACTTGTCCTAGAAGAGCACACCACCGATACGTCTGCCGAATTTGGCGAGTCAAATCAGATCGGAAGCAGGTAAACCGTGGTCTAGAAAAAAAACCAACTCCGAATTGATTATGTAGATTAAAGGAATAACATCAACCATTGCATATTCTTCTGACAAAATGTTATAGGGGTAATATTATGTTAAGCATTGACTCTTCTTCAATAATTTACACTATAGACCGGTCTTGTTAGAAAAGGTTATGTTAGAAAGACCTGCTAACATTATTCAGAACTTGCTAATAAATTTTACGTTGATCGACATTGCGCGGCTTCATCTGCATTGTGTTTTAAGTGAATTTCATAGACACGTATGTGACAAAGAGACGAGATATACGCTGATTTATACTCTTTGACATATACTTTGACACCACTCCTCTGTGTGTTTGATTAAATAGTTCTGCTGCTGAGAAAATGATGATAAATCAGACACTAGATCAAGTAAGAAATTTATCAGGTTCAGTAAGTGTTTACATTAGTCCCATTTATATACTCCCGTCTGCTATAATGTTGTTTTATGAGAAATGATGATATCAAAAACTATGCCAGGCAACAGATATACTCCCTTTTAAAGATTCCGTACAATGATCTGTGTGGTACTTTTAATGACATGAGGTTACTTATAGGAGTAGCGTCCTTCACCTCTTTTGAAAAATCTTTAAAGACGAATACCTCCAGCACTAAAAGATTTCTTCAAAGGATCGCAGACAGTCATCTGGTCTATAAGGAACTTTAAATAACATTATTCTAGCGTGTATAGACACACATTTAAGGAAAAACATATAAACTACAAAACACACAAACATCGAAATATATTCTGTATAGTATATTCATAATCTTCTTCCTCACATGATTGGCCAGGGTTTTCAGTGCAATTATATCCAGAATTTGACTTAATCTCACTTGTTTTCTTTATTACTTTCAATCAATAAACATATGAAAAGGTCTTGAAGAAATCCTGACAATAAACACACGGCAAAGTAAATATTTTAAAAACATAAAAAGATGTGGTTGTTCCGCAATTATTTTGGCTTGAGACGGCAAAAGAGCATGAGGAGTAAAATCCCATTAATGCTTTTAAAATAATCGATATGGAGTATCTTTCTTGTGATGCCTCAATGATCGGCTGTCACCCTTCCGCCTGATATCGTTTCTACTCAAATCGAACATCTTCCTGGTAGGCACGGCTGAACGGCTGGGACTACTTGTGTCAACTGTCCAATTTCAAAATCGAACTTTGTTACATTTCAAGTAAATCATCTTCTGTTTATATTTTACATGCACCTGTTTACTCCTTGAGGTACTTACAAGAAAACGCCAATGTTTATGTAATTTGCCTTATTGCTATTCTAATCAAACATATTTAAACAGACTACAATATTTTTCACTACAATTTTACCTACGCCGCTGGTGTATTATTTAGATGCTGCGGTACAATGTAGATTAACTGTCACAATATACAAAGGCAAAAGACTTTGACAGTGTCATGTGACAAAGTCCGCCATAGTTAGTCATATGCCCAAGAGATGTCACCTGTGCGCGGAGACTGGCCCTCCGGGCCGAAGACAGTTTGTAACTCTGAATCAAGGCCTTAGGCCCCAGAGCAAACGATCCCTATGTGACTCGGCTATTTTGTTCTTCCAGAAGCAGTACAAGAAGTGGATAAAAATTCCCTAGCAGGTTTCCCCATTTCTTTTAAAGTTAAGTAAAGCTAACGTAAATTTCAATGCTGAAATATATATAATATATATATAATTAGTCACTTTGGCCTAAGACACTTTTAAGTTGCTCTAAAATATACAGACATATCTTATTACCTTAGGTTTGCCTCAGAATGTGAATAAATTATATCCATGAGGATATGATGCATATATAGTCATACAGTCATATGGCATATTAATATTATCAAAACATTTTCACTTATACTGCTGCCTAAAAGCTGAACCAGCTTCTCAGTCTGAAAAATTGGTAAATAACTGCTATTTTATATTTAAGGACTTTGTTTTAAAACGGAAGTGCTGTCGGAAAATAATATGTGCGAAACTAAATTTACATTTGTCTAACGTATCACATTACTGCCTTCCTTTCCAAGAATTTTCCTGCAGATATGGTTTGGTTAGTCTACAGTTTTGTTCTACAGCCTAGCATTAAAAATATTCTTGCAATTAACATATATAAAACAGAAAAACACACAAAATGTACGTGTTCATATTTTACATAAATGTATGCTTCAGAAAACACACTCCTAAATTCAGTCGCTTTTTAAACCATTCTTTCGTGCATTAGTTGATGCTCATACTTTTCCAGATGGGAACACTTTTTTAGGTTATAACTATACGATAAACGGACTTTTTCTCCCACACAAAATCCCATACTGGTTGTATTTGTAGGAAAGTCTTTATCGATTTTGCCAATGTCTGTATGAAGAATTATTAATCTGTTTCTTTCATCTTAATTAAATAGGCAAAGAAATATGGTAGATCCAAACACTAGGTCAAACACTAGGCCATCTGAAATTCCCTGGTGGGCCGATTCTGTGAACAAACTAAGAAGTAGAGAGAGACCACATACATACTTCTGCCAGGGTCCTAATCAATCTTTGATAAGTACTACTTATAAAAATTGTGTGTCACAGTTCATCAGTTCAAGGTTGGATCACTGGTAAGCAATGCTTATTAGAACAAAAGTGGTCCCTGATACTTGACAAAAAGTTAAATGGTTAAACGGGTTGTTTTTTGGTGTTACCCTATCTCTATAGGTAAAGTCATCGATATTAACTCCGTATCTTTTGAATAAATAAGTTAACCAATCAACTGATCAAAGACAGTTCCACATAATGCTGCATGGCAAATCAATAGATATTGCTAGTTGTGGGCCGATAATATGATATTAACAAAATATTCATGCAATTGGCCTGAGGTTATTTATTTTGGGCTGCTTTCACTCAATTTCAGGACCTTTTCAGCTAGGTCCGACTATGTTCAAGTATTCACGATAAGACGGATAGGGGAGAAGGGAAATACCGAGTGAACAAAGTAGATCCGGTTGGGTCGTGATCGTGAGTTCGAATCTAAGCCGAGGCGGTGTGATTTTTCATGGTCGGCCCCACCCATGGTGTGCGCTCTGCAGGCTAAATGGGAAGGTCCTGCCCAACGGCCGTGGTTCACACACAAAACAGTGGGCCTTACGGGGGCTCCTCGGTGTATGATCCAGCAATTGGGACTATTACGCACCAGGGCCCGCAGAAGCAGTAATCACCGGGCCTGGTTAACGCCAGGATTTTAAATGAGAGGAACGTGTGATACTGCCCTGTCACGAAGTCCGAAACCGGAATTGAAATCTGCAGATGTACATACTTTAGATTCAGAAATATTAGTTAGGATTTTAGTTTCGTCGATTTCGTGGATCAAGATAATCCACGAATTCATGATTCCAACGATCAAAAAATTACACGGTCAGAGGATATACGGTATCCTAACGGTAGCTGTTGGTCGACTTTATATATGTAATTGTTACCGCTGGGTGATTTTCAATAAAGATACAAAAATTGTTTACTACTTTTTTATGATTGTCTTTGATACATTTATTAAATGCACCGAATTACTTTTTCGTAAATTACTATAAAATATGGGATTTATAAATATTCTTTTGCCAATTAAGTTATTTCCCCCGAACAAACACGGCCCCCTGATATTTGACTACCGCCTAGATTTAAAAAGGTAAAAACCTTCATGTGAACGGTCCCGTTTCATTTTTCCTCCGGTTAAGTGATGGTTTACGTTTTCTGTCAACGTGGTGTCATCGGGTGTTATAACTAATAGCCGATGGATCGGCCGGCACGTGTCGGTCACGGCTGATTAATTTTTTTGTTAGACTCGGGTCGGGCGGAGCTTGTTTCTTCAACACCAACCCGATTGACCGCGGTGAAGGCGCACAGTGTGATAAGCATCAAAGCCGAACCACCTGTGTACGTCGGGCTCGTCTTCCTTGCGCAAATGGAGGTATTAATAAACATAATTTCCTAGAGTTTTCTTTGTCTTTCCACGAATTTAAATACCCCACGATATGTGTTTTGTACAAAAACCACGAAATTTTAAGCCCACGATATTATCTGAATTTACAGTATATGTAGTTAAGTAAGCATTAAAAAAATCGAGGCGGTTACCTCCAAAAGAAAAGAGAAATAAGTAAACCCGGTGGAGGCTTTAGGCCCCGTTTCAGAGTAAGGAAATGGACTCTGCTCCCCGAAAACCACTTTTGTGGCTGTAGAACTAAACTGTGGACTAACCAAACCATATCTGCAAGTAAATTCTTGGAATGGAAGGCAATAATGTGATACGTTAGACAAATGTAGATTTAGTTTCGCACATATTATTTTCCAACAGCACTTCCTTTTTACAAAAAAAATCCTTAAATATAAAATAGCAGTTATTTACCAATTTTTCAGACTGAGAAGCTGGTTCAGCTTTCAAGCAGCAGTATAAGTGTGAATGTTTTGATAATATTAATATGCCATATGATTGTATGACTATATATGCTTCATATCCTCATGTGTATAATTTATTCACATTCTGAGGCAAATCTATGGTAATGAGATATGTCAGTATATTTTAGAGCAAATTAAAAGTGTCTTAGGCCAAAGTGACTGTTTATATATATATATATATATATATATATATATATATATATATATTTATATATATATATATATACAGGAGTTGAAGAATCTATGAAAAATCTTGGGGAAAATTTTCCTGCGGTTTTTCAACAGAATCTTGAATTCAGTTGATTATTGTGTCGAATTTCTCAAATTTGTAAAATAATACCCACCCGTAACACAAGCACGGGACATATACCCCATGAATATTGCTATACATTAATCATCCATTAGTACACCTTTCTAGGCGAGGTGAAAAATAAACTTTGCCATATTTTTGCAAATCTTGGCAGTGATGCAGGTATTGAAGACTCGTCTTGGTCTCAAATCCGTTCTCAGGGCCACTGTAGATATTGGTCTTGAAACATTATTCCAAATAATCTCAGTGTCAATAACGGTTTTTAACTTAGAGTTAAAGAAGAAAATCAGGCATTTTACATTTTGAATCATAGAATGAATACATGTGTGAATTGCTCTTTGTTTAATTTTTTTGAAGGTTCTATGTATACGCTGCTTCCTTGGTTGTATGATGGTTTGATCACTATGTAACACTAACTTCCTAATGGACTGTTCCCTGTTATTTTGTAGGATAACCTACTCTGGTTCACGGTTGTAGATGTAAGCTAGATAAACATTTAGTCTCAAGTAGTTATTCTCAGAACCCTTGCGCTCATTCCTGGTCTCTGATCCAATATGGTCTCAGTCTCAGTCTTTGATTCCCTGATTTAGAATACACGTACATAATTGAAGCTTGGTGTTTGCAAACATTATTGTGGTTACACATTTGTAAAGTAATGCATAAGAACGATATTCGCCACTATGAAGCAATGACTTGTATATATTATGTTTCGGCATTGAAATTTGCAGTAGCTTTAATTAACACTAAAAGAAATGGGGAACCTGCTAGGGAACTTTTTGTCTTTTTATCCACTTCTTGTACTGCTTCTGGAGAAACAAACTAGCCGAGTCACATAGTGATCGTTTGCTCTGGGGCCTAGGGCCCTGATTCAGATTTACAAACTGCTTTTGGCCCAGAGGCTAGTCTCCGCGCAGAGGTGACATCTATTTGGCATATGACTAACCCTTTATGGCGGCCTTTGCATAAGTCACTTGGCACTTGCCAAGACATTACCTCTTGATAGTGAGACATGCACAGACTGGGACTCCTAAGTTTGGAATTACGGGTGTCACAACACCTACAATGCACCGCGACTTCTATATAATACAGGGCGACAATGGTAATTTAGTGAAGACGTTAATGTAGTCTGTTCAAATATGTTGAGATCAGAATTGCTTTGAAGCAAATAACATAAACATGGGCGTTTTGTGGTATAAGGACTTCATGGAATAAGTTATATTTCAAACAGGTGCATGCAAAATATAAACAGAAGATAATTTACTTGAAATGTAACAAAATTTTGGTTTTGAAATTGGAAGTTGACACCAGTATTCCCAGCAGTGCCTACCAGGAAGATTTTCGTTTTGAGTAGAAACGATATCAGGCGGAAGGGTGACAGCTCATCATTGAGGCATCACTAGAAAGATACTCCATATCGATTTTTATAAGAGCACTAATGGGATTTTACACCTCATCAAGAATTAGAGCTCTTTTGCCGTGTCCAGCCAAACTAATGGCGCAACAACTACACCTTTTTTATGTTTTTAAACTATTGATAATGCCCTGTGTTTATTGTCAGGATTTTCAAGATTATTGTAGACCTATTTGCATGTGTATTGGTTGAAAGTAAAAAAGAAAACAAGTGATATCAACCACACAAATTTTTGGAATAGTTGCACTGAAAACCCTGGCCATCCATGTGAGGAAGAAGATAATATACTATATAGAATATATTTCGATGTTTGTGTGTTTTGTAGTTCATATGTTTTTCTGAAAGGTGTTTCTATACATACAACAATAATGTTATTCAAAGTTCCTAACAGATCAGAAAACTATCTGCGATCCTTTGAAAAAAACATTTTTAGTGCTTGAGGTATATGTCTTTAACGATTGTTAAAAAAAGGTGAAGGACACAACTCCCATTAGTAACCTCATGTCATTAAAAGTACTGCACGGGTCATTGTACGGAACCTTACGGGAGTAAATGTGTTGTCTCGCATGGTTTTTTATATCATCATATCTCATAAAACAACATTTAAGCACACAGGGGGTTATTGATGGCACTAATGTAAACAATAATTGAACCTAATGAATTTCTGACTTGATATAGTGTCTGATCTATCAGCATTTACTCAGCAGCAGAACTATTTAATCTAACACACACAAAGGAGTGGTGTCAAAGTTTATGTCAAAAAGTATAAATCAGCGCATGTCTTATCTCTGTGTCACCTACGTGTCTATGAAATTCACTAAAAACACAATGCAGGTGAAGCCGCGCAATGTCAGTTAACGTACAAATTATCAGCAAGTTCTGAATAATTTGAGCAAATCTTTCTCACATTTACTTTTCTAACAAGACCGGTCTATAGTTTAACATTTTTTAAATATTTAAGAAAATTATTTGTTCTCTGTAACCCCTATTACATTTTGCATGAAGAATATATAATATTTGCTTTTATTCCTTTAATTATATCTATTAGCGGTTTCAATATTCTTTGTCAAATTTGCATCTTTGCGTTTTCTCCGTATTTTGTTAAATTGTTTGACTTTGCTTATGGTGGTCTCGAGGCCACTCTCAGTCATCCTCAGGAACCCATACTATCTCAGGAATGGCAGAACCAGCATCACCGATTTCAATGCAAACACCGATCTAAAAGATTTGGAATAGAGGTTTTTGTAGCACCACCTGCAATAACTTTCATTTGGTCATATAAATCATACTTGAAACTGTGATATTGATTGCGCTACCTACATTGACCTATTTTTTTACGAAATAAAACTAATAATTTTAACCTCTTTTAGCCACTCATTTCAAAATCTTCTCTGACGAAACCTGCCGGCCAAATTGTTTGATATTTCACAGGAATAATTCTAGTGTAGCAAACACTTTAGTTGGTTAGCATGTTGTGGCATCGGTGAATTTTGGTTATGAAAAGCTGAACTGGATAATGTGCCCAAGTAAGCCTGTCTTAGACCTAGGGCTACAACAATTCTTCGTCTGGAAAACTGCTTTTGAAAATTATCTATTAATGCTAAACAAATTCTTTGGTGGTCCTTGTTCAAGTTTGATGAAAATTTTATGTTCAAATGAGTTTGGCTTAATAATGAGACCTAGAGAACCGTAAATATAATTAAACAAATTTCAAATTATCTCTGAGTAATATCAACAAGTATTTTCAATTAAAGAATTGCGATATTTATATTGTATTAATCAGCTTGTTTCGACATCCTCGTGTTTTGGTGTCGGAGGGCCAAGGGATGTTACGTCTGATAGGTGGGCGGGGATAATCCTAATTGACAAATGCAGAAGTGAACCCTGACGTCAGCACATCGTGGTTACTGCGAAATTATTCCTTGACCCCGACGCTTATTAATCATCATTATCCAGATTAAAAGTACCTGCGCGCCAGGTACCGGGCGCCACATACATCTGACAGACGTCTCCTTGTCAAAAACGACCCTCCTTTGAAATTTTGGCGCATTAGTGTTCCGTTTTCACTTGTCATTTATGTTGTGATTATATAAGGATTTGAGACACTGGGGCAAATGATGATGTTCTTTTTTTATACACGCGTCGCATATCATATGTAAGCCATGTTTAATTGCAATGCAGTTTGATGTACTGGTTTGGTATGATATTCCGCGAGACAACTGCGGCTGAGCCTAAACCGCCTTCTCCCTTAGCCAAGTTCCCACTATGTTCACAAAAATCTAGTTTGACGCAGTAAGAACTAATATACCAAAGTGGGCCTAGAAACGCAGTATAAGCTGATAAGGGCGTGACATGGTCTCCACGGACCTGGGAGACGTGGTCGAAATTTATGTTAAAATAATACGTGGCAAAGATGTAGTCGAATCAGGACATAGTAAGAACTTAATAAGGCCGTAGTAGCAACTGTATGTGCGGAGTAATATTGTGGGATGCTCCCTGGCCCGTGTTTGCATTCACTTATTCGGCTATTATTCACATGTTCATTATTGTATAAATGATTGTAAATCTGTCAAAGTTCCTAGATGACGTTCTGGATTCGCATCCTATGCCTGATCCAGACCAAAATCTAACCGACTCTTCTTTTTCCCATTCCCGAAATGCCTTGAAATTTCATGAGATTCCGTTCATGATTGCGTGAGTTGTATGGTCAACAAACACACAAACGCAAATATACGCATGGGAATGAAAGTATACCCTCCTGGCAATTAAAATATATAGTTGTAGATACCTTTATCTAAAGAGTAAGTAGGAATACAGAAAAAATATCAGCAAAACAAAAAGTTCAAGTGGTGGGGGCATTTTATTATATATTTAAAGTTCATTTAATGGTAAATTGAAACTGTTGGTCATAATCCTTGACCAGGAAAACTTTGGCCATAGATTGACAGCTGTCATAGGTGAAAATATGAGAATAACACCAGCAATGGCGCAGAGGGCGAGGGCTCAGAGTTTACAATGAAAATGAAAAGTCATCCGTTTGTGTGACATAAAAGTTTGGCATCCACGGAATAATATAAAACAAGGCTAATAATTCATACGTGTTAGAAGTATGTAGGCGAATGTGAACTAATAGAAACACGAATTTATCCAAGGAAAATAAGGTTTATTTTTACCAGGGCTCCGTCATTTACCACGGCATATATTGATCAAGAGTGACCGCATCTGTTCCAAAATCGCTGTGATTCCTCATATGGCCTCTCTAAATAAAACTGTTGCGCATAATTCTTAACAAAACAAACAATCTCCGCATTCTTTATTCTGGTCAATGTTACTCTGTGATTTACCGCTCAGTTTCTGGATAAATCGCTCTTAGACTGACGAGCTTCGGC
This sequence comes from Sipunculus nudus, assembly GCA_026874595.1. Taxonomy (NCBI): domain Eukaryota; kingdom Metazoa; phylum Annelida; class Sipuncula; order Golfingiida; family Sipunculidae; genus Sipunculus; species Sipunculus nudus. Next base: position 28,691,481 of record CM049315.1, read on the forward strand.
AAACTGCATCAGTAGCAAAATGTAGCAAAATCCGAGTCCCGTAGGAATTGAATGCCCAAATTGAGATAGTATTTGTTTTCACTGCATTTAGGTGTAAGCTGAAATCCAAGATGGCCGCCATCATAAAAAAAACTAGATATTGCTTTAATATTGTAACTATCGCATCAAAATAGATAATATTCGATCGATTTATAATATTTTGAATGTGTATTGTTATTACCAACTATTCCAGGAGCTGTCCAAAGGTTACGGAGGGTATTCAAGGTCAAGGGCAAACTTATTTATCAACTTTCGATCTTAAGAATAACATTAGACATCTTGGGTACTACATTGTCATACATTATGTAATATGGTTTTCAAATGGTCAACAGTATTAATAATTGTCTTGGCAGAATACTATATCATAGGGACGATAATTAAAATACATTACACTAAGATACTGTCATATGGTTTTAAAATGGACCTTAAAGGTGCCCATTCACCTACCTTTTGCAAAAGAATATGTGATTTCTGGCTTCTCTCTGTATATATTAATGATCTAACGGTAATGCTGGTTTTGGAAAGTTCTTATAATACCTCCGTGAAGGATGTATGAACTTGCTGATCAACAATGTTGACAACAATGTTTGTAAACACAGCAATGTTGACAAAAGGGAAAACATGTAACCTAACATGGTATGTGGCATATATGCGGCGGCAGAAAGGTAATTTGTTGCAAAACGCCATTTGCAAAACTCTCGCCGATCTGACTTGCTGTCCGATGCCGTTGTTGAATTTGTTTAATTTTGGCGGGCCCCAACATATTATAAACACGTTGATATTAACAAAACAAGCAGCCTGTGTGCGTGATATCAACTTTAGTTTATAGAGGTCAGACAGGAGATTGGGCCCCTTGATTGATGTACGTGTTACATATTACATATATTGCTCATTCTCTGTTCATTTACTGCTTAGTATTAATCTTCAACAGTATTAATGCAAAACAACCGTTTTGAAATCAATTTGTGTGGTTAGTAAAAAAAAATAAAACAGCCTTGTTGATCCTGATACAGAAACAATCTTTGGAATGTTAACTGTTCCAGACGCCTGGTACACTTCGAGGAGCTTCAGTAGAAACCTTTGTCTGAATATCTTTGGAGTTTACTTGAATATGGGCGGAAACAGGTCAGTTATTATTGTAACTGTCACAAAATGATTGAAAGATTAATACAGAAAAATATGCTGCCTGACAAAAGAAGGGCGGCCAACCAAAGAAGAAAACACATCTGCACGTGCACAGAGTCATACTGGTGCTGTCCGTAAATGTATAAGTGTGTACATATAATGGCATATGGAGAATTCAAATATCTTTAAGAACCCCGCAGGTTAATGTCGGATAATCGGGACCAAGCACCTCAAGATTTAGATACCACTACCACGGATGATAATATCAGGAATAACTATCGGGTCTGCATCGACCAGAAGATGCGCGTGCATATGGAAATTTGTCACATGAGAGAAAAGGTTTAAACCAATGAATATTTGCACATTACAAGTGACATTTAAGTGAACATAAGTCAATAAGAATCACATACGTTAACTAATTTAATACCATGACCATCAATATAAAGCCTTCTTTGGAGTTGCGTCACGTAAAAGTCAATATATATTCTCGTGTGGGTCTCAAACTAAGTTTTCATATTTACACTTCAAAGAAACTATGGATATTATGGATATACTTATTCTTTCTTTTAAATTAGCATGATGTCTACTCTTTGTGTTACAAATGTTGACCAAAAAAATATGTTACAACTGTTGACTACATTAAGAGTCACATGACTTAATGTATATAGGTTATAATTTCACTTTTTTGCTTAAGCTAGTCTGCCTCGGGAACTTTTTGAAGGCTTGTATATATGAATATACCCTAAACCTCTACTAAATTTACAAAGTGTAAGAGCTCATGGAAAGTTAATGCAGCAATTTTATTGTTATAGATAAAGAATTGTTCACGTAACTTTGCTTTATATGGGAAAAATGGGTGTGGTAAAACGCATTGGTTCCCTTCAGTTCACCTCTTTGAAAAGTACCGTCCTTTTGTCCTCCACCAGTTCATAACAATACACATGCCAATATAGAGAACTATGTATTGGTCCACGGACTGTAACATACAGTGACTTGATGCTACAGACCTGTGTACACATGATTTGGGCCATCCCACAAGAAATACTTGTCATAATTATCTAAAAGTGTGTATACATATTCCCGACACATCCTTATCATAATTTGTCTAAAGGTTTCTACTAAATAATTCAAATGAGTCAATTATTCTTTAAGATTGAAATACATGTTTTTAACAAAATGTTTAGTTGCCATGGCCATCTGCAGGTTTAAGCAATTCGCCTGTTTATGCCAGAAGAGATGGAGACCTATTTTCATGTCTTCACTACAACTCACAGAAATACCACTGTCTTTATATGATGCAGACATTTGTACCTATGTATTATAAATTAGTACATGAATTAGTACATGGTTATAACACCATAACATTCTCCGTTCTAAGAAATATTCTAAGAATGAGACAAATTCGTCGAAACTGATGATTATTTTTCCTAAAACCTCAACATCCTGTTGTTTGGTTTGGATCTTATAAACGTTATACTCTCTCTCAAGATTGTTTTTTAAAACACAATTTATAACCTCTTTTTTAGTGAACCTGTAAGCTTATGCGATGGTGCGGCGTCATCTGTCATGTGTCGTCTGTACATTGACCCATACTATCTCGAAAACAGCAGGAGCTAGCATCACCCAATTTTATGCAAAAAATTGGTCATCTTAAATCTCGATCATATTTTGTCTATTTTTTAATTACTGCATTAACCTAAAATTAAAACCTTAAAAACCTTTAAGAATCTTCTTCTTCGAAACCGTCCAGCCAAATTGTCCAATATTTCACAGATGTAATTCTAGAAACAGTCTGTCTCAAGTTTGTTTGAATGATTCCAGTTCGGTGATTATTGGTAAAGTTACAGGAATTGAACTTCCTCTGTCCTCTGTCCAAAATAGCATACTTAAATTTTATGCCAATATTGGTCACATGAGTCTTTATCTGAAATTGAGGTATTGGTGGTGCCTCCAGTATTTGCTTCTTTTTGTACTGGGGTCATCAGTGCCTGTATCATACTGAGGGCTTAAAAAACTTCTTCTCTGAAACCATATGGCCAATTTTTAATATCTCAAAGAAATTATCCTAGGGTAGTCTTTCTGATGTTTGTTCAAATGGTCTCTGTTCAGTGACTTTTGGCTGAGTTATTGGGAAGCTGAATTTAGTCATATGCCATCATAGTAACAGCCCATTTAAACCAGAAATTGTGCATATCCATAGATCTAGGACTTGTACTCAAGACTGGTGGTGCTATCTGCAATCCTTTTCCTGTAGCATCAATCCTTACATGTGCTTTTGGTGAAACTTGCTAATGTCTCAGGAGTGGGTCAAGATATTGGTCTGAAATTTGGCATGTTCATCCATCTTGGAAAGTGTTCTTGTAAACCAGAAAGGTGGAGCCACTCACCTTTCCTTTTTTGTAGAATAAACGAGTGCCCTCTTCTCAAGAGTAGTTTGCAGTATTTGCCTGAAATAATGCATATCCACAGATCTTGGACTCCACCCTCTTGCATTCAAGACTGCTTGTGCCATCTGCAATCGTTTTCCCGTGGCTTCCATTTGTACATGTGCTTTGGGTGAAAATTGCTCATATCTCAGGAGTAGGTCAAGGTATTGGGTCTAAAATTTGGCATGTTCATCCATCTTGGAAAGTTTTCTCATAAGCAGATAGGTGGCGCCACCTACCATTCTGTTTTCGTATAATAAAATAAGGCCCTTTTCTTAGAGGTGATTAGAGGTGATTTGCAGTATTGGCATAAAAATGTGCATATCCATAGATCTTGACTCCTCCCTCTTGTACTCAAGACTGGTGGCGCCATCTGCAATCCTTTTCCTGTAGCATCCATCCTTACATATGCTTTTGGTGAAAATTGCTAATTTCTCAGGAGTGGGTAAAGGTATTGTCTGATATTTGGCATGTTCATCCATCTTGGAAAATTTTCTCATAAACCAGACAGGTGGCGCCACTTACCTTTCCGCTTTTGTTGAGTGAATTAATGCCCTTTTTCTCAGGAGGGATTTGCAGTATTGGCTTCAGGTGGTGCAACCTACAATCATGTTTATGTGGCAGACATCCATCTCCTTCTAATATTTCCCCTTACCACTCAATCATTGCCTCACTTCACCTGTACTACTCTGATCTGGCGGACACACGACTAGTCGCTTTTCACTACCTGTATCTAGTTGTTTCATGCATCTGTGCACAGAACGGAAGATTGGTTTGAAGCCTGAAATTGTTTATGTCCATACATTTTTAACACAAGACTGGTGGTGCCACTTACATTTATTTTTGTGTTGTGTGCACCTATGCCAGTATTTCAGCAAATTTTGTGTAATTTGTGCATGCACTCGGGTTCAAAATGTTCAGTCTGCCTATTGTACATATACATGTCACACATGTACTTGAAAAGAAACGGTCAAGTATGGAAGCATTATACCTAATGTATATCCTATGGCACAGGTTCGCATTAGGCCTGTAGGCCTTGTTTAAATTGAAACTTTTAACATATATATAATTATAAATTTAACTTTTAACGTATATACTATAATATTCTTTATTTATCACATTTAAACACCAGCTGTAGGTAAACCAGTCTAATTCTTACTCAGATGTCACCATTTTAGAACTTATATTAAGCAGTTGAAACAAACAACCTACTAAGCATGAACTTTCTATGGTCAGTTAATGAGTACATACAGAGTAGTTTGAAGGTTAAAATAAATTTAAGTTATTATTGTGCCATTGCTATGAGATAAACTTACCGATACCAGTTTTTCATGTTTCTAAAATAATTAAATGAGAATGGTAATAAATGAATAAAGTAATATAAAGCTGTAAAATTATCATATACAGTAATATATTAATTATTGAAAACTAGATTTATACAAATATATAAATGTAACTATTCTAGTAAAATGTAAGCTGCAAATATGCCTTTTTTTCAATTAATCAATTACAGCTCCATCAAAATAGGTCAGGGTGTCCTTTAATGGCCTTCACACATTCAATAAGGCATGAGGATCCTCCTAAATGCTTCTTTATACCTTACAGAACTGAGAAATATTTTGCCGATTGTTAAGTTGCTCATTTTATAAAATGGGCAAGCAGAATTCATTGATTTTTTTTGCCCATTTCATGAAAGGGGAAAGTGGTCGATTGATATGGATATATATACACCTGGGCATATACATGAAGATACATCTAGTAAAAAAACACCATTATGTGATTTATAGATTTAATAATGTCTGATGTTTAAAATGTCAGTTACTCCTGATTAGTAATCAGCAGATTTATAGATAATATGATCATGTGTATAAAGCCATAAAATGTAGGATAAATGTATTGTTATAAAGACTTAATCGCCTTGTAAATGTGTACATATCGAAATAAAATGTAATCTGCAATACACGTTATGAAATAACTATAATAAATGTAAAATAAATTTGTCGCATGGCAAATATAGACCTTCTTCAGTAAGATTGGTTTATATAAACATGTAAAATTGAATTCCAAATTTTACTTTATACATTTTGATGTATATCAGGCATGCTCCATTATATCTTCTCTGTAGAAAAGAAAGGACAAACAGTTTAAGTTGCTCGTAATGGGTAAGATTATGACGGTTAGCTGAACTTTACAGAAAGTAAACAAGTGGCCCATGGGCCATGACGCTCAGGTTTCATACTGTTTACGCATGTGATAATAATTGATGTTATGATTTGGTGAAAAAATATTTGTTAAAAGGAACCTTGAACAATGGGTAGAATGACTTCCAGAATGCTCAAAATCATACCTTTTGTCCATAATTCTTAGAAAATAGGATACATTGACCAGTTTCCAAGAAGATTTTACCAGAAACTCCCTATATGCTAATTTAAAAGTTTCTACATCCAGATGCTACAATTTGTACCCATCTGACAAATAGCGTGCTAAAATCAGGTTTCCAATCATTTAACAGGGCATCCCTGGATCTTAATCAAATAAGAATCGTCTAGGTTTAATTGTAAAAATCGTGCACACCTGGTTTATATTTGGGGCTCAGATCATGTTCTTTCACATATCTTGCAGAATATAGGCCACAGTGACCTTATTTAAGATGTTCAAGGAGACTTTAAAATGACATCCCTTAACATTAAGATAGACCAACATCCAAAAGTTAAGATTTCGGCCCTGACTGGTTTTCTGGTTGATCAGAATTAGGTTTTTAGCTTGTAGCTCACGGAATGTGGGTCATCATGACCTAATCTCAGGTGCTGAAGGAAATTTGTCTATGACCTCTTTGAATTTCTCGAAGATTCTGGGTTCATCCGTACTGATTTATGCCCATCTGACTTAACAGTGCTTAAATCTTGGGGTTTTTTCCTATAGCTCACTGATTATAGGCCACAGTGACCAAGTTTAAGGATTCAAAAGACACTTGCCGGGACATCCCTGGATGTCATATTACAAGGTTTTATATCCAACAGTAAAGGTTTGTGTCCTGTCTGACAACCTGGGTGCTTAAAATCATGTTTTTGCCGTTAGCTCGCAGACTATAGGTTACCATGACCTAATTTCTATTCAGATCTAACAATGACTTTTCTATATGTTACATAAGGAGACTAGGGCTAACCGATACAATTTGTCATGTCTAATTTTTTGGGTGCTCACATGCACAATATAGGCAATAGTGACCCAATTTCAGCGGATAAAATATGTGCCCATCTGACTTTCAGGATGCTCAAAATCATGTTTTCCATCAAAATCATGTAGTTCGCGGAACTAGATCACCATAAAATTAATATGAGGGAAGGAAATAGTCTTCAAGCGTTTAATTATTCTTGGGTGCATTAACAGGCCTCATAACTCAGAGAGAATATAGGTCTCAGTGACCTAATATCAGGTGTCAAGGGAATATTTGATGACCTCCTGGATGTTAAGTTAGAAGATTCCAGGTCCAGCGGTTACGATTTGTACCCTGTTAACGGGTGAAGGACGGCACGACGAACAGATGGATAAAGAGTGATCGCTATAGCTCAGAAGACTTTTAGTCAGCAGAGCTCACTAATCAAGATCAATAATTGAAGCGTATATGAAGTTTCAGGAAACTAGATGAAGTCACAGCTGAGAAATTGATACAATTGTTGTCATTTGACTGTTTCGAAAATAGAGATAAAATATAGATGGCACCACCAGTCTGAAACAAGTTATAATAAATAAGCACTGGGAAACTGACATTATAGCCATAATTCACAAAGATCGAGGGAAAATGCTTGAAAAATAGAAAATATACAGGTGGAGCCACCAGTCTCAAGCAACTGATAAAATCAGTCATGATTAATTAATGTGAAAGGTTCTGGCCGTGTCCAATGTTGCTGACTGAGGTAATAAAACTCGCTGGTCAAAGGCACAGAGAGATGTAGACTGGTACCCCGCTCTATTATGGCTCTCAGCCAAGCATAGAGACGGGCGTACAAGGCAATCTTAAGTACTCCCGGCAAACTGGTTCCGACTCCAGTATGTATATATATGAGATAAAACAAACATTTCGTTTGCCTAGAGAAGTTGTCAAATTTGGCTGTACATTTCATGTGACAGTAATGATTAGATTTATACATATCTATTATAAATCAATGCCACGAACAATGGAATATAAAACATTCAGTTTATCGTATTATATCTATACATCCATCATTCAATTTTTGTGCAACAACTCATTCTTCAATATTTCAAAACTAGAAAAAACTAAAGGAAGTTATTTTACAAGAACTCTTCACGGATAATCAATAATGATCGCGTGAGCGTCCATGATAACGGGCTGGAGTAGGAACCAGTCCACCGGTAAGTCAGGAGTTGCAACTGGAAGTACCAAAGATTGCGTTGTACGCCCATCTCAATGCTTGGCTGAGGGACACGTGGCTGTATTTATTTTCCCTTTATTACATCTATAAAACACCTGAGGTTTGGGCCTCTTTTAAATAATTTTCAAAATAAATTCTGATATTAAACTTTCTTTAACCTGAGAATGTGTTGTTTCTTCAGTCAAACTAGACCATGAAAATTGGGGCTTGCGTATCTCCTTTTTTGACCGTCCTGGCCCGAATGCAGTGAAGCCCAAAATACTCCCCCAGGCAGTCCAAAACAAGCATTTGGACAACATGTCTTTAATTGGCCACATATTTTTAAAACAATGACCAATACTGTTAATTTTATTGGATATTATGCTAAACATATTCAAAATCAAACAATGGCGTGTTTTTGATGCTCCATCACATGATGTCTAGAGCCAACCAGAGAAAGCCAGACCTTTCACTACTCTCCTTCAGGTTTCTGGGCTTGGTGGCCCCAGATCATGTTAACAAATAAGACCATGTTACCTGAGGGCACAGAGCGAGATTCCACCCTTCGATGTGATTTCGGAACTACTCGTTAGTTTTCGGAGGCCCAAAGACCCCTGAGCCATAGATTGACAGCGGTAAACATAGGCGAAAATACGAGAATAACAACAGCAATGACCCAGCGGGCGAGGGCTCAGAGTTTACAATGAAAATGAAAGGTCATCCGAGTTTGAGTGACATTTAAGTTTGGCATCCACGGAATAATATAAAACAAGGATTATAATTCATACGTGTCGGAAGTATGAGACAGATGTGAACTAAGAGAAATACGAATTTATCCAAGGAAAATATGGTTTATTCTAACCAGAGCTCCGTCATTAATCACGGCAAATATTGATTAAGAGTAATTCGTAACAAAACAGACAATGTCCGCATTCATTATTCTGGTCAATGTTATTCCCGTGATTTATCGCTCAGTTTCTGGATAAAATAAATCAAATTCAACAAGGGCATCTGGCAGCAAGTCAGATAAGCCAGAGTTTTGCAAATGGCGTTTTGCATCAAATGACCTTTCTACCTCCGCATATAAGCAACATATCACCTTAGATAACATGTTTTTCCCGTTTGTCAATATTGTTGTGTTTGCAAACATGATGTTGATAAACAAGTTCGTAAATCCTTCACGATGGCTTTATAAGAACTTTTAACAAACAAAATCAACCTTAGTAATATATACACAGATTAAGCCTGAAATCAAGTAAATTCCTATTCAAAGGGTAGGTGAATGGGCACCTTTAAGGTTTATATTTCAATGAAAGTTCATATTAATGTTGGGGATGTTGCACATTGGAACCTGACCTATACCACATTATGTAAATAAATGTGTGATTATATGTGTGAACTGAAACTTTTAAAGAGATATATTGGAACTGCATTTATGATAAATATTTTTAATTATAATTATTTCGTTAAATATTAACACGATTTTAAAAGAAGTAGATTCCTCGTTTTCCAAAGGTCTCTGTTGTTAAATGAGTTGGGTAAATAAGCACTTAAAGTAAGGAAAGAAAGTTCGAATAAAGACACGATCACTGATATGCTAACACGAAGGTCGGAGGAGGTGTCCTAGAGTACTTATTAAACCCCCCCCACCCCCCATTTGTGTGAAGTGTCTCTATGTGGCATGGTATCATTGAGCATACGTTTGATGTGTCCTGCCCACTTCAGGACTTCAGTGTATTGGATCTTATCTCACCTTGGGATGTGGGGAACGTTTCGGAGGCATCTGAGGTTAAAATGACTGATCTGTCGTGTGTACTGTAGATCGTCGAGTTATCGCAGCCGAATAGAAGGACAATGGCTACGACTGCTCGTTGAGCGTCATTTCTGTGGCAGAATGATTCCTCTCCTTTGCCAGATGTTATATCTGATTCTACCCAATGCTTGTATACATTTTGTTGTTGACCGCGGCATCGATGTCGGCCATGCGAGGCAGTTGAAAATTGCTGACTACATGCATTTGGACTTTAGTGGTTCATGGTATGAACTTGGTGTTAATGCTGAGGCCAAAATGGTCGCAGGCCGATGAGAAACCGTCCGTCACCATTCCATTTCTCGTTCAATATTGTTGTTGATAGCACAGTCTTCGGCGAAAGGTATCTGATGACAACCTCATTTATCAAAATTTAAACGAAAATCATCATTTGTAAAATCCTCCTGTCTTTAACAATATAAACTAGGAAAACGGAAAAATATTAAATGTAAAAATAATCTGTCGATATATGTATTTTTTAAAGATGATGTTATTGTTAAATGCATTCTTGTTGCTAGGTGCGAGAAATATCACCTGTTTTGTGAAAGTTAGAAATTTGTTAAAATTTTAAAAAAAATCAAACCAAAAAGAAATACTTCATTCCTAAATAGCAGATGCAATACAAGAAAAGCTGAAGATTCCAAATATGTAACTATTATAGGAGCTAAAGTTTGCTTGAATATAGATTTTTTTATTGTGCTCCCGGTCAAAAAGTAAGTGTGGGGTGTATAAAAAACACTTTTTTCTGAATAATCATATATTTATTCCAATTCACATAAAACATGAAATATGAAAAAAAAATAAATTCGCCAGGCTTATTCTATATTTTGTAACAACATTCGTTGGTTTTCTCTTCCCATATGTATCACAGATTGACTATTATCAGAAAACGCAACTGAGTTAACATGTATTCACGATAATTCACATATCCAGCTACTGTATAATTGGACCATTATCACGAAAAGACAATAATATATTTAGTGGGCAATAGCGTTGGTTTTTTTTGTGCATTTTGCCATTGTAAATTTTTCTTTTATAGGATAATTATTTTTAAAATATCGTAATATTTTATCAATCATAAAGGCTTGAGCTATATCTATTTTTCTATTTAATATTCAACGAACAAAAGAAACCTGACAAATGTTGACATTCATATATGAAAGATTGCTGGATTTAGCCTGTCCATTACACATGTTCGTGCACTTCAGAAGCCATATATATTCACCAATTACAGAAATGTAATGGAGACTTATTCCCTTCATCTGTAATCATCAACCATTATCGGTACCCCACTCAGAGTGGGGTGCAGGGAGTAGCTCCCCACCCCGTGATGAAAGTTTACTTTCCTAAGATTTCTAGAAGTTCCAATTCTATCGAAACCGAAATGGATATATTCTAGAATAATATAATATTAAGGCAACTAACCTAGTTATTGTGCATAAACGACCAACGCCTTTTACATGAAAGTTGTGCATATCTGTTCAAGTAATATTCGTATCACAGTTTACAGTGTTGTTTCAGCTTCAGCTCATCACCTCTACTTCCTTTGAAATTAGGCTTTACGTTTTTTATATGAAAATAACTAGTAGCCACAACATTATTTCGGATTACAAGGATCACCATCTTAGTTTGGCTAGTTTACAGGATTAATGTGTACGGCAAAACGGTAATGATTGATTTACTCAAAAACGAATAAATCTGGCCCAAATGTTTTACAAAAATCAAAGATTATTTACGTGATTCTGTATTACATAACAGGTGATACATTGCCCTCACAAATATCTAATCAACATTTTCTTTTTCCTTTTGCTATCCTTCTGTTTTTTCAAGTTTATATTTTTCTTTCTCAACCTCCCTTTGGTTAGGTTGTCTGTCTGCACTTCCCTTTACTGCTGCAGCAACTATACCAACTACAGCTCCCACACCGAGAGCTACCACTGCAACTGGCCCGGCGAGAACTACCGTCGAACTAACTACAGCTGCTCCGGCGAGAGCTGCCGCCACACCCAGACCTGTTGCTACGCTTCCCCCGACAGATAAGCCTGTTAATACCTATATTTGAATAACAGAGCAGAGGATAACATCGAGTTTGTTTGGTCTTGATTTCCTTGGATGATTTTTCCTCTTTTAAAACATCAATAGAAAAAAATTGCTTAAAGATTGTTATCCTAATGTGTATCAGTTATGAAAATGTACAGCCAATGCTTTATACATGAAAACTGTTACGAAAGAAGTGACGAACAATATATAAGAAAATATACCATCTTTGTTCGTGTATTTCTTTTCAAGTAATATTCGTAGCGCAAATTGCAGTGATTTTTCAGTTTCAGCTCATGACCTCTGGTTTCTTTAACATCAGCCTTTAGGTTTTTTATTAGATAATCCATGGCAGCCTTGTCTGCATCCTGTTTCAGTTTGCTCATGTCTTCTATCGATTTGGCAGACCAGTTGGACAGTTCCTGGCGAATATAATTTAATGTTTCACTTTTACTTAACCAAATGTATTTTGGCTAATTTAACTATTTCGGTCAGGGAATTGCTCGTTTAAAATAGTATTGAGTAAACAGCATATTCGGTAAAAGAGAGTCATAATGTGCAATGATATCGTTCGCACATGTAACTAAAATTTGATATTCTTGAACGTAGTCACTTAATTATAAAAAAGAGATCCCTCTACTGAAATATGTTTTATGTGTTTAACAGATGATATGAAAAGGTATAATATCATATGTGTCTAAAGGTCTTCTAAAATTTCCATTGAACATCGTCTTATATACACAAAGTTTAAAAGTTAGTCACAGGTTATCGGTAAGTATTGATGATATGACCACAGAATAATTACAAATATCGGTTAACTTCTAACAGATATGTACCTTTTCAAATGTTGTATTGAATACAGATATTGCCTCAGCCACAACCACCAACTGTAAATACAAAAAAAAACTGGGTGAACTGAAATATACTAGAATACTGACAGGCCAGGGAGGGCCCGCAAAAGGGCCATAGGATTCCATTGTGGGCTGTGTTTGAAAAAATATATTAAAGGACCTGATTACATGCAGAGACAGAGGGAACTAACCAAATATAGTATTTAAATATGTGAACCACGATGTTAGGTTTGAATCAGTGATAGTCAAGTATGAAGGTGTAGGAGTGGAGAATCCCAAGCAACAGAGGCATAATTACATCTGATGTATTAAACTGTTAGCCTGGCCAGCATATAAATCAGTAGAATGGTTCTGTGACCTTGATTTGTGATGTCAGAATAAATATGGTTCTTTGCCTGTTGTAAAGTAAACCAAAAGTCAAAGATTTTGCACAAAACATTTACAGTGCCTCCACAATCCTTTCAAAAATGTGGGTCCTATGGTCTTCACCTGTGACCCCTTTACTCTAAAATCAAATGGGTTCTTACATTAGTAGTAGGCCGTTAATAAATCAAATTTGAAATATAGATTGAGTTATCATCCGGAAACAAGTTTTAGGACAGATAGCTCCTGTGACATTGACCTTTCTACTTGTGGCCCCAAAATCGATAGGGACCTTCCCCGTGGCTATATTTGCAAGATGGAAGGTCTGGAATGAAATGCGTGGCTTAAAATGCATCCAAACCCTTCATAAAAGATGTGGGTCCTGTAACCCTGACCTTTGATCTCATAACCCAAAAATCAACAGATTTCTTGTTTTGGTGGTGGGTCATATATAAATAAAGTTTGAAATCCATATGTCAGTCCAAAGTGGGGTTGTCATCCGGATATGAATTTGTGAACAGATGACTCCTGTTACCTTGACCTTTGACTAATGACCTCAAAATCGTTAGGGATCTCCCATTATTTTTCAGGTGAGTTGTATTTGCAAGATGAAAGGTCTGGGATGCCAAGTTTGGCTTAAAATGTATTTACAAACTTGTAAAATATGTGGGTCATGTAACCTTGACCTTTGACCACATGACCCGAAATCAATGGGCTTCTTGCTGTAGTGGCGGGCAAAATATGTCAAGTGTGAAATCAATATGTCGACTAAACTGGAGTTTTCATCCGGAAACGAATTTGTGGACGGCCGGATAGACAGACGGACAGGGTAATTACTCTTATTCAAGCGGGGCCCTAACAACGTTTAAAATTTAATAACATTAGATCAGATTTTGATGAACAAACCTTTGCCTTCATCATGTTCTTGATTTGTATGTATTCCCAAAGATCAGTGTTATCCTCATCCAACATCTTCAAAAAGGGATCTGGGTCGACCTGGAAGTTCTTGGATATCTGTTTCTTCACTTTATTTTTCGCTTCTGTTTTCCGGCGTTCGTATGTTTCCTTGAGCATGCATTCTTCTTGGCAGGGTGCAGCATCCACTACAATCTGGGGAAAATTGAGAACATGGTCATTTATAATTTTTTCCGCACAATCCCGATTGGCTCAAGCTGATATGAAAATGTTGATTAGTTCAATTTAGAGGTGCTCGTTCTTTTAGACATCTATTTATCAAGTAAACAATATTACCTCCTGGAAACAATTGCTTCGGTCAGGCATATTAAGTATTCGTGAAACAGTTTTCCCTCCTGGAAATATAGTAGCTCCAGCCAGGATTTTGGTCGGGAACCAATTCCTTATACCTACATTAATTAGAAATAAACTTGTCTGGTACGCGATCAGTTGGGCGAAAGAAAACAAACATAACGTCTTGCACTTCTATCATAAATCAAGATAGCGGCCAACGGTAAAAAAATATTATTCATAAAAAATAAATTACGTCCTTGACTGCAATTTTTGCACATCCGCAAAATCGTACCTTCGATCAAGCGCTTTTTTATCCACGAGTTCTTTTTTTAGTAAATAGGCACACTTTACTTGTATTTATCAACATAGGAGTCAGAACTAAAACAGTATAAAAAGATTGGCGAAGAGGAGACACAGTCCGTAAGCAGGGATGGTCTCGTTCGGTAACCCTTTTGATTTCGCCAAAATGATCTGATAGCGGGAAAATCCATCCTGGTGTATGGAACTATTTTAGTTTAATTAATAATGTTTTATTTGAAAATGATAATGTATATGCTATTTATATCTGAAATATTTCCCTTTCCCTTTAATGATCAATATATGTGATATTTCTGATTAATATGGCATCGTCATTATATAAGAAAAAAAACTGAGTGTGAAGTCGTGATTTTATACAGGGTCTACACATAAATGTATAATATTTTTTATGCACTATTTTTTTAAAGAAATTCACATTTATTAAATATGAAAAAAATGATCTGAACTACATGGCGGAAACAAGCAGAGTAATACAGTAGGTAACATGATCATTGTAGGAAACAGAGCAAATGTTTAATCTTATTAAAGAGAAAATGTTTTTGTTTAATTATTTAAATATCAAATGTTGGATATCAACCAGCTGAGGAAACATCTGATTTCTTTAAAAGCTTGATAGTCTTGATTCATTAGCGCACCGACATTTTAATATTAACCGTTTAACTTGAGCAAGTCTGACACCTGCCTGATCCTGAGTGACCTGTGTGGCTTTGTCTGCTTTCAATACTGCAGTAAAACACTGTTATGGCTCCTAAAATCTATAGTAAATTCCTAAAAATCGGGCTTATTGCATTCAAATACCAGAATTAAATAGGCAATATATTGGAGAAGCTACATGGAAGTAAAATATCCCCAATGTCATAAAAGGAATCCTGATTAGTGACGATTGATTATGGACACTGTCGAATTTGCCTTGGGGGTGGGGGGTTAAAGACTCCCAGTTTATTTGAGATCCCCAGCCGAGCGTACTTAATCAGCCAGGTGGCGACCACTTATTTGCATCCCCCTGGACCTGCTTGACCTTACCTAAACCATACAGTGTGAAATATGACATAGTCTTCTAATATCTTTAGTGCAATCTTCAGTGTATATCAATTGGCAATACAAGAATTTGAAATATTGATTCCATAGGTGGGTATGATAGGAAAATAAAAATCATGTCACATTGAAAACATGAAACAGGCAAGGAATAGGGGCAAGTTGATATATAAATTTTACATACACTAAAATCTATATTAATTAAAAATAACCACTTCAAGCTTCCACAGTTTATATGTTAAGTGACTTGGTATGTTCGTGCTGTTACATCTACAAATCACGGAATTTCGACCTAATCCCTACCATTTACATAGGTGATATATTAAGGATCATTTATTACAATTCATGAACAAAAAAGCCAGCGATTATGATAATAACCAGATGTGTTACAACAAGTTTTTTATTTCTATGAAAATGGAGATTCTTTCTTAATTCTCAAAGAACGGACCTGGGCAGCTAAGTGGTAAAACGCTCGGCCTTCTCCGTTTGCGACCCGGGTTCGATTCCCGGGTTGGCTATGAGAGTGGGTTGTAGTGGCCCGTCCAAGACGGTGGTTTTCTCCGGGTCCTCTGATATCCTCCACCCTTACCGACTACCGAGCGCAAATCTTCTGCTTAATCTTAAAGTAGGGTATCTTATCTAGCCTTACCGCAGTGTATAATCAGTTCAAACATTTACCAGAAAATTACTGATCGGTGTCATTCACATCAATGAGTTTTTCATCAGACACTGAAACATCTTGAAAAAAGCGTTTCAACATGTTTTTAGAGTCTTGTGAGACACAAGAACTCCTGAAAACAATTTTACACTGTGGAAGCAATTAGTAGAACAATCGCCAAATTCATATCGCGATACTAGGTTTCGCAAAGGCATTGATACTCTGCTTCATGATAACATAAAAGAATAGATGAACAAGTAAACACTTGGATAACGTTGTTCCTGAAGGGTCTCAGATTTTGGTAGTGGAGGGCGACAGGTCTATTGCAGCTCTAGTTATATCCGGGTACCCCAGAGCATCATTTTAAGAACCTCACTATTTTGCTTCATATTAATGACTAACATTCAAATGTACAGTACAAGGTGCGATTATTCGCAGATGTCTGTGTTTTATAGATAGTGTGGGAGCATATGTCACCGTATTTTTATGTATTTTATGTATTTTTTCTTTGTAAAAAGTTGTCACCCCACAAACATGGTGCCAATTTTTCAAAAGGCGTTTGGTCATTTTTTCAGGTCAATTTTTAGTTTAGAGCAAAAATGGAGGGCCAATGTGTATAAATATGTACTTTAGAGGAAAATTTTGCAACAAAACACCTCAAAATAGCCAGTGTGGTTCATTAACTCACAACAACTTGGACTAGATACATTACAATTTATTATTACAAATTTAGAGAGCATTTATAGAGCGCATACCTCCGCCAACACCTGGATCGCATCAACATACACCCAACTTTTAACAGACTATATAACCATGAGAAAAAAAAATAAATAATCAAATCAGTCGTTCCTAGGCCCATGGTTCATTGTTCCACAAAATCTAATTAAAATCTGTAAAAAATACGTGATGAGACAACAAAAGATTCTTTTGTAATGTGTACAATGGGTAAGCGGACCACTTGCTGATTTCAGGTAACCTGAATCGTATACATTATCACTCCGTGCTCCCTGCGTATCACTAGTGGATAAATATTAAGCCTTCTTTTATACAGAATATATGAAAATGACCCTCTTATACTTCTATTGTGATTTTGCTATTTCGTCAAACCATTTTCCTTTCATTACAGCACTGACACCATTATCTCACTCACAGATAGTAAATTCATAGAAATTCATCTCTTTCGATTAGTTTATCCAAAAATATATACAATGGTTCTTAATGAAATTAAGTGATTCTTGTGGATATATTGGTCATAAGCTAAGAGAGATATTAAAAAAAGGTTAGGGCATATTAATTATTTTTTATGTATATTTTTTAAGAATACAAAGCAGAAAAAAAGGGGCAACTTAGACTGTATATTTAGTTCCAGATGCTCTCTCACATCGCACTGATCCATCCAAAAGTTTGAGGAAATGTTCACTAGTCCACAATTCACAAAGTTACGAAGTTTAATTCAACTTTTGTAGCTATATAGTGTGTGGACATATTAGCAAGCGAAGAAATGTACAACGCTGATCACATAACGTCAGCCAACTTCTTTGTGCGGGCAAAAACATATCATTAAAGGAACAAATACACCTTCCGTGGTGCAGCTGTTAGCCTGAATCATTTTACTCTTCATTTATAATATTTTGAAAGCTGTAGACATGTAGCAGTTCACAGTATACATGTAGCCACATACATTTACATTTAAGATGAGACGATAAGGGCAAATAAGAATGACTGAATGAAAAGCACATTATTTTCTTAAGAATGCATTAAGGAGACTGTCATGGAAAAACCAATAGGGTTTTTTAGAAAATGATTCAAAATGAGGTTCTGTTGAAGGAAACAACTTTCTTTCAAATTAAGTATTAAATTTAATCATAATTCAAGAGTGTCATATTGAGTCAAATCTTGTTCTCCTATATGTGTTTGTATATGATCTTCTATCCCATCTGACTTCCTCCACCCACAGTTAAATTTTAAAATTATTTCTTTTGGCGGGATGATTTTTTTTATATTTCCGGGAATATGAAATCATGGGCATTTAGGATATACAAGATTAGGAATTAAAATCTTAACAGTTTTTGAAAGTTTTGATCACATCCAAAATCAATCTGCGAGAGGTTTGCGAAAGGTTTTAGCTCGCAAATACCCTTGCGAAACCTTTGATCACATAGGCCCTGGGGTGGTCGTAATTGATCGCGTCAGAATTCTAAACATGTTCAAAATCCAGAAGAAACGCTTGCATGCGATCCACCCACAAGCATAAGGTCACACTGACAGTAGTACAAAGTTGCAAACTTGACGCTTGAGTTCACGCAACTTAAGAAATCGCATTTGATCGGTTGGAAGTTGTGCAAAACTCGCATGTGTGCTACCGATGTCTAGAGACAGTTCGCTTCACATCTTGCAACGTTGTGGAACCATTGTCAGAATGTGTGACTATATGCGACTACTCCTCTGACAATATATAGGGAGATACGGAGATCACCATCAAAACGCCCTCGGATTCAAGATATAAAAAAGGCTGCTAGTCCAATACCCCTAACACGACCATTCGTAAGACCAATCGCATGGTCGTTCAACCGGTCTCATCCAATCGCTTGAGTTATCTAATGGTCGTACGACTAGCGATCAGTTGCACAACAATGGTTTGTGACGTCAGACCAATCGCTCCCAATCGTGCAACACTCGCATGTGAACGCAAGACCACCCGTACAAGGGTATGCGACACATTCGTACAAAGGTCGCTTCTAGTCGCTCTGGTTGTAAGACATCTGTTGCATTTGCGAAACTTGATGCGATCTATTAAGATAGACTCTTCTTGCAGCATATCGTGCGACCAAATGTCTCAAGCGATCTCACCCAAATTGTAAAAGTGGCTGTAGCGATCAGAGGTACCGAGACCTAGCAGACTGGTATCAACTTGTCGTACGATATTTCGTGACACATTGGAAGACCAGCCACGACCAAACCCGACTAGTGGTACGACGAGTCGTACGAACTGTCGTGATCACGTGACTGGCACACAGAAGGATACATACACAGGGCTAGGTCAATTTGGATTTTTATGATCCATTCGGAAAACAAAATTCATACATGGTGAACTGAACCTTGACGTGCATGGCTCAGTGTGTGGGAGGAGTTATATCCCCACCCAAAATAGTGGAACATTTGGCAAAAAAGGAACACTTTAAATGGAGCATTGTTCGATAATATTGCTTCATATGTTAGGAATTTCTTTACCTGAAGTAATTAGAAACTAGCTACTTCAAAGTTATTGTTTTAAATACTTAATTGTTTTATGTATCTTTTGTTCCTGGATACTCCGACAACAAAATAATCTGAATCAAACAGACCCAGAAAAATAATTGAGTATACTTGAATATGACGGGCTAAGCAAAACCAGCAGTAATTCGATTTATGACAATGAAGGTTCAATTGATCAATTGATCAGATAATGGTTACATGAGAAGAAGTTTCTAGATGCCAGAGTTGAAAGCAATAAGTCTGTCCATCCCTATAATTTAGAGTCTGGTTACATACACCTGTTTACTCCACCTATGACGTTGTTGATAACAGGTGACGAATGGAAAGATATTATTTGATTTCACCTAATTCTGTACTAATTTGAAACGCCTTGGGGAGAATGGTTAGAGAAAGGGAAGTTAAAGAACGTAGTGTCTGTTTACCCGTTTCATGTCCTGTTTGAAGTCGTCCACAATGCTCTGGGTGTAATTTCTGATTTCCATAAATGACACCATCTGAGTAAAAGGAAAACTTAAATTATGCCATCTCACAAAAACTTACTAACCCACTGATTGTATTACTATATTTGCCATAAAAAATACTGAATGCTATAACTGTATAGTAAAACCTTGCCTAATTACCACCTCTCTTAAGCGACCATCTCAAGGTAACAACCACTTCTTCATGGTCTCTATTCTGTTTTGCTCTTTCCATAAAACATTGCTGAGACAACCACCTAAAAAATGTGACCACATTATGTTGTTCCCATTGGTGGTACTAATTATGAGGTTTCAATGTCGTTATGTGAAATTATTATACCAGTTACAAAATATGGAACTAGCAAACAAAAATCTCACCAAAAATTATAATACACAGTGGTCAATATAATTCAACCGGCCTTAATACCGAAATAAATAGATTAACACACCTGCCGAGGATTCTGCAACGCTTCATTCATCCGGTGATTGCCTGTCTGAAATTATGTTTTTATTAGACTTCAACTTCAAAGGATCTGGAGACAGAACATGTATTATACAGAGTCGAATCGGTGAAGAGAAGCAGAACCAATGTTTAAATTAAATATAATACAGACAGGCAGGTAGGAATGTAGTACCTCGAACATCTGATATATATCCTGGCAAGTTTTCGTAGAGCCTGATTGTTGTTTAACTGCCAGCTTTTCAGGACTGAAGATTTCCTCAGAAAAAAGACCAAGTTTTTCTTGAATGATTTGCGGGCAACTTGAAGCATGAAGTAAAAACTAATATAAATATATAATCTAACACAACACATTTGTTTAAAACGTAATTTTAGTTAATTATTTATAATCTCATCATAAAAAATGATTTAATGAGAGAACATATGCTGATCATGAATAAGTTCCTAAGCCATAATGCTCGACGGAATTCGTATATTACCGGCAATGTTTCCTGTGTACTCCTCCTTCTTCTTTCCATCATCATCATCATCATCATCATCAGGGATTCCTGCAACTATGTTTCCAGGGAAGGGCATTAAAAAGCATTGTATGTCCTCAAAGAATGCTTTAATTTTATTCAAGGTTGTCTCATAAAGTTGAGGCTCATTTGGTGAAGAAGGGTTCTCCTTGGAAGCCTTTTTAAAAAGATAGTGTAAGGAGATTCTCAAAAGAGGGTGAAACATAATATTGTTATTCTCTTGTTGAACTTAGTTTACTTAACTATAACAGGTTTAAGAGAAAACATGTAGTGGGTAAATTCAACTGAGGTCATGAATAATATAGTTACTATGAAATGTCATGACAGTTTCGCAAAGATCATTGGTTTATCATGGACGGAATCAAAATTGAACCAAGGTAAATGATTAATTTGAATATGGTATATATACTACAGAATGTAAAGGCATCACCCCGCTGGAGATATAAATATTTTGTATGAAAAAGCTCGTTTTCAAGCTGGATTCGGTGATCAATTCCACTTGCAATCTCGAAAAAACTGTTATCTTTCCAGTTTTCATCAAATGGACATGTATAACAAGATATATCTAATTCTAATTACGATCTAAAGACCTCTTACCTTAATTAACCTGCTCAGGTAATCCTGTCCACCTTGTAAACCGTATGGATGTTCCATTTAATGTTTCCAGTCACGCACCAAAAACTTAATTTCGGTCCTCGCTAATATTGAAAATAAAGATTTAAGATCCATGATTCTATCGTTAAATATATACCGTAAAATTAAGCACGTCGGCTTACTAATACATTTGTTCCTCATGCAATCACAGACGTATGTTTTAATAGAGAATTTAGACACAGTTCTTGTAAAATTACAGTATAAATAATCATACCGAATTAGGTTGATCTTCGTCTGTTTTCACCTTTTCGCCATAGATCAATTCCTGGAATAAGAGGATATTGTGAAATACATGTAAACATATTAGATTTCAGTATAAATTTCCAAGCTTATCAACAAAATATTCTTCCTACAATCGAAAGGTGTAATAACTTCTATAAATACATAAACATACCTTTAACACACGTAAAAGCTCTGAAGTAATCTGTTCTTGTACGTTGAATATCTGAAGATAATATTGCAGATATTAAGAATTATCAAATGTTTACTTGTACTGTTATATAAAAATTTGAATTTCAGACATACGTTGAAGAACCAAAGAGAACGCCCTATAGAATATAAATATGTTTTATTTCAATTATGTATCTATATACGATTAAACGTACTTCTAAATAAAAAGGAAGCGTTTTATGTGGCAATACATGTGACAAATCCACAAAGAACATTATAGTCAAGAAGTGAAAAATATAATGGCAGCTAAAAAATTCTTTTGTTCGACTTAATTTCTGCTATACTGCTGGACTTATACATTTATCGATAGTAAAAGCAATAAATACAAAAATGTTCGTATGATAGAATAATTACCAGGATAGAGGAGATTGATACACATGAAGTGAAAATGGCTTTCTCTGCATATTGTGTCAGTTTTCTATCCAATAAAGCTTCGGTATCCATAATGACGACAGCCACCTATTATGTATTAAAAGAAAACCTTCAGTAACGACAAATATATTTGGTGTTTTGATATAGGAGTATTCTTTAAATTAAATTATTCTTTGAATGTACAATCAATGCCTATGATTGCAAAAGAATATAGTGACTTTGTATAAAGCAGGAGGAGCAGGGAGAATTGATATGCGGCACATCATATACGTCGTAATAAAAGGTTGCTGGATACTTCATGTGTCCACATATGTTTTAGGTAGTACTCTGACGTCACGTCGCTGGTTCTAATAAAAGTGGACTAATACAGAGATGGTTTGGAGATAATGGTCAGAAGAGCCCACCGGAATTCGGGAGAGGATTCGATTCTCATTTAGACTTAACCGACATTTCTTTGTATTTATGCTCTCACTCTCTCTCTCTCTCTCTCTGAACGAATTTTAAGACCATCCTGGGACGGTACCAACGATATTAACTACTCTTAATCGCCTTTATCAGTCATTCTGTTGGTAGTTTCATTCTTGGGTTTTTAGAGGTTTCACATGTGTATCATAGAAAAGGTGTAGATAGTAACCGAAAAATTCCTTTCCAATATTTGATTATCTTGTCATAACGACATAATGCAGCAATTGTTCCGCTATTTCAAGCTAATTTTAAATTTTGGATTTCTAGTCCAGTGTCATGAAGAGCTACCTGTGATATATTTTAAATTACATATAATATATTCGATATGGTCGTTCTCGACCCTAATTTGTGTATACAAACTTTATACAGGCCCTTTTTGTTTATGACGGCCCTGATTTGCGTTGTACAAAAATGGGCAAGGCATAACGAGGAAAGTTATTTGTCAAGGGAAACGAACCATCCGGGAAATTTGTGTAATAGATAATACTTCCATTTTTTTTTTTTTTTTTTGCAAATGAATCAGAGGTACAGAGGTAGGGATTGATTCTTTACTGAATGAAAGATGAATTGCAAAATTTAGAGATGTGTTTAATCAAGAAGTGTATTGAAAACTAAAATCGTACAATCATGTAACCTGATACTACAAAAGGCATGCAAACCTTATCTTATGATTCTGCAATCCACACGTCTCAAACTATCTGCTGACTACACTGCTGCTATTATATTAAATTCAGATTTAATGAAGCGTTTTATGACCTGAACAAAGGTCATTTTCGACTGTCTGAGTTTGTCAATGTGGTTTAAGAACATAGCAGTAAAAAACACAAAAGGTGTCATCTTACATTTCGTCATCCTCTTACAGAGAGAGAGCGAGAGAGAGAGAGAGAGAGAGAGAGAGAGGGGAGAGAGAGAGAGAAAAAAAAAACTTACCTCCGTATTGTCGGACTGATGTATCTTGAAAACATGATTCCACAAAAGAATGCCCTTAGTCTCAGGGTTACTGCTAGTACTCCACGGAAATCCGTCAAGGGGAGCACTCTCATTTCCAAGTGGTCCATCATCACCACTATTCGAATCCTGAAGGGAAGAGCATAGAAATCCATTTCTTTCCTTTAAAATGTGTATGTAAAAGTCCTATCATGGATTTAATTAAAGCCATAAATCAAACCTACTGACAATTAGTTTTTATTTGTAATACCAATAAAGCTACAAGTGTCTTGGAAAAACGTTGTACTTTTATTTTCTCGTGAAAGTTTTGACAAAGTTTTCTGAAAGAATATCATAAAGACTGAAATAAGTCAGACACGATAGTTGAATTCGGTCAAGTTGGAAGTGACGATTTTAATCGGAACACAGGAATTTCAAAGGTAAGAATAAGAAACAAAATATTTTTGTTCAGATAGGAAAATAAATAAAAATTAGTTCTTATACACGTTCCCACCACCCCTTTTCATTCATTGTTATTCACTACAATCATTTTTTTAATGGCACTCTTATTCAATTTAAATATTCCTATAAGAAATTTAATGCTCATAACAGATCTTTTAGTTCTAACCAAGAAGTGGGGCTATGGATTTTTCTTCTCAGCAGGTATTATATCTTGATTGTGACCCAAAACAAACATATATTCATCCTTTTTCAAAAGGTTTGCACACATATATACGCAAAACTGTAGATACATCTCCGCTGTATCAATGGGAACCTTAACGAATTAATATGCTGCTGAACTTTCTTTTCTATGGCAAAATGACAATTTGATGTAATACGAGTAGACCCCGGCGCCGCCGCCATTTTGCGCCACCGCCAGCCGAGTTAAGATCCAGCCGGGCCTAGCCGAGTTTATCTGCAGGCGCCGCCGATATTTCATTAAGCCGAAATGAGCCGATTTTGTGCTGCTAAGTTTGGCTTGAGACAAAATTAATACAAAAAGATAAATCTTTCACAATGAAAATGTCTGAAACATAGTTCGGGATTTGTTATTTTTTGTTTCTTGTTGGTTAAAGGAAATGGTATGATTGTTGTAGCATGAACATGTTGGTTTATGGAACCACCAGAATATACTACTTGATATTTAATCAAAAACTAGTAAAATGTCAAATGAATGCAGTCTGTCACACGTAATATAGATAATTTGTTTAAATATAACGAGTACTTAGTACATCGTCAAACAAATGGGCTTTCAGGTCAGTTAAAGCCAGCCGACATTTTGCAAGCCCAGTTGAGCCACAAAACTCGGCTTTCTACTAAAATCTTTTTGTCCAAGCCAGCCGCATTTGTGTAGCTTACACGGCTCCGGACTCTAAATACTAGAGAGGACCACCCATTTATATACTGTGTGGGTAAAATTTAAATATATAGCCAAATGAAGCATAAATTGGCACGCTCCCTGGAATGCCAACTTTTTTTAAATCACTATAATTATCATGATCTTTAAAAAGACCGAAAACTATTTCCTACAGTTGTCCCTGTGTTCTTACAAAAGCCATTTTACAATATTACTTTCCTCGACTTGTAAATAACTTATGTCCTGTTGGATATTTGATTTACTATCATGATACAGTAGCGGATACAGGGGAGGGGTCCAAGGGATCCAGCCCCCGGACCCCCCCCCCCCACCACACACACACACCTTTTTCAGCCTCAAGAAGGTGTTTAAGGGTTTTAGACCATTTTGGGGACCTCCCCCCCCCCCCCCCTTCCGTACTCGGGGACCTTTTTATTGGTGGGGGTTAAATTAGTCCTCCTTGATTTGACCCTTCTTTTCGTAAATTCCGGATCCGCCCCTGTGATACAAGAATATTACGGCGTATAGGCCTTATACAATAATGTGCACTTCATAACCTCTAAAATTATAAAAATTCACAAATTTCCTAACTGCATATGAGGTCTTCAGATATTCTGGAGCACATCTAGTTTTTATGGGACACAAATCATGAGGGGTTTGGCCGTGAACTATAATATATAAGAGAAACCTACAGCTGCCTATAGTCCTTTGACACAACCAAACCCTCATTGAAATCCTGCTCAAAATAAAGGCAGAACTGATTGGAAAACAACATTATATTGGGCGTAGTTGCATTGCAAAGTGTGCATGACTGGTGTCAGACAGTATCAGTTAGTTCATGGTGAATAAGTTGTGCACAAACAAGAGCTAGTGATGAACAGGTTGTCAGTAGTGACTAAATGTATTACAAACGACCAGACTGCCAAGAGTGGAAGGGTCCAGAGATTATGATTAGCCAAGATTCTTTGGGTATTCTTGTGAAACATGGGGAAATATATGTTAGAGTTAAAATATGTCGCTTGCGTAAAGTTGAAAGGAAAAATGTTTAAGATACCTTGGAAGTTGAAAGGAAAATTATTTCAGATAGCATGGAAATAGAAAAGGGATTTAAAAGGTAAGACGCGTTAAAAATTGTGCAATGACACTGAGTGCATTGTTACTCGCTTGTTTTGCTGTTCTGGTTGAGTTAGCGCTTGCTGTAATTAGGTTGCCTCCTCGTGTAGGCACACTATTGTTACCATATGAGACCAAACGCATAGGTCAGAAAGTTCATAAATCAACAGTTCAGAGATGAGGGGACACTACATATGTGTAAATGGCTTTACAAGGGTGTCGAAATTAATGAATATTCATCGGGCTACCGAGCACTTTCCGTATCGTTCCTGTATTGTTAATCCTGCATCTTATGTAGTCAGTACCTATTAGCAGGGTCCGGTATAAATGGGCTACAAGGCTTTGGTCTGATACACTCGCCAACACACAGCAATTATGAGAAGATATCTCCAGCAGAAGCAGCAGACCTTAGAGGGTCATCGTAAGTTGTTCTCACTTTGAACTTTCTTGTAAAGGTAATTCTAGATACTTACTTTAACTCACAGTATAAATACAGATTTTCAATACTTAAAGTAGACTTTTTAAAGACTTTATTTAAAATGGTTACCTCGATGTCTCTTGGAATAAACGTATTTGTAATCGCCAAGTACAGTAGTGTTTGGAGGCGTAATTTAATGGTAATATTTTGTAGTTGTTTAGTGGACGGTTTTAGAAGGGGCTGTCGTTCAAGTCGTCATTTGCTCTCCACGCACGGATTTTAATTGTGAGGTAAATACGTTGTTTTTATTATGTCAATATGCGAGGTATCGCATATTTTTTTATTAATGCCAATCACTGTGACATGCGTACTGTGTGCAACTGCTATGACGTAACGTTTCCTGAGTAGGAACCTTTCTAGGCAGTAAGCACTCATGGCATGCGTGCCGTAGTATTTGATTTGGCCACAGAAATTATGAGTATTTTATGTATTTTAACCCTGATTGCAACGGACATCCCGGGATGGTGGAAGGCGACTGGTGAGACGTACGCCAGCACCACAGAACCGCACGGTCGACGAAGGGTTGGACAACGAGGCCGAGAGATTCGTCAGAGACGAGAGGTAAAGAGATACGGTTGGTCCGGGCAGTGACTGGTGTGGACTGAAGGCGCACGAGTCCTGCACAGAAGAACTGGCAGTCCGGGTAACGACGTCAGAGTGCAGCACATTGTGTGGGCGCTCCAGAATTCCTACCGGACCACGTGAATTTTACTGTATGAGTATATACGTTTTGTTTACGTTTATCTTATATGCTGGTCTCGGTCATTACTATGAGCCGCGAGTAAGTGTGTGTGTGTGCACGAGCACGTGGTTCAGACAGATAGACACGGACGTAACAAAAGGTACAGAACAGAAGTGACATTTAAGAAAGTAATTTCAAAACAAAACGAGAGTTCAGAGAACCACCTTCAAGACGAAACAGTCAGTGGTAATGATGAGTGTTAGGAACCACCTAAAATTTCATCGGTCAACCTCTAACACAAAAGGAAGAGGGGAAAATCAGACTTTAACATGGACAAAGCATAAGCTATGTCAATAAAGACACTGGTATTGTGTATAGCGGACAATCCATGGAAAAATACCCTGACTGGTATAATACTGTGTACTGTCAATCTGAATCATTGGCTCAGATGCAATAAGAGATAAAGTTTCAATTTTAATCCAAAAGTATATATCGAACACCAAGCAATTTTAGCCGAAATGCTTTGTAATATATTAATAAAAGATTTTAATCATTACAAATTGTGAAGCTCCTATTTCCTTTCCCTTCTTCTGTCTTCAGTGTTTGTGCGTTAGGAAACATATCGGATAATTGAGCATAGGTGATATTGTTTGTATTATGAAAATATCCAGTTTGAATTTACATATATAGATGGATGGCAATGCTTAAATGCTTGTCCGTCATTACTTAATTTTAAAGCTTATTCAATTTTTCATTTGCATTTTTTTCACTTTTTTTTTTTTTGAAAATACGTATGCATGTTTTAATTAAATATTATATATGTATTATTATATTGAATTGTATTGCAGACAAGAAAACATGTTTTGTTAGCCATAATGTCTATTATGTAATCCTGTTAAAATAAATATGTTCAAATCTATATCACAACTATGTATTGTTGTACGCATCACACCTTGAACTTGCTCACGATACCCATATGTAATCATAATGACATCGGCAATGATCAAATTGACACTCTACACTCTAATAGTGAATGTTTCGGTGTTGAGAAGATGAGTGAGGAAAATGAAATAACTGAATCTGATGACTGACGCATTACCAAACTTGAATCAAGTACACTATTAATACTCAGACGAATTTTAAACTATCATTTAATTTCACTGAAACAATTAACTGAAAAGTGTCAGTGATATGTAAGTGTGAAAGTGTTTAGTGTAAATATGTTTTATAACTCCAATGAGACTGAATCAGGAAGCATTGCCGTAAAATACTAATCAATCCTAACAGTCGGACAGTGTATGTTTAATATAAATTCACAGCAATTAGTAATTTGCTATATTTTTAATGTTCCTGAAAACTCAATGGGCATAATTGATATTATAATATAAGCACACATACTGATGCATTCGTAACATTATATAACATCATATCAGTAATCATGATAAAACATGAAGCTGTGCTCGTACACACCCGGCTTTACCATGTGGGATGAGTGTTACAAGTATGCTACTTTAAACAAGGAAGCTTTTGCTTCTCCTTAATCCCATTACATACAAACATGACGCTCTGTTGCTTTTAAGTCATGAGCATTTTTGTTGCCTCTGTCTATGGAGCATGGGGTAAGGAATTGAGATGTCATACGCATATCACAAGAAACAAAAGCACCGCAAACGTGCATAATACGCCCGTCGTGTATCTGGTGACCTCTGTCCTCATTAAATATGTGTGAATTTCGATGTGAAGGTAGAGAAACTCTAATGGTAATTATGTATAACAGGTTTTATGAAAAATACATAGGATTTTTGGTAAGTCACCCAGGTGCCTCAAAAGTGTGGCCTCATTAAATATGTATGGTTTTGCTGGAAATCTATCTTAGGCCAGATATTTTTTTATTAACATTTCTGATTAGTTTTATCAAAATCCTTTATATTCTTCATAATTTATCGCGGCGACACCACATAGAAGCCCAGTGACCCGTGACCTTATAAAATATATGTTGATGTTGCCCAAAATCAAACTCGGGCGAGATAATCCGTTGGTAAGTAGTTAAGGTGCGTTTCGTCAAAATCCATCAAAGCCCCGGTACGTTATCGTGGCGACACTAAATGTTAACGGTCGGACGGAATATATATTGAGACGTTTATACCCATATACCAGCAAATAATGCCAGCATAATGTCGCTTTCCAATATATTCTGTTACATTATTATTAGGAATTGAATTACATGTATTGTAAATGTAAACGGTATTCAAAATATAAATAAATCTTTACATTAAAACAATTTTTTGTCAGCGCGTGCAAACTTTGTATGTGTAAAATTCCGTATATATTATTTAAATTACTGGTAAATATTGTCAGAAAAGTAAGGCAAGAATTCAAATTAATTACCTGATGAAAATATTATGTACATAAATTAAATATGAACTTTATTCATTTCCTGTAGATGTATGAATAGCCGTTACTTTAGTGGCAGAGCAGATTGAAAAAAAAATCAAAGGGTGTATATTTTATGTCCATATAAAGTATTTTTAACCCATGATTATATTTTTTTTAAAGTTTAAATAACCTTCAAGGGTTTCCGATTTCATATATTCACTTATTAAATTCCCAATCCTTAAAACCATGGTTTAGAACCGTTTTGAAAATTGTACCAATGCATTTTGGTCTGGCTTTTTCCAGTATGTTAAGTATGTATTATTCCATTTTTCCAATTGTACAATACCCCCCCCCCCCCCCGGCTGGATTGATCAGTTTAGGTTAAGGTTCCTACTTTTAAAACTGTGAACCTGTGAATTTGTGAAAGCAATTATGAAAGTAAATATGCAATGATTAAAAAATGTCAAGTTCACAAGTAATCTTCGATTACAGTGATCAATCTCTCAATACAGTCATAGACCACGTGACTAAAAATGTGGTTAGGTAGTGGAATTATATATATGTATATAAATATATATGTGTGTGTGTGTTTAACCGTGTTAGTTTAACTTTTGTTGTATTTTGGGGTTGTCTGTATGAGAGTAACGGTAACTCTGGAGGAATACTTTAAGGCCTTGAAGTGGTTTGAGACATAGTTTTTTACTATGCGAGGTTCATATCTTATGTTAATATTTTTGTGTTTATTATTTGTAAATTGTTGATCTCTGTCATTGGTGTCTGAACATATTTTGTTGTATCTAAGTGTTTGCCTGTAAATTATAGATTTTCCGACCTGTGGAGAGAGAGAACTAGCTGGGTGTATGTAACTTTATGTGTCAGTAGGTATGCGATACAATGATTTTTTAAAGATATTGCTTCTAATGTAACTGTCATATCTGTGTTTAATAGTTTCAAATGAGTATATCATTTTAAGATTAATATTGTTATGTTAGGAATTGAATGCTCTATGAGAGTTCAAAAGTTCGTCAAGTCCATATAAGGCCATATTATGAAAATATCGTCAATGTATCTGAGGCTTATTAACGGTTGAACGGATGAGAGAGCTAAGAATTCCTCTTCAAGACCATGAAGGCGTTGGCATAATAGGGCGCTATGCGTGTTCTCATAGAGATTCCCAAAATATCAAATTATCAAATGAGAAATAGTTATGAATCAAGAATGAATTTTGCTTATTTGGTAATAATTTCAGGTTATAGTTTGTTCTTGTATTTTTCGTGTCTTTTAAGAAGTATACATGTTGCTTTGAGGCCATCTGTATGGGGAATATTTGTGTATCAAGATTCCACATCGATTGTTACTAGATTTGAATATGGGGGGGGGGGGTTGATTTCTCTTAGTATAGTTAGGAAGTCTGAGTTGTCATTTATATAACTAAACGATTGTTTATATAATGGTTTAAGGGGGATAAGTTTCCAGTTAGGATTCTTATGCCTCATGTATTATATAAATGTATATATTTATTTATATATAGAGACAGAAATGGAATATGAATAACAGAATATGCCGTTCACTACCAATGGGAATCGTACCCATGACGTTTCGATTAAAACTGAGCTACAACAGATGCCCTACCCATCTGTGTATTAGCGCTAAACATTTATAGAAGCCAGCGAAGTGATGTCACAGTAGTCACGCCAGTGTACTCCTGACTACATGTGTCGGCACAGCGACTTTGCATGCAGCAGTACGAGCTGATGGCCTAACATTGTGTGCCGCATATACCGGCAATAAGATGGTCATGGGTTCGATTCTAATTTGTAATGAACCGACGACTTTCTGTGTATCCATGGTCCAGTTCTCAATACAATATTTCTACAATGATCACCAAATTCCAACACACTTGCAAAAAATGGGTATAAGAAATATAATAGGTCTGAAAATGTTTTGAGGAAAAATTACCTGTTCTTGAAGATACCGTAGATAGCGTAAGATGTAATTCAGCAGGAACGATTTTCCTGTTCGGCATTTTCCTACAACGGCCAAGACCATTACAGGTAGATTTGCCACGCTCGGGTCTGTGAGCAGTCTTTCTACCTCCCTAATTCCTGGCATGGTAAATTCCTTATCATACTCAACAACACGAATCACCTTTTCCGCATTCATTTCTATAAATAATAGAATTTCGAATTAAAATGAATTTCTGTAAAATTGCATTTATTATGCAAGTCTTTATAAAGTGATGTAAATTGATACAATTAGGTTACTGATTATATTTGAAAGGGTTATATAACTAGAAAATAAACTAGAAACACAGAGAATAAATAAAACTCGTATGTTTGTTTTCTGTATAAACCTGCTGTCTTATATTTGACCGTTAGCGCAAATGTGTGCATGGAATTTAAATAAAACATAATAAATATCAACCGTGCTATATACAAACTAACTCCTATTGCGTCACCTATTAGTCTTGATAACAGGGGCAATACATGCATACATGCATGATGTGCAGTGCTTATATATAAATTTCTTCAGATCTGCATGAGCATTCGGGTAATTCATTTGTAGAATTATTCGTATTATGAATATTCTTAAGTTTTGAAATAAATATGAAATTTTGTTGCTTTTTCACATATATCAAAGCATCATGCAGTCCCCTGACAAACGTTCTTGTTATTCCTTAAAATGATAATTTTATTCTGCGATTATCTGTAGTGAAAAAAGGTCAATTTTCTACAACCTGAAATTATTTTTATCATTTAAACTATATAAATATATTACAAACTGAACAAAAATTAGAGGACAAGGCATATTTAAAATATAACACAAACAACGTATCTAAGGAATCTTATCAGCAGACATTAAATGCCCTGTTCCCATTAATGTAACGTACCTCGGCTGATAGTACTCAGTTGTGCTTGCTATAACAAACGTCGCTCACTGAGATAGAGTAAGTGCGATATGCTTACTTGAATATGCATATATCTTTATGTCACCGAATGCCTTTCAGAGCAATATCTTTGATGTGATTGGCAACTCGCTTTTCGGCTACAAGATTGCAACCCCTTACCAGATGGCATATTTTCCACAGGTTCTCGACTGA
This sequence comes from Sipunculus nudus, assembly GCA_026874595.1. Classification (NCBI taxonomy): domain Eukaryota; kingdom Metazoa; phylum Annelida; class Sipuncula; order Golfingiida; family Sipunculidae; genus Sipunculus; species Sipunculus nudus. The sequence continues at coordinate 28,724,429 of CM049315.1, forward strand.
GCCGACTTGCCACGTGCACTTTTCCTTATCGTTGTGTAATACTTATTCCATTGTATTAATATTGTTGATCTATAATTATATTGTTATTGTGACATGTTAATTAGGAAAAGCTTTTACACCTACGTGTCATTTAGTTTTTTTTTCAAGATATTTACTCGTTCTCCTCTCTCTCTCTCTCTCTCTCTCTCTCTCTCTCTCTCTCTCTCTGGGGTCTATTAAGTCTACAAAAAGATTGTTGCTAAGAAACTGACACGCTTTTTGTCTCCCCTGTGAGATTTAGTATGTTCGTCTATTGTCACAGCTCTTCTCAGTAATGGTTAAACGGACAGTACGAAATTGTGTATATCTGTATATAATAAGCCACATGCGCCACAAATAAAAAATGTCAACCTCAACTTGCAATACTCAACAAACCGAATGAACTTGTGACGTCATGCAAACAGGCAAATAAATTTCACCTGCGGAACCTGGCACGCAAACATCAAGCAACCGACAAGGAACAGCTTAGCACCGAAGCGCACCATTAATCTCGAGTAACTATACACGCAAGACTCAGCCACACATTGTGAGCATGTGGTAATAAATGTAATTATAAAATGCCTGAAAAAAAAACTTAGTTTAGTTCATTCTACACAACATAGAAATACTCTAGTCAGCCATTGCCCTTTCTTTAAACAAAGAATTTATTTATAATTGTTCCAAGCAAAGGTTGTGCCCTATAATTTGTGTATATTTTTGTCCTAATGAAAACCGGTAAGTTGGTAAATTTGATGGTATTTTCTACAGTGTTGACGGTTTTATGAATTTTTAGTCCGTTTGCAGCACTTTGACATTAACAAATCTTGGTTGATTTTGTAAAGATTCTATTTCTTTAAATATTTTTTATAAATATGAATATTTCTTGGCTATTCAGTGTTCAAAACAGTTCCATATTATACACATGTTTTTTAATGTTCGGCCTATATTGGATAGAAAGGCTTTATTGATTAAATTCTACAATGAACTTTATTAAGTTAAATTTATATATATTTATAACAGATAATATGTTAATGAAAATAAGCTATGGAATCAGATCTATATTGGCAAATATATGAATAACAAATAGCAGTATTTTCCAGCTGTTAAGAGAAGAATTGAACATAAAATGAAAGAAGCAAAATCAGACATGGCAGCCAATATGGCCGGTGTTTATAAAACATTAATACATCCGGTTATATTTCACCTAGAATGTATTGCAAGTGCACTATTTCTATGTTTTGGGGGTCGAAAAATTTATTTATAAGGGATTAAAGTCTATATAATGAATCTATAAATGAAATGGAACTTGTTCAAATTTTCTTATGTTTACCAGCACATCGAGTGGCAAACATTTATTGAGTTCTGCACAGTAATCGCATACTTTGTAATCAAATGAGGGTGCCATTTGCTGGGATAGGTTTGTCTGTTTTGTCATGATTATAGTGGCCCGTCCAAGATCAGTGGCTTTCTCCGTGTCCTCCGATTTCCTCAACCCCTATATACTAAAGAACGCACCATCCGAGCCATGAAGAAGAAGACCTTTGTACAGTTAGGTTTTCTCTTTATTTTAGCTTATACCCAAATACAGTATGCTTGGGAAACTTGTATTTCATATACCAATTGCTTCATCAAGTGAACATACATTGAAAAAATTATACTTTATCGGAATATTATTACTTAATGTTATTTTTTTTTTAATCGAAGGATTTATTACATCAACGTTCGTTATATTGCCAGTACCTTTTTCATAACCTATGCCTGAATATTTTCGTTTAGATTATCAGAACAAGAGTGTTTCACTTAGTGCATTATGAGCACATCGTGATTATGTATTTCAAATAAATGTTGTAAATATTTCTTTTTTTTCAATAATACGTGCAAGTACGTACTACAGTTATAAAAGTGCTTTCTGTAAATACAAATTAATTGTTTTAGAACAACAAAGAGAAATGCGAAGACAATGCCAGTTTATAGGTAGGATAATCTACCATATTACCGAAGTAGCAGGTAAACTTCCAACTGCACAAATGTCTACAAGTGTACTGATTGTCATGCACCATCACCACAGTACAAAGATAACATATACAGGGACAGGACGTTGCCTCGTGGTCAAGGCGATGGACGTCGGAGTTGTATGATCTAAAGAAAAATTGTCATTGAATATGTATACCTGACAGGTGTGAGCTTCTGAACATGTGTGTATCCTGCCATGCACACATTCGGTTCGAAATGAGACTTATAAACAACATCTATTTACATGGATTGTTTACATGAATAGTTAAAATGACCAATACAATGAACTATCCATGGCTCGGAAGGATGCGTTTGGTAGGGGTGGGTTGAATCAGAGGACGAGGAGAAAACCACTGGTCCTATACAGGCCACTACAACCCACTCTCATAGCAACACCGGGAATTGAACCTTTGGCCCCAGTGGAGAGAACCGAGTGTTTTACAACACGACTTTCCTTTTCTATGCATTGATAGAGATAAAGTGTTCAAATACTTACAAATAACATATATATATATATATATATATATATATATATATATTAACTTTGAGCATAGTATTAAACAAATATTTTTTACTGTTTGATGTGCTGAAAAAAAAGCAATTTTAGCACAATTGCATTACCAACAAAACCATAATTCTTTCAAAGAGTTATTATGCAGACTTGCAACCCTTATAAATGAATTGCTAAACCCCTCAAACATAGAAACAGTGCACTTGCACTGCATTCCAGGATAAATGTAACCGGATGTATTGTATTTATAATGCGGCGATCATGTTGGTCACCATCTTGCATTTTGACCAAAATGGGTGAATCTCGCTTACCATATATCTGAAAATATTGAGCGTGGTCTGAAGAAATTATTATACCAAGTTTCATTTTTTTATATCTATTTCATATTTCTTCATAATATGTAGCTTAGTCGCTTGATTAAGAGAAATATTACAAAATCTTGATGAAAAAACCGGCTATGAAATACCTGGGGAGGTTTTGAAGATTAAAAGAATTTTTCTTCCCCCCAAAAATAGAAAGAGAATACTTCCAATCCTTCAAGGAACATCATAACTGAGGTTATTTATATTTTTTATTCTGGTGGCCATCTTTGCCGCCATCTTGGATTTTGGCCGAGATAATTCATTTTCACCTTGGTCTCATATCTGAAGCTTCATTAAGCTTCAAAGAACACTTTTGCCAACTTACATGGAGTGCCTAAATCGCATTTTGCAACACGTAAAACGTCAAAAATCCATAATATAAATAAAAATTAAAACAATAAATATAAAAATTATGAATGAAACGATGTTCAGCAGAACATTTGAAATATCTGTACAAAATAACCAACAATTTTGAAGGCCGAAAAGTGCACGTGGTAAAACGTTAGATCTTCATTATAATTGTTACAAACAAAAATTATATATTTACACTTAATCGATTTAATCTTTATGTACCAAATAGATAAATATCTGTTAAATATAAAGAGATAAATATCTCGCAATTATGTTTAGAAAAAAATCTCAAAGGGTTTGATTTACTTGTTCATTTACATTTCCATACAATTTGAAAGTGTCCTATTAATTATATGTATTCTAATGCACTATTATTATTTTTAAAATATAAACCACATCCATTTTAGTTCCAATGAATGTCATAGCAGTTGATCAAGTGAATTATATATATACAGTGAAACCTGTGTAATAAGACAACCCTTTTGACTAGCAAAAATATAAAGTGATATGAATCTCTTTTGTGCTTAACAAATATAACGAAAACTTTGGCGGACACGAAGTGCAGATGTACTGATACAACATAAAGAGTGGTTCTGGGCAAAACTCCTCGGAAACTTCATACTAGGTCATGTTGACCTATATTCTGCCACCTTTGGGCCAAAAACATGATTTGAACACCCAAACAGGGTGTAATTGCACAATCCTTAACCTAGAATGTTCTAATGTAACATCCATGGAGGTCCTTCTCACGTCTCCTTTTAATCTGGAATAAGAACCTAGATCACTGTGATCTATATTTTGTGTTTTAGGAAAAATTTGTAAAGTCAGAAGGGCACAAATAGCGGTTGGACCTAGAACCTTCTAAAAATCAGGGAAATCCTGGGTAAAATACCTTCATCTTTAGAAACGCCTTACTAAATGTAAATGTAGGTCAATGTATTGTATCTTTAGCCGCCCAAAATAAGGTTTCTGTTTCCTACATCCGGCAAAATATGTAAAAGATCATGGTTTGAGCACCCCATAAGTAAGATTTACACAATTTGTTACATTCGGACACAGAAACTTTCAATTTGATTAGAATCCCTGTACTTATTCATTGGAAACCTTAAATAACATCACTGTGACCTATATATTCCACGGGCTGTATACAAGAACTTGGTTGTAGCACCCTATCAGTCAGAATGGAATGTCAAGTAATTATGATTTAAAGTATATAAATATTGAAGTAGTTTATACTTCAGGAATTAACGTTTTATACAACGTCGCCTACGTGATGACATTTCACTTTTGAGCCATTAAAGAACATTGCACAACGATTCAATGTAATTTTTATCTTGATTTTTTTTTTATAATTTTTGACATTTTATATGTAAATAAAATGATATCTAACCTCCAGTACTGATATGTATATACACGCTGTGTCCCTGCAAGCATTAAAAAGTAATTGCATGAAATGCTACACGAAAGTAACCACTGGCAGTTAAAGATCTCTTCTAATTAACTGGAAGTGATTAAATTTCATTTTTAAAAATCACAATTAGTTACCCAGTGGAAAGCAGTTTTTTAAAGCGAAATCCTGATCAACATGGATAGCTGCACATATTAATATATTTTGATTGCTTCTCGAAATTTAACGATATTATGTCTAGAAATGCAGTTTATAAATAGATTATAAAAATATATTGCATCTTTATATATATATATATATATATATATATATATATATATATATATATATATATATATACACTAAACTCACATATATGTTCCTACTCATTTTCAAAATTTTATTTTATATAATGGTACAATCAGGGTTCATTAATCTCGGAACATTTTAAATTCAGCCGAACTCAATGAAGAAAGATTGCATTATATCTATTTTATGTCGGTCCTGTGTTTTTTAAACCCTAAGCGTATGGTCGAGTTTGCTTCATTACCAAAAATTCCGATTCAACAAACATTATCAGTTTAGTTTCGTGCATGTTTGACTATATCAGGGAAGAAAAACATTTTACAATCTTTTTTTATGTGGATTTGTATATTTGTAAAGAAGCTGTGGTCAGAAATATCTGAATCTCTTAAAAAATAATGAAATATCAATTACTTGATTATAAAAAAAACATTATTTAAGGCACACATCAACATGTCACATTGAATGCCATTTTACCTAATGCAAAGATGTATAGATGTATTAGTTGAGGATTCCCCTGGTATATATCAACATTATATGCATAACAAAAAATTGACACGTTTAAGAACCAAGAGTACAATGAAGTTAATATTGTATAAAGACACAATATGTATATGTCTATATATAATGTGATTGTCTGCATTTGTGAATTTTATGTCTTTATTGTATTTGTTAATAAAAAATCAAATGAAATTAAACATGTCACGATACTTTTTTTTGTTAAGAGTGTTTTCTCTAATTTCTATATTAAATAAAATGAACTGTAAAGAAAGTATACCCTATGCAAACAATTTAAAAGTTTTAGTATTTCGGAATGATACCTATATTTATTACATACGGGTTTTGGACGGCTGCGATGCTTTCTAGTTACATTAGCTCCTCCCATACAATCAATTATATGTTATTAATATGTCAACACAACGTGATAGACGTGCCCGAGATAACCTCAGGTTAAAGGCTACCGGCGGTGCTATATAACTACCACACCTTGCTCCCCTACATGGCAACACTGATCGTATGCTAGACAACAAGACTTAAGGCTGATTTCCACAGACAAAATGAATACAAGAAAATAATACAAAAAGGTAAGATGTTAAGTTTCATTATTGAACCTGTCATTGTTTCAACACTGTAACTTTTTTTCTTTATAATGTATATGCGAGATTTGCAATCTAGGTAAAATAATCTAAAGTTTCTCATACCAGCTGTTTTATTTCCAGTTCACCGGTTACGCATTATGAAAATATACCTAAACTTGTTATAAACTGTAGTTTTACTTCTTGATCCAATACTACGTTTTAGGTAATAAAATGAATCAATCTGGACCACCGAAGACGAATTTTATAACTCTGGATTCCTTTGACGGGAATATGGCTGTGGCAGATAACTTAAAAAGGTTACTCTCCAGTTTGGATAAGAAAGAACTGCCCGTCATAACTTTATGTATCGTGGGGACAAAATCGTCAGGAAAATCATTCCTTCTAAACTGTATATTGAGATACCTTGAAGAAAAGGTATGTTGTATTGAAATGACAAGAAATCACTAACTCTCTTAACATTGTCTATTTAAGAATATTATAAATATATACTTGAATACATATTCATGCATTTTCTTAAATACGTTTAGAGTGTTATCAACTGCATTTTAACTCGAGTTCCAGTATCTTTTAATATAATTACTTTATTTCAAGAAAGCAATACTATTTTCTGACCGTTTTAATAGATAAATGTATATTCCTACATATTTCTGCATGTACCATGTTACAAAAGGGAAACATTTCTACAAGTATATTTATATTTTAGATATCTATATATTATACTATTCTTATTTTGCTTCACTGTTTTCTAGTTTTTGTGAAAAAATATTTGAATGCGTCCATCTGTTTTAGGAAAAGAAGTCGAGTGTTCCTTTCGGATCTCCAGAGGAACCGCTAGGAGGATTTCCGTGGAAAAATAATACGGGCTCTAAATATCCCTGTATCAAAATATGGAACAAGTTGTTCACTCTTGAAATCAACTCTTCAGAGGCACATTTTCATGATAATTAGTATTACTTTTAACAAAAGTATAAACCTTTTAATTAAACGCACACATGAAAAAATTTATATATAATACCAAACTACCTCGCCTGTAACGCTTTTTTTAACATATTTACAATTTATGCTCTTATTGTACTGCATGTTTAATCATAAAAAAATGATTCCTTTAAAGGTTGCCATACTGCTCATGGACACGGACGGTTTACTAGACGGAAGCATGGTATCAAACACATTAGTTCATCAGATATTTCTAAACTTTTGCCTTTCAGTTTCCAAATTGATGGTGAGACATTTTGCATACGTCTCTATGTTTCGCTTATGTGTCGTGTGTGCCAAAATGTGTTCTGATGGTCTAGTTTATTTATAAACATGTTCAGTATTACTAATAATTAACGTAGATTGCAATATCCCAATGCACTTATAAATATGTGTATCAGGTGTGAAATGCGCATACGCTTCAATATTTTAGATCTACAATGCACCTGGAAGTTTCTCTTTCCAACATCTTGAAAATTTGAAGGTATGATTTTATAGAAAAAAACTTTGAAAGGGTTATAGTTAGCCGCTTTCAATTAAACCTCGAACATAATAAAATTGATACTATGGATTCGCCCTTAAAAGTATTTTTAGGTATATGCTATGAAAGCGTTTTTTCGTGTATTTTGCATACATATTATATGATACGTCTTTCCTGCTGAAAGAAGACAATCTTTTATTCCAGCCTGCAGCGGAATTTCATTCTTTTTCTTATCCTGAACAAGCATTTATGGGGGTGAATATGGTTTTGCCTTATATTCATCAGTTTAATTCATTATTTACATGTATTGAAGTAATCTGATATTTTCATCTGGTTAAATTTGATGAATTCATTAAAAATATGTTTAAAAAATGATGCTGTGCGAGAGTCTTCACAACAAATGTGAAATAGTTTGCTACGAACTGAACTTCAGAAAATTAACTTAAGTGCAACGGTTCCTTGTCTGTCGTTGTGGCTGCCTAATGTATTATTATTATATCCTACAGAACCTCACAATTCTTGTACGAGACTGGAAAGGGCCAATGCAATTTCCTTACGGAAGAGAAGGCGGGAAAGAATATCTGAGATATATTTTTGAGGCAGTAAGATTGAAATATCATTTGCAAATTCAAATAAATGCTGGGTTCAGCTGGTTTTTTTCAATTACAGGTTTAAACCAGGCTATAAGAATGTAGCAATTTTTCAATGTCTCTGGGTTGAAGTAAAAAAATAGTTTATTGGAATCGGTAAAAACAGTAACGTTTGACTTAAACGTATTAAATGATATAGTTATGTGATAAAGTTTATGTTTCTGTTCATAAAATGTGCTTTGTAAACGTTATTCTCCTGAAGAAAGGAAAGTTAAATTTATTTTGATTGTTAATTAGTTTACTATATATATTATCACAAAGGTACCGGGAGGGCCTGCTGCTTCGAGTGAAATATTGAACAAGATCAGTGGATTTTATAGAAACATAAATTGTTTCTTGATGCCATTTCCGGGGGGAAAGGTGGCTGGATTTGAAAATGAAGAAGGAAATGACAAATCATTCGATGGGTTCATCAAAGGAAAGTTTACACTGTTTTACATGTTCTTTAAGAATCTATAAGCTAACATAACACCTTTTTCGTGCGATGTACAAATGTAAACAGGAACCTATTATCGTCCATCTATAATCATCCATATAGCCTACGTTTTGCAGAATGATTGAGTAAAATTGATTTTGAAAATTGTAGATTTACCAGCAAAATACTTAAGACACCTAGAGAGCTTCGTTGAAGAGATGTTCTCGACAGATACACTACAGGCGATATTGGACCCTGGGAGGAAATTCTCTATAGAGGACTTCTTTTCTGCTTATGATGTAAATATACAACAACCCTTAGTCGGGGGCGTATGAAATCTACTTTAATAACCGTGCAATTCTTTTTTTTTTTTCATTGTTTTATGTTTTCTAAGAATATTAAGAATAACATGAGGATTGATGCCAATTTGGCTGACCCATTTTGCCTTAGATAAAACATGAAATATTGGGTACAAAACTGTGACAATGCAATGTGTATAGCAGTGTCTTACGTAGTGGGAATACCTTTCTTATTTTATTGCTGTTGTTTGCCAATACTTCAAAACAAAAACAGAAGACGTTCAAGATGGTCGCTGAAATAGCCATTAATCATATATATTTTTTTCTTCAGTTGTCATGTTTTGTATGTACTACAAGGTATTTCGGGAAAGGAAATTAATAAAAAAGCTAAATTACTGTTGGGTAGTCACATTGCTGTTAAATCAAAGATGGTTCCTAAAATGGCCAATTACATGTCTTTATCCAAAATAGATACAAGTCACTGAATATATATATATATATATATATATATATATATATATATATATATATATATATATAAACATTGCAACATTGAAATAAAATACAATGAACGGAGGTTATGCCAGCGTGTCATTAAGTTTTAATTTTTAGGTACATGTAAAAAATGTTACAAAAATTAGAGAATGCACTTTTTTCTTAAAATCAGGTGTGGATCCCAAAAAGCAGAATACCGCTCCTGAAAAAGGCGGGTCCAGAGCCTCCCCCAGGATCAGCTTCTGAATATCTTGACAATATAAAAACTGTAGCCTGACTTCATGTTTAGTATTTTTGTCAGAATTAATGCGAGATACGACCCCAAAATAACATTAGAATATTGACATTCGTTAAACGACCACTGTGAATTCGCTGAATCACTAAAGCGTGGACTGAGAGTGTGTCTTGAACTCTGTAATAACAATAAATTTCCCCATGCTTTGGCATATCGCATTATAAATAGGCTTTGCTTTATTACCCGGCTTATTGAAATGATACACTGTAGTGTCCACAAAATAAGAAGAATTATGCGTGAAAATGAATTGTAGGTTGCATCGTAAGGCAATGAAATGGTCAAAGGTAGCAAAAATATTTTTGAATACTTATTTTAAAATAGGATAAGATATTAAATAGTTGGCAAGATAAAGTAATATATGCAACTTGTTCATATACCTAATTAAATATAATATACTAACTGAATGAATGAATAAATGAATGAATTAATCTGATTTTATTTATAACTTATGCCCCGACGGGAAAAATAATATATGTACACACTATGCATGAAGACATGAAAACAGCAAGAAAATATTATGCCCTAGTCTGTCGCAGATATTTTTAATTAATATGTGAAATGTTGCCAGTTTATACACAAGAGATGCTTCACCTCTGAATTTTGTTTCAGCTTTCCAGAAGAATACACAGCAACAGTTTCCTACAACCTTATATCGAGAGGTACGAAGACCAAATGGAGAAGGTGTGAGCTGGCACTTAATAAAATATATTTACATTAATTTCACCCGTACTTATATATCATACACACACCAATTTATATATATGTATATATATATATATATATATATATATATATATATATATAATTGTCAATAAGGGTACATGTACATTAAAATATTCTTAATTCAAACGAATTAAAAGGAGAAAAAGATTGTATTTTCTATTTCATGTTAGACCTCTGTTGTTTCTTATTCACCATCCCAGTGTATGTTCGATTGGAATTTATTTTCATTGTTTATTTTCTCTTTTTTTTATTTTAATTTTAAATTTTTTATAAAAATTCTGTGTATATGAAATTTAATATAATTAGCCAAACATCGGCTTTTGAATTTTTGACAGGAAGTGGGCGCGAAAATATGCTCAGAGGATCATCTGACTTCAATACACGAGCACAATCTGTCAGACCTGATTGAAAATGTGGTTCAGAGCATAGACAGAGACCCTACTTTGACCCCGATATGTACAGCTGAACTACAGAACCGTCTACTACAGAGGCTGCAAATGTTTAAAAACAAGAATAAGAAAAACCTAGAGGTAAAATTACATTTATATCAATGTGTTTACGTTTTCACGTTGCGCAAGAACCATTACCTTTTTGAAAGCTGTAAGTCTGTAAACGCAATATTAAAACATGAGTTCAGGTTTAATTTTTATTTGAAATGCAGAACAAAAGAAGAGATGATGCAATGTCAACAGCAAAAAGTGAATATACGGTCGCCATTGCAGAGGTATATTATTAACGAGTATTATTCATTTCAAACGATGAAAAAAAATAACATCAGCACCTTATTCACATATTTTATTTATGTGAAGGAAAAGTATAACCAGGAATCTTGTAACTAATATATTTCACTTATTGCGACACCAATGCGTGAGTAAACACCAATTGCGAACGCCATGTTACATGAACTATAAATATTTAAAAACGTTCAGGTAAATCATTTGATACTTTAGTTATTAAATTTGAAATGGGATCTTAATTCTGTTTATATTTTTCAATGAAGCAAACAGCAAATTGGCCTTGGTTTTACACGGAGGACTTGGAGCGCAAACAGCTCTTGGCCTTAGAGAGAGCAAGACGTGTGCTGATAAATGAGGGCTTTCAAGACTGTGAAGATATGATGCGAGAGCTAACAGAATCCTGCGGAAAAAGCCTCAAAAGTAACAAGAAAAAGGATCAGAGCAATATTACCATTGCAACTTTAATAGCTCTGGCTGGCTTTGCTGGGTGGGTCTACCTGTATGGCTTTAGCTTTCCGGTAACAACAAAAGTCTGGGAATTCATTTATGCAATGAAAAAGGTCCTTCTGAGTAAACAAGCAGGCAGATGATACTTCATCCCGTACTTTTGAAGAAAAAAAAACAATGGACTCAAGTTCAACTTGCTCGCAGGCTTACTTTCCGTTATCTTTTAATTAAGCTATTGAGAAAAATTAAGTGAAAGGCTAAAAACAGAGAGGAAGAGCTAAGGCCGTTTAGAGTAATTTAATAATTGTGATTGATATAGCCTATTGATTGGGCATTTGAATACAAATAGAGGTAATCAAAGAATAAACAAGGTAATCTACAACACATTAATAAAATACCCGCATCCGTTTGTAACATTTACACACAAAAAATCTATAAAATGAAAGAAAAAGGGTTACACCAACATATGTGAAGCTCCCTCTCTGTTTTCAGAGTACCATATGTGGATTTGTTAATTGAAGTATGGTATTAGCTAATGTATATCTTTTCATCTAATAAAATATATGACGGGTTGCTAAAGGATCAGTGACCATACGTCAGAAAAGCACATGACTTCCAAAATTTTGTAAAGAACGCTTTTTAGCAACAGTATAAAACCATTATGAATGCAATTTTCAACATGTTAATGAAAGTTGCGTTTTCATAATACAAAAATCCACATCAAGTCAGCAACGTGAAGGCATTATGACTAAATATTCCTGTTAAAGTAATAGTCATTGTAGTAGTAAAAGGGGTTTAAACATAATATTAGTAACAGCTATCCTACTGTAACTTGAGGATTTTAATGTTGTAAAAAAAGTTATTTCGCTATAAACTTTGCTGAAGCACGTCCCCTTCCCGGCAAAATATCTCCCTACATAGCTCCTTTCCTGGATGTTGTTCTAAGAGTAATTTCGTGTCGCACAACCCCGCCCTTATCGAACCCTGACACTCCTATATAGTTCCTCGAAACCGCTCAAGGGGGCTGGCATTTTGCAAACCCAACAACAGATCAATTTTTTATTCATATCCATCTAAAGATGGCGCACACAATATACATGTATAAAGATGGGAAGACCGCTGTCCTTCCGGTTTCGTATCGGATATTTTACCCTCAGCTTCCGGTCCCCCGAAAGGATCAACAAAATACGTCATTGAGTGTGACGTCACGGTCGAGTCTGCCTCATATGACATGAATCTAGATTGCCTGAAGGCTTATATGTAATGTCCATATACATGTCTAAAACCTTTAGGTTTATAATAGCGTCATATTGTTAGCAAATGATACATCTGTCTTGCGGAATATTCCCTTATTTTCTTTCTTATTACCTACATGTTGTCATCATCGACACCATTTATATATTTTTACTGAAACATTTGTTTAATTACAATATGGTGGTAATAAACAAGCCTTAACAACATCTAAAAAAACTAGTACGGTGCAGTAAACTCCATAACAGTTAACAAATATACCTACGTATATGAATCTGTACATAAAATACATATAACATTTGTGAGTAACCAGCACAGTTATAATGTCCAGGGGTTATTAATACTTTAACAAGGTAAGACCATCCTTCCATTTTTCTCATTTACATTCAGTGTGATTTTTCTCAGCAATCTTTTTTTCTAATAATTCTGTATTTTTCAAACAATTCACAAACTGTACCAGGGTCGGGATCACCTGAAATATCCGATTTCTGTATACCAAATATTTATAAATTAATAATAACATGTCGATAATTACCGGTTCATGTTTCCCCTCAACCATGTTTATAACCTCTTTGTTTAGATTTGTCATATGAATATAAGCTCTCTTGACCAAAGTTTTTATATGCAAATAAAATGTTATTAAAATATGACACTGACATAATAAGTGTTCCACTGTTTCTTCCTGAACAAAACAGTAATTACATCGCTTATTGTCAGTTACTTTCCACAGGTATAGCTTATCCCTTGTTGCTAAAACGTTATGCAACAACTTAAATTGAAATTCACAAAAACGCATATCCAGTGTAATAGAATATAGCCTTGCAACAGATTGTTCCCAATCAAAACATTTTAATCTGGATGGTAATTTTACTTTTTCTGAAGGCTCAGATTTTTTACTCTGAATTATTCTTTTGTACAAATTTTTGTAAAACACTTTATTCGTATTTAGTATTACATCTTTAAATGAAAAATAATTAATATTTTCAGAAAACTGGATACAGTTATCTTTCATTGCAAATGTACGAATGCAATCATGCCACTTCTGCGGGATAGCATGTATCAAGGACAACCAGTGTACATAGTACATTTTGTATTCATTACTGTCTGGAGGTGCCATTTCATCCAGTCTTTTCTTTTTCCCGCTGGTATTATTGTTTCATATATACAGAATTACCTCCTATCTTTATGAAATTATTGTTCCACACGCTTTGGTACAACATTATTTCCGGGTTACTTGGTTCACCATACAAATATAATGACCATACGTTCAAGCATTTTTTATAGAAAACAGGAATATCGTCACAAATGCGTCTCATATCCAGATTTGCTGTAATATTCTTTACCCCACCAAAATTTGCTTAAGATACAAATTAGGCACAGCAGTATATTTGGCATCTCTAGCGTTTATTAATTTTATCATCCACATTAATCTTTGACATTCCACTATCTTAGCCACATCCGATAGTCTAATACCTCCTTCTTTCTGACAGTTTATCATAACTTCATATTCAATTTTGGGCTTTCTGCCATACCATATAAAGTCCACAATACAACTTTTAACAAGTTTTTAACAGCACGTATGTTATGTACAATATTTTGGATATGCCTAATGATTTAATTATTGTATTTCTGCCGTACAATGTCATGTTTCGTTGTTTCTAAATATTAAAAAGGGTCTTTATTTTTTCTAAAATACCATTAAAATTACGTGTATTTGACAGTTGCTTATCGTACGTAAATGAGATTCTTAATTGCCTTATTCTTAAGATTGATTCATTTATGTGATCCAGTGATTTAGTCATAGACGAATCTCCAACTTCTTTCATTGAAGCAATATCTCCCGGAAAGTAGTTGGTATCATCAGCAAATATCCCATGCTTAATTTCAACACCATTAATGTTTATACCGCTGATCCTACTATTGTTACGAATCATTGTAGCTAAAATCTCGATTGCTTATAAGAAAATATACGGTGCCAACGTATCGCCCTGCATTGTACCTGTGGCAACTTTGAGATACTCTGTGGAATAACCATTATTAATAATACAACTCTCGATATTATAATGTAGAATTTTTTTCCATCTGATGAAATTTTCCCCAAATCCAAATTTTTCAAGTACTGTAAATAATTAAGTATGATCTATAAAATCAAAGGCTGCTGCAAAGTCTATTGCAAATAAGATCCCTGACCTGTTTTTTATTTGAAAATGTTCTTTTACGTCACTCATCAGTCTCGTGGTGTCACTAATATTTTTTTCCCAGGACGAAAGCAGTTTGGCAACCGCTATTAATTTTGAAAAACTTTCATCCGTCCGGCTAAACTTTTACTTAGTATCCTACAATCTACATTCAACAAACTTATGGGTCTCAATGATGTTAATATACGATTATCTTTACCTGTTTTTTCTATTAATGTTACAACTGATTGTTTTTGACTATATGTTAATATTCCTTCTTCAAAACACTAATTCAAACACCTAACCAAATCATCACCTAAAATGTCTCAGAAACTAATATAGAATTCTTTTGGCAGGCCATCATTTCCTGGTGTCTTATTTTTTTATGCAATGTAAACCCTTTAAAACTTCAAATATTGTTATCTCCCCGTCACAGCTCACTGAATCGAATTCCGTTAAACTAGTGATGTTAAGGTTACATTGGAAATGCATCCAATCCATTCGTGTAATATTACTTTTTCGCGAATACTTTTCTTTATAAAATAGTCCGAGTTCATTTGTTATATCTCTTTGATCAGTTTTCTCCTCTCCATTTATCAATAGCTCTCCGATTGTAGACTTCTTTTTATTCATTTTTTCCAAATTAATAAAATATTTTGTATTTCATTCCCCTTCCTCATACCATTGAACCCTAGATCTAATTATGTTGCCTTCTATAATACGATCATAATATTTCTCAATTTTTCGTCGATAATTTTCATATTCCATTGTACTCTCTGACTGGTTTGCTGAAATTTTAGTTTCTACTTGTGATAGTAATTTTTCCAAATGCTGTACTTCGGTTCTCTCCTCTTGCAATTTCTTTTTAGAAAAACGAATAGTAAAATATCTGATCATCAATTTTAAAAACTCCCACCATTCTTTCTCTTTCTTGTAAAAATCATAATTTTGTTTCCATTGTATTATGAGATCCTTGAGCTCTTGGACATAAAGAGTGTCATTCAGCAGTGAAACATTAAACTTCCAAAAGAAAGGACAATGTTTAGTATAACAAAGTGATTTAATTGTACATCTCATCATGTACATCATGATCCGAAATTATGGCTTGCAAACTTTGTACATGGCGAACATGTGCTTTAAGTTCGCTAGAAATAAGAATAAAGTCTAGTCTTCGTTGTATAATAGGTGTATTTCTTCTCCAGGTAAAGCCACGTGCAGACAAGTTCCTTTTACACTATAAATCAATTAAATTATGCTGTTCCATAATACTTGACACAGTATTGATGGATTATTATTTTGGGAGAAAAGAACCGCCATTTGCATCAAGATTTGAAAAACTAAAATTAAAATCTCCTCCACAGATTGCCATAGCCTCTGTATTCGAGAGTACATCTTTTATTCTGTTTCGGACTTTTCAAAGAATAAAGTCTGTTCTCTTTCCGTATTAGGAGCATAAGTATTTATGAAGACATAAGCAGAACCGTGTACGTCGGCTTTCAAACACAGAAAACGTCGATTAATATCTTTGTAAAGCTTAATATTCTTAATATCTATATGTTTACCTATTAGAATTATAACACCTCTCGACTTGCTTGTACCAAGGCAGAAATATGGAGAGCCCGACCATACTCGATTCCATAAACATTCGTCATTTTCCGTGCAATGTGTTTCTTGTAAAAATATCACACTATTTGCGCCACTTTTATCATTTAACCATTTAAATACTTTATTCCTTTTCCTTTGCCACCGCAGCCCTCGTACATTCCATGTTATTTCTGAGAATACTGACATGACTGATATAACTGATAGAATCTCTTATGTTTCTTGTTCTATAGATGACATTCATCTCATATACATACACTTAATTAACATTACATTTAACACTTGTGTTTTGGTGTCCTCAATTACTCCTGGCCTCTGCGTACTTTTTATAAGTAAGATCTTATAATACACGTAGGCAATGACATCAGTAATGTTCTGAATAACCGGGTGATCCGTCATTAATTGCATCATGCTATATAATTTCGCTAGCAATGTCCAAATGCAGAAAACGTGAAGTAGTTTATGAAGACTTCCCACAGTCATAGTAGGTAATGAGAATAAATTTTGATGGAGATATAATATTGATATAAGGGTTGTTTTAAAAATCTACAAAAGTAGTTTCTGAGTTTTGAAATTTGTATTAGATAATTATTTTGATAATTTTTCTTGCCGTAAAAATTGAATTAATTTATAAGATGGCAAAATGAGATCCACTCCCCTATTTACACTCTCTTATCAACACAAGTTAAGAGTGACATATATTATACATGATTATGTACAATGCATTCATTATCTTATAACTAATTTGGTGTTGATGCTTTGACAGTCTCAGAATACAAGTGCGGAATTCCCACCGCTGAAAAAATTTAAGCTTTGTGAAGATTATCACACGTTCATTGAAGTCTCTGATTTTAATGGTGCCATCATGTGACCAACAGTCCTTTATCAAACCTTCCTTTTTCAGCTGGCGGGCCTGTTTGAATATGTATTGCCTCGGCTTTGTCAAATCCGCATTTAAGAAGATGCCTCTGGCTTTGCCTTCTGCGATTTCAGTTTCGCCTTGGCATTATACAGTTATGCTTTCGTACAATATGAAAGCAATTTAACCAGAATTGGCCTAGGTTTTTTTATCTGTACTTGGCCGACCCACTCTCTGCGACCTTTCAATGTCCTCAAGCACCAATTCAACACCTAGGTGTCCCTTGGCCATATCTGTTATCATGGTGTCTGTGCACTCCTCTGTATTCTTTGGCCAGCTGTTTGATATTCTCAGGGACGTGCGTCGAGAGTATTGTTGCTGATCGTCAAGTTGTTCCTGTAGGCTATCTTACCTCAATATTCATGGACTGTAGTTGCTTTTTCTAAATTACATATTTTTTGTTCAAGTTCCTGTTTTTTTTTTGTTTTTTTTTTCACTGACGGCTTGGTCTAAAATTGACTTTACTTTGCTCTTTACACTATCGGATTTTAATGCTTCTGTCAACAAGAGCGTGAAATTCTCTTGCTCAGTATTTATTGACATTTTATCTGGTGAGTTTGGCTTTAATTTTGATAAGGGTTGCTCATCAGATTCATTAAATTCAAGACTTTCACTCATGACTTTTTTTTTGGGGGGGGGGGGGGTCCTGGATTGGGGAGGTGGAAGGGTCACTGTGAAGTCGTTTACCGGTACCTTTATCCTTGGCACCGTTGCTACCTTTATTAGTGAGAGGGGGTTTTTCCAGCGGCACCCTTATTCATGGAGGATTTAGGGTCTTTGTAAACCGTGGACGCCATGCCAAGCAATGTACGAGGCGACCTGTTTTCCACCGAGCTTTCGTTTCCAGGGCTAACCAAGTGTAAACACTATACAAAAATGCCAAAATTCACCAGAAATACTAAGCCTACGGTTTCATACAACTTTCGTCAAATAAAATGGAATATTACACACCTACATGCATCTGTCTGTAGCAGTACATATCCTATTTCATTGGTAATTATGACAAAATAGAGGAGCCGACCTAACCTGTGGCTTACTCGTGAAGCGCCATATACCGAACTTTTTCCTAAAAAATCATAAATATTTGTCTACATTCATCTTAAACTTTTCTCTTGGGGGCAAAGGCAAAAGGAATTATTTGGTTTTGTAACTTGCAATTTTCTTAATTTGTAAATAATCTCCTTAACGGTGCGGTCCTTCAAAATCTCCAATTCATCGGCTGTCCAGTTTCATAGATATTATAGTAGTCAGGGTCATTATGGCATGTTAACGCATGGTATAGTCCTCTTAGGGGCAATGAAAGGTGCCGAATCAAAATTTGCTGTATGCCAAGCTGACAAATGGACCAAAATGTGTTAAAATTGTTGGTTTCCATGGCAACCTGTGCATATTGTCCAGTAATTCTGATGTTTAAATACATGACTTTAACTTTGTAGATGTTAAACATAAAACACTGAAATAAACACTAAAATGTTGTAAATTAATTTATATAATTTTTCTTTACTTATTTTCTTTTTCTAAAGGATAGGTCCATGGCCTGTTGGTGGCACTGTTTATTGAATGGGGATGAAGGTATCCATTTGTTTAGAATGATGATGTTTATTATTAAGCTTACTGGATGTTGGGTTATAAGCATGGGGTTAGGAATAATCCAGAAGTCATTAACTGTGGTTAAGGCATTAGAGCGAATCTCTAAGGTTCTATAACGAGATTACACCATTATGCCATTTAGACACCGGCGGGGTTTGAACCGGGGACCTTCAGCTTCGATGCCCAACGCCTTAACCACTAGGCTACGACCTACCCCCTATGATAATTTTTTTCCTGCAAGTGCAGTGTTTTTACAATGAAACAGATAATGCAGTATGTAAATATATGCAACTTTCATGGTAGGAATTTTTCACTTTTCCAAAATTATATTTTTAAATCCATCCTTCCTTCAAAATATTACCTCCTTCAGCTTATAATTTATCCTGTTAAAAGTACCTGTTTTAGGTTTATTTCTCGAGTAATGTATTCTTTTACCAGGATAAATTATAAGCTGATGAAGGTTATATTTTGAAGAAAGGATGGATTAAAAAATAAGTTTTTTGGGGAAAAGTTATAAATTTTACCATGAAATTTGCATATGATTGCATACAGCATAATATATAAATTATGTAATATCACAAAATTGCACTGCAGGAAAAATATATTAATATACTACATTTTTGTGTTTATTTAAATATTTATTTTCAAAATCAACAAAGTTATAGTCATTTATTCAAACATCAGAATTACTTGATAATAAACACAGGTTGCCATGGAAACCAACAATTTTAAAGTATGTTGGTTCATTAGCAAACTGGGCTACAGCAGATTTAGATTCGTCACCTTTCTTTACCCCTGAATAGACTGTATGTCATGTGTTAACACGATTTGTGTCCAGAACTTTAAATATGTACATTTGATATTCTGCCTAGTCTATAGTGGTTGAGTATTATCAGGAGCAGAAATGAAATTTTACAACTGCACAATCAATTTTGTAATTAAGCGTACCCCTTTAAGATCACACTGTTCGGATTTCTGAAACACACACACATAAATATATTTATATATAATTATAAAAATATAGAGGAATCAAGTTTCCACACTTGGACACCAACAACTATTGTGCAATAACAATATGTACTTTTACTCCCTAATCCCTATGGACCCTGCCATTCCAAACGGGTCGAATTCACAACCTGTTTAAATGGTTGCACACACTTTGTACTTAATTGTGTTTAAGCTATAATAAGCAGTAATCGTACCGGATAACCTTTAACCACTAGCCTCTCCCGTGGAAAATCCACGGCTCTATCTGATGCATATTTTTGTTATGAGCTGATAAGAACTTAACGACGCATATTTTAATCCTAAGGTTTTTGCAGGAACTTTTGTCATGTGTTTCACTTATATGATATAAAGATAACTTCTGCTAGAATTCTCCAAAAACACCCTCCCCCAAAACATCAACATAGAAAGAAATATTATTCTATTCCAGAAATCACACAAAAAAAATATTTTTTCCTGATAAACAACATAGGTCCGACAGCTTCATTGCTTGGAGAATATCGTAGATAAAACGATTGTATAAAGAAGCATTCTACCGTGAAATTATATGAAAGATGCTTTGTATTAATTGAAGCCCAGGCGACATCGTGAAACACGATGTTTATTCAGTATAGCCAGTTGAGGGTATAGTCTAAAGCATGTTAACAGATACATGCGTTATTTGCATACACATGCATATGTCGTTGATGTCTCTTGTACGCGAAACGTATAGCTGCCAATTTGAACCCCCCCCCCCCAATAAAAATATTCCAACAGTATTAAATTTATTGTTTAAGTTCTGTAAATTGTCATGGAATAAGCAAGTCTGATACAAAATATACAACTCTCCCAGATAAAAAGGAAAGCAGGTTGATATATTTTTGTGAAAGGATTTAGCAAAGAAACCACTTCAGCCATGGTTTGTTGCATTGTCTTTCAGCAAACTAACGCAAAATGTAATATACAGATTTTGCTGAAAATTTGGAGAGGAGTAGAGTAACACTGCATATGAAATCCATAACATTTTTTTATGTTATCGGAATCACCATTTTATATTTTTTTTCTTACGTGAATTCTTTACCATTCCACAAAGGAATAAAATTTGTCCCAAAGTGTGCAATTCGTATGCAGTTGTTCTGCCACTCGCCTGGTGAATCCGTGTTTCTGAACCCTGACAATGTTTTACATGAAACGTGCACGTATGAACGAACGACTGATTAGTAGATTCTGGCGGGGGTTTCAAAGTCTCCAAGCGATTAGGGACCCTTAAAAGTGTGTGCAATCCCCCTCCCCCTTTATCCTCAAGGGCTTCCTTTGGAAAAAAAAACAACCAATAAATCGACCGAACCATTTAAACCATGGTTATCATGGAAAGATACATATGAATGTATAAATATCAATTCACCTGTAAACCTATAAAACGGTGATCGTGTAAAGGGTCTAAGCTCTTTTTGTCCACTCAACGGAAAAGTGCTCCCCAATTAAGGATTCACGTCGACCTGTGTTCCGCGCTTGAATTTAAAATCTTTACTTCCTTTTGACAGAGTAAAATTTCTTAACCGACGATTTAATGGAAATGGGGTTCAGTGGGGATTATGGGTCACCTCCTGAAAAAGCGTGACAGGCTAGATATGTTTTTAACATTTGTAGAGGGTAAAGACATATCAATAGTTCATTTCATTTCGGAGGTAACACGAATCACCACAATATATATTTTCTTATAAACCATTATGACAAAGGACCATTCTTTTTTCCTCATGTGGAAGCCACTCATTCGTATTTATTTGTTCTGCCACTCGCAAGATGAACAAATATATGATGACCCCCCCCCCCCCCCCCCGAACCCATCCACGCCCAATCCGAATGATAATTAAGTTGTGGATTTCTTTTAAAAAAAAAACTTCATAAAACACATGACTTGGCCGTACTTTTGAAACCATGGTTATTATTGAAAGATATTTCTGAATGTATAAAATCAAAATACCTGTAACCATTAAAAACATTTGACAAACGGTGGTCCCATTACTGGACTCAGTGCTAAGTGTTGACCAAACTGGCAAGCCTTGGCATTGAAAGCGGAGTCATGTGGCCTCCTGAAAAAGCGTTACAGGCGTGAAGGACCTTACAGCACAAAAGAAATAGGGGTACCTAATGGGAAATATTAAAATTATTAATTATTCAGCTTAATAGGGCATAATACCGCAAAATAAATCAAACATGTCCTAGAAGAGCACACCACCGATAAGTCTGCCGAATTTGGAGAGTCAAATCAGAACGGAAGCAGGTAAACCGTGGTCTAGAAATAACCCAACTCCGTATTAATTATATAGATTATGTCAACAAGATTGCCCACACAACATACAAACAAATGTGTACCGTTATGAACCATACAATTTCAATCTTACTTACCTGATGAGTGCAACAACCTGTAGTAGTAGTAAAAGTTTTATCCTCTTATTTTTTGTGTTATTTATTAAAAATGAAAATTAAATAAATTTAAATTCTTTAGTATAAATAAGGCTAAAATACGCACGATTTAGAAAAGTTCGGCATAATTTTCAGCAAGTTCATGATAAGTACAACACAAACCCAGTTTCTGTAGGTTCATCTTCACTATATTTAAAGACACTGAATTATACATTTCACACAATGTTCAACGGAAAAATTAATGTACAACTTCAAGTTAAGCATAGTTTACCAAGAAAAAAAGTAAGGTTTGAACAATCCTGAAAAACAAAAATATTATAGGAATGTTTAGTTAATTTTAGTGTAATCAAATTGTACCCTTTCCTGTTCAATACAACATAAACCAAGTAATGTGTATGTACATCTGTATTTCTTTTGATTATAGAAGAACAATGTGCACAAAGTCCTTCTTGCTTGTAAAATTTAAATTCAACCTATTCATATTTATACGCAAATGGAAGTCGTGTGAAAATTGTGTCTACCACCAATTTATTACATCTCGTTAGATTAGTCCATTTTTATTTATCTTGAGCAGGTGTTTATTACACATGAAAAGCATTAGATTTTCAACCACACTCAACACGATTTGTTCAAGACATAGTACTTAGACTGCAATACTGCATAGTAAGTACAAACAGGGCCTCATTCACTGTCTTTGGCACCGCTAATTAACACATCAGAGGCTATGGCAATCAGACTGTCTATACCGCTGATGTACTCAAACATCAGCAGCCGTGCAGCAGATGTGACAATAACTTGCCCAAAATAATGTGTATGCTTGTCAAGAACTACTGCATGTTTACTGACCAAGCCTTATTAATGAATCTACAAACAAGTTCAGGGGATTATCTAATTGGTTTCATCTCAGGCAAGTGACTAATCTCCCTTGCAAACTGGATCATGACAGCATCTCGTAAGAACTAATCACACTACACTTTAGCCTTTTCCTGTGTTTCAATATAACCAAACAAACGCTCCATCCATTACCGGTTTTAGTCAATGGTTGTAATAGCTGAAGTAATAGCTATTATTCTATTACTCGGGGTCCCATAACTATTACTATTGAAGGTTAAACTTCTTGTCTATTACTTATACTATTGTCTATTTCTTGTCTATTACTTATATTATTACTTTGAAAACCTCTATTTATATAAATTGGTTGGATGACTAAAATAGTGGGTTTTAATTGTCCAGGATCTCAATTATACCCCGCACTTTCGTATGATAAGGGAGACATTCCCTTTTCATATCCATTTGTAAAATACCGGTAATTGGCTTACAATGCGTGTTTTAGGTGTAATAACAAATCTAATACGTATATCTTATTGAGACTGAATATAAATTAAATTCTGAAATAAGCTAACAACATTAGTGGTCAACAAATGCATGGAACTTACTTTTCTTTGAAATCTTTGCTTCTCTACTACTTTTCTTGAGTGAAAATTAAACCAAGCTATCAGACATTACCGGATCAGTGATCAGCTACAGCCTGATTTATTGTCAGTGTAAACGCAAGTGGAAAATATATTATAAAAAAAAGAGGCCAGTTATTTAATTGGGGGCTCTTATGATAGGAAATACTTATAGCCATGATTAAATTATTTTGAATATGCATAGGAAGAGATGTTTAACCTGTTTTCAGAATTATTAATAACATTAACACATTTTTTGTTGGTCAAATGAATCATTTCATTTGACATTAAGGCCCTTGATTTTTTTCCTTATTGCTTTATTAAAAATGGTTTAAGGCGATAATTCTCATACATACACAGTAAAATTTATAGTTATCAGGTGAAGTTTATGCTCATTTAAAAATTGGAAAAAAATCATATTTTACAGTATTTATTTCAGTTAAAAAATTAAATGTGTATTATTGTTCTTCTGCTAATTTCCACTTTCTTCCTTATTCTATAATTGACTGGTATTAATTCATTCCCATGTTTATTTTATGCCAATACTACTGTCACATAGCTGAAATTATGATACTTCTATAAAAATTTTATCATGAGAGAATCCTGCATCTTTTGATATAGACAATTAAAGTGCACAGTATTAGTTCATAAAGTTTGAAGATCAACAGTTAGCAGGGTCATTTCCATATATATATATAGAAAACACAAGAAATAAGTATATTTTGAATTTGCAAAAAAAATATCCAAAATTCAGCTGAGCGACGTGACCCATGGGTCCGTTGTTTTCATTTGGATTATGGGGGAAAATCATTATGCTAATTATTATCTCAACTATAATTTTATATTGAAATTAATATTAAATTTCATACATATTAAAAGAAAGAACGCAAACAGTCTCTCTGAAGTAAGGAGTTCCTAATATAATGAACATCGACACTGTTACAGAATTACATCTCTTTGTTTACACAAAATAAAATGTGCACTTTAATCATTGTAACCCCTTGCCATACATAACAAATAAAAATGTAGCAAAAGTCTGGTAGAAAAATAAACACAGCAAAATATAACATTAATTTTGAGTATGAATCCTGTCCATGGGGAGAGGGGAAGCCTAGCTCAGCTCAGCAAAGGGAGCCGTCCTTGAGAGAAACAAGTTGCATAACAGCTCGGGCTAGTAAGGGCTGCAGTACTCTCTGCACACCACATATTGGGTTTGCTTGATATAAATAAAGCTGGACATACCGTAACACAGTGTAACAGCATTTGATTGTAAAAAGTATAGATTGTGAACAATCTAAACTTAGGAAAGAGTAGAGACTTGTTTTACTATTTGGTAAGCTCATTGACTTGTATTTATCTGATCATGAATTATATGTTCAACATTTACATCTTACAGGTAGGCAACATTAATGAGAGATGCATGGGAAGGGGGTGGTAAGGACAAGAGAAAATTCATCACCTCCTTTATCCACTATAAGCTTTACCAGGAGATGTGTTTGACTGAGATATACGTCACATAATGACCTTAAGTAAGCCGCCTCAACATGCATACGCGCTCTCACTCACTCTCTCTGTCTCTCTCTCTCTCTCTCTCTCTCTCTCTCTCAAACCCGCTTTACTTGAATGTCATATAAAACCGGGCCTGTATAATTATTTACTTAGCGTTATAAAAATCACTCTCATTTATCCGAGCCAGGCTGCAGGTACCTGGTACGAAGGTGGATTAGTCTAGATAATAATGATTAATAAGCGTGGGGGCCAAGGAATAACTTCGCAGTAACCACGATGTGCTGATATCAGTGTTTACTTCTGCATTTGTCAATCAGGTGTATCCTCGCCTAACTATCAGACGTGACATCCCGCGACCCTCCGACACCAATACACGGGCCAAGTCGGAAGAAGCTGGTTTATACAATAAAAAAATCAAAATAAAAATCAAACATTTTGGTTGATATTAATTAGAAATTTCTTAAAATTTAACAATCTCTTGGCATGATGTAATTAATATTAACGAATCTGTGAAAAATCTGTGGAACGAATTATCCAAAATCCGATTAAATCCGCTCGAGGGGGCGGGGAATTTTTAGAGCGGTTTTAAATTTAATATTTTAAAAATAAAATTCCATTTAATACGTTAAATTAAATAATAATTTAAAGGCCAGTTTCAGTCATTTAGAGAAGTCTACTTAGTTTAACGACCTCTCTAGATCCGTCTCCAAAAAATTATTTTTAAATTTAATTTTAAATTTCAAAAATATGGAAATACATTCATATTCAAAGTTGATTGTGTTTAAGCCAATATAACATCCACTGTGCATAATTTGGTCCAATAAGAAGCATTCTGTGTTTTAATTTTAAAAAGTAGTGTTTTAATTCATTTGATTAAATATGTGTATATTTTTATATAAAAATAACATAGTGAAAGTCCCCTGGTTCGTTAAAGGCTTTACATTCTTCAAGATACAGCATGTAAGAGGCAGTTTGAGATGTCTTTGTTGTAACGCTCCACTTAAATGGTCTTCTATAATTTTATTTTAGAAATCTTAATTTAAAATTACATTACTAGAATATGAAAATATATTCATATTCAAGATTTTGTGGGTATTTCGTATCAAAGACATTTAAATTTCCACTTCACTTAATTTTAGTCTGCGCGAAACAGAAGCATCTAAAAATTTCAATTTCTGTGCTTGAATCTTTAACATTAACATTTATTTTTTTGTTAAATTTTGAATAAAATTTTAATTTAAAAAATAAAAAATAGAAATGTGCCTGCATTTTATTTTAAACCCTGCAACTGTTAACGAAAAAGCCTACTTGATTATCTTAATTTTTTTACCAAACAATTTTACTAATTTTACCGACAAAATTTTAAATTTAACTTAAATATTTATTTTTTTAAATAAATACATATGTATCAAAAATGTAATTAAAGTTTAATTAAAACATTATATATATAAATATATAAATATATATAATTATTTTATGTTTCCTTATTTTTTGTTGTTGTCAGGGATAAACCTGACAGGTGCAGCCTAATGTTCGAAGTACAGTAGTAAACCCTTACTTCAGCGAAATTGTAATTAAAGTTAATTCAATATTAGATATAAATGTTTGTATAGAGTGTTTATATTATAATCGCTTGGACACATTATCTTGATGTCTTGATGTAATCAGGCCTCTTATCTCACTCATGGCATATGAAACATGTCACCTATTTTAAAACGAGCTCCTATACACGTTTCGTGTGTTGCAAGCCTAATAAAGAAAACAGTCGTTAGACCCGAAAATAAATAAAGTGTTTATTCGGTTTTTTTTTGGTAGCTTTTTAATTTAAAGTGCAGAATATCTAAGAAACGTTTTCAAGTTGTCACGCGAAACGTGTTTCTATTAGTAACATTTTCATATATGTTCCCTTATTATAAAGAATATATGTGCATATTTTAATTATTGCAAGGATTTTGTACTGAAGTTGGCAAACATAGGATATCTTAATGAGTTTGGAAACTGAATCAGTTAAATATCTGCAAAGTGTTATTTTTTCGTGTCAGGTTTAAATTTTAATTTGGACATTCTAAAATAGTAATATTTTAGGTTTGAACCTGGTAAACGATAACTGAAATTGTGATCGCTGAATGTATATACGGAAGGTGTCTGCTAGGGTGTATACATGGCACTGTATACACAATCGGCAAAGTAACGAATAAGTTATCTCAACATTTCTTATGCTAAATCTATTATTTTTTTTTGTTTCTGACATGGTTCTCCCGTCTCCTTTCTCATTTTAATCTACTGAGCTAATGGACCCTCACATCACCTATTGGGTATTGTGACAGTCTCATGCATACCGATTTCTTTTGGTAAAATTTCAACAATTGCAAAATATACTTATTTCCATTTTTATGTTATATATAAATAAAATTTGCAAAGCTAAGAGAAAATAATCCTTGTATTGTGGATAATTAATAGTTCTTAAAATAATGATTACCATGTTTTTGAGATACTGTGTTGCATATGAAATATTTACAGATAGAAAGGTAGACAGACAGATAACTTTATTTCACTTGCTGCTTAGGAAGAGAAATAAGAAAAAATTAAGTTTATGTTAAACCCTGTTTTTCAGCATGTCCATATATGACTGAAAAATAACGATTTATCTAATGAATAAATTTTATCTTATTTATTTTTTTTTAATTTAACAATAATGATAAATTTGAAATGCAAACAAAAATCTTAAAATATAAGTAAATTTAGAATCATAAGCTTCATCATTATTTATCCTTAGTTTGGTCAAGTCAAATAATGCTTACACATAAGTTTAACTATTTATTCAATCATAAAATGCATAAACTAAATTTAAAAGAAAATTATTTTTTAAAGTTTAAAACCCTAAAACATAGCATCTTCTAGATTATTTCTTAGATCGCTATTCCAAAAAAAAGGTTTGTACATTGCGGGTTTTAGTTTAAAGTACATGCTTAATTTTATTAATTAAAATAATAAAAATCAGTAAAATTGATTAAAATTTCCCTTTTCAAATTAGGTATACACACTGGCAAATAACATCATTATGCTTAATATTGTCTCAACTATAATTTAATACTAAATTTCATATATGTTAAAAAGAAAGCAACTCTACTGAAGCAAGGAGTTCCTCTCAACACTCCTCATCCACACTTTTATAGCAAAACATAACAATGATTATTCAATGTGCACACATTGTAACCCCTTGTTATACAAACAAAATGAAAAAATGTAGCAAAAGCCCAGAAAAAATGAATCAAACATAGAAATTGTAAAATTCATCCTCTCCATGGAAGAGGGTGGAGACGGAAAGGAAAGCCTAGCTCTGCTGAGCAAAGGGACAAAGCTGCGTTGATTGAAACAAGTTACATAACCGGTGGCTAGGTAAAGGCTCCGGCATTCACTGCACACCACCGTGCTGGGTTGACTTGATGTAAACAGTACTTGACATGGTGTCTGAAAAACTGAATAAAAGCTATTGTTTTTGAACAATTCCTTTCAAATTTCAGATTTAAAAAGAGTAAATCCTTATGTTTATAGGCCGTAAAAATTTAAATCATCAGTTCTTAGAGGAAAAAATGTGCCTAAGTCAAACTGGGTAAAATTAAGATATTGGTTTTACATTGATCCTAATAACTTGAAAAAAATACAAATTTCTTGTAAACGATTAAATTTTGATTTTATAAATTTTATCTTGGATAAAAAAAGTCTCTACCTTAAACAGTAACCAAGTTTGGTGAAAAATATATTTCCTGATGTTTGTCAAGATGCATTATGTTCAGATCCATAACTTCTCATATCCAATATTGACTGAATGTCTTGCATGCACATAGGAAATATATAGGGGATTATCTATGCAAAATATAAACAACAACAAAAAACCTACAATAGTTTTAATAAGAGGCATTCTTGAAGTGTAGCAACAGACTTTTTCTAGAAAAATACTGAGGTATTTCCTTAATTTTCCAAGGAAACGAAGCCGCAGTGACACAGTTTTTTGCTTAGTAGGAGAACTTATAGGACTTCTAACTGTATGTTGAATTTTGGATTCGTAGGTCCAACAGGTTCAAATAGTTTTTCTTGTTACCCGACGGACGGCCGGCCTGACGGATGTCGGACAAAGGACCATCGCTATAGCTCAGATGACTTATTGTCAGCTGAGCTACAAATATCATATTTGCAGGAACAAACCTAATGAAACGTAGAAAAGTGACAGGATTTTCATGATTGTGTTTTGGAAAATTTATTCATTATTAGACTGAGTGAATTTCCAGGAGAACTGGAAGTACCGGATGCCAACGGGGGGGGGGGGGGGGTGAGGGTTGGAGCATGGCCCCTTGCGGACCCTCCATGGTTACGCCCCTGTGTACCAGGGTCTTAAGCCTCCCCTGTTTGAGATCCTGTATCGGCCCCTGCTAGAGTATGATGATGATGATGATGATGATGATGCTTTAAAACAAAAAAAATATAATATTGAAAAGGTCAGGAGCCGAATTGTCCTAGGCCGCTGGCCAGCTGTCATGGCAGATTTCCTACCACTCGGGTGGTAAATTTTATCTCTCTTTATCAAGCGAGCATTCCTTGGTTTTGTATCAATATCCCATCAATAGTATTTTCTCTTTTATTTAAAGTAATTATACAATGAAGAATTTGAATATTTAGTGCAAGATATATTTGAAAACGTACTTCTGTCGTGCGGATAAGAGTCCTAATCCGCACGACCGTTTTGCGGATAGACAGTGCCTGTTGGTTATAACATCAAAGGATCAAAGGGTACGCTGCCGAGGCAGCGGAAACCTTGCGCTTCTAAAGAAGCAGCCGATTTTCACGCTGCCAGCTTTGACCGTTTATGATATATTTAGACACCAGATGGCGGTTCGTTTTCCACTGAAATAAACGTGCGTATGATGTGACAAGCAGCCAATCAGATGCCAATAAACAAACACTCGACAGGCATCCTGGCTCCGCCCATTGCTGCGCTTCAAGCGCCGCTTATTGAGTTTCCGGTCGAATTTAAATTGCTCCCTCTGCATTCTCGCATCATCGACCGATTCGATTATGACATCATGACTGTGTTAGCGTAGCCATGTATCTGTTGTCTGCAGAACTGAAACCAGCAAGCGAGGTGTGCACGCAGCCTTTGTTGTTACGTTTCGTTTGAATTACAGCTCACCGGCCGATCATCCTATGTGCCCAAGGCCCTAAGCAAACCACGTCAGGGGCAATTCTCTCTGAGCCTGTGGCCTGTTCAGACGGTTACGCTGGGGGATGAGCTGTCACTCAAAAAGAAATTAATATGATTGGCTCTGTGTATTCCTCGCTTGGCTTTGTCTTCCAGCACAAAGTCTCATCTGATTGGACAAAAATACAGTGCTCCCCTCTGGTGTTGCAATTCAGGATACGCGGTCATAGCAAACAGCGCCTTACGATATAGGTAGAAGCCCTATAGGTAAAGCGCTGTGTAAAGAGCGTAATCAAAGGGAAACACCCAAGGAACCTAAAGAACAACGATGTAATATTTGGTGGCAGTTTGTATCTCCATAATATGATTTTACTTCAAAGGACTGTACAGCAGCTTTTTTAAAGAAAAAATTGAAAAATTGAATTTCCATCTTTTCCATCTTCTATTAAATTTTAACAGCATTGTAACCAGTATTGCTATTTATCAAACAGATCCAATATACCATGAATTTATAATTTAAATGAGAAACTGTCAGATGCCCTATTTGACTTTATTCACTTATATTTTTCTTCTTCACGTCCGGTTGGCGGGGGTGAACAAGTACAGCTTCATGTTCGAAACTCACAAGTAAACCCTCACGTCAGCATGTCGTCGCTGGTGCGATATTATTACATTATAACTAACATTATCGAGATAAATGAACCTGACAGATGACTCATCAAACAAAGACGTGCTTTAAAATTTGGAACATGGGCATTCATTAATTAACTATGTAGTGAGTATATAGGAATTTACCAATCTGTACAGATTCAGACACTGGGGCAAATTATGCTCCTTTTTATACCTCTTAATATTTTATTATCCAGCCTCGGTTTCATGTCACATTCTATAAAGAGGATAAAATAGAGGGTAGAGTATGCGTGTTGATGCGGCTTACTTAAAAGTCATTATGGGAAGTGTATCTCAGTTAAACACACCAACCGATCAACTGATAAGTCGTACACGCCGGTAATGGAGGTGATTGTGCGTTTGTTAAAGAAATATTTCTTGCTGATGTGGCTTACCAGAAGATTTAAGCGCTTATGTATACGTTGAATATATAATTGTTTTATCAGAATACAAATTCAATGGGTTAAACAAATAGCAAAACAAGTGTCTACTTTTATTAATCATAGGATGGTCACAATAACCAGTCCTATGTTCTATTGTTTACCTTTCTTATAAAGGTATGTTTACAAAACATGGCTTAAGTGTTGTATACGCACAATATTAAACAATTTGGCTCAATGATTTCAGCGAAGAAGATATTCACAGGTTTACTAGGTTCCCCCATCAATTGAAAGTCTATGCATGTGGTGCTACAAAAACCTCAATTCCGCAACGTTTCACATGCGTTCGACGTGTGCATAAAATTCGGAGATGCTAGCTTCTATCGTTTTTTAGATAGTTTGGGTTAGCGTTATAAGGATTGAGAGGCGTCTCGAGACCATCATGGCTGAAGTCTAAAAAAACAACACAAAGTGGACAACACAAACGTGCTTTGCAAGGGAAAAATGGAAAACGCGATATAAATATAATTAAATTAATAAACGCAATTAAACAGTATATGTTCGTCTGGCAGAATGTTACAGGGATTACAGTGAACAATATCTTAATAAAGGAATTTAAATTTTAGACAGATCTGGCTAGATAAGTTTATATGACAAAACTCTGCTCCAATTATCAGAGCTAACAAATAAATTTAACATAAACTGGCATGGCGGAGCTTTACCTGCAGTGTTCGTAAGTGTACTTCATAGACATGTACCTGACATAGATATATGATAGGCGCTGATTTATACACCACTTTGACACCGCCCCTTGGTGTTTGTTAGCCCAAATACTTCTGGTACTGAATGATTTCTAATCAATCAGACACTAGATAAGGTAAGAAATTCATCAGGTTCAGTAATTATGCATACATTAGTAACATTAACAAAGCACGTGTGCTTTGATGTAGTTTTATTACCTAAATTAACACTGATAACCATGACAGACAACAGATAACACCCTCCTTCCAACATTCCGTACAGTAATCTTTGTGGCACTTTTACTGATATGAGGTTAATTATGGGAGTTACTGTTTTGATAAATCGTTATACAGACGAATAGCTCCAGGATTACGAAACGTTTCTTCAAAGCTTCACAGAAAGTCTTCTGATCTGATAGGAATTTTAAATAACATATTCCTTGCATGTATATAAACACATTGTAGAAGATAAACTAAAAGTCACAGAACTGAGATCTGGTTATTGTCAGAAAAAAAATAAAATTTTATTTATAAGAAAAGCAGTGACCTTTTAGTTGTTTGTTATATCTATGCTTGTCTCAAAAACACGTTCCTGACGTTATACTGTATCAATGGGGAAAACGGCATATTAATTGAAATACCAACCATGTGGATGTGTATACATGATCAAGTCAGGATCAAGTCAGGGGCGCCAATATATATATTTGACAAAGGGGATATATACATCAATTGCCTTTGCCAAATATTTCGGCCCCCTTCCCTCCCTCAATCCAATCGCAGAATTTAATGTCAATTCAATGTGGAGGTAAAATAAAGTGTTTCCTGCAGGAAAATGAAAAAGTGTCATTTTGTACCAAAGAAAGTCGATAAACAAAATCTGCGCCAACTGTTGGTTATAATCACATGTCAATCGGGTGCTCAGTTTGACTGCAAAGTTTGGTCACAGACGCTTGAATCCCTATTTATAATAAAGTCTTCATATATTCAATGTTCTTGGAAATACTACGACGTAATCAGGTCAAAAGACACAATAATAAAAATGTTATACCGTGTTATCACTTGAAATATGACAAGGTAGGCAACTCGGCATTTCTAAAAAGTATTTCTAAGGACATTGGAGATATGAAGACTTTATTATAAATAGGGATTCTAGCGCCTGTGGGTTGGCGAAGAAAGCAGCAGAGGTTTTAGAAATATTTGGCTAAAGAATGTAGCTGAGCGAAAGGACAAAAGGACGGACGGACGGACATACTTGGCCCGGTTTAATAGTCTGTCCATGTTGAAAGTGAGGTTTAATCATAACCATGCAGTTACAAATATAAAAACTATTGAATATATGTACTAGTAATCATGTGATCCAAAAAATTCTAATTTTCTTTCATCTAAAAAAATGAATACCACGCGCATCTTTAGCTGAACTTGTCAGGAACTCGGGGAAGTATTCCTGGGTTTATTGATGGTAATAATATGATGGAGTGCCCGAAGGTTTTCATCGCTCGTTGTATCTTGTCAACACAGTATTATTGTTAATATTCCCATACTTGCTCAGCTGTACAAAGACAAGATATTCTTAATGTTTCCTCGACACACTCACTTTAAGCACAGTGTATCGTTGATTAAGTTTTTAAGGTTAATAACATCCTCAAATAAGTGAACAGGTATATTTCAGAGGTTAAACAATCGCTTCGTCATGTGCTCTGCGCTGAACCTACATTCATGTATTTGTTAAATAGAGACAATATAGCTAACTATGCGTGCACCCAACTCTCCACTCTTAGTGTCAGATTCACCATCAGGTGTGTCTGAATATGCCTAAGAATAAATAACTACCACCCCTCCCTGTAATCCGGCCCAGCAGCTGGTAATCTTCCTAAGCAAAAGTAAATAAACCGACGGAAATATTGGTAACACCTCAACCTCTGTGTTGTTATAGCTGATGTCTATATTAAGCATATATATCAAGTATATGTCAGAACCTATCAGAGACGTTAGACTCAGTATACTGTACATCCGTGTTTGGGATGACTAGCAGACACACCAACACACACACCCACGCACAAACACACACACATATATATATGTTATATAGCCGTGTTAGTCTATAGTTGAAGCGAAGGTTAAGATAAACAGTGACGCCTTTTAGATAGACTAACTAGTTTATTAACACACTATGAAATGTATGACACATATACTTAATCACATTTCAAATATATTATAATTAAGTGTATGGTTTCAGAAAAGAAATATTTGTTTCGAGTATAAGTTAATTCTTGACCAGGTTCAGATATAATATTTCATTTTTAACTCATAAGTTTAGTCAAATATTTATTATCATATTTTAATTGAAATATATAAATATTATACTCTGAATAGTGGGTGGGGGCCATGATTGACCACCGCCGAGGCTGTTCATGCACAAGATATATATATATTTTTGCTTATGTATTATATACATATTTATGTATATATAAATATACATGTATTATTTATATTATATTTGTTAAATTATTTATATTTTGTATTATTTAAGTAGTGCAGGTTCAGACACTAGGGCAAATGAGATTCTTTTTATATATAAGCACTGGGCTGCCGCAAGGGTCAAAGTCACTGGTTTTCAAATATTTCCGAGATTTTGGTCGAAACTTTCACGAGTCGAATTTCATTTAAAAAAATACTGAGTGGTTCAAATGTTATAGCGTTCAAAAATAATTTATGTTCTAGCTGGTTTAACCTTGGAGATTCAGATCAAACTCACCAGTTTTCGAACCCGTCATAGAACACGGTTGATATAATTAGTGTTTCAAATTCAAGGAAGAAAATATGCAATACTTCAAAATTTATGGGGTTCACAAAAAAAATTATTTCGGCTTATTTGACCATGATGATGAAGATCAAGCTCACCGGTTTTGAACTGGTCCAAGGTAATGTTTGAAACAATTTAAATTTAAATAAAAAAATGTTGAATTGTTCAAAAGTTATCGCGTTCACAAGAAATGACACAGACAACTACGGACAATGACGACATACCAAACACCACACCTCCAATGGGTGGGAAGACATAATTACATCTCATGAATTAACTGTAGGTCTGGTCTGCATAAAAATAAGTTGGATGATCCTGTGACTTTGACCTTTGAAACCAAAAGTGAAAGAATTTGGATGAAACATTTTTTTAAAGATATGGGTCCTGTGGTTTTTATCTGTGACTTCGTGACCCAGAAATCAAAAGGGTTCTTACATTAGTGGTCGGGAATATAAAAATCATTTTTTTTAATCTATGTGCCATTTCAAACTGGAGTTATCATCCGGAAACAAATTTGAGGACGATGGCTCCTGTGATCTTGATCCGTGACCTTTCGATCCCAAAATCGAAAAATATATTCCCCTTTTTGCAGGTGAGCTATATATGCAAGATGGAACATCAGGGATGAGAAGTTTGATTTTAAATGTATCCACAACCCTTTTAAAGATGTCGGTCATGTGACCTTGACCTTTGACCTCGTGATCCAAAAAAAACTATCAGTGTCTTACCTCAGTGGTGGGCCATTAATCAGTCAATTTTGAAATCCATGTGTCAATTCAAGCTGGAGTTATCATCCGGAAACAAATAAGTGGACAGATGTCTCCTCTGACGTCGACTATGTAACCCCAAAATAGATAGGGATCTTCCCTTATTGGCAGGCTAGCTATATGTGCAAGATGAAATGTCGAGAATCAGAAATTTGGCTTAAAGTGCTTCCACCAACTTTTAACAGATGTGGATCCTGTGACCGTGACCTTTGACCTGATAACTCCGAAATCTAGAGGGCTCTTTTTTTCTTTTTTTTTTTTCCCATTCCACTTTCAGATTATAGAGATAACTCAAATGTTATCCTATTTTACCAAGTAATAATTGTATAGAGAAAGAAAAAATATACATAAAAAGACGTTTAACTATATGTAATTTTTCATTGGTTTAAACCGTTTCATATATCATAATGCTACTGCAGTCTACCATTTTTCTAAGCAACCATACGCTCCATACCTTCTACTTTCTTTATGAAGCTACACTCCCAGTGATGGTGCTTCCCCTTTATCAAGGTATTTGAATATTATAAAGGTATACATCAATATTAATAAATCAATTACCTTTTTCCGTTCTATACTTTTAGAACAACCTGAAAAGATTATATACGGACAGATTATTGGCAAATTTATAGTAAAGTTGCGAATCGACATTTGCAGAAAATATGAAATACGGCTCTTTATCAGTTGCACAATAAGAAAATCTATCATGATCAATAACCCACCATTTGAAAAGCTTTCATTCACAGCTAATATATCGTGCAGAGTAATAAACTGGAACTGACGTGTATACGTATCGGAAGTTACGTTATGTACCTCATATTTAACTTTTGGTTTCCTTCCATGCCATATAAAATTAACGATACTATTATTTATCTTCTTTATTATACCGAACGGTGGATCATCGTGTATATAATAAATAGTGACATAGACACTCCAAAAATGTTCGCAACTACATTTCTGCCGAAAATTATTTTCCATAAATTGAAGATACTCGGATGCCATTATAACATTTTTTTCAAAAATTAAAGGAAGTTGCATTGATCCTGTATATATAAAAAGTGTATCGCAAGAAGTTTAATTGCATCTGTATGTAGATTAACCCATTTAATCCGGCCAAAATAATTAAACGATTTTGCTTTCCTACCCCAGAGGATGTCGCTTCATATTTATTGTAATTAATTTATACTGGGGAACATCTTTTAGAAATTATACTGGGGAACATCTTTCTAAAATTTTACATACCCCTTTCATTGAATCGATGTCCCTCGGGAAAAAAATGTCATTATACAACATTATGTAAACTGTTTATCTTGTCCTGGATAAGAAATATATTTTTGAGAACCTACGAAACCAGATTTTTCTTCAATGCAACCGTCTACTGTAATAAATTAATGCTTTGATATATTTTCAAGTGTATATGGCCTGTTTACTAGCCCTAGAGTTTGCTTTCCGCTTAAGTATTTTGATTTAGCATAACACAATATTGTATTTATTTTATATATTGTCGTCGATTTTCAATAATTAAAATAGTTGTAACGTTGTAAGCCTGTATCAATTTAATAACCGTGTCCAGAGCCGTAGGTAAATTGATCTAAAATTGATTGAGATAACAATGTTAATGCATAATTCTTATATAACCACGTCGTCCCGAGGTTGTTATGAAGCAATAAAGAAGGAAATATTTTTCAAACTAAAATGATTGTGTGTGTCTTTTTATAATCATTTTCATTATGAAAATTTAAAGTACGACAATCAATGCCAAGATGTTTTGATTTACTGTGCAAAAAATTACAATCATGTCAACAATAATATGTGTTCCTCTCCCCATGACACTTCATTAGTTGAACTTCTTTTTAAGCATATCTAAAAGTAAACTATTAATATACTTTGCATTTTTAATTATAAATCATTAACAGAAATTGATTCATAACTGATTTTAGGACAGATCCTGTTAAGTTTCAAAATTTGTGGATTTTGAAAAGTACAACCAAAAAGTTACTTCTGCCTTCACTTTTCTATATCAAGAGCTTTTTTTGTTTCTTGTAAAACTTCTCACACATCTTGTAACACAGTAAATCATGAATTTCCATGAAGTGTGAAACCATGAATTTCTATTTACTGACGAATTCATGAAATGGTCAATACATGGTCAATCGCATTTAAAAAGGGCTCAACTAATTTAATAAAGGTGCCATTCAATAAATTTTCATTTTATATTTCTCGTAAAATCCGCATATCCCGCCATTTCCACTTATGAATCCACAATGACTATATACACGTTTTAAAAATTTATGGTATTTACATTGTTAAGAATTGATCATCAACTGCAGTCTAATATACATGTATGTTATTTTAAATCATGTTTGTACAGTCATCGATAAAAGATTTACAAAGAAGACGTATATAAAGACCATTTTTGTGACTACGCATTGTTCCTTCTACTCTGACCCTATACCATTCTTGAGCAGCACATCTGTACATAAACTCAATCTATAAGATAGACATTTTGTATCTAATGGAGAAAGGATTAGGCATTTGTTCAATGTTCGTTTTGCTATAACGATGCATGCTCCCTGGAAAGTTCGTCACCTCTAACAAGAACGTTATGGAAATTATTTTAACTTCGAGAACTCTGAAAACAGAAATAGGGTAACTATCCATATTGTAATAACCGTCAAATACTTATATAACGCTAAATACTGTAACAAAAACTGTCCATATTGTTAACACGACCAAACTTGTAATGAAATTGCCAATTTTGCAATAACCATACGCTAGCCTTATTGTAATAAAATTGGAGGAGGTAAAAAGGCAAACAGTCCAATAATTAACGTTTAGAGCAATGTGATAACATTTCATTGTAAATTAACTTACAGGGCATAAATGCTGACATCTTTTGCCACGATCGTCCAAGCGAAAATACAAAAGTAACTGGATTTTCTTTATGGCCATATCTATTATGGTGAAAGAAAATGGCGGTGATCATGGTATTTCTTATGTA
Organism: Sipunculus nudus; assembly: GCA_026874595.1. Lineage (NCBI taxonomy): Eukaryota > Metazoa > Annelida > Sipuncula > Golfingiida > Sipunculidae > Sipunculus > Sipunculus nudus. The sequence continues at coordinate 28,763,455 of CM049315.1, forward strand.
TCATCAAATGTTAAAAGGATATCGTGTAAAGTATATCCAAACAGGATCAATTATAAAACGTACTCCAAATAAATATAGAAACATTTCTAAGTCATTGTTTTGTTGTTTTGTATCAAAGTCACCAAAACGCGCTTTTTTGGTTTACTGAAAACATTTCTAAACTTTGCACACTTGCTATTCTCGGATTCAAGTGTCCTTATTTCTTTCCATGTTGCATTGAGCAGAATATTTCCATGTATCTGCATATACTATTTACGGACGGAGTCGTAAATTCAATGGAGGTGACGTAAACTGGAAACGTGCCGCTCTATCCGTGTCAGCTTTTGAATAAACATGGTTGTAGACAATAACACGAGTTGATTTTGTGTCAGTCAGAATCACTTTGGCCATTTCTATGTGCATACAAGAGCTTAGTTTGTGTATTATATCGGGAATAAATTACTGCTACAGCTACGTTTATAAATTACTGCCACTGCTATATTTATACTGCTTGTCGCTGAGGGCCCCTTGACGTTTGTTTCTTAATTGTAGTCTGTATAACTGTTATGTTATTATCTATAATAAAAATGATTTCCGGGGCCTGTTCATTTACATATCTGCAAGATCTGCATGCCTCGCCTTTTGACAGTAAAGCCAACACGCTTCACGTCTATCACACATTTTTTGACTGCACTTCTTTTGAACACATGTATTATATGTATAATCATATTGCCATCATTATATGAATGCATCTGAACAAAATAAACAAGACAATTGTTGATCAAATACATTTATACATTCCGTACATAAGTAACGCTTAACAAATGTTGTAACTCCAATGTAACCACTGTGAGTCTGGCATTTGGAGAGCAGTGTACATAAATTTAACAGATATACTTCCTCAATCCTTCCGCGGTATTCTTTGGGACAAGTAGCTGAGTGCCTATTCATGAACGAATCATCATCTTGTTATGCATTCATTGGATATATCAATTTCTCCAATAAAAATAAACTGGCAGGTTATGCCTTTGTCCCTGTTTCTTTGTCTGTTTATCTGTTCTGTTTAGGCCTTGAATGAATTGTGGTTGATTATGACATGTAACAAGGGATATTTGGAATATTTCTGGGGCCCGTTATTTTAAAGGCGAATACGGATGTAGATTCTGCAATGTTGACATAATACCTACAGAGATTCATCATGAATTATAATAAAAGTAATTTTCTCTATTTAAATAGGTAGATAATAGGTGATGGTATTTTTGTTTTTTTAGGTTAAGATTTGAGGAGTTAACTTCGCCATATTTCCGTCTAGTTCTCCATAAATTATTTGCAAAGTTCTTAATTATTGTCAAAGAAATTATGTTGAACGATTTTGCTTGTCTGTTTTTCAATGATGGTTAAAAAGTATTAATATAATTAAATTTTGAGGTTCATGTAAAATAAGGACGCCGATGGTGGTTTACACTCTCTTGCTTACTTTTATTATCATTTCTATGACCATGTCATTAGTTTTATCCTAATCCGCCAGAAGTGACCTGAGTGCAAACAAATATTATTTTTTAGCTTCCCCTTGACTGGGAAGGATATGATTGTAAATATGTGGACGTTCAGACTACCGGCCGTTTCAACCTGGTGTGTCAGTATGTCAAATTGTACAGCTTAAATGCAGTTACATTAAATTTTGCATGTCACTTTTAATGGACATTTCCCGAAAGAAACATCAAATGAAAATACAACGAGCATAATATATTTCGCGAACAAATATTTCTGAATTAGTGAAAATTAAGATAATCATATGTTATTTCATTTAATTGGTCGGTTTAATTAGTTATACTAAGTTTTATTTGTGTCACATGTTTATACCTTTTAGCTGTTCTCAGTAAGGATGGCAAGCAATACTACAAGGGGCAAGGTATACCACCTACTGATTAAATTTTATTAGAATCTCTCACGCCAGGAAGTGCTCCCTTATATTCTTTTTCAGTCCATACACAGAGTGAATACAGGTTTTGCCTCTATTTACTTTGTGGGTAATATTTAAGTCTCTTGTACAGACAAGCATATATATCTTTACACCGAACGAACATGGGTTTCCGGTAAAATGATCTCAGTGACATTGTTTGATACATACGTTCCGACTAATCACATTCGGGATGCAGATAGTTGTTCACTGACTGCGTGTGCCATTTGTGCGTGTTATATTTGCCTCCTCCAGTTTGGAGGTCAGGGTTGTGGAGTTTATCTTAATATTGAAATTTGTTTCCATCACTGTACCGAATCACTTTTTCTAATGCCAGGGTTTGTGCCAGGTTGTATTGTTCAAACTAGGCTACATGGTTCAAGTTTGTATAAAGACTATATAAACCTTCATTCTAAGCAACATTGATGTGCATTAGGCGAGTAGTAAAGAAAAGGAATGGTTTACGTAATCTTAATGTTCTGAATCTTTGCTTTTATTATAAATTAATAAAGATTTAATGACACAAATTTTATTAGACTATTGTTTTAATAAAACATGTAAAGTTAGTCAAGTTAAATGCCAGTATCAGAACCAAATGTAAGTGCTGTAATTCTTTTTCCATAAGGTTTTACAGAGCATGGGTTAATCCAGAGGACGAGTAACATATGTAAAAGAAAATATAATAAAACAAATTTGAATTCCAAAGTGTCTTCTGGTAAAAGTGATAAATAATGGTTCAGAAAAGAGTACCTCAGAACTAATCTTAGAAATGTATACAGTTAAATGTTTTCGCGGAATAACCCAGTGTAAAAAAAATATACCCCAACAAACTCAATGCAATTCCTTTGTTCGTGTTTGAGTTGAATAATCCCTGAAAAAAAAGTCCATGATTTTTTGTAAAACTGGCGTGCTTACGCAAGCCATAGTTACAAAGTATGAACGCTGAAAGATGTAATATATATGTAACGTATATGTGTCTGTGCGTGTGTGTGAGTGTGTGCTCCTCATGAGGGGTCCGGTGACGTCCGTCAGATTATTTTGCTGATGTAGAAGACAGCTTTGCGGTTTCTCGGCATCAAACTGAAGAGCTTTAACGAAGATTTCCTCATCATATTTAGACTGTAAAAATACATTACGTCTAACGATATGGGATCTAAAAAAAGTAGAAGAGTTTATTGAGACCATCATTATCATGAAAAATGTTTCACTTCTGGCTTTTAACAATAATGGTCACTTAAGAAAACTATTGATACATAATTCGCCTGATCCCTCCACGCTAAAAAAACACGAGACTTCGGCCAGTATCTTTCTAGGATATTATTCTTGGCACTTTTCACAATTTGTTGGGAGCGGCTGGAACATTTCTTATTATGGACGTCCTTAAGGACTCAATAATTTTGAAAAATTTTACTGTAGCTAGGGATCACTTAAAAAAATTATTATCCTCCAGAGCATCTACTGAATCTGGTTTGACTCGTGGCAGAGCCTGGACAATGTTCGTGTAAACATCATATCTGTGTGGCAACTATAGCGCTTCATTAATATTTTACAGTAATCAAAGAATACTTTTACTTCATTAAACAATTATGAAGGTATTTATTTTTATATTTATTATATTTATTTTCATATACATATGCATGTATATATATGCATGTATATATATATATATGATTTTTTTAAGTATCATTTAAAAAATGACTTATCTAGGCAAAAGTACACATGATCTGCTGACACAGCCTCTCAGAGAGAAAGACCAAATAATCCTGTGATTCGCACAATGCATATTGTCATATGCTTATAAGCCTATCGCAAACATTGGACTTAGCAAGTTTATGTCGGACACCAGCCAGTGGACGAAATGGAACTGTGAAATTTACATGGAGTCCACTATTCTAGTATGTTGAAGAAAATTTTATCAACTTTTTTTTTCAGAACCATGTCAGACACATTGGTAGTTTAACTCTGGTTCGTACCCATTTCTTATTAAATTCAGATACAAAGAATTGTTTAAATTTTTAGCAAAGGATGTTTCACTCTATCTTGCACTTTTATTGATCTTTATGAAAGCATGGAACCTGGTAAATTGGAGGTGTTAGGAGTATCTACATTTAAGGAGTATTTTAGTCAATTTCAGCACTTTACAGTCATGAATGTGTATTCGGACCTTTTCACTGGCATCTTAAATATTTTATCAAAGTAAATTATGTGCATCCAACCCAGTTATAGTCCTCTCTTTAAAATTTTAGCAAATTGAATGAACAATTCCTCAAAATCACCATAAATACAGAAAATTATTATTTAGAAGGTTTTGGCGCCTCATGTTACATTTAGCAAATAGTCCGCAACTTGTGAGGCGTTATCTATAATCCAGTTTAGATCATTTTTCGCTTTTCAACAGGTTGTTGTGTTTTCCTTAATCCTTTCACTGTATTGATTGGGACTGACTAAAATGTTAATTTCTCTATTCACTATATATGTCAAGGTCTTAGGACATTCTCTCTAGTATGTGTAATTTTTTTCTTTATTTTCATTTCTTTTATTACCAAACTGCTGCCTTTGGACCTTGGCTGATTGTATATATTCTTGCCTCCAGCTCGTAAGTTTTCTTCATTACTTCACACTGGGTATTGATTTTGTTTGATTTTGTAGGAAAAAATAATAACTATTCGCTTTTTGTAAGTATCAACAAGAATATGTGTAGACCTGAAAAAATCTTGAAAATGTACAAATCATTCATTTTATATAACTGTGTCTGGATTTTCCTTTTATCATTTTTTATTGTAATATGATTCTTGTGTTTTCTTATAACCACATGGCCCGCATGACTAATCCCCAAAAGCTTTTGGTAATTAGGCCTAACCTGATTGTAAATTTCTTTACTCATTTATATCTTATATGGTTTTAAGATCCTGCCAGATCCTTAAGATCCTGCCTTAAGATAACCTGCAAGATAAACTGCTGTGTATCTTAAGAAAGACACCAGTTTATACATTCTGAAAATTAAAAATGTCCTATAGTATTTTGTATATGAAACCTATTTAAAAGGGTGTTGTTCCAGTCTGGCTGATTTTATCATGGTTGTAATATTTGTTTTTGTTTTTTTTTAATTTAAGTAGCCCATGGCCTAGGAAGGGTCACCGTGCACCCCCTATGGGTTTTTATGACATAGGTATTTTTAGTTCCCAAAGTATGTCTAATTAATGAATTAAGATGCATATATTGATTATTATGGGATACTCTACCCTTTCAAGCCATTTAAAAACAACCGCGTCATTACGCACGGCACCCGCGGAGAGGTAGCCTTGATAAAGGGGTAGTGTTTAAAAATGCATAAAAGTTGCTTAACATTTGACATATTCACTTCAAATCAACTGCATTGTATTTGCAAAGAATCAAAGAATGTCACTAATAAAAATAATCATAAAAATGTATTTTATGTTTTGTTGATTAAGCAATTAATTACGATAGTAATAAAATATCCTGAAAAAACTTTTCCCAACAGAAATTGTTCTGAGATGATGTTGACATTTTATAATTTTTAATCTATTAATTTCTAATCTATTAAATTCTTGTGATAAAATTATGAATATTTGACCATATACACAAGCAATGAAAGACTCGCTGTGAAGCTTATTTTATAGTAAACCTTGTATATAAGACAAATGTGGTGTTCCATTTTCCTCTCCAGAAGCACATGATTTCCTATATGATGAATCCCTAATTTTATGAATAGTTATTTCTTTGAACTCGGAAAAAAATTTTAGTTGGCCATAATATATTTGAATCAACAACAACATGAAAAACATCTACCAAAAGGGATCAACAAAAATAAAATAAAACAATTAGCAGTACAACTATAAACTATATGCATGATAATTGAAACTTGCAACCTTGTCTGAATATCGTGGTGTGAGACCACTCCTTATGCTCTGTATTGGCCTGATGCATTGGGCCTAGAATTTTGAAGAATCCGACCGTAAATGAAATATCGGATTGTTAAGTCTTCCTTTTTGAGGACAAAAACTTCACAACATTTCAGAAGTGTTAGCATACAACGGATTAGTGCTTATTCATAGAGAAAGTTTAATATCATTATATACTTATACATTCCAAATAAACTGAGAGAAAGTGTTTACTAATGTTTTTACACTCAGTTTCACAAGAATGATTTATTATCGAATTAGGGAAGCGCAACGGTGGGGTACATCGAGAGAGGAACACAGAAAACCTCATTTATGCAAAGGTTACCATAACATATAAGTTACATCTAATATGTGTATACTGTAAAATTAAAGAACTAAGGTATTCAGAAATGTCTACATTGTCTTGCAAATAAATAATTAAAACACGTGAAATTCAACATTTCTCTCGGGAAATGTATTAATATCGTTATTAATTGCTTAATTAAAAACTTTATCAAATGCTCAAGACATACTTTTCTGTGTAATATTCTAATCGCCTGTGTTCTTGCAGATGTGCAGGTTTCTATTTCTATACCGTAATTTTAACTATTTTTTATGGATTGAATGTCTTTTATTACTTTGATATCATGGATGTGGGTATTTAGTGTAAATAGTTATGAGAATCAAATAATTGCCTGATATCTTATTTTCCATGAGCGGTAGACTACCTCTTGTAATATAAGCCTGAACAGTGATCCGATATATATATATATATATATATATATATATATATATATATATATATATATCGGGTCACTGCCGACTTATTTGTGTATTTCTGTCTATATACAATGAACCAACATGGCTATGCGGATCAGGTGAGAACTGTAACGGAAATTTAAACATTGATTTTTTCGTCTATTGGATCGCTGGTTTGCTGGTCAAATGGTTGCAAGGATAATACACTGCCAATAAGTGGACCCGTGGAAAATGAGTTGAGGACTTTGGACAGATTTTTTCAAGACAAAATTATTAAGATTTTATATTATTATATTTTCAAAAAATATGGGTGAATTTGAACCTATATTTAATAATCTGAGTAGTGACACTTTGGATAAATTTTTTGAGCTTTCTGAAGATGATGTAAAAAAAGTGGTTTTCTAAGTGCTGTGATCTCGATCCTCTGCCAACAATATTTTGTGAAGCAGTGTTTAGATGTTATGTTACCAGTTGTGACTCGCATCATTAACATCTCGCTGAAACAGGGTCATTTTCCAGAATGTTAGAAATGATCTTATGTTAGGCTTTTGATTAAAAAGGTCGGATTAGATCGAGAATTTTAAGAACGGTAGGCCAATGAGCAATCTCTCATATATTTAAAAATTGACAGACCCTGCAGCCATAGACCAATATTTGATATATCTTCAAAGGAATGGTGAGATGCCGGAGAAACCAGCAGCCTACTGGAGAAGCCCTCGTACTGAAACCATATTAATGCGTGTGTACTCGGACAGTTTGAATTGGCTAAGTGCTTGATTTGGGTATGTTCTTTGATGAAACCATGAGTATGAGAGAATATATAAATGCTGTATGTAGTGAAGGTTTTATCAACTATGTACACTGAGGCAGATTAGGATACATAGACAATAACACTTTGTGTACGTTGGTTCATGCGTTTGTGACCTCATACTTCGATTATGGCAACTCAATGATTTTAAACTTACCAGGAAAGCAAATAAGCAAATTCAAGCGATTGCAAAACGCAGTGTTCAGCTAGTTTTTTTCCCTATATTCTATTTTTCATTGTCTTTATATACTCTGTGTGAATGTTTTTCTAATGCTCTGTATCTTGCATTTACTGTGATCATTTATTTTTGTTTTAATCTTCATTCTATATATGTATTCTTGATTAGTAAACCGCTGTCGAATATTACATTATATGTATGGGCGGTCTAAATAATTTAATAAACTATAACTATAACTATAATTATATATATATATATATATATATATATATATATATATATATATTCAGTCTTTGTAAGGTCATTGTAACAAACCGTTCTGATTATATTTGGATATATTCATTTAAAACGTTTACTCTGACATCCCGATTCTCTGAACAGAACAGGGGAGGGGTATTAGTTTCCTTGTGACACTTTAACAACCTTTTATGTATTTCCAAAAGTGTAAGAAATATTAGAAGGGACAAGTCACCTGCTGACGGAACTTCCAATGAAATCTTCTTAGCGTCTCACACCTGTATCACCAACCCCATTCCCCATTACCAATTTATTATCAGTTATTTGGTTTTAGTCTCTGCTTACAGGATCAGGATCTGATCCTTGGACTGTTTTATCTTGCCTTAAGATTTTCAATCAGCGAATAATTACAATTTAAGCCTCAAATAAAATTATATTGGCGATGACACACAGACATATATTAATAAGCGCACGAGAAAGGGCAGTTGCTAAATGACATTATATGGACCCAAAAATTCAAAAGCCAAATGTAAGTAAATTATGAACACATATAGGGTTAACTAAACACCTGATGGGACCAATTAGGATCGAACACTTTGTTGTAAGTAGAAATATTGAGCTCACTCGAAAGTCATAACACAATTGCGCTCTGTGATCCATCGTGACAGCCGGCCCGACAGTGACATCGGGCATTGTTATTACAGAACATGGTGGGTAACATATACACATACAGCAACATACAGGCACACAAAGTACAAACTCCAAAGCCCACACGGGTTCAAATCGGCAACTTAGTGGCACGAAACTAATTAGTAACAAAAATGTGATTCCTCTTACATGTTATATATATATATATATATATATATAAATATATATATATATATATAGCAAGTTTGTTTTAATATACGGGATTATGCCCCATTATGCTGAAGAATGAAGAATTTTTATTGTCCAAATAGGTGAACCTATTTCTTTTACACGTTAAGGTCCTCCATACCTGTCACGTCTTTTTCACGAGGGCTTTTCAGTTTGAATGACACTACGGCTAGTTTTACAGGTATGTTAAAATTATACATTCATACATATTACATTCCATTATTACCATGGTTTCAATAGTTTATTAAAGTTTTGTGTTGTTTGATAAAAAGGCTCTTCAATACCCTAGAACTTAATCAGGTTTTTTAGGGGGTGTACACATTTTTTGTGGATCCGCATACTCCAGGTACTTTCAGACATGAAAATGTATTATGTTCAATTTTCAACTGATAGGGATTCTATTAACTGATCAGATTCTGCAGTTGGAGCCTAAAAACCCTATATCAGAATCTCCTTAACAGTCGTGTTCTAATGTACACTTTTCATGTTTAAACACACTGTAACTCTTCACCGACCTGGTTTCACCTGGCGCATAGCAGAACAAATGCATACGAATGGATGCTTTTACATGGGGACAAACAATTTTGTCATAATGTTGTAAAAGATAAAAAAATATATTTGGTTGATTTTGATTACCTCTTAAAGTTAACGGATTGTTCATACTGTTTAACACTAACTCTTTGCAAATTTTGTGAAAAAATACAGAAATACTCTTTTTCGTTAATTTTACTTAAGACAAGGCAACGAACCCAGGCTGAACTTATTTCTTTTCACCGAAAGATGACACCTGCCGTTTATCTGGGGGCACCAGAAGTTTTCGATCAACCTGATAACAATCGACAATGCTCGGGACAAGTAGTAAATACTGTAGGAGTCCATTTGATTGAGACTGTCTTTCCAAATTGGCAGCTTTTATTTGCATTTTCGCGCACAAGAGCCTTCAATGACATATATGTGTTTGATATCATACACAAGACTTCCATCAATTGACAAGTTAAATCACCGTTCGTGATGTGCCCTTTTAGCCAAATTATATTTCATAAACTTTAACTTTTCTATATAATTTGTTCAATTATTTTACACAGTATGGCTTATATTTATAGTTGCCATCACTCCGGCATGTTTATGATGTTTATCTGAAGAAAAAAAATTCACGCAAAATTCGTATACCCTTTATATGCCATTATGTCTACTTCTTTGTTTGATTTCTTGAACAGCATAATTTGCCATTCTTTGCTTTTTTAAGGGGAATGGGTGTCCTGGAGAATCCTAGCACAAGTAATTTTTATTTTAATGGTACATTAATGACAGCCGAGCCTCAAACAATTACAGTCACCTACAGAATGTGTAATTTTACTACAAAACCCATTTAAATTGATTTAAATATGTATAAGGTTCAGGTTTCTTTGGGGTCACCATTATATATTAACATAAACATTTAAACTGCATGAGCTATATAGGAAGTAATTTAATACCACCTTTGGTGTTTCAAATATTAAGCGGAGGTCTAACGTACTTGTCATTATATAGGACTTTATTGTAATTCCTATATATGAGCACTATGTTCTAGTGTTAAAATATAACTGTAATGTGATGCCCATTGCTGTGAGATCAAAGTGAATTAACTGCACTTATTTATTTCATCTCTTATCATTAGTGGTAATTTTTGGAACTAATTATAAGGGCATACCTGGTACTAACATAATTCTCATACCAGTACTGTATTAATTATATGTAACTCTGATATGGTCAATTCCAGTTATTACTTGTATATAGGCCGGGACTCTATAAGAAATAAGTGGGATAGCACTATAAGCAGGGGTTTAAACCAAGACACCTTGTATCTAGGTAATATGTATGTACAGTTCACGGCTGGCATTACATTTCATTGGGCTATAACCAATACATATAAACAATGCATACATTTAGGATATATATATATATATATATATATATATATATATATATATATATCGTAGAAAAAGGTAAGAGTGACGCCTTTTAGATATACTAACTTGTTTATTAACACACGAGCTTTCGAAGCACACAGGCTTTTTCGTCAGGTGGTAATTAATTTGAAACATGTAGAGAGATGTTATATATGATGGAACGACAATGTATTGAGTCCATAATGCTAGAAACACTGTGTTTACATTCTAATTATAATAATAATATTTATAAAGCAATATTGTTAAGTGCAAACAAATAATTTTAAGAGAGATAGAGTAAAGTAATTCAGAGAGTAGAAATATTGAAACAAAGGAGTGTTCCTCCAGAATATAATATACGTTATACATATTAAACAGTCAAAAGATTAAAAGAAAATATGCTACCAAATATAATGCAAATGGTAAATTAATCAGAAACAGGATCAGAAATCATAATAATAGTAATAATAATGATAATAGGTAATATAATAAATAGAAATAATACTGGAGAACTATAGTATATAGGTGCAGGTAACAAGGTAAAAGAAGAAAACATAACATGGTTAAGATGAAAACAAAATGATAAAGAAGATAAAAAATAAATGACAGCAACAAAGTAAAACTAAAGTGGGAAGAAAAAGATTAAAGGGTCACCCGTGGCTAGCAAGGATTATTACTGTATAGAGATTAATGCTTATAGTGTGCCAGGAAACCTTCGTCTTGATTGAGTCTTTATCTCTCTTTAAATTATTCGTTGCACTTTATAATATTGCTATATTATTATTATTATTAAAATTATTATTATTATTATAATTTCTATTAGTGTTATTATAATTATTATTATTATTATTATTATAATTATTATAAATGCTATGTTTGTTGTTTTGTTGATTACTACATTTTTTTGTATAATCATCACGTTTTATTTTACTTTATTAAGCTTTATCATATTACTTACGTTCATGTTTATTTTTTTTCCCCTTTGCATACCGGCGGCCTATATAGCATGGAACATTTAACGGGCCAGATGGTCGGGGCACTTTTTTAAATAATAATAATAATATTTACTTACGTTTATGTTTATTTTTTTCCTTTGCATACCGGCGGTTTATTTAGCTTGGAACATCTATCGAGCTCGATGGTCGGGGCACTTTTTTTAATAATTATTATTAGCTAATAATTATTAGCTTTATCATATTACTTACGTTCATGTTTATTCTTTTTTCCTTTGCAAACCGGCGGCCTATATAGCATGGAACATTTATCGAGCCAGATGGTGGGGCACTTTTTTAATAATAATAATAATTATTTTATTATTATTATTATTATTATTATTTCTATTTGTGTTATTATTGTTATCATCATTATTATTTTATTAATATTATTATTATTAATGCTATGTTTGTTGTTTTGTTGATAACTACATTTTTTGTATGATCATCACATGTTTTATTTTACTTTATTTAGCTTTATCATATTACTTACGTTCATGTTTATCTTTTTCCTTTGCATACCGGCGGCTTAGCATGGAACATCCAACGGAACCAAAGGTCGGGGCGGGAGAGAAAACTCCTGAGACGGACAGAACATTGGGAAATCGTACCTCCCCCTCTCTCACAGAGGGAGTAGGGTTGGGTATCCGGCTCGCGGCACATCCTCGACCGATTAATCGGACCGATTCTGGCATTCGGTAGGTGACTTGGTACGGGACTACTATTGGAAACGGCGGGCTGTACCACGGAGGGCTGCACTTTGGACCAAGCGCCCCTTCGACGTGACGTCATACTGTGGATGTCTTCGACCTTCGCACCCTTCAGCCAGAGGTCGTTTCTACTCAAAACGAATCTCTTCTGTTTGGGCACTGTGGGAAGGACCGAACTACTTGACAAGTGTAGCCTGGTACAAAATTCTCTTAACATGGAATTAACGGACGGACGGACTAACCATAACTACAGCACATATATATATATACCGGGTTACTTATCAGCTAATAGTCATGCAGACGTCAGCTGAGCTAAAATTGTGGGTTCCCTTAACTTGCCGAAGCCCGAAGTTCAGCCCCGTATATATAATGCACCTATATACTACATCCCAGTACCCGTGTCAACATGTTTTCTGGGATAATTTTTCATACGTGTAAAGCAGTGTAAACCTTTCTTGTCCAAAGGTTGCCGGAGCTTTTCCGCCGACTGCTTGCGTAAAAAGTAATGCCTTACCTTGTTTTGATTTTGTATGAGAATCTAAAATATGACAAAACAGATCACAGCGTCTGAGAACTGATAATAAAAAAGCCAGTCAAACTTATGACGTCAGTCAATTGAAGGTGACGCGCGACCGAACATTGTGACGTCTTTGTGACGTCACTGTTCTCTAACGAACACAAAACGCAGCCATAGACACAGAAGTGTACCATGAAGGAATGTACTGTCCAGCAGTGCCGATAAGACGCCAACCACGGTATTTCAGCATAAATAAAGCAAAAGAGTCGCAAAGTAAATTCGTTTAACATGACATAGAACTACTTTACACAAAATTCAACGCATTTTAACGGACTACATTGGCCCCTTTTCACCACTTGTGTATTTCCGCTGTCAGTGTACATGTTGATGCCGCGCGGTGCATTATTGGAGTCAGATTTTGACTCCAACAATCCCTAGACAGCAGTGTCGTACTCTTGAGAGTCCGAGTCTGCGCAGTGTGCGACCTTCGTGCGGTTTCGCGGAATTCCAGAGTGAAGCGATGCAAACTGCACTGAACCACGCCCACACAACGCATCATAGACTGGTACCCTGCTCTATTATGGCTCTCAGCCAAGCATAGAGACAGGCGTACACCGCCATCTTAAGTACTCCCAGTTGCAACTACTGACTTACCTGTAGACTGGTTCCAACTCCAGTCTGCACGCTCATACCGATTGTCTTGGACGTTCAAGCAATCCTGGCTGGTTATCCGTAAAGTTCCTTTTAAAATTACTTTCTTTAGTTATTTATAGTTTCCAAATATTAAAAAATGAGTTGTTGCACAAAAATCGGCTGATGGATATAAAGATGATACGATATACTGAATCTTTGATATTCCACGGTAATTGGCATTGGTTTATTATCAATATCTATTAATCTAATCATAAATGTTACACGAAATGTACAGCCAACTTTTGACAACTTCTCTGAGCAAATGAATGCTTATTTTTATCATATATAATACCCACTGGAGTTGGAATCAGTCTGCCGGGAGAACTGAAGATAGCGTTGTACGCCCGTCTCTATGATTGGCCTAGAGCAGCAGTGACTTAATAGAGCGGGTTACCAGTCTAAAGGCATCATGGTTATAATATTACTAAATATCCAATCAGAATGTAAATACACTGTTTCTGGCACTTCTTATGGACTCTTTACATTGTCGTTTCATCATATATAACATCTCTCTACACGTTCCCACTTAATTACCACCTGACGAAGAAGCCTGTGTGCTTCGAAAGCTCGTGTGTTAATAAACAAGTTAGTCTATCTAAAAGGCGTCACTCTTTATCTTATTCTACGCTTCAACTATAGACTAACACGGCTATACAACTTATGATATATATATATATATATATATATATATATATATATATATATATATATATAAACAAATAAGGATGTGAAGTTTTTACGTGATATAAAATCAAACGTTGCTCTAGGGAATAAGATTTCATGTATAATTTAAATACCCCAAGAAACTTTTCTCCACGGCAGCCGACTAGAAAAAGATATCAGTTGAAACCGTAGTGTAAACCATGAGCCATTAAAAATATAAGAAACCTTATATTCTCCATTCTCCGTCTTCCCATTCCTCGGCTGGATGAGGAGGACCATTAAAGATTCCAATAAATCATGTCTCATGAACGAGAGACAGTGAAGCTTATCTAGTCACACTTTTAATATATCTGCTTACCAGCTTATCAAGCTTATTTACGCGCTCCGAAACTTCTGTTCAACGCGTTATTACATTATACAATTATAAATACTTATATACCTTTTAAGTTTTCCAGGTTTTGAATGGACACGCTTTCCGATATATTGTAAACCTATACGGTATGAACCATAAGTACTCCAGATTGATGAAAGTCTGCTTATAGTACAAGATTATATATGATTTATTTTTATTAATAGTGCATAACCCGGTTACCATTAATATTTGAATTGTCAATAGTACAAATAAAAAAAAATCTCAAAATATTTCCGTGTCACCAGACAATAGGTGACAATATGTACGGTGTTTTGTATCATAGTTTAACGAAGTCTGTTCTCTATTGATATTGACGTGAAGCGTCATCCTAAAGCGTTGACAGGTCTTGATTGTATATATATATTGTGTATTCTTGTATGGAATCCCATCGGCTATCAGCTGATTTATCCGTGTCACGCATCGTGTGTAATTATTACATTTGGTATGTGGGTCGCCATGGTGACGCTAACAGTCAAACTAGGTCACATATATCCTTATATGGGACACTTGAGAAATAAGCCAATCAGAGAACCGGATTGCCGTACACAGTGAACAGGCGATTGTGACGTCAGACTTCAAGAAGAGACGCTGAATGTTGGTTCAGTTGGGTCTTGAAGCTTGAGGTGGCAGCACGCACGCACGGGAATAAGAACATTGAAACGCCAGGAACGGCATAGAAACAAGCTTCTACGTGAGGCAAGGACCCAGCTCATGAGAACTCAGCCGTGCTGCCGACGGAGCTTCGTATTGGCGATAAAGTGAGAGAGCGCGCTCGTCACCTGCCGGCCTAGTTCAGCTTGACCTAGATACATAACCGCCGTAAGCCGTGAAACCATTGCTACACGAGCAAGGTCAAGGACTCTAAGCTCTACGTAAACAAAGAGCGCTATTGCATTCATGTGAACGTAAACCTACCCGGGTCGCTGACAAGCAAGATCAGTTGAAGATCGCTAAACTCAGAAAGACTAGATCTATATGGTGCTAACCATACGCTAGATTCTACACAAAACAGTAACCAGAGATCTCTGAAGGAACTGGACATTATTGTTTTTATACAAACCATGGACTCAGTAAATATCCTGTAATTTTAATGTGAAGAACGGTCGTATTGACACATCAACGCACACACTCACATTTGTGTCTCTGTAAGTATTGTCTTGTATTATATTTGTGAATTTAACCTGATGTCTCATAGTCTCTATTGATCTGGGTGTATGATTGTCTGGTATTTTAATACACGTCCTTAAAAGAACCTGGAAATGTCACCTGTAATGACCTGGATCTAATTTCTTGATTAATGAAATCAAGTGGCGAGCGTTAACCCATCCTATTGTTTTATAGGATATATCCGTTGTAAAGTTTTCATGTTAAGTTAGGGGTGACATTATATGGCGAGCGTGCCAGGATATAATTAGCCTTAAAAAAACTGGCTAATTACAGTAAGTTTCAGAAGTTTTGTACTGAGAAAACAGTACTGAAACCAGACATTCATATACTCAAACTAGAGTTGATCTGAATTAATAATTGGAAATGACACCAAACTGATGTTGTAGTGTATACTTGCACAATGAAATTACCCCACTGTTAGGAGTTAATATTTATTCAGTGAGAATATTACCTGAAGCACAACATTGTTTCAAGATCGGCATATACCTTGTAGATTTGGCTAGAACACATGCATGTTTTGTGAGTAATGCTAGTTCAGTGATACCTGGACATCATTATTGGGTTGATATAAACCCAGATTAGAGTGAAAATTTTTGATGTGGTTAGATACGCCCTGGTATAATTTTTTCTACACTAGTTTGTGATTGGTCACGTGGTAGGGTCTCTTGACAGGTAAGTTTACCCCTCCCGATTTGCATGGTAATCATAGGTGCATGGTGTTTATTGATATCTTGATATCCATCCGTCCATCCGTCTGACCCTTCGTCCGACCTTCCGTCCGTCCGTCCGTATAAGTAGATTTTGATGCGTAGAGCTACCATAGTGTTATTGTACGGATACCGCCGGTTCGTTAGGTTGGCTTTAACAGTACGTATTTACGGATTTTTAAGAGCGGATATTACTAGATACTGGAATCTTACTAGGTTAGAGCGTTACCATGGAAACGTTAGAGTCACTTGTTAGATGCGGGCAGGCCTTGGGACTTAAGGACCAGGCTTTACAAGATTATGTTGAGGCTCGACGGCGTGCGGATGAGGAACGTGAGGAAAGAGCTAGGCAGCGGGAATTAGAGCGCGAGCGAGAGGCTAGAGCCCACGAATTAGAGGTTCTAAGGTTAAAGTCTGACTCTGGGGTTAAAGAAGAGAGAAGTAGGGATGTATTCCCGAAAATCCAGCTTCCACCTTTTGATGAGGCTCACGATCAGCTAGATGCGTTTCTTGAGCGATTTGAACGATTAGCTGTATGTCAAGGCTATGATAGGGAGAATTGGGCGTTACACCTGAGTCCGTTACTGCGGGGTAAGGCGCTAGGGACTTACACACAGTTATCGGTTAGTGAGGCCATGGATTACGATAAGTTAAAGATAGCCTTGTTAAAGCGATACCAAATGACCGAAGAGGGTTATCGACACAAGTTTCGGACTTGTAGGCCTGAGCGAGGCGAAACGCCGAGTCAGTTTGCGGTGAGACTGAGTGGATACCTAGACCATTGGATAGGGATGGCAGGGGTCGGAGGTGACTACGACGGGGTAGTTAACCTGTTGATGTGTGAGCAGTACGTAAACTGCTGTAGTAGGGATCTCTCTATGTTTTTGAAAGAGAGACGGTGTCGTGACTTTGATAGTATGGTAGACTTAGCCGAGAGTTATACGGAGGCTCACGGTGTACACAGCCTTACAGCAGGTCCTCGTTATGGCAATAATGTGCCGCGTCCAGCGCAACCGGTATCTCAGCCTAGAGAGAAGCGAGAGGTTGAGCGCAGTCCGGACGGTCAGACATTTAAGCCATCAGGAGGCATCAGATGTTATTTATGTAATGAACTGGGACATAAAGCGCGGGAATGTAAGACTAGTGCCCGGTCGAGGCCTAGGTCTTCCCCTCAAGTAGGGCGTGCTGCTGGCGATCAGCAGAGGTATAGGACTAATTTTAGCCCCTCGTATAACCCAAAACAGAAACCGGAGACTATGTCAATGGCAGTAGTCGAGGCGGAAACGGAGACAGTCGGTGCGGTGAAACCGGAAGTAGAGAGTCCGAGTCAGTCATTAGGATTTGCTGCCCAGACAGAAGGCGGAATCTCGTTACCTGTGTGAAGGGCTGGTGAATGGTAAGTCAGCGAGGGTGCTGCGGGATTCGGGATGTTCCTCGGCAGGAATACGTGAGTCGTACGTGGAGCCGAATCAGTTCACCGGACACCAGGTCGAGTGTAGGTTGTTCGACGGGTCTGTAAGACAATTTCCTACGGCTAGGATTAATGTGGACTGTGCGTACTTTGTCGGTACTATCGAGGCAATGGTGGTCGGGGATGCTGTATGTGATTTAGCGCTAGGTAACGTAGCGGGAGCGCGTGATCCGTATGATCCGGACCCGACGTGGAAGTCTGAGCGGTCCTCAGGCATAGTGTGTGACGGTGTAGAGTCACAAAAGGAGGTGTCGTCCGCGGTGGAGACACGGAGCGCTGCACGAGAAAAACAGATACCGACGCGTAGCTTGAATGTTGCAAGCCCAGTTGCCGATGTGAGTCCGGCCGAATTTTTGAAGGCGCAGGAGGAGGATGGGTCTTTAGCGCCGTATTGGAGGCTAGCTAGAGAGGCTAGAAATGATAGTCCATTTAGAATTGAGGACGGATATTTAGTTCGGGTTGTGAGTGATAAACGGGGAGATCAAGATGGATCTCGAGTGGTGGTACCTCAGACGTTACGGTACGACGTAATGAGGATGGGCCACGAAGCGGTTATGGCGGGCCATCAGGGCATAGACAAAACGCACGACCGCGTGAGAACTCAGTTTTTCTGGAAAGGGATGTATAATGACATTGCTGAGTTTTGCAAGTCCTGTCCCATTTGCCAGAAAACCATACCGAAAGGCAAAGGTGCCTGGAGCTACGTTAGGCCAGATGCCATTAATTGATGAGCCCTGGCGTAGAATTTCGATGGATCTGGTTGGGCCGATCCATCCAGCATCTGAGAGAGGTCACGGGTATATTCTGACCGTCATGGATTATGCCACTAGATATCCGGAGGCTGTTGCTTTAAAGAACATAGATACAGTCTCTGTGGCTGATGCGCTAGTTGATATTTATGCGCGGTTAGGAGTGCCGTCAGAGGTGCTTACTGACATGGGAACACAATTTACGTCAGACCTCATGCGAGAAGTTAGCCGTGTTTTGTCTGTAAGACAGCTCACCACTACTCCTTACCATCCTATGTGCAACGGAATGGTGGAGAGATTCAATGGAACGTTAAAGTTAATGTTGAAACGGATGTGCGAGGAAAGACCGCGAGATTGGGATCGGTACCTCAGCGCCGTGCTTTTTGCGTACCGAGAAGCGCCACATGAGAGCACAGGGTTCTCACCCTTTGAGTTGCTCTATGGTAGGATCGTTAGAGGACCGATGCGGATTCTAAGGGATCTGTGGACCAAGCAAGATACTAGCGTCGAGACTAAAACCACGTACCAATACGTCCTGGACCTACAAGACAAACTAAGCGACACATGCGCGTTAGCTAGAGAGGCGTTGAACAAATCAGCGAACAGACACAGACTGTTATATGATAGAGGTAAATGCACGCGCAGGTTTGAGGCCGGAGACGAAGTTTTGTTGTTACTCCCGACGGAGCGGAACAAATTAATGGTACAGTGGAAAGGCCCCTATACTATTGTAAACAGGGTTGGGGACTTAGACTATCGGATTAAGATTGGCGATAAGGTTAAAACCTTCCACGTGAATATGCTGAAACGGTACCATGCTAGAAACGAGCCCCAGCATATTCTGGCAGCGGTAGCCAAGGGCGCACCTGATTCTATACATGATCCTGACGGTGTAGACGGGGAAACAGAGCACTGATAGACCTAAGACAAAGAAGGCTTTGCGAGCATTCCTAGGTCTTACAGGGTACTATCGAAAATTCGTGCCAAACTATGCGGAAATAGCGGTGCCCTTGACTGATCTAACGCATAAAGGTCAACCTAACAAACTAGACTGGAAACCCGTACACGAGAACGCGTACTGTTCTCTAAAGGCTAAACTGTCAGAAGCTCCCATACTGAAGCTACCTGATTTCAGTAAACGATTTTATTTGAAATGTGATGCATCTGATGTGGGTATTGGCTGTATCCTGATGCAAAGACACGAGGAAATCATGCACCCAGTAGCTTATGCCAGTCGTAAACTATTGCCCAGGGAGAGAAATTACTCCACCATCGAGAAAGAGTCATTAGCAATTGTATGGTCTGTACAGAAATTTGAGATGTACCTGGCTTGTAGACCGTTCACCATTCAGACCGACCACAAACCATTAAAGTGTATTAGCAAATCAAAATGTGCTAATAAGAGAGTAATGAGATGGGCACTGGTTCTACAAGAGTTTAGATTTGATATTGAAGCAGTGTCAGGTAAACTAAACCATGGACCTGATTTTCTTAGCAGACTCCCTGAGTGTTAGGATGTAATAAGCTTAATGTCTAGCCAGGTAAGTCTAAACATGTACAGGATTTTGCCCTGTGTCATAGACCGTGGGCATGTACTAATGACAACTTGTTACATGACTTTTATGTATTGCTATATGTAAATATGTTTAGCTGGACCCTGTGAGATAGAACGATACGATGTATCGAGAAAATACTGTGTATTTTCTTTAAAAGGAGGGGGTGATGTCACCAGACAATAGATTACAATATGTACGGTGTTTTGTATCATAGTTTAACGAAGTCTGTTCTCTATTGATATTGACGTGAAGCGTCATCCTAAAGCGTTGACAGGTCTTGATTGTATATATATATTGTGTATTCTTGTATGGAATCCCATCGGCTATCAGCTGATTTATCCGTGTCACGCATCGTGTGTAATTATTACATTTGGTATGTGGGTCGCCATGGTGACGCTAACAGTCAAACTAGGTCACATATATCCTTATATGGGACACTTGAGAAATAAGCCAATCAGAGAACCGGATTGCCGTACACAGTGAACAGGCGATTGTGACGTCAGACTTCAAGAAGAGACGCTGAATGTTGGTTCAGTTGGGTCTTGAAGCTTGAGGTGGCAGCACGCACGCACGGGAATAAGAACATTGAAACGCCAGGAACGGCATAGAAACAAGCTTCTACGTGAGGCAAGGACCCAGCTCATGAGAACTCAGCCGTGCTGCCGACGGAGCTTCGTATTGGCGATAAAGTGAGAGAGCGCGCTCGTCACCTGCCGGCCTAGTTCAGCTTGACCTAGATACATAACCGCCGTAAGCCGTGAAACCATTGCTACACGAGCAAGGTCAAGGACTCTAAGCTCTACGTAAACAAAGAGCGCTATTGCATTCATGTGAACGTAAACCTACCCGGGTCGCTGACAAGCAAGATCAGTTGAAGATCGCTAAACTCAGAAAGACTAGATCTATATGGTGCTAACCATACGCTAGATTCTACACAAAACAGTAACCAGAGATCTCTGAAGGAACTGGACATTATTGTTTTTATACAAACCATGGACTCAGTAAATATCCTGTAATTTTAATGTGAAGAACGGTCGTATTGACACATCAACGCACACACTCACATTTGTGTCTCTGTAAGTATTGTCTTGAATTATATTTGTGAATTTAACCTGATGTCTCATAGTCTCTATTGATCTGGGTGTATGATTGTCTGGTATTTTAATACACGTCCTTAAAAGAACCTGGAAATGTCACCTGTAATGACCTGGATCTAATGTCTTGATTAATGAAATCAAGTGGCGAGCGTTAACCCATCCTATTGTTTTATAGGATATATCCGTTGTAAAATTTTCATGTTAAGTTAGGGGTGACATTCCGGTTACATTTAAGTGTCACCATAGTTTCTAAATAACACATAGTGCAGGCTTGTAAAAGCATTGAAAAAATACCAGATGTTTGTTTTTACTTTGAGTCATGAATTTCAAACACACACACACACATATATATATACAAATATAGAGGAATTCAATTCCTCTGTTAAAATCGTGGTAATTCGTTGCCAATCGGCCTGGCGAGTGAGAAAAAATCCATTACGGGGACGATGCTGTACGACTTGCTACGACAGTAACACGATGCTAGCACGGTATGACACGAAATCTTTAAGAATGCTCACGACACCGTTACGACGTCTAAGAAACTTGTACAATATCTTCACGATTTTTCATGACAGAGCTACGACTTGTGGACGATGTATATCTCAAGTCAATTGAAAAAAATGAGGACTGCTATGTTAAAAGAATATTACCAAAAAATAAAGATGTGTCCTTGGCTGACACACACACCAACAACCACAGATGTGTATGTTATAGTTGTGATATATAACTATTATAATATCAAAACAAAATAAGAGAGTGTTAAAGTAGCTTCAAATAATTTTGGTTTAAATTTAGCTTGAACCAATATCCACAGAGGACATCTTCCTCTAAAAAATATCCAGTTAGCTAGCTCTAATAACTTCTTCCTGATTTGTTTTCAAAGAAGTCGCAAATTAAATAGAAAAATATATTTTCCGTTATATTACAACGACAAATGTACCCGTATAATATACAAAGACAGAAAGTATCAATTTATTTACTCCAGTGAATCCTTTATTTCATGGAGACTTTTTCATAAATAGGCAGCGATTTTGAGATATATTTGAATGGTAATGGATTGGAAAACTTAAAAAAAATAAAAGTTATTAAAATTCAAATTTGAACCTTTTTTTCAAGAAAAACTAACATAATATTTTCTGATTTGGTATCTGTGTCCGAATGACTCTGACTGTACGAAGCTCGACTTTGATTTGAAATTCTTCTGCTTGATTTGGGGGCCCATTCAGACCAGAAAAGAGTGTATCTACAGCGTCGATGTCCATGTTCTTTCGCTTCGGCTGACGTCACATGATCGTGGCTCTTTCTTGGTTGGTTCTTTTAAAAGAGGATGCGACATTTGACAGATATATATAGAATAATTTATTAAAGAAATGTCATTTTTAAGCTTGTTTGTTTTTCAATACAGAGACTTTGCCATCAATAAAATAACCATTTGGAAAATATTGGTTTTTGTTTAGGTAACGGCAACATAACAATTACTCCAAAATATTCACCGTAAGACATTATCCCCACGGTGAGTTACCACTAAGGGCAAAAGTCCCCTTGGACAACTAACCCTCCCACCCCCATCCGTAAATTGTACATTAAAAGTAAAGTATATGGGAAATTTAGAAACATATAATCATTATCTTTACACGTTCTTTTTTTTAGTAGCGTTTAAGTCAGAATAATACATTTAAATGTTAAACAAAAAAATAATTATTCATTAACCAACGATACGATTGGTTTACAAATAATAGAAATGCTTAGAGACTCAATGAAAATATTATAATAACCGGTAAATATTGCAATGAATATTGTAATAATGCTGGCTAATATTTTAATTATAATATTGGTATGAAATAGACAACTATTTTAATAACCTTATCCCACCTATATTATAAAATTTGATCACCACATGGTATTGAACATTGTTCTAAACTACAAACGCCTTGACATTATTTATGAGGCACTGCCATGTAGCATCCCCATGGATATAACTAACACTCAGTGTAATCGACTCTTTTGGCAATACGTTGTTTCCTTTGAAAAATATCTGATCGGCTGTATAGTTTTATGGTAAGAATATTTATTCGAAGATCGGTTAAATTATACTTTGATCCTCTAACACATAAAAATATTCCTCATCATATTGATTTTAACCTCACAATAAAAAAAAAGTAGCAGGATATATATATATATATATATATATATATATATATATATATATATTATTCTATTTTGAATAATATATACTTAACGATGTTCATTTTATACCTTTGGGAAAATTATCCGGGGTAAATTGTCGTCCGGGGGTAATTATCCAAGAGCTACTATTACACCAATGACGATTTTGTAGTTTGAAATGTTATCATTTTTATATATATATATATAATAATATATGTTACGTCTTAATCATTTTAGGTGCCATGAGTCACCGCATATGCGACAGCAATAATTCTGTATTTTTGTATTTGTTTTAATTATTTCTGTTTTGTGCTCATCTTGGATTGGCGTAGCTAAATTGGTTTGAGAAGCTCAGAAGCAAAAATAACGTAGTTACAGCTAGGTTACACATTGCTTTGACGACCATGCAATGACGCCTATAAATGACAAAACTGATAAGACTAGGGTTCCTGGTAAAAAACGTGCAAGTGCCATTCACCTGACAGGTTTGTCCTTGTTGAACGAGTATGTCAACATGCCCGTGTAAGCTCTTTTTTACAAAAATAGGTCAGCTCTTTATATTGATTAAACAAACTGTGGTTATATGGGAACTTGGTGAGTTTTACCACTTAAAATACTTGGGAGGAGGACATTTGTGTCTCATTTCTAGATGCACCTTATCTTAACCGATAGGTTCATGTAAAAAACAGCAAAAAAAATTGACAGAATATATTTATTCCAAATATTCAGAATTAAAGCGGAATATGCTATTGATGATAAAGGAACCTTCATAATTCAAACACCTCTTTTCAATAATTATAGTGTAAACAAATAATTTTATCTAAATCAGGAAAATTAGAAAGAGTCCATATAATTCTTGTAAATAAACAACAAACACGAAGACAGCAGACCTGTTCCAAACAACAAACATAACTGAGACGCAGAGCTTGCTGTGTGATTTTATGTACGTTGTCGAGAGGGGTATTCACATGACAGTCAACCAGAAATTTTCAAGATGAAATAAAGCATTACAGACACCCACACAAGCACATGTAAGTAATTGATATAATTTTTATTTCAATTAAATGTGTACAATTAATTGATAGCTCCCTGTTCAAAATGTGAGACATGACATCCCTATATAATTATATAGTGTCTTCCAGTTTATTTCTACAATGTGATTTCAATTAATGTCACGACATTAAGACATCATTTTATCAAAAGGAAGAGTCGAAATTTATCTTTGTGATAATTAATGACAAAGAGTAATAATAAAAATAATTATTATTATTATTATTATTATTATTATTATTATTATTATAATGATGCCAAATCTCTGAAAACCATACTTAGAGTGCTGCACACACCATATACAAAACAACTATTTATTCACCAACCTTACACTTCATATCCCTTAACTCTCTCTCGATCTTGATCTTGACTAGTATATTATAACAATATTAACTGGGGGATTCCTTGTGCATATTTCTCTATAAACAACGTGGAGCAGGATTTGTGCCATCAGATTCGACACATCAGTAAGCCCTACAAGCCTGTGCGCAATGTTTTTTTTTTTAAGGTTAACAAGATACCACTTATGCAACATCATACAGATATGTTTTGTATAATCAGCTAAAAACAATGGGCATTATGAACTTCAGTTTGGTGTATCATATGTATATATCCCTCTTATTTCTAATCCACACATTAAGTTTACATACAACAATCTTTAAAAAAATGGTAAATGATCAGAACCACATTGCCAAATTTAAGGGGTTCTGTACAAAAACGCCCGCATATATCAGCCTGGTATCAACTAATTTTCCTAATGGTAGGACCTAAGGAATAAATTCATGTGTCATGCAAAATGCATATATTATTTATTATTATTATTATTATTATTATTATTATTATTATTGTTATTATTATTATTATTATCATATTAACATAATTATAAAAAATTAGAACATCAATTGTAATCAAAATATTAAAAAATTGTTCATTGTTGTCAACTTAAACTACAAACCATATCCATTGATAACTATGGTATCTCTGCACTGTAAAAATAAAGATATTTATGAAATGGTTTGCATAAAAGAATTTAATAAAATTGCCTAACACTACCGGAATAAAACAAGCTAATGTAAATTATAGTCAACAGATATGTGACGTAAACATTATTAAAGATATTAAAAGACAACAATAAATTTCAGCATGAAAGGTAAGACCTTCAGTTCCGATAAGGTTTAACAAAAAATTTTAATTTGATTTTAACTTTAAATGTTCACCGTAAATGATATTTTGACGTTTTGGTTATTCCTGTTCACGCAAAGAGTGTACTGTCGCCTGTTATTAAAATCGTCACTCAGTCCGCCATCTTGAGAAGTAAGTACTCATTTCTATGCGTGCCCTATCACCTCGGGTTACTCGGGTCATGTCTATCATTTGAAATTGAATGTGAACACATATGGGAGGAGCCTCACAAATCAAATAACTAAATACAACGGTTATGCCCGGTTTTATCCTCCTCTAATTTAGTCCCTGTTACGCGACTTCCCTGAACGATTTTCTCCTCTACACAAGAGTGTGGCTCATACAGCCAGATGTATCCGCAAGAAAAATACCTCTAGCTATAGGGCTAACAAGTATTAAAGATTAGATTTTATATAACATGGAATTCTTGTTAGCTTATATCAACCGCTTTTACTCACTATATTGTTAATGTATGCATGTTCGTCTTTCATTTAATTTTGAAATCCGGTTTAGTAAGAAACTACCAGTAGATTGTAAGACATTCAGGTAGGTCTCTTTTAAAAGAAGATGTCACATTTGACATATATATGTAGAATCATTTATTGAAGTAATGTCATTTTAAGTTTGTTTGTTTCTAATACAGAGACTATGCCATCTATAAAGTAACCTTCTGGAATATGTTTATTTTTGTTGAAGTAACGTCAACATAACAATTACTCCAAAGTAATTACCCTAAGATAATAATCCCACGGTCAGTTACCACCCAAGGCAAAAGTCCCATTGGACAACTAACCCACCCACACCCTTTTCGTAAAATACACTTAAAGTTAAAAGAATAGAAAATTTAGAAAAATATAATCATTAGGTTTACACGTTCTTTTTTCTGAGTGGCGTTTAAATCAAAATAATGCATTTTAATGTTAAACAAAAATATAATTATCCATTAAACAATGATATGATTGGTTTACAAATATTAGAAGTGCTTAGAAACCAAATGAAAATATTATAATAACCGGTAAATATTGCAATAACGGCAAACATGGTAGTAAGAGCGGCCAATGTTATAAATTATAAGGTAATATTGTAACGAAACTGGCTAATATTTTAATAATAATATTGGTATTAAATAGACAACGATTGTTATAACCTTACCCCATCTATATCGTAAAATTTGATCACCACGTGTTATTGAACATTGTTCTTAATTACAAACGCCTGTACATTATTTATTAGGCACTGCCTGTAGCATCCCCATGGATGTAACTATAACTCAATGTAATGGACTCTTATAGCAATACGTCGGCAAATATGATAAATTGTTTCCTTTAAATATATCTGATCACCTGTATTGTTTAATGGTAAGAATATTTATTCAAAGCATTGTTAAATAGTAATTTAAAGCATTAAAGCATTCCTCATCATATTTATTTTAAACTCACAAAATAAAAAAGATAGCAGGATATATATATACATATATATATTCCCATATATATATTATATTATATCATATTTTGTATAATATATACTTAACGATGTACATCTTATACCTTAGGGAAAATTTTCCGGGATATATATATATATATATATATATATATATATATATATTATTCTATTTTGAATAATATATACTTAACGATGTTCATTTTATACCTTTGGGAAAATTATCCGGGGTAAATTGTCGTCCGGGGGTAATTATCCAAGAGCTACTATTACACCAATGACGATTTTGTGGTTTGAAATGTTATTTATATATATATATATATATACATAATAATATATGTTACGTCTTAATCATTTTAGGTGCCATGAGTCACCGCATATGCGACAGCAATAATTCTGTATTTTTGTATTTGTTTTAATTATTTCTGTTTTGTGCTCATATTGAATTGGCGTAGCTAAATTGGTTTAAGAAGCTCAGAAGCAAAAATAACGTAGTTACAGCTAGGTTACACATTGCTTGGACGACCATGCAATGACGCCTATAAATGGCAAAACTGAATAGGCTAGGGTTCCTGGTAAAAAACGTGCAAGTGCCATTCACCTGACAGGTTTGTCCTTGTTGAACGAGTATGTCAACGTGCCCCTGTAAGCTCTTTTTTACAAAAATAGGTCAGCTCTTTATATTGATTAAACAAACTGTGGTTATATGGGAACTTGGAGAGTTTTACCACTTAAAATACTTGGGAGGAGGACATTTTGTGTCTCATTTCTAGATGCACCTTATCTTAACCGATAGGTTCATGTAAAATACAGCCAAAAAAATTGACAGAATATATTTATTCCAAATATTCAGAATTAAAGCGGAATATGCTATTGATGATAAAGGAACCTTCATAATTCAAACACCCCTTTTCAATAATTATAGTGTAAACAAATAATTTTATCTAAATCAGGAAAATTAGAAAGAGTCCATATAATTCTTGTAAATAAACAACAAACACGAAGACAGCAGACCTGTTCCTAACAACAAACATAACTGAGACGCAGAGCTTGCTGTGTGATTTTATGTACGTTGTCGAGAGGGGTATTCACATGACAGTCAACCAGAAATTTTCAAGATGAAATAAAGCATCACAGACACCCACACAATCACATGTAAGTTATTGATACAATTTTTATTTCAATTAAATGTGTACAATTAATTGATAGCTCCCTGTTCAAAATGTGAGACATGACATCCCTATATAATTATATAGTGTCTTCCAGTTTATTTCTACAATGTGATTTCAATTAATGTCACGACATTAAGACATCATTTTATCAAAAGGAAGAGTCGAAATTTATCTTTGTGATAATTAATGACAAAGAGTAATAATAAAAATAATTATAATTATTATTATTATTATTATTATTATTATTATAATGATGCCAAATCTCTGAAAACCATACTTAGAGTGCTGCACACACCATATACAAAACAACTATTTATTCACCAACTTTACACTTCATATCCCTTAACTCTCTCTCGATCTTGATCTTGACTAGTATATTATAACAATATTAACTGGGGGATTCCTTGTGCATATTTCTCTATAAACAACGTGGAGCAGGATTTGTGCCATCAGATTCGACACATCAGTAAGCCCTACAAGCCTGTGCGCAATGTTTTTTTTTAAGGTTAACAAGATACCACTTATGCAACATCATACAGATATGTTTTGTATAATCAGCTAAAAACAATGGGCATTATGAACTTCAGTTTGGTGTATCATATGTATATATCCCTCTTATTTCTAATCCACACATTAAGTTTACATACAACAATCTTTAAAAAAATGGTAAATGATCAGAACCACATTGCCAAATTTAAGGGGTTCTGTACAAAAACGCCCGCATATATCAGCCTGGTATCAACTAATTTTCCTAATGGTAGGACCTAAGGAATAAATTCATGTGTCATGCAAAATGCATATATTATTTATTATTATTATTATTATTATTATTATTATTATTATTATTATTATTATTATCATATTAACATAATTATAAAAAATTAGAACATCAATTGTAATCAAAATATTAAAAAATTGTTCATTGTTGTCAACTTAAACTACAAACCATATCCATTGATAACTATGGTATCTCTGCACTGTAAAAATAAAGATATTTATGAAATGGTTTGCATAAAAGAATTTAATAAAATTGCCTAACACTACCGGAATAAAACAAGCTAATGTAAATTATAGTCAACAGATATGTGACGTAAACATTATTAAAGATATTAAAAGACAACAATAAATTTCAGCATGAAAGGTAAGACCTTCAGTTCCGATAAGGTTTAACAAAAAATTTTAATTTGATTTTAACTTTAAATGTTCACCGTAAATGATATTTTGACGTTTTGGTTATTCCTGTTCACGCAAAGAGTGTACTGTCGCCTGTTATTAAAATCGTCACTCAGTCCGCCATCTTGAGAAGTAAGTACTCATTTCTATGCGTGCCCTATCACCTCGGGTTACTCGGGTCATGTCTATCATTTGAAATTGAATGTGAACACATATGGGAGGAGTCTCACAAATCAATAATTAAATACAACGGTTATGCCCGGTTTTATCCTCCTCTAATTTAGTCCCTGTTACGCAACTTCCCTGAACGATTTTCTCCTCTACACAAGAGTGTGGCTCATACAGCCAGATGTATCCGCAAGAAAAATACCTCTAGCTATAGGGCTAACAAGTTTTAAAGATTAGATTTTATATAACATGGAATTCTTGTTAGCTTATATCAACCGCTTTTACTCACTATATTGTTAATGTATGCATGTTCGTCTTTCATTTAATTTTGAAATCCGGTTTAGTAAGAAACTACCAGTAGATTGTAAGACATTCAGGTAGGTCTCTTTTAAAAGAAGATGTCACATTTGACATATATATGTAGAATCATTTATTGAAGTAATGTCATTTTAAGTTTGTTTGTTTCTAATACAGAGACTATGCCATCTATAAAGTAACCTTCTGGAATATGTTTATTTTTGTTGAAGTAACGTCAACATAACAATTACTCCAAAGTAATTACCCTAAGATAATAATCCCACGGTCAGTTACCACCCAAGGCAAAAGTCCCATTGGACAACTAACCCACCCACACCCTTTTCGTAAAATACACTTAAAGTTAAAAAAATAGAAAATTTAGAAAAATATAATCATTAGGTTTACACGTTCTTTTTTCTGAGTGGCGTTTAAATCAAAATAATGCATTTTAATGTTAAACAAAAATATAATTATCCATTAAACAATGATATGATTGGTTTACAAATATTAGAAGTGCTTAGAAACCAAATGAAAATATTATAATAACCGGTAAATATTGCAATAACGGCAAACATGGTAGTAAGAGCGGCCAATGTTATAAATTATAAGGTAATATTGTAACGAAACTGGCTAATATTTTAATAATAATATTGGTATTAAATAGACAACGATTGTTATAACCTTACCCCATCTATATCGTAAAATTTGATCACCACGTGGTATTGAACATTGTTCTTAATTACAAACGCCTGTACATTATTTATTAGGCACTGCCTGTAGCATCCCCATGGATGTAACTATAACTCAATGTAATGGACTCTTATAGCAATACGTCGGCAAATATGATAAATTGTTTCCTTTAAATATATCTGATCACCTGTATTGTTTAATGGTAAGAATATTTATTCAAAGCATTGTTAAATAGTAATTTAAAGCATTAAAGCATTCCTCATCATATTTATTTTAAACTCACAAAATAAAAAAGATAGCAGGATATATATATACATATATATATTCCCATATATATATTATATTATATCATATTTTGTATAATATATACTTAACGATGTACATCTTATACCTTAGGGAAAATTTTCCGGGATATATATATATATATATATATATATATATATATATATATATATATATTATTCTATTTTGAATAATATATACTTAACGATGTTCATTTTATACCTTTGGGAAAATTATCCGGGGTAAATTGTCGTCCGGGGGTAATTATCCAAGAGCTACTATTACACCAATGACGATTTTGTGGTTTGAAATGTTATTTATATATATATATATATAATAATATATGTTAAGTCTTAATCATTTTAGGTGCCATGAGTCACCGCATATGCGACAGCAATAATTCTGTATTTTTGTATTTGTTTTAATTATTTCTGTTTTGTGCTCATATTGGATTGGCGTAGCTAAATTGGTTTAAGAAGCTCAGAAGCAAAAATAACGTAGTTACAGCTAGGTTACACATTGCTTGGACGACCATGCAATGACGCCTATAAATGGCAAAACTGAATAGGCTAGGGTTCCTGGTAAAAACGTGCAAGTGCCATTCACCTGACAGGTTTGTCCTTGTTGAACGAGTATGTCAACGTGCCCCTGTAAGCTCTTTTTTACAAAAATAGGTCAGCTCTTTATATTGATTAAACAAACTGTGGTTATATGGGAACTTGGAGAGTTTTACCACTTAAAATACTTGGGAGGAGGACATTTTGTGTCTCATTTCTAGATGCACCTTATCTTAACCGATAGGTTCATGTAAAATACAGCAAAAAAAATTGACAGAATATATTTATTCCAAATATTCAGAATTAAAGCGGAATATGCTATTGATGATAAAGGAACCTTCATAATTCAAACACCCCTTTTCAATAATTATAGTGTAAACAAATAATTTTATCTAAATCAGGTAAATTAGAAAGAGTCCATATAATTCTTGTAAATAAACAACAAACACGAAGACAGCAGACCTTTTCCTACCAACAAACATAACTGAGACGCAGAGCTTTCTGTGTGAATTTATGTACGTTGTCGTGAGGGGTATTCACATGACAGTCAACCAGAAATTTTCAAGATGAAATAAAGCATCACAGACACCCACACAAGCACATGTAAGTAATTGATACAATTTTTATTTCAATTAAATGTGTACAATTAATTGAAAGCTCCCTGTTCAAAATATGAGACATGACATCCCTATATAATGATATAGTGTCTTCCAGTTTATTTCTACAATGTGATTTCAATTAATGTCACGACAGTTAGACATCATTTTATCAAAAGGAAGAGTCGAAATTAATCTTTGTGATACTAAATGACAAAGAGTAATAATAATAATAATAATTATAATTATTATTATTATTATTATTATTATTATATAGATGATGCCAAATCTCTGACAACCATACTTAAAGTGCTGCACACACCATATACAAAACAACTATTTATTCACCAACCTTACACTTCATATCCCTTAACTCTCTCTCGATCTTGATCTTGACTAGTATATTATAACAATATTAACTGGGGGATTCCTTGTGCATATTTCTCTGTAAACAACGTGGAACAGGATTTGTGCCATCAGATTCAACACATCAGTAAGCCCTACAAGCCTGTGCGAAATGTTTTTTTAAGGTTAACAAGATACCACTTATGCAACATCATAAAGATATGTTTTGTATATTCAGCTAAAAACAATGGGCATTATGAACTTCAGTTTGGTATATCATATGTATATATCCCTCTTATTTCTAATCCACACATTCAGTTTACATACAACAATCTTTTAAAAAATGGTACATGATCAGAACCACATTGCCAAATTTAGGGGGTTCTGTACAAAAACGCCCGCATATATCAGCCTGGTATCAACTAATTTTCTTAATGGTAGGACCTAAGGAATAAATTCATGTGTCATGCAAAATGCATATATTATTTATTTTTATTATTATTATTTTTATTATTATTATTATTATTATTATTATCATATTAACATAATTATCAAAAATCAGAACATCAATTGTTATCAAAATATTAAAAAATTGTTCATTGTTGTCAACTTAAACTACAAACCATATCCATTGATAACTATGGTATCTCTGCACTGTAAAAATAAAGATATTTATGAAATGGTTTGCATAAAAGAATTTAATAAAATTGCCTTACACTACCGGAATAAAACAAGCTAATGTAAATTATAGTCAACAGATATGTGACGTAAACATTATTATAGATATTAAAAAGACAACAATAAATTTCAGCATGAAAGGTAAGACCTTCAGTTCCGATAAGGTTTAACAAAAAATTTTAATTTGATTTTAACTTTAAATGTTTACCGTAAATGATATTTTGAAGTTTTGGTTATTCCTGTTCACGCAAAGAGTGTACTGTCGCCTGTTATTAAAATCGTCACTCAGTCCGCCATCTTAAGAAGTAAGTACTCATTTCTATGCCTGCTCTATCACCTCGGGTTACTCGGGTCATGTCTATCATTTGAAATTGAATGTGAACACATATGGGAGGAGCCTCAAAAATCAATAAACTAAATACAACGGTTATGCCCGGTTTTAGTCTAATTTAGTCCCTGTTACGCGACTTCCCTGAACGATTTTCTCCTCTACACAAGAGTGTGGCTCATACAGCCAGATGTATCCGCAAGAAAAATACCTCTAGCTATAGGACTAACAAGTATTATAGATTAGATTTTATATAACATGGAATTCTTGTTTGCTTATATCAACCGCTTTTACTCACTTTTATTGTTAATGTATGCATGTTCGTCTTTCATTTAATTTTGAAATCCGGTTTAGTAAGAAACTACCAGTAGATTGTAAGACATTCAGGTAGGTCTCTTTTAAAAGAAGATGTCACATTTGACATATATATGTAGAATCATTTATTGAAGTAATGTCATTTTAAGTTTATTTGTTTCTAATACAGAGACTATGCCATCTATAAAGTAACCTTCTGGAATATGTTTGTTTTTGTTGAAGTAACGTCAACATAACAATTACTCCAAAGTAATGACCCTAAGATAATAATCCCACGGTCAGTTACCACCCAAGGCAAAAGTCCCATTGGACAACTAACCCACCCACACCCTTTTCGTAAAATACCGTTAAAGTTAAAAAAATAAAAAAATTTAGAAACATATAATCATTAGGTTTACACGTTCTTTTTTCTGAGTGGCGTTTAAATCAAAATAATGCATTTTAATGTTAAACAAAAATATAATTATCCATTAAACAATGATATGATTGGTTTACAAATATTAGAAGTGCTTAGAGACCAAATGAAAATATTATAATAACCGGTAAATATTGCAATAACGGCAAACATTGTAGTAAGAGCGGCCAATGTTATAAATTATAAGGTAATATTGTAACGAAACTGGCTAATATTTTAATAATAATATTGGTATTAAATAGACAACGATTGTTATAACCTTACCCCATCTATATCGTAAAATTTGATCACCACGTGGTATTGAACATTGTACTTAATTACAAACGCCTGTACATTATTTATTAGGCTTTGCCTGTAGCATCCCCATGGATGTAACTATAACTCAATGTAATGGACTCTTATAGCAATACGTCGGCAAATATGATAAATTGTTTCCTTTAAATATATCTTATCACCTGTATTGTTTAATGGTAAGAATATTTATTCAAAGCATTGTTAAATAGTAATTAGAGCATTAAAGCATTCCTCATCATATTTATTTTAAACTCACAAAATAAAAAAGGGTAGCAGGATATATATATACATATATATATTCCCATATATATATTATATTATATTTTGTATAATATATACTTAACGATGTACATCTTATACCTTAGGGAAAATTTTCCGGGATAAATTATCGTCTGGGGGTTATTATCAAAGAGCTACACCAATGACGATTTTGTAGTTTGAAATTTTATAATTTATATATACATATATATATATATTTATATATATATATATGTTTAATATATATATGTTTACTTTAAGACTAATAACTATCTATTATCAATAACCTACATTCAAAGAAGGGCTTGTTTTCAAAATGAATACTTTGTTACAGAATTTAACACAAAGCTTCCGTGGATTATTGTCCTGTTTCCATGGAAATCCTCTCAGCGGTTGCTCCGGTGTTCCCAAATGGGTACCTGGTTGCCTTGACTGAAATAAGTTTTACTAATATAATTCAGAAATGGTCATGTTTAAATTTACATTCACATTTTCTCTTAATATTTAAATATAAACTAATTTATTTACGGTATATATGTTATATTTCGCACGTTGTTCACATTTAAAATTGATGTTATCGTCAAATGTTTCTACCGTATACGCTCTCCCCGAACAGCGCCCTAGAAATCACCTTTGCATCAAGGTATCTGATCATGTAGTTTAGATGGAATGATTTCCCAGACGATTTTGCGACGATCATACACACTGGTATTACGGGCAGTCCTGCTACATCAGGGCTGGACAACTAATGCTTCGAATTGGCTAGAGCCGGAGAAAAAGAAAAGGTTTTTCATAAAATATATAATAAAATTGTCTTACACTGTGGAAACAAAACAGGCTAATGTAAATAATAGTCAACAGATATTCTGTTGGGCAAAACATTATGAATGATATTAATGGACAAGAATAAATTACAGCATGAAAGGTAAGACCTTCAATTCTGATAAAAATTAATAATAAATTTAATTTGAAAGCCCCGTTCCCACTTTCACGAATTTGGGACCGAATCATCACGAATTGACACCATGATTATTCGTAGGGAAGTCATGGGGATATCATAGGTTATATCTTGGACATTCGGCTGTGTCCGTAGCGATATCTTCAGCACTTAAAAGTCGTGGCGCTATTTTTGAAATGTTCAAAAATTAAGCTTTGTCGTCACAAGTCCTAGCGAAGTCGTTACAGTTTCTTGGCACGTCGTGTTAAATTTCCCCATAATTCGTGGTCATTTGTGATGGGAAACTGTGTCACGAATGGTCATGACTGATCACAACCTAGGCACCACTAGAGTACGACTACAACAACAACCAATCAAGAAAGAGCCTCGATCATGTGACGTCAGCCGAAAGAACATTGACATCGACGTTGTAGATACACTCTTTTCTGGTCTGAATATGCCTCCAAATAAAAGAAGTTCAAGCAAAAGAACTTCAAATCAAAGTCTAGCTTCGTACAGTCAGAGTCAGTCTGACACAAATATGATGTGTTTTCCTTTAAAAAGGTTCAAATTTGAAATCGAATAACCATTAATTTTTTTAAGTTTTCCAATTCTTTCCATTCAAATATATCTTCAAATCGCTGCCTATTTATGAAACAGTCTCCATGTAATAAAGGTTTCATTGGAGTAAATAAATTGACACTATCTTTCTTTTTATATTATACGTGTACATTTGTCTTTGTAATGTAACGGAAAATATAATTTTCTTTTTAATTTGTGACTTCTTTGAAAACAAATGAGGAACATGTTATTACAGCTCGCTAACTGGATACTTTTTAGAGGAAGATGTCCTCTGTAGATATTGGTTCAAGCTAAATTTTAACAAAAATTATTTGAAGCTACTTAAACACTATCTTATTTTGTTTTATTATTATAATAGTTATATATCACAAATATCACATATACATCTGGGGGTGTTAGTGTGTGTGTATGCCAAGGACACATTTTTATTTTTTTTTTGTAATATTCTTTTCACTTTTTGTTCATAGCTGTCCTCATTTTTTCAATTGACTTGAGATCTACATCGTCCGCAATTCGTAGCCCAGTCGTGGAAAATCGTGAAGATATCATACAAGTTTCTTAGACGTCGAAACGGTGTCGTGAACATTTTTAAAAATTTCGTGTCATATCGTGCCAGCATTGTGTCACTGTCGTAGCAAGTCGTACTGGCATCGTCCCCGTAATGGAATTTTTTCACTCGAACGGGGCTTCAACTGTAAATGTTTACCGTAATTTTGTTTATTTTTGTAAATTTTGTTTTGGTTATCCCTGTTCATCCTAAGAGTGTACTGTCGGCTGTTAAGAAGTGGGTCACTCAGTCCGCCATCTTGAGAAGTACGTTCTCATATCTATTTGGTATTACACAACGCGTGCCCTATCACCTCGGGTTACTCGGGTCATGTCTGTCTTTTGCAGTTGACAGGTTCAATTGA
Source organism: Sipunculus nudus (assembly GCA_026874595.1). NCBI lineage: Eukaryota > Metazoa > Annelida > Sipuncula > Golfingiida > Sipunculidae > Sipunculus > Sipunculus nudus. The sequence goes on from CM049315.1 coordinate 28,800,652, forward strand.
ATACATAGCGTCTATGGGAGGAGCCTCACAAATCTAGAAATGTTTACCTAGACGAAATACTCTCAGCTTAGCTTTTCGATCAATACACTAAATACGACGGCTAATCAAGATCTCATCATCCTCTAATTTAGTCCCTGTTACGCGACTACGCTAAACGATTTTCTCCTCTACACAAGAGTGGGACTCACACAGCCAGAGAGAAATATACACAAGAAAGACAAATACCTCTAGCTTTGGGGAATACAAGTATTACAGACTAAATTTTATAAAACATCCATTTCTTCTGTTTGCTTATATCAACAGTTTTTACTCAGTTTATTATTAAAGTGTGCATGTTTGTTTTAATTATTTTTGTTTTGTACTTATATTAGATGGGCGTAGCTTAATTGCTTTAAGAAGCTCAGAAGCAAAAATCTGACGTCAAAATAACGTAGTTACAGCGAGGTTACACATTGCTTTGACGACGATGGAGTAACTCCCATAAATTGCCAAACTGAATAGACCTAAGGGCCAGGTAAAAAACGTGTAAGTGCCATTCACCTGACAGGTGTGTCCTTGTCGAACGAGAATGTCAACAAGCTCTTTTGTTACGATAATTGATCTGCTTTTTATATTGATCAAACAATGTGTTGTTATATGGGAACCTGGAGATTTATACCACTTTAAATACTCCGGAAAGGGAGATTCCTTTTTATACCTGAGGACCCTATTATCGAGTCCGGGTTTTCTGTAAGATTTACGGGTGCAAAGCTCAAAGGGGAGGAAATTTTGTGTCTCATTTTCAGATGCACCTTAACTTAACCGATAGGTTCATATAAGTTCAGCAAAATGAATGATGGAATATATTTATTCCAAATATTCAGAATTAAAGCGGAAAATGCTATTGATTTTAAAGGAACCTTCATAATTCAAACACCCCTTTTCAATAATTATAGTGTAAACACATAATTTTATCTAAATCAGGAAAATTAGAAAGAGTCCATATAATTCTTGTAAATAAACAACAAACACGAAGACAGCAGACCTGTTCCTAACAACAAACATAACTGAGACGTAGAGCTTTCTGTGTGAATTTATGTACGTTGTCGTGAGGGGTATTCACATGACAGTCAACCAGAAATTTTCAAGATGAAATAAAGCATCACAGACACCCACACAAGCACATGTAAGTAATTGATACAATTTTTATTTCAAATAAATGTGTACAATTAATATTTATTCAAAGCATTGTTAAATAGTAATTTAAAGCATTAAAGCATTCATCATCATATTTATTTTAAACTCACAAAATAAAAAAAATAGCAGGATATATATATATATATATATATATATATATATATATATTCCTATATATATATATTATATTTTATTCTATTCTGTATAATATATACTTAACGATGTATATCTTATACCTTAGGGAAAATTAAATATATTTATGTATGTCACGTCTTAATCATTTTAGGTGCCATTAGTCACCGCATATATTCTATATTTTTGCATTTGTTTTAATTATTTCTGTTTTGTGCTCATATTGGATGGGCGTAGCTAAATTGGTTTGAGAAGCTCTGAAGCAAAAATAACGTAGTTACAGCGATGTTACACATTGCTTTGACGACCATGCAATGACGCCCATAAATTACCTAACTGAATAGACCTGAGGGCCAGGTAAAAAACGTGTAAGTGCGATTCACCTGACAGGTGTGTCCTTGTTGAACGAGAATGTCAACATGCCCCTGTAAGCTCTTTTGTTACGAAAATTGGTCTGCTTTTTATATTGACCAAACAAAGTATGGTTATGTGGGAACTTGGAGAGTTATACCACTTTAAATACTTGGGAAAGGGAGATTCCCTTTTATACCTGAGGACCCTATTATCCAGCTCCGGTTTTCTGTAACATTTACGCGTGCAAAGCAAAAGGGAGGAGGACATTTTGTGTCTCATTTCTAGATGCACCTTACCTTAACAGATAGGTTCATGTAAATTCAGCAAGATTATGACAGAACATATTTATTCCAAATATTCAGAATCTAATCGGAAAATGCTATTAATGATAAAGGAACCTTCATAATTCAAACACCACTTTTCAATAATTATAGTGTAAAGACTTTAAATTTATCTAAATCAGGAAAATTAGAAAGAATCCATATATTTCCTGTAAATAAACTCAGCAAAAACTATAACAACAAACCTGTTCCTCACAACAAACCATAACTGACACGTCAAGCTTGCTGTATGAATTTATGTACGTTGCAGACAATGGGTAATCGTAAAATTTAAATCAGGAAAATTAGAAAGAATCCATATATTTCCTGTAAATAAACTCAGCAAAAACTATAACAACAAACCTGTTCCTCACAACAAACCATAACTGACACGTCAAGCTTGCTGTATGAATTTATGTACGTTGCAGACAATGGGTAATCGTAATCAGTAATCTTAATCGATTACAATCGATTACATTTTTTTAAGTAATCGTAATCGTAATCGATTACACTTACTTTAAATGAAAAGTAATTGTAATCGTAATCAATAACTCTTCCAATGTAATCGTAATCATGATAATTAGATATGATTACATAGATTACTTTTGTTTTTTTTTCAAATTTTATACAGCTACAGTTAATGTTTACTAAAACACTTATCTGTCATGTTTAACTCTGATAAAAAACATCATTAAGAGTGAAGTATGCAGCTGTTGTGACTCCTGAGAGCCATCAGATCATACTTAGGTAGTAGATGTATCTATTTGAAGCTAGGTGGATCATTTGTGTGAGCATTTTGAGATGAAATAAGAGAGGAATAAATATAATCAGCATTTTTAATTTAAGTTCGATCATATTAAGTATGGTCATCATAACTTTGTTAAAGACCATGGTGAGGTGCTCACCATAATTGCTCTTAGCTATTCTTACTCGTGCAATCGGTACTGCAAAATTGAGCAGTGTGAGGTAGCCAGGTAATATTCACCTACCAGTTACTTCCTGAGCAAATCACTTCATTATTATGTGAGGAAAGACTATAAACTTAATCATGATTAATTGTTCACACATAACCATAAACAGATACCTTTGTACAACAGCTTGACCACACAAACTAATATATGTACAGTAGCTTACACGGCTTAAATGCATAAAACAACATATCATACCTTATCATACCTTTAACGGTCAGATTTAACATTTAATGGGGAAATAAACAGACACGGCGCTATGTCTTCCATGTAAATGTACCTACCTATACTGAGATATAAAACAAAACTCCAAGGAAAAAGGGATCCATTTCTATAAAGTGTGTATGCCCAGCGCCACTAGCTGCTCTAGTTGGAGGGCAGTATTGGCTCAAGTTTCACACCTTTCATATCATAGTTTACAAAGCTATAGTCTGTGGTCAGGTTAATCCTGTGAAGTAATGCTAAACTAATCAGCTGAAATGGGGGAAAGGGTATGGTACTTCCATTGAGATAAAATTAGATTCTCCATCGAACTACAGAGGGAGTCCAGCTCTTATCCAGGAGGTGTACACAGAGATAGATATTCAAAGAGCATGGCTTCATTGTTACATGCAGTGTTTGTCCATGCAGTGTTCTAAACCAGCCATTGGTCTTTGGCAGATCCATGAGGCGAACACCTCAGGTTTTGTGGGTTATGTAAAGCTGTATCCAGCTGGTGACATAGCCAGATGCAGCCCCTGTAGTGACTTATATTAGGTCGCAGGTAATCATGCTGGTGCTCTACTCTGGGCCATGTTATGTAATATGTGGTACTTGCCACAAGTATAGCAACAGTACTGAATGTTCTAAACATAAAACATTATGGCCAGGTACATCTGTACAACATCTTGTCCAGTGGGGCCTTCAAACACGAATCTATCTCAAACAATTAGAGAATTAAGATTTCATGAGCTAAACACTTTTATACACAGTAAACTCTCTCCAGAAAATGGAATAATCGAAGAAACAAAAACAGACATGGGAATATTATTCTGGTAAAGGTGATCACTGTTACTACAACTATGTTTTTGGCTCGCAGAAACCCCATTTTAATCATGAAGCCCACCCTGCCCCGCATATGCCAGCATTTAGCCCGAACCCGCCCCCATCCCGCAGTTGAAATTTCTTTGACCCACCCTGTGAAATTATAAAATCAAGACACGTTTATAGAGTACAACAGCCATTTGAAATGATATAAATAATTTCTAGTTATTCTTCAGACTATTTTATCTATCTCATATCTTGACTTGATGAGACTAACTATTGGATCTCTATACTCTGTAAGTTTTCTTTTCTTTGATGCATTTGAATAAAGGTTAGAATCTACAATTCATGCATTACCTTTGACTATATTAAGGTTTGTAATCTTGGCTGTAATCATGGTTACTTTTTGAAGTAATCATAAAGTAATCGTAGTCGTAATCGATTACATGAACTCATTTTGGTAATCGTAATTGTAAATCAAAAGAAAGAGTCGATATTAATCTTTGTGATACTTAATGACACTGTCAGTCCAATTTATGAGGCAAGTCGTAACAAGCTGGTTTATACAATATAAATATCACAATCCTTAATTTTAAAACATTCGAACATTTTGGTCGATATCATTAGAAATTGCTTAAATTCCAACAATTTTCATGATGTAGTAAATGTTGACGAATCTGTGCTATGTCAGATGTTACAGCTACACCCAGCAGACATATAAGATAAAATGGTTAAATACTAAATTTCATAATTCAGCCAGTATCATTTGAGTAGAACAGATTTAATTAAACTTGAGCAAGGATCATCCAAGAATGTTTTTTGCAGTATAAACGAATGTTGCACAGTAGTTGGCCCTCGGCCTGATACAGGATTACTTGGGCACATGATCAAGTTCAGCTTTCCATAACTCCACCAAAATCACCGAAAAAAACACCGTGCTTAAACATTTGAGAGAGGTGTACCCTAAAATCAAACCTGTGAAATATTAAATTTTCTTCAGAGAAGGTATTTAAATTAATATATATATTAATAATATATATAACTATTATTATATTATATTATTATAATATATATAACTTTTTAATTTCCATTAATATATATATATATATTTATATATTCTTTGAAAACTAGTTAGTTGTTCTATATAATACACAGAGAAGATTGGTCTCTAATGAATAACATTGTTGTAGAGGGGTTGTATACCAGATATACTTTTATTGGATCAGTAATGAAAACGGTCATGGACATTTTCGGACATTTTCCACATGATTACTAAACAGTTCACATTCACAAGCAAAAACATGACTATACACCATGAATTGATCTTTGTGCCTTTAATTATTGTCCCACGTCAGTGGGCAGAGCCACACCTGTGATTGACAAATGTTGCCTCACATCGGAAGCTCAGAAGCAACATCTGATGTCAGCACCTTGAGGTTACAAGAAGATTTGGGGCGGGGCTACACCTGATTGACAAATGTCGCCTCACATCCGATGCTCAGAAGCAGTAGGTGAAGTCAGTAGAAGTTACAAAAATATTATACATTGACCTGAAGCTTGTATATTGTCCTAGGTTGTTAATTAGAGTATAGGTGTGTCTTTTACATAAATCAAACATGTTGCAATTGTGACATATGGGAATTTGCAGTGATAATATTTTATTATTCACTATCGGTTATATCTCACACTCATGTGTACAATAAACAAGTCCTACATGTCTAATGTGAACCTGTGCAATGGGATATACATCAAGTAATATACTTCCATGATAACATGCTTGACCATAATTTGAAAAAGTACTTTGTTACTTTCAAGTACATGTGTGACAAGTACATATACAATTCAAGTATTTAATATTTTGAACCCGAGTACAAGCACCAATTACACAAAAAATGACTGTAGGTGGCGCAACCTGTCTCGTGTATGAGAAAGCCATCGAAGATGTATGGACATCCAAAATTTCATGTAGACACTTAAAACCACTCTTGAGTTATGTGCACAGATGCATGAAATCCAAAAACAATTATAAGTTACGACCCAAGTCTTGTGTACAAAGAAACTGTCCGAGATGTATGGATATGCACAATTTCATGCTGATATGTAAACTCACTCTTGTGAAATAAGCAGCGACATACACTTTGCAAAAATTATTGCATGTGGCGCCACCAGTCCTGTGATTACGAAGCTATACAAGATGTATAGATATGCAAAATTCCAGGCTGATATATCATTTCCCACCTGAGAAATAAGCAGGAACATACACTATGCAAAAGTTATTGCAGATGGCGACACCAGTTGTGTGTATGAGAATGCCATCAAAAATGCATGAACAGGACAAATTTCAGGCTAATACATCAAACTTCTCTTGAGTCAGGTGCACTTGGATGACCAAGCTCGACTGAGGAAGGCAGTTGCCCCAAAGTAAACCAAAACCAAAGTGCCAGGTGCAGCTACTGAACTGAGTGAACTCTTGACCTGTTGCCAAATCTGATACAGTTGCCAGTCTGCCAAAGCTATAAGTAAAATCAGAATATATATATATTTTATTATAGATGCAAATTATTTATGTTGCATGTACAGCTTGCTTATATACTCACAGAGCTCAGCCTGTTAATATAATAAATCTAGTAGCTTTGTTTACCAAAGTATCTCATGGTCCTTTTTTATTTTAAAGGTTCAATAATTCAGTTTAAAATCATTTATATGAACTTGAACAAAGGCCACCTGAGAATCATTTTTGTGCAATGTTAAAGAATTTAAAACAACAGTTTTGCAGAAGCAGACTATCAGAGCCCTCAGTCTGATATATGCTAACATGGCAACAAGACCAACTTCAGCTTCTCATGACTCAACCAAAGTCAATGAATCCAATCTGTTCTTATAGCTATACAATTGAGAGAAACCTACCCTAGGAAAATACTTGTGAAAAATTAAACGGCTTGACAGTTTAATAATAATTTAATGTAGAAGCTGCAAGAGGCTAAGTTTTTTTTTGGATTTTCAGGATGCTAGCTCAGAGATTGTTACGTATATAAGGTTGCTTACCGGGCCAAATGACTAAGTTCAAATTCCTGTAACTCGGCCAAAATTCATCAAACCCAAGCTGTTGTTCAAAATTAAGAGAGCTCGTCTCTGGAATAATTTTTGTGAAATATTGAACAATTCAGCTGAATGATTTCTGAGAAGAAGATTTTCGAAGGTTTTCTAGCTTTCCCCTAAAAAATGTAAGTAGATGCAGATGGCGCCACAAAAGGCTCAATCCACAATATATGTGACTGATTTTTTGCATAAAATTTGGTGATGCCAGCTCCTGCTGCTCCTAAGAATTTATCGGTTAATATACAGTAACTAATGAATGATGCCCCTGTACAAAAAAGGTCGCCATCAATACCTTAATTTCAAATATGACTTATGTGACCAAAAATTGCAAATATATTGGTGATGATAGCAGTTGCCGTTTCTCAGGTTGTAATTTAGGTATGCTTATTTGACCAAATGACCAAGTTCAGCTTCTTGTAACTCAGCCAAAAATTACCGAACTGAAATCATTCGAACAAATTTCTCATTCGAGAGAGATTGTTTCTTGGATTTTGTCTGTGAAATTTTGAACAATTTTGCTGGACAGTTTCGGAGGAGAAGACTGTTATGTTAAAGGTTTTTTTAGCTTTTCCCTGTAAAAGCCCTGTAAAATCCCTGTCAATGCAGATGCCCACAAAATAACCTAAATCCGATAGTTTTTTATTACTGCTTTTTGCAAAAAAAATTTGTGATGCTAGCTCCTGCCGCTTTTGAGATAGTATGGGTAATGGACTGACGACGCCCCACCATCGCATAAGCCCACAGGTTAGCTAAAAATGTGTTTAGAAATTTGTTCCTTGAAGATCAAGATCTAGAGCTTTCCTAATTTTTCGAGAAAACCAGGAAAAAGTTAACCAGATAAACAAAAAACTTTTGTTGTGGAAACAATTTGTGTTTCAAATCTTAGGGTAAATATGCAGTACTTCAATGTCACCCGATAAAAGTTAACCCTTTCTGGTGCCCTTGGGAAAAGGTTTCCCTTACCAAGTGACGGACCGGGTTGCCTTTGGTTTAACATGGAAAAGTAGAGATTGTGTGGTTTTTGATGGCGCCCTCAACGTATCAGCACTCAGGCACACAACACACAACTTGCCGGAAGTTTTAATGACAGACAGACGGACAAACAGAACAAACCTTCGGTTTTCTATTAATTGAGTGACTTTCTGAGCGATTGCTGAAAAGTTGGGCCTGTTCAACGACATACCACACAAAAGAACATGAAGGCAGAAGTAGCTGACAACAACCGACAAACGGATAGACATACTGACACACTGACACATCTGAGATAACAGATGAATGATTATCATATGGGAAGGTATTTAGAAACAAAATGAGTTATAGTTTATGCAGATAAGGTTCACAGTTTTAGAGATATGGCCAAAAAATGATATGTTGTAGTGGTTCAAGTACAGCGCCCCCTAGTTCCCATATCCGGAAAATGAAAAATTGATTTCGAGATATTAGTTTAAGACATAAGATATATCAGTTTCAAAAGGATTCATCCAAAACTGTGGCCTGTAGAATGCTACATGTATGACGCAAGAACCAGCAAGCAGGCGAATTTGAGGACAACTGACAAACAGACAAACATACTGACAAAGTGACACAAGATTGAGACCAGGTGACTTACTCAGGTTATGGAGAAGACCCAGAGGAAGAAAATAAGCTATAGTTTCTGTAATTGAGGTTTATAGTCATGGAGATATGGCCAAAAAATTATATGTTGGGGAGATTCGTGTGCAGCGCCCCCTAGCGGCCATATTCGGAAAAAGGAAAATTTTGTTTCGAGATATTTGTGTAAGACATAAGATGTGAATACGACTATTTGTTACAAAGTTTTGACGAAAATAATCTACGACGTTTTTCGATGTCCTTGACCTTGATCTATGCCCGATATTGACAAAAATCAATAGGCTTCGGGGACTTTGGTTTTCTATCAACTCAGTAAGTTTGAAAGCGATCGCTGCAAAACTGTGCATTTCAGACTTGGGACAGACAGACAAACAAACATCGTTATAAAAAACAGACATACGGACCAACATGCTTGCCGAAATCGAAGATTTCCGGCAAGCAATAAAACTTAAGTGAAAACACACCGGTTAAACAGTCTCTAGATCTCCTGAACTAACGATACTGGACACGGGCTGGTGGTACCTCACTCGACTTCCGCTGGCAGCACCTCACTCGACGACGGCTGGCGGCACCTCACTCGACACCGGCTGGCACCACCTCTTGCAGCACACCTCTGGACATTGGTTAGCGGCACCTCTCTGGGCACTGGGTACCGGCACCTCTCTTGACTCTGGCAGTCAGCACCTCTGGACTCTGCAGGCTCCACAGACTGTGTCCCCAATACTGCGTATTCACTTCTTTAAATACTAGTACCCTTCTACCCTGGAGGCTCATTTATATTCATAAGACTAATACAAAGCCTGGCCTGCTTTTTATATTATGGCCTATCTATATACATGAGCACGCTGAATACTAAATAGGCTGGGAACAAAACACGCTAAACCCCACGGTGAGCACCACAACAATGGCATAACTGGACCTGCAGCGCACCCTGCAACCCCTCTCTTGCATACAGCCATTGTCTAACAAAACAATACTCTGACCGGCGCGGCGATTCTCGCTCAACAAATACAAACGTACAGCCAAACCGGTACAGCTAACCCGAGAAATGAAAATAATACAATATGACCCGATCCAATGTGTGACATTCAAAGTTATGGAGTTCACAAACAAGAGACCCATGGATTACGGCATCAAGCTGAAATTGGCATTACTGTAAATGTAGTAGAAGGCAAGGTACAAAAAAAAGAAGAATATACTCAGTTGTAGAAATCTTGTAGTTATAGTATTCGTATTGACATATTGTATCCTGTGATAAAAATAACGATACCTGACATTTTTTCTCGAAAATGCCTTCAAAGTTTCAGACGGCGGAGTAACGCATAAAGATACATGTATACCCTAGTTTTATTCTGAAGAAAAGTTGTATTAAAATGTTATTGAATCATTACCGTTGTACATATCTATGCAAAATTGTGGTTCATAGTTTCTGGCTTTTACTTTATAAATTGTACAATGACATGGACTTAAGAGCGTGAAGGGGTATTCTTTTTTTCAAATGATGAGAGAGAGAGATTGAGAGAGAGAGAACATATGTCCTTTTGTGGCGTACTTAAAGTCATAATGTGGCATAAAACACACCTTATCCGGCATATCTTCTGATAATGGATAATCTCCTGATGTGGCCTACATTAAGGGACAAATGAGTAAACAAAATTTTGTTTAATTTTCCATAGCAGTCGATTTTAAACTCATATTCTGATTTATATTTATATTGAACCTGCTTTGTTTCACATGGAATGTACAAATAGTTATTATAAATAATATAAGCACTCCCCATGGCTCACGTGTTGAATGTGTTTGTGTAATATGTTATATTTATTAAATGGAACTGTGTAAAATAATTTGAAATTTCCTACTTAAATATATATTTGATAATCAAGGGAACACAAGATAATTGACTAAAAACATTTAAGCAAGTATATACTTTTTTTCTAACAATATGATATTAACAGACAACCCCTCTCTGCACCAGTCATATATTGTTCACATGTTTTACGCTGACTGGCTGGGTGGTCATAAAGGAGAATGAAAAGATATTAAATCTGATAAACCCAAAAATAACTTCCAGAGATTAACACATTTTCTTGGATTTTACCTCAGCTGACTATAATTTTCTATATTTAATTCTTTCTTATTCTAGACTTTTACTTCATTTTGGATTTTGTATTGAATGACAAGGGGTTACAATAATTAAAGTACACATTTAATTGTGTTTTCAAAGTGATATAATGTTCCATAAAGTTCCAACTTTCACAAATTTGACGCCGATTCGCCAGGATGTAGAATTCGTGGCGGTTCGTGGCCAATTGGCCTATCGCGTAAATAAATTCCATTACGAGTACGGTGTTGTACGAGAGGAGTACGATGCGAGTACGACATGGTACGACAGTAACACGATGTCAGCAGGATATCATACGAGGCTTTTAAGAATGCTCACGACTCCGTCAGGACGCCCAAGAAACTGGTATGCTATCGCCACGATTTTTCCACGACTGGGCTTCGACCTGAGACGACAAGCTTATTTTTTTTATTTCAAAAATAGCGACAGTTATTTTTTTAGTGTTCAAGACGTTGCAACGAACATCGCCGAATATTCAAGACATCATCTACGAAACCCCCCCCCCCCTATGATTTATTATGGTGTCAGTTCTTGGTGATTCGGCGCCAAATCCATGTAAAGTTGGAAGAGGGCTTAAAAGTATGGATGATCATGATATGAGGAATTCCATATTTCAGGACAGTAAAAACTTTGGGTTTTTTTAACAAGTTTAAAATTGAATATACATGTCAGTATTAAATTATAGTAATAGCATAATGATATTGTTTCTACCTTATCAAACCAACAATGCGTATACCGGATTTGAAAAGGGAAAATTTACTGATTATTTTAATTAGTTAATAATGTACAAAACGTTGGTTTGGAATTATAATTCAAAGAAAAATCTTGAAGACGCTATGTTATGGCATTATGTTTTTTAAGTGATATTATCTTTTAATAAATCTTGAAATTCAGTTTAAACATTTTGTGGTTTAAAAATGATAAAATATATGTGTATGCATGTCACAGGCGAGATTGAATTCAACGCGAATTTTAAATTCGCATAGAGGAGATTTCAGTTTTGATTTCGCTTAGGCGAGATTAGCGATTGTAATCTCGCCTAGACGGATTTTTAAACTCGCCCAGACGAGATTGCAAACGCAAACGTCTAGGCGAGATTAAAATCCATCATGGAAGGCCAAGATGTTAATCTAGCCTAGGCTAGTTAAAGCGAAGTCATCTAGGAGGCATATCAAAGAAAACCCGTACCAGTTAGCGCTCGACTTCTGTTCGTCTAGTATAGGTTGGTTTCTGCTTTCTGTCGTGTAACAGTATTTGGAGACGCAGTGTTTATATATATATATAATAATAATAATAATAATAATAATAATTTTCCGGATATGCACCAATCAATTTTTTTCATAGGTCATTTCACAGCACTTTACCATGTTTCGTGAACATCGATAGTCTTTTTTTCATAATCCTGTTGATGAACATACAGACTAGACGAACAAACGTCGAGCGCTAGCCGGTACGGGTTTTCTGTGAAATACCTCCTAGACCGTCTCGGTAATAATCGGCTTCGAGGGTAAACTTATAGCTACGTTTGATAAACATTTAAACGGTAACCTGCAGAGCGCGTACAACTAATCAAACAGACAAAAAAGGAGAAAAGACGCACAAAACTGAGTCAATCGAACCATACGCCGGTCGATTCCGAAACCCTAGCAAGCAATAAACCTACAAAGTTTAAAAAAAACATAACCTACTCGATCGAAACAGGGACTTACATAAAACCAGAAGTGTGGTATCATTTACTATTGTATGGATGATAAAGATAAAAAATAACTATAGGGGCATAATGTACCAGGTCAATTCAAAGTTTGAGCTTAATATCTACTCAGATTATAAGATTCTTCTAGAAATAAAACAGGTCACACTATTTTATCTTTTATGGCTTCACGGTAGAAACAAGATTTTTTTTGTTTTTCTTACATGGTTAATGAATATATAATTTGCATTGCTTCCTTTATCAGATATAATTTGCCTCTCGTATTCCCGTCAACTTGAAAATTACATAAATAATATATCCACATCTGTTACACCATCAAATATAAATGTTAGCTGGATCATATCTTTAGGAATGTCCTGAACTATTTTGAACATGATTGTGAACATGATTTTCTAAAATAAAATTTACTTAATAGAATTCTTCCGATTCGCAGGTCATCGCCATTTTGTTTTATCCTCTCATAGGGTTTTTATATTATCTCTGATTATACGAGGTTATATTGTCACAGGATCTCCGCGACATGATTCTTTAGGCTTTTTCTTCTGTTTACTCCGTTTAAAGTGATTGTTATGAGTTTTTCAAATAGAAATTTTGTCACAATATGCGTTCAGCAATCCCTTGTTTGCAATGGATCATAAGAATCGAATAAAAGTATTTTTTTCAATCAGTACTATATCAGTGTTTTATGCAAATTTTGAATAAAACCAGGGCAATCCATTCTTGACAATTAAACCAACAATTCACAATGAATGGACTTAATGAGTAACATTCATATTTAACATTCATTTTTTTAAATGAATTCCCAATAAGGGAAGCATGGATTGACCTTGAATTTGCCAACATTTTGAACTTCTATAGATTTCTATTAAACAGAATTTCATAATATTCTCATAGTAATTTTAAATTATGCTAGTTAGTCTATACATTCGTTCGTTATCATTTTATGGTTTGCAGTTAGACCTATTTCAATCTATTTGGACCACCTTGTATAATAATTCCAAATTTAAAATGTGAGCCAATGTCGCATTTTCTAAACAATAGTTAAATAGATTAACTCTAAATTCCCTAGTTCAGTTTGAGAAAAAAAGTTATAATTTTTTTACATCTGCATGCTGAAGCTCATACGTCGCATTAGACAAGAGATGCCACCTACTTCCCAATGTTATTGCATTTTCTTGTAACAATGCAGTCATATATAATCATATCTATTTGAGACGAGAATATGTTTGTATTGAATATGAAATATAATATAATTGTAGAATATACGGTTTCTGTTTCACAATGTAGAATTGTGATAAAATGTATATTTACTACCATCTTCAGTGATGTTCTAAACCTTATTGTGAATGTTGGAATTTAAGTTGAAATATTATTCAGGCAGGATGTCTTTGCTGCACACGAAATTGTATCTTTTATGGTTTAAAGTTAATAGTTTATATGTTGGAGTGTATCCCCATCAGATGAGCGCAATGGCGAAATATGTCGTTCAATAATCTTTTGTTACTAAGACGATAAGAAAATAAAATAAGATAAGATACGTTTATTTACCCCATAAAATACAGGTATTCGTTTTGCAGTTGACGCAATACGCGCAGACTAAATATACACAAAAGCCTAAAGTTGATAAAAGACAATAAAGTAGGAATAAAGACGTATTACTATAACATACATCAATGGCTAGACAATGGATATACACACAAGTTACTTCATTAATGCCGCACTTACATTCATGAGATTGACATTATATAATAACTAGCTGATAAACCCGGTATACCGGGCTTTTTACCGCGGTTTGGGAGATATATTTACTGAGATATTGAATGTTGGCTCAATTTTTATTATAAAAGTGAAAAGAAAATATCGATTGTTAGTGGGATACTCACTGAATACATTTATGTACAAATAATTTTTACTGTTGTTTTGTGGCGCTGAGCTCGTGGCAAAAATCATATCCCGGTATGTTTACCTTGAAGACCTGGTCAGTGATGGTTTACATTGCGAACCGGAATGAGACGCGGAGGCATACAGTGTTTCGTTGATATTTGACTGGTTTCTATCGTTGGTCGTATAAAAAATAGGTTGATGTGAGGAACACATGAAAGATTAATTAAATGTACGTTGCAAGGAAACTCTTCCTGAAGAAGGAAACAGAAATATGCATACATCATAAGTAGCAGAAGCGGACTCCGTGCAGTGGGTCCGTATCCCATTTTCAGCCACCGCAACCTTTTTTTCATCATATCAGACAAATTTTGAGGCATGAAACCCCCGACCCCACCCCAGCCCTGTTCCTGAAACTGGGACCTTGAATTAGGTTTTGTCATTAATCCTCCTGGGTTGAACTCTCCATTTCATAAAGCGAGAAACGTGTTTTTCTCTTTTACTGACCACGCACGTGGGTCAAATCCCTCATTGAAAGCAAGCGTTATTCACATGAACAATAGTCCTTAGTGTTAGAGGTTAAGTGACCACGATGCACGCATCCCGGTGATTGCCGAAGGCAGTTCGGCTGTGCTCGGTAAAAAAACGGAAAAATCATTCAAAATTATATGTTTATTAAAAATTATTTATTTTCATATCGCCTATGTCACTGCGGGGATAATAATCTTTAAAATGATGTATGGCACAATATTGTACACAACGTGGTTACAGAGAACACTGCGAACAAACGTGAACCGAATTCCTTTTATAAGTATTAGATATGGAAGTTGGCACAAGGGATGCGGCATGCCTCCGTGTTTTGCATGCTTGATTTCTCAGTCTCTTACCAGATGGCAGCAGCTTATACTGCACATTCAATGGACGACTGACTTCACTCACAATACTTTTTTACTTTAGCTTGAACTTTATTTATATAAATATCATCGAAGTTGTAGATCGGTAACCCAATCAATCTTTGAGCTACTTTTTCTAACTCGGGCTAACAGTCCATGATAACAGGAAGATGCGATGTTTTACCAGACAATAAAACTGAACAAAGCCACACTTTCAATTACTGAGATATAAAAACAACTTCATGATTGTATTGTCAACATGGAACTCTCTCTGCTTCCTTAGAAAATACATCCTCCTACAAGACGTTTTCGTGTGTGCTATGATGGTTTTAGACCACTTAGGTCATTTCTTGTAAAAGTACCCAAATATTTTTAACTGTTTACAATTGCTATACCTTTATTCTTTATTGTCAATGCAGACCTGGTTGGGGACACTGCATCTGTTTCTGAAATCAAACACAACTTCTTTTGTGAATTAGAGAAGGGGGGGGGGGGGGGGGCGGCGTGTGTCAAATCGGAAAATTTTAAAATCAGCCTATATCATCAATATTCTTTAAAAAAACTTTTAATTTTCAAATAGCAAGAAACCGAATCATGAAAAAACATTTCAGAATGGATTAAAAAATCAATTAGTGCCAATCATTCAATTAGGCAATCATTGTTATTGAGTCCATGGTTTATTAACTCTAATTTTCCTACAGGGAATTCAGCAATATTGTCCAAGAGACAGATTTCTGTCAATCAATAAATTAAAAGAATACATCATTGAAATCCGATGTAAACATGACCAATTTTTCGTGTCCTTAAATCTTCTTTCAAACTATAATTTTCACTTAGAAATGTTTAGTTTCTACAATAAGAGAAAACTATCTCACCTTTTGTGAGTGGTCAATGGAGGGTGGGGGCTGGGGGTTATTGCCTGAACAATACATAACTATAAGTATATTACCAGGCCAGCAGCAGCTAATGGCAGCAGGAATTTTGTCGGTTATTTGCACTTGAGTTTTCTCTTTTTTAAATCAGTACTACATGGAAACAAAATAAACTTTTTTTATAAATCATGAAACTCAGTGCGAAGTAGAAATATTTTCAAGAACCGGTCATATAGAGATATAGGGACTTCAAGTTTTTTATGTGATTTCCATTGATGTCACGACAATTAGACATAATTTTATCAAAAGAAAAAGTCGATATTAATCTTTGAGATATTTAATGACAAAGAGTTATGATAATAATAATGAAAATAATATAGATGATGCCAAATCTCCCATAACCATACTTTAAGTGCTTCACACACCATATACAAAACAACTTTAACCAACCCTATACCCTTTCACATCATACCCCTTCACTCTCTCTCTCTCTTTCTCTCTCTCTCTCTCTCTCTCTCTCTCTCTCTCTCTCTCTCTCTCTCTCTCTCTCTCTCTCTTAGTATAAAGTTACAATATTTACCTGAGGGATTCGTTGTGATTTTTTCTCTGTAAACAACGTGGAGCCAGATTTGTACCATCAGATGTGACACATCAGTAAGCCCTATGTTTATTATTTTTTTTTTTTTTTGGTGGAGGTAACCGCCTCCACTAATGCTGACTTATCTAATTCTTAACCTAAGTATGTACATCTGCAGAGTTTCCATTTCGGTTTGGGACTACTTGACAGGGCGGCAGCACTCGCTTCCTATCATTTTTATTTTGTATCCTGGTGTCACCCAGGCCCGATGTCTACCGCGCCTGCGGGTCCTGGGTGTAAAATCATCCCAATTGCTGTTATTCAGTATGGTATATCATATGACTATATCGCTCTCATTTCAAATCCATAAATTAGATTTGCATTTTTTTTGGTTGAGGTAACCGCCTCCATTTTTAAATTCTGATTTATCTAATTCTAAACCTAAGTATGTACATCTGCAGAGTTTCCATTTCGGTTTAAGACTATTTGACAGGGCGGCATACTCGCTTCCTATCATTTTTATTTTGTATCCTGGTGTCACCCAGGCTCGGTGTCTACCGCGCCTGCGGGTCCTCAGTGTATAATTATCCCCATTGCTGGTATTCAGTATGGTATATCATATGTCTAGATATTGCTCTAATTTCAAATCCATAAAATAAATAAACATTTTTTTTATTTATTTTTTTTATTGTTGTTTTTTTGGTGGAGGAAACCGCCTCCATTTTTTAAATGCTGACTTATCTAATTCTTAACCTAAGTATGTACATCTGCAGAGTTTCCATTTCGGTTTGGGACTACTTGACAGGGCGGTAGCACTTTCATTTTTATTTTGTATCCTGGTGTCACCTAGGCCCGGTGTCTACCGCACCTGCGGGTCCTGGGTGTGTAATCAACCTCATTGCTGGGTCATAACACCGAGCACCCCCCCCCCCTCAATCACTTTCCCCAGTTTTCAAGGTTTTCGTAATTGTGGGGATTCTCCCTCTCTCTATATATATGTGTGTGTGTGTGTGTGTGTGTGTGTGTGTGTGTGTGTGTGTGTGTGTGTGTGTGTGTGTGTGTGTGTGTGAGAGAGAGGGTGTGTGTGTGTGTGTGTGTGTGTGTGTGTGTGTGTGTTTTTGGTTTTTTTTTGTTGCTTTAGTCAGCAGCCGCAAAGGATATCCCGATTTTATCCTAAAAAATCTAAATTGTGTTTCATAGACCGATTTTATTTAAAAACCGAGTTTTATTTATTGCTTTATTGCTTAAAGCGTTACGATATTCTTTCACCGCGTATAAAATGTAATTTGTGTTAATACACCATCTGCTCTTTTAATCCAACAATCCGTGAGATCCTTCTAAGCGGGAGGTCGTTGTATGACTACAACAGCCCTAGAAGCAACTACACACGAACAGAACATGTTGGTACATGGGACTGGTACAGCAGAGAGTGATTGTATCGTGTCATCTCACCGGCAGGGGGCGATATGATCAACACCGGTCCTCCAGAACACAGCTTAAGTGCCCAATATCCAATATGGATGGATGGTATATATTTAATTTTCTATGCATTGGAAATTTGCATCTGCCGATAAGTTTTACAGTTTCTGAAATAATTTAACATACATATATTGGGTACTAACTTGGTACTGCGTTCATTTACATCATATAAGGTTAACGTAACTGCTTAAGTCTGCTTATTCTGTTCAATGATATTAACAAGGGGCAGTTGGTATGAATATACATATGATACTTTTACCCATCATCTTTATGTCAAAGCATAAATCATATTACAAAACTTGTTGGTTCAATGCAAATGCTTTCCAATCCTTCAATATTATCATATTGACAACTGTTTTTAACCATATAGGGGATCATCCTCCAAATTACAACAGAAACCTCAGAAGAGACGCTTTTGTTCACGCCGTGGGCGATTGCATGGCATTTATCGGATTAATTTACATGGCTAGCTGTCAGTAATGAAACATTGGCCATGTCTGAGTTTCCATTTTCTAATATTGTCTTACTCAAAGATATGGTCTATTATTTCCCAGGTCGACAGGTTTATTCACGCCGCAGTAACAGCTGTTACTGGCTCGATCTGAAACCATTATTGCCATCTTGAACATGAATTTAAATGCTGAAGTCAGAATACCTCCGAGTTGCCGGGATAGTAATGCAGCTACAGCAATCAACATGCAGAGTGCCGTTAATAGGTGAGGTATCATCTATCGTACAAAGTGATAACGTGGCAAAAGTGAGGGAAATCTGCATTTGACATGATTTTCATAGAATGTAATCCTAAAGAATCGGGATCAGCAGGGGCGACAATATAGGGGGTTGAGGTATATAAACCCCCCCCCCACTTTTTGGCAAGGGGGATGGCCAATGTAATCAACACCCCCCCCCCCCCTCCCACTTTTCAGAAAATTATATTAAAATATAATACTGCGAATGAAATATATTAATAAATAGAATTAAAGACTTTGGATCCATTTACTAAAACATGTTATATCTAAACCTTGCTTTGAATTACAAAATAACATTTTCTATTACAATATTATAATTATTTGAAATATGATTAAGTATATATATATATATATATAATCATATATAATATATAAATAGATATATATATATCATATATATAGATTTCTATATATATATAGATTTATTATATATATATGTCACTCAGAGACGCTGAAAAAGGTATATGTGTGTGTGTATTTAAATATATAAAGTCATCCCCTACCCTGGAAGAAAAATTGACGCCACTGGGCATCAGTGAAGCAGTGCTCCACGTTTTTCGTTTTCTATTGCGACAATAACTATTGTGTATATAACTAAAGATTTGGCAGAAATATGAAATTATAGCTGAATGTTTACGAAATAATATATTCAAAGGATTATATGTAGAGTGTAATGTTAGCTGTGACGAACCTGGCCACATGGCGAGAGGAATGGAGAGAAATCAAAAGCAACCAAGCATATCTCAACATATCGGCGACATACCAGGATCAAAACAGTGGTCCGACCACTATGTACATTAAAATCAGAACACAGGATACTCATTACGCTCATCCTTTGTGGGAGAATTTTGGGGATAATTTATATCATTATTATTGTTATTTTAACCATCATTCTTATTATTATTATTATTATTATCATTTTTATTTTATTATTATTATTATCAATAAAATTAATACGTAGTTGGTTTTTTTCTAGACCACGGTTTACCTGCTTCCGTTCTGATTTGACTCTCCAAATTCGGCAGACGTATCGGTGGTGTGCTCTTCTAGGACAAATTTGTTTTATTTTGCGGGATTATGCCTTATTAAGCTGAATAATTAATAATTTTAATATTTCCCCCATTAGGTTCCCCTATTTCTTTTGTGCTGCGAAAACCACCACGCCAGTGACGCTTTTTCAGGAGGGACTTCGGGGATTTTTTTCACTGGCCAATTAAGACTGTGGCAAGAGTGCATGTCCTGCCCAAAAGGCATTCCCGTGCAATACGCGGTCCACCATATAATTCCTATTGATCCCCCATATCCATTGTAACGCCTATAAAAGAAATTTTCTCTCTCAAAAGGAAGTAAAAGTTTTTAATCCAAAGACCACATGACTTCGCATTCAATGCGAG
The DNA here is from genome assembly GCA_026874595.1 of Sipunculus nudus. Lineage (NCBI taxonomy): Eukaryota > Metazoa > Annelida > Sipuncula > Golfingiida > Sipunculidae > Sipunculus > Sipunculus nudus. Next base: position 28,821,013 of record CM049315.1, read on the forward strand.
GGCTTTTCAGATTGGTCAACACTGGGCACTAAGTCCAGTGATGTGACCACTGTTTGACGAATTTTTTATGGGTTAAAGGTTTTTGCAGGAACTTTTGTAATGTGTTTTACTCATATGATATAAAGATTACTTCTGCTAGAATTCTCAAGGAACAGCCTCCCCCCAAAATATCAACATAGAAAAATTATTCTATTTCAGAAATCACACCAGAAAATATATTTTAAAAAGAGACGTGAGGCATATAGAGGGTGTACGAATTTTTAAGTGAAAAGTTTCTTTTTCCTGATAAACAATATAGGTCCGACAGCTTCATTGCTTGGGAAATATTATAGATATAACGATTGTATAAAGAAGCATTCTACCGTGAAATTATATGAAAGATGCTTTGTATTGGTTGAAGCTCAGGCGACATCGTGAAACACGATGTTTATTCAGTGTTGTCAGTTGAGGGTATAGTCTAACGCATGTTAACAGACACATGCATTATTTGTATACACATGCATATATCGTTGAAGTCTCTTGTACGCGAAACGTATAGCTGCCAATGTGAAAATGCTTATGCTTTCTGAAATAGAATAATTTTTTTTCTATGTTGACATTTTGGGGGAGGGAGTTCCTGGAGAATTCTAGCAGAATTAATCTTTATATCATATAAGTGAAACACATGACAAAAGTTCCTTCAAAAAGCTTAGGATAAAAATATGCGTCGTTTACTTCCTATCAGCTAATTTAATGAATATGCATCAGGTAGAGCCGTGGATTTTCCACGGGAGCAGCTAGGTATTATTGATTATTTTGTTGTGGGAATAGTAGTTATTTTTTTATTATTAATTAATGCTCCATCTTGGTAATAATGTAATTGCTGTTTAGCTAAGGCATATGTAACAAAAACACCGATAGTCAGAGTTTAACCCCAGGTGTGTGCCCCACACAGTATGGCCCTTACATTAAAACGTTTGATGGCTGGCAAGATTTTTTTTTTGGAAATTATGGTTCTCGCATGGGCTTTTCATTTAATGTATATCGCTTTGTATTGTATTGACTTATAATTTCATATTTTAAAAATATTCAATTTCATATTTCATGTTTAAAAGCTAATTCTTCTTTAACATAAGGCGAAGCATACGTTTTATTATTACCTGAGCTTTATTTATATGTAACGATTTTTTAGTAAATACGACATGCATCTTTCAGAAGAATTCGTGTTTTACAGGAACATACGTTTCAATACCCGGGTAAGAATATATTCTTCGTAATTCAGAAAAACAAAAACTTAAACGAGCATTTATTTACAGTCCACAACTCTCCTGGGAGTGTGTACAAATAATGTAGCAATTTTTCCTAAACACCACTTACACATTTGCTATGGAACCAGTCGACTTGTACATATTATGACAGGTATAGATCTCAATGTTAGGCAGCGTGGCAGGTGTTGGCGTTATTAAGGCAGGGGTTGCCGTGTTTTTGAGGAAGAGGTATCATTAATACATTTGTTCTGATCAGTTCAGTTCCGTCAATTTTGCTGGGTGGGGTCTTACAGGGTTTCCCGGATGTTATCAGAGTAGCAGTAGTCGTAGGAGTAGTAGTAGTCGTCGTAGGAGTAGTAGAAGTAGTTGTAGTAGTAGTAGTAGTAAATAAATTGACAATTAGTAATTTATGTAATGGGTTTACAATCACTGAATTCAAGGTGATAAATTATTTGCCGATTAATAAATTAATGGAGATAACATTAGTATAACGGAACACAATCAAATTTTGATACAATACTGCAAACTTCTGTTTTTGTAATCATACTACATCAGTTGATGAAACCTTTCCTATTCTGATGCCAACGGCAAATTCGTAAAATTTAAAATGACATGCAACATTAGTATAACGGAACACAATCAAATTTGGATACAATGCTGCAAACTTCTGTTTTTGTAATCATACTACACCTGTTGATGAAACCTTTCCCATTCTGATGCCAACGGCAAATTCGTAAAATTTAAAATGACATGCACTTGGTTACACACATACATCTGTTGTTACAGGAAATGGAAGATTGGTCCGGCTGCTGATCCTGTCACGACGTCTTCAGTCTGTGAATAGCAGTGAATCATGTACAGTACGTCTGGGGTTTGTAATCTGTGGGAAATATATCTATTGCCAACAGAATCTATCCAATCCATCCAGTGTGTCTTTTCTGAGTTCAACAATTGTTATCAGATTAAGAGTACTCATATCAATACCCTTGTGAAAATCCGTACGTATCGTACGTTTGGAATGTGTGTGTATGCAAACCAGATGTAATTAATTATATTAATTAGAATTCATAGAATGACATCTTGAAATAAAGTAGAACTTTACAAGTAACGTGTATTTACATTTAATGTGTGTATTGTTTTGCTAGTAATCGAGGGAATAAATTTATTTACAGAGCATGTTTCTTTTTTAGGTTTATTTCAATATGATTATTGGTGATGTTCGAGAATGTAAATGCTTTGTGTAACACATTGTTAACACGTACAGACTTAACATATACTTTCAAATTACTCCACATAAGTAATTAAGTCTCATTATGAAGAAATTAAGATTTCTGTGCCCTAGACATGAGGCCGTCAAGTTCAAAACATTTAATATAACATACACTGAAATGAGTGCAGTAACAGAGTATTAACAGTCCAAGTGCTCGACCCCGAATATCAAGACCCTATTTCAAACACTCCAGGTAGTTTTCACCATAAGAAATCCCTAAATCATTAATAGAGACCTGTTTTGTAGTTTTAACTACGGGTTTTGATATCTCGTGTTTAAATGTCTAAATAAAAACATTACTACAGTTACAGTGTTTGACTTCCACATACAACCGGAACACCACCTGTTTGCTCAGTTCACAAACTGACAGCGACTGTCTTATTAAGACAAAGTGTTACGATAAGCCTCGACTCAGTACTTTATAGCATCACACTTCACACAAATTTGTTTTTGTGCTTTGGAACTTCGATGAATATTTTCTGTTCACATTAAGAGAATGAAGTGATATGGCCTTTTTCCCTGGTTCCTGGACATCATATCAGTGCGCTCTCGGTTTATATTACCTAATTTTAAAACAAAATTTGAATAATTAAGTGGCTGAAATAATTTGCTTTAGACGCTCTTTTTGATTGTTGTAAAAAAATAAAGTTTCATTGATGTTATTTAAAATGATGATTTATATCTGCTTGCGGAGGCAATGAAAGGAAAATGTTGTTAACTGAAAACGTGAACAATATACACACATGGCGAGTGTCCACACATGAACGAACTGAACAAAATCTTATCAAGAACATCTTATATTTGTTCTTCTGCTACACTTTTATTATATGGATGGAAAACACAATTCAAACGAGAACATATTCACATTGGGCATGCCTCCGCCAATACCTGTGTCTGCATCTAGTTCCCCGTAAATTATAATTAATCTATGTCCCGGTATTCCTAGTCAACTATTTTAAATTCACTGAAAACTTTAAGTAATATCGAGAGTTAAATTAATTTGAGACAAATGACTATTTCACATCATTTTGCAAAGGGTTAGAATATTTGGATGTGTAAAACCCTAATAAAATAGTGGTTGTATAAATTCTGTTATTTACTACAGCCAACTAACTGATTATGAATTTAAATAACGAGTGAGGTAAGTGGAGTGGGGATTTTTTTAACCCGTCATCCGCCCAGCTCCCTCGACTCGACTATAAAAACTAGAATACGGGTAGTCGACAAGCGACTTCGTGTATCCGCCGAAATGAGAGTGGTATTGGTCGAGTGAGGCATGGATTGAGTGGTAAGGGGGAATAAAGTGAGATGTGTTGCATATTAACATGGATGTCTTCCAGGTAAACATGATTGTAAGTGGCGCCACCTGTCATTTTAACTAAAAAAACTATCTAAGATGTATACGCACGCTAAATTTCAGGCAGATCAGTCAAACCACTGCCCACATGGGAGTGATTATTACTCCTGACAGACACAAAGATGGCCACGGTACAAAAAAGATGTAGGTGGCGCCACCAGTTTTGTGTATGATAAAGGGCAAAGTAATATCTATTGACATGCAACATTTCAGGCGGATATTTAAAATTGGTCCTGCGATATTTGCAGGAATGCAGTCGGCGCCACCTCTCATGTAAACGAGAATTCTATCCAAGATGTATACACATGCAACATTTCAGATGGGTAAGTCCAACCACTGCAGAGATATAAGTGATTTTAACCCAGGACAGATGAACAGATGGATGCTGTACCAAAATTGTTGTAGGTGGCGTCACCAGTTTTGTGTATGATAAATAGTTATCCAAGAGCTACACTCGTGCAATTTTTCAGCCTGATTGGTCTAAAGAGTCTCAAAATATGTGAGTTTATGTGTAAAAACAGATCCACAAATGGACGCTGTGCAGAAAGGAAAGGTAAGGGGTCAACCCAAATGAGGGCACAGCAGTTAACATGTGACCCGATCATAATTCCGAGTTCGTAAAATTCCGTCCAGTGGTTACGGGGAATTTTTTCGGAAACCTATGCGGCGGCGGCGGCGACGGGTTGAAAACATATTATCCGCAAAACTCTGTTTTAGTTGATACAATTAGGTAGAACGTTTGAGCTGAGAGAGCCTTTGAGCTTTGAGCCGCCACGCCAGCCTAGCCTATAAGAATGTATTCCTCATTTTTATATGATATCAAAGAGAAAAGGCCATAGCAGCCAGCTTACAGAAGCTTGTCAGGACGGCGAGACGTTATTTATGACGTCATTGTCAATGCACCAAAGTCCTTGATCCTGTCGTCACTATGACGTAGACGCCTCGTCATGTGCTCATCGTGGCCCATGAACATAAAGGGTCGCTTCGTTGTCTGCACGTTATCCAAAATGGGAAAAACGTACGAGAAACCACACAAATGTATTTTGACCAAATATCATCGAAATCTATACACTCAAGGCCGATCGCAGAACCTTCTGATACCCCGATATTGGAGGTATATATATAATATTCAAGTAATTATGTTGTATTAACAGTACTTTCAGTTATTATTGGGTCACATGTTGACTTGTGCCTAACAAAGATTGGTACAATCCTTTTTGCGTAGTGTTCGTCTGTGCTATTTTTCTCAATGATAATAGGACAAATATCAGGAGTGTTTTAAGGGCTGAAATTGCGCATGTCCATAGATTTCCATCTCGTATTCAGGGCTGATGGCGCCAATTGCAGTTGTTTTCTCACGTGAGGTCTATCCACGCGTTTGCTTTGTGTGAAAATCAGTCATATATCAATCACATATTCAATGTATTTGCCTGAAATTTTCATCCACCTTGGATAGTTTTCTGACAAGTGGCACCAACTTTGATCTGTATTGAAGACTGGTGGGACCAACTACAGTAGTTTTGTGTGATGTCTTGCTGAAAACAGGCAGGTGTATAATACTGGTGGCGAAACCTACAATCAAATTAATCCGGCGTCCATCTTAATTTATTTATTTATTTATTTATTTATTATAATATTGTGAAGGGTGGCCTGTACCAGAATAAGAATTCTGTTATAAGCAGGGCCCTCTTCCAAGATATACAAGATATTATAAACAATGGAACATGATAATAAAAATACATAAAAGTACATGTACAATGCGAAATATAAAAGACATAATGAGACTGTAAAATCATTACAAAGGAATGATAATATCATAAAATTAATAAAAGGGACGGTACTAACAGCGGTAAGAGCAACGATTACATCTAAAACAATTTCGTGCTGTGATAAGATTATGACATCATTGTAAAATCGGAGAAGTACGAACGTGATAATTTTTTAAAATGCTGCAAATTAGAAGCAAACTTAATGTGTCGAGGAAGGGAGTTCCATAGAGTACTGCCTGCATAAAAAGAGGTAGCCTTGAAGGCTTCAATGCGCGGTTTCGGAAGGATACAGTTTTTGTTTTCGGTTAACCGCGTCGAATAATTATGAATGCCCTTCGCCATATGAAAATTCTTACATAAATATGAAGGGGCTAAATCATTTATGCATTTATAGGTTAAAATAGATAGGAGGTACAAATATCGCTGTTCAATTGTCATTAAGCCTATTTCTTTCACTAAATCTAAACTTCTTTGAGTTGGGTCGTAATTTTTTGTTATTATCCTAGCCGCACGACACTGCATTCGTTGGATTGCGGCATGGAATGTGCTGGGACAGCTGCCCCATACTGTTAGGCTATAATCTATTGAGGGTTGAACAAAGGCGTGATATATAGTGACTAAAAACTTCTGTGGTAGAAATTTGCTGAGCCGATGTAAAAGTCTTAAGGTCTTTTTTTGGTAAAAACTCACATATCTCACAGGAGCCGTTCAATTTAACGGCCTGAAATATTTTAGATAGCTTTTTCATACACAAGACAGGTGGTGCCACCGACAATCATTTTTGTGTAATATACACTAATGCATTTATCTCAGCACACTGCGCAGACTCGGATTCACAAGAGTAAGATTCTGCTATTTAGGGTTTATGGCCGTCACAATCCACAATGCTCCGCACCTTCTATATACACCAGAGGTGTAGGTAAAATGTAGTGAAGAGGACAGTGTAGTCCGTTCCAATACGTTGGATTCGAATTGTTTCAAGGCAAACTGTGGCAAGAACTTCAGGAAGAGGTAATGTTTTGTAAGCATTCGCATGTGAAATATAAACAGAAGATGTTTCCTTGCAATGTTACAAATTTTGATTTTAAAATTTTACCGTTGAGACAAGTAGTCCCGGCCGTCCCACAGTGCCTACCAGGAAGAGGTTCGTTTCGAGAGAAGTGTTATCTCAGAAGTGATTTGACGCATCGGCCTCAAATGTTAGCCATAGATATAGGAATGTATTATCTTTTACACATGACTGGTGGTGCCACCTACAATATATAATTTAGTTCTGGGATACTTGGGCACCTATGTTCTCTTATAACCCTGTACTAACACGTACCTTTAATTCCTGAAATGTCAAATATTCCGACTTAAAAACATGTTTTTCTTCGAATGTAACCTTCTTTCTTTGTCTGATTATCGTTCCGAGGAGTCGTTATGTTGTTCACACACTTTGCCGGGATAGGCCAATGACCATCTGATAAGGGAACTGTGATAATGTTTCATAAAAAGTACAATTTTTAAAATAGAAAAGAGATGGCTATGTACCGAGTATACTTAAACTGCATTCATTATAACAAACATTGATTTTTCATCATGTATCATTATCAGTGAACTACAGTCAAACTATACGCCAAATTATAAGTATTTTTTACCCTAAACAGACAAACCTATGGACACAAAGCAAAAATAGTTGCAGGTGCTGCCACCAGTTTTGTGTATGATATATAGCTATGTAAGATTTATAGACATGCAAAATTTCAGGCCGATATGTCAAACCACTCCTTTGATATTAACATGGATGTCTGAAATATAAACGTGATTGTAGGTGGCGTCACATGTCATAAACGAGTGACCTATCCGAGATGAATACACATGCATCATTTCAGGCGGAAAAGTCAAACCACTGCAGCGGTATGAGTGATTTTTTCCCAAGGCAGATGAACAGTTCGACTGTGTTCATAAAAGATTTAAATTCCATCTTATATCATCATAGTATGGAAAAAAACGTGTATTAGTCGTGCATCAGAGAGTCTCATTAATGCCAAAGCAGACAAGGAATATTCTCATTCAAATTGCGGTTATGTATGAGTGTGTGTTAGCACCCTTTTCATCACTTTGTAAGCTGTGGTCAATATAATAATATTTTATATTATGTTGTGATTTCCTGATTGTGATCTCGATATACTGGGCAGTGAAAGACTTAAATCCACACAGAAAAACGTATAAATTGAGACACAGTTGGACACGCTGCTTAATATACTTCGCTAATAATCCATTTTTTGTCATTTTTGCGCGATGACCTCCATTATGGACACTTATACATGTAGTGCAATGTGTTTGGAGCGCTTTTGCTTTGATTAAATTGTAACATTGTCTTTTCACTTCTTAAGTTTTTATAGTTTCCTACACGGTGAACCTGTCATAAATATGTAATGCGTTAGGTCAAATGACCTTACCGGTCGGTCACGTGTTTATCAATGATCGATGCAGTTATATATTCTAATACATGGTACATGGAAGTATGCGTCGGCGGATGGTATAGGTAAGACGCGTGTTTCAGATAAACCCCGCAGTGCATTAAGGTCAGACGTAAGATGAAATATCCCATGAATAGCACACACATTTTTGTGTAGTCCAGTATCAGATATAGTTGCCACCTAAAATACGACTGTGAAAAGAATATATTTCGGAAATAACTATATTGTTATTCAGGGTACATATCAAACTTGTTACATTCAGACGACTAGCACAGAAGACGCTAATAACAAATGTTTGATGTCATATATCACAGTCAACCTATTGAAGATATAAAATATTCTTCTGTTTATTAAAGCCTAAATATTAACATAATGACATTGGCACTTTATATATGAAGTATGCAGCATAAAAAACGCTTTCTGAAACAAATTGAAAGACTCGCATTCCACTTGACACTTGTCTAAATCTTGTATAAACATAATGCATATATAAACGAATGATAAATTAAAATTAAAACCAGCAATAAATATACATGTAATAAAGTCCAGCCAAATGGTTGTTTATATATTAATTAGTTCACATACCTCCATTACTTTAAACCAAATTTGGCGACGTCATCTCTCTTTTTCACCAGCTGTGCAAGTGCTCTCTTTATCATCATCTGTGCAAGCGTTGATGCAGACATTTTAATGTGATTTTTCGTCCGATGGTCTTTTTACGTAAATATATAATACCCTCACTAATATGTCAGATTTACACATTTACAAATTCACATATTTGCGTACAATATGACATGATATGCCATTCGCTATATTGTTAGATACGAAAGGGAAAAGAAAAATTGATTTAATTTATTAGGAAATATCCCAATAAATCTACTCATCGTTTGCTCCTAAAGTGGAATATGTTTGATTTAATGGCCAATATGCATCAAACCCCCCTTTCCCCGGTAGTGCTTTATCAGCGGCCTCATGAACCATGATAACCTCTAAAGCTCCTATTCCGGGATAATAATAGTTTATAAATATATCAATACCAAAAAGTGATCAGCCGTGTCTTACAGCCATATATAGGTTACCCTGTTTCTGGATGTGCTTAAAAAAGATTTATCATGTACCACCTGTATTTGGGAGACCGTATTATCCACTTTAAGGCCTTCGAGATAACCGAGGTGGTACTATAAATATAGGTTTCCGTGGGGTGTAGTTCACAAATATAATTAAACGAGCTAACCGTATGTAATTAATTTGTTGCCCCGATGATGAGGTCTCCAGCCTGTGGGATTGTTCTCTGTGTGTGCTATATATAACGTAGCTGAAGCCTGAAGCTTTCTCAGATATAACATGGAAATTTCAGTGTTTGAAATAAGTCATTTGCAGTTCTCAAGTTAATAGTAGTTGAAAAACAGCTTTCAGCAGTGGACAGAACGTCTGTGTAGATTCTGCTGAGGGTGAATGGTCCCAAACTTCTGAAAGAGAGAGGCACATTTTTTTGTTTCGCTGATTTGCTGAATAATCCAGTCTAAAATGACGTATATGTGTATAGAATAATGCTCTAATCTGTCCGGTAAGCTTGGCGGGATCTTAACTGTAACCGGTGCTGTTGTGGTTGCTGCATCTATTTTTACAATACTTCTGATTGCCATTTTTAAAACGTTCACAGGTTTGTCGTTTGCATTAGTATTTTGTTTGTTGGGTTTATTCTTTGTTTATTCATTGTTGGCTACATCCTCGAAAAATCTGCAACTGAAGCCAAAGAAGATGGCATTAATGCAGTATCACGAAACAATAAACTTCCGTCATATGAAGCATGCGCACTGGGTGAAGAATATGATACTTCCGCCGAGGAGAGCTCCAGTATAATCATCATCTGTGGACCATTGAATAACAGGGGTCTCAGTTTGGTTCCGCCCCCTTATCCCACACCACACAGGCAGAAAAATTGACACAACCACAGAAATAACTGCATCGTCAAATGCTGATGCGCTATGTCATTTATTACAGTCTGTCACATTAAGTTACAAGATTAGTTTTGTTGATAGTACAGAGAAGGGGCGCAATCGGATACCACCTTTAGGCAATAAAATCAGATCTTTACAAAGCAGTTCGAAAACACAAGAGAGTCTGAAGGTGTGACAATTGTTTTTCAGGACATCTTTATCAAGAGACCCAATTGAGATATAGCTATTTTATTTCAAATTTTTTTCGAAAATCTGACATATCCATGCATATATTCTTGATACATTGCTTGAACTAAAGTGTATCTCGGTGTGTATTATGATACATTTATTGATATTCATTGTTCATTTATTGTCTGCATATATTCTCCAATAAAATGTCAATAACTTGTGAATAAATACAAAGGTCTTAAAATGTGCGACATTTTGTTTAATTTTTTTTAACTTAATGTACATATAATTTTACATATTTTCTATATGCTCTTCATATGTAATAAAGATTTTATAATACAAAATGACGTGTTTTTTTATAATTCCAAACGTGCTCAAGTGCAATGTCATTAAAATTCAACACTTTAGATATGCTCTTAATAGAAATAGTTTCGTCAAAATCAAAAGTAGATATGCTATTTGTAAGGGTTAAATATGTTATTTGTAATCCGAAGACAGATGTTTCCGCCAATATCCAGCATGTTTTCATTTACATGTCGACAGCGACTTAAAATATTTTGTTCACTTAGAAAATTTGGACGCTAATCATTGAATTGTTCAGTAACCCTGTAGTCTGAAATAGTTTTCTATTTAGATGACTTGAGTACTTCATTATAGAGCTAGGAGAGTCAAGTTGACTTTCCATACGTGCGGGCATCCCGGGTGGCTTAGGTTTCTTTCGGTTCCCGCACCGAAATATCCAAATGGCGCACTTTAGTATCCCCTTTTCGTTGGTGCAGACCGCCGCACAGGTCTCGGGGACCCGCACATATATGGAAAGGGTACGTTCTCCGCATACGGGTCCCCCATGTATGGAAAGTCTCTGTTTTGAAACATATATTTATATGAATTCTTTGTGGAACATGTATTCCTAGAACAAAAGTACGTTTCTATGGCCATGCTTATGTTCTTTTTTTGTTGTGTCAATGATTTAATTTAACCAACAAATAAAATAAACGCAATATTTTCATGTAAAGGAACCTTTTGGTAGAGCCTCTTTAGGTAAGGATTTCACAGGTATTGATTTCAGGAGAGACAGATTAGTTGGGGCACTGAACCAGTGTGTTGTAAAACTACAAAAAGCGGCGGACGACATCGATTTCAATGTTTTACAACGGATTACCCTAAATATCGCTTGGCTGCCAATTTAACACATATGTATGAGACTTTCCTATTACAAGTGGGTCGAGAATCAGGAGGTCATCAAAGAAACAAGATAAAACTAATGAGTATAATTAGTGAGGTTTTGGTGCAGTGACAATTCTGATCTAAACCAGACTAGCTTCAGAACTGTAGTGTATATGAATACAGCACAGGAGCATAATTACAGGTGGCATGTCATGTCATAGGTTGACTGTGGGATTTAGCCACGTCATTTACTTGGCTTTGTTTGAACAATTATTTTATTTTACACATGTTATGTAAAATGTTTGTGTCGCACAGGTGATGTGTATTATATGAATATCATTTACAAGGTCTACTTGTTACACTTTTATTCTAGTTAGCCTAGCGCTTGCCGTGTGGCGTGGTCATGTTTCTTGTAAAGGTATTCATTTTCTTTATCTAGATTTCCAAAAATTCTTTTAATATTTGCCTGTCATGTGTCTCATATTTGTGGCTATATCTCATTTTAACAACATACTGGTTATATAAGTAATCCATTAAAGAACCTCCGTTTTCCATTTTCATATGTATTATTCACGTTCCATTTTAAAAGATGCACCGAAGGGACATTTTGGTTTCTTGTATATGCCACATCATCACAGCTGCAAACTCTCAGAGGTTTTTTTTTTTCAAAAAGCAAAAAGCCACCCTTTGATGCTATTTAAATGAAATCTTATATGAAAATTAATGAAAGATAACAACATTCTTAAATATTTTCTATTCTATGTCTTTACTTTGTGTCATGTTGCAGATGCTCATCCGATATTACATAAACTTGATGTGATATGTATATTATTTTTCTAAAGGATAGCGTTAGTATGCGTGCTGAGAACGCTGTCGGTTTATATGATTTGTAACATGAATTTAGCACAAGTACGTAACGAACGTGCCTGTAATATTTTATGTTGCGGGAGAAGTATAAAGTCACATGACCTGAAAGGTTCCCACGTGAGCATCAAATCAATGGTCGATCTATTTTCAGGTAATTATGCGTCGGGGGGGGGGGGGGTATAGATAAAACAGGTTTTTAATGATAACCCTTGCAGTGCATCAAGGGCATGTATATGACTCCATACCCATCAGCAGTGCAGACATGTTTCTGAATACTACACCATAGTGTATTATAAACCTAAACTTAATATATAGTTCCCACCTACAATTCGCCTCTGAGAAAGGTACTATTCAGAATTCACTACTGTTATATAAGGCTATTGTTAAAGTTGTTTAATCTAGATGGTTTGCAAAATATGTATACCAACATAAAAACACTAATCAAGAATAAAACAAGTTTATTAAAAACACATCATTTTTGGTTAACTGAATGTAATAATTACTATTCGTCTGTGTATAAATAAAAATATAAAATAAATAAAACCCTATATAAATATATTCACTTGTTTATAAGGTAAGTACATGATTTATGAGGTTTGTTGTAAAACGTGTGTTATTGAACGATTTCTGAAAGAAGGACATAAACTCTAAAGTACAGTTGATGTAAGGATGCTTTAACCAAATTTTATAAATATATAGTACCTTAACCGCATGATATCCCAACGTTTCGTCCTCTGACACAACTCAACATCTTGCGAATATGTGTAGCCAGGGTATATGATTTGTTGGCTAGGCACTATTCTGTTTGATGGTCTTAACACTCCATTTTAGTCTGACATACTTATTTTAATGTTATAATTATTGTCCCTCTTTAACTCAGCAGATCATAAATGACTCATAGTAATGCAACCAGACGACAAACTTTCTTTTGTACTATCCGAGCTGACTGTGTCAGGAGACACGATGACGTCCGCCTTTACTACGTCATCATAAGAAGGTGGTGGCCGCCTCATCATTTTCTGAAGGTGTTCTATTGAGTAAGGAGGTGGAGCTGCACTAAGTCCTCTGTTATTTACTGGTCCACAAATGAAGGATATACCAGAGCCAGAAGTTCTTTGTTCTGCACATTGAACACATGCGTTATATGAAGGAAGTTCATTGTCACGCGACCTTGTGGCGACGTCCTCCACTCTTGTCTCGGTTTCAGATTTTTCAATGCAGTAACCAACAACGAATAAAATAAACCCAGCGAAGAGAAGAGCGACCCCAACGCCAAAAGCTACACCTATAACTTTGGTAAAAGCGGCGATTGCAAGCATCGTAAATATCGAAGACGTGACCACCACCGCTCCCGTCGCCGTTAAAATCCCGCCTAGTTTCCAACGCCGACTCGTGCCCCCTTGATTACATGTACATGTCATGATGGACTGATTGATTCAGCTAATAAGCGACGAATGGGCTTCTACTTGGTGATGAATATTTGGTTTGATTACCACTCAATTGACAGGATAACTTATTCATTGTGCCGAAATGCCCGGGTTTTTCTCCCCTTTTTTGTTGTTGTTTTTCCTTTACGATGTCTGGAAATATCAGATCACAACGAAGATCCGCTGTGCTCGGAATGGTTCTTTCAAGACAAATTATAAATCTGTAACCCTCTGCGACCACGGATGATTATGATTGTAGAACTAACCCTAGCCTGATCCACTTAAATACTAAAGAATATGACCTTGGCGTTCTTGAAAATGATACCGTGTTATAAGATAGTGTACAATGAGGTCGTAATATACTGGGATTAAAATGATAAAAGACCTCTCGAAACAAGGTAACCTATATATGGCAGCAGGAGACATCTGATCACATATGCTTATCAATACATCCATAAACTACTTATATCCAGGAACCGGAACTCTGGAGCTTATCATGGTACCAAAAGGTCATGTTTATGATTGCTCCAGAGGGGTTGTTTATCGTGTGTGCCTCCTGCATAGTGGTAACACAAATTAATAGTACCAGGCCATGCATGGTTTCCAACGAAATGCAAATGTATTGACAATTATATGAGAATAACAGTTCTAGAACAATATAACTATTAGAACGCTTCTTAGCACTGGATACCTCGCATATATTATATATTCGTTAATATTCGTTTTCATAAAATGAAGTACAAAACATTGCTTAAGTAGACAGACATAAATAGATAGGCTTTTTGAGTATGCAAAATAGCATCGCAAACAAATGGCTGCTGATAAAAGGTTTAAAAACCTCCTTAACCTCATACCACATGAAATACCGGTTGTAGCATCTATTCGTTTTAAAATCATCAATTATTAAAGTTTTATTTGATCCTTGTTATCTTTCGTCTTTTTCTTATTTCTCTTATATAAACTTTAGGTCTGCTTTTTTTTACAATATGGGTACACGTCGTTACATAAAATAAGGCTCCACAAACGTTCAGTACACGATCAAATATGACAGGTAACAAACTATATTCTATATATTTAACACAAATGAACTATCTATAAATATGAGATTTATTATTTTTTTGGACCTCTAATGGCATGCTTTTTCTTAGTGCAAATAATTTATTATACACTTTTCAATATGAATCATTCTCCCCTATCTCTCGCAAAATATCATCAGGTGACCTTATGAACCATGATAACCACTAGAGCTCCTATTCCGGGATAACAATAGTTTATAGATATTTCAATAACCAAATGTGATCATCTGTGTCCCACTGTCATAAATAGGTTACCCTGTTTCTGGAGGTATTCAATCAAGATTTATCATTAATGGACCTGTTTTGGGGAGACCGTATTATCCGCTATCTCTTAACACTGTAAGGTGGTCAAAAACACCAAGGGTATATGTGCCAGTGGTACATATATATATGGCTTTGAAGGGGGGTGCAGTTCACAAATACAGGTACCCGAGCACAAACATGAAGAACTGTTAGGAGGAGAGAGACCCTGAGCCTAAGGAGCGACGTTTCAGTGCTGTAATTATACAATCTTTAGACTAAAAGGGGTTTTCACGGAAGCAGCAAGGTAATATCAATTTTGGGACTGCAGCACCCAGTAGATAAATGTTTCACACATAGGTAACTAGATAGAGTTGTCTTCTCAAAAGAAGCCAATACGTAAATGTTGAGTGTACCTTCCGTGAACGGTCTGGACGTTTGAACAGAAGAAATAACTTTATTTGTCACCGACTATCCTGCTACTTAAAACGTTTGTAACTGATCTTTTTGCTACTGGACCGTTCAGCTCAGGATGACGTTCACTTACATTCACTGTTGTGGAAGTCGGAACCGTAAGCTTGGGGAGATTTTAACCGTAACCGGAACTGTCGTGGTCGCTGCATCTGTTTTTACGATACTTCTAATCGCCGTTTTCACAAAGGTGATAGGTTTAGCTTTTGCAATTGGGATCGGTATTTTGTTTGTTGGGTTTATTATATTTATTTTTGGATACTTCCTTGAAAAATCAGCGACCGAATCCGAAGCGGACGACGTATATCACGGACTACGTGACAATGGACTTCCGTCATATGACGCATGCGTACAGTCTGCAGAATCAAGTTCAACTACACAAGACAGCTCTGGTATATTTTTCATCTGTGGACCGGTGAATGACAGCGGGCTAAGCGCGGCCCCACCTCCGTATTCAACACAACTCCTGCAAAAGACATTGAGGCGGCCACCACCTCCATACTGTGATGTAGTGAAGTCGGATACTTCCAGTGATATAACCATTAGGGATAATATGAGAACAGGGTCGCTGTCAGACGTTGTTACAACCTGCCATTTATGAGATGTTAACAGAATTAACTCAAAATTTGTGCGATACCAAAACACGGCTTTCAGGTAATTTTGATTTGCAGATAAAAAGTGTAGGAAAGCAAAGAAAGTTTTTCTTATATATCTTGGTTCTAACCAATTAATTTGGATACAATCCATGCAATAATTTACGGAAAATGTATTTCTCTGTGTTCTGTGTCCAGGTGCCATAGCACATAGATATTTATTAAGATATTATTAGATATTTATTAAGATATTATTGGATATTTTCGTGTATTTATATCCTTTATATTTCTTAATTATGAATGACATTGTTTTATTCAATGTTAACAATGTGGTACTATGGAGAGATTTATCCAAGTAGTTCTTTCTAAGATCATTTGCCTCACATTTTACAACAATTAAAGGTAATACAATAAAGGTGTCCTTTGAATATTTTACTTTTTCTACTGACCTTGCTTTCACTTTACTAAACTAGTAGTTCGTAGCTCTGCCAAGACCAGTAAATACCAGCCCCCACAGATGGTCTGGTGTTTTTGTATACTTTAGTAATAACCTACGCCTCTGTGAAAGTAATGATCATTTATTATTTTACGTGAATGGTTCTAAACTCGCGTTTAAGGCTTAAATGTTTATTTTGGTTCCTGTTCATAACCCCCCCCCCAACCCAAAAAAAAGAGAAATAGAAACCAAAAAGATTTGTAGTTTTACATTTATGCAAAAAAATATAAAATATTAGAATTTGCATGTCGTTATCTATATACCCATGTGTACAATTTTGCGTTGTCCGAACAGCTAGGTCAGGTGAATGTTTATCATTATAGAATTTCAAAACGCGTTCACACTATCACACCATGAGGAACAGACGTTATCAGTATATATGCCATGTTCGAACAAAGATAGAAAAAAGTGGTCCTGGACTACAACCAGCAGTTGCACCAATTTATGCAGTCTTCAATATTTCTGAATAAAATGTCTTAGGCAAGATATGGCATATCCAGGAATTGTGAAATCTTTACGAGAGTTATCTTAACAAACACATGTATATACACACACACACACACACACTTGATGGGAGGGCCCTCTGAGACAATGAGAAAGAAGACAACAGATATGAACAAGACTGTTTCATAAATTGTTTTAATTGCAGCTACCGATGCCTAATACATACGTACATCTTTATGGAACTATCGCTGGATCACTAGAAGTTGTACAGATCTTGAATATATGAATACGTCACCCCTGTTAATATCATTCACTTGGGAAGTAGGCCTGGTTAATTAAATGAACTCTGTGGAAATTAAAGAGCTGTTAGAAGCATCATCAGTCTTTAGCTTGATAAATTAAACTTTGAGGTAATTCATGCAGCCACTGGGAAACCAGGACTGGAGTTATATGTGAATATTGACTCCATAGATAATAGCAGTACATTTCTCAAAAATGGATTGGCTCAATTTTCCTCCCAACTTTTTTGTGAAAAAAGTAACCTTTGTACTATGCAAAATGCTTTATTATTAGCCTAGAACGTTGACACCAGCCTGACTTTCCTATTTCTCAAAACTGCATTCTTGTCCAAATTTCCAAAGAGTAGAGCCAATAAGAGGCCACTCTGGCCTAATCCAGTGCTTTATAAAGGGTATTGGCTAACGTTTTGGATGTTAATTGAAAGCTTAAAAGGCCTCAGGGTTCGGTTCGCCAAGGACCTGACATGACACCATCCTCGTTGCACAGCATGATAAAAAATAAAACAACAATTTTGACTGTATGAACATATATTGAAAATCATTTACAGTAAAAATAGTATGAAGTCATTCACAAAATCAATTCACCGGAAAACTCAATCATAAACCAGGCGATATTATTATTTTCTCTATAGGACATTCTACATACAGTGCTTCCATGTTGAGCAGGGCCAACCCTGTAATGAATAACTGTAAACCTATAAACACAACCACGAATTATTTCACATTGGACACGTGTACAATAATTAAATTTATAATAATTAGTGAGGTATCACACCACCAGAAACCACCAATGCTCATTTTATAAAAATATATCTTAAATAGCAAAGATGTTTACCAATAGCGTTCTGTACGTTATCTAAATAACGAAGGTTTAGTTTAAACAAATACATGTACTAGTGCCTGTAATTTTGTTGTAAGTTCATTAAGCTGCTGCTGTAGTGCATTTGATGTAGTTTTAGTTACCAAGAAAAATCTGGGTACAGTGCCTGTAGATGTGCTGTTTTATTTAAAACAAAAAAATCGTTTGCTATATTGCATGTTTTAGTTTGAAGTTGTTCTAGTAGTTCTAGTTTCGCATCATGTTTTAGACACAGCATGCTTTTGGTACAGTACATGAGATCCAGAACAGTTAGACTGGACCTCAGGTATATTGCACTTAAACCAGATTCCAGCTATAAAATCTTGTGACATCATGTTAGCAAACTGTAGTAAAAAAATCAATATAAGGACGTGGCATTTGTACAATTTAGTGGATATACATTCCAAATAAATGTAATCATAGTACTTGTCCACTAAACACATTCATACGTAATAATACTACAGCATCCTCTTATTAACTTTCCCTTTCGCCAAGTTTTGGTTTACATCACAGACTATCGACTGTACCTGTTGTATTATTACCAATTATACGTAATTGTATTAAATACTCATCCCTGAAACTAATAGTAACTACTTACTTTAAGTGCACTCACTTTTGGTCCTGTTCCTCTACTATATATCATTCATATGACTATGGTAATGTGAATGTGTTGAGACACTAGTTTGCATCACATGAGTAAATATTGAGTATGTAACATTACAAGGGCCTGGCTACGCCCATGAATATACCAGTGGGATTGACCTTAGCCATGAACGAGTCGGATGGCAGGAATTTGCCCATCTGGGTCCCTTCAAAGGCCTCTGTGACGTTGTAGCCGTTTGCGCTGGTCATTCCCATGCTGGTCAGGGTGGCTGACACCTTGGATGGCATTCCACCAGTTCCCGTGTTCAGGAAGGCAAAGGCCATGGTCCCCTGGGGTAGGATAGGTCGTGTCCATATCTGAATGTCACCGTTCTGAAAGGTAAATATTTGTAATTTTGTAGCAGAATAAGGTAGAATTGCTCTGCCAAGGGAGAAGAAGAAAGATCTGATGATTAATGTCAAAAGTACATTCCACCATTCCTTTCTACCTATATTTTGTTTTCCTGATTATTTTAATACTAGCTTTATACACATAGGTTTGACATGTGACCTGTGACATCGTTGTTTTAGTGTGCATGCAAATTGGCAGCCGCTATGAGCGGTTTTGAAACACTTGGATAATTAAACATATTATTGTATGATAGCTTAAAGTTCGATCCCGTGTCATTTCACAGGGTTAAGGTTTTGATGACAACATATTCAAACAATAGATGGTACTGAACAGAAATGACAGAGTATATATGTAGATACTGTAATTACTTATAGCTGATACAATTAGAAATGGGTGTACTCATTTGTATACACATGTACATACACATGAATATAAATCTAACTAATCAAAAACATTTTATCTTGAATGCTTTATTCTGAAAATGATGCATAAGGAAAAATGAAGCAAATTGTACATACACACTGTACATTATACAGTTTATTAAACCACATAAAGCCCAAATAGGCCTACAAAAAGTTCCACTTTAGGCACCTAACCCTACCCCACATCTGCACCTGATATGTCACAGAGTGATGTTTTTGAGGGAAAACAAACAGGATTCGAACAAATGAACATTTTACTTACAAATGCGGACCATAACATTGAACTATCAATCCTCATACAAACTAGGTCTCTCATGACAACAATGTGACAACAATTTACCATCTTTGATGAATACAAATGTTGCATCAAACTTACACGACAATACTGGAGATGGAAAACAGGAAAAGGGACAAAAGGACCAAGCATTCACATTGGTCCTTGAACATCAGTGCCCATAACAAAGAGTAATGGCTTACCATTGAGACACGCTGTCCTTGTTTCCCCATCTTGTCCTGGTTGATGGCGATGAGGTTTTTGTTCAGCAGCAGAGCTTTGGATTCTGGCCTGACATTCCTGAGGTCAACAGACATCATGAGTGGAGAAGCCATGATGGACCACATGGCCATTTGTACCCTCTCTTGGTCATAACTCAAACCATAGTTGCCAATGATCAGCTATAATATAATAATCACGTCACAAATGTATATACATTAATCGCCTCACAGAGGTAAGTGTTTACAGGTTCCAGTATCTGCAAATTTTTGCTGTAGAAAAGATAAAAAAAGACTATGATATAATAAGTTCCCCTAATATTGAGAATACATTTTTTATGGCCTGATGGAAGAAATTAAGAAAAACTCTCAAAAAATTAATCAGAATAATTGCTTTTTGTTAATTATTTTGTGTGGAGGTAAGCACCTCCAATGTTTTATATGGCATCTTTAATAAATATGTACATCTACAGAATTCATTTTTAATAATTTTTACATGTTAATCTCATTTCGTTTGTCATCTATACATATATTAGGGATTACTTGGGAATTTTCCAGAAACTATAAGTCTTGTTGAGAATTCCTCTTACTGAAGCTTGTACTGATATTTAACAGGCTTTCTGAAAAATCGACAAATGTACCTAAAATGTTATAATATAAACTTAGTTATTTTACATGGATTGTACAAATAGTTATTATATCTAATCATTGCACTCTCCATGGCTCTGATGAGGGCGTTTGGTAGTCTATGGGTGGAGGAAACTAGAGAACCTGGAGAAAACCACCGGCCTTGGATGGGCAACTACAACCCACTCTCATAGCCACTCTGGGGATATAACCCAGGTGGCCAGCGGAGAGAGCTGAGCGTTTTACCCCTCGACTGCCCAGGTCCCTTTATGTGTCTTTATAGATGGATGCCTGTAATGGTGCCTTTAACATATATAACATGAATAACTTTTCAACAATTTTACTTTATTTTTACATCATTCTCACCATATCTGGATCATTGAAGTTGCCAGGTCCTGCTACCTCAACAAAGTGATGTTTGTTTTCACCGTAAAAATTGATGATACCTATCAGGCTGTCCCAGGAGTCCTGGATATCCGCGTAATTTCTCCATATGTTACAATACTTGGCAATTTTAGTATAATCCGGCTGCAGCAGGAGATAATGAATGGAGCTTCATGAAAGAGATAACTATAAGATGATGACATTCCTGAATGATACCAGTTATGGATGCCAAGTTGCCCAGATAAGTTAAAGGTTGCTTTTATATTTTTTGTTTAATTCATTTAATACAACAGGTCTATGGCCTGTTAGTGCCACTCTCCATTGAAAGATCATAAAGCCAATCTGGTCATCATTTAATTTACCATAATTATATCTAAAACTCAAATTATCTCTTCTTCAACTTGGCATCCATCAAAGCTATCATCACAGGCTCATCATGGCTCCAACTCCATGTGTTAAAAGGTTCATCAAGTGAAAGTCACATGACAAGAGACAGGAGTGTGTCTAGTGCCACCTATAGGTCAACCACTGAACTATACAGGTAAAAGATGCAAGATCCAGTTCAAAATTTTAGGAATTCTCACGTTTGTACTGCATTTCTCCAGACACTTATATGTAAGAAATGCTTTCCCTGTAAACTGTAATAGACTTAGGATATAAAGAAAAATCCAAGACCTAACAAACATTTCTTCAGATTATGACATCAGTACTTTTGAGTGACATCATTCATTTTGAAGGGGATAATTTCCTGTGACAAAAACTATATTACATGCTGATTGTATGTTCAATGAAGAACTAGACATGTCCACATGAACTAAAACATATCATTTATACTGAGTAAACAAACATACAGGTGATGGAACAAGTCTGCATGAACCCAATGCTTTATGAAACTGCTGCCACCTGGTGGGAAGAAACTAGACTAAATAAATTGATCATTGACTACTCATAAAACAGCCAGCTGGCTTGTCCAGAAACACAAACAATGAGTGAATAATCCTGTAAACTGATCAGTTCAACAACAACACATCAGACATGTTGCATGACATCAGCTGACTGAATCAATGATGACCTGACTACTGATTTTACTGAATCATCATGACAACAGATCCTGTTCCCAACATCTTCCTAATGTTGTACACAACTTATGTACCACATACAAGATGCCTTGGGATGTCCATCTCCTGCTGTGATGCTGATTAGAGTCCAGGTGAAGCTAGAATGATACAGAAGGGTAAATCAGAAGGGTTTAATTTAGAATCAATCAACCTTTTTACCTTTTTCTGAAGCACCAAAAAGGGCATGTACTGACAGAAACAAAGAAGAGCATGGCAAGAATGGATGATATGCATCTTCTGACCTCATAAAATGTGCACAATTTTTGGTGAGAACACAACTAGGGCGAGATAGCTTACTGATAATAATTCAGATTGAGATTAATCAAAATCCATAAAATTCCTGGTAAGTTATAGCTGTCACACCAATTGCAAATCAAGATGCAGGGGGGGGGGGGGGTCTAGGGGATCAGGACACATACTCCCCTTTTTGAGTGGAAACAAACCTTTTTTTAGGGTTTCAAACCAAGTTTTGAGACCTGGACCCTCTCCTTTTTGGACCAGAGGACCTTATTTTAGGTTTTCTTTTAGTTCTCCTGGATTGGATCCTCCCCTTTCCAAAAGATTAACATACAGACATAGGGATGATGCTTTGTACTATAAGTCAGACTTATAAATTAAGTGTATAAAATTTACCAGTATGAAGAGGGACATGTGAGCTATGGTCATCTGTTGAAGCATGACCACATCTGGCTTCTCTGATAAGACCAAATCACCTATATAGTGTCCTTGAATCATGACATTTGATTTACCTACCATATCAGGGTCATTAAAGTATCCAGGTCCAGTGACATCAGATATGTTCAATGTGTTGATTCCATAAAATTGGATGATATTCAGGACACTCTGCCAGCTGTCTTGAACATCGTCGAAAACTCGTGCCATATTGCATGCCTGGGCCACTCTTGAAAAGTTAGCCTGTAGACCATCCCATACAAGTAATTTTTTCCATGATTACCACTTTAATTTGTAAATGAAATGGTTGATTTAAAAAATATGAATATTCATCAAGAGATTTATTTTTTCTTTCAATTTTCTTTATCAGTAGTGAATTAAAATTGGTTGGACCTGAATATTTTTTTCTTAATTATTTTGTTTCCATTAACCAATTAGATAAAATGAATAAAATCTCCATGCTATTTTGTATATATAATTATTATGTTTAAAAAAATTACCTGTATTGATAAGAATCTTATAGAGTATTTTACAACACTTTTATTCTGGAATATTTATAGATAATCTGTATTTTACAGCAACTCAATTTATCAATACAGTAACAAACCTGAATATCAGGCTGACAATAAAATATATTACAAATGATAATAATTACCACAGGATGGATGTGACTGTGACATGACCAAGGCATGCAGTGTGGCCTAACAAGACAAGGACCAGATTAAAGAGAGAGGGAACTGAAAAATATAGACGATCAAATTCAATGAGAGAGCAATGGACTGGGCAGAAAAATATATCAGCACTGCCACAAATATGAAACAAAAAAAAATCTAAAATTCACATCATCTTCACTCCAGATATGGCTCAATGTGGCAAAAAGATGACCAAATTCAGTTCTACAAAAGACTCGAATAACATTGATGACTTT
Organism: Sipunculus nudus; assembly: GCA_026874595.1. Lineage (NCBI taxonomy): Eukaryota > Metazoa > Annelida > Sipuncula > Golfingiida > Sipunculidae > Sipunculus > Sipunculus nudus. The sequence continues at coordinate 28,844,826 of CM049315.1, forward strand.
GAAAAAGCCTTGAAATACACATAAAGAGCATGTATGAACCAAACTATTACCGATTAAAGACCAAGGGTTTCTTAAAATACAAGAAGCACACTGGTCCTAAACTAACGCATCTGGACAAGATTCTCTCATAGTAGACACTTGTGGATATTAAAAATCTCAGTCCTGTCAAAGTTTCTCAATCTAATCCAATACAGACCTCGTCAAACAGAGAGACACATGGTCTTGTGAATTCCAATGCAGTCCAAGGAATTGCATGTGAAGAATTTAAGAACCAAACTGAAGTTGGAGCCATGTAAAAAAAATAATGATTACATGTTTATTATTATAAGAATATATAATTTTTTTTTAATGTCAAATATTACACCACTACATAGCAAGCAAAGTAAGTTTTCCTGAAACATTTTGTCATTATGAACAGAGAATGGCTTTCTTTCTCTTTCTTACTGTTAAACAATAACGAGCCATTACAGCACTACCTACACTAAAGCAGTAATTTAACATAATATATAAATTAGCCATTAGAGCAGTACTAAAGCAGTAATTTTACATCATATATAAAACACTTGCTTATTGTAGACCTGTATTTTTACAATAAAAACTTTTAATTGCGTAGTGTCTTCTTGATTATGTTTAAACATTTAAATCCTTTTTTCCTTTTACTCTTCCTTGACTTTTATAAAATATTAAATTAAGTTGGATGATAATTTGAGGCGAGTCTTAGAAACCATGACACTCTGTATTTGTGAAATGTTTCTATATTTCAATAATGATCAAACTAAATTTACAATCCACCGATCCATTGTAAATATTGTATCCCCTTCATTATTTCAGGGTATTTGAGATATTGTTTCCGTGTGAAATAATGAGCAAGTTGATCTAATACAAGAGATGATCTAATACAGTGTTTACAGTAATCTGACAGAAAGACATAAATTCACAACTTACAGGAGCAAAGTCAGGTATCTGATATGTCATGTGAGAGTGTTGCCATGGTTTTTAAGTCTACTAAGAACCTGTAAGACAATGTAACAGATTGAACTAGGGCAATCTGGGTTATTAAAAAATACCTGAGTACTAGGTTCCTGATAAGCTGGCCAGCTGCATGAATAAAGTATAGGATAGCCTGTCTTGTTCAACCAGAAGCCCATAGCAGGGTAGGCTACAATATCATATGAATAAAGAATTATCTTAAGAAAACTGACAGATTCAAATAATGTGGGAGATATTAAACGTGTGTCACTTTTTTGTTATCAATGAAATAGTCAAAAATGTATAAATGGGGATGTCATGACAGTCTTCCTCCAGTAAAAGTAATGTCATTGGTCTACCAACAGCTGGCATCAGTTATTAATTATTTAAGATACAATTAAATGCAGTTGGAAAGTTTCTGAAAGTAAAAGGACAGGAAAGAGGAAAGGTTGGTATTATTGATGTAATCTAATACTATCAAGCACTAGCGGCAAAATGAGCTAATAGCTCAATAGTGATTGACTTTTCTTAGCTATAGACATACAAGCAGTGATTCTGACTGCAGATATAGGGACATAATGAAATTTGTCTTCAAGTTTATGTAGCATTTTACTGGAAGTATAATGATTTAACAACATCCCGCATATTTTCCATAACTAATATGATGTTTCAAATTTGTTTTCATCTTTCATTTTTTTTTCCTTGTTATAGAATACAATTTTATATTCTTTGAAAAAAAGTTTTATTTCTCCAGCTATTAAATTTATGATACTATTACAATTAATTATGCTTATAAAGGTTGCTTATTTGTTCACATTTTTACCATCTTTTCGCTGACTAAAGCATGGGAAGCCTTTCCATGAAATGCATCATGGGAAAAGGTAACCACAAGGTCAACATTCACTATGCTCTATATAGCTCTAAAAATATTGTTCACCTCACATCACTGCTATAATTAAACCTAAGTTGAAAATACCCCAATAAAACTAAACAACAATCATTTATCTGTATGTAAAAAAACAATGAAGTTTAAAGAAATGGTACAATAATGTATCTTGCTCTTTGAATAATCATATGTTCAGCAACAAAGCATAAAAATGTGAATTAAGTCTAATGCAATATGACGGAACAAAGAAAAAACAGGACCTACAGAAAGAAGGAACTTAACATTCACCAAAGGTTAATTTTACAAGAAAGCAAACTAAAAGCATATTTGGTGGAGACTAGATCATGGTTCCGTGAGGTCAGTTTGGGGAATGACCTCTAGAGGTCAGTGGGTCAAGGTCAGTGGGGAAGTGCATGACTTGGAAGGTCACATTCACATCAATCCAGCATTTTTTTGGTTACCAACCTTTATCCCTGCTCCCATCTGATACAGAGGATATTCACAAGATAAAAGGATGGGGCGCTTAGTGATGTTCAGGAAAAATGCCATGGGTGGGTATCCTACAGGAAATAATGGTGACAGTCAGTGGAACTGTTGAAATGTAAGAGACATCTTTTGTAACACCTTGCTGAAACAGTGTGTGAAGAATATGCTCCATGATTTTACAAGAATGTATGGATACCCATCATATTCATTAAATACACAGTATAATACCATTTTTCTGAAAATCCTCAGGAGACAGGCTTTCTGTTCACAAAAACAGTTTGTCAGATAAATGGTCAGGGGTCTTGTGGCAAGTCTGAATTACAGTTACCAGTTACCAGTGGAACACTTCTTTTTTACCTAAATATTAACAAGTTTGAAAAATACTTTGAAAGAAAAACAAAAACAAAATTCCAGTTAACCATTTAAAATTTTTTAAATCTGAATCATAAAAAAAGGCATTCTACTGTTTATAAAAAGTATATAAAATAGCCTCTCCTGTAAAATAAACATACTGCTTTTCAAAATGACAAGACAGACATTGAAATAAACAGATAATGTAGAAGCTGTTTTTCTAATGAAAGATCTTTAAGAGTTAGTTTTATGTACATTATATGTGTGTAATAACCATGTGATCTGTGATGAAAACATCACAGGCAGTTTACTTAGTTTGTTATACACTTTAGCACCATTTCAGCCCTCTGCCATTAGAGAGTATACAACCAGCCTACTGGCTGTCAGAATGCTGTTACATCCTTCATCAAGGAATGCACTTTAAGACTCTATGAGGATGCTAATGTTTTCATCATTTCTGAAAATGGCCTGATGGCCTGATGGCCTACAAGTATGCAATCACTGAACATTTTGAACTTGAATATGTGCACCAATTACACAAAAATTATTGCAGGTGGCACCACCAGTTTTGTGTACAAGTAAGCCATCAGATATGAATAGACATGCAAAATTTTATGCAGACACTTCAAACCACTCTTTGGCTATGTGCACAGGTGCATGAAACAACTGTATGTGGCACCAAAAGTCTTGTATACAACAAAACTATCAGAAATGTATCAAATTGTATAATTTCAGGCTGATATATGTCATTTCACTCCTGAGGAAAAAGGCAGGTGTGTACACTGCAAAATTATTGAATGTGACGCCACCTGTCTTGAATACAATGAAGCTATCTCAGATTTATACATATTCCCAATTTCAGGCTGATAGATCAAATCCCTCCTAAGCAGGGACATACACTGTGCAAAATTTATTGAAGGTGCCACCACCAGTCTTGTATATCATGAAGCTACTAGTTGTGTATAAATATGCACAATTTCAGGCTGATATATCAAATCCCTTTTGAGAAATAGGAAGGGACATACACTCTGTAAAAGTAATTGTTGTCGCAGCCACCAGTCTTGTGTATGAGACAGCCATCAAAGTTGCATGGACAAGTCATAATATCAGGACAATACATCAAACTTCTCTTGATTCAGGTGCACTGGGCTTACCAAGCTCAGCTCAGGCAGGAAATTGCCCCGAGTGAACCAAACAAATTGCTAGCTGCAGCTACTGCACTGAGTGAACTCTTGACCTGCAACTGGCTGCACTTAATGAACTCTTGACCTGTTGCCCAATCTGGTACAGTTGGCAGTCTGCCAAAGCTATAAATAGATCCAGACTGACCTTTGGCCTGATGCCAAAGCTGAAATAGTTAGTCTCCCAAGCTGTTAATAGATACAGACACAATTTTGGCCTGTTGGTAAATAAATCTGTTTACACATACTAAGACTTTTTCACATTCTAAGACTTTGGTGGCATTATATCAAAATGTTTATAATGATAAAAGATGCAGGCCTTTTATTGTTAAAGGTCCAATAATTCTGCCAAAAAATGATTTATAAGTAAACTTGAACACAGGCCTCCTAAGAATCATTTTGTGCAATGTTGCAGAAGTTGAAACAACAGTTTTGCCAAAGAACAATATTGCAGCCCTCATTTTGAAATAGGGTTTCTAGGACTTTCTATGACCTGAAATCAACGAACACAATCTATTCTTATACAACTGAAAGAACCCTACTATAGGAATATTCTTGTGAAAAGTTAAATGATTCATCTTAACAGTTTCATCATAATACATTTTTAAGCTGAAAGAGACTAAAATTATGAGGTTTTTGCTTGTAGGTGGTGCCACAAAAACTGCATTTTCTAATATGAATCATGGGACAAACATTTGCATAAAACCTGGTGATGTTAGCTCCTGTTGTTTCTGAGATTGTTAGGATAGTATGGTTACTTGGCCAAATAACCACATTCAAATTCCTGTAACTAAGCCAAAATTCATCAAAACCAAACCATTTGAACAAACTTGAGAGAGCTCGTCTCAGGGATCATTTCTTTGTAATATTTAACAATTTGGCTGAATGATTTCAGAGAAGAAGGTTTTCAAGCTTTTCCCCCTAAAATGTAAGTTAATGCAAGTGGCACCAGAAAAAGCTCAATCCATAAATATTTGACATGTGACAAATACTTGCATAGAATTTGGGGATGCTAGCTCCTGCTATTCCTGAGAAATTTTGGGTTAATGTACTGATGACTGATGACCCCATATAAAAAACGGTTGTTGCAGATAGGGCCACCAATACCTCAATTTCAAATATGAGTCATGTGACCAATATTTGCATATAATTTGGTGATCATAGCTCCAGTTGCTTCTGATACTGAAATTTTAGTATCCTTTTTTCGCCAAATGACTAAGTTCAGTTTCCTGTAACTCAGCCATAATTCACGGACCTGAACCATTGGAACAAGAGATTGTTTCATAGATTATTCCTTTGAAATATTAAACAATTTGGCTGGAAAGTTTCTGCAGAAAAGATCTTAAAAGATTTTTTAGCTTTTTCCCAATAACATCTAAGTAATGTTACATAAAAAAATAACACTATTATTCCTGGTTAATATTTATCACATAAATTACACAGTGTGATATGTCAAGGTTAATGTGTTGTGTATATTTAAACTGTGCAGGATTCCAAAGCAAACGTGACAGGTCTGAATGAGTTAAATAAATATTTCCCTGTGACATATCCTGTTAAACACTTATTTATCAGGAAGCCAATACTGTTGCCAAATCAATATTTTGTTGTATTACTTAAAGGCATTATGAAAATCCACACAATAAAATAGATATGCCCAGTTCATCAAAGTGATTTCTTTCATAACCATACATTAGTCTAGGTTTTGATGGTTGGGACTCTCTGACCCTATCACTTTGATAGACAAAAGAATTAGTCATGTTATTTTTAGATGATTACTTTCAGTGGTAAAGTTATCAATCAGAAATAATTAAAACCAGGAAATTACCTGCCAGTAATTAAGTGGGTCTTCATAGCTGTGAGCTGGAAAGTGCAAAATGAAACCTGGTTTTATACTGACCATTCAGCAGAAAAATTATAATATTCATCTATTCCTGCACAGTCCTTTTTGTTATTATGTTTCAGAACAAGCAAATAAAATTATACATTTTACACAAGAGAGAATTTAGCCTGCAGATACTGAACTTAATTCGAAAGTAAATGAATCAGTGTCCTTATGCCAGGGGTCTCAGCTTAGATAATCTGTGAAGTTTACATGCTTTGTGAAAGCCACACCTTAAATTTAGAAATGCCCAAACATTAAATTATTAAATTTTCCTAAACCAAAATACTACAATTGAAAATAATCTCATTTCTCAGCTGAACAGATATTTTGCAACAAAGTTCTGAGATGCTATATTAAAACTAGAGAGTAAAAACTTAAAATTGACCACAAAGGAATCATTGCTTTATTTGCTTTATTTTATTTTATATGCAAGACCATGTTAATTCCATGAAAGACTGAAACTGGTATATCAAATGGAATAAAAAATAACTAGTATTGTTTTGTGAGTACTTCACTGCCACATTCAAGATGTGTACATGAACATTCCTATTCTAATAATGATAAAAGTATTTGTTCTGGGTCTGCAATACCCGTACTCTTACTCAACAAATATTTATAATAAGGCCTCCCTTACTTTAGCAGAACCTAACTCTGCCCCTGTAAAAGTTTAAGTGATGTCCTATACCAGTTGTGACAAGTAAAATTATTTGGTTACATATTTTTAATGGATGTACCACAAAGTTACTGTCATTTAATTTTTTGCCAATGCACTGAAACATAGAGGTTGGATGATAGCCCAGGGCTCTCTGCACCAGTTTTTTTTAACCTGCCTTTCAGGAATCCCATGTGATGTCTGGAATTTTTTTCTGTCAGATAATGATGGATTTCATATTAGTTTATTATGTTGACAGAACATCTATATTTGCAGATGTTAGTTTGAGAGTTCTCACATATTGTGACAGGCTAATTAGTTTTGTTTTGTTTTAGATATTTTATTGATACTGAATATGCACATATAAATCACATAATACAAGCATCAGTGGGATTAAGTGCAAGCTACTTAAAGCTTACCTCGACTCTCTCCCGAATGTTTCCATTAACAATATACGATGGCAGTATTCAGAGTGTTTGGATGTGATTGAGTTTAGGTGAGGAAGGGTGGTATGGATGTTGGGTAAGTGAAGGCCAGTTGTAAATTTTTTTAGTAAGAATGGAAGAAATTGTTCATTTGTTCTTTTTTTTTTTAATTTAATTAATTATTAGGAAGACAAGTATTTAAAATTGTTTTTGTTTTGTTTTTGTTTCAGGTCCCAGTATATTAGGACTATTTTTATAACTGAATTGTGAATATCACTTTTAGGGGAAAAAATGGTTATATTTTGAGCCTTTTTGTGTCTACTATGTTTGAAGATACTGCTTCAAAAATTTCTTCATTTCTGATGAGGCTTGCATAGGGATTTCCATAAAGAAGTTCTTCTACAGGTATATTTAGGGGGAGATGTTTACTTCTAGAGGCTAATTAGTTATTCAAGCACTGATTGGCAGTTGTAGTATTCAGAACCATGATTGGCTGAAAATTATATCATTAGATATGTGTTAAATTGTTGTGATTAGGGAATATACATGGGAAGTTAGCAAGTTTAGTACAGGGATAATATCATGCAATTGCCTTGTGTAGAAGAGTAGAAGAACTCAAATTTCTGGCATCGCATATGCTGCAGTATCCCCAGAGGGTTAAGGCATACCCAATCCTAATACAGGTTGCCTTCTTTAGAAGCATATACTGACACTTATCAAGGCCAAGAAGACAATTTGTGTATCAAATTTGAAGAAAAAATATGCAGTTATTCAAAAGTAATTGGGTTCACAAAAACCCTATGTTTCTTCAGGTTTGACCTTGAATTCAAAGGTCAAGGTCACTAGTCTTGAAAAAAATCTGAGAAATTGCTGGACATGTTTTTTTGTCAAATTTTGAACGAAAGAGATGCAATACTTCAAAAGTAATGGATTAAACAAGATTCCTATATTTATCCAAGATCTGACTTTGAAGACTAAGCTCAAGGTCACCAGTCTTCTAACAAGAGATATTGGTGGTAAAGTTGTTTTAGCTCAGAGATGTGTAAGTCAGCTGAGTTAAACTTGAAAATTCAGGTAAAAATGAAAAGGAGATCATTATGTAAGTGCCTGTAGATTTAAATTTAAACAAACACAAACACTGTTAAATACATGATAAAGACCTTTAAATAAGTGCATGAGCAAAGAATGTAAGCAACTACATGAAAACAGCTTGCTGAAAAATACCTGACTGATGTCAGGTACAAATGCTGTACTTACCATCATTGTACTGTTTTGGGTCACTGTAGCAGCCATCAAGCTTCAACATGTCAACATCCCAGTCAGCAAATGTCTGAGCGTCCATCTGGAGATAGTATTGGCTCCCAGGGTAGCCTCCACAGGTGTGTGTACCAAAGTCTTCATAAATACCAAGCTTCAGGCCTTTACCATGCATCTGGGAGGAAAAAAATGTATGTGGCCCATGGGTTATGATGCTCAGCAGATATGTGTTGGCAGGTCCCCTAACTTTTTTCAGGTTTTTTTATTATGGAATTTTTTTATAGGTATTAACCAAATTTTCATCATATTGATAAAATTTAGGACATTGCATGTCTCTGCTGCCTCATTAACTGGCACAGAATGTTTTTAATGTTTAAATCTAATGTAAATTTTGAATAATATACTGCTAAAAATTGAGCAAAAAGTTAATTATTTTCATATAGTGAAATACAGGTAAATATATTTCATATTATGATGTGGGAGTGAAGAAAATTATATATTCTGAGACAGGAATTTTGTCCTGGATGTCATATGGGATGGGGTGCAGGGTTTGTCAAGAAAATGTTAATACTTATTTCAGGGGGGATGCTTCTGTCTGTTTGGATTGATGCCTCTCATTTTGTCTCAGGGAAAAAGGCTAATGGTATGATAATATATAAATGCTGATCATGAAAACCAATATAAAAATACTGATGAAGATCTCAGATATACCTGCCTGTATATCATATAATCAGCTTCCTTTTGCCATGCAGTTAACAATAAAGTGCACCGCTTATTTACTGACTGAGACTCACATATCCTGCCAGGGCCTTGATGCCGCTTGGGAACCTCTTTGGATCAGCCACGAGTCTTCCAGAGGCATCACGTTCCATGGACATCCAGCAATCGTCAATGTTTACATGGTTGTAACCCACATCCAAGAAGCCATCCAATGCCATGTGATCTGCCATCTGCTTGTACAGGTTCTCACTGCAAGGGAAGCAAACAGATGATACCAAATGAAGACACTTCATAAGCAGGTGCAACACTGTGATCACCATGGGAGAAAGTACTCTGTATAAAAAACAAGGGACCCATGGGTCACGGCGCTCAGCTGATCATGATTGGACTATAAATGTATCACCTTTGTGATACTATATTGGGTAGATAAAGCTTAGAATATCAATGGTCATGTTGGGCTTTTATAAAGGAATATAATGTAATATGTGAGTAAATGATATATGAAATAACCTGACTGATGGATTAATATGGAGTAAAATATAGTGGTTTATTTTTTATTTATTTGGGAGGGGTCGAAAAAAGCAATTTATTTGAGCAAATATGAATGCAATGACAGTATGCTAAGCAGTGGTATAATGATGATAAGGCTATTTGTTGAAGGATCTATAGTGTATGGAAAACTGCAAGAGTTCAATTTGACAGATACTAGGTTATGATTAACTATGCTGATGAGGGGATTTATGAATTTGTGACTGTATGACATAATATCTTGACAAGATCAGTCTTGACAAGGTGCATTATTTTGATGCCCCTCCATCTACATATTACACAATTTAGACATAATTTCTGGCATTTACATAGGTACCTATGGACAAATGGTCAACAGTACTGAACCACCTGGAAGGTTAAAAACTTAAAAATATGATGAAATGTAGATAATGTTTGAGAGGAAGAGGTAATCTGGGCCATGGTTGGTTTATATGATTGAAGAAAATGTTGCAAATAATATTTAATACCTGACCATGCCTTTCCATTGGTTACCTTTTTGATAAGCTGTTGACAGTTCAACAGTTTACACATGTCTGATGAGATCCAATTTATTTGGTAAAACTTTTTTATCAATTTTATGATATGTATACAGTTGCCTTAACGTCCCCATTCCACAGGTGCAATGACTTGATGGAGGGGGGGGGGGGGTTGTTGTGTTATGATCAGAGTGACAACGCCTCTGTCTCTCTGTAGATATTTTCTTTAATTATTAAATTTTATGCTATAGCCATAGAACTATTGTTCACAGTGCCAAGGAGCAAAGCTTCAGTGGGATGAAGAAGGGGATGGTGAGAGTTACAACACCCTTGCATATACATACAGGATATGAAATTTAATTCAACAGTGCTTATTAAAAAAAAGTTTATTCATGAACATTAAATATTTAAAACAGACAGAAAGATGGAGAAACAAAGCAAATAATTTTTTTCCCATTCTACTGAGCCAAGAAAAAATTAACAATATTTGCATTTATTCCTTTTTTTCATTACATAATTTTAATCCAAGTTTCCGAATGTTACTATAAATTTACAGTATAACATACATGTGATTGTGAATATTTCAGTTGATTCACATTTCTAAATTGCATCAACATTTATAGCTAACGTATCTAGTTTATAGTACCTGTCAACAGAATGGGATGGAGGGAGGAAGGGAGGCAATTAGAGAGAGAGAGAAAGAGAGAAAGAGAGAAAGAAAGAAGGAGAAAGAAGAGAAAAAGCAGAGGAGAGAGAGAGAGAGAGAGAGAGAGAGAGAGAGAGAGAAAGAGAAAAAGATAGAAGGAGAAAGAAAGAGAAAAAGCAGAGGAGAGAGAGAGAGAGAGAGAGAGAAAGAGAGAGAGAAAGAGAGACCTAGACTGCCAGAGAGAGAGAGAAAGAGAGGCTCTCTGGTAATTACTGCCTGACCCAGCCTGACCCAGACACTCACAGTGGCAGTAGGTCAGACCTGAAGGTGTTATGTAACTGCCCAGTACACTGCATTTATACTGATCTGATGTAAACAATGAAGACATGGTACCTGGAAACTTAAATGAAATCTACAGTTTTTGATCAATTGGTTTCAAATTTCAGATTTTAACAGATGAAATGTTAATGTGTACATGCTGTGAAAATTTAATCTACAGCACTAACAGGAAAAATTTGAATATTGATATTTTTTTAAATTGTATCAGGAAAAAAAGAAAAGTATTCTCAGCTATAAAACTAATACATGTGTTAAAATTAATCCAAGGATCAAAACACCCAATATATTATACCAGGAGCAAACTGGAGTTGGGAATGTTTAATTTTATAAACTGAAATAAAGGACCAGCAATATAAATTTTGATTATTTAGCCAGTATCATGTAACAACTGATACAACCATGAGTTATAAGTCAAACAAATTAAAATCTTTAATGAGCACTTGTCTGAGTAATATTTTAAATTGTTGACATATTTATTTATTATTTTAATTTTGTAATAAATATAAACCAACAAGTTAAACACCTGGAAAAGACCTGGAAATTTAGATTAATTTAATATAATCAACTGCATCCTTGTCTATCATTATCTTGCTTCATATAATCCCTAATAGTAAACAACAATTTATTTTAATTATTTATTTTTCATTTTTATGGTTGAAATGAAAAATATCTAATGGTGACTGCATGGTATCATTTGAAATACAATTTTGGCCATCCATGGAAGATCCATAAATGATCAGTAATTGCAAGGTAATCCCCTGTAACTCATTAACTATAAATTCCTTTTCCATTTATTTTTTTTAAGTTCTTATCATAAACCAAGAATTAAAAAAAAATGTTTATGGCCTAAACAAATACTAGTGGAGGGGGTTGGACAGTTAGATCCAGTTGAAGCCACCCAAAAGCTGGCTGGCTGCAGAGTGCCTCGCTTCAAGCATGCATAATTGGCCTGAAAGGTCAATGTGGGGACATAAAAGAGGGGCTTCAGTACAGCCAAGGTGTGATATGGTCTCATAAAAACTTTCATAACAGCTAGTTCTTGACCAATTCCTTTAATTACTTCAGAATTTAGAAGCTAAAATCCTTACGTGTGCAAGATATGAAAATTAAATCAACAGTGCTTACAGGGAAAAAACATGCCATGGCCAAAGTTGGGCAAAATTTAAGATACTGATCTTATATTTATGCTAATAACTTATAAAATTTGAAAAATTCAGAACTAATTCTGGGAATACAATTGAATCTTGATTAAATAATGTTATATCCCTGGCAAAAAATCTCTACCTTCAGCAATTTTCCTGTTAAGAGAGTAAATATATTTCTTGATTTTTTACAAAGTGCATTATGTTTGGGCCTAGAACTTAAAACAATTACACAATACTGACATCATTTCTGGCATATGCATAGCGAATGTATAGAAAAATATGTATATTATATATGATCAAAGTCAGATCAGTGGTTTTGATATTAGGCAATCTTAAAGTGTAACAATGGGTTATTAATGGAAAAATGAAGTTTTTTCTTAATATCTCGAAGAAATGCAGTCCTAGTGACCAAACTTTTAGTAGAGGATTGGGGGGACATCTAACTGTATGCAAAATTTAAAGAACTTAGAGCTGAAGCTGGGGAGCTGAGTTCTAGTAAAATGCATAACACTAGCTTGATGTAAACAATATGTGACATGGTGCTTGAAAACTTGAATAAAATCTACAGTTTTTGATCAACTGGTTTCAAATTTTTTGTTTTAACAGTTGAAATGGTAACAAAAACATGCTTTGAAAATTAAATCCACAGCAGTTACAGGAAAAATCGTGCCATGGTCAAACTTGGGCAAAATTTAAGGTACCAATTTTATATTTTTGCCAATATTTAAAAAAATTTAACAGATTTTGATCTAATTTTTGGTATACAATTAAATTTTGATTATTTAAAGTAGTATTACTGAAAAAAAGTTCCTACCTTTAACACTTTTGGTCTTAAGTGACCAAATATCTTTCCTGATTTTTACAAAGTCCATTATGTTTGGGCCCATAACTTTTTTAAATTAAATAATACTAACTTAATTTCTGGCATGTACATAGGAACCATATAGAGGAAGATTTATGGTAAAAATGAATAAACCCAGATGAGTGGTTTAGATATTAGGCAGTCCTGAAGTGTGAAAATAGATTTCTAATAAAAAATTGAGGTTTTTCCTTAATATCTCGGAGGAACGAAGTCATATTGACCCAATTTTTGGCATGGTGGGAGATTTTGGGGACATCTAACTGTATGCTGAATTTCAGATTCGTAGGTCCAATGGTGTCGAAACGTGCCATTCTTATGGACGGACATCCAGACAGACGGACGGACAGGGGACAGACAGACGGATGGACGACGGACAATGCACCATGACTACAGCTCAGATGACTTATAGTCAGCTGAGCTAAAAATTATGCTCAATAAAAAGGATCTCTATCTATTAGGTAAAAAAAAGTTGGGTTTCTCACGCACATAATATTAATATACTTATTAGAGGGTGAATATTTTACATTTTTATACCTCTGCTTGGTGCCTATTTCATTATGACATGACTATTGATATGTGGTACTTCGTGCTTTATTCTAGAGGTGACCTGGGGTAAGGTTGTTGAACTGTGAATGCAGTATACACGTTACAGCACTTTCATATGACCAGATAGTAATATGGTTATAGCAAGGAACTGAATTGTTTTGCTATCTTGGTGAAAGTACAACATGAAAAAAACAAGGGACCCATGGGTCACGGCGCTCAGCTGATCATGATTGGACTATGAATGTTTCTCCACTGTGATACTATATTGAGTCAATAAAGCTTATGAATATCATGGACATGTTAGGCTATTATAAAGGAATGTAATGTAATATGCGAGTAAATGATAAATGAAACTAGAATACTGGTTGTCAACAACTGACTACGTGTATCCGCCTATATCAGACTTGAACGGGTGAAGTGAGGCATGGATTAAGTGGCAAGGAGAAATAGAGTGAAGTGTTGCATATTAGCATGGATGTCTGCAGCCAAATTGTGTATGAAGGTTGCCCCCCCTACCACAAAATCCAAAAATTTGTCCAAGTTGTATACATATGCAAAATTTAAGGCAGATAAGTCAAACCACTACATGTATATGAGTGATTTTAGCCCGTGGCAGACAATCAGATGGACGCTGAGCAAAAATGGCTGCAGGTGACGCCACCAGTTTTGCGTATAATAAAGAGCTATGTGAGAACTATACACATGCAAAACTTTGGCCTAATCGGTCAAACGGTTCCCAAGATATGAGCTTGGATGTCTGCTGCATTAACTAGAATGCAGGTGGCGCCACCTGTCATAAAATCAAGAGAGCTGCCGGGGATGTATAAACCTGCAAAATTTTAGCCAGATATGTCAAACCACTGCCGAGATATGAGTGATTTTATCCCATGGCAGACAAACAGACAGGAGCTGTGCAAAAATGGCTGCAGGTGGCGCAACCAGTTTTGCGTATGATAAAGAGCTATGTGAGATCTAAACACATGGAAAATTTTGGCCCAGTCGGTCAAACGGTTCCCGAGATATGAGCTTGGATGTCTGCAGCATAAATGTGAATGTAGGTGGCGCCACCTGTCATAAAATCAGAAAAGCTATCCAGGATGTATAAGCATGCCGAATTTCAGGTGAATTAGTCAAGTCACTGCAGAGATATGAGTGATTTTAACCCAAGGCAGACAAAAAGATGGACATTGTGCAAACATGGTTGCAGGTGGCGCCACCATTTTTTGTGTATGTTATAAAGCTCTCCAATGGCTACATTTGTGCAAAAACTTTTCCTGAGCGGTCAAACGGTTCCTGAGATATGAGCTTGGATGTCTGCAGCGTAAACGTGAATGTAGGTGGCGCCACCTGTCACAAAATCAGAAAAGCTATCCGGGATGTATACTCATGCCAAATTTCAGGTGAATTAGTCAAGTCACTGCAGAGATATGAGTGATTTTAACCCAAGGCAGACGAACAGATGGACACTGTGCAAACATGGTTGCAGGTGGCGCCACCATTTTTTGTGTATGTTATAAAGCTCTCCAAGGGCTACATTTGTGCAAAAAAATTTTCCTGATCTGTCAAACGGTTCCCGAGATATGTGGGTTTATGTGTGGAAACAGAAGGACACAAACGGACGCAGAGCACAGAGGAAAGGTCAGAGGTCAAAACAAAATCGGGGCGCAGCAGTTCACATGTGACCCGAACATAATCCCGGGTTTCGTAAAATTCCGCCCAGCGGTTATGGAGGAGTTCTCCGGACACCTACGCTGCGGCGGCGGCAGAGGCGTGCAGCTGAAAACATAGTATCCGTAAAACTCTGTTTTGGCGAATACAATTACCCGACTGATGGATTAATAGAGTCAAATATAGTGGTTTATTTTTTATTTATTTAGGAGGGGTTGAAAATTGTGATATATTTGAGCAAATATGAATGCAATGACAGCAGTAATAACCGGTAGTAGAACGATGATAAGGCTATTTGTTGAAGGATCTAAAGTGTATGGTAGTCTGCAAGCTTTCAATTTGACAGATATGATGTTATGATTAACTATGCTGATGAAGTGATTTATGAATTTGTGACTGTATGACACAATATCTCCTTAGTCTTGACAAGGTACATTATTGTGGTGCCCACTATGTCTACATATAACACAATACTGACATAATTTCTAGCATGTACATAGGTACCTATGGACAAATAGTTATACAAAATGTTAAAGTATGAATATAACTGATTCATCTTGTTCTTGCTTACTGAGGCTGACTTTGGGATGGGGTTCGGAGAAGGGAAAAGTGAGGGCAGCATGAAGGTGGATGTAGAAATATTCTATTGTAATGTTTTTCATTTATATAAGAATATGAAAAGCTAAGAGGAAAGGGGCCCTCCTACTTGGTTATAGTAAAGTTCTAAATATATGATTGCAAAATAATACTCTGACAAGACTGTCATGAAGAAAAACAGTAAAAGTTTTGAGATACTGTGATGCATATGAAAATTTTCAGATGGACTGGCAAGTTGACAGAATGGACTAATACCTTTATTTCACTTTCAAGGGAATAATGCATTTAAGTTTATATATAATCCTATTTTTTTAAGCATATCCACTTTTTCCATTAAGAAGTTTTTATCTGAATCATTTTTTTATTTACAGGTTTTATAAATTTTTAATAAAAAACCTGAAAAATATAAGTTAAAATATTAGAATTGTTGCAAAAGTTGCAATCATCATATATCCAGAGTGTAGCTCATATTGGGTCATATTATGCATACACATATATTTTATTATTTTTAAATCATAAATGTTTAAACTGAATTTAAAAGAAAATAATGCCACAACATCGCATCTACAAGAATATTCCTTGAATCACTATAAAAAAGTTATGCACATTGGAGTTTTCAGTACATGCTTAATTTTATTCACCAAAATAAAATAAAAGATTCAGTAAATTTGATAAAATAAGACATTACAAATAAAGTATACACACTGTTGGTTGAATGAGGGACAAACAATATCATTGTGCTAATTACTATCCCAGTTTTAATTTATTACTGGAATTAATAGTCAATTTCACACCTGGTGAAGTTTTTACTCCTCTGAAGTAAGGAATTACTTATCTCATGAACATCCACACTTTCATAGCAATACACCACTTTGTGGACACAATTAAATGTACACTTTAATCACTGTAACCCTGGTGGTACAATACAAAATCTAAAATGTAGCATAGCCTAGAATAAGAATGAATCAAATACAGAAAATAATAACATTCATCTAGTTTATGCACCATCTGGGGGGGGAGAGTGCAGGGCAGAGGGGAAGCCTGCTGGTAGTGGCCAAGCTGACCCAAGGCAAGCTGCCTGGGGTGGGTTACAGAATGCAAGTGAAGGCTGTACTACTAGGTGACTAGATGTAAACAACACTTGACATGGTGTATGAAAACATGAATAAAAGCTATTCTTTCCAATCAATTTCTTTGAAATTTCATATTTTAAAAGATTAAATCCTTATGTATATATGCTGTGAAAATTAAATCAACAGTGCCAAAATTGGACAAAATTTAAGGTATTGATTTTTTATTTATGCTAATAACTTGAAAAATTTCCAAAATTCAGATCTAATTTTGGGTAAACAATTGAATCTTGATTAAATAAAGTTATATTCCTGAAAAAAAAGTCTGTAGGTTCAGCAATTCTCATGTTAGGTGAGTAAATATATTTCCTGATTTTTTATAAAATTGCATTATGTTTTGGCCCATAACTTCAAAATAAAACCCAATACTGACCTAATTTTTGATATGTTCATAGAAAACGTATGAAAGAATGTGAATACTAAAAACAATCAAAAACAGATCAGTGGTTTTGATATTAGGCAGCCTTGAAGTGTAACAATGGCTTTTTTTTATGGAAAACATAGTTTTTTTCCTTAATATCTCGAAGGAACAAAGTCCTAATGACCCAAGTTTTTGGTATGGTAGGAGATTTTGGGGACATCTAAAATTATGCCAACAGCCTGGGGAGCATAGAGATGTGCACTGAATGACCTACAGTCATCAAAGGGGACTGCTTGACAATGCAAGGGAATACAACAAGAGCCTCCAAAAATATTCAATAACTAGCCTTATTTTGCAGCTTTTATTTTCAAATTTCAGATTTTAACAGATTAAATCCTTATGTATACATGGTGTGAAAATTAAACCCACAGTACTTACAGGAAAAAACGTGCCGTGGCCAAAGTTGGGCAAAAGTAAAGGTACCAATTTTATATTTTTGCCAATATTTAAAAAAATTTAACAGATTTTGATCTAATTTATGGTATACAATTAAATTTTGATTAATTAAAGTTGTATTACTGGAAAGAAGTCCCTACCTTCAACACTTTTGGTCTTAAGTGACTAAATATCTTCCTGATTTTTTTAACAAAGTCCATTATGTTTGGGTCCATAACTTTTTCAAATTATATAATACTGACTTAATATCTGGCATGTACATAGAAACTATATAGAGGAATATTTATGGTAAATATGAAGAAAACCAGATGAGTGGTTTTGATATTAGTCAGTCCTGAAGTGTGAAAATAGATTTCTAATAAAAAATTGAGGTTTTTCCTTAATATCTCGAAGGAACGAAGTCCTATTGACCCAATTTTCGGCATGGTAGGAGATTTTGGGGATATCTAACTGTATGCCGAATTTCAGATTCGTAGGTCCAATGGTGTCGAAACATGCCAGTCTTACGGACGGACATCCAGACGGACATCCAGACGGACGACGGACACTGGACCATGACTATAGCTCAGATGACTTATAGTCAGCTGAGCTAACTATAAAAAAATAATTTATTTTATTAAAGGAAAGGTACAAGCAGCTGGAACTGAAGCTAAACATAGGTAAATTTCAATTTAAAATCAAAATAAAACTTCTTAATCCAGGGGACAAAAGGATTATATATTATAGGTAAACATTGACTGGTCTTTGAATGTCACTGAAAACATGCTGCTTCACACTTGTTTGTAACATCATTTACCTTATGACCTTTATACAGGAATACATGTTTGCCAAAGGTAATATTTGTATATATGTTCTGTGTCATGTGCTAGCTTTTCTTGTGTGACAATTATGACATCACATATAATTTTATTTGCACATTATATAATAAAAATGCTAATGTCATGTTGGGAAAAAGTCTAAAAGTTACAAAACATAGTAAACAAACTGATATTAATTACAGAAATGTCACATATTATTTGGTATAACTAGAATGAATAATGTTGACATAATTTGTTGTTGTTCCAATAGTTTTTATACAAAACCATGATGACTCAAGGTTCCCATTGCCATAATGTTAGACATGACAGGTATCACAAACTAATGGTTTTATATAAAATATACAATAACATAGTTCATCATTCATTTTTGTATGAATTTTACCTACATGATGATGTAAATTATTTGAAATTTCTCAAAGCAAAAACTTTGATATGGCTGCAGTAAGGTTTTCAAATTGTACAAATGTTACCCTGTAGCTTTCACAATCATCAACCCTAGACTCAATTTCAGGTTTCCGAACAGATATCATCAATATTTTTCTGTATGTCACACTAGAAGCTGTAGCCTCATTTATACACCTGAGCCAGCTGTGTTACCTGATGCAGTTTTGAGGGTCATTATCACAGTCGATGTTACAGCGAAACCTCTCCCATGACAACCAGCCCATGGGAGGTGTGCGAGCCAGGCCATTGTCTAATGACGTCACACATGATGTCAGCACCAGGAATGCACAGGAAAGCAGAAATAACTTCATGGTCTGCAAGTATCAAAATAAAGAATGAGAGAACTCAAAAGAGAATAATTTACACAGCAAAAAGAGTTTAACAATATTTGCATAAGATCACATTACAAAACCTGACTCCCTCTATCTCATGATGCTCCCTCTAGATGCCCCGGCCTTATATGAGGAAAGCAGATGCTCTGAGTGAACCAGAACAAATTTCTCTCTGTAGCTACTACACTTACCTGTACCGGGTTGCACTGAATGAACTCTTGACCTGTTGCATAATTTGACACAGTTGGCAGTCTGCCAAAGCTATAAATAGATCCAGACTGACCTTTGGCCTGTTGCCAAATCTGAAATAGTTAGCAGTCTGCCAAGCTATATATAGATACAGAAACAGTCTTGGCCTGTTGGTAAATCTGTTTGCAAATACTGAAAGACTTTGGCTACAATGCTTTTTTTTTCAAGCTGACATATCCATAAGATTGTTTTATCAAATGTTTAGAATAATAAAAGATGTAGTGCTTTCATTGTGTAAAACATTTAAGTAAATATGAACAAAGGCCTCCTGAGAATCATTTGTTACAGAAGTTGAAACAACAGTTTGCAGAAGACTAGTGCAGTCCTCAGTTTGAAATAGGCATACTTATGGCCACAAGACCAATTTCATGCAGCTTTCTATGACTCCACCAAAAAAAATGAACCAAATCTATTCTTAAACAATTGAAAGAATCCTAACCTAAGATAATTCTTGTGAAAAATTAAATGATTCAGATTGATAGATTCAACATAAACCATTTTTAAACTGAAAGAGGCTTAAATTATGAGTTTTTTTTTTGTCTGTATAAAAACAGGTTGATGTATTTTGCACCACAAAAACTGCAATTTCAAATATAAGTCATGTGACCAACATTTGCACAAAACCTGGTGATTATATATATATATAACTAATATTTATATATACAGAATTTATTGATATATTCCATCTCTCTCCCTCTCTCTCTCATGAAAGCTTTATCAAATTATTTCTGTTTTCTCACTCTCCATCTCTTGGTCACTGGATGCACACTTAATGTTGTTTACATATTTTACCCTTGTAAATATATCCTAAATAGATAAGCACTAACTGAAGAGTACACACTCAGACACTTTCCACCACCACTTACTGCCCAGTCATGCAGGACATGCACTCATAGGCCGTATTGGCACTTGGTTAGCATCTAAACTGGATTATACTTAACCGGCTTACTTTAGTCTTGAAGTAGTCTGCTTTGCGTCCACACTGCAGTGTGCTTTACAAAAGCCTAAACCTGTTTTCCCTAAGATGGACTCATTCGGACTAGAAGCGGGTTTGCCTGTACGCACCAGAAACCGTTTTACTGTAAACTGGACTAAAGTAGTCTGCCTTTGTAGGTGATGCAGATTAGTGGCCTAGTGTGGACAGAGTAAACCTAGTCAAGATACAGATTATTTGCTTGTTTTGATAGTCTAAAACCATACATGTACTCTCAGACCAAACATTCAGTGATTCACTCTTTGTTTCATATGTGCAGGAATATTTTGGCCCCTGTTGCTGTGCAACGCATTTCTGGTGTATGGACCATAAATACTGGCCCCTGATAAACGTGTCTCATTAATATAATGCCAGATTACCCGTATATGAAATGTATATTGCTTGAAATACAAGTCTTTGGAAACCACCAGCATGCTAAATCTAGTGGTATTTAAGTTGTACTGCAAACATGATTTATTTGAAAAACCTATATAGGACCGTTTGGATGTAAAATATTTACTTCCTGACTTAGAAGTTGTGGTTGTATAACTAAATATGACACTGACACAGTGACAGTATGATTTGTGGGTACTGATTGTGAAGTCCCACCTAAGGCTCAGGTAAGCCTACTGTTTATCATCCCCCCCCCCATATTGAAATATTAAAATGAACAAGTATATAAGAAATATGTATGTATTAGTTACGTCGTAGACATATGTTTTATAGTTAACTTCAACAAGTAACACTGCATAGTCAATGCAGTTAATCACTTTAACCAACAAAATCTATACAAATCGACAACTAAAGTTTGCTACTTACTGTCTTTGGTAACTTGGTTATTCTTCAAGTGATCCGCCCCTCGTTAAAGTCTGTTCCAGCTCGAAATAAATTCGTGACCAGTATGACTTATTTCATCGATACCAGGCTTTATCAATCCTGTATTGTCCTGTATTCACATCGATTTTCATATCACATGCCGGCCCTCCGGCCTAGTCACATGACACACCAGGTCATATGACTTTGTAAGCAATTGCAAGCGCCATCTCGCGGCTATGTGAGGTCTTATTTCCTCTGGCTTCCACCAGAGGTCTCTCTATATTTTGCTCCTGCACGCTCTGGCGCAGTGATCCCATGTGGCATTCACATGCATGTACAGCAAAATACCTTATTGCCTCGAATAAACCGTCCGCTAAAATAAATATCCAAAATCGCTTTAAAATAATTATTCGAGTAGAAATAGGAATTGATAAACAGATTAGCTTAATGACAAATATAGCCATTATTGGGATTAATCAAAGAATCAGAAAAGAAGTCCCTCGACAAGGCCTCGCCTACAGCAGTTTAATCTGGATAGGCTTGCATTTGGTAGTATTGTTAAATATTTATGTCAACCATTGCCTTTAAAAATAAATGTCTCTGGGGATGTCCAAGATGAATTAAGAGCCAAAGTTACATGGAAGTGTAATCTTAGACAATATCCACAGGAGAAGAAACAGAGGCCTTGCCTTTTGCAGAAACGTATTTTTTTCTGCGATATTTTATCATGTCCATTTACGGTAGAATGATACAAAATAGCGTTTAAAGGTCTCTTATCACCAGATAGTATGTGACCTGATTGCATTTGTCAAAACGCCATTTACATATTTATTATGTAAATTATTATTAAATCTTAATATAAATTATTATGAATCATACATATAGAAAACCTGATTGATATAGTATCTCTGGATAGGTTTTGACCAGTAGTGGTCCTTTTGTCACAGTCTCTGTGCAGCGCAGTCACCAGCATCATTATCATCATAATCATCACTTTATAATTTTCTCCTCTAAGCTAGTTCTAAAGAAAGGATAGTTGGCGCCCGATCTACAATGTTGACAGATCCAGGGTCAATGCTGAATTGAATTGGTATTAAATTTGAATTAAAGGGAAAACAGAATTAATTGGAATTGAACTGAATTGAAAAAATGTGAAAATATAATGAACGGGAACTGAATTGGAATTGAAGTTTACAGACTCCATTGAATTGATCTGAATTGATGAATGCAAGTTAAAACTCTTATATTTTTCGCTTGTTTGAGGTTGCTCGAGTTTCATTAAAGTTCTTGAATTGAAATGGAACTTGAATTGAATAATCTAAATTAACCCAAAGTCTGATTGTTTTCCTGGTCGAAGGCCTCTCCCTCAAGCTCCCTCGGCAACGGTAAAGTGGGTAGATGAAGGTTTAGTAAGATTATTGTGATCAAACTAAGTATACATTTTTAAATATATAGAGAGGTGAAATAACAAACAGCTATAATTTTGAAGATGCCACGTCAAGCCCAGCGATAGAACAGCAGCGAAAGCCCAGTTACAGCAAGAGACCGCCCGACACTAGGGACCTGGTGAGAAGTTGTCGTATCGAGAGAGTACCCCTTACAATTGTTTAAAAAAAATAGACATGGCCAAAACTGATTCTCGTCATCAGCAGTTTTCTCCTCATACCATTTATCAAGAAAAGGAGCCTGGGGAGTCGAGAGGTAAAACACTCTGCTCTCTCCGCTGGCGACCCGGGTTCGATCCCCGGTGTGGCTATTAGAGAGGGGGTTGTAGTGGCCCGTCCAAGGCCGATGGTTTTCTCCGGGTTCTCCGCTTCCCTCCACCTCTAGTCATTTTACCGAACGCCACCATTTGAGCAATGGAGAGTGCCTAGATTAGTTATAATAACTATTTGCATAATCCATGTATGATAAATGTTTATAATATAATCTCATTGTGTCATGTCAGTGAAATGAATGACCTAAATATATGACTAGGCGCCATATATATAGAGATACTCATTTCGGGTCTACGCAAAGCACACCTGCTGAGGGCCTTTATATATATATATTGATTTTATGTGTATGGCTTGGCCAGACCCAACACTTTATTCGAAATCAAATAATCAACAGCATTCGATAGGGTTAATGTTCCCGTGATAGCTCGCTAATTATCTCCCTAAATACACAGTAAATGGAGGACATGGTAATTGATAACTGTCACCTATAACGGGGCCTATACTTGACCTTTCCGTCCCTCGGTGTGATACGGCTCTCGGGATATTGAGCTTTAATCCACGACTATCAACTCCTATTAGTTGTCTCATTGGAAGTCACTGAGGACATACTAGCCCACGTATATATAATATATAAGTCGCAGGAAGGAAGGGAGTGGGCAACACTATTTGCCGCCACCCTAAGTCCATGCTAACTTCTGAGTAGATGTATAAATAAGATTCTTTTTCATTGTATCATTTAAACAGTAAGTATGAAGAGATGGGCAAACTCTATCATTATAACAGTTTGTGTTCTGCAATGAACCTGCATTGATTGTGATTATTTTCACTTTTTAGCTGTACGTTTACAGGAACCGAGGAGGCCTTTATCTGTCAGTGGTATAAGGACGTCTGGTGTTTCAGGTATTTTAGGTAGAAAACTCTAGAAAACTTCCCGAAAGCCGAAGGTGATACCAAAAAATGCCCGTTTTACATTGAATTGAGAAACGCAGTAGGGGATGGAGACACATATATGTAGCTCTGCTTTCAATATTTTTAGTTAAGAAAAAATAGAATGTTCTTATTTTATAAGAGAAGTTCACTTTAGGAATGGATAGGAGCCAAACTGCCCATTTGACGAAAGTGCCTACAATAAAGAGGTAATGGTCGCTACATGAAATTGTGCCATCTAACTTCAATCTAACAACAATCAAAACTGCTTAAAATATACTCATGTTTTCAGAACAAACTGCATTGACGTAGTGCGTGTATCATGTTTATGATTTCTGACGTAAAATTTAAAGTTTGTGACATCTGATGAGTTAGTGCTAAATCACGACTAAAAAAAGCAAATATGTATAAGTTTTGATTTAGGAAGTATAGGATGGACATATACAGCATGCATGAAAGCTGAATGTTTGCAAAATACACGATCACACTTTGTGAACTGCAAGCAATTCTTAAAGATGTAGCAGTTATGATTACCAAGGAATTGGCTTTTGAATTAAAGTAATATATACTTCAACTAATTTAATTCATTCAAATAATTTGATACATAACATGGAATAGTTTCATATGGTATATCATATTTCATTACACTATCAGATAATGAATCATATATAACACACGAATACAAAATAATAAAACACAGTGATTATAAATTGTATCGTCCGTGTAATGCTTATGTAATAACTGCTAAACGAAGTCTATGAAGTTGAATGTGCTCTATATATTATTGTATAAACGGACGAGCAAGTTTTTTTGTTTTTTGTTTTTTTCTTACAAAGGCCCTACACTTTGCTATGGGTGACCCATGCAGTTGGCCTAAAGATTTTCGGTTCCATCAAGTACCCTGTGATTCACTGGTTCAAAATAGAAAAAAATAAACCATCACTTTCTTACGCTAAAGTAATTTCTTTTTCTGCTTATTAACTTATTTTGAAAAATCTAAATTCTACCCTGGTGTTATCACACTTAGATCTTGTCACCTGCTTCTTACACTTTATGGATATCACCCAAAAATGTGTCGCGCCTTCAGTCTCCAGACTCTCTCCTATCATATATATATATATATATATATATATATATATATATATATATATATATAAATATATATATATATATAATATAATATAATATATATATATATGTTTGTAAATATATGTTTGTATATATATATTGGGCTCCCAATGTGTGGTTACGCTTTATTACACACTTTTTTTAAGGCGTCCTCTAATTAACATAGTGTTGGATTGATTAATTACGTGTATTACCAAGTACAGAATATACTGGTCACCCATTCTTTCTATTTGCGGGAAACAGATGCATCCGCCTGGCTAACAAGAAAGAAAATGAAAAAGGAAGATTGGATTTTCTTTAAATCGGTCTGACGATTACAACATTTTACGTTATTTAAGAATAATTTCTAAATCATAAAAAAATGTTTTTAATAATGCACATGGCATTGTGTATCACAAAGCAAAAAAACGGGTATTTTTTGTTTGTGTTAACCACCTATATAAATATATAAGGAGACTACAAATAATTTGAAAGCAAGGTAATAAGTATTTTAAGGCAACTAAGAAAAAGAAAGAATAATTACGCATTCTATGTTAATATAACTTTGTGAAAATACGTGTTTATCGTTATTGTATTCATTAACTGCAGTTCATATGATTTAAAATTTTTGTGTCAATGATATTTTGTGACTTTTGCCAAAACACTGTAATGTTAACAACATAAACACTCAAAATGCAATCCCCACTCAGATGAAGAGGGAGAGAGAGCGAATTCCAATTAGCGACCCACAGACCAGGAATATCGTATGTTAATTAATTTTCAACTGCTGATAATATATATTTCATCTCTTATTTTACAGATCGATTCTCCATACCTTTCCTTACACAGTACGCATCACGCAGTTAAGGGACATGTTGACACGGAATCAAAGATAAGTTCGACCGTCGCGGTGTTTGGACTTTATCGCCGATTATACAGCTCATCGAATCTATGCAGGCATATCGTTTATGACTGGAGATTTGAATACATAGAAACAATACTTTTGCTTATGGTACTGGAATACGTTTGAATCGCTCACCAAGAGTATCAGCTGTAATAGCCATACAAACGTAGTACAAGACATTTGTTACATCCCCTGTTGTGTATCGATTATATGTTACTGCGACTTCATATATTTTATTTTGTAAAGCAGATAAGTATTATTTTTATAATACAGAATTCCTACACAAGAGGACCTGGATTCACAAGAGATAAACTAGTACCTGAGAACACACAAATTATTCATCGATAATATATTCTTGACGTTCACCGGATATTAAATCCACAAAATAAGCAAACAAAAAAATCAGAACACTCTGCGCATCGTGGATGTTCTATTCTTATAGGCATTTTGGTATGCGCGGATAAGAGAGATAGTGCGAAATATTCAGTTTCATCGTTAGTATATACCAAGAAAACTGAAATTCTTGCAGGCAAAACACTACATTTGCCTGAATTATCAAAACTCTACGCTGAACGATAACAAGGGAATTTATTTTTTTTTTAAACGACTCGGAACTGTGTGAGGTGTTCATGCACGAATTCTGTATAGCAAATGTCAGTTATATCATTCACGTGCATATATTAGCTAATGCTTTTTGTAATTGCTCAGACTATCTTTAAAACTAAATAAAAATGTATTTCCTAAAAAAAGTGTTTTAATTTCGCCTCGAAGATTTCATCATATTTAAAGGATACAAATATAAATATGACTTCAGCCATAATCCTTGCATTTACCCGCCTTCTTTGAGAAATGCTTTTACATTTTTGCATATCTATCAACACCCTTTCAAAAATGTATGGACATATGACGTAATTAATTTATCCTAAACGTATGATAGGACATCCCATACTGTTTTCTTAAAAAATGCATTGAAGGTTCTATTAAAAAACCCTACACATGGGTGCCACCAAGAACCTTTTAAGGTTCCCCACTCAGTCAATCGGGAAGAACCTAGGAGGGTTCTTCTCAGAACCTCCGAAGAGGTTCTTCATAGAACCGTACAGGTTCCATAAAAGAACCATAGGGAGGTTCCAAAAAGAACCGCGCTTGAAGGTTCTAGCTGGAACCTTGAAAGGTTCCCCACTCAGTCCACTCTGAAGAACCCTTTTGGATTCTAGTTGAAACCCTTTTTTCTAAGAGTGTGGGGTGTTTGTTTGTTTTTCCTGGAGCCAAATAAATTTTGAGAGTTCGGAGTCTTTTTCGTACTGATGTGGCTGAGTGATTTCTGAGTGGTTCTTGTAGCGGGATTTAAAGTCGATGCCGGCGTTTCGGGAATGAGCCAAGAAAAATCGATTGGATTTTTGGTTTGGATCCGGGACACGATCTAGACCCAGGTACGTCATCAAGGAATATTCACAAATGTAGTTACCTTTTCATGAATGAACCTCGGAATACGAGCCGAATAAGTGAATTGCGGAGGCTTACAGTTGTTAGAATGTTGATTTCTGATTGATGATATTTTTAAAAAAGCACCATGTTACACATATTTTCCCTTAACCTGCCTCCTCGCTCTATGCATTTGGCCGAGAACAGTTATATGGATATTTGTAAGCTCTTCACTTCAGTTTTGTGAACAACAACGCATCCCCATAAATATTCATGTTTCTATCCCCTAAATTCTCAGTGTTAGGAGATGATGGATAATAGGCTTTGATTCAGACCTGTCAACAAAGGACTAGCTATAATAGGACAATTTAGAAACGGCAACATTGTTGTTTATTCATGTACTGCTGTTGTCTGGAAATTGGAGTACTGTAGGTTACCTTGGCGCATTTAAGGGCGATATAATGAAATAAGTCTGTATATGGGTGTCCTGTCTTGCTTATGGACATTATACGTCATGACTGTGAGAATAATCTATTTCTCTAAGGATCACAGTGAAATGTATGATTATAATTACGTGCACAAACTATTTTAATGGCGAAGTATTTATTCGCATTTTCAATTTAGTAAACCCCACTATGGAAGAAAATATATATTACCTTTCTGGTAACCGGACATAAACTCTACTTGAATAAAAATAGTAAATTCACAGTTCAGCTTTTATTCGCGTTACAAACTCGCTGTGTACTGGACACGTTTTTCTTCAATGTTAATCATTAAACAAATGAGAGTTCTTCTATTTGGTCACGATTAATTTCTTGAAAATTCGAGTATTAAAATTACATGAACAAATACCTTGCTGTTGACATGAAGTTAATAAGCAATGATTGCGGTTACTTTACAAGTGTTATCGATCAGGATTATTGATGAATGTTCGATGTTGGTTTTGACTTTTTGTGCTTCCATTCGTGTACGTACGTGTCAGGATTCAAGAAAGTTTTATATGATGGAAATGCTAACACATTCCTTGTAGAGGAAAGCATTTGCTTGTATAAGTTCATTTTAACAAAACAATTCCTAAATGATATTCTGGTGCAAGTGACTTATATATATATATATATATATTGGGTGTAAGTGTAAATACCCCTCCCCCACATTAATTCCTTCCTATGCGTCAGGTGGCCTTATTCCTGGTTAGCTGTAATTTATGAATGTACACAGTATAGTTATATGTTAGTGTGCTAACACCGTTTGTAGGAGATTTTATCTCTATGTTATTATTTCGGAAGTTCCATTGATGACAGACCTGATTCAGAGAGACCGTGTTATCCACCATCTCTCTGTAAAGTAAGATTTACCCGATCACGCACGCTCTACTTTTTGTTATACATATATGGTAGGGCTGCATGTATACTTCACACAGATGTTCACGGTCATTCTTACAAAAAATAGCTTATTGTTGTTTTGATAGAAACACTCTACATATAAAAGGAACATATGTTAGTGATACATCTAGACAGTTTTCAGTTCAGAAGAATATATCCTGAGAAGCTCCAAATACTCGAACTGATATCCTGTCGCATTATCAGGTCCCTTCCTCCGAGGTGAACCAGGAATAAATGTATATTTCAGCAAATGAGAAGTACATGTCTGATCTGCAGTGATTGAGTGTCTTTGGAAGGAGTTAGCTGAGCCTAAGAAAACATGACATTTCGCTGTGGTGGCCCTAGCTGCCAATAGAAATTTGGTGAGTTTTTATGGGGAGCTGGAACTGTAGTGATTACAAGTTCAATCTTTACCATTCTCGTAATAGCCGGTTTTACAAAAGTTATAGGTCTGGCGTTTGGCATCGGGATTGGAATTCTCTTCGCTGGCTTCATTTTGTTAATTGTTGGTTCCGGTCTTGAAAAACGTGCGGCCGAGACGAGATTGGATGACGTCATAACAGGGTCACGTGACAATGAACTTCCGTCATATGAAGCATGCGTACAAGATGCAGAATCAAGGACTTCCGGTCGAGAAGGTTTTTATATTTTTCATTTGTGGACCAGTGAATGACCGTGGACTTGGCGAGGCTCCGCCTCCTTATTCCAGACAAGACTTGCAGAGAATCTTGAGGCGGCCACCACCATTGTATAGCGACATCATAAATTCAGATACTAGGGCGTCTCTTTATTCAGGGAATGCACAATCCAACTGTTCACAAATACATGTGAATGTATGTCGTTTATGACAATACATGTCAAATTGGTCATATATGACCCTTTTATAGGAAAAATCAGCTAATAAATAGACTGAATTATTGGGACATCCTTGTGGAACTTTCACGTAGACGTTGTAGTATGTACTTCTTGTAGTATTGGTATAACATTTTAAAATGAACAATATGAGTTTTCAAATACAAATACCAAGCCACACGTACTCTACCAGCGTGATTCATGGTTTATAAAATTGTATTGGTAACGACGACAATAATAATAATAATAATAATAATAATATAAAATTGCTACATTCCTTTTTCGACCCTTATTGAACTGGAGAGGTTATTTTTAAAACCTTGATACGTTGTGCCCCTTACTTGGAGCAGTCTACATGCTGTTAGTACTTCGTACAGATTATCCTGTTTATGCCACCGTTTCAGTCTGTGCAAACATACTTCTGATATCACCTATATGGTCTGTATGGATGACCAAACAGTCAAATTCATTTTAAATCGTATTTAATAAAGCAATTCTTTCATCTGCCAAAGAACAGAAAGGTATTAAAGGACTAATAGTTTTTAACCAAATCAAAAATTGTGTTAAGTGTTTTACACAAATAGTGTTTTGACAAGAGACCCTTGAAACATTAATCCTATTGGCACTCCGCTTGGTTTCAAGTGGCTATTGTTTAATCAAATGTATTATATAAATTATAATGAACGAGCGTGGCTTTTATGACAGAGCGGGACATAATATGGCATTTAATTTACATTCACTGGGAACTTATAATGTCAATTCAACCATAGATCTATATAAGCAATGTAGCTATTTGTTTTCCTAAAAGAAAATTACAAAAAACATATTCCCATCGAGCACTATTTTCTCAGATACGCAAACACAAATTTCTGGTTTGGAAGAAAATACTCTTGTACTTGCGGTATATAATATAACGAAAATAAAAACAGAAAGTTAGACCTCTTTTTCAGTTATTCCATTTATTTTGTGGACTTAAGTCTTCCAGGGTTGCTTTCTAAAATGTTAGAACTCTTTGAAATGCACCGTCCTGGGGAGAACTGTTTCTTTGAAGTATTAACGATATGGACATAAGTAATGACAATACGGGAAACGTTTTACTGACCGACAAAGAAGTTCACAGTCTAAAAAGTGAAACATAAACGAGTATGCCATTTTCAGTAACATTGCATCAAACCTGAAAAAAAACCTGATTTTTTTTCTTATATGTCTTGTTATAATGTCTGCCTTCCAGTCCCCCAATACAGAGGGATATCAATATCCGCCAGGAATTTTCCACACACCTTGGAGAGTTGATCAGAATATTCTTTTAATATACTTACAAAGGAGTAGAGAAGCTTTTTAGAAAATAGCAATTAATTATATATAATGACTCATACATAGGTTTTAGAAAACATTACAATTTTATTGTCCTTTTTTTTTAAATATGCTCTTTAATACTTGCATTTGAAGGAAGGCTTTACCCTTGCAAGATAATAAAGTTAAAAGATAATACCTTTTTTTGGTAAATGAGCTTCACAACAAATGATGGCAGTGTTTATTTAATGCGATGATAAGTAACCCAAAAATGCCAGGAAGAGTTTTTATTATTTTTTATACATGTCTCATACGAGTTATATGTACTCATACGAGTACGACCGTACAATTAATACTTATATAATACATGTACCAAGACGAGTTGACAACACAAATTTAGTGGCACAAAACCGCACCGAGAGAAATGGTTTCTGTTCTTTTTATCTGAAAAATACCCTCATGTTACAGAATTGTGTTTTTTAAATGTAACCATCCTCCATTCTTCTGGTTATACATTTATTCAGTAAATATTTTTCTTTTTTAATATCTCCTCTTTTCAAAACAACTAAAGTTTATCTAACATCTCTTTTGAAATGTAACCATCCTCCATTCGACTGGTTAAAAATTAGTTCAGTAAATATTTATTATTTCTCCTCTTTTCAAAACAACTGATGTCTAACATTTCTCATAAATTCCCGCATGTGAAGTTTATTATTTTCGATCATTGTGGCCTGAGGCTGTGCGGAAACTCCAAAGTGTGGATTTACAAGGTCCTGTAAGTGCAACAATGAGCTTATTTATGGAATAGTAGGTGTCACTTCGAAGAATGACATTTTCGAATAATTTTCAAGTCTGTTAGATATAACCTTTATGATATGTTTGGCAGCAGGATTTAACATAACCTCAAATATGTCCATGCAACAACGTATGTAACACAATATTCTGCTGGAAACGGAATCCGTTGAGGCTGCATGACTGATCTCTGCTGGACTTCCTATATGTCCCAGGTCATGATAACGTTATTCCCTGACGGAATGCTGGATTTTTTTTTCAGTTTTTAATTCGATTTTGTCCGGAGGGCTTTATATTATAATAACAAAACATACACGATCCTCTTTGTGTTAATCATCTATTTAAATCATCTATTTATTTGCAGTTATATTTATTTTTCCCTGTTATTATCTCGGTTGGTATGTGTCTGTCGTGTTTCTATGTGACTATCCTGTGAAAATTATGGAATAAGTCAGCAGGATAGAAATATAGAGTTCCTATCTTAAACTTTATCAAAGATATCTCGCCTCCTTTTGCGTTTTAGATATTTTAACGATGGAATAAAGTATCCGAATGTAGACATAACACATAACACCGGCTGACGGAGGGATAAGGTCGCTATCATGGAGAATTGGATATATACCTGTAGCTGGAAATGGGCACGTATTAAATAACCAGGTTTTATATACATTCAAATAAGCACACAATTTACAGTATAAGACTTTACCATTGAAAACATTGCTAAACTAATCATATTCAACAGATACAACGAAAAATCAGTTTACGAATTTTGCATGATTATTTTATACATGTAAAATATTGATTGGACTGACTTTTGTGTGTCGTTATTTTTGTAATTTTTTTAACTCGTCATGTGATTACAATGTTTTGAACATAAAGTT
This sequence comes from Sipunculus nudus, assembly GCA_026874595.1. Lineage (NCBI taxonomy): Eukaryota > Metazoa > Annelida > Sipuncula > Golfingiida > Sipunculidae > Sipunculus > Sipunculus nudus. Next base: position 28,877,323 of record CM049315.1, read on the forward strand.
GGCAACCACCATCATGATGCGAATCAGCCAATTATTAACGCTACTTAATAAGCAGAGACTTCAGAAAAACTTAGGAAACATGTATTTATTCATCGCAAACCAATGTGGCTTGTTGTTATTGTTAATGTGCACTTGGTGATTATTTAAAACACTACATGACATATATATCTTAATTTGATTATTGTATGTGTAGACATTCTTCCTAATGAATTTATCGCGATATTGATTCTGAGGCGTCTTAAGGCTCATGAATAAAAATACATGTGTATGGTTTTATACTGACTAGAGAGAAGCAAAAATATTTTATTTTACTGGTGATATTTATTTTAAAAAATCTGTAATGAGTTTCGCTTGGAAAATGACCACACATAACTTCTCAGCCTTTTCGCAGTGAGGAAGTGATTCAATGTATATAGAGATCACAATAGTTGTCCAAATAGGAAGCGTCTAAATTTAAGTAAATTGAAACAAAAAACTAACAAAACTTCAAGGTCATAAATAAAATGTGTAAGAATATATATATGACCCAAGTACTCTGTTACCATATTTGTAAGTTCATCTCAAGTGTATGAGCTACATGTATCTGGCATATTATATTATATATCATACAGTCCTGTTCAATATGAAGAAATTCAGTTTTCTTTGTCAATGGGGTCTTCATTAGCTACTTCTCGTGAATATTTGAGGAATGGACAATATTGATCCACAGCAAGAAAATGTGCTGCACCTAGAAACCTAGAAACTCGTATTTTTTTCATTCATTCACCTGGATTGCTTGTAAATCCTTATGTAAAATCAGAATCAGACAGATCATAATGACGACAGACTGACCGCGGTCTGTGATATGGTTTGGTCTAAGGGACAACCAATTTATGCTCTTTGTTATAATTCAGACCTAACCAATAATTATATACTTCTTTTGAAGCTTACCCATTAAATTGTTCCTGCAAAAAAGACGCATTCTCTGAGGTGGTTACTGATTTTTGAGTAGAACAACGGTTGGGTGGATATATATGAACTTCCCAAGGTGACGTTCCGCTTTGCGATAAGATCAAATCTCGTAGGACAGGCACAGTAGTTTTCTGGAAAAGTGGAAAAGTTGTGCTGTGACATCAAACCAATCTCGGTATAATAGTAAATTTTTACAGCGGAATTATTAAAACTATTAATATTACCTGTTTCCTTTCAAACAAATTATGTATTTCTGTGATGAGGACACAACCTCTAGTGCAACATCGGATCCTCTTCATCAAAACTTACAATTGACGTAGATAGTACGGGGATAGCCGATAACACAGGAGGTGAAAGGTTCCATTATGTAACACATATGACATAACCCTTCGGAAAGGTTGCTTTTAAGTATTGTGAAAATCTCCTAGGATCATCTATAACAAACCTGATCTCCCCGTGTATTTCAGAACTAGGGAGAGTTTCTGCTTTTCCGATAAATGAAGATCATGCATAGACTGGATCGAGCACCAGTCAAAATGCAAAAGCTTCGGTATCAACGATATTTTCTTTGAGCCCGTCTCTACGAAACCTTCTAATTGCGGAAGCCATATTGGTAAACATAATTACTAACAACATTTGTTTTATAAGTGGCCTTGTTAGTTGGTCCTATTTAAATAGTCTTTTATATATATATATATATATGATTGAATGTTACGCATGTGAACATTTTATTAACGCTGGATAGTAATCAATTTGAGGAGCATTAGCATATCACCTAAGAATATTATATGTATGAAACCTATATAAATGAAAACATATAATTTGCTGGCTTCATTTTTTTATTGTTGGTTACGGTCTTGAAAAACGTGCGAGCGAGACGAAAGTGGGTGACGTCATAACAGGGTCACGTGACAATAAATTCCAACATATGAAGTATGCCTACGAGATGCAGAATCAAGGATTTCCGGTCGAAAAGACCCTGGTGTATTTTTCATCTGTCGACCAGTGAATGACCGTGGACTTTGAGGCTCCGCCACCTTATTCCAGACAAGACTTGCAAAGACCTTTCAGGCGGCCACCAAAATAAATTCAAAACAATTCAAATAAACGTTTACTGGACTTGTAATACCCGTGAAACCCGCACAAATACACTCGTATACCTATATATATATATGTGTGTGTGTGTGTGTGTGTGTGTGTGTGTGTCCTTCGTAACAGCTACCTTTCTGTTGTTATTATCCTAGATGACTGGTTTAGTGTTCGTATGAACATAGTTTCAAGTACAGTTTATTGTTTAACTATCTACACAGCAACTTTTCGCCTACACAGCAAAAAGCCTAGAGCCAATGCCTGTTATGACCATGTGTGTGTGTGTTTCTGTAAAATGAAATTACAATGTGCACTGCATTACATTATAAATAAGAAATATCCTGTTTAATAATAATCGCGAATTATCTAGGAATGGTCGGAAACAAAAAAATAGAGAGTAAACCCTCAAATGATTATATCATGATGGCATGCAGGGTTTAGACATTTCCTCAAATAATATGATTAACACATCAATTTTCCAGGAAAGCAGAGTATATAAGTGGACAGGTCGGATATATATTCAGAACATACGATGTTTGGGGTGGTTTCTGGAAGGTTATTTTTAACCTTTTACAATATTTACTTAATACATCATGGCCGAAATATCTAACTCTACTGGTATTATAGGTAAAAAAAGATCAGGAATAACCGTTATCGTAATATATGAACCTTTATTCAAGCTAGTGCCAATCGTTTTAACGATTGGTCTTGAAGTGATACAATCTTAATCTTGGTGTAACCAAACAAACACTTTTAAAACCATATTATTAACCAACAGTGGTGTCAGTTTGATATATGTTTAACATCTAAGATATGATATCACACTTTTATAAAATTAATAATTGTGGAATTCTTTCATATTATAGATTATTTTGTGATTTTGGAATATCTTAAAGATGGTACTGCACTGCTATTTGAGATATCTGTTCAACACTGTGATACATATTTTAAAGTAATAAACACACATCGCATCATCACATATATACAAACAACCATGCGGAAATATCCTGAAAATACATCATGTAAAAACACAGAGGAACAAATAAATATATCTTCATGTATACAGACTTCCCCAAGATTAGATATCTGACTTCGGCTTTTATATTTCCCCTTATCAATTTCCACTCCGTTTTCTTAATATTTTCTATGTTTATTCTTTACTCTGACGATTTTTAAATATTTTAACAAAATAATATTGAATACATATAATTATTTTGTTTTATGGATATAGATCTCGGAAGGAGTACCACTTTTATTTCTCTTCCTTATTTACCCATACGATTATGGGTTATTCATTTCTGTATAAAGGGCTAGAGATAGAGTACAGGCATCCTGCTATTATCTCATGACAATCAAACAAAGATTATATGTCTGACAATCTACAGTTTGTAGCAATAATTTATACCAGAAGATTTGTGTACTTTACACAGAATACTACAACTTCTTTACACAGACTAATATAATTTCTTCTTCCACAACATCATATGTAAGTCAAATCAAAACATAATACTTGTGACGCAATGACATTCCTATAAAAGTGTTGGGCACGTTATATGGCATATATGGGATAAGGGACAATTAACGCACCATATTGCGCTGTCTTATGAAATTATTTGATGCGAAATTCGCTACAAGTGTATTGAAAATCATACACACACATGCACATATATTATATATATAAATTATATGAACGTATATACATATTTGATTATGTGTGCGTTATAAAAAATACGTGTCCATATGACCCTACATACATGTTAATGGTATTTATTTAATGAATGAAACCCCTTGCTTTAGGATAGTATGTAATGCATGCACTCTTAGTGTAATGAACACAATTTATAAATATTCTTGGTGATCATACGGAAAGTCTTGTTTTGTCTTTCCATCAATTTATTTATATATATATATATATATATATATATATATATATATATATATATATATGCAGATGCCTATCCTAATAATTAAGCGTAAAGATGAGCGTGTATGTATGAATGTTTTGAAATATCTCTGGCAAAATTCAAAACTGGCCTGTGTAATACCATGGAGATAATATATATTATAACTTCATGGTAAAACTACAAATAAGAATTCCAGAATTGAAATAAGTTTTCTGTGTTTAATATGGATCACTTTCATTTTATATTTTTGTGGATTCTCTCTTAGCTTAGGTTTTCAAAACCCTGAATGTTTTCTCCTAAATGTGCTAAAGTGTGCAGATAGGTTTCATAACAGTTTTAAATACGTCCAATCAAATACTTAGATGTCAATGTCATCAGCTTGAACGGATCAAGTGAAAAGTTTGTAATGAATATTCAAAATTGAATTGTATATTTATTATATCTGATTGGGCTTTCTGTTTTGTTATCAGTTTTGTGATAATTATATTTCTTTTAACTCTTCCCCTAAATGAGGATGATGAACATTCCGATCAACACACCATTCTAGTGTGCCCAAACAAATCGTCGTTGCACGCTTCTCATAAAGAGAGTTTCAGGAACAAAAAAAGTCTCGGACACGTTTACCTATTTATGATAAAACAATATTTTTTAGGAACTTGGTGGTTATGTGATACAGGAAAACATATAAACAAGTTCTTTTTGTCTTTTTTAACCATCCTTTTTGTGCACGAAGTGTTAGTGGCACAAGCTTTGGTAGGACAGGGAGAGTATAATTGTATAAAAGAGATAAATTATGTACATAATTGGAGCACACTTTGGCTGTATTCTCCCGCCAACATTTAATAAATTTAACCCGAATTTACGGGTCACCCTTAATGTTTTCATTAAACCAGTTTCAGTAGCGTGATGTAAAGATAGAATACCAAATAGCAACACCTGTTACACCATAAGATATACATGTCAGCGTGGTGTCCGAGTACTTTTAAAGTACTCGAGTACGAGTACTGAGTACTTTAAAAGTACTCATGAGTACTTAAATGAGTACTTTTTGTAAACAAACTTGTTGAATGCTGTTATTAAATTAATATAATCTCAGAAAGTTAAAATTATTTTTATTAATGAAAACCCAGTACAAAATAAAAATATATACAATGTTGTGTTATGCTTAATCAAAATACTGAGGCGAAATGTAAACTCAAGGGCATATAAACAGGCCATATACAACTGAAATATATCAAAGCATTAACTTATTAAAGTGGACGGTATGCATTGAAGAAACATCTGGTATCGTAGGTTCTCAAAAATATATTTCTAGCCAGGACAAGATAAACAATTTACTAAATGTTGTATTATGCAAATTCAAAATAGTGGTGGGAATGTTCGGAAACTACAACATAAAAATGTTACATAAAAGTTAATAAAGACAAGTAATATTGTTAAAGGAAATCTCACTGAAAATTGTATAAACATATAACCATATGTTAACAATATGTAATCATATAATAATAACAATGATAACAATTATAATAATAATAACAACCATATGTTATAATTTATATAATATCAACTGATGAATAATATGTGGCTGTAGCCTAATGAAGATATTTAATGACAACCAGTATTTGTGAAAATGGTATAAATCAACACATCTGACAGACTAACCATGTCATTTATCATCTGTAATAATTTATGAGTATTAACAACAGTTGCGTCAGTGATTATTACAACAAGGAATGAGGCGATAGTAATGTGTTATATAAATAGAATATTACATGTTTTCAAAGTTAGTAAAAGTAATATTACAATTGATAGAAAAGAAATTTGAACTAGTAATGGTTATAGTACCCCTAGTAAGAGAAATACAGCTCTTACTTTTCTATTACAAGCCTCGGCTAACACATCTGATGAATTGAGTGTTCGTTTGATTAGGTTGATAGAGCACAATGAAGGGCCCAGTGTAGTGAGATTAGTTTATGCTGGGTGCTTTCATGGTCCAGTGGGCACTGGACAGAAGACTTTGGCTTGAGGTTAACCCCTGGTTCTCATTGTTGATTCATTAAGTAGACTTGGTCATTAAAACATTGGAGAAGTCCTTTGTGAGCAGGCACAGTAAGTTGGGAAGTTATTGTCAACTGATAGTAGAATGTGATGCTGCAGCCTATGTTGTAGCAGCTACAGGGTGTATGGTCTGATAGTCACAGCTTTTCATGGGTCAATCAGTTGACAGTCAACAGTTGAGTCTTAGTTGTGCCATAGACTGTGTACAGAGCTCATCAAAGACTGCAATTCCCACTGAAAATCTGCTTAACCTACACTCACATTTAGTTTCATATATAAATTAATTCAAGCTTGATAAGCCCAGGCACTAGATCACTGCTGAATTTATGTTATGATGAACAGGTTCTGAGTACATTTATTTGTATTGAATTGTGGCAAATCTTAACTTTTTTATTTTGGGATCTTTCAAAAATTATAATTTTTTCTCTTAAATTTTACTCAGTATGAATTTGCTTATTTAATGTTTTATTGAACATTATGTACTTATCTTGCTGGAAATATATAATGCTGTTCACATGTACACATGAATTGCATGAATGTATTAATAATAAAATAGTTCAATTTATTTATATTTTATATTAAATAAAAGTGTTAGTTTTAGTAAAAGAAGTAATGTAATAGTAGTAGTTATCAATGCTGTAATAGTTTCAGTTATAGTAACAGATGGATTACTTTAAGTACTATTATATATGATATTATATGTTATATATTATATATATCTTACTATAATATTCTATAATAAACTATTACTAATATAATGAATTGAGATTAAAGTTTATTTTTAAAAAATATGAAATACCCTAAAGTACTCATGAAGTACTCATATGAGTACCGAGTACTTTCAAAGTACTCGAGTACAAGTACGAGTACTTTTGTGATTTTTAAAAAGTACTCGAGTACGAGTACGAGTTCTGAGTACTCAAAAAAATACTCATGAGTACGAGTACTATCAGTACGAGTACTTTTGGACCCAACTCTGATACATGTGTATGTGTGTGTGTCGCTGCCTCTTTTGTTTCTGTCTGGATAGGAGATGTCTCAACAGTTAATTTTTAAAGAGGTGCACCTGGCGATAGCATAGGCGTTTATTACATTTTAAAGTTTGTCCAATTCAAAACAGTTTTAGATTCAGAATTTATATTGGATTATGGGGATGGATTTATGAAAGCGACAAACAAGAAGTATAACTATGTTCTTCTGTAACTTAACATACCTTAAATCAGCCCGGTGGAAATTGTTCATTCAAGTCATTAGTCACTTTCACACAGTGGAAAGTAATCAGCCTCATTACAGCGAACATTCGTATGCATAAAAAAAATATATAAACACCGACTGCTAAGTTTCTATAGTTATTCCAATTTGTTGAAAGGGAATGCCAGGAAACAGATACGTTCATAGTTTTATTTTTATTAGAATATCTGTGACGTCCAAAATTTCATCATAAAACCTGTGCCCAGAGAGGTTTCTTAATTAAAGTAACCTGTACGGCAAATCATGGAAATATTTAAATGTTACTTTTCAGAATATCTATTGAGACAAGCGTTTTAACATCACGGGTACTTTTCGTCTCCAGTCGCAAAAGATATTAACTGAAAATTGTAATAAAAATAATGGTGATACTAACAATTAGTTCGTTATTACTGTTTATGAGATAGATATATTGTGTACGACTCTCAAATCATATAAATGTATTTACCGAGATATTTAAGTACTCACATTGTTTCTGTTGGAAAGTTGATCTGATAGTTCAGGCACGTCTTTTGATTAAACAGAAGCAGGAAGTGTATTAAGCCCCTACATGAGAGTATGCTGCATAGAGGGAAAACGACAGACCATGTTATCCAATCATATATGTGGCCCCTCAAACAGGATGTGTGTTAATGTGGTCTCCTTGTAGATTGGTAGGCTTTGAAATCATTATCACAGCCCTTTGTAAATGAGAGAGGATCTCAGTATCGGGATAAGGAACATCATATTTCAGTTTGAGTGAAGAAACCTTTACAAGTTACTGAGTCAAGAGACAAAAGAATCAACATGCTTGGACCAATAGTCTGGAGTTTGCTTTTGATGTGTACAAGTATACCGGAGATCACATGTTTACAGGGCTGCCCTAAAGATTGTTCCTGTCATGGCAATAATGTCAACTGTAACGAAAAGGGGTTACAAACACTGCCAAAGACATTACCTCATAAAGCTATACATCTAGACGTAGGAGGAAACAACATTCAAAATATAGGCATACCTGACCAACAGCATCTTCTCCTGGAATCAATAAACATAGATAATAACAGCCTCCTGGGCCTGAAGAATATAAATATATATGCTCCAAACTTGAAGAAGTTATCCGCAGCTAGAAATAAATTGAATACTTTGAACGATTGGGAGAATACCATGTCAAATGTGCGTTATCTCATGCTGCAAGAAAATGAAATATCTGACGTGTCAAGCTTGGGAAAATTATTTCCGAACCTCTTCTATTCAGATCTTTCACAGAACAGAATTGAAGTCCCACAAACCGGTGAAATAGGAGATACTCTGAAGCAGTTGACTGTACTGATCCTCAATCAAAATATCATGACCGTCATAAACTTTGCTAATTATCCGAACTCCCTGCAGTATTTATTTCTGGCTGGCAACAAGATATCAGTAATTGAAAACTATAATTCATCTCCGAGGACGGAGGGAGTTTCAGGTTATGGTGTCAGCAACATTACCTGGCTAGACCTTAGCTTTAATGAGTTGACAGTAATACATACTGGCTCTTTCACTCACCTGGTTACCTTGCAAACCCTTCTACTTAGAAAGAACAGAATAAGAAAAATAAACGTGACATCAGACTGGCCGCGATCCATGACGTGGATTGATCTTCGTGAGAATCAGCTCGTGCTTCCAGTAATTTTAAAGGATCCCGCTGGTGCCCCGTGGTTCATCTCTCTGGAAGGAAACCCCTTACACTGCTCCTGTAAAGTTGATTCTTTCTCTGCGCTTATCAACATTTTCTTTAACAAGACAACGGTTGGATGGAAGTGTACCTCCCCAGGTGACGTGTCCGCTCTTCCTTCAGATCAGATCTCATATGCAAAGCGCAGAGTGTGGAATAGTAGAACGATATCTTTGAATGAGACGTTGCCATCGAATAGAACTGAGGGTAAAGGGCACTTTCTGAAGCAGAACTATCAAAGTCTGGATTCTTGCCTGTTGCCTTCGAAACCAAACATATATTTATCTGACGAAGGATCAATATTGCATTGTAACAGCACTGGATCCCCTTCACCAAATCTAACAGTCTATATAGATAATAACGTTGTGATGGCCACTCACTCTGAAGCTGACAGGTTCCATGTTGTATCACTTGTGTATAATATCACATTTCGAGATGGTTGTTTTGTTTGTGTAGCCGAAAATAAACTAGGGTCATCTAAAAAAGAATTTATACCTTCCTGTATTCGAGAAATTGGAACAATCTCTACTTTTCAGATTAATGTAGATAATGCTGGATCAGAAACTAGCCCTAGTTATGGTGATGAAGTTCATAATGCAAAATCTTCGGTACTATCGATATATGATATCAGCACGTCTCCTGCAAACATTTTGTTTGCGAATGGCATACTGGTTATAATGGTTTGTATTTGTATTGTGAGTGTAATTATTACTATGATTGCCGTGTGTTATTTGATATTTTGACATTGCTACTGCTGCATCCGAAACCCCCGCACAACAACCAGCGAAGAGAATGTTGAGATGGATAATTTGCAAAGAGTAGATCATATCTACGAGGAGTGCTTGTAATTCTGTGTACATTCTGAATTGGCAATTTCACATGACGACAGTGACTTGATGTATGAATTGAGGAGATGATTTTAAAAGCATACCTTTGTACACCAGCTCCTTGTGTTTAAGACGCCGTGTAATGAGTGTGATCTAATAGAGAAACTATATAACAGATCTTGACTGAGCAAATTATGTAGGAGAAAATGGTATGTTTAATGTGGATACACAAATGAAAGGTTTTGTAGGCCCTGTTTTATGCACTGGCCGTGTCAATCTGTTTACAGAGAATGTTTGGTAAGTGTTGTGTAAATCAATATAGCCATTCTTTATGTGAATGGCTATATTGGGGAACGCAGCCAAAGTGTTGCAACTTGGACCACCTATTGTCGATAGCGCTGACAATAATATAAAATAAATACAATTGTTATGAAATATTAAAACAAATAGAATAATCTTTCTATATATCTACAACCGTTGAGTGTGTATTAAGGTACTCAAGGTAAAAACTAACGCTGAAACACGTGACCAGTTCTACGATATGTGTTCCTCCTATATATTTTAACACCACTGAATTGCACCCCAATGTGTTCATTTAAATAAATCTACAAAATTAATGTGTCTTAGTAATATGAATATATTATCGATGACGTAATGCCGAAAATCGGTATGAACATTCCTACTGATAGCCAGCCCTGGAGCATTACCAGGGACAAAAAATATGTCGTATGCATTATGAAGTGCAATAAATAGTATGGCAAGGTACATGAAACATTGCCGATGTGTTCATTGCTGAAAATTACGGGCTGTGCCAGAATAATATAATTGAATATATAAACATATGAGAGAGAGCAGGGGTGAATTCATAGGGGGGGGGCGTAAATGGGCGCGCGGCCTCTTTTTATTCTGCTAACACTTATGCAAGTCAATTACTGGCAAGTTTTGTTTATTAATTCACATTTATTTTATGTTCGATTATTTTAGTATACACACATGAATAAAATATGGCGTTTTAAGTAAATAAATGTTTTCATGTTTCTCTATGCACGGGTGTAGTAATGTTTGTCCCATATGGAAAAGAAAGAACAAAACCTTAGCAAGATATTGTCTGTAATGTAAAGATAGATATATATCTGGTATAATAATGTATATTTATTAAGTTCTAAAGATTCCTATTAACCTAAAGAAAAATTGTTGTTTTTGTTGAATTTTTGTGAAGAAAGAACAGGAGCTTAGCAAGATATTGTCTATAATGTAAGGGTAAAGAGGGTCAGACTTTAAATATTTCTAAAATAAATCTAAACAGTAAAGGGATCATCATGTTGGATGGCCTAAAACTGTTAAACAATCCATGCAAGCTATTTGCACTTTCACTACACGCTTGCTTTGCCTCATTATGTTTTAAATTTACCCTGGAACACACCAAGAGACTATAGAAAAGCTTCCGGATTCTTGATTCTGGAGTAATTAAAATCACCTCTAAATACCCATCTACTGTCACTGGAGCTGGATGGCCAGGCTTGATGTTTGAAAGCTGCATTTTCAATAATAATATAAACCTGTAAATGGCATGCAAATAACAATCAATTAGTATTTTTCACTTCTAATATTTTTTTTTCTAATATTTTATTCTGGATACGCCACTAGAGAGAGAGAGAAGAGATCGAAAACGATAGGGAGGAGGGATTTAGGTTTGTTTTAAATCGCCTATCTTCTTCAATTCTTTATCGTAGAACCAGAAAATATATCTTTTCATTATTTTAAATCACGATCTGAGCAATACTGCATCTGTCATACATTATAAACATGGTTACCATTATTAATAACCATCGCTTAATAGCACCGATGCTTTAACTGTTAATTAACAATAACAACTAACGCCATGAATTATTAAATTATGGTGACAATGAAGATGTTATATATATCCTTAAATTATGTGATTAATCCATAATTTTTCCAGGAAAATATATAATTAACTGGAGAGAGAAGATAAATACTGAAAATTAACAATGTTAAGAGTGGTTTCAAGGTTGTTTTAGAAAACCTTATACCACATAAAAATTTTACAAACCTGGGTCACGGGGAAGTGTCCACTATGTAAGAGTGAATAAAAAAAATGTTGAAGCATGGGAATTAACATGACAGGAACCTCTCCCAAAATGTACTTCACAATTAGTGTAATAGAGGTATGAATCCTCGTTCAAACAGTTTATTAATCGACTAATGTACAAGCATGCTTACAAATTAGTGCCTGATGTTTGTTTGGAAGAGGTGGGCTCTATGTCAGGCGTTGGCTTGTTTGTAATGAAAACTGTTCTAAGACATAAGTTACAACTGTTTTAAAGCTGGGCATATGATTTGGTTTGTAATGGAATTTTCCAAGTAATACCATACATGGCTCTTTCATAAACGCGGGTATAAATATCAGCTATGATTAAAAACAAAATCAGAAGGATAAGCCTATGTGTAGAAATAATAAATAGTAGAGCCTGTCACCCTACAGAAATGTTAAAAAAAGTGAATTGAAATTTCTAATATTTCTCATTTCTAATATATATATATATATATATATATATATATATATATATATATATAATAATAATAATAATAATAAACTATAAAAAATAAAAAAACTGATAACTGATTAGCCAAAAAAATACCAAAATAACTTACAGCCGCATACATGACTTAACTTATTAAGAGCGTACACAACAAAACCGTTCTCTTTTTAAAAGCCAAAACAATTCCATTCTAGAGGATGAAACTCCAGATATCATGAAAATACCCCGTATCCGGCTAATGCCTCAGGGAGTGGTGACTTACCAGGTACATTTAAACAAACGTTACACACTTGTGTGTTGTTAACAGGCATTTGTGGATCAATTGCTCGGCAATTCAAACAAAACTAAAGATGCATGGAAAGGTTTAAACGATTACCTGGTTATCAAAGTTAAAGCGTCTCTCCTGATCCTGCCAATATTGTAGAATGTGTGAAGGATCTGAATTCATTTTATGCCAGATTTGATGTAAATTACAGGCTGAGTGTGAGAATTCATTGTCGGTTGAAAAAGAGAGGAATGATCCGGCCATTGTTTTATCAAATGAAGAAGTACTACTATCACTGAAAATATGTAAGATAGTAAATCATGGGTCAAGATAAAATGTGGGCAAAGGTGCTATAATTCTGTGCATCTTAACTGTCAACATCACTACATACGTTGTTTCAAGCCTCATTATATCAATGCGTTGTACCTGATATATATGGAAGCTATCAGAGACAGTTCCTGTGCCAAAAGTGATGTTCCCTGTTGACAAAAATGGTACTAGACCCATTTGTCTATCATGAAACGCCTAGAACATAGTGTAAAGAAATATACATGTATAAATGCTAATGAGATTATTGAAAACCTACAGTTTGCAGATCGTAAAGGGAGAAGTGTACAAGATGCAACCTTAACTGTTCTACACCAAATTACAGAGCACTTGGAGAAGACAAACTCATATGTTAGAGCTTACATACAGAATTCAAGAGCGCTTTTAACACCATGCAGCCAAATGTGCTGCTACAAAAGCTGCTTACAATTAATGTTATATGTTAGGTGTACAGCTTTATGTTAGACAGACCCCAATACGTAAAATTCAAAGATGCCAAATCTGACACGATTCGAACAAGAACAGGTGCTCCACAAGGTTATGTCTGGTCGCTTCTACTCTTTTCACTGTATACAAATGTTTATGTTAGTAAATATTACAACTGTTCAGTCATAAAATATGCAGATGATACTGTAAGTGTTGGTAAAATAAAAAATGAGAATGAAGATTCATATCTTGCACAAATCAGAGAATTTGTCAGTTAGTGTGACCAGAAATCGTTTATTATGAATGTGGGAAAAAAAGAAATGGTGTTTGACTTAAGGAAAAATCAATGTGTACCATACAATTTAGTGATCGAAAATGAAAACGTTGAAAGAGTGCGCAAATATAAATATCTGGGTGTTGTCATAGATGACAAGATATGGTACAGAGAACACAAGGCTGGTGTATAGTAAATGTATACGAATAGTCCATCATCTCTGAATGCTGAGGAATTTGAATGTAAACAAAGTTTTCAGTCACCTTTCTACAAGAGTAAAAGTAAAAATGTTTCCAGTCTCCATAATGTCTCTCTAAATTAACTCTGGTTTCTCATGCCTTCTTGATGCTTGAATCGTAGCAATTCTTTAACATAGCAATGTTTTTGATTACCTCCTTCATTTGCATGCTAAAATATGTGATTTTTTTGTATTTTTTATGGAGATAACCGCCTCCATTTTTTAATGTTAACTAAACTACTTATATGTTAATCTGCAGAATTCCATTCCGGTCTCGGACTACATAATAGGGCAGTATCACACGCTTTCTCTCACTTTTTATTTATCCTGGCGTAAACCAGGCCTGGTGACTACTGCACCTGCAGGCTCTGGGTACGTAATCGACCCCATATCTGAGCCATACTATCGAGAATCCCCGAATACGCACTCGTTTGTGTTTAAAATACGGCTTTACCATCAAGCCTGTAGAGCGCTCACCCTGGATGGGGGCTGACCGTGACAAATATCAACGCCTCGGCTGAGTCTCCCGGTTTCGAGTCCTGTCCGCTACCCCTGAGCCACAGAAGCCGGTGTATTGATTACTTCATATAGGTGCTTGGTGCAAGAATCTTTACTCTCATATCTGCCATTAAACTAAAAGCTAAATATATGTCCGTGAAGAATAATATTGACGAAAGATTCATTATGTTTATTGCAACTTTTATTTTGTAGTCCGGTCATAAGTTTCATGATATTTTATTATGTTAATGAAAGTTTGTCATTCCTGTATATTCATCAAATTTATACATTAAGCATATTTATCACTCTCGAACGGCCATCATGTATATTTGCAAGGGATGTCCTTATTTGTTCCCTGCAGTTAGCAGGTGCAATCATGTAATACTTTCATAATATATGATATATAGCATGTTATAAAAACAAATACTATGATCTCTACCTAATATTTAAAGTTTTAAGCTAAACAGATGACTTCAAGGATTTAGTTTCAACAACAGATCCTGTTATGGGCAAGGGGTAATTAACCCCCTAAAGAAAGACTTCTTAGCTACGTTAAATGTATTATAAAGAAAAAGCAGATGCAATAGTATAATAATATACGTGTATCATTTATATATTTTTTCTCTGTGTAACAGTAAAGGGTCATTTTCTGTTATGAACTTATGATTGAAGTGACATATTCAGCTTTAGATCGTCCCCTTCTGTGTTGCGCAATGCTGGTATTTTCCTCTTTTTAATGTGTATCATAGTATAATAAGACTAATTTCTACACGTTTAATACAATACATCTATTCTATGCATTAAAATATTAACATTAGATTAATACGTTTTCTATATGAAATCGCACTTGAACTACATAACTATAATGAGATAATGAGAACCAGCATCTATCTTCGCCTAGTAAATTCTTTAAATCAGCTCGCTCCACCCTGTACATTTGATTAACAATTTTCTATATCAAATCGCACTTAAACCACTACACAACAAATCAGCAATGTCAACCCGCATCCATCCCCGCCAAGCGATTTCTTTGAATCAACTCGCCCCACCCTACATAATTTGGCTTATATTCTAACCACCAGCCCCCATATAGTTACACAACATATATTCCACTGTTGTAAAATCATTAGCAAAGATTGTGATTTTAAATTTGTCATTAAAAATCAAACACAGATCTTGGTATTCATTGAGTATAGATTATAAAATTACATTTATTGCACGTTTACCTGTGTATGCAATATTCGGCAAATATTTGAAAAAAATATGTAATAAAAAATATTCAGAATAAAAGATTATTATTTTAATGATAACAGGACCGTTTGGACCGATTAACTAGAAATGACAAGAAAAGTGGAACGATAGAGCTAGGTCGATGAAGTGAAGGGAGCATGCCTTATGTGAAGACGGTTTATCTGTGTGTGGTTGTGAAATATCCTAATGATTAGTGTTATATAATTTCATATGAAGTTCTTAATTTAATTCCATTTTAATACCATGCAAGTAAAGAAAAATTTAAAGGAACAAATATGAACTATTGTTGAAAAAAAGTTCTACAATTCAAACAGAAAATAAATGCAAGACAAAACAGAAAAACCTGTCCCAGCAAATGACACTTTCATTTCATTACATTCACATAGTATGCGACTACTGTACAAAACTCAACAAAAATGTTTCCTGTTAGCTAGTTTACAAAGGCAAATTTATTACAATTCAATATCAACAAAACCTGAGTTCTTTCAAAAAGTCATTAAACAGAATTGAAACCCCTTGAGTTTTCCGACCCCAAAAACATAGTAATCGTGCACTTGCATTACATTCTAGGACAAATAAAAGCGGATATAATGATATTTTATAACCCGCCGGTAATCTGAGCCGCCTTCATAGATTTCGACCAAGACATGGTAAATTTCGCTTGGTCCCATATCTGAAAATATTGAGTATGGTCAGGACAACTGGTATGCCAAGGTTCATGTTTCTTTCATTTTTTTTTTTTTTTTTTTTTGGAAAAATTCTCCTTCATCTTCTCTAGGGTGCGGGCCATGCTATATTCACACAGAGTGGTTGCTCTCTCTCTCTCTCTCTCTCTCTCTCTCTCTCTCTCGCGTTGCGTATCTTTTAACGATGTACTTTATTGTATTTCTGAGGTTTCTTATCTCTTAGCGACATCCATTTTGTGTTGCTTATCTCTAAGTGATGCACAAGCTGCTATTCCACCGTTGCTTATCTCCAAGTGAAATACCTGCTTCTGTTCTATGTGTTAATTATCTCTTGTAGTCTGTTTCATCCCCTCATGTCCTCCTGTTTGTTGCTATGAACATTTCTAATAATGATATTTCAAGAGAACATATGATAGTGTAGGGTAGAGTACTTAAGGGCCTCATCTTCAGCAAGATAAATAAACATCTATACGACACCTAATTTAAGAAACAGAATTATTTAAATATATCAGAAATCAGTCTATATTGTACAACATATGGTGGTCAAGGTCATTGGATATATTCAAAAACATGCAGCCTCTATAGACTTATTGGATGATGTCATGTAAATATTGTAAAAATACTACCAACGAAAAACAAAGATGGCTTCTCGTGTAGGGACACATAATATCTGCCAGATCATTGTGAAGAGACTCGAAGACATAGAAAAAACATGAACTGGGTATTTATTGTAAAACTAGCTGCACCCATGGAAAATCCACGGCTTTATCTGATGCATATTTTTGTAATGAGCTGTTAGGAACTAAACCACGCATATTTTAATCCTAAGGTTTTTGCAGAATTTTTTGTCCCGTTTTCAATTATTAATATAAAGATTACTAAATATCAACATAGAAAAAAAAATATTCTCTTCCAAAAATCACACAAAAAGAATAAATTTTGGAAAGAGACGTGAGGCATATACAGGGTGAACGAATTTTTAAGTGAGAAATTTTTTTGCCGATAAACAACGTAAGTCCGACAGCTTCATTGCTTGGGAAATATCGTAGTTATAGCGACTGTATGAAGAAGCATTCTACCGTGAAATTATATGAAATATCCTTTGTATTAGTTGAAGCTCAGGCGATATCGTGAAACACTTTGTTGAGGGTATATAGTCTTTGACATGTTAACAGACACATGCGTTATTTGTATACACATACACATGCACATGTTGAAACGCATAGCTGCCAACGTGAACAAGAAAGGCCCAGAAACATGTATTTAAACAGTATTCAAATTTTTGGTTTAAGTATTGTAAATTTTCATTGAATAAGCAGGTCTGATGCAAAATTGACAATTCTTCCAGATAAAAAGAAAGCAGGTTGATATATTTCGATGAAAGCATTTAGCAAAGAAATCATTTCAGCCTTGGTTCGTTGCATTTTCTTTCAGCAAATTAACGCAAAATGTAATATACAGATTTTGCTGGAAATTTGTAGAGGGGTAGAGTAAAACTGCATCCATAATCCGTTAAATTTTGGAGGTAATTTGAATCACCATAATATATTTTTTTCTTAAGTGTCATAATCACAATTCAACAAAGGAATAATTATAAGGGGCTACTCCTTTGTCCCCGAGTATGCAATTCGTATGCAGTTGTTCTACCACTCGCCTGGTGAACCCGTGTTTCTGAACCATGACAATGTTTTACATGAAACGTGCACGTATGAACGAACGACTGATAAGTAGATTCTGGCGGGGCTTTCAGAGTACTAAAGAGATTGAGGATCCTAGGAAGTGTGTGCAATACCCCCCCCCCCCCCCCGGGGGGCTTCCTTTTGAATTTTTTTTTTTCAAACAATCGATAAATCGGCCGAACTTTTGAAAACATGGTTATCATGGACAGATACTTTTGAATGTAGGCCTATAAAAAATCATCATATCTGTGAACCTGTAAAACGGTGATCGTGTAAGGGGCTCAGCTCTTTCTGTCCACTCAACGGAAAAGTGCTCCTTCTTTAAAGATTCATGTGGACATGTGTTCCGCTCTTGAATTTAAAATCTTTTTTTTTCTTTTGACAGAGTAAAATTCCTTAAGAGCAGATATAATGGAAATGGAGAGTACAGGTTGCCTCCTGAAAAAGCGTGACAGGCGAAAAATATTTTGCTTAACATTTGTAGAGGGTTAGGGTAAAGACATATCAATACTCCATTTCATTTTGGAGGTAATACGAATCACCACAATATATATTTTCTTATAAACCATGATGACAAAGGACCGTTCCTTTGTCCCCTGTAAAAGCCACCAATTCGTTTTTATTTGTTCAGCCACTCGCAAGGTGAACAAATATATGTGACCCCCCCCCCCCCCCCCCCCCCCCGACTCTACCCGCACCCAACCCGTGTATTAATTAGGTTTTGGGCTTCTTTTTAAAAAAAAATAAAAAAGTTCATCAAACACATGACTTGGCCGAACTTTTGAAACCATGGTTATCATGGAAGGATATTTTTGAATGTATAAAAATTTAACATACCTGTAACCCATAAAAAAATTGTCAAACGGTGGTCACATCACTGGACTCGATGCAGTGTTGACCAAACTGAAAAGTCCTCGCATTGAAAACGAAGTCATGTGGTCTTTGGATTAAAAACCTTAACTTCCTTTGAGAAAGAAAATTCCTTTAGAGGCGTTACAATAGATATGGAGGATCAGTGGGGTTTATAGTGGACTTGCGTGACCGCGTATCGCACGGAAATGCCTTTTGGACAGGACATGCGCGCTGGTCACGGTCTTAACAGGCCAGTGAAAATCCCCGAGGCGCCTCCTGAAAAAGGGTCACAGGCGTGGAGGACCTTGCAGCTCAAAAGAAATAGGGGCACCTAATGAGGAGATATTAAAATTATTAATTATTCGGCTTAATAAGGCATACTCTCACAACATAAAACAAACTTGTCCTAGAAGAGCGCACCACCGATACGTCTGCCGAATTTGGAGGGTCAAATCAAAACGGAAGCAGGTAAACCGTGGTTTACTGTGGTAACTGAGGTAAATTGTGGGAAAAAACAACTCCGTATTAATTATATTGATTCTTAAATGCAATATAAGATTGTCACTTCGGTATGTAGTTTTCTAGGATATTGTTGAAAACTTTTACGGAAATGATTTACAAAAAACAGGTGTCACAGGTTTGTGGAAAAGAGTATAGTAATGGACATTGCTTGTTGAATGTATACAAACCATTTGTTGTAATGAAACCGGGAAACGTATTTATTCATCTCGAAGATTGGCGATCGGAAAACATAAACAATTTAAAGGTGGCGCTCGCAGTCATCAGTTATAAATGTTGAGTTAAATTATGAATAGTCTCATTTACTTTGCGCATGTATTTCGTTTTAGGTATATACTGTCGAGAACATTACAGGAACGATCTAAATGATAACAGTAGATTTAACGAGACGCAAATGAATTTAATCATCTTTGTTGACATTAGTTTTGGATGAATAAGCAAACAAACCGCAAATTTGTGTTTTTTATATATTTATTTCATGTAATGTGAGGCAGGATACTCTGATTATCCCTGTATTCACCTATAGGAGCTACAACTGTACACATTCACTACAATTCAGGAAATAACTTAATTATCATTTAAATTCTTCGATGGAAAATAACACCCTCACGTGGTTCTTATGGTTTCTCTGAACAATCTCTCTGTTTGTTTGGCCAGGATCGTTTTACCACCTGATTCGGTGTCTCGGAAAAAATGCAGTACTTCATAATAACGTAATGGACCGTTTCACACTAAAAGCGCCATTTACCGGCGACAACTGTCAATAGGCGTTCGGATCCATTTTATTGACGTATTTTGTTACATCTCAAATGATGCCAGTAAAAATTCTATTTTTCCTTCACAGCGTTGATGTACGCGGTTAAACAGTTTATATAAATACAGAACATATATATTATTAGATGGGTCTGGCCACGCCAGTGGGTTGACTTTGATTTTGAACGTGTCAGCTGGCTGGAATTTGCCCATCTGTTTCATCACCCTCTGTGAGGTTGTAGCCGTTCGTGCTGGTCATCCCCATGCTGGACATAGTCGCGGACTTCTCGGTCGGCATTCCCTTGTATCCGGTGTTCAAGAAGGCTACCGTTCCGTGTGGAAGCAATGGTTTTGTCCATATTTGTATGTCATCGTTCTGAAAAGTATATAAGTATTATAATATTAGGTATTTTTGTTATGATCACTCACAAGCTGGAGAACAGACGAATCTGACTTTAAATTATTGAAGTCCATATAAGATAAGCAAACGTATTGTATCGGTCTCCGTTCACCCAATGTCACGAGGACAGAGCATAAGGGATTTTCGATGTATGCCACGAGGAGATATTTTGATTAACTGTGTGAACACAAGATGGCGCTGTTCACCAAATTATGTGTCTTTTTTTATATCTAACAAATACAGATACAGTTCACGTGATCTCTCCATGTATATGCGACGTCCCTGCATGGCTAGCTTCTACTGGTTGATGGCGTTGAGGTAACTGCTCTGTAGCAGGGCTTTTGATTCCAGTTTCACTCTTCAAGTAAAAACCGTACCACGTAAGTCCAGAGCGCTGCGAAAAAACACGTGCACTTTACGTGGAGAACACGTTAGAAAACAAGTGAAACATAGTATATGAGTGTGTATGTGCATAAATGAGTAATTTTAAAAGGATGTCACTGAATTGAAACATATTCTAACACCATGCATAAGTATATTGATACGGTTAGGATATATTTTTTTATTAATTAAACCATCCTTGCAGTCGTAGTTGGTATATTTGGTATATTTGCATTATGCAGTCCAAAGGCACTTGGTACCGAAATTACAAGTGTCTGCGGTCGTTTCAATCATCATATAATTAAAATAGATCCTACTACATATTTTCTGTTATTTAAATAAAGTTATATGTAATTATGATTGTTTTTGTAGTTTCTCAAAGAGGCTTTACAGAGGTCATAAGGACAATAATTATAGATAATAACAGAGGGAAATAATCATTCAACAAAAGCAAGCAAAGTGTCACAATCACCTTAATTTGATAAATTACTACGAGTAAGAAGCAGAATTCGTTGTGAACTGACCTATAATTTATACCGCTGTCATTTCGTGTGTGTGTATGTTATTTGTTCAAACGAGAACGCTTGTTGGCCTTATTAGGTTTAATTTTCCTTAACTAGAAGGCATCATATTTACTACTAGTTCAAACGAGAACGCTTGTTGGCCTTATTAGGTTTAATTTTCCTTAACTAGAAGGCATCATATTAATCATGCCATGTCCTGATATGATTATGAGTCACACATTGCTGTGCTAGTTAGTTCAAGCTGGTAAATACATGTAATTTGGGTGCGAAACCAAACGGATGTTATTAAAGCCAGGTCTTAGTAAATTATCAAGTAATAAGAAGTTATTATTTTAGCTGTTACAGGTGTTATTCATGTCGGTGCTGTTATCTATGCAGGGCAAATTGATAACTGATAAAGGCAATAAAATATTTAAATAATGACAACAATATCTAAATCTAATATTTATCTCCTGTAAGATATCGCCTGACTTGTGTTCTAACGGTCGAATGCAACGTATACCATGTCTGCCTCGGCAAGGGTATAAAAAATTTCATGTATCAAAGAAGGGTTACTGTTGATTTTATTTGTTTTATGTAGCGTATGCAATAACATTGTTTCATTTTCTTTTGACAAAGAATGAGCGTGTCAGCTCTATGAGTTATTCTGTAATGCTGTTCCGTGGGTATGAAAACATAGCATTAATTATCATCATTGATTGCAATTCCATTTGTCCCTGATAAGTTTTTACGCACGAAAGGTGTTTATTCATTTGGCTGTATAGGGCTATGGATCTACACGGCCAATAGGAAATTAAACAGGATGAAAGCACGGGTGCCTATTGCACCATCTGATCTTATTATTGTCGCAGGAGTGATCTTATATTTTAATACCTACATGTGTATGTTCCCTGCTTTGGTACACGATCATACACACTTACGGAAGAGGCATGTTGCCCAACATGTTGCATATGTAGATCATAAAACTGCCTCATATTCCCAATTTTTTGCATCATGTTTAAAGAAAAAGGATGAAGCACGATAATAGGTGTCATGTATCGACATTAATAAAGAACTGGAGACAGCTGACTTTTCATAAGGTTTTTAATCCCAGGTTCACTTTACATTTTCGAGATCCAACTACCCGGATGTAAACCGTCAATATCCCCATTAACGGGTAGTTACGCATGTGGCCGTTAGATGGCACATGGTATCAGGTATGACATACAATCTTATAAAACCACAATATGGCTCATATCTCCAAGTCCCAAGTAGGCAATTGAACCAGCAGTTGCCTGATCTGAAAACATACATTATGGAATCACTGATATATGCACATGAACTATAAGTCCAATTTCTCCGGTGGTTTTTGAACAAGAGTAGAACGGCGCAAAGGACCAGCCGTTCCTGACTGAGTAATGCTAGAATCTGACACATTATTCTCACTATTCACCTGACAATGGTCAGTTACGACGGCATCATTAGAAATCACAGAGTCCGGCACTGCACCAGGTGGTTCCGGTACAGGCAAGTCTGGTGTATCACTGTTTACAATATCAACCAGGGTGTCCCTCTGGCCTTGATCTGCTATCTCCGACGTTAGTGGCACCTTCTCTGGGATTTCTGTTGTGTCGACCGTCTCACCTGTATATCCCCTCCGGACGTGATCTTGGTGTCGACGAACAGAGCGATTACCTGACAACTGGACTACATATGACACCGGTCCAGATTTATGAAGAATCTGTCCAGGCAACCAGCACGGCCCACTAGAAAAATTTGTAACCCATACAGCATCCCCGACTTGAAACTGTCGATCAATGGCTCTTTTGTCATGCTGATACTTTTGTTTTGATTGTTGTTTTTCTACTTCCTCTGACATGTCCGGATGGATTTGACTTAAATGAATTTTCAGCTTTCGCCCAAACATCAGTTCTGTGGGTGTCTTACCAGTAGTGCCATGCAGCATGTTACGATAGTTGAAAAGAAATCGCGACACTTTGGTCTCAATGGAACCTTCAGACATCTTGTTGATACCTTCCTTCACTAACTGAACTGCACGCTCAGCTAAGCCGTTAGAGGCTGGGTGTCTGGGAACTGTTTTCACATATTTAATTCCATTTCTACTCATAAAGGTTTGAAACACTTCTCCCACAAAACAAGTACCATTATCTGATACTACAGTATCAGGTATCCCAAAAACAGCAAAACTGCTTCGCAGTCGTTCAACAGTAGCTTCTGCTGAACTTATGTTCATGACATGCACTTCCACCCACTTGGAATATGCATCAACGATGATGAACAACATTTTGCCCTTAAACGGTCCGGCATAGTCCACATGTAATCTAGACCAAGGTTTTGAAGGGTAAGTCCATGGATGAAGCAAGGCCTTTGCTGGCGAATGTTGTTTGACTTGGCAAGTCTGACAGTTTCTTCCCTTACGTTCGAGCTCTAAATCTAGTTTTGGCCACCACACAGTTTCTAGCGAAGGCTATCATTCTTACGATACCTGGATGTGCCTCATGAATCATTTCGGTGACTCGAGCTCTAGCTTGGCTAGGTACCACCACACGTGATCCCCACAGTACACAACCACACTGACTTGAAAGTTCTCCCCGTCTAACAAAATATGGTTCATCATGACCTATGCTCTCTGGCCAACCAGATTCCACAAAATTTCGAACCCTAGCAAGCAGTTTATCTCTACCTGTCCAGTAGCTGACATCAATTTGACATCTATCGGCGAGGTATCCATAAACTCAATTAGGCAAACAGTCTCATGAGGTATAGGAATCTCTGTAGGAGTATCTGGTAATGGAATCTTGCTCATGGCATCAGCATTTGCCAATCTCCCTCCTGGTTTGTATTTGAAAGAGTATTCATAGGCACTTAATGATAAGGCCCATCTTTGGATTTTTCCAGAGGCCATAACTGGAACTGCTTTGATTTTTTCTGAATAAACCCTCAAGTGGTTTATGATCATTGTTAATGGTGAACTTCCGGCCTGATACCCCACACAACAGCCATTGCCTCTTTCTCGATTTGCGAGTAATGCTTTTCAGCTGGGGCAAGCGTTCTTGATGTAAAACTGATGGGTCGCTCCGATCCATCAGTATAACGATGAGCAAGCACTGCTCCTAGTCCATACGGTGATGCGTCACAAGAAATCACCAGTTCTGTTGCAGGGTCATAGTGAACATACACTGTTTATGATTGTAACAGTTCTTTCGAACGGCGAAATGCTGCTTCCTGGTCAGGGCCCCATATAAAACGCGCATTCTTCTTGAGCAACTGGTTCAACGGTGCTAACTCTGTTGACAGATCAGGTATGAAGCGTCCATAGTAATTCAAACAGCCCAAATAACTCTTAAGCTCTTTGCTGTTTTTCGGTGTAGGTGCCATTGCAATGGCTCTAACTTTCTCTTCAATAGGGTGCAACCCCTCACTGTCAATTCGATAACCAAGGTAGGTCACTTCAGGAGCCATGAAGATGCATTTATCTTTATTTAGTCTGAGTCCAGCTTCTGACAGTTTGTTTAGCACTTTCTCTAAATTACTCAGATGTGCTTCCTGAGTTTCTCCGGTAACTAGAATGTCATCTAGATATGCACAGACATACAGAATTCCTTGCAGCAAATTGTCAACAATGCGCTGGAATATGGCTGGCGAGGAACTTGCCCCGAAGGGGAGACGATTATATTAAAATAGTCCCTTTGGTGTATTAATGGTGACATATTTCTTTGAAGACTCTTCCAGCTCAACTTGTATGTATGCATTGCGTAAATCTAGTCTGGTGAATGTCTGACCTCCAGACAGCGAAGCATGTAAATCCTCAATACGAGCTAATGGATATGTACTCAGCTTAGCCACTTGATTCACTGTTGTTCCAAAGTCACCACATATACGTACTCTTTGGCCTCCTGACTTTAACACTGGGACTATCGGGGCAGCCCATTCTGAGAATTCTACTGGCTCTATAATGCCATCTTTCTGTAACTTGTCTAATTCACTATTAACAAGATCTCCAAGGGCATATGGTACTCTTCTTGGCTTAAAAAAACTTTGGCTCTGCTTCAGTATCCACTACAATTTGACCCTTTAATCCTTTTAGTGTACTAAGTGTATCCTCCATCAACTCGGGGTACTGATCTAATAATGCCTGACATGAAGTACTACTGGGCTGGCTCACTGCAGTCAAGTGATAGATCTCTTTCCAGTCTAATCTCAATTGACTCAGCCAATCACGTCCCATCAAAGATGGCCCCTCTCCTGGTACAACTAACAATGGTAGGTGGGCAGACTGACCTTTGTATGCAACAGCAACGTTGATCCTCCCAAGAACGGATATGGGTTCTCCTGTATATGTTTGCAGCACATATTTCACAGGGTGAAGAACAATGTCTGGTAAAGACATCTTATATGTCTTTTCACTAATCAGGGATACAGAAACACCTGTATCAATGTCCATTTTCAGAGTCTGGCCATTAATCAACAGTTCAACAGTATGTTGGCAATGCTTTATTGCTGTGAATTGCCCATAACTTGTATGGTGACTGCTCTGTATTAGATAGATCCTGCTCTGCATCAGAACTAGCGTTAGTGTCCACATAATGCACATGACTGGCGCCACCTGCAGGTTTCTTTTGCTTTGATGAATGATTATTTTTTCTAGGCTTAAAACCAGTCACTTGACCTCTCCTGCCTGAGCTACGACACACACGTTGCAAGTGGCCCCGCTTATGACAACCATTACAGATAGTGTTAATATGTTTGCAAGTGTCTGCTTTGTGATTCTCATTACCACATCTAAAACAATGAATTCTGCCTGCTGGCTTCCCCTGACTGGAAGTCTTACTGTATGCTGATTTCTCAACAAACTGTACAGTTCCTTTAGCATTATTGCTAGTACTAGCCACTTCATGGCTGTCTTTAGCTGCTGTTTCCATAGACGCTGCTACTTCCACTGCTTGAATGTTAAATCACGTTCGGCCAGCAGACGGCGCTGAATTGTCTCACAGTTAAGGCCGACCACAAACTGATCCCTGAGACGCTCGTTTAAGGAAGTCCCAAATTCACAGCTACTGCTCAGTCGCTTCAGTTCTTAAGTATATTCTTGAATTGATTCTTTTTCATTCTGACAGTGTTTCATAAAACGAAAACGTTCAACAATGACCAAGGGTTTGGGGCAATAATGCGCTCGCAGCGCCTCCATGCATTGTTGTAAAGTCTTTTCACTTGGTGGTGTTGGCGACATTAGCGACTTTAATACAGTATAGGCTTTACTGCCAATAATTGAAAGAAATGCAGGATTTTGCCTTTCTCTAGAAACAGCATTTGCTTCAAAGTAGAGCTGTACACGCTCGGAATACGCAATCCAGTCCTCAGATTCCTGATACGGGCCCACAAAGCCGATCATGTTACCGGCAGCCGCCATATTGTCCTCTCACTTTCCGGGAAATCACCAAAGTTCACTTGAAAAGTTCGGAAATAACGGCACTGCTGAGCGAAAACTGGTTCCGACGAGGGACTCTTGAAGGCACGTCACACTGTCCTGATACGCTCGTCGCCATTTAATGTCATGTATCGACATTAATAAAGAACTGGAGACAGCTGACTTTTCATAAGGTTTTTAATCCCAGGTTCACTTTACATTTTCGACATCCAACTACCCGGATGTAAACTGTCAATATCCCCATTAACGGGTAGTTACGCATGTGGCCGCTAGATGGCACATGGAATCAGGTATGACATACAATCTTATAAAACCACAATATGCCTCAATAGGTTTAATTCTTGGGTGTATTAGATAAGCATGTAAGGTCACAAGAGGCCACATATCGACAATACAAATCTCGTTTTAACATTGTAAACGACTTTGAATGGACAACTGAAAGAAATGATGTGCAACTTATCACTATTTGTATATACGCCTTAAAATATAATGAATACGGAAAAAAATAAATGTTACTAATAATTAATGATTTTTTTAATGTTTTTCTGGAAGGTATTTATAGTCTATTGACAGTTTTGTATTATTTATTCACATGCTCAAAAGCTCGAAATGAACCCAGTGGCGGATCCAGAGGGGTAGCTTTGGGGGCTGAAGCCCCCCCCCCCCCCAAGACTGAAACATTGTTATCATTTTTTATCAGAGAAGATTTTCTTTACATTATTTCCAGTTATCGTCATTCAAATATCACCCTTTCAACTGAAAAACAAAAGTTGAAAACCCTAGGAATCGTTTAGAGAAACGCATGTCGACACCAGTATCAGGCATCTTTTTTATTCCCCCGCCGTTAGGAAAGAGGACTACTAAAATGATCCGCGTCTGTCAGTCCTTCAATCCGTTCGTCCGTCCCGCATCATCACTGATGCCACACTTTCATAGTTAAACATATGGCCGGGGACCATTGTGGCCCAAGGTCCTTGTTGTATTTTTAAATTATTAGTTGGGAATTTTCCAACATTGGTTATAGACGTTAAAAATTTCGATCTACATGATCTATCAACCGTGACTCCCTAAAGCATCTCTCATGTGATATGCCAGCTGTCCTTGGGCTTGGACATCTTGCTTGTGAACATGAATAAGCGTTAAAATAAAAAGCAAGCCTTATTCACCCGTCTTTATCCTAGGAATAAAGTAATGCATTTTAAATTTCAGACGTATATATCAAAGACATCTGACGTTTGAACGCATTAAAGCAAGAATTAAAGACTAATGAAGCAACTGCACACGTGGAAAAGCAGTTCAAGCTATATCAGTTATTCAAAATAAACGCTGGTGAGTAATGCCTTAAATAAGTAGTTAGAAAATAATATTCAATCATGAGTTATTCGCTTGCCTTTTTCAATGATGTTTAATGCAACTAAAATATTTATATGTAAAGTTGTGTCTTTATTTTATGACTGATTAATTATTTGAGATTAAATAATGAACAAAATGTTTACATCGTTGGGCACTTCTGCTGACACATCATGTTCATCTCTATGCGATACCTTAAAAAAGAGACTATTAATACATGTATTCCCGAGACTTATTTTTATTTGTAAATCGGTTGATAGGAAAAATTAATATCCAGATCATTTATTCTTTACTATGAATTCCCCATTCATACTGCTTGCTCCAGTGAAGTTTTTATTTGCTTTTTTTTATTTGAGTTAAATATTCCTCTACGAACGAGGTTTTCATGTAATTATCGACGTTGGTTGATTCGTCTGTTAGCAGCTGTACTCAACAATAATAGACGGACTTATGAGGAGAGCCAGAAAAAAAAAATCAATGTTTACCTGGATCACAATAATATCTCACAAATATATTTATAAAAAGACCGTCTTTATTTTTGGTTTTAGGGGAACCTTTAAATGGATATAACTTTCTGAAAGGGGCGAGCAGACCGGTTATGCAAAATCGAGTTTATTAACTTGCCCCTCATTTCTCTTGAATTTATATAATTAGGGAGACAAATAATATCAGGGAGACACAAAGGATTAGACAGAAAGGAAAGAATCTGTTTATACTGTTATCGACATGGTTATAATATTTTGGAAGATGAGATTCATCTTCTGTTAGAATGCCCTTTATATAATGACTTACTTCGGTTATATTTAAGAAGAGATCTGTTACAACCAAATGAATATAACTTCAAAAGAATACTTAATTTGGATTTTTTGCAGCTTTTGTTTATAAAGGTTTTGCTAAGAGACAGAAAATGTTAGAAATTGATATTTATAGCACCACTTTATGGCATGTTACATTAGTTTTGCATTCATGTATTATGTTCATCTATAGATGAACAAGTATGTATTGTTAATTTATTTCTATTTGTACATAAATATGGTTATGAATTAATTTGCATTGTAAAATGAAAAATTGATGTGTGTAATTGGAACTTTACTCTTGAATAAACTATTTCTTTCTTCTTTAATTTCTATTAAGGTGCAGGTGTCATTTTATTTTTTAACTATTTGGCATGTTTACTTTTAGTTTTAGCCATATATCTATCCTAATAGCAGACAAAAAATTGTTGTCCACTGACGAATTAACACAATAACCCCTCTGATTTTATGATTAGTCAGTCTTTTTTATAATTTTACGCAACTAAGGTCAAGAGTCACATGAGGTTACAATCATTAACACGTAGGCCACTGCAAAACGGGTAATTAAATTTTACAGTGACTACAAACCAATTTAACTGGCACAATTCTTCCCGGGACTAGATTTTAAATGTCAGCACTTTCTGCTACGTCTAATGTAATTAAACTGAACGCTGGTAATTGTATTTGAATACATACTGGACGTAATACAAGTGTAATACATATTCTTATGTGATCGCGCATTTTTATGTGGTATTTTATGTGCGGTAAAAGATTTTTCGAAATAAAAATGTCTGACCTTGCCAATATTATATAGAATCCGTATTATTCTTTCATTATGTTTGTTGAACCTGTGAAACATACAATAATTACTAGGTGTGATAAAATAATTGATACGTCTCAAATTAATAACCATAACCATTCGACATACGTCACGTTTGATAAATAATGTTCAAATCGCTTATAGATAAATAATGTTCAAATCATTTATTTACATTCTGTGGAGTAAAGGACAAACTATAGAGAGAAACGTTAGTATAAGTGATCAGCAATATCCTTATTTAATGACAAGACAGCCCAGTAGATTTCGTACACTAAATGGCTGCGACACATTTGCGGTTAGACAATGAAATTGTAATATGGTGTGATTATACTAGTTAGTTTAACATGACCGTACGCTAGCGACATCTGGCTTGAGAGTCGGAACTATTATTCCACATGCGTTTTTGACGTATGCACCACGTGATCTGGTGTATAGCAATGGCCGTGGAATAAAGTTTATGTAAACGTTTAACTGGCTTTCTTTCCTTCCATCTGCTAAATCTACATGGTGTCAGAAGTCGTGACACTGAGTTCTGGACACCTGCCTACCCTGAGAACTACGTGACACAGGTTTTGTGAAGTGACTCTTGACATTCACGGAGTATTCGCCCGTTGAAGTGAGTAAATTTACCGCTCGTGTATCGGCTTGACTGAAAACAGTAAACATGGCCGACATCGGTCTCCGCAAGCCAGCACCTCTCAGTTTTGAGGGGAATTGCGCACTTTGGTTTTGATCACAAAGGGAGAAAATCATGCCCGGCTCAAGGTAAACAGTGTGCAAAATGTGCCAAGTGGAATCATTTCGCATCGGTATGCAGATCACCCAGACAAACAAGCCTTCATAAGCCTCATATTGCCAGCGCAGCAAAGAAAGTAGTACATGAGATAGAGGACACAGATGATTCCTTGTATATTGAAACTATCGAACAGCCAGCCCAAAAGAACAGGGATGAAATTCACACAATAGTATATGTGAATGACATCAGAACCAATATGAAGATTGACACTGGTGCTAAATGTAACGTCATGAGTAAGACAAAGCTCAAATGCCTTAAGGGTAAAGTGGACACTTCTAAAACAATAAATCTAATTGGTTTTGGTGGTCAGGTGACAACATCAGTGGGTACTGCAGTGTTGCCGTGCAAATTTCAGAATCAGACAGCCGACATAGAATTCAACATCGTGGACAGAGATATAGCCACTTTGTTAGGACTCAGAGATAGTTTGCGCTTAGGTTTGGTTAATCTGAGCTCAGAAGTGTTCGAGGTTGAACTACCAGGTATTATGAGTAAATACCCTGAATTGTTTGACAGACAACTAGGAAAGCTACACATTGAGCCACACAAGATCGTTGTTGATCCTAGTATTCCACCAGTGGTCAGACCAGTCAGAAATGTGCCAAAAGCTATCAAGGATAAACTAAAAGACAAACTTGATGAAATGGTTAAAGATGGAATTATAACACCTGTGAGCGAACCGACCGATTGGGTTTCAGCCATGGTGGTTACCACCAAAAAGAACACTGGAGACATTCGTGTCTGCATTGATCCAGGGGACCTTAACAAAGCGATTAAACGTCCCAGATACCCTCTGAAAACTATAGAACAAGTGGTTACAGAAATGCCGAACGCAAAACTATTCACTGTGATAGACGTGAGCCAAGCTTTCTATCATATACCACTGGACCAACAGTCCTCGTATCTCACCACATTTGGAACTCCCTTTGGGAGATACAGATATCTTCGCTTGCCCATGGGTATCTGTTCAGCCGCAGAAGTATGGCAACAGACCATAGACCAGCTCCTCAGCGGTTACCCAGTCCATTAAATCATGGATGACATGTTGGTTGCTGGAGATAACCCAGAGGACCATGATGCGAAACTGGACAAAGTCTGTAAACGCTTAAAAGATCTTAACATTAAAGCAACCCCGCATAAGCTTCGCTATAAACAGACATCGGTACCATACACTGGACATGTCTTGTCTGACCAAGGACTAAGGCCAGACCCTGCCAAAGTGGCTGCTATCGTAGAAATGCCTCAACCACAGAACACTACAGACCTCTTGAGATTCCTGGGTATGGTAAAATACCTAACCAAGTTTATCCCAAACTTGAGCGAGAAAGCCGCACCACTAAACGAACTCTTGCGCAAAGATATAGCATGGATTTGGGATCATAGACAAGAGACGGCATTCCAGGAAGTCAAGCAGGGCATAGCTAATGCCACCACTCTGACTTTCTATAATGTGAATGCTGATGTTACACTTACCTGCGATGCCTCTAAAGGTAGCATTGGAGCAGCTTGCTTACAACATGGACAGCCTGTAGCATTCGCGTCGAGAGCCATGTCGGATGCCGAGACGCGCTACGCGCAAATTGAAAAAGAACTCTTGGCGGTGGTCTTCGCGTGCACTAAGTTCCATCAATACATTTATGGGAAAACAATTACCATAGAGACAGATTACCAACCATTGGTATCTATTGTCAAAAAGCTCCTCGCTTCTGCCCCAGCCCGTCTTCAACGTTTACTGCTAAGACTGCAGAAGTATCAGTTCACTCTTGTGTACAAAAAAGGCAAAGAGTTGCTTATCGCGGACACACTTTCACGCGCATATTTGCCCATCAAGCCTACTGACATTGACCAGGATGATCAACATAGTGACTTGGAAGTATTGTCAATTTTGCCAATATCAGATGCTAAGCTGGATGAACTAAAACAAGCTACCGCAGATGATCCTGTCTTGCAGAAACTTAGTACCATAATCATGTCAGGATGGCCTGATCATGAGAAACAAGTCGCCCCAGGAGTTAAGCCTTACTACCCTTTTCGGGATGAATTACTTATGGACAGTGGAGTTATCTTCAAGGGACAAAAGATCGTTGTGCCTATGAAACTTCAGCAAGAATACATGAAACTAGCTCACGGTGGTCACCACGGAGTTGAAGCTACCAAACGCCGTGCGCGTGATATCTTATTCTGGTTATCTATGAATAGAGACATCGAAACACTAGTGAAATCCTGTGATGTGTGTTTGAGCCAGAAAATGCACCAACAGAAAGAACCACTGATGCTGTATCCAGTCCCAAGCAGACCGTGGGAAACCATCGGCACAGACATGTTTAAAATGGCA
This sequence comes from Sipunculus nudus, assembly GCA_026874595.1. Classification (NCBI taxonomy): domain Eukaryota; kingdom Metazoa; phylum Annelida; class Sipuncula; order Golfingiida; family Sipunculidae; genus Sipunculus; species Sipunculus nudus. The sequence goes on from CM049315.1 coordinate 28,910,250, forward strand.
ATCCTGCATGTATCTAGTCACAGTGGATTCATACTCAGGATGGTTCGAAGTAAATACGCTGAATGATACTTCCACCAAGACAATCATTCAAAAATTGAAGTCACATTTCGCAAGATTTGGAATACCTGACCTCCTCGTGTCAGATCCTTGGCCACAGTATCGGTCAAAGGAATTCAAGGACTTCGCAAGTGCGTGGAGTTTCAAACACTCTATGAGTAGCCCTTACTTCCATAGTAGCAACGGCCTCGCCGAGAATGCAGTGCAGTCAGCAAAGAGGCTGTTAGAAAGGTCCAAGAGAGACGGTTCGGATTTTTATCTGAATCTGCTTAACTGGAGAAACACCTCCAGAGACTCAGTTTTAGGTTCTCAAGCGCAGAGAAATCTATCACGTCGTACTCGTTCGACACTGCCTATGTCAGAAACAATGCTTATACCGACTGCAAAAGACCCGAAACTTGTGCAAAACCGTCTTTCAGAGCTTCGGCGGATCCAGAAGAAAAGCTCTGATAAGTCAGCAAAGTCACTGCCACCTCTAACGCCTGGAGACTCTGTACGTATGCAAACGGCTAAAGGTTATGATCGAGAAGCAATCGTTACTAGGAGAGCAGAAGAACCTAGGTCTTACTATGTCCATGCCAGAGGAAGTGATTTCGACTACAAGAGAAACCGTAAACATTTGCTCAAAGTTCCATCTAGTTCTCATTCCAACATACAGCTAGAAGCAGATTATGACTACGCTATAACGCAGTCTGCCCCGGACAATTCACCTCAAACCGATACCAGTAAGGAATCACTACCTGATACACCACAGGTCTCTACCTCTTGTGAACTCCAGAAAGACGCAACTACAACTACAACACAGAAGGAACCAGCTTCTTACACGACCAGATGTGGCAGATCCATTGTTCCGCCTGTCCGATACAGAGATCAGTGACTTATAGACTTTACACATATTTTCTTAAGTATCCGTCACTTTTAATAAGCTACATTTGACTGAGCAAGGTAATTTTTACTCTCAAGGAGCATATATTTTGATCAGCTAATGGGTCTTGAGTAACTGTTGAGTTATTGGTCTCATATATGCTTGCATTATTAGCAATATGTTTGAAACAGATTGAGTTTTTACACAGTCTTTCAGTAATTTAACAGAAGTAAATCTTTTCCAAGAGGGGAGGATGTAATATGGTGTGATTATACTAGTTAGTTTAACATGACCGTACGCTAGCGAAATCTGGCTTGAGAGTCGGAACTATTATTCCACATGCGTTTTTGACGTATGCACCACGTGATCTGGTGTATAGCAATGGCCGTGGAATAAAGTTTATGTGAACGTTTAACTGGCTTTCATTCCTTCCATCTGCTAAATCTACAGAAATAATAAACACAGGGGTGTTTTGATGATGAAGCCAGATTAGCCTCATATTTCAGCATCACAAATTGTTCTTGCGATTATCTTCGAACGAAACAAACATAGGATTATCTTAAAATTCTTTTTGCAATTTGCTATATTATATTGTGAAAACTGTATTTACTTTTATATCAATGGTAGTGAGCGCCATCAATAATATTATTTGTTTTATAGTGTTATATGATATATCCCAGCATACTGTTTATTCTAATAAATGTATTGATTACAAGTCTACATTACTACAATTTCTTATATACAATCTACATTTATGCTTATTCATATTAAAAATATCCATATTTATAACAATGGAACATACCATATCCTTACAGAATTCCTTAGTAACACATGTAATAAATACAGCCTTTATGAGCAGTATATATGTTGCAAAACGATAGTACAGCGGTATACTTTATAGGAAGTGACCGTGGTTCCGTAAAATATACAAGTTGGGATTTACACGCACTCCTCGTAGATAGCTTCCTCTCTTTGCGAATTGTCAGTCTATAAGTTCTCATCTCTGGCTGATGGTTTGTGGTTCCGGGTGTAGCAGGGGCAGTGAAGATACATCAAATATCCCACGTTAATCATAGTGATAATTCCACTGACAATGCAGATGTAAACCATTATATTGACTAATATGTTGCTCGCAAATAGAAAGTTTTCATGCGCAGGTTTGGTTACCGATCCGGTAAGATTTGTACTTATATTAAAAGCTAAAACGGTCAGCAACTGTGCAGTGCACTGAGGGGTTAATTCTGTCTTAGATGATCCAAGATGGTTTTCGGCTACACAAACAAAGCAATCATTTTTAAATGTGGCATTATACATGATTGATACATGTCTGACTCTACCATCCTCGGGATTACCGGTTATCCCTATATCATCATTTATGTAAATTGTGAGGTTAGGCGAAGGGGATCCGGTGCTGTTGCAGGACAGCGTGGAGCCATCATCAGAGAAATACATAACTGGTTTCAAAGGCGACAGACAAGACTCCTGGTTTTCATAATCCTTATTCAGAAAGTGTCCACCATCCCCAGATTGGTTTGATGGCACCGCCCCTCTTACAGACATCGTTCCACTCTTCCAGAAAACTTTGTACTTGCCGTACGAAATCTGATCTGATCGCAAAGCGGAAAAGTCACCCGATGAGGTACATGTCCAGCCAACCGTTGTTCTGTTAAAGAAAACGTTGACCAGCTCCGAGAATGCGTCGATTTTACAAGAACAATCTAATTGGTTACCTTCCAGAGAAATATACTGCGGCGCATTGGCAGGGTCTTGTACTGTATCAGGGAAAATAATTTGGTTGTCCCTCAGATCAAGCCACCTCATGGACCGCGGCCAGTCTGTTGTCACTATGACCTTTTTGATTCTGTTCTTTTTCAGAAGAAGGGTTTGCAGAGAATCCATGTGAATGAATGAAACGGTACGTATTACTGTCAAGTCATTAAAGCTGAGATCTAACAAGGTTATATTTCTGCCTCTAGAAACTGAATCTCTCTTCACTTTTGGAAATGAAGTGTCTTTTTCAATGACAGATATTTTATTGCGAGCTAGAAATAAGTAAGTCACGGAGCCAGAATAATGGGATGGATTCATGAAGGTCAGGAGATTATCGCTAAGAATCACAACAATCAGGTGCTTTAGTCCCACTAAAGTATCCTCAATATATTTTATTTTATTGTGAGACATATCTATGTACACTGTGTTTGGAAACGCTTTCATAAGTTCCGCTTGATTTATCAGATTTGACTTGAACTCAAGGTATTTCACTGTCGAGAGTGGTTTGTCACAGATAACCCCTTGCAGTACGTTGTCGTCGAGGTGTACTGAAATAACTCTAGGTGTCCATGAACCGAGCGACAGAATGTCCAGAATATTGTTCTTTCTCAATAAAAGGTGATCCAGATGCTTTAAAGGCACTGCGCCCCTGGGTATGACTTCAATTCTGTTATCTGAAAGGTCTAAATATAAGAGTTTCGGAAATATTTCCCCCAACTCTGTCATATCAGATATTTCATTTTTCTCTAGAAACAAATATTGAAGGTATGGCATCGTTTCCAAATCATCCAAAGTAGTCAAATTATTGCCTGATGCAGACAAATACGTCAGGTTCGGAGCATATGCAGGCATATTCCTCAGACTGAAAAGACCTGTGAAATCTAAAAGTATCGTCTGAAGCTGAAAGTGCCCTTGGTCAGGAACTGTTATATGACGGATAACGTTTCTCCTCATATTTAAATGAGAAGTATTATGAGGTAATGTCTTTGGCAGGGTCATCATTCTGTTTTTTTTACAGTTAACACTATTTCTTGCACAGAAACATTTTTCCGGGCATTTCTCCATGATTGCGGCATTCAGGCCGTATGTAACCATGAGCAAAGCAAAGTAGGCTGTTTGACTCTTCATCATTATTAGAGACAGGTAGACATCGATCAGGAAATGATTTGATACCGCTATTGTATTCCGGTCCGAGCTACTCTGATCAAAGCGGGGCTATTGCAGGCCTCATATCCTGTCCAATGGATTTACTTGGCTGCAGTTAGAATAATCAGATCAAGCAAGACCAGTATGTTATATTGTGTTTAATTAAAACCCAGTGCATAACCACAAAAAAAACATTGTTTTTCCGATGAATTAATACAGTTCCAAATTTTATGTCTTTCTTGATTAGGTTCCGTTGATAATCGGTTTGATTCGCACCATGGCGGTGGTTGCATCTTACTGTTCATAACCTTGTAATCACGTTACGGGTAAAAAAGTACAGCAGTCAGGGAAATAACTAGTCGTCTGAGGAGGAGCTCGCCGGTACGGGCCGTTCAGAAAACAAAGAGCACCACAGATGTGCGTAATATGCCCGTCATATTTCTTATGATCTCTGACCTCATTAAATATGCATCGATTTTGGCGGTAATCAAGTTTAGGTGAGATATCATTATGGTTAATATTTCTATTGAGTTTCATGAAAATCCATTATATTCCTGCTAAGTGATAGGAACGACACCATAAAGTAGACTGGTGAACTCTTATCACATTTAATATGTGTTGATTCTGCCTATAACAAAACTCGACCTAGTTAATTTATGGGTAATATCAAAGAACATCTGTGTACTAAGTTTTAAAAAAAATACTTCATTAGCAACAGAGCAAATAGCCCCAACAGATAACCTGACTTTTTTTATGACCAAAGGTGACCTTAGTTATATGGAAGATTCCTAACCCCTGTAAACATATATGAGGTATGAAAACAATAGGATCAGTGGTTGTTGAGTTATAAAGAGATATCCCAAAACTTTCACCTGAGCTTGGTTGGGATCTGTACGAATTTTGCTCGTTTAGTGCTAATTAATGGTCACAAATTAAAAACGTTTCGGTTGTGCTCGGTTTTATCATGGAGAAATGAGCCTAATAAAAATATTTTAACCTGACTTGTTCATGAACAACGAGGACCTTTGACCTTGACCCTTTAATCTGCAAATCATAGGGGGATTCCTATTCCCCTATACAATACATTTGTGAAATATTAAAGCAATATGGTTAGTGGTTGCTGAGTTATAAAGAATTAACTTTAAACTCTAACCTGAGCTGGGTTGGGATCTGTACATTTTTTTTCGTTAAGTGCTAATTATTGGTCCAGAAATGAGGTATGGGAAATGCTTTTAATAGCTCGGCTGGCTATTGTTACTTTTAACCAGTGTACTAAATTTAATTAGAATATCTTCATTGACAATGGAGTAATGAGCCTAACAAAAAACCTTTAACCTTACTTGTTGGGAGACTGACGGAGACCTTTAACCTTGACCTTTGACCCCTTTGATCCCAAAATCATAGGGGGGATTCCTAACTACTTATACAATATATATGTTTAATATGAAAATAATCGGGTTGGTGGCTGCCGAGTTATAAAGGGTTAACCAAAAACTTTAACCTGGGTAATCTACTGACGACGCCGACGCCAACGCTGACGACGCCGGGGGTACGGTAAAAGCTCTCCTGAGCTTCGTTCTGGCGAACTAATAAGACAAAAGAAATCAGTCCAATTAGAAATATATTTATAAAATAATTTAGAAAATGTTTCATTTGTATTTTCTTTGTATTTGTTCTTTATCCTCGTTTTCAATTATATGGTCTTACAGTAGGACTAAATTCTTATACTTTAATCTTTATGCCATCATTAAAACATCTAATATGAAAACAGGAGAACCATTGCTTTGGCAAACACAAACTGAAACACAAACACAAACCTTTTCTGACGACTTAATGAATAGTTTTCACAAATTGTCATCTCGATATACATAATCCGAGATACTTACAGGGGTGCTATTTTAAGGGACAATACATAATTGAATGATTGAAAACTATAATGTAGATTAATATCATTTAATTAACACTCAGATGATCTGGTGTGTTTTGAAATCTATTGTATAAAGCCCTCCGAGGACAAATGAATAAAAATACAATGAATATAGGAAGTTCGACAAAGATCAGCTATGCTGCCTCAACTAATCGTAAAAAAATATTCACATTTATGTGCAATGTTCGTTGTTGTATGTGTCGGTGCATCCAAACAGATCACAATTATTCATCTGACAAGTAATTTGAAAATATCTTTCTCTATAGTGATTTTTCTATTACAAAACAACACTTAATGTACCTATATGGCCTTTTAGATCAACCTTTGTCCGTAATAACTCCGAATTTCCGAGAGATAGTTAAATAATGCGTGGTTTTGTAAGGAGGAGGAAATAAAAAATAAAAAATGGACAGTTGCTGAACTAGGTTATAAATAGGACGACTGAGGGATAGTTACAGTACGAAAAATGGATACGTAATTTTCATACAGTATATCCGAAAAGATTGGGGAACAAATTTTACAGGGATATGCGAGGTACGCCATTTTTTTTCAATACATATACAAAGCCCATTATTACAACAGGAATGTCGTATCTCTACATTTCGGTAAATATAAGTAAATTTCGGTTGGTCAATTTAAATTTCGGAATAACGAATTTTCGGAAAAAAGAGATACGGAAATTCGAGGTTACACTGTAATTCTTTTTAACCCCAAATGTTACACTTATAAATACACATGTATGTGGGATTAGCAGGCTACACTAGCAAGGCCAGTAGGAACGCTTCTGCGTCCGCAGAACGTGGAAATCTATCCCGGGGTCACACAATGAAATGGGTGGGGCATTTGCCACGACACCAACTCACCGGAACCCACCGCTCCTACCATTTGTAAGGGGCGAAAATAGAAACGGGGCCGAATGTGGATCGAACCCAAACCTATGACACTCAAGTCAGACGTTCCACCGCTTCGCTATTAAAACAAGCTTCACTAGCCAGGCCAGTAGGAACGCTTTTGTGTGCACGGTTACATACAAACATACACACACACACACAGAGAGAGAGAGAGAGAGAGAGAGAGAGAGAGAGAGAGAGAGAGAATGCGACAGAGATGAGATATGGTGGGTTGATTGAAACTGCATCTTTTCTAAAGAATATTTAAATAATTCGTCGAAGTGTAGCGTTTGATTCGATATTTACGTGCCACTGAGTACACGTTCTTTTTCACAATTTCAGTAATTTCTAACGGCTAAACATACTTCCTTGGTTATAAGAGTTTTCTCTCTCGAAAGAGATGAAACGTGTGTATACAACATTTAAATCTAAAAACAGGGAATACATATGTCGATTATTCTCACGATCTGAAAAAAAGCCATCTGTCATACTTTATAAACAAGGTAACCATCATTAATAACCATCGCCAATTATGACTGATGCAGAATATGTTAAATAATCATAGCAACTAACACGATAAATGATTAAATTATGGTGACAAATTAGATGTTGTATATATCCTAAAATGATGTAATCAATACAGAATTTTTCCAGGAAAACATATTATTACTGGGAGAGAATATAAACATTGATAATTAAAAATGTTTAAGGTGGTTTCAAGAAGGTTTTAGAAAATGTCTACTACATACAAGTTTTCCAAGTCTGGGTTACATCGGAAAATTCCATGTCCACTTTACAAGAGTGCGCATGCTCGACATTATTAGGGAAATGGAACATCGGAAATATGTTGAGAGTTAACATGATATGAAACTCTTCCAGAAAACCGTGCTTCAAATTTAAGCAATAAGTGTTGAATTATAAAATTATACAAGAAAAGATAGATTTACTCACCCATTAGTGTCTGATATTTGTTCAAGAGATATGGGATCTATACAGGCGTTGCTTGCATATGATAAAAACAACCCGAAGGCACAAGTTACCCATGTTTTAGTGTTGTTTATATGATTTGATTTGCAATTGAATCCCATATATTGCTCTTTCAGTGGGTATTAATATTAACTATTATTAAAAACAAAAGCGCTGGTCAAAAGCAAGACCAAAAAAATAATTTAAATAAAAATGTGCTCATGGAGCGCAGACCTCGGCCAATTAATTCCCTTAAGGCAGCTCATTACTGACATATATATGGCATTGTCAGAGGTGCAGCATTTTTCCTTCTAATAATTCCTTGATTCAGAGGGTTATCCGGATCACCTCTAAAATTTGATAAATTGTTCCCTGTATTATGTCGTGCTATCCTGAAAATTTCATCAGAATCCGTTGATATTTTTTAGTAATGTTGCTAACAAACAGACAAACACACATACAAACCAACGGTGTGACCAACTTTTTTACCAGTAAATATTAACCAAAATAAGGCATATTATGATGTATTTGTATTTTGAAATGTTGGCCAAATTTGTCACTTAACATGAACAGGGAAAAAAAGGCAGCCCTCTCTTCGTTGTCTTTGGGGTGATGAGACAGCGTGGTCCAGAGATTTGTGTTTTGCGAGAACGGAACATACCTATCGATAAACTACTGCATGGTACAGTTTAAGGTAGGCCAATAGTAGCCCGTGTTCAACAGGGGATGTGCACGTTAAAGACCCCATGCTATTTTTCGACAATACAGTAGGCCTGTCGGCTGCCAGCAGCATGGAACCCGGCCCTGTAGGGTCAGTCGTTTGTCGGAGAAACGTAATGGGGATCCCGATAGGATTTAAACATACAAGGCTCCCAAATGTGAATTACGGGGGCCCGGGAAGGACCTGGCAGGGACAAGGCTAGGGCATGATGAGGAAGGAAGGTAAGGCTCCGATCAAGGAAGACAAATTTCCGATCAAACGGAAACTTGACTTTGTCGAAAGGGACAAGGCTCACGGCGGGACCGGAACGGTCCAGGGGTTCAGCCGAAGAGCTCAGAGACGACTGGCAAGTTTATTAGGCTCCAGGTTATCCAGGGGGAACTCGGTGGTTCATGGGCTTCGATGTGAGGCTGGGACATGTTTAGTTTAAGCGTGTCAGTTCTGGCGGCACAAGTAAAAGGGGCACCGAAGAGGCAAAACTACGGCGTAAAAACCTACAGTTTTGTCTGAGCGGGAAACACGATCAGTCAGGGGATTTCCAGAGACTTAGACCGGTCTATGCTGAAACAGCGTTACTGCTACAGACTTAAATCTCGGGCTTGTCTAAGTCGGGTTTGTACCCATCTCTCGTTAGGGGCTAAATTAATTTACATTCTTATTGCAATAGGGACCAGGACTATGGCCACAACGAACAGCAACCATGGCCCCCACTAGGGTCCTGACCGGACCGCCTGGACCGGTCCGGTCCACAATTTTGGGCTGGACCGGACCGGACCGCTAACACAAAATACCGGACCGCTTATCTATGAATCGGACTGATCCGGACCGGTATCTAATGTTTAAAGGTTTCAGCTAAACAGATGATTTTAAGGATTCAGTTTCAACCAACAAGTCGTCTTATGAGCAAGGGGTTATTAAACTCTCAAAGAAAAGCTCAATAGCAACGTAATATGTATTTTAAGCAATGGTAGCAGCAAAAGTATAATTATAGACGTGTATTATTTTTTTCTCCGAGTTACAGTAAAGGGTCATTTTTTGTATCAACTTATGATTGAAGTGACATGTTCAGCATTAGATCATTGTCCCCTGCTGTGTTGCACAATGCTGATACTTTTCCTCTGTATCACTGTGTATCACAGTATAATAAGACCAATTTCTATATGTTGAATACATTATATATACTCTATAAACTAACTCATTAATATTATATTAATAAGTTCTCTATATCAAATCGCACTGAAACAACTACATAACTGATCAGCTTATGTCAGCCCGCATCCATTCCCGCCCAGCAAATTCTTCGAATCGGCTCGCCCCACCCTGCACATAAGGTTAATAAGTTTTTCTATATCAAATCGCACTTAAACCACTTCATAACTATTCAGCTAAAGACCTCCCGCATCCATCCCCGACCAGCAAATTCTTTGAATCAGCTCGCCCCACCCTGCACAATTATGTTCTATAACCACCATGGTCCACAAAGTCACACAAAATATTCCACTGGCGTAAAATTATTTGCAAAGATTGTGATTTGTCATTGAGAAAGCAAACGCAGATTTTGCGATGCAAGTATAAATTATAAAATTACATTTATTGCATGTTTTGCCGTGTAAGTCATATTCGGTTTTGTTAAATATTTGAACAAATATATGTAATGAAAAAATACGTAGAACAAACACACAGCTAAATTAGCACTGAGAAAGCGCAGACCTCCGTCAATGCAGCTTATTACCCCCATAAAGAACTGTCATAAATGCAGCATTTTTCCTATGAAATAATCTTGCATCAAGAATGTGATCCGGACCAAATTTGACCAATTGTTCCTTCTATCACTGCCGAGCTATCCTGAAACTTTCAAAACAAAACCCCCGCCAATTGGCGGAGGTAATAAACAGGAAACTCGAAAATATTTACAAACTAAAACGTTACTATTAAAGAAACTGATATAAATGAACCCTCGAAACCAAGACGAAGCTGTGAGAACCTAAACAAAACAGTGTTTTGTTTTACTTTTGAACATCTGACAGTCCATGCTACGCCCGCAACTTAAAAGGCTACTCATACATAAGTGTAGAAAATGTATGTCTACCGTTTATTCATAAAATAGTTTTACTAAATTAATAAATTATCTGTTGCTTCATTTTTTTTATATAATGGGCTAATAGTATATTTCATGCCTGGCTGTATCAAATGTCACGTGCATTGTCAAAAATTGCGTTTTTGCATCTTTCTGTCTCGTTACAAAACAAGATGTGACCACATTTATTGACTATTTTAATTATAAGATGATGTTTACAAAACAGTTGCACGTATATGATAATAACTGTATATAATCAGCAAGTAAATAATAAGATCTTTCACGCTACGTGCGTTTGACAGGTATCAGTCGTTCACCGATAAGTGGCGTTGGAAACGGGGATTTCCAGGATATAAGCCGGTCTACGTTAAAAGGCGTATCAGACATATCTCGGGCTTGCTTCTTGCAACAGAGCCCAGGACTATGAACACAACGAACTACAACCATGGACCCATTCTGTACGTAGATTTACTAACACCTTTCAGGGAAACGGCACGTACATGTGGAATGACGTCATTGATTGTCCTCTGTGACGTCACGATTCGCACTCCAAAGATGGCCATATATCGTAACTGCTACGTCCCCCGTGTAAACAAAAACTCGGAGTGGTGTCATTTATTTCCTCTGTGACGTCACGACATGCACTCCGAAGATGGCCATATATCGTCACCTGCTACTTCCCTGCGTAAACAAATATGCTATAAAACCCCCATAAATAACTAGAGCTCTTTTCGGGGTTATTTACGTAATTTCTTGTTCCTTGTGTCATTGCCGAGCTATCCTGAATATTTCAACAAACTCCGTTGAGGCCTTTTCAAGTAATCTTGCTGACAGACAGACAAACCAACGCCATCGAAAACATAAACCTAGCCGCTTGGCTTGGTGGAGGTAACAAAGAAAACTTATAATTTTATTTTTATTCTAAAGATATTTAAATAAATGGACCGGACCGCTTGGACCAGTCCACCTCCTGGTCCGCACCTCTGCCCCCCAAGCTGTACGTTGATTTACTGACACCTTTCAGGGAAACGGCAGGTATACATGTGGTGTGACGTCATTTATTGTCCTCTGTGCCGTCACGATTCATACTCCACAGGTGGTCATATATATCGTCACTGCTACATCCCCTGTGAATACAAATGTGTTTTAAAACCCTATAAAACACTAGAGCTAAGTGGTTCATTTATGCATCGATCACACTCAATTGTTCCTTGTATCATTGCCGAACTACCTTGAAAATTTAATCAAAATTCGTTAATAACTTTTTGAGTTAAGCTGCTAACAGACAAACAGTCTGACAAACAAACGCCACCATAAACATAACCCCCGTCGCTTGTTGAAAAGGTATTAAATTCTCTCTCTCTCTCTTAATATATATATATATATATATATATATATATATATATATTAGATAAACTGTTTAACATATATACTATCAAGTCACATATAGAGGATGCAATTGCAGACATCCAGAAAAAATGCCCCGTATACAGTGATTTACCAGGTATATTTTTACATTTAAACATTCATAACACACTTTTGACTTTATGCAGACACTTCCCGGTCAATGGCGCGGCAGTGAGATTGAAAAAAAAATATTGGGTTTACTGTTTTAACGTTTTAACCACTTCATGGGATGTTATTTCGTGTATCTTAATATGTACTTAATATGACAATTATAAATATGTTGAGCATATTGCATACAGCTTGTCATATAGCAAGGTTGAGTTAAAATGCAAATGCATTTGAAAATTTTACATGCGCATTTATATACAGAGCCACCAGTAACTCCAGTTTGTGTATGAATTCAAATCTTCAAGTTTGCATTTGTATTAAGTGTACTCCATTCCACTCTTGGGTATTCCCACTGATCTACATTTTATCTGCCTCTAATATTCCAGAAGAACTAGTTTTGTAAAGCATAAACGAAATTCGGCTGTTCTTTCTCGAATGTACACAGATCAGCTGACGTGACATTTTATTTTGTGACATTTTGCATATTATTCCAAAACTGTTAAAGATATCGCTACTAAACTTGCCACTGCACTCTTACATTGTAAATCTCATATGGTTCCGCATAAGTCAGTACAAGGCTTAAAACCCAGAAATGTCAGGTACCAGATATTATAGTAGGTTTTTCATCCATTTGTCTGCTCACCTTATAGATAAGAAGAAAATTAACATTGAAAATCTGAAAATGCACTTTTCACCCCATGACCTTGAAAAATGTGCCAAGGTCACTGAAACTGAGTAAAATAATTGGACCACTGTAAGGTCTATCGGTATCAATGAAATCGATAATAATAATATAATAATATGCAAAAGAAGAAGGCCAAAAAAAGGATAGGTCGAGATAATAAAGATAATAACATACGCCTTTATAACTATTGTTCAAGCCCATGTGTTATGTAAATTCTATGAATCCTAATTGTTTACGGATTCTATGTTGTCCTGCATTTTCATGATTGATCCCATAAACGATCTTTTATTCAGGTAGCCCTCTGGTCTTAGAGTGTCTCTTGCTCCAGTCTGCATGATAATATCTCAAACTGGATTTCTGGCATTGTAGAGAAACTGTTCAGTTTATCATATTTTGTCTCATGTCCAAACAAGTGCATCATGTCTTGTCATCATACCTGGTGGATGATTGGCTATTGTGTTATTTTAGTGCGATACTTCTAAAGAAAGGTCAAATTTTCAACATACATCACGGGGAAAATCAGGGAATTTTGTTTTCACAAATGCTGGGGACAACGTGGTGTATCTCCAACTTGCACGCAACAAGTTCTTTTTTGCATATCAGCAAATACATTTTTTTGTTATCAGCACAAAGGAATGTAGATACTGGCTGACTTGTCTGCAGAACACCAGAAAAAGTATATTGAAGAAAATGAATTGAACACAAAGAAATATCAAAAGGAATCTTTCCTAAAAAAAAACGAACTCTTTAGATCCCCCAGAAAGATTTATTCCAAGTAATTGTAAACTGGTCCCTACTCAAGTACCAAATTAATTTATCTCTAAATTCTGCAATGTTACTTTCGTCAATTAACATGTTTATGGCTATTTTAATTACTACTGATGACATAGTATTTATTATGTTTATTGAAACTTTTAATTAATAATGCGGATATAGGTTTCATAATATTTTAATATATAAAGAAAAGTTATATTTTCATGTTTAATATTTTCATAAAATGTATCATCATGTCATATTTTCCACTGCCTTTCTGTATATTGGCTAGTGTTGTCCTTTTTTGTTTCCTGACGTCAGCGGAATACAATAATGTTATATTTTTATAAAGAAATATTATATCCTAGCATAAGTTATTAAACAAATACTATGATAAGATTTATTTTAACCAGAGCTATGTAGCGTACCATGTAGCCTTACAGGAATAAATTACAAATGAAATTTAGCTACATTTGCATTAAGTAATGTTTATCGCATTTGTATTTGTATATTTGCATTTATAGTTAAGGCGGGTAAGGATATTTAGGAATGGATGTTAACAAATTAGCTAAAAGGGAGAAAACGGAGGTCCTTTTTATTGGTACAGTAATCAACTACAGAAAGTAAACAGCTGCTCCTTGACTATTTGTTGCACCCGCATCGAATCGGTTTTGAAAGTACAGAATGTGGTTTTATATTTTATAACCAGATGAAACTGAAAGTAAACATCAACTCTTTATGAAAAGAGTCCACTTTAATTTACAGTCTTGGAAGTATCCGTAAATATCTGTCATGGTCCACTGCATCCCAGCTAGCAAAGAGCTTGATTCTGGTGAGGCTCGATGTGTGTTATTCGCTATAATATAGATTACCAAAATCCCAGGTGTCTCTTCTATAAAAAAAATCAGATTCGGGCTGTATGCATGTACCCAAAACGTACTCATGTCTCCCGTTTCCTGGCAGTAACCTGTAGCATCTCGCACTTTGAAAAATGTTTAAATACAAGTCCATCCCTGAGATGACTTTTTTTTTGGCTGAATTATTCAGGAATATACAGGAATATGAGATCTCACTGCACTTATGATCGTGTATCAGGTAAATTAAAACAACAAAGTTAATTGAGTCACAATCAGATAACACCTACATTTGTAGCAAACCTAAGGTTACTGTAGACTTAATAGGAGAAATAAATCACTATGCTTATTAAAAGTTAGTTGTGATTCATTGCAGATTTATTACTTATTAAATTGTATAAACATGCTTGTTAGAAGGGATGGCAGACCAGGTTATAGGGACACATACAGGGTGACACATATTTTTGTTTACCCGTTTCTCCTTGAAAAAAAACTTCCAAAATATACCATAATCTAAATTCTAAAGAATATAAATCTTTTAACTTCTATGTTTGTGTGTGTTAAAATATTATTTGAAAAGGAACAATATAAAAAAGACAGGTGACGAAAATTTTGCCTGTTTAACCCTTGAAAGTATCAAATGGACCCTAAACCTTCAGGTGAATAGTAACCAGTTTTATCTTCTGTATGAGTTGTATGGTAGGACGTAGCCTAGCAGTGAAGGCGCTGAACTTAATTTAATTGGCGGTGCGTTCCCAATCCATACCTACAATAGCTATATAAAATATTTAGCATCGCAACACAGACAGTCATTCCAGAGACAATCTGAAAAAAATCTTTCGTCACGTTGGATTTGATCGGACATAATGTATCAGCAGTGTCACGTGGGGGCTTGTACATAATTCGTTAAATGACAAGCTAAGTGGAACGATAAAGAAGTGTCGATGAATTGTAGGTAGTATTGCTTATAAGATGATGGTTTATCAGTGTGTGGTTGTGAATTACCTGATAATTAGTTTTTATGGTAAGATCAACTTTCTTATTTAATTCCAGATTTTGACAGATAAATGTCTTTCGCCCTTCACATCTCCAAATCAATTACATTTGTAACCATGCAAATAAAGGGAAATTAAAAAGAAGAAATACGAAATGTTGCAATCAAAATTGTTCTTCAATTCAAGCATAAAAATGCATGACAAAACAGAAAAACCTACCCGAGCAAAAGGCATTCCACTACAATCACAAAGTAATCGAGCACTGTGCAGAACTCAACAAACAATGTTTGCTGTTCGATGTACCCTTGAAGCCCGAAAGGTGGTCAATAATCCTGGTTGATCGTGCAACCAAGCGTGCCATCATACGATTACCTACCACCAGTTTCCAATTTTCACCACCACTTCAGAATCAAGACGAATTTGTGGAATCTGGTTGTAACTTTATTACACGTCATTTCATAGGGTCCGGGAAAATCAAGTATTTGGTTGGCGAAACTCAGTCGAGTAAGCAGAGAAATACCATCTCGAGATGCTTGGCCACGTTTTCATTATCTTAACGGATGGTCAAGACCCATAACGACAATTTTGAGGTATTTACGAACGAGAAGACAATGGAGAAAGTTTTGAGTTACGCAAAAATAAGCATAACGAAGGATTAACGAGGTTATGCAATCGTTAGGCTCACGAACGCTTCGAGTTCACCCAGACTGGTTGATCGTGCAACCAAGCGTGTCACCAGTCATACAAATATCTAACACCAGTTTCCAATTCTCACGAGCACACCAGAACCAAGACGAATTTGTGGAGACTGGTCGTGTCACTACCAGACCGCGGGGCAATCGCGCGATCAAATAGTCGTGCGATATAGTGTGACTGGACCTTAAGTGATGCAAATGCTGCTATTCTATGCGTTGCTTATCACCCAGTGATGTACTTGATTCTGTTATATGAATTAAATTAATTATCTCATAGTTGCTTGTTGAATGTAAACAAATAATATCCTGTGATGGAACCGGGAAACTAACTGATATTTTTGTTATGATCGCTCACAAGTTAGAGTACAGACGAATCTGAAATTTAACTCTTGAGGGCCATATGAAAAATAAGCATACTTGTTGCATCGGTCTCCGTTCACCCAATGTCGCTGAACGAAAGACAACGACTAGTCTCGCTACGAGTACCGGTGCTTGCTCATTCATTAGGAGTATAAAGGGTCTGCAGTTTATCATAATGGGCCTGTTTACAGTATTACATTAATAAACATGCTTACAGTACTTTGCATGCGAGCACCATCTAGTGTAATCGTGAGAAACAAATATGTTCTATGCATTTTTCTTATCAGTATAATACTGATCAATAAGTCATAATGTTGCTCGCGGCCATTTACCTTTGTATTCTGCATCTTTTTATGAAGACAAAGCAAAAGGAAATTTCGCTCTATGACCAGAGGAGATATTTTGATTGACTGTGTGAACACGAGATGTTTAAACATAAAAATCAAAAGGTGGCGCACACAGTCATTAGTTACAAATGTTAAGTTAAATTACGAATAGGTTTCATTTAGTTTGTGCATATATTTTTTTACTTTGTGTATTTGTTTGTGAAGAAAACCACGGGTAAGATGTATATATTTGTATATGTAACGAGATGCAGAGAGACCGCAACTGTATAACCCGCACCGGCGACTTTTCAGGAAAGCCACAGCACCCACAACCACAAAGGCAGAAGCAGCCCACATTCCCTCCACCGATCCCAGCAGCGGAGACCCAGCCATGTCAATCGAGAGCCGAGCCCGATCTGTGAACGACCGTGTTTCGAGACGGAAAGCCATTTTATACTTTCAGTTTCGGCCATTTAGACCGTATTATCAAGTTTATTCGTCATAAGCCTTAATAATGTCGTAATTGACCGTTTAACGCTACAAACGCCACCTATCGGATACAACTGTCACTAGGCGTTCGGATCCATTATATTGACATATTTTGTAATATATCAATATATAATATATATATATATATATATATATATATATATATACATAAAGAAAAACAATTTTCATGTACGTGGCAAAATAATTTATAACATTGATATAGAACATATGTATTATTAAATCGGCCTGGCCACGTCCATGAATATACAAGTGGGGTTGACTTTACTTTTGAACGTGTCTGATGGCAGGAATTTGCCCATCTGTGTCCCGTCAAAAGCCTCCGTGATGTTGTAGCCGTTCGTGCTGGTCATCAGCATGCTGGACAGAGTCGCGGACACCTCGGTCGGCATTCCCTTGTATCCGGTGTTCAAGAAGGCAAAGGCTACTGTTCCCTGTGGAAGCAATGGCTTTGTCCATATTTTAATGTCACCGTTCTGAAAAGTATATAAGTAATTATGACATTAGGTATTTTTGTTATGATCGCTCACAAGTTAGAGTACAGACGAATCTGAAATTTAACTGTTGGGCTAGGGACATATGAAAATAAGCATACTTGTTGCATCGGTCTCCGTTCACCCAATGTCGCTGAACGAAAGACAATGACAAGTCTCGCTACGAGTACCGGTGCTTGCTCATTCATTAAGAGTTTATAAAGGGTCTGCAGTTTATCATAATGGGCCTGTTTACAGTATTACATTAATAAACATGCATACAGTACTTTGCATGCGAGCATCATCTAGTGTAATCGTGAGAAACAAATATGTTCTATGCATTTTTCTTATCAGTATTATACTGATCAATAAGTCATAATGCTGCTCGCGGCCATTTACCTTTGTACTCTGCATGTTTTTATGACGACAAAGCAAAAGGGAATTTCGCTCTATGACCAGAGGAGATATTTTGATTGACTGTGTGAACACGAGATGTCACTGTTTACCGATTGCGGTGTCATTTTTAGCTCAGCTGACTTTCAGTCATGCTGGGCTATAGCGATGGGTCTTTGTCCGTCGTCCTTCCGTCTGTCCGTCCGGCCGGCCGTCCGTCCGTTAGCAGGGCACAAATCGTAACCGTAGGGGCTAGGGCCATGAACCCTATGTAGTCTTAGAGGTTATAAAAAGATCTCCTTGCAAACCTGAAATTAGGTCACTGCGACCTATATTTTCGAAGTTATGGGGTGTGTTTGCACCCCCCAGAAATAACTCTTTGAGACAAAATTTTCATCCCAAACCTTCCATCTTTCACATACAGCTCACCTACCAACAGGTGAAGAACCATAATTTTTTTAGGTCAAAAGGTCAAAGGTCAAGGTCACAGGAGCCTCTTCTTTGAAAAGCCTGTGGATGCATTTTAAGCCAACCCTTTCATCCCAATTCTTTGATTTTTCACATATAGCTCACCTACTAAGTTGGAGAAGAATCCTATAGATTTTGAGGTCACAAGGTCAAAGGTCAGGGTCACAGGATCCACTTCTTTGAAAAGGTTGTGGACACATTTCAAGCTAGACTTTTCATTCCAAACCTTCCAGCACTGATATCGCTTCTCTGCCAACAGGGGAAAAGACCTGTTGATTTTGAGGTCAAAGGTCAAATTCACAGCACCCACTTCTAGCGTGGAGTCATTTTCAGGCAAACTCTTCAATCTGTACCTTCCATCTGTCATATATGGCTTACCTACCAATAAGGGAAGAAGCCTATTGATGTTGAGGTCAAAAAGTCAAAGGTCAAGGTCACAATATTCAATTGTTCTAAATGCTTGTGAGCATATTTCAAGTGTAACTGTTCAACCCAAACCTTCAGTCTTTCACATATGCCACATCTATGCATCACTCAGTTTGACTCAAACCTCATATTTATGGGTCTTTTTGCTTGAATAAATAACTTATTGATTTTGGGGTCAGCTGGTAAGCAGGTTAAAGGTTGCAGGTCAAAGTTATTCACCCATTGGTTGCCAAGTAATTACACCAGATTTAAGTGGTTAGTAGTTACCCATCATTTAGAAAGAATCCAGTTGATATCTGGGCAAAAGGCCAAGGTCATAGGTCAGGGACGTTCACAATTACTTATTTTATAGACCATCTCTATTTTTCTTGTATATATAACCATCCCACTCCAGCTGGTACATCTCCCTGTGTGGCTGTAATTGTGAGTGACACTGGTGACATATGACTCCCTTTTGTATCAGCCTATTAAGTGATAAGGCTGAGTGATAAGTACCTCGTTACTTCATAACAAAAACACTGTTGTCAGAATGCTTCAGCCAGGCATTAAGACTATGAGAGTATAGTATTAAGGTTTAGCTACTGATTTATAAGATGATGGGAACATTTTGCAGTTTATTTTATGGAATCCTAGCAATTAACTTAGTTTCCTAGATATCTGAATATTTTAATATATATCACCACATATAAAAGCAAGTGTTTGTTCTCATAATATGTGGATGTGTACCTTGATTTAGGATGGCTTTTTGTTTTATTTCAAGACTCTTAGTCATGCTTTCTGCATTTCTTTTCTTTCAAGTTTGACAGTTTACCTACCCTGCTGAACCCATTGAAAAGCAGAGTGATAATAAAAAATATTGGACTTACACTTTTACAATTGCATATCTATCAATCTGATATGAGGGCCTGGACATGCCTTTTGAATTATTTTGGGCATTCATTACTGGATAATTTGCCCCAAGTTTGGTCTCTTATTGGAGAATGTGGGATATCAAATGTCATACTTGTCAGAAATCCATTATGTCTGCCAGTTAGCCACCTTAGAAATTCTTTCTTCAGTGCAGTTTCAGTAATTTTTCTTTAATATTTGGTCCGATTTAGAGAATGTTTGTTGTCTGATTTCAGATTTGTCAGAAGTCCAATATGGCCACCAGGCAACCATCTTTTAATTCCTTTTGATCATATTATCTCAAGAACAGTTAAAGTGAATGCAGTTGGATGTATATTTATGTAATCTTGTAAAGGATTGGGTCAAATATTTCTGAATTAATATTACCATCATTTATAAAAGTGCAGTACAGTTGGCTTGTATTGAATAAAAATTCATACAGAAGCACCTGTTTCTCAATAATTCTTGCATGTATTTCCTTGATTTTTGCTATATATTTGTATCCGCAAAAACAGAGTTTTGCGGATACTATGTTTTCAGATGCACGCCGCCGCCGCCGCGTAGGTGTCCGGAGAACTCCTCCTTAACCGCTGGGCGGAATTTTACGAAACCCGGGATTATGTTCGGGTCACATGTGAACTGCTGCGCCCCGATTTTGTTTTGACCTCTGACCTTTCCTCTGCGATCTGCGTCCGTTTGTGCGTCTGTTTCCACACATAAACCCTCATATCTTGGGAACCATTTGACCGATCAGGAAAATTTTTTTGCACAAATGTAGCCCTTGGAGAGCTTTATAACATACACAAAAATGGTGGCGCCACCTGCAACCATGTTTGCACAGTGTCCATCTGTTTGTCTGCCTTGGGTAAAAATCACTCATATCTCTGCAGTGACTTGACTAATTCACCTGAAATTCGGCATGCATATACATCCTGGATAGCTTTTCTGATTTTATGACAGGTGGCGCCACCTACATTCACGTTCACGCTGCAGACATCCAAGCTCATATCTCGGGAACCGTTTGACCGATTGGGCCAAAATTTTGCATGTGTATAGATCTCACATAGCTCTTTATCATACGCAAAACTGGTGGCGCCACCTGCAGCCATTCTTGCACAGCTCCTGTTTGTTTGTCTGCCATGGGATAAAATCACTCATATCTCGGCAGTGATTTGACATATCTGCCTAAAATTTTGCAGGTTTATACATCCCCGACAGCTCTCTTGATTTTATGACAGGTGGCGCCACCTGCATTCTAGTTTATGCAGCAGACATCCAAGCTCATATCTTGGGAACTGTTTGACCGATTGGGCCAAAGTTTTGCATGTATATAGTTCTCACATAGCTCTTTATCATACGCAAAACTGGTGGCATCACCTGCAACCATTTTTGCTCAGCGTCCATCTGTTTGTCTGCCACGGGCTAAAATCACTCATATACATGTAGTGGTTTGACTTGTCTGCCTTAAATTTTGCATATGTATACAACTTGGACGGCTTTCTGGATTTTGTGGTAGGGGGGGGGGGGGGCAACCTACATACACAATTTGGCTGCAGACATCCATGCTAATATGCAACACTTCACTCTATTTCCCCTTGCCACTCGATCCATGCCTCACTTCACCCGTTCCACTCTGATTTAGGCGGATACACGTAGTCGCTTGTCGACTACCCGTATTCTAGTTTGATCTTATATTTACCCTTTGTGGTGTTCCTTTGAGACTGACAGGTTTCAAGCAAGCTGTTGGAATAGTTCCTGATAGCTTAACAATCATGCATTTTCCTCAGACCATCAGTTCACTGTGTTTTAACCAGACATAGGTGATATATATTTCTGTTGTCATAGAAAATTTTCAACAAATTGGTTCTTCAAAATTTGACTGGAAGTTGTGAATCTCAGTCCATGATGTCACAGGTCATGCTTGGCAGCTGAGCGTCATGACCCATGGGTCACTTGTTTGTATCTACCATCAATCTACAGTTGACGTGAGCTCACCATGTATATGCGACGTCCCTGCGTGGCCAGCTTGTCCTGGTTGATGGCGATGAGGTTTTCGCTCTGTAGCAGGCCTTTTGATTCCGGTTTTATGTTCCTGAGGTCCACGGACATGAGAAGAGGGGCAGCAAACAAGCACCACATACCCATCTGTACCCTCTGCTGGTCGTAACTCAGGCCAAAGTTACCAATAACCAACTATAATTTGACGATATATATATATATATATATATATATATATATATATATATATATATATATATATTGATAAGGAGACTGTGGAATGTTGTGTGCTCCCCTTTATTACTATTATTCAGAACGTGTGAATGTGAATAATAACTAGCATTTCATCGTATAGCGATTAACTACTTTTACCCGCAGTTATCATCGCACTGCTACTTTTTATAGTAAACGTTATATATTAATTTATGTTTCGAATTAATTAATTGACCATTTATTGTCATGTCAGCATAAAACTTATAATTACCTTGCCAATCAGGACACACCCATACTACAGTAATAGTGATAATATTTAAATCAAGCAAGACCTATACAGTAATAGTGATAATATTTAAATCAAGCAAGACCTATACATTAATATTCGATCCTAATGTAACCTATGTAACCAAAACTGTTTCCAGAGAATGTGGTGCCAGTCCAGACCATTAGAGTAGCCCGGACCGACCACCTGGCTCTGGTTGTACTTATCTGTTCAGACATTGTATAGGATCTACCTCGCCCGGATCATTAGAGTAGCTGGGACCGACCACCTGGCTCTGGTTGTACTTATCTGTTTAGACACTGTGTAGGACCTACCTCGCCCGGATCATTAGAGTAGCCCGGACCGACCACCTGGCTCTGGTTGTACTTATCTGTTTAGACACTGTGTAGGACCTACCTCGCCCGGATCATTAGAGTAGCCCGGACCGACCACCTGGCTCTGGTTGTACTTATCTGTTCAGACATTGTATAGGACCTACCTCGCCCGGATCATTAGAGTAGCCCGGACCGACCACCTGGCTCTGGTTGTACTTATCTGTTCAGACATTGTATAGGACCTACCTCGCCCGGATCATTAGAGTAGTCTGGACCGACCACCTGGCTCTGGTTGTACTTGTCTGTTCAGACATTGTATAGGACCTACCTCGCCCGGATCATTAGAGTAGCCCGGACCGACCACCTGGCTCTGGTTGTACTTATCTGTTCAGACATTGTATAGGACCTACCTCGCCCGGATCATTAGAGTAGCCCGGACCGACCACCTGGCTCTGGTTGTACTTATCTGTTCAGACATTGTATAGGACCTACCTCGCCCGGATCATTAGAGTAGCCCGGACCGACCACCTGGCTCTGGTTGTACTTATCTGTTCAGACATTGTATAGGACCTACCTCGCCCGGATCATTAGAGTAGCCCGGACCGACCACCTGGCTCTGGTTGTACTTATCTGTTCAGACATTGTATAGGACCTACCTCGCCCGGATCATTAGAGTAGCCCGGACCGACCACCTGGCTCTGGTTGTACTTATCTGTTCAGACATTGTATAGGACCTACCTCGCCCGGATCATTAGAGTAGTCCGGACCGACCTCCTGGCTCTGGTTGTACTTATCTGTTCAGACATTGTATAGGACCTACCTCGCCCGGATCATTAGAGTAGCCCGGACCGACCACCTGGCTCTGGTTGTACTTATCTGTTCAGACATTGTATAGGACCTACCTCGCCCGGATCATTAGAGTAGCCCGGACCGACCACCTGGCTCTGGTTGTACTTATCTGTTCAGACATTGTATAGGACCTACCTCGCCCGGATCATTAGAGTAGCCCGGACCGACCACCTGGCTCTGGTTGTACTTATCTGTTCAGACATTGTATAGGACCTACCTCGCCCGGATCATTAGAGTAGCCCGGACCGACCTCCTGGCTCTGGTTGTACTTATCTGTTTAGACACTGTGTAGGACCTACCTCGCCCGGATCATTAGAGTAGCCCGGACCGACCACCTGGCTCTGGTTGTACTTATCTGTTTAGACACTGTGTATGACCTACCTCGCCTGGATCATTAAAGTAGCCCGGACCGACCTCCTGGCTCTGGTTGTACTTGTCTGTTTAGACATTGTGTAGGACCTACCTCGTCCGGATCATTAAAGTAGCCCGGACTGACCACCTGGCTCTGGTTGTACTTATCTGTTCAGACATTGTATAGGACCTACCTCGCCCGGATCATTAGAGAAGCCTGGACCGACCAGCTGGCTCTGGTTGTACTTGTCTGTTTAGACACTGTGTAGGACCTACCTCGCCCGGATCATTAGAGTAGCCCGGACCGATCACCTTGTAAGATTTGGCATGATAGGTTGTATATTCTTGGTATTATATGTCACACTAAATGAGTTCAACGGGCTTCCTTCTCTCATTTGCAGCTGTTCTCAATAATATGAATATTTTAATTATTATTATAACTTTACTGATTTTGTTAATTTAATATTACATATACATTCAAACCTCTGCGTTACCTTGTGACATATCACACATATATAACAAGCCTTTGTTCCATGATGCCTGGGTACTGATTGCATAATCCCCTTATCTTGGTCACTGGGTCCCTTATTTGTACAGGCCAAGTCCTAATCTGTAAATCTCATGAGGGTAAAGGTGTTTATCTCATCAGGGTGACCACTAAATTGGGGGTCCCGTGATGTTTAGTCAGCTAGGAGCACACACAGATAGATGATATCACGATAACATATAATTACACTGTATGTAGACCTTGTATATGTCAGGGTATAATCAACCAACTCTCCCTTCATTTCATTGGCCAGTATAGTGGGTGGAGTTCACCTTACCCGTCTGACCAATGGAGTGAATGGGGTGATGTTATTGGTTATATTCCAATGAGAGAGAGAGAACAAAAGCCAGGGTATAATCATGTGTGGCCAGATTCCTTTTTGGCCACTCTGCACTGAGGACGCTTTTTATGTATTGACATTTATATATATATATATATATATATATATATATATATATATATATATATATATATTTGGATGCTACTGAAGAATAAAAATGGTTACCTAAGTTGCCGAATTCACCTGTTGTGGCTGTGTGCCACAAGTGCCACAAACTTGCTTGAATGAGAACGTGAATGGGAGAAAGACGAAGTTTAAGTTTAGTAAAGTAACATAAGTTTACATTGGCGTCGCGTGCCAGGGCGAACTAAAATGTCAGATCACACGCCTGGAGATAGAAATTCCTGCATCAACGGAGAGAACCGAGTTTAAGGAAAAGAAAAACAACAAATAATCGAATACGCTGTCGAAACTGAGGCCGCTACACCCGCTGTTGTCCTGATGTGTCCACCGAGTAACGCTAGCAGTCTTACAAGCTGCGGGGAGGCCATGCAGAAACGCTCAGGATGACAGTAAGAAGTTAAACATCGAAGAATTTTTATTGTATATTATATATAAAACGTCTTTTATTTTATGATTAGTAAAAAATGATAATAATAGCAGAATGTATATTTTTTTGTGTGTGTGACATTTCTATGTATATTGTAAATAAGAATTCTGTGAGTTTTTCAGTTCTCACTTTATCGAGATGTAATTTGATTTAGATCTTCTTGCTGTGTGTTGCAAATTTTGAATATGGTTCTGGGTGACAGTCTCACCGCATATGCCATCATGTGAGGCATAGGCTTAAAGTTTAAACATTATGTATACATATTCTTGAGGCAATAATTTATAGATGCACTTTAGATAAACCAAGTTATCACTTCAGAAATTAAAACGGAAATGACTTATAAATGTTTCTAGAAACATCATGTTTTGAGCTGAATGTTGTACACTGTTTATTGATTGTCCCCTGAATATTAGATCTGACTGTTTGGGTGGAACAGATAAGACTAATTTCATGTTGATAGAGTCTAAATGCTACGGGGTCCAGCAGAGTCATGGGCAGTCAATAAAGTGCATTGTCATAAAGTGTAACTCTAGATATTAGAACATTGGCCATAGATACTTATAAATATAACGAATAACTCTTTTTTTATTATATCACTTTTGTTTTACATTAAGCTGGATGCTGTACTCTGTTTATTGATTGTCACCTGAATATTAGATCAGACTGTATGGGCGGAACAGACAAGACTAATTTTCATGTTGATAGAGTCATACTGCTAGGGTGTCAAGCATAGACTTGGGCAGTCAATACAGTACGTAGTCATAAAGCGAAACGTTAAATATTAGAACATCAGCCATAGCTGCTTGCATAACGAATCACTCTTTTTAATTATATCACTTTTACTCTACATTAAGCTGAATGTTGTGAACTGTTTTGTTAGTCTCCTGAATATTAGATCTGACAGTATGGGCGGGACGGGTAAGACTAATTTCATGGTGATAGGGTCACAGTGCTGAGCGGTCAAGCATAGACTCGGTCTTTCCAAACAGAACATTTCATCAGGCAAGATGAACATCAAAAGGAGCTAAACGAAATATTTTATTCAAAATGCTTAACCTTTGAAATTACGTTAATTATTTTGTGTACATTCCGAAAGGAAGGATAATAATTTTACATGTTGGCTTGCTGTTTTGCACTGAATTTTGTGTACTGTTAACTGATAGCTTAATTGTGAATAATAGATCTCACTGCTGTGGGGGGCAGGTAAGACTAAGTTCATTGTACAGTCTCACTGTTTAAGGGCGAAACAAAGACTGTGGCTTTCAGTGCAGTGCATTTTCACGCTGCAGGATGCAAATTCTTCCGATGTAAACATGGTTCTTTAATATGTATAACTATTAAATATACTTTATTTCTGATCAAATTAAAACTTGAATTCCACTTTTTTTATATAAACTGTATTGATGCTGTTTTGTACTAGGCTTTATGTATTGTATATTGATGTTTTCATGAACATCAGATCTTACTGTTGAAAGGTACAGATGAGACTAACTTCATGTACGAGTCTGATTGCTGATGTATACAGCAAAAACTGGCTTTCAATGTAAATCATAAGATTTGGCAAGATGCATGTAAGCAAGCTTGAAATAAGTTTGACAATAGTTTTCTTTATTTACAGTTGTGTTTAACCATGTCACTGATGTAAATATATTGAGTTGTGGTGTATTATATTGTGTTGTGTATCAGCACCGCTACAATGGACTTACGAAGGAGGAATTTTTTCTGGAAATATTTAATTACGATGCCCATACCAAGGGCAAGGGTATACTGCACTGTGGGGGAATGCAGGCAGGGAAATGAAAGCGAGGGAAGCACCTCTGGGGGCTAAGACCACAATAATGTCTCCCCAGAGGGTGAGGTGCTCGGGCATCCACATGCTATACAGTCAATGAACTGATGCAATGAATTTTTGAGAAATGTGTACTATTTTTTTCATTTGGATATATATATTTTTTTTTATAAAAAAAGACGTTCAAATAATTTGTCTTCCAGATTATTAATTCATGTACTTGTATTTTATCATGCCAAATCTTGTTCTTCTGGGATAAATGTATCAATATAAATGAGGCATTGGTATACACACATTTATATAGGTTCATATTAAGGACTTTATATATGTATTAAAAAAAAATCATTCTATTTTTCTTTTTTTTTTATCATGGGTGGTGTGCGAGTGTAAGATTTGGCATATTAGGTTGTATATTCTTGGTATTTCATGTCACACTAAATGAGTTCAACGGGCTTCTCTCTCTCATTTGCAGCTGTTCTCAATAATATGAATATTTTAATTATTATTATAACTTTACTGATTTTGTTAATTTAATATTACATATACATTCAAACCTCTGCGTTACCTTGTGACATATCACACATGTATAACAAGCCTTTGTTCCATGATGCCTGGGTACTGATTTCATAATCCCCTTATCTTGGTCACTGGGTCCCTTATTTGTACAGGCCAAGTCCTAATCTGTAAATCTCATGAGGGTACAGGTGTTTATTTCATCAGGGTGACCACTGAAATGGGGGTCCCGTGATGTTTAGTCAGCTAGAAGCACACACAGATAGATGATATCACGATAACATATAATTACACTGTATGTAGACCTTGTATATGTCAGGGTATAATCAACCAACTCTCCCTTCATTTCATTGGCCAGTATAGTGGGTGGAGTTCACCTTACCCGTCTGACCAATGGAGTGAATGGGGTGATGTTATTGGTTATATTCCAATGAGAGAGAGAGAACAAAAGCCAGGGTATAATCATGTATGGCCAGATTCCTTTTTGGCCACTCTGCACTGAGGACGCTTTTTATGTATTGACATTTATATATATATATTTGGATGCTACTGAAGAATAAAAATGGTTACCTAAGTTGCCGAATTCACCTGTTGTGCCACAAGTGCCACAAACTTGCTTGAATGAGAACGTGAATGGGAGAAAGACGAAGTATAAGTTTAGTAAAGTAACATAAGTTTACAACCTGGCTCTGGTTGTACTTATCTGTTTAGACACTGTGTAGGACCTACCTCGCTTGGATCATTAAAGTAGCCCGGACCGACCTCCTGGCTCTGGTTGTACTTGTCTGTTTAGACATTGTGTAGGACCTACCTCGCCCGGATCATTGGAGTAGCCCGGACTGACCACCTGGCTCTGGTTGTACTTATTTGTTCAGACATTGTATAGGACCTACCTCGCCCGGATCATTAGAATAGCCCGGACCGACCACCTGGCTCTGGTTGTACTTATCTGTCCAGACACTGTGTAGGACCTACCTCGCCTGGATTATTAAACAGCCCGGACCGACCACCTGGCTCTGGTTTTACTTGTCTGTTTGGACTTTGTGTAGGACCTACCTCGCCCGGATCATTAAAGTAGCCCGGACCAACTACCTGGCTCTGGTTGTACTTTTCATCTCCATACAAATTGATGATGTCCAGAACCACGTCCCAGCTATCCTGGACGTCATAGTATGGATGCTATGTTGGATGCGCCTGCGACACTTTCGGGAAATCCGGCTATATAAATTAAAACGTATACTCTTATATTGTATATATATATATATATATATATATATATATATATATATATATATTAATTTTTGGGTGCGATATAATCAACGAAAATTGGCAACAGGCTGAAGAAGAAGAAAATGCATTTACACACGTGTTTGTTTTTTTCTATACAACTTAAACTATATATTACATAAGCTGTTATCATTAGTATAAGTGATAAGTATTACTAATATTTTCATATAGTAACAGTCACTGCCTGTTCATCCTAGAAAATATTCGAGAGAAAAATAGTTAACTGTTATCACATTCATCATTTTAAATTTGTAATTACTGTGGAGGAGTAACTGTGGTACAAAGGAGTAGGCACGTCTGTCCAATTTAAACAACATCACTTTGAACATGATCAGGTACTTATGATCATTATTGCAATAAAAGTCATACTTAACATAATCAATAGATAAAATAAGAGATGAATGTGACTCAGAGATAACCAATACAGGCATTTTATCTGAGTGAAGGTCATAGTGACGTTTTGGATATTTCTGTGCTTGACAAATAGTACCCTATATGAGTGATATTGATCATAGGTTAACTTAAGATAG
Organism: Sipunculus nudus; assembly: GCA_026874595.1. Lineage (NCBI taxonomy): Eukaryota > Metazoa > Annelida > Sipuncula > Golfingiida > Sipunculidae > Sipunculus > Sipunculus nudus. Next base: position 28,939,574 of record CM049315.1, read on the forward strand.
CATTCCTACTTTAAAAAAAAATTCGTTTAAATTCAACCACTTTATCATTTTCAATCCATACACCATTTTATACCTAATACAGTATTCTTTATGAAGTTATATTTATTATAAAATTTGCATCAATTATTTTACGCCTCATTAAGAGCCAGCCACGATATGGCGGGTTCTTGCGTAAGTAAAGGTCAGAGTACAAGAATGTACATGGTCCATGCACCATGCCGCTCAGCTGAATTTGACACATGATTTAAGCTCGTGGCCCATGAATATAGGTAGTGGTTTTCCAGGACGATTTACTAGAAGAGGTCTCTCTTAAATATTTGAACGTCCTAGTTTACCTGATCCTGTTTTAGTTGAAAATGTGAAAATAAGATCTCTAATGGTAAGACCTTTGGATCCGATATAATCGGCTGACAGGTCTAACATATTTCCTGTTATCAAAAGTCTTGCAATGCCTAAATCTACACGATACTGATCCCATGTCAACCATATTAAATTATGTACAAGAAAAAAGTCACACGATCGTAGACCAGAGGCTTGACCAATAAGGACCAAGTTTACATCAAGGCAAAAACGTTATAAATGGTGTCTGAAGGTGTCAATTGGTTATTTTATGAATATTCTTCAAAACTTTGGACGAATAACATTTATTTTTAAAAAAATGGCTCTTTGGTCATGAAATCATCAAGTTATGAAATCATAAAGGTAATAATAGTGTCAGTATTTTTTTCTTCAGTTTATTCCTGATATACTTTTGACGTTGACTGAGCCCATTACTGAATTTTCATTTTATTTATGAACCTATAACTATCTAAGGAATACATTTGCACGATTATTGTATTGTAAACATAATTCATATTTACTGACCGTCAGTCTTGCCTTGGTCTGATCGTGAGGATATTCCACCGACAAAAGTATGGGTCGCTTAGTGATGTTCAGGAAAAATGCCACTGGCGGATAACCTGGAAGAAAAGATGAGAGAACGGTCTATACATCACGACATGCAGCTCATAATCTATCTGGCAAACAAGTGTTTACGGTTCAATTATATATATACATGTATACATATATACACTAACTTATCTGATAGTGTGGAAGAGTAGGCATAATAATGCTCCTGATTATGTCCCTTTAACATTTAACATACTGATCAAAAAGGAGTTTGGCAAACATAACTGACACCAGACGCATACATTCAGGTGAGTAAAGTAAAACTGTGACAAATCACATTTCAATGATCAAGCAAGAACCATATAAATAACGCTTAGAATTTGTTGTGTTCATTCTGTTCTCACTACGTGTTCGACATAAGACTCTCTATGTGAATTAAACTTTAGAATCATATTCATGTTTGTTATTTATTTTTCTTTATATTTTAAATTCTAAATTAAACAGGGACAACAACTTAACAGTTACTTGAAAAAACCCATATTATCGCCTGCGTTAATATTGGCAGACTGATGTACAGGCATCCCGCTACCACGACCACCCCGCTAACACGACCACTTTGCCTGGTCCCGCAGTTGTCGCGTTAGCGGGGTTTTACTATATATATATATATATATATATATATATATATATATAGAGAGAGAGAGAGAGAGAGAGAGAGAGAGAGAGAGAGTGACAGAGAGAAAGAAAAAAGCATGTGTGCGAGAGAGAGAAATAAAGCTATTTTGCAAAATAAAGCACATTAAATTTAGAGTTAGCCATTGCACCAGATGGCATTACTCAGGTTGTATAATAATGATCACCAGATTTCAGTCATTACGTGAAATGCCTGAAATGCTTGAAATCTGTAGGCATTTCATGAAATGCCTCATTACGCATGAATATATAAGGTTACACATAGTGAAAACAAGAGATTGCAGTTTTCATTTTATCTGCATGTAGAAGATATACAACGAACCAATTATACTAAAATGGACCCCATTATACCTGTATCCAAAAGTTGACTTTTATATTGGTAATTCTGTTTACCTTTGTCAAACTGTTGTGGATAACTGTAACATCCGTCCACTTTTATCATATCCAGTTCCCAGTCGGCAAATGTCTGTGTGTCCACCTGAAGGTAGTACTCACTGTCGGGGAAACGGTCACACGTCTTTGTCCCGAAATCAGAGTAAATACCTAACTTCAGACCTTTACCATGCATCTGAAACGAAAAAGAGAACATGTCAGTATTATTTAACAACTGGAGTATGTCTCGAGAACGGTGATGTGGGCAAGGTAAACGTTATAATACTTAATAGCACGTGGGTTTGTTATGTACAAGGAGATTTCATCCAGAAGAGAGACTGGGCCCTAATGTGATTGGCTGGTGCAAAGTATGACGTCACAGGCAAAATTGAGAAATTACTTAAATCAAGCAAAACATGATGCTTATATTCTTCTCTGAAAATTTGGGACAGACAGTGTCATAAATACTAAGCTTTTGATGAGATCTAAAATTTTTAGTCATAGGGGTTTCCCTTGTGTGTGACGTCACTGCCGAGTTGACAGTGCTCATTGATGTTCCAAGTTTTTGAACAATTCACAAAACATCCTGTTTTTTTGGTTTTTTTTTTTTTTGTGTGTGGAAAAATAGATAGAAAAATTGTTTTTCCTCCAGGAATTGGGTTTATTTTATGTAAAATCTATAATCTATTATTTTTTAGGTAATTATGTTATACGATTATAAAATGAGATTGGAATTTGAGATTTGGAATTTGAAATCTTGCTTAACCTGTAGGACGCAAATTAGGTAGACTTAGACTCGAGTGGCCTGGACTCGGACTTGGACTCGAGTGGCCTGGACACGGACTTAGACTTGAGCTCGAGTGGCCTGGACACGGACTTAAAGACTTCAGCTCGAGTGGCCTGGACTCGGACTTGAACTATTCCAATGTATATAGGATACACCTTTTGTATATTGTGACGCGTAAATGAGAACCTTTTGATTTTATGATAAAATTTATTTGGTGAAAGTGTATCACAGAAATCTTAAAACATAATTTGTCTCATTTACTTCATGTAAATGAAATATTACGGAAAGTGTATGTGACGTCCGTGACTGATGAGTCAAATTTATCTCAGTTTGATTTTACCCATCGTATAATTATATTTCGGAAAATATAAAGTTAATACAAATGGCCATGTAAAAACTTTCTTTCAGTTTTAAACAGTTCGGGTTTTATTAAGGTAACACAATAATAATTGACTGTGACATCTGTGCAGTCACTTGTTGGTATACCGTGAGTCTTAAAAAAGTCATGGCAGCCTACAGGCGCAATGAAAAAAATCACCTAAACAAATATTTCAGAAAAAGTGAAGGTCGCTAAACTCTGTCTCAGTCCAAGAACATTGTGTTTTGTTAAAACACAACGATTTCACTTTTTGCAAATAATAACTGGTGTTTGTTTCGGTTCTATAAATTACTGTTGCAGTTTTTATCACTCAGCACCAGATACGTGTGTATCTACAAGAAAGCCGGCGTCTCACGTAGTCGGCCAGAGCCTTGATGCCGCTCGGGAACCTCTTTGGAACATCCTGGAGTCTGCCTGACGTGTCACGTGACTTCGTGGACCAGCAGTCGTCGATGTTGACGTGGTTATAACCGACCGCGGCGTAGCCATCTGACACCATCAGGTCTGCCATCTGCTTGTACAGCTGCTCCCTGAGGTAAACAGCAGAGCTAGGTAAAAGGTTCATCCAGCAATGTGTCCAATATTTCCTCATGTTATTTGGAATCATTCGTTTGACAAGAAAATTATCTGAATCCACTTTTGAATAACATTTCATAAATACATAGGCATATAGTTTCATGAAAAATATAATTATATTATGCTCTGTTATATGATGTTATATTTATTATATATGGGGCATTTCGTAGTAAACCTTTTATTCCAATATGCGACTTGGAATGCCTGCGAGGTAGAAAACAGTCTCTGTTTAAGAAGTACACAGAAATACGATAATCCGAAGATAATATTTAGGTGGGAACTCCTCTGCGGATTTTTTTAACCAAGATGGCGCAGGGCAGCAGCAAAAGATGTATGGTCTGCAAATATTGATAGAAGATGAGTATAGTGAAGAGAACGAAAGAAAATTCGTCGAAATCTTAACATGTTGGACGTATTTAGAATAGCATATTTAGTATTTTGAACGAATGGAAGGTGTTGAAATGCATGCTTTTTGCCAGAAAGCATGTTAGAAACACCAGAGAAAGATGGCTTTCGGTGCCATCCTGAATAGATTGGATTCTGGACAGCTAAAGGTATTTAAGACAAGATCTAAGTTTTGATATTCAGAGCAAAACCGTTCAACGACATATTTTGTATTGCAGTGAAACCAAGACAGGGTGATAAGAGAGCTGAGCATCTTCCGTTAGCGACGCTTGTAAAGAATAATCAGCCTCCTGGTCACGAGACGCTTATCCACACCCACTCACTGTGGTCCTTCTGTATAATGATTATCAATGTCGTCACTTGTGTTCAATTGTCCGTTCCATGGTGTTAACTGATACGGCTATAAAAAGGACCATACCTCGCATGTATGTACGAATCCTTATCGAATAATCCTTTATCGAATCCTTGATTGAATCTAAATAAATGTATACATTTGGCAAGTCTATACAGAATTTTTAATATTAAAGTAAAAAAACACCAGTATTATACAAAGTACGTGTATATTAAACGATTCGTAAGATCTTAAGGCAACCCATTTCTTGTTTGGTCTCGAGAATGTAGTGACAAAATTAAAAGAAATAAAAAAGAAAAAGGGTATCTACCCAAAAATGAGTTAGCATATACTTCAATAATTAGTCTCTTGCTAGTTTACAAACAGTCGTTATCTTATTCGTTTGCTTATAATCAACATATCAACTGGAAACGTGTACAAACCTTGTCACTCGCCTTCTCGTTACTGAGTAAGTTTTCGATCTGACCTTTTTTAATCTCTTTCATTACTCATGATAAACAGCTGACCTTAATGTCCCCCGTCATTAGGTCATAACATTATATCACGCGGCATTATATTGATTGACCGTTCAGATATTTTATATGTCGTACTCTATGAGATGACAGAGTACCTTGGGGTCTTTTGTGTGGATCCTATGATGATATCATATCACTATACTGTAAATGGAGAACACTTAGGCTATGTCAGGTCCCAGTCACTTGGCCCTACGATCACCTGTATGATTTATCCATCAGTTAAAACAAAACTATACAGCAATTTAGTTTTAAATTACCAATATGGCCAAAAGTTCTGCCTTAATTAGGAATCTTTGTTATTTTTAAACAAACTACACTGCAGTTCTTTGGTTAAACGTAATAGATAAAGAGTTATACAATCGGGGCGGGTACTACCAAAAGTTTTCTTGGCAGGACATAATGACTTAACAAAGGGTCTTCTTATGAGAAGCATGATATCCGCTAAGTTATACTATTTCTTGAGCAATGGCTGGATAGCGGCCACAAGTCTGTTCCGTTCAGATGCTTGAGACCAATTTTGAAATTAAACGAGACTTACCTGTAAGTTGAAGTTTGATTGTAATTTAACTCTCACCTGAGTCACCTAGGGATTATATGAGATATGCATGCGCATGCGCAGACGTCATTTTTTAAAGATGAGTGTTCTTGGCAAACCAAGCCATAACAAGGGTGGGTTACTAAAACGGGGTGGGCATATAATCCCTAGGTGACTGAGGTGAGAGTTAAATTACAATCAAACCTCAACTTACAGGTAAGTCTCGTTAAATTTCAAAATTTAACTCTCACCCAATCACCAGGGATTCTATGAGATTTTAAAGTTGTCAAGAACACGAAGAAACAGCCTTCAGTAGAAGAACTCTTTATTATATCTTACCGAACTTGCAACACTCAAGTGAATGATTTTATCAATTACATATATACCATTACTAAAACAAGTTAATTAACATTGTGAAGCACAGCTTCAGCAAAATCATTCATACCTGTATTTTCAGTTTCCCTTCTATAAAACTTAGCAAACGTATTGGTATTTGACCATCCTGCTGTTTTTAATATAGTATCCAGAGAAACATTACAAGCAAAAGCTTTACTAGTTGATGCAGATCTTGTACTGTGAGCTTTAAAAATACTAACATCTACACCTGCTTTGTGCATTACTACTTTAATCCATCTAGCAATAGTTGCCTTGCTCACAGGGGCAAAAGGTTTGTTATAACTGATAAATAATTGTGTACATGTATTAGATCTAAGGTTCCTGGTCCTAGTCAAATATTCTGCCAATACTGATAGAACACACAGATTCTGATCATGTGGATAGAAAATCAATTTAACACATGGTTGTGGTTTTGCCGGTCTAGACTGTTTAACAAGTTTGTTAATAGCAAATACCACACCATTATCCACCCGTGACATATCCTCCAAGTCTAGGAGCTGCAGGGTTTGTCCTCTTTGCCCTGTAACCAGCGCCACCAACATAACCAATTTAAAAGTAAGGTCCTTCAATGATAAATCTTTTAATGGTGCCATTTGTTTCAAAACTTTAAGAACAATGGAGGGGTCCCAGGTAGCTTGATATCTAGGAAACACTGGCACTCTATGATAGATTCCTTTAATAAACCTCTTAACAATGCTATTACTACCAAGTGTATTATTATCTAATTGTATAAATGTACTGAGAGCTGATCTAGCAGTGCAGATAGCGCTATACTTGCACACCGATTCATAAAGAACTGACAAAAAATTTAGGACTTGAGATAAATTTGGCTGAAGGGGATCAATATTTTGTTCATGACAGAAGTGAACGAACTTGTTGATGTAAGTACGATACTGCTTTTTGGTACTGTCCCTCCATGAAGACATAATGATTTCTCTAGTTTTATCTGAAAATCCCTTCTGTTGCAGTATTGTCCCGACAATCTGCATGCCATCAGCTTCATTTTTTGGGCCAATGGATGAGGCTGTTGGCATTGGTTTAAGTGCGGAAGACTCAGAATTTTTCCTGTAGGTGGTAACAGTATTGGCTGGCTGCTCAATAACTGCAGAAGGACAGGAAACCAGCTCTGTGTGGGCCACAGTGGGGCAATCAAGATCACCTCGGCCTTGTCCTGATGAACTTTTTGTAGCACCCTGTTTAGAAGAGAAAAAGGAGGAAAAATATAGCTTAGCTCCTTCTCCCACGATAGCTGGAAAGCATCTACTGCCATTGCCCCTGGGTCTGGTTTCCATGATACAAAACTGTCTAGTTTCTTATTTAATCTAGATGCAAACAAATCATTTTTTGGGCTGCCATAAAAACTACACAAACATTTAAAGACTTCCATATCTAGAGACCATTCAGTTGCGTCATTGAACTTCCTACTTTCTTTGTCTGCTAGCCCATTGTCAACACCTGGTATGTGTGCTGCACTTAGCCATATATTGTTATTGTTTGCCCAATTCCAGATTGAAATTGTTACTTTGTTACACCTGATAGAATGTGTTCCCCCCATATTCTGTAAATAGGCAACAGCTGTACTGTTGTCTAAGAGAATCTTAACATGTTTATGTTTTAAATGTTCCTGAAAAGCCAACAGCCCTAATTCTGCTGCTTTCAGTTCTAAAACATTGATATGCTCTCTTTGCTCTATTACATTCCATCTGCCACCTGCTGTGAGCTTCCCTAAAACTGCACCCCATCCTGACTTTGATGCATCAGTCTGTATAATACAATCAAAATTGGATGTAACAATAGTTTTAGGAATATGCAAATTCCCTTTCCACCATTTCATGTCTGACCGTGCTTCATTTTTAAATTCCATATAACCTTCAAAGTTACCTTTATGATGTTTTAAGGCCCTAATTTTATCAATCTCCAACGATCTGTAATGCAGTTGGCCCATATGAATGCCAGGTAATGCAGCTACCAATGAACCAATAATTTTTGCACCTTGTCTGACAGAACATTTAGAATCTTTGATTGTTTTATCAAGCATATCTGTGAGATTCTTTTGTTTTCCATTTGTAATGCCCGCAGAACTGTTTGTGGAATTTAATACAAACCCCAAATGCTCTAAAGTTTGTTTGGGTACCATCTGTGATTTCTCCGAGTTGATTTTAAAACCTAAATCAGTAAGCAATTTGGCAGTCTCCATTACATTATGTTGACAAATTGTAAAAGTGTCAGCCTGTATATACAGATCATCAAGGTAAGCACTAGATATAAATCCTTTTAATCTTAAATGAGCCAGCACCGGTTTCAGCAGTTTGGTGAAAATCCGGGGAGCACATGCCAATCCATTTGGGAGACATACATACTGAAAAAGTTGACCATTCCATCTGAACTTGAGGTATTTTTGAAACTTACGTGCAACCGGCACGGAATAATAAGCATCTTGTAAATCCATTGAGGCCATAAAGCAATTTTGTGTCATGAGAGAAATACATGTTTGAACTGTGTCCATTTTAAAATGTAAATATTCCAAATGTGTATTTAATTCTTTCAAGTTAAGAATAGTTCTGAACTTCCCATTTTTCTTAGGACGCAGAAAAATAGGGGACACATATTGACCTTTTTCCTCAGAACTGCGTATGATAACTCCTTTCTCCAAAAGTTTATCAATTTCTTGTTCAATAATAATATGTTCCTCCAATTTAAATTTTAATGGTTTGGGCTCTTTCACCTGCACTGGTAAATTTACAAAATCCAGACAAGCCCCTTTTACACATGTTAAAATAAAACGGTTTCTGCCCCCGGCCATGATGCACGCTCTCATTTGACTGTTCCTTCTTGGAGGAGCTGGAGTGTGGGGCTCCGTGTCTCCTCATCTCAGCCAGAATACTGCCGACCATTTCCGCGGCCTTCCCTGCCGTGCTGGTCATATCTGACACTTCAGCAAGTTCAGGCGGATTGTCACAACTTAAGAGTTCCGTTTTGTATTAACAAAAGTAACATGCACTTGACGATACTCCAATGAAACCAATTAATTATTGCTGCTGTATAAAAGACGTCTTGTTAAGCGACAAGCGAACGCAAGATGACGTCTGCGCATGCGCATGCATATCTCATAGAATCCCTGGTGACTGGGTGAGAGTTAAATTGAAATCGCCCCGTCCCCTAGGACAGCCTTCTTGATTGTAGGGGTGTTAATGGGTCGGTCCACTAGTGAAAGGGGAATGGTAGGCAGATTTGATGTGATGTCCTACACACTACGATCACCTGCAACTTCATGGTTACGACTGCTCTTTGCCGATCACCTCCGACTGGTCGAATGAAATTGGCCTTGCGGTCACGCATGGGGCGACGTTGTGAGCCGTCGTAATCGGTGAATGATTTTCTGACTGGATTTTTTTTACCGTGATACAGCTGCTCGTGAGATTGTTACAGACCGATTGTTGAATGAGAAGAAGAGTCGTTCGATAACTATCGAGTGGTCGTATGATAACTATCGACTGGTCCTGGATACGTACGTGTCTATGGCCTTTCTGCAACCGCGTAGTTCTTGGAGGCCCGGTTCGTTTAAGGCTGCACGCGCAGTTATCTACAAAGAGAAAGTGTCTCCCCAACGCTAACCCAGTGCTTGTTATGCTCTCGATGTCCCAGGTCAAAGAACTTTAACATACAAGCACCGTCTTGGAGAATTCAGCTGACAGTATGGTGGCAAACATACATCTGAAGACCGTATGGCGGCGTACCTAGGGTTTGTGTGTGCCGGTCGTAAAATTTGCCGCCTCTTTAAACATTTTTCAAAACTAGAAGTTTATGCAAAAATCAAATTTCTTTGTTATGGACTTTTAGTTGACAAAACAATATATATATATATATATATATATATATATATATATATATATATATATATATATATATATATATATATAAATTCATTATCAATACATTTTTTGCAACACTAAATAAAATTCACCTCTTTGCTAATGTAAACCATAAGATTTTCTGACTTCACACAGGTATATTTATTATGAAGTGTTCCGTCACTAGAAAAAATACAATTTCACTGCCGGAGACGCACAATGTGGTAACTTAGTTATTTGTGTACGCTTGATTTAAGATTAGCCTAAAACGCACCCTGGTAAGACTTGATTTGGTGAGTGACATGATTTTGTCCAGAAAATGAACACATACAATTTAAATATATTGTTAATTTTGGTTCAACCAGCTGTTACCACATATGACAGCAGCTACACCAAATACAGCGGTGTGATGGTGCTCGTCAAGTTAGCCATACTTTACTCCAAACGCGACAGGTTACTTCATAAGCTTATATACATTTGCGCCAGGGCATGTTTAATGTTTTCAAATAAAAATGAAATGTTTGGATAACTGTAAAAAGAGGTTTTAATTGTTTTATCCTCAAAGTAAAAATCAAGGCTACGTCAATTTCATTTTAGATTAAGTACTTCGCACAGTATTTGTTACATTTATGATTTTGTATTAAATTTCGATGACTTATATCAATTAAGATGGCACACTTGACAACTATTATCTATTGGTAGCAGATCATGCAGTTGAATGTTTGATAACGTACCAATGCGTACAAATACTTCAGTTTTGAATTCTTTTAGTAGTAGTGATACTTGATACGCATGTTAAATTTGTGGCAGGGCGACCGGGGGCCTTCTCTGCCTCCCCAGGACCTTAATAAAATAATAATAATAATAATAAATATATATTTATATATATAAATATAATTACATCTACAATCTTATAATGGTAATAATTCGACCATTGGTCTGAATGAAAGATTGGTATTAATTGCGTATGTTTATGATCAGGTCAAATAAAAGCCACATTCTATCACCGGTATTTATCGAAGAAACAGAAATTCAGGTAGTACTCGGATGTTCAGGATCGTGTAAAATGTTGTAGTTTAGCATGACTGTTGCGAGAAGATAAGGCACATGCAAGACCCATGCATTATAGGTGGTTTCAAGCCTTTAAAAGATCATGAAAGTTTGCTGAAATCAGGGGTGGAAATGTTGCATATACATTCGAAGGATAGCACCCCACAATTCTGCATTTTTAAAGTTTCCAGCATATATTATACGGCCTTGACATACTATGATTGCCTTCTTATTTGCGGAGGCTTTAAATTCGTGATATTCACGGTCGCTCTGTGAATGCAACAAGGCCATGAGCTTTAATTTCAGAAGCTGGCGATAGTTGGCGCCATGTAGTGATGTCCATCGAGCCTGGTGCATTTACTTAAGGTGATTCTGGGAGAATAACGGGGCCGTTTTACAGTTATATAGGTTGGCTTAGATGTGCAAACCGTGACCCTTTGAAGGGGTGTGCTACGCCGGGCGGCCGCCCCTGGCAGTTTTTCCTGACGCCCGGCACATGACTCGAAAGAGTCGATGCCCCCCCTGCAGTAATATTTAAAAATCTGTAAACTGCGAAAAAAAAATACACGCGTGTATACGTATATCTCGCGGTGTTTTACCTGTATAACTATCAGTGACACCTCTCGGGTATAGCTGAACTGTACGTGTGCCAAGCAAGATGACATCCAGTGGCGCTTAAAATGATATTTAATAGAAGGTATACTCTTTCATATTTTGACGTATTTAGTTAATGTTAATGAATAAAATTGCCAACAAAAGTAGTGAACGTAGCCGTTAGGATAGCGTCATCTTGTATCTGTACAAAGGACCAATGCTGATGTCACTACCGAAATCATAAGACGCGCCAAACGAGGTCTGATTGGCTAGTAATGATGAAAGACGTTAATATTTGAATATATTTGAAAGACAACTGTTCATGATGGGGCCAAATAGCCGTAAAACTGTGGAATGTGATGTTTGCCCTCAGATTTTAACTGCGGAAAACTGAATATGGTCCCTCCTTCCACCAATTGGCAAAATAAACGGCACTCAAATTATTCTGAGCACATCCCTGCCTTTGAGCTTGACAACAAGGTGGCTACCTACAGCAGTAAAGACGTCCCTTGTTGGTTGAGCAGCTGATTACGACTCGTCTTTTAATTAACAGGAGTTAGATACCCTTATCAAGATAGTTTCCGTAAACAAACTTGTTACACGGTTATGTAGTCACAGGTTTGTTTCACACACCTTTACTAACATGTGAATTGTTAGCGAACCTGCGGTGAGCTTATGCGGAGGTGTGGTGTCGTCCGTCGTCCTTCGTTAAACCATATTATCTCAAAAACAGCAGGAGCTAGTATCACCAAATTTTATGCACAGAATCAGACATATAAAACAATCTATCGATTTTTTTACTTTCTCATTTTGTTAGGTTTTTATTGGGAAAAAGTAAAACCAAAAAACTTCAAAAATCTTCTTTCCTAAACTGTCCAGTCAAATAGTTCAATATCTCACAGGAATAATCTCTGAAACAATCTCTTTCAGGTTTTTTCTAATGGTTCCAGAAATTTTGACCGAGTTACAGGAAGCTGAATTTAGTCAATTTGCCAAAAATGGATACTAAAATTACAATATCAGAAACGACTGGAGCTATCATCACCAAATTTTATGCTAATGTTGGTCCCATGTCTCATATTTGAAATTGAGGTATTGGTGGCGCCACCTGCAACGATCAACTAACCAATAATTTCTCAGGAAAAGAGGAAGCCAGCATCCCAAAATGTTATGCAAAATCGGTCACATATCAAATGTTTTGGGATTGAGGTTTTTGTGGCGCAACTTGCATTTTATGGAGAAAAGCTAAAAACACTTTGAAAACCGTTTTCTCTGAAATCATTCAGCCAAATTGTTCAATATTTCACAGAAATTATCTCAGAGATGAACTCTCTCAAATTTGTTCAAATGGTTTGGGTTTGGTGATTTTTTGCCGAGTTACAGGAATGTTAACTGGGTCATTTGGCCAAATAAGCATACTTACAGAATCTCAGAAAGAACACCAAGTTTTGTGCAAATGTTGGTCACATGACTCATATTTTAAATTGTAGGTTGTGTGGCGCCACCTATAAGGACCTGTTTTTTTACGGGCAAAAATCTCATAATTTTTGCCTTTTTTCAGCTTAAAAATGTTTTGTGATGAAACTGTTATGCATAAACTATGTAACCAATATGCGTGTTGCGCAAGGTGTTCATACACATGTGTGTGTGTGGCAAAACGTTTCATGTTTCGAGTGTTCTGCAATATGTTTTGAGATATAGCAATATGTTTTGAGATATAGAGCATGTTCTCTATATTCAAGCAACATGTTGCACGGTGCCAAGGTGCGTTTCCGGGTTTTAGCCAATAGAATTGCAGATATCATTGTCACAGCACTGCCACTAGGAAAACAAGTGTTGTTAAATCTTGCTTCAAGATACTGAGTTGTTTCGGGTGTGTGTGGTGGGTTGGGGGGGGGGGCATGTTTCAAGAAACAAGTCCGGATCCTTGACATTCAAATCCAAGTCGAACCTCTTCAAGTCCAGGTCATTTGGAACCTGAGTCCAAGTCCGAGTCATTTAGAAGCGGAGTACAAGTCGCAGTCCAAGTCCAAAACAAATCTCCGCATTCAAAGAAATTTAAAATGAAAATTGCGATTATCATGGGTATTTTACGTTAGTTTACATATGCTGTTTACTTAAATGCTTAATTACATGCAGAGCTCAAGCTTGGAATATAATTTGTATAGAGTTCTGTTAGTATTTCGCACATGAATAAAAGTCTTACATTATGCACGTGACATAGTTGTTTTACTGGACTCAGGAGAATCGGAATCGGCCTGATTTCTCGAGTTCTGACCTCCGAGTCCGAGTACAAGTCCGAGTACAGGACCCTCGATTCCAATCCGAGTCCAGGTTTATAAAAACGTCGACTCGAGTTCGGACTCCAGTCGCCCATCACTTTGTGTGGCAGGCTTTAGGAGTGACATCATGTGGCATGGCGTGTGCACAGGCTTTGAAAATGGACGTCCTAGCCTGTCTTTGCTTTCCTATTGAATAAATACAATGATTACAACAAGCCGTCTTAAGGTCTTTTCTCTAAATTTTTGGAATATATAAGGTGTACTTTCACATGTCATAAAATAAATGCGTTTATCTTTATTTGGAAATAAATAAGCGCCAGTTATGTATATGACGCTACAAGATGTTTCAAGTAAACGTGCAATTTATGACTTGTTGTTTTGTTGTTTTACCTGTTTAGTATACTCAGTTAAATTTGGGTAAAAATCTGAGCTTTAAAATTTATCAAAGTGTTTCTTCTAGGCACAAACACAAAATGAGAATTACATTTAAACACAAGTTTAAGTTGGTCAAGATCAACCATACCAGAAGTTTCTAGAATTCTTAGACACCATGCGCACGCGACACTAAATGACTAATTATTAAATATCGCATGGACACGAGATGGGATACAAAAGAACATCTGTGAGTCCTAATGGAATCAGAATGTTTCAAAAAAGACCTCATCCAACGTCTATTGCGTTAGTTAAATGAGCAGTCTCTAGATGGCAGTGCAATCAGTCACCGGGTGGACTACCTTTGCTGCAGAATGCGCCTTAGGTCTAATCAACATATGCATTATCAACCTCCTGCAAAGGTTTAAGATCTGGTGCATTTGAATAGACCCTACATACCAAGACGGATTTAAGCCTGCTTGACCAGACTTTTGGCCCAGTTTCTGGATCATCTGCACCGTGCAGTACTGTGAACGACAAGTGAACCTCGCTCTCTGCGCCCTTACTTGTTATACCGGCAATAATCTAAATGGTCTTCGTGCATAACGTTCAAATGACAGAAAGTATCACTCTATGCTTACATTGCAATTAATCCATTCATACAACTTCAACATTTCTGAAACCATTTGTTTCAGGTAATATCAACAAGAAAACACGTGCAAAGGTTTCTGTTATATAAATTTACAATGCCGCCTCCGGGATATTACTCCGCAAAGAAGATCGACAGGTCTATCAAAATATAAAAAATGCTAAAACTACCAAATGTTACATTTTGGTTATATTTTAAATGGATATTTCCGATACATGCTCCTTATTTGCTTAATGAGTGTAATTTACAATTCCTACGCGAAATAACTTTTCATGAAAGTAAAAGTGTACAGTACGCATGAATGTGGACAGAGGCATATTCTGGACATTACCTATATAGATATAATTCAGCACTATATGTAAACAGGTTTAAGAAAATATGTCTGCGATATTCAAATCACAATTTCTCCATTGGGGTCTCCATTTTATATTTTATTATTTATAAGAAATGAATGTTTGTAAAAAAGAAGAAATATTACTTTGATGTGCGAAAAATATTGTGTCAATCAAAATATCAAACAGCACAATTTCAGAAATTTGGCCTTAAACGGTACAGCAATTAGAGGAATTATTTCAAAGTCTTAACATTTACTGTGCTAACATTGCTTGTTAATCCCATAGCTGGCACGATATAGGATACTCGTTTTCTATTAGAATTAGATTATTTATCTTTTCTGATTGATTCTGAACAACTTAAGGCAACTTAATCCGACTCCTTATTCAGTATAACATTCTTTAAATTTTGCAAATAAATATTGCGTAAACTAAAGTGCAGGAAAAGTAGGAGGAGCAACCAGACTTCTACGAATAAAATAACAATTATTCTCTACATAACAGTTTAGATCGCGTACCCGTCACATGGGAATTACAAACAACAGGTGTGTGCAACAATTGTAGATGTGCCTTCAGTCTTGCATAAACAAGATAGATAATAAGCTGCAAAGAGTGTGAGTGGTTCTCTCCAGAGAATGCTTGTCCAGGCTTTGAATTTTCAAACCAAAAATTGGGGGGAAATTTGGAAAAAGTAGGTGGCATCACATCGCTCAACAGGAAGCAGACTTTGTGTACTTTTGGCGACCAGTGGCGGATATACGGGTTAATAATAGGTATTAACTTTCTATTAGAGAACTTTGTAAACACCCAGTACATCATGGGCTTATGCTGCCAGTGTTATCTTTCAAATTCACAAATCGATTGACAAATTCACTTGGAAGGCGAAAGTGATCGGTGATGGTTACTGTTTTTATTGTCATTTACAATTCCTATCATCCGTGTCAATCAGGACACTACTAAATTTCAAATGGCATTTATATCGGCTGCCTGTAACAGTTTAACATGTTAACAGAAGTAAAATTTATTTTATGGTCTCATTAAAGTAATGGTATTTCCTTTTCAGTTTCCTTTCAGGAATCCTCTTTCCACATTACCGAGAAGTATGGTTTAACTGACTTTTGTTATAAATTGTCAAGTAAGCACAGGCACACACGCGCACACAAATACACACACAAACAAACGAATGGTTTTTTGCAAATGGATCCCCGTTTTCCTGTCACCTTTTATCATTTTACCAAAGAGAAAACAACACAGAAATATAGTTTTAAATGAAACAAGGCCTACAGGCCTAGTGCGAACCTGTGCATTAGAAAATATACCAGGTATAATGCTTCAGTGCTGGACCATTACTTCTCACGTACATGAACAATGCAAGTACTAAACATTTTGAATAAGAAACAATTACACAAACATCACTGCTAAAATTCTGGCATGGGTGCACACAACACAAAAATGATTGTAGCTGGCACCACCAGTCTTGTATACAACAAAACTATCAGAGATATATACATATGCCCAATTTCAGGCTGATATATCAAATTCCTCTGTAGAAATAAGCAGGCACATACACTGTGCAAAAGTCATTGTAGGTGGCGACACCTGTCTTGTGAACGAGAAAGCCATCAAAGACATATAGACTGGTCAAAATATCAGGCCAATACATCAAACTTACCTTGAGTCTGATGCATGGGGCTGACCAGGCTTAGGTGAGAAAGGCAGTTGCCCCGAGTGAACTGTGACAAATTTGCTAGCTGGCTCAGGCTACTGCACTAAGTGAACTCATGACCTGCACCTGGCTAGACTGAGTGAACTTTTGACCTGTACCTGGCTGCACTGAATGAACTCTTGACCTGTTGCATAATCTGACACAGTTGGTAGTCCACATGCAGCCCTGAGGGGCATGACACCCATGAGGTGATCACATGGTGGCCATGAGGTGTTCACATGTCACCCATGAGGTGATCACATGCCTTGTGCTTGGCTGCACTGACTGAACTCTTGACCTATATCTAACTGCACTGAATGAACTCTTGATCTGTTGCCAAATCTGAAGCAGTTAGCAGTTTCTCAACCTATTTAAAGATACAAACACAGTCTTGGTCTGTTGGTCAATCTATTTACACATACTGAAAGACTTTGGCTAAAATGCTTTTTTTTCAAGTTGACATATTCATAACTTATTATCAAAATATCTAAAATAACAAAAGATGCAGTTCTTTCATTGTGAAAGGTCCAATAATTCTGCCAAAAATCATTCAAGTAAACTTGAACAAAGGCCACCTAAGAATAATTTTTGTGCAATGTTACAGAAGTTATAATTGAAACAATAATTTTGTAGAAGAACAGTTTTGCAGTCCTCAGTTTGAAATAGACATAATAATGGCCATAAGACCAACTTAAGCTTTTCTGATATGATCGAAAGAACCATGTCCTAGGATAATTCATATAGTTTCATCATAAACATTTTACGCTGAAAGAGGCTAAAATTATGAGGTTTTTGCTAATAAAAAACAGGTCAATGTAGATGGCACCACAAAATCTGCAACTTCAAATATGAGTCATGTGACCAACATTTGCACAATACTTGGTAATGCTAGCTTCTGTCATTTCTGAGATTACTATGTCAGTATGCTTAATTGGCCAAATGACTGTACAAATTCATGTAACACCACTTACATTCATCAAATGCAAACCATTTGAACAAACTTGAAAGGGCTTGCCTCTGGGATCATTTTTGTAAAATATTGAACAATTTGGCAGGACCGTTTACAAGAAGAAGACTTTTAAAGGTTTTTCAGCTTTTTCCCTATAAAATCTAAGTAAATACAGATGGCAAAAAAATAAGCTGAATACCACAACATTTGATATATGACAGATTATTGCATTAAATCTAGGGATGGTAGCTCCTGCTATTCCTGAGAAATTATGGGTTAATGTACAGATGACCAATGACCCCTGTACAAAAAAAGGTCAATGCAGGTGGTGCCACCAATACCTGAATTTCATATATGACTCATGTCATAAAATTTGGTGTTGATAGCTCCAGCCATTTCTGAGATTGCCATTTTAGTATGCTTTTTTGGACAGTTAGCTAAGTTTAACTTCCTGTAACTTGGCCAAAATTCACCAAACTTGAACCATTCGAACAAACTTGAGAGAGATGGTATAAAAGATTATTTCTGTGAAATATTGAACAATTTGGCTTGACTGTTTCGGAGGAGAAGATTTTTAAAGGTTTTTTAGCTTTTTCTCTACAAAATCTAAGAAAATGCAGAGTTTTTCAGATGGCTAATTTTTTGCATTAAATTTCATGATATTAGCAATAGTTGTTTTCAAAATAGTATGGGTTAACGACGACGACAGATGATGCCAAACCATCGCATTAGCTCACAGGTTCGCTAAAAATTACTTCAGATGCATATTGAATGCAAAATAATAATTCAGATACATCTCACTGATGGCAAAATCTTGAATAAAGTTGAGTATAGATACACCCACAGAGAGCTGCATACCTGTGATTGTAAACACAGCATTTATTTAGCATGAATCTACATTTTTTAAAAGCTTTTAAAAAACATTCTTGTCAATATTAACCATAGATAACCTGAAATCTTAAATGTCTAGAGGCATTATGTAATGGATGCTGATAAACTGGTGCCAGGCTAGATGTATCTGCTTCACACGGCTAACATATATGGTAAAATGACTCAATTCAATCTTTATAATTCAGCCAAAATTCATTCTTTGGAACCATAAAAGACAATTATTATAAGAACTATTCAGGGGATCATTCCTGTAAAATATTAAACAAATTGGCCTCAGTGGTGTCAGTCAAAAATGTTTTGTAGGTTTATAACTCACATGGGAAAATACAGCAAATGGCTAAGTTAAGCTTCCCATAACTCAGCCAAAATTTACTGAACCAAAACCATTTTAACAAACTTGAATTATCAACATCTAAGGATAATTTATGTGTGAGATTTAAGAATTTGGCCCAGTGGTTTTTGAGAAGAAGTTCTTTGTAGCCACTGAGCTAAAATGGGCTGTTATGGCATATGACTAATGCCGATGACGAAAAAACTTGTTAACTTGCATAACTGGGAAACTGGTTAAACGGTCCAAATGACCGAAAACGCAAGTAAAAGGGCTTTGCGTCTCGAAGTAAAGTCGTACACAATGATCGAGTTCGGCTCTCGAATGGCATGGCTGGGTCTCCGCTGCTGGGATCGGTAGAGGGAATGCGGGTTGCTTCGGGCTTTGTGGCTGTGGGTGCTGTGGCTTTCTAACAAGGACTTCTACCCTGGAGAGAAGAGGGCGCCCCCTATGGCTCCTTGCTTGGCTTGGCGTGGCACTGCGACTGTTGACTCAGAGAACGTGCTTAAGGAGCGCACAGGGCTGAGGTCTTGACCGCAGCAACCAGTAGCTGCTCGATGAGCGTATACTTCTTTTGGCTTGGCTTTGGCATATGACTAAATTCAGCTTCCCATAACTCAGCCAAAAGTCACTGAACTGAGACCATTTGAACAAAATTCAGAAAGCAATTACCCTAGGATCATTTCTGTGCAATATTTAACAATTTGGCCATATGGTTTCAGAGAAGAAGTTTTTTTGTAGCCGTCAGTATGATACAGGCACCGATGACCCCCGTACAAAAAGGCCGATGCAGGTGGCGCCACCAATACCTGAATTTCAGATATGACTCATGTGACCAACATTGGCATAAAATTTGGTGATGATAGCTCCAGCCATTTCTGAGATTGTAATTTTAGTATGCTTTTTTGGACAGATGACTAAGTTCAACTTCCTGTAACTTGGCCAAAAATCACCGAACTTAAACCATTCGAACAAACTTGAGAGAGATTGTTCCAGGAATCATTTCTCTGAAATATTGGACAATTTGGCTGAACAGTTTCGGAGAAGAAGATTTTTAAAGCTTTTTTAGCTTTTTCCCTATAAAATCTAAGAAAATGCAATTAGCCAAAAAATAAGCAAAATCCGATAGAGTTTTTTCAAAGACTAATTTTTTTAATAAAATTTCGTGATGCTAACTCTTGCCGTTTTCAAGATAGTATAGGTTAACGTACAGACGACGGACGACGCCACACCATCGCATAAGCTCACAGGTTCGCTAAAAAGGTCTTTTAGAATTTAGAAATGGTGTTATAATTAAGCGGAAACATTGTATACTCCCAGTCCTTGGGCTAAACGTGATAACTGAAGAGCTAGACAATCGCGGCGGGTACTTCCATAGGGCTCCCCCTTATGTCGATTAAAATTTAGCTTCTGTGCACGTTATAACGATTTGACTTGAAAGCATTCATATCCACCAGGTTAATATATCTTCACCAACGGCAGGATGGTGGCCACATTCATCTGTCCCAGGAGCCAGAGACCAAGGGACTATCGTGCATTCTACTACAGGGTCCGGGAGCCGAAAATGGGTCTCATTTGCCGACCCCTAGGGGCAGGCTATTGTGATACAGGGAGGAACCGTGGGTTAGAAAATGGGTCTCATTTGCCGTCCCCTAGGGGAAGGCTGTTGTGATACAGGGAGGAACAGTGGGTTAGAAAATGGGTTTCTTTTGCCGACCCCTATGGGCTGCCTATTGTGATACAGGGAGGAAACGAGGGTTAGACCATACATGGGAAAAATAAAGGGTAGCTGAGATGTCTTACAATTTAAGCACCCACACTGTGGTCTTCGCAGTCGCTGTCACTCATACCTGATAAACTGACGTAAAAACCATTAACAAGTTGGTTTTACTCTTCACCAATATATACTTTATTATGCAATAAAGAGTACAAACAGCTGGCCGAAACATAGTGACTGAGAAAAACACCATGCAGGTCAAGTGCAGGCGCACTTAGGAGAAAGTACACATGCACCGAAGAAGCTCAGCCCTAAATAGCCACTGCAGGCTAGAAACGCCAGTTTTTCTTGTCTAAATGATATCTCATATTATATATATACACACATCACGTCGCATTTAATGCAATTAAACGTTATCATCATCAAACTTCATATATATAAAACTATTAACATAAATCAATATAACGTTCCTCACGGTCAGTCATATAGTGGTCCATCCTATTTGGTTCCGTAACTTTTGACGGGAATTGAGTGTCATAAAATAAATTAACATTAAATAATAGTTAACGTACTCAGAAATACAAGCATTCACATCAAACCAATAAATAAATGTCAATGCAGTTATAATGCTGAAAACATAACTCTGGCCGGACGCAACCATCAACCCAGCATTAGTTTAAAAACTTGTACTCGTCAGCAAGAAATGAAATTCTTCACGATAACCCGGCCATCCGCGTGGATCAAAACATCTTTGCACACGACCCGCAACTTCCATCCTACATCATCTGCAGTACAGTGCCTTACCAACCGAAAAACCACAAAAAAATGCCAGCAACCCACACCGAGCAACATGCAGTACAATAAACAAACTTTATCATGCAGTCATTTTGAAGATATCCCATTAGGGATAACATCTTCTACTTTGTTTTATATATATATATATATATATATATATATATATATATATATATATATATATATATATATATATATATATATAATTTGGTCTCGTATATACAACACATATAAAGCGAGAATGGTTATACTATATGTAACTATCCCCGACATGCGACCATATGAAAGAATTGGGGCACAATCACCTATGATAAGGAAGAGACTTCATTCACCGGTTCTGTTTACAGACATCGCGGCGTCTGTGCTGACAACTAACGAGGCACCGTCCTATGTTATTTGTATTATTATACTAAAGCACGCACCAATTTTGTATCTAGTGATCATCGCTCACTTTTTATGTAACTACATTACTTTTTTATCAGTTAATAATAAACCTTTTACACTCAGCAGAACAATTTTGAGAATTGTACCCACGGCTTTGACACAAGTCCAGCATGTGCTAAATGCACTACATGTATTTCAACTCACCAAGTAAAAGCGACTGATAGTGAATATGTACTAACATTTCATCATAATATTCTTCTAAATGGCAGCTTGGTTCATATCGCATACGATAATTAAATACCCCCACAGGGGGCACTGCAATACGTACAGCGCACTAACTGTGTTATATTTCAAAACAAAAACAAACTTTTGGCGCAGTTACTAAAATGAATATGTGACCTTATCATTCAGGAAGCCCTAGCAGTAAAAACACCTGCCTGTCATCTTAGTTAACCTCACAGACACTTTCTGAAAACAGAAAAAAATGGCCAAGATAAACTAACATGACACTGAAAATACTGCCATTACAATATCCTTATCTTTGCCAGAGAATACTACACCAATTTTTTGGCTCTGTTCTAAGTACTGTCAACATCTTCACATATGTAGGCCTATATATATAATGTAACTGGTATTTATTACATTGGTATAACTGTTCTACGTTTATATTGTGCATTTGGAGACATAGACACAAGGATTAAGTACATCCTGTTTCGCAAGGCGGAAATAACCGTAAAGTATTGGCGGGTGAACTTAAAAACTCCTCGGTAGTACCGTGGAAATACACCAGGTAGCGCTGCTATGAGATGTGAGCATTGTAAAACGTTTTTGCAAATGTGGACGCGCATAACATTGTATATATATTCAGAATATAAGCAGTGCGTCGTCGTTCTATTGAAATATCTCTAAGCATTCTGTAGCTGGAAAAAGCAAGTCAAAACAGTATCGTGGAAAAGTCTTACATAGGAGCAGGCATCCTAAATAACGAGACGCAAAAAATTACCCCGCCAACAAGTTTTCCCTCATGAAAGGGATAGATGGCGCTCTTGTATGCTGGTCGGCGCACTATACCCCTCAACAAGTTTTGTTAATCCAGAGTGATGCGACATTTAAACATAACATTTGTTTTACTTTATAAAGCTAACTTATGGAAGGCAAAACATATGACCTCAGGCACTCTATGAAGAGGGAGGCAAAATGGTTGGGGCCTTGGTACAAGGGTTAAATATACAATACACAAACCAGAGCGAACATATAAACTTAACTAGAACGTGAGACTCAGAAGCATGTGCTCGTCCGGAAATTAAAATTATAATATCATGTATACTGTGTAGTCGTCATATACATTAACTGTAGTCCTGGTGTCTGTTTATGTGACACAGGAATAACGATGACCGGTGGTCGTTGGGATCCACTGAGTTCATAATATTCTAAATTCTTTATTTGCATCCATCTAATAATTTCTGTATTTATGCATCTTTCTTATTATCTTCTAAATTCTGTATTTGTGTCTCTCTAATAACATTCTACATTTGTTATTTATATCTTTTTCTTACATTCAATATTCTGTATTTCTGTATCTATCTTGAAACAATCCATATTTTGTATTTATCTCTCTCGTACATCCTATATTCTGTATTTATGTATCTCTTAATATTTCGCATTCTGTGTTTATGTATCTCTTTTAACATTTTACATTCTGTATTTTTGTATCTCTCTCATAATATTCTGTATTATTATCTCTCGTTTACTAATATATTATAATATTCTTTAATATGTATTTTACACATCTATCTTGAAACATTCTGTTTCGTATACCATACATCTCTCTTCAATTATGATTCTGGATTCAATGAAATATGTAACACAGATTGTCTGCACACACTGCAGAGGAAAGCTCACAGACATAGTTAACAGTAACTGGGTGTTGGTTAGGTTAAGGGGAGGTAAAGCTGTACATCACACAGAGATAGCCAAATACACACAGCATTAGAAGGCTGCTACAGCTAAAGTCCAGCCAGTCTTGGCGACTACTACCAGTAAATGATAACAGCAGGACAGAACAAACATGCATAGTCAAAGCCACAAAGGTATTACTCGGCTCCCGATTCATTGCATTGAATATTGTACTATCCTCCCACAGTCTCTTACAGACAGCTGTGCAAATTCCAAGGCAATCGTATTTTAAATTAAAGAATTTTTTTGTCTCTTAAGTAATAAATTACTATTTTAGTATAGGTTAAAGTGAATTTAAGTACATTTCATCTCATTTAAGTAAGAATTTAGAATGAAATACATAAATTTAGCACAACCTAGTTTACTGAAATTCACATTAAGACTGGAGTAGATTCTGTATGTGACACTCATATAAACTAATCACCCTTTATATATTTATTTATATATATATAATTTACCATTTAATATTAGTGGACAGTGAATACATCATGTTAAAGACTCATCATGTTAGAGAAATAGTGACGGTAGAAATGACTTCAAACAATTATCATTTTGGAAACGCTATGACTATTATAAAAAGAGTAAATTATAATAATATTTTTTTTTCCGGAAGATTTCACAGTCGTCTGTCTGGAGGCTGGAACATTGCAGAAACACGAAGTATGGGCAGTCAGGTATAAAAGTTGATAGTATACCACGGATGCCACAGATTGTATAACAACACTACGCTAAGCCATACGACCATATAATACACTCATGTTACACAAACAGGGTAGCCTGGCTTTATATATATAAATTCCATTTATGTATACATATTATTAATATATACACATATGTATATACATATATTTGTACCTACACATGAGTATACACACTTTTGTGTGCAGGAACACAAAAATATATGTATATACATATGTGCAAACTGACAGATGTATACATAAATGTATATAATTAATACATAAATGCATATACATATATGTATACACAGTTCATATATACAAATGTATACATATTATAAATGTACACTTACACAAACACACATGTATATATATATACATAATGAATATATGTATACATATATACATTAATGTGGAAACATAAATGCACAGGTATATTTTAATATTAGTCTATATTCATACATACATATACACATATGTACATATACACGTATACAGAATCAACGAAAACTCAACACTGACATCTGCAGCCTAGTTATCACTAAATCATGTTGCGATACCACCGATTACGGCCACACCTAATCTTGTGACAGAGATATATATATATCTGGCTTTATGTCTGCAAGTGACATCAGTAGGAAAACAATCTAATGCTTCAGTGTAGAATACAAAATTTAATAAATAATAAAAACAAAAAAAATTAAAACAGAAAATACACCACTGGTGAGATCCAAAACACTTGATAGGTTGTCCATTGTTAAACACACACGCACACATACACACATCATAAGGAGGCGCGTATATACTTGGTATATACATATATTACTACAGTTACACAGTAATCCATATAGTGAGGGCAATATGAGATAAATAGACCAATAACCTTGTAAATATGACAATGATGTTTAAATATGTATTTGTGCTGAATGTACTGATGTATTTATATCCTATATTAATAGTCCTCATGTTTTAACCTCTGACTGCACTAAGGTGGGCACACAGTTTTCCAGTGAGCAAATACTTTTAATTAGCCTCACCTGAGGCATGACATTCACCTATGCTGCCTGGTGTCATAGACTCCGTACCAATCTCCATCACTGTCACATTCTCCAAAGTGTGTGCTGTAATTCTTTATTTTGATCAAAGTGGTCAACTCCAGGAGTGCCTGGTTGTGCTGCCATCTGGGGGTACTTTCCCACACTATCAGCACCATCGTTTGAAGCATACAGGCTTGTTGAGCCCTGGTCAGCCTGGCTAGGGCTCTGTGCCACCTAAATACTGTCACATTAACACAAGTGGCTGGGGCTACGGCAATACTGACATCAAGTTGGCAGAGCAGCAACATGGCTAGTATTATATACAGAGAAGCTTTCACGTACAGTCAATATAACATGTAACTCATACCTCCATGGCTGAATATGATAAAGCACAACGTTTTTCATAATGGTAAAACAAAAACAAAAACTTGCCCTGATGTGCATATGTTAATACACAGTAAGCAGCCACACCACTGGAAATATCTAGTTAATCCTGTTGTAATTATATACATTGCCCGTGCACCTCTCTACCTTAATCAGTGTCTGTCCACGTAAGCACCAGACCTCTCAATTAATAAAAAGATATGGTGTAGGATATGGGCGGGGGGGGGGGCGGGGGGGGGGAGGGGGTAAGGGGGCTTTCATTAGGGAGTGGGCATCATTGCTTGCAATATCAGGATCGTGTTAATTTTTGTGGTTCAAGAAGAAAATTCAATCATTATTCTCTAAGACTGACTTTGAGACCTTCATTTTAAAAGACCTGTGCCATTACAAGGTATATCCCATCCATCACTCTTCATCCAGAATACATACAAGCTCCCTGTGGCCCAATTGACAGTGCAGTTAAATAGTTTGGGTGCTTACTAATTATTCTCAAAATGAGTGACTGTTATGACTCTTTATCAGATGCAATATTAGAATAGCATATCTGTTTATTGATGTACGTTTTGTGATAACAATGTGATGTAAGTGTAATATTATTTTGAGGGTGGTGTTGTCATAGTTAAGAGTTCTGGACTTCTCATCATTTTGTTTACCGTTTCTTGTGCTGAGACACCTGGCCAAGACCATGGCCATATAAGTGTGCTCTCTCAATTCAGAATGGATTACTGGTCAGCTGTGAAACAGACAGCCCCTTTGCACTTCTAATGGATGCTCGGGCGTGTGCTCCATAGAGAGTCCGGAAAAAAACTGAAAAAATCTGATTAAAAAGGCCTGAACCATCACAAAGGCTAATGGTAATATCTACCAGGACTGTATGATTTCATCAGTGAGATAAGACTGTATACTTAAACTTTAATTAATGGCTGTGAAAAGACTGTATCTGCAAAAGGGGAAGTGCTTAACCCAGAGATTTAAAAAGTGAAGGTTTCGGTTAAGAAGGTTGTACATTTTCCAATCATCTAAAATACAGATTTATAGTACATGGTTAGTGTATATGACATGTATCAGGTTTTCAAAAAAATATTTCACAGAATCAATGAGAGAAAGTCTTAAGAACAAAGTTTTGAGACATTTTGAAATTCTCAAGCCTTTGTAATGGCCCAGAGAAGAGTGTGTTGATAATGAGCTAGCTATCTTATGATGATGTGACGTGGAGACTCCACGGCACCGCAGTGACTGGTCCCATTAAGACCAGCTTCACCTTTCACCTGAGGACTTGCTAGTGATGTGCTGGTTGCATGATGCCAGATGTGTGCTGTCACAGCCTCACAGGGGCTGGACAACAGGCTGCACCAGCATGTCAGTGCTGTTTTCCAATGCCAGGACTGCACTGTGAATACAATCTATTGGCAGACCTGGAGTTAATGAAGGGACACCTGTGGTATTCCCCAGTGTGGCCTCTACACCATTTTATCATGAATATTTACTTTTTTTTTTAAATGTTAAGCATAAAACTGTTTGTGAATAAGCTAAGAGGAATTGGTTAAAATTTGCATATTCATTCACTTCAGGTGTGAAGACAATTATTCAATCCTGAAAAAAATTGACCTTAAATTTTTTTTATGGACAACAGGTTAAATGCTGTGGATCCAAGATACCTGGCTGCTGGGTTAATTACATTCATCACCTCAACAGTCTGCCAACATTATGTCTAATGTAGCAACACATCACATATAAGCATATGTTAGTCAGGTGTGAAAGTTAAGGGCTGTACAGATGATACATTGCAATACAGAGTCAAATAATGAAGCAGTTTTGGTATCATCAGATGTCCCTGTATCTAAATATGTTCACAATACTATACTTACATGAACATATTACCGTAAGTATCATGTATTATGTGAGTGAAGTTTCACAATAAGTACATCATTTATTGTGAGAATAATGCATCATTACAGGTGTTGTCACTCTACATTTTATGTCAGGCAATTATATGTTCAAACATACCATCAAAGCCATTCCCACCATATCATAAATTATGTTTTGGCTCAGGACCCTTGAATGTATTAATGTTTGTGTTTCTGTTTACACCATACCAGATGATGAATACTTTTTCAAGTAGTAGCATGGGTTGGAGGATGGGAGGGGTGAGAGGAATAAAAAAAATTCTGATACTGTTCTACATCTGCAATTAATTTGTTTGCAGATGTTTTAATTAAACAAAGACTAAACCATAACAACAACCTATGGTGGCAGTCATTTTTGTTTGAAAGCATGGGTTTCATTTCCCCCTGCATGTAATGCCCTTGGAAGTAACGTTGTATGAACAGAGGTAATTTTAATGAAAATAAATATTAAGTAACTCTGTGACATTTCAAGAAAAGTGTAGTTGTAATTTTATGCTCAGGGTGTATAGGTACACAATTGTATAATATCAGACTAAACTCAAATTGAATGTAAATCTGAATGTGTAATATATGAATATTGATAATTCTGAAATATGAACAACATGACTGAACTGCTTATTTCTCTCAGTGAATATAAGTACCAGATGTTGTTTTGGTATAAATACTCCCTTGGTTTAACCATGGGGAACACCAAATTCATGAGAGGGACAGCTTATGCATGCAGCAGTCTTTTCTAGAAGTGCATGAACTAAATTACAGATACAGTTCTCATGTAATTAGCACAAAACACTGACCTAAATATTATGCACAGGTGTAAATGCCTCTATATAATAATGAGGGGACTGAAGTGTCAGGTGCATTATCATTTTTAATGTGCATAATGATTAAATGTGTAATTTTGGCTCTTTGCACCA
Source organism: Sipunculus nudus (assembly GCA_026874595.1). NCBI lineage: Eukaryota > Metazoa > Annelida > Sipuncula > Golfingiida > Sipunculidae > Sipunculus > Sipunculus nudus. Next base: position 28,968,246 of record CM049315.1, read on the forward strand.
TAAAATTTGTGTGACTTCTTGGAGGTTTTTTTCCAATATGAATTAAGGTGACGCTTTGGCACAAGTAGGGTTACACATATCCCTGTTGCCATGGATACTGGTACCTGGGAATTAATATTAAAAAGTGTTAATGCAAATTTTGCAGGTGACATCCATTCGCTGTTCATTTCCCCCTCTATCTCCTGAGATGATCAGTTCTGATTCTGGCCTGCGTGATGGATAGCTTGTGGTAACATTTTGGATTGTTTATGGTAGCACACAAGATGGTGTTCAATATAATATGATTACCCTGAATTTTCATAAGTACAGGGGGACTGGAGGTTGGGGTGTTGGCACAGGGAGATACACCATTTGCTAGCTCTAATGTACTATACAACTGAAGCAAGCACTTAAACATCCATGAACAATAAAGCATGCTATATAGTAATATCACATCGCAGACAAACACAGCCGCCACATGCAGTCAACATTGGCATAATATATCTGTGACCAGCAAGTCTGTTCACAAGGGTAACCCAACGATAGCAGTGACCAATATCCAGCTTTAGTATCTAAGATTCCCCTACTCCTGACATATGCAGCACAAAATCTTCCATTTCACCCATTACTTGATTTTCAATACGGTTATATACCTTTCACTGATTTCTGAGAAATTCTTGCAAGGAATTTCTCATCAATTCTAACTCACCTCTGCCATCTGTAATCAAAACCTGACCCAATTTCAAGACGGACTTGCACATACACTGCAGTCCAGATACCAATCATCCTTCTGCAATTAATCTATAAGTGACCCATCCTTGTTTGTCAATTGTTTGACCTTATACTCATCTTGTGACCAGTTTGTCTAACTAAGCAACAAGACACGATCTTGCGTTACCACATTCACTAACAATACATTTGGCATGTAGATGACACAAAAACCATGTCAGTTACCATGGCAACAGTCCTTACAGAGACATCGTCATAAATATTGACCATGTGATAAGCATGTTAACGGTACTGGTGTAATGCCATGTGTACCTTGTCTTAATCATTTAACAAAGATGGGCTAGATCACGACACACAGACCATAAAGCCTGGATATGATGTTGTATACCAGCTGATCTGTATATAAGTAAAACTATAATAGTATTACATTGGTATGCTGGCATACAGACCTGAAATTTAAAGAACTATGAAAGCGCTGTGCTTGATAATTAGACAGCTCTTGGTGCCTTTAGTGCACTATATAGATCACTACCTGATTGACAGGTACGATGGCTCCGCCCACCTTGATACCTATATCACTCATCAAGTTTGCATAACACTGCTTATACAACAGCATCTGACTTTCTTCAACAAATAACCAGTGTGGTTAACTTAGACGTAATCCAGTGCACACCAGTTCCCGTTAATGTTCTTTGGGCCAAATCTTACCTATACTGCACAGTCCTGATTTGCTGTAAATATAGCTATGAAGCGTGATAATATATTATAAGGAAACTATTAAAGCCTTTTTCACCAGTGTAAAGCCTGTGAACACAACTTGTGTATAGACACTTCATGCCCGTGGTAATGAACATTCATGTCATCCAGCTGACGAATGGTCTATGACCCACAGAGAACGATAGTCACGCCTCTTATCAGATCACGTACGACTCATCCTGAATCGAGTCGCTTACAGTCAAGCACTAATTCCAACACAGCTAAACCAAATTTTTGGCACCTGCTACCAACCCAGCTCTAGTACAATTATGTTGAGCTGTTCGCTATGAAACTATGTATGTTTAATCCATTTTGGTATCATAATCAGGTAGTCAGGTTTCTTAGCGTTTGCTTCACATAAGTGCCATGGGATTCGGATCCTTAAAGACAAAACTCAGTGCCTACACTTTACAGTGCATGTGTGCAACAGTTCAAATATTCTAGTACCAATACTGTTTAGTCTTGACAATTTTGGCAGCTTTCAGATAATTTGTACATGAATGAAGACATTGCACTTCTGTGAACTCAAGGTGGGGTACCTTGGTTCGGTATAATCTGCAACCCCATCAGGCAGTGATTGGTTTTCGCCCCGTTTTTGAATCAGGCGTGTCATCCGTGTCAAAACTACTGGCGTTTTCCTCACCATCACCATTGCCAGGCTTAAGGGTACTGGAGACATCACTTTGTTGTTCCATATCACTAACATACCCGAGGTGATCTTCGTCCATCTCCATGTCACTATTAAATTTGAATTCTTCAAACGACGATGTTTCCACAACGTCTGAGCCGTCATTGTATGAACGTCTTTTAGACATAAAGTCACTTAAATCACCGTCATTGTATGACCTCCGTTTCTTACGGCTGTGGTGACTGTGCTTTCTCCCATGGTAACCATGATCACTGCTATGGTAACTGGAGTCATTAGCATGGTAACCAGGGTCAGTGCCATGGTAATTTGTCTCGTTCACATGGTTACTGTTGATGGATGAAGTAAGGGAACTCTGGTTGTCTTGATCGTCAGATCCTTTGGCACCTTCGATGTCAAGATTACTACCACCAAGTTTTGCCATCATTTGTGGGAAGTTGTAGAGCAATTTCTTTAGGCTCTCTCCTTCAGGCCCATCACGGTTGAAATCTTGAGCCTGTGCCCCCATCAATTCACCAGGATAGTCTGGGGGTGGGTCATGTAGTTCTACCTCCGCACTTGATGTTGACGGAGTATTCCGTGACAGATGCCTCTTGCAATGGTATGGTTTTGACACAGAGGGCTCCCCATCTGCCAAAAATGTAAGAGAAAATTTCATCAATATTTATTCTATGATTGACTCTCCATCTGTCAAAAATGTTTGGGAAAATTACATCAATATTTATTCTATGATTGACTCCCCATCTGTCAAAAATGTAGGAGAAAATTTCATCAATATTTATTCTATGATAAATTCCCCATCTGTCAAAAATGTAAGAGAAAATTTCATCAATATTTATTCTATGACTGACTCCCCATCTGTCAAAAATGTAAGAGGAAATTTCATCAATATTTATGATATGTTTGACTTCCCATCTGTCAAAAATGTATGACAAAATTTCAACAATATTTATGATATGTTTGACTTCCCATCTGTCAAAAATGTAAGACAAAATTTCAACAATATTTATGATATGTTTGACTTCCCATCTGTCAAAAATTTAAGAGAAAACTTCATCAATATTTATTCTAAGATTGACTCCCCATCTGTCAAAAGTGTACAATATGAGTGAATCGATCAATAAATTTTATCTGAGACATTATAACAATATTTCCTATAGCCTTGTATATATTTTCTAAAGCTTTCTAAAAATGCTTTTTCCCTTTTAGAATACATAGCGGTTCAAAGGAATAAGTAAAACGAATTTATCAAATAAACTAAATTTTCATAAAAGTTATAAGCTCCAATAAGGTCTCAATATTTTAATGCCAAGAGAATGAGTCAAATTTCTTTAAATAAATCTAGCAAAACATTAGCTGCAGAAGAATTAGGATCCACAAGGAATAGTTTTGAATACATATATGTAACAAAAATAAACAGTAATGTTATTTAGGAATTTTTCATTATAGAAAACAATAATTTTCTATTTTATCAGTTTGTGAGAGTTGCATGCCCTTATTTAACGGTTCACGTCTCATTCATGTTTTAGTAATTAATAATCATATAATGCCACCTACAAAGACAGATGTCTTGATATATACTGATAAACTGCACCAATCCTATAAACTATATATTACCTATAAGATAAAAAAAAGTCTTACACTGATCTGACACTAGGTGGTCCATTGAAGCAGACGGACCTCTGTGACTGCACATGGCTTTACCCTGGTTAAGGGTATGAGAGCCCAATAAAGTCTCTCCATCCAAACTAGCACCATGACCACTGTCCACCGTTGATGCACAGGCTGAGTTTCCCCGCTCAAGGTCTCGCCTTCGACTACCTCCAGGCAGTAATGGCTGCAAACATAATATATATAAAAAAATGAAATCCTTCATAAATTTATAACTTTGATCATTTACAATGGATGACGCTTGTAAAAGTAGCATAACAGGATGATTTCACTTCTGGATGCAGATTTAACTTAAAATTGGCAGTATTGTTTAATACCATGCAAGCTCTACCCTTTAGTGTTACAGTTCAGTTTATTCATGTGGCTTATCATTTTTCAGCTGATTGAAGAGTGTATACTTCAGGCAATAAGGTTATTTGTTCTACACTGCAAGCCTCCATCTGTTTACATATATACCCATGAACTGCCGGATTAAGAGGTTTAAATGTAGTTTAAATGTCCACTGATCCCTAACCATTCAACCCCTCCAGTGATCTGAGTTCCAAGGGTCTACTGGTAATACCACTTTAACACACAAAACATTTTCAAACCAATTTGAGCAAAGCAGTTTCGCCAAATTGGTTTCAATCCATGTTAATGCGCATTTTATAAGAAAAGTTTGAAGCAGGTTTGCATTTGCTGTGCGAAAGGGGTATAATTGTAGTAAATAAAATATCAGTTACTGAATATAATTAATGTCTAAATTCAAGTTCTGCACCAATCTGATTTAAATTTATCCTTTATTTTTTTTATTTTATAAGATCTGAAATAATTAATATTGCACTATATATTTATTTTTATTTTAATCACCAAAAAAATTAAATCTATAGCAGGAAAGTGCAGCAAAAACTTGTACTCTTTGATTTTTTTCACAAATGGGCATCCCTTCAATAAGTCCTGGAATCCATAAGCAACACAATAATGTAATGTACAAAAAGTTGAAATTATTACAGTAACCTGTAAAATAAAAAAATATGTTAATTATTTGGTATCTCTGAAAACGCATCTCACCCATGCCTAGGATCATAATCAACATGAATCAGCAGTGCATGTCATCATGTTCCATCATCACGGACCTCAATGACTCCATCATCGGGCCATACTTATTTTGCCACAGTTATTTCCATAATCCCCTATTACCAGCACAATCTTTGAATCCATAAATCAACCGTGTCCATTATTCTTCAGCTATAATGGTGCAATAAACAAACAAGAAGGCGTCCGTAAAAAAAAGCTGACCCAGAGCTGAATAAGTAGTGAACAAGACAATGAGATACAGATAATAATGATCTGGTTCTGGGGATGTTCCATAGATCACTGACCCTTCATGAAGTAACAGACAACCCGGAGCCTCATGGCCTGGTTCCGTACCATCTCCTACTGGTAGATGGTGAGAGGCCAACCATGCTGGGTTATTAGTTATGATGTTGGCTTGACAGGAAGCAGCTTGACACACTGATATCAGCCAACCCACATTGGGGAAAACAAGACAACTGCACAGTATCTTAATTCCACTTTCACTTTCTCTAACCATTATTATCAACAGTATGGTTGCCGAACCAGTATTTTTGGAAAGGATTGAAGGATTAAACCCCTGGAAAAAAATCCAACACTCTCATAGCAAGAACTGATGGTCTCTTAAGCCTAAAACAATTCAGGAATAAAATGCTGCCAAGAAATTGAAATTTCTCTCAGTAGGGGTGTTTAACCCCCCTTTCCCTCCTTCCCCCTACTGATCAGGAACCGCCCCTACACTATTGGACCCCACTGCATATTTGTTATAGAAATTTCAAATAATTTCAAAACAAGATCACTTCAGATTTTTAACAAGACTTTCTGTAATAAAATTACTGGTAAAAAATTAACCAAGGACTGCTTCAATCTGCAGGTTAAAAATTTTCCCTTTTTGAAACTTTTTTTCTTATGCATTACTTGACTGGAGACACAATTATGCATGGTTATTTAGTGTCACTAAATTAAGGACACTTTATTAATATAATGCAAAAATGGCATAGCACGATTCGATTATTTCCTGATGAAACACTACACTCCTTGTTTATCAGACATGTTGTGTAGACACATCTCATGTTATGAAATTTGATTCTTTCCACAGGAATTTACATGGAGCTAACATTTAATTATTATAATTATATTTCTCTGTGTGTTGTAATACTAGAGTTGAGATGATCCTTTATAATATGCACATTCAGTGTAACCATAAAAGTTTGACTTTTTTCTTTCAGAAAAAAGGAATTTATTGTAAAATGATATTTGTTATAATTACGGTTATCCCAGTAACATAATTTATTGGTTACATCATGAATAAAATACCACCAAGATTTACCAGTGTAATCTAAGGAAAACATAATGTGAGAGATTTAAAGAAATTTTAGATTAAAATGAAAAAAACTGCTGCTGTCCCTGAAACACATTAAATGAATTTTTTACAGTTATTATAAGTTGATTCAATGTTTTGTTTTCAAAATCTGCTCCAACAGAGTATACTAGTAATATAAAGCTTAATAAACTTAAAGATGAAGCCAGCTGAGACTTCTGTTATGTGTTTACACTGATCTTTCAATACAAACTAACAAGATTTAAAAGCAAAATATATTTCACATCTAAAAATACCAGAGTACGGCTGAAATATCAATTATACTCCATAATCCCACAATTTAAAGTTAACTTTATATCTGATAAATCATTTTCTTCAATCCCTTTTATCATGTACCTATCTTCACAGATCTCCAATAACCAAATCAGAATTTTCTTACCATGAATAACAAAATATTACATGATGTTTCAAAATTTCTGACTGTGAAACTTAAAAGAAAAGGTGATCAAAGCAAAACCATTTGTTTATTGCAGGAAACACTGATATGAAGTATATAATATATATACTTGTATTCTGCATTTTTCTTTGAAAAAGAAATCACCACCTTCATAAAACATCTCTTGTGATACTGCATGCTTTTATCACTTCATCACTTGTCTCAGGCCCAGAAAACCTCAGATGATCTCTAGAATAACAGTCAGCATAAAAACCCAAATCACATCAATTTTTCATTATGGCTTTTATGAATAATAAATTCCCGATGACCACTGAAGCCAAACAACAAAGAAGAAATAAGCATTTACAGCAGGGCTGGTGGTACCCGCTGCTAGGAGCTTGCAAAGCACCAATGCTTCCACCATCAAAGAATTTATGGACTCGAGAGGGATGGGCTTGGTCCACAATATTCACAAGCAAGTGGGATATGAAGTGATGCTGAGCTGATTGCCTCACTCAGCCCATCCTTGCCCACACTTTGCCTTTGATGTCAGTGCTACAGCTGGTGTCTACATCAGACGCAAGAATAAAGTCAGCATCTCAACCAATAATGCATTATTACCAGAAGTGCTGCGGGCCTTTCTGCAGAAGCCGAAGGTCAACAGGTGCAGCTGGCTAGACTGGTTGCCATGGCGATTGGACATAAACATCAGTCAGAGGGGCTAATCCAATTGGTTAGTACAAGGCTTAACTGTAAACAACCCTGGCAAGTGTGATCTTTTGTCAGATGGGTGGTCTTATAAACACCTCATTAGTAATATTATTCTTCAGTGCCTGTGTTCGAAAGGGCCAGCAGGTACATCAACGAACATCAGGACCATCAATGGACAAGTATTACAGCATTAATGTATCAGGAAACTGCTGCTGCCTGTGTTCTGAAACATAAGGATGGACAACGAGCAGGAACAAAACAAATAGATTTTTACATTTATTTTACTTCTATGTCAGATTTTTCATGTTTATCATCCAACAAAGTTATGGTACAAATAAAACAGCTGGTTTGCCTGGCACTTAACATGAGGACAGCTTAAATAAAGAGGTTCCCCATCAAGACATAACCCTGAATTCACTGATAGAAGATATAATTCATTGACAGATGATCTGTGATAGGAAAAATGCAGGTACTATCACTGATAAAAATCTCACAAGTTTCTAATATAATAACCTAATGCATATAAATGTCCTACATTCACCTTTTTTTGACTATATAAAAAATGCAGGAGCTTCTCACAATCAAATTTTTCTAGAAGTATCATTATTTCAGCTATTTGACAGTAATATGTACATAAAATACCCATGGAAATCATCAAATGTATGAACCCCTGTGAATTAAAGAACAAGGAAGAAAGTGGAGATTAGCTGAAGTATAATAATACACATTTAATTTATTAATTGAAATAAAATGCTGTGAAAAATTATATAAAAATTTCATTTTCAAATGAGCATTAGGGGGCAAATATCTTTCCTGTTTTTTTACAGTGTGCATAATGTTTAGGCCCATAAGTTCTAGAAATTACACAATATTGACCTCCACTTTGCTATGTACATAGGAAATTTAAAGAGGAATATACATATTAAATATGATCAATGTCAGATTAGTGGTTTTGCTATTAGGTTATCCTGAAGCATACCAATGCGTTTTTATTGGAAAAATTGAGGTTTTTCCTTAATATCATTAAGGAAAGAAATCCTAGTGACCCAGCTTTCGGCATGGTAGGGGATTTTGGGGACATCTAACTGTATGCATGATTACTTATTCGTAGGTCCAACAGTTTCAAAATGTGCCCTATTAACAGACGGCAAGATGGACTGCCGGATGGACGACACAGTCAGCTGAGTTAAAAAATGACAACTCCTTGTTGCTCGGACTGTACAAATAAAATTCATTTTCTCTCAAAATCTCTTCATCACAAATGAATATATTAAAATTTGTAAACTATTATAGTCTTTAACTTTGTGAAAACAAGTGTGTTGCAACATACTGGTAATGAATTTTGTCATAATTTGAGATAAGTTAAAAAACTAGCTATTATAGCATTTTTAACTTGTAACAGATTAGCATTTCCTTATTAGGATAACCCACCCCCACCATCAGTCTTGCAGGTTCATTTAGGATTTAGCACCCAGAGTCATTATACTGGCACTTCTGGAAGTGATTCCAGAACTCCTTTTACAGTAAACGCAGGTGCAGGCGTGTGGCATCAGTGAAGAATCCTGGTAAAGTCAGTAAACAATTTACAGCCCTGGTAGTGTAAGACTTCAGTTTGATCAACAGGGGACGGTGCATGATATATGACCTTACAGGGTGGCCTCAAACCAGTCCTTGTCCTAAATTCAGTCTTTAAAACATTCTAAACCTCATGCATAGCGCCTACACTGAACTTAAAGTGAAAATTAAGAAATCTTGTGAGAAACAACTGAATCATCAAAACAGTATTTACAATAAAATTATACATGGCAGCATTATGTGGTAATTACTTTGTGAAAGACCAAAACAGCTGGTCTGGATAACCATTTTTTATCTTATTGGGGCATTGCAAGAGAGGGAATGGTGTTGCTGGTGGTTTTTACGCGTTTACAGTGCACACTTTATTCAGCATCTGATTTATTTCTTCACAATGTCTCTGATTAAGATTAAATTTCCACAGGAAAGTAAACGAAAATGTATGAAATGCATAAGACACAAATATAAAAGTCAAGCAAGGCTCTGAGGCTAACATTATAATTTGTCTAGGGCACACTTATGTATTTATATATGAAAATATTTTTATATGGGTTTTGCAGAAAAGGTTTTGAATAACATGCAGCCCAGGTCCTTTGCTGCACTTCAGGGAATGAGGAATTATTGGCAAAAACAAAGTAAATCATGGATTCTGAAATATTCATTGTAACTGTGACATGGAAAGAAAGGGAATAAAGAAGCAAATAAAAAGCAATGTCAGCCAGGACTGTCTTATGACTGCCCATTTTTGTCTGTATATGAAAATTTTATTTATTACTGACTCAGCATTTCATTTAGACAATTCACTGAATCTGCTCAATGAGACCTTCCTGGGTTAAATTTGATTTATTGATTGCACTGATTAATAATGTGTGTTTACCATCAAAGGCCCAGTAAACTTTTAACAAATAAATTTTCCATCAGTTTATCCTAATTAATCTGATTTAAGTAAAAACTATTTAGTTTCCTGACATGTTGCTAAACTATCTCAGGTCTTGTAACCCATTTGTTTATTAAGAAATAAAATATAAATAATTTTGAAAGTATTTTTTGTCACAAAAAGTTTTTTTTTATTTAATGACCACATAACGTCAGCAGTGACAAGAAAGAATTGCTCAAATATGCTGAATTGCTGAATGCAGTTTGTGGTCGACTGGTACCCCTGGACAGCTGTCATTCTTAAGTCAGCCTGAATAAAAAAAATCCTGACAACATCCCAGGCAGCTAGTTAGTCAGGGGCTGAGGTGAAGCTGCTGAATACTGTAACATTCTTCCTGTCAGCGCTGTCTAAAACATATTTACTACACTTCCTCATTCCTCCCAGGCCAGCCCTCTCTGGTATAGCAGCTCTTTTTACATTCACAATACTGCCAGAACGACGTTTCTTACAGCATGTATAATACCAGCAGACAGAATCGGGTAGCTCACCACATGTACAACAGTATCAGTTTATGTAGTAGTATGTACTAACAATTTATCATCATTTTTCCTTGTGGTTTATGGATGATATCATCTGCTGGCAGGATGTATTGCAATCAGCAAAAATACACTCTCCTGGTTGAGCTCTTTTACAAAATGTTATACACGGATATATATATATACATAATATATATTTAGATCCTATTTAACATCATAAGATGAAATTATCAAATGCAATGTGATTTATGGATACAATTTAGATCAACATTGAACATTTTTATAAATGACATATTTAAACATTATATATGTATTTATTTACATAAGTATTTGACATCACAAGATCATTTTATTAAATGATATATATGTAGTATTTTGATCATATTTAACATCATACAATGTTATTCAATGTTATATATTTTGATAATTTTTAACATTACAGGATGATATTATTTGGTAATACCTATAATGATAATATATGCTTAATATATGCTGATAAGTAGATATCCTATCTATTTCATTACGCAAATTGAGTTTTTAACACAAGTTAGAAGAAGCCATGGAGAATCCTTGCCCATCTGTTTGAACTGAGGCAGAGAGAACACTATTGTAACCTTTCTATATTCTCTTGGCAGGGAAAGTTCCTCCATGGAGAGCTACACTTAATGGTTTGTCTGTTTTTCCTCACAATCTACAGGTGATTTCTACCTTCATTAGTACTTTGTTTAAGAATAATGGTTCCACTAGACATGCAACCCACTTGAAATGGGGATATGGTGCCAAACAGATCAATAGCATATCTCATATATCTAACCACTAAAAGGTTTCCTCTTGAAAATAAGCCAATTTTTTATGCAACACTGTATCTCCATATTACCATCTATTTCAGTTTCCTTGGCAACCAAGAATCCACTTGCTGCATCTGGTTATTATAATCACATAAAGAAAAACATGTTTCACATAGAAAAACATGTTTCACAAAGAATATGACATTATATGTTTTGTGTGCCGAGCAGCAGGGCATAGATACGATACATGCAATTCCCTAAGGTCCTCCTCCTGGTACACTGCGTCCAGGGCAGGGCTGTCTATCAGGGTAACATCAATACATCTATTGCTTACCCAGGTTCCTTCACTGAGTACTGATAACATCAGGTAAAATATTGAGAGAACTGCTGTTATCAATTGTCATCAAATGAAATCTGATTAAATACACTAAATTTTTTACAACAGAGTCTGTATAGTAATAGTTAATGTGTAAATATATAACTACCTGTGTGGCCATGCAAAGTTAAGAAATGTGGTCACAGTCAAGCAATTACAGATGAAGTACTGATTTGCCTTGATAAAACCAACCAGAAAAAGTCACATGACATGTTTCAACTGCACTTAACTGGCCTTGAAAATATCATGATAGCCTCTCATTATCTTTCTTGTACGATAATGTTTTATATGCAGCAGAAAAATCTAGCTTATTTTTACTTGGTTAATTTGCTGTACCAAGTGTAAAATTGGTGCCAGTATTTAGTTTTTATGTAGATCCTTGTTACAGATGTTGATAAATAATTGTATCAATTGTTGTCAGAGCCATCAATAATTGTGTCAGCACCCATTCATGGATCAAGCTCTTGTTAAGAGATTAGCAAATAACCAGAGAATAACCGATAAAGAAGCCCAAAAAACAAGCATGGCAAAATATACATTAATTTACAAAAGGGATAATTAATTCTACATATGCTAAGTGTTGCCTACAAAATTAATGTTAACCTCAAAATATAATCAATGTTAATACTTACAAATATAAATTTATAGTAATGATGTTATTTTCAGATAACATATGAAATATGAAATACATTTATATTATTTTTTCTTTATTTTATATAATTATGTATATCATAAAGAATGAGTTGTTTAAATTGGTACCCACATAGTTATATATATCCTAAGCCTAGTCTTCCAATAGTACAATAATTCCAATAAAAAAAATAAAATTTTGGTTAAAGTAAATTCATCTTGTAAGTGAGACGGGTGTGGTGCTGGAAGGTCAGAACTGAAAAGCTCACACAAACAGACTCTAACAGGCCAGCAGGCAGAGAGACAGCTGTTTATCTGTATTTCTCAGGCAGCCATACTAGTGTTGTAATCTTCTATAAACTTGTAACATCACGGAGCAAGGGGGTACAGGGATCCTCACCCAGATGGTAAACACTGTTATCTTATGTTTGGAAACTGTAGCAATTCTGGTGATTCAGCCCCCATCAGCTAGAACCACCCACTCTCACCTGCCAAACCACAATTAACCTACTATTAACCATTTGGTCAAAATTATCACTTATCACCTTACACTTCAAAAGAGCTCTGCTGATGGTTTTATTTTAATTCTAATGTACAATTCTGATGCCATATATAACAGACAAACCAACAAACAGAGTTAAAAACATATACAAGCTGAGCAGCATGTGTTTTACCAGAAAAAGATGATATATTCAATATTGTGTTGTAAAAGTTTTTGATGTTTTCATTAAAGTCAGTATATAACCAATAATCAATTCCAACAGAGTTATAATATGAATACATATAGAGAACTTAAGCCTTGTTTCTGCACCAATTCCATGCCATCGTAAATCCCTATGAGGATATTCAAACATTTATTTGCCTGCCTAGGACCAAACTACCTCAATGACACATAATTCACACAATTGAACCTTATTAAATATTACAAGGGGAAAAGTATCAGCAAGATATCATAACACTACAGAGCTGGCCCAGGACTACCAAGCAGTGTTGGTCTCAGGCGGTACGCTCTCGATAGCAGTCCCAGAGCCGAAGAGGATGCAGGCCAATTGGTCAAGACAAGTCGTATCTGCATAGTCCCATCGAACTGGCAAACTTCCATTACAATATGTCACAAGCATATCCCTGTAGATGGAGGCAAAGGCCCCTCAGAAGGACTAAAAGCTTTAGAGGGACTTGCAGCACCAAAGCAATTAACTGGCAGAGAATGAGAGGAACATCAAAGCTACACTTTGTACATGTGAGAACAAAATGGAAATTTGTCAAAACAAGTCCAGCATAAACCTGGCACCGCCTAACATTTCATGCCTCAGGAAAATTAAACCCCTGATCCTTTGAGTATACTCCGGCTTCACTATACATACATGGTTGCTTTGTTTAATTCATCTAAAAGTCAAATTTTTCACACAGATTGGAACATGTGTAATTATATATTCAATGACTGCAGACTTTTAACAGTTCATATTTTATTTGTACTTCAAGACCCTGCATGATTGACATTTCTTCTGAGAAAGCACAAATTTATTTATTCAGGTTTTTGAATGCATCATGGAGCAACTGTTGTGGAAACAAAGGAAAATTATGATTCATGTTGAATTATTTTTAAATAATAATTTTTGAAAACCCAGAAAAGACTTCGCATCAATAAAAAGACAATCATGCATTGATCAAAGTCTCTGTCAAGCTCTTGTGGCACCACCAAAGGACCATGGCCTTTTGATAACCAAGGTAGTATATATTATTCATGAATCACGAATCTGAGAGAGAGAAAAAGAAAACTGTAAAGTACAGGTGCACTGTGTACAGATTTTCGGGCACAACATTAAAATAGTTTGAATGAATAATTATAACCTGAAACCACAATGAAAGACACATGAAAGACAATGTAATTGTTATTACCTCTGCCAAAGAGGTTTATGTTTCACTCATGTCTGTTTCTTTGTTTGTTTACTGGTCTTTTTGCAGAATTAAGCAAAAAAACTACTGAGCCAAATCCCATCATCCTTACTTTGTGGTGGGGAGGATGGCCAGTTGAACCAGAGAAGCCACAATTAAATATTGGTGAAGATGCAGACAGATACAGGGATGCATGGGTCCAGTAAGATGGCAGCTTTCTCAGAAATATGCACTTGGGTCTCATTTTACTTCTTCTTACAGTAAAATGTGATTAATTCTATTCATACTTAGAAGATTACATCTTTTTTTACAGGATAAAAATGAATGATTAAACCATCTATGATTTCATATTATGAACTTACGCACCTGTAGGACAAGAAGTGAGAAGTCACATTATTATACACCTGTAGATACAACATTAGACCAGTTATAACTCTCATAGCAGGAAGCCTCCACAGAAATAATATATTAACCAGTGAGCCAGTATATTGTGGAACCACCTGAATATCAGACTGATTTGATACATAACATATGGTATGGGCTCCCTGGGGATCTGGGGCCCCCTTTTCACTAGAGCTCCTGCAATCCATGTGGAGAACAGGGAATCCGGTTCCCCAGTTGGCAAAGTGCCAAGACTGACCCAAAATTCTGAAACTGCTTGGTGGTGTGTGTGTGTGTGATATATTATTCAGAGCTGCGCGAGTTAAAATCTGGTGAGGCCTGTTGATGTAACGAGGAGGAAAGACTGCAGCAGCTAGGAGTCTCCTCTGCAGACATCTTCAGCAAAAATCAATATGGCTGCCCTTTGAGATTTGGGTTTGTCAATAGCTCAGGCCCAGGGGCTGCCAGTGGTAGTTCATATACACTCTCTGGTCCCAATCCAAATGGCGCGGCAATATGGGCATAATGGTCCTCTTATCTCACAGTCCCACGTGTTCCCATCAAAACAATGTTGACCAATTTACACTGCACATAATGTATAAACCCAAAGCCCCTTCCCTATGCCCTTACTACCTAAAAGCTGTTTAATCTATTCCATCTTTCGCTTCTCTTCCTCTGATGGAGGCTGGCGAGAGAAAAAAAAAAAAAAAAATTGGGCCTGAAATCCGTACTTTTGGGCCTATAAATGGTAATGAATTGACATGTTTAAGCTATGGCTTATGTGCGGGTATAATCTTGAATAACTAGTGTAATCTCTTCATGAATGTTAAATTCAAGTGAGATCAGCTGGCCGGGCACTGCGACAAAATCACTGATAAAAAAGTGTGTTCCATATTGGCTTCATGTCAGCATAAACTATTGGTTAGTGCAATGTATTATCCCAGAAACAAAACACAAGCCTGGCTACAGCCAAGCTCAGGGTGTAATGGAACTCAACTTTGACTCTCCCACAAGATGCAAAGGATATCACAAAATATTCTTATTATATTACAAATTCAGGTACAGTTGCACCTACATAACGCAGTAATTTAATAACAGTACATGCTTGCATATTTTACAACCAAAATAGCCTTTAATGACTACTTTTTTTCTTTGCATTTGAAACTTCCTTCATAAGAGATAATACATTTATTTAAATATAAATTTATTAATTTTATAAAGAATTGACCTACCATATGCAATAAAAAAAAGATATATATACAAAAATATGTTACAACATTTTGATAGAAACAAAATTTTTATTAGAAAAAAAGAAGTAATTACTTACTAAACCAAGAGCCACCTGAACACCCAAGGTATTAATTATGATTTATTTAAGATATTTCATTGCTTTAATTGGAGATCCTGCCAATGTATTAATAAAAAATCTAACAGCATATATACTTGAAGGAAGAAATTTTTTTTTTCTCCTTCAAATACAGAACTTTGGTCATTCTGGATGACAAGGGTACACTTGTCAGCTATAAATACCATGAAACCCCTTAAAAGGATTGAGACAGCAACTAGGCTGTCGGCCAAAAATAACTGACCACCCACTCACAGGTGCCCTGGATTTGTTTATTAACATTTCATGACCATACTAGTTTCCCACAAGTTTCTAAAAGACGTTGCAAATTTGTTTTTGTTTTTTTACAGACGTTTCCCATGATGCCAAAACAGGTGGCACAGTGTGTAGACTGATGAGGTTGAAAATGACAGTATGACCAAAGATGATAAATTATTATGCATCTTTCTTGATTGAAAATGTCAACATATATTTTGAATATTTTGGAAAAACAAGGACAACCATTTGGAGAAATGTTATATAAATTATCAGCACAGAATACATAATATATGTATGTAACGGGTGAAAATAGAAACCAGGCCCGAATGTGGGTTCGAACCCGTAACCTGTGACACACAAGTCAGACGTTCTACCGCTTCGCTAATAAAGCAAGCTTCACTAGCAAGGCCAGTAGGAACGCTTTTGTGTGTCCGGTTACATTCACCCCCTCTCCGAGGACGTTCTGTCCCCAGAACGTGGGATCTATCCCGGGGGTCACACACGTGAACTGGGTGGGGCATGATGCCACTACACCAACTCCCCGGATCCCACCGCTGCCACCATTTGTAACGGGTGAAAATAGAAACCAGGCCCGAATGTGGGTTCGAACCCGTAACCTGTGACACACAAGTCAGACGTTCTACCGCTTCGCTAATAAAGCAAGCTTCACTAGCAAGGCCAGTAGGAACGCTTTTGTGTGTCCGGTTACATTCACCCCCTATACATAACTTTTTTAGGACCAGGTAATTAAATTTATTTTAAATAGTCTTGCTTTGTACCAATGAAGAACCAGGATATATTCTTCAAAAATATTTTTATTTCATGTATTAAGTGTGTTTAAATTGCCATTTAAGTCAGCAAGGATGAATTATTAATATTATAATAAGAATAACTAGTTATAGCAGAGCATGTAAAAATTTAAAACATATATATCAGCCTTCCTTTACATGATTAGCAAGCAGCAGCTAGTCTTTGGTCTGTGCAGTCCCCATAATATATGCCTTGCCTTTAACTTCATGTCTAACTGCTCGACTGGAAAAATCTATTGACTTTACGCAGTGTTAAGGGAGGTAGTGCTGCAGGAAGGCTCTCTGCAGCTCTAGCCTAGCTGAATGAGGAATTGGCTCAGTGCCAAGCGGTGACCTAGTTCCACCCATCTGCACTCAGGAGAAAAGCCCTGATACATTGCATCTCTTTGAATTCTTCTCTTCTTTGCCTATCCCATCCTTGCCAAGGGACGAATATACTAAACCAGTTTCATGAAAAAAACACATATAACACTCCTTTTTCCATATATCTACATAACCGACTAGTATATTGTTAACACTTTCATATCATCAGTTTCATGAAGTTTATTGAAATATGTTATTTTCAAGAATATAATCTGCCATATTTTTGCTTTTATTTGATTATTCCTTCTTTTCATTGCTGTTCTTGTTAAGGATTAATAATGTTTTAATTTCAGGATGACAAATTATGAGAACACAAAGATAAAACATACAACTTTCAAGATATGAAATATGTGAAATATTCAAGCTATATGTAAGATATAACTTAAGGGAATTTATTCAAACATGGGAATAATTACAAACATGTTGGTTTCAGAATAGTAACATATAACAACCATGTGGTATTGTTAAATTGGCAGTTTTAAACTTGCAGTTTTTATTACAGGGTCACACTGTATGTTATGATCACTTAATTTGGTAGTGTCTTTTTATGTATACACATGGCTTTGCACAATCTAAATCCAACCATTATTTTGGTATTATTAAAATTAATCTGTGCTCCTTTTGCAGATTTTACTTATGTCATTTGTTCTTACCTTGAGACTCTCTTCTCATGCAGAAGCAGGGTTTTTTATAATCCACATCTGACTAGTTAATTATCCTTGTTAAGAATCGGGCCTCCACTGCAGGTTTTACCACATGATATGAATACTCACCTTTGCAGTGTCTTCTTCTGTACACATTGGATTTTGTACAATCCACATCCAACCAGTCAACTGAACTACTGCCTTCATTGCAGGTTCGGCTGTTTGGTATAAGAACTTGCCTTGGCAGTGTCTTCTTCTCTAGACATTGGGTTTAGTACAATCCAAATTTGAGAGGCAGATTGTCTTCATTAAGAACTGTGCCATGGCCTCTATTGCAGGTCTTACTGTATGCAATGAGTACTTACCTTGGCAGTGTCTTCTTCTGTAGAAATTAGGTTTTGTACAATCTAAATCGGAACACAGATTGTCCTTATTAAGAACTGCAGCCTCTATTGCAGGTTTTACTGTATGTTTAAATTACTTACCTTGGCAGTGTCTTCTTCTGTAGACATAGGGTTTTGTACAATCCACATTCCTCCACCTGACTTGGTGTCAGAACATGAGCTAAGTTTACGGTCATGATGCTGGTATGATCGCGCACTTGATGACTCCTGCCCTCGACTTGGCTGAAATAAAAGAGGAAAATAAGACTATAAGTATACATATATATATATATACTGACGTTAAGTTGGGTCATCATTTATGATCAAAGGAATGACAAATTCAGAACAAAAAGTACACAGACATATTTATAATAAATTTATTAAAAGATGGTCCCTCGATACGGAGTAAATTCCTCCATTATGGCCAAACATCAAGGCCCATTTGAAGGAAAACAGGGAAATAATACACTCAGCAAGCTGTATGCAATGTTTTGTATAAATTTTTATTTTGACTAACAAGCTGACCACACATGTACTTATTTTACAAGATTTTTAGAATGCATTTGAGTTGAAGTGAATGCAAGGGTTGGAGACAGGCACCAGTGCAGAAGGGCCAATATTATCCACGATCAATATATCTGGGTCAGATAAAATCAACTCAATATATTCTTCTAATCAGCCCAACAACTTTCATGATGTGTTTGTCGTTCCATTAGTAATCACACACTGACATAACAAGAATTTTTTTTTTAAAGAAACCAACGTATCATTCCATATTGCAGGCCTAATCATAATTTATCAATTAAAATTTCATCACTTTGAGGAAATATATATAACTGTATTTCTAATTCACCAAATTATATCTCTGACTTAACCACTTTACTGTAAGATGCCAGCATAATGCTAAGTGTACACTGTATGGTGGGAATTTATTTCTTGCTCTAAATAAGGAAAACTCTACAGAGATACGGTTATCTTTGATTTAAAACTGAATGTGCAAAATATGTTGTAGGTCCCCTGAAATATCAAGAAAAGAAAGAGCACAAGTTTTAGTATGATATATACATTATATTGTTTGATATGCTTCTGAAACAAAATTTTTATGGATTAAAATTGAGGGTTTTTTGCCAGGGATGCTAACTTAAGTACGGAATAATTTGTAGAATGTCATCATGCAGTCATGATACCTAATAATTATATATCCTTGAATCTACCTGGAAAAACTGTTATAAAACCAATACTTTTAACAAGCTGGGCTATCTGGTAGTTTTTACAAATCTGTAAACAAGACACTTTGGCACTAATAACGCACACTGAACAGAATAACCATCAGAAAAACATAATCTGTTTGCTCTGCCTCTTCCTTATCTATGGAATGTAAAGTGTTTGGTAAATATTAGTGTATTCATGTCAGTGCCACTGTACTAGATGATACAAGACGGCTTAATTAAAAATAATGCAACCCATCATCCCTTGTAATTTGCTATCAGTATGTATAATTACATAGCAGGAATATACTGAATAGTTTTCATACCTCAGTACATTGCATAATAAAGTACTGTAAATTGTGTGATAACAGTATCCTCACTGGGAAATGCACTTTTCATTGTTGGCTATCTTTGTGCGTTTAAGTGAAAATATAACAGAATTGTATGGAAAATATATTTAAGAAAACACATATGGATGGAACATTCACTAACATGTATACATGTCTATGAGCCTTAAAACGCCTTAAATCTAGTTTTATAAACATTATATTATACCTTCTGATAACATGTTAGAGTTCACCCTTTAACAGCGCTTCAATCTATGTGCCCACTTGGATGCAGTAATGGTGTGCATGGTGTTACGAATGTAAATTGACACTTTGCCATATACAGTGAAATCTCAAAATTATGACCACCAACAGGATCTTGATAAAGTGGTGACATTTTCTAGGTGGTTGTCTAAGAGAAGTCTGATATAAAGAGCAAAACAGAATTGCTGGGATTGTGGAAGTGGTGGTTATAAGCAAGTGGCCATTAGGCAAGGTTTTGTGGATATGATTGTCGATATAAGAGTTCGAACTTTCTATTCAAAGCTGCATCCAGCATATTTCCAGATTTCATTATTAACACTACATGGCTGATAAACATACATCTGCAGACATACAGTAGACTACTGTCCAATATACCACACAAATGGACAGTCTTTCTTATTTGTTTTTAGGCTGTATCAGCACCCTTACACGTGAAAACCTAGCTTAAAGGGGCCGATTCACCTACCTTTTGAAAAAGAAATTACGTGATTTCTGGCTTCCTCTGTGTATATATTAATGATCTAAGGGTAATTTTGGTTGTGAAAAGTTCTTATAAAGCCTTCATGAAGGATATATGAACTTGTTTATCAACAACATGTTTGTAAACACAGCAATGTCGACCAACAGCAAAAACATGTAACCTAAGGTGGTAGGTTGAATAAATGCGGAGGCAGAAAGGTAACTTGTTGCAAAACATCATTTACAAAGCACTGGCTTATTTGACTTGCTGCCAGACTGCCTTTGTCAAATCTGTTTTTATGATTTTGGTTGGCCCTCACATATTATAAACACACTGATGGGAACAAAACAAGCAGCCTGCGTGCAGTGAGATCCGCATTTTCCAGTCTATTTTTATAAAAGCTTCAAGGGATTACCTTTTGTTTATAAAGGTCAGATAGGTGATTGGACCCCTTTAAGTTTTGGATATAATGATGACTGTGCAAAAGTTTAATACTAAGACAATCACATATCACTGCCAATTACTTAGGAAACGACACCTCATACAATATAAACTATTAATGTATTTCTGAATGTATTACTGACATGGTAGATCAGTTCACAGTCCTCCCATATGCCCACTTCTCCCCAACCATCAGGACCATCACTAAGCCCTGGTAAGTATGGATTAAATCTATAACACTGAAGCAGTGGGTCAGTCTGATAGTAAGAGCAGCCATTGACAACTGCCCCAGGTCATCGTAACCTTGGAAACTACTGTCCCATAATTCTCCAGTGTCTCAGGATAATTGATGCTATGATTCTGGGTGAGATAAAGTGTCAATGATGTCACCTTGTACACTTTTCATGTTAGATATGAGACAAAAACCCTGTACTTTACATCTGGCATATATTACTGCTACAATACACTGTATTACATATAACCTTGGCAGTTTATTTTTTAACCTTAATATTCCAACTTTACCTTGTACAAGCCTTTGTTCACATCCTGAAAGACATTCTAGTTTTATTCACTAAATAAAGATGATCACAATAAATAAACTAATAAGGCATTCACAGAATCAGCTAGGTCATAAAATCTGAACATTTAATGTAGCATTTACAGGAAGCTGCCATTTGACTGTGTACTGGAATCTTAAATCGTTCAAACAGAATTTTGAAATGTCATAAATCTAAAAATGTTACAGGAAACTCAAGGATACTCTGATCATTATAAATCTTGAAAATAGCAATTCGTTACTTGATACATATTCTGGGACTTTAAATTTCATTGCATAAAGCTAAGCGCTCTTAACATGCAAAAGATTTGGTTTTTGATTGACAATAATGGTATTTTAAAGGTGAAAATTGACAAGCACCTTGGACCTAAACACCTTGACAAGAACAAGGATGGTGGTATATAAAAAAATACATTTTAAACATTCTTTAGTATTTATATTTATCACATATATCAGGTAAACCACAAAAAACAAGGACACTTGTACCCTAAATAAACCAAAGCAAATGTGATATAATTCTATTTTAATGACTTTAATTAAAATTCAGAGAAGTACAAAATAAGCCCTAGCTGTTTATTGATGAATTTATTAACTCGTTAAGATTTCTATTATTTTTGTGTCTTACAGGTACATCTGGTTTCCCTGAAGAAGACACTGAACACCTCTATATGGTGTCAATAATAAATACGTTTGTCATGTCATAATTGGCTCACTGCCATCAATGAACAGTCACCATATATATATATATATATATATATATATATATATATATATATATATATATATATAAATAGCCGCAGAGTATATAATCAACAGAAACTGTTAACAAGTTAATGGACTCCGTGGGTCGATCTGTATATATTGAATACTTACTAATAAATCCATGATGTGAATTACTGTACTCTGTTGGTCTGTATAGATTAAACACTAACTGTTTATAATGATGAAATGCATCAGTGCATATATCTCATATAGATATAATTATTCACAGATAAATAAGGCAGTCAGCAGAAATAGGGGTGTTATTATCTCTCTCTCGAGCTCTACAGTATAAACACCACAGGCTTCAGTTTATTTTAGTTCTAGAAGTTACAATTATCATCATCAGACATATTCCTTTCTTTAAACATGAATATTTTTAATTCTTGAAATGAACAGGTTTTCTTTAAATTAAAATGTGGCAGGAATTAATGTATACACTGAAACTGTCACATTTTATACCAATCAAGTCTTTATTCTTATACTGACACCAGTAAAACAGGGCAATTACCTGCTCCTTGTTTCAAAATGACCAATTTCAAATAAACAAGTTCAAAATTGCCTGATTTTACAGTGTTATTTTCACAGTTTGCTGTTCTGAAGCACTCTAAAACACATGTACTCAAAACTGCCACCTAGAACCCTGTCATATGACTAGATACTTTGAGGTAAAACAAGTTGTATATTTATTTACAGATGAAAAAAGTATTTCAGATGAAAAAAATATTTCAACAGTTCCTCCCAAGAGGGTTTGCTTTATGTTAATGGGATAGATAAAACAGATCGAAGCAGCACAATATACTCTCTGTTATGTAAATGTAAAGTGTGTCAAAATCTGTCCAAAATCTTAAGTAAAATCAAATAGGAAATTGGCAGGGTCTCACTCTGCACTAGCCAACAATGTTAAATTATTATACTGTAACAAATATTGCGCTGTACACACACACACTTTCTTTCCTGATCACAGTACTTGAGTTGGCTACCTGCTCTGTGGACAAATACATAATTAATACAAACAAGTACAAGCTGGCAAATTTTCAAACAGCTCAGGTTTTATAACTGGGTCAAGGTTAAATCAGATTGGGCTTGAAATCAACATCCTGAATATAATCATGAGAAGTTAAACATGCACCATGACTTTTGTTACTGGCAAACTATATTTCAGCATTTTATATAAATTATTTTTACATAAATTAATGATTAAGGATACTGTTAGGACAGCAAATATTGAATATTTAGGATTTTTATCTTCTATGTATAAACTGAACATGTTACCTTTTTTCAACTTTCTGTCTTTGTTTTTTTTATTAACAAACTACAAATAATAAATTCACACACAAGTGATGAGTTTAAGCATGATAACTGGCAAATTATGTATCCTCTGTCATCCCGCTTTCCTCAGAGAGCTAAAATTTTAAAATCTAATGCTGATAAAAAGAACTATGTCAATACTATTGATGGGCTGATGGTGGATTATAATTGTCGATCAGTCAGGCTGATGCAAACAATTCAATGATCCATCTTGCAGTGCCATAATCTATTGCAAATGTTTGCAAGTAACTTAGACTTTGTGATGAGGAAATGTGTGCTTTTATATACATTATGCAAGCAGACTAGAGAAAAGTCTGCATTTACTAAAAAAAAAATCAAAACTATTCCTAAGTTACTATATAGACATGTAGGCTATAGAATTATGACAATAATACCCTGAATGTAGGCCTACATATCAGTTGAGATGATTTACCAGTCTATATATGGTCCGAAAATTCATATATACTTCTAAACAATCAATTAATTCTGAATAACGGTAGGTAGAGGTCCACTGATTTTTACTGATGATCTATCGTTAAATTACAACCAATTCCCAACACTAGTCAATACCCAACAAACCAATGATGACTGAGTAAAATGGCATACAAAGAAAAAGACATAAGATAAACAGATGAATATATGGACATAATGGAAAATATATTAATATTTTTAATAATCACTAGTATGTCTTTACATACCCAACACAGACATATAAAACATACATCCTATCAAAAATAAATAAGTAATCATACATCATGTCTAATAATTCATACTTGATTGTCACCAGTTAAACAACTGGCCACAGATGCCAGTATGGTGTACTTTTTCCACCACTGATGCCGTGTCCATATTGATAATCTCCCAGAATAAAAAAATCCTCACGCCATATTATCATATTTATTATATAATGGCCTGGTCCTCCATATATACTAACAAATTCAGTAACCATATTGAACTGGCACATCTGACACAAGGATAATTACTTTACTGTACCACAGCCCTCTCTCGTTATTGATCGTTACTTCTTTTAGACCTCCCTATGTCATTTGCTTATTACAAAAGTCCACAAATCAGTTATCTGGAGAATCAACTATTTGAATCCCTACTGCAGCAGCTGGATTAACACTGGAACAGTATCATGAACTTATATTGACATTGTGGTCTAAAACACTGGAACTGACATAAAGTACATGGCATGTTTTGTATTATAAACATACAATTTATTCTACTTAAATTAAATTAATTCAAATCACTGGTTTAGAAATTAGGTGCACGTTGGAAGGTTTATCATAAACTTTAAGGACAACCTTATTTACAGGTACTGACAATGTTACCAACAATATATTTTCAAACATATTTGTACATGTAGAATTGCACAATGTACAAATTAGAATTGCAAAGCTAACAAAAGACCAACATGTTTGTTATTGTTTTTATTAGATCCAGCAATGACAGGAGAAGATATTTAAATTTTTGCTCCCATATATCACATTTGTTTTCTGCCCCATCCAATTCTAGCTGTGTCAATTAAATTATGTTAAGTTTACTTAAAAATGTCTATTATGACATATACTGTTGATATTCATATTTAAACTCATCAGATAAGTGAGAGTGAGACAAATAATAAAGATACAGAGACAAACCTAATCTCATTAAGAAGGTTTTTGCATAGTGTATTGTAATATGGAGGATTCCTATCAATTTCTGTGGGTTTTGAAGAGTTTTCACTTTGTAATTTTGTCTTCAGAATATTTGATACTTTGTGGCTTGTTTAGAGTGAGATCAACCAAAACTCAGAAAAATCAAGTCCTGAATGTGTATTATTCTGTAATGGTATAATTTTCATATTCTTTCCTGAATCCTTATGCTTCAGAAAGGACTCCCTGTCTTCATGAACTCTTTATATCCATGATACAAAAATATAATCCTAACTGGATATGAAGCAGCTACCACAGCCTGGCACTTAATAACTTATAACTATATTTATTTCATATAGCGCAATTTACACACGTTTCAAATGCGCTTTACACCTAAAAAAATATTATAAATACAACCACATAATCACAAAACCATCAATGACACTAGAGAGCTAAAGAAGTTATATCAGTTAAAGTATTGTAAAATATATTAAGGTATAGTATTTTCTAAAAAGATAAGTTTTAATGTCCTTCTTAAATTGATCGAGTCATGATACTGTCTTCAGTTAATCTGGAATGCTATTCCATAGCATTCTCTTAATGATATATGGTCGCAAAGCTGTTAATACCATATCCCGCTGAACAGCCATTGCAAAGGAGCATCATTTTGTCTGCTTCATTATTACTGTCAAAGTAAGATACCCTCACTGAAGGTGATTTTCTCCCTTCAAATATTTCTGACCTCTAAGATACTTACATGACATGGACCAGTGTTTGAACTAGTGAGTCCTGCACCTGATATTATTCATAAATTATGATTCTGGCTACATCTTGTGTAGTTCAGGATATCTTCTTATTTCAATTAAAACCATCACTGAGCTACAATTTTGTTGTGGCTAAACAGAAATGTTATATTTGTTGTCTTGCAGGGATATGAATATTGTATTATCAGGAGGTTCAACTGGCTTGAAGCATTAAACTTATCATCCAGGAATTCATGAATTATTGTTCAATACTCTTGAGAGTATATTTCCACCAATCCTCGTATGAAACCCAAACAGGAAACTTAACCATCGGTTCTCCTGTGTTGATTGTGTGATTTTTTTTAAATTAAAACATATATTTTAGCATTGTTTTATATGTTTATGCTCTATTCACTTAGTAATAACAACAAAAGCCTAATAAGATGTAGCACTAATATCCATTTTTAGCTCAGCTGAACTTTCAGTAATGCCAAGCTATAGTAAAGGCTCTTTGTTTATATATCAAAATACTAGGCAGATAGTGTGAATACAGAGAAAACTGAGGAACTGAGCCCTGAGAAACTACAGGAAGTGCAGCATGAAAAAGCAGGTTTGAATGAACCTGAGCCATGAAAAAACCCAGGAAGTGCAGCAAGAAAAACCAGGTATGAATGAACCTGCCCCATACCCATAAAACACACATTTAATAGAAAGCAGCAAGGAACGCATAGTACTCCAGGCAGCCTTGCCCCTGTGTGGTAGTATACATTCATATGCCCTTGTCAGAACCAACACATCAAGTATCATGTAGCCCTGCCACAAGAACATCTGGATCTGTTCAAGGCATCCTGGAACAGTTATTATCCATACTGTTACACACCTTTGTTTTGTGAATGGCGCATCTGTTGTGAATAACTCTGTGTACAACAGAATGTAAACATGGGAAGTGACAGCAGCCATCCACAGGGCTCAAAGACATGTTATTCCATGAAAAAGAGTTACAGTGTAATGATGAAAGACCTCATTACGTAGAGCAAAGTTCTCCCAACTATGTCCATTATAAACATCAAGGTATCAGATAAACATGATTTGTGGGAAAAGAGATGGTTTATAAACTTCATGTTTTGATGTAATATAAACTGGATCTGCAGCCAAGCATGATTAGTAAATATTACCTGTACTGAAACATGACAAAAAGATGGGACAGTGATGTTGCTGACATATGTTGCTTGCCTCATTAATGTGAACTGCTGATTATAAAATAACTATTCTTTATTTTTCTTTCAAGGTACAAACTACAGCGTGCTGGTAAGCAATGTGATTACAGTGATATGCCATATAATTAATCCTCCTAGATTTCTAGGTTTTATAGGCAGTTTGTTACAAATAATCAAGAAATCATTACCTGTTAAATCTTTGAGGTTCTATCACCATTTCACCATTTTGGCTTTTAAAGTACCGGTTAGGTTCTATCCAGACACTTTTCCATAGTTTGAACAAACCACTAGGCTGCCTCCTACTCATGATTTGTAATAAGTTTGATCTCTAAAGCTGTTGCAAAAATTATTGTATCATTTGTCTGTTGCATTCTGGCAAGCTTCAAACAAGACAATTAATTCCATCTAAGTTGGATATTATGCCACATCCTGCAAGGTAAATTTGTGTGACAGTTCAAGTCAATAATATTAGACCAATTACTATTACCTCAGAAATTCCAATAGGATATATGAATTATTTTGAACTTAATTCATAAAATTATTTCTTCATCAATTATCTAAACTGAAAATTTCAATGACAATAATGACCTCTCAAGATCAAGAGATGTTAAAATTAATACATATAAAGTTTACCCTGAACAAAAAAAATGAAGCCATAAAGCAAGGAAGTAGGAATGTCAATATATTTGAAAAAATGTGAGACAGCTAAACGAAGATATCCACATGTTAATGCAGAACATTATGCTAAGAGAAAACTGTCTTTTTAATATAACTATAGAATTTGCAATATGATATTTTTTATTATTTATTATTATAATAATATTGAAATAAACCCTTCAAAGAAACATAAATCCCACTGAAAATGTTACACGGCTCATTTAACACTGGACCATTACCAAGAAACCACCCTTCATCGCCTGTCTTTTTCAGGTTCTTCCTACAGCACATGTCCTTAACCTTCTGTCAAGTAGTGGGCCAGACCCCACACACGAACTTTCCAAAGTGATGTTTTGATCATGCTTTATGAACCTCAAAGTAACACAATGCTGTTAATAAAGCCTTACTCATAAATATCTAAAATGGTCAGATTTTCCCACAGCAAGCAACAATATTTTTCCAAAATGTTAACTGAATGTTATGGGTCTATACAAGTCAATTTCTTTTTAAGGTGTTTGATAAACAGATCAGCATTTATATATTATTAAGCTTTTTATTATGCTCATTAAATAAGGCCACCATGCACATAATTCTGAAGGATCAGGTCTTTTTTTCAGAAAAAAAAATGGTTCAGTCATTATCAAATATTCCTGAAAGAATCAACCATTATACATATATTTTTAACTTATTTTCACTCATCATTCACTATTTTTTTATAATGCAAAATGAATTATCTGGAACAATAAATTTCTGGTTTACATAGAGTTCAATAGTAGTGCAGAATTCTGCATGAGCAGCGAATATTTGAATCTTATTTGATATGGAACATGCAATATGGATCTTGATATATTGGAACAATATGGATAAGAAAATCTGTCAGTTTGCAGTTCTACCCTCGAGTTAAAGGTTACGCTGAAGAGAAATTTTAATATCAGGACAATTGCAGCAAACAAGTCTGAACATAATCTGCAGCCCAGCATACTGAACAGATATCTGAGGTGTATTCAATATGGTCTTATGACAAGGGAGGCCTGGATATAGTGCCTCCTCTCCTCACTCCAGTACCGCAGAGAGCTGGCGGTATCAAATCCATGAATAATTGCTAAAACAGCTTTTAATAAACCTTGGCTCAGGTGTAGTCACACTGGCATTATATGAGCCCTATTAGACCAGCCGACCAGGAGCTATAATAGTGTGTAAACAGGCAGCAGAAATTGATCACTTCAAGGAAATGTAAGCAATGACTTGTCCCCAAAGCGTGCCAGGCAGATGATTTGCCTGCAGCCTCACTATGGCGACTTGAGATTTTGCCTTGCAATGATTGGAATCACTTTACAAGGAAAAGGTCGCTATGGAGACAGTGCTGTTTTTTACTTGGGCTTTGGCCACATAACAATGAAGCACCTGTATACGAGAGCACCAAGCGTGTGTCTACAGAGGAAAATTCTGATACAGCATGGTGTGTCTGCACGGAAGAATTCTGATATAGCATGGCATGCCTGCAGGGGAGAACTCTGATATAGCATAACTATAATAGGTTTCCCCTCTCTCTTAATAACTGTTCCTTTTTTCCCATCAGACTGAGATAAAATTCAATATTAATTCTTTACAGTCTAGATCTAGGAAATTAAGCTATCAGTCTGTAGTTTATTACCTGAGGTGTTCCCATTACCTGAACCAGGGTCACCACCTGACATGTTTATAACCCCCAGATGGTCAAAAGTAAAGGGAGCAAGTAAGCTGTAACACCCCCCTCAATCATTCCCTTTAAATACCTCCATTCTTATGGACAGCATATGGGGAAGTGATTATCAGCAAGGGGTAGGGTAGACTCTAATGTCAATCACACACTAACCTGCCCAGCTTTATAAAAAGCAGGTGAACCATCCCCTGGTTCTGTATTAACAGTTTACATACCATCTGTACCTGAATACCCCCTCCTCCCACTCCATAAACATCCATATACTCAGGTGTATGCAGTAACAATAAACCTGCATCATATACTTATACCAAGTCAGATCTCCATCCCCCTCCTCCAGACACTACCTGCTCTCCATATAATGATACTCAAACAATTATCACCACGGCTCATACTCCAAATTATCCTCAGATCATTCATCAAGGTGGTAACACTTATCAAGACTTCTGCCTTCATTATATCATGAATGTGATTCATAAATTCTGAGGTAACTGGAATATTTCTTGTAAATTATTGAAAAATGCTTCATGCAAATTTCCATATTACTAGGAATATTATATGACCTGTCAGGTGAAAAACTTTGAAGTTCTTGGAATATTTCATGAATTCCTAGCTCGGAAGAGATTCCATCATGTACTCATTAAAATTCAGAGCTATTATGTTATTGTCAAGTGCAGCTTTGAAATTCAGAGCAGTTCCTGTGATATATTATTTATATATAGCCTTCTGGAGTCAAGGAGTTTTTATCATTTCCAGGGCTAGAAATAATCAGGTCATGTCCTGTCATTAAGACATTGAGGTGAACCTCTGAGTTTGTACCAAGATTTCATTACTTTATCTTTGAGGCTCTGGGTGTGTTCAAATTTTATACATCCTGGTCCATACAGTCCAACAACGAACGGCAGCTGAGAAAGGGGGGGGGGGGGGTTGTACCCCCTAGACGCCCCCCCCCCCCGCGCTTTCCTGTGACTGCAAAAATTATAGCGTTCGCCGTATAAAATAAGTGACCACAAGCACTCTTTGCGGGTTAACACCTTAACCACTAGCAGGCTACATCCTGCATGGCCCATCTTCCTTAGCTGTTCCATGTGAGATACTTGCAAAATAATTGTGCTGATTACCCAGTGTAGCAGTCCAGAACAGTCCCCCCCCCCCCCCTTGATTTTATACCTAAGTATACTCTGGCCTTCCCCAAACTATAACCAGGTAATGAAATACTCAAAATGAATAATTTTTCCTAATCTATTCTATACCCTCTAAAGCCAGATTATACCCCTTGTTGCTATATACAGTTCTGCTACATCATAAAGAGAATCACTGTTTTACATAATAGCTCATCTCTTGTCATTTTTTAAATGTCAGCAATGGTTGTACCACTTGGTATAATTTCAGAGGATGAAAATAATGAACAAATGCTTGTATTTGGGTCCTTATTTGCGTTATCATTCCCCAATACAGGTACTTCTTCAAATATACAAGTATAAATTATAAAACATTTGCAATGTTAAAAAATAATGAAAATTTAAGTTGATTCTAAAATTTCAATTGCAGCATTATGTACCATTTAATGAGCTCATATTGTATCTGATTATACATGTACACGTATTGAATTAATTCTAGATTCCACAGTTACTATAATATAGTGATAGATTTTGTGGGTAAATTTATATCCTGCTCTTCTAAATATAAGTCTATATTAATCTTTATAAAGCTGCAAATGTTTAAATGTCTACATGTTTATATTGTAGCAATGTTTCTGAAACCCAGAAATCATCTAAGTTTTTAAATCAGTTATCAAGGGTAAAAATGAGAGTACAATTTGAGTTCAATTCTATCTTGAAAAAAAACAAGTCTAAAAAAAAAGTTTCTAAATGAAAGAAAAATATGCTAATATATATAAACATATATGTTGGTATAATTTTATGTACCGGTAATAACAGAACCACCTATTTTGTTTTATATGAATATATATGTTCTGAATTCACATGAAAAATAAATGTTTTATGAATTTAAAATTTTTTATGCTTAGTATTTATATATCTCCCTTACTTATGAAGTTCTACTGGCATGACACATGGGTTTGGGGAGGTATGAACTAGCAGGAGGTCCTTATACACCCCAGGGTTAATATTTTGGCTAAGGCTCAATTCTACCTGCTGGTAGAAACTGGGCAGGAGGTATAATCTGGCCTGTTACACTGGGTGTACTTAAACCTGTGCATTACTCAAGATACAGGGAAGCTTATGTTTTAGCAAAAAAAATTGTGCTTCAGAAATAGCTATTACTACCATTTACAAAAGTAGCAGCTGCTTCTGTGGTACTTGTTATGATAAACACTTTATTTTTTGCTGGGAAAACCTGAGGCCTCAAGGGAGTTAAGTCATAAATAAGGTGAGATGTTTTATTGATTAACATCTCTGATGAGTTTTAATAAAATCCTTCATGTTATCCTTCGTAAGTTATCGTTGTGACACCACAAAGTAGCCTTGTGACCAGTGACCTTAGTAAATATGCATGGATTTTGCCCATAATCAAACTTGGGTGAGATAATCTGTGGTGAGTTTGGTGAGAATCCATCAAAGCCCTGGTAAGTTATCACAACAACACTGAAAGTTAATGGATGGATGGTGGGTATAACATAATACTCATGTCATATGATGGGTGTAAAAAAATCAACAAGCAAATTTGTGGAATTTATGTCCTCTGCTTCCGCCTCTTGTTATTTTAGCTTGCCTTCTCAATATGTTTTAGTTTTTATTTTCCCCTGAAGATGTTTCCACTTCATAGTGGCTGTGTTTTAGTTTTTATTGTCCCCTGAAGATGTCTCCACATGTCCTGATTTTTGGTGTGAATTGGGAACAAAATGGAAATGTTTAGTTTGTTTTTGAGCTGGTGATAATAAATTTTCAGACAGACACTCCAAAACCAATCCCAACCAAGGTTTGCATGAGAGCAATCAATAACCCGAATTTGAATGAAACTTGATAATATTTAGGAAAGTTATCACACAGAAACGAAAACCTGATGGGCGGACAGACAAACAAGCCCAAACCTATGACCCCTGTACCAAGGAAGGGGGAGGGGGGACAATAAATGATGTACAATTCTGGTTTAACTACTTTTACCTGGAGTGGAGCAGGAGATTATTAACAGAGAGTATTCTTTTTACAAATAATTATTTTCAAATGTCCATTCACAGGTGCAGTGCATGAAGGCTTTGATGCTGATATAATGTTGTTTGCCTGCTTACAGCTAGCCAAGAATAAAATACCAGATAGTTATCTACAGTGTGTGGTTGTGGTTCTGGCTTACAAGTGAGAAATGACCCTGTGTTGTTTTTTATATTTATTATGTCCTTCAAGCTTTGAGTGCTGCTGCATATATATACATGTAAAGAGAGATCCTGGTGCCTTGACATGTTAAGGCTGCAGCTTGACCTGAAATAAAGAAGTATGAATGGCATATGGCTTCGAATT
Organism: Sipunculus nudus; assembly: GCA_026874595.1. Lineage (NCBI taxonomy): Eukaryota > Metazoa > Annelida > Sipuncula > Golfingiida > Sipunculidae > Sipunculus > Sipunculus nudus. The sequence goes on from CM049315.1 coordinate 29,001,160, forward strand.
AAATGTGTCCTAAATACCCTACAAAAATACTATAAATAAATTTTGGGTATCATATTATGGTTTCAGATAAATCCTCTTATAATACATATTTTATTGACTAGAAGTCAAAGCATTAACCTGTTAAAAGAAAATGTGATCAAGCATATAATGGATGGCAAATGAATATGACAAAAACCTAATGGTATAAAAACTATTTTTCTCCCAAACCATATTCAGTTTTCTGTAGTTTCTGTTATATGCATTAATTCAATATCATGTTTAAAGCCACAGGTAAATGATATAACATGGAGAACATGCAGTAGAGATATTCCAGTATCCAAGGTAACAAGCCACAAAGCTTCCAGGTTAGAGGGGCCACAAGTACTGGTAACTATAGTTACCGAGGAAGATGGGATGAGATGCAGAACTTAATGGAAACCATGGTAACTGGTAAGCTGGCATCTCACTAAACCTATCCCTATTGATATTCCCATTGAGATGAGGTGACACAGAAGTGGAGCCTTTAGAACACAAAGGGTACCCCAATAAATTGCGGCAAATGGCCAAATGGTAATTAGGTCACTAGTAAGTCTTGGACCAGTAAGGCCCTTCAGGTGACATATAAACAGGAGATATGGTGGCTGCCTGGCTGGTTCAGTATGGTTGGACTACTTAAGGAAACGGGTAAAATACTGATTCCCTTATCTAGTGTCCAGGTTCAATGCTCTACACAACCTGAGTTGCTGACAACGTGCCGGCATGTTTTACATAATGCATAAGAGTAGACCTAAAAAGATGGTAGCTCCGGGTACTAGTCTTGATCAATACCAGGCTGTGTGGACAGCAAATGATGTGCCGGGCGCGATGGGGGCCCTGCTACTCACAATCAATAGATCCTTGCTGCACTTTCTGGCTGCTGAAGTACCAGCACACCAAGGCTGGTACAGCACTTACAGACTGGGGCAGGGGTCTGCTGTCACCATATGGCTAGTAGTCCACACATCTTGACCACTAGCTGGGGTGTATCCATGACACCAATTTGGCAAAATTAAAGAGTGATCTTACTGTCATCAATATTACAACCAGTGACTGGAATATTTACTGGTGCATGCAAATTGGTCTTGATCCTGTCAAAAAATTCTGCTTCAATTTGACCTCACTATGCAAACTTTTCATCCATTAAACACAGCTTACAATTATAGTAATCACAACTGTTTTAAACTAAATATATGAAGATGTAAACATGCATCATCAGCATGGCTATGAGGACAAAAACTGATTGGTATTTTTAATTATCAAAATTCTTTAATTATTATCTTCCTTATCTGATTTTCTTCTGGTGAAAAAGGTATTGAATGTTCCTTAAATGCTTATTAAACATAACTGTTCATTTAATAATTTTAAAAAAATATACAAAAATAACATGGTTCATATATTCATCATGTATTGTTTTACAGGACATATACTACCCTGTTGCACAATCCAATTATTCTACCATTATGACTTCATAATTTTTTTAAAAATCACAGGGTTCCTGTATTAAAATGAAAAAAAACACAGGGGGTCATGTGACACTAAAATAGCATAAAAATGGAAGAAAATTGAATATTATCTGCTGCACAGAAGCAGTGAATATTTACCAAACCATTATCTTCCCAGGAGTATCTACCAAACTTCCAAATAATATCTTTTGAAGGACTATAAATCTAATTTTTACTTTGGAATACTTGTTCTACAGTAAGGATGCTTTACAGAAATTCAAAACAGCATCAAAGGGGTTGAGATGTTTGTCTTATTGAAGAGCCTGAAGATGATAAAATATGTCTCTCTGTGCCTGCAGTCAATCATATGATGAAAACCAGATCCAGATTAACTGTTTCCTTTGCAAATTTAATGCCCAGGTTCAGATCAATCTTGTGTCTCGGGTTTGCAAACTTCAATGTAAACAACTGCATGCAGCATCTTGGCTTTTCAAGCAGATATCCTTTTCAGCGGTACCTTGATAACAAACACTGTATGAAACCATAATGAGCAAAACCAACAGAGGAGACAATCTGTAATTGATTTATGTAGCAAGTGAAGTTGTTTTTCTGCCAGGAAAAGGCCTGGGATATTTTGTGTACCTTGCAACTGGAGCTGCATGCTATGGTTGGTTGTAGGGGTATCAGATGTGTTCCTCCGTAAATGCAGTTTTAATCCCTATTTTCCTGTTTCTCCCAGTGACATTAGTTATGTTTTGCTTTGTCTCTGTAACCCATACCACAGTTCAGCCACAGCTTTATCTACAGCTGTTGTCTGTATCCACCAGTCTGATAAAAAATAAACCACATCCTCCATGTTCTTTAATGCTAAAGGTCTCAGTTTCCTGGTTTTGGTCTCAGATGACACACTCTCAGTCTTGCTCTCTGTCCTGGTCTTGGAACACACTGGTCTATGTTTTCGTCTCAAAACACACAGTCTTTTATATTGTCTCAGATGACTTGGTCTTGGTCTCAGACCACATGGACTTGGTCTTATTCTTGTATGACATGGTCTCCATCTTGGTCTTGTATCATATGGTCTCTGGCTTGGTCTCAGGTCCTTTGGTCTCTGCCATGGTCTTGGATCACACTGTCTTGGTTTCTGTGTCAGCTCAACAGTCTCTGTCATGGTCTAGGTCTCTTGGATCACTGGTCTTTGATTGGACATCAATGTATGCTTTTTTCGGCATATTAATTAATCAAATCAGATCTCTTTGTAAGTTAATTCAGATCTCTTTGTAAGAGCCTAACATATTAATCATTCATCAGCTGATCCAGTTTCCATCATCAACTCCTCCCAGATTATGGTTAGCTTATTTGGATTTTGAATACTAATTCCTCCAAGTCTACTGATAGTTTTTATTACTGAATCAAGAATTGCAGTAACCATATGATAAGAATAATACGTTAATATTAAGGAATCTAGATTTTATGAGTTCTATAAAAAGGGCCAAGAAAAATCCTGAATTCATAAACTAATTTAAATATTTTAAAAGCAATCTTAATTTATGGTTTTCTAGGCATTAGTCTAGGAAATCAAGAAGTCATAACATTTGTAAGGGACAAAAGAGAAAATCTTTGAAATATTCTCAAGATTTCCCCATTTAGCCTCAGGCTCAGACAGTTTCTTTCAGTTCTGAATTTAACACATATTTTAACCACGAGGCTACCTCTACCTCTTATCCCTGGTTCAAGATTACTTATCCTGGTATAAAATGTAGATCTGTCCCATCTTGTTTTCAACAGGCTGCTATCAATGTAAATAAAAAAGATCTGCCGGAGGTCTGATCCATCAGGCCATCCTGCTCACATCCAATTTATTGTTAAGTATGCTTTGAATATGGAGATAGAAATTAAAGTATAATTTTGACTTTTTATTCTGGGCACACAACAGATCTGGTTTTAAAAATACATGGGAACTTGAGAATGTCTGAATCTTTAGAGTAAGGTGATCCTCATCTGACTTTGATCAATGCCTTAAGTTAAGTCATGTGCGCATGTTGATGAGTGAGGGGTTCTTAAGATCTTTTTTTTTTTAAATTATGCAATTGCCTGTCCCTCTTCCTGTCTGGGTGATTGGTGCTTTTTATTCATTATAAGATATATACGGAGGCTGGCATAGGAACATGCTCAGAAGTGGGTGAGTGTCCTTAAATTAGTTAAATGCTACAGCAGTATGCAAAGGTTTAAAATATAAGTGCAATCTATAGGACAAAGTTATAGCTTTATATTGAAATTTAGTAAAACTATCTAAATACACAAATATATAAAAGTGCTTGTTCACTGACACAAGTATCAAAAGTTACAGAGTCATTTACAAATATCAATGTACCCCTCTGGGTCCAAAGGTGGTGTGTTGGTGTGTGCACCCTTGCTTTCAGTTTCAACTCCCCCTCCATTCTGTAGCCTACACATGTCATAAAACATGATATATAAATACATAAGTCCATGTGCTCTATCTCACTCCTTAATAAAGTTAATGTTCCTACCACACAGTCCATTTACTGATTCATCACAAATACTGAGATCTATATTTAATTGACTAAGCTGCACCAAATTTAACACATCTATGGATAAAAACATGTGGACAGATGTTTCATGAATGGGTCATTGCCTGATCTGTTACAAATGAAGGTGTTACTAATTAATGAAGCTACGGTTTCAAGTGGATCTTGTAATATCAGTCATTGGTTACATTTGATCAGATGACAGCTGAAGTTGTACCCAGGTGGGTGGACATGCATGTACCATAAATTATGTAAATTGGGCTGTTACTAAGCTCATTTAGTCAGAGTGGAAGGGGCATTACCTATTTATCATCTGAATATAATAAATTTAAATATCTGCAAAGTTATGCTAATTGAGAACACAGACATAACACAGTTATTGCTTCTAAATACAGGCTTCTTTACAGGAAATAACAAACCTAATATGTAACCCATAAGTACTTTTCATAGTTTTGTTTCTAAAAAGACTACAGGACATGTTATTCACTAATGTTTATTGATCTACCCTTATTTGATAAAATTTGTGTAGTTCAAACAGAAAGCTTAGACCAATAACCTACTGTAGGAGTTTATTTTAATTACCAAAGTCATGATGACATGTCCAACAGATATCAACATTTAATGCAGACTATGGCAGACTTAACATTATACATGAATGAAACTTATAATGACTTTAGTTTCATCACCCTCATCAACATTAAAATCAATGCACTAAAGTATTTATTGATTAACTGCATTGACATATGCCAAGAGTCTGAGTGCTCTTAGTTGATTTAGCTTACTGTCAAATGGCCAGCCAACCGGGCTTTCAAGAATTTTATGAAATTTCAGCCTTACCACAAAGATTTTGTTTAATTTTTAAAAAAAAGACATGGAATTTAGTTTAATTTCCAATTGGACATAGAGATTTAGTGATATTTCAAACTGGACAAGATATCTATAATGCATTAATTTCCAACTTCATGGACATACAGATTTGGATTTGATGAAATTTTATCCTGGCTAGCATGATCCAGTAAAATTTTAACAAAGGTATAAAGATTTGATATATATTAAACTCAGCTGGGAGCAACACTTACTGAAATTTCACCAAGATTTCATGAGATTTCAGTGACTAGGTGATCATGCGTTTAAGACATTTAAACCTGGACCCCCAGATACGGTGAAATTTGAACCTGACTGCCATGATTTGATAAAACTTTTACCCCTGCCATCACATTTTGGTGAAATTTCATTACAGCCATTGAATTTCACTTGCATCACAAACCTTAACCTGTTAACCTTTATTTGATAAAATTGACAGTGTCAACTTAAAGACAAGGCCTTTTTCTTTATAAACCCACTGCAATAACCACTGGTCAAATTTTTTCATTGAAAACAGTTTAATAACAGTTTAACACTTTGCTAATCTTTACAATACTAACAGGTTTAAAAGAAGTCTCAATGACTGTCTGATTAGAACTTTCTAGACTCTAGGAATGAAATCACTATATATCTATAGTATGATTGCTATGGTTCAGCATGACTAAAGAAATGTTAAACAGATTTCATTTTAAGTCACTAAAAATGATATCTATAAGACCTGGAGGTGTAAACACCATGTATCCACCAGTAACAATAAAACATAATAAATACCATGAGATTATTGACAGATCCATGTTTTTAAAATCACTGTACATGCCTACACATGACACAGTACACTGGATACAAAGATAATTTTAATCATGGCTATTTTGATATTTTAAATCACTAGTATGATTCATCAATATCAATCATGATTAAAACTAATCAAGAATTTTCAAAAGTGTTTGATATTCAAAATTCCTTAAACCATATGCCTTACAACATTTTCTACTGTCTTCATGTGAGCTATTAATGGCCCCTGACCATTGATAAACCTGGCAAAGTTCCTGCGGTCAAATAAAGCTTGAATTATCAGCACAATACTTACAATACCGACTAAATCATTATCGACACAACATCAATCATCATCATATAATTTTTGTTATTATCAGCAGCACTTGCATCAGTACTATACTAACAATAATATTCTGACCATCACTATAGTAACCTTCATCATCACCATTATTTTAACCATCATCATCATCATCATAGCTCTTCCCCAAAACCCAACCACCAACATCATCATTACCACCACAACTATCACCTTATCTTTATAGAAGACACCTATCCAACGACCCAAAATGTCAATGTGGATACGAAACAGAAAATGCTGAACATTATCTGCTGCAATGCCAACTCCATGTCAATTCTAGAAATAAATATCTCCCCCAAGATATATCTGTAGAAGAACTCCTCTATGGTAGCGCATATGCAAACAACACCAGAAATGAAGAAATCTTTACATCTGTATGTTCATACATAGAAAACACAAACCGGTTAAAAACATAAAAATCTCCCACAACACCTCCAAAACACAGACATACAACTATAACACTTCCACTTACCAAACATCCACTACCAAACACAACCCCTACCATAACACTGAATACTGCCATCGTTTTATATTTTATATTTTATATTTTATACTAGAAATATTAGGGAGAGAGTCAAGATAAGCTTTAAGTAGCTTGCACTTAATCCCATTGATGTCTGTACCATAAGATATGTGCATATTCAATCAAATATCTCAAACAAACTATCACCATCATCATCATAATCAATATTACAGCTACAATCACTATAACCATTATTACCATCACCATCATTTCAATCATCATCCACCACCAATACCACTACCAACATCATCACAACCATCATTATCACCACCATCATCACCTTAAGTACCACCACCAGTCCACCACCATAAATATCAGTCATCATGATCATATCCACCACAACCGTAACCATCACTACTACCATGACTACTAATACCACCATCAGTCACTGTCATCATCATCATCCTCACATCCACCACAACCTTAACCATCACTACCACCATGACTACTACTACCACAATCAGTCACTGTCATCATCCTCACATCCACCACAACCTTAACCATCACTACCACAATGACTACTACTACTACCACCATCAGTCACTGTCATCATCATCATCCTCACATCCACCACAACCTTAACCATCACTACTACCATGACTACTACTACCACCATCAGTCACTGTCATCATCATCATCCTCACATCCACCACAACCTTAACCATCACTACCACCATGACTACTACTACTTCCACCATCAGTCACTGTCATCATCATCATCCTCACATCCACCACAACCTTAACCATCACTACCACCATGACTACTACTACTTCCACCATCAGTCACTGTCATCATCATCATCCTCACATCCACCACAACCTTAACCATCACTACCACCATGACTACTACTACTTCCACCATCAGTCACTGTCATCATCATCATCCTCACATCCACCACAACCTTAACCATCACTACCACCATGACTACTACTACTTCCACCATCAGTCACTGTCATCATCATCATCCTCACATCCACCACAACCTTAACCATCACTACCACCATGACTACTACTACCACCATCAGTCACTGTCATCATCATCATCCTCACATCCACCACAACCTTAACCATCACTACCACCATGACTACTACTACTTCCACCATCAGTCACTGTCATCATCATCATCCTCACATCCACCACAACCTTAACCATCACTACCACCATGACTACTACTACTTCCACCATCAGTCACTGTCATCATCATCATCCTCACATCCACCACAACCTTAACCATCACTACCACCATGACTACTACTACCACCATCAGTCACTGTCATCATCATCATCCTCACATCCACCACAACCTTAACCATCACTACCACCATGACTACTACTACTACCACCACCAGTCACTGTCATCATGATCATCCTCACATTCACCACAACCTTAACCATCACTACCACCATGACTACTACTACTACCACCATCAGTCACTGTCATCATCATCATCCTCACATCCACCACAACCTTAACCATCACTACCACAATGACTACTACTACTACCACCATCAGTCACTGTCATCATCATCATCCTCACATCCACCACAATCTTAACCATCACTACCACCATGACTACTACTACTTCCACCATCAGTCACTGTCATCATCATCATCCTCACATCCACCACAACCTTAACCATCACTACCAGCATGACTACTACTACTTCCACCATCAGTCACTGTCATCATCATCATCCTCACATCCACCACAAGCTTAACCATCACTACCACCATGACTACTACTACTACCACCATCAGTCACTGTCATCATGATCATCCTCACATCCACCACAACCTTAACCATCACTACCACAAGGACTACTACTACTACCACCACCATCAGTCACTGTCATCATCATCATCCTCACATCCACTACAACCTTAACCATCACTACCACCATGACTACTACTACCACCATCAGTCACTGTCATCATCATCATGTATACTTAAATTCACAAATACATATAAAGCATCATATACTATTAACATCACCTACATCATTAATATTCACCACAACTTTAACAGTCCTCCCCATCCTCTGTCTTTGCATCACTATCAGCATCAGCTTCCCAACCCCATCATAATTATCATCAAAAATGTATAATCACACAATATGTGCCATGTCCACTTCAAACACCACCACTATCAACACACAGGAAATAGACCATCAGCAGCACACAGCCAGCAGAGCTGCATAAGACAAATTTCCCTGAAGTCTACTCCTCACAGTCATCAATCTCTGATCTCCTATATGCTCCTTTATCTGATATGGCCATTAAATATATTAATATTACTGTACAGGGATCTGGTATGCTGTGGGAGCCACCAGGGCTGATTTAGCAGCAAGCATGTAGCTATAATAATATCATGAGACACTGGATGGCTGGAGCACGGAGACTGTTCTTGAAGGGTGCAGTATGGATTAATATGCTTTCAGCCCAGTCGACTGCCACCTGTGGCCTCAACTGGCTGGATGGACTGGTCTGGTATGGGCTGGGGACACCAGTCTGACAAGCCACAGCAATCTAGGTCTAGTGCCAGGTGTGCTGCAGGCAATGCTGCCTGAGCTAAATGCATGATAAACCACCGAGGTGCCCCCTCCCTCCATCACCACTGGGTCAGCTTATAGCAGGACATTGACATATTTCTCAGTAATAACACCAGGTGATCTGCTTATGTCTAGATCCAGCCCAAGACAAATCCAATATGGATGGACCTTTCCTTATTTGTACATCCAAACAGTGCTTGAATTCCAGCTTGTGGAATTCCAGCTTTATTCATCCCAGTCATATTAATTAATATTGCCTGCATGTGTGTATGAGATATTGAATGGATGAAAAAATTTATTAATTTCATTGTGTTGTTTATTGAAAATAACAGATATTAATATACATTAAACATCTACAATATTAAACAATTAAAACTGCATTCAGATCTGCTCATCAAAAGTACATTTATCAAGAATGTAACAAATCTGTGACTGAAACAGTGATTTGTTAAAGACTTTTACCTCCAATGAAAATTCATTAAAGGGGCCCAATCACCTTTCTAGCCATTATAAACTAAAGGAAATCCCTTGGAGCTTTTATAAAAATGGGTCAGAAAATGTGGCAATCATCACATACAGACTGCTTTTTTTTATATATCAACATGTTTATAATAATATTTCGGGGCCCGCCAAAATAATCAAAACAAATTCAACAAGGGCATCTGGCAGCAAGTCACATCAGCCAGAGCTTTTCGAACAGTGTTTTGCAACAAGAGACCTTTCTACCTCCGCATATATGCAACCTATCATCTAAGGTTACATGTTTTATCTGTTTGTCAAAACTGCTGTGTTTACAAACATGTTGATAAAAAAGTTCATACATCCTTCACAGAGGCCTTATATTAGATTCATAACCAGAATTACACTCAGAACATTAATATAAACACAGTGGAGGCCAGATATGACATAAATTCTTTTTTCAAAAGGTTGCTGAATGGGCTCCTTTAAGATTAGTAGTTTGAGGAAGCTAACTGCAAATAGGCAATATATGAATATTGTATATTTTGGACAATTTGTGGGCTAAGCAACCATATATCCAGCATTATAATGGAGATGAATAAATATGTTAATAAACATTAAAATAAAAATGGTTTGGCTAATCTGTGACTAAAAATTAAATTTCATATTATATAGCTGCAAAGAAGTTAAAACGGTTCCAGTTCGCTGAGACGAAGTCCATTGAGATGAACTCGAAAATTGATGACCCGTTGAGACAATCCTTGCTTAAGACGAATGGCTTTATATAGGGAAATCCCCCTTTAGTGTTCGAGTAAGGTCACTTACCCAGATTAGTGAGAGCCAGTACTGGAAAAACACTAGGCTGGGGGTTTCCTATATTAAGGCATTCATCTGAAGCAAAATCAAGTCATCTCAACCGGTCTTGGATTTTCTGGTTCCTCTCAATCGACTTCATCTCAAAGCGAGGACATCTTTAAAACTGCTTTATTTTACTGCTTAGTGTGTTCATGAAAACCAGGTCTGAGAGGAAGTCCAGGAATAACTTTTATTGCTGTACTGAGAAGATACCTGACCCCTGTACTGTAGTGTGGTACTCTTGAAAAAACTTGGAAACATCTCTCATTACGTACAGAGATATTACAGCAGCCAGGTAATTCTGATAAATATGACAACCCTGGATGAAATATTTGAAGTGCAGAGATACCCTGCAACGCTGTGTGGGAATCAGAATTTCGCACAATTGGCATGTTTCTGATGATATTTGTGTTACATGAGCTAGTGGTATTACACACACGTGGAGATTATTCCTTGAAACTGGTGCTGCTGTTGGTTATCAAAATACTGTTTGCTTAAGAAATTGTCTGGGGATGGTTGAACAGGGGTGCCATTTATAATATTGTTATCCTAATATCAGTGCAGGAACTGGAATTGTTAACTACAGAAATGCGTCAATCACACAAATGGCATCCCATATTGGCGGTTAAAGGAATATATAATGAGCGAGCAGACCACACAACATCTCGGAGGAGCCTGGGCAATAGGGGATGGAACTGCTTTCAATTCATGCATAATGAGGCCATTAACTTATTTGTTCTGGGTAATCCCGCAATTTTTCATGCCAGTAAGAAGGATGAAAACACTCGCTTCAACATCAGATAAAAGGTCAGCTCCTGGGGCCCTCCAATGTCACGTCGTAAACCCAGTTTTCGCATCAGGCTAACATAATGTGGTTGCCGCATAAGCAAAGCCAGCGCTCCTGAATGTGGCCAGGCGCCCCATGTTTTATTGACATCAATAGCAAACAAGATGGGAGCTTGTATTCTCTTCATGTTTGCCCAGTTTGTCATGATACTGATCAAGGTCAAGGCTAATCAGTGGTTCAGAGGTGATCAATACCCCACCACTAATTAGAGGCAGATAATTAATCACCTTAAGAAACTCGGCCAGTTCCAAAATAAACACCACGTTAGATTCTGCCTTCATCTTCTTGAATTTTTTGCATGTCAGATCTCCACTCCTGATAAAATCTATGAATAGCTAGCTTGCCCTTCCTCATTTCTCGCTTATAATTTTCTGACTCGGCTAAGATTAAAAACGTGTTGCTGGCCCTGTCTGGTGTCACAACAGGCAGGTGAAAACCAACAAACCAGGTGATGATGGCAACTGTCTATACTGTGGTTGCATGGCTTATTATTTGTGGGGTTTAAATTTTGCAATTTTCACTTTTTTCAGTATTTCTCAAGTGTTACATTTTTGTGATCCCATCATGCATACAAAAGATGTACACAAAGTATAACCCTTATTATATGAATTTATTATCTCAAATAATATCTGTGTAAAATGATACCAGTTGCACAGGCACACAGGGGAACATCAACTGAGTGGAAATTATTATTCATTAATGGCAGATTATTCGAAAGATCTGATATCAATTATAATTGGAATCTTTGAACATGCAAGATCTATTTTGATTCATAATATCCATATTTTACCTTTCAACTTGCCTTTGATGAAGGGACCTCTTATTCATGGTTTTATTTTTGGATAATTCCCCTTCGCATATTACACTCAAACATCACATCATTCAATATGTCACCTGCAAATTCAACCAGTTCTGAACAGTAAACTATTTTATTAAAATAATCCATTTTTGTGGGCAAAGCAAAGAATTTGCACAGTAGTATGTTGTGAACTTTGACTTATAATGTCCCATAAAGATTATGTGAAGACCAAATTAATGCATTTAATATCAGTATGGTATTGTCTGCCATTAATATCCTTCAACCAAACTTGCATCCCTCAAAGTTAAATTTACACCTAATTTCTAATCTGTTCAACAGGCAAACATAAGCAATCTTGAAATTAGGATATTTGCATGTTCAATATATGGCCAAATTGTTAAGCACAAACAAATTCAATTTCAGACATTAACAAAATTGAAATTTACAACCAGAGGAAGCAAGTTATATTAACTATAGCAGACTTTTCCCACAAAACATCATTTAAAATATATGGACCAGTTTATTTTTCAAAGAAATATGCATCTGCGCTAACTGACCATGTCTTTAATAATACAAGAACATGTGATCAGAGATTAAATGTCAGGAACAAAGGGTTCGATTATAATTATTGAAAACCCATAAAAAAGATATCCAATTTAAACCATTTTATAAATTGCAGCTAGAAAGGTCCTTGGTGATATTATGCATAATAGGGAATTTATATTTGTTTAATTTACAACTGTAATAAATTAGTTAACATAAGGTTAAATCATGAATCAGTATAAAAACTTATTAGGCTTATTTATAAAAGACTTATTTGACATAACCCTGTGGTAAATATACATAGGCATGCATGAAAAGTAATCAATTTATATCATTATATCTAGATATCCTGTATATCATATTCTATCTTGAAAATGAAATATAAGATGATATATTATTCCTACATACTCTTACCCAACCTTTTATGAAACTGAATTCTAGACTGAGAATACAGCAATAGAGTAGGGAGGTTCAGCAAGGAGGCTCTGAACTTAGCATTGAGATCTGTAATACCACAGAATCATAAAATTATGGCCGACTGATGTGGAAAGACTTTCAAAGGGAAAATACTCCTGCACAGAGCAAAAGCCAGACTGGTAACACATATATCTGTAGAGACAACAGGCGTGTGGCCCGGTGTCCGAGTAAATCATCCACTCTCACCCCCAGGGAAATCACGACCTGGCATCAGTCTACCTGGCTCTCCCTGTTCTGGCCGACCGCCCTGAGAATTTTATAAACAATCTGACGGCTCACCCTGTGTCATCGTGTATTTTCTCCTGGAGGACTTTACACAGGTTTAATTGGTTTGAACAATGCTAAATCCTGTCCACACTAAATCACAGCTCATTCAAATCAGCAATAAATCCTACCAATGATATTCTTCACATTGGCTTATTATTATTGTACGAAGTATAGGCAGCATTGTGCGAAACTGTTGTCCATACCTCTCAGTACTGCCAAATCAGCTTATGGATTATATTTCTGCATTTATTTATTTGTCCTCATACTTGTTCATTTGCTGCAATGATAACCTATTTGTACTCTTCCTTCAATGGAACAAATGGATTGATACACAAAATGAGAAGTCCATGACACTGTCCTAATTATATTACTTATACCCATTTAAGCAATGGTGTTTTCTTTCATTTTTTTTGGTGGGTGGGAAAAACTGAATAAAAGTAAAAGAGTTCATTAGATAATAGCAAACTATGGCAGTTAAGATGCATTGGTATGCATGGTCATAGTATAAGTACATGTATATCTCCCTTACTAGTTGTGAAGATAGCCTCTCTTGATCCATTAATATTGCTTCACAAGGATAAATATGCTCACATACAATGCCATACAGTTTAGAATTTTTCAGATCCTCTGTAATGATGCAGGTACATGTATTGGCAGACTGTTTACTACAAGGCATCCCCTATTTCCCATCTTTTTTAACATGATACTCACTGCTCTTCTACTCTCTACAGGTGTTTGCACCAAGGACAGTGGTGAAGCAAATCAGATCCAGAAGAGAAGGATAAAAGTGACATTTTCTCTATCTTAATTAATCAAAATTACAACAATAACAAGAATGTACTGATAGAAACATACAAGAATAACTATCATGAAACTGCTATCAACCAAAATATACTGTTGCTCACAATGAATTTACCTACAATACATACAGTATATCCTTACTTAAAGTAGAAGTTAATTTCTACTTTGTTAGGGTTTCTGTGTAATTCTGCTAAGTGTGCACATACTGTGTGATCTGCATTAATAAAACATTTATCCAATTTCACAGGGCCATCAGAAAATCCACCAAACATTTACTTATACCATGAGCCTGCATTACACATACACTTAAAAAACACCATAAAGTAATCTTCTTGACAACTTGATTATGATTAACTGGTGGAACACTTTTTCAATCTTCCCAATTTTCCCCAATTACCACCATTTCAATTGGTACCTGGGGTTTATTATCATTCTGGTAAATATATAACAAATGGCTAAGCCTCCTGCTGACCCTCCTGGTAGCACCCCTGGGCCGCTGATGAGGGGACATTAACCTCAGTTCATGACCTGATCAGGGGTGTACCCCGCCATGAGGGCTGCACCAAAAATGGGTGCAGTAATTAGGGATGAAAGCTGTGTATTTAAAGTAGCAGTAGGGGGTGATGGACTTTACAAATTGCCAGCATTTATGTGATCTTCTCTAACAGACACACTCTTCTGATGGTGCAGGTACCACATCTATTTATGCCATCAAAAAGCTTACTCCCCCTAACCCCCCCCCCCCCCAAATGATGAAATTACAACCAGCAGATGTCAAATTCATCTGTATATCTAGGGGGAGTTCCTACTATTTAACATCATCTGTACAAATACATCTGTAGGAATTCTGAACAAGTATCCCATACCCTCAATTTAAAATGAATCAAAAATACACTTGTTAGGAGTTTATGAATCACATTAAAGGTTTTAGAGGGGGAGGATTACGCAGTAAATACTCAGATCAACTTGAAAGGTTTTTAAATAAGTTAAGTTGTTGCTGATGTTATACATGAATATCAGTCACAAAAAGAAATCTGAATTTGGCAACTAGCAAGCCTAAGTTTCTATATATAATTATTTATTTACATACCTAGTTCACAGGCCTGTGAACTGTGAGGGACCTTAGAATAATAAGCCTCCACATATATCACATGC
This sequence comes from Sipunculus nudus, assembly GCA_026874595.1. Classification (NCBI taxonomy): domain Eukaryota; kingdom Metazoa; phylum Annelida; class Sipuncula; order Golfingiida; family Sipunculidae; genus Sipunculus; species Sipunculus nudus. The sequence continues at coordinate 29,016,440 of CM049315.1, forward strand.
CATAAATTCTGTATTCAATTAACTGAAAAAGTGACATAACTGGATAATGATACCAATATAAATTACAAAGCTATGTAAATGATTGGTAAAAATACATGCGCACAACATATTTGATATGTTTGCCGAGTGTTAAATTATACAATATAAAAAAATGCTTGGTACATAATCCCGATTCACAAAGCTTCATACCATCTGTTCTCACTCTACAGTCTTTATCAGGAAAATAAACCTTAATTATCTTGGCCATGAAGACGGCTGTAAAAATGTCAATTTCCTTTTTCATCTTATTTTATTGTACAAGGTTGGAGTTGCATTAACTCTTTTCCATGTAATTCTCGGCAAATGTAGTTTTTCCAGGGTGAAGTTTTTTTTTATTATTTCAATGGATGATCTTTATGGTTTTTTATGTACTTCTCAAATGGCAAAATCATTGACCAGAAATATAGTTTGTTCAATATAGCTGATATCAAAATGGGAAAATACAACATCATCAGGCTTGGATAGGCAGTGCTGCATCGATCTTGTATATTTCTGTAAGGTCGGTGAGTTCTTTATAAGCTTGGATGACATGAGACAGCAACTTCAGCCCTGCAAAACTTTTTTTATAGGGACATTAAGTGCAATAAATCCTTTTCTTCCTAATGTTTGTGAGGCAATGTTTACCAGCTTAGGACAAAAAAAAACTGTTTTCCACCAATCCAGGTTCATCAAGTACAAATGCTATAGAATTGGGCCAATAAGTGCAATCTTAAAATTACTCTGGGTCATCAAGTGCATTGTTTTCCAGCCGAGGGTCTTGAGTGCAAATGATAAACTTAAGCTGGTTCAAACAGGCCCAAATGAGTAAATTAAAATATATCTATTACCAAATTCATGAATCAACCTTTTATATGTAAATTTTATACTACAATTAATTTGATTTAAATAATAATAATGCAAAAACAAAATGTGTTGTTGCTTATCTTAAACTGGGTCATTAAGTACAAAAATGTAACTTCATGAAGTTGGAGTCATTAAGTGGAAACTCTTAACTTAAGCTGCAGTCACCAAGTGCAAATGCTAATCTTAGGGTTCATCAAGTACAAATCTTAAATGAACCTGGGTTCTTCAAGGACAAAGCTTGAGAGCACAAAACTGTATCCTTGAAACTGGTTCTTTCATGAACTTGTTGGTCACATGATACAAATACTACTTAGTATTAAAATTAGAAGGCCTACAGGCCTAATGCGAACCTGTGCAATAGGATATTATACATCAGGTATAATGCTTCTATGATAAACCATTACTTTTCAAGTACGTGTGACATGTTTATGTACAAAGCAAGTACTAAACATTTTGAACCCAAGTGTAAGCAGCAATTACACAAACATTGTGCCTTAAATACTGGCATAGATGTACACAACTCAAAATGCTTATAGGTAGCGCCACCAGTCTTGTGTACCAGAAAGCTATCGAAGATGTATGGATATGCTAAATTCCAGACAGATACTTCAAACCACTCTTAGGCTATATGAACAGATGCATGAAACAACTGTAGGTGGCGCCATCAGTCTTGTATATAACAAAACTATCAAAGGAGTATCAGAATGCATAATTTCCGGCTAATATGTAAAATCACTCCTGAGAAATAAGCAGGAGCATACACTGTGCAAAAAAATATTGTAAGTGGTGCAACCAGTCTTGTATATGACAAATCTATCCAAGATGTATAGAAATGCACAATTTCAGACTGATATATCAAATCCCTCCTGAGAAATAAGCAAGGACATACACTGTGCAAAGATTATTGTAGGTGGTGACACCAGTCTTGTTTCACAGATGCATGGACAGACCAAAATTTCAGGCAGAAACATCAAACTTCTCTTGAGTCAGGTACACTGGGCAAACCAAGCTCAGCTGAGGCAGGTAGTTGCCCCAGGTCAAGAGAAGCTAATTGCCAACAGTAGCTCGTGCCCTGAGTGAACTCTTGAACTGTACCTGGCTGTACAGAGTGACCTACTGAACTGTTGCACAATATGATACAGTTGGCAGTCTGCCAAAGCTAAAAATAGATCCAGACTGAAACTAGGTCTGTTGCCAAATCTGAAATAATTGGCAGTCTGCCAAGCTGTTCATAGATACAAAAAAAATTTTGGCATGTTGCCAAATCTGTTTATACATACTGAAAGACTTTGGCTACAGTGCATTTGTTCAAGCTGCATATTCATAAGATTTTTTTATCTAATTGTTTAGAATAATAATAGATGCCTATAAAAAGCAAAATCATAACATATATACATTTTATTCATGGATTTATCCGACACATAAGTTGGATATGGACACCCATTTTTTATGTTGCCTGTACAGCTCTGCTTATATACCCACAAAGCTCAGGCCAAAAATCACCAAACTAGAACCATTCATAAAACTTGAGAGAGATTGTTCCTTGGATTATTTCTTTGAAATATTGGACAATTTGGCTACATAGTTTTGGAGAAGAAGATTTTTTAGCCTTTTCCCTATAAAATATAATTAAAGCAGATATAGCAAGAAAATAAGCAAAGTCTGATAGAGTTTTTTTAGATGTCTGATTTTTTGCATAAAATTTGGTGATGCTAGCTCCTGCCATTTTTGAGATAGTATGGGTTAACGTACGGACAACAGACATCAGACAATAGACGACCGAGGCCGCCACAACATCCCTTAAGCTCACAGATTTGCTAAAAATGCTAAACACAATGTCGTGGGTCATTTAATGCAAATGTTTGAACTTGAAAACCAGTTTCCATATGACACTTTGGAAATTTATTTTAACTTTCCAGCATATATTAATTCTAGAAGTACAATTTTTTGTTGCACACTGTGAATCCAAAGCATGGTTTGGTTCAAGGACTCAAGGACTTCACCTTAACATTCCTTCAGCAGTATCAATAAGGTAATAAACAGATTTTTATTATCTATTGTGTTTACAAGCATTTAGATTTTAAAAGAAACATAATTTATTCACTGCCCTGTATTTAAATGGTAAAATATTTAGATCAATGCAATCAATATGTACGTCAGTAGACCTGATTATGAATGAAGCATCAGTTCTTATCTACATAACAGGACATGTATCCACGTAAAATATTGAACCAGTTCAATGACATAACAAGGATGTTTTAACAGTTAACAATTTTTAATTATTAAAATGAGCTGTTATATAAATTTCTAGAAGCACTCCTACTAGAATGATCATGGATTTCCCATTAACTATAATCTTAACTGAACACTAACAAGAGCTAATCATAAGGTGTTTAAAACAGGTCATTTAGCCAATTTTGGAAATTTTTTAGCCAATAATCTTTGTATCAGGTAAGCATAATGATACTTTTAAAATTATTGAATAATATCAGAATAATATCAGCAAAACAAAGTGTTGATAAGTCCCTAAGTTTGTTAAGGTGTCAGAGAAGTTATAAATTGCACACTGTATATGTGTTGAAAGCAAACATCTCCGTTTGACATGTGATTGGCAGCTGGACTATGGCATACTGGAGACATATCAGTAACTGGCTAAAAGGGTTTTAATAAAATGTTAATGACAGCACCGTGTTACAATACATTCACACCAAGGTACTGCAGACATGGCCATAGGGTCACAAAGTGCAAATACGAGTTCATTATGCCAGTGACGCAGGTAGGAGATGAAATAAATGGCTGCAAGGGAATTTATCGAATTGTCACTCTGATAAGAATTAAACTCAGAGAATACAGATCACAGTAGCATAGCTATCGACCTGCATGGCACCGAGAAAACGCCTGGCTTGTCACCAAAATACCATCTTCTATTCTCCAAGTAGACAATATCTCAATAATACCAGCTATTTCATGGACCACATTGAACAAGCAGCCTTGATCCACCTTGCTCTTGGTTTAAGTCTTTGATGAATATTGTTGACTGAATGTTTCATTGAGACAAATAAAGTTTAAGATATTCTTAAGTAGACTAGTGTTTTTCAAGATTTTCCAAAATAAACTGTTACACTTGGTAACATGTAAATTAAAATATTCAGATATTCTAAGGTAAACTAGTGTATTTAAGGATATCCCAAAGTGAACTAGATGACTTCTGGATATCCCAATGTGAACCAGTGTACATTTTAATATTCCAATGTCAACTAGTTGAGATGGGAATCTCAACTAGTTGAGTTCCGAACTCAACTGAATTCCCATCTACACTGTGACAGATATATCTTCATCTGATAGTCTGAAGTAGATGGACTTATCTCCAGTAAAAACAATCTATGGTTTGTATAGAAAAATAATTGATCATTCTGTGATTTGAACTAAATTGCATTCACTCAGGGAAGCTACCAAGCATTACACATTGTCTTAATATGCATGGTCAAAAGAAACCAAAAAAGTGTCAGACATCATCAAGAACCAGAGCTTCAAGCAACACATCAAATTAACCAGATTCATATGAAAACTTAAGTTCCATGCATGATATTAAATAATTAGGGCTGGCTACTGCAGAAAAAAATTAATATTGATTAATAGTGGCTTATGTTCAGTCATCTATTATCAATAAAATGTACATATTTGTAAGACAAGGAATTTGTAAAATCTATATAAATAACTGTGCTTGAGAGAACTAAACATATGTCAAAGAACCCTATTAAATAAGCAAAAAGCTTGAAACCAATGTGCTTGTATATTAGTATACGGATCAAATATCACTCATTTGAGTTTGTAACTGCATAAAATCCATAAATCTGCCAGCATATATGTGCATGTGGGTAAATGTGTGAAAAACAGCCTGGGGAGCCTTTTTAAGTACTGATATTCCGAATCTATTGATGCAGAACACAGGCGGAGGTATACTAGTAGTCTCTGAGTGCATTCTGGTTGTTTATGAATAAAAAAAAGAAGACAATATGGCAAAAATGATTTGTGTTAGAATACCCAGACTAGTCTCAATTATTGCAATAAAATAAATAATTTACATGCAATAACAGATTAAATATAAACTAAAATTTATGTCAGTTGTATCAATTTGACTGTATAATTTCTGGTATGGTAGTAATTATTGTTTTAGACATCAATAATCATATGAGTCAATATTAATCTCTATCAATATATCAACAATTTGTGCCAGCCCCAAGCAAAATATTACGGTTACCAACAAGCATGTAAAAACCATGAAATTCTTCAGAATACCAGTGCTGTATTAATGGCTAATATAGCTATTATATCAGTAAATAATGTGTTGCATGCAATAACTCTTATCTCAAACACTGTCCAGACCTGATGTGTACTGGGCTCAGCTGGTTGTCATGATGACTACTTGGCATGCTGTAAAGCAGTAAACACACACTCGCTTGTGCTGAGTTCAAATATTTATAGGCATATACAGAAATACTTACCAATGTTGGGGGTCTGCATGCCACCTGATTATAAGATATACACACGGTCTTATTTTTAACGTGTCAACACAGTAGTATCCAAGATCATCCAAAAATGTTATGCTCAGACACTACTCCAGATAGACACTATATGTTCATATATAAATTTAACAACCCCCCCCCCCCCAGCGTGATATTTATATTATTTATTATAACACCTTTTTACATGAGATTTGTAGGTGAACAACGAAGATATTGTCACATAATTTCTGGATACATTAAGATATCAACAATTCTCCTCCCCCCCTTCCCCCCCCCCCCCCTTCCCTGCAGTTCATGAAAGGTACTGATGGGTCTCGGAAATTGTAATCAGTTTTTTTCTGGTATTAACAGGGCTCTGACTATGTGGATCCATTCATTAAAATGTAAGGTTTCTTTGATTTTGCAGAACTATTTTATGTACCAGCAATATTTTACAGACTTTGGGGATCAACTTCAGGTATAAAACATTTCAGATTTTATTGATTCATTAAAGGCATCCACATGTCCCAGAATTTATGAATCAATTCATTTAATGTGTCAACATTTCTTGAATTTTGCAGATTCATCAAATTTAAATGTATAGCCATTCCATATACTTTGGAAACACAATGACAGTATCAATTTCTCAGACTTGTGGATACATTTAACATATCAATGCATTAATTATTGCCTGAAATTTGTGGATTTATCAAACATAGATCAAACTATGTGAATCCCTTAGATATATCATTATCTCTAAAAAATTAAAGGATTCATTTCAGTTAATTACATCCAAAGGTGTCAAGGCATCTTAGTTCCAACAGGCCTTAGATTTACATCAGACTTCAGTGAGATTTATTAGTTGCAAATTGAATTATTTCAGATATCAATGTAGATATATAAGATTGATTATTTTGTGAATAAGTTTTGGTATATCACAGTATCCCTGTACCTATTGGTCACTCAGTCCAGTCCATTGAAGCATTTACACAGATGCCAAGCTGTGCTACAATCCATTCTGATCCTATGCATTTTTGGGTGCACAGTAGTGGTCAGGGGGGATTATCATGTTAAAGCTTGATAATCATGGCTAAGATGCATATGCTGGTAATTAACTTGTACCTAGAATTTATCAAATTTGTTTTATGTGCATGTGCCAATATGTGAAATTTAAGTCTTATATGTAATTATGCATGTTATCTGCTGCTTTTTATTATGCATGTATGACACTTTGTTTGACCTTACATCTACCACACCCAATTTATTGCATTTGTTAAATATATGATTGTTTGATTTAATCAGAAGTGTAGGCATTGTATAAACAGGATACGACACCTGTGTCACTTACCTGTGTAATATATTTATAGATATATATCTTTGGCAAATATTAACATACTTAGTATAAGTACATTGTTGTGACGGTGAACCAAGGATAGGTGTATAAATACACTGGAATATAAAGAAGGATATATTTACCTTGTTCTGCCAAATTTCATTGTGATCTAAGGACATGGCTTTTTTCATGGCACTGTCGGACCCCTGATAATGGTACAGGATTGCACTATTATCTGTGGGAGTGCGGCGATCTGACAGCCCTAGTCCAGAATCTGAACAGTTCTGTAGCGGGGTCATGGGAGACGGCAAACGACTGAACGACCTGACCTGGTCATGGTGACCCGCAACCTTCACTTTGACATTGGATGTGCCAGGATAGCTGTAGTCATAGTGACGTTCACGTCTTTTACGAACACATATAATGGCGATTGCAAGGAACACAATGAGTAAAACTGACACTGATATCACACAAGATAAGATAAGAATAAAGGCATCTTCTTCCCCAAGTAAATCCCCGGTAGGGGGTGGTGACTTGGGAATAAATGGAATTGATTTATCAAACACAATGTCAAGGCTTGTTTCTACACTATGCTGCTCAGGCAACCCATTGTCTTTTACTTGAATATTGAGTTTAACCTTTTTACTGGTACCTTGAAAGTTAAGCTTTTCATTTAGTGTGATGACCCCAGTCCATGGATCAATGGTAAAGGTCTCTTCTTTAGTTTGGTCTATTATATAGAATGACAATTTCTTATTATCAGCAAAGTCATCATCATGTGCTTTTATCTGCGTGACCTCATAACCTTCTGGAATACTTGCAGATATTGTCACACTTTTGTTTGCCGGGTTAGGGAAGTCTATAATGGGGCTGTTGTCATTCTTATCGCTGACATGAACGGTCACGCTAACGGAGCCGCTCATTGGAGTGTCCCCTTTATCTATTGCAACAGCCTCCAAATAATAAACATGCTGTCTCTCTCTGTCCAGCATACGTTTAGTTTTAATCGTGCCTGTTTCAGAATCTATGTAGAAAGAACTGGGCTCTGTGATTCCGATTTCCTTGATTGTGAAACCAAATTCGTTGAACGGAGGTGCATCAGAGTCGGAGGCAGAGACTTGCCCCACTTCTGCATTCACCGGTTCATTCTCCGTTACACTGAAATAATAGGTGGCTTGTGCAAACACTGGAGGCTCATCATTTACATTCACGATATTGATAGTCACAGATGTTGAAACAGATCTAGAAGGAATACCCAGGTCATATGCTATGACTTCAAAAGCAATGTGTTGTATTTGTTCATAATCAAACACAGCTGTAGCCCGAATCAAACCATTTTTTGTAATTTCCACCATCTCTTCCTTGACCCCATCAAGTTTGAATAGGACAAACCCATTAGTATCCAGGTCAGGGTCATTCGCAGTGATCTGTAAAATAGAGGCTCCAATATCATTATTTTCAGACAAACTACCAACATATGGTGAGTTTACAAATTGTGGGTAGTTGTCATTTTCATCAAGAACCAGCACAACGATACTGACTGTCGACGTCAACTGGGGTGAACCCCAGTCCCTACATGTGACTGTGACATTATATCGTGATTGCATCTCACGATCAAACGTACCTGCAGTATGGAGCTGAAATTCATTCCCACTGTTGAGAGTAAGTTTAAAATGCGAATCACTCACCGAACATGAGAACTGTCCATTTTTACCACTATCAAGGTCTTCAATTGCTATATGTGCCACAAACTGACCAACTTTAGTCCACTCCGATACTGTTGCCATCCCAGTGCTGGTGAAAGTGTTAACGCTGATTTTTGGTGCATGGTCATTCACATCTGTCACCGTTATCATAACATCAGCATCAATCGACAAAGTATCTGGACTTTGATCTTTCGCTACCACTGTTAAATGGTAAACAGATGCTTTTTCATAATCCAACTCTGCTTTCAAATAAATTTCACCACTGAAATTATTCATACCAAAAAGACTTCCGAGTGAAGCATAGGTGCGTTGTGAAAATCCGTACAGTACCTTTCCGTTCAAGCCTGCATCAGGGTCTGTAGCAGACACTTTTAACAGTACACTTCCGATTGGCAAATTCTCCCGAACAGTGACCCTGTAAGTGGAGTTCATAAACATTGGAATATTGTCATTGATATCCCGGACAATAATATTAACCACCAGACTACCAGTGCGAGCAGGTACACCTCCATCTGTTGCAGTTAGACGTACTTGGTACGTATCTTGCACTTCTCGATCTAATCTCCCCTTCAACACTAACTGTAGCTTTGTTTCACCTGCAGGGTTTGTACTTACTTTGAGGTCAAACTTTCCAGGGCCCGACGTTAGATCATACCTTTGAATGCTGTTCCTTGGACTGTCTGGATCATCTGCCGCTGGGATCGAAAATCCAGTTCCTGGTCCTGACGCTTCGGAGAGTGACTTACTGACCTCCGGAGCAGGAAAATTGGGCGAGTTGTCATTAATATCCAGAACATTGATATTCACTTTAATGATCTCAAAATACTGGAAAGGCTGAACTACAATGTTAAGTTTGAGCACACACGTGACCTTGTAGGCACAAATACTTTCTCGGTCAATCCTTTTCGCTATCTGTAAAATACCAGAATCATGGTTCACCGTGAAGAATGTTTGATGCTGGGCACTAGGTTGTAGGAATTCATACTGAAGCATATCAACAACAGAGGGTTCCCATTTTGATGCTAATCCCGCCTCAAGAGCCAGATCTGCTACTTGAGTGTTTGGTTCCAGTTCCTCAGGAATATTGAGCTCTATGCTGCCATGTTGAGTAGCAGAGGGGCTACCCCATATGCATACAAATATAGCGATACAGAAACATTTGGCTTTATACCAACGCACCATGATGATAGTGTCCTGTGAATCCTGGCACTCAGAACAGAGAAATATGCCCAAGACACTAGACTTTATACCACAATCGGCTTGAAGCCAGAAATGTCACCAGGTCCCGAAAGCCATCATTGGGAGGGTGTGTTTTTTCCTGGTGGTGGTTGCTGCAAAGCCCAGTGCTCCATCCTTGTGTTCCATTGATCTCGGTCTCGTCCTATCTTTTTGTAAGCCATCGCAGAGGGATCAATCACCCCACGCTGGCATCAGTATGTACGGTAGCTTTCCCTAAGTGACATTTGGCACACACCACTAGGAGGGGCTTTTAATATCCTCAAATCTTACTGTTGGTAGTCCGTCCAGCAGGCCTTGTTCTTGTTTACACTTAGGCTCTATCCAGTGTGTCCACGGCTGGTGTCTGCATGCAGACTGCAAAGGTAGCTACGACAGTTGTGCATGAGATGACCAGACTGTGAATACAGGCTAGCTCTGTAGGTAATATACAGTCATGCTCAGTCTGGTATTTTGCCACATATTCAGGAAACATAATGTCAGCATGGGCATGCTGTCACAAGAACCTACCTACCTTTACCAAACAGCCTGACCAGCCTACTCCAGAGAACTACTGACAGCGAGACACCTAGTTAGTAGAAACAGCCATAGCCGAACAGCCGCATGCTACTGTTCATCTTATGTGCATGTTATGTGTGGCTGTATCACTGTGAATTGTCCATTTCTGTTAAAGATATGCACCCCTGCCTCACGATACAAGCAGGTCGCCTGCCCAAGCCACATGGCCGTGGAGCTATATCATGGTGGTGCTACCCCACTGCTTCACGATGTATCCTGCAACCTGTATGGTGCTCATGTGATCAATACATCCCTTTGGATATGATAAGTAGTACAAGCAATGCTTGCACTCTCCCTCTCCTTCAGCGGGAGAGGGATTCCCAGGTTCTAGGGGGTTTGCCAGCATACTAAATGGCCAATTCTCCTGTATTTACAATAAATGAAGCGTGTCTGTCAGGGTGTGTGTGCATATCTGTTTGTGACAACACAGCCTGGCATGTTAACCAGATCCTGCAATGTTAGTACCAGAGATGCTTGCTGTCTGGTGGCTCTCTGATGCTTTACTATTGACCGAGTCTTGATTACTTGCCATTATGACTTCAACAGAGTTAAATTATTTGGCCAGACTGTTTGTTTCTTAACAAGGACAGTACTGACACCAGAAAAATCTCAACTCCTGATGGCTGATAGCTGGACAGATAAATGCCCCAGATAATTAGCATAGTGGGCTCTGTTTACTGGCTACAGTTCATAAATCTTTGAGGCCCAGAGAATTCATTAGTGTTATGGGTATCTGGTGTCTACACCACCCATAATAAAAGCTTATCCTGATAAACTGTTGTCTGTTAGTTCATACTCATCCTCTGTAATACTAAAATACAAAGGGACCAAGCTCTAGGAATACATTTACCCAGATCTGAGCTCAGGTGACAGATGTGCTTATGCAGGTTTATGTACTTCTTTTAAGTGCAGCTAGTATGTGTACTGGCGTAAATAAATACAAGGTGTTGCATGGGCCGACTTTGTGCGTAAAACCTGCACATGCTAAACAAACCTGTTGGATTGACTGCCTTACAATATTCTAATAAACAAGTCATCAATACCACAGGGCATGACCGTGGCATCTGGTTATGCCTTACTATAATGGTCTCCCATTATAAGCTGCCACCCCCCACCTGGTTACAATGGACTGGCCCAGGCATTTAGATAAATGGAGTGGTCCAACACCCTGGGGAGGGATCAAAGGCATTTAAGTGCCCAAAAACCATGCAGGACAACCCCTGCTAAGTACTTAATGAAAACCATACTGTGTTAATGACCTAACTGACCCGGGAGTGAGGACGCCAGTTCCACTGATTCTTCAAGGTACAGATGCATCTCCACTCTCAGCTGTGAATGTGATGATGGGAAGTTGAAAATTGTACAGCATCATTCTGTCTCAGCAGGAGTAACCCTCTAATGTATTGAAGCTTGCACAAAGTATTATTCCAAACCTAAAATAACATCATTGCCCTAAAATATTGTCTAACCAACATTAACATTCTACTTTTATCGTGTCTTACTTAGGTGTACTGGTGTTATATTTTCTTGGCTTATACTGCTTTATTTTTTTGCAGCTTAAACTATTATTTTTTTATTTTATTATTTTTAATATAATTATTATTATCTTTATTTTTTATATTATTATTATTATTATTATTATTAACACCATAATTATATTGCTCTCCAAGAGATAGTAGATACGTCCTTTTTATATATAAAAAAAAATACCAGTGATCATTGGAATTTCATTTACCTTAATTTGAAATTGTATCTGTTTTAGGAGACTCATATTATTTGTCATCCTAAGTACTTAGATAAATGATAATCTACTGTATATTTTGTAATTAATTTCATCATATCATATATATATTATATATCACATATTTGTTTTAATTGGTTAATTGCAGTACCATATTTGCTCATCTAACCTGGGTCAGCAGCAATGTCATTATTTGACCTGACATGCCTTTGATTATTAACTTCAATTTTTAGTATTATTTCCTAATCATTACAGCCACAAGTATAACTGATCTATTCAGAGTCACCAAAAGTGCCATTTTTAACATATACACTTTTAACATCCTGTCTTAGCCACAGTAAGTATTTTGATGTTACATGATATATCCTGAGTTTGCATGCAGTCAAATGCTAGTGTATGTTTTTGAGAGTGCATGCTTTAATAGAAATGCTTTAAATTTATCTGATTTGAACTGATGTGCAGTTTTTATGTTATCATATCTTATCTGAGTTAGCAACAATATTTTCATATCATTTCTATCTTTAAAATAAATGTTCTGTGCTGCTTTATTGCTATCTTATCTAACCTTAATTGGCAGATACAAGTTGGCTCCTGTGTTAAATTATATCTCATCTTACATGTGTTTGCTGCAGTTTATTTATATCATATCTCAATATATCTTGGTTGCAATATTGACCAATAATCTTACCTGTGTCATCATCAGTTTCTTATATCTTATCTTATCTCACCTTTAAGTTAATTGGCTGCATTGTTAATTTATATCTTATCTCACTTGAGCTGACCGCAGTGTCATTTTACACCTAATCTCACCTAAATTGCATGACTACAGTGTTAATTTATATCTTATCTCACCATAGTTTGCTGCAGTGTTTACTTATCATCTTACCTGTGTAACTGGTCAGCAATGATTTAAATCTTATCTCACCTAAGTTGGCTTAAAAGTTTATGGCAGTGTTTATTCCTTTCTAATCACACCTTAGTATACATGGTTTATCTATATCTTAAAACAAACTGACGTTAGCTGCAGTGGTAATTTATTTTACATATCTCAACCTTAAAGTTGGCTGCATGGTTAATTTATATCTTATCTAATCTTTCAATTATCTTATCTCACCTGAGTTAACAGCATGTATTATGTCTTAATTATTTCACCTAGGCATGTTTTATATCTTATTTCACCAAGCAATGATTGTATAATATTTCACCTTAATTGCACAGCTGTAGTGTTTATCAATATTCTATCTCACCTGAGTTAACAGCAATGTATTATGGCTGATTTCACCAATGATTATGGCAGTGTTTTATTTCATACTTCACCTAGCAATGTTTTATATCATATTTCACCTAGCAAAGTTTATATTATATCTTATCTTATATATTTATCACATCTGTGTTTGCTGAAGGTTAACATTATATCTGATTCTACCAACATCAGCAGTATTGTTATATTTCTTATCTCACCTGAGTTGTAGTGTTTACTCATATCTTATCTTACCTGCGTTAGTAGCAGTATTTTATATCTTATCACACCTATGCTTGCTGCAGTTTAACTTTACACCTTTTTCTAAATACCTTATATATACCTTATACCTGATATATACCCTTTATTTGTTATTTCACCTGAGTTGTAGTGTTTAATTATATCTGACTTTACTTGAGTTCACAGCAATGTTTTATATCTGATTTACTGGGATCTTGAGTTCACAATCTATCCAATTTTGGTCAAAAACAGTAATGTTTTTTTTTCCAAACCAGCCCTACCCTTAGTTAGCAATGAAACCTGTTGATATCATCGACAAGGCCTACAGGCCTAATGCGAACCTGTGCATATGGATATACACCAGGTATAACGCTTCAGTGCTGAACCACTACTTTTCATATATATGGACAATGCAAGTACTAAACATTTTGAACAAGAAACAATACACAAACATCACTGCTGAAATTCTGGCATGGGTGCATACAACACAAAAATTATTGTAGGTGGCACCACCAGTCTTGTATACAACAAAGCTATTTGACATGTACACATATGCCCAATTTCAGGCTGATATATCAAATTCTTCTGTAGAATTAAGCAGACAAATACACTTTGCAAAAGTCATTGTAGATGGCGACACCTGTCTTGTGAACGAGAAAGCCATAAAAACACATAGACAGGTCAAAATATCAGGCCATTACATCAAACTTACCTTGAGTCTGGTGCACGGGGCTGACCAGGCTTAGGTGAGAGAGGCTGTTGCCCCGAGTGTACTGTGACAAATTACTGGCTCAGGCTACTGCACTGAGTGAACTCTTGACCTGCACCTGGCTAGACTGAGTGAATTTTTTACCTGTACCTGGCTGCACTGAGTGAACACTTGACCTGTTGCAAAATCTGAAACAGTTGGCAGTATGCCAAAGCTATAAATAAATCCAGGCTGTCCTTTAGCCTATTGCCAAATCTGAAATAGTAGCCACACAATTGCATAAGCTCACAGATTGGCTCCATATGCAGCCCTGAGGGGCATGACACCCATGAGGTGATCACATGATACTCATGAGGTGATCACATGCTACCCATGAGATGATCACATGCTGCCCATGAGGTGATCACATGCCTTGTGCTTGGCTGCACTGACTGAACTGTTGACCTATATTTGGCTGCACTGAATGAACTCTTGATCTGTTGCCAAATCTGAAACAGTTGGCAGTTTCTCAACCTATTCAAGAAACGTACACAATCTTGGCCTGTTATGTAACTCTGCTAAAATTTATCCAACACAAACCATTTGAACAAACTTGAGAGGGCTCGCCTCTGGGATCATTTCTGTAAAAACTGAACAATTTGGCTGGACTGTTTACAAGAAGAAGACTTTTACAAGTTTTTTTCAGCTTTTTCCTTGTAAAATCAAAGTAAATGCAGATAGCAAAAATAAGATGAATCCATCAACATTTGATATGTGACAGATAATTGCATATTGCATAACATTTGGGGATGGTAGCTCCTGCTATTCCTGAGAAATTATGAGTTAGTGTACAGATGATATTTAATATCATAAATCTACATTTTTTAAAAGCTTTTAAAAACATTCTTGTCAATATTTTCCATAGATAACCTGAAATCTAAATGTCTAGAGGCATGATGTAATGGATGCTGATAAACTGGTGCTAGGCTAGATGTATCTGCTTCAAACAGCTAACATATTTGGTAAAATGACTCAATTCAATCTTTATAATTCAGCCAAATTCATTTTTTGGAACCATAAAAGACAATTATTATAAGAATGATTCAGGGAGTTATTCTTGCAAAATATTAAACAAACTGGCCTCAGTATCATCATCAGTCGAAAAACGTTTTGTAGATTTATAACTCATATGGGAAAATACAACAAAATGGTAAAGTTCAGCTTCCCATAACTCAGCCAAAAATCATTGAATCAAAACCATTTGAACAAACTTGAATTATCAACATCTATGGATAATTAATTTGTGAGATTTAAGAATTTGGCCCAGTGGTTGTTGAGAAGAAGATTTTTGTAGCCACTTAGCTAACATGGGCTGTTATGGCATATGACTAAATTCAGCTTCCCATAACTCAGCCAAAAGTCACTGAACTGAGACCATTTGAACAAACTTGAATTATCAACATCTCAGGATAATTAATGTGTGAGATTTAAGAATTTGGCCCAGTGGTTGTTGAGAAGAAGATTTTTGTAGCCACTTAGCTAAAATGGGCTGTTATGGCATATGACTAAATTCAGCTTCCCATAACTTAGCCAAAAGTCACTGAACTGAGACCATTTGAACAAACTTCAGAAAGCACTACCCTAGGATCATTTCTGTGCGATATGAAACAATTTGGCCATTTCGTTTCAGAGAAGAAGTTACTTGTAGCTGTCAGTGTGATACGGGCACTGATGACCCCGTACAAAAAAGGCGGATGCAGGTGGCGCCACCAATACCTCAATTTCAGATATGACTCATGTGACCAACATTGGCATAAAATTTGGTGATGATAGCTCCAGCCGTTTCTGAGATTTAAATTTTAATATGCTTTTTTGCACAGTTAACAAAGTTCAACCTCCTGTAACTCAGCCAAAAATCTCCGAACTGGAACCATTCGAACAAACTTGAGAAAGATTGTTCAAGGGATCATTTCTGTGAAATATTGGACAATTTGGCTGGACAGTTTCAGAGAAGAAGATTTTTAAATTTTTTTTTAACTTTTTCCCTATAAAATCTAAGAAAATGCAGTTAGAAAAAAATAAACAAAATCCGATATAGTTTTTTGGATGACTGAATATTTGCAAAAAAATTTGGTGATGCTAGCTCCTGCCGTTTTTGAGATAGCTATGGTTAACGTACAGACGACGCACCACACACGATGCACGACGGACAATGCCGCACCATCGCATAAGCTCACAGGTTCGCTAATAAAAGCACTGCTTTATCAACTTATCTAGCTGACTTTATGAATATGTATCAATATCCCTGCTATATGCCAAGAAAAGTGCATTAAATATGATGAGTTCAAAACTGAAACAGATTGATAACTGCAGAGTGTTTAATGAATATATGTCACTAAATACTAAAGTATCAACAAAATTAAGTAGTTTTGAGGTAGTCTAAAGGCTTGTCTCTTGCCCCTTCAACAAAATGTGTTTTTCAGCTGTTCATCTTACATACTGACCAAATAAATATTAATCATAGAATAAAATAAAACATTTTAGAAAAGGAGTTCAAGAAGTAGCTTTGTAAAAGAATGGGAGAAAAAAACAATACAATAAAATCTGGCTGAAGGGAAGGAGAACAGATTCCAGATATCCTCCTTTCTCTTCCCTCTGGGTCCAAACACAAACGCAGAGCAGCATTTGAAACAGTTGCATTTTCATTTATATTAAATTACCATGGACATCTTACCTGTTAAAAAATAAGCATATTTTTCAAATTTTAGAAAACATAAATTATGTTAATTATTCAGGTTCACTTAGATGTGGGCATGTGCCTTAGAAACATTTCAGCTCAACAAAAGTGTATAAATCATTCATTCTTTCACCTGAACTTGTCAAATTAAATATTTACATTCCACTTGTGCATGTGTCTCTTTGTGGCTGATCAGCATCAATCAAAGTCATAATACAGGACTTCAACATCATGACAGACCTAAAGGAGTATCTAAATATAACCCCATAATTATAATGTCTATATGTCATGGTTCAATACTGAACTTAAACTTGTTTCTGCTTTGGCAACTGTGGCAAGTCTGTTCCTTTATCATTAATTTTGTACTGAGTATATGTTAAGTCTGTTATTACTATAACTGTTTTAATGAGGGGCATAAAAGTGGCTTCCTATCACAGGTACCTACATCAACTCTTTCTCTCTGCCTGTCTGTCTGTCTGCTTTTCTTTCTCTCTCTTCCTCACACCCCACTCCCCCACACAAATATAATCATAATCAGACACACACACATAAACTTTGCTGCACTCAGCTCAATGGATGTGATACTTTATATTTTTTCTGTATGGCTGGTAATAAATACTTTATGAGGAATTGGCAAGGTTTACATCTCTTGCCTCTTTCTCTCTCTCTCCTTCTGTTACCAAATATAAAAAAAAAAAAGTCTGCTCCCTTCATTTTTATGCAGGCTGAACAAACTGATAAAACAGTACCAGGAATAATTAGAAAGGTCAGCAGGAAGCAATGTGTTCTGCTTTATCATCAGTTCAGTAACAGCAACGGGTTCAGACTTTACTCCATGATAAGAACAGAACAGGCTAACTATATATATCTGAAGTAGCCTGCAACCTCCCCCCCCCCCAATCAGCAAAGTCAGCCAAGAAAGAGCAACTCATTGAATTTCTGTAAGTAGATTGTACTATCTTATCTCTGACACCAACATAGTGTGTTGCAGAATAAAAAGCCTTGTTCTGTTCTTCTGTTATCACAGGAGAGCCTGTCATGAGATAAATATATAGACAGGCTTTGTCTAGGGTAATATGAGAGTAACAAGGGTGATTAAGTGTTTATATCCAAACCAAAGAACATTAGAATATTATATATATATATATATATATATATATATATATATATATATATATAGTTATATATATGTTCCATGAATGATGACTATTAAAGTGCTGCTCCAGTGGAGAACCCAGAAAGAGGGTCAAGGAGGTCACCTTTTTCGAGCCAATGCAACCTTTTTTTTTAGGGTTTTAGACCAATGTTTCTAGCCCAGAACCCTTTTATTGCAGACCAAAGGACATTTTTAAAATTAGGTTTTCATGTAGACTTCCTCGGTTGGACCTTCCCCTTAAAAAAATCCAGAATCATCCCCTGTGCTATTCACTATTGGCAGTGGCAGAACAATGAAAGAACAAAGAATGTACAATGAAAGGGTGATGAGTTGGGGGAGGGGGGATCTTTAATTAGATCAAAGCTCTAGCATAGTGCCCTAGGAGAATCAGGTCTCTCTTATACTCTTACATATAAAACCTTGAACAGCCTGCAATGTATCTTTCTTTACAAAATTTTCGACAATTAACACATTGATTAGTCATAAACCTAAATTTTATTTTAAAATCTCTGTTTTTGTATCAACAATTGTAGTAACCAGTCACTGAGACCATCTGTTGCCTCTTTTTTTACTGTAAGCCATTTATCTGGGACTGTAAGCTGAATTTTATTGTATGCAGGTATAAATGTCAGGTTCCTGATATCTGAGGTTAATGAATGTTTAATATGTTTGGGTTCCTATTTCTCTACAGAACACACTGTGTGGCTGGCCTGGCACAAAAGCATTAGATTTTAATGTGCTCCTTGTGCTTTACAGCACAAATCACCAGGAAGTTCAAAGGCAGACCAGAGCATTTTGATAATAACTGATGGACTAGGTAGGTAATACAGGGGCGGATCCAGGATTTAGGAAAAGGGGGAGTCCAACCCAGGAGGACAAATGAAAATCCTAAAAAAAAGGTCATCAGGTCTAGAAAAGGGGGGGTCCAGGCCGCAAAATTACGTCTAAAACCCCTTAAAAAAGGTTGCTTCGGGTGAAAAAGGGGGGTCCGGACCCCCTGGACCCCCCCTGGATCCGCTTCTGTAATAATACAGACTGCTTGATTAAACCTGAGAACTGACTGCCTGGACACTCACCTGACTTTATAACACTGACGGCCAGGATCTTTACCTGACATCACTGCCTGGACATTATCCTGAATTTATACTGCCTCCCTGGACATTAACTTGACTCTGCACTGACTACCTAGATGTTAACCTACTTCACTTCATGCATCTGACTACCAGGTTATTAAATTGACATCACTGCCTGTATGGACATTAACCTGATTTTGCACTGACTGCCTTTATTAATAAACTGAATTGTATGCAGCTGACTGCCAGGATATTAACCTGACATCTCTGCCTGGACAATAATCTTTATACTGACTATCTGAGTATAAACCTGCTTTACACTAACTGCCTGGTTATGACCTTGTGGGTTAGGATACTGAAGACCTTGATATGAACAAGAGACTTAAGATACTGACTGCCTGGATATGAATATGTGGGTTTTGATATACTGACTGCCTGAATATAAACATGAGGGTTATGATATACTGACTGCCTGGATATTAACATGAGGGTTATGATACTGACTGCCTGTAGGTAAACATGAGGGTTATGATACTGACTTTCTGCATATGAACAAGAGGATTAGGATACTGACAGTCAGGATATGAATATGAGGATGAGGATACTGACTGCCTGGATATGAACATGAGGTCTATTATACTGACTGCCTTGATATTAGCATGAGGGCTATGATACTGACTGCCTGGATATGAAACATGAGGTCTATTATACTGACTGCCTGGATATGAACATGAGGGCCATGATACTGACTGCCTGGATATGAACATGAGGGCTATGATACTGACTGCCTAGATATGAAACATGAGGGCTATTTTACTGACTGCCTGGATATGAATATGAGGGCTATGATACTGACTGCCTGGATATGAACATGAGGTCTATTATATTGACGGCCTGGATATGAACATGAGGGCTATGATTTTGACTGCCTGTAGGTAAACATGAGGGTTATGATACTGACTTTCTGGATATGAACAAGAGTATTAGGACACTGACAGTCAGTATATGAATATGAGGATGAGGATACTGACTGCCTGGATATGAACATGAGGTCTATTATACTGACTGCCTGGATATTAACATGAGGGCTATGATACTGACTGCCTGGATATGAAACGAGGTCTATTATACTGATGTGCACATGAGGGCTATGATACTGACTGCCTGGATATTAACATGAGATCTATTATACCGACTGCCTGGATATGAACATGAGGTCTATTATACTGACTCCCTGGATATTAACATGAGGTCTATTATACTGACTGCCTGGATATGAACATGAGGGCAATGATACTGACTGCCTAGATATGAAACATGAGGTCTGTTATACTGACTCCCTGTATATTAACACTAGCTGATAAACCTGGTATACTGGGCTTTTTGCCGGGGTTGGGGATATGTATTAATTGATAGGATTGTTGGGTCCTATTTTATTCAAGAATTAAAAGAAAATATAGATTTTCAGTGGTTTGACACGACTGTAGTATAACTCACGCACTTCTCTTAGGCAAAACACTTCTGTGAACAGCAAACGTTTTTATGTCCCACTGCTTGTATCTTAATTTTGCCACTTATTTTTATCTGCATCTTACTTCTCCATTACATGAATCCTAAACATCATACCGTCCATATACACTGATAACCTCGTCCAGATGCTGCGTGAGTGATATTCCAGTCGCTTCAGAAATTCCTACACCGGTATGTTGACCTTGAAGACCTGGTCAGTGGTAATGTTTACATTATTTTGCGAACCAGAATGGGATGCGGGGGGCACTCCGGTTTTTGATGATCTTGATGACTGGTTACTATTTTTGGACGTTTAAAGTACAGCTTAATGTGAGGAAGACATTAATTCAACATAGCTTAACCTCTAATTTAACTGGAGTAGGAAGACATGAAAGATGAATTAAATGTACGTTTTAAGGCAAGGAAACTGTTCCTGAAGACAGAAACAGAAATATGCATACTTCGTTGGTAGCAGAAGCGGACCCAAAGAGAGTCCAGGTGGTCGGTCCCCCTTTTCAGCTGCAACCTTTTTTAATCGTAAGAGACTGATTTTGAGGCCTGGAACATTCCCCCTCACCCCAACCCAAACCTTTTTCTGGAAATGGGGACCCTGTTTTTAATCCTCCTGGGTTGAACCCCTCCTTTTCGTAAAGCGAGCCAGAGTCATGTGTTTTCACACTGACTGACCACACACGTGGATCAGGGCCTTTGTCGAATGTCATCGGCAACATGCTTAAATCTGTCACTGAAAGCAAGGTTATTCATATGCCAGGAAGCCCTTAAATCGGCTTAATTCTGGGCTTGAGGTGACCACAAAGAAAATCTGGTCTTTGCCAAAGGCAGTTCGGCTGTATTTGGTGATAGCCTCCGAGCCTGAAATTATGCATGGACCTAAAATATATATATATATATATATATATATATATGATGTACTGAATTCATATGTTATATGAAAAGTATTATATATATAAATTTTTAAATTCATGTATAATTTGATTAGCAGTATGGTTAGTATTTAATGTAAACAGACCAACGGAGCAAATTTTTAGAGGGAATGTGTTAAGAGAGTCTACATGCTGTAGCCCTACATCTGTTCACCATGGTTATCACAAGTACAAACTGATGTTAATCACTGTACTAATGGTGCTTCTTACATTTAAATATGGCTACCATTATTAATCTGAGGGACTATACAGCCCATACATGCAGTCTGTAATCTTGTATGTCTAAATATAAATCAATCAGTGTATTGTCTTGGTGTTTTTTGTCAGTATACTGGGGATTATGAATATAACGTTGAACCACCAAAGAATTGTATTTGTCAAACCAAAATATCTGACCAGTCACAGTGCAGTGACTGGATCTTACCTTTTAGCGTATACTGAGGTCTGCTTATAACTCAGTGGCATATATAGGAATATGTAGCTATATGATATAAACAATTTTTTAAAACATGTTCCACAAAAAGAATACTTTTCTCAAAAGAGCATCAATATAGTTGTGAAGTAAAACTATATTTTCCCGTGAGGATATCCGTCAAACGGCAGCACCTCAGATGAACACAGATGTACAATGCTTTTGATACATCTGAGTATATACATTGTTTTATGTAACATACAAAGACACTTAAAAACCATTCTGGCAAAGAGCCAGTTTGATGTCTGCTTTTCATCCTTCTCTGAGACCCCACACCACATCATCACCACAACCCACAACCCCCACTTTCCCTTTTTAAAACTGTAGCTGTCATTGCTACCAGTTGTCCAAGTCATGTCATTTCTCATTTGGACAAGCGACCAGGAATTCCTTGATGTCACTTGATGGTTGGCTGGCTGTTGAAGTCACCCCATGGTAGTTCTGGTTCTCTTATATTGATTAAACACTCATGCGGCCGGTTCTTCCGACCCACAGTATAAATCTCCCTGTAATATTTAACCAGTCCCTGTGTTGTTGAATGCTGTGCTATAACATTCTAACTCAGGTTCGAATCTGGGGAATGATGTACATATTATCCTGGTGTCCTAATTAAACACTAATCACTAGTTCTGAAGTGTAAAGCAGATATCACACTATACGATTTTTAAAAGTATATTTTGTGCTATGACATATTACAATTACCATGATTTTCTGCAACAGTCATGAACAGTGATACCATCTGCAACAGACTTGTTTTTGTTTACAATGGGTATGATTGTCTGTGATTAGTTTTCTGTGACCACTTGATATTTTTTTGTGATTTTATCACATTGTCCTACAGAGTCTCATATTCCATGACACATCTATAGCTGTATCATAATGATAGCTAAGGGGATGTGGAAAGAGGAGTAGATGATGACAGTTTGTGTTATACACATGGTCAGCCAACTCCTGGATGAACATGATGACTTCCTGACAGAATCTTTCCTTCAATAGCTGCTAGATTGTCAATGCAACATGCTAGATTGTCAATGCAACATGCAATTCAGTGATAAGAAAAATTTCAAAACAAGGTATATCTATTAATTGTTTTATTCAACTGAAATTTGCTTTCAAAGCTCAAAGTAATATCTGCTACTTAAATTAACAATCCTCAGTGGCAGTTCCTATCAGCCATGCTTAACTGTGCTGAATTATGTAAATTTCTCACAAGCTAGGTCACAGAGTGCTGCAAGGGCAAATGTTTCATAATACCATAACATTATTTTTTTTCCTGGGCCACAATACACACGCCAATCAGAATGTCACCTAGAGGTAACTATTATGGCAGTGCAGGTGATGATAACAGATTACATTTCTCATTTGTTCCAAATACCCAAGACTCTTTAGATATTCATGCACCTACACACATGCCAAACCAACAACACTGCAAAAGTTCTTTTGTGGAGGTCACAGGGAGTGTGGTAGCTTGCACCGGCAGGATTGATTCACCAGCGATGTTACTAACAGGCGGAGCTTGTTTGTTTAGTCCTCTGTCAGGGTTATCCCTCGAGATCAAAAATATCTGAAGTGTGCAGTGAATGGGTTGGCAGAATACAAGCCCCTTCCAGAGGAAACATCTGGTGGATTTAGGTTTTATACAAAGAGCACTGGAAAAGTAGTACTACAACTGGAGGAAAAAAAAAGTTTGGGGATAAGACTGCGCATCTCAAGTACGCCAGCCATGCAATTCACACACAGTGTACTATCACTGTAGCCACCACAGCTGTAAACAATGAGCTGGTCATGGAATCATCATCTGACCTACGACCTCATCTCTTCCATTCTGCAAAACAAGCTAACCACCAGGTGTTAGGCATGTGTTGTTAGTGTTCTACCTGATGTGCACACGCCGGATGCCACACAGTCATAAGATGCTGTTGAATACTGCAGGCTACATGTTACATGGCACGTGTTACGCTAAATGATATTATACACTAACATCACTCACCAGGGTATCACCATATCCCCTAAAGGTTGTTTAATTGGTCAGGTACCCCATGTTCCTGTCTGACCTGAGGGTTAAAGGTCACCTGGGGTGTGTTAGGAGAGATGATCAATATAATGAAGCTGAACAACAGCCCCTGTTGATCCCCTGCTGAGGTGGTATCCAAACACTGAACTGGTCAAGCTTATTTAAACCATGTGGTCTAATAAATAGTTGGATCTGAACTGCATTAGGTAAGCTTAACCCACATGGTCCTGCTTACAGTTTGGACTCTGTGCTTACGTCATGGCAGATTTGTCTGACCACAGAAATGTTCCCAACCAGGTCTACTTTACCAAATTTTGCCATGTTGTGGAGCTGATTCTGTAAAACAAAGTTTTCTGGCTTCAAAATCAATAGTCATGTGCTTCACTTAATTTTACAGACTCACCAATCATGAAGCCAAACAGGATTTTATTCAATAAATTTAATGTGAATTATTTTTCTTAAATTAATTCAATCCTTTCACTTTAATTTACACATCTTATGTTAATGTAAAACTCTTGTGCAAGAAATTGACCAACTCCTCTCTAGGTTTTTACCTCAAGTTCTCTAACTGGCATTTGTCACCAATAGCTCAGATCCTGTGAAATAAATCAACTGGTCCCTTGTTACACAATGGTATCTTTAAATATATAACACATCAAACTCCCAATTGAATATGGTCATGGATCAATCTTTCTTCATATTACAATTAGGAAACTTTAAAAGATCAAAAATCTTACAACCTCATGCTACCCACACTCAGACCACTTAATGGACCAAGGAAATGTTTACCACAGGTTAAGTTTGCTCAAAGGCTTAATTGACTTGCACAGCAATGTAATAAATATTAAAGAGCTACAGCTGCAGCCACAACAAGCAGTCTTCAACAGCAGCAGTAAGATGCACTGGACTAACTGCACCCATACCCCCCCCCCCCTCTTGATATCTACGTAACTAATTCTAGGGCAACATATAGAGTAAGAAAAGGTTTTGGTTGCTGCATTTTCTTGTTGATTGCAGTCATAAAATTATTTTTCATTATGTGTGGATAGGGCTTTTGGCTACTTAATTTCTCAGTTTCTTAAAAATACCATGTAAATAAAGTTGCAAGCTGCAAGGATTTTTAAAACAAGATTAACCAGGGCTCTAGAAATGAGAGATAATAACTGGTACCACTTTTCCTGATTATTAATACAAACAAGAACCATAGTAAGGAATAAAAGTTAAATGTTTTTGCACATGCATCTGTCAAAATCAGTTAAAAGATTATATGCTATGTTCCCAGTACTATTTGCTTAACAGACGGTTTACTCTTGGGCTGATCTAGGATTTAGGAAAAGGGGGAGTCCAACGCAGGAGGATTAATGTAAACCCTAAAAAAAGGTCCCCAGGTCTGGGAGGTCCAGGCCGCAAAATTTTGTCTGAAGCCCTTAAAAAAGGTTTCTGATGAAAAAGGGGGGTCCAGACCTGCTGGACCCCCCCTGGATCCGCTTCTGGGTTTACTGCCAATTAAGTATAGGAAAGTCATGTTCTCACCTCTGTTTGTCCTTCTGTCTGTCTGTGTACTTGTCTGTGTGCAATTACGGATGGATTTCAATTATACTTTGTGTGAGAGAAAAACTGATTACATTTTTAAATTGACTCCTAACCAGAAACACATTTAGGATTCATTTCTGTAAGAACATTTAAAAATTTAAAAGTGCATCTTTTTCTATCATATTGATCATATCAGTGGAATTTGTTACGATCTAGATAGCTAGAGGCAATAATACTGAATATGATTTGAATAAGATTTATTATCTGAGGTGGAAATGGCACTCTGACCTTTCTAGTCTGCAGTGTATATTCAATTAGACAAACTCAGCAAAGGCAGACAGCAATTTTAATCAGTAAATATAGTATTAATTAATATAATTAAGGATTTATAACCTCCCAATTAAGGACAAGATTTAGTTTAAATTAAGTATTAGGTAAAGGTTATGATTCCTGGATTTTCCTAGCTCTAAAAAAGTCAAGGATTCTGCATGATCACAAATAGTACCAATGTCCTTGTTATATTTCACAGAAAAAAAACATAACAGCTTCAGACAACAGCCCTATCTTAAACACCATAGTCTAAAGATATATTTTGCATGAAGGAACTTCTATTTATTGTGACATATAATATAATCCAATCAACTGCATGTGATTTAATCTAACATAACGAAGACTAATGATTGACTACATGTATCATGTATCTGAAGTTATAATGAATTAGATCTCTGATTGCTGTAATGAGCACCTGGCTTATAACGATAATGATAACAGTTAACAAGAATATAAACCCTGGGGGGTTTGAGGTGGGATATGGTCAGTGTATAGGAACCTGGACAATGCTTTATTTGACCAGACAGACTGAACCTAAAGCCCCCAGGTTGGACCCATTCCTTGTAGACAGCATTCCAGCAAGCAGCCAAAATCAACAAACACTATTTGCAGCCAGCATAAACAAAGAGACCATTTATTTGCATGTGCCAAACAAAATTATGCCAATGCACATATCTGACGAGTTTTATCAAAGATAAATGGAATGACTTTTTGAGATGATAGGGATAATTTGATAGACAGTTTCTTACAGTGTGGGAGTTACCTATGAGGTAACATGATAAACTAACTTACATTTTAGCAACATTCACTCTGCATCAAGTTTAAATGTCATGATTATATACTGTAAAATATACATTATCATATCTGAAAAATAAATCAGTGTCTTCACAGGATTTCATGCAATACACAATCTGAAGAACATGGTTCAAGAAAAATCTCCAGAAGTACATTTATAATTTTATAACTAACAACTTAAATAGCTCTGGAAATATGTCAGACTAATATTAATCAGTCAGCTTTACGTTTGCTCATTAAATAAGGTATTGACAAATATCAATATATATCGGACACTCAGTTCTGGATGGCTGCATATTTGATGAAATACAAATATCAGACTGGAGGACTGGGAGGATACACCACACCCATACATTTCACTTTAGTTAAATAATCATATAATGAAATGATATATCACAATATGATGAGAGACTAAATGTCATTCACAAACGAATATGTGGGCATTCCATAATTAGCAAAAAAAAGGCAGTGGGTGCAATGGAATATAGGTTACATTATAATTTATCTTTTTTGCATGGAAGGGTAAAATTTCAGGAGAAGACCCAAGGTTATATTAATGCCTTTCTGCTGGTAAGGTGAATATCCTGAAGAAGACAATCCCTGAAATACTTATTTATGATATGTGAATGATGTGTGAACTTTTTTTCTGTCATATCAATTGATTTCTTTTTGGGGTTTCATTTATACATTGTTACTTTTCTTTTAAAGTTAAAAGTCCTCACACTAACGTATATTAACCAATTATCTCATAATTAATGTTATAACAAATGGTTAAAATTACCATAATCCCAGTAAATTGATCTGTATAACAGCCAGTATGCATCAGGTACATTTTATTAAGCAACACCATATTGGTCAAGTTGGATGCATTCAATCCACGTGTCCTACTAATTGGATTAGAGCTTTCTAACCACAGATCCTACTGAATAATGAATATTCCCATGTTTCATTTGGTGCTTGTATATTTCTGTTACTGTCCCTATGGGCCAATTACGGTCATTTTCCCCATGCGTGGGGGGATTTCCAACTCCAGCCTCATTTACATGATCCTCTGGCCAATATCATATCATGGAAATCAGTCTGCATTGAATGAATGCTAATATGAAGCTGCTGTTCTATTTATCCCAAATGCAATAATCAGTTCATTTGAATAAACACCAAAACATAAATATTTTTTTTTAAAATATATAATCTTTATTATTTTGTATAATTTAGGTAAAATACACTTTTACAGCAGGTACTTCAAATCTGTTATTAGTGAAAAAGTTGTACAAATAATCTTAAAAATGTGTTTCGAGTCAAGGCATTTTGTGCATGTGCTGTGTGAACTCTCCTATTTTGTTGGCATGAATAAATCCATAAGCAACCTGGAAAATTATTGGTAATTGCTGGGATAAATAATATTTTAAAGTGACAAAAAATCAGGAAAGAAGATTAATTTATAATCTGCATTTTCTATTAGGAGGTTAGAGTAATAAAACAACAGAAAATTAGTAGAATGACAAAGAAAACAAGGGACCTATGGGTCACGACGCTCAGCTGTTATATATGATAAAAAAATATTATTTAGAAATGAGGCACATGCTGGTTTTGTGTGGTAATAAATATAAGCTGTATTATGAGTTGTTGTTGTTTAGCTTATGTATGATTTTGATAGTACCTTTGGAGACAGGGAAGAGGATTGATTTCATTTATTTTATTAACAAATGGAGTGCTACTGTCACACAGATTTTGACTTGGCCATATAACTTATAAGCAGAACATATAATATAAGAGTTTAACTATTTATTAAAAAAAAATACAAATATTGTCCCAAATATAATTTTTATTAAAAATAATAAGAGAATCATATGATTTTTTAAAATGAAATATAACTGATATGATTATTAAAATAATATTGAAGAATATATTCATGAATGCATTCATGAATACATTTGGAAAGTATTTGCACGAGTATTCATATACTTTCATTTTTACCTGAATTCCCATTCTTTATGCAAGAAATTTTATAATGGAGTACATAATCATATTCGTATTTAAATACAATTACAAAGTATTCGCACCATGTCTGGTATTTATTCAGTTTTCACCAAACAATGATGTTGAGAATCCAGAATATACAAAATTCACACATTTAAATAATGATCATAAGTACTTGGTTTTATTGCTTTTATTTATATTAAAAAATAACTGTAAAAAATTCATTTTGGACTAATTTCACATCAATGTACACACTAGACACAGTAGGAATCTAGATTAATATTATCAACTGCATCTTTGTCTATCATTAATTTCCTTCATATAATCCTTAATGATTAGTAATGAATAATATGATTTACTTCTTTATCATTAAAAATGAACTGAAAAATGCCATAGGTGACTGCATGGTGTTATTTGGAATATGTGACATTCTACCCATCGATACAAGAATCTTATATCATCAGTAACTGCAAGTTAAATTCCTGTTATTATAAACTAACAAATTCCTTTTCTATTTTTCTTTAATTTGTTATTAAAAACCAATAAAAATTTATTAATTTATTGTTTATTGCTATGTTGTTGGTTAAAACTACTAGATGAGTTGGGTTGAACACCTGGATCAACTGTGGCTGGCCATAAGCTGCCTGGATTCTCCCCTCAAGCGTGCATAATTTGATGAAAGGTCAACAAGGTCAACATACAGGTGACTCAAGAGGGGCTGGAGAGAGCCAAAGTCTGCCAGGGTCTCATAAAAAACATTAATAAAAGCTACAATATTTGGCAAATTTCTTTCAGCTTTCTAAACTAAAAAGCTGAAATCCTTATGTGTGCATGATATGAAAATTATATCAACAGTGCTCACGGGAAACAAACGTGCCATGGTCACAGTTGGGCAAAATTAAAGGTACTAATTTTATATTTATACTAATAACTTATAAAATTTGAAAAATTCAGAACTAATTTTGGGTATTCAATTGAATCTTGATTAAATAATGTTACATCCCTGACAAAAAAGATCTCTAGCTTCAGCAATGCCCCTGTTAAGGGAGTAAATATATTTCTTGATTTTTTACAAAGTGCATTATGTTTGGGCCCATAACTTAAAAAAAATACACAATACTGACATCATTTCTGGCATGTGCATAGTGAATGTATAGAAAAATATGTATATTATATATGATCAAAGTCAGATCAGTGGTTTTGATATTAGGCAGTCTTAAAGTGTAACATTGGGTTTTTAATGGAAAAATGAAGTTTTTTATTGATATCTCGAAGGAATTAAGTCCTAGTGACCAAATTCTTGGCATGGTAGGGGATTTTGGAGAAATCTAACTGTATGCCAAATTTAAGGAACTTAGAGCTGAAGCTCGGGAGCTGAGCTCTAGCAAACTGCATAACACTAGCAATATGTGACATGGTGCTTGAAAACTTGAATAAAATCTAGAGTTTTGGATCAACTGGTTTCAAATTTTTGGTGTTAACAGTTGAAATGCTAACAAAAACATGCTGTGAAAATTAAATCCACAGCAGTTACAGCAAAAAAACGTGCCATGGTCAAAGTTGGGCAAAATTTAAGGTACCAATTTTTTATTTTTGCTAATATTTTTAAAAATTTAAAAGATTTTGATCTAATTTTGGGTATACAATTTAATTTTGATTAATAAAAGTAATATTACTGGAAAAAAAGTGCTTAGCTTTAACAAGTTTTGTGTTAAGTGATAAAATTTCTTTCCTGATTATTTACAAAATGCATTATGTTTGGGCCCATAACTTTTTTAAATTAAATAATACAGTCCTAATTTCTGGCATGTACATAGGAATTATATAGAGGATTATTTATAGGAAATATGAGGAAAAACAGATGAGTGGTTTTGATATTAGGCAGTCCTAAAGTGTGAAAATAGGTTTTTAATAAAAAATTGAGGTTTTTCCTTAATTTCTCAAAGGAAGAAAGTCGCAAAGACCCAGTTTTCGGCTTGGTAGGAGATCTTGGGGACATCTAACATTATGCTGAATTTTGGATTCCTAGGTCTTACGGTTTCAAAACGTGCCACATCTACGGACGGACGGACGGACGGACGGACGGACGGACGGACGGACAGACGGACGGACGACGGACAATGGACCACGACTATAGCTCAGATGACTTATAGTCAGCTGAGCTAATAAAACTATTAATAAATAAAGAGGTTGAAACAGGAATGGAAAATTTTAATGGCCTCTCAGATATGCCAAATAATACACATCAGGCTTTAAAGCAATGATTGTTTAATATACAGAAATGTCCATAATAAATATATAACAATGCAATCAACAAACAGTTAAAATACAACATGACTGACATATTATAAAGGAAAAGAAGGCTGGATGTTACAAGTATAAAGTGCCACCTACTGATTAATGCATTAGCATTAATAAAACCAGTACTAAAAACACTAGCAACTATAAAACATAAGATCAAGAGTATAAGCAGCTCAGTAAGGAGGTTAATAACATATTGTCATTTTGTATGAACATATTTAGATTGAATCTGAAACAAAAGAATGCCGTCTCTGGTGAAAACCCCAGGACTCAAAAGGAGGCTGATGTTAGCTGCATGAGGTACACAACTAGGTTTGTTAATACCCATTAACCTTGAATCCTAGCAACAAGTCAGAGGCTGAAAACATGTCTGTATGTACCAGTATTAGCAGATACATAAAACAGGAGACACTTTGGAGAGTTACTGGAGCTTCTGATCTACCAAAGACAAACATGCTTGGGGCATTGGCACAGTTGACCAGAGATGGCAGAGGATGGGTTTTCTAGGTTGCCATGGTAACATATTGGCAGGCAGACAGCTCGGATTGAGACGAATGGTTGTCTGTGATAGTCAAAGGTTCCGTTGCTTGAGTGTGAGACTCTCTGCTAGGGTTGAAATATGCCTAGACCATAATAGAACTAGTCCAGACCCAAACCAGGCGAGATTTTTTTTTTTTTGCTGAGACCATTACATTTTTTCCCCCAAGCAATATCACCCAAGTTCTTCTGACTGTGGTTCAATATGTGACAGGCCTCAGCATTAAGCGCTGTGTCTGTCCTGAATGTCTTCAATGTATAATCAATGGTCCATGGATCGCAGTTTTATGTTAATAGCCACCGTTTTAAGCCCCTTGCTATAATCACATGTAAAGCAAAGTAAACCTGATTATGTTCTTTTTAGTAATGTAGCCTGGAGGGCCCACAATTTAATTAGGACCATATTCTCATTTAAGGCTTTATTCTGTGAATATCCAGCTTGAAAACACATGTATTTGTCTACAGAAAAGGAATACAGTGTATTACAGTCACATGCTAAAAAAAATTCAATACTCATAACAAACAATGATCCAGAAGCTGTTGTCATTTTTTGTGGATAGAAGCAATAAAATTAATTACTATATCATGGTATTTATAAATTAAAAATATATATATATACTAATTTGATGTTTTGACTATTATATATTGAAGATGTCATATGCACATGCAGATACATTTACGGCTGATCAAAACAGCTAGGGTTAAGAGCAAACTGAACCACACGGCAGCCATGTTACTGAAATCGTATTGCCCACATCCAGTCAAGGTCACATGTTGACCTTTTTATTGATAACCATATACTTTATCCAAGAATGCTTCAACTGATCAATTTCTCCCTTACCCAGGCAACCTACAAATTATTCTCCATTATAACTGAACTTTAGTCTCACAGCAGTCAAGCCCTATACAACTGAGAAATGGTTCAAATTTAAATAATAAATAAAATCATAAAGCTGTGTTTTCATTCATCCGTAAATCACGTACAACTCGTACGCAAATAATAGGATCCCTCTTTTTAAGATGAACTGTATGTACGATTTAACGTGCCCCGCAAACGTATCCGCAAAAATGGACAGCACCGAAACGGATCGGTGAGCGATTCATCCGTTTTACGGATGGCAAAAATGCCTACATTTCCCAACAGTGCCTCGGCGCCGGGTGTGATGAGACATATTGACCTTCTTCCTGCTTGTCGTCCTTGCAGTTTAAAAAGAGGCACGTTAAAGGGTATCCGCAAGAAAAACGTACGTACTTATGGAAACAGTTTTTGCGGATTGCGCACTATAGAACATACGTACGTCTTTTGCGGATACGTTTTTTGCAGATACATGGTAACACCGCTTTACACTGTTTATTGTTATAATGTCTGTCCCTATGGAGGGTAATCTCAAAGATCTAAATAGGTTAAAGTGTTTCAATGTTTTCACTTGAAGAGTGTCATGCTGTACATGTATAATTCCAGGTGATACAGCTGTTTAAAATAGGTAAATGAAAGATAAATTTATACAGCTGTTTCTCAATGCATAGATAGGATAAATGTATACATACAGGGCATATAAAGACAAAATCAGCTATAATTTACAAATGTTAAAGTATAAGCATCACCAGAGCATATGTATTACCACTACAAAATTGTTTCAGGATAAATCCACATCGGTTTCCATCTTTTTTTTCTTTTCATCCATTACAAGTCCAGATGCACAAATTCTGGACAGCCTCGGTCTGTTCAATTATCAGACACACAGACATGGGCTAATTGTCCTCAATTGTTAGAGTGGTTTTTATTGTCAGTGTTTTCTATACACACAAGACAGCATCCAGGTATTGTTATCTTAATACCATTACGTCGGAGCCCAGACCTTTGACAATAATCAATGATCCTGGTCCCCCTCTTCTGCTGTTAATAATTCATCTACATATGGTATATTGACAACTTGTTTACACAAGAAATACACAGGGCCTCCCTGTAATACTACCAGTGCTAGCCATATCTGAAACAGTGCCCAAGATGGTGAGGCTTACAATTACAGGAGAACCTCTTATCATGGACACTGCTCTATATCTGACACCTTTCCAAGAAGGACAATTTCAGGATCGAACCATCATTTAATAAGGTTGCCCTGTAAATGAAACCATCATTAAGTATGGTTGCCATGTAAATGGAACCTTCATTTGATATGGTTGCCATGTAAATGATACAATCATTTGATATGGTTGCCATGTAAATGGAACCAACATTTGATATGGTTGCCATGTTAACTTTCTGGTTACCGTGGTCTTGTTTGTCAGTCACAATGGTTGTATGTGCGATGTTAATCTCTGCATTGTTTACATGCTTTAAATTGTTACAATATATAATTACCTTGCTTAGTTTTTCTTCAGTAATGTTTATTGTAATTATGGCTATTATTTGGATTTTGATTAGCACAGTCGGTCTATAGTATAAATTTCATAGGAACCCATGATCATTACTAAACACCACCTGCTTGATGCCCTGCAGTATTTTTTTGTTACATACTCTCTTTTAAACATAGAATTATCACAATTTTACTCAGAAGAACATCATAAATATACTAAGAAAATCTGATCCAGGTTTTCCTACAGGTGAGATATGTATAGATAAAGTGCACATCATTCTGCTATGTAAAAGCTTTAACATTTTGAATGCACATTTCAAATATAATATATGAAAGGTATATGGAGCAAAATTTAAATAGTTAAACTCCTGGTTTAAATAAAATGCAACAACCCTTTCTATTTATCTCTCACTTTATTAAAATGGAGTATAGATAATGTCTGTGAAAAAAAAAAACAATATATATATAAATCTCTCTTGATACTCTATCTACTGCAGGATTAGTAAATTATAATTTTTATTAACATGATTATTTATCTCATTTAAACCATTTTACATTAATTCCTATACATTCCTTTACGTTCAAATGTAATTTAATTGGCTCTTCCAAACTCTCGTGCCAAAGACATTCGTGCCAAAGACATTCTCAACTTAATTAAGGCTTAAGAGCCCTTAAAATGAATACACCTAGTGAAGTGTCCATACAGAGGCAATACTACATGTTTCACATATAAAGGGTGGATACACTTTAGCATATATGGTGCATCTGGCCTGGTCTTCCCATGCATCCTAACCCCTGGTGTGCTGAGCTCAATGTCCTCTCAATAGTTCAATTCAGAATAATATCTTTATCACTGTCAAATGAGACTGCATGGGGAAAACAATTAACGGCCAAGAGACCTGAAATGTGTGTAGCTTAGGTTTGATACCAAGTGTAAATATTTGTCAATCTGTCCGGGTTTTATGCAAGAGCCTCTCTCTGGCTTGAGAAACAGAGAAGATTTAACATTCTCATTGGCAATCTCTGCAGCCAGATCAATTTCAAGAAAGGTTGTTATCACTGTCAGATGTGACGGGAATTCAAACATGGCTGGGGCATAGTGCAGTCTCGGTGACAGAAACGTGGTCCAGAATACTCTACTGGCAGAGCTCGCCCAGGAATCCATCTGTGGGGCAATATGGCAGCAATATTAGTTCAACGGGGATCTAGGTCCCTCGCTTCCCTGTCGTAAGACCTCTGTCAATGGAGATTATGGATCCTCCACATATTTACGTCCCATCCAATGACAGCCTCATCCGTAATATTCAATGCAACCACAGACAGCTTTTCAATCAACTAATATTAGGCCACCTCACAAAAAATACTCTATCCTGTATGTAATGTATTCATCCATTTTATCTGATGAGGCATGTTTATTCATTATCAGTCTATATTAAGTCAATACCTGCGTGAAATTCCTCACCACAAAGGGGGAAGGGCGCTTCTTCCCTGGTCACTTATTGTTGAATTTTTATCAGCAATTCTTTTAAAATTTGTTAGAAAGAACACTGTTTGATGTATGACAAAAATTCCCATCTGTCATTGTTCCTAATTTCATAAATATCATCAGCAAATTATATGTCTAATATATAGTAACCCTTCCACTGTAATATCAATTACTTCACAGATATGGTTTCATCATGTAATCCCAACTATTTTATTGTAAATTTAAACATATGTGAATCCTCTCAGCTGCAGATTCACAGAATGAAACCAAAAATATGTTAAAGATATAAATCTGTTTAGCTTTTCAATGGTGTGAAAGGAAGGCTGAACGAGTTAATAAAAATATGTGATTTTCTGTTCACTTAGAGAGAACATGCATTCCATTTTTACTTAAAACATGAAGCATATACATGTCAAAATCAGATAAGCCTGACCTGCATGGGGCAATTAATACTATTCTGAAATTACTTAATGATGTCATTCAGGAGCCTTTTAGGTTTTTAATAAAATGGACACCATACACTTAGGAAATATTAAATCTGGATTTATACAGTATACTAAATTTGCTCTCTTTAAAATGTAGTAAAGGGATATATGACAAAATACAATCTAAGTTTTTATACTTAGTGTACATGTATCAGATAGTACAGGAAATTATGTTGGAATTTGTAGCTAAGATTTCACAATACAGAATTTATGCATGTCTCATGGTCAAGATTGAAATCCCTAGCAGTTTTAAATTTGCCTATACAAAACTGTGACTGTGATCTTGCCTCAGCAGATTTTAAACTTGCCTAGACCAGAATGGAACTGCAATCTTGCTTAGGTGAGTAAAATTCATCAAGGAATGCCAAAGGTCTGAAACTCCCCTACTAGCTGCATTTGAGATTTGTCTCTCTGCTACCATCCATATGATTTTAAAATTGGCCACTTGCATCAATGGTGTGTTTTATCTGGTTTTTCTCAATCATTCCATGAATTTGTTTGCGCACATGTTATAGCATGTGTAATGCTCTAATGCAATTGTGACCTAGACATGGTGAGATTCCACTTACAATTTCCTCTAAGGTACTTTAAAGTCCAACAGGATTGCAATCAAAACTGTGACATAGATATCAAGAGGAATAAAGGAATAAGTTAAAGGTCAATACTTAATTCACTTAGGCATCCATATACTTTCTGTAAGTAAATTTACCATCCTATCGGTAATGTTACTCAATGAAGGCTGTGAATGACTGAATCATTTCATTCAAGTCTGATGGTAAAACAGAAAACAGAATTATGAATATTTTTTTTTTTTTAAATTTTTTTCATTTCTGGTTTTTAAAAAGACTGTACATCTGCAGAAATCCAATCTGGGTTTAGAGTATGTGGCAGAGCAGAAACACATTTTTATCCAGGCTCTTCACCAGGCTCTGTGTACTACACCTGGTCCTGGGTGTGTAATCTTCCTCACTGCTGGGTCATAACACCAAGGAACCCCTGAAAGGTGCACTTGTTTGTCAGTGAAACATGACAGTGGGGTAGTCTTACCCTTATGCCACTGGGCTAGGGGCTGACCTTAAAATCTCACAGCTCCTTGGCTAAATTCGAACTAACAATCTCCCTGCTTTAAGTCCTGTGCCCCACCCATAGATCATAGAATCAGGAAGCTCTGATTTTATCTATGGTGTTGAGAGGTGATTTTAGGTCCTTGAGATACAGATCACGACCACACAGCCATACTTTGCTGTAGCCATTTGTCTTTGATACACTGGCATGGCATCAGTTCTATGATGCAGATCTTGACATCTCATCTACAGACTATGGCAGACATCTTCATCTCCGATGCATGAAGATAGAGTCATTTCTATGAAACACATCTGGTGATATCTGGACTAATGCACTAAGATAAAGTCACTTCTGTGAAGCAAATCTGGAGATATCTAAGCTTATGCATGGCAGAGAAAATGTGGAGACATCATCACCCCATAAAAACAATCAATGATATTTTAGATTGGTATTTTGTTTATTTAATAAACTGTTATGTAATACTGCAGAATATTATGACAGATATTTTCTAGCATGGTATTGTAATGCTCTCTGAAGCACGCACTGATCATATTTGAGACAAATGGTCTCAAAAGAAGAAAGTTATGTGCTGTGAAAATTATCAGCATCTAACTTATAGTAAAAAAGTAGGGGAAAAGTAGAAAAAAATGCTGAGATCAAGAAAAAAATATTTAAATCTTTTTTCAGGGAATTTCATCAGGGAGTACAAAGGTGTCCCAATACATTTGTAATATAAAATAAATGTTTATCAATCCTACAGTATGAGATATTTTGCAACAATATTAATCCTTTGGCAAAAAAATGCATAGCTTGACTAAAATGCTTGTCCAGGTATACACAGGCAATTACTGTATTCTGAATACTAAATACCTTTAACACAGGTTTTACTTTTTCATCATGTGCACCAATCACTATTTAAACTTAACATGTAGTCTAAGTATAAAGTGATGGTGCACATATGATTCCAGTTTAATCCAAACAATGCCTATATATACAGCACACAGTGTCACGGAAAATGGAAACTTGCTGATCTGACCTGATCTATAATGTAGGTCCCCTGAGACTGATTTAATAATAGAGGCATGACAGAGACCATGTCATAATAGTAATTATTATAATACAAACACCAGGTACAGATTAAGGGAGCCTGATGTGACACAGGATGACAGACTAATACACTGATGTTGAGGCAGATGTGATATTTGTGCTGATTACTGCTGGGATATAAAAACAGTACTGCATATGTTATTATCTGATGCAGAGATATTAGCTCCAGCTATTGTGTACCATTTGCATGGCTATATGTAAGAATCGTTTATATATAATTTTAATTTTCATTGTATAATACTCATTTTTATGCAGTTGAGGATTACCATATTTTCACAAATATTTCCATTTTTTGACTGACCATATATTTATTATATATGATATACCATATTTTAATATAGGCATTCAACCATATTTCCATATGTATTAAACCATATTTTCATATATGTATTTTATAAATTATAATACATACATATTAAATTTATTATTTAACTAAGATATATATATATATATAATAATTGGCATGTATATTATCTCTTTTCACATGGTGTGGTAAAAATGCATTATGCCATATTTTTGTGGTGTAACTATGTATTCTATAGTTATAAGCATATTATCTATACCATTCTGAATCTTTTTTATGAACATTACATTAATTATATCACCTTTTTTTACGCAGTACTTATATGATTTAACTACATTTTATCATACATATTTTGTGTTGTGAACATTTTCATAAATGTATCAGGAATACCTTTATATATATATTTTGTGTATTTTTCCATATCCCTGTTTGTGCTATATGTATGATATGCAGTATATTACAGCATGCAAAAGTGAACAGCATAAATAATTTATCATATGATTTATGATGAACCTCAGGTTTTAGTATTATCATAATATAATATATCATATACATATGTAATTTGTGTCAGCATGGAGTCACTCTCCCAGTTACTCAGAGAGAATGATACAACTAATAGTACCAGCAAGTCATTAAGCTGCAGGATGGGAGGGATAAGGCTAGTGCTGGTAGCAGCCTCTTAAAAACATGCAAGGGTTTGTTAGAAAGGTCAGTTACAAGGCACACAGTGCCCCAAGACCAACATCCCAATCAAACAACACATTATAAAAATTGGCGTGTATGGAGGAGCTGTAATGTGGAGTGGGCCTCCGCTACGGCGAGGCGGTGGGCGCACAGACATGAGTTTGATCAATACATGCAGGACATGCCTGCCCTGGATGTTGTCAAAGCGCCACAAATCTACCATTCTCGTAAACATCGCGGGGCCGGTATTCACCACTCTTGTGAAGGGGGAGCCTCACTTCTATGGGACATGCACTATTCTTATCGATATCTATTTAGTTCACACTACCATGTAATAAGCCTAATATATCACAAGTCCAACTCTCAACCATGCTAAAATCAATGTCTGTCTTGGACTGGCAGGGAATCAACTGATCTTGCAATGCCCTGGCGTACCTTCATTTCCATATTTTAAGAGGTGGGACAATAACTGCGGCTAACCTTAACTTAAGGGTCATCAAAACTGTGTCAGGGCATCTAGTGTGTACTGCACTGCGGCTCTTATAGCCAGGCAGTCATAATCTTACCAGTCTCCTATGCTACACATAATACCTAATGTAATGATAATTCAATTTAACATTAATTTTTAAATCCCACCATTTGGGCCAAATATTATTTGGAAACAAGGCCTACAGGCCTAATGCGAACCTGTGCATATGGATATACACCAGGTATGACGCTTCAATGCTGAACCACTACTTTTCATATATATGAACAATGCAAGTACTAAACATTTTGAACAAGAAACAATACACAAACATCACTGCTGAAATTCTGGCATGGGTGAACACAACACAAAAATTATTGTAGGTGGCACCACCAGTCTTGTATACGACAAAGCTATTTGACATGTATAAATATGCCCAATTTCAGGCTGATATATCAAATTCCTCGGTAGAATTAAGCAGGCACATACACTTTGCAAAAGTCATTGTAGATGGCGACACCTGTCTTGTGAACGAGAAAGCCATTAAAGACGCATAGACAGGTCAGAATATCAGGCATATATCAAACTTACCTTGAGTCTGATGCATGGGGCTGACCAGGCTTAGGTGAGAAAGGCTGTTGCCCCGAGTGTACTGTGACAAATTACTGGCTCAGGCTACTGCACTGAGTGAACTCTTGACCTGCACCTGGCTAGACTGAGTGAATTTTTGACCTGTACCTGGCTGCACCGAGTGAACTCTTGACCTGTTGCATAATCTGAAACAGTTGGCAGTCTGCCAAAGCAATAAATAAATCCAGGCTGACTTTTGCCTATTGCCAAATCTGAAATAGTAGCCACACAATTGCATAAGCTCACAGATTGGCTCCATATGCAGCCCTGAGGGGCATGACACCCATGAGGTGATCAAATGATACTCATGAGGTGATCACATGCTACCCATGAGATGATCACATGCTGCCCATGAGGTGATCACATGCCTTGTGCATGGCTGCACTGATTGAACTGTTGACCTATATTTGGCTGCACTGAATGAACTCTTGATCTGTTGCCAAATCTGAAACAGTTGGCAGTTTCTCAACCTATTCAAGAAACATACACAATCTTGGCCTGTTATGTAACTCCGCTAAAATTTATCCAACACAAACCATTTGAACAAACTTGAGAAGGCTTGCCTCTGGGATCATTTCTGTAAAATATTGAACAATTTGGCTGAACTGTTTACAAGAAGAAGACTTTTAAAGTTTTTTACAGCTTTTTCCCTGTAAAATCTAAGTAAATGCAGATAGCAAAAATAAGCTGAATCCATCTACATTTGATATGTGACTGATAATTGCATAAAATTTGGGGATGGTAGCTCCTGCTGTTCCTGAGAAATTATGAGTTAGTGTACGGATGATATGTAATATCATTAATCTACATTTTTTTAAAGCTTTTAAAAAACATTCTTGTCAATATTTTCCATAGATATTCTGAAATCTAAATGTCTAGAGGCATGATGTAATGGATGCTGATAAACTGGTGCTAGGCTAGATGTATCTGCTTCACACAGCTAACATATATGGTAAAATAACTCAATTCAATCTTTATAATTCAGCCAAAATTCATTTTTTGGAACCATAAAAGACAATTATTATTAGAATGATTCAGGGAATTATTCTTGCAAAATATTTAACAAACCGGCCTCAGTATCATCAGTCGAAAAACATTTTGTAGGTTTATAACTCATATGGGAAAATACAGCAAAATGGCAAAGTTCAGCTTCCCATAACTCAGCCAAAAATCATTGAACCAAAATTATTTGAACAAACTTGAATTATCAACTTCTAAGGATAATTATTGTGTGAGATTTAAGAATTTGGCCCAGTGGTTTTTGAGAAGAAGATTTTTGTAGCCGCTTAGCTAACATGGGCTGTTATGGCATATGACTAAATTCAGCTTCCAATTACTCAGCCAAAAGTCACTGAACTGAGACCATTTGAACAAACTTGAATTATCAACATCTAAGGATAATTAATGTGTGAGATTTTAGAATTTGGCCCAGTGGTTTTTTTTAGAAGATTTTTGTGGCCACTTTGCTGACATGGGCTGTTATGGCATATGACTAAATTCAGCTTCCAATAACTCAGCCAAAAGTCACTGAACTGAGACCATTTGAACAAACTTGACTTATCAACATCTAAGGATAATTTATGTGTGAGATTTAAGAATTTGGCCCAGTGGTTTTTGAGAAGAAGATTTTTGTAGCCACTTAGCTAAAATGGGCTGTTATGGCATATGACTAAATTCAGCTTCCCATAACTTAGCCAAAAGTCACTGAACTGAGACCATTTGAACAAACTTCAGAAAGCACTACCCTAGGATCATTTCTGTGCAATATTAAACAATTTGGCCATTCAGTTTCAGAGAAGAAGTTATTTGTAGCTGTCAGTTTGATACGGGCATTGATGACCCCTGTACAAAAAAGGCCGATGCAGGTGGCGCCACCAATACCTCAATTTCAGATATGACTCATGTGACCAACATTGGCATAAAATTTGGTGATGATAGCTCAAGCCATTTCTGAGACTGTAATTTTAGTATGCTTTTTTGGACAGATGACTAAGTTCAACTTTCTGTAACTCAGCCAAAAATCACCGAAATTAAACCATTCGAACAAACTTGAGAGAGATTGTTCCAGGAATCATTTCTGTAAAATATTGGACAATTTGGCTCAACAGATTCGGAAAAGAAGATTTTTTAAGCTTTTTTTAGCTTTTTCCCTATAAAATCTAAGAGAATGCAGTTAGCCAAAAAATAAGCAAAATCCGATAGAGTTTTTTAGATGACTAATTTTATGCATAAAATTTCGTGATGCTAATTTGTGCCGTTTTCAAGATAGTATGGGTTAACCTACAGACGACGGACCACGGACACCGGACCCCGGACGATGCCACACCATCGCATAAGCTTACAGGTTCGCTAAAAAAGCACATATTCAGTAAAAACATGTGTTTTTCTTCATAAATACTGAAAGTTTCGCAAGAACTTGCCTGAAAGAATTGTGTTAACCCATATCTCATAAATATGATCAAATCAACTTAAAGGACCAAAACTGGATTGTTCAGCTTCTTATATAATTTGGTGTGACCACAACTGAACTTCTCTGTTCCTATAAATGATATGTTAGTTTCATTCTAATAGTTGCAATCTTTATTGCATGTAAAACCCATAGAGACATCAGCTGCAATATTTCGAGTGTGTATATTAACATTAACTGATACATGATGTTTATATATATAAAATCATACAAACTTTTCTTATACCTTGCACATGCAAGATAGCTTGAAACAAAATAGTTATCCTAAACCCCACCAGTTCAAGACAGAATGTAGCTGCAGTCTTGAATTAAACTTACAATTATAATCATCCTACAAGTCTAGGAAAATGAGGCACTATTATAAGTTCTAAATACCTATAGCTAGCATCACAAACAGTCATGACAGTCCATTCAACTTTCAAATACCTATCAGCAGTGGCAGATCCAGAGGGGGGGGATGAAGGGGTTCCTAACCCCTTCCCCCCTTTTGACCCCCCCCCCCCCCCGCCCCTTCCTTTTTGATCCGAAACAATTTTTTTTAGGGTTTCAAACCAAAATTTGTGAACTTGACCCCCTCCTTTCTGGACCAGAGGACCTTTTTTTCCCTGGCCGTGACCCTCCCCTTCCCCAATCCGCCCCTGATAGTTCTGGTGATAATTAATAAATTCTTGTTCTAAATGTAAAGATAGTAGAAATATCATAATACACACTTCAGCAATGGTGTGAAATATTTAGTGCTAACTTGTGACATTTATACTTCTACAACCTTCTAAAAATCTCTTCATGATGTGTAAGGGCCATATTGCATCATTCATGTGACTATCTATTTTTTTATCATATGTATGATACCAACAGTAACCATGCAACATCAAATCAACACTTGTAACAAAGTTTCCATTACCCCCCAATCACTTCTGTCAATATGTAATGACAAAATTGAATGTTTTCTTAGATATTAATTTGTTTTAATCTAAGTTTTCCCCCAATGTATGGTGATGGTATCTTTCTTAATAGTTTTGTGATTACCTGATCTTTACAATGATATATGTTCAACTACATTTTTTTTAAATATCTCAAAACATTAACTTAATGTGATACAGAGTATAAATTTAACTTTAAGTGGTACAGAGTATATAAATTTGACATGTTTGCTATTTACCCCAAAAAGTTATGAATCCTATATTAACAAGTATACTGTATCTCAGAAGTGAAGCGCACAAATGTGAACAACTGATAAAACAAATATTAACCAATTTATTTTGGTACTATTGCTTTTGTACTATCTGCATTGTGAAATATACATGCAGTAAATGATGACAGTATTTGAGTCTCTGAATAGGATTTTATTTACAATGATTGCCTTAAA
Source organism: Sipunculus nudus (assembly GCA_026874595.1). Lineage (NCBI taxonomy): Eukaryota > Metazoa > Annelida > Sipuncula > Golfingiida > Sipunculidae > Sipunculus > Sipunculus nudus. The sequence continues at coordinate 29,060,367 of CM049315.1, forward strand.
TGATAAATTTTGTATTTATACAAAACAAAATTTATATTTCCAATAATTTTTTTTGTCAATGTGACCATTTGCGTAAAGGTGGAATAATCATATGTGCATTACCCTTTCTGAATTTTCATGGAAACTCCCTATACGTCACCACACCTAGGCTATCTGAAGCCAAATCCTTTATCCTTCATGATAAAAGCACTTCATTTCTGCAGAGTCAATTCATGTTGTCTCTTGAATCAAACAGTGTACCAAAGTAAGCATTATTCTAAGAATTTTTACAGTTTACAGGTGGTAATGTAAACAAGTCCACAGAGAACATGAGTTACCACAGCTGAGAGCCATTTTTCTGTCCGAAGCATGCTTCAACGCTGATTCCTTTAACTAAGCTTATTCAGTATCTCCTTTGACCTCCTTTGATCCGCTTACTTAAGATTATCACCAAAAGTTGTAAATCAGTCTTAGCTTTTAATCTGTCATTTGTCACCCCAGTTTTCATGACTATTCCAGTACTTGTCAGTTAAAGAATAACAAATACACCACTTATGCTTATGATTACAGAGAATAATTATACACATTTCTGTCTCTAATGTTCACAAAGTAGTCTGCATTTATTGCACTTTTTTTCTGACCAGTACGGAATTTTCTGGGTTTTTTTCCCCTTAAAACCAGACACATAACATACTGCAGGTCTGTAATAATGCTGAATCAAGAGAAATGTCTGACTGCCAATTTTTACGAATTTAGTGGCAAATCATTAATTAAGAAAATAACATGGACACAATGAAGAACAGTAGCTTAACAGAAGCTGCATCCAAACAATCTCTAATTAAATCATCACTGACACCCATCCTTGACCAATTTTATAGAATGTATTAGTTAATTTTCTCTGTGTAAGGACTATTGAATTGTTTTGACATTAATAGCATGTAATTTAATTTTAAACAATTATGTGGTGTCATGTTTAATTAAACACTTTGTTACATATATTTTTTAGATCAGAGTTATTTATTGTACAGTGTTATATTTTGTTATATATTCAAATATTTTAAGAAACTTTTTCTATTTTATACATTTGCATATTACTGTATTATATTATATATACATGACATATCTCTGCAACAATAATTAGAAGAATAAGAATGAGAAATATATGAACAACAATTGTAAACCAAGTTCATTTATATGACAATCAAAATAACATGAAATTAAATTTTGACTGATATGCTGTAAAATAAAAAGTGGCTTTATTTCAAATCAAAAATAAGCATTCAACCATGGTTTAAAATATTTCTGAAGTGGAATTGTCAGACTAAGATACAAATAAAAATCAGTCTCCTGTCAGGGCAGCTCCACAGCCCCTCCTACTGTGGGTGTTGATCTGACAAATTGTATCTGATGGCTTCTACAATAGGTCCCTAAAATACTGCTTCATTTAAAATCTAATAGTGTCTGTATTGACATCAGTTGCTTCCATTACTCATAGGGATCAGTGAACTGCGGCTTCCTGCATGAGGTCCAACTCTGCACCGGACACAACCATCGGAGTGAGTCACCTTCACTCTCCGAGTCTATATCTGCCCCTACCCACTCAATTAAGCCAGGCCTAAATATAGTAGATATGGAAGGGTGATAATCTTATGTCGTTCTAAAACACACTGTATTGACTGTCCTCACCTGGAGCCCATAAAGGCTTCACGCAAAATACTCAATTCAGCCTCATTAGACCTTGTGCTTTGATAAAACGTTGAAGCAGTATCGATTGTACATGCGCAAAACTCTGCGGTGACCTGATGTCCTCAGTGCTGCATCACTATCTATTTTTTTTATTTATTAACTTTTTGTTGACTATGAACTTGGCTTTACACTGCATACAAGGCATCAATTATTTATAACCTAATGTTATACAGTTTAATCTTGAATTAAAATATGCACTTTTTAAGAATTTTCTTACTTCATTGTCATATATGGTCTTTCAATCTATATTTTACCACATTATGTAAAACATTAATGGTAAAAAAATTGATATTAAGAAAACAAGATGGGAAGCAACTACTTATTTGTGCAAATTTGTATTTTTTGTGTGTTTTTTTTCACTGGTATTATAATGTAAATTAGGACATTAGGAGTCTCCTGCATTGTTATAATTAAAACTAACAGCCATTGATTTTTGCCTGATTCTTGCATAGTTTTCTGGTCATAAAATAGTAACCAGCAAAATAATAAAATTTTAAGATAAACTCCAGGATTTTTTCTAACCTTAAATTACTAACTTTTGAAGTCTGGAACTTTCTCCGTTAAAATAAATAGAAAATTTGAAATTAAGCAAGAGGGTTTGATAAATAATACAAAAACTACTTTTCATACTTCTACATTAGTCAACAGAAGTACAATAAACATATATGCAAGTACATGCCATGCCTTTTCCATCAAGGAAATCTTTACAATCAACTGCACTAGTAGGTCCTCAATGTAATATGCGAGAGGAGTTTAATCTCAAACCATACCCAAAAAACATATGTTGTCACATATTCCATGACACATGGATAATTGTACTCACTAATATAATCAGTGCAGTATCCATACACAAATTAAGTTGATAAAGAAATATATCACAAAGAAATATATTGTGGTAGATAATGTGACATAATTATAGAAAATTACAAACCCAACTGATATTAATGTCTAAGTTTAATGACAGACCTACATTCATTAACACTGAGGCAGACAAAATTCTTTAGAGGAATAATTTTGGTATCACATGATGTTAAGCAATTGAGAGCAGAGATGTTGAACCTCTCAACACACAATTCTGTCCAGAACAGATCCATCATGCATGATCAAAGGCTCACATGTTAGATGACTGGGGGGTGTTTGTTTGTGAATGGTCACAAATTTAATCATTGAAGAATCATGTGGCCTTATGTCACATACACAAAAAGTGGAAATGAATTTATGGTCTTACAGTAACAAAGCTTGGAGGGGTACTGAAGTGACAAGATGAGATGTAGTATTTCCATCCACACAGAAATAAACTCTGTATCAGGCAAAACAGAATGCATGGTCCAGCAGATCTGGTTTTAAAATTTCAAATTGTAACTTCAAACACAGACATAACTGGAATTAGATAACTTGGCTGTAGTACTACAAATAACACTTTACCATGATGTCAAGATATTACCAAGGTGATACCTTAAAGTGCACATTTCTGTAATTGTCTATTGTAAAAAGAAAATGAACCCCTTTATACAGAAACAAATATATAATATGGAATTAGAGAACTTGTCTGTAGTACGACAAATAAAGGCATGGTTGTAGTGGCCGTTCCAAAGCAAATGGTTTTCTCCAGGTTCTTAATCAGGTTTCCTCCACCTCTAGACACTACCCAACCACACAACCTGTACCGTGGAGAGTGTCTAGATTAATTATAATACCCATTTGCATAATCCATGTAATATAAATAAGTTTATAATTATATAATATATAGATATAAATAATCAATTATAAAATACCTGACTGACACAATCCTATCCTAATTCTAAATTACCCACAAGAAAGGACAAAGAAAAGTTCTTTAATAATATTTTCATAGGATGACACTAAAAATTTAAATTTCTATGTGCTACTGAATCTGATTCAGAGGTCCCCAGTAAGAGGCTGGCATCAGAAGCATCACAACCCCCACAGGACTCTGTTTAAGGCCAGACCGAGATGAGGCTGTACTCTGGAGAGTTTGAGGACTGGGACCCAGCTCTTGGTGTGGCTTACAGGAGTCTTATTTTCTCCTGTAATAGTATCAGAGTGCAACAGGCCTGACAATTTCCCACAGGAATCTGCAGTATTGTTACCATAGTAATTCTGGTAATTATTACTACCTTCAACCAGCTAGTGGCTGAATTCAGGCATACCCGATGGTATCTCAAAAAGATATCCAATGTTATGTTTGAGGTCAATTTTAAAATTTATTAATAACTATACTATATTATACACTGTGTCTGACAGAGTTATTAATCCAAGGCACATTTAATGAATATAAATGCATGTTCATAAACCATCTTGTTTCCCTTCAAGATTTAAAAGCATGGAATATTCAACACTCTTGAGAATACAGTTGCTTATGATAAACACATATTTGTCACAAAATGTAATAATGCATGGAATATGGTATGTTCCTCATGAATAGCGCAATGGTCGTTGCACACTTGATACTGCCCATTGGTTATAAATGTATGGATTATTCCAAGCTCTGGACATATCTACAGATGTGAATCATATTCTTAATTTATTCCTCATTGTTATAATGGTAAAAAATATTCTACAGAACTGATAAGTATTAAAATGCACATGATACACTGTTTTGTGCGAAAAAAAATCTTCAATCACATGGTCATAGCCGAACATAGTTTTTACCCTCCTTCAATTATGAATGACTATAATACAATCAAAATCTGCTTTCCAGAATATAATCAGTAACTCTCCAATCAGTGTTGCCATTATTGAATTTAAGAAAATAATGAAATTGCAAGAAAAAATGGTTTTAACTTGTAAAAAAAAAGTTTAATCCTAACAAAATTGGTAGGATCATAGCTACAGTCAGCAACTGCTTGCAGGGATGGTGGGTTTTACAACCAGGCAACTTGTACAGGGCCCATAATGTAATCAGAACAATGAGAGCACATTTCAAACTGTATGTTCATGATCCAAATATAAGTTTGAAACAAGTGATACCTCACTCTCATTGGCTTGTCACATTCTTGGCCCTATGCCAGCTCCATGGTGGTGGCACCCAGCATACCCTGTTAAAGCAAGCACTGGTCAAATGGATAGAGAATGGAGCATAGAAACACAGTGTAAAGAATATAATCAAAACTATGTTGAATAGAACTGACAGTGCATGAATCTCCCAGTCTAACCAAATGCCAAAATGTGTGTATGAAGAGTTTAAAATTTACATCATGATGTAAATTTTACGTCCAAGCATCAATTACACAAACGTCAATGTTGAAATACTGGCATTGGTGCACGCAGCACAAAATGATTGTAGGTGGCACCACCAGTCTTGTGTAGGAGAAAGCCATCAAATATGTATGGACATGCAAAATTTCATACAGATACTTCAAATAAGCAGGGATATATAATGTGCAAAATTTATTGTATGTTGTGCCACCAGTCTTGTATACGAGAAAGCCATCAAAGATGTATGGATAAGTCAAAATGTCAGGCCAATACATCAAACTTCTCTTAAGTCAGGTGCACTGGGCTTACCAAGCTTAGGTGAAGAAGGCATTTGCCCCAAGTGAACAGGAACAAATTGCAAACTGCAGCTACTGCACTCAGTGAACTCTTGACCTGTACTTGGCTGCACTGAGTGAACTCTTGACCTGTTGCAACATCTGATACAGATGGCAGTCTGCTAAAGTTATATTTAGATCCAAACTGACTTTGGCTTGTTGCCAAATCTGAAATAGCTGGCAGTCTGCCAAGCTAATTATAGATACAGACGCAATCTTGGCCTGTTGGTAAGTCTGTTTACACATACTGAAAGACTTTTTTTTCAAGCTGACATGTTCATCAGATTTTTTTCATCAAAATGTTTAGCCTTGTTTACCAAAGTATCTCTCAGACCTTTCATTGTTAAAGATCCAATAATTCTGCCAAAAATCATTCAAGTAAACTTGAACAAGGGCCTCCTAAGAATCATTATTGTGTAATGTTACAGAGGTTGAAACAACAGTTTTGCAGAAAAAGACTATTGCAGCCCTCAGTTTGAAATAGGCTTATTAATGTCCACAAGACCAACTTCAGCTTTCTATGACTCTACCAAAAATCAATGAATCCAATCTATTCTTACGGAATTGAAAGAACCCTACCCTAGGATAATTCTTGTGACAAATTAAACCATTCAGCTTGACAGTTTCATCATAAAACATTTTTTAGGCTTAAAGAGGCTAAAATTACAAGGTTTCTGACCATAAAAACAGGTCAATGTAGGTTGCCTCACAAAAACTGCAATTTCAAATATGAGTGATGTATGTGACCAAAATTTGCACATAACTTGGTGATGCTAGCTCCTGTTGTCTCTGATATTATGTTAGTCTGCTTTCTTGCCCAAATGACTAAGTTCAAATTCCTGTAACTCAGTCAAAATTCATCAAACCCAAACCATTAGAATAAACTCTAGAGAGCTTGTCTCTGGTATCATTTATATGAAATATTGAACAATTGGACTGAATGATTTCAAAGGAGAAGATTTTCAAAGGTTTTTCACCGTAAAATGAAAGTTGATGCAGGTGGTGCCACAAAAAGCTCAATCCCACAACATTTGATATGTGACAAGATATTTGCATAAAATTTGGAGATGCTAACTCCTGCTATTCCTGAGATATTATGGGTTAATGTACTGATGAATGATGATCCTTGTACAAAAAAGGTTTATGCAGGTGGCCCAACCAATACCACAATTTCAAATATGACTCATGTGTCCAACATTTGCATAAAATTTGGTGATGATAGATCCAGCCGTTTGTGAAATTGTAATTTCAGGATACTTTTTTCAAGAAATGACAAAGTTCAGCTTCCTGTAACTCAGCCAAAAATCATAGAACTGGAACCATTTGAACAAACAGATTTTAAAAGTTTTTTTAAGCTTTTTCTCTATAAAACCTAGGTAAATGCAGATAGCAATAAAAAAGCAAAATCAGACAGAGTTTTTTAGATGACTAATTTTTTGCATATGATTTGGTGATGCTAGCTCCTGCAATTTTGGAGAAAGTATGGGTTAACGTACGGATGACTGACGATGCAACACCATCACATAATTAAGCTCACAGGTTTCTTACTGGAAGAAAAGAATGAAGTACCTGGTACCGTATTGACATTTGTAGTAAACCACAAACAACTGAACCTGTGGTAAATATGTGCTACATCCAGTTTCTTCAATGAGAACCAATTAAATAGCCTGCACATGCTGACCACCTGAAGATGGAAAATTAATAACAAGTTTTCTGGACAAGATCAAAGAACACAGGGTTAAATACATAACTGCTGTAGAGAATAATAAAAATTTAAATGAAGCAAAAATATATGTATATGATGGCAGAAAAGGACCTAATTTTATTTCTAATTGCATGAATTCAGAGGTAAACAATATATGATATATAATTGCGGAAACTAATAACAGAAGCCCAGGTAAGGCTATTACCTAATGAAAATGACAATTTAAACACGATCAAGCCCAGGCATGTGAAGTCTGATATAAATTATCTTTCCTGTTCATCAAACTAACACAAACATGATCATTGGTCCTAAAGAAGGTCATTCCAGACAGTTGCTAACAGTAATTTGTAAGTCTGAAAGCAAGTCTGTGGCCTGTTGACCCTGTCTTTTGGATGAGGGTAAAAGTTATACACTATGATAAGTATTATATGTTATTATTAGGCCAATTTGATTTCAGATTTTATATGCACATGAATAACCCAGAAGTTGTCAAAAGACATTCAAACAGACATGAAGGTTCTACTGAGATTTACCTAGACTGCCTATATAACCATGCAGGGACCCTGCTCCTCCATATACAGTAAAACCTCAAAATTACAACCACCAGTGGGACCTCAATAAAGTGGTCATATTTTTTTAGGTGGTCGGCCAAGTGAGGTCTTATGTAAAAAGCAAACAGGATCAAAACCATGTATTTATGTCTTGTTCCTTTTGTCTCTGTTTTACTGTTGTTGTATTACATATGTCTCAGGAATATATCCACTTTCATGTGTATTTTATTTGTCTTATGTAAGGTATTGGTGAATAAGTGAAGCAATGTAGTTTGAAATGTTATTAATAATCCTCTTCTCAATTCTTTCACAAATATGCAGATGAATGCTAAAGACTTACATATGCATGTATGTAATATTCTTGTACTTCTTCATGTATTTTTATTCTTTTTCATGTTTGGCATGTCCATGTGTCTAATATCTTTTTTAAAATAAATATTAGAAAAAAGGATCCAGACTGTGAAAAGTGGTAGTTATTTTAGGGTGGTTGCTAAACAGAGATGGCTCTTAGGTGAGGTTTTACTGTGGTCCAATACCTTAATCCACAGCTGTGTCCTACCCTAGTTGACCTAGAATACCTGCATGTGCCTGCATCAATGCATGTCTTGAATCTTTAAACAATACGTGGAATCATTTAATGATTTTGATTTATTTAATTTAAATCATCAAATTATATATAAAATGGTGATACACAACTGCATGGCTTGAGCAGGGTATGGATACATGTGCTTCATGTCCATTAACAAACATAGCCAAATTTAAACATATTCTCTTTAAGCATCAATTATACATGCACTGTTGTTTCACACATTTATTAATAACTGAATTATCCAGGAAGTGGTGAACCTGAATTGAGTACTAAACTGTTCATTTGCCTCAGGTGATGGTGACATGGGCCCATGCTACAACCTACTTAAAACCATAACTATCTGCTCCTCCCACAAAGCAAGCTCTACATCAGCTCAATGATATCCCTGATAAATAATTCACAGAGTAATTGTCCAAATACTGGAGACGGAGGCACGACCACGTCACAGCCATTGAGATGATGAACGAGGGCCTTTACCGAGCACTGACCTACAGGACGGGCTTTGAATAAATGTTGGACTTTTGAAGTGAACATGACCCTTTAACATTTACGCAACAAGTATGTTATGACATCTTAATGTTTTAATTTATTATTCATCCCTTGCAAAGGAATATAGAAATTATGAAGAATTACAGGCCAGAGTTCTCAGTACCCCAGGTCTCTGAATCAATCTGTCTCTGTGGATTAATAAACAGGAAATTAATCATGAAACTTATGAAGAAAAATGAGGTTAGAAGATGAACAGATATATAAAACCTCATTCTTGAATCAGTTAACAAAAGTACTTGGAATACTTTGAATTTATTAGGAGTATCTACCAAGTGTCAACACCATCACTTGACTGATTGTATAAACTCCTGAGTACAAGTCTGTTAAAGTATATGAGTATTATGACACAAAGTGTGCAAATTTTAAATCAAATATGCAGCCATAATAACAGAGCCTGTATCATGATATTTTCCTATAACATTGCCATACTTCCAACTGCAATGGTATTTTGTGGTAAAATTTTATCAAATTAATTTCCAGCTCCTTTGATAAAATTCTCTGATGTGAAATCAGGATAAGTGATACATACCTTTTTGTATTCCATGCACTTGTTAGGCCAAGGGCTTTTATGATTTCTGCATTTTTGTGAACAACACACAAGACATTAACTGGGCAATGAAACTCTTGATATATATGAATATATACACTTGTTCATGGCTTTCCATGATGATTTCCCAAATGTTAGGTGAACAACACTATATAGTAGAATTGTCAAGAGTATGTGTCCTTACATGCTTGATGCATATGTAAGATACTCATAAACACTTCATAATCATAAATTTTTTGTGACAATCAGATAAGTTGCACACCACTACACCAGTATTTTAGGACATCCAGTATTAATTGTTGCAATCATACTGAGTAGATCCACTCTGATTTATGATACATTTTCCTGAATATATAGATACACTCTGATTTCAGATCAACATTTCCTTAGAAGGTACTCTGGTTTTAGATATAATTTTAGATATAATTTATTTGTATTACCAGAGATTCAATAATTGCACATTTCAGTTGTCTGGTGGGTCCATATTAAATTTTGCCCTGCCATCAATATATCTGTATCAGATACATCAAGATCTCAATAATTGTGATGAATCTGACAGGAAGACAAGATAATTCCTTTAACTACATTTGTCTTAATTCATCCTGATGGGCTCTGCTTTTATTACAAGCATTCTACAAGATGCAAATAAAAACTATGAATCATCTTATAATGTTTGATTGTGGCACCAGTTTAGGAAGATTTACCTATTTTATAGAACGCAATCCTGTCATAACCAATGATAAAGTTAAGAGTACACCTGCATTGATCAGCTAATGAAAATAATTCAAATCCTATTAGTATCTCAGTTAGTTTACACCCTTAGAATATTATTTTGTCTCTTCCCTCTTCACTAAATGTGGACATTTTGTCTGTTGATGTGATATCATCTGTCATTTTGTCCACCGAAAGTTTATCCCAGAATTACCACATACATCAGACAAAATACCTTCATGGTGGGATTATTTTGGAGATTGGCAACCTTTGACCTTTGGCTGAGAAATCAGCAAGCCCCATCTCAGTGTCTCCATGAGGAATGAACGAGAGTTTGGGATATAAGACAGGGTCATCATGGTTGACGTTTGAATGAGAAAGGAGCCTGTGTGATCTATATCTGGACGAGCAATGGCTGCCAGTGTATAGATCTAAATGAAATATGTGTCCTTGTCTGTCTATATATGGAGCATGGCTGGTTCTTCACATAATGGGACCAAAAGGAAACAGAAGCCTGGTCCAATGTATGTCTGGATAACATCTGGATCATTTAAAATAGGTCTGGATGAGGGACAATTGTGCTGTGTATCTGAAACAGTGGGACCTATTTAGTGAAATCTTCATAAATCTTCATATAGAGATATTTGTCCTTGCCGTTAATGTCCAAATGAGGAATAATTTCTCATTTGTTTAAGATGTTAACTTGTTCAACCCCTCAAAAACTGGAAGACATATACATCAACAGATTATAAATTTTTCCCATCAGCAGCTGATATTTAGTGTATTTTCCTTAATCAACCCTCCAGAATATTTAGTCAGACAGAGGTGACCTAATTTATTCTTGGAATATCTCTGCTACACAGCAAGTCTGAGTGTCTGTATGTACACAGAAAGCTTAGTGGTGGAGATGAGCAGAGTTGTAAGTAATATTCTAGAATTGAACAGGGTATGCAAAATATATAGATACGTTTCATTAGAGGCAGGCACGCTTCTTGTTTTTGTGATATTCATTTCTATTCTGGTGATGGATGGCTACGTTTCCATGGAGAACAATCTGGATGCTGATAATCAATAAGCAGTCACTGCAGTGACAGGGTCCCACATGTGGGGACACCTGGTGGTTGAAAATGACACTAATGGCATCTTCATCTGTGGCTGCAGTACTGCAGCCCCAAAAGACTGATTGAATATACGATATCAGACAGCACTAAATTTAATGGGAGGATGCACAACTGATTGTTATAAAACTAATGCCTTTCATGTAGTTCTTTTGTTTACTAACAAAGCGAATAAGATCCAAATGAGTTATGTATTTGCATGACTCTGTCTAATCATTTTGTACATAAAACCAGTACAAAACAGTAGTCCTGAAAAAAGAAATCCAGTAATGCATAAAATTCCTGCATATGCTAACAATTAAATACATATCATGTATTTATTTATGAAACAGGTGAAAAAAGAAAGAGAGCCAAATGTGGATTAGAAACCCATATCCTGTGACACACAAGTCAGACCTTCTACCACTTCACCAATAAAGCAAGTTTCATTAGCAAGGCCAGTAGGAACACTTTTGTGTGCATGGTTACATTCACCCCCTCTTCCAGAACGTTCTGTCCCAAGAGCATGGGAATCTATCCCGGGGGTCACACAAGTGAACTGGGCGATGCATTTTGCCCAGACACCAACTCCACAGATCCCACCACTGCCACCATTTGTAACGGGTGAAACCATTAAAACAGCCGAATGTGGAATCGAACCTGTACCCTGTGACATCAAGTTAGACATTCTACCACTTCGCTAATAAAGCAAGCTTCACTAGCAAGTCCAGTAGGAGCGCTTTTGTATGCATGGTTAGTTTCATCCCCTACTCGGAAACTTCTGTCCCCAGAACATAGGAATCTATGAGGGTCACACAGGTCAACTGGGTGGGGCATTATGCCACGACACATACTCCCTGGGTCCCACCATTTGTAACCGGAGAAAATAGCTGAATGTGGAATCGGACACATAACCTGTGACACACAAGTCAGCGTTCTACCACTTCACTGATAAAGCAAGCTTCATTAGCAAAGCCAGAAGAATGCTTTTTTGTGCATGGTTACATGAATATTGTTAAGTCTGTAAGTCGGTATCTCAACAATTTAAGCACTTACATGCCATTGCATCTGATCTTATCACTCAATCAATCCTGTCTAAACAGCTTTTATCTTAATGCACATAGAACATACAAGTCATAAAAAGTACTCACATAAGCCATTTTTGGATTTAAAAAAATAATATTCAATTTTTGTGTACTGTCATGATACCAAGCACTTGGGTCAAGTACCAGACACTGATATCAACTGCTCCCACCTGAAAATTGTCACCTCTATCAGTCTTACAAATCAGTTTACTGTAAATGCGCGGTCAGACAGGGAATGGGGCTAACACATCCCTCCCTGGAGAAGGGAATAGGGATGACTTAGTTGTATCTTGCCAACATCCAAAGCTGTTTCAATATCTTGTTTTATTTATTCCATCCTAAAGTGAAAGACAGTGATATGACAGTCCTTAATCATAAGTATACTCACCATTACTAAAATAAATTCCTTTTAGTTAGCATTGAACTGGCTTCAAGAAATAAAGCTGTACGATGGACTCTCATTATTCCTAGCAGACCAGGATATATAAACAATTATTAACAAAACTGATGTATATGACCCAATTCAGAGCCAGACATTGAAAGAAAACAAACACCAATGCTAGAAGCACTGATAATCTTTATTAGACAGGTTGCTTAGCTACAGTAAGCTACACTATTCAATATATAACATTTGGTATATAAGTCTCGCATCGTGATTTTTACAGAATGCCTGCATCTACTCTATTCTCACTGCAAACCCTCACACAACAAAAAATGACATGTTCTGCAGGGGATGATACAAGAAGATGATTAGTATGAGGAATTGGGTAATATGCTTATAATAACGACTGGGGTTTATTTACTTAACAAACCTACCACATATATTCTTTTTATATCATGTTAAGGTAATATAGCATATGGTGCGTCTAAATAGAGAGACAGGTGTAGTTAAAAGTATCACTACTTGAAAACATTTAGGTTCAATATGGAATATAAGAAACATTGTAATGGTGGGAGGCAAAAAGTTTTTTTTTGTTTCACAGTTCTAGGTATATACTGGGTATGTGCAAATGCCAAAAAAAAATGATTTGTGCATTCTGTTTATCTGATGATCTTTAGTCATAAACTATTTGAGAACAAACCTCAAAGTGTACATAAGCACATATTAGCTAGCAGTGAAACCACATTCCGCTTGTTTATAACAATCTTATCTAGTGCTGATTAATGGCAATGCAAAACCAAATTTTAAAGTTATTGTTATTAAGCATATGTAAATAATAACTGCAGGCTTACATATCAATGCAGGTTAAAAAACACATTTGACAGCTAGTGACACAAAGTGTGCATTTTCAACCATACAGTGAATCCAAAATACTTGATAATTGGGATGCATCTGTTCATGAAGACTAAAGGTATATGGGAGTGTCTAATGATGACTAAAAGTATAAAGAATAAAACATACAAAATCATCAATTTCTGATTATCCTGTTGGATGTTTAAATTTTTTAAAAGGAGAGGCTACTGAAAAAAGAAGAAAGTGAAAAAGTATTTAAGTCACTAAAATACTATCTAAAAGAGTGCTAAGATATTATACTATGGCTTCAAATTTATTTGTGTGTGTTTTTTTTTTAATTTCTGAGTATGCCAATGGATGCTATAAAGTTTTTAAAGAGAGGTGCAGCTGGTACAATTAGAAAGTGAAAATGCAGTTTCAATCATTAATATTCTATGAGAAACTAGGCTAACATATACATTGTAAATTCAAATTTATTTGTTGAATTATGTAATTTTGTGGATTATTTTTCTAAATTCCAATAATTTATTAACTGAAGCTTTTTTATAAGATTAATTATAGATTTAGCAAATGACAGACTTGCCACCTCTTTCATCTCCTTATAACTTTTACAATGATTCACTATTATGTACTCCAAAATCACAAAAATAACTTATACTGCATGTAGATTCTATATATCAGTACATAATGGAATATTCAATCTTATTAAAGGTTCCCAATTAACCTTTTTCCTCTACAATAGAGACATCTTTTGGTGAGGATTGGCACTAAGTGTTCAGGTCCCATCATTTCAACAAAGAAAGATATTACTTATATCTCAACTGATAAAAGAAATATTATCTTTAATTTAGTTTAAAGGCAGGGTTCCAGTCAGAGTCTCTGACATGTATGCTGTTTCATTTACCAAAACCTGTAGTGCTAGCTTACTGGACCAGAACACTAAAGACCACCTGTGAACTGTAACATGCAGTAGGTAAGGGTGTGGTAAAGGTCTATTGTATTTGAGGCTTTGTAAGTCTGTTGGTCTGACACATGTGAAAACTACATTAGTAACCCCATGGACTGATTACGGAAAGAAAACCACAAAATTTTCAACCCACAAATTTCATGAATCCACCCCATCACTCTCTTAAGTAAATAATGTTATAAATGTCCGAGCAACATATCTATGTCTAGACTACATATATCTGTGTACCATGGCAGAAAGCTGAAGCAACTGCTTTTATATATGGCCCATGTGAATGTGTAACTATGGCAGTGCCATTTATTTTTCCCCCAAAAAAACACATTAATAGTTTCGCTTTGCTCAACAGATATAAAATAAATCTAATTTTTTTCTTGAATATCAATCTTCATATCATAACCTTGCTGATTTTGTATGTTAGTTCCCAAACTATCCAGCAGAGGGCAACATACTCTGTTTGGACACAAGCAATATTTGCAGGCTTTCTCTGAAAATAACAAACAATTTCACCATGCACAAAATACCTGTATATCAAATAAGTCCTCAAAAACAGTCAATTAACATGGAAATTTCTCCTTAAAACTTTGTTCTACAGGATTTTGTGCACAAAAAATAATCTTACTTCTGCAGTTGAATGCAAATTTTGTTCATTCAGATGTGCCAGGTATCACAGACTTAAAAACTGATATCACTCTCTACCCCAAATAGTGTGGCCGGTGCTAAATGATGACTTGATACATGCTGACTTAATGTATTCAGGTTGTATTTTTGTAAATCATATATGCTATTATACATAGCTGATCAGTTGAGTAAAGCATAAGAACATCATTACTGATGCATGAGCAATTATATCTGAAATCCAAGAGACACTACATTTTACAAGCAGCATACAAATGAAGTAAGCTCTAGGCTACTATACTTTCAGTTTGGTTAATTTCCCATGACCTGTAATAAATTGATTCAGTACTTTGTTCAGCAGTTACATGAATGGACCAAAAGGTGCACACATGAGCTTTGACCAGGTGGACAACTGGAGCGCAGCCTGATTCTAGCAATTAAACTAACATACATAAAATGATTTGGCATCTAGGTCCAAATGGTTCATAGATGCAAACATATGAGGTCCTGACAGTACCTAGATGAAAACGAAAAAAAAAAAAACCTGCCACCTAAGAACATGGGACCAAGATAAACTGAAGGGCCCCTGGTATCTATGTCTAGTATGCCCTTGGATGCAATAAATTCTAAGTGAACCAGATACCTAGATGACCCCTGGATGCACAGATAAACTTGACTTCTACATGGCTACTGGATGCTTACAGTGAACCTGGCATCTAGGTGGTCGCTGGATGCACTCAGTGAACCTGGCATCTAAGTGGCCCCTGGATGCACTCAGGGAACCTGGCATCTAAATGGCCCCTGGATGCACTCAGTGAACATAGCATCCAAGTGGCCCCTGGATGCATCAGTGAACCTGGCATCTAAATGGCCCCTGGATGCACTGGGTGAACATAGCATCCAAGTGGCCCCTGGATGCACCCAGTGAACCTGGCATCTAGGTGGTCCCTGGATGCACCCAGTGAACCTGGCATCTAGGTGGTCCCTGGATGCACTCAATGAACCTGGCATCTGGGTGGCCCCTGGATGCACTCAGGGAACCTGGCATCCAAGTGGCCCCTGGATGTACCCAGTGAACTTGGAATCTAGGTAGTCCCTGGATGCACTCAGTGAACCTGAAATCTGAGTGGCCCACGGATGCACTCAGTAACCTGGCATCTGGGTGGTGAGTGCACCCAGTGAACCTTGCATCTAAGTGGCCCCTGGACCAGTGAAAATGACCTGGATGCACCCAGTTAACCTGACCATGATGCACCCCAATAACTTGATATTTGTATATGAGTGGCCTCTTGGTGTGTCAATTATCTTGGTACTTATGTCCAGAGGGCCACTGGATGCACTAAGTGAACCGGTTATTCCTGGCAGGCCACTGGTGCAATAACTGTCCTTGGTAGAGGAGTAAAGTAAATCCATAGCATTATCCACAACCAGGCTAATGTAGTAATATATTGGTCAAACAGTATCCTTGTAAATCCAACTGAAGTACATTCTAGATGTGTACAGTTGTTCTACTTGTTGCAACATTTGGTATCCAACACTGATATCTGCAAAATCAGCAAAAAGACTAGTTTCACAGATAATCACAGATACAACACTACCTTATGTAACACACACATGAAGCACTTCCGCTTTATAATTCCTCATCATGTGTACACAAGGTATATCCAGATTTGTGACTATTGTACAAAAGGTATATCCTGATTTATCAAATTGTAGTATTGTATACAAGGTTAATCCACATTTGTAAATATTTTCACTAGGTATATCCACATCTGTTAATATTGTACACAAGGTATAATCCAGATGTGTTCATATGCACATGGTATATCCAGATTTGACAGTACTGTACACAAATTATATCCAGATTGCCAGGAATCCAACTTTGTCACAGTGTATCATAAAAACTCTCGGGTATCTATTCTGCAAATCTCATCTCACGAGTATTATTCACACATCAATGCTATGCGCCAAACTTGGGCTGCTGTTTTCCACATCACCTACATCACTGACGTATCCCAAACACTCTTCATCTCCATCACTATTGAATTTGTACTCCTCCAGTGAAGAGCTGAACTCACCATCTGACATAGACTTGCTGGGTGGCATATTGGGCACATTCTGCACCATTTTGTGCCCAGAGCAGTGTGGGTGGGGTTTGAACGGTATCTGATCTTCATCCAATTCCAGATCCATCGGGTTATTGATAATCTCCATATAAGGATCCTCTCCCTCACAGATGCCATGGTAATCCACTGCGTTTCCATCTCTCACTTTCCCTTTCAAGTACGCTATCTTGGATTGCGGTGACATTGGTGAGCTCGGTGCGCCCGTTGGTGATCTCATGGCTTTTGGATTGGTGCGGATGTTTTGACGTTTGCATGGTATGTTTAGGTTCTGGTACAGTGTGCCAGCCTCTGAATCTGAAATGGAACAGGCGGTATAAGTAAATATGTAAAGCACTTATAATGTGATCGGTGTAAAAAAGAATTAAACCCCACACATTCAGGTAAACGCAAAGTTTTCTCACATCTAAACCCATGATTTTCTGAAAAAAAAAAAGACATGATTTCAAGATGTGCATGTGTGGCCACTGATTTGAAAAATATATGAATTTACAAACTCTCTCTGAAAACATATAAAAATAAGGGTTGCAATCATGTAAGCCTGGTATGGCCTGGGGACAGAGCCTCCAAATTTTTTTTGTATTTCTGAAAAAAACTATACTCCATCTTGTAGACTGAAAGTCAGTGGACACACACATGCACACATGTCTATCTTTTTCATACGAACAGATAAGTATGAGTTCAATCATTAATATGTACACTTTATATCTTTACCTCCCCCAATTTAAATAGTGAGTACATATCCATTAATTTTTTTTATAAATAAGACAGTTTTTCCTTACAGTTTCATATCATGTTCTCTTTAAAGGGCAATCTATTCTAAATGTTGAAAGTAAGAAATTAAAAAAAATATATATAAAAAATATTATATAACTATTAACTTAGTTAGGGTTGTGTCAATAATATTTGTCCAATGGCTTAAGCTCCAGAATCACCAGCAAGGCACATGACAAGCATGAGGCAATTTGCCATTGGCTAGTGCTGACACCTACTGTTCAGTTACTGTATTAGAGCTAAGACCTTTATCCTGACCTGGCTCACTTGTTAAGGGGTGTTTCCATCTGTATATGCATGAAAAATTGCTCATACAATTTCGTAACTGGGGAGTTTCCATGTGCCTGTCAGCATTTACGAATATGGGTTGAAATTGCCGCCGGAGCAATTTCAAGCATAGGGTCTGCATGAACAAGGGGATTTGGGATAAAATGACGTCACTTCACTTTCTGTGTAAGACCTGCTAAATCCACTGTACAAATATATACTTTGCCTGTTCATGCATATACCTGCACATGGAAATACACCTATTTTTTCATGCATATACATACATACACACATATGTGCACATAGAAACACATCTTTATACAATGGGAATTCATTAAGCAAATTCTACCACAGAAAAGGTTAACAGAATAAAAGAAGGAAAGTACCAGTTAAAGAATACAATAGCAAAAATTTTATATAAGTAGCCATATGCAGTATCAAGATAAAACTAGTTCAAGATTTCTCTATAACAATTATTATCATTTTTAATATTATTATTATTATCATTATTATCATTTTTATCATTATTGTTGTTGTTATAAGAAATCCTGACTATCTTAATCATAATAATAATATTGAAATATTAACAATAGTAATAAATTATTAATACCATAATGACCATACATATGTTTTTAATGTGTTCCGGAACACACTGAAGGTTATAAGATTATAAAAAAGATAAATTTTGGATTAAAGAATTCCAAGTAAAGTAATCAATACTGAAATGTGATTGACTGAATATAAGAATGACCAGACATATCCTTCTGCAAATGATTTATTCAATGAATCTTGTATGAGCAATTTAAGTACAGCAGAGCACATATCTGATAAAATAACATAAATAAAACCAAGATTATATCCATGTATATTAAGATATTATTATGGTATTAATTACCATATTCATGGTATTCCATGAAACCACATATATATTCAGTTAAGTCTTGTAACTAGGTAAGAAACAATGTGACTTGTGAAAAATTTAATTTCAATTTAACAAAGGTCATCATTACATGCATTTCATTGACGTATTATTTTTTACAAACAATTCTGATAATCTGATATTTGTCAGAACTTTTGTACATTAGTTCAGTTAATAATATACAATTATGTCCACTCTTATTCTGAAGAAATAATAGTTTTTTTATCTTCCCTTTTTGTGTGGTTATGGGAAAATTCTTGTGAATGATCTGCATCCTTTTACATTTTGTTTCAATATTTATAAATAACCACTACTTAACAAGTCCACTCTCATAGCAAGGTAACGGCAATATTTTACATGGTATAGTGACAAAATGACTTACTTATTATTATCTGATCAGTAGAGTTGATTGTGGAATGTGCAAAGATGGGCAGAAACTGTGAAATGACTGTTGTAACTAAATTTACTATTTAACCGGCAAAAATAAAAAAAAGTTACATCTGACACCACCAGTCTTAAAGCATCAGATAAAACTATTAATGATCATTAAGTAAACTCATTATCAAGGCAACCTATACAATCATAATAAAATCACATCTTTTGACATAATTTTATTTTATTTTTTTTTTATTCAAGAACAGCATGTGCCGATTGGAGTTGTATGTTTGTCTGACATATCTGGTTTTGATTCTATGATAAAATAAAAAAGTGATTTTTGAAGTAAAATGCATCAATTATATAGAGTTGTTAACTAATGGTTGTTTCAAATGTTGATGGGGGAAAATGTAAGATGAGGTGCATTACAGATATATAATCCAATACAAAGTGTCTGATCAGCAACCTTGCACAAAAGAAAAGTTGAACCTTCAAGAAGATCAAATAAAAGTGTTGCACTATAAACCAAAGAATATTGATCACTTTGATCAATTTCAAGCTTCAAGTATTTAATCAGGACCTGTCTGGATGTCAAGTTAAATGATTTTAGGTTTTATCAGGACCTGTCTGGTTGTTAACAGTTTTTAGGTTTTATCAGGACTAGCGTCATATCGACCCTCTGGCATTACAACCAGATTACTGGTGCCAGAGAGTCTTTACATCTAAGTCTGAGGAAGGCATTATAAGGCCTGATGAAGATGCAAATATATTCGTCATTTCTGTCAACGCTTCATGGCCTATGGGTACACTGCCAATCAACATAAACTAAGGACTTGTCTGGATGTCAAGTTAACAGTTTTTAGGTTTTATCAGGACCTGTCTGGATGTCAAGTTAACAGTTTTAATTTTTATCATGACCTGTCTGGATGTTAAGTTAACAGTTTTTAGGTTTTATCAGGACCTGTCTGGATGTCAAGTTAACAGTTTTTAGGTTTTATCAGGACCTGTCTGGATGTCAAGTTAACAGTTTTAATTTTTATCATGACCTATCTGGATGTTAAGTTAACAGTTTTTAGGTTTTATCAGGACCTGTCTGGATGTCAAGTTAACAGTTTTAAGTTTTATCATGACCTGTCTAGATGTTAAGTTAACAGTTTTTAGGTTTTATCATGACTTATCTAGATGTCAATTTAACAGTTTTTAAGTTTTATCAGGACCTGTCTGGATGTGAGGTTAACAGTTTTTAGGTTTTATCAGGACCTGTCTGGATGCTGAGTTAAAAGTTTTTAGATTTAACTTAGATTTAACAATCTCCCATCAACTGATTTAATAAACACTGTGTAAATTGTTGCAAGGAAAGAATGGAGGATGGAAAACTTAGTCATATACAATGGAAGGAGGAATAAAAGATCAATGAGAAAATTTTCATTTCACACTTATCAATAAAGCCATTCTCTGGAAATCTGACCTTTTGTTTGAGTATCACTAACGCTGGTTAATAACAGGTCTTGCCAGGTGATTCTTTTGGTTATGTTTTATTTCATATTTTAAATAGTAAATATTGTGTGAAAAAAATAAATAAAAGAATTGTGGTATAATTTTCCTGAAAAAAAAAATTTAATTCAAAACCAATGTTCAGTAAATATTCTTGATTAAAGACTGAATTGATCAATGTGATCCAGGTGAACATGCAAGGCTTCCATGAGTGGTGCCACCTGCCGGATAAAACAAACACAACTATTAATGCACTGACAGCATTTGTTAATATCAATACACAGTCAAACAGACTTTGTGATTTCCCATATGGTATTTTGGAAAACTGATACTGTGGAGATGTGCCCTGAATGGATAATAAGCCTGGGCTCTTTTTGGCTGACACTGATACAGTCTTTTCAGAGCACATCATTTGTTGCTTATATGGCTCAGGAAAGAGAAAAAAAGATACTTCTATATATTCCAGGAAATAAGTGGCACCTCACAATTCCTGCCAAAAGGGTCCCTTTTTCTCAAAATAAAAAGTTTTAATATGTTATTATTTTCTAGACAGAGGCTGTTAGCCTACAGAAGTGGCAAGGAGCAATCAGCCTGACTAAAACAAAGGCACTGCTGCCATCTATTGGCCATTTGGAAAACTAATTTGAAATTCAGGAATCAACCCTGTGAGAATCAAAATATGCATTGTACAGAAAAGTGCAGGAAATTTCTGATTTAGTATTTTACTTATTTTGCAGGTTAGTAAAGTTCATCTTGTTCTATGTGTCTTTTAATTCAGGGTTGTGTTGCTAAATACTTATACACAGCCTGTTGGAGATGCAGTAACAAAATATCTTGATTTAATACAAGATAAATGCAAACTGTTTTAAAAATTTACTTTCCAAGAATATTATTTTTAAATGACAGATATTTAATACATTTAATTTCATAGTAATTAAAACAAATAAGAATATATCACTGCCACATAAATTGTTGTAATGATACTTGTGTGAAGGATCTGGCTGCTAGTGACATCTGGAGGCTAACTGAAGAAGCTAAATGAATTGCACTGCATTCCTTTGCACTGATTTGCACTGTGTTTGTTCAGAATAAATGTTTAGTTGATGTTTAGTTGTGTTAATATATTAAATCCTGTGTTCAAGCAAGAACACTCTTGTCTTGATGTGTTTAAACCCTTATATTTGCAAGTTTTGCAAAATGTCTATGTGATCACAGATTTGATTTTTAAATAAGCACTCAATTTACACGTTATTATATAAACTTTCATAATCATATATAAAATTACTTTATTAAATTAAAAGTGGGGCACCATGTTTGTTCCTACAAAGAAAATGTTTCAGTACAGACATAGCTGTTCAATGCATACATCCAGGGTGCAGTTTGAACTCACATCTGAGTTCTATGTAATGCACTGTTTTAGAGTGAAGATATGAGCTGGTTATGCAGTTGGTATATCTAATCAGGATATCAAACATACTTAATAGTATAATTAATTTCTGCCTAGTGGTGCTTTATAATTAAATAAACAAGGAAAACACCAAAATTGATTTACATAGGATCACATAGATCATGGAAATTTTTGTTCTGATCTTGGAGGGGGGGGGATGGGGTAGGGAAATTAAGTGACTTTTTCTAGATCTAAATCTGGGATTGGTTCGTGAAAATAACAAAAGACCTGAACTTTAACTTTTTTAAATTAAAACAAAAAAGGTTAAGTCTGATTAAAAATAAAAGAAATGTATGATCTGGTTAATGCTGCTCTCCTTGTCCCATCCCACTGATAATAGAATCCGATCTCTTCCATGCCCCCCCCCCCCCCCCCAAACAGGATGCACCCCATTTAGATACATGCTGCAATGAGAGTCAATATTAAAGATTGGATATGGAAGGTCGAGTAGTGACTCTCTCATTAGCATGTTTAACTCCCACATTACACAGAATTTATTGCCTGCTGAGGGGGGCAGCATGATTGAAGTTGACACAAATCAGCAGGCAAGATGCAAGAATCTTTACTAATTAAATTACTTTGCCAAATGGTATCAATAAAACAAAATTGCCATGAAAAAGTATAAATGCATTAACCAAGATACATGGATGTAGCATAAACATAAGCTTTTGTGAAGTTTCTTTTCTTTTGAAATGAGCAGTATTTTCAGTATCTTGCATGGTTTTTTGTGCCGTATTTACTTTCCTTAATGCAGTTGTGCAGTAGTGCAAATCAAAAAGGATGTATACTAATTTACAGCTGTCCTACTACCTTTCAATAGACTGACAGCAACTTTCATTTCATTAATGTAATGAACTTCATGCAGAATGACATTCACTGTCAGCTTGTTAATTTAATTTCACTCAATAACACCCTTAATTTATTAAACGTACAGCAAGTGCTTAAGGCACCATATATAACTATTGATTAGTATCGTGCATTATAACTCACAGCTAATACAATCTTTTGCAATTATTTTGTCTGGATAGGTGATTTAACTGACCTATATACACTCTAAATGTGAATCAGACTTGCCAGACTAGCATTGTTATAGATTTCAGTAGATGTCTATTGAAAGCCTTTGCTGGTGTCACTTAGAATTTTGAAGATAAACATAGAACTACTACTATGCTATTAGAAGTAAAAAAAAACACAGACATCAGCTGGGTAGCTTATAGGAGTATCATGACTACAATGTCATGAAACCAATCTCTGAACTTGTTGGAGTGTAACCTTCAGTTCAAATCATTTTCTTAACAAGCTGTATTCTTATTTCATCAATTAATACTAATTTTCTGTTTGTGCATCCTTCACAGAAGTCAATATCATCATCAGTTTTGGTTGGCTGCAAAGCTGCAGCCTCAGAATGATTTTTAGCTGCCATCTTATTTTCTAAAATAAGGCATTTTTTTGAGCAATTAGTTTAAAATCTCAACCAAATCAAGGACATAATACCCATTCATCTGACACTTCAGCTCCTTATATTCTCCTATCATGTTGCTCAAGTAATAAATGTGAGGGTATATAAAGACAGAAAAAAAAAAAGAAAAAGAGGTGGAAACGATTCACTCTGTCCCAACTCCATCTAAAAACGACAAACTTTAAAGAAGAAAATATATTTCTATTTCATATGAAATAATTACTTTATACTGGACATTCAAATCCAGCATCTTCAAAAGCAGGCGTCATCATAAGAATTTTGATAAATTTTAATAAAACTATGGTACATGACAATTAATGAGGGTCAAAATTTGTGCTTTTACTCCTGACTGCTGATGTGGTGGATTCCACACTAACACTTGCTGACAAGGATAATCTTTATTAGGAACCAGGGCTTAATAGAAAGCAATCGTTTACAGTTAGGAAGAAGTTAATGAATAATATATACCACCAATCTGCTCGATGAGAGAGAGTAAATATACTCAGACAAGTATGATGTCATTCACTGTGATTATATCACAAGTGATAAAGGGATCAATGTCTCCAGGAGCATCTGTAAAAGCCAAAGATGGCCAGGTGAATGTGTCCTATCTATATTTTTTTAGTGACCAGCTGACACTCCCAGTCACCTTCATCTGGTGCCTATAACATCAACATGCTTCAGGCTTCAAAGACTAATAGTTAAATAACAGGCAGTTTCTTCTCAGGTTTTACCCATCAGTGGCATACTTGAGGTCCCTTTTTTTCACACAAATCTGCTACAGGACTCTGCTTGTGATGAAATATTAATGGTAACCCAGGTTCTGTTTTGAGGCTCTCTCTCGGGAGGTCTATCACAGGAACAGACAAAGTTCCAGGGATGTTGACTGTATCAACAACAGCCTAGGGATGTGGACATCATTTCCAGGGACCAAAAAGTTTTATGAAAACTACTTGTCAAGTAGATTCTGTGACCTTAAGAACTACTACTGCTTCTAACATTCATGTTGTCCCTGTCCAGTTGTATGTGACTTCAGAGCCCATTTTTGCAGTGCATTAAATCATACCTTCTTTGTAATAATATTTCAGCACATCCAAATTTGGGGGACTGGTTTTTCAGTTGAATAATTTTGTTTCGTATAATATGTATATGTTCACCAAAGTAAGGATTTTTCAAGATTTCTTGCTAGACACCAGGCCTCCTTGACATGCTGGTGAAATTTAGGTAAATCATAAATGTCTCTGATATTTTATTTTTTTTATGTCAAAACAGCTATCTGTTTAAACTTTTCTTGCTCATGTTTAAATTGCTGAAATATCTTTTAATATTTTAGAGTTTGCTGGGACCTCTGATGATATGATATTGCAAACCCTGCATTTCAAAACTTCATAAAATCATGCATGGCCGCATCTCACAGTATTCAATAGCCATGAGGGACTTGCATGACAATGACAGTTAAGATGGATCAAGAGATGTCAGATTGGAGACCTAGATATTTGGGAACAATGTCTACAGCCTTGGGCTATCAGCTTCTCCCTGCTGCAGCACATTAAACATCTCATCTTTGCAACTTAAACTAAATCAATAGGCAGGACACCATTTCCATTCTGTGGTCTTGAGCGGACATCCCCCCTGCAGTCAATTTCCGCTGCTGAGTGGCATGGCTACTCAGCTGATACATAACCACCTGACTAGCCCCAAGGGAGCTCCGTCTGCCGTCAACATGGATGGAATATCTATGTATTTCAGCGACATTGTGCAACAATCTAAATATGATTGAATAAAAAATCAACTGAAATCCCATACATCCTGACCTCCAGGCCAGTGATATGCCAGTCCAATGAAGCAACTATTTCCAGCTTTACCTTACTTCCATGAGAAATAATATAAAGTTTAACTGAGAAATTTTATGTTCATATAACTAAGAAAAATTATACCTATTTCTTCAGACTGCCTTAAAAAATATTCAAAGTTAATTTTAAATTATAGTTACCACAATGTGTACATTTGTATTCTTTGTGGACAGTGACAATGGTGATTACAGCTAGTTGCTGTTTTACTCCTGATTAATATTTATTTAGGCAAAATTAGTCTCAATTTAAGTGTAAAATTTTAAGATTAAATACAAAATGGTCATTTCCTTGCTGTGGCATAGATTTTAATCAAACCTGCAGGACTTGTTTTCTACAGTGATATGCCAAAGTGCAGTAATGAAACAGATAAATTTTTAATGGAATTTAAAGTTAGGTAGTCTAAAGGAAAGGTAAGTTTTGAATGCAGTTTTATGTTAGGAGTATGAACTCTTGTCTCCTTTATTTTCTGTTAGAGTTTAACATGTAGCATAAACCATCAATAAAGAATGTGAGTGAACAGATTTTAAGTTCTCCCAGTTCTTCTGATTCAGACAAAACTGTGCTGTAGAAGGCCTGAAGGTCAGGGCATAGAGGAGAGAAAACTATCAAACCATCCACAAAATATCCTGCATAAAAGGATTTTTCAAGCATATGGCCAGCAGACAATAAAATAAATGTCACATGAAAGGCTACAGGAAGAGGCTTCAAATTGCCTATAAAACAATAAATCATATTTACACTAGGAGCAATACAACCTGGACTAAAGCCAGGAGGGAACATGACACAACAGGATCTGAATACCACAGAAGCTAGAGTTTAGAGCTTTTACTTTCAACTCAATAGAGAGCTCTATGTACATTACCCGAGGCCTGTCAACTCACATGATCAGAATACCTGCAGGTTATTGATGTAAGGTCTGCTGTATATATCATGAAGGGTTCTACAGTCTTGTAGAAACTCAAAAGATACATCCAAGAGGACTTTGCTTGATACAGAACACAAAGGGTTTTGCTTAATTTGAGAAAGATACTGCTGCTTCTGCTGAGATAGCCACAATTTAAAGTTAGACATGATGCAATACTGAAGTATATTCACCAAGTTAAAAATACAGTAATGTGTTAAAATTGGAGCAATGAATACTGGCCAAACACTTCTTCAAACACAAAGTATTCTGGATGATAAATAAATCTTGAGGACAATGATTAATATAATAGGAAAAAAAACAGGTCACCAAGACACTGTTAGTGATTCCAGGTGGCAAGGTTTATAAACTTCCTAACTTTAAAATTTCCAGATTTTCCAAGAATTTTTAAATTGTTATTTTTTGTGACTTTTCATAAGTGATCACGTCAGTTTTTTTTCTAAACTTTCATATTTTTTTAAGGGATTTCTAGGGTGAGTTTATGAGCACTGCTTGAATGCTGTCACATATACTTGAATTGGAGCACCTCATTTTTATGATCTGATAAGTGTGGTTACATGTCAAAGAAATTATAATAACTCAATGATACAAAGAGGTCTCCTGAAAGAAATTACACAGAATTCTGACCAGTTACAAAGTTTAATTGATTCTCTGTGATATATAACCACCATGGCTGTGTATCCAGTTCTTATGGCTGTGATAATGTCAGCTGATGTTTGGAATAATCTCGTACCCCTCTGAGTATATATCAAAGAGATGGACAGGCCAGTTATAATGTATTTCAAGTCAGATAAAAGGAATATTTACATGATAGTAATTTAACTGGATTTTTTGAGGACCTACAGCTTTTGACCTCAATACAAAAGGATTATCTGACTGAAGTGATTCACAGGGAAAAATAAATCTGCCTATGTTTTGAGTGTGAAGCTAATAACGGGGGGGGGGCTTGGACAGTCAAGTGGTAAAACGCTAGGACCTCTCCCCTGATGACCTGGGTTTGATCCCAGGTGTTGCCATGAGAGTGGGTTGTAGTGTCCCGTCTTAAGGTTGGTGGTTTTCTCTGGGTTCTCTGGCTCCCTACACCTCTCTCACTATGATCTTCAACTCTATCACTATCTTCTATTTTCTATTATTTTCACCTTAAATATCTCAGATTAACCAAAACTGACTCAATCTGTCAAAATGTGTCATTGCTAAAGGAGCCAGTGCAGGCCAGAGTTTCCTGTGACCTTTGATTGGCTTGAGCGCTGACTTCACTTCTGGTCATTCAGCTAATAACTGTAACATTTCTAGTCAGAAGACTCTGTTATTAAATACAGGATTTTTGCCAAATATGGAAATATCTTTTTTTAACATTAATTAAACTAAAACAACAAATAACATTTATAAAATGAATGTAGCAGCAATATTTTAATTTAGATTCCAAAGAAACTGTGGTTTTTCTTAGACTTAACAGTCTGAAACAAGAAATGAAGACAAGTACAAGAAGGACATAAAGGGTACAGAAAATTTTCTGATTAAACACTAAGTTTGGTTAACCACAAGCCACAAATAATTTACTTCAATATTTATGTTGGTCGGAGTGGAGTGTGGTTAATCTCAAGGTATTTTGGTTTGTTGAGGTAGGATTTATCATCAGTTGTTTTGCTGTTGTCTGATTCATGTAATGAGTTGTGTCATCAGTGACATTAAATCAATGGCAATGTTTAATTAAACACAGTACTGATTCAGAGGTTCTGTAGGGCATAAAACTGATACATGGCCTGTAAGATAATTAAACATAACATATAAGCATAATCACAGAGTGAATAAACAAAAGTGCCCTTTAAATTATATTTTATTTTCTTTTGAGGAAAAGACGGAGTAAAAGTGAAGTATTTTCTTGTGGGAGGAATCCTGTCCTTAGTAAACTGCTTTAATTAGGCATGATAGGTAGGATTAAAAGGCCTGAAGATACAAAGTTATACTCAACTAATCACAGCCAAAATCCTGATTTGCACTCCATCATATTGCTTTAACTAACTTTTTTTTGAGTCACATTAGTTCACAATTAATATTCAAATTATCCGACATATTGAAAAATTTCCATGTATATGCTTAATGGTACAGCTAAATAGCCTTGCATCTGGGTGTAAAAAATGGAACAGATATCTACCAGCTGAAAAAAAAGTGAAAACATAAAAGAGGTCACAGAAAAAATTGACTGAAGTAAGTCTCTGTTTTCAACCCAGCCAGTGCCTAAAAGGCATATAGTAAATATAAAACTTCACAGATTTGCTCTTGTGCCCTAATAACCGGACAGTCAAGGGGTAAAATGCTCTGCTCTCTCCGCTTGGGATGGTTCGATCCCTGGCGTGGCAATGAGAGTGGGTTGTAGTTGCCCTTCCAAGGCTGTGGTTTTCTCCAGGTTCTCCAGTTTCCTTCACCTCCAGAAACTACCCTATGCCACCTAACCACATCATGGAGAGTGCTTCATATACATGTAGTTGTACAATCCATGTAAAATATATAAAAGTTTATATATTACTTCTAGAATCTTTTACACCCCTAAAGGCTTATTATTGGTAACATATTCTTCTGGTATGGTTACCTTTATCTCCACTCAATAGACAGTGCCACCAATATGTCACGGCCCTATCCTTGATAAATATGAATAGCTTAATTACATCTGGCCTAATGCAATTTCTCAATTAAAATTCAGAGAATTAGTTTCACTGGTTTTAATAACTAACAACTGAGTGGTGAAAGAAGAACATATAAGCTGCTTGCACAGTAAAATGCTTATCAGAATCGTTACTATTACGGAAAGAATAGCCCCCGATATTAAAAATAAATGAGTGAAATCTATAATCACCGCCTTGTATGTGACACTGGGGGAATTTTACAAAAGAACTGTCTGCACTGAAAAAGTATCCAATAAACCAAGACACTAATTTAATAAAAAAAATACATAAGTATATAATGGCAACATTTTGAATAAAGGGACAGAACAGATACTGAATAGACACCATGAGATGCTTGAAGTGACAAACCATCAGTGAAATGTGTACACTTGCACAAAATCAGTTAATATGATTTGTCGGGTTCACATAATAGAGAAACATATGTATAAACAGATAATTAATGACTGGTAAATTGGAAGAGACAAGCAGGACACAGTGCTTTAGTGCTAGAGTCCATAAAAATTGGACCAAAGTTGCATCAAATCCCACTGGGCCTTCATTTAAAAACATAACAGTTTATTGACTTTTTCCCATTGAGTATATTATAAAGGCAATATCCAAAATATCATAAAAGCAATACTGGGTGCAGGATGGCCATTTGGATACACCAGTTTTGCCCATAAGGATAATGTTCTCATAACTTGATGCTGATGAGGTGAATGAAAAATCAGATGCTCTGCCACAGGTCATGTGTACTGTTTAAACTCCCAGCTGTTATTACTGTAGCACACAAACCTGTATCAGTGACACTTTCTCTTACCCCACACTTATGTCATCTAAACCATGCATATGTCATATTTATTTTGGCATGTGGAGTGATATGAAACCCATTAAAAATACTAAAATAGTGTTTTTCCTATGTTTTTCTCATTTTTACTCTCCTTGTAGTACTATGCCTACTTAATGACTGCCCACTCCCTTGTGCAGTGCATATTCCTAACTTTCATAAACTATTAACTAGATTGGAGTTGGGTTTTTATTTACATATATCATTATATCTCTGACCATATTCCAAGAATACAATCTGTCTACCATTAGTTTAAAAATATTTGTAAAGCACCGTGAATAGCCTCTAGGTTACCATTCTTTTTCTATAAGTTATGGATGTATTTATGTCTTCCATATGGCCTTATCTTTCTCTATTAACTATGGCTAGATGACATTAGCACTTCTGTTTTGATACTGAAACTTCCATTAAGTAACATTATTTCATTAATGTAGTAGTTAAAAATACATGTGAAGCAGATGCCAGTTCACACATTTAACATAAAGCATTCACCATAATGCTTCATGTTTTCATTTTTTTTAAATTTTCCAGATTTTTGTAGTATTTCCAGAATTTCCAAGAAACATGGAAATCTTTTCCAGGTATATTTTAAGTTACTTTTTAGCACTTTTAGTTAACTTATCATTAAAACCATCAAAACTGCAACAATATAAACTGATTACATTCAATGAATTCAATTCATTCAATTAAACATATACTCTAGGAAACACTGGAAATGTTAATCCAGATACCTATATTTATAGATACCTATATTTAAATATTAGTATAGTCACAGTTTTCCTTGAAGTAGAAGTCTGCCTGTTGCTTTTCCTTATGAGGCACTATTCCACCCATATAAATTATTACACATATTTTATATCTCTGGTGGGGCCACTTGGATTAGCATTTATCTTAGTGGCTCTTCATAAATTTCTCATAAATTCCTGGAGTTCAAGGGTTGGCGTGACAGACAGATGTCAGAGCTATAAAACAAGGGAGGCTTTCATCATTAAGCTGCTTTGATTAACTTTCCTCCACAGGGCAAACTCATATTCTTCCTAACTACTTCAGAATGCAATAGGATAATTTTTCTTTACTGCTGTATGTTCTTCATATGCTAATTTTGTTTTCTCATTGACTCCAGTTTAAAGATACTATATAGAATATCTACATACAGTGATAATCAAAAGATATACCATTTCTAACAAAAATTTTTATAGTATATAGAATATGTTTTCATATAAATTTATTCATAATGTTCATCATACACAATTTTGCTTTTGCATAGATTATTGTTTAAAATATTAATTGATTAGATCACTGGCAAAAATAAAGTGAAACCTATGTAATAAGACCACCTGTGAGACTGGCCAAAAGTGCATGGTCTTAATTCACAGGTATTCTCATTGAACTGGTCACATCCTACTGAATGCCTTCAGATGACATAAAGGTGGTCTTAATAGACAGGTGGTCTTATTAGACATGTAGCCTTTCAGACAGGATCCACAGGTTGTATAAAATGATTAAAATCTGGCATGAAAGAAGCCAAAAATCATCTAATAGCAGTTGAAGAAAAAAATATATAAATTGGGGTTAACTTGAGCAATTTTCAGTAAATGTGACAGCAGGTAATGCTAAGTATAGCTATTTTAAAAGCTTCAGCATGCAATGCAGACATTTAAGTAGGTATAACTGATGAGGACTTGCAATTTATCAGTAAAAAATGTTGAGATGCCAATATTATGACAAACCATCTTACAACTGATATCATGTAAAAACATAAACACTGAGAATCAGCCACAGTGCTGACCCAGATATAGGGTTCAACAATCTGCAAACATGTATTTGAAAATTTAACTGAATCTGTGAATGTATACAGGGGAAGAGAGGTGGCTTTGTTTATTTTGCTCATTTATCCAAAATGTTCAAATTTATTTTTATTAAGATAATAATCTGATTAGCCCAACTGCAAATTTCACCTATTTGTGATTAATACATGAAATAATGGCAGAACTTTATTTAATAAAATGCACATCATTAATGTGACAGGGTGAGCAGTGTCAGTCTCGCTGAGTTAAGAAATATATGGGTAAAAAGATCACCATCTTGGAGAAGTTGACTAGAGGTTAAACAAGAGAAAGGTTAAACAAATATATGTATATATTAAAAATGATAACAAATTTAAAATCTAAAAAAAAATTAATATTAAAAAAGAGCTGTAGTGGCATCTTTCAGGTCATACACATCCTCAGAAGGAAACAAAATACAGGAAATGACAATAACAATATAGTAATATTATATGATCCTCTCATATAACATAATTATAGTCCGTTTCATCCCCTCAATATCCACCTGTATTTTTGCTAAGAAAAATTTTACAAATTACATTCAAGGGTAACAGTTATAGTGTAGAGGATTAAAAGACCTAATTTTCAACAAGGTAAATAAATAACTACATTACACCTTATTTAAAAAACAGAATTATTTGAAAATATGAGAAATCAGTCAACATACCAGTCTCACTTATGGCAGTCAAAGTCTTTGGCCACATGCAAAAACAGCCTCAATTGACAGCTGCTGATTGGATGATGCCATGTAAACACTCTAAAAAATTATAACCAGCTTAACCAAAGATGGCTACTCAAGCAGAGACACATATCATATCTGCCAGATCATTGTTGAAAGATTAAAAAGTTGTGAAACATAAACTTGGGATTTATTGTAAAATTCTTGTTGCAAATAATATTTTGTGATCTGACCATGTGTTTCCTAATGTTGAAACTGAAGCATGTGAGCAGTTTGTGACCATAAGATCCATAGCAGATCATTAGTTGGAATTTTGATAAGCTGTTGACAGTTCAGCAGTTTACACATTTTTTTCAATTAGATCTATATGTTAACAGTTGCAATTTTACTGTACGTCCCCAGTCCACAGGTGCAAGGACTTGATAAACAAAGCTGATCAATTTATCTCCCATTCTGCTGAGGCAGGAAAATAATATAGGATGTTTTATTAGATCTTATTTTTTATTATACTTATTTTCTTTATTCAATCAATTTATAAAGGTGACATGAGAATAACTGTACAACTGCCCCCACTGACCCATTACAAATCAGGTGCCCTGGCTCAGTTGACTTCCAGTGACCAGAAGTGGGATACCTGGACAATGCAAGTAAATACAATAGATCCTCCAAAAAATTTAATAATTAGCCTAATTTTTTTGCTTTTATTTGTAAATTTCAGAATTTAACAGATTCAATCCTAACGTGTATATGCTGTGAAAATTTAGTCAAATGTATGTACAGGAAAAAAATGTGCCACAGTCAAAGTTGGGCAAAATTTAAGGTACTGATTTTATAATTATGCTAATCACTTGAAAAAATACAAGATTCTGATCTAATTAAAAGGTATACAATTTAATTTTAAGTAAATAAGGTTATATCCTTGGAAAAAGTTTCTAGCTTTAAGATTTATCATGCTAGGTGAATAAATGTCTTTCCTGATTTTTTACAAAGTGCATAATATTTGGGCCCATAACTTTTACAAATTACATAATACTGACATTATTTCTGGCATGTATACATAGGAAATATATAGAATATTTATGGTAAATATAAAGAAAAACAAATAAGTGGTTTTGATATTAAACAGTCTTGAAAAATTGATAATTTATTTTTAATTGAAAACTGAAGGTTTTCCTCAATTTCTCCAAGGAACGAAGTCACATTGACCCAGTTTTGGGTTTGGTAGGAAATTTTAGGGACATCTAACAGAACTGAATTTTGGAGTGGTAGGTCTAATGGTTTCAAAACGTGCCAGTTGAATTGACAGACTGACGACAGAAAGACGGCACAACAGCGAGACAGTCAGATAATGGACCATAACTATAGCTCAGTTGACTTTTTGTCAGCTCAGCTAAAAACAGGTGGACAGCAGGTGGTGAATCAGATTATAGTGAGAACCAAATGTACAGAGAGGTTTAAGACTTGGAGGACTTACAAAATTGTTTCATATGAATGCCAGACCACATGGGCTCTGAACTGTCATCATCCATATCTGTACCCGGTGACTTTTTAACTGCCATTGGGCTTTATTCATAGATTTTGCTTGGGTAAAGACTATATATTGATTAGATTTGTGATGAAAGGTGGAGCAAAACCATAGCCCATTAGAATGTAATACACAGATCAACTGTAATGCATTATAACAAGCAATACACGTCTGGGATATAGTCAGTTTTATTTTATTTTTATGTCACAATCACAAAATTTTTATAACAATTTTAAATTTTGACAAACTGCTATACGATTACAACCACTTATTTATATTTATCATACATAAAGTGGTCTTTGTGTATCCACATTTATCATATATATCAGAGGAATTTACATTTTTTATTTTGATTAGTCAGGGACCACATACATTTACCAGTATACCTTCACCAGCATCAAAGTTGACTGTTTTCTACACACAAATAATATATGTTACAGTTCACAACTCTTTGTTTAGTTTCTGCTTACTGAAGCAAAAGCTGGCCCTAATGTCAGTGAATCACTCTAGCCCTCAGGAAGGGATAACAAATTGCAAGAATAAAGAAATCTCACAATGGTAATCAGTTAAAAATTAGTATAGAGATGCAGACTACCTCCAAAATTTAATGGAATTTTCCTTCCTTGTGTGTTACCCTACCCTCAAACAAATTTCACCAAAATCCATTCACAATTTGTTTTGTAAGTAACCGATTAACCAAACAGCAACCCAATAACAATAAAAAAATACCATCTGGTGGATAAATTATATTTTTTTTTAAAAAGCTCAACAGAAGATGGAATGAATATAGGAGAAAACAATGTGTGCTGTTTATATAATCATATATACGATAAAGCTAGTATCAGTATATATATTCTTTACAAATCAGTTTACCCCATACATAAATCACAGTGATATATCTGTTAAAAATGGGGAAGACACACAAAGTGTTAGATAATGCATGGGGTCCCACTGGGCCTGGTGCCATGTGATCTGGGCCTGGGTGGTTTGACTTGCAGATAGTGGTTATCTTACTCCTGAATATGGATGATGGGTCATTATGTAAACATGTTAGTAACTTAGATTAGCTTTAAGGTCAATGTATCTCTTTTTACCCTGTAGTACATTTATCTTCCAGGATGACTATAATAATCAGGCCATGGTATCTCATGATATCCTAATTAACCTGCACAAAGTGAGGGTTATTGGATTCAATTGATCCGTGTGTGTATGTGTGGTTAAATCTGCGAGATATCTGAAGAATGGTTCAATGGATTTGATTGAAATTTGGCATACAGGTCTGTTTTATGAAAATCTAGGAGTGATTAAATTTTGGTGCAAATCCAAATGTAAATAACCCTGGAATGAGTGTTTTTATGTGGTTTGATAGCATATTTGTTACCACTAGAGGTCACATCATGTGATCATACACACATTTATGAAGTGCCACTGCATGACATGACATCACTGGGAACTATGAAATCAAACAGTCAAAGGCATGTGCCATTTGTGAAAGGTGGAAGTTTTTCAATCAACATACAGCACTATTTCAAGACATGTTTTCACTAGAGGTGTAAATCATCTAAGTTATCAAAATCTGTCTTTTTCCAACTGATATGATATTTATACTATTATTATCACTAATAATGTTGTTATTACTATTGTTAACTGTATGGACATTTATAAATAAAAAATCCATACACTTATTTCCAATACACCTTTATGCATTGGTACTGTAACCAAACATTATTCTGCTAAACACTTTTTTCCTTGAATACACCTATACCAACAAAATGAGTGAATTATATGATGTCTGTTGATTCAGTGTTTTCTGTGCATATGACAGAACCAGCCAATGAAACAGGTAGCCAGTGAAGAAATTACAGTAAGGGCATCATGTGTGTATATCTTTTCAACTGAAAGACAATCCTGGTAAAAAACCTTGATATTGACAATTACAATTATTATGTCAATGAAAGTATCCTTTATTCAAATGAAGATCTTTTTGGATGAAATCTTCTAAAGCTCAGGAAAAACTATACTGGATTGTCATGCATTGTCTGTGGGGTATTAAACTTGATAAGAATTATTCTGTTTTGTATGATTTTAATAATGACCACCTTGGTTATTAATCAAAATTACAGGAATCACAGCAAATCAGCCCTGCCAGCTGTGTATAAACAGCCAACTTAACTGTTTACAGCTGTGATTTTGTGATTTACATAATTTTTCAATCAAGAGATTCTTGATTATTAATATGGTTAACAAGATCAGGGTAAATTAGCCCAGCTGTCACTGAGCTTGTCCGGAACTCCAGCTGGACCATGCTGTTTAGCCCTCAGTGGGAGGTTCCACAAACAGTCTGCACGTTCCACTCACAGTCTGTTTCTTCTGTGTACGGCTCTGAACATCCCTGGGGAGGCGGGTTACATCTCCTACATCTCATCCTCTTCAGGTTATTACCCCAGCAGGCTAGTTCTGAATGTCAAGCTCTTACTATCAAGCTGGTCCCACTTAATTGAGGTTCTACCCTAATAAATGAGAGTAAATACACCAGATGGCAAGCTAAACAGAAAAGTATTAGTACAGAATCCCCGCAGTACCACACTGAATGCAGGCGCCGGCGGTGGGCATTAACTTAAGTGATAGATTTGAGGGCCCAATTCGTAACTTCAGGCTAATGAGATCTTGTTCCATGACTGCCATCAATTAACAAACAAGATATTTGCCTCCCACCCAAGTTATTTGGTGTGACAGCCATCCTGGCACGGATCAAAATTCATCATATAATGGGATGCAAAACCATTGGCAGTTCCTCATGATTGAAGTGACATGATACATTCTGCATCTAGTTTATACTAGACTGGTATGATAAACTTAATTTCCATTAAATAACAAACCTAATCTCACTTATTACATAAACTTCACACTGTATATCACTGGTGTCAGTCCCAATTTTTAATGGAGTTTTCTGATACAAGAAGCTCCAATTTACAAATTTAAAACAAAATTCAGAGAGTTTTTGTATTTGTCAGAGCATTAGTGGATATTTTGAAGAATATCTGTTGCATGAAAGATCCCTTTTCTAATTTTACCAATTATAAAAAACCAAGTCTATATATATATATATATATATATATATATATATATATATAATATTAAAGACATGGGTTGATTTGGGATATTTCAGTGGCATCTTGCTTTGCTTAGATATTTCTTAGTTACTGTTAAAATCTTCACATTAAAAAAAGAAACTTTTTTAACTATACTGACATCTCATATCTATGCATTATGACCAATCACTAAGTACAAAAATACTGGTTAAAGAACATTAAGTTGCACCATTTTCTGCAATTACTTAAGCCCTTTATAATTATGAACCTCTCAGCACTTCACAATAAACTTAGTTTACAGAAAAGACAAGAATTTTTAAAACTATCATTAATGTTGCAGTGACATCTCTATTCTATCATGATCAATTCAATATTTATGCCAGAAAATTAACTCAACCAAAGCCCAATGCCTAGTGGTTAAGATGTTTGACTTCAGAGCAGAGAGTCCCCAGTTTGTACCTTGCCCCAATGGCATAATGGTGAGATCTCCACACAAAAGCAAAGATTCACTCAGATTTTGAATTCTGGATTATTCCTAACCCCTGAACCTGACCCCCAAATCATTCCAATAGATCTCGACAATAACATGCTAACGTGCTGCTACAATTCAGCTTCCAAAGAATAAGCCAGCACAGTCCACCACTGGTTTACAGTGTTCTCCATGCTTCATGCATTTTGTACATGTGAACTTATCTCAGGGGCGGATACAAGATTCTAGAAGGGGAGGGTGGAGGGAAGATTATGGGGCGGTGTGCAAACTCAGTGTTGAAACTTTTTTAAAAATTTAGGCTGCACTGTAATGGCAATCTGGAGAATTTTTTAAAAGCATCATGATACAAAATCCTGCTCGATTTCTCAGTATTAAGCACTTGTCTGTCTATTTTCCAGATTTTTCTTTGTCGATAAAGATTGGGGGGAGGTGGGCACCCCCACCCCCTTAGCTAAATCCACCCCTGCAACTAAACAGCTTAAAATATATAAGTCAGAGACTAACTGCAATTTCAAACTACATACTGGCCAGTGGTACCAGTAAATAAAATAGTTCACAGATCCAACTGGGGAAACCATCTAATCATGTGATCAGATGAAGTTTCTGCAGGCAAACTTGGCTTAATTAATTGTTCCTTTATCTGTTACAGGCCAGTGTCTTTAAACACAAGTTGCAATCCTTATACCAGAGGGTTATCATATCACAGCTATCTCCATGCAACAGGCTCTTTATCATGCATTCAAAATAAAATAAAATTACAAAGACTATCAATATTTTTTTTTCAAACCTAATTATGCAGAATAACTGTTTAATTTACCTTAATAAATGCACATTTACCGTTAACTGTTTCTATAATACATTTGAAATAACACTGAAATACATTTTACAGAAGACAGGTTCATTTTTGAAGACAATGCACTTTGGAGTCCTTTATTTTTGTATTGTTACCTGGAATATAAAAAAAGAGAATATTATTATAGATATTTCCTTGCCAATTGCCAACTGTTGTAGTTGGTATTGTGAATATTAGGAATTTCTGATTGGGATATATCTTTCAACTTATTTAATGATCATTTCCCTAATTTCTCTCCTAATTCTTCTTCCCTATAAAAACTTCATTTTCAACATCATCTAAGAATATATCAATAATATATTTCACTGGAAATGGATCCACTTTAAAGACCAATTTGCAATCCTTCAGCTTGCTTCATGCAGAGTTACCAAGTCTACCTAAAAAAATCCCTGTGACCAAAAAAAAAATTAATATCTTCTATGGTGCATATCTAGCCAGCCACTTGTTGACACTGTGAATATAACATGGGATATTTTGGGGATATTTGATTGGAAGATAGCTCCTCTTCACTCAGGAGTATAATTTGAAGGCTTATCTTGGAGCAGTTTTGTAACAGAATGGAGCAGTAATGTCCACTAACTGTTACAGGCCTAGTGAAGGTGATTGATTGTTAATAGGCAGGCAGGGCTGCCGCTGATTAGAATGACTGTATTTACACATTTCACTGATGAGTTTGTCACCCCCTGGCATCGGTGATGTGCTCCCTTCACCTATTTCACAACCCATAAACTTTTCATTTGTCACACTCCCCCAGTGTCAACGGGAATCAATTCAAGACTAGTGCACAAAGGCTTGGCGCTAACAACTGTTGACTCCACAAAAACAAGCACAGCTGTGAAGTTCTATTGCATTGTAAAATCAATTTAGCCAACACGACCATTAACACAAATTTCTACTTTGTAGACCAACTTGTGGCTTTGTAAATGAGCTGAACCTGAAACTTTCGACCTGTTCTTCAAATTTTCTTTTTCGCTCCACTGCCATGTTTGGATGCTCTTGGTGTGATGTTTGGTCCCTTGAAGTCAAAGACAATTCAATCATGGCCTGACAGGTTATCATAATGACAAATATATTGTCAAAGATGATAATTTATAACTTGTGTTTCTGCTTGGCTTAAGGGCTGTGCCTTGTGAAGTCTGAATGTCAAGCAGTCACCAGCTCCTGACTGATGAAGAACTCATGATGACAATGAGAATGAACTGATAAACTAATTATCTTGGAATCATCTGTGTGGTGTAATAAGAAAGAATATTTTGTTTAGGCTATGTTCAATATTGCTGACTGAATGAAATATGCCTGTTTTAAACTGTAAGATTTCTAACTTTTATGAAATTTTAACTTGTTCTGTTATTAAAAGGACAAATCTTCAAAGTATACTTGTGCCCTTCACAATTCTATAATAAAATATAAGTTTAACAGTAAAACTCATCAATGTTTTTGACATATGACCTTAAAACATCATTGGGATTGGCCACTGTGTTACAGAAAATTGCATCATGTACTTAATATGTCTATACATCTTCCCCATTCTGCAAAATGTTTCAAACAGGGACTTTTTGGATGACGATATTTCAGACAAGGACATCCTGGACTAGGACATTTCAGAAAGGCCTGTTTGCATGGGAGGACATTTTGGCCATAAAACCCCATTAAACTGAGTTAAAAACTGCCGTAAATTGATACATTATCAGGTTCAAGAAGTTTATTTAAAATGGTCATTTTAAGATGACTAATCTATCATTAATCTCTCTTAACAATCCTTGTTTATGGTGCCCTACAATACTGCCCTGGAACAAAATTTCCTCACATGCAAAAAGGCTAGTCAGAAATGTCTTAGTCTGGAATTTCCTAGTCCAAAATGTATCTGCTCAAAATGTCCTACATTTGTGGATGATACACAAAGGAACTGTCATCAAATAAATAAAGGATGTTGGATATGTACTAGTGTTTCAGCCTACCAACTTAAAAGTTATTAAGCAACTGATTTGTAAATTTAAAAATGTTTAATAATATTAAAATATTAACAAATGCAACTTGGCATCCATAGCCCATTTAAGGCATGCTGTGCATGCAATGCTGAAATAATTAAATAGGACATTTTGTGATAAGAGTTATGATTTGGTCTTTACAATGCTACATTATTTGTGTGCAAAGGCATTAATGAAATGCATGCATAACTGTATGTCTTGGCAGGTAAAACATTTATTACTATTATCCAAATAACTGCTATATTATTTTATAATTTTGAAAATTAATAAATAGCAATTATTCAGCAAATTAACACACACTTGTAAACAAAACTTTAGTTACGCTCCACTTAGTTATGATACAATATGTATATTTCCACCATTTAAAATTCTTTAATACAAAGTAACATTCAGTTACACCTTATTTAGTATAAAACATATGCACACTTGATTCAAGATTTTGAACTCATACCAATATTTTATTTTTTTTTCATAAGAACTGACTTACCTTGGGACGTTAATTCACCTTTTGTACCAGCACCGGGAAAACTTACAAAGCACACATGCACACTATTTCTGGCACATCATGTCATAATTAATGCACTGCAGTCTTACAGCTAATATTGTATGAAGCATTGTGTTGGGCATTCATTCCATTAGCTTAATGTCTACAGCCAATTCCTACCACAACCATGTAGAAATTAAAGGTAAAGTAGAGTCACTTGTTTACCTGTACATAACATATTTTTTTTTACATTTTTATTCTTACTTTTGTGTATATTTTTTTTTACATTTCTCAGTCATGATTCACTTTTGTTTGCTCTGTTTGTAAGTTGTTCCATGTAAATGAGAATTATTCAAATAAACTAAATTAATAAACAGGTGACTTATCTGTAATTTACCTTTAATAGGTTACTTTTGAATCATGGTAATTATTACATACTGTAATACTTAAATGCATATCACCAAATTCAAGTGTCCATTCAATTTATAACCGTGACACCAAGGCCGATACTGATTATAAAAATTTCCTTTATATATCTTTTTGAACAGAGAAATTACAATATATCCTCAAAAAAAGACATATACAATTCTGAACAAATTTATGTGAATTTACCTGCCCCAAACAGCCATATGGTGTATGTAGGAATACTACATTAATAAGAATTATTTTGCCAGAGAATAATTTCAAACAGCTCCACCAGGGGGTGCTGGTTAGCAATGATGGTATCACAGTAAATAATAATTACCATGACTCATTAGTATCCTTTTTCTTACAACTACAATAAATAAAATATACACACTCACCTGGTGTGCGGTCAAGGGCCGCGTACATGTTAAGGTCATCCACGCCACTGTCTAATGTAGAATGGTAGGTAGAGCCTTGTCTTTCCAGAGGCTTCCGATCTGTAGAAGGTGGGGACGCCACATGGTGGTCCCGCTGTAAACCATGGAGCAACCGCTGTACAACGCATTAGTAAGCTCCAAAATAGGGGAAAACAGCATTTTGGTTAGGACATGTATGGTAAACATGCATGATCAACGGGAAGCAACATGGCACGACTGTATCGGCATGACTTCTGACGTCTTCATAATTGCTGAATGCTACAATGTTAACATATGCATCCTCCTCCTGGGTGCATCCTATACACCAGACATTCAAAAACCTGGTCAAAGTGTATATGTATGACACTTGCTGGCAGTATTCATGTATTTATGGTTCTGTAGCTGTACATATCCAGATGTCATCATCCACATGGACGTCTGGATTTACCAATCCCCTTTTAAATTTTGTGCATGCAGATTTACATTAAACATGTATGACAAAATTTAAATAAAAACATTCATATCAGCTGAACTAAAGGCGTTATTATGCCCACCAATATAACCAGTTCTGAAAATGAGTAAACTACACATACAAAACTCACAACCCCCTGAGTTAATAGACTGATCTACCTGTTCATCAGTATATAAAAGGGCAAAATTCCAATACCATTTCAAACAGGAAGAAAATCATGTCCTTGCATATTGTCAGTTCTTAATAACATAATTAAACAGTATTAAAGTCATCACTGGGACTGAATAAAAGAGGCCTTAATTATTACAGAGATGGCTGATCACAGGAGGGAACTTATAGGGGAGTGGGGGGTATTCAGTATAGGAAATCAAATAGGCCCAGGAAAGCTGGAGTTGTACTGGACATTAAACATATACTGGTTTTTAGTTAACTGAACTGAGAAAATGCCAGGTGGGATATTCCACATCCTCCTCTGCTTCCTCGTTAATCTGTTTACCTGTGCATCAGTATGTATATCTTATGATCTTGCACCTGCTCATATATAAGGAGAAAATCAAAACCTTAATTATTTACTTATGATTCTTATTCATTTACTGATGGATTCAGTATTAAACAAAATCATAATAAATATATGATTATGTGCTTACCCATATTCATCTTTCTGATGATCAAAATTTATTTAGTTAGACAGAATGAATATAGATGGCAGCACAAATCCCATCTGATTGCTGCCCAGAAAAAGTGCAAGATTGTTAAACAGGTGAAGGCTCAACAGGTTAAGACTCAGCAGAATTATGACTTAATAATCAATGATTTTATGATATGGGACTTTTTCCATGTTCAACAGGTCTCAGATGATTTCATTTTCCTTAAGCCATCACCAAGTTCAGAATACAAATTAAAATGCCTCATGAAGATACTAATTTCATGATTAATTATTGAACAGCCATTCCAAATGAGCCATGAATGTGTCTAATTAATTACGTCAAAATCTAAATATAACTGTCATCTTCACGGCCTGACATCAAAAGTTATCACAAGGAAGGATTGGTCCCTGAATTCAATATCCCTGTACTGCATAGACTGCATGATCAAAAAGGATAACCAATCAGGTCAAGCCGGAGACAGTCAATTCTGATAAATGACCTGTTACTAGTGAAAAAGGATGTTACTGCTGTAGTAAAAGAAAAGGAAATAGTCCCTGCTTCTTAAAAAAAATTATATTTAGAATATACCTTGCAAATCACAGAAGACAACCTACCTTTTTTTTAAAAGTGCACAATTCTATCATGTTTTTCAGCTGATAGGAAACCTAGTCTCCTCAGATTTATATGTAGTGTGTTT
The DNA here is from genome assembly GCA_026874595.1 of Sipunculus nudus. NCBI lineage: Eukaryota > Metazoa > Annelida > Sipuncula > Golfingiida > Sipunculidae > Sipunculus > Sipunculus nudus. Next base: position 29,104,013 of record CM049315.1, read on the forward strand.
TAACTTACTTAATTATATTTTACTCATCAGAGTGGGATGCCAGATCAGATTGTACAGGTACAGTAAACACCATTTGCTGGCTGTACTACAGTCAATTATTTTAAGGTCTGCACATGTTTCATGTTTGAAAAAACTCACTCTGACATAATGTACATTATGCACCAAGTCCATATGACAATCCTTTGTGTAAAATTAAACCTTTACAAGTATTGAGAAAATCTGATTCTATTAACTTATCTTACATATCATGGAGAATTTAATTTAATACAAAGTAGCATCAAGCATTCTAGAGTAAGTATTAGGGACGAATAACTTTCTGTCTTAAAGTCTTTTTTCACAGAGGATTTACAAAAGCCTGTTGGAAAATATTTCCTTCTTTATTCTATCAGTAAATCAATATCAGGAAACTAGAAAAGAATTTAACATCCACTTCTTTATTTAACCAGACAAAAAGTCAGAGAAGACCTGTGCATGTTTTCTTTGTCAGGATACTGGCCAAAACTTTGGTGTGTGCTATGCATCTGCAGGAAATGTATGTATGCAAGCCAAGAATAATGTGTCACTGTTCATTCACTACATATATGCATCACGGATCAGCTCAAGAAGTTGGTAGAAGAAAGGCAATGACTAGCTATTAATGAATGCCAATCAGCCTGGAATAAACAAACTCCCTTAATTTGCAATGTCGAAGAATGATATGAAAAACACATGCTCGTGATCTAAATTTACTAAAAAATTCAATACCTAAATCTCTAAAAAGAAATCCATAAAATTCTGTTCATAATACTAAGTTGAGAACAGACAGACCAAACAACTATGATAATTACATACTTATTCCATGTGAAGGTGTAATTAGTAAAAACAGAAGAATGACAGCCGGCCCAAATGAGGATCCCACCTGACTGAAAACAAAGGACAAGAACAAAGCCACCAGACAAATCCACACCTCACCAACACTGTATAAATACACACACAGTACTGATTGAGAGCACCAAGTGAATAGCCTCCAGCTGATTTCCTGGAATCCTAGAAACCTCACACAGGGGAGCTGTGAGAATTACCTCAACTAGTTGCACCCTGCAGCTTCCTCAACCTCTACCGTCCTCTAATGTGATAAATTATCTAAAACCATAGCCTCTGTGTTACATCACTCTGCCAGACCCATGCACACGTGGAAAATCTCTTGAATTAAACATTATATTGTTGTAAACATTATATGTTTCTGATCATCTTCATGAAATATATAACCTTTAAACGTTACATGTTTGTTGTATTTTCTGATTGAACACCTTTACATGTTGTGTATTTTTATATGCCACAGTTAGCTAATGTTATGTCTTTATAGCCGTTCAATTCCATATGGAACCTTGGTTATACAGCCTGTATTCAATTACAAATGCCTCATATTATAACATGTATCTTTGAACAAGAGATCTAAAAAACTCTTGCTTGGTAAATATGAAGTCAAACACATATGAAACAGAAAATATTGGGAGTATATATCATGAGAGAGAGAGAGAATTAAAGCATGTGAAGTCTTGAGAGAAAAGTTTATAGAAAGATGACCAGATTAGCTGTGGTAAGACCAGTGATGCCTTAAACTTAAATAGGACAATTGAGGTCAAGGGTCAGGTTCTAAGCATCTGATAGGTATTTAACACCTGCACAAGTTATCATAACACCTAAGAGAAAAAACAGTGAGAACAAAAAATTGCATCATTACAGCTCTATTAACATTTCCTTTTTACAATATTAGACCATTCCACTATGCTGTCTTAAACTTAAGGCTTTCCTGAATGAAACTTTTAACTTAAGGTCATAGAAACTGTGTCCTGGTTTCTGAACTGAATCAAGTGTGATCTTTCAATACTGATAATGAAGGTACTTGGAAGTTCCTGCCTGTGATGTAGAAGTGCCCATGTACCAGAGGAAACAAGACCTTTCAGTCTGCATGCCTTTCATGAGATCACCTAAAAGATTAGATTTTTCTTTGACTATTAAGTTATATCTTTTGAAATAGCACAAGATACAATCTTTTCATTCATATAAAGGACCAAAAGACTTGGTGCCACTAGTCTATCAAGCTGAAATTCTCATGTATCCACATGTCTTATGTACTTGTATGTATAAACAGGAAATAAGGAATGTCAGTATGTGTTCCTAAAGAGCAAAGGTAGGTTAAAGAAGGATTTACATCAGCTGTGAATCCAGGAGGTAGCAGTTTATGGTGTTTTGAAACTTTCTCCCATACTGGCAGCATTAAAGTATCTTTTCTGCATTGTTTTTCCTGCAGGTTAAGACTGAATATTCCCAATCCTTACCTCCTTTCCCGCAAGTTTTTTTTTCAAGTATCAGTTCCTAGGTCATGGATGTAAACCATTGCCAATGGATATGCTTTTGTGTTTGCCAAAGTTATATATATATATATTAGTATATGAAAGATAGGGATAGTTCAGCTCACTTATACATGTACAGAGAGAATTCATGATACAGATAAATGCTCTAGTCCCTGCCAGACCTGAAAGAGTTAATAATGCAAGCTTGTGTCTGGAAGGGGTTAATAATGAATCTGGGGCCCTGTTGATATGCATACTGTGACAAGTAATTTACATGACCCCAGGGATTATGTAACATCATGTTCAAGACTGGGTGCTGGCTGGTTTAGTAAAAAAACGTATGTATGGCCAGGGCTTTCCCTGTCTGAGGACTCCGTGACCAGGCATTTGTTAAGTGATTTTGTCATTCTCTCTGAGGGACAGACCTGAGCTGGAAGGAGCGGTTTCTTGGAGAGTTTCCTGACATCCGCCTCTACCTGAAGATGTAATCCCACTGATCAGGACTCCATCAACTCTGTCAAGTCATACAAATTAGCAAATATTCTCTATCTAATAGATCCTGTTAAACAGCTCTACCTGGTAATTTTTTTTTTAATATCCTATGTTAATTCTTGCTCTTTCAGTCTAAAGTAATAATTCATTAATAGACAATCATCTGAGGTCCTGAGAATTCAATCCTTGATGATTATAAATATTAAAATCAAACATCTGTAAATGTAATATTTAAGAGTACTAAGGTCAAACATATAAATACTAATTTCTTGGACTTTGTGTTGCACAGGCCAGCAAGCATGCTCACACACACATTTATATGTACATCAATAGCCAGCAGGGTTGGTAATATTTTTTTTTTAAGTTAATGATCATGGCCAGTAGATGGTGCTTTCTCCTTGATGAAGATGAATATTTGATGATCTTATAATAACCCTGCCTCATTAATGTAGATATTAATCCATTTCTAAGGTAGGTAGTAAGCTGATAACAAATGAAGCAGGGTCAGACAGCTAAAAGAGTAGATAGAGAAAAGTAAAAAAATATATGTATGGCCACAATATCAAGAAAGTCTAAAGGGCACTAACTTTAAAAGTTAGATCAGCTCAGACACGAGAAAAAATTTTTTAAATGTTTAAAAAAGGGATAAAGCCCTGATAAGACAAAAGCTTTATACCTTAGATATCTGAGACACAGGCTCTTACTCTGTTCCCTTGGAATTTTGTTATTACTGTCATTACCTTTGATACATGAAGTGAATTAATCATCTTTCTTGTTCTACACAAATAATGTGGGTAATTAAATGAAGTCTGATAAATAAATCATGCCATTTGGCAAGGCAATCTTTCAAATGATTGATTGTAACAGTAAATCACAAGTTCTTGGACAAGGCAGAAAACTGCAGCGACTAATTATTGACAGGCTGTCCTTAGGGGACCGCTGCTTGCTGGAAAGTGGTGGACATACATGCAGGCTACAACCAAGCAGAACATGAGGCAAACAGGGCATTGACCAACACGAAACCTATTCATGTATAAGCACCTTCAGGAGTCACAGCAAACACCCAATTGGAGGAGTTGCTGTTGGATCTCGTGTGTCCATGATGTAACTTTGTCAGCGACTGACTGTCACACTGAATCAATGGAAAGGCTGAGTGTCCATGGCCCATCGAGTCGAGGCGTATAATTGGAAGCACCGCAAGCAGCGACACAATCTAATGAAGCCGTCCGCTCATCAGAGCAGTGGAGACACCGGGCATCCAAATTAGCACAGAGACAAGACTTTGTCATATTTCACTTCAAGTGGGGCCATTGGTTTACTTTTATTAATGTAATGATTTGTTCTAGGCTCACAGTGAGAGCCTGGTTTAAAAAAAAAATAATGAAAAAGCTGTAAAATCATCAGGCGCGGCAGCTGGTTGATTCCTGTAGTTCACACATCTAAATCAGTCAATATAGGGACGGCCCTGTATTGCTGTTCAGGAGAGGGTTGAACAGCCCGCAAAAACAGCTGCTTAGTTGTGTTAGGGGGTAATTGGAACTGTTGGCCAATAGCCTCATCTCTAATAATGAGCAGAAACAAAAACAGTCTAATGAAACTTTCCCGGTGGCCAGTGACTCATGCCGAGTAATGCTGGACTAACACTTGTAGATAACTGGGTCCCACATTCCACAGAACCAGACTCAACTACTTACAAAGTCATATGCTCTCCCCCCCCCCCCCCCCCCCACTCCCCCTTTTTCTTATCCAGCTGATGTTACTGATACAAAATGAAGAGTCCAGAAATAAACATATTGGTATTTTTTTTAACTTTTTTTATGAGCATTCACGAATACTTCTTTTCTTTTATCTTCCCCCCATTGTTTTGTCTTTGAATATACCTTTATATTTTGATTACTTTCGAGTTTAATCAACTTAGTCCTGATCACATGCAATGTTAATCATCTTTTATTATATATATTCCTTGTTCCTGATATAATTAATTGTTAGCTTTCACATGCTCAAATGAATAATAACCAGAAAAAAAATTTACTTAGGCCATACAAGAAAAAATAATTGTTCTAAGGATGTATCGCCCTTTTTTCCGTAGATCAAAAATTTTTCCAGGTCATTGGTAATATTGCTAAATTAAAAGAATTCTTAAAGTTATGGAACACTGACAAAATTTTGAGTTGATCATGTGAACCATTTCGTTTTTTGAAGCAATTTTTGTATTTTCATTGAAAGGTAGCCAAATTCAACTAGCTGTGTCTTGACCAAAACAAAAAATAAAATCTCTCGTTCACAGCATATTTTCTGCTCCCAGAATATGTAGAACAATCCTTTTTTGTGTGTTGCTGAACATAGCCTGTCATTGACTTTGCACTGTTTAATAATTAAACACATGTTTACTGTTATTATTAAAAATAATGATAGAGAAGTAACCATACTGCTAGTTTATTAAAATAAGAAATAAAAAGACCTAATAGAGAACACAGAAATAGAAAACAGTTAACAATGTATACAAAAACCAAAAAAAAACCATACTGGAAAAATGTATAAATGTAGAAAAAAAATCAATAATGATGGGAAAAGAATTTACTTACATGATTTATTTAACAAGTTTATATTAACCCAGTCTGTAATATTTTTTTTTAGTTCATCACAGTCCAAGCCAAATTCTACTGGTTGCAATTCTTTACTATGTACCTGGATTTCAAACTTCAAAGGGGGTTGTCTGATATGTGTCAATCAGTTTTCAAAAAGTGGAAACCACACCCTTGTGTGATGTTAGTGGCAGTCACAGCTGTCAATCAATGCTGCCTCCAGTTAGCACCATGCTAATAAAGCAACAGGAGTTCTAAAACCTACTGACAAAAGCCAGGCCAATTCAATTCACTCTTGAACAGCACATGGATTTTTATGAGGGGAAAACACACCAATTACTAGAAGCCTCAATTTATCAGTTTTAAAATGCTTGCCTCAGTATCTTCAGTATCCTTCCAGGATTAATAATTTCCATAAATGTATACATCTTAGTATATAAATAATGTATATTTTGCAATGTATTATCAAACTGATGCTTCATATGTAAACTGTATCTGATAAATAATTTAGTTTCCTGATCACCAGAGGGCATAGTTTTTGTTATGATCTTGACATAATGTTTTATCATCCCTTACCTGTGAATAACTGCCATAATTGACAGCAGAAATCAGTCATTTATCATAAATATCATGGGTAGCCAAATCAATTATTAATGTTCCTTAATTTTTGTCTTAGTTAAAGACAGAGACAACTAGTCTACCAATGTGCTACTGTTATGGAATTTAATATAAATAAATATTGATTAATTATGACTTGATATCCCTTATCAATGCTGAAAAACTTACAATGTATGCTTAAAATAAAGGAATATGCATAAAGACTTATCAATATGGGAAACATGGTCATCTCCCTAACTTGAGTTGGCTGGCTTGGGGACAAGATATATAGTAGGGGCACAACATTAGTAATTAAAACAGTCCAAATTTATGCCTGACCAGGAGATAAACAAAAATTTAGTATCACTTTTTGTTACACCACTGCAAACATGTGAGCAGTCATTACAAAACCCAATTAATGAAACAACACAGGAAACTATGAGAAAAATACAAGTGTTCCGGAAATTCACCATTTGGTGTGGTAGTGTAACTGTTTATTGACAGGCCTCGTGAAGTCACACAGCAGTTGCCTGGGTAAGTGCTCCAATAATCTGCCTACTTAGTCGTGTTTGTGTTGATTTTAATCAAGTGTCAATAAGAATATGCCTCAAGACGTCCAGCAAGTCTAAAGTCAACAGTGTCTCAATGACATACTCAGTGGGTTATTAGAGAGGCATGCAAGCCTAGTAGCTCCAACAACAACATACATTGCTGATGAATGTAACGCAGAAAACGTCCCTGAAGATTTTTTCCCACATGCCACTCCATGTGGGCTTATGCCATATTAGTCCACAGGAAAGGACTTAACATATATCATTCTGAAGGCCAATATGTTCTTTTTTTCCTTCTCCAGCAGAGAATTCGTACTTTGATATTTTTAACAAACCCTGAGTAGCACTTACTTTCCCAAATTGGCCAGACCTACCCTGCCTTATTTAGCTACGTCTGAATTTCTGAAGTATAAGACCAGCATTATTCATGCACCAGACACATTTTTCCTTCATATTTTTCCACATCCATTCAGCGTTTATTGCCTTCTGTTGCTCAATTATTGTACCACAGTCATGAGCATTTATCAACTTCTTCTGGTGTTAAAGATAACATCTGGACGGGATCTAAGGCCACCTCGGTGAAAAAGACTTTTGTGTATTTACCAATACTTAGGTTTCCCTGTTTGAGCATACATTTATCAACCTGAGTTTAGTGCCACATTTGCAATAACTTTCGTCTGGGGTATTGTGGGCTGGGCTTGTAATGTAGCCCAGTTAGGGAAACAGGTACCAGACGACATTTAAACTAAAGATTAATCCTACCATTATACATATATAACATCAATCAGACACTGACATCCCTACAAAGGTGTTCAATATTCAGTATGTAATTTTCTCCAAATCCATTTGCTTGTCGTGTGTGTGCACATGTATATGTAGTCTGGTCTTGAAATATCTTACATTTATTAACCTGTGAGTGATTCTTGAAGACTTAATTTCTTATTTAAATTTTTAATCATGTACCAGCTTCATATTTACCAATTACTATGAATCTTAATTTTTTTCCTAAATTTGAATGTATTCATCAAATGGCATGATTGCATGCCTATGCCTGTCCATTTGCTATAAAGTAATATTTAGGCCACTCTTCAAGTATAGATCTTGATTGAAGATCTTCAATCAAGAGATGTACCTCAATGATCTTCAGAGTGGAAACAACTCTAATACTGCACACTTCAGACAGTACTGTAGTAATATCTGGATAAAGTCCAATTAACTGAACATTAATTTTATATATATATATATATATATATATATAAATATGCTACCTTCATTGCTACCTTCATTCTGCAACTCATTCCACTTCACTACTTTCCAAAAGTTGGCAAAGGGCCAAGAATGTTCCAACCAATCAGAGTGTCACATTGCAATTTCATACTTGACCAACAATATTCAACTGTCATTGGTTGAACTTTGTTGGCCCTGTGCCAGCTCCCCCGATGCTGATACACAGCAATTAAAACCAGGTTTTGAAAGTAGTGGTAAGGTGGAAGTAGTATTAGAACAAATGTAGCGTGAACACTGTACAAGAAGTGTAATGTGAATACTATTGATAGGTCTATACCCAAGTAAATAGTTTTGTTGAATAAGTGTAAGTGTTATTACTGTTGGAAGTAAATTACAGCACTTGCATATATAAGATACCTGCAGTATGACCTGGATTAATCCCTATATAACACAGACATGAAAATGAAATATGTCTTTGTAATATGTTCATGTAACGATGAGCATTAATTTTTCTCCTCTAAAACTAAAGGTATATCCCATATTTAGTGTTACTTTTTTAGTTCATTCACTGTATGCATGGCATTTTTTAAGTAAATAAGAATAAATATACAATAAGGTATCTTCACCCTTCATGTACTTTGGCATGTTGAGAAAAAGCTACAATGGGATTATTACAAAAAACCTTGTATTATATTACATATATAAACACAATGTCTTGGTTTCAGCTGATATTCAACAGCCCACATGCAAGTCTTAAATGTTACCATAATGAAACCTGACTCTTCAAATAAAATTGAAGTATCTGACTTTAGTTACACTGGTACCTATCAAATGTACAATAATTTATATTATTTATACAATGTCTTATTTTAGGAAGATACAGAACTACCAATAGGATAATATTTCTTCAGTTATACATATTCCATGCAAATAACCCTGCTATTTAGCTACCAGAAATTTCATTATTTCTGAAGGCATTGGTAAAATTCTCCAATCACATTCATATGAAACCAAGCACAGCTGAAATATGATATGTATATAACATATTACTTACACTGAAAACAAGATATGAAGATTGATAAATAACATTATATAAAAACTGGTCCTACCTGCTGAATTGTAGCTTCAGTGGAAAGCGTGTATATTCCGGTCTGGGGATCATATTTGAGCCGGCTCGGGGAGCGAGTGTTACCAGTGGTAGAAGTTCGCTCCGACAATCTCTCCGGAGGCCCTAGCTCCTATAAAGACAAGAGTGAACATCAGATCAAATATCTAATGTATACCCATAAAGGTACAACAATATCTGGTACACTACAAGTAAGAATTGACGGATTGATAAAACCCAATAAATAAACTTACACCCATGGATAAATACAATTATACCCTTTCCTATAAATGGTCCCTGGGGTTCAATGAATTTCTTAAATATAGAAAACATTAACCAAGACTGAATTTTGAATGACTTTCATGACTTTTTTCCATGTAAATAAAATGCAATAAAGAAAATCTATACTGAGGAAAATATAAAATTAAAAAGAAGATTTACATTATCTTAAAATTGTGTGATCGCAGCATTCTGTGAGCCTTATTTTCATTTCTTAGTTATAGTTAATAATATATCGTCTATAAATAGTTTCATAATATATTGTCTATAAGAGTTGGGTAACACTAAAGTAAAATATATTGTAATTAATGGTGTAAGATAAAAGACTGAGGGCAAAGTGGGACTTGATAAACATATTAGATTGTATAAATAAATTAGAACCAAGCAACTTTGATTTGGGGGCATGATACATGTAAAATTTCAAATGTCAAGGCTGGGTCTCAATTCAGAGAGCTGTGGGTAAAAAATAGCTTACAGGTATATCAGGGCCTAGAATATATGTTATTTAATAAGCTATAATTCAAAACATGGCCATGCCTTTGCCCAAGACATAGCTCTTTTGAAGCATAAATTCTGCTATTGTATGTGTGTTGCCATACCAATACAGTGGCACTATAGAGTCAGTGTGTGACAAATAAATTTGCAGAAGGAAATCCATATAGTACATGCACAGGTGACTGCAGTTACATGGCATGTGTGGCCGTGCTTGTTAGAATTGATTCATTGGGGGAGGGCCCAGAATGTCACATGACAAAGGTATACATCCCCTCATCCCACTCAGCTGTTCTGATCCATCACCTGTCAGGGGATGCTGGCCTAGTCTGTGACAGCCAGGCATGCTGCACATGCCAGCAATGGGCAAGTTAACAGCCCTGGCATGTAAACCCTGTAACCTACGAGCTGGTTACACCTGGAACACACTCTAACAGGGACCAATTTAAGTAAACACCTTTTAACACAAAGAGAATTTCTAACTGCTCCCATCCTTTCTTTTATTTTTGCTGTTGCGTTTTCATGAAGGCTCACCCTGAAAGCTGCTATTTTGGAACCTGTTGGCAAGCTGTTTGGCATCATTTCCTATTACCCCTTGGCATCAAGGTGTTAACTTAGGCCAGCACCTCTGGTGGCTTACATTAACAGTGTAAGAGCTCTTGAGTACTAATGCTGTATCAAGAAGCAGAATTATGTATATGTTATGCTTTACTTCATTTGGAATGTCAGGTCTACATCTGGTAACGTGCACCCTACTACACTTCTGGTCATAGTTTCAGGCTTCCCACTGTTAGTTTAATAAATCAGTCATGATTACTGTACCTGCTAGCTGATGTGTTCAACATGTGACCCATGGGTCATGATGCTTAGCAGACCTCTGACCTAATGTAAGTCATATCATTATATACCAAACATTATGAATGAATACATTTTCAAATAAATTCAGGGGAAAAAACATACTGTTTTCTTTTTCAGTGTTAATATAAACTAGTGTATTAATTAAGACAATGTTTTCCTCAGAATTTCCAAAAAAATAATATTTGACAGGCAGTTACTATAAAATATGAGTTTCTGTGTTGAGTCTGTATCTGGATTGGAAACAAAATGGAACTTATTTCCCCTATAAATGCATTTTAATGACAAGGGAAGTACAAATGTTGATTGAGTTAAAAAAAAAATGAATTTTTATTAAATTTAGGTATTATTTTTACATCACAATTTTTTCTTCAGGAAAATACTGAAACTGACATTTGATAACAACACAACAAAAACAATCAGCCAACAGGTAATGCCAAGCCATTATTATTTTTTCTTTGAATGTGTTTTGATGAGCTTTATTATGGGGCCTGAATTAAATCATATGGGCATAAAATGTGCAACAGGATCTATCTACAACTGCAGGTTCAAAAAAATAATGGAGCTTTAGCAGCAACTCGAGGCAAATCAATACACTATTGACAAGCTGCGAACTGATGTAAATCCCAGTGGCATAAAGGATATTGTGTAAATATAATATGTACGAACTTGGAGTGTTCACAGATTCCTTGTGTTTGGTTGTGTACAGAACACAGTCCACTTGATGATCAACATGATCTACATTTTGAATGCAGATTCGCACAGACTATTTTTTTTAACTTTCTGATTTTATCTGGAAAACATCTTAACTCAATTGTAATTTTGTTACAATATATTAATGAAAATAAGTTTCATTGACAACCTGCACTGATGATACACAACATTAGTTTAAGTATTACCATATAACATTCAGATAATTAATGACACATCAAAATGATGTAACAGCCTGCCAAAAATCTAATTTTAAAAATGGATTTTCCATTCTTTTGATGCTAAAAGTCAACATATTAAATTAATGTCTTGATAGTAAAAAGATGTATAAAAGGTATTGCCCTATATAAATAAACTAATGCATCACCTTTATCACATTATTTATTTGGAATCAATTATTTGGAAAAATAAAACCAGAGAAATGGAAATAGGTATAACTCTGTTTTTTAATTCTAATTCACCATTTTATCATGTAGTAACATATATATCTCACATCCTGAACTACATGCATATACTAGTATATGCAACATTCATGTTGATAACTGAGAATTAAGTAATTATATAATTTCAATCAGTTCATAATCAAACTTAAACTAACACATATCACAATGATAGTTATGAAATAAATGTCAGACTTTAAGAAAAAGAATGATAAAGTAAAATAACATATAAAGTCTTACTTTAACACTATCTGAACTAGATGGTGTGAGGGAATCATCATGAACTATATATTAATGGTCCTTTCTTATTATTTTTATTTAATCATACACTGTGAGCTCAGAAACATATGTAAACCCACCATACACTGTGAGCTCAGAAACATATGTAAACCCACCATACACTGTGAGCTCAGAAACATATGTAAACCCACCATCTGATAACACTAATGACTATAATTTATAACAATATGTACCCTAACATCACGCAATCTTGTGAAGTACTGGATGATATTTGCTGAGCCTGGCAGATGTCAGCATATAATCCTGCGGTGTTATTTCAATCAGCCACTGGTTACAGTGCTGACAAGAAAGCTGCCAGAGCCCCTGTAGAAAACTAGCCTCTCTCAACGGACACAATGCAAGTTTCGTAGACAAAATATATTGTTGGGATACATCAATGGGAACGAATATGAATCTATCGGCACCACAGCCCCATTGCCCGTCATTGTGGATGGCATTTTGGGGCTGATGAATTCCACATCAGGGAAACCAGCCTGGCGGGCTCGTAATGAAAACGGAAGTAGAGATGACACAGGGAAGTTTACCATTATCAATCATCGCTTCGTAAATCGCTATGGGCCACTTCTGCCCACTTGTGGTTTACTCTCAATAAATAATGAAATTTTCTTTGTACCATTTATGGCTTGTAATCTTAAAGGTATTTAGCTATTTCCTGATTGGTCAATGGTGTTCTTCCACAAAAAAGTGAGATGAAAGGAATTTCAGCAACTCTATTAGCAACGATGGCTTGTCTCCTGCTAGCTGGGTCAAGGATGTTCTTGCTATCACTCAAACATTATATTTGTAAATATCTCAAGCATATTCACACCTTATGTATCTACATATATATATATAGCCATGTGAAATTTAAATCTGCACCCTTTACATGTAGTTTCCTCAGTACCTGAATAATTAGTGTCCTATCTGTAATATCTCTGTTGAATATTTCATCTAACCATATAACATTTAATGAACTACAACACACACATAAATATACAATGGACTTATACATCCTTTGACTTTTTTTCAAATGAGACCACACTGAACCACTTATCACTGATTCTTTGTTTCCAAGACCTTCCAAGACCCCTTCTGACATTGACAGAGTACAATATTGCTTGATAGTGAATTACAGTGAAATAAAAGAGTGAAACTGAAACTACCATTTCATCTGTCTAGAAATGGCAGTCATTTTGTAGAACAGTTTAACAACTGCAAGAATAAAATTAAGTTTAACATCAGGATTCAAGAACAGATATCTAATATCAGTCTTAGTGAGGATCAAGATTCTGGAAGCCAAATACCAAGCAAACCTGCATTTGTGTTAACAACTTAAGGTAGTATCTCACTGGGCTGCGACAGCTTGCGACTAGTTGGAGACACGACAATTGCGAGAAGATATGCGAATTAGCGACAATTTTCACTTGCAATCACACTGAATTGTATAATTATGACACGTTTGCAAACATCATATGAGTGTTTGGCCCGAAATTCGACTGGAGTTTGTATACCCGTCGTGCGAAAGTCATGAGATGTTCACAAGATCTTCACACAACTTTTGTGAAATATTCCCACGACAATTCCCAACCAGAATGTCAGATTCTCATTTTTATCTCAAAATATTCGCAATGTCGTTGCATAGGTCGCAAACCCCTCTCAAAGTTGTCTCGCAGTTCTTGCACTTCCTGACTTGCGGAAATCTTACTTAAGAATAGTTCGAGACATGTTTGAGACGAGTTTGAGACACCAGCAACGCTTCTGAATATCTTGCAAGAAATTTTGTTTTGCAAATTTTTTTAACATGTTCAAAATTTTTGTGACAAGTTAGCGACACTTTGCGAATCACGCGAGGAAATTGAGCACTGTGTTCTAAGACACTTTTGAGACTCTCTCGCGAATGCATTCACAATTTGTCGCAAAGCTGTCGCAGCCCAGTGAGATACAGGCTTTCAGCTGTATAACAGTACAAGATCAATTAGCCTGTAAAACTTTTGCTGATAGCTGCAGCTATTCCTTGGATTTTTGGTAACACAGACTGCATCCTCAGATATTTAGTAAGTGATGTACCATCAAGTATCCAAAAACAATTAAATTGTTAAATGTTGAAATCAGTCAAATTTATACTACTTAAAAGACGGGGTTTTGATATATGTTTTTTATACACCTTGTACTTATTAAATTTCCCTTGTTCTAGCTAAGATACAGTTCATGATGACATGAAAGCTAAAGTTTGAACATTTTCTTAATGATCCAAGTCCACAGACCACCACTGGAGGTGTAAACTGCATGAAAATAAGATTTCAATCACATATATACATATGTCTGCAAACATTGGTGATGATATGTGTAGGGTTTTGGTGGCACATTTTGCACTGATGATGCAAACACACAAAATCATAAAATTTCATGGTTGCACACTTTCCTGCCGTGAAGACCATTTTGAGAATAATTAAATCCTTCCTTGTGCAAGGGTTAAATATTACACAAATCTTTGACATTGAGTGATAATTTCTGACACCATTACTATGATATGCCTATTACATTTAAGTTATTTTTAGCTAAAGACAGAAAACAGTAAATTCTGATAAAAAATTCAACAGTTTCCAATTTTTATTTTAGATCCTAACATAAACATAAGCAGCTGTGAGAAAACTAAATTAACATGGTTTAAGCACAATGCTGGAATCTGCTGCTAGAAAACCAAGCATTTTTTTCTAAATATTGATTTTCAACTTCATAAACTGTAAAAGCTTTACTTGCTAATTCGACATATGCCCTGGCCTGCAAGGAGTGTGAACTGAGTGTGAACTCAGGGGACACTGCAAACTTACAATCTCTCTCATGCACTAAAGAAGGGATGCCCCCATAAAATTGTACAGCAGACCCGAGCTGACCGGAGTGACTATAAATCAGAGGCAGGACAAAATATGACCATCCAGATCCCCAGTGAATTATGGCTAACCAAATCTTATACACTTGCTGTGATGTGTACACTAGGATTCAGACATGGTGATGGATGCAAAGCTGACAATTTGAATTTAAACACCTCTGGACACGTTTTGTGCGGCGTGCCATGGGCTTACATTTCATTACATGGGGTTTGGTTTCTGGCACCGCTGGTTGGCAGTGTATGATCAAATAAATGTGAAGCGTAGCAGAATGGGTTTTCTCTCAGGAACTGGCCGGACTGCCTCCCATTAGCTGCAGCCCCAACAGTAATAATTCAGACTCTGTCTGGAAACCCTGTGTTTAAAATGAACACCAACAAAACCGCTACAAAATTGATCAGTTTTCCAAGCACCTATGGTAGGTGCTGTGACCAGAAAGGTTATTTGGTCTGCTAACACGGCTACTGAGACAATGCCAACATGAGCAACCTATAAAAGTCTGGGGTGTAGTCTTTTCTAGGTCTTTTTTTTTTTTACAGAATACTGTAAGGGGTGGCTTAATCTATGTAACTATCTTCTATTCTCTCCTTCAAAATATCTGCTGATATAGTTATTTATAAATGTGCCAGATGAAAAACTGCTAGAGATTAGATGGAAAAGGAACCAGCACTTTATTTATCAAATACCATGTTCTAAGTAATGCTTTGTTTGTTCTTTCTCTCTTTCTTTTTTAGAAAACCCTTTAATGAATTTTTGGTTTTTTCTCTTTAATTGTCATGTGTTTAGTTGGTGTTACAACAGATCTACATGATAATGCAATATACAAATATGACACTAAAACATAACTGAAAATGTTACTATTCCTGGCACAAGTAAGAAACCAATATACCTAATAAGGATGTCTATTTCTTTTCCTAATCTTCCCTCCTCTCCCTTTCTCTTGATCCTGTAAGTCTATACTGGATGAAAATCACCACCTCTGACCATTAAGGAGAGACACACATACATGCATTTATCTCAGTGATTTGACATATGTTGCATGTCCATAAACCTAGGACAAGTCAGCTTCATCTCATGCAGGACTGATAGTGCCATCTACAGTTAATTTTATGAGGCATATACTTTTGTGTCTGCTTTTGGTGAAAATCACACATATACCTATTATAACTACAAGGTGACTTGAAACATGCATGTCCATTCACTTGGATTGTTTATCTTGAAACAAGACCGGTGGCGAACAAGTACCATTTTTATGTGGTATCCATCCATGCATCTATTTTCAGGGAAAATCACATATATTATCTCTATCATTCTCATACATCTATGTTACCAGTTTTCACTGAACATGACTTCACTACAACATGTGAAAAGTTGGGTGCAGTAGGTATTCAAAAGGTGGCACTGCCAATGCCTTAAATTGGGATACCTTGACTTTGGCATCAGTGATGCCAGGAATTCTTAGGACCTTCATCATGTCAGGAAGCCTTATAATTTGGTAGATACAAATTCTAGTTGCAACTATTTTTAGAAAAAAACATTCTTAAGATAAAAGCAATCATAAGCTGGAAGAAGACCATTATACAACACAATCTTTGATTTGATTAAAACTTGTTTGGCAACATAAATGATAAGACAGCATACAATGTCTTCTTTTACCTTTTTCCTTGAAGTGATTAAAATTAGATTCTTAACATAACAGGAATACCAGGTGGACCACTTGTATTCTGAGCAATGGATTGAATCAGCCTTGAGAGACATATTAAAAACTATATCATGTTTTTTTTCATGATTTACCTTTCAAATCGATTATTTTCTTTTTACAGGTGTTCTAACAGTCTGCTGCAGGACACAATGCATCTATTGTATACCTGAGCTGTTTGTCACAATGGATGACTATATTCATCACCAGGTGACTGCATTTAATCATCGCAATGTTCCCCTCTTAATCTGGACTGTCAAGATTACTGATGGCAATATTTCTTCAAAGCTAGAACCTGTATGGCCTATATATTGCCATATCTATTGACAAAACATAAAAGAAATCACAAGCTTATATATGGAGTACTTTCCATCAAACATTTGGGATTTTTCATATTTTCATATCTGAAATAAAAATGATTTCAGAAATAAGGAGAGTTACTTAGGGTTATAATTATATGGTGATGCTCATTACATGCTCTAGCTGGGTCAAATTTTGTATCTTCAAAATCAAATCCTTCATGACAACAACTTAATAGAAGGTGAAAGGCAAAAAAAAGAACATAACAAAATGTCATCCAAGACAGCCATTTCCTCCGCAGAGAGAAACAATCTTACTGGACCCTTACCCTTTTATACAGTACGTACTGGACCTGTCCTTTTTATACAGGCTGATCTGGACTGACATCAAACTATAAAGGGTCCTCCTGATCCCTGTCCCACTCTTTGTTTTTATGGAAAATGTTTCTTTTGCATGATCCTTTAAGAAGACAAATAAACTAACCAACCAACAAACAAACATGAAAGAAATAATAACACCTGGTGGAGGTAAATTGAGGTAAATAGGTTTGTTTGAATTTCTGCTTTTAAAATCTGTTCAGATGAGTTAATCAGAAGAAATATCCCTGACTAATATCTCTGAGTGAAAGTTCCCTACAAAGACTTCCATAAACAGGTTATACCAGGTTCAATATACCCTGAGCTAATCTTGCCCAGATGAAAATTCACAAGACAACTTTCATAAATTAATTTACCGTAACTTGAGTTAAAAGTCAGTACCAGTCAAATATACAGATGTTCCATAGATGTTCCCCTATGTTTCCTTAGGACCAGCAAATGCTCTCCTGATATTCCCCACATGATAATTCCCACGAGAACTGGATTCCTCTGGGTCAATATCCCCTGGGCTAATATTCCCCAAATGAAACTCCCTACAAGACTATTCCTGGATTAATATTCCCTAGACGAATATTCCAAGGATAATTTATTGATTAACAAACCGCCCAAGCATAATGTTCCTTAGATGTAAGTTTCCTTGGCAGACCTTCCCTAGACAAATATATTATTGGCTACAATTTCCAAAATAAGAATTTTCTAACCAAGAAAACCAAGATCAATATTCTAGTCTTAATATTAACCAGATGACAGTTCTCTTGATAAATTTTCCTTCATAGTAAGAGGTCTTATCAGAGTGGCAAAGTATACAACTGGCACACCAGCACTCTCAGCACCTGTGTAGAAAATAGTGTTTCCTGCTAGGGGCATATTGTACCACATATTCTTGTGGTATTAATTGATGGTTTAATACTGTTCATTCTGGCTGAACTTAAAATTATTGGAAACAGACTGTAGGGGAAGAAGTGAACATGCATAGACAGTATTTTTTTCTGATATCTTTGCTTTTCTGGTTCTTTCAATCTCAATTTTTTAGGTCTGACTTGCTACATATACTTCTGTGGTCATCCAATGTATTATTTTCCCATTTTTGTGACCTTAGCCTTGGTATGACTATCTACAGATTTTTTGGTTTTACATAACGTCTGATTATACAAAATTATCTAGGTTTAAGGCAAAAAAGACAAAAATACACAATAACAAGCTTGAAATAAAAGTGCATGAAAATGTAACACATGCATATATATACCAGTCCTATTCAAGTTAGAATATTTCTCAACTTCACGCTCTCTTCCAGAATATGCTAGGGCAATATATTAAGTGTATTAACCAAATATAAAAATTTGATAATTCAGGTTAGTAGTATTCTTACACACACTCAGGACACAGCACTGTAGTCAACCTAGCTTTCATGTAGCCCTAATTGTTGTATTCAGCCCATCAGGACAATTAAAGGCTACAAACTGTAAGTGCATCTTTTGTCCATCAGCATGTTGCCATCTGTTTTCAAACAATCTGAGGGATATCTGATGTGTTAAGAAGACTGATCAAGAAGATTTAAACAGAAACTGAGTCAATCCTTAGTAAATATCCCATGCCACTTTGAATCAATGTCCTCCAGTATGTAAAAGTATAAGAGACTCTCAGGTTCATCTTTTGCCTTTTGTTGCAATGTACATTGAGAAACTTTATCAAATTTACATTGGAACTTGGTGCACATGTTTTCTAAAGTATATTATTTGGCAGACTCAAATAGACCTTTTGCTTTAATATTATATTTAGCCCTTAATAATTAAATTCACTTACCTATCCTTTATTGGAAAATGAAGGATTCCTCCTATGACTGTGTGATAACACAATCTTGAAATACATAAATGAATCACTTGGGTTAAAAACACAGAGTGAACTGTGTAATCAAATTGTTCTTGTTCCATTATGAATGCAAATATTTTCATTCAAACACAAAAGATATATCAGTCTTTTTTTTTCAAGCCTATAATATGTTTATAAACATATTTATAGTGTTCATAAATTTCAGATTTACTTTTCCTGTATAAACTTATAAATTCAATAAAAACTCCAATGAAATTTAATTGTGTGAATACTTATATGATCAGATCATCCATATTATCCAATTAAAACAAATTTTTTTTGTACAATAAAAAATGCATGGAAAGTAAACAATTTTTACCTTAGCGTTATAAAAATATAACCAAATCTGAAGTCGATTCAAATGATACACTCACTTTAAGCTTTTCTTTTATTGATCTCTCCCACATAAAGATGCCTTTAATTTTATTATTATGTTTACTTCCCTATTGGCTCAACATATCACCTATGAAGTTAAAAGCATTGGTTGATCTGGCTTGAACGATGGCAGAAGAACACTGTGATGATAGATGATATAGGACAGCAATGTCCCACAGGATAAGGACAGGTTGAAATAACTTAGTTATGTCTCAGGCGGGGCAGTAAAACCCTGCATCCTATATTCATGGCTTTTTGGAGGATGGAAGTCAATTATTTCCAAACCAATTTAATTTTCCCATGCCATGCTTTCATGCTTGGGAGAAACGGATGCATCCTGTTTGTCCGAATCAATATGTGGGTCAAAGGCCGCTGCCAGGGCCCTGTCGGGGCACTGAACCCTCCCCTGTGAAGTTTTGTCATGGGACCAACACCATGTGACCTGGTATCATACTACCGCATTTTTACTGCGATGACAAGTGGAAGGGGGCACCAGTATAACTGGGATGTCTGTCTAATAGGCTCTCCCTGGGCATGCCTCACTGGAACCTATTGAAAAACCCCCGTGGATGTATTCATAATACTGTGTTTGATGTAACCTGGTTCATCCACACAGATTACTGCAGATCAGATCACCTTGCCATAACTGCGGCTCTGGTGATCATACCGGTGCACCTTGCCCATGTTACCCAACAGAGACTTTTGGGTACATCACTCAGAAAAAACAGTTAGTGGACATCTGTGATTTCTTTTATTATCATTAATCATTCAACACTACCTTAACTGTAGTTGCACAGGCCTCCAATGCTACATCTCTGTCATTTTATGTACAGATGATAAGGTGACCCCAGAGAGCTCCTCCATATCATCAACATGCTACCGTTTTCATCCAGTTCAATCAGTCCTCCCAAGACAAGGATCAGTGCTGGGGTGGGTTTAGTGATATGCAGCAAGCAGATACAAATGTACTAGTGACCTGATGTACTGTTGAACAAATCAGATGAAAAGTAGTGATTTCTAAGTCAACTAAATAGGAAGTACTATTCTGGTATATATGAATAAAAAACCTTCCCTAGTTCATCTGTATGTCATATCATCATTAATGAATACACAACAGCAGTCTGATTCTGCAACTAATGTCATATATCACCTGGGGTGAAAGAAATCTAGATTAAGGCCACTGGTGAAGACATTAAGTGTTAGCAATGGAATTTGTCAAACATGTTACTAACATATATCACTATAGGTTCCAGTATTCTTTCAATAGGCCATCAAGGACAAACAGTCATATGTTCAGAACTATTATGAACCATGTAATCATATAAAAGTTCCAATAAAGCTTTGACTGAAAGAAATTGCATGAAATAGGTGTCTGTTTGGACAAGATCAACAGCAAAAATTAAGAATTGATCTCTGTTTATTTTGATGTTTAAAATTAATATTAGAATATCAATATATATCTGAGAGAACCCAAATAATTTGCTACGACTTTAGTAGGCACAAATTATTCTGAAGCCAGAGATAAAATTTAAACAACACTGAAGACAAGGGATTAAGGACATTGCATGGCATGACCAAGAATTTGCCACAAACTACCAGTCTACATATTTCAATGGACTCTCTGAAATGTCTATAAAAGTGAGGTGTCTGTAGTATAGATTTGCACATATGGAGAAATGCATGTGCATGCCTTGAAAGCCAAGGTACATTTAGTATTATGGATCTAACATTTAACAGGTCATCCAATCCCCTCCTATATTGTTCATGCTGTATATTGTACAGCACTGTCACTGGAACAGTCATCAGGTATAATCACCAGAGGTAACATTCAAATGAGTCTCGAGTTCTTAAATCTCACAATGTAAGTGGCTTTCTGCAAGATGAAGACTGGCAATTCCTTGTTTGTGATATATACACACCTACCCTATACCTATGGATTACTTTGGAAATATGGCTAATTGCTCCGTACAGTGTAACCTTTCTTTCATATGCTTCCACCATATTACCGGATTCTGTTCATAAAACAAGGAGTTAATCTTGGCCCAGAAATATGTGTGTGGGTTTTTTATTCTGTTTTGCTTCTGCAGCTAATCTGCTTTTGGTAACATTTCACACTGGTATTTATTAAGTTTGAAATATGATAATTAATGTGTGCAGTAAAAGTAACCTGACAATCAAATGATAAGTGCACTATATAGCACCGATTCATTTAATTAAATGAGGGGAGACAAACCAGGATTAAAATACAATAAATCATAGGGCGCTTTCAGGTCAGATGATGTATTGTTTACAAAAGCCAGACAACCACTGAAGTGAAAAGATAAAAGACCAGACACCCCGATGAACGGTGGGGATCCTGGTTAAATCAAGCCCAAATTGAACAGGCTGTGCTGGCATCTCTGATTTATATAAGTACTCCTGATCCCCCGCATCCTGATACATCAACTTAGCTTACTCACCATACAAAATATATAAAGGTAAAGGAAAGCCTGGCTTACTCACAATACAAAATACATAAAGGTAAAGGAAAGCCTGGCTTACTCACAATACAAAATTTATAAAGGTAAAGGAAGTAAAGGAAAGCCTGGCTTACTCACAATACAAAATTTATAAAGGTAAGGAAGTAAAGGAAAGCCTGGCTTACTCACAATACAAAATATATAAAGGTAAAGGAAGGCCTGGCTTACTCGCCATACAAAATACATAAAGGTAGAGGAAAGCCTGGCTTACTCACAATACAAAATATATAAAGGTAAAGGAAAGCCTGGCTTACTCACCATACAAAATATATAAAGGTAAAGGAAAGCCTGGCTTACTCACCATACAAAATTTATAAAGGTAAAGGAAAGCCTGGCTTACTCGCCATACAAAATATATAAAGGTAAAGGAAAGCCTGGCTTACTCACCATACAAAATTTATAAAGGTAAAGGAAAGCCTGGCTTACTCGCCATACAAAATATATAAAGGTAAAGGAAAGCCTTGCTTACTCACCATACAAAATTTATAAATGGTAAAGGAAAGCCTGGCTTACTCACTATACATAATATATAAAGGTAAAGAAAAGCCTGGCTTACTCACCATACAAAATATATAAAGGTTAAGGAAAGCCTGGCTTACTCGCCATACAAAATATATAAAGGTAAAGGAAAGCCTGGCTTACTCGCCATACAAAATATATAAAGGTAAAGGAAAGCCTGGCTTACTCGCCATACAAAATATATAAAGGTAAAGGAAAGCCTGGCTTACTCACAATACAAAATATATAAAGGTAAAGGAAAGCCTGGCTTACTCACCATACAAAATTTATAAAGGTAAAGGAAAGCCTGGCTTACTCACAATACAAAATATATAAAGGTTAAGGAAAGCCTGGCTTACTCACCATACAAAATATATAAAGGTAAAGGAAAGCCTGGCTTACTCACCATACAAAATATATAAAGGTAAAGGAAAGCCTGGCTTACTCACCATACAAAATTTATAAAGGTAAAGGAAAGCCTGGCTTACTCACCATACAAAATTTATAAAGGTAAAGGAAAGCCTGGCTTACTCGCCATACAAAATACATAAAGGTAAAGGAAAGCCTGGCTTACTCGCCATACAAAATTTATAAAGGTAAAGGAAAGCCTGGCTTACTCACCATACAAAATAGATAAAGGTAAAGGAAAGCCTGGCTTACTCACCATACAAAATATATAAAGGTAAAGGAAAGCCTGGATACTCACCATACAAAATATATAAAGGTAAAGGAAAGCCTGGCTTACTCACCATACAAAATATATAAAGGTAAAGGAAAGCCTGGCTTACTCGCCATACAAAATATATAAAGGTTAAGGAAAGCCTGGCTTACTCGCCATACAAAATATATAAAGGTAAAGGAAAGCCTGGCTTACTCACCATACAAAATATATAAAGGTAAAGGAAAGCCTGGCTTACTCACCATACAAAATTTATAAAGGTAAAGGAAAGCCTGGCTTACTCACAATACAAAATATATAAAGGTTAAGGAAAGCCTGGCTTACTCACCATACAAAATATATAAAGGTAAAGGAAAGCCTGGCTTACTCACCATACAAAATATATAAAGGTAAAGGAAAGCCTGGCTTACTCACCATACAAAATTTATAAAGGTAAAGGAAAGCCTGGCTTACTCGCCATACAAAATACATAAAGGTAAAGGAAAGCCTGGCTTACTCACAATACAAAATATATAAAGGTTAAGGAAAGCCTGGCTTACTCGCCATACAAAATATATAAAGGTAAAGGAAAGCCTGGCTTACTCACCATACAAAATATATAAAGGTAAAGGAAAGCCTGGCTTACTCACCATACAAAATATATAAAGGTAAAGGAAAGCCTGGCTTACTCACCATACAAAATACATAAAGGTAAAGGAAAGCCTGGCTTACTCGCAATACAAAATACATAAAGGTAAAGGAAAGCCTGGCTTACTCGCCATACAAAATTTATAAAGGTAAAGAAAGGCCTGGCTTACTCACCATACAAAATACATAAAGGTAAAGGAAAGCCTGGCTTACTCACAATACAAAATACATAAAGGTAAAGGAAAGCCTGGTTTACTCACAATACAAAATACATAAAGGTTAAGGAAAGCCTGGCTTACTCACAATACAAAATACATAAAGGTAAAGGAAGGCCTGGCTTACTCAAAATACAAAATTTATAAAGGTAAAGGAAAGCCTGGCTTACTCACAATACAAAATACATAAAGGTAAAGGAAAGCCTGGCTTACTCACCATACAAAATATATAAAGGTAAAGGAAAGCCTGGCTTACTCACCATACAAAATACATAAAGGTAAAGGAAAGCCTGGCTTACTCACAATACAAAATTTATAAAGGTAAAGGAAGGCCTGGCTTATTCACCATACAAAATATATAAAGGTAAAGGAAGGCCTGGCTTACTCACAATACAAAATACATAAAGGTAAAGGAAGGCCTGGCTTACTCACCATAGAAAATTTATAAAGGTAAAGGAAAGCCTGGCTTACTCACAATACAAATTACATAAAGGTAAAGGAAGGCCTGGCTTACTCACCATACAAAATTCATAAAGGTAAAGGAAAGCCTGGCTTACTCGCCATACAAAATATATAAAGGTAAAGGAAAGCCTGGCTTACTCACCATACAAAATTTATAAAGGTAAAGGAAAGCCTGGCTTACTCACCATACAAAATATATAAAGGTAAAGGAAAGCCTGGCTTACTCACCATACAAAATATATAAAGGTTAAGGAGAGCCTGGCTTACTCGCCATACAAAATATATAAAGGTAAAGGAAAGCCTGGCTTACTCGCCATACAAAATATATAAAGGTTAAGGAAAGCCTGGCTTACTCGCCATACAAAATATATAAAGGTAAAGGAAAGCCTGGCTTACTCACCATACAAAATATATAAAGGTAAAGGAAAGCCTGGCTTACTCGCCATACAAAATTTATAAAGGTAAAGGAAAGCCTGGCTTACTCACAATACAAAATATATAAAGGTTAAGGAAAGCCTGGCTTACTCACCATACAAAATATATAAAGGTAAAGGAAAGCCTGGCTTACTCACCATACAAAATATATAAAGGTAAAGGAAAGCCTGGCTTACTCACCTTACAAAATTTATAAAGGTAAAGGAAAGCCTGGCTTACTCGCCATACAAAATACATAAAGGTAAAGTAAAGCCTGGCTTACTCACAATACAAAATATATAAAGGTTAAGGAAAGCCTGGCTTACTCGCCATACAAAATATATAAAGGTAAAGGAAAGCCTGGCTTACTCACCATACAAAATATATAAAGGTAAAGGAAAGCCTGGCTTACTCACCATACAAAATATATAAAGGTAAAGGAAAGCCTGGCTTACTCAAAATACAAAATACATAAAGGTAAAGGAAAGCCTGGCTTACTCACCATACAAAATACATAAAGGTAAAGGAAAGCCTGGCTTACTCACAATACAAAATACATAAAGGTAAAGGAAAGCCTGGCTTACTCACAATACAAAATACATAAAGGTTAAGGAAAGCCTGGCTTACTCACAATACAAAATACATAAAGGTAAAGGAAGGCCTGGCTTACTCAAAATACAAAATTTATAAAGGTAAAGGAAAGCCTGGCTTACTCACAATACAAAATATATAAAGGTAAAGGAAAGCCTGGCTTACTCACCATACAAAATACATAAAGGTAAAGGAAAGCCTGGCTTACTCACAATACAAAATTTATAAAGGTAAAGGAAGGCCTGGCTTATTCACCATACAAAATATATAAAGGTAAAGGAAGGCCTGGCTTACTCCCCATACAAAATTTATAAAGGTAAAGGAAGGCCTGGCTTACTCCCCATACAAAATACATAAAGGTAAAGGAAGGCCTGGCTTACTCAAAATACAAAATTTATAAAGGTAAAGGAAGGCCTGGCTTACTCACAATACAAAATTTATAAAGGTAAAGGAAAGCCATGCTTACTCACCATACAAAATACATAAAGGTAAAGGAAAGCCTGGCTTACTCACAATACAAAATTTATAAAGGTAAAGGAAGGCCTGGCTTACTCACCATACAAAATATATAAAGGTAAAGGTAAGCCTGGCTTACTCGCCATACAAAATATATAAAAGTAAAGGAAGGCCTGGCTTACTCGCCATACAAAATTTATAAAGGTAAAGGAAGGCCTGGCTTACTCGCCATACAAAATACATAAAGGTAAAGGAAGGCCTGGCTTACTCAAAATACAAAATACATAAAGGTAAAGGAAGGCCTGGCTTACTCACAATACAAAATACATAAAGGTAAAGGAAGGCCTGGCTTACTCAAAATACAAAATTTATAAAGGTAAAGGAAGGCCTGGCTTACTCACAATACAAAATATATAAAGGTAAAGGAAAGCCTGGCTTACTCACAATACAAAATTTATAAAGATAAAGGAAGGCCTGGCTTACTCACCATACAAAATATATAAAGGTAAAGGAAGGCCTGGCTTACTCACCATACAAAATATATAAAGGTAAAGGAAGGCCTGGCTTACTCACCATACAAAATATATAAAGGTAAAGGAAGGCCTGGCTTACTCGCCATACAAAATACATAAAGGTAAAGGAAAGCCTGGCTTACTCGCCATACAAAATACATAAAGGTAAAGGAAGGCCTGGCTTACTCACCATACAAAATTCATAAAGGTAAAGGAAGGCCTGGCTTACTCACCATACAAAATTTATAAAGGTAAAGGAAAGCCTGGCTTACTCGCCATACAAAATATATAAAGGTAAAGGAAAGCCTGGCTTACTCGCCATACAAAATACATAAAGGTAAAGGAAGGCCTGGCTTACTCACAATACAAAATATATAAAGGTAAAGGAAGGCCTGGCTTACTCACCATACGAAATTTATAAAGGTAAAGGAAAGCCTGCCTTACTCACAATACAAAATACATAAAGGTAAAGGAAGGCCTGGCTTACTCACCATACAAAATTTATAAAGGTAAAGGAAAGCCTGGCTTACTCACAACACAAAATTTATAAAGGTAAAGGAAGGTCTGGCTTACTCACCATACAAAATACATAAAGGTAAAGGAAAGCCTGGCTTACTCGCCATACAAAATACATAAAGGTAAAGGAAGGCCTGGCTTACTCACAATACAAAATATATAAAGGAAAGGAAGGCAGCTACTGTACAAATAATTTTGCTATATGTAAACTATGCAGGTCTTCCTTTAATGAGACCTAAGGCCTTGTTATTCTCAACATGGTCTTTATGTCCAAAACTCTGGTCATGTTCAAAATTATCCCATCTGCTAATCATGTGCCTCTGTTAAGGACATCTTCTCAGCTAATCCGCTTAATGTTAACAAGAGCTTCTATTTTTCAACTCTTGCATCCTATATTGTGATCCTGTGTAGAACTATATTCCTGTGCCTATCCTGTTGATGTTAAAAATGTCTCTATCCTCTATTCTGATCTTGCTAAGAAATATCCAATTCAACAAGTGTCTCTGTTTACTGTTTTGGTCTTTTTCAGAAATATCCTCTCTGCTGATTATGTTAATGTTAACAAGTGCCTCTACTTCTTGTTCTAGTCATTTAAGGACTATTCTATCTAATTTTAACAAGTGCCTATTTTAAGAATTAAATTTTAATTTAACTGGTTTACATGTGTTTCTGTCCTTTGGACTATCTTCTCTGGAAGTCCTTTTCATGTTAACAAATGTCTTTACTTCGAACTCTGATCTTAGAGAGAAAGGTCCATGCCTTTTAATCTCCTTCTTTAACTAACTGTTCTTCTAGCCCTGAATCCCTGTTAATAAATAATCTTTCTTCTATCACAGCTAATTAAAATTAGTTATGCTTTGCAAAATAAGCCAAAGCCTGAAACCAAATGTCTTGTCTTTTGACCCTGTTAAACTGCAGTAAGGAGAGCTGATATCACCAACCATACACTTTCTAGTTTGGGCACTGAAACTGACATAATCATACACTGTTCATTGATTAAAATAGAGAGACCTAGGTATATACATCTGCTATACATCTGAGCTAAACATATCAAGACTTTATTGGCTGTGTCCATCAAGTGGAAATTTATTTAGGGAACATTACCCAATGGAACACCCGTCTAAAACATAATGGTCCAGGAAAATAAATGGCAGAAATACCTTTTCTCAATGTAAATTTCCTACACGTGGCCTGAATGAGAATGAATGGACCGACATGATTATTATGATATTAAAATACTACTAAGCCTTATGGAGCTTTTACCGTATATATTTGCATAATGCTTGGGGAAAATCCCAAAGTTATAACGTATCTTCAAGGAATTAATAGAGGGCATCTCTGAGGTTCTGTGAAGATTTTCATGATTTTGCCTTCGAAACCCAACTGCAGTTGAACCAGGAATGTTCAAATCACAACTCCAGTGCCTTAATCGATAAGGAGTGCCATTAATTCTTAATTTGCAGGATTAAGGGTGTTTTTTTAAAATATTTCTTTACACTGGTTAACAATTTAACTGAAAGACACTGACATACACAGTTGTTTGAGGTGAGCAAAATAGGTATAAAAACAAGCAATATATATCCTAAAGATCAATTTGGTAAAAAATAGGTTAAATATGAAAGAAAACTGCTTATAACATTGTCTAGGGATACCATGCATACTGTGCTTTGAATGGAAACAATGAAATGGGTTCAGTAAGACATTTTAAATCTTTATTATATACTTTGAACCTTGATGCTCCAATGCTAAAGTTTCCTTAACCAATGATCTGACTACAATGACTGTGTAGAATTTACCAATTAAAACCAACACATTTAGTAACTTTCTTGCATCTGTATGAAGTGTAGGACATAAAAAATTGTATAGTAGTGTAGCCCTGAGCAGTTAATTAATTACACGTGGTGTGCTGGACCTGGGTCTAGGGATCATTTACATGTGGATGGATTCCGTGACACGGGGATATTCCTCAGAGGTACTGATCCGTGTTTACTTAACCTGGGACTGCAAAGCACCTGAATAATATTTATGGCTGCTGAAACAGACTTTGATGTCACAGGTAAGATGCAGGGGAACTTCAGATCACCTGGGCCAGCAGGATCAATAGCCTACCTGTTGAGTTTAGCCATCCTGCCTTCTTTGTGCATGACTTAAACAAAAGCTGTCTGAGTAACCAGAGCTGATAGCATTACATGGTCCTTTGATGTGAAAATGTGCATTAATAAGATTTAACCTTCAGTGAACCTACTTACGGATCTGGCTCCAGTCAAATTTTCCATACTTACAACTTGCCATTTTTATAATAAGCAGCTTACTATGTTTGGTTGTGTAACTTCACTAATCTAATTATTATCTTGATCAAAGCATCCTATATCTGAACATATATAAATAAAAAAAAAAATTCTTAAATATATCCAAAAGTTAAAAGGGCATTGAATTTCTTCTTGCTGACTGAAACTTCCATATAAACTTGAAATCAGCCAATCTAAGCAAGATTATAAAGTCACAATAATAAACAGTAACATTTCTTTTACATTTAATTTTTTACATTTACTTTTAAAAGAAATAAATATATACACCAATGGCAGTGTCAAATGACTGTTGGATAAAGTTTTACAGTTTGGAAAGTAATTACATCACTAATATCTAATAAAAAACCAACTGCAATAACCCCTGAACATATGTACCTCTGAGTAGATGTACCTTTTTTCTAAATGTTGAACATAAACCCAATGGTATATAATCAAATAAAAGAACTGGATGCAGCTAAAATTAGCCACAGCACCTTTAAACACCACAGACATCTGGCAGGCCACATTCTCTGTACATAAAACAAAGCATGTCATTACATAAAGTACACCTGGCTAACTGTCATAAAACAGAACCAGTGAGATGAGTGCTTATAATACTGATCAAATCAACAGTCCCCGTATGTGGTACCAGTGACCAATGGCACTAATATTTGTATTATTGTTTGTGAAAGATATCTCAGACTTGGACACCTGAAGCCAGGATACCAGACTCCTGCAGAGCCAGAAAAAAAACAGTGGGGAAGATAAAGACTTTTTTTAGCCCTACCAAACAAATGTTCGTGTACCAAACAAATGTTAATGTATGAGGGTCCTTTATCCAGTCCTGAATGCTCAAAGTTATGTATCAATTAAACAGTTGTCAGTCAAGCCAGAATGGCTGTTTTTTTAGCTATGACCACACAGAGAAGAATAATTGAATCAATCTTTTTTTTTAATTTTAAGTTATGTATCAATTAAACAGTTGTCAGTCAAGCCAGAATGGCTGTTTTATTAGCCATGACAACACTGAGAAGAATAATTGAATCAATCTTTTTTTTAATTTATTAAACTGTAACAAGTGCTGTATCAACGTATGTGGCCCACTTGTTTTATCTATTAACTGGATTTGTTTACTGGTATATTATTCCACATCTGTCAACATGCTAATTAAGGTGCTTTATCTTCTGTACCTGTTAAACAATATTTTTCCCTAATCATGCTTTCAAGGTATATCTAGTGAAAAATGTCCTTCCACAGTTTGTCTTCTAACAAGGAAGAGCTTTATTGTTATTTTTTAGGAGAGTTGGTCTTTTTGTAAGGGGACAGCTCTGATATTCTGCCAACACAAGAGAGCTCTAGTGTCATTCTTATACAGAGCTGTCCTTCAAGCCCTGGGGTGCTCCACAGTTAAGTTTGTTTTCTGACACCAAATTGGGTTTTCCAACTCTGAAGAGCTGAAATGTAATTTTTGCGCTTCAGAAAGTTGGTTGTCAACCACTAGAAAGTATAGATTTTTTTATTCCATATAGGAGGGTGTCCTGTCAAATCTGGGTATAGTTCTCATGTTATCTACAGTTTACAGTCACCTTCACTGTGTATTGACTTTGAGTGACACACCTGGTAAGCATTTAATTTTCAGCCCAGACTCAGCGCTGCCAGGTAGACTAGAGTGGCGACATTGGACAGTAAAGCACTTGGGGCTGGGGACTGCTGAAGAAAAGGAACTGATTAACCCCAAGGAAGTTGGCCAGTGATGCTGTCCCATAAATCAGCAGTTGATCTGACACAGCGCAGGGGACGGGATGATCAGCTTATGAATTTATCATGGCATTCATGCCCATCTATCTGTATGCTGAGGCCACATCCCTCATCCCGACATAATGAAACTGGTTCTACAGGACACAGGCAAATTCATCTTAGAGAAATCTGGGATCAAGCAGATTGAAGCAGACTTTAATTATTGCTGCAGCCTGCTCTGGGCAGACCCTCCCCCCTGAATTAAATGTCATTTCTTGCCGAGAGAGATATGCTCATAATTCACCCTACATAATGATTAGCAATCAGGTATTAAATATAGCACCAAATCTACAGAGAAACCGGCCTCACATCCAACCATGCTTTTAAAAATGTCTGCTTCTCAATCAGTGATGGAAAACAAACCTTACCAGACTGATGTACATGACAAGAGAAGTTCAAACATCTCTTGTTTTACCTACTAGAAAGTTATGTTTAACATACAACTAAAGCAGAATAACTATATGGACTTCTTTTTCCCTGTACCCATGGTATTATCTTATTTCCAATATCCCAAAATGTGCTTTAATGCAGTGTGCCTGTTAGACAATCACCTCTGTCACAAGTCTGAAGTGCTGTACAAACACTATCTGTAACTGCTAAGAATATAAAACATCAACTTTTAGTTCTTCTCTTAATTAATTTGTGTCATTACTGAAAACAGGAGCACAGGGAACATGGTTTCAGAGCTGTTAATGCAAGAAATGCCATTAACAAGTCAGAATGATTCATGGATTAAGGGATGTTTTACCATCAAAACTAATTATATAAAGTAATTTTCCACCAAAACTGTTTTACACTACATATAGCATGCAGGGGTCTCTTTTTGAAATTCATATTTCTCCATGCCAATGCTCTGCTGATGAGCATGGTGTACTAAGAATCAAACTTTATGAAACAAATTTATATGGAAAGTTGTTTAACCAAGCTGTGCACTCCTAACCACAAGTACTGATGCCATCTTGTGAAATGTACGGCATGGGTAACAGAGAAGAGTTTAGAGTATAATATGTGATCATGCAGTTGGAGCAAATTGATACAATCATTAACAATCAGATTTAACTTTTCTGAATCTGTATCACACTTACCTTATTGCTCAGCTGTAGAATTTAGAAACAGCACAATGTAAATAAACCCTCCACCAAATCCACACACCACATAGGAATATTTCTGTATAAATATTACTACAAGTATACTAAACTATCTAATTATTATATTTCTAGCGATAAGGATTATTTTTCTATCACCGTCTACAAATTTAATAAGAATTAAGCAAAAAAGAAGGAACCCAAAGACCAAATGATAACAAACTCACCCAATATGGCATCAAGTTCTAGTACAATAATGATAAGTATAAAATTAGATACAAACAAATACATAATCTCTGCCCCAGTAATCTCTTGCAAACAAGAGAAGGTTCATAAAGTTTTCTTCTTCCATTATTGTAAGCCTAGTGACTTTGTAATTCTATTAATGTAAAACAGGCCAATAGCCTCACTGGATGCAGAAATGTTTTTATCTTTGATTTATGTTTTCTTAAGTTTGATTTATTCATATATTCCTGTTGATTCATATCAAGGGTGCTGAGTTATGTTTTATAATCCTGACCTAGGTTGGCCCTGATTGGTCTATATCATCAGCTTCCTTATCATCAATACATAAAGACATTTTACTGTGAAGATAAAATGTCATCTTGTATATTAATGCATCATTGCAAAACACAGATGTTACTGATAAGTGGACTTTAACAGTTCTATGGAAGGATACTGAAGATAAAAGGACATAAAAACAATGATATTCTGATATGCTTCGGAAGAAAGACCATCATCAGGGAGAAAAAACTGAATGTTTGCATAACAAGTAGATCATCATATTCAGGAAAGATACTGAACAAAACCATTTTTTTAATATGGTATGCAGCTGGAAGAAACACTCCACAGCAGAAGACAAAGACTGAAAATATGTTGATAAATGATGTATTGCATACATATCTCAATAAAATTCTATTAGATCTACAAGTGTAAGTATAATTCTGCAGGAAAATTACTACAGAAAACTATAGTGGATCAGGGTACATGATTGAAACAAAACATTGACATGACTTATTAGGATTTGATTGATAAGAAAACAAGATTCTGATGCATTAAATCACAGATTAATTCAAAATAATTTTAAATGCACTGTAAAAAAAAGCAAAACTGTTCAATGTTAAAATTATGACAAAAAACATAGAAATGGAGATTCAGTGCTTAAAATTATCTGAATTTAAGGTGTATGAGAATCACCTTTATAAAGTCAGTTCAAAATTTACATAGTACTACACTAGCTGTTTCAACATGTCATGATCAATAAAATCCAGGATTTATAATGGTTCATGAAGACCGAAATATTGACATGCATGATATGATTAGGTGATAACAAGTGTATCAGGCTTGATTGCATTATGTGAATTTGCAAAATAACATATGATATATGACAGTCAACAAACTTATATTGGTTTTAATAATCAGAACATGCACAAAAAAAAATGTGCATTACAAAGCAGAAAAGAATTCCTTAATCAGGGTAATTATAAATCACTTGGACTTTGCTCGAATTCACTGCCATTACATCAAGGTACATTCAAAGAAAATTTTCTGTTACTTCAGCAAATTAACCTTGACTCATCACAGAATTTCTAGTCCTGTGACCATGCAATTAAAATGTCAATTGACTCTTCCTTTCATAGGAAATTACCTGGTTTTTCCTTGATTAATTATACAGCACAAAACTAAAAGAAACAGGCTTCAAGAAGAAAATGTACAATCATTGTGTCATAAGATGGTGAACTATAGAAGAAAAGGATCATCTGACATGACATCATTACATGCTAATTAAAATACAAGGGTAGCTTGATTTTGGAGAAAAGTTCTCTTGCTTCATTTGCAGCTTGATATACAGACTAATATGTTAAACTGAAAATCTATAACATTTATGATCTCTAGAACAAGAGGTGTCAACTACATTCACTGACAAAAAGCTGGATACACTTATGGCCGCAACCACACATTCAGAGAAAAATCTACAGGAAACTCACCTCACTAGATCCCTATATGTGAAATAAAAGAAGGTAATTAATTAAGTTATACAAACTGAAGTTCATATGTCATACAAAATGAAAGCTTTCACAGAATCTCTTGTAACAGTTGCCAGAACAAAAAAAAATCTCTTTACTCTTTGGCTGTAAGATTAGTCATACACTGTGATCTGAACCTGTGTTTTTTTTATCATTAGAGCCAAGAGATATACTAGTTAAATCAGAAGAAAAGAATAATCCTAAAATTTGATGATTTAATTACTTAATGTACCTTGTCTAGTTCATCCAGGGATGCAAGTTAAATGCAAAAAAGCCAGTTTGGATTAAAAACTGGACTTTTATGATATGTAATAAGTAAAATAAAAGACAACTTTTAACACTTATAATTCACCCACTATAATCCTATATGAGTATATACAGTCTTTTTTTCACTTTAATGATAGTGTCAAGGCCTTTGATGACATGAATAAACAATTGTGTGACTGATTCTGACTTCTTACTGGTGACATTTTTGCATGGTGTCATGAAATCATCTTAAGTCATGTTGACAACAGAAAAGTGATGACAATAATTAATTACTACTACTGATTACAAGATGGAGGGGAAAAACAAAAGGTTAATTGTTAAATATACATTAAGGCTCCTATACACATTTTTTAATCTCATATAAGGCCTTTAACCCTATTTTACTTTATGACTCGCTTTGGAAAATATTATAGCTTTGGAAAATATTATAGCATAAGAGAACTACTGGCAAACAAACTATAGTAAAATCTATCCCCTAACTACTGTAGATGATTTTTACATGAGGACATAACATCGGTCACCTTCAAGTAACCTTAACTGCAGTAAAGTTAAGTACCGGTACAGTCCAGATGTTTGCACAATTATTATATATGGCACATGAGAAGTTATCAATAGGCAGGGATGATGGGTTTAATGCACAGACACACACCAAGTAGAAGCTTAGGCTACAGCAACAGTTTATTTAGCTGTCAAAGTATACTTTTTTAAGCTTTGGTTGGCTGGGTAATCAAAGCCCTGAACATGAAGGCACCTTGTATTACATATACAAATGAGACAACAGGAACACAGATCTGTTTTATGTCAACATATAAACGGCAACTCCAGCCAGAAGTGACATAACCTTGTATTATTTACTAAGGTTTCAAATAATAATACCGAGTTATTACTCCAAAACTACCTCTACTACAATGTTGGACCACACAACTATTCTTGCCATCTGGCTGTTCATATATTTACTGTCTGCAGCAAAACTGCTTGATCCAAAGGAACAAGCAAGTGGCTAGAAAATAAAACTTCTTCACTGCCATAGAAATATAATACAGGGAATCATGGTATGCTATAAAACTACAATCTCCTTTGCTGACTTGGTATTGATTGCAGTTATTTTGTTGCCAGACACAAAGGGATGCTAGCCTGTACTGTGATTAGTAAAGGGCCAATATGCATATGGGAGAGTTTACCGGCAAGAAAAAATAAAATAACCAGTTGTAGCATTTATAGGCTCTGGTGGACCACTAGATCTTCCAAGTGGCTTGGTACCCAAATCCTAACTATAGCCTGAACAGCCTGAAGCTAATTTGGGGGAGATGGGTTATGTTTATTACTTGGTCTTTAAACAGCTGCATGGACATTAAAGCCGTCTGACAGCAAAGACTGGTCTTAACTCTGACCTCTTACATTCAGAGATAACAGTACCAAAGTAACTTGCGGTAATGCCACACATTATATTAATCCTTTTACCAATCACTCTTACTGCTTCAAAAAAAGAGGAACTAATTAAGTTTTTTTTTTCTTTAAATGGCACCAATAAAAAGGGCAGCCACAACTGAAGACCAGTTGTTGCATGCTTGATCATAAACACATCCACAAACTCTATGTACAGATGTCCTAATGTGTGAATGAATGAAGGAAACCATGATACTTATAATCTATATTTTAACTACTTTTTAAAATATTCTATTCCACTGTTTTGATTAATGTCTTTTTTTATGGATCACATTTATGTTTATGTTTATTCATGTATGATGTCCTATTGAGTGAATGAATGGAGGCAGCTGGGACACCTATACTCTATATTTTACCTAAGAATACTTAGTTCCATTGTTGTCTATGTCTTATTTACGGATACCAGTTCCAATACCAGTTCACGTTTAATCATGTGTGTTTATCTGTGAAAGTTCGAAGGTTTTCTAATAATTCATATGAACCAAAAGATTAATTCATAAGAACAAAAAGATAAATTCATATGAACCAAAAGATACTGAGATACTGCTGAGAAAATTCAACTGTACATTTTTTCATATTTAGTTTCATTAAAAAAATTCCTGATCATCTGAACAAGATCATGCTGGCACAGGCCAGGGATCCTTTCCCCTTTGTTCCCCAGAGCAAAGCCAACTTTCTTCATTAGCCGAACCTTATATCCACCTTAATTATTACTATGATTTTTTTTCTGGTCAATATACATTAAAATTTAAAGACCAATTGAGGGATATTTATAAAACCTAACGATTAAAACTTTACAAATGGCCAATGGTTATGAAATGGTGAAATGGTCAATAGACCTGATGATTGTGAAGAATTAAAAGTTAAAATGATATTAAAAATGGCCTAAAATGGAAGAATTTATTAATAGTTATCACAAATGAAAAACAATTTTCTTTTTCTCAAAGGCAGCTATAAAACCTTTCATTTGGTCCCTTTTGGTATTTCAAGATGGCACGACTTCTTGTACATACATGATTTTATAAAAGAGTTCTG
This sequence comes from Sipunculus nudus, assembly GCA_026874595.1. NCBI lineage: Eukaryota > Metazoa > Annelida > Sipuncula > Golfingiida > Sipunculidae > Sipunculus > Sipunculus nudus. Next base: position 29,140,904 of record CM049315.1, read on the forward strand.
AACAGAACTTTAAACTTCTCTGCACTTTGCCAAGTACTTAAAGAGTGAAAAACTGTAAGGTGCTGATATAGGGACAGAGCAGCCTTGATCAGAGCTTTTAATAATGCAGTGAGTTACCTTTACAAGACAGGCAAAATTGGGGTAGTCAGATCAATGAAAACTGATTTAAAAGGCAGGATGGAAAGATGACCTGTTCTATCTGCAGCTGCCATTACCAGCTAATGATAGAATGCTTGTAAATCATCAAATATGCATGGCTGCACTGCTACAAAGCACAGGGAATGCCAAATTAATTCATATCTCTGGCGATGGTTCCTGCATTCAACCCGGCAAGCCATCAAACAATGCTTTCTGCTATTGAACAGGATGGAATGGTGCAATAATTTCAGAAAGCATCAACAAATCATGTTTAACAATAAATATGGACTTGGCCTTAGGCTACTGACTGGATTATATACAGATCCATAAAGAACCAGAGATGTTCACCCAATCTTTCAAATGGTTGGCGGGGTCCTTTCTCTTGAAAGAAGTGAGATGCGCCACATTTCCCGGGTAGCTCTATCTTAACAGAGGTCTTTGTAAATTTCCTTATCACACAAGACTTTTTGATAAATGACGACATTGCACGCGACACAGAAAAGTGATTGTGAAGGGCTTGGCAAATTTATGCTGGTCCCCAATCAAATAAGGATGATTTCCGGCATACCAGCCCCCAGCCACCTGTGGTGCGTTCAACAGGAAAACAACACTTAATCAGCAATCAATATACAATGGCAATTGAAATATGCATGAGTAGTGGTGGACAGCTCCTGAGAGAGATGTACCCTGCTTGTCGATTGCTCCTCTTACACGTTGGTTGCATGTCCAATGGGGCTTGGGCTTGCCTGTAGCATGTAACAGCAAACAGTCGCTGTATTTGACCTGACAGCTTCAGATGTACATGGGCGCACCACCAGCAGATTGGCCAGTAAAAATCATAGCCCGTGGTGCCTAATCATCCAGTGACACATGACTGGATTAACAACAGCCAAATTCTGCCGTCCATGCAATTTCAATGGCCGCGCAGGACGACGGACAAGACTATTGCAGCTAGCTAACTTCCCCGTCCCATTATTCATAACAGTCCCAGTTGGTTTCCCCTCGCAACTTTTTTCTCTGGTATTGCACCTGGCAAATCAGCACTTGATTTGTGGCTCTGGCAAAGCATGCTCGGAATAAGACCTGTTCCGCTGATTGGCTCAATATTGAGTTGAGTTATTACCAAATTCCATTAAGTTATCTACCATTTATTTTACCCTGTTCTTCACCCATACCTTGTATGAATACAGAATTAGTCGCAGATTCATGGCTTCCTCTACCTAAGAATACATTGTGTTGTGTGTTTTCCGAGGCACTGTCCATCAGAGTACCCCTCCTGGACACTGATCTATAAACCATTGGCAATTTTCTTCTAATCATTCAACATTGAAAAGCCATGAAGCCCACTCCCTGTCACAGGCCATGTATTTCATACCCACCACTGGAAGTAATCCTTACCTCGCGGAGGAACAATAGCCAATTTCCAGACACCAGTACTACATTTTCCTGCTATATTTGACCTTCCACACACCTCTTCCCTTCGACATCACCAGATCTCTTTGTGTGAAGGAAATTTGGAGCCAGTGGGCAAAATTGTTACCAATTGTACTCTTTCATGGCTGCATATGTTCATTTTTGATAAATTAATTTTTTTATAATGTGCTGTCACTTTTAATGTCCTTAACTGAAATCATATTTTGAGGTCATTGTTACTTGATTTGTGTCCTTAGTCTGTGCTTTTTGAGATGTTATTAATTTAAATGGATTCCCAAGAGAATTAAAGAGCACAACATATCAAATAAATATATATCTAAACTGAACATCAATTGCAAAAGAGTAAGTAACCTTTTTCATATGCCTCATTTATATAATTAATATGCAGTTGGGTATTTTCTAGACAATGGTTTACCTGCTTTTGTTCTGATTTGGCCTTCGGAATTCTGCACACAAATCGACCTTGCACTCTTCTAGGACATGTTTGTTTTATTTTGGAGGATCATGCCAAATGAAGCTGTATAATTAATAATTTTATTATTCCATCCATAGGTGCCCACAATTCTTTTGTGCTTCTCTTCTCTAAGGGCCTCTACGCCTGTTACATTTTTTCAGGAGCCCCCTGGGGATTTTCCTGCATTTGGGGCACACTGGCCACAGAGCATATTGTGCAATTCGAGGTCATAGGTCCACTCTAATCCCCATTGATCCCAGTGCTTCCCTAACCGGGAAGTAAAGTTTTTTAATTCAAAACAAAGACCACATGACTCAGCTTTCAATGCTAGGGCTTTTTAAGTTTGGACACAACGACCATACACACCACCACCGTTTTACTTTTTATGGGTTTACATGTAGGTTGTTTTCTATACAATTATACATAGCTTATACATGTATATACAAATTTATATACTGAGGTAAAGTTATACAAAATTAAATGTCTGACACAACCAACATCAAAATAGGGCTGAAACAGGTAACCTTTTGACCCAAATACTCATCAATGTTTGCCATAGCAATTAATATCTCTTATGGCCAAAAAGGTGCAATGATAGGAATTGAATATTTTTTCATTTTTTTTTTGTATGAGCATAAATTTGCATGCATAAATAAGGGTAAAACAAGTTAAACATATTTATATATACTTGTATATATTGTATATATAATATATATATATATATATATATATAAGGTAAAATCACACAGAGCCTTGACCCTGATGTCTTCAACTGTCATGACATCAAACGGCAAGAAAGGCAGACACCAGCAGCAGTCTAATGCATACCACCTGTATAATTTGTTTGTCAGTCTCAGAGCCCCAACACCTTGCTACCCCCAAACAGCTGACTTACCAGCACCACTCCTAGCGAAGCTGGTCATAGGTGATGAGGAAATTATGTTTACCTGTACTTGATACAAGCAGGCACAACATATTCTGGAAGCCTTCATGACCAGAACAGCTTGGTGGTGACCTGGGGCGAGGCCTGTTCTCAGAGAAAGGGTGGTATTGACTGATGTTCCGTCTTTGATTATATAAAACATAAGCAACTTGAGATTTTATAAACAAGTACTATTGCCACTGCCGTAATGAAACCCAAATCCCCTTCTTGAAAATTTGCCAGGGATGTGTAAGTCATAGCTGCTTTTTTTCTGATACTGTTAAGGATACCTCCATCTCAGGTAGATGCAACTCCAGAGGATCCTTGGATTTTTCTTAAACGTAATCTTCATGATAGGTATCAGGATCAGGTACACACATATATACACCTGTATGTCCCTGGAAGTTCTGGTGGAAGTAGTCACCTGACCTAAGGCTGAAAGACGCTATATATATAGCATTGGGGCTATATACCACACATGATATAATAATAACTCTCCAAATAACAGTTACAAAACTTAACTTCAGATGTTTAACACAGCATCTTAAAATGTTGGGTTTTTTTAATGATGATCAAAAATGCAATGTATCATTTTTTGGTTCTCAATACTTAGAGAAACTGTGAAAGTTTAATGATGATCAAAAATGCAATGTATCCTTTTTTGGTTCTCAATACTTAGAGAAACTGTGAAAGTTTTATAATGTGTACCACTGCTAAACTCAAACTAGTGACCCAAGGGTAAGGGTGCTCTGCTGATCAAATGGATCTCTAACAAATGACACTATGACCTAAAAGCTCTGGAGGGAAAGGAAAAGAAAGGGACTGCCTGCAAAGACTGGTTTTATTGTAGGAAATGAAAAGCTTGAAAACATGTTTTAATATCAGTTAGGTGTACTGAAGACTTCCGGTGAAATGAGCATTTTATTCCCTACCTGTGTAAGGTGACACGTGTGGATTAGGTAAATTTTCTTTCATTTCTACTTTAAGCAAACCTTTGTTTGCAGGACTCAAACTGTAATATATGACTGCAACTACTTACAGAAAATGCATCAAAATGAAAGAAAGTAGGTAAAATGTTGAATAATTTCACAATTTCAATGACTTTCTGGAGACTTAAGTAGGCAAACTAAGTTTGGTCAAAATTTCATCAAGAGAAGAATATATATATATATATTATATATAACTCAATCAGGCTGGTAAATTAAGTAATAAAGTTTTCTTTGTTTAAAGTTACAATTGTGATCGGTATACAGATGACAGGATGCCTGCATGGCCAGAAGGACCATGCATATAGGAAAACATTCATTGCTATAGCTCAGCATGACTGCAAGTCAGCTGATCTCAATTGCTGTTTCTTCATCAATCAGCAATGGACAGTTTTCTAGAAAGTATATACAACTGAGCTGAATATTTTGGTAATTTTTATACATTCATCATGGGCATCAGCAGACACTCAAACATGATTTAGCCTACAATGTGAAAATCATTAAAGCCAGCAGAGTGCTCCCCATACTATCCATTTTTCATAACTAAGACATGACACTTTCAGAAACAAGTTATGCAAGCTATCCTCTGGTACCAGATTTGACAATGATAAACGACAATGAAAAAAGTTGGAACAAAAGTTTACAACTGTGCTAAAAGATTAATGGCTCAAGCATGTGACAAGCGCAGGGGGTGATGCACTGCTGATCTGTACCTGGTGACATCTTGAAATGTACTAAACAACCTCCAGACTTTCTTGTTATTTGATCTCAGACTTACAATTAATATGACCTGAATTTAGACATGCATGATCTTTGTGAAAGACACACCAGGGGCAACATATTCTGTATTTAACAGGTTTTTGGGAAAAGGGGAAGATTTTTTTCTTATTACTGCACTATAACTGATTAAGGTTTGGGTTCTGACTCGGCTGAAGAAATTAAGTAGGTCTCAGAGTGATTTTTTGGGGTATTATTTTCTGCACTACAATGTGCTATGATTTCCTATGGGCTGATGCCACAATATTAAAAGATCACAGGAAATAAAGAGTTGATGCCACAATATTAAAGGATCACAGGAAAAGAAGAGTTGATGCCACAATATTAAAGGATCACAGGAAAAGAAGAATCCTAACACAATGCTGTTCCCTGGAACTGTTTGTACAAGTTGTGCACTTGCTTGTTTACAATAGGCACAACTGTTAAAGGGGCATAATCATAATCACCTATCTGACCTTTAAAAACTAAAGGTAACCCCTTAGAGCTGATATAAAAATAGACCAGACAATGTGGATATCACTGCACACAGGCTGCTCGTTTTGTTTATATCAACGTGTTAATAATATGTGGGGGCTGCCAAAATAATCAAAACAAATTCTACAAGGGCATCTGGTGGCAAGTCAAACAAGCCAGGGCTTTGCAAATTGCGTTTTGCAATAAGTGACCTTTCTACTTCCGCATATATGCAACCTAACATCTAAGGTTATATGTTTTTCCTTTTGTCAACATTGCCATGTTTATAAACACGTTGTTGATAAACAAGTTCATACATCCTTCACAGAGACGTTATAAGAACTTTTCATGACCAAAATTACCCTTAGCTTATTAATATATACACAGAGGAAGCCACAAATCACATAAATTCTTTTTTCAAAAGGCAGGTGAATGCACACCTTTAACAAAATCCACAGATACCACTCCACACACGCTGCTATTTAATTTATACTGTTTTCTGCACAATTCCTGCAATATGTCAAGACAAATCAACAAATTTTTAAAATCACAAAAAAACTAGATGTGTCGGAACGACACGAATGCCCCCGCCTGGGGCAAATGAGAAACATTTGTTAAATTTTGTAAATTTCTTTAAGTTTAGGTGTTGTATGGTAAAAAGTAGGTCAACAGGGGCAAAATGCAAACTCGATCTGTAATGGGTCATTATCAAGCAACACACCAAAAATCAGGCCAGAATCTGCAGGCATTGTGAAAAAAGTCCATACATGTGCATTTTTCGTAGAAATTTCTGTCTTTCATGAAATTTCTATGTTCAGGATCTGTCATATGGTCAAAAATAGGTTAATTGGGACAAAATGCGAACTCGATCTGTGAGTGGTCATTATGCGCGCACAGACCAAACATTAGGCCAGTATCTGTAAGAATTGCATTGCGAAACTAGAATATTAGCAAAAGCTGATAATCAGTTATAAATTTAAATTGGAGAGGTATGTACCATGTTTCATAACAATCCACCAAATGCTTCCTGAGAAATAAGCTCCTAAGAATTTTTCTATACTAAGCTCTGTGACCTTGAAAAGTAGGTCAAGATCACCCATCTTTAAACTTGACCAAGATTTTGTAAATATAATGCAATAGCACTGAAGAAATGAAGTTCCTGTGTTGAATACCCTTGGAGATATCCTGCACAAAAGGCCAAAATTGAAAAATCTGATAAATTTCATTAAAAAATCAGAAATTGCAGATGGTGCCACCAAAATTGTGCAGCACGTACAGACCATCAGACCCAATGATCATAGTAAGTTTTGTGAAAATCCACACAATGGTTCCTGAGATATAAGCTTCTAAGTGTTTTTCTATAATCAGCTCTAAAATGTAGAAAAATGGGTCAAGGTCACCCATCTTCGAACTTGGCCGAGATTTTATCGATATACATCTTCACTGATGAAATAAAATTCCAACGGTGAATCCTTTTAGAGATATTCAGCTCACAAGGTAAATGTTAACAGACGCGGAACAGACGGACTGACGGACACCGGACAGACAGATGGACGGACAGACAGACGGACAGCTTGGGTGACGACAATAGCCCATGAGCCTATGAGCTGAGGGCTTAAAATGGCTGTACATGTACATTTGTCATGAAAATTAATATTTTTCATGAAATTTTCTATGTTAAGGAGCCGTAAAACGGTCAAAAGTAGGTCAACCGGGACAAAACACGAACTCCATCTGTAACTGGTCATTATCTGCCCACACACCAAAAATCAGGCCAATATCTGCAGGCATTGCGAAAAAAAGTCTGTACATATTTGTCATGAAAATTTCTATTTTTCATGAAATTTTCTAAGTTAAGGAGCCGTAAAATGGTCAAAAGTAGGTCAACCCGGACGAAACGCGAACTCGATCTGTAACTGGTCATTATCTGCCTACACACAAAAAATCAGGCCAATATCTGCAGGCATTGCGAAAAAAAGTCCGTACAACTGTTTCATTTCGGAATGACGGAATGACGGAATGACAGAATGACGGAATGACGGAATGACGGACATGGGTAAAACTATATGCCCCGGCCACTTTGTGGCGGGGGCATAAAAATTACAATAATTTTCTTTGCTACAACCTGCAGTCTTCCTTGTACATTGGGTTCTTCCAGTTTGCTAAAATGATGTAGAAAAATTACATCGTGTGAGGCACCAGGATACACAGAATATCATTTTCATGGAAGGTACCTGATATATTTATTTCAATAGCTCTCTTTATTAACATTTGAGGGAGACAATTATTGTAATAATCAATTACAAGAAAGATTTAATGATTTTTATGCATGCTTCATGTATTGAAAAGCTGTGGTCCACCAGACTGATCTATTTCTACCAGCTTTTCCTTTAGCTTTTACATCTTAAGGTTTACTAAAGCAACTTCTTTTAACCTTCATGTATTTTTTTCCATGTGGCATGATTCCATTTGATACTAAGAAAATCTTTCTACTTGCATGCTGACAATTTCTAGTTATTTCAAGATACCTCAATCAACCCTCCAGGCCTCAGATGCCCTGTTAGCTATAAATATAAACTTTCAACTCTACAGGTTATTTGAACATGCTTATTTCTAATATGAGAATACAGATACAAGGACATATGTACTTTAGCCAAAGATACAATCCCTGTTAAAGCTTGTGTAACCATGCACACAAAAGTGTTCCTACTGGCCGCAGGCTTGCTAGTGAAGCTTGCTTTATTAGCGAAGCAGTAGAAAGTTTGACTTGTGTGTCACAAGTTACGGGTTTGAATCCACACTTGGCTCTCTTTCTATTTCCCGAAGTCCACAAGAACCATCAAACAGGTGAAATTGCGGACAACTGACACACAGACAGACATACTGACACATTGGAGAGGACATTTGACCAGACCACCGCATGGAGAAAGCCTATAGGGGAAAAAAATGAGCTATAGTTTGTGTAGATAGGAAAATTATATATGGACAAAGTTAAGACTAAAATAAAATATTGACTTTTTTTATGACCTTTGACCTATATTGTCCAAAAGCTATAGGCTTCCAAGACATTTGGATTTCAATCAACCATGTAAGTTTCAGATCGATTGCTACAAAATTGTGGCCAGTAGAGTGGGGACAACCACACAAACAAACTTACAAGCAAACAGACACATGCAACCGCCCAATATGCTTGCAAAAATCTAAGGTTTTTGGCAAGCAAAAAACATAGCGGATAAATTAAGTAAAAATATGTAAAGAGATGTGCCAGGAAGTACTTATGAAAGGAACATGTAATAAAGTTTTGAGAAAAGTTTTGCCTATTCTACCTGTGGATGCTAAAACATTTACTTTGCTGCACTGTGTGATGGATGTGCCACAGGTCCTGACATCTGTTAGGGGAATTTGGTAATAAAAAGGCAGATACATTTGCGAGGTGATCTTGATCAAATGAAGTATTCGCAGATGTATGCACAGTCATGTCACCTTGTTTTTTGGTAAACAAAACATATTCGAAGCATATTTGCATATCTGAGGTTACATAAATGAAGATATGAAACAGAACTGCTTTGAATCTTACAGATAATGCTTCTCATTATTTTAGACACAAGTTTACATAAATGCAAAACTGGAGGAGCAAATGAAAAGCATCACTGCATCTTTATCTTAAACACTATGGCAAAACAGCAGTCCTTTGAACAACAACATTAATATTATACCCTTGCCTATATTTTACAAACCCTGGAAATAGGGAACCCCACAATGAAAACATCCTAGCATAAATAACCTCACTTCAACAGAAATGTTTGAACAATAATTATATTTCCCAGCAAATCATTAATTAGTGTAGGGCAACAGATTCTTTATTGCAGTCTGGTGCTTGATTTTTTTTCTCCTGTCTGGACTAGGAGTGTGAACAAGAGAGATTAAGAGTGGGACAGCTAATTAATCATGGGGCTTTGAAAGGCTATAAAGGACACCCAGGTGGGCACCATAACACCTTGGCCCTCTGATTTCTTTTGCTGTACTGATTAGCAGAGCTTAATCATTATTGGCTTGGTAAAGATTTTCTCTTTGTTTCATCCCTCATGTCACTGTTTGGCCTTTCATCCAGTCAGTGAATATGCGGTAAGTTGTTGTTGGTGTAGTAATCTACTTCAAAGTCATCAGCTGTTGAGATGAACCAACCCGATGTCGCTGGGTATGTGATTAGACTTTTTTGGACAAAATGCCGTGTGGAAGTTTGGTGGAAATAATATAATGGCTGCTGAGTCAAATCAAAATGCAGATATGTGGTTAACCAGCTTTGTTTTACTTTATGCATCTTGGTAAATGTTTAACAGGTACCTCTTATTGGATGCAAACAGCTTAAACCCAATTTTTCCACACCAGAAATACTGATGAACCTATTATACCAAGTGTGCCTTTCTTCTTTACTTGAGGGAATTCATGGCATTTCAATCTGTATTTGGGGTCTTCATACTTTCTTGCAGTGTCCTCAGTTCAACAAATATGTTCACTTTTTTTCATTTAGCACTTTTGACCCAAAAAATTCCATCTGTTTAGTGACTGTAAGTTTTCAAATAATGTATCAGAGCTTTCCTTTTAATATTTACTAGGAACAATGAAATGTGTATTCCTGCCATAATGTCTGTGAATGAAACACCCTTGGTAAATCATCCATCTTTTTCCATAATTTTTTTTCCTGTACTATCAATGTTCCCATCACTTAAATTCATAATAATTTTGTATAAAGCAGAATTTCTCAGACCATTTGATATGAATGGTTAAGGATCACCTTGTTCTGACTGGACTCTCTGTAGTGACAGCCTGACATTCAAAATGAAAACCCATACAAGTCTATCAATTCCAAAACATTATTCAAACAACTGAAATGCAATGATGAACCTTTTGATCTTCTTTTAAACATGATGTGAATTCCAGACATTGACAGTTACTGGAAGGGATAAAACAAGAGGCCATTTTGGACATAAAAAGGTGACTGTTAATCAGAAATTACCAAAGACTAAACTGATCAGAAAGCACATAACCAGAGGGCAAGGAAGCAATCCAATCAACCCTTATCAGATAATATGATTACCCAATCTGTGAACTACTTGCCAGGATTGTACTTTAACAAAATACACCATAGCCCGGAGATGCATCTAAAAAAGCCACCCCTGCTGTCAAATGGTATCTGGAGTGCTTTACCCTCGGGAGAAAGTGGCAGACTGGCTCTCATCAGCTCAGCTTTGACGCATGTCAACTGACTACTGGATGTGCTTTGATTTCATGTGCAAGGCCATGGTGCCATTGCTGTTTTGCCAATGGTGATAATCCTAGAAATAAAGCAAGGCTATTCTTCTCATACTGTGCTTTAGCCCATGGTGTTCATTAAAGTCCTCACTCAGTGATCCTTTGTTCAAGCAGGATCCTCAAATTTCTCACTGACCTTCTGCAAGAAGGACAATCTGTACAAAGAGAGGGCACTTAAACAGGTCCTTCTTCAAAGCTACCTCAACTACTCTAACTCTTATAACCAACTGATGGAGGCATTAGTGATGGGAAGATAGCAGATAAGCTTAAAAGTTCAGAGAATATATTGAATTCAATTGTTCTTCATTTTGATACAATTTCATTCTGTAAAACTTCTCCCAATAATTATTTATTTCTGTCAGCTTTGAAACAGCTTTAATATCTATGAGAAACACTAGCCTTAATATCTATGAGAAACACTGCAAGCATAAAGCTAAATCTGGCACAGATGTGCCCTGTTAAAATGACAAGTACAGAGTTAAATGACCCACATAAGAGGCACTGGCAAAGTAATCCCATATCCAGGATAACATACATAAAAACAAGCACAATTCAAGTTATAAATTACATCCTTGCTCACACATGACTGGCCAAAAAATTACAGTTTTAAGGAAATTTTTGTTTTCTTACTAGTCTATGAACATTATGGCTTTTGACATTTTTTCACGTTTCTGTGGTAATGTTTATGGCTGTACTTCCTCCTGTTAAAGCAGCACAATTCCTTACAGTTATTAACATCAGTTATCAGTTTTTCACACCACTCTGGAAAGTCATGGCGTCTTTACAGGTTCTCTGCTTTACAAAGTTGCCATTTTTCCTGTTTTCATAGCTGTGATAAAATGCTGTGACTGCCCGTTAATGACGCAAGATATGAAAAATTTAAGAAATATGGTTAATATAAAACAGAGTCCCCTGTACAAAAAGACTCAGTATCCTGCAGGGGCTGAATACTAAGGCTGGTGTCTGTCTTGAGGCCTAATGGGGCTACGCTGTGGGTGAAGGATATATGCATTTGCATGGAACAGCAGCAATTCTTATTATGCATCCTTAAACAGTAACAATGAGTGAGGATCCCTGGGCATGATTTATCCATCACACAGAATGAAGACCCCTACCTTGTACCAAACACTACATTGCACCTGAATGCAAGGATAACAAACAGTCCACATTATGAGAAGAGAACCAATCCTTGTTCAGCAGCAGGCCCCCAGAGATATACTAAAGGGAATCCAGTGCCTCAGTGTTATGGCAAAAGTCAATTTAATGAAGAATGGATTTTTCATGTTCTGCAAGAACCCATTTTTCCCCTGTGATAGAAATCCCTGTAACAAGGGGGCACAAGTATGAAGAACGGCCCATATTACTCAGTAACATCATGCTGAGATGCGTACAATGTCGCGTCTTCCAATGCACAACTCATAATTACAACCATTCTTCGTGGGTTTTTTTTACTAAACTTGTGTGATCAAATAGCTCCAGCATCTAGACTTTCAATTATCATCAATAAGCTCACTTCACACCTTTACTCATGTACAAATTTTAAAGCAATTTATCAGAGTAACATATAATAATCCATATTACAAACCTTCATGACAGCTAGTACTCTACACACCTTTTTATAACCTGTATAAGAGTTTGTATATGTTTATATGTTAAACATAAATGTAAATCTAACTCCTGATGAAAAATTCCCTAAATTCTTGACAAAAAGCAAAATAAGCTTCAACAAAACCCAATTAACCATGATATACTTATAATTATATTCAAACATTTTTCTGAAAACGATTCTTGAGTATTTTACAATAACATGCCTATATTACTATAAGCTTATATCTTTTAAGCTGTTCACGAAGTTTAATGGAACAGATGAAAATTTTACCAATCTCTGAAAATTACAGTTCTGATAAACAACAAAAATATCATCCAAATTTCTTCTGTCATGGAAAATTCAATAAAAAGCAAGACTTTTGTTCTGCCAAGATATTTAATATTATAAGGTTATTTTTGTGGAATCAAGGAGAGTCCTAATATACACTGTGTGTCACCAACAAGCCAAACAGACTGAATGTTAAATGTCATGCAGAACTGATTGCAGCTAAGTTCCACTTTTGGACATCCCATTATCTGCAGGTTATTTTTTTAGATGACAAATATAACAGAAAGGTGTGGGACAGACAGACTGAGAGGATAACAGAGATCAAATGCCAACATCCATATCTGCTCTGCTGTTAAAAACGGGACACCTAAATGCTGGTCCAGTCACAAACCACTCGCAGACTCAACCTCTAATTACACAGCCTTGGCTGATCTTCTTTATACAAGTCTGTGCTGGAACTGTTTGCCAAAGCTGGCAGAAACAGTCCAGCTAAGTAAACAGAATTAATAAAGGTAGGTCTGTCCATGATCTAGCATCACTGTGAATCAGACGTCTGTTTTCTTATACTTGCTGGCAATAGAATCTTGCTATACCCCTGGATGGTATTTAGGACACAGCAAGAAAGTAAGTACTCCAGCCCTCTTGAACTCTGCTATTGAGATACACAGATAGACCACCAGTATCTCAATCACCCCCCATGGCCATGTCTGCCCATTTTACTGGCTAGATAACTTGTAATGTTTATTCTACCTAACTGAACTTGCAGAAGATGGCTTCCCCAGCAACACATGGTCTTGTGTAAACACTTTCACTATTAATCTGTGTCTCTCCCGTTCCTTCCAGGATTCTTGGGTTCACTGCCACAACCTGAGGTTAACCGGTGCACCATCTCCTGTTTACCTCCTGATAGTAAACTATCACCTGTCAATATCCACTCAGAGATAATTTTTATCAACCTATTGTTTTTGAGGATGGGTCAATAGGTCTTTTAGTGGCAACCATAAGATAAGAATGATATCTTCTTATAGAGCCTCCTGGATTTAATTTTTTATATGCACAGGCCAGGAAAAATCTATTGTTAAGACATTAGACTAAATCTCTGAGGTTCTTTCAAGATGTACTTCACCATTTTACCTTTAGGGCACTGACAGGGTTCGAAATAAGGATATGCTAGTCTGCATAGTCCAATCCTTTAATCACTATGCTTCATCAAACCACATTTTCTCAGCTTTAAACACAAAGTTATTAACTCAAAAGATGAAAAAAATATCCACCTAAGAGAAGTTAAGTTTTGCAAATTATTTTCTCATTGATGCAAAATTTGCCAGTCATTAGATATGATAAATATGGTTGCTCAGGGGTAGAGCACAGGACTCAAAGCTGCGAGTTCATGAGTTCAAATTACAGCCAAGGCAGTGAGAAATTTCACAGTTGAACCTAACCCAGGCTGAGTGCTCTGCAGGCTTAATGGGAAGGCCATGCCCAACAGCTATGTTTCACTCACAAACGAGTGCACCTTTTGGGGGTACCTCGGTGGTATCACCCAATAATGGATATGATTAAGCAGCCAGGGCCCGCAAGTGAAGTAGTCAATGGGCTTGGTTAATGCCAGGATATAAAATGAGTGGAAGCTTGTGATACTGCCCTGTCTAGTAGTCTGAAATTGAAATGGAATTCTGCAGAAATACATATATGTATAGTTCAGTTACCAATAAAAATGGAGGCAGTTACCTCCACCAAATATATATTTTAAAAAATTCAAATAAAAAATGATACATATGGTAAAAGATAAGGAAAATATATTAAAACTAGAATATCAGCAGAAGCTGACAAAAGCCCTCAGCCAAAAGAACAGTGTTCAGAGGTGGTAACAGTAACAAGTACTAAATATCTGTTCTCACATGGGTGTATATATCTGTACATATCTCACTTATAAATTTAAAATGGAGAGGTATGTACCATGATTCATAACAATCCACCAAATGCTTCCTGAAAAATAAGCTTCTAAGTTTTATTCTATTATAAGCTCTGTGACCTTGAAAAGTAGGTCAAGGTCACCCATCTTTGAACTTGACCAAGATTTTGTCGATAACACATTCCCCAAAGAAATAAAATTCCTATTGCGAATCCTTTTAGAGATATCCTGCTCACAAGGACAAAGTTGAAAAATTTAAGAAAAATTCATTAAAAATCAGAAATTGTAGGTGGCACCTCCAAACTTGTGCAGCAGTTACAGAACATCAGTCCCTATGATCATAGTAAGTATTGTGAAAATCCACCCAATGGTTCCCGAGGAATAAGCTTCTAAATGTTTTTTCTATAATCAGCTCTAAAACGTAGAAAAATAGGTCAAGGTCACCCATCTTCGAACTTGACCGAGATTTTGTCAATATACATCTTCACCAAAAAAAATAAAGTTCCTACAGTGAATCCTTTTAGAGAAATGCTCACAAGCCCAAAGTTGAAAAATCCGATAAAAATTCATTAAAAATCAGAAATTGTAGGTGGCGCCACCAAACTTGTGTAGCAGGTACAAACTATCAGTCCCAATAATCATAGTAAGTTTTGTGAAAATCCACCAAATGGTTCCTGAGTAATAAGCATCTAAGTGTTTTTCTATAATTAGCTCTAAAATGTAGAAAAATAGGTCAAGGTCACCCATCTTCGAACTTGACCGAGATTTTGTCGATATACATCTTTACCGAGGAAATAAAATTCTGACAGTGAATCCTTTTTCGAGATATCCTGCTCACAAGGTAAAAGTTAACGGACGCCGGACGGATGGACGGACAGCTTGGGTGACGACAATAGCCCATCAGCCTAAGGGCTGAGGGCTAAAAAGAGAATAATGTATTTGAAATAATGCAGACCTTAATCTCACTTTTTATTTTAAATTATTAAATTTAAAATATAATGTTGCTCATTTGGTCAATGAAGCTGGAACACTCATGAAAAATTGGTCTATATATAGCTAAGAATTAATTCATATTGATGACAGCTAGTATTATCAATTTACTGGCCCTGGGATGGATTGGACCGCTATTAAGCACAACTGACCAGTCAATGCCTGCCCTTGACTTGTATGAAGTCTTGCATTCACTGAGGTAGCTAATTTATTGATTGACTCTGCATCCGATGTTTCTTATTTGACCAGTCATGTCAACCTCAGAGTGTAATAAGAACAGTGGTGTAGCATGTCATGAAGGGGACTTCTCTGTGGTCAGTGAGATGGAATTATTCCACAAGGCGATGACCGTGCTGCTTATATTCCTGTCACAAGGCGTCAAGATATTATCCCTGGCGTGCTGATGAGGCTGACAATCTATTGGCATTGATAGTTGAGCAGTGGACTGTAGTGAGAGCTGATGAGTTCCAACTCACAGAAGTTAGACAAAGACTAGTGGTTTGAGAACTGGACATGGTCGTAGACCATCCTGAATCCTTTTAAGGTGTTTAAAAGGCAAAAATGAAAGGTCCTTTGGTGTCTTATATTACATATATATGCTATTGGATCATACCTATATACATTTAGACCAACAGTAATTCAGAAGTTTTTAATCACCACTCCTATTGTGTATGGTTATTTTCATTCAAATTCAACAGACAGTGTCATCTACAATTCATTTACCTTAAGAAAATGTTATGAAAATAAGAAAGTAAAAGATCAAAAATGAAATTCCAATCTTTTTTAACAGCAGAGATCATTTGTTTGTATATTCAACTGATGAAATAAGAATACAATTTTTTTTTTAATTTGAAGGATTAACATTTGATTATCAAACAATGTTTAGCATCTCTTTCCCTATTGTGAACATGTATTAAAATGAACTCAACTGAAATGAACTAAGCAGAACATGTATTGAAATGGACTCAACTGAAATGAACTTAGCTATGATACATACTACACTATTTAACTCATTTCATTTAGTCTTTGGCATTCACCTTCTGTTCATGGCTGTGCCTTGTATGTGTGTTATAACTGATAATTAAGTTACCAGATGTCTGTTATTTCTTTGGCTTTTTTGCAGACATTTTTTTCAGAGCTTTAACTCTGATTATGCCTAATCTTTTTAAATGTTAGTTGTATATATATGTTATAGAATATTTATTATTAATCAACAAACTAGCTACATGTTACTGAAGAATATCTATATCTATTTACAAGGCTGCATCTAAACTGTTAATTGATGAAGCAATTACTGAATTATGTATTAAAGAATAAATAAAATCAATGACTACATTTAATCTCAAGCTAATAACTAGTATCATCATGTAGTTATCTATAAAGAAGAAAAAAGTCTGGTGTTAAGTCAATGTACATTGCATCAGAAAGACTACTGGTTCTTTTGTATTCATTTATTTATTTTTGTTAAACTTTTCAAAAACAGAAAGGGAATTCATTTCTTGTATATTCTAGTTACAGTTTCTTTCTAATGACTCCAAATCTGTAATACACAACTTGTATATGGATCAGCCAATAAACTTCACAACCATGTCACTTTAGGTACAAAGTATATATATTATTTATTAACTGAATCCATAGAAATTTATATGCTTAATTTCTTAAATTTGCAATATCTGCATTATTAAAAAGAATTCTCTAGTGTCACAATCTTTCTACATTTCTGAATATGATTCAATCTAACATTACTACGCAGATAAATATCTGCCCTAGGCAGCTAAACACAACAGACCGCTTTGTACTGATTGGAATTCTAGATACATATCTACTTTGCCCTGATTTTCTGGTGATCAAAGTCACATTCCTTCCCTTCAAATTCTTGGCTTCTAATTCTTGCCACTTGATCATATGGCTCAGCATACAGGTGAGGACAGAGATCAGATTTTATTTTAGAATGACCTATAACTAGGAAATGACTCTCTCAGGGTTTATCTGGATTCCTAACTCCAAGTCTATAACACTGGAGCCTTCAGCAAAGGAGTGCTGGTTGATTAGACCAGACAGCCTACCTAAGGCATACGGTACACTATTCTCCATGAACCACTTTCTAGCATGTCAGAGTTTGACAATAAGTCTGGTTGCTGAGACTTAATATTCCTGCCCTGGGGTGACCATCATCCCTCGCCCACAAAACTGTTTCACCAGACGAGAGATGGCACAGTTTAAGCTGGGTGCTCTCAGTATTGTTTCTGCTGTATTATGAGGCCTTATTTATTGGTAAGTTTGCCTAAATTTGCCAGAGGATTCCTATGTGCTGCACAGGTGTTTTGGTTGTTTTGTCCCAAATGGCCACCTGTTCACATTGTCATTGCTGGTAACCATGTCCACAGGTAAAGAATACATTACATTGTCATGAATTTGTAGCATGAACAAAACAAATGGAGTAAGTGTATACACTCCAGTCAGTGTGACACACTACAATAAACTCCTGCTTGGTTCAAGTGATTTTAGATAAGGAAACATGTTTTTATTTGATTTTATTTCCAGGAGTGAACATTTTATTTCATGTATACCTAGAAATTGTCCGTTAAAATAATAGGCAACTTTAACCAAGAAAAAGAAACATTTTTTTAAGTAATGAAAAGGTTACTCTGATTACATGGTACGGAAAGCATTTGCATTAACTGTGAAAACCCTAAAATAGAAAAAAAATATATTGTTTCAGGTACCATTTAAGAAAATACCCATCCCACTAGAATCATCATGAAGATCTGTATATAAAGTGAAGATAAGTGAAAAAAAAGTTTTTTTTTTAAATTTCACAGTGTGTACTAACACTTACATGGATCATGAACTAAAACATACTTGGCCGGTGCACATGCAGGCCTTATTGACTAGGGGGGCAGTATTTCATACTACCAAGAGGACACTTCCATAAGAAATTTAAGGTCAATGGTAAAAGCTCTGAGGGTTTCTACATTAAGAAATATATTAGAAGTCAATTATATGCTATAACAAGTACAACCTAATGTATATACTCATAAAACTCATATTCCTTTCTTTCTAGAGTTTCTTTGTCACAGAAGAGCCGGTGGGACTTTAACCTAGGGCCATCCTCACATGAAAAGTTGGGTCCTTTCTGGTGTATAAAAAATTTATATTCTGGTCTTACAGCCAAGGGGCATGGATCAAGCCCTACAAGTTAACAAGTTCTTAAGAGCAGCTACAACTGGCATTCATTATGTTATGTCTTCATGACATGCCATTGGCCCATGTTTCCGTAGGTTCAAGCACGAGGCCAGCTGGTTCACTAACTCCTCATGCAAGAGGCATTCTACTTTTAAAAGGAACAACTACTTAAGTTAACAATGAGGATAAAAAAAAACACCCACTCCCCTGTGAAGATTTTCTGTGAAGACTTCACTTTAGTTAAAAACCAAAAGTAAAACACCACCTAGGGTAGGACTTCCATTTAAAACTTTTATCCTTTCTTTTGTTAAACAGGAAAACAAAGAATATCACCTTCATCAAAACATTTTCATGGATAAAAAATTAAGAAATTATATACAATTGTTTCCAAAATGTTAATTTCTAATCATAATAAGTTTATCCTATGTTAATATTAATTATAATTAAGTTATTAATTATTTTTAAATTGCATTCAGAATGGAATATTTTACAAAGTGACCAAATTAAGTGATCAGGTAAAATAAATAAGAATGTGATAGTTATTTAACTGTCAATGCTTAAAACAGAATGAGTTTTAATTGTGTAAACATGGCTACTTGAATTACAGAGCTGACACTGAGCACCAAGCTTCCCTGCCACAGTGGTCTACAAAAACATTTAAAGGATTTGATATACTTAACTTTCATAATATACAATTGGTTTTCTAATAAATGTACAGCTAAATTTTCTCCATCCTGTCAATGAAAAAAACACTGTGAATATTTTTCTGTTTCATGGGGTTTTCTTTTAAATATTTATATCTTAATTATATTTTAAAACTTTTAAACTTTTGGTAGCAATGACCAGACAAAAATGCACATCTCAATTCTTTCTCTCTGTATCAAAAAAAGAGAGCTGATTAATATTTGCCTGAGGAATATTGAGAAAACACAGCCTGCACTTGGTGGTTGAGCTATAGACCCAGCAAACATCCTGAAAAAAAATATTTCATCATCTCCTGTACCCATCACTTCTGCTTACTTACCAATTACCTTTTAATTATTCATATGCTACCAAACACTTCCTGGTGGTAGCAAGTTATCCACGAAATATATGACAAAAATTGCAGTGGCAAAGAAATATTAATAGGACATAAAATATTTAGCAATAACCACTAGGGTAAATACACCGACCTCATTTAATAAACAGTTTTCATCATGGTGCTGGTGAACATTGTAAAATCGAGTCCATTCCAATCTGCCTGTGCTAACATATGGGCCCCTCCCAAATGTAATAGAACTACATTTTGTTTACCCTCTGTAAACTTCTCTGAAAAGTGCAACCAACAGTAGTTGCTGCATGAATGAATTGCTTAAAAAAAAGCCCAATGCAGAATACCCAGGTGCTTAAGCTAAAGGGAGTCATTTTGACTGTGAATGGTTTCCCAAGATCATGAGGACAGCTTTGCCTTTCATTACTATAATAAAACAGGTTTCTTCTTCAGGGAGGGACCTAGCTGCTAATGCTTTCAGCAATGGAGACACAAAACTGGTTGTAATACGAAGTGCAACCAGGCCTAGTCCTTTGCTGCTAAGCTTTTCAATCCAGTCCCGCCCTGTGACATAATGTAATTGTACCTCAGAAATGAAAAGTCATAAGCAGATCTTTTGAACTGGAATGAAATCTACGGGTAACCAAAGCTGTGGAAATCCCAGGTGCCACAGCGGCAAATATTAATTTTGGAAGCGTCGAGTCTCGGACTCATAATCTGTGTTATCTAAGCCACTCATGATTTCTCCAGGGAATTCTCCTTGGACCTGAATAATGTGAGTCCAAAGCCGCTGTTCGCATAAGGGAACCTAAGCTTGGCCCTGAAGAAGTCAGTGGTCTGTTTGTAATTGTGAGACATGTTTTACTGCTCTGATTCTAATGCAGTCAGGTTTCTTTTCATCGTCGTTACCACCTAATATGGTCACCTTTCAACACGCACATCTATGAGAACCGCTGGGACATGTAATTGTTAAGGAAAGTTCCCGTAGAGAACTCCATCAACCTCTGCTTCAGTCATTCACTTGAGAAAATCGACCCCACTGACTTTTCACTTGTTTCTGGGTCAACGGCATCGACCAAAAGGCAGCTCCCACTAGAATCCATCGCCATAATAATGCATAATTACAGCTGTGTGATCATTATAATATTAATTAAGATCACAAATATGCATGCACATTACAGGACTAGCCTCATTTAGCTTTCACTCCAGAGCTGCACATCATGATTTAGTATCTCATTGACCAGCTGTTTAGAGGAGTCTGTTTTTCTTCTTATGTAATACAAGCCAGATATGGCTAGATTAATGGGCATAAATACAGTGAATTTAGATTTGCTGCACAATTAATAATTTCATAATCGCTTTTCTTGTGTAATTCATTCACTTCTTCCCCCAAGTTAATTATATATGGTTCAAATATTCTGCAATAATCTGGTAACAAGATACAAGCAGTCCGACGAACATCCGTAGTTCTGTCGTTATCTTATAAAGTATTCATGAATCAACTTAAATATACAATCATTCATTTGATGGTAAAGGTTGAATCTTTCATGAGGGAGGAGTCTTAAGTATTGACTGTTTTCTGTTTCATATAGAAATGATCTGCCAAAGGCTGGCAACTCTGCTGAGATCTAACATGAAAATCTTGTACAATTTTGGTCACTTTCATTGAAGGCAAAATTATACTATTCTCTTTGATTGAAATTCTTCACACTGAAATAAACCATTGGCTCTAGATATATATATTTATCTATGTTCTAAATGGGGTTTGCTTATTAGCAAATTTAAAAATCACACATAAAAACATATTTTCTCCACACATCAAAATTAATTGAAATTATCGTTACAATTCTGTTCACAGCTAGATTAAGCTTTGCTTGGAGTTTTAAAGTCTGTTTGCAGCATAACCTATGAGTCATTTTAGTTATTCTTTATCAATTTTATTCATTAATCATTCATCCCTTACGATTAATAATCAAAGCATCATCTGAAAGCAAATGATAACTGTAATATTCTCTGCATCTTTTTCTTCTAAGAGCCAGAACAAATTGCATTTTTTGCTGAGACGTCTCACTGGGTACATCTTGACTCTGCAATTATTAAATGATTTTATCTTAATGTCTTAGAAACTCTGTTCTCAGCTCTGATCACTTACTGGTTTAATGCTGATAGAGTTTCTTTGAGTTCCCATATAGTTTCTGAGTCATCATCATTCTTTCCATACTTTAAGTATGAAAATATTTATAATCTGAAATAAAAATAATCAATATTAACCATGTTTCTCTGTTAATATGTGAAAACAAAATTACTCTCATGGATGTGAAAAATATTCTCTTTGTGTAGGCAGATCAGATTTTGGCATATTCAACAAAAATGCTATAAACATTAAATTATTTACTGTGATACCTTGCAGTTGTTTGTTTCAAGCTTTATTGGTACACTTATTGTTACTGGAAAATGATTACTTGGTTCATTACAGACTGGATGCCTCACCAGGCTAAGCAGGAACAGTAATTAATTTTCATGGCCAGTATCTGCACCCAAGCTGGGTCAATAGATTTGGGAAGGGGATCAAAGCAAGGAATTCACAGTTATAGATATATATCACCCATAATTTCCCTCTCTATATGCATTCAAACCGTATTGTTTGGTGGGTTGGGGGGGGGGGGATGAGGGGTGTCAGTATCTTATAGCACATTATTACAATAGATAAGAATTTTATTTATTTTTTTTTGTCCTTGTAAAATATTTATATTATGGATGTGCATGCAGATCCAGCCTAAAATCCTTAATATCAGCTCAAAATTTAAGTTCTTCCTTTTAGCCTATGGCTCAACCTACCACAAAATTCCACAGAAATTCAATCAGAAATACTTTGTGGGCAAACCTCAGACAAACAGAGGTTACCACATTTCCTCTGCAAGGCTGTCGCTCAATTATTCAAACAAAAAAGTCAAAGCACACTTGACATATATTAATGTGCACACATCAGTTTTACATGATGGTATAAACTTGATCGAGAAAAAACTGCTATGATAATTAACAGACCAGTGTGTAGATAAAAGACTCCACTTGCCTGATATGCACAATGAAGGAATTTAAGGGCAATCTTAGACTTATTATATATAATGTTGTGCTGTGTAATATAGGCCAATCATATAACAAATAGCAAATAAACACTGTAATCTTCTAATTAAGAGTTAATAATAGCCACTCTAGCAAATAGACCACTAATTGTGGGCATAAATGTGTAATGTAATAATTTTCTTTGACATCAAATGAGTGTATGGCAATAAAAGCCTTTGATAAAACAACAATGTGTGTAGCACTTCTCTATACAATGATGATATACATACTTGTAACAACACCCACATTACATCAGCAATTTAATATGATTGATGATCCAAATGATAAATGATCTGTGAAACAGTACCTGCACATTAACTTAATATCATATTGTATACATGGTTTACTACCATGATGCTTAACACTAAAATTTTACCAATGCAGATAAAAGCGTGACATGTTCTAATACACAAGTATATATATATATAATATATATATATATATATATATATATATCAGTATCATATTTTATATTTTCAAAATGTGATTAAAACTGATGTTTCATCAAACGTAGTGTTTTGCGGAACTGAAGAGACTACCTACTACATATCATGTTTAACCAGTCTATCTTCTAAGCTTACCTACATAAATATAAAATTTCAAAATACAGGTATTACATATTTATTTATTTAGCAATATACAGAAACACAGCTGCTGACTTTTCTTATATTTTGAGTGTTTTGAAAAGTCTATCAACATCTTTCACAACAGAGTTCTGAATGGAGAAAACCCAGTTTAAAAACATACTCCGAAAAAAAGTAAGAATGAATCTTAAACCCTTGTTATTGAGAGAGATATAAATGTTGTAGAATAATTACAGAAATTCATAACTCAAATGGTAATAAGATGCTGGACGGGTTTAAAAAAATCAATTTACATCCTTTTATGTTCTGCCTGGGATAAAAACGTACTCACAGTAAAGCTGTCAAGTTTTAACAAGGAATATTAAATGGTATGATCTGGAAGAAAAATGGATCAATTATGGACCCGGTGAGGATCAGTATGGTAAGAGGGTCACTTAATGAAGACAAGTGCCCGTGATCAAGACTAATTTGTGCCTCTAACAGCCCCATGTTCCAACTCAAGTATTTCTGTCCCCCAGGGACCACCAGTAGATTTTGTCATCCCAGCAAACCTATAGTTTCCTCGTGGCAGGAAGTAAGAATTAGTTTGATATTTATGTTAACACACTGAGGTATAAATAAGATGTTTTAGCCTGGTCCAGAATGGCTCCAGCTCCTACAGGACCCATGGGCAGTACTTCATGTGAGAACCTCAAAAGTCTTGGTCCACCAGGCTGACAGGGAACCTACAATCACCATTGATTACTACCATTCGGCCAGATAACAAGTCCATATTTCATGTTTCATTTATGCCAACATGGCCATGGACAAAAAGCCTGCTGCCGATTGAGATCTTCCTGATTGCAATAATAGAAATTCATGGAACCTACTCAATTGCACGGCTGATTCCTGATCTGATTTTGCGTTGGCAATGCTAGTCATGCCTGGGTTGCATTTGGACCGATTATTCTGATTGAGCTAGCCCTCCAGATTGTCTCCCCGAAGTCGCTTGAATGGGGCCCAGTCCTTTACAGACTCTGCCTCCAGCCCAGCCAATTTGAGACGCCCAAAAGGCTAAAAAGCTATAGAAAGTAAATTACTCTTACAATGATCACAAAGAGCTGTGTGGCCTGCACAATATCAGCCCCTGTAACTACTTTATCTGGCTGCATTACAGGCAGAACAGGGGCATTCATCTAAAATAGTTAAGTAAATGTGGGGGCAGAAAAGGATTTGGGGGATTACCTCCCACACACTAACCTCAATTTTGTAGATTACTTGTGGTTGGGGTTGTATTTATCATACAATTATAACACATAATGTCCTTTTTTTTTTACTGGAAACTGTCTACCTTTAGGGAACAAATTAAACACTAAAGAATAGTCTATTTGATTAAAAATAAGCCAGTTTCTGGGGCATACTGACATTAGTTCTTGACAAACACACAAAAAACTGCACAATATGACTCGTCAATTCTACACCAGTTTGCTATTTTCAATAGAAATGATAAAAATCTTACTTTCAGTAAAACCGGTACTGACATAGTTGTAAGAAATTATTTACACTGGTATACTTGAATCCTGTACAAATTTATTTTGTAAATGATGTACCTATCTTAACATCTTATCTGTCACCAGTTATTTATTTAAAAAACATGAACACTTAAAAAATGGCAGTTTTCTTTTCTTTTTTCTTCTTTTTTAAAAATATATATATATCAAAAACCAAAACCTGAAGCAGAATTGGACCGTCTATTGAACCTGTCGACTAAAAGTGACCCTACATAATGTGATTTTGTTATTAAAACCTTCATGTTTTAGGTCCTGTTCAAATGAAACTAAGAACAATCCTGAGGACATCCACATTAATTTTATATATAAGCATATATTTCCGAGGTCATGCTGAAATTCTGATTGCTATTCACCCTACAAGCCTCTTATGTGGCTTGAACCCCAGACAGTGAATCCATTAAGTTCTTTACTTCAAAGCCATTACCACAAAAATTTTGCACCTAGGCTTCTGAATCTTTTAATTTCTTTGATGTTGATGTAAAAGGGTTGGTGGACTTCTCCTGTTCAAGGAAAAATCTTCAAAAGGAATACTGCCTGGTTAAAAAAATATACTTGTCTGAAGTATACTGTTACAGGGAATAATTGGTTTCAGCTGAAGCAGCTATTAGTGCTTGCAACCTCTGTCCTTCTTAGAAGATTTTGCTAGATTTTTAACTTTTTACACCTTTTTTTAGTAGAATAATACTACGATCTACCCATGGTTTCTATATGAAGGTTTAATTCTGAGTATATGTCATATTGGAACCTGAAGTAAACCAATGGAAGCCTATCAATTCTTCTATTAAAATATGACCGTTATGACCTCTCTGTAATATTAAATATAGACTGGTACTATCAGATATTTATTTTTATATATACTAAATATCTATCCTTGGTTACAGGGAAGTTTACTTAACAACATTGTATTCATGTGATGTATGTATGTATATATATTATTTCACAATAGTTTCATTTTAGCTGTTTCATGCTGACATTCAATACATATTAATCCCACATTGCTCATGAAAACCTCACAGTTGTCTACTAGTGGAGTCCTCCACCACACTTTAAGATATTGACGAACACCTCATAAATAAACTACACATACAATAACACATGACTTCAAAGCAAGATGCCTTCTGAAGAACAATCAGGGATACAGCTCATGTGTGAGGCTGTTTTAAACTGCATGTCAGAGCTTCGCCACTCTTCTCCATGCTGTCCTACAGTAGGTGCCTGCTTGCCCAGCATTGCAATACAAGAATTACAGTTGCTGCAATGAGTGGTATAAATTTGTTTGTTACAAAAGTATTTGCATGCAACAAAACTGGAAATCTAACCAGGACCTGACTTGTTGTGAAGCTTGAAATTTGTGTCCAACAGCTGAAATTTGTGTATCCGACAAATAAGATTTAATTGTGGCCTGGCAATGATGTACCATTTTGTTGGTAATTTGTCATTTGTGAAGCTATAAATAAATACTGAAGCTGTAGGATCAGTAAGTATGCCCAGTTTCATGGTAATCTATCCAATTTTTTCAAAAGAATCTGGCTATTGTATGAATTTTATTATGAACAGACTGAGATATAACTTTTGAAGTTCTGAATACTATAAGCCAGAATACACCAAAATTGCAGAATTGTCATGACTTGTCAACAAGTTAAGTTTGAACTTCCCTGGAATTCTGAATATATATAGTGTCCTGCTGTTTGTAATCTGTCATCCTCAATATAAGTTGAAGATGGCATGTGAAAAATGGAAAACTGCAGCCCGTGTTTGCAGTTACAGTTCTTATAGATATTAATTACCAAATTCAATGACAATCCATTTGATTGTTCTGAAGAAATGAAATCTGGCTTAATTTATTAACATTTATTGACAAGAATCTGTTGTCATGTTTTGGTGCCATAAATTGGCGAATATACTTCAGAGTGACCTAACTTTTTATCTTTTGGAAAACCTAACTTGACCTGTCATTATGTAAAGCTTGAACTTCTGAAGTCTTATGGATATGATTTACATAACCTGTTAATGGCTGGCCAGAGGGCCGACCAGATGACACAAGAAAAGACTCATCCCTTTAAGGCTCGTTTGAGCTAAAATATTTAATAATATAAAAAATTACAATCAATTTTGTCATTTTTGTCCAAATGAAAAAGACTAAGTCCAAGTCAACTACTTTTGATAATATTATACACCAAACATAATTTTATTATATCACATTTTATATATAATAAATTTCTGCTTAATTTTTTTTTGTGGTGGAGGCTTAACAGAAGCTCAATTCAATAACATTGTGATATATTTGATTCATAAACATACATTGTCTAAACATCCAACAGTAGAGACACATGAAAAGCTTTTATTATTTACCTGATGCACCTGAGTTAAATACAACCCATCAACCTTTCCAACAGTATACACACAAAGGTGTATATGGAAAACATTATCTTCTCAGGTATCAAACAAATCTGGGTATAAAATAAACACCTGATACTCCTATGAATGACATCACAGCACTTTGAACAGACATGTGAAAATAAATCTCAATAGCACTTTTTGCCAAGGTACTGCTAATTACTTGGGGCACCACACTTGAAAGGTATGCAAACCAGGAATCAATGAGTGATCAATCATAGATGCCTATCATATATTGCTGGCCAGATTAAAAGTGACACCAGGCAGGAAAAGTAAGTCCTCTGGGAAAGAGGTTCTATTGTACGATATGCCACCACCATTATATATTAATGAATTATAGTCTGTGTTCTTGTTGCATGTAGGGATCTGGTACTGTTACAGATTAATGAGTAATACTCATTTTCTTTGCATGAGAAGCATGGCTGCATGGGCTGAAGAACCACTAGCAAAAAACTAGAAAGAACTGATGTATGTGGCTTGTCTGCTGTGGTATATGTCAGGATTTTTTTAGAGTGGGGAAGGGGGGATGTTTGACTTATGTTGCTGGGTGGTTCCAGTTGGGTGACACTTTATCAGGCCCCTGATGCCATAAACTT
Organism: Sipunculus nudus; assembly: GCA_026874595.1. Classification (NCBI taxonomy): domain Eukaryota; kingdom Metazoa; phylum Annelida; class Sipuncula; order Golfingiida; family Sipunculidae; genus Sipunculus; species Sipunculus nudus. The sequence continues at coordinate 29,168,628 of CM049315.1, forward strand.
TCTAATGCATTTTCAAAAGCCTTCATTATGCATGGTGTCACAGTGCCATCAATGTAATTATCAAAACGGTGAAAAAGCGCCATGGCACATTTGTATTGAATACCCCGAACACATAATTGAACATACTCAAAACATGTTTTTTTATTTTAATTATCAAGTCCAGCTGAAATAAGAATAAGATGCCAGAGGAGAAACTAAGGAAAGCTTGGTACATAATTTCCAAAACCAGTGACAGTGCCAGAGACAGGGTAAAAGAAAAAAACGTTTCTGCAAGGAAATTCTAATTAACTGGTGGCCATCTATTCAAGTCTTGTCAATCGACTACATCTCAACTTGGTTGTTTAATTAGCCTTTCTGACCCCCCTGCTGCCTCTTTTAAAGCCCACGAATTATTGTCTGATAGAACTGGCTGGGGACTGTACTAATCAGCCAATTACAAGTACTTCACCTGTTGCATGACTTAGTGAGACAGAACAGTGGATCCTGTCCTTATCTGAAGCCTCCTCCAGACCCCCTCAAGTAAAGCTCTTCTAATGCTTGGCAATTACACTGAACACGCTGAACACATCTACAGGCACACAGTGCCTTCTCACTTAATGAGGAGCACCTCTCGGAAAGACAAGCCCGTCCTTTTGCTCTCTTTCTAAAGTCTTCCAGCAGGTCTCGCTCTCTGTGGGTCCTCCTGAAATGTCATTAATACGGGGTGCTCCACCTGAAATGGAAGGTCATTGTGGAGATCCCTTAATTGGCTCCTGGGATGAAATAAAATTGTTAAAAGCTTCATTTCATCTCGCACTTGCTTGGATTTCTGGTTTCAAATAGCAAAGAGCATTGCTATAATAGGAAACTGTCAGGATTTCATCCAGTCTGTATCTGTTGCAAATAAAAGTTACCATCAATGAGGCTTATACTGCAATACACCAATGGCATTAACTCATGTACTCCTAGAACATTTAAGTTACATTAAAATTCAATCACAGAATGTCCATCAGAGTATCTCTGAACAAAATTTGTATATTTTTCTTCCTGATACTGCAGTGTAAAATTGAAAAAAAAAAGAATGCTGCATAAAACCTATTAATATATATATATATATATATATATATATATATATATATATATATATATATATATATATATATTCTAGAATGAGTATTATTTGTGCAATGCTTGGTCTGGCTTATGAAGAAAAATTTAGCCATTCTGGCCTGTTTGTCCAGGTGAATACCAAATAAGAAAATGTTGTCTTGGTTCAAGATCTTCCATAATATTACTCATCAATTCATATTTTCCTCATGCACTATAGTCTGACTCTTAAAACACTGATGCATTACTACATCTCAAGGAAGCCAAGCCTCCTCAAGTCTGTGCTGAATATAATTATGTCAGAACTGATCGAGGCTCAAATATAAATATATATTTCCTCAGTCTCACAAGAGATATTATGAATGGTAAATATTGCATTCAGAGACATAACATGGAAATATCAGAGTATTACTTATATCATATTCTCAGATGTATATTTTTTACTCAGTATCTATCTTGGGATAGATTTTTCTCTTAACTATTCTCAGCCAGGTTCAATTTAAGTTCAATTTCAGTCCTTTCTATGTACAGAATGAGAAAATGAAGACTTTTTCCCCAAGTAATTTCCTATCAGGAAAGAGACCTTTGTAAATGTGCAATTTTTTAACCTACTGACAATACTGATATTGTTTTGTTTAAATAGCATTTTGCAAGATTTTGAACACCATGTTGACATTATCACTGGAATAAAGGACCTAATCAAACATCTGAAAAGTTTAAATCCAATTTTGCTACCCTTGAGAAATTAATTTGATAGGAAAGGTGCATATACTTATTAATTTTATTATATTTACTTAGTCTGTTGACTGAGTGGGTAGTATTCAGTACTGGCCAGAGACAGATGAAAGATGTTATTGTCCATTAACACATATGTAAAACTTGCATAAATGATCTTTGCTTTAAGATCTTGGAAGTGCATATAGATATTCTGTAGCATATATTACCCTCAAGATCAATACTTAGAATATTTCAAATTACATACAAAGTACATATATTAACCCACTGGACTTGCCTACTACACACTGATTGATTCTCCATGAGTCAGTTTAAAGTTAAAAGTTACTGATCTCGTGAGAACTGAACCTATTAAAAAGGTTCCAGTTTTTTCAGAACTAGAGAAAGTTGTTCAATGACCAGCATTAATTCCATGTATTCAACGTTTCGTATGTGCTTTCTAGCTTGTGATCCATATGTATGATATATATATACATGTAGGTCAAATATAGATTGAAGTATATGCCACCGAAACCTTACAGTAAATGTTAGGTATACTCAACAATAACCCTTTGCTCTTTCAGGGCAAAACATATTACTTTTGATATGCTTTTTTAAAGATTATATTCTACCTGTAATGGTACCATGGTACACTGATCTTCCCTGAACCCTTATTCTGACAATTATTATATACTACAGAAAAAAAAGCAACCCTAGCATGACATATAAATCTGGTATTTTACTGTTAAACTGCTTGGACATTTAGCTTTGATCAGTTACAAGAGCTTTCAAAAGCTCTGAAGAAAGGCAGGTGCAAGAAGATGCAATGAATATACCTGTGCAAGAAGACGCTATGAATATACCTCTGTATTGATAGCTGGCGGGTAAAGCAGTGGCTGCATGCCTAGTACCTGAACATGACACCCTTTATTCAAGTTACCTGTCAACAATATAGGTATGAAAGTAAAGGAAAATGTACATTAAACCCACGCGAGGAAACACTCATGAGAATCAAATTACTGACATCAGCCTGTAGGTGTGTTTTATTCTATAGGGGTCCTCATCCAAGCAAATACAGTCATTTACTGTGCTACCATGGGATATGAATGTATACATTTCCATGGTAACCGTCGTCTATTCTTTCCGAGTTGCCATTCTGACTTCAATGTGATCTTGTTCGAACCTCGTGGCCCTGTCAGCACAAATAGGAATATTTCATCTGAAAATGTAATGATTGACTCTCAGTACAAGTATTTTCCATCTGTCAGCCCTGCCGATGAATGATTACGTTACAAGACTGCAGATCCCTTGATTCTCCCAAGCACTGGTTGTTTTCCTCGGACAAAGGCAGACTTCATCCCATGCCAGTCCCAGATCTAGCGTCTTACAGAACCCTGAAAGGTCCTCTCAGATAAGCATAGCAAAATCTCAAGCCACAAAAGGCAGGCTTTGTCATATTTATGCCGCAGCAAAAACAGGTAACACTGAAAGTGGTGCCCTACAGATATCCATTTTCTGAGAAAGAATAACTGTTTTCTAAGAAAAAAAGTTTTCATCAACACTGCAAAATGCAGCATGAGGGGAGTCTCAGACTAAGGGACTGAGGTCACTAGGTGTTTTTACCATTTTCAACATAGAAGTCAGTGATGACAGCAATAGTGAGTACAGGAAGAAGTAATAGCCTGATACAATATTAATATCAGTTTAAAAATATTGTAAAATATTTTAAACTAGATGTGGTCGGACAATGGTCCTCAGAGGGCCCCGCATTTCTGGTAGTGCTGGACTAGTTTACATGTGGGTAAAAAATTAAGTTAAATTTGAAAAATATTACAAACAAAAACAGGTTTTCATCCATATGCATGAGGGAACTAGATGTGTCGGAATGACACGAATGCCCCCGCCTGGGGCAAATAAGAAACATTTGTAAAATTTTGAAAAATTTTTTAAGTTCAGGAGGTGTCGTATGGTCAAAAGTAGGTCAACAAGGGCAAAATGCAAACTCGATCTGTAACGGGTCATTATCAAGCTACACACCAAAAATCATGCCAGTATATGCAGGCATTGTGAAAAAAGTCCATACATATGCATTTTCCATAAAAATTTCTGTCTTTCATGAAATTTTCTATGTTTAGGAGCCATAAAACAATCAAGAGAAGGTCAACCGGGACGAAACGCGAACTTGATCTGTAACTGTCATTATCTGCCCACACATAAAAAATCAGGGTGGTATCTGCAGGCATTCAGGAAAAAAAGTCAGTACATATGCATTTGTTATGAAAATTTCTATTTTTCATGAAATTTTCTAAGTTTAGGAGCCGTCAAATGGTCAAAAGTAGGTCAACTGGGACAAAACAAGAACTTGATCTGTAACTGGTCTATATCTGCTCACACACCAAAAATCAGGCCCATATCTGCAGGCACTTGGAAAAAAAGTCCATACATGTGCACTTTTTTTATGAAATTTTCTATGTTAGAGCACTGTCAAACGTTCAAAAGTAGGTCAACTGGGACGAAACGCAAACTCGATCTGTAACTGGTCAATATCTGCCCACAAACCAAAAATCAGGCCAATATCTGCAGGCACTGAGAAAAAAAGTCCGTACATGTGTATTTGTCATGAAATTTCATATTTTTCATGAAATTTTCTATGTTCAGGAGCCGTAAAACGGTCAAAAGAAGGTCAACTGGGACAAAACGCGAACTCAATCTGTAACTGGTCTATATCTGCCCACACACCAAAAATCAGGCCAATATCTGCAGGCATTGCGAAAAAAAGTCTGTACATGTGTATCTGTCATGAATATATCTATTTTTCATGAAAATTTCTAAGTTAAGGAGCCGTAAAACGTTCAAAAGTAGGTCAACCGGGACGAAACACAAACTCGATCTGTAACTGGTCATTATCTGCCCACACACAAAAAATCAGGCCAATATCTGCAGGCATTGCGAAAAAAAGTCTGTACATGTGTATTTGTCATGAAAATTTCTATTTTTCATGAAATTTTCTAAGTTTAGGAGCCGTAAAACGGTCAAAAGTAGGTCAACCGGGACGAAACGTGAACTTGATCTGTAACTGGTCTATATCTGCTCACACACCAAAAATCAGGCCAATATCTGCAGGCATTGCGAAAAAAGTCCGTACAACTGTTTCATTTCGGAATAACGGAAGGACGGAATGATGGACATGGGTAAAACTATATGCCCCGGCCACTTTGTGGCGGGGGCATAAAAAACCTACTGGATCAAATGATATTAAAGAAGATATGTCTATCAGGCTATGGCAGCCATATTGGAATTCCATAGGTCTGTAATTCAATAGGTCTGTAGCCCTCATGGGTACCAATCATCCCTGTGAATTTGGGAAAGCTGCTGTAGGTTGTTGTTGAGTTATCGCACGCAAAAGAAAATCAGGGCTCAGACTGTGGCAGCCATATTGGAATTCCGACAGGTCTGTTATTCAATAGGTCTGTAGCCCTCATAGGTACTATTCATTCCTGTGAATTGGGGAAAGCTGCAGGAGGTTGTCGTTAAGTTATCGCGCGCGAAAGAAAAACAGCGATCTGGCTGTGGCAGCCATAATGGAATTCCATAGGTCTGTAATTCAATAGGTCTTGAGCCCTCAGAGGTACCAATCATCCCTGTGAATTGGGGAAAGCTGCTACAGGTTGTTGAGTTATCATGCGCAAAAGAAAATCAGCGATCGGGCTGTGGTGGCCATATTGGAATTCTGACAGGTCTGTAATTCAAAAGGTCTGGAGCGCTCATAGGTACCAATCATCCCTGTGAATTTGGGAAAGCTGCATTAGGTTGTCATTGAGTTATCGCACACGAAGGAAAGTGTCACTGACGGAAGGACGGATGGACGGAAGGACAGACTGACACGGGGCCCTAATTAATAATATGCAATATCAATATTATAGTAAACTGATATATACTTTAATTCTGTTAATGGCTGTACATTATTTCATCATTACAATATTAATATAATTGTTTATTAATATCACCAATATATCATCATTATTATTATTGTATTTATACTTTTCATGAATATTGATATATTATGACTATAATTATCTTTTTTCGCTTCTTTTCTTGATATTATATGATTAATAATCATATACTTGAAATTCTATAAAGATACATAAATTTGTCCCTACCAGGACAACCTTACCTATATATATATATTAAATATGAATTAATAAAAGTAACTGTTTATAGCTGTTAATTATGATATTAGTGCATTTAAAGCCCACAATATCATATATTTGTAACAATTAGAAAACAAACAAATATTCAATTAAATCAACTGATAAAACCTAGCTTTTTCTTGCTGTGATTACCTGGTCTCCTAGTAAATATAATAACAGTCTGGCCAGGAACATAAATCATCCAGATGTGTAAATAGGACTTCACATTAACACTTGCTCCATCACCTGAGGCTGATAAAACTACCTTGAGGCTGATCTGCCTTTATAAATGAATTTATCTGGAGGGCAAACAATTAAATGGTGGGGCATGCCAATGACATGTGCAGGTAAAACCAGATCGCATGAAACCAGATTGCATGAAATTAAATAATAATGTCAAAATATGAAACCAACCACTGATATAGTTCATGATTTCATATAAAATAATAAAGCAATTAGACATTACTCAACACAGTTCATAGATATACATTAATAAAACTAAAACCTTAAATGTGTAAACTGATAAATAGCAAATTAACTTGAAGGACTGAATTTTCCCCTACAGACTAGTGATGTTTTCACTTTCCTAGGTAATAAGGCCAGTGCTATTTTCAGGCCCTCGAAAAAGGAGATACTTTTGAGGCCTACAATATGTTGTAAATAATATGAAGAATTTACTCAAAACCAAAGAAAGCTAAGTATGCTATCACAGAGACACCACATCACAGAAACCCACATGGGAATTAAACATTCACAAGTACCCTCAAGACAAGTTATTAGATGGAAGGCCTTAAAATCCCTTGTTGTATGAACTAATGCGGTCTGTAATCTATGCCTGGAAGTACATCCTCTGAGTGCTCACAGCCATGTCGGCTCCCCCTCAGGCGGGCTCTTAAATTTGTTAACTCTGAGCTATTAAACACTTATTAGGTAACAAAAACTGGACACCTGGAAAGTTTATGCCTGAAAGCTCTGCAGGTATGCAGTTGCACCATCATGCCCTGGGGAAATGACAAAAGATTCCAGATATCTGTTTTGTACTTTGAACAGTCATAAATTACCTATTTATTCTTTGGCTGGTTACAAAGGTACAAACTATCCATTTAGTAATTTAACCAGACTCAGAAAATACAAACAGCCTATTTTTTACCTTTAAGCAATCATATAGTACATAATATAATGTGTAAATATATATATATATATATATATATATATATATATATATATATATATATATATATATCTGTTAGTGCTTAGTATCAATAATTGGAATGACTGTCAATCATCCAAATGTTTATTGAAATAATAGAAAAGGAATAGTTAAAGTGAATAGTCAGGGAGTAGGCAGATGTGACAATCGTCATCCCAGAGAATGTGAGCAGAAGAGGTACCTGTTGTTCCAAAATCAGCCTTTATGTAACACTAACACCTAAAGTATATGTGTAAATTGTCTTCTTTAGTCATACAATTATTTGTGAATGACATGGGAGCCCAAAGCATAAGTAATATAACTAGACAACTTGAAAATACAAACAGTCATTTGTGTTAACTCGGTCTTTATAAAACTCGTGCTTTGGTCTCCCATCTCATTCACATTTTAAACAAAAGAGAGGAACCACAACCCCACTTGGTTATAGTTGGTGGAGAATTAGGAGGCTTCCCAGATCTCCAGCTCTCTAAGTGTTAATTAGTCTGTAAAAATCACATCATGTATAAAACAGATCATCTTTGATCTCCACATCTTATGTGTTTCATGCAGTGATTAATTAGAAGACTGGAGTTTTAATTTAAGTGAAGTAGAAAGAGAAAGGGGAAAGGATTGATCCCTCAGGTGCCTTCTCTCCCCCCCCCCCCCTCTCTCTCTCTCTCTCTCTCTCATAAATGGGGGTTAAATAACTGACTACCTAAATAAACTGACAAACCATAACGAGCTAACTATACTGATCCATACATATTTTTCTTATTTAATTAGGTGGTTCTCCTGTTAATATGAACACCAGATGCCTGAAGCTATTTTTATCCTTAACCTGACAACCTTCTGGATATGATTAATACAAGTTGTAATAAGACAAAGGGGCCCAGGTGAAGGCTTCTACCCACAAAGGAACAAAGGCAAACTTTTTTTTTGGCCTGATGTTGGTTCCTTGGGAGAGATAGCTGCCAGAGCTCAGCTGTTTCTTCCTACCTGATTATGACATTGGGGTTCCAATTGCTCCCAAAGGCTACAGATGAAGCAAGGATCAGATTTTTCAATGGCCCACCTGCTAGACTTTAGCCCAGCAACCACCACCTCAGTGTTGAGCTCACATGTGTGTGTGTCTGTGAGCATCAGCAGCCGTTGTAGTGGTGTGCAATCATACCTGATGTGAGGTACAATTCACCTGTTGTTGTGTACCACAAGGTAGGTCACATCAGGAAATGAATAAAAATATCCGAACCCTGCCCATAACAGAAGCTCTACATAATTAACACATGGTGCTATGCAGGACTTGTATACAAACACTGGAAATACAATTTTTGTGATGTTTTTATGCCAAAAAGTCTATTTTATCTAATTCTTTTATGTGAAAAAGTGTATGCATGAATGTGTGTGTGTGTGGGTAAGGATATTTTTGCAAGAATTAATCTTGGATCTATTTTTTTACTTTTTTTTTAAATTTTTTTTAAGGATAGGTCCATTGGCTACTGGTAGCACTGTCTATTGAATGAGGGAATGTTACCATACAATAAGGGTGATATGTGATTATTTTTACCCCTTTGGATTTCAGGTTCTATATGCTCATGCAGGGCTAAGGAATCACCTGTAAGTTAACCTGTAATTAAGACATTAAGATACTGTCAGATGCGCTATCAAGATTTCACCATTATGTCACATGTGCAGATGGGGTTCAACTAGTCTAATACCTTATACATATAACCACTAGCTAGGCTAATTAAGCCCTACCCCTTACATGGGATTTACCCATACTTGTCAGGATATAATAATGCATATTTTGCCCATTCACTAGTAAAACTTCTATACACTACATTAATCTATGTCAATTAATACAACTGTACACCACTAATTTGTTCATATTTATACCTTTTATGGTATAACTTATAGTTTATATAATCTTATTTATGAGGTAATAGAAATAATAATAATCATGTGACCTCAAAAAGTGAAGTTATACTTTAAACTTTATTTTTTTTTACATGGATCATAACAATAGTTCTTACAATAATGAGGCACACTCCATGGCTCAGGTGGTGTTACTCGGTTGTGTACAAAGGTCCAACTGGAGAATCCAGTGAAGACCACCGGCCTTGAACAGGCCACCAGAACCCACTCTCATATCCATACAAGGGACTGACCCCAGGTCTCTTGTGGAGAGAGCCGAGTATTTCAGCCTCTTTTAACTGTCCATGAGTACATTATTTGAGGGTGGGTTGCAAATAAATTGACCACAAAAGTAAATGCCTCTATTTTTTTTTAAATGTAGAAACATATGACAAAGCAAACAGCTGAGTTGTATAAGTATATAATGCCTGTACAATTTTAAGGGTTAAAGGGCTGCAATTTGGATAAAACTGCTATTAAATCTCAGAAACTCATAAGGGGATGCATTAGTTCATGAATCAGGGGATACAATATGCTAAGGTTAAAGATAAAGGGGTCTGTGACTGGAACCAGAGGTGTAATCAAAGACAGTACCCATTCTTACATCTCCATATCAAACCCTAAAACCCTTGAATATTGACACTGGTAACTCAGAGGTCCACATAAGTCATGTGATCAGTAATTAATGCCATTTCGGCCCTCTGACATTAGAGAGTCTAAGACCAGTTAACTGGCTGTCAGAGTGCCATTACATCCTTCAGCAAAGACCACATTTTATGGCTCTATGAGAATGCAAATATTTTCATGATTTCTAACAAAGACTCATGGCTTAGTAGTAAGCTATCACTTGACTTAAACCAGACAAATAGTTAGCATTTTTAGTTTACTTTCTAACAACATCTATCATATGAGTGAGAAAAATTTCATTTTTACTCAGCATATTGGTAAATCATGCATGTTTGTTGAATTTCTGACCACATGAATACAAGCATGGCTCCACAGGTTACTGGATGCAGCCAACTTGTACGCAATACAGGATATGACTCGATCATTACCATAGAAACAGAATTTCAGTTTGGCTTATGAGTTCACATGTATTCTTTTGTGTTAATTCATCATTTGTAGTCTGATGTTAAGATTATGGGCTGTTTACCACAATATGATTGCAACATGGTGAAAAACCACTGTGATGCATTCCTCGATATGACTTGTATCATGACTCCAGTTAGGCTTACTAGCCCAATATAAGTGCCTACTGATTCGTGTTGTCATGGCTAATCATGCATATGGAAATTTGGATGGCAGTTATTTTGTTGTCCCTCAAGAGAGGATGTATCACCAGACAGGATATTCATCTAAACCAAAACCTTCAATGTATTTTTGAAAAATTCTTAATAGAAAAATGTCTCCTCTTCTGAACCTGTGTAAATAATTCCCATTATCTTTGAAGAATCCACAAGGAAACAAGTCTAGTTTGTGCATCCAGCTATGAAAATCATGCAAATTCAAAACTACTATTTCATTAACATGAAATTTATTTTAAATGGTTTATATTTTTTAACTGCCTAGGTCAACAAATTCGATTTGACTTTGCTTAAGATGCAGTCAGAGACATAAAAGTATCTGTGGTGTGATAAACTTCAAATTCAAACATGCATTGAATAATAACATATACATTTTTTACATATTGTAACAAACATTTGGTGTTAAATACTGTATCAAAATACTGAGTTTTAATATACAAATTGAATTCTGCTAGTCTGTGACACATATACACCAGTAGCTTATGCAAAACAATTAATTATTATTTTGAAATTTTTCACAACTTGAAATCCAAGAACCACATATTTGCTTAGACAGCTCATGTTCATTGCCTGGGAAACTTTCAATTTGCCATATTCAGTGTTATATTACAAAAGAAGAGCTGATCCCACCAGAGTCAATTTATTTAAGAAACAGAGCACTAAACTGTATCACTGTCGATGACAGGCACGGCCAGTCAATTTGTAGGGCCAACAGTGTTAAGCATTACATCAGCAGCGGCAGACAATATCACAAATAAAATCTGGTAGTCCCTCTCTGTATACCCTGGTGAGGTTGCCAGCATCCAGACACGTATATTGTTCTACATGTTTACCCAGTCTTCCTCAAGTCAGCCTGCTGGACATTACCTGTCACTTTGAAGGTGTTCTCTACAAACAAAGCTCTGGCTCACACCAGGGGGCAGCACAGGTGCACAAGCTGGCTGCTTCTCCTGAGGCAAACCCAACTGTCAGCATGAACCTTCTGAATAGTAGCCAGAGGGTTCTGTCTATAAAAGCACTGCAGATGGTAAATGTAACTGTTTATATGACAGAATTTATCACACATGATATATCCACCAAACTGGTAATATGCACAGCTGCCACTGAAGTTTGGTGACTGGTATTTCTTATTATTTTTTAGTCTAAAGTATCAGTATTATCTGCAGAGATGCCACTACACTCTGGAAGATGGCAGATTTTCTTATTATTTTCTTCACTCCAGGAGGAGGGGAGAAGATCAATTATAGATTAGGACATTGAAGACCTTGAAATGCTGGCACTTTTGGCCTTATACTGTGGTTGCCTTTTTGTTCACGAGGGTTTTAATTTCGCGCGATTCGCGAATGGGAAATAATCGCGAAAATGAATCCCTCGGGAATAATTGGCCTATTGAGTATGTTCTTCTTATTTAGTGTAGCCAATACTTGTATGGGAATTGGTTAGAACAGTGAGAAATTTTATAATAAGTTACATCCATGCAGGTACAGGGGAAAAGTTCCCTTAAATTTGAACTAAACTACTTGTGCTGTGTGTTCAGGTCCATTGTTATATGAGAAGAAAACTCATGACTTATTCTCATTTATAATACACACAGGAATGGATTTACCAAATATTTGATATAGGTTTTGGTGAGATCGCGAAAATGAAACCCTCAGATAATATTATAAATGGAGAAATCGCAAAATTTCAGCCTTGCAAATATGAAGCCAAACACAGTATGTTAACCAATTTTGGTTATGTATTAATGATTTTGTCAAGTTTTGAATACAACAATCCATGATTCTTCAACAACAAAAAAAGGATTAAAAAGTAACTGCATAAATACTATCAGACATACAATTCAAATACCCTTATCCTTTCTTTGGAGATAATTCAAGCGATGATTATACATACAGCTTTATGACCAAGAAGCCCATTCATAGACACCTGATAGATAACAGACAATGCCTGCAGGAGCCTTGTACTTGAGCCAAAGATACTATTTATCTTATCTAAAGAATAAACAGGCAAAAGGTGTCTAGCACACCTGTTGAGGAAGATAATTATAGTTCCTGAGGTGTGAACCCCCTGAAATCTCTATACAATAGCACACAACAGAATCTGTTTCACTGCTCTGTCCATGATCACATTCATTACCTCTGCCAAGGAGGTTATGTTTCTACCAATGTCTGTTTGTCTGTTGAAAATTATTCAGAAGCTACTACACTGATTTTTATTAAATGTTAAGGAGTGATGGGGCATCAGACTCATCCAAAAATTAATTAAACTTTGCAGCTAATACATTAATTAGGACTGTTTTACTTGGCCATATGCTCTATTGGGTGCCATTTTGGTTAAAATAAAATTTCAAATATGATCAAAAGTACACCATTTGGCGTTTCAAGGACAAAGCTACATTATAATCATTTTAGAACAATTTTTCTGGATCATTCTAAAACAATCTTACTATGCTTTATACTAACATGAATGAATTGTTAACCCTTGTGACATATTATGGCATCCATGGTTCATTTTAGTTTCATTTATTTTAAAATAATTATAATCATAGATGACTTGATCTTTTTCATACGAATTATTCTGAGATATTATAGACTTAAAAAATTAACCATGCAAATGTACTTCATATGAGAATTATAATCAATATTGATGTTTCAATATTAAACAATTACTTAAATGAATGATGCAGTTATAAAATAAATTCCCTGCCACCACTGAAATGAAAGCTATTTGTGTGACTACCTGCTGAGCGATATGATGGCAAACTAAGTCCTACAAACAAACCGGGGGTCCACTTTACGAACATGTGTTACAGATACACATCAGGAGACGCCCAGTGTGTATCACATGCTGTGATCCATAGCTGAGGGGCCTGGTGATCACAGCATAGTAACTACTTAAAATCCATGAAAACACTAACCATGTATACACTAACTTGACATACCTTTACTATAATATAAAACTAGGTACTTTAAATGATTTCCTTACTATACTGGAAAATCATATTCTTCTTGACCTGGACTAAATAATAAAAAAACCTCCATAATGTTAAAGATATATCTATAATGATATCTATAACTTCCCAGTTATGTCTCCTGTCATAGTTACTAAGATATAACACTCTATATTTTACATTTAACATATTTCCTTCTTGGTAATGTTTGCAAGGTTTGTATTAATGTTTCAGAGCATATCCACCACAATCAGCGTGTTATCATGTGATGGCATGAACAACTTACTGCAGAAGAATGGCAAGGAACATGAGTCATAGATAAAGATTTGTGTGCTGATATGATTACAAAGTCATCATTTATAAATGTTAAAACTGCTGACAAATCACCAGAATGTTCTTAAATGATCTTTTCAGATAAAGATCAAAAGTATAAAAAGGATATAAAAACAATTACAGCCTATGATGATGAATAGAATATGTGCCTCTCACATACCTATAGGTATATCTATAACATGACAATATTCAAGAACAGTGACTCACTGAGGCAAAATGCAGATATAATTATAGAATCATGATTTATAAATGTAAAACTTCAAAGCCTCACTGAAGTCTTCTGAAGAAACTGGCAGAAGTAAAAGCAGGACACATATGATAAATTGCAGGCAAAAAAGAACAAAAAGCAAAAAAAAAAAGATTACAGCATATAGTGATGAATTGAAAATATGGTTCTAAAAGACATTTGTATATTAATAACATGAAAACACTTTCAATGCAGAAAGTTATAACTTGACTTTTATATTAATAGGTGAATGCTTATCTAGTTGATCTTTATGATGCCACTGAACAGGGCAAGGCATAAAAATTACTCTTGCTAGTATGAGGTCAGTGAGGTGGAGCTGCTACTTTTGTTCTTTATACAATCAGCCGGGAACAGAAGAAGAACGAAGGCTCTCTCCTATACCACCTGCTGCCCTGGTTCCCCTAACTCTTCCGGCCTGACTCGGAATAGTCCCGCAAACGGGGCTTGAGTTATAGCAGAGAATGAACTCTCTCTGGCAGAGATACAGGGTTCATCAGTTCCCTTGTGACACTCAATCATAATTGTTTTAATTTACTGCAGAAAAACTACACAGGAGGCTGGCTACCTGTGCTAAAATCCGCAATCATCTGCCGTCAACAACCATGTAATTTCCTTGAAAGCATTGCTGAACCTAATCTATTGCTCCAGTCAATTTTGGGCCTGGGCTGAAGGGGTCTGCTGGTGGACTCCCTCTCCCAATACACATCTAAATCAACTTGGTCCAGAAGGGAATTGATTAAACTCTGAAAATTCATTGTGTTTGTCCTTGCACATCTCTTCCATCAATAAGATACAGGGGCACCTAGCCTAGAGATGCCTCCAAATGAATGTCAACAAGTTCTGCTGGCTACCCAGGGCTTGTAAATTATTCTGGCAAATTGCTAGCTGTGACAAATTAGCTTAAACACTAATTCAAGACAGCTGCACAGAAGGCCAGCACACTGCCCTTGTAACACAAATCAAAGCCGGTTGATACAATGCAATCAGTACTCGGGATGCTTTTTAAACACCTGTCAAGCCCCTAGTTTTGTACAGAGCGTGCTTAATTAAATGGACAGAAAATGAAATGATATCGATTTGCATGACTAACTACTGATTAATTCATCAGCTCAGTACACCACAGCCTGTTAGGGTAACGGTTTAAACAACTAATAATCTCATCAAGCCTGGGTTTTATCTTATCCTCATTTAAAAAGAGTAGCTTGCATTGTGTCAGGTAAGGCACAGTTGCTCAATGTCTTGCACAATGCTGGACGTTCTCCCAAGGCCTATTTCTGATTCACCTGAGCGGGAGAGATATAAAAACCCTCAGGAAGGGAAAGCAAGTTTCAGCAGTAAAAACTAAAGCAAAAACTTGATTAAATGACTAACAACAAATAAAACTTTAAGCAATCAAGTTAATGCATTCTTGTTTCTTGTCACAATTATGATATGTATTGTGGACCTGTACATTCCGATTTTCTGTAACTTGATTTCTTGTCTTTGCAATGCCAACAGGAGACTTGATCCTGCAACAGGCTTAAAAATAATTGTTGTGTTTGCTTTGGAATTTTTACCTCAGAGCAAGCAATGACATTTGTGAGGCTAAAACATGGTAGCTTTTATTTATACTAAGGGAATGTTAAAGTGTTATTAAAGATATGGAGCATATTACATGTGAAATCAATATTGCTAAATATGATTATTAAATATCATATATTCTCCACATACAGTAAAAAAATAAAAAAGAATCTCCTAGCAGTGTCTCAAATGCATTCTTAATGAATTTTTATTTTTTACTCCTTTATTTCGCTATAAAACATGGACTTAGTGCTACTCTGTTAAGAGTTTTGTCCCTTGCCATCTGATATTCCAGGTTCTAGAGTAACCATTAAATAACTTAACATGATATTTTACAGTATATTTACCACCAATATCTGTGCAGGATTTTTTGGAGATTCTTCAGAGAGGAAGTCAGAAAAGCAATAAAACATAGCATCAAGCAAATTATGGGCATGTCAACAACAAGTAAACAAACTTCTATCATTTTAACCATCTGACTGATTCCACCACAAGTAGCAATGCCACAGAGTTGAAAAAATATATCTTTTTGTTTTATCATTTAATGCCAAAAGAAATACAATATTGCATCAAGCAGAAATAGAAGAAAGATAAGGGACTGAAAAGCTATGACACACATGAGCCACTGTTCTCTTAAACTTGAGCAATGTAGTGTGTACATGTCCTTGTAACATGGCAAACTGTGGACTGGTGTGATTCGGTAAAATTAGCAAAATTAAGGGTACTTTCTTTTAGGAGTATAATCAGGCCTCTAAGCTGAACATTTGTCAATAAACGGGCAACGATACAGCTATATGGGGAATTGAGAGGCTAATAGTGGGACAATCATTCAGAAAATAATGAGAATACAGTGACCAAGTGCAACCATAAGTCACAGAATACGAGTCTTCAAAGACCTCTGTTGGGTCTGAAAGTACTTTGCAGCTGCATGAACATACCATGCTGGATTCCGGACTAACAAGTTGCAATAGCTACAAAGGGTTAAACTGCATCTATGTCTGATAAAAACTGGTGACTTGTCAAGGAAAAGCTCAGTAAGACGCACACAAAAGGACACTAGCTACCATAAAGACAAATGCTGTTATATTCATTTCAACTGATATAAAGAGATGAAGACATACAAAGGATCACTTAATTTGACAAAGAAGGGAAAAAGAATATTAAAACTCGCATGACAAATTACAAGTAACATTAACATTTCCTAAATCTTACATGTGCCATATTAAGGAACTTTATACCCATTATGTATGGTACATACATTTCTAATTGCATTTTTTTTCTTAAGACAACAAAAACCCTAATTTATTTATGCATTTACAGTCGGACCCTTCTAATCCGGCCTTCGATAGTCCGGCATTCGGCGTAAACCGGCACATTTCTTGAGAACGGATTCCCATATATATTTTTAGGTCGTAATCCAGCTTTTTGCGTAATCCGGCTCCGGCACAATTACCGAGAACCAACATCCCTATTTATGATAAACATCATCTACGTAATCCGGCACGCCTCAGTGACTTCCCCGCCTGTGAACATCAAACAGCTCACTGCCGGTCATGCATAAGTCGCACGCCCGGCAGAGCAAACAGACCCGCGGTTTCAGTGTAAACTGATAATTAATTAGCTTTGACCGAATGATTGTTTGGTCGGAAGCGTCGACCCATCATACATGAAAGGGTGTATTGGTCTCGCTTGTTGATTGCAAACATAAACAACGTGTCAATGTTGAGTAGATTTAATCATTGTGTTTATGTTTGTTACTTGTTTTGATTCTTTTTAATTATGTTTAAAGTGACTTCAAAGATCAAACAAACTTAAAAGGGTGAATAATTAAAGATTTTTATGCCTATAAATACTGCAGTGATTAAAGAGTATTTATTATCGTCATTGACATACGCCAGCTATGCCGAAACAAAAGCGCTGTGAAATCAATGTTTCTCTGAAGAGAGACATCTGCCTCTACAAAGAAAAATCACTGCCGGATACTGCCGAGCTTGCCCGAGTTGTCGCTCAGCTACCAATCGAAAACACGCTGACCGCGGATGAATATCTCGTGGTTGATTCCGGTGTTCCTACAGGAGATATGCGGACGCGGACATTTTGGATATTGTGTCGGTCGGGAAGAAAGACGATGATGGTAGCAAGGACGAGTGTGACGCAAGTCCAGACGAACAGCAGCCGCCAACTGCTAAGATCGCCAGACAGGGACTGCGGGATATGTTCAGATACGCGGAAACGAAGCCCCAGGATTTCGGCGAGCGGGATTTGCTGCTACTGCGAGACATGCTGTCTAGACTCAATTCAGCCGCTCTCCGTGACAACAAGCAGTGCACATTGGACAGATACTTCAGTGCAAAGTAACTCAGTCATTTACCCTGGTGAAAACTAGTCACACTGTGTAAAAATGTATATGGACATTGTATATAGGTGATGATTCTGTAATTCCTCCGATTTGCATTATTTTTTGTATCGATACATTCTGCTGGAACTTTTGAATAAAGTTTATTTGCACATTGTTTGAAGTGTTTTATTTACTTTTATTATCACTCAATTTTTACTTTATGCATAATATAATTCATTTTTAATTATAATCCAAGATACGGCAAATATTGCTCTTCCCTGGGTTTGTGTTTTTAGCTGTGGGTGTCCCTGATATGTAATCCGGCAAACTGCGTAATCCGGCATAATTCCTAATCCCCGATGGTGCCGGATTAACGGGGTCCGACTGTATATTCAAAATTTTATGTGTAATGATAAAGAACACTTACCTTTTGCTTGACAATTGTAACTCGAAACATGGTATATGTATATATATATATATATATATATATATATATATATATATATATATATATATATATAGATATATATATATAGATGTATTAAATTAAATTCAAAGACTTACCTGGTAATCACTCTCTCCCCGCTGCTGCTGCTGAGCCAAACAGTCACGTGGGTTTTCCCATGCTAAACTGCTGGCGGCGTTGGCCTGGTTCTGCATTTGATAGTACAAGATGGCACTGTTGTCCCCTTGTATACCCTGGGATACCAGTCCTGTACGTTGTGCGTGTGGTTTTGAGGGCGAGTTCATATATACAGGCCGATCTTGTGATTCAAACTTCCACACGCGATCATGCCCCAAGCTACCTGTTTTAACTTCCATTTTGGCGGCGCCATAGTAGCCATAACGGGCAAGGCGGTTGTGCAGGCGGCGTCTTCGTACACACACAATAGCGATCACTAAGACCACAATCACAACTAGTGATAATGAAATCACTCCTGATAAGATCCATATGAAGGCATTGCTTTCGCTGAAAATGCCTTCAAGAATCGGCTCCTGTTGGGGAACAAACGGAATAGACTTGTCCATGATAATGTCCAGTTTAGTTTCGACACTCTGTTGTGGGTTGCCATTGTCCTTGACCTGGATTTTCAAAAATACAGTTTTGTGATCTTCTTCAAATGTTGGTATCTTATTAGCTGTTATGACCCCTGTCCATGGGTCAATCGTAACCATCTCAGGCTCAGACTGATCTATGATGTAAAATGAAAGCTTACGATTGTTTTTGAGGTCGTCATCATGGGCTGTGATTTGGGTGATCTCATAACCCACTGGAATATCCCCAGAAACTCTCACACTTCGATTCGCTGGATTTGGGAAATCCACAATTGGGACGTTATCATTGACATCTTCGACATGTATGGTAACACTCACAGTGCCGCTTAACGGAGGGTGACCCCTGTCTGACACTATCGCTGTAAGGTAGTACGTATCTTGTGACTCACGATCTAACATCCTCCTGGTCTTGATGGAGCCAGTATTTGGGTTAATATAGAAGGAATCACCATCTTTATTAGATGATAAGTTGTAGTATAATTTACTAAAAGGTGGTTTATCAGCATCAGTAGCTGTCAAATGACCAACCAGGGTGTTCACTGGTTGGTTCTCTATTACACCAAACATATATTTTGTTGATGTAAAAATTGGTGTCTCATCATTGACATTCACAACACTTAATGTGACTGTTGCTGTGGAAGTTTTAGCTGGTATGCCTTGATCATAGGCAAACACTGGAAACTGTAACATGGTACTCTGCTCATAATCAAACACTGCTCTAGCAGTGATTCTGCCAGTGTCTTCATTAATGCTCACATATTTAGCAGAATTTTTTTCAATTTTATACTTGACATGTCCATTGGACCCAAGGTCTCTGTCTTTGGCTGTAACTTGAATAATTTCTGCACTGATATCATTGTTTTCCAAGACCTCTGCCTTGTAAGGTAGGTTTACAAATTTGGGGTAGTTGTCATTCTTATCAAGAATCATTACCATGAAACTTGTCACTGAATACAGCTGTGGGGTTCCCCTGTCTCTACATTCTAATGTTACATTATATATAGCCTTAGTCTCCCGGTCAAAGATCCCTGCTGTAAGGAGCTTATATTCATGGTTGTGGTACAGAGGCACCAGTTCAAATGATTTTTGTCCAACACTGCATGAAAATTCCCCATTATTACCAGAGTCTACATCTTTGATTGCAACATGAGCTACAAATGTGCCCTTTTTCGCCCACTCTGAAACACGAGCACTGCCAGAGCTGGTGAAAGACTTAACTCTGATTTCTGGAGCGTTATCATTAACGTCCTGCACATAAATAATTACATCACAATAACCATAGTAAGGGTCCTTGCTCTGATCGTGGGCCATCATGGACAAGTGATAGGATTTCTTTACTTCATAATCAAGAGGTTTTTTTAGGTAAATCTGACCTGTATGGTTATTTACTCCGAATGTCTCCCCATAAGAGGAAAGTGACTTCTGTGAAAACTTGTAAACTAGCCTGCCGTTTGGACCTAAGTCTGGATCATAAGCATGAACCTGCACAATGACGCTGTCCACTGGGGCATTTTCTGATACAGAGACACGGTAGGTGGAGTTATAAAACCTTGGTTCATTATCATTGAGATCACCCACTGTAACAGTCACTAAAAGCAGACCTTTCTTTGGAGGCACTCCCCCGTCCTCAGCCATAATCCGAAGTTGGTAACTATCTTCCTCTTCCCTGTTCAGCTTTGCCTTTAAAACGAGTTGTAATCTCATTTCTTCAGCTTCATTTTTGATAACTTTTAGAACAAATTTATTAGTTTTGGCACTAAGACGGTAGTCCTGGACACCATTCCTGGGGCTATCAGGGTCATCAGCAGCAGGAAGAGGAAACGTGCCACCAACAACCGCTCCTTCTGATATTGTCAAATGATAATCTGTCTTGGGAAAAGTAGGTGAATTGTCATTCATATCTAGGATAGTGAACCTCAGTTTAACGATCTGAAAATACTGAAAAGGTTGGATCACCACATCAACAGTGATTACACAGTTTTTAAGGTATGGACAAATTTTTTCTCGATCCATTTTTCTCCCGATCTTGTACACACCGGTGTTGTGGTCTATCTGTAAGTAAGATTCATAGGTGCCTTTAGGGGTGAGGAAGTCAAACTGCAGCATAGCCACTGTGGCATCATCATATTTCTGACGAAGTTTTGCAGTATCACGAAGATCACTGATGACCGTACCAACTGGTAGTTCCTCAGGGATACGGTGCTCAACCTCCTTCATACTGCCATCTTCCTGCAATGTCACAAGGTGGCAGCACTGTAGTATAACTAAAAGTGTCAGCCAGGCCCCAGCCATGTCTCCTGTTTGTGTGTCATACAGCAGCTAAAGAGTTAACTTGGGATGACAATCATAATGGAGTGTATTCCAGTTCTCTTCCATATAAATGAATCCATCTTTGAATGCAGTCAGCATAAATTATTCCAGTAATTCCATGTACTTATAACACAAAAAAATCAACACAAAATAAAAATAATTAAACTGATAAAACTGGCAGTTACCGTAAATTACTTCATAAAGCACCGTAGGTCCACATAAATAAAGCATTGCATTTACTCAAGCAGGTGTGGAAACATATATTCTTTTCCTCCTGTAGTTCAGAGCTGAGCTATCCTTCATGAGTAAGCACTAGTGTGTTTGCTCGCTACTACAGCATGTCTGCAGTCTCTGCTAACGGTCCTCCATGTGAGCTGGACCCTCCCTCTGCTCAGCGTCTCTCCTCTGTTTCGCCAGCTGCTTACCGCCACAGCAGCGGGGAACAGTTGTTCTCATCCTCAGCCAATGCTAAGTCTGCAGGTAAGGGGCTGTGGCTTATCAACCACAGCACTCGGCAGGGCCAGCAGCAGGAGTTGTTCTTCTGAAAGTTTCTGCCAGTGGTGGTCCAGTGGCAGTAACTACATGTGGTTTACTTGTGGTGACTTGTCAAATGGCTCGGCCACAGGAAACTTTGGTGCTCATACATCACCAGTAAACACTGCAGGACTGGCTGAAACAGATAGCAGTTAGCTGTCCATCAATGGGAATTAGTCAACTCTTACATGCAGACTATACCCTGCTTTCTCACACCTTATATAGCCCGGACAAAAGCCAGGCAATCAAATAGAATTGCCACTATATAGCAACTCAGGTAGGGTTTAGAACTTCATGCTCTTCAGACTAACTTTTATCTCTTACAGCAATGAGGAAGCCATCCACTAAATCGTAACAGTTAATGAACTTTTGACAGTTGTTCCATGAACAAATTACATGCCCATCTACGGTCCTCTGGTTTCTTTAGACAATGGAATGGGTTGGCGGGGCATGGCTCCCCAATAAAATCTTCTAAAATATGGGCGCCACGAAAGTAATCAACCAACAACAGAATTACAATCCAGGTCAGTCAAAGGTGGTCATAAGTCTACTGGAAATTATGATTACTCAAAAGAAATAGATGGCAACCCACATCTGAAAATAGCACAAATTACATTGTCTATGGATTCATTTCTAGTTTTTGTGATCTCTGTAGATTCCGTTGGGCTCTGATGTAAGAACAGATGGCATCTGAATAAATAATGACAATCAGTGCATCAAATATATAATGTTGTACCTAACTACAATTTATGTTGGGGTTACTACATTAAAATGTCAAACACTAACAAAAAATGCAATAAAATGGTAATTTCTGACCTGGTTACAAAAGTGAAGGTCTTGTTCAATAATTTGACTTGATGACTTTGCTTTTCAGATTTAAAAACCATGAGTGTTACTGCAGTTTTACAGAAAGTCTTAAGGTAAGTGTTGTGAGGAACACATTAAAAATTAATATTATTTGAGAATTGGAAACAAAATTAATAATATTTCAAATGTTTCTATTCATCAAATGTTTAATTTAATTTGGAACAATAGTTTCTTCATGGAATACTATTTATTTCAATAAATGATATTTGTTATTAAATACACAATTATCAATTAATATTTTTGTTCAAGTTAACAGGGAAACTTTTATTTAACCAATACTGCTTTGTACTAGAAGTAGATAGTAAGAATACTATGCTTCTGACAAAATTGGCCCACTTTATAGATTGTAACTTCAAGAGAGAAAAAAATATTTCGAAAGGGAAGTATCCTATTCTCTGCCTTTAAGGTGCTGAAGGCAATTTTATCATGTTACACAAATGTGTCCTGAGCTCAAGCCAGAGACGGTTTCCCATACAATACACTATTGCTGTTGCATACAAAATGTGCCCGGGAAGGATGAAGCAGATAATATTCCCATGTAGGGTGTTATGTTTCCCAACTTTTCCACAATAAGAAAAGTATCCCATCACTTCTCCATTATACACATGTTTAATCACCCATGTGTCCATCAGTTACTGTCAATGGGGAACAACATGCATTCCCAAGAAGCATACAATGATGGTTTACAAACGACTAGCCATATTTAATGGAACTCAGCAGGTTTTCTATTTGGCTAGGGAGGTTTAGCTCTGCTGCCCCCATACCTATCAATTCCACATGTCTGTGAGCAATGTCACATACAGCTCACACTGCACTTCTGTTCTACAGCACTAGCATCTGAAGTGCTATGTGTTTGTAACTAACTGTATTTGATATAGTCTTTAATATAAATCC
This sequence comes from Sipunculus nudus, assembly GCA_026874595.1. NCBI lineage: Eukaryota > Metazoa > Annelida > Sipuncula > Golfingiida > Sipunculidae > Sipunculus > Sipunculus nudus. The sequence goes on from CM049315.1 coordinate 29,192,111, forward strand.
AGGTTTTTGTGTATGCCAATGCATAGATATAATATGAAAATTATATATATACAGACATATATATATATATACATACATATATATATATGTTTTATATAACAGATTATACATTAAAATTTTATCACATATTAATCAGTTTCCTATTAATTTATAACATTTGATACATTTCATAACTATCTTAAATTTTCTCAATTTATAAATATTTAATATATAAATATTAAATATTATTAACCCTAAGCTGTTCCTTTACAGAATATATGCTCAACATATATTTTGGCCTGACTATAGCTATTTTGTCCTGACTAGAGCAAAGAGTATATATAACATTCTTAATTTACTATGAATGGGCTTTAGAAACCAGATTTCAGGAATACTTTATTTATTTGAAAGTTACATATAGTTTTAATTAAATTGTTAAAATTGTTTTTAAAAATTATCAAGGAAAAAATAAAATTATGAAAATGTCTGTAACAGATATATGGTATTTGATAAAAGAACAACAAAAAGTTAGTCTTACTATTATTACACTTGACTCTGATTATCCATTATAGTAATATGAAACAAAGCATCACCTTAGGTTAATCATTCAGTGAATTAATCACAGAAAAAAAGATATCACATTTAGTTCATTATCTGGTAAATTCAATATATAGAACAGCACATTTAGATAATTATGTGGTATATTTCGTATAAAATATCATTTTAATCAATTATCACCAAATGTAAGTGAAGTTTAAGTTAAGCAGGTGAAGAATTAAATACAAAAAAGCAAGAAAATGAACACAGCAAGTGTAATGATAAATACCAACCTTGACGAGGTCTAACACTTATATCCTGTGATTGTTACTTACTACACGGTGATGAGGAACTAACTGTAATCCTTGTCACAAAAGTTGATAATTCCTAATGATCATACAAATGTACCCCAAAAGAAATCTTGTCAAAGACTAACAAGTGACAGACACTTTTTCCTTCATCTTTTGGTGGACAAAAACTAACTCCCGTATGCCGACAGATCCATGCCCAATCAGAAGAATCGCTAGAGCGACTTCTCCTGGAGCGGCTTCGCCACCAGCAGCACGGAACGAGTCATCAAGCCAGAAAATTGTTAGCGTAGGGGGTCCGGTGGTGTTCACGTGGGGCAGTGTGCTGCAGACTCACTGATGATGAGTACTGCTTGTTGAGCACACTACCGAGCCTCTTGTATCACAAGGCATGCACACGTCAATACTGACTCCCGCCCAGCCAAGTGTTCCTGGCCCCACAACACCTACGGTTCCTCCCTTATTAGTCCCCGTGCATTCAAGTAGAGAATGTATTTGTCCAGGTGGAAACCTCAGTTGTCATTAGGGGTGCATCCAACTGGTCCCTCTGAATCCTCTTAATTAGTAGCAAATGTAGCAGACTTGGAATTAATTTTGTGGTGTAACAAACTATCCGGCAAGAAAATATTATGTATGAAGTATGGATGTTTTTAAGTACATCAGGAATTTTAAAACAGCAGTAATGATGCTCCATATTCTTTGGATGAAGAGACACACACACTGTCATAATTATGCTGTAACAGCCATGAATAAAATAAACCTGCAAAAAAGCTATACTGTATGTAATTTAACTTGTGTATTAGTCACTATGCTAGGTTTCACCCAGTCATACCAGAACAGGTAATACATATATATATACATATATATATAATTCATAAATGTTAAAGCTTGATTATGGTGTTAACTTCAGCAATGACAACTGATATGTGAATACGACAGAGGACTGAGCCTGATGTATCAGTTTGGCGACTAATCACTTGTGAAGAGTGTGGCCTGCACAAGGCACTTGGTCAAGGTTTGAGAAAAGACATTCTGGCATCTATAATAAACAGACACTTGTGCCGCCAGGCTTCCCAGATCAATGCTAAAACAATCTGGCTCTCACTACCTCATGGAGTCTCCCCACTTGTGATGTTATGTGTAATCAAACACAGGGCGCGCTCTCTGCACATGTATACATCAGTGCCAACACAAGTCTATTGATTGTGCTTTCACAGCCTTTTGCACCCATTGCTAACTTTCCTCTTGACTGTAGCTGCTCAACAGCCCTGTACACCTCTCCACAGAGGTCCTCATCAATACGGGAAAGTGGCACGACTTTACTCTTTCTGTCTCTCTATCAATATGTATTTAAAGTAGTAGCACACAATAGATTTAGACCGCAAACACACCTCAGTATTTTTCTCTGTGGCAAGAACCAACGTACAGAAAGCAATTGACCTTCTGAATTTAATCTTCTGACCGGCTTTTCCCATGTCATTATGTTGATAAAGGTCAATTTTTTTCGGCCCAAAATAATCACACTAAAGTCACTGATGTCAAATACAACAGTTTTGTGGAGGCAACAGAGGAAGTTATTGTCACAAACTTATCAATGCATGATTTCATATTACATTTATGTTTTTCATAGATCCTGGACAGGTTTAAATAGGTTAAACACCCAAAAAACAAAATGTCTAAGAGCAAAAAGCACTAGGAAATTGCCAAAATGTCCAAGGAGGTTAAGGGTCAGATAATGGGATAATGGGAGCTCTTTTATAAATCAGTATACTTTTTTAATCAAAAGAAATATTGGCTGGGGTAACAGCTTACATGTTTAACATGCCCTTGTATCATAGTTGCAACAATTTAACAATTCTGTGTAAAGTTAAATGAAATAAAAATGTGCAAAATAATTATTTTATACAATAGATAAATCCCTTTATTTGCCTTTTTTCGTTTTCTGAAGTGAATAAGATCTAGTACGTATTTTCAAATTCTTTTTTTGAGGAAACCATCTCCTTTTTTAATGTAAGCTTAACTTAGTATATACGGTACATTTGCAAAATTCCAGTCCAGTTATGGACCACATGATAGAGTGTTAGCACACACTTCCTTTCTTTATATTCTGGTGACTACTGCACCTGTAGGATTTGGGTGTGCAATAATCCCCATTGCTGGGTCATACCACAGAAGAACCCTCAAAGGAGCACTCATTGGTTAGTGAAACATTGCCATTGAGCACAGATTTCCCCCCTGGGTGGGGGCCATCCGTGAAAAATTTCAAGACACCTTGGCTGAGATTCAAACTCCCAGGCTAGCCCTGTGCTCTGCCCCAAGACAACAGAAGCTAGATAATATTTTCATCATGAAGATAACAATAAATAGCCAGACAACAGAGTGCATTTTAAGGAATTGAATGGTGTGCTTAATGAATGCTATGTAACCATTTACATTATATTCAATGATGCACAGCCTTATATAGTTCAACAGGTTATTACATCATTTAATTGCTAGGCTATATTATGAATGCTATAATTTTTAAGTAAGAAAAATACAATTTGTGCAAAAATGAAAATATAGGTATCACCACCTGTTTTGCTCAAACAATAAAGCTTTTTAAAGTGTTTAAATTGTCATATACAGCCATTCATGAGACCATTAATACGAACATGTCTGCTGTTTACTCATGCAATTTTATACAATTTCACACCAGTTACAGTTTTATTTCCCAATATTTGGCAACATTTCAAAGAAATGTTGCACTGATTTTGTGAATGATGCACATTATTTTCATTTGCATCAATGATGCAAGAAAAATGGCTGTTCATCAACCTCGAACAATAACATGTAGAGGCCCCATCTATTTCTGCTCAAATTTCTGTCCTGAAGCTTACAAATATAGGTCACTGTTACCTTATTTAAGTTCCCATGAAATCTTGCCAGGACCTGTCTGGATGCCAAGTAAGAACTTTCTATGGGTTATCATTTGTGCCCTGCACATGACCTGTAGAAGGTACAGAACATTAATGAAAATCAGCTCTTATGCTTAACAAGTGACCCATGGGTCATGACGCTCAGCTGACTGGGAAGAGATTCGCAAAAAGAATTTTTATCATCTGAATGGTAGTATATACTCATTCAACTGAAGCATCAAACAGATTAACCAACAGGCCAAGATTGTGTCTGTTTTTATATATCTCAAAAATAGAGAAAAAATGCGTAAACTAAAAAAATACAGGTGGCTCCACCAGTCTGCAGAAACTAATAACAAGTGACCCATGGGTCATGATGCTCAGCTGACTGGGAAGAGATTTGCAAAAGGAAATTTTATCTTCTGAATGGTAGTATATAACCATTCAACTGAAGCATCAAACAGATTAACCAACAGGCTGAGATTGTGTCTATATTAATATATCTCAAAAACAGAGAAAAAATGCGTAAACTTTAAAAAAAATACAGGTGCCTCCATCAGTCTGCAGAAACTAATAAAAAAACTTAAAGGTCAATATCCATGCAAAGAAGCATGGTGGTCTCTGGATTAGTTGTTCAGATACTTATGCTTTTGTATCAAATTTTCCATTATTCTGAGGGATACTTTTGAGTCCTATAGCTTGAAGGATATGAGTAACAGAGACCTAATTTCAGGTTTCCACAGACACTTTTCATGGGCCTCCTTGCATGACAAGAATGAAGATTCTAGGTCCAGTTGTTGCGATTTGTACCCTGTTGACAGATAACCACATCTTTAAAGGTCTCAAAAAAAAAGAAAAAAATTGGTAAAAAATTTGAAAAAAATAGAGGTGGCACACCCAGTCTGCTAAAACTGATGGAACATGTCATGACCATTATGTATGCCAAAAATCATGAGCATTAGTGTTGTAGTTATTGAGATACTGGAGTTTTTGTGTCAAATTTTTCATTATTCTGGGGGGATATTTTGGAGCCATACAGCTTAATGGATATGGGTAACAGAGACCTAAATTCTGGTTTCCTTGGAGACTTTTCATAAGTCTCTTAGAATGTCAAGAATGAAGATTCTAGGTCCAGTCTTTACGATTTGTGCCCTGTTAACAGAAGTTCCCCTTTTAAAGGTCTCAAAAATAGAGAAAACAATTCGTAAAAAATCGAAAAATACAGGTGGCACCACCAGTCTAAAGAAACTAATGAAACATCTCATGATCAATATGTATGCCAAAAATCATGACCATCAGTGATGTAGTTAATGAGATATTGAAGTTTTTGTATGAAATTTTTCACTATTCTGGGGGGGTTCTTTGGGGCCCCAAGGCTCAAAGGATATGGGTAACAGAGACCTAAATTCTGGTTTCCATGGACACTTTTCATAAGTCTCTTAGAATATAAAGAATGAAGATTCTAGGTCCAGTCTTTACGATTTGTGCCCTGTTAACAGATGTCCACATTTTTAAAGGTCTCAAAAATAGAGAAAACAATTCGTAAAAAAATACAGGTGGCGCCACCAGTCTGCAGGAACTGATGGAACATCTCATGATCAATATGTATGCCAAAAATCATGACCATCAGTGATGTAGTTAATGAGATATTGAAGTTTTTGTATAAAATTTTTGACTATTCTGGGGGGTACTTTGAGGCCCCATAGCTCGAAGGATATGGGTAACAGAGACCTAATTCCAGGTTTCCAAGGAGATTTTTCATGGACCTTTCTGGATGTAAAGAAAGAAGATTCCAGGTCCAGCAGTTACGATTTGTGCTAGGTTAACGGACGGACGGACGGACAGACAGACGGACGACAGACAAAGGGTGATCGCTATAGCTCAGATGACTTACAGTCAGCTGAGCTAAAAACTGAGTGAAGGCCTCCCTAACCTGGACAACAGCAGGAGTCCATTGCTACCAGGTACATGCTGATATACTGATACCATGTTACCAATATTAGATTCCACAAATGGTAACTGAAATGATGTAAACATTTTGGATTTGAATTTACCTTGTTAAGCTTTGGTATCAGTACATATTCCTTAAGGAAAACATATAATGTCTGAAATTGAGTAAAAAAAGGGACCCACGGGTCACAGCGCTCAGCTGTATTCTGTAAAACTGTAGCAAATGCAAAACATATTCATTTCTATTTATATATATATATACATATATATATTATATATATAACACATACGTAAAGCTAAGAGGAAATGGCCCTAGTATCAGGTGATAATCAAGTACTAAATATATGCATGCCTAACTAATACTGTGCACTTTTATGAACTAAATCAAATGCAGGAATCTTTCATGAACAAATATTTGTAGAAGTATCAGTAATTCAGTAATATGTGCGTAAAACACCCACTCCACTAGCAATGTATGAAACCCTGCCAATTATAGAATAAGGAAGATAGTGGAGATTAGCTGAAGTATAATAATACATGTTTAATTTATTAACTGGAATAAAATTTTCCATTTTCAAATGAACATAAAATAAATCTGTCAAGCAAATATTGTACTGTGTAATACATGAAAATTGTTGCCAGCAAACATTAAATTATGCAATAAGAAAAAAAAAGGGACCTATGGGTCACTGTGCTCAGCTGACGTTAACCTTGAAGGTAAAAATCTAAAATAATATCTAATGGAGATAAAGTGTAAGAGGAAGAGGTAATAAAGGCCATGGTTGGTTTATATGATTGGTTTGTATTGATGAGCAAGAAATTGTTGCAAAAAATATTTTGCGACCTGACCATACATGTGTTTCCTAATGTTGAAACTAAAGCATGTGAGCAGTTTGTGAACAAATGATCTGTACTATTACCATGATCATTAGTTGGTTTTTCAATTAACTGTTGACATTTCAGTAGTTTACACATTTGTTCAATTGAATCTATTTTTTTGTATAATATATATTATTAAATATATATGTATTTTTTTATGAAATGTATACAGTTGAAATATAGCTAATTAACAACATAAAACAGGGCAAACAAAGCCTGATCTCAAATTCTGCTGAGGCAGGAAAATAATGAACAAATGTTTTTATTAAATCCTGATTCTTTTATCACATCAATTATTTTCTAATTTAAGTTTATATTTCTATACATTTCCAATTTAACATATATATCTGAATACAAAAGTTGATTCATAATTCTCAATTGCATCATCATAAATCTCAATCTTGTCAGATAGCACCACATCATGCATACAAATGTTTATTTATTTTTTACCACAAAAATATATCTTTTAAATCTGCAAAACAATAAACATCTAAAAATAATACTTGATTTAAATTTCACAATTTTTAATTGTGTCTTTATTTATCCATAATGTGCTTCATATTTTATCATAATTTAAGCATACTGATGGGTTCATTTATATTTGTTAAAATCATTTAAAAGAAAACTGATTTCTTTAAAAATGCTACATTACACAACATTGCATCTTCTGGATTACACCTTGAATTATTTTTTCAAGGAAAGTTTTTGCATATCGGAGTGGAAACAGCATTACAATTAAGGAGATACAGTGAAAACAATAACAATTACTGCATAACACTTGGTGGGTTGGGTTTGTGGGGGGGGGGGGATGATTTGGGTGGTGATATGAGAATAACTGAACACCTATCACAGCAGGAGATCTCCCCCAGTGACTGTAACAAATCAGAAACCCTGGCATAGCTGACTTCCAGTGACCTGGAGTGGGACCCTGCATCTGTAATCAAAGCAAGTGACTACAGAAAAAAATCAATAACTAGCTTAATTTTCAAGCTTTTATTTTCAAATTTCAGATTTAGACAAACTAAATATTTATGTTTACATGCTGTGAAAATTAAATCAATGGTGCTTACAGAAAAAAAAACGTGCCATGGTCAAAGTTGGGCAAAATTTAAGGTACTGATTTTTTTTTATGCTAATTACTTAAAAAATTTACAAAATTCAGATCTAATTTTGGGTAAACAATTGAATCTTAATTAAACATAGTTATATACTTGAGAAAATAGACTCTAGTTTCAAAATTTTTCATGTTAAGTGAGTTATTATTTTTCCTGATTTTTTACAAAGTCCATTATGTTTGGGCCCATAACTTAAAGAATTTATAATTTACAGACTTAATTTCTGGCATGTAAATAGGAACTATATAGAGGAATATTTATGGTAAATATAAGGAAAAAAAGATGAGTGGTTTTGATATTAGGCAATCCTAATAGGATTGTGAACCTTAGGAAGTGTGAAAATAGGATTTTAATAAAAAATTGAGGTTTTTCTTTAATTTCTCAAAGGAACAAAGTCGCAAAGACCCAGTTTTTGGCTTGGTAGGAGATCTTGGGGACATCTAATATTATGCTGAATTTTGGATTCCTAGGTCTTACGGTTTCAAAACGTGCCACATCTACGGACAGACGGACAGACGGACGGACGACGGACAATGGACCACGACTTTAGCTCAGATGACTTATAGTCAGCTGATCTAAAAAAGGATGGGCATAAGAGTTACAACACCTCTGCATAAACATACAGGGTATGAAAATTAATTCAACAATGCTTACTGGAAAAAAAAGTTTATTCATAATAATTCAAAATTCAAAAACAGAGAGATGGAGAAACAAAGCTAATTTTTTTTTCCAATTCTGACAACAGAACCTGAATGTTATGTTAGAATATTCTAGGCCTAATGGATAAAATTTATGCCCCGTCTGTCTGGGTGCTCAAAATCATTTTGGCCCATAGGTCACAGAATACAGGTCACCATGACCTAATTTCATGTTTCAAAAGACATTTGTCTAGGACCACCCTGGTTGTTATGTTAGAAGATTCTAGGCCTAATGGATACAATTTGTGCCCCTCTGGCTGTCTGGGTGCTTATATGACATCTTTTCCTATAGGTTGCAAAATATAGGTCACAGTGACCTAATTTCAGGTTTCCAAGGAGATATGCCTAGAACCTCCCGGGATGTTGCATTGGAATATTCTAAGCCTAACATATATGATTTGTGCCCATCTGACATTCAGGGTGCTCACTTGACATCTTTCTCCTGTATGTCACAGGATATAGGTCACAGTGAGCTAATTTCAGGTTTCCAAGGAGATTAGCCTAGAACCTCCCAGGATGTTGCATTAGAAGTTTCTAGGTCAGACAGTTGCGATTTGTGCCCTGTTAATGGACAGACTGACAGCCATACGGACAAAGGGTGATCCCTATAGCTCAGATGACTTAGTCAGCTGAGATAAAAACCAGATAAATGGTTCTGATATTAGGCAGTCCTGAAGTGTAACAATGGGTTTTTATTAAAAAATTTCAGTTTTGTCCTTAATTTCTCCAAGGAATGAAGTCACAGTGACCCAGTTTTCAGTTTGGTAGGAGAACTTGGGGATATCCAACAATATGTTGCATTTCGGAATCATAGGTCCAACGGTTTCAAAACATGCCCTGTTAACAGAAATCTGGCCAGATGGACAGATGGATAGACGGACTGATGACGGACAAAGTACCATTATGCTATAGCTCATAGTCAGCTGAGCTAAAAATCATCAATTTGACAGATTAATTTATGAACATATCCCTCTGTAGATTATTATACAAGCATGTCTGAGATATAAAACAGCTAGTCTACATATAATTTATAACATGTCTCCAAAAATTGTTGGTAGCACTTTGAAAGAATAACATGTCCCAAAAACACTTTTTTTAAGTAAGAAATTAGAAATAAAATCAAAGATAGATAAACAATGCAAAGCTAATTTTAAAAGACAGGTAAAACTGGCATCTGTTTTACAACTCTGGGCCGTTCAAATCTGGAAACAACACAAATAAAATCAGGAAATATCTCATGTATATTTACTGGTAATAAAACGCCAATACTGATAACAAAGCAAGATCATTTACTAAAAGACCACAGACTGGCACCATTTTTTGTCAAAGCTCCATTTGTTAGACTCAGGCGACCCTGCAGGATACTTGTTTATCTGAGAGGCTTTCATGGACAACGTCACAGGCTGCTAGCTCTTGTTATTTATCAGTCCGTCTGTGTCCACACCAGTCTGTTGCTGCATCTAAACAAGTTGCTTCAGCTCAATGTCGGATGTTTCTATCACACTGGTTTGTCTCTGCTTAAGCTTATCTTTCTAATCAACTCACAATGCACAGTTGACTGTCAAAATGCATTTTACTCTTTCCACAATTTTCAAAATGCTAGCCACACCAATGGTAGTGCAACAATGTTTTCATTAATATTAAGATCCTTAATATATTATCTTTAAAAAAATTAAATTAGAATTTAATTTTCTTCACATTTTATTTTATTTTTTATCTACATTTAGTAAGCCATCCTAAAAAGAAGAGAGGCAAAAAGACATAATATTTTATAGCACACACATGTTTTACTGCCACACATGAAGTTTTCCAATATTTTTTTATCTGGGACTTCAAATTAGGTAACATAATACCCTAGCTGTTGTCAATTCTATTTTTATTTTAGTTATAATTTCTATAACACATTTTATCTTTAGAAACATTTTGTTTGACAGAAAATATCTACTTAAAACACAGTTAAATTTACTATTTCTTTTCATTCCTATATGTGTAGACAAAATGGATTTATGATAACATGCCAAGAGACATGAGGGAAGTGCCCTATTTGTACTGTGTTGTAATTGTGGGAACTGTATATCCAATTCATGGCTCTATAAAAAGGTTTAGTTGTTTGCTAACTGCAAAATACATGCTGGAATCTATCCAGGTTGTTTTGGCGATGTTACAACAGGTCAACAAGGGCATGATATCTGAAGCACCATACAGATATACAGATGTCATCTACTGGGTTAGACTATATCTCACACAGGAGAGATACCTGGATCAGCTCAGATATTTAAAGCCAGCTATTCACCTACCATTTCTGAAGAGTTTATGTGGTTTATGGTGTAATCCGCATACATATCAATGAATTATAGGTATTTAAAGATTTAGGTGCTGTGAAATTGACCTTTGACCTCAAGACCCCAATATCTGTAGGGTTCTCACTTTAGTGGTGGTCCATAAAAAAAAGTCACATTTGAAATCTATATGTCAAACTGGAGGTATCATTCAAAAACAAATTTGAGGACAGATATATGGCTCATTCGACCTTGACCCTTGACATCAAAATCAGTGGGAATCTTTCCCAAATGGCAGGTGAGCTGAGGAGAGATATATGGCTCATTCAACCTTGACCCATGACATTAAAATTAGTAGGAATCTTTCCCTAATGGCAGGTGAGCTGAGGACAGATATATGGCTCATTCGACGACCTTGACCCTTGACATCAAAATCAGTAGGAATCAGTAGTAGCTAAATGTGCAAGATGGAAGGTCAGGGATGAAAAGTATGGTTTAAAATGCATCCACAATCTTTTTAAATATGTGGGTCCTATAACCTTGACGTTAAACCTCATGACCTATAATCTAAATATTTCTTACTTCACTGGTGGGCCAAAAATATGTCAGGTTTGAAATCTGAATTTCGATTCAAACTAAAGTTATCATCTGGAAACAAATTTTTTTATAGATAGCTCCTGTGACCTTGACCTTTGACCTTGTGACCCCAAAATCAAAAGGAATCTTTCCTTATTAGCAGGTGAGCTATATGTGCAAGATGGAAGGTCTTGGATGAAATCTATGACCTCATGACCCCAAAATCAATAGGGTTTTACTTAAGCGGTGGGCCATATATATCTTAAGTATGAAATCTATATATATCAATTCAAACTGGTGGTATCATCCAGAAATGAATTTGTGGACGGACAGAAAGACAGACACCTGGACAGACAGGATAATTACATGAGGGCTGCTGTTTATTCAAGCGGGGCCCTAATGAACCGCATGTTTGTGCTGGTATCAACATTTTCTGGCCTGTTTTTATGGCCTGCAGATATCTGAATAGGCTCCTTTAAGTTTTATGGTAAAAACAGACTGGGAGAAAGAGCACCCGGATTGCTTATATAAAAGTGCAGGTAGTAGTGTAATTTAAGTAAATAAAATATTATTATTACATCATTAAAGAGTGTGTGGTGTCAAAACTGATGGAAAAAGTACAAATTATCATGACTTATTAGTTGCATAAGAAGGTAATAAAATATTATTTCAACTGATGCCGTGATGTTATTTAAAAGCTGTAAAAATGATAACAAAAATGACTAGAGGAGTAACAAAGTGCACTTAAGTTCCCTATTCTGGATATGGCTTTATTTTATCACTTAACAAAGGTATCAAATCCTTCAATAAATACATGCCACTTGTCCCATAGTGCTGACATTGGCTGTCTCATTAATTCACTTAATATATGTATGAAGAATACCGGCAGTCAGAAAGCGACTAGGCTGTATCCACAGAATCACGTACAGGGTGTTGGATTAAGTGATGCATGGAATATGTCCTGACATGAGTCCTCAAAGTTCTGGCATCAGAGATGAAATAGACAGTATCCCCAGGCTTTGGCATTACCACCTTTATCTAGTGACCCTATCTATTTACATAATATATAGTTGGTTCCACAAGAAGTGCTCATGCATATAAAACTGGTAACCAAGATGAATGCAGAATGAGATATGTGTATTTCCACTCAAAATAGATGGATGCATGCATGCAATGCAAAAACAACTGCAGATGGCACCTTACTTATCAAATCTATGGACATGCAAAATTTCAGGACATTACATCAAACATACATGAGAAATTAGCATGGATATATGCTATGCAAAAACAGTTGTAAGTGGTCAGAGACCTCACTGAATCAGTTCACTTGTTACCTATGATGCAAAGTTTAAAAAATGTTCCATGTACAAGCATTTTTTTTTTTATATAAACAAATGAACTGATCCAGCTTAACACACAGCATTTGTGATGTATCAAAAGCAATAAAAAGCAATTTATGTACAAAAGTGTTATATATCTAAGAAAAAATACCAGGTCAAAGCAATGCACTGATGAACATGTAGTCAAATGACACTGTAAATGTGATAGGGCTTACTAGAATGTTGTACTGATATATATATATCAATAAATTGGTTCAAGCAAGGAGACCAACATGAATTTAACAAGAAATTCTAAGACAAATAACAACAATGTAGTACTTCCGTTATTTGTTAACTTTGCAATGCTGCCAGGCACAGTTAAGTACATAAATACTCTGAAGACGTTCCTGTCTTGAAAAAATATTGATATAATCCATGTTAACATTTCTTTCAATGTTAAGGCCTAATATTATTGATAAGCAACTGCTGGACCTGAAGCAACAGTCAATATTAACATTTCTCCCTATAGCAGTAAAAGACGGTAACTATAATTGAGAGGCACTTCACCATTCTTGCATATCCTGTGTTTCTTGTTGCTTTTGCTGTGCATATTTCACAACTCACAGCTACATGGGACTCACACAGCAATATACAAGGCTTACAAAAATGTACCAAGTTCAATGAGTGCATGGGTCATCTCTATATAAACAGCCTGCAGCTCCAGCTCAGGGGTATTTGGGTGAATTTCACATTATAACTAATACAGTGAAACCTGTCTTATGAGACCACCCATCTGACCAGCTCAAAGTGGTTTTAAATCACAGGTGGTCTTATTAGACAGATCAGTTGTTATTTATAACCAATGTGAATACTTTCAGTTCACTCAAGAATGTTCTTAAAAGACAGGTAGTCTTATAAGACAGGTGGTCTTAATTAGTACTTGGGTCTTATTGGAATTGCTACCAGTTGTTGGGTTTTAATTTTTTTTTATATTGGAATGAGGCTTTTAATATTAATGGAAAATTATTGTCATCACTTGTGAGAAAATAATATTCAAACACTGACTGACATTGACTGACATTGGCAGGACTTATTTGTCTTGACGTATACATTTCTGCACTTGGACCATAAAATTTATTAATTACTTACTCTTTCCATGATCTCTAAAGAATTGCTTATGGAATAAATAAATTTCTGATTTCTCATTCAAGTTTTGTTTAACATCTTTCAGCAGCATAAGCAAATATGACAAATAAATGCATGTTATCATATACACCTTTTGATTGGTAGGTTGGACTATAATTTCAAATGTTACAGGATTGGGGATTGGTTGATATCGCTGAGCCCCCAACCTAGGCAAGAGGTCATGACCCGTGACTTTTATTGTCTCGGTGCGTAACAGATACGTCATAATCCTCGCTCCTGGGCCTATGACAGAATAATGTGGACCAGATTCAGAATGAATATGTAGCTTCACTGAAAGTACAGCACAATAGAAACTCTGTGAATTCCATCATTTTATGGGCACTGCTATTGATAAAAGGATATATAATTAAAAGTTACATTGAAAAATAATGTACATTGAGTAAAACTAGCTCCGGTCTTATAGTCATAGCAATTAATATGCCTAAATCATAAAAAACTTTTAAGTGATATAAGGCGTACCGTTAGCAGACCATAATTGCAATTTTAAAGTATTTCTGCTGACTTCGTTCGGGGCAGCCACTTGGGTGTCCGTTAGATGGGGTGATTTTAGCCATCGGGCAGAAAAAAAGTGTCTGTTGTCCTGAATAGCAGGGTGTCCACCCCAGAGGGGTTCTCAAAGTAGTAAAAACGCTTGGTTGGCCCAAAATATGTCCATGAGGGGGGATGTCCACTCCAGAGGGTTGTCCGCAGCCCGGGGTTTCACTGTATATGCTTGTAGCAAAATGTAAGCCTCTTTTATCAATGTGGCGTTTACACAACTGATGGGTTTGCGAGGCACCCGGTAATGGTCATTGACTGCCACAAGGTTCTAAAGCGAGAGTGTCAGAGAAGCTTACCAGCGCCTTCCTGAAAGCCCTACAAACCTTTTTTAATGTTTTGTGGAAATCAGTCTGTATAGTATTTTTGCATAACACACAGACACTGTGAAAACATAACCTCTGTGGTAGAGGTGATATAGTTATAGTTGTTAATCACAGCTAGAGCTTTTGCTCTTAACAACTGTCTAAGTTAGTCACCTTATTTGAATTAGTGAATGTATAACATCTTGATTCATTTATATATTTTTAAATATTTTTTAGTATTTTATCTGTTTTCTTTAATCTACATAAAAGAATTTAGTTAACAGCATTGGTTTAAAAAAATATGAGAAAAAGCATAAAATACATACAGAATTAAAAAAAAAATTACATCAAGAATATATAAACAAGGCCTACAGGCCTAATGCGAACCTGTGCATTGGGAAATACACCAGGTATAATTCTTCAATACTGAACCATTACTTTCATGTATATGAACAATGCAAGTACTAAACAATTACACAAACATCACTGCTGAAATTCTCGTATGGGTGCACACAACACAAAAATTATTTTGGCTGTCACCACCAGTTTTGTATAAAACAAAGCTATCAGGGATATATACATATGCCCTATTTCAGACTTATTTATCAGACCCCTCCTGAGAAATAAGCAGGGAAACACTGTGCAAAAATTATTGTAGGTGGCACCACCTGTCTTGTATATGACAAAGCTATTCGATATGTATCAATATGCCCAATTTCAGGCTGATCATATCAAATTCCTCTGTAGAAATAAGGAGGCACATACATTGGGCAAAAGTCATTGTAGGTGGCGACACCTGTCTTGTGAACAAGAAAGCCACCACAGACAGGCAAATATATCAGGCCAACACATCAGACTTACCTTGAGTCTGATGCATGGGGCTGACCAGGCTTAGGTGAGAAAGGCAGTTGCCCCAAGTGAACTGTGACAAATTGCTAGCTCAGGCTACTGCACTAAGTGAACTCATGACCTGCACCTGGCTAGACTGAGTGAACTTTTGACCTGTACCTGGCTGCACTGAGTGAACTCTTGACCTGTTGCATAGTATGACACAGTAGGCAGTCTGCCAACGCTATAAATAGAATGCAGTTACTGCACTGAGTGAACTAGCCAGACTGAGTGAACTTTTGACCTGTACCTAGCTGCACCGAGTGAACTCTTGACCTGTTACCTAATCTGATACAGTTGGCAGTCTGCTAAAGCTACAAATAGATCTAGACTGACCTTCGGCCTGTTGCCAAATCTGAAATAGTAGCCACATCATTGTATAAGCTCACAGATTGGCTCCACATGCAGCCCTGAGGGGCATGACACCCATGAGGTGATCACATGATACTCATGAGGTGATCACATGCTAACCATGAGGTGATCACATGCTGGCCATGAGGTGTTCACATGACACCCATCACATGCCTTGTGCTTGGCTGCACTGACTGAACTCTTGACCTATATCTGGCTGCACTGAATGAACTCTTGATCTGTTGCAAAATCTGAAACAGTTGGCAGTTTTTCAACCTATTTAATGATACAGACACAATCTTTGCCTGTTGGTAAATCTGTTTACACATACTGAAAGACTTTGGCTAAAATTTTTTTTTTTTTCAAGCTGACATATTCATAAACTTTTTACCAAAAATATCTATTATAATAAAAGATGCAGTTCTTTCATTGCTAAAGGTCCAATAATTCTGCCAAAAATCATTCAAGTAAACTTGAACAAAAGCCACCTAAGAATAATTTTTGTGTAATGTCACAGAAGTTATAATTGAAACAACAATTTGTAGAAGAACACTATTGCAGTCCTCAGTTTGAAATAGACATAATAATGGGCATAAGACCTAATTAAGCTTTTCACGACTCAACCTAAAATCAACAAACTCAATCTATTCTTATATGACTGAAAGAACCATGTCCTAGGATAATTCTTTTGAAAAATTGAACGATTCAACTTGACAGTTTCATCATAAACATTATCAGCTGAAAGAGGTTAAAATTATGAGGTTTTTGCAAATAAAAACCAGGTCAATGTAGGTGATAACACGAAAGCTGCAACTTCAAATATGAGTCATGTGACCAACATTTGCACAATACTTGGTAATGCTAGGTTCTGTCATTTCTGAGATTACTATGTCAGTATGCTTACTTGGCCAAATAACTAAGTTCAAATTTGTGTAATTCCGCTAAAATTCATCAAATGCAAACCATTTGAACAAACTTGAGAAGGCTTGCCTCTGGGATCATTTCTGTAATATACTGAACAATTTGGCTGGACTGTTCACAAGTAGAAGACTTTTAAAGGTTTTTCAGCCTTTTCCCTATAAAATTTAAGTAAATGCAGATAAAAAAAAATAAGCTGTATCCCACAACATTTGATATGTGAGAGATTATTGCATAAAATCTGGGGATGGTAGCTCCTGCTATTCCTGAGAAATAATGGGTTGATATACAGATGACCAAAAAGAGGTCAAGTCAGGTGGCACCACCAATACCTGAATTTCATATATGACTCATGTGACCAACACTGGCATAAAATTTGGTGATGAAAGCTCCAGCCGTTTCTGAGATTGTCATTTTAGTATGCTTTTTTAGACAGATGACTAAGTTCAACTTCCTGTTATTTGGCCAAAATTCACCCAAATTTAACCATTTGAACAAACTTGAGAGAGATGGTATAAGAGATTATTTCTGTGAAATATTGAACAATTTGGCTTGACAGTTTTGGAGGAGAAGATTTTAAACAATTTTTTAGCTGTTTCTCAATAAAATCTAAGAAAATGCAGAGTTTTTCAGATGGTTAATTTTTTACATTAAATTTCATGATGCTAGCTCAAGTTGTTGTAAAATATTAAACAAATTAGCCTCAGTTGTGTCCTTCAAAAATGTTTTGCAGGTTTATAACTCTTATAGGAAAACACAGAAAAATGGCTAAGTTTAAGCTTCTCATAACTCGGCCAAAAATCACTGAACCAAAACCATTTGAACAAAATTGAATTATCAACATCTAAGGATAATTAATGTGTGAGATTTAAGAATTTGGCCTAGTGGTTTTTGAGAAGAAGATCTTTTTAGCCACTGAGCTAAAATGGGCTGTCATGGCATATGGCTTAATTCAGCTTCCCATAACTCAGCCAAAAGTCACTGAACTGAGACCATTTGAACAAATTCAGAAAGCAGTACCCTAAGATCATTTCTTTGCGATATTAAACAATTTGGCCATATGGTTTCAGAGAAGAAGTTTTTTGTAGCCCTCAGTATGATAAGGGCACTGATGACCCCCGTACAAAAAAGGCTGATGCAGGTGACGCCACCAGTACCTCAATTTCAGATATGACTCATGTGACAACATTCCCATAAAATTTGGTGATGATAGCTCCAGCAGTTTCTGAGATTGTAATTTTAGTATGCAATTGACCAGATGACTAAGATTGACACAGATGACTAAGTTTAACTTCTTGTAACTCGGCCAAAAATCACCAAACTTAAACCATTTGAACAAACTTGAGAGAGATTGTTCCAGGGATCATTTCTGTGAAATATTGGACAATTTGGCTGAACAGTTTTAGAGAAGAAGATTTTTAAAGGTTTTTAAGCTTTTCCCCTATAAAATCTAAGAAAATGCAGTTAGCCAAAAAATAAGCAAAATCCGATGGAGTTTTTTAGATGACTAATTTTTTTCATAAAATTTTGTAATGCTTACTCTTGCTGTTTTCAAGATAGTATGGGTTAATGTACAGACGACGGACAACAGACGCCGGACGATGGCCGACAGACCCAGGATAACGCCACGCCATCGCATAAGCTCACAGGTTCCCTAAAAATTCACCTTTAACCATCAGGGTGAACATCACAGACATAATGTGTATGAGGACTGAGTGTTTAATATAAAACACCAAGATAAATTTATCATAATGACTATAACAGGGGCTTCAGCATTAAGTGACTTGGAATTTGAGTTGCCATCCTGCAGACTCAGTAGAGATACAAGACTCACTTTGATTAAGGAAACAGGAGTCTCTGAAGCCTTGCATGTGGTCCAGTGAAAATTGTGTAGACTTGGTTTTTTGGTATCAATTGCTGACACAGACCTTTTGATTATATTTCCTGTCTGTTGCTTCCATACACGATATGGCCTTCATTTTTTGTTTTCAATGAATGTGATATAACAGTATCAACACTGGTGTAAATCAGTCAGGCAGTCATGATTACATGGTTTGTAAATCGATGGCAATACATGACAATACATAATGAGTAGACTAATATAAATATATATATATATATATGTATATATATATATATATATATATATATTTAATAAACAATATTGACTTTAAAAACTCATGCAGTGTTGCTCCTAGAGTGCGGCATTGCGGCAATGCCGCAATTTTTTTGGCCGTGTCCCTTTGTTTTTAGGTAAGCTCGCCCATGTGGACGCACTATTTTCACATGCGTCCCCTAAAAGTTTAATCAATGCGGCCCTTAAACGAACGTAATTATATGAGAATTTAAACGTTTCAGGTCTACATTTAACAAAACAAATCTATCCCTTCAGAAAGATTTGCAGGAATCCTCCTTTAGGAATCTCTGATAAAACCATATATGTGGGATTACATGATACACATACTGTAACACTGGTTCAATGGTAACACCACTGTATCACCTCAGGGTTGGTCCATTCACGTGGAGGGGTTGCACATGTACTGACAAAATTCAATGTTCTAGTGGTCAGAATAAAGTTGCAGGCGAGCGTCCAATGCTCGACGGGATGTTGTTTAGCCTACATAATCTCACATTAAGATACATTTTAATCATTTATAAAAGAATATGAAAAAGCAGATATTTTTTATTAAATGAAGTTTAGAATGTGCGCCCACGGCCGACATGATAGATCTTTATGACATTTCCCCCTAAATTAACCCGCGAAGTACGGTAGGAAACTCGCCTTCCGGCATTTCGAATGTTCCCATGTCATGATGTCAAGCAGTTCTCAACATCGTTAAACAGTTTAGAATTATACCAGGTTGATCATAAATTACATTATAATGCCTCAGATGACGTTGTTAAGATTGCTCAGACGATTATTTCGCTCAAAGCAACTCCGTTCAGGTTTCTGACAATCTCAAACTACCGGTATATGTCTGTCCTGACACCGTTTCACGGCAGACCAGCCAACAGACAGCCGCTCTTTTTTATATTTGCATATTTTTATTCTGGACTGAACTTTTAATTTAAATCATAGACATATGACTATCATTTGAATAGGAATTCCCTCATAATATCCAAGCCTCATGGACACGTGACCGCTCTGTTGCCCGGTATGTAAAGAAGCCTGAGCCCGGGAATATATACTTTGCTGAAAGTGCGATGTTTCTCCTGACTGAATGACTCACTCTCGCGGTATAATTGATATGAAAATGTCATAACTTAGAAGAACCCAAATATTTCGTTGTTGGTTGTTTTACACTTTCTCGGACTAATAATATGGATGTTAAATTGTTTGTTAATGGTCGAACATGTAGGTAAAGCTGCTGCCGGCGGCATATTTTCCCGGTTGAGCTGACATCATTTCCACAGCTACATATACGTATAGGCTAACACGAAAATTTCAGGAACCAGGTATATACTGACAGAAACATTCAGTTTCTGTTACAAATAGTTCAAATGTTTTATTTTTTTAAAAGAAATTGTGATCTCTGGTCTTTTGATACTTGCCTAGGAATTATTATAATGCAGCGCTGGCCGCAAACTCTCCCAGCTGATATGTAGGCCTGGCAAGGCACCGCCTACGCAAAAATGACACGGTTTTTGTTTTGCTGGGAACAGATATTTAGAAGTTTATTCCTTTCATACTTTCATACAAACAATGATGTAATTTGGTGATGGTGGCAGCAAAATTCAACAGACTTGCATTGTACCACGGCAACTTACGCTAACACGGCCGACTTTCTGAATAATCTTTATAAAATTTATCGACGGTGAATAAACCCTTGTCTAAATGTGCATGTTGAGTGGTTCATAACATTAAGTTTTGATACCGATTTGCCACTTTGAACGGCACCAGTTGGTGCGTGATTCCTCAGTTAATAGCAATGAACATGATTGTATGTCACCAGTTTGCAATCTGTACATCGATGTACCGGTATGGTTGATACTGAGACATGAATTCTTCATGCCTTCAGTTTTATGACGACTTAAAGTGATGACATGTAAAACATGTAAAACATTCCAAACTTTAAAAATATTTTTTGTTCATTTCCAAATGACCAAAACAAACTTCATTCACATTACATAGATTATTTTAAGATTATATTTTGCTTCGAATACTTTGTCCCCGCCTAATTTTGGTTTGTTCCCCAGAAATTACATTAAGGGGCCCGGTGTCCCTTTGCTTTTTATGCCTAGGAGCAACACTTTCATGAAATAAGGTCAAGATTTTCTGAAATTAATTATTCAAGACATAATGTGTAACACAACCAGTAAAAATTGATCTCTTAGTGTTCACAAATATAGGTCCATTGAGGTGAATTTTATGTGCTTAGTTCACTACAATTATAAGAATTCTGAAAGAAAAAGATGTATAGCTGATACTGTGATTTTCAGGTTCACAATCATGAAAGCTAAAGCTTCAGCTAGGTTCTTAAGAGTAAGAGATAAGAGTAAGAGACAAACACAGAACCTAACACATTATGGATGGCTTTCTAACTTCTTTTTTTTTATAGTTTGTATGGTTCAGCTAGGTTCTTAAGAGTAAGAGACAAACACAGGACCTCAAACGTACATTATATATGGCTTTCTTACTTTTTTTTTATAGTTTGTATGCTTCAGCTAAGTTCTTAAGAGTAAGAGACAAACACAGAACTTCACACATCAATACTTCTTTTTTTAGCCCTCAGCCCTTATGCTGATGGGCTATTGTCGTCACCCAAGCTGTCCGTCCGTCCGTCCTGCGTCCGTTAACTTTTACCTTGTGAGCGGGATATCCTGAAAAGGATTCGCCGTCAGAATTTCATTTCCTCGGTAAAGATGTATATCGACAAAATCTTGGTCAAGTTCAAAGATGGGTGACCTTGACCTATTTTTCTACAATTTAGAGCTGATTATAGAAAAACACTTAGATGCTTATTACTCAGGAACCATTTGGTGGATTTTCACAAAACTTACTATGGTTATTGGGACTGATATGCTGTACCGGCTATACAAGTTTGGTGGCTCCACCTACAATTTCTGATTTTTAATGAATTTTTATTGGATTTTATCAACTTTGGGCTTGTGAGCGGGATATCTCTAAAAGAATTCATCGTAAGAATTTTATTTTTGGTGAGGATGGATATTGACAAAATCTCGGTCAAGTTCGAAGCTGGGTGACCTTGACCTATTTTTCTACGTTTTGGAGCTAATTATAGAAAAAAATTTTGAAGCTTATTTCTCTGGAACCATTGGCTGGATTCTCACAATACTTACTATGATTGTAGGGACTGATAGTCTGTAACTACTGCACAAGTTTGGGGTCACCACCTGAAATTTCTGATTTTTAATGAATTTTTCTTGGATTTTTCAATTTTGGCCTTGTGAGCGGAATATCTCTAAAAGTATTCTTAATAGGAATTTTATTTCTTTGGTGAAGATGTATATCGACAAAATCTCGGTCAAGTTCGAAGATGGGTGACCTTGACCTACTTTTCAAAGTCACAGAGCTTATAATAGAATAAAACTTAGAAGCTTATTTTTCAGGAAGCATTTGGTGGATTGTTATGAATCATGGTCGTACCTCTCCATTTTAAATTTATAACTCAGACATGTATAGATATACATCCATGTGAGAACAGATATTTAGTACTTTTTACTGTTACCACCTCTAAACACTGTTCTTTTGGCTGAGGGCTTTTGTCAGCTTCTGCTGATATTCTAGTTTATATAGTTTGTATGCTTTAGCTAGGTTCTTAAGAGTAAGAGACAAACACAGAACTTCACACACTATAGATGGCTTTCTAACTTCTTTTTTTTTATAGTTTGTATGCTTCATCTAGGTTCTTAAGAGTAAGAAACAAACACAGAACCTCACACATTATAGATGGCTTTCTAACTTCTTTTTTTTAATAGTTTGTATGCTTCAGCTAGGTTCTTAAGAGTCGCAGACAAACACGGAACCTCACACATCACAGGCAGCTTTCCAACTTCTTTGTTATAGTTTGTATGATATTGTGCTTTAGATTGTGCTAAAGATTAGATACAATAAGGTGCAAATTCATATAACATTCTTACTGAGACTGCATGTGCCTTGCTGAAGATGTGACAGAAAACTACAAATGGTGACGAGTTTTATCCAGTGAGAATAGACTTGAATGAACTGTAGTCATGAAGTTAAATCCACAGTATCGAAGTCCAAGTGCAAATCTGATTCCGGGCCACATGAGTACAAGTCTAAGTCAGAGTCCTTCAGGTTCAAGTCCAACTCTACCCTCTTCAAGACCGGGTAATTTGGTACCTGAGTCTGAGCCCATTACAAAATTCTTTATTGAAAGAAACTGAAATGGAAAATTTGAGATTATCCTGTGTTTTATGTTACTTAATTCATATACACAATTTTACTTGAATTAGTAATTACATTAACTCCTGATTCAGAGTTAAAGCTTGGTAAAAAAAATTATAGCCTTTTTCCTAATATTCTAGCTGCTGTTAGTTCACACATGTATATACCTCTTCTTATTATTTGAAAGAAGTTGTATTTTTCTACCAGACATAAGATGGACTCAGCCTGATTTATTGAGTCCTTAACTCAAGAGTCCATGTACAAGTCTGAGTAGGGGGCCCTCAAGTCTAAGTCTGAGTCCAAGTCACTAAGGGTCGGGACTCAAGTCCTACATCACTGATATGTTGCTTAGAAATAACAGTGAACAGGTGTTTCATTTGTTTAGTTCAATAGACATTGAAATTAATATTACAGGATTACAGGATAGGCTGATTGCTGATGATAAATCTACTGGTATTTGGTCGACTTTTTAACTCAATCTCATGAAAGATATCCAAAGGGACATATTTTTCGGGGCCCCCTATATATGCATGTCTTTATGTTTCCCATTAACATAAATTGATATCTTACTTATAGTTATCACACTTGGTCACGCTGATCTTTATGACATGAAAAGGCACTAAGGATAAATTGCTGAGAACAGATTCATAACTGAAAGGATGGTCAGCATGACGGGAGAAACCCAAGTTTAAATGCAGATTCTAGAGCTGAAAACCAATCAGTTGAAAGCTGAACCTGCTTATCAAGGTCCCAACCAAGATTGTGTTCTGTCTATCCAGATGTATAAATGAGATCCAAATTGGGTGACATCTGTATGTGGCAGGCTTAATTTCACAATCTAATAAAACACATGCTCTGGCAGCCGTCCTAGTAGTGATTCACTGATTTCATATACAATCTTCACCCACAATGGCAATGAGTAAAGTGACAGGGGATCCTACACTTTTATTATTTTTAGTTCTTTTTTTTAACAAGATGCAACAAGAGATAAACACTCACACACACATATGTATATGGTCCTAATTTAGGAGTTAATATAACTCTAATCTTGTCTACGTCCTGAAAGCTTACAAAATATTTTTACCAAATATGATAATCACATATTTTCATAAACCAAAGAGATCAAAGAGTTTTGCTTTAAAATATACATGCAAAAATAAATACCGTTTTGATCTTCTACAGTATGTGGTATTCCTTTAGAATAGTGCATGTTAAAACTAAAGAAATGTTAATATTGTATTTATATGCTGCAAATTATAGACCAAACGAGAGATTATGGAGTAACCAGTGTGTATGAGTATCAAGAGACGGTATTTTGTGACCAGGTCAGGTATATACTTGAGGGCACATGAATTTTTGTTAGCAATTTGAGCTTTCACTAGTTTTTTACATTTATTTAAGATGGAAGCTAAACTGATAAACATAAGTGCCTCATTAAATTTTCTTATTGACACTGGTAAATACATAAAACAAGTAATAATTAAAGTAAAACGAGATCTTTCACATGCAATATACCATTAGAACTGCTTTTTTTCAGCAACCACAAAGACAACATGGAAGACAACATTTTCTTGAACAAATAGCAGTTATATAGAAGGATATTAATTTAGCATTAGTTGGCAGAAGGATAATAATTCACACAATTAAATATTTTCACACTCATTGTTTCAGTTTCAAATTGAATGATGATCAGGGTAAAGGTCACCAGTTTTTAATTAATCTGAGTTAAGTGTAAAATTTGAGGAAAAGATCTGTAATACTTGTAAAGTTATGGGATCAACAAAATTCCTAGATTTCAACAGCTTTGACCTTGAAGATCAAGGTCAAGTTCACCAGTTTTCCAAAATCAACTTAGATCTTTGTGGACACAACTTATGTCTGATACTTGAGGGAAAATATGCAAAACTGAAAATGATTTGGGCAGTTAAGACTATAATTCCTTATTTCCATAGCTATGACCTTAAAGGTCAAAGTCAAGATCACTAGTTTTCAAAGTCTGCTAAGGTTTTGGTAGAAACAACTTGTGTATCAAGGGAACTACATGCAATCCTGAAGTTATGGGGTTGACATGATAATCATAGATTTTCCCAGATTGCCTTGAAGATCCAGGTTAAGGTCACTAGTTTACAAAATACTCTTGAGAACTTAATTGGACACCAATTACAGAGCTTAATTTCCAAGGTGATTATGCTTAGAAAATTTTTTTATTATTTCCTTTTCGTCCAAAGAGTTTTAAAAATTTAGTACAATTTCTGGATGGGCCAATCCTGTCCAATGGTGAAGATGAGGCACATTATTTACATTTAATGACATGAGACAGAATACATGTTACACAACCAAGATAAATGTCTGTCAGGGTGCTAAAAGTAATGCCCCACCCCCCTTCTTCCCAAGGCTCACAGGATCATGACCTCATTTTAGGACTCCAGGACCTCTCTGAATGTCAAGTTAAAGGATTATAGGTGAAAATGGGTATGAATTGTACCTTACCTTGTGTTAATAGAAAAATGGGTTACAGAAGAAAGACCTGCATTACTTTATAGCTCAGATGACTTTTCATCTCAGGTTAGGCCAGCCTTCAAATAATTTCAAAGTCTAAATAGAATATGATACGACACCATCATAATCAAAGCTGATCCCAGTGAACAAACATCAGATCATGTTCTGTTTTGTCTGTGCTTTAACACACTACTAAAACACACACATCCTGTAATGTAAATGAAAGCAATGTTGGTGATTTTTTGGATGTGCCTCAGCCAAACTTATACACAGAGTTGCTGCAATTTAATCAACTTTGTATTGGTTGGCTTTTCACAATAAGTGTGGCAGGCCACATGTGGCAGGAACTGCATTGTTTGTACGATGGGAAAAAAACAGCCGCCAGTAACTGCAGAAAATTGATGAACGCTGTTTTTCAGTGTGCACATCCTGTAACCTGGAGCACAGTACAGAATAACCTTGTAACCAGAGTAACTCGAGCTGACCCAGACTGTCACAAAAAAGATGACTTCTTTTAAGGGTTCAATACACATTGAATAGGAGAAGATAAGTGTTTATAATGTCAGCATGTCAATGGCCATAACAGGCACCCCAGCACCTAGGTAATCTACAATAAATCCTGCCCCCATCTACTTAGGTTTATGCAAATCTCAGATTAACTGTCAGATTTTTGTCATGTGATACTACACACACTGCAAGTATCTGAGCACTTCTTCTCATGCTTTAGTTATGGTCTTTGATTTTTGTAATACCTAAGTTGCCTTCTCCCTTTTACATTCCTCGTGTCTGTGATGTTGATTGTCAATGATGTAATCCATAAGCTTACTGTCAAGGGATTATATTATGTGATGGACAAAAATCAAACTTGCCAAGCCCTGGGTGTGCTGTGATAAATAGCAAGTGGTTCATGAAGCAAGATACTGAGCTTGTAATAGGCAAAATTCCTTGAATTCTATTACTAAAAATATCAATGATATCACCCGGTGGTAAAGCTTAGTTCATATATATTAGGGATGTAACAATGAATCAAAGAACGATGCATTCAATTGCAAGTACCTTATTAACTTGTAATTCAATAATAACTCCAGAATCGTTTCATTTTAATTATTATTTTTCTTGCATGTACCATCTCAAAAGTCCTCTGTGGGCTCTCAAATCTGACAGCTAGAGCAGTTTATGGTGACAAGGTTCTTTACTTTGTATGTGGCCTAAATCTCCTTTAAAGGTTTCCTGTTGGACCACCCCAATTGCACAGAAACATATACCCATGGCAGTGACAAATAGACAGAGAGCCACATCTTTTGGAAAAGACACAACAGTAAGGTATTTTTAAACTGCACCACTGAGATTCTTTTTTTAGCAGTAAATAATAAATCAATAAAAAATGTCTTTTATTAATCAATTCATTTATCTTTACAGCCGCGCCCTCGAAAAATAAGAATTAGTACAGGAGAAAAAGACTAAAAACCTTTCTAAAAACAATTTTATACAAAATGTCATTTGTACTACGTTTTTATCTATTCCAGTTTTCCAAGACACACCTGAAAGATGGCTGATATGTAATGACTTCCCAGCACAGTGCTACCACAAAGAAGTTACATAGAATATGATGAGCCCAAGCTTCATAGATGATCCACTCCTCCCTACCTGAGCCCTCTTTAGCTACATAGAAATCATTTCAGCTTATTTCCTAGTCTACCAGCATGCATACCCTGGCTAATAGGCAAGAACAGGGAAAACCTATGCGAGTAAGAAAAGTAAACGTGTGCGACTCTTCTATGTTTCCCTGTATGGCTACAGGTAATGAGCATTTGAGCACGGCGGGGACCCCAATTAGATGTAGGATTTAGCTGGGAAAATATTAAGAGATCTTGCGGGATAGTTCTTTTATCCACCCTCGCATTAAGTCTCACTCTGCCTAATAAAGGCTTTATTTGAATGTCAGGTCTAGCTCAAATGTAATACATCATCAAGACCAATGTGGTGGTATCAGTTTTGGGGCGTGTTTTGGTCTAACAGCACTGTCAGAGGTCTAGATACACTTGGAACTGTTCCCTCAGCACACACTCAGGTCTCCACCACATTGTGGTGGCTTGTTCCTAGTGCTAGGTGTGTATTAGAGTCCCTGTTATCATGGTCCTGTGATCAGAGATGACAGTGTTCAAGAAGCGTAGTCTCGTTACAACAATCGCTAGGCCATACTCATTGATTTCTTTAACCCTTTTGGGTCTCTATTCGAGCCAACACACACACAACATAATTCTGTTATTGTGTCAGGCTGGGTGAGGTCCCTTTCATTCTAGGATAAAGACTCCATTGGCTCTTGCGGGCTGGATTCCTAACATCTTTGATGTATAAAATTAATCATAAAAAATGCCAGATTACATCAGTGAAAAGACAAGCCTTTCATACAGACATCAGTATTTAATCCCCATGCACCATTATTACCTAATGGTACAGTGGTTGCCCAGAAAGGATGCATTGCCTGATGAGACTTTTGGAGCGTTACTTTTTGCTTTTAATCTATAATATAGCACACATTTGCTTTCTTTATGTTCAGACAAACTTGTACCTTCACATATTTAGAGTGTGCATTATGATAAATTTTCAGACTTGCAAAGTCACAGTAAAGCTACCTGCAGACCACTCCATCTTTCTGCATCAGACCCATTGTATGAAAGGTAACAATCTCTACCAATCCTTTTCTACTCGACCTCGGACATGCAAAGAGTTGTTGTGTGATCTTGGATAATTTTAAGATAGTACCAACCATTTCTGTCAAACAATTACAGAAGAGATATGTATTCCCAAAATTAAAACAATATTAGTATTATTACTTGAATACTCATTCAGTTCATTTAATAAATTTTATGTTTCCTTGCAGGAAACAGAAATTTGCATGTAACATAACTACTTCATACACTAGTGTTTAAATACATGCATTTATATGAAACAGAATCTGAAATAATAAATGGAATATGAAAATGATTTTTATGAAAATGAAAATAAGACAACCTTAAAAAATGTGAGGTCTTGTAGGACAACAAAACATTTCTATCCCTGATATACCATACCTGGCATAGGTCCCTTTAAGAAAAACAAGTGTCCAATAGCCCATGACACCCAGCTGGTAAACATTTGACACTAACAATATTAATTGTCAATTGTGCAAAAAAAAGTACAAGAACAACATTGACACATATAGTGCTTATCTGACACCCTAGCAACATAAATTTACGCAATTATTACTCAGCGCAGATGTAATCAAATTTTCCCATGTGGCCCCGTTTGCAGGGTCAAACTCTATGCAGACGTTTAGACAGTGGCATCTTGCCATACCACATAAAACAACCCCAGTAAAAATAAGTCAAGAAATAAAGGCAAGAACCATTTTTATGACTGAGAAAAAGTAAAAATAGATTTACATAATTATGAATTTAAAAATTATGGGTAGAAAGTTAAAAGGCCACACCCAGCCCTATCATATAAAACGAAAAAATTCAAAACTGATCAAGAAATATATTTATAAATTGTGGCCAGCCACTTGCTCGAAGCTGGAGGACCTTAAAATGAGTATTTTATAATTTTCAAATAAAAACTTTATAAACCATATATTAATACAATTTTTTTTTTTTCATATTCATGACTTGATATAGCAGTGACATATATGACATATATATACAGCATTGACAGTAAAAGACAACTTTTTTCCAAGAAAAGACATTTAATCTAAGTCATTTTTACAGCCAGGTTCAAATAACTTAATATAAAATTACATGAATGTATTGACTCCTGTTCAAAACTGAAATAGAAATCTTTGTTTATTTTTATTCAAAATGAGAATACAGCAGAAATGCTGATTACTGCATGGATTATTCATTTAGTGTGAATGCTTGGATTATATATTTTGTTTGAATGATTAAACATTGTGCATGGACCAGATGGCAGATATACAATATATTGTGTATGGATTATTCATTTTATTTGAATAATAAAACTTACATTCTATGTGCACCAGAGAGTTTGAATGCATAGATTATTTATTTTGTTTGGGTTCTCAGTGTAGACCCATAACATAGCCTGAGGTAGGACACAATGATCTGAGGTAAACTTCATCAGGTGGGCTCACTTTAAATGTAGGTGTCCATGCATGCAGTAACTCTGAGGAACACCTATAAAGAGTATGTGTTTGATGACTCATACAAAGGTTGCCAGGACATATCAAATTCAGCATTTTAACTAGAATACGGGTAGTCGACAAGCGACTATGTGTATCCACCAAAATCAGAGTGGAACGGGTGAAGTGAGGCATGAATTGAGTGGCAAGGAGAATTAGTGAGGTGTGTTGCATATTAGCATGGATGTCTGCAGGCGAAATGTGAATGTAGGTTGTGCAACCTACAGCAAAATCCAGAAAATTGTCCAAGTTGTATACATATGCAAAATTTTAGGCAGATAAGTCAAACCACTACATGTATATGAGTGATTTTATCCTACGGCAGACAAACAGACAGAAACTGTGCAAAAATGGTTGCAGGTGGTGCCACCAGTTTTGCATATAATATAGAGCTATGTGAGATCTATACACATGCAAAATTTTGGCCCAATCGGTCAAACTGTTCCAGAGATATGAGCTTGGATGTCTGCAGCATAAACTAGAATGTAGGTGGCGCCATCTGTCATAAAATCAAGAAAGCTGTCCAGGATGTATTATCCTGCAAAATTTTAGGCAGATATGTCCAACCATCGCAAAGATATGAGTGATTTTATCCCACAGCAGACAAACAGACAGACACTGTGCAAAAAAGATTGCAGGTGGCGCCACCAGTTTTGCAGGTGGCGCCACCAGTTTTACATATAATAAAGAGCTATGTGAGATCTATACACATGCAAAATTTCAGGAAGATATGTCAAACCAGTCTGGAGATATAAGCATGGATGTCTGCAGCGTGAATGTGAATGTAGGTGGCGCCACCTGTCATAAAACCAAGAAAGGTATCCAGGATGTATATGCATGCCGAATTTCAGGTGAATTAGTCAAACCACTGCAGAGATATGAGTGATTTAAATCCAAGGCAGATGAATAGATGGACACTGTGCAAACATGGTTGCAGGTGGAGCCATCATTTTTTGTGTATGTTATAAAGCTATTCAAGGGCTACATTTGTACAAAATGTTTTTCCTGATCGATCAAACAGTTCCCGAGATATGTTGGTTTATGTGTGGAAACAGATGCACAAATGGACGCTGGGCAGAGAGGAAAGGTCAGAGGTCAACGCAAATTGATAAGACACCAGTTCATATATGACCCGACAAATGGTGTAAGTTTCGGAAAAATCAGTCCAGTAGTATCAGAGGAGTTCTCTGGAAACAAATATGGCGGCGGCTGCAGCAGCGGCGGAACCTGGTCAAAAACATAGTATTCGTAAAACTTTGTTTTAGCGGATACAGTTATTTCCTTTTCAACATTTTCTAAGCCAGGTATAAAACATAATGGAATGGTGTGACAACAGGAATACAATCCTGATACTGATATGCTCCTACTTAATATGAGATATGCTATGACAATCACTTATTAAAAGATGATATATTGTTGATTCTTAGCATTTTCATGAAACAGTATGCAAACCCAAATCACTAAGGTGAAGACAAACCAGGAATTTTCTGTATCACATAAGCTGAGAATGGGAACCAAATTAAGCAATGCACAGTTCAATTCATAATTTAGTTCTTATTCTGATATGATGTCAGTTTCATGAAACTTGACCCTGTGTCTTCCTTTGATCATCCAGTTTGTTCATTCTTGTACTTTATGATAGGAAAACTATAAATTTCTACATTTCAACCAGGTGGTTCTATCTGGTTACAATCCCCAAAGTTTTTATTTTGTTAAATAAATGCACTACTCCTCATTGTAAGTTATCTACATTCAAGGCTGCCAGTCAGTGTAAACTTACAGTACTCAGAATTAATTCTACAATTTTCGGTAGGAGACCTCCATTTTTAAACACAAGAGAACAATTGTTAAGAATTTACAACAGATCCTTAAACTAAAAGTCTCAAGCCACTTACACAAATAATTTTTCCAATGGAACAAGTTATCATATAGATCAGTGCTAACAATCTAGATTTTATGAAAAAGTATAAATGCCTGCGCAAAAAAGGACTGAATCAGCAGAAATATACATAGAACATGAGCCCTGAAAACATGCATAATATGCTGGTCTTATATCTTGTGACCTCTGACCTAATTAATTTCATGTGAATTTTGTCAAGAATTTAAATCAGGAGATTTTTAGTACTGGTTTACATTTATAATGAGTTTCATTAAAATCCATCAATTTTTTTGGTAAGTCATCACGTTGCCACCAAAGTCTGGTGACCTCTGACCTCATTTATTTTGTATGGATTTTGTCAGGAATCAAACTTAGGTGAGGATTTTTCAGGAATCAAACTTTGCTGAGATATTATATTGGTTAATATTTCTGTTGAGTTTCACCAAAATCCATCCAAATAAATTATAACAACGCCACCATAAAGTAGCATCATGACCTATGACCTCATTGAATATGCCAGGATTTTGTCTATATTCAAACTCAGACATGATATTCTACTAGTTAGAAGTTATGGTGAGTTTCATGAAAATCCTTCAAATCCCTGGTAAGTTTCCATGGCAACACTAAAAGTTAACAGACAGACAAACATATTTTTTTCTATTTTGGAAGGTGTTCCCAAATCATATCAAAATGTAAGTGCCATGATAACCCAAATCACTTTATCAGAATAAGAAGTTCCAAAATCATTTACCAGATCAAATAAATTATGTGCCATTGTGTGCTATTTGAAACAGAAAGACCTTACACATTGCATATTCTCTACACTGGCAAAAAAACAAAAAGGTTCTGAAGTATTCATTATAAAAGATGTATTGGAAAAAGAAGGAAAATATTTGCTAGGAAACATATGCCTGGAAAAGAATTTGGCAGAAAATGTATTATGAAAGTGTTTTTTATGTTGATTATAGAATGCTGATGGATTTACCTTAACATCTGTGAAACATAAAGGTTAGGTGGTTGTTAAAGTTATATCTGGTGGGATGTATTCATTGGGGAGCACAGTTACCTTCCCGAAGAGAAATATCAAAAGCAAAACCTTAACACAACTACCTGTGATGCTAAATGCCAAATATCTCATTACTGTAAAAACAGTAAACTATGGTATAAAGGCATCTGATTAAACAAAAGGATATGCATCACAGGGCAGCAGACACATCTGCAGATTTTACCCTCCAAGCATGTGCTCATTTTTCTTATAGTGTACACCAGTTAGCTGATTTAAAAGAACCGAGTTTGCAGTGAGTTAGGTACAAGTGCTGAATGGACCTGCATTTAAATCTACCAGAAATTTCTTTATCAAAGAATATAACTAATCCTTCTATTTCTTTAGAAATATGTTCCCTTAATTGAAACACAAGATGGCTTTAACAAATGATGCCTGTCTGAAGATGGAGGCCTACAAACAGACAGATAACAGCATATATAATAACTAAGACATTCCAGATACCCAAAAGTCTTAATTTACAAAAAAAAAACACATTTTAGTCCTTGGTATCAAAAATGCTTTACAAAGAACACATAAAAAGTTCAGGATATCCTTAAAACTTTACCATAGAGCATATAAAATAAGAATAATAGCCAAGATTAGTTGTACAGAGGAATAGCGCAAAAAAAAAAATAATAAAATGGTCCCTTTCACCCAAACTCTTCACTAGAAAAAAAAATCCTACAGGTAGCTTAATTCTTCACCAAACAACAAATAAAAAGGTCAGGTAACAAAAAATGTTTACTAAACACCACATGTCCAAGGTAGCCAAAGATTTACCAACATATGCATTGGATTACTTATTCATGTGACAAAAAAAGGTGCTTAACAGTCTGCTCATTAATTATATTAAGCTGGGGTAAAAGCCTGCTTGGGCCTGCTGCTACCACTCAACACTTCCATTAAAAAGTAAATTTTTAATTTCCTGTCCTGTGATGTACTTTAATCATTTAGTTCAAAGGTTAGACCTGACTGGATCTGAAGAAAATGTGGACAAAGCCAGCTGGTGTGTTTTATCCTCTTTAATACTGGAGGTAGAAGAAACACAATCCCTTTTGCCACTGGTCCTGATTTCCATGAAGTCGGAACATTTGATTACCTCACCCTTTTATGAAGTATAACCTATTAAGGACAAGCTAAATAAGGCAAGATTGTCTCCAAACCAGTATGAATCACCCTTGTGTTACAAAGTGCATGCAAATCTCTCAAAGGATGATAATCTTCATAAATGTTGTGCAAAAATTACATCCCCCACCAGAAAATACCTAATTCTATCCCTTTTGTATGTGTCCCAAAGGTGAGGGCTTCTAATAGTTTAGATAGCACAAGTCTGTTTCATCAAAGTTAGCTGGGCTGTTTTGTGGCTTATACATGACTACTGTTCTAACAAGAACACCTTGAATTTGTCCTGACAGGTTTTTAACATTAATGGATCTAATTTCAAACCAGTTATGACCTATTCTTGTAGCCTGGTCATCAATCACTAATCAACCAAGATTTATGCAAAATTTAATGGGAGTTTATTTTGATGAATAATATTGTAGATTTTATCCACCAATCCATAAATGCATGTACTTCATTCTTTCATACAAGTTTATTCTGCTACAAGAATGAGTTTAGTTTCTGAAATGAACTCCTTTTTTACTATACATTTCACACCATTAAATAATTCAGGTGTCATTGCTTGAACTTTGGGGAAAAGGTAAAGGTAATAGTTATTGCCATACATTTCTATATTTCATACTTGTTATAATCCAGATCTGGTCCAGCCCTGGTCCAGCTAAAATCCCAACTAGGGTTTAGGCTCACCTGAATCCCAGTTGGGATTTGGTCTTTGATTGGTTGAGCCTGGGATGGGCCATATGTTATAAATATATGTCATGTTGTCAGAAAAACTAAAATTCTTAGGTGAAAATTCATCACACAATATACACACCTCACATTGTTTGCGGTTTAAGGATGGGGAGTTTATGACAACAACAGATGAGTGACATGATAGTTTGACAGCAGACTATGGGGATTACAGATGCCAAATGTCTTTGAAGACAATAAAAGGGGAAAAAAATCAAACCATGCAGACTGCAGGCCCTCAAACTTTATTTTCTAGCTTTACCACCTGTTTATTCATTTCTTATTAAACACTTCATAGTGGAAACTTGCAGAATGTGTAGTTAGTCACATCATCAATTAACTTATCTATGAACCATTTCAAGTATTCTTTACTCTATAATCATTATGAAATGCAGGTTTTTGTTAAGAAATTATGTTATGTCCAAATATAATTTTAAGTGCATTTAAACTTGTTTCCTATATTTTTTTAAATTTTTCAACAAGTGGACCCCCAAATGGCCCTGGTGCTCAGCTCATATTGATGCTATGCCTATAACACAAACCCTTTTCTTTCCAATTAAAAAGTTGAATTTCTGTCTGAACATGCATCAGTTATATTGTATAGTTGTATAAAATAAGTAGACCTTGATCAAAGGTATCAAAGGTATGGTGCTCAGCTCATATTGATGCTATGCCTATTACACAAACCTTTTTCTTTCCTATAAACAAGGCCTACAGGCCTAATGCAAACCTGTGCAAAGTTTGGGAGTATGAATGGAGGCTTTTTTTTTCAATTTAATATTGATCCTTTTAAATCCTACATATCTACCTTAGTCATTATGATTTCAGCAAAATGGACATTTCGGACCTGCAAGTTTCAGACTAAGACATTTTAAAACTAGAATATGGGTAGTCGACCAGCAACTATGTGTATCCGCAGAAATCAGAGTGGGACGGGTGAAGTGAGGCATGGATTAAGTGGCAAGGGGAATAGAGTGAGGTGTGTTGCATATTAGCTTGGATGTCTGCAGAGTAAACCTGAATGTAGGTTGTGCCACCTGTCATAAAATCGAGAAAATTGTCCAGGATGAATAAACCTGCAAAGTTTCAGGTGGATAAGTCAAACCACTGCTGAGATATGAGTGATTTTATCCCAAGGCAGATGAACAGATGGACGGTTTTCATAAGTGGTTGCAGGTGGCACCACCAGTTTTGCTTATGATGAAGAGCTATGTGAGATCTATACACATGCAAAATTTTGGCCCGATCTGTCCAACGGTTCCCGAAATATGAGCTTGGATATCTGCAGAGTAAACCTGAATGTAGGTGGCGCCACCTGTCATAAAATCAAGAAAGCTGTCCAGGATGTATAAACCTGCAAAATTTCAGGTGGATAAGTCAAACCACTGCTGAGATACGAGTGATATTATCCCAAGGCAGATGAACAGATGGACACTGTGCAAAAATGGTTGCAGGTGGCGCCACCATTTTTAGTGTATGTTATAAAGCTATCAAAGGGCTACATTTGTGCTAAATTTTTAGCCTGATCGGTCAAACGGTACCCGAGATATGTCGGTTTATGTTTGGAAACAGACGCATAAATGGACGCTGGGCAGCGAGGAAAGGTCAGAGGTCAACCAAAAATGAGGGTGCAGCAGTTCACATGTGACCTGATGATAAACCCAATTCACTTAAAATGCAAACTAAGTTTTTTCAAACAGTTGAAAGATATAGTTCCAATAATCTGGGAATTCTGCATCTAAACATTGTCTAGACGTCTAGACGCTGTCTAGACGTCTAGACACAGTGTCTAGCTAGACACTCCCCCAGAGCCAGGTCAGTTGCCATGGTGATGTCTGGACCCCACCTGTCTGTACTGAGTGACCTCTTGACTTGGCTGCTAAAACTCAAATCTGTTTTCAAATACAGAAAGCCTTTTTCAATTGGCTACGTTTTTTTAAAACTGTATTTACCCAATCTATTCTTATAAAACTGGCAGAACCCTACCATAGAATAATTCTTGTAAAGTTTAAACCAATCAGCTTCACAGTTTTATCATAAATCGGTGTATAAGCTAGAAGAGTTTAAAATTACATTTTCGCTTGTAAAAAACACATCAATGTAGGTGTCGCCACCAATACCTCAAAATCAGATATGACATATGTGACTAACATTGGTAAAAAATTTGGTGATTATAGCTCTAGCAGTTTCTGAGATTTTAATTTTAGTGTGCTTTTTGGACAGATGACTAAGTTCAACCTCCTGTAACTCAGCCAAAAGTCTCCGAACTGGAACCATTCAGACAAACTTGAGAGAGATTGTTCCAGGGATCATTTCTGTGAAATATTGGACAATTTGGCAGGACAATTTCAGAGAAGAAGATTTTTAAAGGTTTTTAAGCTTTTTCTCTATAAAATCTAAATTAATGCAGATAACCAATAATAAGCTCCAAGGCACCAAGTTTCACATGTGACTAATTCTTACATATAATTTGGAGCTGATAGCTCCGACGGTTTCTGACTTACAGCCATGGACGGCGGAAAGCCAGCCCTGGACGGCAGACGGCTGACAGCGGACGATGGACGGACAACGCTGCGCCATTGCATAAGCTCACAGGTTCGCTAAAAAGTTGAATTTCTATCTGAACATGCATCAGTTATGTTGTATAGTTGTATAAAATAAGTAGACCTTGATCAAAGGTATTAATTGATATCCAACACTGTAAATCTGGACCTGTGCATGCATTCATGATGCCTCATATGTGTCTTGGATGTGCTCTGTTGGGTGATACAGCAAACCTATAATTCCATTAATGGTATGTTATACTGCAAAACAAGTAGATCTATTTAGAATACAGAGGAGTTAGTAATAAAATAAATAAGGCAACAGGGAACACAAGGCTTTATTGTATACTTGGTCATTCAGAACTGAACTATACATTAAAAAATTATACAACATCCACCTGTTTTATTGTTCACAATTCTTGGTCACTGGTATATACATTCTTACAAATAAAGTTGTGTTTAATTCTGCTATCACTGTAGTAAAAACACCTGCAGCCTCCCACACTTGCCACTAATTAATAGAAGATACATCTTGGCAGCAATAGTTCTATGCTTATGTCAAGGCCCAAATCTCGACTGGGGTTTAGTTTTGACCAAATCCCAATCGGGATCTGGTCTGGACCAATCGCTGATTTGTCCAGACCAGATGCCAGTCGGGATTTGGTCCGCCCTAAACCCTGATCATTAACTTTAAGGAAAGAGAATGAGTTCTTGTCTGAACATATCAAGGTTCAGTTCAGCCCAGACTTAGATTCTGAGCATGCCTGTGTCCCTGACAGGATGTCTGAAATTATTACTTAATAAGTAATGACAAATCTTAATTTAGTTTGTTATTAGTGTTTATTATTCTCCCTCAATGATTTAACTAATATTTAAGTTTGAAATAACTGAGTGATTATATTTATTTGTATTATTTTTCAAGTCCTTGTATTGTTTTTCAAGTTTAATTATTATTTCCAGTATTTTCATCAGATTGTTTATTCACCTTTTTATATAACAACTGAACTAGTTCAAGCTGATTCACTATGTAAATAAGTGTATATATTTGATGCTTTTTGTAGGTAGAATAAATTGTTAAATGGATAACATATATAACTAGAATATCAGCAGAAGCTGACAAAAGCCCTCAGCCAAAAGAACAGTGTTTAGAGGTGGTAACAGTAACAAGTACTAAATATCTGTTCTCACATGGATGTATATCTGTACATGTCTGAGTTATAAATTTAAAATGGAGAGGTATGTACCATGATTCATAACAATCCACCAAATGCTTCCTGAAATATAAGCTTCTAAGTTTTATTCTATTATAAGCTCTGTGACCTTGAAAAGTAGGTCAAGGTCACCCATCTTCGAACTTGACCGAGATTTTGTCCATATACATCTTCACCAAAGAAATAAAATTCCTTTTGTGAATCATTTAAGAGATATCCCGCTCACAAGGACAAAGTTGAAAAATCCAAGAAAAATTCATTAAAAATCAGAAATTGTAGGTGGCACCCCCTTACTTGTGCAGCAGTTACATACCATCAGTCCCTATGATCATAGTAAGTATTGTGAAAATCCACCAAATGGTTCCTGAGAAATAAGCTTCTAAATGTTTTTTCTATGATCAGCTCTAAAACGTAGAAAAATAGGTCAAGGTCATCCATCTTCGAACTTGACCAAGATTTTGTCAATATGCATCTTCACCGAAGAAATAAAATTCCTTTTGTGAATCCTTTTAGAGATATCCTGCTCACAACCCAAAGTTGAAAAATCCGATAAAAATTAATTAACAAGGGACCCATGGGTCACGGCGCTCAGCTGATCGTCATTGGACCATAAATGTTTCTCCACTGTGATACTATATTGAGTCGATAAAGCTTATGAATATCATGTACATGTTGGGCTATTATAAAGGAATGTAATGTTATATGTGAGTAAATGATAAATGAAATTACCTGACTGATGGATTAATAGAGTCAAATAAAGTGGTTTATTTTTTATTTATTTAGGAGGGGTTGAAAATTGTGATATATTTGAGCAAATATGAATGCAATGACAGCAGTAATAAGCAGTAGTAGAATGTTGATAAGGCTATTTGTTGAAGGATCTAAAGTGTATGGTAGTCTGCAAGCGTTCAATTTGACAGATATGATGTTATGATTAACTATGCTGATGAAGTGATTTATGAATATGTGACTGTATGACACAATATCTCTTTAGTCTTAAAAAGGTACATTATTGTGATGCCCACTATGTCTACATATTACACAATATTGACATAATTTCTGGCATGTACATAGGTACCTATGGATGAATAGTTATACAAAATATTAAAGTATGAATATATCTGTTTCATCTTGTTCTTGCTTACTGAGGCTGACTTTGGATGGGGTTCGGAGAAGGGAAAAGTGAGGGCAGCACGAAGGTGGATGTAGAAATATTCTATTGTAATGTTTTTTATTTATATAAGAATATGAAAAGCTAAGAGGAAAGGGGCCCTCCTACTTGGTTATAGTAAAGTTCTAAATATATGATTGCAAACTAATACTCTGACAAGACTGTCATGAAGAAAAACAGTAAAAGTTTTGAGATACTGTGTTGCATACGAAAATTTACAGATGGACAGGCAAGTGGACAGAATGGACTAATACCTATTTCACTTTCAAGAGAATAATGCATTTAAGTTTATATATAATCCTATTTTTTTTAAGCAGATCCACTTTTTTCTATTAAGTTTTTATCTGATTCATTTTTTTATTTACAGGTTAATAAATTTTTAATTAAAAAACCTGAAAATATAAGTTAAAATATTAGAATTGTTGCAAAAGTTGCAATCATTATATATACAGAGTAAAAAACATTGGGTCATATTATGCATACACATATATTTTATTATTTTTAAATCATAAATGTTTAAACTGATTTTAAAAGAAAATAATGCCACAACATGGCATCTACAAGAATATTCCTTGAATAACTATTAAAAAGTTTTGCACATTGGAGTTTTCAGGACATGCTTAATTTTATTCACCAAAATAAAATAAATGTAAATTTGATAAAATAAAACATCTTTTCAAATAAAGTATACACACTGTTGGTTGAATGAGGGACAAACAATATCATTGTGCTAATTACCATCCCAGTTTTAATTAATTACTGGAATTAATAGTCAATTTCACACCTGGTGAAGTTTTTACTCTTCTGAAGTAAGGAATTACTTATCTCATGAACATCCACACTTTCACAGCAATACACCACTTTGTGGACACAATTAAATGTACACTTTAATCATTGTAACCCTGGTGGTTCAATACAAAATCTAAAATGTAGCATGTCCAAGAATAAAATAAAATACAGAAAAATTATAACATTCATCTAGTTTATGCACCAGCTGGGGGGGGGGGCATGAGTGCAGGGCAGAGGGGAAGCCTGCTAGTAGTGGCCAAGCTGGGCCAAGGTAAGCTGCCTGGGGTGGGTTACATAATGCAAGTGAAGGCTCTACTACTAGGTGGGCTAGATGTAAACAACACTTGACATTGTGTATGAACACATGAATAAAAGCTATTCATTCCAATCAATTTCTTTTGAAAGTTCAGATTTTAAAAGATTAAATCCTTATGCATATATGCTGGGGAAATTAAATCAACAGTGCCAAAGTTTGACAAAATTTAAGGTATTGATTTTTTATTTATGCTAATAACTTGAAAAATTTGCAAAATTCAGATCTAATTTTGGGTAAACAATTGAATCTTGATTAAATAAAGTTATATTCCTGAAAAAAAGTCTCTAGGTTCAGCAATTCTCAAGTTAGGTGAGTAAATATATTTCCTGATTTTTTAAAAAATTGCATTATGTTTTGGCCCATAACTTCAAAATAATACCCAATACTGACCTAATGTGAATACTAAATACTATCAAATACAGATCAGTAGTTTTGATATTAGGCAGCCTTGAAGTGTAACAATGGCTATTTTTTTATGGAAAACAGAGTTTTTTTTCCTTAATATCTTGAAGGAACAAAGTCCTAATGACCCAATTTTCGGTATGATAGGAGATTTTGGGGACATCTAAAATTATGTCAACAGCCTGGGGAGCATAGAGATGTGCACTGAATGACCTACAGTCATCAAAGTGGACTGCTTGACAATGTAAGGGAATACAACAAGAGCCTCCAAACAGATTCAATAACTAGCCTAATTTTGCAGGTTTTATTTTCAAATTTCAGATTTTAACAGATTAAATCCTTATGTATACATGGTGTGAAAATTAAATCCACAGTACTTACAGGAAAAAAACGTGCCATGGCCAAAGTTGGGCAATATTTAAGGTACCAATTTTATATTTTTGCCAATAATTAAAAAAAATTTAACAAAATTTGATCTAATTTTTGGTATACAAATAAATTTTGATTAATTAAAGTTGTATTACTGGAAAAAAGTCCCTATCTTTAACACTTTTGGTCTTAAGTGACCAAATATCTTCCTGATTTTTTTTACAAAGTCCATTATGTTTGGGCCCATAACTTTTTTAAATTATATAATACTGACTTAATATCTGGCATGTACATAGGAACTATATAGAGGAATATTTATGGTAAATATGAAGAAAACCAAATGAGTGGTTTTGATAATAGGCAGTCCTGAAGTGTGAAAATAGATTTCTAATAAAAAATTGAGGTTTTGCCTTAATATCTCAAAGGAACGAAGTCCTATTGACCGAATTTTTGGCATGGTAGGAGATTATGGGGACATCTAACTGTATGTCGAAATTCAGATTCGTAGGTCCAACGGTGTCGAAACGTGCCAGTCTTACGGACGGACATCCAGACAGACAGACGGACGGACGGACGGAAGGACAGACAGACGGACGGACGACGGACAATGGACCATGACTATAGCTCAGATGACTTATAGTCAGCTGAGCTAAAAATCAGAAATTGTAGGTGGCGCCACCAAACTTATGTAGCGGGTACAGACTATCTGATCAGTCCCAATAATCATAGTAAGTTTTGTGAAAATCCACCAAATGGTTAATGAGTAATAAGCATCTAAGTGTTTTTCTAAAATCAACTCTAAAACGTAGAAAAATAGGTCAAGGTCACCCATCTTCGGACTGTCCGAGATTTTGTCGATATACATCTTTATTGAGGAAATAAAATTCTGACGGTGAATCCTTTTCAAGATATCCCGCTCACAAGGTAAAAGTTAACGGACGCCGGCCGGCCGGACGGACGGACGGACAGCTTGGGTGACTACAATAGCCCATCAGCCTAAGGGCTGAGGGCTAAAAAGTTAAGTATCATATGAAGTTTTTAGTACCCAGTTTTCAAATTTTGATAATCTTAACTTGTATCAACTAATGAACAGTTAATATTCAAGTGAAAAATCCTGATTTCATGAAAACCAACAGTTTTATAACTTCTCTTATCAACGTTTACAACTATATATACATATATATTCATATTTTTATTACATATATTAATATAGGAAATAAAATTTTTCACACAACCTGGTTTATTATTTTCATGTCTTAACCTTAATGGGATATAATGTTTACACCAAAAGCCTGCTCTAAGTCTGCCATGGAATCTCAATCAGGGACTGGTCCAGACCAGATCCTGATCGGCATTTAGGCCAGACTGAATCCTGGATCGGGATTTGGTCTGGACCGATTGGGAATTGGTCCAGCCCAGATCCCTATCAAGATTTGGTCTGGACCAATCCACGATTGAGATTTACCCTCAGTGATTATTTTAAAATATACACTGCATAAATTATGATAGTGACATCATAGAATGAAGGGGATCTCACAAACTTGGAACTGTGTAAGCTTGATGGTATTCCGACTAGAATGAGGTTGTTTTTGCAATGCAAAAACAGACTTGTCTCCCCTCCCTATGGGCCTCTCATCCCCAAATCTGAGGGGAAAAACTACTTCAAAAGTTATAGCATTCATGAATAAATTCTATTCTGGCTGATATGACCTTGAAGATCCAGATTAAGGTCACAAGTTTGTGAACTCATCACAGAACCTGGTTGAAACAATGTTTCAAATATAAGAAAAAATTAGTTATGGGGTTCACAAGATATTTCATTTTTGGCCTGATTGACCTTGAAGAACATAAGGTCCAAAGTTTTTGGTAGGGATATTTAACAAGTCAAATTTCATAAAAAATATACTGAGTGGTTAAAAAATTATAGCATTC
Organism: Sipunculus nudus; assembly: GCA_026874595.1. NCBI lineage: Eukaryota > Metazoa > Annelida > Sipuncula > Golfingiida > Sipunculidae > Sipunculus > Sipunculus nudus. The sequence goes on from CM049315.1 coordinate 29,235,404, forward strand.
ACAAATAATTTCTATTCTAGCTGATTTGACCTTAAAGATCCAAGTCAAGATCAACAGTTTTCGAACTCTTCAAAGAACTTGCTTGATCAATTAGTGTTTCAAATCTGAGGATAAAATATGCAATACTTACATTCAAAGTTATGGGGTTCACAAAAAAAATTTTTCCACCTAATTGACCTTGATAATGAAGGTCAAGGTCACTGGTTTTAAAACTCGTCTGAGATATTGGTAGAAACAATTTAAATTTAAAGTTTCATGACAAAATGTTGTTTTGATCAAAAGATATCACATTCACAAGAAATTACATGGATGACAATGCGACCGCCAGTGATGGCCAGACCAAACACTATATGTCTCCTCCCACTGGAGGGGAGCCATAATCAGGCACTCCTGAGATATGCAAGTGTGACTGCATAAATAAGCAAAATGCTGATGATGCACAGAGGCAAAAAAAAAAAGACCATAGTTCAGAGGTCACCAAAAAATGGGCATCAGTTCTCAATTGTCCCTTTAAATAATATTCTGTGGCAGAGGAAGCAGAGGGAACTTGGAATGAAAAATATATAATTACCTAAGAGATTTCCTTGCAAATTGTGTCACAGTGGAACATGTTACATAATATATATCTTACAAATATGTTACACAATACTGAACTGCAAGAAATGACTTAAGGTGATCATTGTCAATGCAGAGAATATAAAGAATATCTTTATTTCAAGTCCTTTACTTGATGTAAGCAACGTTATATCTTTTAAAAATGGAAGATATTGGGCCCTTAAGGATCGTCAGGTGTTGCTAGGTTACCACCCAGAGAATTACATTAAAACTATTAAAGTAATAAATGAGATTATCCCCGTTGTGAAATTGGTAAAACCTTAGAAAGCCAAGTATGAGCATACCGGAAGTCACAAGTGTCCTTTAAATCATGACTAACAACTGAGAGAACTAGCAGAAAAAGATATAAAATAGTTAAGATACAATAACTGTCAGTGTTATATTTGACTTTGCCTGTGAATGTTAGCTTACTCAAATTTACTATTTATTATATATATTAGAGAGTGAGGGTGACATCAAATGCAAACAAATCTGAGTCAAATAAACGAAAACATTCTTCAACTGTCTTGCAGAGATACACTCAAACACAGAATGAAAAAAAAAAAAAACCAGCTCTTGCTTCATGCAGGATTGATAGTAATGGTATGGGTATAATTGTTAATGTGTAATAAAAGTATAAACAAGGGACCTGTGGGTCATAGCGCTCAGCTGATACTGATTCTAAGAATATCTGTATAAAATCCTAGTGGTTGTGTGGACTGTGCACTTTTATGGACTACATGAAAGATGCAGGAGCCTCTCATGATTAAATACATGTTTTTGTAAAAGTTTTAGTATTCAAACTGAGTGACTGTTATAGACATGTAACAAGGGACCCATGGGTCACGGCGCTCAGCTGTTATATAATATGATTTAGAAATGAGGCACATGCTTGTTTTGTGTGGAAATAAATATAAGCTGTATTATGAGTTGTGGGTGTTCAGCTTATGTATGATTTTGATAGTATCTTTGGAGACAGGGAAGAGGATTGATTTCATTTATTTTATTAACAAATGGAGTGCTATTGTCACACAGATTTTGACTTGGCCATATAACTTATAAGCAGAACATATAATATAAGAGTTAAACTATTTATTAAAAATAATTACAAATTGTCCCAAATATAATTTTTATTAAAAATAATAAGAGAATTGTATGATTTTTTAAAATAAAATACAACTGAAATGATTATTATTAAAATAATATCAAAGAATATATTCCTGAATGCATTCATGAATTCATTTTGAAAGTATTTGCACTGGTATTGATATACTTTCATTTTTACCTGAATTCCCATTCTTATGCAAGAAATTTTATAATGGAGTACATATTCATATTCATATTCAAATACATTTGCAAAGTAATGCACCATGTCTGGTATTTATTCAGTTTTCACCAATGATGCTGAGAATCCAGAATATACAAAATTCAAACATTTAAATAGTGATCATAAGTACCTGGTTTTATGGCTTTTATTCATATTAAAAAAAAATAAATGTAATATATTCATTTTGGACTAATTCACATCAATGTACACACTATACACAGCCGGAATGTAGATTAATATTATCAACTGCCTCTTTGTCTATCATTAATTTCCTTCGTATGATCCCTAATGATTAGTAATGAATAATATGATTTATTTTTTTATCATTAAAATTGAACTGAAAAATACCATAGGTGACTGCATGGTGTTATTTGGAATACATGACATTCTATCAATCGATACATGCAGATTCTTATATCATCAGTAACTGCAAGTTAATTTCCTGATATTATCAACTAACAAATTCCTTTTCCATTTTTCTTTAATTTGTTATTAAAAACCAATAAAAATTTATTAATTTATTGTTTACTGTTATGTTGTTAGTTAAAACTACTAGATGAGTTAGGTTGGACACCTGGATCAACTGTGGCTGGCCATAAGCTGCCTGGCTGCCCCAGTGTTTGCCTCGAGTTAAGCGTGCATAATTTGATGAAAGGTCAACAAGGTCAACATACAGGTGCCTCAAGAGGGGCTGGGGAGAGCTAAGGTCTGACATGGTCTCATAAAAACATTAATAAAAGCTACAATTTTTGGCCAATTTCTTTCAGCTTTCTAAACTAAAAAGCTGAAATTCTTATGTGTGCATGATATGAAACTTATATCAACAGTGCGCACAGGAAACAAACGTGCCATGGTCAAAATTTGGCAAAATTTAAAATACTAATTTTATATTTATTCTAATAACTTATAAAATTTGAAAATTGAGAACTAATTTTGGGTATTTAATTGAATCTTGATAAAATAATAATACATCCCTGACAAAAAATCTCTAGCTTCAGCAATACTCTTGTTAAGGGAGTAAATATATTTCTTGATTTTTTTACAAAGTGCATTATGTTTGGGCCCATAACTTAAAACAATTACGCAATACTGACATTATTTCTGGCATGTGCACAGAGAATGTATAGAAAAATATGTATATTATATATGATTAAAGTCAGATCAGTGGTTTTGATATAAGGCAGTCTTGAAGTGTAACAATGGGTTTTTAATGGAAAAATGAAGTTTTTCATTAATATCTCGAAGGAATTAAGTCCTAGTGACCAAATTCTTGGCATTGTAGGGGATTTTGGAGACATCTAATTGTATGCCAAATTTTAAGAACTGAGAGCTGAAGCTGGGGAGCTGAGCTCTTGCAAACTGCATAACACTAGCTTGATGTAAACAATATGTTACATGGTGCTTGAAAACCTGAATAAAATCTACAGTTTTAGATCAACTGGTTTCAAATTTTTGGTGTTAACAGACAAAATTCTAACAAAAACATGCTGAGAAAATTAAATCCACAGTACTTACCAGAAAAAATGTGCCATGGTCAATTTTGGGCAAAATTTAAGGTACCATTTTTTTATTTTTGTTAATATTAAAAAAAATTTAAAGGTTTGGATCTAATTTTTGGTGTACAATTTAATTTTGATTAATTAAAGTTATATTACTGGGAAAAAGTCCATAGCTTTAACACGTTTTGTGTTAAGTGATCAAATATCTTTCCTGATTTTTTACAAAATGCATTATGTTTGGGCCCATAACTTTTTTCAATTATATAATACAGACATAATTTCTGGCATGTACATAGGAATATATAGGGGAATATTCATGGTAAATATGAGGAAAAACAGATGAGTAGTTTTGATATTAGGCAGTCCTGAAGTGTGAAAATAGGATTTTAATAACAAAATTGAGGTTTTTCCTTAATTTCTCAAAGGAACGAAGTCACAAAGACCCAGTTTTCGGCTTGGTAGGACATCTTGGGGACATCTTACATTATGCCGAATTTTGGATTCCTAGGTCTTGCGGTTTCAAAACTTGCCACATCTACGGACAAACGGATGGACGGACGGACGGATGACGGACAATGGACCACGACTATAGCTCAGATGACTTATAGTCAGCTGAGCTAAAAATAGAGGTGGCGCACTCAGTCTGCTGAAACTGATGGAACACGTCATGATCAATATGTATGCCAAAAACCATGAGCATCAGTGTTGTAGTTATTGAGATATTGGAGTTTTTGTATCCAATTTTTCATTATTCTAGAGAAAAAAAATCGTAAAAATTTGAAAAATACAGGTAGCACCACCAGTCTGCAAAAATGATGAAACACTCCATGATCAATATCTATGCAAAGAATCATAGTGATCAATGCACTAGTTGTTCAGATACTTGAGTTTTTGTATCAAATTTTTCATGAACCTCCCTACACTGTCCAAACATCATTGTAGGTGGCGACACCAGTCTTATGTATAAGAATCATTTTTGTGCAATGTTACAGAATTTGAAACAACAGTTCTGCAGAAGAAGACTACGTTGCAGCAATCAGTTTAATATAAGCTTACTTGGCCACAAGACCAACTTCAGCTTTATATGACTCTTCCCAAAATCCAGAAACTTGACCCATTCTTAAACAATTGGAAGAACCCTAGCCTTGGATAATTCTTGTGAAAAATTAAACCATTCAGCTCGACAGTTTCATTAGAAAACATTTTTAAAGTAGAAGCTGAAAGAGGCTTAAATTATGAGGTTTTTGCCCGATAAAAACAGGCCGATGTAAGTTGTGCCACAAAAACCTCAATTTCAAACATGAGTCATGTGACCAAATTTTGCACAAAACTTGTGATGCTAGTTTCAGCTGTTTCTAAGATTGTTATGTTAGTATGCTTTTTGGGACAAATGACTATGTTCAGTTTCCTGTAACTGGCCAAAAATCATTGACCCAAACCCATTTGATCAAACTTGAGGGAGCTCATCTCTAGAATCATTTCTGTGATATATTGAACAATTTGGCTAAATGTTTTTTATAAGATTTTTAAAGGTTTTCTAGCTTTTTCCCTGTAAAATGTAAGTCCTTGCAGGTGGTGTCACAAAATGCTCAATCCCACAACCTTTGACATGTGATTGATTTTAGTTAAAAATTTTGGGATGCTAGCTTCTGCTGTTCCTGGGAAATTATGGGTTAATGTATCCCCAACAGTTATCATATGTAAAGTGAGTCAATTTCTTTCCTGATTTTTCACAAAGTGCCTTTTGTTTAGGCCCGTAACTTTTATACATTATGTAATACTAACCTAATTTCTGTCTTGTACATAGGAATTATATAAGGGAATAAATGTGGTAATATGAAGAAAAAAAGATAAATGGTTTTCAGATTAGGCAGTCCTGAAGTGTGTTAATAGGTTTTTAATGGAAATTTGAGGTTTTCCCTTAGTTTCTCGACGGAATGAAGTTGCAGTGACCCAATATTCGGTTTGGTAGGATGGCACAAAGGACCATAGCTATAGCTCAGTTGACTTAAAAGTCAGCTGAGCCAAAAATGTAATCCTGCAAATATGAAGCCAACCACAGTATATATTCTAGAAATGCTACCTCTTAAAGCTATAACTATCCTCATTTTCCAATAAAAATATACACTTGGAATCTTAATAAATTATATAGTTCCACCTCTGAAGATAAAAACTACAAAAATATTACCCAAAAAAATTATTAGTCATTTTAATCTTCCACCATGGCATACAATAAAAAGGAAAATCTATAATCTGTAAAATTCAACAGTGTTCTTCTTTGGCCTAGGCTTTTCAAAAGTTATCATTGTGTGTGAACCAAATGATTAAATAAAACCTGCTTCTGCTACGTTTTTTAATATTACAGTCATGAAGTCTTTTTCCGTCCGGGGAAGATTACAAAACTCAGCAGCATATAAATCACATTTGGAAAAAGTAAAAAAAGGCAAAAACTTGTACCTTTAGGACTGGCAATATATGAAATGGTCATTAAGTGTATATTGGTTGGGGTCCAGGTTTTGACTTTCATGTTACACTACCTGTTAGTTAAGTGGCAAAACATACATAATGTATGTCTAGACTGCCCTTGTTTTTTCCACATAACACAGCTTATTATAGCTCCATATTCCCCCAGTTTCCTTGTTCATCAAGAGCCAGTTGCAAACTCGTTTTGTGTCAAACTGCTGCAAGGATTAAATGGTGCGATAGCTTAAACAATTTGTGCCAATTTCACAGCCATTCTAAGTATTCAGCTGCGCACTACATTTTCTGGAAATACTGGAAAAGTAATTTTATGCAGTTTAATCAAAAGCTATTACCAGAGTAAACAGTTTGCAGCAATTTTCCTACATTAAACATGTGATTTTATTTGTATACAAAACTCCTGTAAATATAATCATGGCTTTCAAATTATAATATAAAACAAGCTAAAATAAGCATTTATTTTTACTAATATGAACCATTATTCTGACCTTTTTACAGCCTGCTGATCATAACTTTTGTAATTACATGGGAAAATACTGTCTTTCTCAACAGCAATACATGACAATATATAAATCTACTTAGCCCACACATACACACGTACATGCATACATATAAATAGAGAAGTTAACTGATGTAGTGTTGAGGAACTTGTTTACCGCACTGTATAGAGACATATAGGTTTGTACTCTTGGGACAATTAAAATTTATGGAAACGCACTTGTGTGATGGCCTTTCCCCAGTAATTACGTTTAGGTTGGCTTTATATTGACGTGGCATAAATTTATAGCTAAGGTAAATATGTAAAGTTTCACTGGGTTATATTTTGACAATCCAGCATTAGCCAATATTCCTTGATAAATTACCCAAATCAGGTACTCGATGATTTCTATTTTTCTATTCCCCTAATCAAAATTACCTGTTTACACTGCCCTGTTTACTGAGCTCATTGCTGGAATGTTTGGACAAACCATGCAGTTTGCTGGACTTCGCCAACTTGAGCCAGCCAGAGCTTACTACCATAAGCTTAAACAATATTAATGAGTGATATTAATGCTTAGAGTTATTATTAATCTATTACTTGCCTGTAAAAAGAGGGAAAGGACATTTTCCCTTATTTTAAGTGACTCAAACTACAGTGAAATCCCATTAAAGACCACCCCATTATCACAACCACCCTGCTAAGATGACCATCCTGCTAACTCGACCCCTCAGGCTGGTTCTGCAGGTGGTCATGCTAGCCATATTTCACAATATATGGCACCACCAAAAGTTTAAGTAATGAAATCCCCTTGCTAAAAATGGCTTACAACAATATAAAAGTTTTAATGTTATTATAATATTTTACTCAAGTAACAAAAAATGTGAAAAAAATTTTGGCTTGTATAAAGTAGTTCAAACCAAGTGCCATCACGAAAAGCTTATTTTGCACACTGATCCAATTATATTAGTTTGTAAATTTTGAAATGATTGCTGCAGAAGTTTTTGAGACAGTTGGTAACAGATGGTAGGCAACCAGTTGGTAAATGATGGAAGGTTTGCCATTTCATAAGGTCACAGAGTGATCGGCTAACAAGCACAGGTTGTTTAACAACAACAACAAAATCTCAGATATCCTAACCTATTTTTCTTTAAGAATGAAAAAAGAACAGGATAATGTTGAAGACATGGGTCCCCTAACCGCAACACAGCAAAGCCAGCTTATAACTGATGGTTACTCTGGATGACCATACAGTTACTTCATGTTTGCCTAGCTGTATCCAACACATGTTGACCAGGCCAGCTACACTGTGGCTGACAGAGAAGCCTGCCTTCTGTGGTCACACCTGTCCTGATCCTGTGACCCATGCAGCATTGATCCTTAAACAACCAGATCATTTCCAGTCACTTCTCTTTACAGCCTTATTTATCTGATACCACCATGTGTCCAGCCACTGTACAGACCTATCCCACAATGCAGCTGTGTCTGTATGGCTTCCCACAGTCTGTCTAAACATTTCAAATGGTTAGCCTTTTAGTTCAGCTGCTTTCCTGGGCAGCCCTTGCCCATTACTTTTGTAACCAGGTGCTTGATATGTATCACTGCTAATGTTACATTTCTACACTGAAACTTAGAAATCATGAAATAATACTGCTATGTTGCAAGAAAAACTGGATCTAGTGATTCTTTGTATATTTTTGTGTAAATATAATAGAAATACATTATAAATTTATGAAACATATTGCAAATAAATCAGTGTTTTACTAATTCAGTTTACCTGAACAACAAATTTCTTTTAGTAAGTTTTACTGCTAAATATCAAGCTTCTAGTGCAAGCCTTCAAATGTCGCAGCACTGAAGAGTCTGTCTTTCCTCCAGGTCACTAGCAGCTTTGCCCCCCCCCCCCCCTTTTCAAATTACTCAAGTTTTCTTATACTTAAGTATTACCAGCTTTTCCCCATTTTCCTCAACAACTAAGCACTCAAGATTGGTCTTCCTTCCATGCCAAAGTGCTCCAGTTTCTTTTCCCCTCATTACAATACTCAAATTAACCTCAGTACTCCAGTTTTCCTCTTCCTTCCATGGCAAAGTATTCCATTTTTCTTATTTCTCCTCTTTTCCATTTCTTCGTACCACAGTATTCCCTTCCTTCCATGCCACAGTACTCAGGTTTATCTCTTCACTCTATATCAAAGGTCTTCAGTCTGTCCCAGTGCACTCCAGCTGTTTTATCTGTCATCGCAACACTATCAGTACAGCAATAATCACCTGCTGTGTTATTTTTGGGTATGTGAAAATAATGAGGGGAAATTTTAGAGGGGGAAAGGTGAAGCCTAGTGGTTAAGGCATTTGACTTTGGAGCTGAATTAAGGTCCCTGGTTCGAATTCCATTAGAGACACAATGGCTTAATGGTGAAATTTCATTATAGAACCTTAGGGATTTGCTCTAATGTCTTAATGACAGGTTATGACTTCTGGATTACATGTATTCCTAACCCTGCAGTATGGTCCAGAGTTTGAACCCCACTGGAGCCACAATGGCTTAATGGTGAAATTTCATTATAGAACCTGTAAGATTAGCTCTTATGTCCTAATAACAGGTTAAAGCTTCTGACTTTTTCCTAACCCTGGCATCTAAAACCTGAAATCCAGAAGTCTTAAAATTTACATATCATACTTATAATATGGATATCCTCATTCAACAGACAGTGCCACCAACAGGCCACAGACCTATCCTTTAAAAAACAAATTAAAAAATGGGGGGCAATTTTAGTGAATAAAGGGATTAAATGAGGGAAGAAGCAAGCCTTACTCTACTCTGGATTTTAACTTATATGTCACAAAATGAACAAATCTATTTTCAGAACTGATATTGTATTTGTTTTGGATATTGATATGTGAATTAATAATCATAGTAACCTATGGAAACTTTCTCTCTGCTTAAATTTTCAGAACTGATATTGTATTTGTCTTGGATATTGATATGTGAATTAATAATCATAGTAACCTATAGAAACTTTCTCTCTGCTTAAATTTTCAGAACTGATACTGTATTTGTCTTGGATATTGATATGTGAATTAATAATCATAGTAACCTATGGAAACTTTCTCTCTGCTTAAATTTTCAGAACTGATATTGTATTTGTCTTGGATATTGATATGTAAATTTATAATCACAGTAACCTATGGTAACTTACTCTCTGCTTAAATTTTACACTCTGTGCTTGCTTTACTGAGTTGCTTAAATGGGACAAAAGTTATATTTTACCAATATACGGTGGTCTGACCTTCTGTTTATCAGGTATGAAGGTTAATTCTGATGAACATTAACGTCAAGTTGCGCAGTCTGTTCCAAAATACCTGAAATCAGTAAGCATTGACTTGCTTTCATCTAAAAAGCTAAGAAGCTCATGAAAATAAAATGGAATGTTAGACAATATTGTTTACTATGTAATACTTACATTTTTCATGATCCTGTCAATTCTTATAAATATTTTCTACTTTTGGAGGAGTATACCTGTGTCATTCGGATAGGTCAGCCTGTGTTTTGGTTACAATTTGTGTAAAAATATCAATTTCTAGTTTTACTTGGAACAAGTTTCTTTCTCTTAACAATCAATGATATGCAATACAATGCTTTGCAGCATAATCATTCCAGTAACAAAAGCTAGTTTAGTCCTACCCAAGCCAGTATCAGTTGCAGTTGGTCAGACACTGGATATCACCACTGTTCTTGCCAACCACTGGAGGAGCAACTTGGGATTTAGTATTGATGATACTGTGATGATATCAGTCTAACTAAATAAATGTCCCTCCTGGCTAAACTCTGCTCACTAATTACAGTGAGATCCCAGAGCCCATTTCAGGGAAACCCTTGTGTTTTCCAGGCAGAAGATGATCCATCCACAAGAGACCAACACTGTGTCAAAGGTTGTTCGATGGTGATATATAATATCTACAAATCCATATGGTGCCTGTATTTATTTACATAATATTATCTGGCATTGTAGGTGTTGTTTCATGATACCTGGTCAGGTAAAACAAGCAGATACCTATTTTAAACACACCTGGCATCAAGTGAAAATTTAACTGTTTTATTTCATATAATATAGAACTTAAAAGATTTAATTATGAATTTATTATTGCAAATAATATAGATTTTAAATGATTAATTACTTTATATACAAAGTTTTGTGGTATTCTTTTATGATTTATAATCAGTATGTCTGAACAACTTACATGCCAAAAGACTTTGGTATTATATGAAAATTAACTGTTTGAATTTCAGTTCAGAATATTGCTCCTAAAGGATTTTTTTATTACTTTTTGCTAAAGAAAAGAATACATTCAGTATTGGGAAATACTAAGCATCAACATATCCAAGGGTGTACTTAAAAATGCTGAATGAGTACGAAATTTAAAAGCTGTTCAGCTTTTGGGACTTTCAAATCTACATGCATATTCTAAAGGCTGGGATTTATCAATATATAATTAATTGGATTTATCAATACATAACAGTTCTGCCAACGATGAATATTAACTGAAGCAAGGTACCAATACAATTAACCCCACATAAGTGCAGTGGTGCCCTAAAAAAATACAATTATGAGTTTTTCACTAAATGGATATAATAAGCTTTCAAACATCATGAAAAAGGTGTTCCCAGCTGCAGGTTAAAAATTCTGTGTAGAAGTTTCAAAGGGCACAACTAGCAGAAGGACAGAAGGTAGAAGGACAAACAGATCAGTGGAAACACAACCTAATCTTAGAGGTGACTATAATAACTTGTTAGGATTACCATCACAACTTGTCTGTGGCTGCTTTATGAATTCTCCCTTGTTGCCTGCATAATAGATGCATTACATTCCTGCCACTAAAGATGGTACAACTTATATGCATGTCACTTGTCTTCTGGGATATTTCTCCATTTATTATGTACCTTTCATGTGAAATTTACATAGAAATGACTGGATGTTTCTAAATGAGATAAGAAATAAACCTCCTACAAAACCAAACTGATTGACATTATCCTGAAAGCAAATATAAGATCAAAGAAATCTCTTACATACTAGACCAAACAGTAAATGTACATTCATTTGTTATCTATGCAAAATTAACTCACTGGGCTTTCTGGGGAATACCCTGAAATTAGTTTTTTTCGGTACTCATCAGGATTTCACATCTATATCTTCTTAGCCCTTTTCCTTTGTCCTGCAAGCAAAAGGAAATTATTGAAGTATATCACCTTGGTGAAATTTTTATGCTAACTGAAGCAAAGTTTAACAGAAGAACATTGTGAAACTGATGTAAAATCCAAAATTTAATCATCTGAATTCCTGTATGAAATGTCCACCAATAGATTAAGGCCTGTGAGAGACAGAAATCTAACAAATTATACAGGTAAAGAGAATAAAACAGCCTAAGGTAATCTTCATAGGGTGACTGAGACAAAAAGAGAAAAGTGATTAAATGTTATCATGCGCCTTTTTTATCACAACGAGTATCAGATTTACTGTACAATACACACTGTGTGACTGTATATAGTCAATGGCCTCACTGAATCATGGCATTCTGTAACACTCATCAGGGACCAAAAGATTATAAATACAATGCAGTGATTCAGCTACCTAACTATGACTACAGCCAGCCCAGGTGGTGCCCTATAACTAAAGGTAGCCTGAAAGCAAAGCGGACTGTTATAAATTAAGTACCAGTATGTGGGCTACAAGTAACAAAAGGTACTCAATACAAATACAGTCTATGTAATACATACTATAAATTTTATATAATTTCTCAATTTTGTTTCTGATGGTGTCACCATCAATAAAGGAAAATTCCAAAGGACAGCCCATATAAAGATTACAATTCAGGTTTAGCAGGCTCTGAACCTTGTCCCTCAGATTCTCTTACTCTCTTCCTCTCAGTAAGTCTGCTACCAATCAGCCATGTTGCCGAAATTTGACCAAGTAACAATTATAAAAGTGGAGTGCAATACATCTTAAGAATAAAGGAGAATATTAAATTAGATGGTAGGTCTGCTGGTGCAGCCTTTCAGTTTTTCTTTGTATGTACATGTATCAGTTTCTTCAATTCTGTACAAGGAATCTAATAACTTTCTTCAATGAATTAAAACAATTTTTCAGAGAGGTTGGTCTGTATGTCAGGAAGGGTACATTAAACATTGGAGATATGTAGCTTGGTTCTTAAATATTTGGTAATTTGGTACCTTTTCAGTCAATTTTATTCTAATTAAGTTTTATCAATTTTATTTTTTATTAATTCTATTATTAATTTTGTTGGCAAAGGTACATGCTCTATACTTGTGTAGTCCTTTTTTATATGCTTACAAATAGTTTGGTAAGCCAGAGTATATACCCCTATAATATTTTTTTAGCATGGACAATATTTTTAGTACAATATTTATTACTATTCTATGGTGTACATATAAGAAGGTGTGTATTCTTAAACAGTATAAGCTTATAAATCAGAAAACTACAGTGTATATATAGGTAATCCATTTCATCATGAAGGACGATGGTGTGTTTTCTCATGTGCAGAGCATGTACTTGGATTTGTGTCTTGCATAGTGTGACTATGCAAAGCCATGATTCAGACAGGTGAGTAACTAGGAACCTAAAAGTTATTACCGGCAACACATTCCATTATGTCTGAGACACTAACCAAAATTTACATATATATTCACATCAGGCCTGTAGGTAATTTGTACCTGTAGGTCTAGGTATATCATACTCTGCTCCAAGACTAGTACAGACATCATTTATACATATTTTGCAGAAGCGGATCCAGGGGGGGGGGTCCAGGGGGTCCGGATTTTCATTTGTCCTCCTGGGTTGGACCCCCCCCCCCTTTTCCTAAATCCTGGATCCGCCCCTGTTGTGGTCCGGTACTAACCGGGCTGGCTACAAGCCTAGGCGCATATATAACAACATGTAGATTGTCTAGATGATAAAATAGGCCCGGGGCCCCTTCTGCAGGCTCAGAAAATGAACCATCAGGGATGTATAAAAGCGTACCATCTGGAGGTGTAGACAGAGGCACAGTAAATCAGACAGATCTACTTTCATCTTACCCACAGGGGTAAGGGCATGGTATAAACTTCAATCTTGGCATGTTGTGTATACAAGCCCTCCCCTCGTGGTGGCGGCATCACATAGAAACTTTGATCATCAGGTGATTAGTGATGATGTGATGACATACTACCAGGTGCTTCAGGTGGATAATTCCACTTTTATTGTTTTGTCTACAACATGTAATCCATTCATCAGGTCAGCCTAATGAAGAAAGATTGCTCTGGATACTGATCCATTGGAATTAATCTAAATGAAAAAGTAATATCTAATACAAAAGACCCATTCCCCTACCAAAGATGCAATGAGAGAAATTTGTAATTCTGCTTTCAATGAATTTACTGAATCATAAAAAACACCTGCCACCTAAATCAAAACTTTACAAATCTGACTATTAATTATGTCCTCCAGCCCACAGGTGATAAAACCCATGCTGAGTTGCTAAGTTGTGTTTTTTTTCTCAAAAAATATGTTATACATAAAGAGGTATAAGTTGAACGTAACAAATCTAGTGAGCCATGGGGCTCAGCTGGCCTCAATTCTGGGAAAATTGAACAATGGGCAATATGACTCACAGAGTAGTGTCTAAAATTAAGGAAAAAATGCTTTAAAATTAGAAAAAAATCCAGGTGGTGCCAGCAGTATAGACGAACAATTGAAACACTTGATGTTCAATAATCATGCAGAGAATCATGGTGATCAATGCATTAGTTATTCAGATACTGGAGCTTTTGTATCAAATTTCCAATTATTATGGGGGGAGGTGGTACTTTTGAACCCAATGGCTCAAAGAATATATGTCCAGGTTTCCAAGGAGTTCTTAATGGACATATATAAATGGGTGTTCAGATAGAAGTTTTTAGGTCCACAGGTTACGATTTGTGCCTTGTTAACGGACAACTGGATGGATGATCGGATGGATGGACAGACAGACAGACGAAGGACAAACAGTGATGGCTATACCTCAGATAACTCAGATGACAGTTAGCTGAGTTAAAAATGAAAAGCAATTGCTCAAACAGTGCTTGAGATTATGCATCCAAAAGGGCATGACAGGCAGAGGTCCTGGGACAGAAAGACATATATTGATGGAAAGAAATCCTGGTATAATCATGGGGCTACCAACTCTGAGGGCCTTCTTTAGTTATGAACTTGATACACTGAATAATATAACACTCTCTATGAGTATGACCATCTATCAAAGCTTTAAGAGTAAACTGATAAAAATATTACAACATATAGCCTCAGGAATTAAAGGAGTTTCTATGGTTACTTTAGTTTATTTTAACAAGTACAAGCTGTAACTTATAAATTCAACACAGGGGGGTGTATTTTATATAAATGGATATATTAAAACAGCTTCCTTCCATACATTGAGCACAAAAGTGTGGTTTTTCATACACTTTCTCCCAAAGATCATTTATGGTATTTTAATCACATTTTACTTTACCTTTTCATGGTTTCTGATTACACAGTAAAAAAAACTGTTTTATTTTCCCACTGATTTTATCCCTTTTATCAGGTTTCATTGTGTTCAGTACCACGCAGCTACCTTTTTTTGTATGCTTGATTATTTTACCTGGTAGGTATTGTGACGATGATTAGATCAAGTGGCTCATCATGGGGTTGGAGTCTCACCTGGGCTGGTGTGCTACAATGTGGGCACTTTGTGTGCTTACATTAACCAGGGTTCTTGTTACATCACAGACAGAACATATCATCCCCCTGGGTTTCAGAATCGTTGCCAGCCTTCAGCATCAATGACACATTACATGACTCAGCTTAAAAAAGCGACATATACAACAAGCATATAGTGAGAATATACACTACATTCATCTTAAAGTCCCACTTTTACAGCCAGCACAAACTAAACCACCACAATAAATATAATGAAAAATTAAAACAATTCCAGGGCAGGCTGATATGAATATTTAAAGCTGTGAGAAAGAACTATATAACAATGTGTTCACTGGGATGATGCATCATATTATACAAGATCTAGGCTATTTTTGTGATGTTTTAAATAAAACCAATCCATGTAGCCCATCTTTTTATTTTGTGTAAGCTTCTCTATGGAATTTTTTTATTATCCAAGGGCACAAGCAAATATCTTCCCCATCTCCATGGCAGTGATACACAAGAGGGCACCTGCTCTCCTCACACCTGGCTCCTCGTTTTCCTCTCCATCACCTATACTGAAGTATAAAGAAGCCCATTCATCATAGCACTGATAGGGAGCCCACTAATACACAACTTGACAATACCTGCCCCCGTAAAACTCTGCCCTTGTGCAATATTTAATTAGGGAGTTCAGCCCTGAACAATGAATTATATAATATTTGTGGGCCTGATACTACTTTTTAAGATTAACAACCAAACAATGGATATTTTTTCTTTGTATATGACAGCCAAAAAAAATAAGATAGCTTCATTTCAATACACATGGTCTATGGGGAAAAGTTCACTGGGTTTTATATCATTCTAATGTATCTAGGTTCTAAGGATATGTTATTTTTAAATCTGCAATGAATTCATCCCACTGCACTGCACTGATGACTCCGATACGAATTGACTTTTTTTTGGTTCTTAACAAGGCAGGCAAACCACACATGACTGACCTAACACTTAAATTACATAATTAGCAAATCCTTCTCTCTGGAAAAAAGGCAATTTTCAAAATCACTGATGCCATTCATACCTTCTTCTGATGGCTCTCAATAAGGTCAAAATGTGCAGCTACCATTAGGTTTTCTGAGGAAATGGGTCACAGGTTCCTCCCAGAGTAACAATAATTTAACAGACAGAGAGCTCATCTAAAATCACATATGGATCAGTTAAACTGAGAAAATTATGAGTGTACTAGATATAGGTCAACTGAATGTCATTTACTTATTTAATACTTCGTCTTGTTAATTTTGACTGAATCGCATTTACATAAAACTAGCACTTAATATCAGGAAAAGAATTATCCCACGCACTGAGCGTAAAACCTCAAAATTACCCATAGCTCTAAAGAATTAGTCACTAACTACAGCTGTAAAATGTTCAATGTTACTTCTTTAAATAACAAAAACAGGGTCTCCATGGGTGAACTTTTAACCTGCATGAAACCTATTTAATATTTCTGTACCTACATACATGTATGTTTATGTATTTAGCATGAGCACTTTTTACAGGAAGCTGTTGCCTAAACTGCATCATTGATCACAAGTGCCACACATTTACACAGAATGATTCTTTAATTTTGGAATTGCCTCAAGTGAGGAATAGTGGATATTATGTAATTTATATACATTTTTTTGTACAATATGATCCCAGACTGACAGCTCTGACAAGAGCTGATACCATGTGATCTTAGCCTATATATGGAATATTACTACAGAAGTACCTAAGTGTTATAAAACAGATACAGTAAAACCTAAGAATTATGACCACCAATGGGACCTTGACAAAGTGGTCACATCTTTTACATGGTCATTTAAGTTAGGTTTGACCAGCAAGGATCTAACAACAGTTTGTATGGTCAGTGCATTTTTTCGTCTATCTTATCAGTTCAATTTGACATGGGGCTCTTTTTTTTATTAATGTTATATATTGTCTATGAGAATAGCCTATGGCTAATGTTACTATGTTCAAAAATGGACAGAAAATAAAAATTTCAGGATTCATAGGAGACCTGCCCAGGACCCCCTTGGATTTCACTATGGAGGGTTCCAAGGAAAATGGATACAATTTGTACCCTGTCTGTCTGGGTGCTCAAAATCATGTTTCTGGCCCATAGTTCACAGAATATAGGTCACCATGACCCAATTTCAGGTTTTCAAAGAGAATTGCCAAGGACTTCGCTGGATTTTATATTAGAAGGTTCTAGGCCTAATGGATACAATTTGTGCCACATCTGACTGTCTGGGTGCTCAAAATAATGTTTTCAGATCATAGGTGAAAAATTAAGGTTTCAGTGATCTAATTTTAGGTTTACTTATGACATTTGTCTAGGACCTCCCTGAATGTTACGTTAGAAGATTCTAGGCCTAGTGGATACAAATTGTGCCTCATCTGTCTGGGTGCTCTAAACCATTTTTCAGCCCATAGGTCACAGAATATAGGTCACCAAGACCTAATTTCAGGTTTTCAAGAACATTTGCCTAGGACCTCCCTGAATTTAATGTTAGAAGATTCTAGGCCTAATGGATACAATTTGTGCCCCGTCTGACTGTCTGGGTGCTAATATGACATCTTTTCCTATTGGTCACAAAATATAGGTTATGGTGACCTAGTTTCAGGTTTCCAAGAACATTTACCAAGGACATTTCAGAATATTACATTAGAAAATTCAAGGCCTATCAGATACAATGTGTGCCCTGTTTGACTTAATTTCTGGGTGCTCAAAATCCTATTTTCCGCCTGTAGGTCGCAAAATGGGTCACCATGACCTAATTTCTGGTTTCCAAGGACATTTGCCTAGGACCTCCCTAAATGTCACATTGGAGGATTCTAGGCCTTATGGACACATTTTGTGCCCCGTCTGACTGACTGGGTGCTCAAAATCATGATTTTGACCCATAGGTCAAAATATAGGTCATCATGACTTAATTTCATGTTTCAAGGTGATTTTCCAAGGACCTCACTGGATGTACAGATAGAAGTTTCTAGGTCTAACGGTTATGATACGTGCCCTGTTAACAGCCGAACGTCCGGCCAGACAACCAGATGGATGCCGGACAAAGGGTGATCGCTATAGCTGAGAAGACTTACAGTCAGCGGAGCTAAAAATGAGTTAGAAGTCAAACTAAACAAGGCCTACAGGCCTAATGCGAACCTGTGCATTGGGAAATACACCAGGTATAATGCTTCAATGCTGAACCATTACTTCTCATGTTTATGAACAATGCAAATACTAAACATTTTGAATAAGAAACAATTACACAAACATCACTGCTGAAATTCTGGCATGGGTGCACACAAAACAAAAATGATTGTAGCTGGCACCACCAGTCTTGCATACAACAAAGCTATCAGATATATGCCCAATTTCAGGCTGATATACCAAATTCCTCTGTAGAAATAAGCAGGCACATACACTGTGCAAAAGGCATTGTAGGTGGAGACGCCTGCCTTGTGAACAAGAAAGCCATCAATGACACAGAGGTCAAAATATCAGGCCAATACATCAAACTTACCTTGAGTCTGATGCATGGGACTGACCAGGCTTAGGTGAGAAAGGCAGTTGCCCTGAGTGAACTGTGACAAATTTGCTGGCTCAGGCTACTGTACTGAGTGAACTCATGACCTGCACCTGGCTAGACTGAGTGAACTTTTGACCTTTACCTGGCTGCACTGAGTGAACTCTTGACCTGTTGCATTATCTGACACAGTTGGCAGTCTGCCAAAGCTATAAATAGATCCAGGCTAAACTTTGGTGCCAAAGCTGATGCAGTGGGCAGTCTGCCAACGCTATTAATAGAATGCAGCTACTGCACTGAATGAACTACTGACCTTTACCTGGCTGCACTGAGTGAACTCTTGACCTGTTGCCTAATCTGATACAGTTGGCAGTCTGCCAAAGCTATAAATAGATCTAGACTGGCCTTTGGTCTGTTGCCAAATCTGAAATAGTAGCCACACCATTGCATAAGCTCACAGATTGGCTCCACATGCAGCCTTGAGGGGCTAGACACCCATGAGGTGATCACATGGTGCCCATTAGGTGTTCACATGTCACCCATGAGGTGATCACATGCCTTGTGCTTGGCTGCACTGACTGAACTTTTGACCTATATCTGGCTGCACTGAATGAACTCTTGATTTGTTGCCAAATCTGGAACAGCTGGCAGTTTCTCAACCTATTTAAAGATACAAACACAATCTTGGCCAGTTGGTGAATCTGTTTACACATACTGAAAGACTTTGGCTAAAATGTTTTTTTTCAAGCTGACATATTCATAAACTTTTTTTATCAAAATATCTAGAATAATAAAAGATGCAGTCCTTTCATTGTTTAAGGTCCAATAATTCTGTCAAAAATCATTCAAGTAAACTTCAACAAAGGCCACCTAAGAATAATTTTTGTGCAATGTTACAGGAGTTATAATTGAAACAAAAAATTTGTAGAAGAACACTATTGCAGTCCTCAGTTTGAAATAGACATAATAATGGCCATAAGACTAACTTAGGCTTTTCACGACTCAACCAACTAGAATATCAGCAGAAGCTGACAAAAGCCCTCAGCCAAAAGAACAGTGTTTAGAGGTGGTAACAGTAACAAGTACTAAATATCTGTTCTCACATGGATGTATATCTGTACATGTCTCAGTTATAAATTTAAAATTGAGAGGTATGTACCATGATTCATAACAATCCACCAAATGCTTCCTGAAAAATAAGCATCTAAGTTTTATTCTATTATAAGCTCTGTGACCTTGAAAAGTAGGTCAAGGTTCAAAGGACCTTGTTCAAATTTGTGTAACTCCGCTAAAATTCATCAAATGCATACCATTTGAACAAACTTGATAGGGCTTGCCCCTGGGATCATTTCTGTAAAATACTGAACAATTTAGCTGGACCGTTTACAAAGAGAAGGCTTTTAAAGGCCTACTTCCATGAAAAAAATAAAATGAAATAATACTGAAGGTTTATTCATTTACATGTATATGTATAAATTATGGTATAATAAAATCAAGCTTTGCGCACTTAACCGTAAAAATTTTAATCGAAAGACCCATAATCCACCCCACTCAGGGGCCCCAAGCCAAACAGAAGCGTCCTGGCCAAGGCGATTGTGACGTCACAACCAGAACACACCGGGCAGTATTGTATGGCATCAGTTGAGTTTAACACGATCTGGGGAAAAGATCCCAAAGTACTGCGTCGTCGGGTTGAGCAGTAACATCAAGGGTGATGGTGTGAGCTTAATATTTTAACAAGTGTATAAGCCACATGTTCGTGCCAAATGGACAGGATTTCCTTTACAGAAGAGGCCGAACTGGACCCGGCCGGGCATGATCTGGGAAGGGGATTCCCCAGGTTTGGCTATACTGACATGAGGGTGCGGACGTGGACGGACTTTTCCTGACATTTAGACACCTTTGTTGCCACTCTATATCCCTTACATGCGTAGGCTGCTAACTACTCCTGTATCTCTTAGTCTTCAACTTTGCACCTGTTATTCCGCGACTCAGCCTTGACACGCTGGGAGCTGGCACCACGCAGTCTGCACACAAGCAGATGCCGGATCAGGATTTCAAGCGACATGTTAAATGACAACCAACATATAGCTGCTTGTTGATCGTATAAGTTTAATAATATCAAACTGATCAATCAATTAATTTATTATTAAATGTGTTTGAACGCTTGTAAATGATAAAAACTTTATTTTTTATTTTGGGACTTTTTTTACAAGTTTCAAGACCCATGTGACTGAAGGGGTCATGTAAAGCTTGGTGCATGGTGCCTCAGCAAAGGCATTAACATTGGAGAAACAATTAATAGGATTCTAAAAAAAATAAACCCACGTTAAAAACCGTTACTCCTTATTGTTGACAATAATCAAAATAATTCATTTCAATATTTCAAATCTTTTGAAATATCAGAAAATTAACAATTAAAAAAATTAAACCATGCATTTCAGCATATTTTAATTATGTGCCCAAATAATATGAAAAAATTGGCTTCGTAATGGCTTCCTTACATTAAACGTGTGTGTTGTATATGGGTTGGGGATATTTTCACTCTGTTTGAATTTTTTTTTTAGTTTTCTTTTAAGTATCTGTAATGATAAAATGTTATATTGTTTTAAAAATGTGTATTTGTTGTATAAAATGTGATAAGCAATGTTTTATCCATTTTTTATATAACCAAAAAAAAACAAACAAATTCCATGCCAAGTCAGCACACACACACACGCATACATATAATTTAAGAGGTGTGTTTAAAATGTAATAAGTATGTAACTTTAAGTATGTAATACTTGTATATGAAATATTAATATATATATAATGTTTATACATATGTAAATATGATATATATATGTGTGTGTGTGTGTGTGTGTGTGTGTGTGTGTGTAGATATATAAAGATAAACACTTGTAGTATGTATATAACAAAATATCAAATCAATTACCTAGTCAGTCATAAAGAGAACTCCAAATCTGTTTCAGCAGTCTCTTTCCTTCCTTGTTAGTATGTTTTGCCATATTGCACTCAAAGATGTTACACTTGAACCTTCAGATGATACACTGGCCGAAGTACCCATGCATTTAGTCCAAATATACCTATACATATACTGATCAACCTTACAAAAGACAACATATGGGTAATCTTGTATAATTTTAAATAATAATTTATTGTAAATGTACTTTTCTTGGAATCAAACCTGCTATCATGCAGAGTATTATAACTGGAATGTATGGTTTCTGGACACATTTTTTTTAATATTACACAATTCTTAAATTGGAGGATACTAAAAGTACCCCTGAAATCCAGATAAACGGTATAATATCAGCCCAAACAAAAACAGAGCAATTATTCTTAAAATCTTGCTTGTAAATTTTTATTTGCACAAGTAAAGCCTAGCTGAGGCAGTATGGCAAGAACTTTACCTATAACATTGCCAACATAAAACAGATTAATAATAGTCATGGGGCTTTCCGTCTGGTGGAGTGTTATATACAGAACTGTATCACACATATATATACTGTGTATAATTATGTCACTGTATGTGTTTTTTTTTAATGAAACATGGCTCTCTCATAATTCATCTAAAAATGTGAATTTCATGCTTTGTATTATATATTTCAAATTCATTAAATCTCTCTCTCTCTCTCTCTCTCTCTCTCTCTCTCTCTATATATATATATATATATATATATATATATATATATATATATATAAATAAATTATAAAAGGAAAGAGTGTAAATTATATAAATAAATGTATGTATCATTTCCATGATGATGGGCCGGGGGGGGGGGGGGGGGGGAGTACTTAAAATTAGTACCGCCCTCCATCGGGATGGTTGTGGTACGTATACAGCTTCATTTAAGACTAGCCCCGTGTGTGGTACTATAAGGTTACATGAATTAATGAGGTAAGGCCTGCCAAGTAAAAACTCGCTTTACGAAAAGTATATATAGTTATACTACTGCTAAACAAAAAAGCGCTTATCAATGTCAAAACAACAATTTTGCATTTCTGATTATGAAGCATGTATGTATAAATTATGATAAAAAGAAAGGACCAGCACTTTATTCATACGACAAAACATGTTGCTTATCAGCTGATTTTTGCAGAATCACCACGGCACCAGTCACAACATTGTAACAGTTAATGTTATCACAACAACAAACTTTGTTGCAAAGGGTCGCGAGCGACAATGAACAAACTCGACCAAGTCAAGAATCACCGTCGGCATCTTGTACTACTCTACATTTTCTTGCTATAAAAATTATATTACTGAATAATCTCGTTATTTTGATAATAATCACCAGATTGAGAATATCCCTTAAAATTCCCACAGACTCCATCCTCGATTTTGTACAGCCTGTCACTTCGTCACAGGAATCAAACCTGTTCCCAGTGTTGGCGTGTTGGCTTGCAGCGGCTAGCTGCTACATGGCTGTTCACTACCGGACCGGAGGCGAGCAGGTACTTGTAGCACTAGCAGCGGCCGCTGTCTGTGTCACCGACTTCTGTTTCTAACAACGTATACATGGCCAAAAATTACATGAGGCTTAATGTCGAAGTTGCCATAAATCTACAGATCTAAATTTGCCGCTTTATTCTCCTTTAACGGGTCTCAGACAGTGTCATCTTACGATGATTCCTCCGCCTCGCTTGATCAGATCGACCCGTCGGCCTTGCTGAAACCACGTGGACGCTCAACCGGGGTTCTGGTTGTGACGTCACACACGTCCCAAGAGCTGTCTCAACTTTTTCAGGGGGCTCCCAGGACTCTGTTTACATATTCGTTCCTATCACGGATAGTAGCTCCCCAATGTCAGTAATTTTTACATCAGTTCTATTTGTAGGTTCATACCTTTCATATATGCAAATACACCCTGAGGGTGGAAGTAGGCCTTTAAAGGTTTTTCAGCTTTTTCCCTATAAAATCTAAGTAAATGCAGATAGCAAAAAAATAAGCTGAATCCCACAACATTTGATATGTGACAAATTATTGCATAAAATCTGGGGATGGTAGCTCCTGCTATTCCTGAGAAATTATGGGTTTATGTACAGATGACCAATGACCCCCATACAAAAAAAGGTCAATGCAGGTGGCGCCACCAGTACCTGAATTTCATATTTGACTCATGTGACCAACACTGGCATAAAAATTGGTGATTATAGCTCTGGCAGTTTCTGACATTGTCATTTTAATATGCTTTTTTGGACAGATGACTCTGTTTTACTTCTTGTAACTCGGCCAAAATTCTCCGAAATTGAACCATTTGAACAAACTTGAGAGAGATGGTATAAAAGATTATTTCTGTGAAATATTGAACAATTTGGCTTGAACGTTTAGGAGGAGAAGATTTTCAAAGTTTTTTTAGCTTTTTCTCTATAAAATCTAAGAAAATGCAGAGTTTATCAGATTTTATGATGCTAGCTCCAGTCGTTTTTGAGATAGTGTGGGTTAATGTACAGATGACAGACGCCGCCACACCATCACATTAGTTCACAGGTTTGCTAAAAATTACAACAGATGCATATTGAATGCAAAATTATAATACAGATACATCTCATTGATGGCAAAATCTTGAATTAAGATGAGTATGGATACCAATTATTTATAATCCATGTATTTATATACCCACAGAGAGCTGTATACCTGTGATTGTAAACATTGCCTAGCATAAGGAATATCTAAAATCATAAATCTACATGTTTTAAAAGCTTTTAAAAAACATTCTTGTCAATATTAACCAAAGATAACCTGAAATCTAAATGTCTAGAGGCATGATGTAATGGATGCTGATAAAATGGTGCGAGGCTAGATGTATCTGCTTCACACAGCTAACATTTATGGCAAAATGACTCAATTCAATCTTTATAATTCAGCCAAAATTCATTCTTTGCAACCATAAAAGACAATTATTATAAGAATTATTCAGGGGATTATTCTTGTAAAATATTAAACAAATTGGCCTCAGTGGGGTAAGCCAAAAACGTTTTGCATGTTTATAACTTATATGGTAAAATACAGCAAAATGGCTAAGTTAAGCTTCCCATAACTCAGCCAAAAATCACTGAACCAAAACAATTTGAACAAACTTGAAGTATCAACATCAAAGGATAATTAATGTGTGAGATTTAAGAATTTGGCCCAGTGGTTTTTGAGAAGAAGATCTTTGTAGCCACTAAGCTAAAATGGGCTGTTGTGGCATATGACTAAATTCAGCTTCCCATAACTCAGCCAAAAATCACTGAACCAAAACCATTTGAACAAACTTGAAGTATCAACATCAAAGGATAATTAATGTGTGAGATTTAAGAATTTGGCCCAGTGGTTTTTGAGAAGAAGATCTTTGTAGCCACTAAGCTAAAATGGGCTGTTGTGGCATATGACTAAATTCAGCTTCCCATATATCAGCAAAAAGTCACTGAACTGAAACCATTTGAACAAACTTCAGAAAGCACTACCCTAGGATCATTTCTGTGCGATATTAAACAATTTGGCCATATGGTTTCAGAGAAGAAGTTTTTTGTAGCCGTCAGTATGATACAGGCACTGATGACCACCCTACAAAAAAGGCTAATGCAGGTGGCACCACCAATACCTCAATTTTAGATATGACTTATGTGACCAACATTGGCATAAAATCTGGTGATGATAGCTCCAGCTGTTTCTGAGATTGTAATTTTAGTATGCTTTTTTGGACAGATGACCAAGTTCAACTTCCTGTTACTCAGCCAAAAATCACCGAACTCAAACCATTCGATCAAAATTGAAAGATATTGTTCCAGGAATCATTTCTGTGAAATATTGGAAAATTTGGCTGAACGGTTTCGGAGAAAAAGATTTTTAAAGTTTTTTTAGCTTTTTCCCTATAAAATCTAAGAAAATTCAGTTAGCCAAAAAATAAGCAAAATCCGATAGAGTTTTTTAAATGACTCATTTTTTACATAAAATTTCATGATGCTTTCTCTTGCCGTTTTCAAGATAAAATGGATTAACGTACAGACGATGGATGACAGCTGACGGACACCGAACGACGAAGCCGGACAAAGCCACACCGTCACATAAGCTCACAGGTTCGCTAAAAAATTTAGAATTCATAACTAAGCACACGTATACCTGGAATGTTAAGTTATAATTTATGTGTTTATCTGGCTTGGCATGAATGGTATCTCTGATCACCTCTCTTAAGGTAGCAGAACTGGTTAAATTCCTAAAAATTGATTTTTTGCAATAAAATGTATACTTAATATTGAATATTGGGCAGATCCAATGCACTTGAAGCACATTTTGGGTCGCCGGTTGCATTTTGAGGAAAAAGGCGATTTCTATTAAGTAAACACAATGATGTGTTGACAGGGTGTTTGTAAACTAACTCCAGCCCAGCTACAGGCCTGTCAATCACTGTGCCCCCAGCCCTCACCTGGCTTGGTCAGCCAACCGGGAGGTGCAAGTGGTTAATTAATGCATAGGCAAAATCCATGCATGGGGCAGCCAGATTCGAAGGTTGAGGTTTGAAAGCCCCAACTAATTAGCTGAGCATACAACTGTTAAGCTTAGTGAAGCAACCCCAGCTCAAGCTAATTAGCGTGCAAACGCATATGTTCTTGTGAATGATCTGTTAGTGTCATATATAGCAATTAATATCGTTGGCCTCTCCCTTTTGACGTGTTTATGGAAACACAAACTTTTATATGGTATAAAGTTATTTCTGCTGTATCCTAGGCCTATCAAAAGGTACGCATAAATTATTTCCGAATAAGCTACTTGATATCCTGACACTAATTTTCATACTGTCAATATCAGAACAACTAAATATTACGTACATAACAAAAATACGGTGGGTTGACGCAAATCTCGAATGCCCCTCGGTAAACTGCAGATGTTGAATGAACTAAAGTCTCAGGGAGCCCAACCAGGTGAATGTCATGACATTCTCGGTCGCTGTTATTTTTTTTTTAATGTTAAATTGATAACCAGTTATTGATATAATGCAAATATACCTTATCAGAAGATAAAACGGGCTTTATCTGTGGCATGGATAGTGTATTTGATACTTTAACAAACCATCGTCTCCCTGCTTCCCTCAAAGAAACAAGTCAAGACTTCGCGTGACTAGTAGGCCAATGAGTATGCAAGATTGTATGATCTTTGAAAGCTAATTCTATTTTCAAAATCCAAAAAAAAGGGCATAAACCGTGAAAAGTAGATCAATCCTCGGTGCCTTGTTCTCCTTGAATGCCCATATATCCCTTAATCGTAACTCCTGCATAAACACGCAGTTTCCAATAAGGCCCGGCTCAGCCAGCACTGCTCTCCTGTTCACATGCAGGTCCCGGCTTTCGGGTACTCAGCCCACCTTGACATTTGGCCAAGCTCCGCCTATTACATCCAGGGCACATGGTGTTTGACAGCTTGCTTTTGAGACATGACAAACTTTTATTGTTTTAAGTCATTTTTAAAGCAAAATAATAAACTAATCCATGATATTATGATATGGTTTGATAGGAACTACCGCCTTGTCCAAATTCATGTGACTGTCATCATGAAGTTGTGCTTAGTTACGTCTGTATAACGAATGATCTCTACAAATGTAGTTTTTGGCCATTTTCTCAAAATTTTATTTCACCTAAACACCTAAGCTTTAAAGCGTTATTTCTCAGTAATTACTTGTCCGAAACAAACCATCTTTGACATATGTAGTTGTTAATATGTTACCTAAAAAGTGTTTTTTTTTTTTTTTTATTTTACGCCTAAACTTAATTGGAAGGATTTTATTCAGGAAAATGTAATAATTGAAATGAATTGTAAGGGTTTCAAAATTAAATACTCTGTAAAATCAAAAATTTTAAACTTAACTATCCAAACAAAAAAACGATTTTCATCTAAATTTTTTATAAATATAAAATATATTCTGTATCTGCTTTAGATGTGCTGGAATAAACTGTTTTTTGTTAAATATTAAAATAAAATTAAAACCCTTAGAAATTAAGATATAATCCTCCAAAACAAAGTTTAAAATTACAGAAATGTAGAGAATCTTCTTAGCTTACAGAAAATGTACACTTTAAGGTGTCCTAAGGCATATGATAATTCAATGCAATGGAAAAACCGAAACAAAGTCAGGTCATGCGGGGGGACCAGTTCTGCTACCTTAATTAATTCATTAACACCTGCCTGCCAGAAGTGGTTTCAAGAACAGGTATGGGCAGTCATGCAGGCACATCAGTGTGAATTACTATGGGCAGTTCAGATTCACACGTTGAGTTATGTTATACTTGATTGTCATTTGTCTTAATTTGTAAGAGCTTTTATTTTCTTGGTCATTCTCATATTGTTTAGTGAGTGTATAAAACATAGTAAAGTGAGACAGGGGACAGTTAAAGACCTGCACCCAGTTGGTCAGGCAACAAAAGCTTGTTCATGAACTTGTGAATATTAAAGAACATCATATCACCAAGAAGAAGTTGTCCACTCTCCTGGAGCTAACCTCAACCCTAAGCGCTGACCAAGCAATATTTAACCTACAAACTTGGTCAGAATATAATATATATCACAGAACTTATTACCATCCTTGTGGTCTAATAAATGCATATAGTTCTACAATTGTTCTGTTAGTGATAAGTGTACAGGTTGGTCACTATTGTGATATCAAACCAGGAAATGTAACTTGATGTACAGCAAGAATGTGTAACCTTAATTTTCACAGGTAGCCAGTAACAATGTTGTCTACTACTGAATTCACTTGAATGTGCACTGTATTAAATGTTCCATAAACAGGAACCACTACCTGTACATGTTCTACAAATTTAAAACTCCTTGTGTGACTAACAAGTGACCCATGGGTCATGACGCTCAGCTGACTGGGAAGAGATTTGCAAAAGGAAATTTTATCATCTGAATGGTAGTATATAACCATTCAACTGAAGCAACAAACAGATTAACCAACAGGCCAAGATTGTGTACGTATTTATATATCTCAAAAATAGAGAAAAAATGCGTAAACTTTAAAAAAAAATACAGGTGGTTCCACCAGTCTGCAGAAACTAATAAAAACACTTAATGGTCAATATCCATGCAAAGAATCATGGTGATCTCTGCATTAGTTGTTCAGATACTTCAGCTTTTGTATCAAATTTTCCATTATTCTGAAGGATACTTCGGAGTCCTATAGCTTGAAGGATATGGGTAACAGAGACCTAATTTCAGGTTTCCACTTTTCATGGGCCTCCTTGCATGACAAGAATGAAGATTCTAGGTCCAGTTGTTACGATTTGTACCCTGTTGACAGATAACCACATCTTTAAAGGTCTCAAAAATGAGAAAAAATTCGTAAAAATTTGAAAAAAAAGAGGTGGCGCACCTAGTCTGCAGAAACTAATGGGACACCTCATGATCAATATGTATGCCAAAAATCATGACCATGAGTGTTATTGAGATACTGCAGTTTTTGTATCAAATTTTTCATTATTCTGGGGAGTAATTTGAAGCCATACAGCTTAAAGGATATGGGTAACAGAGACCTAATTTCAGGTTTCCATGGAGACTTTTCATGGGTCTCCCTGTGTGTCAAGAATGAAGATTATAGGTCCAGTTGTTATGATCTGTGCCCTGTTAACAGATGTTCATATCTTTAAAGGTCTCAAAAATAGAGAAAAAATTTCATAAAAAACCCCGAATAAATACAGGTGGTGCCACTAGTCTGCAGAAACTGATGAAACACTCCATGATAAATATCCATGCAAACAATTATGGTGATCTCTGCATTAGTTGTTCAGATACTTCAGCTTTTGTATAAAATTTTCCATTATTCAGAGCTGTACTTTGGAGTGCCATAGCTCAAAGAATATAGGTAACAGAGACCTAATTTCATGTTTCCATAAAGACTTTTCATGGGTCTCCCTGTGTGTCAAGTATGAAGATTCTAGGTCCAGTTCTTACGATTTGTACCCTGTTGACAGATAACTTCATCCTTGAAGGTCTCAAAAATAGAAAAAAAAAACTAAAAATTGGAAAAAATATAGGTGGCGCCACCATTCTGCAGGAACTGAAGGAACACCTCTTGATCAATATGTATGCCAAAAATCATGACCATCAGTGATGTAGTTAATGAGATATTGAAGTTTTTGTATGAAATTTTTAACTATTCTGGGGGGTACTTTGGGGCTCCATAGCTCGAAGGATATGGGTAACAGAGACCTAATTTTTGGTTTTCAAGGAGATTTTTCATGGACTTCTCAGAATATAAAGTAACAAGATTCTAGGTCTAGCGGTTACGATTTGTGCCTGGTTAACGGACAGACAGACAGACGGTCAAAGAGTAATCGCTATAGCTCAGATGACATACTGTCAGCTAAGCTAAAAAAATTGATATTGACTCTTTCTTCAATCATCAAGGCTAAAGTCAAACAATAATATTCATTTAATACTATATCCACTTCATGCTTACTGCTACAACAATGAAAGCATGAAATAGTTTACAAGCTTTCGATAAGCCTTCTGCACTCCAACTGGATACAAACTTGCACTATATACCCTCAGTGGGTGTACTGGAACAATTATTATTTATTGCTGCAGTGTAGGTGGAGTACGTGATCAAGTTTTTGACAATTCTGAAAAGAACTTATTGATAAACAGTTTGTATACAATCTTTGTAAACTGATAAAAGACGTAGACAAATATTGGTTGTTATTGTTAATAATTTAAATCAATGGAAACTTAGCAATATAAACCTTTAAACCACAGTAACTAATCCGTAACAGATTTTCGAAACAAGGCCATGCTGTGGTTTCCTTTAATTCATAGATCAAGCACACTTATGCTGATGCTTATTTAAATAAGTTTTACAGATTTGTCAATATATATACCAATACTTTAACTTTATCTGATAACTGATATGAGAATATATCCTGCAGTCTCATAAATATATAATTTATTAAGGGTTCAAAAAAGTCACCCTTGTGTATGTATAAAAGATTCCTCAAGTGAAATTCCAAACTATAACAACTGGTCAACAAAGGAAAGCAAAACCTGAAAAAAAAATTTGATCTTTGAATCTGTGTGTCCATGAAGATGCCACACAACATTCCATAAAAGAAAATCTTCAGTTCCAGACCTTGAAACACATTAATCCATGGACACATAATGTCTGGCAGCATTTTGTTTGTGAACCTATGATATGCCACCATGTCCATGGATATGCATGGACATTATATAATAGTTTAGGCTGATTCATTTTAACCCAGGATGATAGGGGCAGTGACATTTTATCTGACAAAAAATATTTGGATACCATTAGTAACATGTATTTTAAACAAAATGAAACCATACAAATCTTATTTCTCAGTTGAAACAAACAATTTCTGTTTGACCCTGAAGTTTTGTCATACAGAATCAATTATTAATTTCTTTTTAGTCCCCGCTGGAGGGTAGATGTCTCAATTCTTCCCAGAGGATTGGGTTTTACCTAATGAGAGCAGATAATAGATCAAGTCGGTTTTTATCAACATAAAATGTCATCCCAGTATAAAGGTCACCACTGTGAGGGTAACAACTTCTTATTTATATGGTAATAAATCTCAATTCCTGACATGCTATACCATGACAAACTATCAAGCAATTTAAAAATTCTATTTTTAGCAACATGTTTATTTCAGTAAGATTCATCCAACAACCAATGTATCAATGTTTTACTGGATTAGATCTGATGGATATCACAAAGTGTCTTTTTGTCAAGTAGCCCTATAGTAAACCTTCATAAATAAATGTTTTTCTTAAAACTCAACGAATGGAGATTAATTTGTTTTATACAACACTACTTTGAAATTATAAAATTGACAGTTTTTAGGAAATGTTGCCTGAGTATATGCATGTTTGTGTGTGTATATAAAACATGATTTTCTTATTTAATTCTTCTTTGTCAATAACTAATTTTTTAAATGTTATAGGGTCCTCCATTAATAACCACA
Source organism: Sipunculus nudus (assembly GCA_026874595.1). Classification (NCBI taxonomy): domain Eukaryota; kingdom Metazoa; phylum Annelida; class Sipuncula; order Golfingiida; family Sipunculidae; genus Sipunculus; species Sipunculus nudus. The sequence continues at coordinate 29,267,011 of CM049315.1, forward strand.
TCACTTTATCCTTCATTACACCATCTTCATCCTTAAGAGGTCAGACATTTCTTATTGCATATACTGTTATATATTTTGAATCAATGCAACTACCATGCAATTCTATTTTCATTATCTCACTTGGGTAATACTGTAAGGTATGTGTCAATAGCAACCTGCTCACTGTAAAAGTCAGTCAGTGAATATTAAAGTTAACACCAGCTTGAGTACAATGTCTTTTATTAAATAGGTACACATGTTAAACATAGGGTGAGAAGTTTTATAAAACTGCACATAAAAACTGAATGTTGTGTCTGTAAAACTTAACTCTCTTCAGTAAATTTAGTCCACAGATTTCCCCCCCCCCCCCAAGAATAAAGAACATTTACTGTTGAGATGTTGGAAGAAACAGACATTGATCTTTTTTATCTTTAAGGGACCAACTCATTTCCAGGTGACATTGCCTGTCCAAGCTAGGCAGTCTCAATCAGATATAAACTGGTGACACCTATCCCAGTACCAAAGATTTTGGTAAGATATTCCAACGGAATATAGACAAAAGATTGGCTGTCAATAATCATTAAAGTCCATTTCAGGCTAAATCTGTAACACTGGTGATTCACCTCACCAGGTTGACCTAACCAGCTCAACGACTGCTTAACCATGTGTTTTTTATACACACACAAGCACGACTGTGACTAATTCATCTCCTCGAGTAGTTGATTGGCTAGAGTACGCAGATCTTAACAACATAATTAAGATGATTGCTTCTCATAATCCAGTTTCATAAATGGTTCTTGGATAATTAGAAGATATTAGTTCAGTGAGTGAAAAGAAATGAGTATGCAGTAAACTGAGATTATGTTGTAAGGACCCTTTGATTTGTTTATGGACTGGTATGTATAACTATGTCCACAATAAGCAATTCTGGCCAGCTACAGTTCCAATTTTTAACTTAATCTCAAGCCAGTTGATGTGGGAAGAAAATAATAAATCCCAAAATTAATTAATTAACACCTTCCTTTGCCCAGTAGCTTTTCTGAAGTATCAAGGAAACTGTAGTAACTTTGTTTACATATTCCTAACTTAACCTTAGAGTCTTTCTTGGTCAGATAAGATAGTTTATTTGCTATATATACAAAATAAAAGTATTACATACAATAGTATGTCTTCACTAGCTTGTTGAGAAAGAATACACTAAGAAGAAAATAGAAAAAATAAATTTAAAAAATTGTATATAAAAGATAATGGTCTACAGATTAGTTTTCTGCGAGGGATGGCTTAAGTTCCCGGATGGCTGACACGTAGTTACTAGATAAGTTTCTCTTTGGATAACTTTAGAATGACCAATAATGAACTCCAAATTTCATTATTTGAAAAAGATGGTATGTACACTGAGTGATTAGAATCTTCAATTATTACATTGGCTTTCTTAATGGTTAATTAATTCAAAAGATGGTGGTGGTAGTATAATGCATGTACACATACACATATATGACCTTGCTAAACCTGCATTTTGTCTATAAATTTAAGGGTGCAGAATTTTTGTTTACAAATTATACAATTTGTTACAGAATCAGTCATTAAATAATTGTGTCTTTAAATATTTATATAGTTTTGAATAAATGCTAACATTATATTCAGTATATATTAAAATATAGTATGCTTTGTTTAGACAAGAAATGGTACAAATGGATTCCAGATGATGATTTCTATAATCCCACTGAAAGCCTCAGATCAAGAAATAAGGAATAAGGAAAAGGAGAAAGTATTAAGTTGTACATAACAGAACCCCACCTGACAAGTTAAGTTCTCCTAGTTTCTCAAAACCACAGGGGGGGGGGCGCTGATATTTTGCACACACCTTAAACCCAAGATGTCACAGATCGCATGTCAAAATTATGGGTATACAGCTGGTAATAAAAATCTTCCTTGAAATGAATCCCAAAAAGAAAAAGGTCATCTATTCAAACATTTGGAGAGAACTTGAAAAAAATTAATTAATTAATAAATAATTTATTCTGAAAACCTAACTTATGATCATTAATCTGTTCTTTAAAGATATACATTAATAATTTTATCTTACTCTCAAACATGATCACTATCTCCAAAAAATAATGTAATATATATATATATATATTTATTACCAATTTGTACGGCAAGGGTCAGTCTTGAACTTTAAATTATAAAACCTTAATTCTGTGGCTAAGAACAACATTTAAATATTACCACTATATTTTATGCCTCCATCTATCATTATGTACTTTTTAAACGAATAACAATGTAGCATATCCATACAGATTCCCTACCCTGGACAGGCCATTCAACTGGCTATAAATAAAATGAAACACATTCAAAGGCCAGTGTGTGATGAATACTAGCTGAAGCTGTGGATATGATGAGTGACCGCTGTGCATATGAGTATTTTCATTTGTTCTGTCCAAAGTGAATTAGGGCATTATCTGTCGCATGCAATATCACAATTACTACAAGATATGAGGCCCATGTGCATTGAAGAAGCCTGGGTTTTTCAGCCTCTGCCTTCCCAAAGTTTGAATAATACCATCTAAAATCTGGTTTGAAGAAGGCATTACATATGAGGTTTACCTGATAGTACAACATATATTAATCATTATTAAATTATTAATGGATAAATTTTCTTCAGTCCAACTAAACACGGACTGCAAAGCAAGGAAATGTCACTGAAATTGGATTTAAGCTTTAAAATACTTGTAGTCTTTGTTGTGGTACTTACAATGGTTGTCTGTCCTTCTGTCTGTCAATCTTTGTTCTTCTTATTAAGTGAACAAAGTATGAAGAAAAATTATTGATGGATATATTACAATTTTATTTTTTGCATAAAACAAAACATTTTTTTGGAAAACTTATACTTCAACATGAAAACATAATGGACAACTAGGATCACTCTAGGTCATCTAATTGTAAGCTTAGCTTCAAACACTGGTGGTACAACCAATTGCTAGCAACTGTAAAACTATCCCTGAATAATAAGCAAAACATGATTCATGCCAATCATCACATTAAATATTGAGTTTTCATTAGAATAATGATAATAATTATTATATATTGCCATCATAAATATGTAAAGTACAATTAATGGCAATCCATGCTTTACTTATACATTCAGATACAGGAGCTAGCTTTTGTATCAAGTATCCCCAACCAAAGACACAACCCCATAATCTGAGAATACATATCATCATGACCTCATTTCACTTAGTTCAGGTTTCAAAGGAGATTTTTAGGGACATATGGATGTCAAATTAGAAGTTTCAAGTTTTGGATGGTTACCATTTGTGCCCTGTGAATGGGCAGCCCATCACTGAAACTCTGCATGACTGCATGAAAGTCTGAGCTAAAAGTTGAACAAGTTATGAAAAAAAAGTTATGAAATGTGACATGATCCTCCACCAATAACTGCAGGTGTCAAAGTGAAAACAAAAAGTTATTACTGCATTCACATCCACAATAATAATCCCAGTAAACAAAAGAACTTCAAGATTACCAGACAAAGGGTTTATATTCTTTTATTCAGGAGAATGAAACCCATCACAGCTAAAACTACTGGCACCAGATCTGATTCCTGTATTGATATGTATATGGTTTTACTACCCTGTAATAAATCTTTATTGCAGCTTAAACTAGGCATCCCTTTGAGGCTCAGAATAATTGTGAACATTCTGCTTACCATTTCAAGAGCAAGAATTTGTTTAATTTATCCTCATACTTTTGATCTTAAAATATGTTCATCCCCTGTAGCCCAGTGATTTTTTATGTATTTTTCACTATGGCTTTAAATAGAGTTTAATAGATCTTTTACTATCTCTGGAAAGCCACTATCTATTTTAAGCATATAAACATAATCACTGTGTGTTTTCCATTAGACTGTATGGCAACAAACATTTATTCTTTTGATCTTTTTCATTTGTTATGTATCTCATAACACATGAACATCGGACTGAAATGCCTTGAGTGACAGAGATTCAATTGACACCAGTAGTATTAAGTGAAGACCTTGGCAACTGCTGACAAAAGTCAGAAAACGGACTTGGTCATTCCAAAGTAATCCTGATTTTTAGTGGAGAAATATATTCATCTTTAAATTCAATTAATGATGCAAAATTTAATGAATCAAAACCTATTTTATATTATTTTTATGAAGCATGCAGGTTTTCAGATGCTGTTTCCTTGAACTTCAAACTATTCTTGACCATAATCAGTGGCAAAGAGAGAAAAAAAAAATTGATTTTATTTCTTCAGAATTTCAAACTATAATAAGAAAACAAGGAATAAAAGAATTGTTCTTTTTTATGATATGATGAGCATGAACAAAACAATGCACCATGACAATAAGCCCACACCTGAGGCATGTTTGCGGTGTCTTTGCTGCAGCGTAAGACTCCTCAATATCCTATGATGCTGCAAAACAGTTCAGGGACCTCCTATAGCTCATCCTTTGCATTCATGATGTTATCCAGAGCCAGTTATCATAATCACAAGTACAAAGACGCAAGATGAAAGAATAGCCAGACACTGATGATGCCTTTGGCCGGAGGGACAGAGGGATTATAAGGCAGATCATCAAGTAGAACAAAGCCTGGTGATCCATTTTATACAAAAATCTTTAAGTGTAATATTCTCCCACTGAGACTAACCTTTGAAAATCAGCACAGCAGGAACTAAAGAAACTCCAGCCTTTTGACTGCGATAAACTCCACTCCCTGACAAGTAATAACCAATTTTATAGTCAAACTCTGGGTCTTGAATGTATACATCAGACCACCCTTCATCTAAAGGTTGCCCCTCCTGTATGGAAACCTGTACTGCCACAAACATTTTTATATAATTTTTACCTTCTGGGTGGGTTACAAGCTCAGATCCATTCACAAGTACTGTAAGCCATTTTTACTACATAGAATAATTTTACCAGTAAGTGCCTTGGGAAAAAGACAACCTTTGCCTCTGGGGATAGCCAAGCTGTCCTTACTAGAAATTGCATATTGTATCTGTCTGACACTCAGACCAGCCAGCCACACAGATGAGACCAGAGCAATTGTGCTGCCTCCAGCAAACTTGTGCTGAAAGTGACAAGCCAGAAATGTACATTTCACATTGTTGGAGTGATCAATTTCACTTCTGGGAACATGTGGCAAGGCTTGTCAATTTCAGGCAAGGTTTCTGCCTTGCCAAAATGGGCAAGGGAGTGTTTACTAATTTGCCTTTCCCTTGTGGCTGTCTGATTGGAATATGCCAGCTATGGTGATACACAAGAGCCATGTGTCTTCTATGACAGGGATGTCCATACAGCATCAATTTGTCACCACAAGCATGTGGCAAAGTCAAAGTGCATTCATCAGCTTAATGTCCACAGCTGTATTGGGGTTTGTCAGAGGGTCTGTCTTGGGTCATGTCTCCATCCTGATTTTTTTCTTGGCCAGATCCAACAATTAACTAATGAACCCTTGGCCCAGAGCACAAAGTCCAACCCTCAATCTGTTCCCTAAATCAGAGAAAATATACTGGTACACACTGACAAAATCCCACGGGACAAAATGTCCACAGACAAGGACAAAATGCTGCAGGACATAATTTTGTTGAACAAAATGCAACAGGACATAATGTTAAATAAAACACTACAGGACATAAGACCTCTCTATACAAAGGAGGTGCTAGGCTAAAATAAAAAACTAGAATATCAGCAGAAGCTGACAAAAGCCCTCAGCCAAAAGAACAGTGCTCATAGATGGTAACAGTAACAAGTATGAAATATTTGTTCTCAAATGGATGTATATCTGTACATGTCTCAGTTATAAATTGAAACTGGAGAGGCATATCGTACCTTTGCAAATATTGTAACACCAATCTCATGTAGGACTTAGAGATGATCAAGGCATATCATGATACCATGTTTCATATCAATCCACCCAGTGGTTCCTGAGAAATAAGATTCTAAGTTTTTTTTTGTATTATATTCAGCTCTATGATCTTGAAAAGTATGTCAAGGTCAGCCATATTTGATCAAGATTTTGTTGATATACATCAGCACTGAAGAAATGAAGTTCCTGTGTTGAATACTTTTTGAATACTCTTAATAGGCCAACATCGAAAAGCCAATAATAATTTCATTACTAGATAGAATATCAGGAGAAGCTGACATTAGTGCTCAGTCCGCAGGAGTGTATAACCATGGGTGGTAACAGTTACAAGTGCAGAACATCTGTACACACATGGATGTATATCTGTACAGACCTCTCTAGTTAGTAATAAACTTGAACAAGAGATGTCTTTGCAAATCTTATAACATAAGTGATATAGATCTATATGATGATTAACATTGTAGGGATTACCTGTAAAACAAGATGTGTTCAGGAACAATAGAGTGTGAGATGCAGCTGGAGTAAGTCTTTATAAGTTTTTTATATGAAGATATTTAGCCTGGTGGTAGGAGTAGTATGTTTCGTAAGTGACTGTACTTTGCAAAATCCTTTTTTCTCACACTTTGAAGAACAAAAGTTCTTTTTCTAGAGATATGTAGTGCTGAATCAGTCCCAATTAGCATACCATGTTTCATAACAATCCACCCAATGATTCTTAAGAAATAAGCTCCTAAGTTTTTTTTTTCTATTCTAAGCTCTGTGACCTTGAAAATAGATCAAGGTCACCCATCTTTGAACTAGACCATGATTTTGTTAATATCTATGCATCAGCACTGAAGAACCTGTGTTGAATACCTTTGGAGATATCCCGCTCACAAGGCCAAAGTTGAAAAATCTGATTAAATTTTATTAAAATTCAGAAATTGTAGGTGGCGCCCCAAAATTTGTGCAGCAAATTCAGACCATCAGTCTCAATGATCATAGTAAGTTTTGTGAAAATCCACCCAATGGTTCCTGAAAAATAAGCTTCTAGGCGTTTTTCTATAATCAGCTATAGAACACAGAAAAATAGGTCAAGGTCACCCATCCTTGAACTTGACTGAGATTTTGTTGAGAAACATCTTCATCAAAGAAAAAAAATTCCTATGGTGAATCCTTTTAGAGATATCCCACTAACAAGGTAAAAGTAAACATACGCCGGATGGACAGACGTATAGACGGACAGATGGACAGCCAATGTCTGAGGGCTAAAAATGTATTGTTCTCTGGCACTTTATTTCAGAAATCAGTGCAGGTGGGCAGTATTTTATTTTTTACTTTTTTTGTATGTTTTGATAAAACTGTCACATGATCAGGAAAAAGCATGAAAATAACATTTTTTGCTAAACAGGTGAAAACACTATATATAAATTGTACTATTTTATCTTCCTGAAAGATAAACAAAATAAAATATTTGGGGGGGTGGGGGGTAAATTTCACACGCGCAGTGCCTGAGAACCATACCTTTTATTTTTTCTGGCCTTGCAATAGTTAAAAGCACACATGTATATAACTGCCATATTCCTTATGTTGTTCAAGTGATATTATACAACATCCCTGGTAAAATTATGACTGAATGTTAGCTGGATAAACATGCAAGGAAATTGCTGGTAAAAGATAATTAGATATCACTTTTTGCAGATATGCCAGAAATTTATGTTTAAAACAGACTGAGAAAAATACTGAATAAAATTTATTTTCAAATACATACAATTCCAACCATCATATACCATGCAGGACTAATGCCATTTAACCATTTAAATTCTTGGCTTGAGTAAATGTGTAAGAAGGGGAAAAGTGGCCTGTAAATCAGCTTTTATGTGCAGACAGGGGAAATTTCAAGTAATTAGATATTCCAGTAATAACTAGATATTTCTTGGCACCGCAGGTGCCATAGTATCCCCAGACAATTAACCCTCCCCCCCCTCCCCCCAGCCTCGAAGAATAGGATCCCATCTTGAATTCAGATGCAGAGACTGACATTTGGCAAGCCACCATAGTTTCTTATATGTATGGGCACATTTAATGTAAAGGTCACTCTCATAGGAGAGGTCATGATCCAAATTGAAATATATCTCATTCCGTAACCCATGTCTATTTACATGATATGAAAGAAATCTGCCCATTAGTTTTCAACTTATAATGCTCACAGTGCTGTGAAGTGGCAATGGTGGGGTATTATTACTAGGTGTGAAAGCAAGAAAACGACACAAGGTGGCGCCACCTGTATTCTGCAGAAGACAAAACAATTTTTTTTAAAATTATTTTAAAAATTAAAATTAAAAAAAAAAAATTTTTAACTTAAAAATATATATATGCATGTTATGAAAGAAATCTGTCCTTTAGTTTTCAATTTATCATGCTCACAGTGCTGTGAAGTGGCAATGGTGGGGTATAAACAGGTGCAAAAGCAAGAAAATGACACAAGGTGGCGCCACCTGTGTTCTGTCAAAATTAAAACAATTTAAGATTTAAAAAAGAAAATTTTTTATTTTAAAAAAATAATTAATTTTTAATTTTATGTTTTTAAATTTAAAAAAAAAACTGAAAACTATCCAAGATCTTTGTCAATTTAATTTTGGGATCAATCCATGCATTCTTTATGGAGATATTTCGGAGACATTTAAGGTTTCGTAAGATTTTCACCAAATACGGAAATAATCAAGCTCAAGGTCACTTACATAGTCAAGGTCATGACTTTAATTTAAATATACCTCATTCCATACTATCCCAGATTTTAAAAAAATAAATTAAAAAATTTTTAATTTAATTTAAATTCAATTTTAAATTTAAATTTAAATATACCTCAAGGGGCAATGATGGAGGTATTCAAAAGCACAAAAAAACAAGAAAAGGACAACAGATGGCGGATATTTGTTGTTTTTATTAAAGAATGTGAGACAAATTTTCACAAAATATAGGAATATTCAAGGTGAAGCCAATTCTCATTGGATAGGTTATATTTAAATAGAAATATACTAGCAATTACCTGTGCTACGCACGGTTTTGGGCGAGCATTTAGTTCTGATGTCAAATAGTCTGTCATAGTTTCATGTCTTGGGTGTACATGCAATGTTACTGTCTCTTTGAATCCGACATTTGGTATAAGTGTTCTGTCTCTGAGTTAACCTTGTGTCGGAGTCTGAATGACCTGGACGAATACGTTCTTGTCCAAATGGTGGAATGTCTTCGGACAAACCCGAAGCATATGTATGTCAAAAATCATGGCAAACCGTAGTGTCAGAGGAGACATTTAAATTCACACAAATCGCGTTACGCTATAAATATATAGATCCATTATATGCATGGTGTTATGCATAAAACTCTAATTGAAGCCGAGAGGTTGGCCGGAGAATTTTCGAAGAATTTGATATGTTAAATAAAATCATTTTTATATGAAAATATATATTATGCTGAACATCGCCATTTAAAGTTGCCCTCCGCGCCCGTGAATCCGCCAGTAAAGGAACCTGTTATCTTGGATGGTAGTACAGTACAGCGCTGAGACGTGATCTCGATAATTGCATTCCGGTTATAACGCACAAAAACTGAGCATTGACATGGTCAGGCAATCCGGCTGCGCAAAAGGTCGTGGTAGCATTATATAATGTGGTACATTTAATGGCTGTATATATTTTTAAATATCACGCACTCCTTTCTGTTTGAAAGCTATGCCAATAATTTCCAGTGAGACAGTCACTGCGTTCAGGCAGTGTGTTAAACCCGGATCCCACTCCGGATCCCGGAACCTAAGAATAATTTGTAATTCTTAAACTCTCATGGTTATTTGTCCAGATATTTTAGCATAATCGTATCTAAAGACATATTTTATATTATGTTTGGTTAAAACATAAAAAAATAGTCTGTTATGCAACAAAATTTGATAAAAAAAACATTTACAGACCCTGGGGCACGGACCTCACGGATTACACGGACCCTGTTTTCTCGTTGTTTTACCATTTCTTTAGTACATACATGTATTTGACATCACGTTTAGCCATGACACATTTGTGATTTATTATTGTGTTTGTATCTGTTTTTTTACATTTCTGTCTCAGTTTTTATTCATAATTTTATATTTGCTATTTATTTCATTTGTGTAGCGTTTTGAAAAGTATTATAATTTAAAACATTTACAAATCATTATTTTGGAACCTGTAGTTGCTTGAAATGCAAGTAATCAACAATTCCTTTCGGTATTTATATTATTGCCAACTTTAAAATTGCATGGTTGTTATGAACGGAGCACGAAACCTGTTGTTATGTGGAAGTGCTCTGATATATCAGTCTCAGGTCCGCTCAACTGTTAGTGCACTTCAAATTGAATCTCCCCCAATGTGTTTGCACTATTATATTTTCATTTAAAATAACAAATATTATATTTAGTGTGTGACATGAGTGCTACTTTTGTCCTTTTTTAGTCATAAATAAAAATATGAGCGGTGGTTACTGGGGTCCATCAAAATTGAACAGTCAGCAAATTCAAGTAAATGAGGTCCGTCTTCATCGAAATATTTTTGTAATTATAAATCTTTCAGTGAATTGGTCATTTATTAAGCTGCAACATTTAGGGACTTAGCTCTGTTCTCAGCAATAGTGGTGTTTTTATCGATATAAATAATGGAAAATGAGGAAATTGGTTTTTGGGGTCCGGGGACCGTGGGGTCCAGGTTTTACACACTGCCCTGCATTCACTACCGTTTGGAAAATTTTCATTCTTAAAAAAAGCCCCCTTTTGAGCATTCTCCTCACGCGAGATTCCCTTGTGCACAATAGACCTTTTCGCTGCGCGGAAGTTGCCTTTTAAGAAGGGATCACCAATGCGGATTATTTCGGGCCGGTCACCACGAAATGTGAGAAAACCCCAGATAGGGCCCCCGGAGTAAAACTCTGTCCCGCTATCACACACCCAATGACCATTGTGTTACTGGGCCCAAAGACACAAAGAAAAGAGGCGCCCACGGGGGAGCAAATATTACAAGGGACCTATGGGTCACTGTGCTCAGCTGACGTTAACCTTGAAGGTAAAAATCTAAAATAATATCTAATGGAGATAAAGTGTAAGAGGAAGAGGTAATAAAGGCCATGGTTGGTTTATATGATTGGTTTGTATTGATGAGCAAGAAATTGATGCAAAAAAATATTTTGTGACCTGACCATGTGTTTCCTAATGTTGAAACTAAAGCATGTGAGCAGTTTTTGAACAAATGAAATGATCTGTACTATTACCATGATCATCAGTTGGTTTTTCGATTAACTGTTGACATTTCAGTAGTTTACACATTTGTTCAATTGAATCTATTTTTTTGTATAATATATATTATAAAATATATATGTATTTTTTTTTTATGAAATGTATACAGTTGAAATATAGCTAATTAACAACATAAAACAGGGCAAACAAAGCCTGATCTCAAATTTTTTTACCACAAAAATATATCTTTTAAATCTGCAAAACAATAAATATCTAAAAATAATACTTGATTTAGATTTCACAATTTTTAATTGTGTCTTTATTTATCCATAATGTGCTTCATATTTTATAATAATTTAACCATACTAATGGGTTCATTTATATTTGTTAAAATCATTTAAAAGAAAATTGATTTCTTTAAAAATGCTACATTACACAACATTGCATCTTCTGGATTACACCTTGAATTATTTTTTCAAGGAAAGTTTTAGCATAACGGAGTAGAAACAGCATTACAATTAAGGAGATACAGTGAAAACAATAACAATTACTGCATAACACTTGGTGGGTTGGGTTTGCGGGACGGGGGGGGGGGGGGGGTGTGATTGGGGTGGTGATATGAGAATAACTGTACACCTGTCACAGCAGGGGATCTCCCCCAGTGACTGTAACAAATCAGAAACCCTGGCATAGCTGACTTCCAGTGACCTGGAGTGGGTCCCTGCATCTGTAATCAAAGCAAGTGACTACAGAAAAAAAAATCAATAACTAGCTTAATTTTCAAGCTTTTATTTTCAAATTTCAGATTTAGACAAACTAAATATTTATGTTTACATGTTGTGAAAATTTGATCAATGGTGCTTACAGGAAAAAAACGTGCCATGGTCAAAGTTGGTCAAAATTTAAGGTACTGATTTTTTTTTATGCTAATAACTTAAAAATTTACAAAATTCAGATCTAATTTTGGGTAAATAACTGAATCTTAATTAAACATAGTTATATACTTTAGAAAATAGACTCTAGTTTCAAAATTGTTCATGTTAAGTGAGTTATTATTTTTCCTGATTTTTTACAAAGTCCATTATGTTTGGGCCCATAACTTAAAGAATTTATACTTTACAGACTTAATTTCTGGCATGTACATAGGAACTATATAGAGGAATATTTATGGTAAATATGAGGAAAAACACATGAGTGGTTTTGATAATAGGCAGTCCTGAAGTGTAAAAATAGGATTTTAATAAAAAAATTGAGGTTTTTCCTTAATTTCTCAAAGGAACGAAGTCGCAAAGACCCAGTTTTCGGCTTGGTAGGAGATCTTGGGGACATCTAACATTATGCTGAATTTTGGATTCCTAGGTCTTACGGTTTCAAAACATGCCACATCTACGGACGGACGGACGGACGGACGGACGACGGACAATGGACCACGACTATAGCTCAGATGACTTATAGTCAGCTGAGCTAAAAATTATTAATTATGCAGGTAATACGCAAATATTGCAAACAAAAGGGGGCGGAATCTCTTTTGACAAACCCAGAGCATATGTATGTCGAAAATCACGGCAATCCGTACGGCGGTATCAGAGGAGATACGGAAAATCACAAAAATCGCCTTACGCTATTAATATATAGATTCATTTAATGATGTATGATAATGTATATGCATGTGTGGAGCAACTTGCCTCAGAATATTATTAAGAAAAGGAGAAAGAAAGAGGAAGAGAAGGATGCGAGAGGATTTCAAAGAGATGGAGAGATCTGATAATGGTTAGTGTAAGTGTGTAACAGGGGGCTGATAAGCTTTAAAATATAGGCCCCAATCTTGAACTCAGAAGCAAAGACTGACACTTCACAGGCCACCATGGTCCCTTCCATCTATCAACTTATAGTTTAAGTATGGGAATATCATTTTAGCATTATCGCCTAAGGTCACCCATATCCGAACCTATCTTAGCTCTTGATAAGATGCATCAAACCCATTGGTTTGGTGACTGTACCTCAAATTCTTTTGAAGTATATATTTGCGGAAACATCATTTTAACATTATCGCCTCTGTGACCTTTAATAATGCCTCAAGGTTAACATATTTGAACTTGACCTAGCCCTTGATAAGATGCATCTAACCTGTAAGTTTGGTGACTGTACCAACAATTTTTTTTTGGTTATTGCCATAATTTCATTTTAACCTTATCGCTGCTGAGACCTTGAAAAAATGTATCAAGGTCATCCATGTTCAAATTTGACCTAGCCATTGATAAGATGCATCAAACCTGTGGTTTGGTGACTGTGACTCAAATTCTTACAAAAAATTCTTTCTTGCGTTAACATCATTTTAACAAGAAAATGACACAAGGTTGTGCCACCTGTCTTCTGCAAAACACAAAGCCATCCAAGATCTTCATTCAATTTGATTTTTGGATCATTCCATGTATCCCTTACTGAGATATTAAAGATTTTGTGTGAATTATACCAAATATGGGAATATTCAAGGTCAAGGCCACTCTCATAGGAAAGGTCATGACCCCAATTTGAATAAACATCATCCCATAACCCATATCTATGTATATGCATAATATAAAAGAAATCTGTCCATTAGTTTTTGACTTATAATGCTCACAGTACTGTCAAGTAGCAATTAATTTTGGGGGTATTAAAAGGCACGAAAACAAGTAAAGAATAATAGATGGCACTACCAGTTTCTGGAACATGACAACCCTATCAATGATCTTCGATCAACTTGATTTTGGGACCAATCCATGCAAGATTTCTTGAGATATTTAAGAAATTGTGTGATTTTCCCTAAAATTGAACCTATTCAAGGTCAAGGACACTCTCCTAGTATAGGTCATGACCTCATTTTGAATAGGCGTCGTCCTCTCACCCATATCTATATATATAACAAGTTTGGTAAAGATCCCTGAAACATTTTTTGAGTTATCGCTCCAACAAGATTTATATGCGGCGGCGGCGGTGGCGGCGGTACTCATGAAAATGACTTTGTCTGGGGATACAATAATATTAGTACAGTGAAACCTTGTTGTGTTGACCTCCGTTGTGTCATATTCCTGCATGTGTCGAAGTTGAATGTTGGGTCCCTGCAGAAAACAGTTAAACCTTACTAAGTTAACTCCACTTGTGTCGAAGTCGGATATGTCGAAAACCCTGATGTGTCGAGGTGTTTTGTTGGTCCCCATCTAAGATTTGTATTGCTTAACTCGAAGTCATGTTTGGATAACAGTTGTGCACGGCCCGTCAATCATGATTGGGCCGTGATGACCGGTCATTATTAATTAATACCAACAAGGCTCTCATGCATCAAGTGCGATGGGTGTACCCCTCGACTCGAGGTCATGCCGCTTTAATGTTTTGACAACAGTTGTGCAGGGTCCAACAACCGTACCTACAGCTGCGATGACCAGTTACATAACTAATACCGGCAAGGATCTTACTCAACAAAGGCAATGTCTTATATACCTAGTCCGTTGTTACCAATTTGGCCAAATAGTCACTCATGATCATGCCTTTCTTCTCTCGCCGACAAATCATTAATGAGAAGTTATTGATAAACCAAACATATAATCCACTCCTTCCCTTTGATGTGTCTAGGACTCTATATAATGGGAGAAAGAAAAGATCTATATCAGACTGACTCCTACTTAGCATAGAGTATGTTTTACTGTATTACTGCTTCACCTTTTATATTGTTCATGTCCTGTTTGCTATGGCGTCGTGGCCTGCTAAGCGTAAGCTTGATATAAAGACCATATAAACCTTGTTCATCTCTCTTTTTCTCTCTCTCTGTCTTTATCTCTCCCTCCACACAAACTATTTTTCTGTTTCAGTTTGAAATTCTATGACGCTAAAAGAAATCGTCTCAACAGAATAAAAGAATAAATATAATAATAAGAAATCTAAAGGATTCACGCAAACATTTGTGAAAACTATACAATATAGGCCCTATATACGTGTGCAGTCTTTATCAATAATAATCACGGCTGAAGAAGGTTGAATATAATGAACACCAGTTGTTTCGAACTTCGGTTGTGTCGAAGTAAATTCACCAGTCCCTTCGACTTTGACACAACGAGGTTTCTCTGTATTTGCTTATTTGTCATAATAAGATTGAGATTATGATGAAGGGACCCATGGGTCACGGCGCTCAGCTGTTATATATGATCACAAAAAAATGATTTGGAAGAGGAGGTAGGCAAAGGCTGGTTTTGTGTAGTAATATAAGCTCTATTATGAGTTGACAGTGTTTAACTCAAGTTATGTAAGATTTTGATAATACCCTTTGAGACAGGGAAAAGGATTGATGTCATTTATATTATTTAATACAGTTGGAAATGGTGTGCTATTATCACACAGGTTTTGACTTGGCCATAAAACTTTACCTACATTGCAGCAGAATTATTTGAAAAGTTAAATTATTTATTAAAAATTAATAACAAATATTGTGTCAAATATAATTTAAAATTAAAAATGATAACAGTATCATGTTTTTTTCATCAAAGATTTTTCAATAATATTATCAAAATAATATAAAATAAAATGATTATTAAAATAATATTATAGAATATATTCATGAATGCACTGGAATTCAAATACTTTTGTTTTTACCTGTATTCCAATCCTTATGCATGAAATTATGGAGTACATATTCATATTTGCATTCAAATACATTTGCAAAGTACTTCATCATGTCTTGTATTTATTCAGTTTCAGCCATACAAAAGTTCTTGAGAATCCAGAATAACAAATATCACAAATAAAATTAATGAACATAAGTACCTGGTTTAATGAATTTTATTTATATTAAAAAAATATATTTACTTTGGACTACCTTCACATCAATCTACACACTAGACATAGCAAGATTCTTATGACAATTATAAACATTACAGAAATCATAATGAGAACTTGTCTAGGATCTGATTTTTTATCATATTCAATTTTTTTTATTAAAAAGAAATGTATCAGAAAAATATTTGATGTAATCTCAGCTATGAAACCACTATATGTGTAAAAATAACCCAAGGATAAGAACACCCTTTAATTATACAAGGAGAAAACTAGAGATGGGCAAGTTAAATTTTATTAACTGAAATATAGGAACCAGTAATATAAATTTTGATTATATACATAGTCTTGTGACAGCTGTTACAGCCACATGTCTTAATGTCATTAGTGAAACATATTGACATCTTTATTCAGTACTTGTCTGAGTAAAATTTAAAAATGTTGATATATTTAATTTTTTTTTAAATTTGAAATAAATATAAATGAACAAGTGCAAACACTTGGAAAAGACCTGGAAATTTAGATTAATTTAATCAACTGCATCTGTCTATCATTAATTTCCTTCACATAATCCTTTATAGTATTGAACAATATAATTCGATTTTTTTTATTATTAATATTGAAAAGAAAAATACCATAGGTGACTCAATGGTCTTATTTGGAATACATTTTCATCCATCCATACAAAATCCATAAAACATCAGTTATTGCAAGGCAATTCCCTGTTACTCATCAACTATCATATTCCTTTTCTATTGATTTTTTAAAGTTGTTATTATAGACATATAAAAATTTATTTATTTTCATGGATTTATTTATTTGTCAGTTTATTTATTTATTGTTATGCTGTTGGTCTAAACAACTACTAGATGAGTTGGGTTGGACACCTGAATCAACTGAGGCCAGCTATAAGCTATGGCCAGTAAGTATATGCCCCGCCTCAAGCATGCATAATTGGCCTGAGAGGTCAACTCAAGGACAAACAGGTGACTGAAGAGGGACTTGGTAGAGCCTAGGGGCTGACATGGTCTCATAAAAACTAAAATAAAAGCTACAGTTTTTGGCCAATTTCTTTCAACTTTCAAAACTAACAAGCTGAAATCCTTATTTCTGCATGATATGAAAATTATATCAACAGTGCTTACAGAAAACAAACATGCCATGGTCAAAGTTAGGCAAAATTTAAGGTATCAATTTTATATTTATGCTAATAACTTGTAAAATTTGAAAAATTCAGAAATAATTTTTGGTATACAATTGAATATTGATCAAATAATGTTAAATCTATGACAAAAAATTCTCTAGCTTCAGCAATTCTCATGTTAAGGGAGTAAATATATTTCTTGAATTTTTACAAAGTGCATTATGTTTGGGCCCATAACTTAAAACAATTTTGCAATACTGACATCATTTCTAGCATGTGCACAGAGTATGAATAGAAGAACATGTATAATATATATGATCAAAGTCAGATCAGTGGTTTTGATATTAGGCAGTGTTGAAGTGTAACAATTGGTTTTTAATTGAAAACTGAAGTTTTTTCTTTATATCTCAACGGAATGAAGTTCTAGTGACCAAACTTTTGGTATGGTAGGGGGTTTGGGGGACATCTAACTGTATGCCAAATTTTGGGAGCTGAGAGCTGGCCTGGGAAGCTGGGGAGCTGAGCTCTAGCAAGCTGTATAACACTTGCTTGATCTAAACAATACTTTACATGGTGCTTGAAAACCTGAATAAAATCTACAGTTTTTGATCAACTGGTTTCAAATTTCATATGTTCACAGATGAAATGCTTATGGTAACATGCTGTAAAAATTAAATCCACAGCAGTTACAGGAAAAAAATGTGCCATGGTCAAATCTTGGCAAAATTTAAGGTACTAATTTTATATTTATGCTAAAAACTTACAAAATTTGAAAAATTCAAATCTAATTTTGGGTATACAATTGAATCTTGATTAAATATAGTTATATTCCTGAAAAAAAAATTTCTAGCTTCAGCAATTCTCAAGTTAAGGGAGTAAATATACTTCCTGAATTTTTACAAAGTGCATTATGTTCGGGCCCATTACTTCAAGAATTTAAAAAATATTGAACTAATTTCTGGTATGTATACAGGAAATATATAGAGGAATTAATATATTAAAAATGATCAATATCAGGTCAGTGGTTTTGATATTAAGCAGTCTTGAAGTGTAACAATGGGTTTTTTATGGAAAATGGAGGTTTTTCCTTAATAATTGGAAGGAACGAAGTCCTTGTGACCCAATTTTTGGCATGGTAGGAGATTTTGGGGACATCTAAAGGTATGCCGAATTTCAGATTTGTAGGTCCAATGGTTTCAAAATGTGCCAGTTTAACGGACGGACAGACAGCAGACGGACAAAGGACCACGACTATAGCTCAGATGACTTATAGTCAGCTGAGCTAAAAACTGGGTATTGCTCAAATATTTATACTGTGGAGTTGCTAGTTAATATTCACCAAGAAGGAATTCACTCTGGTTGTCAGACTGGGCATGCTTGAACTGTTATCATTGGTTTCAAAAGTGAAAATTGTGGCTGCAGTACATTGCTTGTAAATATTTATTCTATCCATGCATGGAATCTTATGTTTAAAAAAAAACTAACTCAATACAATCTGGCACCAAAACAAATTACAAACTCTGACAGTTAGTAGGGCATTCATTAGTAAGAAAAATTGGAAAGTCAGAGATGTTCATGCAGGCAAAAAATTTTAGAGTCTCATGGAATTTTGGAGCATCCCACAATGAAGGGATCAGTGTTAAAGTTTGAAGGGTTATGCATAATTTACTCAAAAATATAAGTATATAATGTCTTTAATTTGTCAGTATATTGTTGAATATCATAAAATTTTAAGGAGTCCAATCACCTAAAAAGCATGTTGAATTAACATGAAAAATAGCTTCTTCTCTTTAAAATAAACTGGAGCCTGCCAAAATATTGCCCTGAAATTGTTTGCTTACTCCTGTAAACCACTGTTAAAAACAATGACCCTGGCGCACTCACAGGTGTCAGCATCGTAGGGCCACAAAACCCTCAAATCATGAGATGCCCAGACCAACTTGATCCCTAAAACATAATACATGTTCCCACTGGCTGAAACATTATAGTGTTGTGGCTCACAATCAGACGTCCAGTCACATGGCCTTGTTTTGGTAAACAGACACACGTGGACTGTGTATACAAACACCCAGAGCCATAACAAGGTTTTAAACAGCCAAATGAGAGGTACTGCATAAGACTGTGCGCTGGAATGGTTTTGCTGGGAAACTTTTGTATAAAGCAAAACTGAAATGATAGTGTGAAAGAAAAGGCATAATATTGCTCCTGATTATGTCCCTTTAATAAATTTCAAATTATAGTGAATGGAGTAATATATGTCAGTTGGCAGCACATTTTTTAATGGTTTGTTTGAAGTATATATACTCGACAAGAGCCAATGACTGCTAAAAGATCCAACTTTGCTCCTCTCACTCCCACAGCCAGAAATTTGAGCATCTGACACCCAGAACCAAGCGACTAAAAGAGAATTTGAGCATCACAGACACTTCACCCTGGGTTCCTGAAAGGTATAAGTTAGGAAACATGCTCTTTACCAATGCTGAGCTTACCAGGCAGACAGACCATCGGGCACCCCAACAGCTCAGATGGCGTTCAGTCTTGAACATACCCACATGAATGCCGTACTTAGATCACCCTTACCTGAGTTTGTTTCTACACGAGCGCACAAGCAAACACCAGTCTACAAAAAATTTGGTTGCTGGCATTGTCAGCATGAGAAGGTTGCTTTGTTCACATTAATAAAAGACTCAAGTCTTGTAATTTCAACATTACATCAGGGAACCTGCACCAGTCCCGACCCATCGCATCATTCCCTGTACAAGTGAAACAAACAATAATGATACAAGTCATACAGTACAAGTCTAGACGGGTAGGCAGGCTTTTCAGAGAAAACTAGTGCTAACTTAATTTGGCCATGCCGGACGCCTGGCATAACAACTGCAGAGTGCAACAGAAGTTGACAAGACGTCCCAAGTGCTTGCTACAGGCCAGTCTGCCTTGTTCATGGCTGCGACAATGAGCAGGAAGCAATCAGGGGACACAATGAATGTATGGTTATTGGGTATGGCACACTCATCGCTGTATGAACACATCCGCCTCCTCGCACCTGCTGACTGCTCCGGACTGGCAACAAGTCAGGATGGTCAAATACTATTAAACATCACCTTTGGCTCACCCTCTATGCTGCTACTTCTACCTCGCCGCTTTACATTATCCAATCAGACATCTCAAGTTTGCCACAACTCCAGTTTTCACTTAATGGTTCACACAAAAGCTCACTTCTGTAAATACCCTGGACGTTTTGTGGCTTTGAAATTATTCTTTTGCCTAGTCTCTTGTAGTACCTAACAAATTTATGGTTTTACTACATTGGACTATCTAATATTAAGGCCACTCTACACTGTAGGTTTTATAGTCTCTTACTGAAGTAATTTTGGGCTGCAGTAAGTCTAAGCTGCTTACCAAGTTTCATCTCAACATAATATTTGAAAATTTATCTACTATAGTCATTTTCCTCTTCCTGCTCGACTCAAATTTATCAAATCTTCTTTCGTTATAATTTTCTCCCATATTATATCCATTTTCAAGAGCTTTTAGAGGGTTTGATAATTTATAATGATTATATTTGTTGTTATATTTATTATTATCATTTTTATTATTATATATAACATCTTTTTATATAGTGCAAATTACTTAAAAGTTTCTATATGCTTCACAGATAAAAAAAAATATCCAACAAAAGTTATCAACTAAAAACAAAATACATTCAGGACTAGTTTCTTACAGCATCACAGTACATCATCTAAATAGATGTTTTTCTTACAGACAGCTAGATGTAACTTAAACTAAATAATACAAAGCACCAAATGCTTTACATGACCTAACCCAAAACCAGTTTGATGCCTTCCAAACAAAAAGCTTCCTTTGGTCAGATGATGATCATTAGGCTTTGCCATAATGATATATATGGAGCAAATATCTTTCTGTGAAGTTTTCTGTATGGCTGCTAAGACCTTACATGTAATTCTCTCCTTTACAGAGAGCCAGTGCAGATCCTTTAAAACTGGTGTGATTTGTTCCCTACAGATATGATGCACTGGTGAGGAGTCCTGTCACATTGTTCTGAGCTAACTCTACTTTCTCCAATTCCAGAGAGAAATTTGTGCTGATAAACAGGAGCGGATCCTTCCCTTTATAATGCATTGTACTTATTCCAAATCATTACAAGATACTTTTTTAATGGTTTGGTTCTTTAAAAGTCACCTTGGTTCTTAAAATGTCACCTTAACTCTGCTTTTAAAATATCTGTAGGGTAGTCTTGATTTTCTTATTTCAGCTGTCTTGCTGCATATTGTTCGACATTTAAATATATCTTCATTAATCTGCACATGGTAATAAAATTCCCATCTGGGCCATTTTCACAAAATGTGACAAATAACGGTAAAGAAATGTCCATCATTTTAAAACCTATTATACTTTATCATTTTTTTCAATTTTGGTATTCTGTCATGTATAAACTAAAATGCGGAAACTAAAAAAAATTAAATAGGTATATTTTTACATTTTTTTAAAGATTTTTTAAATCATTAGTAACATAAATGTCCATACCGTTATATGTCCAAAATTGAATACAACAATTTGAAAGATAGAAGAATAATTACTTTTAGTAAAGAGGCCACCTGGGACTATATCTGTTATTTAAGTATATCACTTGAATTGGTGCTGAAACATGTCATGATTATGGTATTACAAAATACATGTAAATGGGAAGCCCTTTTTTGTGTGACCATAAATTATACATGTGCTTGTCTTTACCGTTATCATATTATGCTAATTATGAGATTTGAACTTAATTTTTTAATAAGCTTACAGGTAATGTCATCTGCACAAGAATCAACACATGAGACAGGTATACTGACCACAAGCAGGACCCTGCTAGTGTTTTTTATACTGTAAAAGTTGGTTTCAAACCACAGTGTTAGTGGGTGTCACAACAATTGGATGTCTTTACCGTTATCATTGATAGACATGGAATCATCAGGAGTTAAATGACAGGATCTGTCACTGTTGAATATGCATAGTGTTTAGGCTGTGTTGAGGAACTACTTTTCAAGCTGTTGTACATATATAACCATATCCTACAGGCCATATTAGTGTCTTTACCGTTATCTTGATCTGTCTTTACCGTTATGAATATGTATTAACGGTAAAGACTGGTGTGACAAAGACCCGCAGCTTGAGCTCACAATATGTACAATTTATTGCTATAACCTTGCCACAGTATTTCCTGTATAATAATATTATGTGTCAGTTTATTTAAAGAGAAAGAAATTAAATATATTTTATATGATAATACAAGAATATGCCTCTACTTAAAAAAGGAACACCAAATAATCAAACATACCATGCATCTGTTAGAGGTCATATGACATATTTCCTCATGAAGTTGTAAACTGTTTATTGTTTTAGCCTATCACATTAAGCTTACAAAGGAGAGTTTTTTTGGGGGAAAATGCCATGATTCCTTTGGTAAAACCAAATATTTACTTGTCTGAATTAACAAGTAAGAATGTCAATTCAGACTTGGGGATGATCATGCCTTATGTCTATAATCTGCATTCAAAGCAAGTTCACTTTTCACATTTCAGATGTAGCCTTGTGTACATCTGATATTCTAAAGTTAACCTGTTGACATCAGAATTCATCAGAACTCCACTCTGCATTCTTTACTTAGGTATACCATGCTAACTGATGTAAAAATGCATAAAATAATCAATGCACTGAATGGATGATTAAAACCCCTGAGCAATTCACAAGTTAAGGTGGCATTTATTTAACTTTTTATGTTAGAATTTCTGTGAGTGTAAATCAGTAATCCAAAAGAAACTTGTAAAGCACTTAACCTAATTAAATTTGCTTGGTTACACAATCCTTTTTGGTATTACATGAGAGTGCAGTCTGACATGTTTCCTGAAATTGTAGGCAAAATAATTGGGATTTGGAGTTCCCAAGACACTGACAAATACCTTTTTTGTTTTTTTTTTTTTGTTTTTATCATTTTTGGTGCAGGTACACATCTTCATTTCTTAAGTACTAACTTAACTATGTATGTAACTATTATTTTAAGACTTTAACAGGGCGGTTGCACATGATTCATCTCATTTATGATTTATGTCCTGTTAACCAGGCCCAGTGACTACCACACTTACAGGTCCTGGGTGTGTTATCACATCAATTGCTGGGTCATAGGACTGAGGAAACCCCGAAAGGTGGATTTGTTTGCGATTGTATGTGGCCTGAGGCACAGCTATCCCATTAAGCCTTAAGAGTGCTTACCCTGGGTGGAGGCCAGTCTTGTTAAAAATTTGATATAATAATTTCTAATTAATGGACAATTTTAATCGAATGATGTCTGATTAATGGACATGATTTCAGTTTGATAGTCTAATATAAAATGAATACCTGCAAATACTCTGATATATGTCACTGCTTCCTGTCAGTGTCATACATAAAGTACTATGTGACACAGTTGCTGTAATTTGGCAGTCTCAAAAGTCAAGGATAAATACAATTAATAGATGCCTAATATTTGGAAAAAGTGACCTCTAGTCATCTGTTTTGTTAAGCCAATTACACAAACCATAATCACTAAGCATACAAAATTTCAGGAAATGCATGAACCATCATCTCAGGAAAATACACAACTGGTATAACTTAGAAGTCTCAAAATAAAAATAAAATGGCATGTAAATAGGTGGCACAATGCTGCTACCACTTGTTCAACTGATAAGAATATCTATATAATCAATAGGCATATCACATTTTTGGGGGGAAACACTTGAAATCACTGCTGAGAAACTGGCACAATTTGCTTTAATTTGCTTCACTTTAGCAGTCTTAAAAATATAAGAAAAATTCAATTAGAATAACAGAAAAAGTACAGGTGGAACCACATATTTTACTCATCAACTCTCTATTATCAGTGAGCAGACCATATTTTATTATAATATATGGTAATAATTTTGAAGAACTGGAGCCATTTGTCCAATGGAAAATTTTTGTTCAACGGCCTCACATCCTCAGAAAAGGTTGACTTCCACAGTGCTCAAAACATGTTTTTGCTATTTAGCTAGCATTATATATGTCACGGTTTCCTTATTTTGGGTGTTTCCAAGGAGATTTACCCGGACCTTTATGTCTCTCAAGCATGAATTTTCTGTGTCTTAAAGTTAGGACTAGTGCCTTGCTAAGGGAGGGACAGCTGGATAACCGGAAAACAGACAAAGACCCATCACTATGGTCAGCATGCTAAAATCAGCTGAGCTAAAAATTGAAAAAAATATTCCACTTCCAGTATAATAAAGTAAAGATTTTACACAAACTAATGTTCATTTAAGATGTAATAATTTTATATAATAGCATTCAGACTAGGTTTGTGTAATTTGAATGTTTTAAATATATTATGTTAAAACAATGAGAGCAGGTACTTATGTTATTTCAACATTGAGAAAACTGTATATGAGTAACAACCATGGGTGACCATCTATTTTACTTTGTTTGGTTTTTAAAATTCAGTAAAACAAGCTGGATATATGTAGAAAGGTTTCACATGTAACAGCTACAAGGTTGCTGACACTGAAACTTGTCTTGTTAATGAGATAATGGTAAAGACTTCAACTGATAACGGTAAAGACGTCAAGGTTAATTATTCCAAACAATTTATATTGTTATTCAGCTCATGATTAATTTTGTGTTAGTGAATTATCTTTAACTGAAAAAATATTATGTTACCCTGACTCATGATTGACTTTTAATAAATTTAAATATTGTTTACATCTTTTTAATGGTATAAATATAAACTTCATGTCTTTACCATTATTGTCATAACGGCAAAGACAAAATGGAAAAAATATTTTTTGTATCATTTCTGTTGAATTTTCTAATCTAGCTTTGCTGTTTCTACACACATTTTGTGAGGACATATATTTTATTTCTGTGTAAAAATATTGTAATTCCTGATCAAAAAATTTTTGAAAATGTCTTTACCGTTATTTGTCACTTTTTGTGAAAATGGCCCTTCTACACTGTTAAAGGCTGTTACAGAGTAGTTACTGTCACAGATGTCCTATCAAAAATCAACATATCTGTCCATACATGTGACTGTCATATTGGAAAACTGATTGAAGGTGAAGACTATTGCCAGTATAGGGCAGAATCTGCAGAAAGACTTCTGACAATTCTAAAGCCACCTGACTCACACAAACACAGAGCTGGGGATCACGCAATTAAAAGGCAAATGCATTTAATTTGTTTCCTTTCACAAATCAACTGTTTTAAAATAGTTTTGCTAAATGCAGACAAACCAAACAACTAATATATGGTGTGTGTGATCATTTGTCTATTTACATCCGGTAAATTATTAAAGCTTTTACAATAATATGTTTGTTCAGGTTATTGCAATTAATTTTTACCACAAACTCACTCTTGGCAGAAACATGGGGCTTAACCATGTTCATTATTTCCAGAATGAAGATCGTCAAATATAATTAACACCAGAATTATTTTTACTCTCAACTGAGCAATTATAATCTTAATTACTTTAATTTTCAACTGCGCTTGGCTTAGCATGTAATGAAGTAAACTCTTCATCCGGTGTTTAAGCAATGTCAATATACTCAAGCAACATGCTTAATAAACCTGGACTTCTTCCTATTAACTCAATAAAAGATATATACATGCACTAAAAGATAAACAAAACAGCTATAGACATGTCTGTGACATGGTAATATATTCAACATCTAAGACATAACCTGGAAATGATCAATACCTTTATTTCTAGAAGTAGAAAATTCAAATGAATTGCACAGCTATATGCCTATTGTATTAATTAAGCTAGTCACTAAGGTAAGTTATTTCTGCATACATACTACAAGTTTCACATTAAAGCAAATGTTCTTGAGAATAATATTGTTATGATCTGCCCCTTGAGGATTTTTAAACTATAAATTGCCAGTAAAAAGTGTACATTCCCTCACTTGAGAATCAAACTTATTATGTGTACTTCAAAGCTTTTGGGACTCATGTGATCAATAAACTTGTGAGCTAATTATTATGGCAAGAAGAAATATGGGCAACTCTGGATCAGTTCCAATGCTTAACTCATACAATATAAGGCTTCATGTATATAAAGTCCTATGATTTCTGTGATGTCTGATAATAAAAACATGAGATTGGGATCAGTATTGTCGATAGGCAAGACTAGATGATCTCCAATTCAGACTACTTGTTCTAGATATATAATTTAATTTGACATACAGTTACATGGATATTCACTCTATTATACTGTGATATATTCACTCTATCATTCAAGATTCTCAGAGGTTGTGCAGTTTCAAGGCAAGAAGACATGACAATTATTTGCATATATTTCCATTGATATATCATGAGACCGGTGATGTAGTCGAGGCCACACCCTCCGAGTCCAAGTTCAAGTCTGACTCCAGGCAACACGGGTCAAAGTCTAAGTCAGATTCCTTGATGTTCAAGTCCAAGTCCACCTTCTTCGAGTCTGAATCATTTGGAACCTGAGTCCAAGTCCGAGTTAAAATACAAATATATCCTGAAAAAGCAAATTACAATGGAAAATTCAGATTATCATGTACATATTTAAGTCAGTTCACACATGTTAACTATAATGGTCATTTACATGCAGTGATAGCTTCCAATGTTGAGCAAAGTTTGCCACATATAATGATGGTATTTTGTAATCATCTTTTAGTAGTTGTACATGTACATAAGTTTTCATAATTACATTACAGAGTTTTTTTTCTTTTGAACTCGAAATGGACCAGGCCTGATTTCAGAGTTTGAGTACAAGTCTGTGTCTAGGAGGACCCTCAAGTCCAAGTGTGTAAAAAGTGGACTCAAGTCAAGACTCAAAACCAGGTCTGGACTTGAGTCCTGTATTATAATCACTGTATTAGATCAACATAATAAAAAGGGACCCATGGGTCACTTCGCTAAGCTGAATTTCAGAAAATTTCAGCAAATGAAAAAAATACTTATTTCTTTTTGTTTTTTATATATATTAGCATTTGAAAAGCTAAGAGGAAAAGGCCTTGCTAAATGAAACCCTTTAAATTATAGAATAATGGACATAGAAGAATTATAATAAAAAGTTTGAGCAAAAAAAATAGAATTTAACATTGAAATTATAAGATTCATCTTGTTTGTCAGTCCTGTGTATTTAATGGGGTGTGGGAGGGGGGGAGTCTGTGGTTACTGCTGGTTGCTGAAGAAAATGTTAAACTAAAATATTCATCTTGTTTATTGTACAGGTCTGTCAATAGAATGGTTGGAAGGAGGGGGGCAGAGAGAGAAAGCAAGAGGGAGGCTCTCTTTGGTAGTTACTGACTCAGCCTGACCCAGTTCATTTGCTTGGACAGAGGGAGCTAGCCAGGAGTGAAGTGATTACATAACAGCCTGGGCAGCTGAGAGCTAGCTCTGACACACAGCATACTACTGGCTTGATTTAGAAAAATTACTTGAAAACTTGAAACCAGTTGATCAAATCTGTAGATTTTATTCAATTTTCATATTTTAACAAATGAAATTCTTATGTAAACATGCTGTGAAAATTTAATCCAGAGCACTTACAGGAAAAAAATGTGCCATGGTCAAATTTGGGCAATATTAAAGGTACAGATTTTATATTTATGCTATTTTTTTTAATTGGCAAAATTCAGTTCTAATTTTGGGTATACCATTGAATCTTGATAAAATAAAGTCATATCCCTGAAAAAAGTCTCAAGCTTCAACAATTCTCATGTTAAGTGAAATAATATATTTCCTCATTTTTTACAAAGTGAATTATGTTCTGGCCTACAACATCAACAAATTAAATAATCCTGACCTTATTTCAGGCATGTAAATAGGAATTATATAGAGTAATATGTATTTAAAATATGATCAAAAACAGAGCAGTGGGTTTAAATTAGGCAGTCTTGAAGAGTAACAATGGGATTAGTGGAAATTGAGGTTTTTCATTACCAGGTAATATCTTGAAGGAACTAAGTCCTAGTGACCAAATTTTGGTTTTGTAGGAGATTTTGGGGACATCTAATTCTATATCAAATTTTGGATTTGTAGGTCTTATGGTTTCAAAACATGCCCTGTTAACGGACGGCCGCCGGAGGACAACGGACAAAGGACCATGACTAAAGCTTAGATGACTTAAATTATAGTCAACTGAGCTAAAGATTCAGACCTGATGATAGGGTGCATATATGACTGAACTACTGAGAAAAATCAGCCAGTGGTGTGCATTCTAATCTGATAGTGGCAGGTACATGTCAAACCCAATCAACCAAAGTTTAAAACAGATAGGGTTATCATGAATCTGAGAGCCAGCATGACCTTCTGGCTTGCAGCTTTCCTCAGCATTAATTGTGTAATGGGTGGTGACTTCTCTGAGGGACTGGAGATCACAATCAGTGTTATAAATACAAGCAGTTTATCCTAATTCCTTTACTTGCAACATCTACATTCTAGTCTGTATGCATAATCCTCTATGAAGGGTTTCAAAATTTGTGCATACCCTGCATAAAATGAAATCTAAGTAAGATCAAGTTTAACCTTTAAAATGTTTGACAGTTACCAATCCCAAAGTAAAGGTAACAGAATTCTAAAAAATGTGGACGATCCAGTTAAATCTGTAGGGCAATATCAACTTGCTCCCTTTACCGTAATGTTTCTTAGTCTCATCAATAAAATACTCATGTTATGGTTTCTCCCATGTCTGTTTGTTGTTACCTGTCAACTGGATTATGCATAATACTGCTGAACCCATTGCAGGCCTGCTTACGGTAAATGACCAAAAATAGAGTAAGTGCTCAGGAAAAAAAGAGTTGGCTTCTTTAAAAGAAAGAGTGATAAAAAGAGTAGAATTAGCATCAATTCCCCCTTCTTTATCACAGACTGAATAAAAAGGTGCTTTGCATGCTACAAATGTGTAAATATATCGTTCCAAAAGTCAGAAACATACATGGCACACTTCCCCTTTCTGAAGATAAGGGCATTTTCTTTTTAAAGCAGGAGAGAAATAATATATATTGGTTTCCAATTCTTTCACTGAAAAAAAAAGACGTAAAAAAGAGTGCTTATGAAAGAAAAGAGTGAAAAAAGAGTTATTACAGTCATTTTCAGGAAATCCTCCAAAAAAAGAGTGACTCTTTTTTAAAAGATTGATTTGGTAGGTCCACATTGCTATAAACTTAGCGGATTGGTGGGACACAGGGGTAAGAATAAACAAGTGACACATGGGTCATGACACTCAGCCGACTTGCATATTGACAATATGTCCTTGCACAGGCAACTAATTAAGATTCTGTATGTGGCATTATAGTTCTTTCATATTTGCTGAGGTTCATCAAGACCCATAAGCACACCAAATTTGATGACATTTCATCCAGCTGTTCCTGAGGAATCTGGCAATTTGTGTGTACAGTCACGACATGACATTCCGACCCTTAACAATCCAAAAACCTTGCAATCCAACGGTATTTTGCAATTAACAAACGGGACCCATAGAAATTTGACAAACCGACAGCCTTGGATTCTGACTTCGACATGACATTTCCTGACACAAGCAAGGATACTGACATATTTTCTGACTTGACAATCCAACCTGTATATTATCCTTTGATGTCGGTCGGCCGGCTCGTGCACACAGCACCCTGATCAATTAAGCGTGAAATGCAGCAATGCGTATTGTTCTGACTGTACACTAGAGCCAATTATTGAGTCAATTTGGCTCACTAATTAAGTCAATTTAGATCTGTATGTGGCACACATGAACCTCTTTGTGTGTGGAACACGCGGAGGTGGAGAATGGTGTCGGGGACCTTTATCAGGCACTCAACAAGCACTGACCACGTGACAGTGGAGGAATACCTCATATTGGACAACATGGAGCCCATGGAAGCAATGCCAACGGCTGTTGATATTGTGTCAATGGTCAAAGAAGACGGAGGCAACAGTGACAGCAAGTCTGAGGGAGAAGATGGTCCTTCTAAACCAGTAACTCCCAGAGACACGACTGGGGGGATAGAAACAGGGCTACGGTATATGGAGGAGCATGCAGGGCTTTGCTGCAGGGGACGTTGATGCTGACAGCGGACTGCTTAGAAAAGTTTGTGAAATCAAAAAAAAAGAACAAGATACCAGATATGCTCCTGAGGCAACAGAAATATTGCGCTTCTATAGAAGCTACTGAATTTCCCGCTGCCTGCTTTGACCGTTAATTATGCACTTAAACACCAGGTGGTGCCAATGGGCTTGTCTGCTGAAAAAACTGCTGATATGACTAGCAGCCAACCAAATGCAAGTCAACAAACACTCAGGCTCAGCCCAAAAACCACATGTGGGGCAACTCTCTCTGAGCCTGTGGCCTGTTCAAACTGTCACCGTGGTGATGAGCTGTCACTCAAAACGAAATGAACAACATTGGCTTCCTCGCTTGGCTGGTAAACTGTTTTCTCTTTCAGCACAGGGTCTCATCTGATTGGACCAATATACAGTGCACCCCTCTGGTGTAGAGATTCAGGATACAAGGTCATAACAAACAGTGCTTATGATATAGGTAGTTGGCCTATGGGTAAAGGGCTGTGTAAAGAGCGTAGATACCAGACAGATATGCTTGCATTCTTTAGACGTACATGAACTCAGAACATCAACCGTGATTCATTTATTATATACATTTAGTTAATGTTTATTAAGAAATATAAGCATGTCTCATTATGGTAGAATTTGCATAGGTTGTCAATTGACAAGTGTAGTATATATAGACATGTATATAAGAAATAAAAACAGAACTCCATGACAGATGTTTTATTTTTGAATTCACATTGATCATAACAATATCATATACGTAGTTTATTATAACAAAATACTTAATGAAATAAGTCCTCCAAACATTTAGGTCACATTGTATCTTGACCCTCTGTCACCTTTATTCATTTGACAATCTGACATCCTTCCAATCAGACATAATTTAGGGTATTACATTTAGTGTCTGATTATTAAGTCACGACTGTATATTTTGCATTATTTCTTGGGTGCTCAAACATGGCCTTTCACTCAGTAATATAGGTCACAGTTGCCTAATTTCAGGTTTCTAAAGAGAACTTCTGAGGAACTCTTAGGATTTCAAGTTAGAAGATCCTAGGTCCAATGGTTATGATTTGTGCCCTGCTTTGGTATCAAATTTTCAATTATTCTGGGGGGTACTTATAAGCCACATAGCTTGGAGAATTTGGGTAACAGGGACCTAATTTCAGGTTTTAAAGGAGAATTTCACGGACCTCCTTGGATGTCAAGTCAGAAGAATCCAGATAGTGTGGTTATGATTTGTGCCCTGTGATCAGACAACCACATCTTTAACAGTTTAATAAATATAGAAAAAATGCTTACAAATTCTTTAAAAATCCAGGTGGCGCCACCAGTCTGCAGGAACTGATGAAACATTCAATGACCAATATCAATGCAAAGAATCATGGTGATCAATGCATTAGTTGTTCAAATTCTTGAGCTTTTGTATCAAATTTTCTATTATTCTGGGCATGGGGGGTACTTAAAAGTCCCATAGCTCAGAGGTTATGGGTAAGAGAGAACTAATTTTAGGCTTTAAAGGAGACTTTTCATGGGCCTCCCTGCATGTCAAGATACAAGAATCTAGGTCCAGCCATTAAGATTCGTGCCCTGTTAACAGATGATCACATCTTTTAAGGTCTCAAAAAAGAGAAAAAAAAATTGTAAACTAGATGTGTCGGAACGACACGAATGCCCCCGCCTGGGGCAAATTAGAAACATTTGTTAAATTTTGTAAAAATTTTTAAGTTCAGGAGGTGTCGTATGGTCAAAAGTAGGTCAACAAGGGCAAAATGCAAACCCGATCTGTAACGAGTCATTATCAAGCAACAGACCAAAAATCAGCCCAGTATCTGCAGGCATTGTGAAAAAAAGTCCATACATGTGCATTTTTCATAAAAATTTCTGTCTTTCATGAAATTTTCTATGTTCAGGATCTGTCATGTGGTCAAAAATAGGTTAACTGGGACGAAACGCGAACTCCATCTGTAAGTGGTGATTATGCGCCCACAGACCAAACATTAGGCCAGTATCTGTAGACATTGCATTGCGAAACTAGAATATTAGCAAAAGCTGATAATCAGTTATAAATTTAAATTGGAGAGGTAAATTGGAGAGGTATGTACCATGTTTCATAACAATCCACCGAATTCTTCCTGAGAAATAAGCTCCTAAGTTTTTTTCTGTACTAAGCTCTGTGACCTTGAAAAGTAGGTCAAGATCACCCATCTTTGAACTTGACCAAAATTTTGTAAATATCATGCAACAGCACTGAAGAAATGAAGTTCCTGTGTTGAATACCTTTGGAGATCCTGCACAAAAGGCCAAAATTGAAAAATCCGATAAAAATTCATTAAAAAATCAGAAATTGTAGGTGGTGCCACCAAAATTGTGCAGCACGCACAGACCATCATTCCAAATGATCATAGTAAGTTTTGTGAAAATCCACACAATGGTTCCTGAGATATAAGCTTCTGAGTGTTTTTGTATAATCAGCTCTAAAACAAAGAAAAATAGGTCAAGGTCACCCATCTTTGCACTTGACCAAGATTTTGATGATATACATCTTCACTGATGAAATAAAATTCCAACGGTGAATCCTTTTAGAGATATCCTGCTCACAAGGCCAAAATTGAAAAAACCTGATAAAAGTTTATTAAAAAATCAGAAATTGCAGGTGGCGCCACCAAAATTGTGCAGCACGTACAGACCATCAGTCCCAATCACCATAGTAAGTTTTGTGAAAATCCACACAATGGTTCCTGAGATATAAGCTTCTGAGTGTTTTTATATAATCAGCTCTAAAATGTAGAAAAATAGGTCAAGGTCACCCATCTTTGCACTTGACCAAGATTTTTATCGATATACATCTTCACTGATGAAATAAAATTCCAACGGTGAATCCTTTTAGAGATATCCCGCTCACAAGGTAAAAGTTAACAGACGCGGGCCGGACGCCGGACGGATGGACAGACGGACGGACAGACAGACAGCTGAGGGCTAAAAAACGGCCGTACATGTACATTTGTCATGAAAATTTATATTTTTCATGAAATTTTCAATGCATTTGTTATGAAAATTTCTATTTTTCATGAAACTTTCTACATTCAGGAGCGGTCAAAAGTAGGTCAACTGGGACAAAACAAGAACTCAATCTGTAACTGGCCATTATCTGCCCCCACACCAAAAATCAGGCCTGTATCTGCAGGCATTGCGAAAAAAATCCGTACATGTGCACTTGTCATGAAAATTTATATTTTTTATGAAATTTTCTATGTTAGGGCACCGTCAAACGGTCAAAAGTAGGTCAACTGAGACAAAACGTGAAATTGATCTGTAACTGGTCATTATCTGCTCACACACTAAAAATCAGGCCTGTATCTGCAGGCATTGCGAAAAAAGTCCGTACATGTGCACTTGTCATGAAAATTTATATTTTTCATGAAATTTTCTATGTTCAGGAGCTGTAAAACGGTCAAAAGTAGGTCAACTGGGACGAATTGCGAACTGGACCTAAAACTGGTCAATATCTGCCCACCCCACACACAAAAAAATCAGGCCAATATCTGCAGGCATTGCGAAAAAAAGCCAGTACATGTGCATTTGTCATGAAAATCTATATTTTTCATGAAATTTTCTATGTTCAGAAGCCGTAAAACAATCAAAAAGTAGGTCAACTGTGACGAAATGCGAACTCGATCTATAACTGGTCATTATCTGCCTACACACAAAAATCAGGCCAATATCTGCAGGCATTGTGAAAAAAGTCTGTACAACTGTTTGATTTTGGAATGACAGAAGGACGGAAGGACAGAAGGAGGGAAGGACAGACATGGGTAAAACTATATGCCCCGGCCACTTTTGGAGGGGGCATAAAAACTGAAAAAATACAGGTGGTGCCACTAGTCTGCAGAAACTGATGAAACACTCCTTGATCAATATCCATGCAAAGAATCATGGTTAATGCATTAGTTGTTCAGAAACTTGAGCTTTTGTATCAAATTTTCCATTATTCTGGGGGGTACTTTGAAGCCCCATAGCTCAAAGGATTTGGGTAAGAGAGACCTAATTTCAGGTTTACAAGGAGACTTTTCATGGGCCTCCCTGCATGTCACGGAAAAGATTCTGGGTCAAGTTGTAACAATTTTTGCCTTGTTAACAGGTGACCGCATCTTTTTAGGTCTCAAAAGAGAGAAAAAAATTGTAAAAAATTAAAAAAATACAGGTGGCACCATCAGTCTGTATAAACACTCCATGATAAATATCCATGCAAAAAAATCATGGTGATTAATGTGTAACAGAGACCTATTTCCAGGTTTCGAAGGAGATTTTTCATGGACCTTTCTGAATGTCAAGTAAGAAGATTCCAGGTCAAGCGGTTACAATTTGTGCCTGGTTAATGGACGGACAGAGGGACAGACCAAGGCCGAACAAAGAGTGGTCACTATAGCTCAGATGACTTTCAGTCAGCTGTGAGCTTAAAACCCAACAATTTTCAGGCAGACCTGTATGAAATAAGGGTTTGACCTGGCAGTAAGACTGCTTTGTCTTGGGGAAGATATGTGGTCTACTGAGTGACTACATTCATGTTTTCGCTGCATTGGCACCGAAAAATTTCACCAAGCCAAGGTATCTGAACTCTTGCTCAGTGGGCCTGGTTTACACATGCTGATGCAATCTTGAGTAATAAATTGGCCTGAACTTGAGGTGAGCTCCATGCATTACTCACACCTGGTTTTCCCCTGGACAGAAACTCTACATATATTATTGTTTCTTTCCTGAATTTTATAAAACACCTCTGGTAAAGGTAATCTTGATAATGGTCTACCTGGATGAAATGTTTTTGTTTTGTTTTTTGAGGGGGGGGGGAGCTGAGTTGCTTGCCTGGAACCTTTATGAAAGATACCTGGATTACCTATTGATTTATGGCAGGGAAAATGTAACATTTTATTTAGTGTCTGTTACTGACCTCATATGACTCTGTCAAAACAGTGCATGGATAAAGAATGAAATAGGAATGCATAACTAACTTTACATCAAGCAAATAATTGATAACTACCAGGGTATGCACAGGCTCCTGGATATATTGAAAAGTTTCACTTTCACACTGATCTGGCCAAATTTGGACAACTGAGGGAGCTTGCCATATCTGGCATCTTTAGCCTTAATTAAAGTCAAGCCTTTAAGGCAAGCCTTAAATTACTGCTAATTCTAAATGCTGGACTCAAATTTTAAACAAGGGATCTGTAGGTCACAGTGCTCAGCTGAAACTGATTCTGAGAATATTTGTATAAAATACCTGTGTCCTAGTGGTTATGTTAACAGGCTGTGCACTTTTATGGACTACATGAAAGATGTAAGAGCCTCTCATGATTACACACATGTATTTGTAAGTGTCAGTATTTCATTTAAGTGACTGTAATATGCATGTAAATATATCCACTGGGAACATACAAAACCTTGCAAAATATAGAAAATGGACATGAGCTGGAGCATAATAATACACATTTTTCCATTTTCAAATGAGCAGAACTAAATTTGATAAGATAGATAAGATAAGATAAGATATAGTTTATTGCTATATATATGTAATAAAATCATCACATACAATAGTATTTGGCTTGACTGGCTTGCTTAAACAAACATATTAAACAAGAAATAATAAAATAAAATTGTTTATAGAAAAAAGATGTATGACTAAGAATATTTGACTAGATTATTGTGCTGCAAGTGATATATTTAATTCCTGAACGCGTAAGTGCTAGTTTGAGTTGCCTGATAGCGACCTATAGCTAACCCCCAAATTTTCATTTTTTTTAAACAAATAGTTCGCCGGATGACTATAGTCTTCTATAATGTTGTTTGCTTTCTGTAACAATCGTGTTTGGAATAAGGAGTCAACTGTGAGTAAAGGAACCCCAATGATCCTCTCAGCTATAATAACTACCCTCGAAAGCTGGTTCCTTTCCTCGACCGTGATACTTCCTCCCCATACAGTGACTGACAACGTCAGGACTCCCTGAATTACCGCCCGATAAAACTTGAATAAAATTGGTTGACTGAGCCCGAAATCTTTTAGGTTCCTTAGAAAGAATAAACGTTGTTGTGCCTTCTTTACGCAGTAATTAACATTTTCGGCCCACTTCAAATCAGAAGAAATAACAATTTCTAAAAATTTAAAAAAGTCAACAATTTCAACCTCAAGGCCTTCAATTACTAAGGGTAATATTTCAGTTTTCTTCCGTCTAAAATCAATTATCATCTCCTTGGTTTTCTTTACATTTAACACAAGATTATTTTCAGAGCACCACGAAGTTAAAGTTTTAATTTCATTGCGGTAAACACTTTCGTTATTTCCCTGGATGAGCCCAGAAACTGTTGTGTCATCTGCAAATTTTACAATGAGGCAATCATCAGAAGTAAATACACAGTCATAGGTGAATAGAGAGTACAATTTTGGTGAAAGCACACAACCTTGGGGTGCTCCAGTGTTTAAGACCAATTCTTCGGAAATAATGTTACCAATCTTAACCACTTGAGGCCGATTTGTTTAAAAGTCTAAGATCCAGTTACACATGTTAATATTAAGACCCAGTTTTGATAGTTTTCCGATTAATTTACTGAGGAAGGATAGCAAGTTAAAACAAGCCAATTAAGTACATGTATAAATTTTTAATCTCCTGAAGTAAGGGATTCCTTATGTTATGAACATCCTTACTTTTATAGCAATACATGAACATCACTTTGAGGACTTTTTCTGCTGCTCTGCGAAATGATCAAGTTATCTTGATAAATCAGTTGTAAGGTAATCTGTAATTGTGTTTGAGTAAATGCTTTGGTGGAAATACCTTGTAAATTTTCAAGGAATAAACCTCACAGGTATCAATTAAAATTATCTCATTTAAAAATCTGTTAAAAATTTGATTAAGAAAAAAGTTAGAAAAGTTTCTCCTCTGGCACTCTAGAGCAAGGAATCATGTATTCATGTTGAGCAGGACTGATTCCTTCAGGGAACAAACACATTTCTAGATTTTACTAAGTTTCACAGACTTTTTCAAGGAATTTGAAGGACATAAATTCTGATTTTCAATTTTTCCCCAATAGCCTTGATACACCCTTCAGTTGTCAAATCCCCCCCATATTTACTTATAATCATTTACCCAAACCTCCCATATTCCTTCAGGGATCATACAAATTTTTGGATTTTACTTTTTTTAGACTTTTTCAAGACATGTTAAGGTCATAAACTCTGATTTTCCAATTCCCCCCCCCCCCCCCACCATAGCCTTGACATACCCTTGTCCAATCATCCCCATCATTTACCCTTTTTGTAATTTATAAAAAATATGGAGCTCTTTGTTATAAATTTAACCCCTATACCTTTCGCGTCCAGGTCCACCAGTCAGCCATGTGTGTGACATATACCTAAATTTTCACAACTGGATGAATTAAAGCACTCTCAAGACCTTGAAAGTACAGTCAAGTCCGCTTATTGTCATATCGGTGGTGCATGCATAAATCATGAAAATAACCAGGATGTGACATATTATCCAGACTTTAACATCGATGTCCTTATGAGTCGTAGCAGAAGCGTTGTCACAAATGATATTTTCAACAACATTTAAACTAAATTTCAAATTACGTTTATAAACACCTGACAATTTATTTTCTTAAGTTTTGTGCCGCGTGCCACAATAACTACAAAAGTCCGACTTGCCAACAGAAAGAGATTAGCATCTTTGTCATGAGGTAAAATGTCTGGAAATATGCGGCATAGTTATAACATTATTTATAGCAAACTATTTTACTAAATAATCCTTTACCCCGACTATTGCACCTTATTTTCTGGATATCTTATTAATGACTCAAACTTCCATGATTGTCTTTATGATACGACTGTTCATGGAACAGACATCATCATGCCATTGTCAACTTTCTGAAGTTTCACAGCGATTCAGTTTTTTGATCGGGTATCTCCTCCAGTGCACACAAAACCTTGAGCTTTTGGTTGACCCTCAAAGGAGATGTCCAGTCGTAAGCAACATTTAATTTGTGCTTCATATCATCTCGGCGAAATGTCACTGAGGTGTAAACCCTGGCCTTTCAAAGGCCAGGAGTTAATTATATATGATGTGATCGTAAACATCGCCCTTGTTAATGTACGAAGAAACGCAATGATCTGGATTACCGTGGTATCTTAAGATGTCAATTAGCTAATTGAGGGGGAGTGACTCACACGCATCACTGCACTTGCCTGCTGCACACAGGTGGGAGATGCGATCATTTGATAAGCCTGACCAATTACAGGCTCTTGGCCTCGTTGAATGCAGTGTCAGCGCTTGATGTGAATTTAACTGCGAATTGGTATCACTGTCAAGGTTTCCAAGCATGACAATAAACGGGATTATGACAATTTTCCATGATATTAAATGGTCAGATTTACCATTGTTTATATAGGAAATGGTTTGGGATTTCAGATTTATGTGACAAAAAATGGGATTTTCTATTAACCAATATGACACAAAGTGGACTTGACTGTATGTTAAAGCCAGGTATAGACTTGATGTGATTTCTTGCGTAACCCTGGACATCATTATGAACTGTATATATGTCATTCATGCTAAGAAAATTAAGTTCTTGTAACCATATTGACAAGAAATTGACTACTTGTTGTTTGAATTTAGTGCTCACCCTGGTTAAATCTCTACAAATTCAGTATATTAGCTGAATTCATTTTATTATATATATGATACCATATTGAGTGAAAGTTAAATTTTCAGGTTCAAAAACCTCCAAATAGGAGCTATGGACTATTAAGAGATTAACACACACACAGATGATGAAACATAACAGTTGCCTTATTCCAAAGGCTAGTTATAATAAGTATTCTTGTTTCATGTATTCTGTTAACAATGTTTACAGAGAACAGCAATACTAGCTCTTCCTCAGAGGCTAACCTGACAATATCAAACTCTGGCTGTGATAAACCGCCCCAGTAGTCAGAACTTTCATTATCAGTCCTCCAGCACAGCTTCATTAAAACTTGTTACTTATTGTTCACATGAATGCTATGATCAATAATTAAACTGCTGCATCCCTGCAAACAATAAATCCAGCATTGGTTCACCTGCACGTCTTAAATGCCACTGGATGTTCCACAGGTAAATGTAACATGAATGATTGACATAATAAGAGGCAGGTGAAAGTAATAAAAGGAAACCAGGCTAGTAAGGTACTTTGTACAGGTGATCTTTGGATGACGGCAATCCATTATTAATCACACAGCTCCACTAGATTGGTGATGGAACAATCCATAATGGTGTACCCACAGCCTGGTGAGGCTTGGAGAAAAGGAGCCCGGGTTGTAAGGGTCAGGGGCCGCATCTAGTCGGGTGTTGAATAGCCCAAGTCCTGTGGGCACCTTCATTACAGTATTATCAGATCATATGCATGTTCCCTGGTGGCGCCAACGTTCAATACCATCCAGTCCAACCGCCCCATATCTGCTGGGGGGAGCCCAGAGGGAGACACTGCGCAACCATCAATTATTGCAATACAATGCTGGCTTGCTCCGCAGGCCTCTCCCTGGCGTATTTCTGCATCCAAGATGCTGAAAATCATTTGTTGGATGGACAAAAATGATCAGAGCTAATGGCTATGGTGTAGTTTGTCAAAATCCTGCTGGCAATCAACTAAAAGGCTTAAAGATGAAACCAAGTTCCAAAGATTCCTATGCCAATCAGTGCCACCCCACCTGGCCCCCCTGAGCTTTCTAAAAGTAACACTTTTTGCCGGAAAATCAGATTGCTCCATAAATGACAAGAACAACAAACTTAGTGATAGAGCAGTCCTTGATCACTGATGTACAGCTGACTTTATTATAT
Organism: Sipunculus nudus; assembly: GCA_026874595.1. Classification (NCBI taxonomy): domain Eukaryota; kingdom Metazoa; phylum Annelida; class Sipuncula; order Golfingiida; family Sipunculidae; genus Sipunculus; species Sipunculus nudus. The sequence goes on from CM049315.1 coordinate 29,307,037, forward strand.
GACTCGACTATTGATAATTTCCATAATCAATACCCATACCTGATGGAAATGTGGACAGTAAGAAATGTCACAAGTCAATTCACTTGTGATTCACAAATAACAACTTAAATTATAACTCAGTTTTCCGAACAACTATAATTTATGTTTATATATAGAGATCAATAGATCCAGATTTATAATGATCAAAATATAGGTACTGACAATAGTAGACAGGGTTCTACTGAGCTATAGACAAATTTGAGTGCTGGCTAAATTTGGCAAAGCAAGCAGAGTAGGTCACATCAGGGGGTCCAGGGGCAGAATATAACACAATACTATACACATGAGTGACTTGTTCACTTTTATCTAGCTCTTAGATATACTTAATTATACAATGTTCAGTCTTTTTAACTGTGGAAAAACATGCTTAGAGTAATATGGTAGAGGTTTTCCAGCGATATTATTGTTTATTTTTAACTATCAATTGTATAAACCATCCTTCAAAAACTCTCCAAAAATTCTATCTGGATTCTCCGGCCCTCCGCAGATTCTCTAACATTTAAGCCCACAATACACGACACAACTTGTCATGCAAAAAGACGCAGAACATGCTTGTTCTGTGACATGTCGCTCAACATGAACAGTCCATACACACAGCGATATGTTCTGCAACATGTCCTACAGTTGCATATTATTGTTTATTTTTAACTATCAATTGTATAAACCATCCTTCAAAAACTCTCCAAAAATTCTATCTGGATTCTCCGGCCCTCCACAGATTCTCTAAAATTTAAGCCCACAATACACGACACGACTTGTCATGCAAAAAGACGCAGAACATGCTTGTTCTGTGACATGTCGCTCAACATGAACAGTCCATACACACAGCGATATGTTCTGCAACATGTCCTACAGTTGCATTCAATATAATTTCAAGGATTTCACCATTATTCTGCCTTGTTATTTTATATTTATCAAAATATGTGCATGTTAGGAAAAATGGAATTTGCAAAGGATATATTCTGTCTTGTTTCTCTTCAATAATATAGAACTATAAGAGAAAAATGCGTGCCATGGGTACTTTGGAATAGCTATACATAACTTCTTCTGAGTTTCCTGCTGAAAGCACAAAACACATGGCACCCTCCTCAGACATAGTAAAACCATGGACGGTCCAGTTATCAGTAGATCACATGATCAATTATATTCGTTGGCCATTTCCCCGAAGCTTGGCCTGTTGCGCGACAAGTTGCACTGTGTATGGCAGCCTTTAGACAGACCTGTTAAACTGGAATTTCCTGGATGTGCACTGCGACCTTAACTCCGTTATTAGCCAATCACAGAGGAGATTCCTGGGTATTCCCTATTTCATCACACATAAATTATGATAATGTCAGGTATTAAGTCTATAAATTATATAGGTGCACACAGTCGGTTCGGAATATGTAAACTTTATCTTTGTGCTGTTCTATGTGTTATAACTGTATTTTTAATGATAATTTTGGCTCTTGATTCATTTTTGTAAATATACTTATGAGGTACAAATTTAAATCAGTTTGGGGTAATTAATAACCAAATTTCATTGCTGGTAGCTGCTTTCATGATGATTTTTAAGATCTTTTGTTAGGTTTGTGCCAGCCGGCAGTCCCATGTCAGAAGTAAGAGTATGCAGCTAATCATTACAATTAAAATATTCATTTATGACCCATGGGTCATGGAGCTCAGCTTATAAGCTGTGTGAGCTTTAACCAAATGACCCAGTACTGATATATGTGGCACAGACCATCTAAAACATCTTTTATTATGGTACTACCAAAACTGTATCTTATAGATCTTTTATATAACTTGTGTGTGTCCATACAAAAATACATGGAATAACTGGCAGTCGACATAATAGGAAGTAGTGATTGGCCAGAAGATGGTCTACACTTGTTACATCAACAAGCATATAAGTTGTGATTAAGATGAAGTTTGCTACAAACGCCTGATCAGCATCCAGTTTGTGTAACTGCAGTCCTGGGGCAAGTCTGCATACATCAAGAGTTTAAGAGTTTAGACAGCTATGAGATGCATGATGTGTATCAAGAAGACAATGATTTAAGAACAAGTGACCCATGGGTCATGACGCTCAGCTGACTGGGAAAAGATTTGCCAAAGGAAATTTTATCATCTGAATGGTAGTATATACCCATTCAACTGAAGCATCAAACAGATTAACCAACAGGCCAAGATTGTGACTGTATTTATATATCTCAAAAATAGAGAAAAAATGCATAAACTTTAAAAAAAATACAGGTGGTTTCACCAGTCTGCAGAAACTAATAAAAACACTTAATGGTAAATATCCATGCAAAGAATTATGTTGATCTCTGCATTAGTTGTTCAGATACTTCAGCTTTTGTATCAAATTTTCCATTATTCTGAGGGATACTTCGGAGGATATGGGTAACAGAGACCTAATTTCAGGTTTCCACAGATACTTTTCATGGGTCTCCCAGTGTGTCAAGAATGAAGATTCTAGGTCCTGTTGTTACAATTCGTGCCACGTTAACAGATGACAGCATCCTTAAAGGTCTCAAAAATAGAGAAAAAAATCGTAAAAAAACCTGAACAAATACAGGTGGTGCCACCAGTCTGCAGAAACTGATGAAACACTCAAAGATCAATATTGATACAAACAATTATGGTGATCGCTGCATTAGTTGTTCAGATACTTCAGCTTTTGTATCAATTTTTCCATTATTCTGAGCTGTATAGCTAAAAGGATTTGGGTAACAGAGACCTAATTTCAGGTTTCCACGTAGACTTTTCATGGGTCTCCCTGTGTATCAAGAATGAAGATTCTAGGTCCAGTTGTTATGATTTGTACCCTGTTGACAGATAACTACATCCTTAAAGGTCTCAAAAATAGAGAAAAAAATTGTAAAAATTTGAAAAAATACAAGTGGCATCACCAGTCTGCAGGAACTGATGGAACACCTCTTGATTAATATGTATGCCAAAAATCATGACCATTAGTTATGTAGTTATTGAGATGTTGCAGTTTGTTTTTATCAAATTTTCCATTATTCTGGGGGGTAATTGGGAGCCCCACAGCTCAAAGGATATGGATAACAGAGACCTTATTTCAGGTTTCCATGGAGACTTTTCATAGGTCTCTCACTGTGTCAGGAATGAAGATTCTAGGTCCAGCCTTTACAATTTGTGCCCTGTTGATAGATGTTCACATTTTAAAGGTCTCAAAAATAGCGAAAACAATTCATAAAAAAATCGAAAAATACAGGTGGCACCACCAGTCTGCAGGAAGTGATGAAACCTCTCATGATCAATATGTATGCAAAAAATCATGACCATCAGTGATGTAGTTAATGAGATATTGAAGTTTTTGTATGAAATTTTTGAATATTCTGGGGGGGGGGGTACTTTGAGGCCCCATAGCTCAAAGGATATGGGTAACAGAGACCTAATTTCTAGTTTCCAAGGAGATATTTCATGGACCTCTCAGAATACCAAATTACAAGGTTCTAGGTCCAGCAGTTACGATTCGTGCCAGGTTAACAGACAGACGGACGGACGGCACGACAGACAGACAGACGGACAGACAGACAGACGGACGACGGACAAAGAGTGATCGCTATAGCTCAGATGACTTACAGTCAGCTGAGCTAAAAAAGTGTGTTACTTTTAAAAAGTATAGAGTGGCAGCACTGTAAGTCAATTTCAAACCTATAGAGCCATTACATCATAACCTGCACACAGTCAGGTCAGGTACACATGCCTGGTGAGGTCTTCAACCCTCTTGCCATCAGCCCCTCTTGCTGCTTTAGTCATCTTATACAGGACAAGTGATCTTAACTCTGATTACAAATAATCAACTAAAATCTCACAGAAAAGAAATCATCATCCTTTGTATCTCTGTTTGTGATCCAAAAGATAAATTACAATTTTCCATGATATTAAATGGTCAGATTTACCATTGTTTATATAGGAAATGGTTTGGGATTTCAGATTTATGTGACAAAAAATGGGATTTTCTATTAACCAATATGACACAAAGTGGACTTGACTGTATGTTAAAGCCAGGTATAGACTTGATGTGATTTCTTGCGTAACCCTGGACATCATTATGAACTGTATATATGTCATTCATGCTAAGAAAATTAAGTTCTTGTAACCATATTGACAAGAAATTGACTACTTGTTGTTTGAATTTAGTGCTCACCCTGGTTAAATCTCTACAAATTCAGTATATTAGCTGAATTCATTTTATTATATATATGATACCATATTGAGTGAAAGTTAAATTTTCAGGTTCAAAAACCTCCAAATAGGAGCTATGGACTATTAAGAGATTAACACACACACAGATGATGAAACATAACAGTTGCCTTATTCCAAAGGCTAGTTATAATAAGTATTCTTGTTTCATGTATTCTGTTAACAATGTTTACAGAGAACAGCAATACTAGCTCTTCCTCAGAGGCTAACCTGACAATATCAAACTCTGGCTGTGATAAACCGCCCCAGTAGTCAGAACTTTCATTATCAGTCCTCCAGCACAGCTTCATTAAAACTTGTTACTTATTGTTCACATGAATGCTATGATCAATAATTAAACTGCTGCATCCCTGCAAACAATAAATCCAGCATTGGTTCACCTGCACGTCTTAAATGCCACTGGATGTTCCACAGGTAAATGTAACATGAATGATTGACATAATAAGAGGCAGGTGAAAGTAATAAAAGGAAACCAGGCTAGTAAGGTACTTTGTACAGGTGATCTTTGGATGACGGCAATCCATTATTAATCACACAGCTCCACTAGATTGGTGATGGAACAATCCATAATGGTGTACCCACAGCCTGGTGAGGCTTGGAGAAAAGGAGCCCGGGTTGTAAGGGTCAGGGGCCGCATCTAGTCGGGTGTTGAATAGCCCAAGTCCTGTGGGCACCTTCATTACAGTATTATCAGATCATATGCATGTTCCCTGGTGGCGCCAACGTTCAATACCATCCAGTCCAACCGCCCCATATCTGCTGGGGGGAGCCCAGAGGGAGACACTGCGCAACCATCAATTATTGCAATACAATGCTGGCTTGCTCCGCAGGCCTCTCCCTGGCGTATTTCTGCATCCAAGATGCTGAAAATCATTTGTTGGATGGACAAAAATGATCAGAGCTAATGGCTATGGTGTAGTTTGTCAAAATCCTGCTGGCAATCAACTAAAAGGCTTAAAGATGAAACCAAGTTCCAAAGATTCCTATGCCAATCAGTGCCACCCCACCTGGCCCCCCTGAGCTTTCTAAAAGTAACACTTTTTGCCGGAAAATCAGATTGCTCCATAAATGACAAGAACAACAAACTTAGTGATAGAGCAGTCCTTGATCACTGATGTACAGCTGACTTTATTATATGACTCGACTATTGATAATTTCCATAATCAATACCCATACCTGATGGAAATGTGGACAGTAAGAAATGTCACAAGTCAATTCACTTGTGATTCACAAATAACAACTTAAATTATAACTCAGTTTTCCGAACAACTATAATTTATGTTTATATATAGAGATCAATAGATCCAGATTTATAATGATCAAAATATAGGTACTGACAATAGTAGACAGGGTTCTACTGAGCTATAGACAAATTTGAGTGCTGGCTAAATTTGGCAAAGCAAGCAGAGTAGGTCACATCAGGGGGTCCAGGGGCAGAATATAACACAATACTATACACATGAGTGACTTGTTCACTTTTATCTAGCTCTTAGATATACTTAATTATACAATGTTCAGTCTTTTTAACTGTGGAAAAACATGCTTAGAGTAATATGGTAGAGGTTTTCCAGCGATATTATTGTTTATTTTTAACTATCAATTGTATAAACCATCCTTCAAAAACTCTCCAAAAATTCTATCTGGATTCTCCGGCCCTCCGCAGATTCTCTAACATTTAAGCCCACAATACACGACACAACTTGTCATGCAAAAAGACGCAGAACATGCTTGTTCTGTGACATGTCGCTCAACATGAACAGTCCATACACACAGCGATATGTTCTGCAACATGTCCTACAGTTGCATATTATTGTTTATTTTTAACTATCAATTGTATAAACCATCCTTCAAAAACTCTCCAAAAATTCTATCTGGATTCTCCGGCCCTCCACAGATTCTCTAAAATTTAAGCCCACAATACACGACACGACTTGTCATGCAAAAAGACGCAGAACATGCTTGTTCTGTGACATGTCGCTCAACATGAACAGTCCATACACACAGCGATATGTTCTGCAACATGTCCTACAGTTGCATTCAATATAATTTCAAGGATTTCACCATTATTCTGCCTTGTTATTTTATATTTATCAAAATATGTGCATGTTAGGAAAAATGGAATTTGCAAAGGATATATTCTGTCTTGTTTCTCTTCAATAATATAGAACTATAAGAGAAAAATGCGTGCCATGGGTACTTTGGAATAGCTATACATAACTTCTTCTGAGTTTCCTGCTGAAAGCACAAAACACATGGCACCCTCCTCAGACATAGTAAAACCATGGACGGTCCAGTTATCAGTAGATCACATGATCAATTATATTCGTTGGCCATTTCCCCGAAGCTTGGCCTGTTGCGCGACAAGTTGCACTGTGTATGGCAGCCTTTAGACAGACCTGTTAAACTGGAATTTCCTGGATGTGCACTGCGACCTTAACTCCGTTATTAGCCAATCACAGAGGAGATTCCTGGGTATTCCCTATTTCATCACACATAAATTATGATAATGTCAGGTATTAAGTCTATAAATTATATAGGTGCACACAGTCGGTTCGGAATATGTAAACTTTATCTTTGTGCTGTTCTATGTGTTATAACTGTATTTTTAATGATAATTTTGGCTCTTGATTCATTTTTGTAAATATACTTATGAGGTACAAATTTAAATCAGTTTGGGGTAATTAATAACCAAATTTCATTGCTGGTAGCTGCTTTCATGATGATTTTTAAGATCTTTTGTTAGGTTTGTGCCAGCCGGCAGTCCCATGTCAGAAGTAAGAGTATGCAGCTAATCATTACAATTAAAATATTCATTTATGACCCATGGGTCATGGAGCTCAGCTTATAAGCTGTGTGAGCTTTAACCAAATGACCCAGTACTGATATATGTGGCACAGACCATCTAAAACATCTTTTATTATGGTACTACCAAAACTGTATCTTATAGATCTTTTATATAACTTGTGTGTGTCCATACAAAAATACATGGAATAACTGGCAGTCGACATAATAGGAAGTAGTGATTGGCCAGAAGATGGTCTACACTTGTTACATCAACAAGCATATAAGTTGTGATTAAGATGAAGTTTGCTACAAACGCCTGATCAGCATCCAGTTTGTGTAACTGCAGTCCTGGGGCAAGTCTGCATACATCAAGAGTTTAAGAGTTTAGACAGCTATGAGATGCATGATGTGTATCAAGAAGACAATGATTTAAGAACAAGTGACCCATGGGTCATGACGCTCAGCTGACTGGGAAAAGATTTGCCAAAGGAAATTTTATCATCTGAATGGTAGTATATACCCATTCAACTGAAGCATCAAACAGATTAACCAACAGGCCAAGATTGTGACTGTATTTATATATCTCAAAAATAGAGAAAAAATGCATAAACTTTAAAAAAAATACAGGTGGTTTCACCAGTCTGCAGAAACTAATAAAAACACTTAATGGTAAATATCCATGCAAAGAATTATGTTGATCTCTGCATTAGTTGTTCAGATACTTCAGCTTTTGTATCAAATTTTCCATTATTCTGAGGGATACTTCGGAGGATATGGGTAACAGAGACCTAATTTCAGGTTTCCACAGATACTTTTCATGGGTCTCCCAGTGTGTCAAGAATGAAGATTCTAGGTCCTGTTGTTACAATTCGTGCCACGTTAACAGATGACAGCATCCTTAAAGGTCTCAAAAATAGAGAAAAAAATCGTAAAAAAACCTGAACAAATACAGGTGGTGCCACCAGTCTGCAGAAACTGATGAAACACTCAAAGATCAATATTGATACAAACAATTATGGTGATCGCTGCATTAGTTGTTCAGATACTTCAGCTTTTGTATCAATTTTTCCATTATTCTGAGCTGTATAGCTAAAAGGATTTGGGTAACAGAGACCTAATTTCAGGTTTCCACGTAGACTTTTCATGGGTCTCCCTGTGTATCAAGAATGAAGATTCTAGGTCCAGTTGTTATGATTTGTACCCTGTTGACAGATAACTACATCCTTAAAGGTCTCAAAAATAGAGAAAAAAATTGTAAAAATTTGAAAAAATACAAGTGGCATCACCAGTCTGCAGGAACTGATGGAACACCTCTTGATTAATATGTATGCCAAAAATCATGACCATTAGTTATGTAGTTATTGAGATGTTGCAGTTTGTTTTTATCAAATTTTCCATTATTCTGGGGGGTAATTGGGAGCCCCACAGCTCAAAGGATATGGATAACAGAGACCTTATTTCAGGTTTCCATGGAGACTTTTCATAGGTCTCTCACTGTGTCAGGAATGAAGATTCTAGGTCCAGCCTTTACAATTTGTGCCCTGTTGATAGATGTTCACATTTTAAAGGTCTCAAAAATAGCGAAAACAATTCATAAAAAAATCGAAAAATACAGGTGGCACCACCAGTCTGCAGGAAGTGATGAAACCTCTCATGATCAATATGTATGCAAAAAATCATGACCATCAGTGATGTAGTTAATGAGATATTGAAGTTTTTGTATGAAATTTTTGAATATTCTGGGGGGGGGGGGGTACTTTGAGGCCCCATAGCTCAAAGGATATGGGTAACAGAGACCTAATTTCTAGTTTCCAAGGAGATATTTCATGGACCTCTCAGAATACCAAATTACAAGGTTCTAGGTCCAGCAGTTACGATTCGTGCCAGGTTAACAGACAGACGGACGGACGGCACGACAGACAGACAGACGGACAGACAGACAGACGGACGACGGACAAAGAGTGATCGCTATAGCTCAGATGACTTACAGTCAGCTGAGCTAAAAAAGTGTGTTACTTTTAAAAAGTATAGAGTGGCAGCACTGTAAGTCAATTTCAAACCTATAGAGCCATTACATCATAACCTGCACACAGTCAGGTCAGGTACACATGCCTGGTGAGGTCTTCAACCCTCTTGCCATCAGCCCCTCTTGCTGCTTTAGTCATCTTATACAGGACAAGTGATCTTAACTCTGATTACAAATAATCAACTAAAATCTCACAGAAAAGAAATCATCATCCTTTGTATCTCTGTTTGTGATCCAAAAGATAAATTAAATGTACATATTGATATTTATCTCAAAATGGAGAATGAACATGAAAAGTCCATCTGTAAACATCATTTGATTTGTTGATGAATAAATGTTGCCAACATAGTACTGCTGATACAGTTTAAAGTTTTTTAGTCAATGATTTCGATTTACAATTTGTCATTGTCATTCATAAAATTGTCTCATCATACACTTATTTAGGTCAAATCAGAAAATAAATAGGATGCTTCACAAAACTTCTGATCTTAAATGTATTGGTGGACAATGGCATATATCCTGAAGGTTGATCCAGATTTATCACCTCAAAGGTTTACTGGGTTGTTTCTTTTGTGTTACCCTAAACCTTCACAAAACTTATTCAAAACCTGTGAATAACTTTTTTAAATATAGTAGATTATAGACAAACCAATGAAAGGCAACCAAGACATAATTTCATGGTTGTAGTTATAATTAAAGAGACCTAGTCACACACAAGGTGTATAAAATATACATGAAGTATATTGTGTTCACCTTAAAATATTATGGTGCCTGTTAGTATTTGATTATGAAACCCTTTTCCTACTCCTGAACCCAAATGGAAATAAACTTGCAATGGGCACAACCAGCAGAGCAAAATATAAACACTTCATGCACATCAGCACTGCACAGTTTCATCTCTCATGTTTCTTCTCCTTGTTTGGGAGTTTTAACATGTGTGCAAGATCAAAACCCTATATCATGCAGTCTTGTTATGGTAAACAGTCAAACAAGGATATATGTTTATAAAGAACAAGATTTCATTAGTCTTGACTTACATATTTTGTTTCCTTACTGTATCGCAAAACAGAATCTTTAAACAAATTAACTTCAGTAGACATGTTGAATATACAATTGAGACCATGAGGATGTTAGCAAACATGCAGGATGATGGCAAACAAAAGATCCATAAAAGTTAAAACATATGAAATTAATAATTCATCAGTTCAGTCCTTGACTGAGGCAATTTTTTTCATGTATAAAACTCACTGGTATGGTGCTTTCACTTGCATGATAGGCATATTAAAGCCATAAATTATAAATAAACCACCCAGGTCTTGCTCGGGCTCAGCTAATTTACCACAACTTTAGAACCAAAATTACTTGTGAAGTATACAACTGTTCACATCTGGTTCTCTTAACACTGTCCAAATTTCCTGGTGCTGGCACTTACAACTGCTCTGGATGTGACAAAGTGCCGCATCAAGGACTAAAAAGTATAAAACAAGGCCTCCTGAACTGGCATGTGCCCAGCCAGAGTGTCACGATTTGAGGGTAATATTGCACTTCATTTAACCATTACGACCGCTGAAACATGTAACAGGGCTGATGTTAATGGAGTCAAACCATAGCAATCCTGATAAAACCACCTGCTGCCCAAATGCAATCCAGGTATTGAGGGAAGCAATATGAAATAACACACCAGGAGAAATGCACAGGTAAAGTAAACAACTATGATAAGGGTAATAGGACACATCGGGAACATGATCCCCCACTTGTTTCTCCAGACTACTTTGTTTAAGCAGGACACGGGATATCACAGTCACCTTGTTATCGCAGAAAACTTGTCTCATTGATAAAGTGTCCCCATCACCCAAATATTTGTACTCTCATTTTTCACATTCATGAATCAGCTAAAGAAAGAACTGATCTCAGAAAATGTATACTGAGCTTATTAACATGTTTCAAGCTTTTTTTTCTAATTAGTTAAAATGCCTTACTTAACAGCACACTTTTGAGCAAAGCTAAAATTCTCACATATGATATGCATGCAAAAAGTTTGAACAATTTTCAATGTTTTATGATTAATTAAGGTAAGCTTGATAGTGTATTTTGTTCAGTGGTTGAAGGTAACATTTTGCTCAAGGATCACCCTGTGCAAATGTCATTATAAAAGCTGGTTACAAATAAGTAAAAAGAGTCAAACAACAAACATGGTGCCATCAATTTATCAAAGCTCAATTTTACATATTTATCATATTGTCATATATCTGGTATATATTTTTAATCTGATAGTTGGACAACAATTGGTATCCAACCAGGATCCTGCACCATCAAATAATTTCATAGAGTATCGTTAATCAAATGGAACAACTCTCAGTACAAAGCATGTTGTGAATTGGGTCCATTTTGTAGAATTCAAAGTTGGGAACCAGTCATTCTTTTTTCTGTGACCAGAGGACCAGACTAGACAGCTGTCTGGGCAAATGGTAAGAGGATGAACATGGTAACACAGCATATTCAAGGTGAATAATGGATTAATCATCGAGTTATTGATCTTTTTACTCAATATGGGGTCATATTCCAGTAAAACTTAAAAAATATTACTAGCATTTATAAATGACTGCTTTTGCTCACTCGATCTGTTCAATATTTTTTAATGAAAGATATATTTATAAATGAGTGAATGAGTCACATTTAATAGTTTGATCCACTAAGGTTTGTCCTGCATTCTTTAATACTCGAGTACATTCCGCCTTTCAAATGTTAAAAGTCATGTTGCCTAGTAACATACAGGATACAGCTCACCTTGACCTAATTTTGGGTTCTCAAGAAGATATCAGCATGATCTGTCCAGATGTAAAAAAGACTTATTTGGGAGCACCAACAGAACAACGTCTTGGTGTAGTTATCTCTATATTATATTAACAGCAAACTAGAATATGAATGAAAAACTTCAATTGTGACACCAAAAAAAAGATACAGGGAGACTTTTTCGGGTCTGTTGCTCTCATATATAATTAATTTAAGTTAATTCACTTTGTAACTAAATTTATGTATAAACAAAGAGCCATGGCAGAATTTGCAAGATAATTAGGGCTACAGATAGAACTAAAAAAGATTATTGCCTTTGGGTTCGATGATATGACTGTTTGCACAAGGTGTACATGAAGGGTTTTTTTATTTTCCTTAATAGAAGTTTGTACCCCTTGTATTCACATAAAGTGCCACATGTATTTAAACTTGACATTTCTTGGCACCGCAGGTGCCATAATATCCCCCTCCTCCTGCCTTGAAGAATAGGCCCCCAGAAGCATAGACAAAACGTGGCAATTAAGCCACCATGGTTTCTTCAATCTACCAACTTGAGTGACAATATTTTTCACCAAATATGATAATATTCAAAGTCAAGGCCACTCTCATAGGAGAGGTCATGATCCCAAATTAAACATACCTCACTCTATAACCCATATCTATATATATGCATAATATGAAAGAAATCTGTCCATTAGTTTTTTGCTTGTTATGCTCACAGTACTGTCAAATGGCAATGATGGGGGGTATTAAAAGGCGCAAAAGCAAGAAAAAATACACAAGGTGGCACCACCTGTCTTCTGCAGAGACAAAGCCATCCAAGATCTTCTGTCAATTTGGTTTTTAGATCAATCCAAACATCCCTTTTTTGTTGAGATATTTAAGATTTAGTGTGATTTTCACCAAATATGGAAATATTCAAGGTCATGGCTACTCTCATAGGAAAGGTCATGACCCACATTTAAATATATGCCATCCCATAACCCATATCTATGTATATATGCATAATATGAAAGACATCTGTCTTGTAGTTTTTGACTTAATATAATGCTCACAGTACTTTTAGTGGCAATGATGGGGGTATTAAAAGGCATGAAAATAAGAAAAGGATAACAGGTGGCACCACCAGTTTCAGGTACATGTCAAGGCCATCCAAGATCTTCGGTCAACTTGAATTTTTTATCAATCCATTGAGTATTTCTTGATATATTTAAGAATTTGTGTGATTTTCAGTAAAGTTGGAACTTTTCAAGGTCAAGGTCACTCTCCTTGTGAAGGTCATGACCACATTTAAAAAATTGTCCTCTCACGCATATATATGCACATGTCATGTTTGATAAAGGTCTGTGAAATGTTTCTCGAGTTTTCTTGTCCAAACGAAATCTGTGGCGGCAGCGGTGACACGACTGTGCCTAAAGCATAGTATCCCCTGACTTTGTCTTGGGTTACAGTTATAGGGATATGAGAAGACAATGACAGATTTGCTTGTGATCATAACCTTACAGCAAATGGCAAAAGCAGTCCACTAATATTCTCAGAAATAACTACCAAATGGAACTCAAGAAATTGATAACGGTGTCTATAATGTTTCAAATAGTAAAATACTTTGTATGTAAGATAATTTTTTTTTCAAGTTACAAAGAGTGATTATGAACACCTTTCTTGTCTTTCAGAAATTGCCAATATGTCTTATTTGCTGAAGTGAGGGTCCACAGGCATAAATTTTTGTTTGTTACACATCTGAAGACCCGGGTGCTTCCCATAGCACATCTTTTAAAGGAGTGTTTCCAAGGCATTCATCCTTATTGACCCTCAGTTCTCCCCATTCCAGATTTAATCCTCCCATGCCTCTCCTATATCTTAATACTGCCTTCATAAGCCTTTCTGTGTATTGTGCATGGGGTCTAATTTTCAGGGTCTGCCAACTTGTGCAATATACCCCGTCCTCTTCTGTCTCTCTAAAGTCTCAGTCATTGCCATTAATGTCCAGCTTGTATCTTCCCAGTCTCACCAGAGCTCTCATAATGCTCCTCTGTGCTAACAATGCACAATCCCCCAGCTGAAGCTCAGCTGTGAATCTGAGAAAGCCATATTTCATAACTATCCCAATACACTGGCAGCTTGTGCCATATGTACAACCATTTTCAGTTTTGTGTTAACTATCCCAGGTCCGAAAAAAAGGGTGGGCAGTGCTATGTACAGACCCCCTTCCTAAACTTGGTATTACTCACTGGAGCAGGAATATGTATACGAAAGAGCCAAAGGCCTCCCACTTATAAACCGATGTGATACCTGAAAGTGCTCCCCAGGTACCTGGCCACCCGTTAACATATGTGGCTTCTACCCCTGGAGGGGTGATACCAGACTGTGCCAGACCCCTGCATGGCAGACAGACAATCGATCCATGCAAGTTCAAGTCAGCTAGCTTTATGCTTCATGATTTCAGCACATTGATGAATGGTGCTCATGACCTTTGAGTAGCCTTACAGCTCCCCACTCCACAATCCCATATCCCTGATGCTCTGGTATCTATATTAATAATAAGGTCATATGTTGCATCTGAGGAACTTTATGAGACAGGCCAGCATCAGGCAAATTAAGTAATGTTATATTGCCTACCAATTTCAAGGTTCACTGGAAGTGAATATTAATAGGATAATTTTCTTCTTTGGGGAGGTATGCATAAGACCAACAATCTATAAAAGAAATTGTACAAATTGCAAAATCTGTTTAATTTTGACAAGTTTTACTGATATAAAAATATGTGGTATAAGTTAGTCCTAAGTTGTGATTAAAATATTTAAAATTGAGAAACTATAAACAAATTTTAAATATATTCAGTCTCTTAATTCGCTAAAGAGTAGAAGAAACCTTCTTAGGTTGATATAAATTCACATTAAATTCCTTGCCATTGTTTAAAGTTTTACATCTATATCATATATACACATATACACACTGCAAGAAAGAAGATTAACAAATATGATGTACCTGGTCTGGCTGGTTTTACAGAAAGCATAATAACAACCACTGAAAAGAGCTCATATACTATTTCAATATTATCTAGGACACCCCATTATGTTTGAAAACCACTGAAATATATTTAAAGTGTTTATATTTTCTAACTAAGAAATGGAGATGACATGGAGATGTCAGTTAGAGAAAGATAATATGGGATGATCCAGAATCTGAGGAGAATGTGAACTAAAATAAGTTTCAAACTATGTACACTAAAAGCAGAAGAGATATGTCTAACTCCTTATGGGTTTCCCCATCCCAAAATTTGAGGATAAAAATATGGACTACTTCAAAAGTCTGGGGTTTACAAAAATCTTAGATTAATATAGGTTTGACCTTGAAGATGAAGGCAGTGCTTATAATATAGGTAGTAGGCCTACAGATAAAGTGCTGTGTAAAGAGCGTACAAAGAACTTGGTTGAAACAATTATAGCTTCAAATTTGAGGAATATATAAGAAATACTTCAAAAGTTAAAGGGGTTCACAAGAAAATTTGATTTTGCCCTATTTGACTTAGATAGTGAAGTTCGAGGTCAGAGGTTTTCAAGCTTTGTCCCAGATCTTGGTTGAACTAATTAAAATTTCAAATTTCCTTTGAAATTATTGAGTGGTTAAATAGTTATTGCTTTCACAAGAAATGAGATATACAACAAGAACAACGATGACTATGGACAACAATGACAGACCAAACATACGTTTTTCCCATGGGTGGGGAGACATAATTCCAATTCTTCCTTGGAAAAATGAGAATTCCCATTCTTGCCAGGTTTGAATTTCAATTTTCTAATGTCTCCAAAGAATAATAAGAATTCTAAATCTTCCTGGGATAACACTGAAAGTCTCATTTATCCCAGGAAGAACAGGAATCAATGCATATCCCCTCTTGTTTCTCATTTCTCCTGGGATGAAAGGGACTTCTTAATTTTCCATAGAAGATTCTGGATCCTCACAGATTCTCATTTTTCTCCCAAAAGAGACATATAATGAAGACACATGGAACTAGGATGACACTAATAAAGCACCCACCTCTACTCAGACAAAACAAGCCCCCTGGATCTGCCCCTAAAAGTTACACTGAGTTTAAGCTACAAATATGTTTCAATAAGTGGCAAAGTACTGCCATATCAATGGAAACTGATCAATTAATTTAAATAAGGTTAGAGGTCATTTCTTTATTATAGAAAACTACAGATTCAAACATGCAGATGTAAGTATGTAAAGAGGGCTTCTTGGTTCTATATCAACTCCCTACAGTTTGGTGAGAACTGGTTTAGCCAATTTGCATATTCTTGGTAAAGAACAAATGAACAGAGAGACATGAGTAGAAATATAAGTGGTGTCAATAACTTAATGCTAGGAAACAGAACAAAGACTGAGAATTGTGTATTTTTTCAGCATGAAAGAGGTCCTGAAATACAAAAATACTAAGACACAGAGCTAAGGTATTTGGTCTGCCATACAAATACATATTATAAAGCATTTCTAGTGAAACCTGACACCCCTGTGTGGCACTATTAACATATATTATATAATCTGCAAATTGTGCATGATGCCTCATCACTGACTGTTTATCTCTAGGTTCAAACAAAGGTTTGTCTGATTAATAATACAACATAATCTGAACCTAGAACTCTATACCACATGATCAAGAAAGGAAATTTACAATGTCCCCCCAGAAAGAAATATCCTGGGGGTGTAATGAGATTCACCACACTACATAACAAGTCATCGCCAATCTCACGTCCAACTACAGCCAACAGATATTCTTGAATAATACATGATCTTCTTCCTGATAGAGCGTTGTACTGTGGTGTATATTAATGAAACATCACCAAACACCAGGCTAAGACAAATATCTTTTCATCTTTACCTGGGCCCTATGGGTTATACCTCTGTAGCAGACTTTGTCCTACCCTGGGATCAAGCTTAAGCCATTTCCATATTACTTAAACAGTCTTGCATGTATCATCATGTCAAATACATGCACAATGGGACAGCATTCATAATATCCAGAACAGCTAGATAGATTAATCTCTGTTAAGAATGAGAACCAACCCATCTTACTGAAGAGGTTACAAAAGAAGTCTGTGTCATGAACCTATCATGAATGTAAAATTTCACATTTCATGAAATATTAAATGTATACAGTAAGATGCTGCATCTAGCTGGTCACCACTAAGTCTCAAATACCATACATAAAGCTCCTCCTAAACATAGTTTTAAAAAATTCTAAATATTAAAAAAATATCCTAGGCCAATAAAACAAAAGAAACCGAGATTGCTGGTCTGGTGTAATACATCAAAAATGAAGGGTAGATGAGGGTCCCAATTTGTCACAGCGTATTCTATTTGCATCCATATTTAACTCACACATGACTGATGAGGAGACAACCTTTTGAACAATTTGAATATAGTGCATCAAAACAGGATAAAGCTAATTATAAAAGTTTTTGCCCCGTCCTTTGTTGTTAATAACTGTGACATAATTAACGTCAGGCTGAAATCATGCCAAGAACAATATTTCATTCCATTTCATTTATAAATAATTTCCAATCAATGAATCTGTGGCAGGCACAAAATGCAAACAAGATAAAACAAGAGACTGGGATTTAAATTATCATTCCAAATCTTT
Organism: Sipunculus nudus; assembly: GCA_026874595.1. NCBI lineage: Eukaryota > Metazoa > Annelida > Sipuncula > Golfingiida > Sipunculidae > Sipunculus > Sipunculus nudus. Next base: position 29,324,544 of record CM049315.1, read on the forward strand.
ACTCCAATACTGCATGTAATATTTATAATATTAATATAAATACCTGGAAATGTGCAGGTGCCACATCAAATGACCAATTACCATGATGATAAAGTCTGATCAGATATACAAGCTCTGCTTCTTTGAACATGGCCAGGTGTCATCTGCAGTGCTTTAGTGGTATAAATAATTTCATAACAAAATATTAACATTTACAGCCAGCATCCTACCTGACATATACTTAAGATATAATGGTGGTATAAACTATCCTTTTGAAAACATTAACATGAATGATCACTTCCTGGCAATATAAGATTCAATAATCTTTCACCTGTACAGACATAATCTACATTCTATGGTCTCAGCAGTTACCAGCAGGCACAACAGAATTGAATTTTTTTTAATTATTTATAAGAAACTCATTTCTTATAAATGCAACTAACACAGAAGCTGTCAGTCTTACTTTCTCATCTTCAGAAATATGATAAATGTTTGTGATACAGCATTTTTTATTGCAATGTCTTATTTCTTGACAACCCTCAGGTTTTCTTTTTCTTTCTGTTATTTGAAGAGGTTGAAAAAAATTAAAATTAATAAAAAAAAACTCTAATTTCATGTTCATTGCAACAATAACAGATGTTAATACTCCTTTTTCAATTTCACTTTACATATCTATATTTGATACTTATCGTTGGCTGTATGTTTTTATATCGATGACTATGCTCTTTTTATGACAATTAAGTTAATGGCCTGCAGTCTGATCACAGCACACATGTGCTCCATGCTCTTCATTGGTTGCCAGTGTGTCAGAGGATCCATTTTTCAAGGCGAAAAACCAATTGGCTCCATACTATCTGTAGGACCTCATTCAACCATACCACCAGCATCATGCATACCACCAGCATCATGAGCTTCACTCTTCCCACCAGGATCTATTAGATGTTCCATTCCCAAGGTCATTAACCATACGCATGAGAGCTTTTGGTGTAGCTGGTCCTAAACTTTGGAATGAATTACCACAGTACTTGCAATCATAATCCAGTCTATCAGCCTTTAAATCTCATCTGAAAACTCATTTGTTCAGACAGTTTTACAGATATTATAGTCCATGACCTTCTGTGATAGAAATTCTCTTGATATGTTTTTATTGTTTTAAAATCAATTTTGAAATTTTTGTTTTTATTCATAGCTAATTTAACCAATATTGATGTCCATGAACTTCTGTGATACAAATTCTCTTGAGATGTTTTTATTGTTTTAAAATCGATTTTTTAATTTTTGTTTTTATTCATTGCTAATTTAACCTATATCATTCCTTTTTCACCTTTTAGTCAAGTAAAGCTCTATGGCACCATTTCTAGTGGATTTTACACTTTATAAAATTAATTATTATTAATTATTATGCAGGTGACACTGCTTAATGAGGATGATGATTATAATAATGTATATGTCGAGGGAAGAATGAGAATCTGAGAAGATCCAGAATCTTTCCTGGGGAAAAATTAGAATTCCCTTTTCTTCACAGAAAGATTCTGGATCTTCCCAGATTCTCATTCTTCCTTAAACATATACAACTACAGCATACACACAATAAAATAGAAAATCATTCTTCCATAACATATACAACTACAGCATACACACAATAAAATAGAAAATCTTGATGTATTTTTGAAAATAAAAACAGCATTTTTATCAGTATATACTATTTACAAATTTGTACCCTCTCTTACAAAACATACCACTAAATGTGGCAGCTGGATGAGCTAGACTGCCATGCTTAAGTGAGATTATCAAGTTACATCAGATGGTACTTAAAGACTGATTGACTATAGCCATTGCACATGCAACTATACTGTCCCTGAAGACAGAATGGTGCCTACTATAATATATGTCTGATGCATAGAAGAAGAATAACTGAAGAATGGGTGAAGAAGAAGGAAAGAATACAATGTGCTGACATTCTCTACACAGGGAATGAAGATTTATAATCAACTATTCAACAAGGACACATTGTGTATCAAATTATATTTTGCCATTATCATTTTGTTGTATTTTAGTATGTTTTACTATCTAGTCATACATATTTGTATAAAAAATTGAGACAGCAGACACCAGAAATATATATACTGATTTCCCCACATTTTCAAAATTGTTTATTGTGGGTCATGTATGAATTAAGGAAGTAAAAGGGAAAATTCCCATTTATGTTTTATTCAAATCAATAAATAAGATGATTCAGTCCAATTAGTTCATGTCAATCAAAATCTGTTAGCCTCATAAGAAAATATGAATTCAATTCAAGTATATGTTGCCTGATAAGCTTTAATGATCTGTGTGACAAGGGGGTACGGGTTCAGTGATTGTCATGGCACAGGTTAATCCTCTGGACAGAATAGTAACTCCAGCATGGTGATTGAATCTGCATGTTTCAATTAAAGCTGACCAAATGTACAAGAGTTCCCAACTGAAGGTGCACAGTGATTAATCATACATGAGGACAGCATATGTCACGTGCTGGATTTTTAAAACTCCAGAGAATAATTTCCACCCTCACAAAAGCAATCAGTACTTATTGCATGCCACTAAAAACTTATTTTTTTCAGGAATCGTAAAAAAATCACACTGTCCTACACTGAATTAGTTGGATGTAAATCTGAGTCTATATGCGCTACTCATCTGCATTCAAAACCAAAATCAAATTTATTTGAATCTTAGAACATGTAATATAAAATATTATGTAATATAAAATATTAAAGGGACTGACTGCTAAAAAGCTGACTTTAGTTTTATAGAATAGAAACATTTTCTTTACCTCTTTGCTGCTAGTGATAACATGAATAGGAGGTCCCTATTTTGAATGTGGCATAAAATGTCAAAGGAACATTTAAATGCCTCTCTACTGCTAGTAATAACTGGTATAGGAGGAACAAAGTTAAGGCGGCTGAATGAACTTTGTGTTCCATGTTGGATTGATATCAGTTAATTTTCTACATAAAGATAACAATATAAAATTTTTCTTAATATATCATGATATCATAATATCAGTATTTGATAGTGCAGAGTAGTGCAGATATGTTTCCCTTAATTTCTTAATAGAGTGGAAGGGCAACTAGAAGTCTCCTCCTACTTGCCTGACTGGGCAAATGGCCGGGTCCAACATACACCTTTATGCAAGTAAAGGCTTGAAAAAGGATCCTTGTGTTCTTGAATGCAATCAATAAAATTTGTAGGACAAGTAAAAATTCATGAAGGGCAAGTAAAAGTTAGATTTTACCTGCCCAACTGCCCAAGTACTTTCAAAAGTTAATGTAGAGCCCTGCCAAGTATCAGCTTTAATAAGGGAACATGCTTCTTCACATTTAACCAATGTCTTTGCAAGTACAATGCTGTCTAATAATGTGAGTTTATTGGACAAACAGACAATCATATAACAGGTGCTGGGTCATCAATATATGTATATATTGCTCAGCTGACTTATAATCAGCTGTGCTCAAAACAGACTTATTTAATTAAAGCCAGCTATTCACCTACCTATTTTGTAGAATTTAAATGATTTCTTGCCCACTCTGTGCACATATTAATGAACTGTTTGTAATTCCTGTTCAGAAAATTCCTTATAATGCCTCTTTGACAGATATATAAGCTTGTTTACCTACAAGGTGTTAGTAAACATCCACCAATGTTTTCAAACAGAAAATAAAACAGATAAAAATCTTTGGTGGTTTGTTGCATATGTGTGGAAGCTGAAAGGTCACCAGTTGCAAAATGCCCTTTGCAAAACTCTGGTCCATCTGTTTATCTGACTTGCCACCAGATGTTCTTTTTGAATGTCTTTTGATTAGTGAGGCGTGCACCCCATATATTATAAAAATATAGATATAAACAAAACGAAGAGCCTGTGTGTGCTGAGATCCAGGTTTTCTGACTCATTTTAATAAAAGGTTCAAGAAAGTATATTTAGTTAACAGACATCAGATATAAAGGAATATGCCCCTTTAACAAAATATGTTACAATACACCACACAAGAGAATTTAACATTTTCCTCATGGAATGAAATATCCTCAGCTTACAGGGAAAAGAAGAATAAGCAGCAAATGCAGACACCCTCAGAATTTCAACACTACAGATGGGAAAGCCAAAAACCTATTGTATGCATTTCTGTCAGATGTGAAATGTCATTGTACAGATATGTGAGTTCAATGGAGCCAATTACTGCAAGAGGTCATCAAGCAGTCAAAAGTGTGTGAATAGGGGTGATGATGAGACCACAAATCCCAAGACGTTTCCAGCTGATGCTCTGTTACCGTGACCAAACTGCCAAACCCAGATAATCCATGTATCCAAGATCCTGCTTATACCCCCATCCATCATGTAACACCATTTTCTTGCATGTTTTTGTCCTGACAAGGTTACAGCATTAAGGACTGTGTAGGCCATGTTGACAATATTACCACAGTATCTATAGGAGTTTGACACAACTCTAGGAGCTCCATCCCACAATGGATGAGTGATATTGTCATCAATAATTTTATTTAATTGTTAAAAGACATGGAACTTCAGGTCTTCAGAGATCAGATACCTTCAAAATTTATATATATATATATATATATATATATATATATATATATATATATATATATATATATATATATATATATATATATATATATATATATATATATATATATAGCATGTTGAGGGAAGAATGAGAATCTTGGAAGATCCAGAATTCCCATTCTTCCCAGGAAGAATGAGAATTCTCATTTTTCCAAAGAAGAATGGGAATCAATTCATACTAGCTATCACTTAATTCTCATTTTTCCTGGGACAATTGAGAATTCTGTTTTTTCCTGGGAATTCTCATTTTTACCAGCTCATTATTTTCTGACACCTTATTATAAAGAATTTGTCCTAGCTGTTATTATAATAATTTAAAAAAGGAAGACATTTGTTATACAAATATATATATATATATATATATATATCACTTATCTCAACTTGAAATTGTAAGCTACATATTTTTTCACATATTAATTATTTAATGTGAGTGTATATTTATACTTTTAACTACTTGAACAGTTCAGAATTAATGTGAAAGAAATAAAATCAAAGTTTTTTTCTGAAAAAAAAGAAAGAAAACTTAAATAAAATTTTTAAAAAGTAAAAGAGTTAAAAGTTGCCGAAACTGATTCCTGTTTTTCCTGGGATAAATGAGAATTCTCATTTTTGCCCAGGTTTAAATTCCAAAACTGAATTCCAGCCTCTCCCAAGAAAAATGAGAATTCTCAATTTTCCTGCGTCAGACTGGAATTCTCATTTTTCCCAGGAACAATGAGAATTCTCTTTTTTTTCCTGGAAGAATCTGGATCTCCCCACATTTTAATTGTTCCTCAAAATATATATACTACCTGCAGTTAACCAAATTTCATTCTATGAGAATTCCAATTCTTAAAATCAAAGGTTTTGGTGCAGCAACATGGGAGCTTTTTATACAAATAATGTTAGTCAAAAGGAACATAAATGTATCATGGTAAAAGTTGTACCTCTTAACTCAATACAGTGAATTTTAAATTTACTTACTGGATGCCAAGCATGCCTATTTTTTCCACCTCAGGTTAGCAGCTACTTTTGGTCAATGTAGCTGAATCAGCAGAACACCACTTTTTATATTCTATCATCAAGTTCAAGCTGAATTTAAATGGGAATTCAAATGAATTTTTTAACCAATATATCATGACATCGTTGTTGTTTTTTTTTATTACCTTATAACTTTTTTTTTTACTTTTTTCATGCTTCCCAATATACCAAATATGTCTTGGAAGCCAAGTGTGCCAGTATCCTTTAAACCCTTGATTGTTCATATGCATGTTTTTTTTTATGATTTGGACAAATGCTGACACTATTTGAATTTAAATTACATGTAATATCTCATTGCCTTTTCATTTACCTTTACCAAATTATCAGCATTTAAATTACTTTAGAGATGGAGTATGTGCTTGAGGATAACTGAAATCTTTAGAATGAAAACAATATGCACTGTGTTTGACATAAGAAAATCTACTAAGCAAATAAGGAGTTCCTTTCTTTGTGTCAACTTCTAGTGCAGAGTAAAGACTTTTATTTTTGCCTGGATGCTATATCAAGGAAAGTACAACAATTTTTCTATAAACTAGAATTGACCTTGTCTAGTTAATTCTTTCTTTATCTTCACCTGACATGTGAGATTTCACATGACACACAAGTACACTCAATTTTAATCCAACAGCTAAAGTTACTGCATGATTAAAACAAGGTTTCATAATAACCACACCTCCTGAAATCAGTGTTTGAAGGCCATCAATACAAAAAACAAGGGACCCATGGGTCACTGTGCTCAGCTGAAGTTGACCTTGAAGGTAAAAATCTAAAATAATAACAAATGGAGATAAAGTGTAAGAGGAAGAAGTAATAAAGGCCATGATTGGTTTATATGATTGGTTTGTATTGATGAGCAAGAAATGGTTGCAAATAATATTTTGTGACCTGACCATGTGTTTCCTAATGTTGAAACTGAAGCATGTGAGCAGTTTGTGAACAAATGATCTGTACTATTACCATGATCATTGGTTGGCTTTTTGATTAACTGTTGACATTTCAGTAGTTTACACATTTGTTCAATTGAATCTATTTTTTTGTATAATATATATTATTAAATATATATGTATTTTTTTTATGAAATGTATACTGTTGAAATATAACTAATAAACAACATAAAACAGGGCAAACAAAGCCTGATCTCAAATTCTGCTGAGGCAGGAAAATAATGAACAAATGTTTTATAAATCCTCATTTTTTTATCACATCATTTTTTTTTAATTTAAGTTTATATTTCTATACATTTCCAATATATCCATATATATCTGAATATAAAAGTTGATTCATAATTCTCAATTGCATCATCATAAATTTCAATCTTGTCAGATAACACCACATCATGCATACAAATGTTTATTTATTTTTTACCACAAAAATATATCTTTTAAATCTGCAAAACAATAAATAATTAAAAAAAATACTTGATTTAGATTTCACAATTTTCAATTGTGTCTTTATTTATCCATAATGTGCTTCATATTTTATAAATTTAAGCATACTGATGGGTTCAATTATATTAGATAAAATCATTTAAAAGAAAATTGATTTCTTTAATAATGCTACAGTACACAACATTGCACCTTCTAGATTACACCTTGAATTACTTTTTCAAGGAAAGTTTTTGTATATCGGAGAGGAAACAGCATTACAATTAAGGAGATACAGTGAAAACAATAACAACTAGAATACGGGTAGTCGACAAGCGACTACGTGTATCCGCCTAAATCAGAGTGGAACGGGTGAAGTGAGGCATGGATTGAGTGGCAAGGGGAAATAGAGTGAAGTGTTGCATATTAGCATGGATGTCTGCAGCCTAATGGTGTATGTAGGTTGCGCCACCTACCACAAAATCCAGGAAGTTGTATACATATGCAAAATTTGAGGCACATAAGTCAAACCACTATATGTTTATGAGTGATTTTAGCCCGTGGCAGACAAACAGTTGGACGCTGTGCAAAAATGGTTGAAGGTGGCGCCACCAGTTTTGTGTATAATATAGAGCTATGTGAGAACTATACACATGCAAAATTTTGGCCCAATCGGTCAAACGGTTCCCAAGATATGAGCTTGGATGTCTGCTGCATAAACTAGAATGCAGGTGGCGCCACCTGTCATAAAATCAAGAGAGCTGTCGGGGATGTATAAACCTGCAAAATTTTAGGCAGATATGTCAAACCACTGCCGAGATATAAGTAATTTTATTCCATGGCAGACAAACAGACGGGAACTGTGCAAAAATGGCTGCAGGTGGCGCCACCAGTTTTGCGTATGATAAAGAGCTATGTGAGATCTATACACATGCAAAATTTTGGCCCAATCGGTCAAACAGTTCCTGAGATATGAGCTTGGATGTCTGCAGCATAAACGTGAATGTAGGTGGCGCCACCTGTCACAAAATCAGAAAAGCTATCCAGGATGTATACGCATGCCAAATTTCAGGTGAATTAGTCAAATCACTGCAGAGATATGAGTGATTTTAACCCAAGGCAGACGAACAGATGGACACTGTGCAAACATGGTTGCAGGTGGCGCCACCATTTTTTGTGTATGTTATAAAGCTCTCCAAGGGCTACATTTGTGCAAAAAAAATTTTCCTGATCTGTCAAATGGTTCCCGAGATATGTGGGTTTATGTGTGGAAACAGACGCACAAACGGACACAGAGCGCAGAGGAAAGGTCAGAGGTCAAAACAAAATCGAGGCGCAGCAGTTAACATGTGACCCGAACATAATCTTGGGTTTCGTAAATTTCCGCCCAGCGGTTACGGAGGAGTTCTCCAGACACCTACGCGGCGGCGTGCAGCTGAAAACATAGTATCCGCAAAACTATGTTTTGGCGGATACAATTACTGCATAACACTTGGTGAGTTGGGTTTGTGGGGGGGGGGGGGGGGGGGGGGGGTTGATTTGGGTGGTGATATGAGAATAACTGTACACCTGTCACAGCAGGGGATCTCCCCCAGTGACTGTAACAAATCAAAAATCCTGGCATAGCTGACTTCCAGTGACCTTGAGTGGGACCCTGCATCTGTTATCTGTAATCAAAGCAAACTACAATAGAGCCTCAAGAAAAAAATCCAATAACTAGCTTAATTTTCAAGCTTTTATTTTCAAATTTCAGATTTAAACAAATTAAATATTTATGTTTACATGCTGTGAAAATTAAATCAATGGTACTTACAGGAAAAAACATGCCATGGTTAAAGTTGGGCAAAATTTAAGGTACTGATTTTTTTTTTATGCTAATAACTTAAAAAATTTACAAAATTCAGATCTAATTTAGGGTAAACAATTGAATCTTAATTAAACACAGTTATATACTTGGGAAAATAGACTCTATTTTTCATGTTAAGTGAGTAAATATTTTTCCTGATTTTTTACAAAATCCATTATGTTCGGGCCCATAACTTAAAGAATTTATACTTAACAGACTTAATTTCTGGCATGTACATAGGAACTATATAGAGGAATATTTATGGTAAATATGAGGAAAAACAGATGAGTGGTTTTGATATTAGGCAGTCCTGAAGTGTGAAAATAGGATTTTAACAAAAAATTGAGGTTTTTCCTTAGTTTCTCAAAGAAACGAAGTCCCAAAGACCCAGTTTTCGGCTTGGTAGGAGATCTTAGGGACATCTAACATTATGCTGAACTTTGGATTCCTAGGTCTTAGGGTTTCAAAACATGCCACATCTACGGACGGACGATGGACAATGGACCACGACTATAGCTCAGATGACTTATAGTCAGCTGAGCTAAAAAAACATTTTGAAAAGGATATACATGTCTTAAGGTCAAGTAATCAAACTACCCTGCATAATTTTAGCCTTAAAACCTGTATTAAAATTAATTTTTGCCCACAAATTCAAGATTTAAATTAATTAAAATTACATATTAGGAATCCTCTGAATATCCTCTATTTGTTATATGTAAATGCAGTTTCCTTTAGGCTTTTATTTAATTTTTTTTTAACTTAAAAGGAATATTTGCATTTTCTGGTTTAGATTCTCAAGATCTAATAACCTAACTAAATTTATGGATATTATGAGGATTCCAAATATTTGTATATGATTTGGGTACTGCAATTTAGTTTGATGTTACTAGTAATCAGTCTGGGAATGGACATGAAACAGAGCAAGCTAGTATATAATGATCCAATCCAGACCCATCCACAGGCAACATAAAAGCGTCATGGCATGTAGTAGACTTCCATGCCAGATTTATGAAAGAAATAGTACACTAAAGATGACTGATGTTTCTATGGATCTTAAACCTTTCTAATAATAAAATATTTATATTAATCACTTTTTAAAGAATATATGGACCAAAGCTTTAAAATGTCAACTGCTAATTCCACTGCCTGAGATATTTAAAAAAAATATCCTATTATTTGGCAAACTAGTGGACAGATGGTTGGGTTGGAAAAAAAAAAGAACTAATGAATAAGAGACTTTATGATGTCAATATTATTGTTGGACTGGTCCAACCAAGCTAAAATGATTATACCAAACTCAAAGCTGGGGTTCCATATTTACAAAGGTGACTGCTAACAAGACTTGGATCCTTCACATTTAAATATCTGATTCACTCTTCTCAACTGCTAATTTCTGAGGCCATACAAGAGACCCATATTTAAATACCTGTTGGATATTATATGCTCTGGCCTTATTTTACTTCTCTTCTATTGAGTGGGCTCATCATTGCAACATTGAAAATAATGTCTTTTCTTTATCATAAATTCCATGCGATTTTCAATCAATTCTCTCATCATAAACCACATTGTTCATATCCCAATGGACTAATTTAAAATGATATGACACAAAAGACACCAAGACATGGGCAACTTACATTGATCAAACTGAATTTCAAATGATAAATGTAACTGAATTATGGATAAAAGATCATAATCTGTGAATTAGATATTATGCAGAACATACATTAACCTAGAGTCTACAATAAAATGCATTAATTTATTAAAGTGGGTTCACTGGGTCTGAGATATACAATGGCTTTACATGTATCCCACAAAACCAAATGCGAATCAACTTCAGCTTTTTAGATATATCATAAGCAAACATCAAAGGGAAACTGGATTAATCGCAGTATCATCTAAATAATTTAAACAAGGTAAGATATAAGATGTGTTGTTTCAAAAAGGTACACTCTAAAAATTGATTTTCTCAGAATCATACTGTACACCAGGACTATAACACTGAATTCTCATGCAGGACACATTAAATTTGTTGTTCTTTTATGTGCAGACCACGATGCTTAAAAGCATTGATATCAGACAGAAAGGACAATGCCCTTTCTCAGTTTATTCCTGCAAACTTGTTGACTACTAGACCATGGTGTACTCTAATGGGGCCAGGGTAAATAAAACAAAAAAGTAACAATGTACTTCCACTGTGATTAACTTTCACTTGCCTTTTTGATGATACTAGCTGCCTGTATGTCTATAATAAGAGCCACCTGAATATTACTGTTAATGTGTACTTTAGCCTTATTTTGCTAATGTTTCATTAATCACAAGGGGATCAGGATTGAAAGGATTCAACAAAAGTAACTACAATATTAGTATTTGGCCTACAATTCATGGAAATTTGGTAATTAACGTTCTTATTATTATGGAGATCAAACCAAGAACTGTCTCCAAAGTTTCTAGCACTTTACAAACAACCCAGCCAAAATGTGCTGGGATGTAACTACTTCAAAAGTTGTAATTTGTGTTCATCTTTAACATGCTCAAGTGACAAAGATTACTGGTATATTTGTTATATTTAAACCTGCTAATTCATTACTCATTTTTGTAGGCAAGAGAGACACATTTACAATGGCAATAAGCAAACAAATTAAACAAGTGACCCATGGGCAATGACGCTCAGCCGACTGACATGTTGACAATATGTCCTTGCACAGGAAACTAATTAAGATAATATAGTTGGCATCATCATTCATGCATTTTAGCTTAAGTTCATCAAGACCCATTAGCACACCAAATTTGATGACAATTAATCCAACAAGCCTTTCCTGAGGAACCTGACAATTTGTGTGTATTTTTCATTACTTCTGGGATGCTCAAACATACCTCAAAACTCTAAGAATATAGGTCACAGAGACCCAAATTCAGGTTTTGAGGGGAGAACTTTTGAGGAACTCTCAGGATGCCAAGTGAGAAGATTCTGGGTCCAATGGTTATGATTTGTGCCCTACTTTGGTATCAAATTTTCAAATATTCTGGGGTGTGCTTATAAGCCCAACTGCTTATAGAATATGAGTAACAGAGACCTAATTTCATGTTTCCGAGGGAACTTTTCATGGACCTCCCTTGATTTTAAGTTTGAAGATTCTAGGTCCAGTGGTTATAATTTGTGCCCTGCTTTGGTATCAAATTTTCAATTATGCTTGGGGTGCTTATAAGCCCCATAGCTCAGAGAATATGGGTAACAGAGAGCTAATTTCAGGTTTCCAAGGATATTTTTTTTATTGACCTCCGTGCCCTATTAACAGATGACCGCATCTTTGAAGGTCTCAAAAATAGAGAGAAAATGCATAAAAATTGGAAAAAAATCCAGGTGGCTCCACCAGTCTGCAAGAACTGATGAAACATTCCAAGATGATTATGCATGCAAAGAATCATGGCAATCATTTCACAATTTGTTGAGAAACTAGAGCTTTTGTTTCAAATTTCAAGTTATTCTTAGGGGTCTACTGAGCCCCATAGCTCAGAGCATATTGGTAACAGAGACCTAATTTCAGGTTTCCACAGAGATAATTTTATCGACCTCCCAGCATGTCAAGATAGAAGATTCTTGGTCCAATGGTTACTTTTTGTGCCCTGTTAACAGATGACTGCATCTTTTCAAGTCTCAAAAATAGAAAAAAAATCATATAAAATAGAAAAAAATACTGGTGGCGCCACCTGTCTGCAAAAACTGATGAATCATTCCATGATCAATATCCATGCAAAGAATCATGGTGATCAATGCAATAGTTGTTCAGATACTAGAGCCTTTGTATCAAATTTCAATTATTCTGGGGGGTACTTCAGAGCCCATAGCTCAAAGAATATGGGTAACAGAGACCTAATTCCAGGTTCCACAGAGACTTTTCATGGGCCTCCCTGCATGTCATAAAAGAAGATCCTAGGTCCAGTCCTTAGAATTTGTGCCCTGTTAACAGATAACCACATCTTAAGGTATGAGAATAGAGAAAAAAATTTGTAAAAATCTAAAAAATAAGGGTGGCGCCACCAGTCTGCAGAAAGTGATGAAACATTCCAAGACCAATATCCATGCAAAAAAATCATGGTTATCAATGCATTAGTTGTTCAGATACTTGAGCTTTTGTATCAAATTTTCCATTATTCTGGGGGGGGGGGGGGTACTTTGGAGCCCCATAGCTCAAAGAATATGGGTAACAGAGACCTAATTTTTGGCTTCCAAGGAGACTTTTCATGGATCTCCCTGCATATTAAGAGAGAAGATTCTAGGTCTATAGTCCGTTTCAGCTAAGCTGGCTGATGGGATGTGCAAGATTATCAACCTCAGCCCAATCACTGTCCCTTGGGAGCAATTAATGGCTGATATGCATCACTTCTCTTATCTTGTGGATATCCGAGTGGTGATGCATGTGTCAGAGGGATATAAAAGAGTTCCACTTACAGTCATACAAAATAAGGGTCAATTCTGACATTTTTGAAATGATTAACATGCTTAAATCAGATCTTCAATCTATGATCATGTGTGTTCCACAAAGTAGCATTGTTCCTATGAACACTTTTATTGCTGTTAAGTGGGTAATTAGCAGTGACCCCTGGACTGTCACAGCCCAGGTGGTCACTTCAGCCCTGGAAAGCTACAGTATGGGGAGCATCTCAAAATCGCAGTTCTGATGGAGAACATGTCATTATTCCATAATCACATAATCATTTTTCCATTTATTGCAGTAATATTGTATACTACTTTACTGGCCCCTGACATCTAACTTAGGTTTTTAATGACCTGTGGATAACCCAGCACCTGGTGAGTACTGGCATGTTGCCTGTCAGTGTCATTTTAGTGGTATAATTACACTGATTCTGTGCACATGCTGTTTCTCTGACTTGAGTGTTTGAATCATTTAACTTTATTCAGAGACTGCGTCCACTTCAGAATTTCATTGTGCTCTTGATACTTTTTTACTCATATATTTAAATTATTTGTGTGTAAACACAAATAATGGAGGAGCAATGTACACCAAAACAAATGCCTGTCACACCCAGAAGAGCTATCAGTTCAGGGAAAAAGTATAACTTTTCTCGTGGAAAGCCCATCACTAGCCAGGCAAGAGGAATGGTTCTGAATGTTCTGAACTATTTTGAAGAGGAAAAAGAAGCTGGCCGTCCTCTCATTGCAGTGACTAAGGTAGTGGAAAGAACATCAGCAGCAACAGGTGTTGGCCAGAGAACAGTGGGGAGAATAAAGAGGGAAAGTGGTGCTGATATACAAATTGTTACACCTGGGAAAACCAAACCAAATAAAAAACCTTCACTGTCCGCTATTGATGACTTTTCTAGAGCAGCTATTCGACGAAAAGTGCATGTTTATTTTAGCAGAAATGAGATACCAACATTGAATAAGCTACTCTTAGACCTTAAAGACAGTGGGGAATTCAGTTACAGCAGGAGTACACTCTGGACACTTCTACATGAGATAGGATTCAAATATCAGAAAATTTGAATCAGAAAAGGAACAATAAAGTGTTTGTATATGAGAGACCAGAAATCATAGCACAGCGCCACAATTACTTAAGACAACTGAAGAAAATCAGTGCCATGAGCAGTCCTTCAGCCATTATTTACCTGGATGAGACCTGGCTCAATGCCCATCATTCAGTATCCACCGTTTGGCAAGATACTTTGGTCAAAGAAAATCCAGAGCATGTAAAGAAAGACAGTTTGTCATTAGGCCTGCGTCAACCAAGTGGTAAAGGTCAGAGGCTAATTATCACACATGCTGGTGGGCAGTTTGGTTTTGTCAAAAATGCACTGTGGACTTTCAGGGCTCATAAAGGGAAAGCTGATTATCATGAAGAAATGGATGCAGAACACTTTGAAAAATAGTTTAGAGAACAGCTTGTCCCAAACATTCCCCCAAAGTCAGTGATAATTATGGACAATGCCTCTTACCATAGTGTCATTTTAGATAAGGCACCAACATCAAGCAGTAGAAAAAATGTAAAAGCAACAATGGCTAACCGATAAAGGCATAGGATGGGATTCCACCATGCTAAAACCTGAACTTTATGAACTTATTAAGGAAGCAAAGCCAGCATTCATAAAGTATAAGATTGATACCTGGGCTGCAGAAATGGGACATCAAGTAATTCGCTTGCCTCCCTACAGAAACTGATGAAACACTCCATGCTTAATATCCATGCAAAGAATCATGGTGATCAATGCATTAGTTGTTCAGATACTTTAGCTTTTGTATCAAATTTTCCATTATTCAGGGGGGTACTTCGGAACCCCATAGCTCGAAGAATATGGGTAACAGAGACCTAATTCCAGATTTTCAAGGAGAATTTTCATGGACCTCCCTGGATATAAAGTAAGAAGATTCCAGGTCCAGTGGTTACGATTTGTGCCCTGTTAACGGACAGACAGCCGGACGGACGATGGACAAAGGGTGGTTGCTATAGCTCAGATGACTTAGTCATGAGCTAAAAATGATTCTATACTTATAATATAATGTAAATGATAATGTTAATTCAACTGTTAACTGACTGGAGAACACTCAATAAAAATCATATTATTTACAAATTAAATCCAGAGAGAAATTACACTTCCCCTTGAAATACTTAAAAATTAATTTATAGATCCAGCTGTAAACATGTACTTATAAATAATCATGTCTTGTCCCACATGACTGGATTTTTGGGTTGGAAATTTTTATCAGATTTTATCCACAATATATAGCCATTTTTGCACTATAGGAATGTTATTAAAACTCAGACAATTGTATTGTAAATTGTATTAATTCCTGCAACTGCAGATTTAAAAATATTTGAAACTCATCAGGTAACAACACAAAAGTATCATAAAATTTATTTACTGTATGGAGTCACTTTAAAAACTCCATATTTCTATGATTAATGAAAAAAATAAGCTTAAAAAAATTTCATCCCATTGAAAAATAAATTTGGATAACATAATTAAAGAGCCTTGTTTGATTTCATTACCTGTCAGCAGGTTACTACAAGAAGAGCGTTAAACTTCTGACATCACTGTTTGACAAAGCTGAAGACATTCATGAGAAAATTAAAATGAATTATACTAAATGCCACAATGATAAATTTGAGACCATTTGTTTTTTTTTTTCTTTTGATGACATTTGATGAAGTAAGTTCCTTCAAGCAGTCGTAGAAATGATAATTGTCAGGCTTTTCTGACAGTGAAGCATGTTTCTGGCAGAAAACCTCAAGTGTTTTCTGGGCATTCTCTGCCACATCTGGCGCTTTCCATGGCCAAGTAGAACTGCATGACATGCCTAAATGATACAAAGAACATGAGTAAACACTTTGTTCCTTCACATGCAATGCACTTATCGCATGCCTGACTGACCCACGATTCCTGGCACTTAATCAACATTGACAAAGGTATAACTGATGACTCTTGGTCCCATGAGTTCTCATTATTCCCAAAATCAGCAAGAAAAAAATGTGTGCATTCTCAAATCATCAATATCAACCACAATCAAATTCTACAGCTGCCAATATTTATTACTAATCACACTAAACTGCAGCTACAAAATACCGCAATTTGTCAAACATTGTAATTTTGGCCCTCTCTCCTCAATCCTTAGGGACTGCTTTGATACTAGAAGGAACCTATTTGGCAAGAAGGCAACAACCTCAAGGCAAACATTACATGTTTGTGCCATTGGGTACAGGAATAATTAATTCTTGCCAACCTTGTCACGCATGAACCTCATTCACACTATGCTCCAACAATTACTCATACAAGATAAGGTGGGTGTGCATGTGTGTGTGTGTGTATGCATTTGGAAGTCCCAATGCTGTTTACAAATTTCCTAATGTGATATATACAACACACCTAAAGGTAGCATTTGATATATGCATGAGCATTATGTATTATGCAGCTAGGAATAGGACACATTTTTCCCTTAAGAGTTATTCCATATATGCATATATATGCAGTATGCGTATACATACACTTGCATGCATATCCATACATGTTTTGATAGCAAAATCTAGCAACTGAAAATGCATACGCATTTAACAGATGGGGCAAATCCCACTATTTGATGTCAGTGATCGTAGAGTATTCAAAATGAATTCTCTACTCTTGCAGCACTTCACTATATCTCTATTTAACTGCATACATGCTACATACGCATGCCTATTAAAGGAATCACAGGCATTTGCAAAATATACTTATTTCTATTGTTTTTTATATATATATTACCTTTTAGAAAAGCTAAGAGGAAATGGTCCTCCTATGTGGTGATAATCAAATATTAAATATATGTTAAATTTGTTTGCCGAACTAATAATGTGCACTTTTATGGACTCTGATGATGCAGGAGCCTCTCATGATCAAATATTTCTAGAAGTATTCATATTTCAGCTATGTGACAGTAATAATAAAAATGTGCATAAAATAATAAAAATGTGCATAAAATAACCACTGCACTGGGAATGTATGAACCCCTGTCAATTAAAGTATAAGGAAAAAAGTGGCGATTAGCTGAAGTATAATAATTTATACACATTTAATTTGAGCATAAACTAAATCAGATAAGTACAAATTGCACTTTGTAATACATGGAACTGTGCCCTGAAACCACTTAATAATCAACAAGGGAAAAAACGTGATGGGCCCAAGAGTTACATAAAAGGATTCATTTGACCAACAACAAGGGAGCCATGGGTCACGGCGCTCAGCTGATTGTGATTGGACCATAAATGTTTCTCCATTGTGATACTATATCAAGTCGATAAAGCTTATGAATATCATGGACATGTTGGTCTATTATAAAGGAATGTAATGTAATATGTGAGTAAATAATAAATGAAATAACCTGACTGATGGATTAATAGAGTAAAATATAGTGGTTTATTATTTATTTATTTAGGAGGGGTTAAAAATTGCGATATATCTGAGCAAATATGAATGCAATGACAGCAGTAATAAGCAGTAGTAGAATGATGAATAGGCTATTTGTTGAAGGATCTATAGTGTATGGAAGTCTGCAAGATTTCAATTTGACAGATATGATGTTATGATTTACTATGCTGATGAGGGGATTTATGAATCTGTGACTGTATGACACAATATCTCTTCAGTCTTGACAAAGTACATTATTTTGATTCCGACTATGTCCACATATTACACAATCTTGACATAATTTCTGGCAGGTACCTATGAACGAATAGTTATACAAAATATTAAAGTATGAATATTTCTGATTCATCTTGTTCTTGTTTACTGAGGCTGACATTGGGATGGTGTTCAGGGAAGGGAACAGTGAGGGCAGCTATGAGGTGGATGTAGAGAGAAAAGGAGAGAGACAGAGAGAAAGAGAGACAGAGAGAGGGGGTGGAGCATTCAACAGTACTTAAACACCTGGAAGGTTAAAATCTAATATATTATGAAAAGATCAGAAAAAGTAATCTTGGACATGGTTGGTTGATATCATTGAAGAAATTGTTGCAAATAATATTTTGAAATCTGACCATGTGTTTCCATTGGTTACCTTTTTGATAAGCTGTTGACAGTTCACCAGTTTATAGATTTGTTTAATGAGATCCAATTATTTTAATAAAGTCCCAACCAGATGGAAGAATTGACGGGGGGAGGAGGTTATGATGGGAGTTACAACACCTCAGTCTTTCTGTATATATTATCTTTAATTATTAAATTTTATGGAATTTCCCCTTGCCACTCAATCCATATGTTGCCTCACTTCACCCGTTCCACTCTGATTTAGGCGGATACATGTAGTCGCTTGTCGACTACCCCTATTCTAGTTAATAATTCTAAACACAGGTTACCCATATTTCCAAATTCAAATTCAAAACATTTAAATCATGTCTAAAAGTACCTTCTATCATGGCTTATATATATCATTTATAAGATGGCACATATTACAATTTACAGCTGTATTCTTAAAATATAGACTGCATAATACTCCATTGCACCCATTCTACACATAAACAAAACAGCATTTTTGATTACTATAAATGTCTTAATGCTATCATTAAACCTTAAATTGTGTCAACTAGTATTAGTCAGAATCTAATATTTTATCACAATTTTTTTATCTTTATTTAAACATATAAATTTGCAATATATAGAGCATGGGATTGAAGCACTGAAAAATTTATTTGTAATAAACACAAGAGACCAATGGGTCAGCTGAAGTTTATAAAATTTTAGCAAATGCAAAATGTACTTATATTTCAATTTTTTATATATATTAGCATTTGAAAAGCTAAAAGGACATGGACCTGCTATTTGGTGATAATCAAATACTAAATATATGAATGCAAGACAAATACTACATATGTACTTTTATGGACTACATCAAAGATACAAAAGCTTCTCATGGTCAAATATTTGTAAAACTATCAGTAATTCAACTATGTGAAAGTAATATGTGTTTAAAATACCTTCTGGGGATATATGAAACCCTGTAAATATATAGAATACCGTAAGATCTGTGATATTTCGTACAGAAAAAAATAATTAAATTTGTGGAAGTCCGAAATTTAACAGTCCATTTCAGCAGTTTTAAAATTATGGTTTTGACAAGTTAAGATGCCTCGTCGGCAGTGGGTGATAATAGGAGCCTAAGTATTCACTCGCCGATTTTGCATTCATTCGTGTGAACCATGAAGTTTCATGAATAAAAACATTATTTTCTATACTTGTGTTGTTTATTTTATATTAAATCACTTTGGAAAAGGAATCTGAAAAGTATATCTGAAGAATTTAATCCTGCCATGAAGCTTGACACCCGTAAATGCATGCGTAACATCCGGGGCTTTGCCCGGAGAGATCGTTTTTCAGGTGGCCAACGCATGGAAATCCCCACTAATGGTGCACAAAAAGCTAGAGGTCTTTAGATCACTTAAAGAGTTAATTGATCCCTATTTTCCTATATCAAATATCCAACCTCCGTTAAACTTCATGAACGTCTGCCAGCGCTTTGATGTACAGTTTGATCCCGTGTGAATTGATTGTTGGGTGATACGGTACCCGGGTACTCGAAACTTAGTCGATCTGGTGTGACATTCAAGATATTTATTTTAAATGTTTTAATGGAAATTAGCATTAATTTTCAAACTGATTAACATTGGCATTACATACACCGGAGCGCTGAGCTTTCTTGAAAGAGACCAATTTGAACCTGGCTTACACACGGAAATCCCCCTTTACGGTGCACGTAAAGCTAGTGGTCTTGAGATCATTTACGGAGTTAATCCTGATTATCCAATTTCCAACCTCCGTCAAACTTCATGGACGTCTGTCAGTTATTCACGGCATGTCGCTCGCATCCCGGACAATTAAGCAACTCACATTTGACATATTTAAAGTTTTTTTTTCTATTGTCACTGAAACAAAAATCTTAGTTTTCAGTCAAATTACATTCTATATGATGTAGATATAATTCATTAATTATCAATAGCATGGCATTCACATCGATCGGACCAGTAGGCTTGTTCAAAACCAGATAACAGGGTGAGGTAACGTCAGTGTTACATTCACGGACAGTCCTGCTAACGTCAAATATGTCGTAACAGACCATCGGCAGTTCGAAATTTAACATGTCATTTTAATAATTATTGTTACTGAAGAAATACGGTGTACGAAATTCATCGAGGTACGAAATTTCACAGATTTTACGGTAAGGAAGAAAGTGAAGATGAGCTGATGTATAATAAAACATCTCTAATTTATTAACTAAAACAAGGGCAAAGTTTATCTGTGTAACAGATCTAGTATGTCCCCCGCCTGATGTTGTGAAGTTGTGAATACATGTATGAAATATGAGATGTATATATCACACAGCCAGATTACCTCTGCAACCTTGAAAACTGCATGAAGGTGATCCATTTTTGAAACTGACCTGGCCCTTGATTTGGTACTTCAATGCTGAAAATTGGGTGACTGTACCTCAAATTCTTTTCGAGTTAATTGTGTTAACATCCTTTTAGCATTATAGCAGCTGTGGCCTTGAAAATGTGTCAAGGTCATCCATGTTCAAACTTGATCTAGCCCTTCACAAGGTTCATCAAGGCTGCAAGTTTGGTGACTGTACCTCAAATTCTTTTCAAGTTATTGCATTAACATCAGTTTAGCATTATCGTAGCTGTGACCTTGAAAAATGTGTCAAGGTCACCCATGTATTAGCTTAACCTAGCCTTTGATAAGGTTCATCAATGCTGCAAGTTTGGTGACTGTTCCTCAACTCTTTTCAAGTTATTGCGTTAACATCATTTTAAGGTGCATCAATGCTGCAAGTTTGGTGACTGTAGCTCAAATTCTTTTCGAGTTATTGCTTTAACATCATTTTAGCATTATCTAGCTGTGACCTTGAAAAATGTGTCAAGGTCACCCATGTATTAACTTAACCTAGCCTTTGATAAGGTTCATCAATGCTGCAAGTTTGGTGACTGTTCCTCAAACTCTTTTCAAGTTATTGCGTTAACATCATTTTAAGGTGCATCAATGCTGCAAGTTTGGTGACTTTATCTAAAATTCTTCTTGAGTTATCGCATTAACAAATGTGTGACGGACAGACAGACAGACGGATGGAAAGAATGACTCTCACCATTTCTATGTCCCCCGCCAACGGTGCCTTCGGCGACCCGGGGGGGGGGGGGGGGGGGGGACAATAAAATGCTGTATGCTTTCAATGAGCATAAACTGAATCTAATAAGTGAATATTGTACTCTGTAATCTATGAAATTGTGGCCTGAAACAAGATGATCATGCGATCAGGGAAAAAAGGTGATTGGCCTAAGAGTTATATGAAAGGATATATATGATTAAAGGAAAATATGTAAATGTTATTGATAATTCTAAAAACAGTTTTAATATATGGCCAAATGAGCTAAAGATTAAATTGCAGGTATTCTTGATTGAGTGTACCGGTGGTATGCATTGCAAGGCCAAATAAGCCTTAAGAGATATGAATGAAATGTTCCAAAATTTTATAGCAATATACATCACTTTGTAGACACAATTAAATGTGTACTTTAATTATTGTAACCCCTTGTGATACAGTACAAAATCCAAAATGTAACAAAAGTCAAGAATAAGAATGAATTAAATAGAGAAAAGTAGAACATTCATCTAGTTTATGCATCCTGTCGGGGGGGGGGGGGGGGCAGAGGGGAAGCCTAGCTAAGCTGGACAAGGGAGCTGCTGGGAGTGAAACAGTTTACATAACACAGGTGACGGCTGCATCACCCACTACAAACCACTGTTAAACTTGGCTGGTTTGATGTAAACAATACTTGACATGGTGTTTGAAAACTTGAATAAAAGCTTCTCTTTTTCATCAACTCCTTTGAAGTTTCAGATTTCAAAAGATTAAATCCTTATGTATATCTGTACGCTCTTTACACAGCGCTTTAACTATATGGTAAACGCTGCTTGTTATGACCTCGTATCCTGAATTGCTACACCAGAGAGGAGCACTGTATTTTTGTCCAATCAGATGAGACCTTGTGGTGGAAGACACAGCCAAGCGAGGAATACAGGGAGCCAATCATGTTCATTTTGTTTTGAGTGACAGCTCATCGTCCCGGTAACCATCTTAACAGGCCACAGGCTCAGAGAGAATTGCCGCAGACGTGGTTTTCTTAGGGCCTTGGGCACATAGGATGCTCGGCTGATGAGCTGTAATTCAAACGAAACGTAACAATAAAGGCTGCGTGCACACCTCGCTGGCTGGTTTCAGTTCTGCAGACAACAGATACATGTCACACATGATTTAATGTTTACCATATAGTTCCAAAAAGGTCATTTACTCAGACACAGAGAATCAAGCAGCATGTTGGAGTTGTTAATAGTTTAATTCTAACCTGACGGAGAGAGAGAGGACAGAGAGAGAGAGAGAGAGTGAGAAGAGAGAGAAAGAGAGATAGAGAGAGAGAGAGTGCATGACCAGAAGTATTTAAACAAGATAGGATATAAATGGTAATGAGGTAATTACTGTATGACCAGTCTTAATCTTTATAACTATAAAAACACTGAAAATGCTTGACAAAGATATCCAAGAGTTAATAATTCATTTTATAAGCAGCTTACTTTTTATTAATATTAATCTGGTGTTATATCTATTGTCTTTCCTTGTCATGTCAATTCTATGAAACCTTCATAAACTGATATATAGTGTTTTTGAATATTGAAATCTATTGGAGAAAAACATAATATATTTCTAAATTATCATAAATATGCATACTAAAAGTGAAAATATCGACCCACAGGAAGCTTCCTGCAATAATTTAACAGTATTTGTATCCACGGATATAAAATAAACTGAAAAAAATCTGTAAACTGGCTGCTTTTATCAAATGATTTCAACTGGTCTAAGCAATCAAAAGATCTGACTTTTTAGTGAATGATGGAAAAAAATGATTTTTCATAAATCTGTCATGGAAGCAAAAGCTCTGAAGAACAATTAACACATATTTCACAAGGCATGATCTCTTTTAAGCATCCACATCTTTCAAAATTGGCAGTCTGTGATGTGAAGTATATCAGGTTCATGCATTCAGACTTTGCTATAATCAACACAAAACAGGAATGTTATCTGATATGTTAATGTATATTTTTTTATATTACTAACTATAGAAATTAAGGGACCTGTCACCTTTGAGTGGGTAAAATATGCAGAACAGAACTGACGGGTGGGACAAGTACAACTCCAGGTCCAGCGGTCTGAAAGGAAATGTATGTGCAGCTGGATATAATTTCAGAGTTCACACAAACACTGTATACATAATTAAGGTAATTAGGTTAACAAACTAAAAATTATCTTGTAATCCCCCAATAACAAATCAGCAGGTGTTCCCCCTGAGTGTTGCTTCAGCTGCTGTCCATTAAAAGGGAGGGTAATCTGGAACACTAACATGTGTACCTAATAGTGACTCTGTGTCCGGGTATGTCAGGGCTTGTAATTAATTAACCCAATGGAATTCAGGATTCAAACCAAGCAAAGGGGTGTCTCTCAACCTTATCATCTGCATTGACTTCACACTTATCTCTAACTTTGTAAACGCAAAATTTTAAACATATAAATAAACACCTATAATTAATTAGAGTTTGTGGATACCAATACCTTTAAAGTAAGGCAATAAGGTTTTGACAACTGTCAGCTGATTACAATGATGGAAACAATATAAAAGCACACTGGTTTTAATTTAGACCAAAATTTATAGAACATATGATGCAAAGTACACACTTAATACATGCACGGTAAACCCATGATGCCTTCAGCTGGATGTCAGTCAAATTATTGCAAAACCTCTGTTGCAGATAAAAACGTACATATATGACACTGCTGTTGTCATGTAGGCAGGCTTTCATTTGACTTAATATCACTAAAATGCCAAGGTCTATTTTGGTTCCCATTATGACAGGCTGGCATCATGACCACAGCTGCACACAAGCACCAGGTCACTCATACTATTAGAAGAAATTCAAATGTGTACGTTTAAGAACTTGGTAGAAGAAAGCCAATCAAGATAATGAAGTATGCACTGACATTCAGAAAGCATAATGCTGTTACTGGGAATGCTATACCAATGAGTAAAACAATTTGTATTACTTCAATTATCAAAGCTGTACATGGGCAAAAGTTAAGAACGGAAATCTTTAGGGACAGGACAGAGCTCAGCAGTTAAGTGGTCTTTCTACTGAATCTGTGACCAGATAATATGTCACTGGTAAATTAAATTTGGGTCTGTTTCTCTTATCTAAATTGTGACTTCATTTCCTCTCACTTTTTATCCTACACAAACCTGCAACTTTATTTCAAACCCAAGTTTGTGACTTTTTTCAATGTCTGACTTTATTTACTACCAAAATTTGTCACCATATATCTGACTTTTTCTTTGTGACTTTCTCCCCCAAAATCATTGATATTGATGCCATCCGGTTTAAAGCCAAACAGAAATGAAAATTTTGAGAACCAGAAATACTGAACATTTCAACTACACTTCAGGGGTATGTTGCAACAATGTGTAAAAATGCGACTCATCATATTTTGGTATTAGGTCAAACAGCTTGTTTGAGTTACAATTGTAACTGTTTTGACATCACAGTCTTAAATTTTTGCAACAGAATCGAAGTTTATGCCTTCTGATTTAAGTACAAACTCTTACAACTACAAACAAAGCTAGCTGAATTTTCAAGGCTTAAGAGGGACATATCATTTATCTTAAACTAGTACAAATGGATAGTTACCTTCATCCTCAAATAATAGACAGAGCCACCTACTGGCCAAGGTTTAACCAAGGTTTTCAAAGAAGAAAATATTCTGGGAAGTTATATCAAATTATATTATATACCTTTGGTCAGCAGATGCTTCTATACTTGGAAAATTAAGACATCACATTAACTGAATATACCTGAAAATGTGGCGTCTTAATACACTTTGAATATATAAGACAATAACATATTAACAGATGTAGTTGTTGAAGAGGCTGAGAATATCATCTGTTCCTTAATATGCAAATTTTCTTTGGCACATTCAATTGATTTTCTAGGTCTAATGTCTTAGCCAAGTTAAGTTGATGCCTAATAAAAAGTCCAACTGAAAACATGCAGGTTTGATATTCCTGATAAAAGAACAGACTGCCAAGACCCCAGCTCTGTTTCTGATCTGATATAAAACACCCTCTTAAGTGAGGGACCAATTAGGTGCATCTTAACTATGGATAGGTTAATGGTTCTAGGTTAAAATACATGTATGACCTAAGCAGCAAACTCATGAAATCCAAGCTGACACAGATGAAAACTGCTCAAATGCTGATGATGGGTTATGAATTCTGATAATTCATTATCTTGATATCTACTCAATACCTGTCATCTGGATAGCTTAATATTAACATATATCAATGCCATAATGAAACTAGAATATGGGTAGTCGACAAGCAACTACCTGTATCCGCCAAAATCAGAGTGGAATGGATGAATTGAGGCATAGATTAAGTGGCAAGGGGAAATAGAGTGAGGTGTGTTGCATATTAGCATGGAAGTATGCAGCTGAAATGTGTATGTAGGTTGCGCCACTTACCACAACACCCAGAAAGCTGTCCAAGTTGTATACATATGCAAAATATTAGGCAGATAAGTCAAATCACTACATGTATATGAGTGATTTTATCCAACAGCAGACAAACAGAAGGACTTGTGCAAAAATGGTAGCAGGTGGCACCACCAATTTTGTGTATGAATAAGAGCTAAGTGAGATTTATACACATGCAAAATTTCAGGGGGATATGTCCAACCAGTCCTGAGATATAAGCCTGAATGTCTGCAGCGTTAACATAAATGTAGGTGGCGCCATCTGTCATAAAATCAAGAAAGCTATCCAGGATGTATATGCATGCTGAATTTCAGGTGAATTAGTCAAACCACTGCAGAGATATGAGTGATTTTAACCCAAGACAGACGAACAGATGGACACTGTGCAAACATGGTTGCAGGTGGCACCACCATTTTTTGTGTATGTTATAAAGCTATCCAAGGGCTACATTTGTACAAAAAATTTTTTCCTGATCAGTCAAACGGTTCCCGAGATATGTGGATTTATGTGTGGAAACAGACGCACAAATGGACACTGGGGAGAGAGGAAAGGTTAGAGGTCAACGGAAATTGGTGAGGCACAAGTTCACATGTGACCCAATAATTGGTGTAACTTTCGGAAAAATCAGTCCAGTAGTCTCAGAGGAGTTCTCCGGAAACGAAAACGAATACAGCAGTGGCGGCAGGAGAACCCGGTCAAAAACATAGTATCCAAAAAACTTCGTTTTGGCGGACACAATTACCTTTATCCTCAGTCATTTTTATAAATATACTCACTACAGCTAAAAATAGTCATAAACAGTCACCAAAATTGAAGATTTACACACTTAATTTTTATCAGGTATGATTCAAAACAATGCAAAAATATATATAAAACAACAAATTAATATAATATACATGTCTGTAACCTAAAACTCACAACAGCTCAGTGATAGGTGAACAACCAGTCTTCCAGGGGCGGATACAGGAATTTAGAATAGGGGGGACTCACATTGCAAGGCACAAAGTGCCGAGGGGGGAGGGTTTGGGAGGGGTACCCCCCATCTCAGATATAGACATTTTTGAAAATTTAGGTTGTAATTGTGCAATCTGGGGTAGCTTTAATGCATTATACAGCCACAAAGGTCTTAACTAGAATATCAGCAGAAGCTGACAAAAGCCCTTAGCCAAAAGAACAGTGTTTAAAGGTGGTAACAGCAACAAGTACTAAATATCTGTTCTCACATGGATGTATATCTGTACATGTCTCAGTTATAAATTTAAAATGGAGAGGTATGTACCATGATTCATAACAATCCACCAAATGCTTCCTGAAAAATAAGCCTTTAAGTTTTATTCTATTACAAGCTCTGTGACCTTGAAAATTAGGTCAAGGTCACCCATCTTCGAACTTGACTGAGATTTTGTCGATATACATCTTCACCAAGGAAATAAAATTCCTATTGTGAATCCTTTTAGAAATATCCCGCTCACAAGGCCAAAGTTGAAAAATCCAAGAAAAATTCATTAAAAATCAGAAATTGTAGGTGGCGCCCCCAAACTTGTGCAGCAGTTACAGACCATCAGTCCCTATGATCATAGTAAGTATTGTGAAAATCCACCCAATGGTTCCTGAAAAATAAGCTTCTACATGTTTTTTCTATAATCAGCTCTAAAATGTAGAAAAATAGGTCAAGGTCACCCATCTTCGAACTTGACTGAGATTTTGTCAATATACATCTTCACAGTAAAAATAAAATACCTACAGTGAATCCTTTTAGAGATATCCCGCTCACAAGCCCAAAGTTGAAAAATCCGATAAAAATTCATTAAAAATCAGAAATTGCAGGTGGCGCCACCAAACTTGTGTAGCAGGTACAGACTATAAGTCCCAATAATCATAGAAAGTTTTGTGAAAATCCACCAAATGGTTCCTGAGTAATATGCATCTAAGTGTTTTTCTATAATCAGCTCTAAAATGTAGAGAAATAGGTCAAGGTCACCCATCTTAGAACTTGACCTAGATTTTGTCGATATACATCTTTACCGAGGAAATAAAATTCTGACGGTGAATCCTTTTCCAGATATCCCGCTCACAAGGTAAAAGTTAACGGACGCCAGACGGACGGACGGACGGACGGACAGCTTGGATGACGACAATAGCCCATCAGCCTAAGGGCTGAGGGCTAAAAAGGGAGGGGGGGGGTCCCCTTCACCTCCCCTAAATCTGCCCCTGTCTTGCATTATTACAAGTATAAGACTACGGTTCATCTGGCTGAAGCAGCTCATAAGATAGAAATTTAGTTCTTTTTATTTCATTAGAATAACTGATAAACATCACATTCAACAGGTAGGAAATGCATACATACCAGGCTGCATATCATATCCTTTATTTAACATATGGTCATACATAGATGCATGGTCATATATAAAGCTGAACTGGATAAAAGGGGTTTAAATGATATATCAGGCTAAAGGATAAGGAAGACGCCTGTATTTAGCTAGAACTGCTGTAGGTAACCCAGACAGAAACATATGGACCACACATCATGTGACCCTGATGTTACTGGGGCATCTGGGTTTATGTATTATACTATATCCAGACACTCTTATTGGTACTGTACTGCCCTCTCAAGTGCATCTATGGCAGAAAATGTGATCATTTTTCTCAATTAGGAGACAAGAGAAAGCTCTGTGATGCCAATTAGTTCCAGTTTCTGCTTATACTTGTTACATCCTATGATCAAGCTGTCTGAGTACTCTCTTCGTATGTATATTAATGAAACTGGAAATTGGTCCAAATAAGGCTCCCCAGCCATGGTATAACCATGCAGGGTTAACAATCTCACTCATTTGTGTCTCCTCCCTGTTGCTTTCTGGGAATAGGTTGACTGGAATATACACAGTTAATAATGCTTATACAGGTAAGATGTCTTCTGGAAGTTACCTGCAGCCATGCTTAGGAGCTAGTATGGCTGTCTATTGAAAATATGACACCTTTGGTATACTACAGGCCTAGCTGCTTAAGGTACATGAATGAAAAAAAAAAGCAAATGCTCTGGTGAAAAAAGAAAGCCTTCTTTGGAATATAAAGAACTGATAGAGAGTAAAATAAGTGACATTTCCCTATTTTCTTTATCACAGACTGAATAAATTGCTTCACATATCTATTTAGTGCCCTAAGTCAGAAACATAGTGTATATCCCCCTGCATGAAGGCGAGGGCAATTTTCACGTTTTGTCACATGCTTGATATTTGCATACAAAAAATTAAGCAGAAATGTGTGAAGTGTTCCATTCTTGTTCTAACTGGACTGTAGCCTCAGAGAAATAGTACACTTCAGAACTCTTTTACTGAAAAAAAGGGTGCTGTTTAAAAAAAAAAAAAGTGAACAAGAGTAATTAGCATCATTTTCAGTTAATCCTTAAAAAGTTACTCTTTAAAAGAAAGAATTATTTGGCAGGCCTAATACAGATAAGCAATGCAATTTGAAAGGCCTGAATGAATTTTAAAATAAAAGTAAACATATTGTCACTGATAAAAATGAATAAATCCAATCCCATGGAGCAAACATAAAAAGGATTTTCCATTTATCAGAATGGATGATATCCAATAAAAAGAAAATTCTAAAAAATGTCAAAATTCTACAAGACCAAGAAAAAAGCAAACATTAAAGAAAAAGATGTAAACATTAAATTGCCTCCATACAGGCTGACAGTAAAGATAAGATCTCTGTCTGAGCAGCCTCCTTTACCTTTTATGACAAATGAAAGATCCAGAATTCAATTTTTATCAGGCCTGAAATAATAAAATGATCTCTGTATCACATGCAAGATTAATCCCACTTTCATTTAAACAACAATATCATTTCTTTGATTAATACAAACTCTTTCATTATAATTTATACAATGCCTTTATATCAGGATTAAAACAGCCTTTAATCCAGGATTTCCATGTAAATCTGGCTATGCTGAAATGTCCCTAGAAAATACTTGAAAGGATTATCGATCACATGCGAGTTTACCAGCTAAATCATATAAATGTCCCCCTCCCTTGTGATTATGGCTGATACGGAATCTCCCACCCAGGGGTATTTAATCGCCTCAGGTTGACCATTCATTTGATTTTCTCATGAGGTAGGAAGATCTCATACAATGATAAAGACCATATCTACAAAAAACAAACTGTATACTTATACAGTACCTTTTGTGCCTTTAAAGTCTATACATATCTTTGGTGAACCAACTTGTAACAAACCTAATATCATGTCAGTGATTCATATATTTAGATTATTATGACTGACAATCACTTTAATATTACTTATTTACCAGTATGTAGTATATATATATTTATAGTTGGACTAAGTATGAGTTAATTCAAATATATCAGGGAACCAATAAACAGACAAGAAATATGCATGCTAAATGAGAAATGCAAGCCTTTGTCATGTGGTGGAGACTGAGGGGGTCCCTCCTGTGGGATGCTCTGTGATTGCATTCACTTATTAAACACATATTCCCAGGTTCATTTATGCAAATATGACTCTACATTTGTGAATATTTCTTGATGATGTTACTGAATCCGGATTATGTTCAGGTTCCACACCAAAATCTAATTGCTTTTTCATTACCATATTCCTGAAATGTCCTGAAAATTTCATGAGATTCCATTCATCACTGCATGAGTTTTGTTGTGAACTGTGAACAATCATACAAACACACATACACACATGAATGGTAATGAGTACCTACCCTCCTGGCAGATGCAATAATGCAGAGATTTAAAGGATAACTAAAGCCAGACTAGATGTGTCGGAACGACACGAATGCCCCCGCCTTTGGCAAATTAGAAACATTTGTAAAATTTGGAAAATTTTTAAGTTAAGGAGGTGTCGTATGGTCAAAAGTAGGTCAACAAGGGCAAAATGCAAACTCGATTTGTAACAGGTCATTATCAAGCAACACACCAAAAATCATGCCAGCTAGGATATGCAGGCATTGTGAAAAAAAGTCCATACATGTGCATTTTCCATAAAAATTTCTGTCTTTCATGAAATTTTCTATGTTTAGGAGCCGTAAAACAAGCAAAAGTAGGTCAACCGGGATGAAACGCAAACTGGATCTGTAACTGTCATTATCTGCCAACACAAAAACAAGGGACCTATGGGTCACGACGCTCAGCTGATCATGATTGAACTATAAATGTATCACCATTGTGATACTATATTTAGTCGACAAACCTTATGAATATCATGGACCTATTAGGCTATTATAAAGGAATATAATGTAATATGCGAGTAAATCATGTATGAAATTACCTGACTGATGGATTAATATGGAGTAAATATAGTGGTTTATTTTTTATTTATTTGGGAGCTGTTGAAAATAGCAATATATTTGAGCAAATATGAATGCAATGACAGTACACTAAGCAGTGGTAGAATGATGATAAGGCTATTTGTTGAAGGATCTATAGTGTATAGAAGTCTGCAAGATTTCAATTTGACATATATAATGTTATTATTAACTATGCTGAAGAGTGGATTTATGAATTGTGACTGTATGACATGATATCTCTTAGGTACATTATATTGATGCCCACCACATCTACATATTACACAATATTGACATAATTTCTGGCACGTATATAGGCAACAAACAGTTATACAATATATAAAAATATGAATATATCTGATTCAACTTGTTCTCGTTTACTGAGGCTGACATTGGGATGGGGTTCGGAGAAGGAAACAGTGTGGGCAGCAAGGAGGGTTGGATTTAGAGAGAAAAGGAGATAGAGAGAGAGGGAGGGAGCATTCAACAGTACTTAAACACCTGGAAGGTTAAAATCTAAAATATTATGAAATGTAGATAAAGTCTGAGAGAAAGAGGTAATCAAGGCCACGGTTGGTTGATATGATTGAAGAAATTGTTGCAAATAATATTTTAAGATCTGACCTTGCGCTTTCATTGGATACCTTTTTGACAGGCTGTTGACAGTTCAACATTTTACACATTTGTCTAATGAGATCCAATTTTTTAAATTTAAACTTTAATTAAACTGTTTTTTCTATTTTATGATATGTATACAGTTGCTATAAAATCCCCACACCACAGGCAGAAGGACTTGATGGGGGGAGGGGGGGTTACGATGGGAGTTACAACGCCTCTGTCTCTCTGTATATATTTTCTTCAAATTATTAAATTTTATGCTATAGCAATAGCACTATTGTTGACAGTGCGAAGGAGCATGGACTTAGGGGTGAGAGAGAGAGAAAGAGAGAGAGAGAAAGAGAGCTAGAAAGAGAGAAAGGGAAAGAGAGAGGAGAAATGCTCTCTGGTAATTACTGCCTGACCCAGCCTGACCCAGACACTCACAGAATCTCTGTATATATTTTCTTCAAATTATTAAATTTTATGCTATAGCAATAACACTATTGTTGACAGTGCGAAGGAGCAAGGACTAAGTGGGGTGGGGGAAGGGGATGGTGGGAGTTACAATACCCTTGCATATACGTACAGGATATGAAATTTAATTAATCAGAGCTTACAGGAAAAAAAAGTTTATTCATAATTATTAAATATTTAAAACAGGCAAGAAAGCTAGAGAAACAAAGCAAATAATTTTAATTCCCATTTTTCTGATCCAGGAAATTATGAACAATTTTTACATAAATTCCCTTTTTTATATCATCATTTTTTTCCAGGTTTGAAAATGTAACTATACATTTAGAGTATAACATATATATAAGAATATTTCAGTTGATTCACATTTCTTAATTGCATCAACATATATATCTAATAAATTAGGTTTATAGTACCTGTCAACTTAATGGGGTGGAGGGAGGAAGGGAGGCATAGGGGTGAGAGAGAGAGAAAGAGAGAGAGAGAAAGAGAGCTAGAAAGAGAGAAAGGGAAAGAGAGAGGAGAAAGGCTCTCTGGTAATTACTGCCTGACCCAGCCTGACCCAGACACTCACAGAAGCAGTAAGCAAGGAGTGAAGGTGTTATGTAACAGCCTGGAACACTGTTAACCAATGACTTGATGTAAACATTCAAGACATGGTGCTATAAATATGGGTCACTGTGCTTAGCTGAAGTTGGCCTTGAAGGTAAAAATCTAAAATAATAATGGAGATCAAGTCTAAGATGAAAAGGTAATATATGCCATGGCTGGTTGACATGATTGGTTTGTATTGATGAGTGAGAAATTGTTGCAAATAATATTTTGTGACCAAACCATGCATTCTCTAATGTCAAAATTGAAGCATGTGAGCAGTTTGTGAACATAAGATGTATATTATTACCATGATCACTGGCTGGCTTTTTGATAGTTTGTTGACAGTTCAGTAGTTTACACATTTGCTCAATTGGATCTATTTTACATAATATATATTATTAAATATATGTATTTTTATTTTATAAAATGTATACAGTTGAAATATAACTGATGTCTCCAGTCCCCAGATGCAAGAACCTGGTGGTGGTGGTTGGGGGGGGGGGGGGGTGGAGGGCTGGAATGATGGGAGTTACAACATCTCTGTATTAACATAGTGTATATACATATAGGATTTCCACTTAATTCAACAATACTTACAGGATTAAATAGTCCATTCACAATTACATAATATTTAAAAAAGGACAGACAGACTGTTAGACAAACAACGCTGATAATATATTTTAATATTTTAAAGTTTTTCATCTGCAATATTACACATCTGAATACATAAGTTGCTTTCAAATTTCAGACATTAATGGCTTAAATCCATACACATACAGCATATGAAAGTTATTTCAACAGTGCTTAAAGGAAAAATTTCATAATTAGTATATATATTTAATGATAATTGAGAGATGATGGACAGACAAGAGCTGATCACTTTATGTTCCATTCTCCTGGGGCAAGAATATGTTTCAATATTAGATCTTAATTTTTTCTAATCCAATTATCTTTCAAATTGAAAAAATTGTACACATTTGCAATATTAACTAATGTCCCAGTGCACAGGTGACGGTGAGGTGCTAGGGATCAATGACAGCCGGGGGTGGGGGGGGGGGGGGGGGAAGAGATGGGATTAACAACACTTTTGCATAAACATTCAGGGCAAACAAAGCCTGATCTCCAATTCTGCTGAGGCTCGAAAATAATGAACACATGTTTGTATTAGATCCTCATTTTTTTATTTTAAGTTTAATTTGTATACATTTCCAATATAACATATATTTCTGAATATAAACGTTGATTCATAATTCTAAATTGCATCATCATAAATCTCAATCTTGTCATGTAACACCACATCATGCATACAAATGTATATTTATATATTCATGGGGGGGGGGGGAGGGGGTGTGATATGAGAACAATTGTACACCTGTCACAGCAGGGGATCTCCCCCAGTGACTGAAACAAATCAGAAACCCTGGCATAGCTGACTTCCAGTGACCTGGAGTGGCCTACCTGCATCTGGAACAAAGCAAGTGACTACAATAGACCCTCAAGATAAAATTCAATAACTAGCCTAATTTTCAACCTTTTAGTTTCAAATTTCAGATTTAAACACATTAAATACTTATGTTTACATTCTGAGAAAATTAAATCAACAGTACTCACAGGGAAAAAATGTGCCATGGTCAAAGTTGGGTAAAATTTCAGGTACTGATTTTATGTTTATGCTAATAACTTATAAAATTTACAAAATACAGATCTAATTTTGGGTATACAATTGAATCTTAATTAAACAAAGTTATATACTTAAAAAAAATTTTCTAGCTTCAATAATTTTCATGAAACCTGAGTAAATATTTTTCCTGATTTTTTACAAAGTCAATTTTGTTTGGGCACATAACTTAAAACAATTACGCAATACTGACATCATTTCTGGCATGTGCATAGCGAATGTATAGAAAAATATGTATATTATATATGATCAAAGTCAGATCAGTGGTTTTGATACTAGGCAGTCCTGAAGTGTAACAAAGGGTCTTAATGAAAAAATGAAGTTTTTCATTAATATCTCAAAGGAATTAAGTTCTGGTGACCAAATTCTTGGCATGGTAGGGGATTTTGGAGACATCTTACAGTATGCCTAATTTAAGGAACTTAGAGCTGAAGCTGGGGAGCTGAGCTCTAGCAAACTGCATAACACTAGGTTGATGTAAACAATATGTGACATGGTGCTTGAAAACTTGAATAAAATCTACAGTTTTTGATCAACTGGTTTCAAATTTTAAATGTTAACAGTTGAAATGCTAACAAAAACATGCTTTGAAAATTAAATCCACAGCAGTTACAGGAAAAAAACGTGCCATGGTCACGGTTGGGCAAAGTTTAAGGTACCAATTTTTTATTTTTGCTAATATTTAAAAAAATTTAAAAGATTTTGATCAAATTTTGGGTATACAATTTAATTTTGATTAATAAAAGTTATATTACTGGAAAAAAAGTGCTTAGCTTTAACAAGTTTTGTGTTAAGTGATCAAATTTTTTTCCTGATTATTTACAAAATGCATTATGTTTGGGCCCATAACTTTTTTAAATTATACAATACAGACCCAATTTCTGGCATGTACATAGGAACCATATAGAGGATTATTTATGGTAAATATGAGGAAAAACAGATGAGTGGTTTTGATATTAGGCAGTCCTGAAGTGTGAAAATAGGATTTTAATAAAAAATTGAGGTTTTTCCTTAATTTCTCAAAGGAACGAAGTCGAAAAGACCCAGTTTTCGGCTTGGTAGGAGATCTTGGGGACATCTAACATTATGCTGAATTTTGGATTCCTAGGTCTTACGGTTACAAAACGTGCCACATCTACGGACGGACGGACGGACGGACGGACGGACGGACGGACGGACGGACAGACGGACGGACGACGGACAATGGACCACGACTATAGCTCAGATGACTTATAGTCAGCTGAGCTAAAAATCAGGGTGGTATCTGCAGGCATTGAGGAAAAAAAGTCAGTACATATGCATTTGTTATGAAAATTTATATTTTTTATGAAACTTTCTATGTTCAGGAGCAGTCAAATGGTCAAAAGTAGGTCAACTGAGACAAAACAAGAACTGGATCTGTAACTCGTCATTATCTGCCTACACACCAACAAGGGACCTATGGGTCACGGCGCTCCGCTGTTATATATGATTAAAAAATATGATTTAGGAATGAGGCATATGCTGGTTTGGTGTGGTAATAAATATAAGCTTTATTATGAGTTGTTGGTGTTTAGCTTATGTATGATTATGATATTATCTTTGGAGACAGGGAAGAGGATTGATTTCATTTATTTTATTAACAAATGGAGTACTATTGTCACACAGATTTTGACTTGGCCATATAACTTATAAGCAGAACATATGATATAAGAGTTTAACTATTTATTAAAAAAAAATTACAAATATTGTCCCAAATATAATTTTTATTAAAAATAATAAGAGAATCTTATGATTTTTTAAAATGAAATATAACTGAAATGATTATTAAAATAATATTAAAGAATATATTCATGAATGCATTCATGAATACATTTTGAAAGTATTTGCACTGGTATTCATATACTTTCATTTTTACCTGAATTCCAATTCTTTATGCAAGACATTTTATAATGGAGTACATATTCATATTCGTATTTAAATACAATTGCAAAGTTTTCCCACCATTACTGGCATTTATTCAGTTTTCACCAAACAATTATGTTGAGAATCCAGAATATACAAAATTCACACATTTAAATTATGATCAAAAGTACCTGGTTTTATGGCTTTTATTTATATTAAAAAAAATGTAATATATTCATTTTAGACTAATTTCACATCAATGTACACACTAGACACAGTAGGAATCTAGATTAATAATATCAACTGCATCTTTGTCTATCATTAATTTCCTTCATATGATCCCTAATGATTAGTAATGAATAATATGATTTACTTTTTTATCATTAAAATTGAACTGAAAAATACCATAGGTGACTGCATGGTGTTATTTGGAGTATGTGACATTCTATCCATCGATACAAGATTCTTTTATCATCAGTAACTGCAAGTTGATTTCCTGTTATTATAAACTAACAAATTCTTTTTTATTTTTCTTTAATTTGTTATTAAAAAACAATAAAAATTTATTAATTTATTGTTTATTGTTATGTTGTTGGTTAAAACTACTAGATGAGTTGGGTTGGACACCTGGATCAACTGTGGCTGGCCATAAGCTGCCTACCTGCAACAGTGTATGGCTTGCCTCAAGCATGCATAATTTGCTGAAAGTTCAACAAGGTCAACATACAGGTGACTCAAGAGGGGCTGGAGAGAGTTAAGGTCTGACATGGTCTCATAAAAACATTAATAAAAGCTACAAGTTTTGGCCAATTTCTTTCAGCTTTCTAAACTAAAAAGCTGAAATCCTTGTGTGCATGATATGAAAATTATATCAACAGTGCTCACAGGAAACAAATGTGCCATGGTCAAAGTTGGGCAAAATTTAAGGTACTAATTTTATATTTATACTAATAACATATAAAATTTGAAAAATTCAGGACTAATTTGGGGTATTCAATTGAATCTTGATTAAATAATGTTACATCCCTGGCAAAAAAACTCTAGCTTCAGCAATCCCCTTGTTAAGGGAGTAAATATATTTCTTTACATAGTGCATTATGTTTGGGCCCATAACTTAAAACAATTACGCAATACTGACATCATTTCTGGCATATGCATAGAGAATGTATAGAAAAATATGTATATTATATATGATTAAAGTCACATCAGTGGTTTTGATATTAGGCAGTCTTGAAGTGTAACAATGGGTTTTTAATGGAAAAATGAAGTTTTTCATTAATATCTCGAAGGTATTAAGTCCTAGTGACCAAATTCTTGGCATGGTAGGGAATTTTGGAGACATCTAATTGTATGCCAAATTTTAGGAACTGAGAGCTGAAGCTGGGGAGCTGAGCTCTTGCAAACTGCATAACACTAGCTTGATGTAAACAATTTGTTACATGGTGCTTGAAAACTTGAATAAAATCTACAGTTTTTGATCAACTGGTTTCAAATTTTTGGTGTTAACAGACAAAATGCTAACAAAAACATGCTGAGAAAATTAAATCCACAGTACTTACAGTAAAAAAACGTGCCATGGTCAAAGTTGGGCAAAATTTAAGGTACCAATTTTTTATTTTTGTTAATATTTTAAAAATTTTAAAAGATTTTGATCTAATTTTGGGTATATAATTTAATTTTGATAAATTAAAGTTATATTACTGGAAAAAAAGTCCATAGCTTTAACAAGTTTTGTGTTAAGTGATCAAATATCCTTCCTGATTTTTTATAAAATGCATTATGTTTGGTCCAATAACTTTTTTAAATTATATAATACAGACATAATTTCTGGCATGTACATAGGAACTATATAGAAGAATATTTATGGTAAATATGAGGGAAAACAGATGAGTGGTTTTGATATTAGGCAGTCATGAAGTGTGAAAATAGGTTTTTAATAAAAAATTGAGGTTTTTCCTTAATTTCTCAAAGGAACGAAGTCGCAAAGACCCAGTTTTCGGCTTGGTAGGAGATCTTGGGGACATCTAACATTATGCTGAATTTTGGATTCCTAGGTCTTACGGTTTCAAAACGTGCCACATCTATGGACGGACGGACGGACGGACGGACGGACGGACAGACGGACGGACGACGGACAATGGACCACGACTATAGCTCAGATGACTTATAGTCAGCTGAGCTAAAAATCAGGCCCGTATCTGCAGGCACTGCGAAAAAAAGTCCATACATGTGCACCTTTTTATGAAATTTTCTATGTTAGAGCACCGTCAAACGGTCAAAAATAGGTCAACTGGGACAAAACGTGAACTTGATCTGTAACTGGTCTATATCTGCCCACACACCAAAAATCAGGCCAATATCTGCAGGTATTGTGAAGAAAAGTCTGTACAAGTGTATTTATCATGAAAATATATATTTTACATGAAATTTTCTATGTTCAGGAGCCGTAAAACAGTCAAAAGTAGGTCAACCGGGACAAAATGTGAACTTCATCTGTAACTGGTCAATATCTGCCCACACACCAAAAATCAGGCCAATATCTGCAGGCATTGCGAAAAAAAGTCCGTACATGTGGATTTGTCATGAAATTTCATATTTTTCATGAAATTTTTTAAGTTCAGGAGCCGTGAAAGGTCAAAAGTAGGTCAACTGGGACAAAACGCGAACTCTATCTGTAACTGGTCTATATCTGCCCACACACCAAAAATCAAACCAATATCTGCAGGCATTGCGAAAAAAGTCCGTACATGTGTATTTGTCATGAAATTTCATATTTTTCATGAAATTTTCTATGTTCAAGAGCCGTAAAACAGTCAAAAGTAGGTCAACCAGGACGAAACGCGAACTCGATCTGTTATTGGTCTATATCTGCCCACACACCAAAAATCAGGCCAATATCTGCAGGCACTGTGAAAAAAAGTCCGTACATGTGTATTTGTCATGAAATTTCATATTTTTCATGAAATTTTCTATGTTCAGGAGAGGTAAAACGGTCAAAAGTAGGTCAACCAGGACAAAACGCGAACTCGATCTGTAACTGGTCTATATCTGCCCACACACCAAAAATCAGGCCAATATCTGAAGGCATTGCGAAAAAAAGTCCTTACATGTGTATCTGTCATGAATATTTCTATTTTTCATGAAAATTTCTAAGTTTAGGAGCCATAAAACGGTCAAAAGTAGGTCAACCAGGACGAAACGCGAACTCGATCTGTAACTGGTCTATATCTGCCCACACACCAAAAATCAGGCCAATATCTGCAGGCACTGCGAAAAAAAGTCCGTACATGTGTATTTGTCATGAAATTTCATATTTTTCATGAAATTTTCTAAGTTCAGGAGCCGTAAAACGGTCAAAAGTAGGTCAACCAGGACGAAACGCGAACTCGATCTGTAAATGGTCTATATCTGCTTACACACCAAAAATCAGGTCAATATCTGCAGGCATTGCGAAAAAAAGTCCGTACATGTGTATTTGTCATGAAATTTCATATTTTTCATGAAATTTTCTAAGTTCAGGAGCCGTAAAACGGTCAAAAGTAGGTCAACCAGGACGAAACGCGAACTCAATCTGTAACTGGTCTATATCTACTTACACACCAAAAATCAGGTCAATATCTGCAGGCATTGCGAAAAAAAGTCCGTACATGTGTATCTGTCATGAATATTTCTATTTTTCATGAAATTTTCTAAGTTTAGGAGCCGTAAAACGGTCAAAAGTAGGTCAACTGGGACAAAACGCGAACTCAATCTGTAACTGGTCTATATCTGCTTACACACCAAAAATCAGGTCAATATCTGCAGGCATTGCGAAAAAAAGTCTGTACATGTGTATCTGTCATGAATATTTCTATTTTTCATGAAATTTTCTAAGTTTAGGAGCCGTAAAACGGTCAAAATTAGGTCAACTGGGACAAAACACGAACTCTATCTGTAACTGGTCTATATCTGCCCACACACCAAAAATCAAACCAATATCTGCAGGCATTGCGAAAAAAGTCCGTACATGTGTATTTGTCATGAAATTTCATATTTTTCATGAAATTTTCTATGTTCAAGAGCCGTAAAACAGTCAAAAGTAGGTCAACCAGGACGAAACGCGAACTCCATCTGTAACTGGTCTATATCTGCCCACAAACCAAAAATCAGGCCAATATCTGCAGGCACTGTGAAAAAAAGTCCGTACATGTGTATTTGTCATGAAATTTCATATTTTTCATGAAATTTTCTATGTTCAGGAGCGGTAAAACGGTCAAAAGTAGGTCAACCAGGATGAAACGCGAACTCTATCTGTTACTGGTCTATATCTGCCCACACACCAAAAATCAGGCCAATATATGAAGGCATTGCGAAAAAAAGTCCTTACATGTGTATCTGTCATGAATATTTCTATTTTTCATGAAAATTTCTAAGTTTAGGAGCCATAAAACGGTCAAAAGTAGGTCAACCAGGAAGAAACGCGAACTCGATCTGTAACTGGTCTATATCTGCCCACACACCAAAAATCAGGCCAATATCTGCAGGCACTGCGAAAAAAAATCCGTACATGTGTATTTGTCATGAAATTTCATATTTTTCATGAAATTTTCTAAGTTCAGGAGCCGTAAAACGGTCAAAAATAGGTCAACCAGGACGAAACGCGAACTCGATCTGTAACTGGTCTATATCTGCTTACACACCAAAAATCAGGTCAATATCTGCAGGCATTGCGAAAAAAAGTCCGTACATGTGTATCTGTCATGAATATTTCTATTTTTCATGAAATTTTCTAAGTTTAGGAGCCGTAAAACGGGCAAAAATAGGTCAACTGGGACGAAACGCGAACTCGATCTGTAACTGGTCTATATCTGCCCACACACCAAAAATCAGGCCAATATCTGCAGGCATTGCGAAAAAAAGCCCGTACAACTGTTTGATTTCGGAAGGACGGAAGGACGGAAGGACGGAATGACGGACATGGGTAATACTATATGCCCGGGCCACTTTGTGGCGGGGGCATAAAAATGATGAGGAGAATATGTTATATACACAATCAAACCATTTGAATTAGAAACACCAACACAAAGGAAGTCAGAGAACCTTGGATACAGAACAAGGCCTACAGGCCTAATGCAAACCTGTGCACTGGGAAATTCACCAGGTATAATGCTTCAATGCTGGACCATTACTTTTCATGTATATGAACAATGCAAGTACTAAAAATTTTGAATAAGAAACAATTACACAAACATCACTGCTGAAATTCTGACATGGGTGCACACAACACAAAAACGATTGTAGCTGGCACCATCAGTCTTGTATACAATGAAGCTATCAGAGATATACACATGCCAATTTTCAGACTGATATATCAAACCCCTCCTGAGAAATAAGCAGGGACACACAATGTGCAAAAAATAATGTAGGTGGCACCACCAGTCTTTTATACAACAAAGCTATTCGATATGTATAAATATGCCAAATTTCAGGCTGATATATCAAATTCCTCTGTAGAAATAAGCAGGCACATACACTGTGCAAAGTCAATGTACGTGGCACCACCTGTCTTGTAAACGAGAATACCATCAAAGACGCATAGACAGGTCAAAATATCAGTCCAATACATCAAACTTCCCAAAAGTTTGATGCACTGGGCTGACAAGGCTTAGGTGAGTAAGGCAGTTGCCCCCGAGTGACCTGTGACAAATTGCTGCCTCAAGCTACTGCACTAAGTGAACTCTTGACCTGCACCTGGCTAGACTGAGTGAACTTTTGACCTGTACCTGGCTGCACTGAGTGAACTCTTGACCTGTTGCATAATCTGATACAGTTGGCAGTCTGCCAAAGCTAAAAATAGATTCAGGCTGAACTTTGGTGCCAAATATGATACAGTTTGCAGTCTGCCAAAGCTATAAATAGAATGCAACTACTGCACTGAGTGAACTCTTGACCTATACCTGGCTGCACTTCTTCCAATCCTGGCACTGTGCCAAAACTATTTTTAGAGCTGACATCACCTTGGCTAATGGCCAACATCAAGGCACTGGCAATCTGCCAATGGTAAACCCAGTGCTTCCATCTGAACACAAAAGTGGTCCCTACTTGAAATAACTTTGAAATTTATTTTCCCAATACAAAATGCTTTTCAGCTGACTTTTTATAAAAAAGAAATCAGGGATACAGGGTTCGATCTTAACGCTAGCCCGCTAGCCAGCAGGGAGTGTGAAATTCGGCGGGCTGGTACGATCTCGTTTCTTTCAGCCCGACTGGCTAGTAGCCTGAGAAATATTAACATTTGTTTTTTTTTTAATTCTAACCAAGCTTACCGCGTATGCTACCTTTTTCAACCAGGCTGAAACTTCATTTCAAACAATATATCCAATATATAAATTTTGCATAAATGTTTCATATAACCTGGTCATTCTAAAAAAAAACTGTGTTGGGGCTAACCCGGCCGATCGAGATTTTCGACAGCATTTGGATATTTTTTTTAACTAGTCTGTAAATAATTTTTTGTTGGTATAATCTGCTGCAAACGCATCTGGCCAGGTAAAAATCCGCCTTCATGTGCTTCCAAATCAGCCTTTCTGTTATTCCTAGATGCTCTTAATTTCTATAATAAAAAGGTATTTCCAGACGGTGCCGGTCGTTTAATCTGAGCCATAAAAATTTGTCTGATTGTACCTTTATGCGTGGAACAATCCGTACACTCGTGCGCGAGTGGAGAAAAATGCCAGGGAAAAAATTTACCAATGTTCGTTATTCGGGCGAAACAGCAGGCAAAACTGTCTGCAAAAACATTGAGCAATTAGAAAAGGTTCTGATTTGACTACAAATAAAGCGGAAGCTCTTCCCTGTCGCATTTGATGAAAGTTTTTTTCGATATTCACACTGTCACCGGCCGATGGGGGCGTTAATACCATGTGACACGCTGATTTGCATAAACACATGCCTAGGCAGGCTGGCCCACACAAACGATATTGTGATTGGCACGTGTTATGAGCAGAGGGCCAATAAGATGTTTGTAGTAAAAACTCACCCTATGTGACTTCATTCATGACTATTTTGGCGGGAAAATGTTCACTGACACCGTGTCACTTTCGGTGTTTATAATTTTCAGCTACGTTGACGGTGGCACCGTGAGTATATAAAGCAAATGACGCGGGCCCATTTACTGGAAACTGCAACTGACGTTGTCTAACACACGATCTCCATAAATCAGATGTTTGGTACTGCAAAAATTGCGTGATTTCATCAGTTTGTGATGACAATGACAGGGTTTGGCGAACAAGGAAATCCTTTCTACCGGCCACAGCTGATCGAAACATGCATAAAATTTTAGCAACCATGTTTGTTAGGTTGTTTCTTTTTCATTTTAGTAATAGTCTTTGAAGAAACTGATCTTACCTGACCGAACGGCGTTTCTTGTTTAGGCCTACACCTGATAGAGATCAACATTGCTCGCTAAGCCATTAATTACAGCAAAAAATAATTTTTTTACGAGAGGTTTAAAAAATTGAGAAAGTGACAATATATACTTAAAAAAAGAGAAATAAGTCTAAATTAATGTCCATGCGTAATATTACAAATTTTAGTATGGTCTGATGTTTTACACAACTGCTTTTATATGTATGATTAAGTGATTCAGAAAATGCTGAGTAGTGAAAGTGTTTGCCCCAGCTGAAGTGGTCACCCGAGACATTAAAGTTGTTTTGGAAATACACTTATGTTTACTTTGTTTTACCAGCTTTACTGTTGGAGAGAGGAGTTATGTTTCAAGTAACAGCTGAGCTTCAAAGCTGCATGTGCTAGTATCACTAAACACTTTTAAATATTCAGATACCATTTTTATTTAGACCATTATAATGTTCTTGATGAAATTAAAATACTACATAAAGTACTACATACTAGAGAAATACTGCTTAAAACATAACACTTAAAAGGGGGCTAGTGCAAATTGGTGCGGGCCAGTGCAAGAATACAGCCACTAGCCTGATGGACTAGTGCAAAAAAATCTTAAGATCAAACCCTGGAATATATGTAAAATTATTACGGATGCATACTGAATGCAAAATTAAAATACAGATATATCTCACTGATGGCAAATTCTTGAATTAAGTTGAGTAGGGATACCAATAATTTATAATCCACGTACAGTTGTCTTTATATAGCCACAGAGAGCTAAATATCCATGATTGTAACATTGCCTGGTATGATGAATAACTTAAATCATAAAACTAAATTTTTTAAAAGCTTTTAAAAAAACTTTCTTGTCAATATTAACCAAAGATAA
This sequence comes from Sipunculus nudus, assembly GCA_026874595.1. Lineage (NCBI taxonomy): Eukaryota > Metazoa > Annelida > Sipuncula > Golfingiida > Sipunculidae > Sipunculus > Sipunculus nudus. The sequence goes on from CM049315.1 coordinate 29,369,294, forward strand.
CCTGAAATCTAAATGTCTAGTGGCATGATGTAATAGATGCTGATAAACTGGTGCCAGGCTAGATGTAACAGCATTACACAGCTAACATATATGGGAAAATGACTCAATTCAATCTCCATAATTCAGCCAAAAATCATTCATGTGGAACCATTAATGACAAATATTATTAAGAATTATTGTAGGAATTATTCTTGTAAAATATTTAACAAACTGGCTTCAGTGGCATCAGTCAAAAACCATTTTGCAGGTTTATAACTCATACAGGATGATACAGCAAACTGGCTAAGTTCAGCTTCCCGTAACTCAGCCAAAAAGCACTGAACCAAAACCAAAACTTGAATTATCAAAATCTGAGGATAATTAATGTGTGAGATTTAAGAATTTGGCCCCGTGGTTTTTGAGAAGAAGATCTTTGTAGCCACTGAGCTAAAATGGGCTGTTATGGCATATAACTAAATTCAGCTTCCCATAGCTTAGCCAAAAGTCACTGAAAAGAGACCATTTGAACAAACTTCAAAAAGCACTACCCTAGGAACATATCTGTGTGATATTAAACATTTTGGCCATATGGTTTCAGAGAAGAAGTTTTTTGCAGCCCCCAGTGTGATACAGGCACTGATGACCCTGTGCAGAAAAGGCAGATGCAGGTGGCGCCACCAATACCTCAATTTCAGATATGACCTATGTGACGAACATTGGCATAAAATTTTGATGATGATAGCTCTAGCCGTTTCTGAGATAGTAATTTTAATATGCTTTTTTGCACAGTTAACAAAGTTCAACCTCCTGTATCTCGGCCAAAAATCTCCCAACTAAAACCATTCTAACAAACTTGAGAAAGATTGTTCCAGGGATCATTTCTGTGAAATATTGGACGATTTGGCTGGACAGTTTCGGGATAGAATATTTTTAAAGCTTTTTTAGCTTTTTCCCTATAAAATCTAAGAAAATGCAGTTAGAAAAAAAATAAACAAAATCCGATATAGTTTTTTGGATGACTGATTATTTGCAAAAAATTTGGTGATGCTAGCTCCTGCCATTTTGAGATAGCTATGGTTAACGTACAGACGACGCATGATGCACGATAGAAGACGCACGACAGACGACGCTGCACCATCGCATAAGCTCACAGGTTTGCTAAAAACCAATGACTACAACCATTAGCCAGGGTATCCCAGAACTTAACAAGGGATCCATGGATCATGATGCTTGCTCAGCTCATTTTCGTGAAATTTTAGCCAATACAAAATATACTTATTTCTATTGTTTTTTATATACATTAGCATTTGAAAAGCGGAAATGGCCCTACCACCTGGTGATAATCAAATTCTGAATATACATTTGCCAAACTTAAACTGTGCACTTTTATGGACTATAAGATAGAGGAGCCTCTCATGGTCAAATATTTCTAGAAGTATCCGTATTTCAGCTATGTGACAGTAATATGTGCATAAAATAACCACAGTATTGGGAATGTATGAACCCTCTCAATTACAGAATAAAGGAAGAAAGTAGAGATTAGCTATAATACACATTTAATTTATTAACTGAAATAGAATGCTGTAAAAAATTAGAATTTTCCATTTTAAAATGAACATAAGCTTAATCTAATAAGTATTTATGGCACTGGGTAATACATCTAAGTTGTGGTCTGAAACAGGAGACCTTGGAGACATCTAACAGTACGCCAAATTTCAGATTTGTAGTTTTTTTTAAACATGCCTTGCAAACTAAATGAACTAGAGTTCTGATGACCTGATCAGCACACCAAACTTAAAAATGGAGAATCTGCTTCCTAAAAAATTTAATCTTTTGCATTAAATTCACTGAAAATGATCAAAATTTCAAGGAATCTGGTATATATTTTTTTTAATCATGTCACTATCAAGAATTTAAAGACAGCCAACTGATTTATAAACTGTGCTGGTATACTGGTACCTTCAAATTCAACATGCAAAATGTGACACCAACTTTTTAGTGTGCATGCAAAATGCCAGCCCAAATGAGTGGTTTAGAGAAACTGAGAGAAATAAACCTGTCAGGGCCCGATAAGGGCACAGGAATGTGACACGAAAGTTTAATCTGATGGCAGCTTCCAGGTGAGAATTAACCTACCAATGGAGAGAGTTTGGAAGAGTGCATCTGCAAAGTTTGGTGAGCAATAATGTTTTTTAAATCACATGCACCCAAATACTCAAATTATAGTAGGATAGAAACACCACCAAACCACATCACAATTTAAAAAATTCCTCTCACGGTATGAACTGCTGTTATCTGCACCTGCCATGTCAACAAGTGATGAACCTGCACAATCACAATCCAATCAGAAAAGAGGATGTTCACCCGAACATCGGCGTGAGTTCTTTTTCCCTCTTCAAGTATCATGTCTTGGAGGTGAAACAAAACTTTCCCCTGGAGCAGCTGCTGTATCCTGGCTGGCTGATCACTGCCAGCTTGGTGTCTGCCACCTGCCTCTTTCCCATCTTTTGGTACCATGAAAATAACTGACCTTGAATATTAACAAGACTCCCACGCTCTGATTACCCCACTCTGCACCAGAAAATGGGTGAAGAATGGGCAAAAAATCCTACCCCATGACCAATAACCCCTACAGCATAATGCCAATTTATGCATCCACACACACATTCACACAGATAAAAGTCATGGATTGAGATAAAGGGCCCACTGGGCCTTAAAACATTTATTTTATAAAATGAAAGAGGTTTCTGAGAAACCAATGAAAATACATGGTATATGTTAGGTGGGGACCCGAGAAACGCCCCAAATTCAACTAAATCATTTAACAACTATAATATTACACAAGAAAAAGATGCAGGGATGGGTGGCGGAAAACGAAAGCAATTGGTGGCAGCAGTCTTGAGCAAGCAAGGAGAGAGTAAATTCTATCCGAAATGAACCGTGTTTAAATAGACCATTTGGCTAGTGATAAGGGCCCGGATGAGCCGCTTTACGCTGATTGGTTAGCTGAATGTAGGGGAATTTTGGAAGGTTTCCGAACATGCCCGACATGGCCGTCGGGGGGTGCTCTCGGGCCAACTCGTGTGCATACGCCAGCAAGCCTTGCCGATCGCAAATTAGGTCATGGATCAAAACATCCGGTAAAATATGGCTGCCACCAAATGCAAGTATGTGAGGATACATTAAGCCGTTTGGCCCGCAAACCAAACGGGGATTTTTTCCCCTTTGTCTCAAGAAATATATCATTTTACCACCCATCATCTTTACTAACTGACATTTTGCATAACCTATTCTTAAGAAAAATTGTAGAAAAATAATAATTTTCATATTCATGACATTAATTTACCCATAAGGATTTGTGGTTAATTAGTGTTATACCTGACCTGTGAACAGAAAATTTATGTAAACATTAGGCAATGTATGCTGAGGGAAGACTTTGCATATTTAAGAAGTTGATCTGCCAAAGTTGATCTGCCAGTAAGTTTTTTTCTTGACAGGTATATATTAATATACTATTTCATCTGAGAAAAAGATTAAAAGTTCACATACCGTAAAAAAACTGGCTGATCTGATGACTTTACACATTCATGAAGTATTGATAATTTAACAGGTTATTATCATGCATTCTATTTTGAGTATACTTTGAAGATTTGACTGTGAGATAGGATTTCTTGTCTATACAGACTGGAATGCTATAAATCATAAGGATATTGATCAATTATACCCATGTGAATAACAATTAATATATATCACCATGGCCAAAAAGCACATTTTACATATTAAAGGAAGCCATAAATTATGTATTATCATGGTAAATTCACACAAGGTTATTAGTGTAAACACTACTCCTCAAGCCAATTGCATATTCATGCAATTGATAAGCCATTACAATGGTACATATGGTATCAACTTATCAATTTAATTCAAACTAGTGAGACAAGATCCTGTATGCCTAAATACTGACAAATTACATCAATGGTTGATACAGACAAGCTAGATTACTGGACTACATGGGAAGTTGTCACATGGGACTTCATGGGAAATTTCAAAGCTGAGCAAATATCAAAGGGAGGCCAATCAGGTGCAAGCAAACTATTCCAAAATCCTGGGCAATGATATAATGATTATATGAAATATTGAATTTAAGCAACATTAACACCTACAGAATTAAATTTTGTGGGCTACGGAGTACGGTTAATATTTTATTTGGCTAACAGATGAACAGGTTAGATATCTAAGATATATATATATAATAGAGTGTGAAGAAAGCATCCCACTACACTCTGGTTATGGCGTGCATGCATGTCGATAAACAGTTCAGAGAATACATTTGGGTCAATAAGCATGATGAGAAACAAAACATGGAAAGTGGCCCAAACAACCTGAATTGAAAATCCATATCGCAACTGGCTTGTTTTTGTTTGCTGCCAGTCAATATTTCATTGACGAGACATGAAACAGAAACGAACATGAAACAGAAATGATGGCTGATGACACGGCTCTGTTAACACATCCCATTCTTTATTTACTGCCCAAATGTCAGATCTCAATCTGCAGCCTTGATGTAATTAACAACACCAAATGCGGAGGTGCATGCTTTATCATTAAAAAACATATTTCATCTTTTAGGAACATTATCTTTTAAGACGTCCCTGCCTAATTGCTTTTAATCAACACTTGCTAAGAAATAGATTCATACCTAGAGAACTTAATGGTAATATGAAAATACAGCCAAAATGAAGGATGTATTCTAAATTCGCAACACAGACATTTGATGAAAATAGTTTTATCATTTAAGAAAATATTTAAAATGATGATCATATTTTTACCATTTAAGAACATATTTTACCACATTTTTGAACATTTCACATTTTATACAGAACTGTGTCAGTTTTTTTTTAACTACACTGGATGGGAACAGATCCTCACTTGATGTACAACACCAATATTATATAAATTATTTTAAAAGCAATCTGATTAAGAATTCTCAACTTATAAATAATACTTATAAATAATTCACATCGCTATGTTGAGTGTGACATATTTTATTTTTTACAAACATCTTTCATCATTCTCATCCCAGAAATAAAACTCAATTCACAAGACTAAGTTTAGCTTGACACTTTTTATCATTTACGCACATCTCTCATCATTTAAGACACAATTGTTTCACTGTTTTAACCACCAGCCCAAGATGAATCCTTTTTCTTACTGGATGCACTGCACTAATATTATCACAAACGTCTTGGTCTTTCTTCTCTGCTATATACAGCTGCAGGTTGGCACTCTCAGTTGACCTGAGGATGCGAGTTACACAATAAAGATGTGTAACATCCAAAGACGCTCTCCACATCAAAAGGCAGAGATGAATACACATCTTAACAGCACGTGAAGGCACGAACCATTCATCTGCCATCACAATGTGCCGGCAGCAATACCAGGCAACCAACAATAGCTAAATACAAGACAATACCAAAGATGGAACTCTGCAGACAAATGAAAAAGATGAAAAAGAATACAAAACAATTCCAGCCCATTTGAAAAGCTGTATGTCAGGCACTTACTGGCATCTTCTTAATGAGATATATTGACAAAAACAATTAAGACAGGGGCCAGGATCGCAGATGATGGATATGTACGGCAGCACATTAAAATCAGAGGCAGCAGGTGTTCCAGAGGTTTTTCTAACTCGGGATGAGCTGAAAACATGGAGAGGTTGGATTTCTCTTACTAGAGGTAGGAGCTTCCCTTGGATTGATCAGATATAGTGAGAGACAGTCAGCACAGGCATTGACAGCACTGACTGACAAGGTGCTGCCTCACTGAGACAAAACAACATGCAGATTTTGCCGTAATAACATGCTAAAAAGAGAAGTGATTAAAGACATTGCATTAACTGGCTGTTGTTTATGCGGCTGGCAGGCGGTCGCTGGCTTAATAGAAAACATGGGGCCAATCCTACTTTTAATTAAAATGGCTGAAATTCTGAGGCTAATTAACCTGTGATGACACAGGCCAGGGACAAATTAGTATTTCTAGATTAGCCACAGGTAACAAATCAATCAAAAGCACACAACAAGTACATTCAGCCCATGTATTCAAGGGGTAATACTATTAATTAGAGCTAAACTGAAATAATGCAAGTCTTCTTTCAGATCTGAGGTTACCAATTTAAGTCTGTTCATGTTCATCACAGGCTCCGGTTCACTTGTCTCTATAAGTTGTATGGTACATATGGTGATTTCACAAAATCACACATGCACACATATAACGACCTGCTTTTCTTATATCAGTGTCAGAGAGCATATTGGCTGTTAGGATTTCAGTCATGTCTATTATTTACCCCACAAAAAAGCTGATTTTCAGCATGCTACATGTGTGCGCCATAAAAGAAGAAAACAAAAGTTATATACCAAATTACAGTTAAAGGAGAATGATAATAATCAAGGGTCATAACTAGCTCTGATCTGAAACTGGCTTAATATAAATGTACGAGAGGGCAGGAGAATACAATCATCTGGTGGGATGTTGAAATCTTGTAGATATGCTATAAATACTGACATATGAAGTATATGTGGCACACAGCTGTATTTAGTGTTATGCTGTGGAAAGAAAGTGATCAGTCAAAATATCACCAATTAAGAGTGGATTTTGTCAACATAGGTTAATTGTGACTACAAAATTAAATATAATTTTACAATAATTATATGCTTGACAAAAAAATCAAGAGTTAACATATTAGTAATCTTATGCAAAATAAGACCTAAGTCACACAAAAGGTTTTGATATTAAGCAGTCCTGAAGTTTTACAAAAAAATTTAAGTGCAAAACAGAAGTTTTTCTAAATATCTTGAAGTTAAAGGAATGAAGTGATAGTGACCTAGCTTTCTGGTTTGGTAGAAGGACTTTCGCACATCTAACTATATGTCTTAATTCCAATTTGTAGGTCCATTGGTGTTAAAATGCACCATTCTTACATGTGATGTACAGATGGACTGATGACAACCACTGAACCATTACTATGCTCATTTGGCTTTTAGTCAGCTGAGATAACAATCAAATGAGATTTAAATTATAGTCTCTTCCCCCCCCCCCCCAATACAAAACAAATTCCCCATTGCCAAAACACCAACCTAACACCAGTTGGAGATTTATTTATCCTTTACTGAATATATATATATATATAGTTAAATGTATCACTTAAGAGAGAGTTAACTGGCAAACTCAGTTGTCATTTATGATAGTCATATGATTCTGTCAAGCTTAACTCTTTATATGTGTCAATTATACTTGCATTTTATTCTTTTTTAAGGTTAATGCTACAAGAATGTATTTATGTATTCAACAAATATACATATATGAATCTATTGTGGCTATGGTGCTGCCACATGATGGCAGCTTGCAAGCTAAAGTAAAAGTTTTGGATATATGAAACACTAGCATTTATTTCTATTATACTGATTTATGCTATTAAAATGTATTGATATATTCAAGATATACATGTTTTTATCAACTGATTCCAGGTTAAGACTACTTATTTAATGTTTATGGTAGGTTATAGTGTGGTAGGTTCTTGTTTCCAAATGGAAAAGTTTGAAGGTTGACCAGTGTACATGTTTTGCTTTTGTCTGAAGATGAGAGAATACACATATTGTGGTAGTTTTCTTGTTTATGTTAAACACAAATTCATCTTGCGTTTTGTTAATGTTTATTTCTGTAGATTATGGACTTATATTTATGTAATTGTAAATATTGTAATGCAAATACCATTATGCTGAAGTGAAACAAGTCTGAACAGAGAATGAGGTTATTATAACTTCAGATAATGACTATGATCACATCATTTATTACTTTTCATTATTATCTCTAAAATCTAGCATCAACCCCTTGAATATTCTTTTAAAAAGTGCACAAATTATAACAAACATTTTTTATATAATACAGACAATTCAGGCCTGTTTCTTTACAAAATACAGGTTTGAGCCAAAATGTAAGCCTCTTAAATTCTTTAGATTCCATAACTTGCATGCTGGAGACCTGGATAAACATATTAATTTATATAAAGATTATTTATGGAACCACTGTTAAAGTTGAAACATAAATTGTGATATTTATATCAATATGAACAGAATTAAACATCATATTTTAATATTTTGCCCAAACCATACCATATACAGATCTAGCTGCATCTGAGTTGTGGCTTGATGCCATGACTCAAGTGACTTTAAATTCTATAATCCAAAGATTAACATGGTTCTATGGTCATTTTACAATGTCATTCAAACAGAGTACCATTATCAATCTAAAAGCCCAGCTCTAATATTTCTTTTTTAAGAGCAAAAATGAATCTTAAAGAAATCAAGTTTCATTGCGTCATCTAGAATTAAAATTTTCTTTACAAAAGGGATTTTGAATAACCAAATATACCGGGCACTGGGAGCTGTGATATGGTTACAAACCCACCTGGGTCCTAGGGACAAGTTAACTTATGGAATGACATTACCCACACTGAGGCCCGTATGACAGATTGGAAATTCAATTAAACTGGACAGGAGGGCCATAGATGCCTTGTCAGAGCCTGTCTTCAGAGGATGGAGTGGTCATTCCAGGCAAGGCTGCACAGCCAGAGTGATAAATCCCCATCACTGTTGAAGTTCATACAGGACTGCTTCTCTGGGCCATACTCTCAGCTTTAGCCATAACTCAACATCATCAGTTTCTCCCCCATAGCTCTTCCCAGAGGGTCATTAATATTCCTAAGGCAGGTATTGATGTTCAAGACTACAAGCCATGTGGGGCACAGCATTGATAAGTAAGCTAATTTTTGGCCTGGCAGACAGGGTCTGAATTGCGTGTGGCAAACCATGTGCACCCTAACAGGTAAAGTGTCAAATATATGTAATAAATATACAAAACTCCATGTATCAATTATTTTATGTAAGGAGTTAAACTTAAAACTAACGAAACTAATTTTGAATGCAGCAGACATTAGCTGTGTAGAGGCAACAATCACACTGACTGAATATATCATGCAGAATATTTACCATTTTCCTGCATAAAAACAACTTTTATAATTCTGCTACAGCCTATCTACAGTTAGTTAGTTCTGTCTAGACCTAACCATAAACTTGATGCTGACCACATTTCAATTTTACTATTACTGTCTTCACACATACAAACAAGAAAGCACTCAAAGAGCACATACCTCTGACAACACCTGTATCTGCATACAGGCATGTTCAAAAACTTAAATCAACCCAAATCCCACTTTTTCCCATTAATTCACTGAAATTCATTGGAAACACTGGATGGTACTGACTACAAACATTTGAAAAGACAGAAAACAGGGAAAAGTCTAATATCCATGTTTTTTAACATAAGTTCAATGTAAGTTTATCAAGGATATCTGCAGTATTTGTGTTGTAAAATTTAATAATGATGTCTAGTGGCTATTGTTTTGTACAGGCTCTTACTGAGTGATGTTGAATTCTGACGTCTGAACTATAATATAAAACTGATAATATAAAACAACATAGGAATTTAAGTTTAAAATCACCAAATGGCCGAAAGGTCTGTCCCAAACATATACTGCAAGTCTTTAGTTAAAAGTGATAAACCGTGAAGCCAGAACAATCGCAGCGGCTACTGCACTAAATACCTTATGTCAATTAATGTTTAGCCCCTTAACACATCAAAATGAGTTAACCTAGTGCCGACCACTAGGCCCACTTCTGGATCATTCAAGCACAAAAAAGAAAAAGTGGCATTTTTGCTCATTGCTGTTGGTCAGCCTACTTTACACGAGGGGTGGCCTATAAATGAGTCAGTCCAAATATATATAAGAGGGTGGTTGGTAGGCCTGATGATTGGGGAATTAAGTACTGTGGTTGTCTTCATATTTGCAGTGGTTTCAAATTCGCGTTATTCACGGTCACTCTCCAAACGCGAAATTGAAACCACGCAGTTTTGAATGCATATATACCAGGCCATGGCCATTAATTTCAGAAGCTGACGATAGTTGGCAACAGTTGAGATTAATCTTTGGCCACATAGTGATGTCCATCGAGCCTGGTGCATATATTTTATGTGATTCGTGGAGAATAACGGGGCCCATTTTTAATAATATCGGATTGATTAGATGCAAAACCGTGACCCTTTGCTTGGATATACTGACACCAGCAGGTGCGCCCAGCAGTCCCCCCCCCCCCCCCCCCGGCACATCAATGGAAAGTGTCAATGCCTGCCGGGCAGTAATATTTAAAAATTATGTGTATGTGTGCCAAGCTAGATGACATCCAGTGACGCTTAAAATGAATATTAAGTAGAAGGTACTCTTTCACATTGTGCCATATTTAGTGATTGTTAATGAATAAAATTTTTCATTGAGTAGTGAATGTAACTGCTAGGGTAGTGCCACCTTGTAACTGTATAAAAGGACACATGCTGTCACTGCCAAAATCATGATGCGCCAAACGATGTTTGATTGGCTAGTGATCCCGTGAATATTTGAATATCAAGACAGTTTCCCTAAACAAACTTATTACATGGTTATGTAGTTACAGGTTGGTTTCTCACACCTTAATGACATGCAAGTTGTTTCATTGCATGAGCTTTGGCCGTGAACTAATTACAGCCAGCGGGGTCAATGCTTCCCGTACGCAACGGCTCAGCCACACTCAAACATGCAATATCCGAACAGAGAAATATTAGGCCTAGATAATAGTGAAATGAGCGGTTTATGAAATTATTTGGACACAACAGTTTATAGTTTCATATTTGATAAATAATATACTACTCGACTAATGATAGGGCGCAAAAAAGGAACCCCGTGAAACTTTTAAAAATACAAAAAAACACGAAAATTCAGCCCTGCCAATATAAAGGCAACCGCAGTATTTAAACTCAATAACCATCTGCCAAACCCTCTCAACTGGACTAGGAAGTTTGTTTAAACAAGGAACGCATGGGTCACTGTGCTCAGCTGAAGTTGACTTTTAAGGTAAAAATCTAAAATAATATCACATGGAGATCAGGTCTGAGAAGAAGAGGTAATATAGGCCATGGCTGGTTGATGTGTTGAAGATATTATTGCAAATAATATTTTCTGATCTGACCATGTGTTTCCTAAAAATTGAACTTATAAAGCAGGTAAGCAGTTTGTGAACATAAGATCTAAACAATTACCATGACCATTGGTTGGATTTTGGATAAGCTATTTGTTAACAGTTAAGCAGTTTTCACATATGTCAAATAAGAACCTACTTTTTTTCTTTTTTTTTTTTTAAATTTTATGCATTTGCAATAATACTATTGTCCCCTGTACTCAGGTGCAAGGACCCCATTGCAGGAGAGGGAAGGAATGGTGGGAGTTTCCACATCCTTGCAATATATACATACAGGATTTGAAATTTAATTCAATAGTGCTCACAAGAAAAAAAGTTAATTCATAATAATTAAATATTTTATTAAATATTTAAAAACAAAGCAAATCACTTTAATTCTCTATTGAGATAGGAAAACAATGAACAAATGTTTGCATTAGATCCTCCTTTTTTATTACAACAATATATATATATATGTATCTGAATACTTAAGTTGATTCACAATTCCAAATTGCATCAACATTTATAGCTAATTTTGTAAGGTAATGTCACATTATGTAGATGTATTTTTTTTTATAAAGATTATAATTTTAAATTTGCAAAACAATAAATATCTAAAAATAACAATAATTTATAATTCTAAATTGCACCTTTATTTACCCGAGATTTGGCTCATATATTAATAAATTATGCCTACTGATGGGTTTAATTTAAATTTAAATGGCTTATATTATTTTTTACAAATTTAAATAAAAAAATAAGGTTACCCAACAGGGCTATAGTGACCAGAAGAGGGGGGCCTGGAGCTTGTCAATGAAAATGGATACAATGGAACCTAAAAAAAATCTTCAATAACTAGCTTAAATTTTTCAGCTTTTCAAATTTCAAAATTTAACAAATTAAATCCTTATGTGTGCCTACTGTGAAAATTGTATCACATGTACTTACAAGTAAAAAATGTGCCATGGTCAAAGTTGGGCAATATTTAAGGTACTGATTTTAAATCTATGCTAATAACTTAAACAACTAGGTTTTAATTGGAAAATTGAGGTTTTTTCTTAATTTCTTGAAGGAACAATGTTGCACTGATCCAGTTTTCAGTTTGGTAGAGGATCTTGGGGACACCTTATAGTAAGCAAAATTTTGGAATCTTAGATCTAATGGTCTCAAAAGGTGCCAGTCTAAAGGACGGACGGACAGCACAATGGCTAGACGGATGGACAAACCAAAATGGACCATAACTATAGCTCAGATGACCTATAGTCAGCTGAGCTAAAACCTAATTAAGATCAGAGCTAGGCAATCCAAAAAGCAGCCAAGCCAATCACTAGCAAGAAACAGGCACGAAATAAAAGGGGAGGAAGACAGTAGGACATACACAATCTATTCCCCAAAGTCCCTCAAAGGATGCATTCCAAGCCAGCAAAAAGCAGCTACCATGCCCTTTGTGGAACCCTTGTCACAACCATTCATCAGACATCATTGAATATCTCTCACTCATCTAATATTTAAATCACCATCCATGATGATGATGTCACCAACTGCCTGTGCCACTCACTCACAAAAGCCATGGATGAAAGTTAAAGGTGCATTCCTTGTCCACAAAATTGCTCAAAAAGTTCTCAATTTTAATGAAATTGTGTAGAAAGGAAGGTCATAGGGGAAGGAAGAAATCAATCCACAAAATTTAATTGAAATTCATTTTAAACTTTGGAAGACAGTACTTGGACACACACACACAAACCCATATGATCATATAACCCCTGCTGCCAGCACTGGTGAAGCTTACGAACAGATCAAGACATTTCATTGGTGGAGGTAATAAATAAACTGAATAAAACATAAAACAAACAAACAGTCTCTTAAGACAGCAAAACTGGTTAAAATTAAATTGTTAGGCCAAAATAAATTAGTTTTGGTTCTCAGGCACTTTTTTCAGATATCAAAGCAGGCATGCATGTTTTTTTTTTTTGTGTTTCGATAAAAATGTTAAATGATAAGGGAAAAGCATGATAATGACTGATTAATTTTGCTAAACTACTAACAGCACTATATAACAAAGGAAATTTTATCAAAATTGTATGATTTTATCTTCTTGAAAGAAATGTCTGAGCCAAGAACCCCAAAATTTGTAAGTTTCTATTGAAAATCAAAAATAAATTTTTGATGAGGTTTCAAGTCGACATGGGCGGTGCCTGAGAACCATACCTTTTTTTTTGTCCTTACATGTACTTCATTTGAATATATACAGAAACATTTGATTTTATGGAATACAATAATGACTTCAAATCAAAACTCCAGTAACACTAGTGACTGCATGTGACCAATGCTCTCAAGTACCTAGCTGCCATTTAATTGATGAATTTGACTCTACAATTTTCTCATAATGTTTATTATGACTTACTCTGATAGTATCAAATTCCTAACTTGAGATTAATACTGGCTGAAAAAAAAACTGTGGTTCAGTAATCTGATCAATTATTTGAAATCTTAGATCTGCAACATGTCAACAATCAACTTAAAATGAAGGCCCCATCCCCCCTTTGTTTAATGAAGAGCTGTAAACCAATACTGCATGGCAACAGGGTTTGTCTAAATACTATATAAAAGTAATATTCATAGCATTACATAAGTTTGCATACTTTGAGTTGCACACGGAAAGACAGTTCTTGATGGTCTGAGCTAAGTTTTGAAAATTTTTTGTTTTATCTATAATTGTTTATAAAATTTTTATACATGTTTATCAACGCAACTCACAAATTAAGTCATATATTTAAAAGGCAAACAAAATGGCAAAGGTTAATTTAATGCTCAGCTGTCTTCAGAAGTACTGAAATTATTTATTAATCAAGCAGGCTTGTAAAGAAAAATCTGAAAGGCAGACAACATTCAAAATCATGATTTAATATGCTGGGTCTTCAAATCCAATCAGTTTTTGGACCAAATATTTCAGTGTAGCAGGTTTCTGTGGGAACCAAATTATGATAGATGCCTGTCTAACATTAATAAGTGACCCATGGGTAACAGTGCTCAGATGACGATAACAACAGGTGATACCATGACTTAGCATCAACTGAGAACTTCAGATATGTAAATAAAATAAAGAAAACAAAAGCAATGAACATGCAGCAAAGACTTTTAAAATGCATTCTTATTTTCCAGCTATCACCTGTTTAAATCAAGAAAATTAAAAACATGTTACAGAAGCCCACAAATCATGATTCTAGGATTTGATTGGAATTTTTTTTTCATAAATCGATTTTACATTTGATCGATAGCAAAACAAGATTTTGTGTGTATTAACCGTGATATGAAATAGATATAGTTATAATCAATATATCTGGAAAGTTTGGCAATAATTGCCAGGTGCAGTGGTTCAAAAAATATAGTGTAAACACTATATATGCAAAATTATATGAAATAAGACTTTGGGAAAAACAAAATATCTATAGGGACTCATGAGTCTTAACACTCAGCTGTATTTATCTATAAGGATATTTTTATATACAGGACCTTGTGACCAAAAATCTTTCAATCCTTGAACTAACACCATTTTTATTTTCATAACAATAGGTCCAGTGAGCTTGGTAACCATGTAAAAATCTATAGATTCTTTTCCACTTTGGGCAGGTAAGTAATATGTGAAAGGATGTAAAGGTTTGGGATGAGACCTTGACCTTTAAGCTCAAGACCCTAAAATTAATAGGATTAATTTTTACTTTAGTGGTGGGCCACCAATACCTCAATTTTAGATATAACTCATGTGACCAACATTGGCATAAAATTTAGTGATGATAGCTCCAGCCGTTTCTGAGATTGAAATTTTAGTATGCTTTTTTGGACAGATGACTAAGTTCAGCTTCCTGTAACTCTGTCAAAAAACACTGAACTGGAACCATACAAACAAACTTAAGATAGATTGTTCCTGGAATTATTTCTGTGAAATATTGGACAATTCAGCTGGATGATTTCAGAGAAGATTTTTAAAAGTTTTTTAAGCTTTTTCCCTTGAACAGAAGGATTCCTTGTTTATAATTTGAAGGTGGTGCTCTTATATACAGACTTATTTGAAGGAAAGTGAAATAGACATTTTGCGATTGCAAAAGTATGGTTCAAAATATGAGGCACCAACTGCAGGTTATGTCATGCCAGTCATGTGATGAGTATAGCAAGTCTCAAAAATTTAGTGATGAAAGCCGCAGGGATTTTGGAAATATTTGGTAAAAGAAGGGGGCAAGGCAGACAGAAGTCCACCATTTTTTGTAGTCTTCCAATGATGGGCAGGGGCAAATTGTCACTATGACCAATGAGAATATAGCCTTTTTGTATATATATATACAGTAAAACCTGAGAGTTAAGACCACCTGATGTGCCACACCAAAAGCGGTCTTAAGTCACAGGTGGTCTTAAGTCTCAGGTGGTCTAAGTCTCAGCATGAAGCAAACAAAGAATATCAAGGCATATATGTCTACATAAACATTTATTAATTTATTATAAAAATACATACTGGATATATATATATGTATGTATCTATCTATAGATGTATATATATGTATATATCTTATAGATAATCAAGATATTCACAACAATATTTACAAGTTAACAACAATATTTACTTAAATCAATCAATCAATTTTGCTCTGCTTAACAAGGGAATCTTATTAATAATTATCAAAGAATGCTGGTCCTTTTATAACTTTATCAAACAAGCCTTTATCAAAAGCTTTGAATAGCCTGTTTGTTATATTGCACAAACCACAAACCGCTAATTAATGATGTACCATGAGTACACACTGAGTCACTTTGTTTTAGAAGCAGACCCCATTAAAATCTCAATAAACTTCAAAGCAGGTATGAAGGGATCCATCATTTGATTACAGGTGACTGCTCACGTTATCAAACAGTCTCTCTATATTGGTACTATGGTAGTTAGCATTGAGTCCTATTGTCTTTTTGATGAATATTCTATTGATGTATTCGAAACAGGTCGTCAGTTTGTCGTCATGAACTGACTTGTTGTCAAGTCAAAATGTGTGTGATAAGCAATGACAGTTGATCGCTAAGGTTATGACAAACTTACTTTCATGACTCACTTTTTTTTTTTAAATTAAATCCGGGCAAATGTTATTTACACATCGCTAAGACTAGTTATGAACTCCGGTCAACGACCGCAGCGTAGTGAATGCGTTGAGCATTGAGTCCTATTGTCTTATTGATGAATATTCTATTGATGTATTCGAAACAGGTCGTCAGTTTGTCGTCATGAACTGACTTGTTGTCAAGTCAAAATGTGTGTGATAAGCAATGACAGTTGATCGCTAAGGTTATGACAAACTTACTTTCATGACTCACTTTTTTTTTTTAAATTAAATCCGGGCAAATGTTATTTACACATCGCTAAGACTAGTTATGAACTCCGGTCAACGACCGCAGCTTAGTGAATGCGACCGCGGTGTCAGAAATACAACGGGAGTTCTATTCAATGAATATTAATGAGGGATTTCCCATAGAGCACGTGATCCTTTACCGGAAAGATGTTTCAGACAATCGTTAAACAAATACGATGTGTTCAAAGATAGGCTACATGATAGATACATGTTCCCTCGCAATATTCGCGGAACTTTCATTTTTGGAGAAAGATTTAAACCACGCAGGCCCTAGGCCATTGACACCTGGAGGGGTATTGTGAATTAATGTCCAATTCAGCGCGGGGAAAGTAGGTCACCATTGCCACCTGCACATTCAAGAGACGGTCAATGGCACGGTCGTTTTAGTCTTATGACGCCAGGTGCCACTACCGCTACACCAGGCGGTCGCTTAACAGAGGTATAGACCAGCGACCGGCCACATCTGAGCGGTCGGTGGTCACGTACCACAAACGGTCGCTCAACACAGAGACATTAAAGAGTGATTAAGCTCGGTGCATTCATTTTTCGGTCGTAAGTCACAGACGGTAGCTGGCGGCAGTGGTCGCTTGGTTCAGGTTTCACTGTATATATATATATATATATATATATATATATATATATAATATAATATATAATATAAAGGGAAATTGTTTGCCCTATTTTAGGAATATTTGACTATTAAGAATGACTAGGAGCTTGAACAGAAGAAGTCTCATATATAAGGTGCACAAAATTGGGTTGCAACGCAGCTAACAGAATAAAGGTCATAGTGACCTTATTTTTGGATTCTACTTTCTGCAGATATTTTTATCAGAACTTATCTAAAGTATATCTCAAGCAAAGTTTGACATGCAGTCACAATTTGTGCTGACCTTATACCCATGGTAGTGTTGTAGATTTTTACAGAGGTGATCTTTTTAACCACCAATGACACTGCCCTTTGTTTGAAGAACCTTTATGCCAAACAGGAAGGGTTCAGTCCCAGTGGTTATGATACTGGATGAGGCAACTGATTTCAAGACATTTTTTTCAGCCCCTAATTTTGAGAAATTAGATATTTCAAACATGGTAAGAAATTTCTCATTAATATATTGTGTCTTAATTACTAAAATTAGGCTGCATGTCTTGCTTTATAACAAAACATGCCCTGATAAGTTAACTGATGTCTGGTTGGACTGACAGGCCACAAAAGGAGGTTCATCCAGGACTAAAGCTCAGATGATCTTAAAGTATGCTGAGGCAAAAAGGAAATATGCAAGAAAACTGTGTAATCTCAACCCTATAAAAATGTACACAAGTAAGAATAAAGAAAATTCATATATAATAAAATAATGGGTACAAATACTCCCTCTAGTGGTTCAGCCAAATTTGCTGATTGAGTTACCATCATCAGATATTGAAATCTTTATGATTTATAGTTTAGTAATTCAAAATGCATATATGTTCTGTGTTTACTTCTTTAACCTAATCATTCATTTCATCTATGACTGTTTACTTGGGTATATTTTACAAAGATTCTCAGGAGGCCTCTAAACAAAAGGCTTTGCCACCCCTATGTAAAATGTTACCCATGAGACCAGCTAATCTGCTTATCCAGTTTGCATGTTAAGTAATGGCACCATTGCCACACTGGGGACCACATTTACACTGGGGGCCTGATCATCCAATAAGTCAGACAGATTTGACTTCATCTGGAATACACCATTGTAATTTGAATTAATTGTCAAGCCATATTACCAGTGACGCTTATGAGAAGTATGACTTACATATAACTGTCACTAATAGCTGCCTTCAGCTAGTCTACAGAAAACAGGATAAGTTGCCAGAAAAAAATATATATCTGGTTCATCTGGTGAAGGTCCTTTCATTAAAGTTATTTTACTTCCTCTAGGATGGCAAAGAGACAAATTGTTTTGTTGGTGATGGTTTTGTTTTGGGTTGGTTTGTTCACTGGTTTGTTCATTTTTTTTGTTTATTTGTTGGTGATGTGTCGGTTACAGTGTAAGCAACTTTCCAAAATGTTTCAAACAGATTTGAGCTTTTGTGGTCAAAACATGGAGTTGCTCAACAGTGACACATTTTAGGGGCAGATCTAGGATTCCCAAGGGGGGGGGGGGGGGGTCAAAGACAGGCGAGAGAATGGCCAACTAGTGACATTAACTACTGAAGAAAGACAATCATGAGATATTCAAACTGTATAATATGAATGGTATATCTCACATTTGTTAATCTGACACTGAAATGTTTATAATATTAAATAAACAAAAGCACTGCAAACATGCATAATACTGGGTTCATTGGGTCCATGTGCACAAAGAACAGTTACACTTTGTAAAGGAATCTGATAGACATAAATAAAGTGGCAACCTTGACAAATCTAAAGGTAATTATGCACTGAACTCGAACATAACAAAGAAGTCAGAGCGGTCTATCTTGACATGAGCAAGGCATTCAATAAAGTCTGGCATAGAGGTTTGCTTAGCCAACTACAGTCCTAAGGCATTCAGGGAAAATAAATACTTTGGCTTAAAAAACCATCTCACTAATAGAAAACAAAAGTCATCGTAGACAACTCAGCATGTCAGTTGGGAGCACTCCATGCCGGAATACCCTAGGTTCTATTCTAGGGCCATTACTATTTCAAATCTTCATCAGTGATATAACAATTGACTTGAACTGCAATGTCAGGCTCTTTGCAGATGACACCATGATTTTTCTACCTGTCAAAAATCAAACAATTGGTGCAAAAATGATGAACAATGACTTGAAAAAGATATATAACTGGTCAAAACATGGTTAGCTACCTTCAATGCTAACAAAACTGAATCCATGATATTCTCTAGACAGATTTTTCAAACAAATCATCCAGATCTATTTTTAAATATTGTAAAAATAACAAGTGACCCATGGGATATGACACTCAGCCGACTGACATGTTGATAATATGTCCTTGCAGAGACAACTAATTAAGATAGGTGGCATCATTGTTCATGCATATTAGTTTAAGTTCATCAAGACCCAACCCATAAAAACAAATTTGATGACAATCCAATCAGCCTTTCATGAGTAACCTGGCAATTTGTGTGTATTTTGCATTATTTCTGAGATGCTCAAACATACCCCAAAACTCTGAGAATATAGGTCAGTGTGACCTAATTTCAGGTTTCTGGGGAGAACTTTTGAGGAACTGTCAGGATGTCAAGTTAGAAGATTCTGGGCCCAATGGTTATGATTTGTGCCCTACTTTGGTATCTATTTTTTAATTATTCTGAGGGGTGCTTATAAGCCCCTTAGCTCAGAAAATATTGGTAACAGAGACCTTAATTCAGGTTTCATAGAAGACTTTTCACAGATCTCCCTGGATGTCAAGTTTGAAGATTCTAGGACCAATGGTTACAATTTGAGCCCTGTTAAGGGATGAAAGCATCTTTGAAGGTCTCATAAATAGTCCTAGCAAAAAAAGGGACCCATGGGTCACGGCGCTCAGCTGAAGTTTGAAATTTTTGCAAATGCAAAATATTCTACTGTAATGTTTTTCATTTATATAAGCATATGAGAAGCTAAGAGGAAAGAGGCTCTCCTACTTGGTTATAGTAAAGTTCTAAATATATGATTGCAAACTAATACTCTGACAAGACGGTCATGAAGAAAAACAGTAATAGTTTTGAGATACTGTGATGCATATGAAAAATTTACAGATGGACAGGCCAGTGGACAGTAGGGCTGTATCAATATATCGATACGAATCGATACACAACGTCGATACGATAATCAAAATGCGTTGCATGCTGTATTGGTTGTATCGATTGAGTGTTAATGCATAGGGATATAACTCTAACTTTAAATATAACCATAACAATTTATAAATTAAAATGCACTGTATATTTGTTGCTTTGGCTTTTAAAACTTGTTAATAAATGTATATACGCATGCACATCAGTACTTTCATGACAAGCAGGCACATGTGAGTGATAATAGGAGAATGATTCTGACAATTCGATATAATACAAATATTTTATTTTATGTTGGTTTTTACAAACAAAGACAAACATTAACCATAGGCTATTATGACCGACCACACTCTTATCATACATTAATTAAAATTAAATAATTTAAAATATTATAAATAATAATAAAAATACATTAACTTACATAAAAAAAAGTATCACAAGTCTGATCAATTTTAAGGATCAAAGTTAAGCATGAAGTTGTATAATGCGAATAACATTTGATTTATAGTCCTTATAAATTACAGTGACCAATTCATATTGAAAAAAAAATCACAATAAGGCATGAAGTGACGAAACAAATTGGAAATGGCATACGGCCCAAAGAAGGATGTCAATTTTTACAAAGTGATATTAAGTATTACACAGTTTACAACCGCAGGATGCTCCTTTACAGAACAATAACTTTATTTTGAATGCTCTAAGGGACTCTGTGTTTTTATAGTCTATCAGAAGAGAGTTCCATAGCATAGTACCAAAATGTTTTAGCGAGTGGGTTCAATACGTAACACTATTTGTTACCAGCACTGCCGGTCCATAGCTAGCTAGTCTGGTGACACGACCAGAAATAGGTGTAGTGAAGTACTGTTTAGGATACACTGGACTTAGATTATGAATTACTTTGAAAATCTTTACGCAGCAAGTCATAGGTAACTCCCGCATTGGAGATCAGATGTCAAATAAATGGTTAAAGCCTGGTCACAAATCCTGTACAAACAGGAGAGTGACAAATGGGATTCATATTCACAGAAATATACAAAACAACTGGGTAATGACATGACATAAAAACACAGCCTATGATCTTCCCCACCAAAGCAATAAAAAAGTGTTTGTGCACCAGGGGGGGGGGGGGGGGAGGGAGGCTACAGAGGGGCTAAAGGCACAAAGAAGATCCAGATTTCGGTAGTCTTGATTAGATAGATTTTGATAATTAAAATCAACTGGTCTGATTATCTATTTAATATCAAGCTTAAGCTGCTTAAGTGCATAGCATAGTAAATATGTTGTATGTTAAAATACAAATATATATATACATATATATATATATATATATATATATATAAACAAAAAACAGAGCTTTTATTTAGAAATGGAAAGAAAAATAAACGTATTGTCAATACTTATCGGTATCGAATTAACTGTATAGCAATACGTATTGTATCGGAAGAGGCGGACCGATACCCAGCCCTAGTGGACAGAATGGACTAATACCTTTATTTCACTTTCAAGGGAATAATGCATTTAAGTTTGTATATAAGACTATTATTATTGAGCATATCCACTTTTTCCATTAAAATAGTTTTTATCTGATTAATTTTTTTTATTTACAAGTTTTATAAATTTGTATTAAAAAACACTGAAAATATAAGTTAAAATATTAGAATTCTAAGTTGCAATCATTATATATCCAGAGTGTAGCTCATATTGGGTCATATTATGCATACACATATTTTTATTATTTTTAAATCACAAATGTTTAAAATGTTTGAAATGAAAATAATGCCACAATATGGCATTATACAAGATTATTCCTTGAATCACTATTAAAAAGTTTTGCACATTGGAGTTTTCAGTACATGCTTGATCTTATTCACCGAAATAAAATAAAAGATTCAGTAAATTTGGTAAAATAAAAACATCTTTTCAAATAAAGTATACACACTGTTGGTTGAATGAGGGACAATCAATATCATTATGCTAATTACAATCTAAGCTATAATTTATTACTGGAATTAATGGTCAAGTTCACACCTTGTGAAGTTTTTACTCTTCTCAAGTAAGGAATTACTCATCTGATGAACATCCACACTTTCATAGCAATACACCACTTTGTGGACACAATTAAATCTGCACTTTAATCATTGTAACCCTGGTGGTAAATACAAAATCTAAAATGTATCATTGCATAGCCAAGAATAAAATGAAATACAGAAAATTACAACATTCATCTAGTTAATGCACCATACTGGGGGGGGGGGGGGGTGCAGGGCAGAGGGGAAGCCTGCTAGTAGTGGCCAAGCTAAGCCAAGCCAAGCTGCCTGGGGTGGGTTACATAATCATAATGCAAGTGAAGGCTGTACTACTAGGTGGGCTAGATGTAAACAACACTTGGCATGGTGTATGAAAACTTGAATAAAAGCTACTCTTTTCATTCAATGCCTTTGAAATTTCAGATTTTAAAAGATTAAATCCTATATATGCTTTGAAAATTAAATCAACAGTGCTTATAGGGGAAAAAACGTGCCATTGCCAAAGTTGGACAAAATTTAAGGTACTGATTTTTTATTTATGCTAATAACTTGAAAAATTTGCAAAATTCAGATATAATTTTGGGTAAACAATTGAATCTTGATAAAATTAAGTTATATTTCTGAAAAAAGGTCTCCAGCTTCAGCAATTCTCATCTTAGATGAGTAAATATATTTCTCAATTTTTTTAAAAAGTGCATTATGTTTGGGCCCATAACTTAAAAAAAATGCACAATACTGACATCATTTCTGGCATTTGCATAGCGAATATATAGAAAAATATGTATATTATATATGATCAAATCAAATCAGTTGTTTTGCTATTAGGCCGTCTTAAAGTGTAACAATGGGTTTTAAATGGAAAAATGAAGTTTTTCATTCATATCTCGAAGGTATTAAGTCCAAGTGACCAAATTCTTGGCATGATAGGGGATTTTTGAGACATCTAACTGTAAGCTTAATTTAAGGAACTTAGAGCTGAAGCTCGGGAGCTGAGCTCTAGCAAACTGCATAACACTAGCTTGATGTAAACAATATGTGACATGGTGCTTGAAAACTTGAATAAAAGCTACAATTTTTGATCAACTGGTTTCAAATTTTTGGTGTTAACAGTTGAAATGCTAATAAAAACATGCTTTGAAAATTAAATCCACAGCAGTTACAGGAAAAAAACGTGCCATGGTCAAAATTTGGCAAAATTTAAGGTACCAATTTTTTATTTTTGCTAATATTTTAAAAATTTTAAAAGATTTTGATCTAATTTTTGGTATACAATTTAATTTTGATTAATAAAAGTAATATTACTGAAAAAAAGTGCTTAGCTTTAACAAGTTTTGTGTTAAGTGATCAAATTTCTTTCCTGATTATTTACAAAATGCATTATGTTTGGGCCAATAACTTTTTTAAATTATATAATACATATAATAATTATAATTATATAATATAATAATTTCTGGCATGTACATAGAATCTATATAGAGGATTATTTATGGTAAATATGAAGAAATAAAGATGAGTGGTTTTGATATTAGGCAGTCCTGAAGTGTGAAAACAGGTTTATAAAAAAAAATTGAGGTTTTTCCTTAATTTCTCAAAGGAACGAAGTCACAAAGACCCAGTTTTCGGCTTGGTAATAGATCTTGGGGACATCTAACATTATGCTGAATTTTGGATTCCTAGGTCTTACAGTTTCAAAAGGTGCCACATCTACCGACGGATGGACGGACGGACGGAAGGACAGTCGGACTGACGACGGACAATGGACCACGACTATAGCTCAGATGACTTATAGTCAGCTGAGCTAAAAATGTGTTAAAATTTTTTAAAAATTTAGGTGGTGCCACCAGTCCACAAGAACTGATGAAACACTCCATGATGAATATGCATGCAAAGAATCAGGTTGATTAATGCAATAGTTGTTCAGATACTGGAGCTTTTGTATCAAATTTTAAGCTATTCTGGGAGGTACTTCTAAGACCCATAGCTTGGAGAATATGGATAACAGAGACCTCATTTGAGGTTTCCATGTGGTTTTTTATGGACCTCCCAGGATGTCAAGAAAAAAAGATTTAAGCTCAAATAGTTATGATTTGTGCCCTGTTAACAGAGGACCACATCTTTGAAGGTCTCAAAATTAGATAAAATATAAGTAAAAAATCGAAAAAATACAGGTGGCGCCATCAGTCTGCAGAAACTGATGAAACACTCCATGATCAATATCCATGCAAAGAATCATGGTGATCAATGCATTAGTTGTTCAGATATTTGAGTTTTTGTATCAAATTTTTCATTATTCTGGGGGGTACTTAGGAGCGTAAAAATTCAAAGAAGTCCTGGTGGCACCACCAGTTTGCAGGAACTGATGAAACACTCCATGATGCATATGCATGCAAAGAATAATGCCAATCAATGCACTAGTTGTTCAGATACCAGAGCTTTTGTATCAAATTTTTAGTTATTCTGGGGGGTATTTCTGGGCCCCATAGCTCAGACAATATGGGTGACAGAGACCTCATTTGGGGTCTCAAAGGAGACTTTTCATGGGCCTCCCAACATGTCAAGAAAGAAGATTCAAGCTCAAATAGTTATGATTTGTGCCCTGTTAACAGATGACTGCATCTTTTAAGGTCTCAAAAATAGATAAAATATAAGTAAAAAATCGAAAAAATACAGGTGGCGCCATAAGTCTACAGAAACTGATGAAACACTCAATGATCAATATCCATGCAAAGAATCATGGTGATCAATGCATTAGTTGTTCAGATATTTGAGCTTTTGTATCAAATTTTTCATTATTCTGGGGGGGTACTTCGGAGCCCCATAGCTTGAAGAATATGGGTAGCAGAGACCTAATTCCATGTTTTCAAGAAGACTTTTCATGGACCTCTCTGAATGTAAAGTGAGAAGATTCCAGGTACAGCTGTTACGATTTGTGCCCTGTTAATAGATGACGGCATCTTTTGAGGTCTCAAAAATAGAGAGGAAAAAATTGTAGACAAAAAAATCGAAAAAATACAGGTGGCGCCACCAGTCTGCAGAAACTGATGAAACACTTCATGATCAATATCCATGCAAAGAATCATGGTGATCAATGCATTAGTTGTTCTGATATTTGAGCTTTTGTATCACATTTTTCATTATTCTGGGGTGTACTTCGGGGCCCCATAGCTTGAAGAATATGGGTAACAGAGACCTAATTCCAGGTTTACAAGAAGACTTTTCATGGACCTCCCTGCATGTCAAGACAGAAGATTCTAAGTCCAGTCATTAAGATTTGTGCCCTGTTAACAAATGACAAAATCTTTTGAGTTCTCAAAAATAGAGAAAAAAAATCTTAAAAATCGAAAAAAATACAGGTGGCGCCACCAGTCTGCAGAAACTGATGAAACACTCCATGATCAATATCCATGCACAGAATCATGGTAATCAATGCGTTAGTTGGTCATGCAGATATTTGAGCTTTTGTATCAAATTTTTCATTATTCTGGGGGGTACTTCGGAGCCCCATAGCTCAAAGAATATGGGTAGCAGAGACCTAATTCCAGGTTTCCAAGGAGATTTTTCATGGACCTCTCTGGATGTGAAGTTAGAAGATTTCAGGTCCAGTGGTTACGATTTGTGCCTTGTTAACGGACAGACTGCCGGATGGCCATACGGCCGACGGACAAAGAGTGATCGCTATAGCTCAGATGACTCTGCTGAGCTAAAAACTGCTTCTATTCACAAACATCTTGGAATTACAATGTACTTACCAATCCAATGGTAAATGGGATGAACATATTCACAACATAACTACCAAAGCTAACCAAAGAATGATCATTCTCAGAAAATGTAAATACCTACTAGATCGTCAGACTCTACAGAACATCTTCTTCAGCTACATTAGACCTATTCTGGAATATGCCAACACTGTTTGGTCCAACTTTTCTAAAAGTCTTTCTAACAAAATAGAAAATGTACAACTGGAGGCAGCTAGAATAATAACAGGAGGTGTAAAAGGCACAAGCCATGATCTATTATATATGGAAACTAAATGGTCAACACTCAAACAAAGAAGAAAATCAAACCAGTTACGCCTTCTTCGCAAAATGATAAATAAAGAGGTACCCCAATATCTTTACCTACTCCTTCCCCCTGCTAAAACGCAATCTCGCTTCACCCGCTCTGATGCTCTGACGATCACACCTATCTTGGCTAGAACTGAGTTATACTGAATCTTTCATCCCTAAAACCATCAGGCTGTGGAATGCACTAGATAGAGAAAAAGATATATATTATCACCGAACACTCTCAAAAGGAAGATGCTTGGCAACATTAAAGCACCAAAATATTTAAACACAGGTTCAAGAACATCCCAAATAGCACATGCAAGACTAAAGATGAGATGCAGTAATCTGAATTATCACAAATTCCTTCGCCATGTATCTGACACCATGTCCTGTCAGTGTGGTCATCCGATGGAGGACAATCATTTTTTCTACAATGTCCTCTATACTCCACCGTTAGAAAGAAATACCTGTCCAACCTACCTGTTAAAACTTTATTATTTGGTGATACCAATTTGAAACAATTAGACAATATCAAAATTTTTCAACTAGTCTCACAATACATTACAGAGACAAATTGTTGCAAAACATAATACAGTATACTCTTACAACCCAGTCGAACTAAGCATTAAGTCACTATACAAACCCCAACATTAACTCCATTATATCACATCCAAAGACCTAACATCGCATACAACGCATACAATATTATTATACCATTTTATTTACCATTACCATCTGCAAACAACTCATTACATGCACCCCTATATGTCATCTCTTAGAATTAATGTCTGTTGTATTGTATGGGAACTGGCAAACCTAAGCCTACAGCTTGCACCCAAATCCCTTTGATACACTGCGTGTATACTTTTACTATTATTGTACGCCTTTTGAATTCTTTTGTATCAATAAAATCTTTCAAACAAACAAATCTAAAGGTCAATTTCTGTGAGGATATAATTTATGACAGTTTACCAAGTTTCCGTTTGATCAAGTTTCTCACTCATGAGACCCTGTAAAAAAATGTGTGAATGGCATCTCCAGCATCCTGTTTACATGGATATTTCCATACAAAAACTGTACAAAAATTAATGATATTGTCAATAACACATGTTTTATGTTTTCAGTGACATCAGCTTTTATCATGTGTTTCCTGAGACAACACAACAGTATGCAACTGTTGACCCAATGGAAACACCTGTTCAGCAGATGAACAAGACCAACAAAGCCCTTACAAATCTGCAGTGTACAAAGCTTGACAATGACTACATACAAGGACACCCTCTACAGGACGATCTCATTTCTCATCCTGTTTATGTATTTAAACACACAGTATTTTTGCCTCAAAACATGTGAGCCATGGTTATATACAATGTAGTCGGCTGAAAATATTCACATGGAGTTAATCAGTTATCCCATGGATGTAAAGTGTCCCATGGGTCATGGTGCTTAGTTTGCTTTTGACATCAATTGACCTATCCACCACAGCCCAAATGCTCCACCCTTTTAATTTATTATATTGAGCCCCCAAAACGCTCCTACACATATGGACTTCTATGCCCATGGCAGCGAGAGCTGATTATAACATAATAATGATGTCACAAAGGGCAATGGCGCATGACGTCGTATTGACTGGCGTCATCAACTGGTATCACATGACCATTGTTTACTATATCGTAGTCATATATGAACTGTGTTGCAATATGTATTGGATTATCTGTCCCATACGAATTGTGTGCCAGGTAAGACATTATTATTCACTCGGTAGTCAGAGGAATGGCTCCCACAACCTATAGCCTAGAAACTTTTTAGACTGTCTCCTTCGTACAATAAAATATCCTGGAAAACATGACAACATGGGTACTGGTAGTATTTACAGACTACATGTGTTCTGTTTGACAGAGCTCTGTCAAATTATGCAAAATTTTTTTTTTTTTTCAGATGATTGACGCTTTACAATGTTTAAGGTCACATGACTGGTCGCTCCTCAGTCCCATGCTTATGTTTATTCATTGAATGAATATGCGATTAAGGTCGCATAGAGTTCATGGATAGGTCAATTAGGGTAGAATGTATGCCAAAACTGACAAGGACTGATCATGATGATGTGTTCTAATTCTTGGCTTGTACACTTATTGTGTTGGTTACATTTGGCCTGTAAA
Source organism: Sipunculus nudus (assembly GCA_026874595.1). NCBI lineage: Eukaryota > Metazoa > Annelida > Sipuncula > Golfingiida > Sipunculidae > Sipunculus > Sipunculus nudus. The sequence continues at coordinate 29,397,746 of CM049315.1, forward strand.
TTATAATTACATATACAAAATTAATTACACTTAGCTGATTTGCAGTGTATTTTATGGTTATACATAAGTACACTGAACTAGAAAGAATATTAAAGAAAATGTTTAAAGAATTTATGAGAAACATTACCACATTTACAAGGGTTAAAAAGTGGAACCTGTTATGTGGCTTTACCAAAACCATCTTTGAAAAAAAAAAGAAAAAAATAATTACTGTATTACAGTAAGCAGCAAACATGTGTACATCTTGGATGACTTTATTTCTGCATGGTACAGAAGATAACATATTTGAACAGAGAAGATGTTCATATTTAAAAAAAAAATTTTTTTAATTAAACTCTACACAAACTAAAGGACACAGTGTGTCAATAGATTTCACTGAGCTGACACTGACTAACCATTAAGAGTCCAGTAATCTTTAGAAGCCAACTTTTAAACAGAAATAAATCAAAAAGATGTCATTAATTCATAATTTACTTCAGTGAATTTTTCATGAAATTGTTTTTTTCACCAATAAATGATTTTTTTTACACATGAAATATGTAAGTAGCTGAGGACAAAGCTTGTGGCTTCGAGTTATAAGATATTTCATTCTTCAGTATGCACTCTTGTGTCTGCGACCCTAATTATTTTTCTTCTAGCTACATAAACACTCATCCGCAAGCTAACAGAAATCACAGGCAAGACAGCTACAGCGAACAAGCAGTGGCAGATGTGAGCCAAACATCCCTAATAAATCCAACACTTTCACATTATAAACCAACATCAAAGCCACATGCAATCTGGGCAATGAGGCTGTTAATATGTATTAATATTCTAATCCCAGGTTTCGTCCTCAGGGTGACTTCTTGGTGGCAGGGAGGTCTGATTGCACTGGAGTGATCCCCTGGAGGTGAACAGACCTGGCTTTGTTAAGCAGAACATATATAGAGACTGCCTAGTCTTTTGATTATGTGAACAAGGGCTGCCCCCTTTTCCCCCCACTAGAAATGACACAGGAACATGCTTGGTCTGTTCTCTCACTTGTTTTAAAAAGTGACAAAACAAGGGGTGAACACCATTTTCCCTCTGGCTGGCCCAAGTAGCTATTTATCTTTGATAATTTTTTGAACTGGAGAAAGGGTTGAACTGCTGTTCACACGGAATTTTTACATGAGTTATGAATAATGAATAGATTGGATGGCTATGAATATAATGTTTATTTTATATACAGACATTTTCAATGTTTTCTTCAAAAATTTCTTTTTCATATCATTTTTAATCACAGGCAGTGGTAAGGGGGGGATGTATTCTTACAGTACTATTTTATTTGTACCACGTACATGAACAAATAGCACATTTTTATTAGGTGACAGTATTTGAAACAACTATAAGCAATAAATAAAATAAGTATTAAAACTGTGTCACTGTTACTGCGTGACAATCAACTGTCTATTTCCAATGTGATATACAATAACCTCTTTGGGGTATTAAAGCAACCATGTTTTTTATTTGTCCTAACCAATATCATAGTTTTTTTTATTGACTGCTAGGGTCATGGATGAGGATCAAGTCACAGTGCAGGGATTTTCAGCCAGCTGAGATAAAAAGTGTTTGTAGCACACAAAAAATTAGTACATAAATAATATTTTATATAGGAAACATCTAGTGATAGATATATGATCAAATGAGACATCAGTTTCACTAAAAGAACAACCCAGGTGAAACTGTATAAATTTTACTTCATATAAATGTCCTGTCACTAGGATGCCAGAGACTGGTGCCACCTACTGGCAAGCCAAGGAAAAATCTATAGGCTTGATTTAAAACAGAACCTGAAGCCCAATTAGTGACACATTCCTGCAGGCCTGTTTCTTCATCAGTTCAAATTTAATGATTTAAAATCTATGTGATAAATTTTTAATTCTTTGTCAGATATTGTGTCTCCTTAATTGGTTCTATTGCCAAAGGCAGTCAGATTGAGAGAGACTCCTCTAGACCTAAGGACACATTTTTTCAGGTTCACATGACTCCAGGCTGGGAGGAAACATTTTCATAGGCTACATTAAATTCTGATGAGAAGATGTGGATATGTGTAAATATTGGGAACAATGTATGAAAACTGTCTAAATATTATACAAATGTATTATACCACAAAGCATTCAGGTAGAAAAATGCTTTATCAAACATGGAAACGAATACTTCAAACTTTCCATTTATAGATATTCATCAGTTCCATCAATATGCAATAACCATGGCTTTTGGGGTGACAGCTTACAGCAAAGTACCTTGCCTGAGAGATGATGTCATATAAAGTGTATCAACTGCACCACTACAAAGGTGAAATGACATCCAGGCAGGGAGCATCGAACTTCACATGTTTTTGGTCCATCTCACTGACTTACAGACACAAGGTTATGACATGAGGGTGAACCCACATTTGACCTCTGACCCTAGGTCATGCATGTAGTCTTAACCCTGCTATTCCAGCAAACCAAAGTGTTCATCAAAAGGTCTGGGACATCCCAGTAGCAGGCCTTAATACATCACCACATGGCAGACAGACCTTCCCAGAACAGTGGTGTTCCAGGAAATATGTTTACCCGAATGTCTCCAAAACAAGCTCAACCCAATTACAGTAATTGGGGAGCAAAGAGACAAAAATAAACACAGTGGTGTATTTCAACAATGCCTGCTCCCCAGTGGGCCATCTGGGAAGAAAATATGCAGTGCTTTCACTCAGAACCAAAAGGCCGAGGTCTTCTCCTGAAGATCTTTGGAACTCAGACAAGTATATTATACACAGAGAACTACTGGTCATCACTTTATCTTGACTGGCTGGACATACTGTTTTTACTGGTACTTTTACTCAAGTTTTAGTAATTATTGAAATTATAAGCTACAGAATATTTACCCAAAATTGATTTTACCTTTTTCTCTCAGGTTTCCAAAATTGATAAACACCTATACCTAGATATTACCACAATTTATTCACTATATGATATATTTATGTCTATATAAGCAAATGACTTGTCTTCTAGTTGGTAGTCATAAAAAAGGTGCTATTCAAGCAGACCATATGTAAGTATATATCTCAAAATTAATTCCCTGTTTTTCCAAATGATTGTGACAACCCTGTGATTCCAGGAATTTTGTTTTAAGTTTAATTCCATAACAATGAGACTTATAAACACATCCAATTCACATCCAAGGGACCCATGGGTCACGGCGCTCAGCTGAAGTTTGAAATTTTTGAAAATGCAAAATATGCTATTGTAATGTTTTTCATTTATATAGGGAAATGAGAAGCTAAGAGGAAAGGGGCCCTCCTACTTGGTTATAATAAAGTTCTAAATATATGATTGCAAACTAATACTCTGACAGGACTGTCATGAAGAAAAACAGTAAAAGTTTTGAGATGCTGTGATGCAAATGAAAATTTACAGATGGACAGGCAAGTGGCCAGAATGGACTAATACCTTTATTTCATTTTCAAGGGAATAATGCATTTAAGTTTATAGATAAGCCTATTTATTTAGCATATCCACTTTTTCCATTAAAAGTTTTTATCTGAATCATTTTTTTTATTTACAAGTTTTATAAATTTTTAATAACAAAAAACTGAAAATATAAGTTAAAATATTAGAATTGGTGCAAAAGTTGCAATCATTATATACCCACAGTAAAAAAACTGAAAATATAAGTTAAAATATTAGAATTGCTGCAAAAGTTGCAATCATTATATATTCAGAGTGTAGCTAATATTGGGTCATATTATGCATACACATATATTTTATTATTTTTAAATCACAAATGTTTAAACTGAATTTAAAAGAAAATAATGCCACAACATGGCTCCTACAAGATTATCCCTTGAATCACTATTAAAAAGTTTTGCACATTGGAGTTTTCAGTACATGCTTAATTTTATTCCCCGATATTAAATAAAAGATTCAGTAAATTTGATTAAATAAAACATCTTTTCAAATAAAGTATACACACTGTTGGTTGAATGAGGGACAAACAATATCATTGTGCTAATTACTATCTCAGCTTTTATTTATTACTGGAATTTATAGTCAATTTCACACCTGGTGAAGTTTTTACTCTTCTGAAGTAAGGAATTACTTATCTGATGAACATCCAGACTTTCATAGCAATACACCACTTTGTGGACACAATTAAATGTGCACTTTAATCATTGTAACCCTAGTGGTACAATACAAAATCTAAAATGTAGCATAGCCTAGAATAAGAATGAATAAAAAACAGAAAATAATAACATACATCTAGTTTATGCACCATCTGGGGGAGGAGGGGGGGGGGGAATGCAGGGCAGAGGGGAAGCCTGCTGGTAGTGGCCAAGCTGAGCCAAGGCAAGCTGCCTGGGGTGGGTTACATAATGCAAGTGAAGGCTGTACTACTAGGTGAGCTAGATGTAAACAACACTTGACATGGTGTATGAAAACTTGAATAAAAGCTACTCTTTTCAAAAAATTTTGAAATTTCAGATTTTAAAAGACTTAATCCTTATGTATATATGCTGTGAAAATTAAATCAAGTGCTTACAGGGATAAAACTTGTCATTGCCAAAGTTGGACAAAATTTAAGGTACAGATTTTTTATTTATGCTAATAACTTGAAAAATTTGCAAAATTCAGATCTAATTTTGGGTAAACAATTGAATCTTGATTGAATAAGGTTATATTCCTGAAAAAAAGCCTCTAGCTTCAGCAATTCTCATGTTAGGTGAGTAAATATATTTTCTGTTTTTTTTTAAATTGCATTATATTTTGGCCCATAACTTCAAAATAATACCCAACACTGACCTAATTTTTTTAATGATTATAGAAAATGTATGGAAGAATAAGAATACTAAATATGATCAAAAACAGATCAGTGGTTTTGATATTAGGCAGCCTTGAAGAGTAACAAAGGCTTTTTTATGGAAAACGGAGGTTTTTCCTTAATATCTCGAAGGAACGAAGTCCTAATGACCTAATTTTGGTATGGCAGGAGATTTTGGGGACATCTAATGGTATGCAAAATTTTGGAATTGTAGGTCCAACAGTCTCAAAATGTGCCCTGTTAACATACGGCCGGTCAGCACGATGACGAACGACGAAGAAAGGACCACGACTATAGCTCAGATGACTTATAGTCAGCTTAGCTAAAAATCTTACTGAGTATTAATAATTACTATATCAAAACCTTCAAGAGTTTAAATTTTTATTACTTATATATGTACGCATGTTCATTTTATTAAATAACCCTTTTCGCACCATTTTGGTTGAAACATTTTTGCAGAGTCTTAGTCATTTTTCCCTAAACTAGAATACGGGTGGTCGACAAGTGACAACGTGTATCCGCAAAAATCAGAGTAGGACAGGTGAGGCATGGATTGAGTGGCAAGGGGAAATAGAGTTACATAATAGAATAGATGTCTGCCATTTAAACATGATTGTAGGTGGCGCCACCTGTTATTTGAAATAGAAACTATCCAAGATGTATATGCATGCTGAATTTCAGGTAATTTGGTCAAACCACTGTAGAGATATGAGTGATTTTAACCCAAGGCAGACAAACAGATGAACACTGTGCAAAAATGGCTGCAGGTGGCACCACCATTTTTGTGTATGTTATAAAGCTATCCAAGGGCTACATTTGTGTAAAAAAAAATTTTCCTGATTGGTCAAACGGCTCCAGAGATATGAGCTTGGATGTTTGCAGCATGAACGTGAATGTAGGTGGCGCCACCTGTCATAAAATCGAGAAAGCTATCTAGGATGTATATGCATGCCAAATTTCAGGTGAATAAGTCAAACCACTGCAGAGATATGAGTGATTTCAACCCAAGGCAGATGAACAGATGGACACTGTGCAAACATGGTTGCAGGTGGCGCCACCATTTTTTGTGTATGTTATAAAGCTATCCCAGTCAAGACGTGAGCTAACGGTGATATCACTGTGAGATCACACAAAACTCACACGGTGAGCTCACAACAGTGAGATCCTGATGATCTCACTGTGAGCTCATCTTGCGATATATCATATTGTGACGACACTGTGATGTCACTGTGTGGTCACCATACACTTACACTCATATGGCTAAAAGGCAAAGGAATGTAATACAAGAACATTGGGTCATAAAATTTAATGTGTATTATTGCTTACTACAATTTTTATGCGATCTGATCGAAATCTGAATAAACAGTCACAGTGAGCTCCCGATGACCTCACTGTGACCTCATGTTGTGATATATCATATTGTGACAACGCTGTGATGTCACTGTGAAGTCACCATACAAACACATGCATATGGTTAAAAAGGCAAAGAAATGTAGCACTAGAATAATTTGATATAATATTTAATTAGATTTACTGCATATTACATTTTTTATACGACCTGAGTAAAATCTAAATAAACATAACAGTGAGCTCTCCATGACCTCACTGTGACCTCATGTTGTGATATATCATATTGTGACGACACTGTGATGTCACGTACTGTGAGGTCACCATACACTCACACACATACAGCTAAACAGGCAAAGAAATGTAACACTAGAATAATGTGATATAATATTAAATGATATTTATTGCATGATTACATTTTTTATGCGGTCTTATCAATTTTAAATAAACAGTCATACTGAGCTCTCAATGACCTCACTGTGACCTCATGTTGTGATTTATCATACTGTGACCACACTGTGATGTCACTTTGAGGTCACCATACACTCACGCGCATATGACTGAAAAGGCAAAGAAATGTAGCACTAGAAAAATGTGATATAAACTTAATTGATTTTTATTGCATACTACAAATTTTTTTCATGCTGTCTAATAATTTTTAAATAAACAGTCACAGTAAGCTCTTGATGACCTCAATGTGACCTCATGCTGTGATAATTTGTATTGTGACGACACTGTGATGTCACTGTGAGGTCACCATACACACATGCACATATGGTTAAAAAGGCAAAGAAATGTAGCACTAGAATAATGTGATATAATATTAAATGAGATTTACTGCATATTACATTTTTTATACGACCTGAGTAAAATCTAAATAAACAGAACAGAGAGCTCTCCATGACCTCACTGTGACCTCATGTTGTGATATATCATATTGTGACGACACTATGATGTCACTGTGAGGTCACCATACACTCACACGCATATAGCTAAACAGGCAAAGAAATGTAACACTAGAATAATGTGATATAATATTAAATGAGATTTATTGCATATTACATTTTTTATGCGGTCTTATCAACTTTAAATAAACAGTCATAGTGAGCTCTCAATGACCTCACTGTGACCTCATGTTGTGATTCATCATATTGTGACCACACTGTGATGTCACTGTGGGGTCACCATACACTCACGCGCATATGACTGAAAAGGCAAAGAAATGTAGCACTAGAATAATGTGATATAATATTAAATGAGATTTATTGCATATTACATTTTTTATATGATCTGAGTACAATCTAAATAAACAGAACAGTTAGCTCTTGATTACCTCACTGTGATCTCATGTTGTGATATATCATATTGTGACGACACTGGTTAAAAGGGCAAAGAAATGAACCACTAGAATTATTTGAAATCAAATGTAAAGGGTTTATTGCGCAGGCCTACTACGAGATTTATCTTATGATCTCTAAAAAATCTATATATACAGTAAGAGTGAACTCTTTATTACCTCACTGTGACCTCATGTTGGGATATATTATATTGTGACGACACTGTGATGTCACTGTGGGATCACCATACACTGGCATGCATGTGGTTGAAAAAGGATAAAACGTGAACCACCAGAATTATTTGAAATAAAATGTAAAGGGGTTTATTGCATACTGCAAGTTTTATCATGCGATCTCTTAAATTCTAAATAAACAGCCAACTCTCGATGAACTCGGCGGGGCGTTAGCAGGCAGGCAGGTTTTTATTATTTGTGCTTGCTACCCAAACACGAATGTTAAACATAAATATATATATAAATATATATATATAATAAGTTATGTAATAATTTATAAAATAATATATATAATTAATTGTATTATATAATATTTATGTACAATATAAATATATTATTTCATTTAAGTAAAATATAGATTAAAATTATGTAATTATTAATATTGTATATAATAAATGTTAAATATATATATATATATATATATATATAAATATATATATATATATATATTGGTAATATTAATGTTATTTGGTAAATACAAGTGAAAACCAAACATTAAAAGTACTTGGGGGGGGGGGGGGGACATATTTCAGTCAGGTCTTTACTGGACACAGCTGACCATATACCCCCTCATTAATCATATCATCAGCAGACCTGTTGCACTGGCTCTGTCCAGAGCGCAGGACAGCCCCAAGCTTGACACTATCAGCATGTGGTCCCACTCTGACCTGTTACTGGATGCCTTACAGTTTCATTTTGAATAAGAACCTGCTCAGCCGTTATCTGGACATTTGGGCTGGCTTTTCAATCAGCCTTGTACTGTATGGCATGTCAGGGAACTTCTAATGTCGGAGTGTTACTTCACAAAGACCTGAACCTGCAATAACCGTTTGACTACATAAGCCAGACAGGCTCAGATCATTTCTGTTCTACACGGTGTAATGTTTTGGAGAAGCGAAGGGAACATCTCAGAACTTGAACTTCCAACCGTGCTACATTGGCAGTCAACGTCCAGGGAAACACCGACAAACACTGTAAGTATGTACCCTCATATTTCTCCTTTTAAGTAAGCTAGATATGAGATAATCTTTACATAATGAGTACGTGCATGAACGTGCGGTAGGACCTAGAGGATATCCTGCGTGTGTGTGTTGGGTGGGTGGGGGGGGGGGGGGCTAGACTGAAGTACGGCATTTAAACATGCCACTACGTACCAACCAATAGTATATAAGAATTGTATTTTATTTATATAATTTTTGATTATATAAAAATCCTAAATTAATAAATAATATACAATTTATTCACTGTTTTATCTTTAAATCAGTCTTGTTCCTTAAGAGAATTTGACACATATCATTTCTTTTTACTACCACATGCATATATATATAGTTGGTTAAAGCTATGCATAATTACCAATACTTAAAGAGGGACAAATATTTATATTAAAAATAGTACCTAGATGTAGACTATTAAGAGGTAATTGTATATGTTTTTTTCCAGCATGCACTTAACACTACTCACTCAAGGAGGAAATTACAATCAGAAGGCGAGGGGTTGATGTGTCTACCACAGTAAAACTAGAAGTGGGCAAACGAATTGAGACTTACATCTCTAATGCAACAACAAGAATCGCACGAAAACAAAAAGATAAGAGTGACTAAGTGGATTAACCTACAATTGTACAGTTGTGGTGTATATCAGTTTAGTACAAGGGATATTAATTCTTTGTATATGATAGAATGATCTGTAGGCTCCCCTGAGTCTTCTGAGTTATGCTTACAGCAATGGCCCTTCAGCTCTCTGTCAGTCTGCTTTCTGTCTGGTTGACTTCAGGATATCCCAATGTCAACCAATGTATCCTAAGTTAACTTGTTGAGATTATAATTCAGATGTTAAGGTTTTTATGCTAATTTAATTATTGTTTTGAGAGTCATGTCACAATTTTAGTTCAGCAATCCGTGGACAAAGTTTCAAGGGGCATTTCCTCTGAGCTATTTCAAATGCTAACATGCAGATTATATAACTTCAGAACTAAGCCCTTTTCCATTTGTTGATATTTTACAAAATGACTATCATAGTCAAAATCAGCTGAGCACCATTACCCATGAATCACTTGTTTCTGAAACGTAGCAGATTCACCCTTTGCTTGTCTATGAATACTGGCAGATATTTTGGTTCCTCAATTGGGCCACTCAATTTGAATACACACAAATATGTAAATTCATAAAAGCATTTGGAGGGGGGGGGGGGTTTAGGATTTACAATACTATTAATGTTTACTATTTGTCCACTTTGATATTTACAAACATATTCTTTGCTTTGCACAGTGCACCATATAAAATTTATTGGATGTTGATACTGAGATCACACATACTCCATGTATATGATTCTCTTACTCTTTGTGACAGGTACATTACATGTAACTGAATTAATCATGTATAACACACACACACACACACACACACACATATATACATATATTCTTTTTAATCATATGAGTTTCTAGCAGTTAAGAGTATATATCATTACTGATAGTGGCCACTCAATTGAATATGAATACACAAAAGTATGTTGATAATGAACATATCTAGTAATTTAGGATTTAGTAGTACTTAGGATTTAGTAGTACTTGAAGTACAGTTTATTCAGCCTTGTTTAAATTATTTTTTTAATATTATATTATTATATCATTATTCATTTTGTAAATATTATAATCAATGAACTTGGAAAATTGAACGAGGCTTACTTGTAAGTTGCATAAAGTTGAATTGGGATATTATGGTAGGAGTTTGACAAGCAGTTTCTCTCACCTGATCCGAATTTACTGTGATTGATGATGAGATAGAATTGGTGACAATAAAATTTTAAATATAAAAAGTATTCTTTAAGTAAAAGTGAAAGTTCTTGCAAAAGAATCAATACAAATTATACACAAGTGATTTGTTTGCTGTCATTTCTGTACACTACTGGATTATAAAATACATATGTGTTATGAAATCTGATATGTGGCTTCTGTGTTTGTAAAGTATACATGCATTTCTCAACTAGAGAAGTGAATCCACAGCTCTTCACATGACTTGTGTCAATTACTTTTGCCTAACATACGGATGCTCATCCCCTTTCTCAGAAAATGATTACACTTTACAATATAAGTTTATTGTGAATCCACATCTGACATCCTGGCGAAGCCATAGCTTGAGCAAAACAAAACTTGATTGAAAAATCAGCAGAGGCAAGGGGGGGGGGGGGGCAAAAGGCAGGACAGAATGCAAGTGTGTAACATTTGGCTTCCTATGCATGGGTTTGGAAATTATTAAGAACACATTGTAAGTGGGCTATATTTTTTTTTATATTTTAGCCCTATGAAGAACACAAAATTTTAAAAGATAAATAATAATATTAGATAGATACCTGTGACCTCACACTTTTTACTGCACTGTGTTCCCATACTGTGAGTTACCTGTGATCCCACACTGTGACATTACTTTGGACTCTTCTACTACACAAATATGACCCAACAGGATGTCCTCACTGATACTCACAAAGTTGGCTTTCTGTCATCTAAGAACATGACCTCTTAGAGAAGAGACTTTGTGAGATCATAGTGACCCAAGACCATGCTATCACTGAGAACTCGCATATTGAGATCACTGTGATCCCTAGAAATGACCTCACTGAGAATTCATATTGTAAGATCACTGTGACCAAAGACCATGACCTTAATGAAAACACATACTGTGGGATCACTGTGGCCTCACAATGTGACCTCACTGAGAATTCATACATTGAAATCACTGTGATGTCTAAAGATGGTTACAAACTGAGCTCATTGTGATCTCATACCATGAGAATATCTGTGGGTTCACACTGTGAGATCATTGTGACCACAGACCATGACCTCACTGAGAACTCACACTGTGAGATCATTGTGACCTCAAACCATGACCTCACTGAGAACTCGCACTGTGAGATCACTGTGACCTCACACTGTGACCTTACTGAGAACTCACACTGTGAGATCACTGTGACCTCACACTGTGACCTCACTGAGAACTCACACTGTGACATCAATGTGAGCTCACACTGTGACCTCACTGAGAACTCACACTGTGAGACCTCTGTGATGTCTGAAGGTGGTTACAGATTGAGCTCCCTGTGACCTCACACCATGAGATCATATGTGAGCTCACTGTGAGTCCACTGTGAGTTCATTTTCTTGACTGGGTATCCAAAGGCTACATTTGTACAAAAATTGTTTTCCTGATTGGTCAAAGGGTTCCCGAGATATGTGGGTTTATGTGTGGAAACAGACGCAAAAACGGACGCTGGGCAGAGAGGAAAGGTCAGAGGTCAAGGCCAATTGGTTAGGCACCAGTACACATGTGACCCGATAATTGGTGTAAGTTTCAGAAAATTCCATCCAGTAGTCTCAGAGGAGTTCTCCGGAAACGAATGCGGCGGCGGCGGAACCCGGTCAAAAACATAGTATCCCCACAACTTTGTTTTGGTGGATACGGTTACCATTTTAAAAGATAAAGCAATGGCCCTGTTTATTAAAATCTAGGCAAGCATTTTGCCTTGCTATTTTCATGGCAATAAAATGGAAAATGGCCACTAAATCTTCTAAGTTTACAAGCTTAAAACTATGATAAACAGAAGAAACGTATGGAAATTTAATAAAATAAACAGTTACAGCTTGGTCACTTTATTATTGAATAACATTGTACCCTGTTTGGCCTTTCAAAATGTTAATAATTCCAACATTCAAGAATGCATGGCTCTGACAAATGGATCAATATCAGAAATTCTTTTTAATCAGATTTTTTTGTTCAAGCACTCTAACCAGCACAGCATAACCATTCAAAGCACAAGCCCTATTTCACCAAAACAAAGCATCCAGTGAATTATGTATTCAGAAGAAGAACCCTACAGCACAAAACAAGCCATCCTTGTCTGATTTAACAATTCTGAAGACAATCTGGGAGATCACTCTTGGTCTGGCTCTCATCACTGCTGATGGAAAATGACAATATAATTAGCAGTGTCACCTTGGTTTCCCCGCTGTTTTTAAGCGTGTGATGTAATGTTTCTTATAATGACTGAAGAACTGTTACAAGGCCTTTTTAGGAATCTTAATAACCTTTAATGGTTATTGTTTTAAGGGATGAGTCAATAGACTGAAGTTTCTCAGATATACCGAAGACTGCTTTGAAAAAAATATGGCATTAAAATAAAACTATTTTAATACAAATGATCACAATTATAAATGATCTTTTATTTCACAACCTTCACAAAATGTCATATGACATCTCTTATGTCTGTAGGGGTTGCTGCATCTGGAAGGCTGTTACAATCCAGATCCACGGAAGATCAAGCAATAAGCATGTATTTAAGTGTAACTGTAGTGATTGCTGAATATAACTAGTGGCCCATGGGCCATGACGCTCAGCTGAATTTAAGGAATGTTGAACAATGAGCAAAATGACTGCCAGAATGCAAAAAAATCATGAATTTTGTGAAGAGTCCTTAGAAATGGGTTTCAGTGGGCTTTTGGACAGATGACAACTTCATTTGAAGGTCTCATAAATAGAAAAAAAATGCATAAAAATTTGAAGAAAAAAATTAAGGTAGTGCCACCAGTCTGCAGGAACTGATGAAACACTCCATGATCAATATATACAAAGAATCATGGCTTTCAAGGCATAAGTTATTCAAATACTGGAGCTTTTGTTTGTATCAAATTTTAATTATTCTTGGGGGTATTTACGAGCCCTATAGCTCGGATAATATGGGTAACAGAGACCTAATTTCAGGTTTCTAAGGAGATTTTTCATTAGTCTCCCTGGATGTCAAGTAAGAAGATTCTAGGTTCAGCAGTTACAGTTTGTGCCATGTTAACAGATGACAACTTCATTTGAAGTTCTCATAAATAGAGAAAAAATGTACACCACCAGTGTACAGCAACTGTGAAACACTCCATGATCAATATGCATGCTAAGAATCATGGTCATTAGTCTATTAGTTATTCAGATACTGGAGTTTTTGTATCACATTTTTAACTAGAAAACATTTGCGACAATGTGTATCCGCCAAAGTCAGTGTGGTATAGGTGAAGTGAGGGATGGATTGAGTGGTATGTCACACCACTCCTGAATATAGTTCCCTAAAACTGGGAAAAGGGCATTACTTTAATCAACAAAAACACCTGGCACCACCTGTTTGGTTTATGAGAAAACTCTCCGAGACGGATTGACATGCCAAATTTCAGACCAATACCTTGAACCATTCCTAAGATATGAGCAATTTTCACCAAAGCAAATGTACAGATTGGGACCACTGGAAAACAATTGCAGATGGCTCCTCCAGTCTTGAGTACAACATGGAGGAGTCCAAGATATATGGACATGCGCAATTTCAGACCATACGGCACACCACTACTAAGAAAGGAGCAGTATTTTATTCTAAGGAAACGGGAAGGTAAGTGGCGCCACCTGTCTGGTTTACAAGAACTTTTCCAAGATGGATGGATATTCCAAATTTCAGACAAATACCTTGAACCACTACAGAGATATGAGCATATTTCCACCCGAAGCAAATGTACAGATTAGGACCACTGGAAAACAATTGCAGATGGCACCCCCAGTCTTGATTACAAGATGGAGGAGTCCATGACCTATGGATATGCACAATTTCAGGCCAATACGGCAAATCACTCCTTAGAAAAGGGCATTAATTTATTCTACAAAAACAGGAAGGTAGGTGGCGCCACGTGTCTGGTTTATGAGAAAACTTTCCAAGATGGATGGACATGCCAAATTTCAGAGCAATATACCTTGAACCACTCCTGAGATATGAGCAATTTTTACCAAAAGCAAATATATGGATGGACACCCCATGAAAATTATTGCAGATGGCGCCACCAATCTTGTTTACAAGATGGAGGTGTCGGGGATCAATGAACATGCACAATTTCAACCCATTACATTAAAGAACCACTAAGACGAACAGATGGCAAATGCACAGATGGATGCTACACAAAAAGTATTGTAGGTGGCACCACCAGTGGCGATTACAAGATGGAGAGATCCAAGATCTATGGAGATGCAAACTTTCAGCTCAATACATTGAGCTACTCCTGAGATATCAGCTGATATCTAAAAGACACCCAGATTCAAACTGCACAGAAAGGATTGCAGGTGGTGCAACCTGTCTTTGTTATGCACAACTACACAGGTGAGGGAATATCTATGCCTGATTACCGAAAGATCAGTCCAAGGGTCTCAGAGGAGTTCTCCAGAAATGAAAACAGTTTTTGTATCACATTTTTACTTAAGAGCCCCATAGCTGAGAGACTATGGCTAACAGAGACCTAATTTCAGATTTCCATGAAGACTTTTCATGGACCTCCCTAGATGTCAAGTATGAAGATTCTAGGTCAAGTGGTTACGATTTGTACCCAATTACAAGATGAGGCTTTATTTGAAAGTCTCAAAAAGTGAAAAAAATGCGTACAAATTAAAAAAAATATAGGTGGCACCACCAGTTTGCAGGAACTGATGAAACACTCCATGATGAATATGCATGCAAAAAAATCATGGCCATCAGTGCATTAGTTATTCAGATACTGCAGCTTTTGTATCACATTTTTAATTATTCTTAGAGTACTTTGGAGCCCCATAGCTCAGAGGATATGGGTAACAGAGACCTAATTTCACGTTTCCACAGAGACTTTTCATAGACCTCTCTTGATCTCAAGGCAGAAGATTCCAGGTCCAGCGGTTACAATTTGTACCCTGTTAACAGATGACAGCATCTTTGAAAGTCTCAAAAATAAAGAAAAAAATTTGTAAAAATTGAAAAAAACACAAGTGGCGCCACGAGTTTGCAGGAACTGATGGAACACTCCATGATCAATATGCCTGCAAAGAATCATGGTGATCAATGCATTAGTTATTCAGATACTGGAGCTTTTGTATCAAATTTTTAATTATTCTTAGGGAACTTACTAAGAAGGATATGGGTAACAGAGACCTAATTTCAGGTTTTCAAAGAGATTTTACATGGACCTCCCTTGATATTAAGTTTGAAGATTCCAGGTCCAGTGGTTAGGATTTGTGCCCTGTTAACAGATGACAGTTTCATTGCAGGTCTCAAAAAAAGAGAAAAAAACCTAATTTCAGGTTTTCAAAGAGATTTTTCATGGACCTGCCTGAATGTCAAGTAAGAAGAATCCAGATCCAGCGGTTACGATTTGTGCCCTGTTAACGGCCGGATGGACAGCCGGACGGACGACGGACAAAGATTGATCACTATAGCTCAGATGACTTTCAGTCAGCTGAGCTAAAAATTCACATGAAATAGGAAAAGCAGGAATTGTATTCTAATTAACAAAAGTGATGTAAAAATCACTCCATTTTAATTCTTGAATAACGGCCAAATTCACAGCATAAATTTATATAGTTCTAAAGATGGAATGAATTATATATATATATATACATATATATATATATATATATATATATATATATATAATGGTATGTTTCAAATGTATACACAAAAGTATTTAAGAAATCATATAACATTTTACCAAGCACTTGATGCCATCCCAACCCAGGTTATAACAGTAACATGATACCACAGGAGAACTTCAATCAACAATGTCATGATACAACGTACTATAGTACAATGCTCATGAATAATTAACAATGTTTGATTGTGAAAGCTAGGATATAAATCATCAAGCCTTATGGTTTGTATTCTGAACTTCAAGCCATCCATGTTTTTATGAAACTGTAGAAATGCAAGATTTGACATAAACTTTTCACCCAGACAAATATTAAACCTGCACCTGAATATTCAAGTAAAATGGTGATAATACACCATTTCATAGATATCACTGACTGATGATAAGGACAGGTGATGTGTGATAAGTTCTTTTTTCTCCCCATCTGATATGACATATGTGAATACACCCATTGGGATCAATGTATCAGCTATTCCATATCCCCCATGATGTACAGCAGTCATCTGAGTCAACTTCCTCTAATATCCTGTTTGAACCTGAGCCTCTCACGGTACCCAGACAAGTTTAATGTAAACCCAGTAAATGCATGACCATCTGGTATATGAGACTGATACACACAAAAGTTGAGTACATTGTAATCACACCCTAGTATGATTCCTGTGCCTTATTTGCATATCATGACACTGATTTGCATATCCTGACATTGATTTACATATAATGACATGGGTATTCTGGGAATGAACTACTAAAAGAGAAGGAAATGAAACTGACATCTCGACTATTTCAAGAAATCAGACTCACACAGGTGTGGTCAATCTGTCATTTTGGTGAAAATATTTATGCAACAGAACTGGGCTGAAAGCAGACTACTGGCAACACTGATATTTGATACCTAGGAAACCTCTTGTTATTGAGAGCAACCCCTGAGGAATTTAAAACAATTACATCCCCAATGTAAACTGGTCTCTGTGATTGGCCTGTAAACCCTCTCTTTGTCAAAAAATAAAAATATTATCATAAGAATCATGAGCCCAGGGATGGAATGTAAGGAATCTGAAGTCTGCTCTATTCATTTAAATTAATTATATTAACACTAGGTAAATCTTACACCTCAAAAGAAGTGGACCAGAGTCAGAGTTTTAAAAAATGTTTGCAGATGGAATGACACATACAGAGCTGCATGGCCAGTACTATCTGGCCCAGTCAGGGAGGATCAAGGTCAAGGACAACTGATGAGATCAACCTGCACCGTAATTACAACATTTATTGTGGTTACAGTTTTGAAAAATTTGTTACTAAAAAAGGTTGAACTGAAAATTGAAATGACAAGATTTCAGATCAACCAATTCTAACTCAAACTCAGGTGTAAAAACAAGTAAAACTAGAAAAACACAATGAGCTGAGAACAAAGACCTCCACCAATTAAGGCAGCTCATTACCCCCACATGGAACTGTCAGAAATGCAGCATTTTTCCTTTAAAATATTCCTGATTCCATGGAGATGGTGATCCAGATCACCTCCAAAATAACATCAAAATCCTTAAAAAAAAACTCTTTGAGTAATGTTGCTAACAGACAAACACACAGACATACAAACGCCACTAAAACCATAACCACTGCCAACTGGCGGAGGAAATAAGTATCACAATAATTAGATGTAAGTCACTGATGCTCATATAATGTTCTAATTACTGAAGCTGATCATGCAAAGATCATATGAAGCATATGAAGTAAGTTCATTGTTTCCTTAAATTCTTCTGAAGCATCAACACCAAGAAACAGAGATAGAGTGAATGCTAAAGCTTCAGACCATGCTTTTTTGTACAACTCAATGGACAACCATCAGGGTGGCTAGACTGCACTGATAGAGATGCTGCACATGCTCCTGGGCTATACAATGACCACCATAAGAAGGGGAATCACTGTACAAGTGAACATGAACATTATGTGTGAGATCACTACAGATCCTGTTCCGCCATCACAACCTTCATAAGCAGGTCAATGTCCTAGCATGTGACTTAATGATGTCTTGTTATATACAGCATCAGGGACACCAGGATCATTACGCCCAGGTATCACTCTCCATATCTCATGGTGACATACATGGGAACTCATTAACCAATGTCATCAGGGGTCTATATATTTCATGACAGGTATAATTAGTATACACTGTTTATCCCACAATGGGTACCACTATAATAAGTGTCATTTTTTTTACGACCTGTTGTTTCATGTCAGCCTGAGATATATATATATATATATATTCAGTCAGCTGGACAAAAAAATGGATCTCTGCAATTTAAATGATTTACTATATCAATATGTCACTCCCAGGCTGTACATAGCTGACCTGATGGTGTCCTATCACAATATCAGCAAACAAAGTGTTTGTGTGTGTTTAATATCCATGGATTTAAATAAACAAACTCTAAAACCAAACTGTGTATGTTGGATTCTGTCCCTGGAGATTCTATAAAAGTTAGAAAAATTCTTAACTTATATAGGGACTTACATAATATGTAGCTGTAGCCTTTAACCATATCATACAGTCATCAGTAGACTGGCATGCTTGACACTCAAATATTTTGTGAAGGTTCATACAGAACTGTTACTCCCTCAAGATATACATTTCATTATAACCTCTGAAAGTGAAAAATACTAGCTTAGTTCAGGAATACCTGATTGTTTATGTTTAATATAAATTAATTTACACAGAACTGCAGGTGACTCACAGAAATATACAGTGATACACACTCATATAACCTAATTATATGCATTTTTTATTGGTTACTTAAAATATGTTCCATTCATACCAGCATGATAGGGTGTGGAATAGCAAATGACCTTGCAGACTAACACTTCACTGAATTTAAATTAAATGTAAAAACAATAACTAGTCTTTTACCAACAGCTCTGACAAACCCAAGAAAAAATAAAATCACTAAAAAAAGGTGATTTATGATATATTTGACTCCTGACCCTATTTTAGACTATAAGACCAAAACTATAGTCATTCTGATGATTTTACAGAAATTGCACCACTGAAAAGCACTGTATATTTCAGGTACCCAGATATAATTTTAACAATAACACACACTGTATTATCATGACAAATCTAGTCAATTTTTCAAACTGAGCAATTTTTTACTACTGAGTACATGAATAAATCTTTGAATAATAAATATGCTTTCCCCCCTAATTTTCAGTCAAGACAGCTCTGCATCAACAAGCGGCAGCCCAATGGACTGTTATCAGCCAGCACTGTTACCCAGAATCCCCACTGTGCCAGCTCTGGTGTATAAAATATATGATATCCCAATTCTGCTTCCATTATATGAACCCCTGACCCCAAGTGGATCATGGACAGCCCTTTTTGAAATGGCTTGCTAGAGCCATGTAGACAGGAAGTCAATTTGATTGTGCCCGAGATAGTTTATCTGGTCTAGACAACATCTGATCAGAGAAACACAGACAGAACAATGATAACTAACACGGTAGGCTTCATTGCCCACAAGCAAACCTCCAGATCCTCCATGCATTTTAACCATCACATTTCTTTCTTTATTGAGGCAATCATGGGTGTCTGCCTAAAGCTCTCTCACAATACTTTTTGAGTGTTTTTATTGAACAAGTTTTTTATATGTATCACTTTTCTTCTACTTATTCAAGGAGATACATTTTATCAACTACAGATCAAGTGGACAAAGAAGGAATTTCCACAGTATCTGGTTGCTACAGAAATTGGTCAACTCTCCTTCACCATATCACTTATATTATATCACTATATTTGATAATTACAATTATTTTTTGTCTGCTGAAAAAATTATACAGCAGATGTATTTCCCCTAAGTCTTTTCAGTCTCTCTTTTTCATTGTTTGTCCAGATACAAGTCATCTTAAAATGTTATGGACAGATTTCAATAAAATGTGGTGGACAAGTTCAGTATAATGTACCAGTAATTCCTTAATGTATGGTTATTCATTTATGCATCTAAAATCAGGAAACATATACAAACTGATAATGACTCAGGTGAGGACATTAATAAATCCATATAAAAGTAAACAGGTACAGAGAACGCAATAACTGCTGAAAATTTTAAGGGTTGTCTTAGTCTTGATTAGCCTACTGGTATGTCTCTTCAAACACATATGCAGAACATTTATATATACCTCGGAGAGATGAGCTCTTATGTTATTACATTAAAATCATCTATGAAACCTTAAGCTACTAAGAACTGTTCTGCATCAGCAGACCTGGTGGTTGTGCAACATTGCATAAACCACAACACCCTCCACCTTTAAAGTCTGGTGATACAACAATTTACACAGGTGTGAATAATACTAGGAAGAAGAATAATAAATAGTATTTAAATAGCACCAATTCTCCTGTTAGTTGGACTCACAGCACAATTCACACACGCACTTGTACCCACTTACCAAGCACAATTTCACGGAAACCTACTCCCTGGGCTACCCCTTGAACCCACTCTCTTTCTTACCTTCTGAATCCCTTTGCATTTCACAAGTAACACAATTTGACCAATACGGCTCTAAAATTAAACTAGATATTTCTTGGCACCGCAGGTGCCATAGTATCCCCAGACAATTAATCCCCCCCTTTAAGAATAGGCCCCCCCATCATCAGCAACAATTAATATCAGACCACACTCATAGAAAAGGTCACTCTCATAGTAAAGGTCATGACCCCAATTTATATATACATCATCCCCTAACCCATATCTATGTATATGCATAATATGAAAGAAATCTGTCCATTAGTTTTTGATTTAAAATGTTCACAGTACTGTAAATTGGCAATGATGGGGTATTAAACAGAACGAAAACAAGTAAAAGAGTAACAGGTGGCGCTATCAGTTTCCGGTACATGACAACACTATCCAAGATCTTCGGTCAAGTTGATTTTTGGACCAATGAATGCATCCCTTATTGAGATGTTAATGATTTTGTGTGATTTTCACCATATATGGCAATATTCAAGGTCAAGGCCACTCTCATAGGAAAGGTCATGACCCCAATTTAAATAAACATCATCCCATAACCAATATCTATGTATATGCATAATATGAAAGAAATCTGTCCATTAGTTTTTGACTTATAATATTCACAGTACTGTTAAGTGGCAATGATGGGGTATTAAACGGCACAAAACAAGTTAAAGAATAACAGGTGGCGGCACCTGTTTCTGGTACATGACATTACTATCCAAGATCTTTGATCAAGTTGATTTTTGGACCAATCCATGCATCCCTTATTGAGATATTAATGATTTTGTGTAATTTTCACCATATATGGCAATATTCAAGGTCAAGGCCACTCTAATAGGAAAGGTCATGACCCCAATTTATATATACATCATCCCCTAACCCATATCTATGTATATGCATAATATGAAAGAAATCTGTCCATTAGTTTTTGACTTAAAATGCTCACAGTACTGTAAATTGGCAATGATGGGGTATTAAACGGAACAAAAACAAGTAAAAGAGTAATAGGTGGCGCTATCAGTTTCCGGTACATGACAACACTATCCAAGATCTTGCGGTCAAGTTGATTTTGGACCAATGAATGCATCCCTTATTGAGATGTTAATGATTTTGTGTGATTTTCACCATATATGGCAATATTCAAGGTCAAGGCCACTCTCATAGGAAAGGTCATGACCCCAATTTAAATAAATATCATCCCATAACCCATATCTATGTATATGCATAATATAAAAGAAATGTGTCCATTAGTTTCTGACTTATAATGCTCACAGTACTGTCAAGTAGCAATTTTGGGGGTATTAAACAGCACGAAAACAAGTAAAGAATAATAGGTGGCGCCACCAGTTTCTGGAACATGAAAACCCTATCCATGATCTTCCATCTACTTGATTTTGGGATCAATCCATGCAAGATTTCTGGAGATATTTAAGAATTTGTGTGATTTTCCCCAAAATTGGAATTATTCAAGGTCAAGGATACTCTCCTAGTCAAGGTCATGACCTCATTTTAAATAGACAGTAACAGGCTGTCAGACAACTTGTTTGAATCACTGATGTTTGTCAAGTGCAATGCACATTTGTGAACTCAATATATACACAACATTTAGTGACATTTCAGTGACACTGTTTCCTGTTTGTCAACAATAACCTTGTTCCATGTTTACTAGCAACCTATATATGTACATATGGTCATACCTCTGTCACAGAGTCACTGATTTGATAACATAAATCAATTACAGAAAGAGACTGTAATATAGTGAATCAATTTGATATTGTTATTTCATAATAACAAGTGACCCATGGGTCATGAAGCTCAGCTGACAAGCATGACCTGTATTTAAAGCCTGATGGTATACCATATGGTATCTGACCATACTTGGAAGATGGAAGGTTTGGGATGAAAAGTCTGACTTGAAATGCATCCACAACTTTTTTCAAGAAGCTGGTCCTGTGACATTGACCTTTGACCCTAAGACCTAAATATCAAAAGGTTTATTCCTTTGTTGACATGTAAGGTTTGGGATGATTATTTTGGCTATAAGAATTTATTCTGGGAGGTGCAAACACACCCCGTAACTCGGAGAATATAGGTCACAGTGACCTAATTTCAGATCTGCAAGGAGATCTTTTTAGAACCTCTAAGACTGCAGAGGGTTCATGTATCTAGCCCATACAGTTACAATTTGTGCCCTGCAAATGACCGGACGGCTGGCCGGACGGACAGACGGAGGGAAGACGGACAAAGACCCATCGCTATAGCACAGCATGACTAAAAGTCAGCTGAGCTAAAAATCACTGAAACTGCACTGACAAAAGGATTTCTAAGGTGGCTAACTGGCAGACATAATGGATTTCTGACAAGTCTGACATTTGATATCACACATCCGCCAATAAGAGACCAAACTTGTAGCAAATTCTCCAAAGGATGTTACAGTAATGAATGTCCAAAACAATTCAAAAGGCATTTTCAGGCCCTCATATTAGATTTATAGATATGCAAATGTAAAAAGTGTAAGTCCAATATTTTTTATTATCACTCTGCTTTTCAATGGGATCAGCAGGGTAGGTAAACTGCAAATCCTGAAAGAAAATAAATGCAGAAAGCATGACTAAAGGTCTTGTAATAAAAAAAAAGCCATCCTAAATCCAGGTACACATCCACATATTATGAGAACAAACATTTGCTTTTATATCTGGTGATTTATATAAAAATATTCAGATATCTAGGAAACTAAGTTTATTGCTATGATTCCATAAAATATACTGCAAAATATTCCCATCATCTTATAAATCAGTAGCGAAACCTTAATACTATACTCTCACAGTCTTAATGCCTGGCTGAAGCATTCTGGCAACAGTGTTTTGTTATGCAGTAACGAGGTATTTATCACTCAGCCTTATCACTTAACAGGCTGATACAAAAGAGAGTCATATGTCACCAGCATCACTCACAATTACAGCCACACAGTGAGATGTACCATAACCAATGGTTATATGTACAAGAAAAATAGAGATGGTCTACAAAATAAGTTATTGTGAACATCCCTGACCTATGACCTTGGCCTTTTGCCCACATATCAACTGGATTCTTTCTAAATGATGGGTAACTACTAACCACTTACATCTGGCCAGGTGTAATTACTTGGCAACCAATGAGTGAATAACTTACATCTGCAACCTTTAACCTCCTGACCAGCTGACCTCAAAATCAATTAGTTATTTCTTCATGCAAAAAGACCCATAAATATTAAGTTTGAATCACATTCAGTGATGCATAGATGTGGCATATGTGAAAGACTGAAGGTTTGGGTTGAACAGTTTCACTTGAAATATGTTCACAAGCATTTAGAACAATATCGTGACCTTTGACCTTTTGAACTCAATATCAATAGGCCTCTTCCCCTATTGGTAGGTAAGCCAAATATGACAGATGGGAAGTATAGATTAAAAAGTTTGCCTGAAAATGACTCCACGCAAGAAGAGGGTGGTGAGAACTTGACCTTTGACCTCAAAATCAACAGGTCTTTTCCCCTGTTGGCAGAGAAGCGATATCAGTGCTGAAAGGTTTGGAATGAAAGGTCTAGCTTGAAATGTGTCCACAACCTTTTCAAAGAAGTGGATCCTGTGACCCTGACCTTTGACCTTGTGACCTCAACATCTATAGGATTCTTCTCCCTCTTAGTAGGTGAGCTTTATGTGAAAGATCAAAGAATTGGGATGAAAGGTTTGGCTTAAAATGCATCCACAGGCTTTTCAAAGAATTTGGTTCTGTGACCTTGACCTTGTGACCTCAAAATAATTATGGTTCTTCCCCTGTTGGAAGGTGAGCTGTATGTGAAAGATGGAAGGTTTGGGATGAAAATTTTGGCTAAAAGAATTATTTCTGGGGGGTGCAAACACACCCCATAACTTCGAGAATATATGTCGCAGTGACCTAATTTCAGGTTTGCAAGGAGATCTTTTTAGAACCTCTAAGACTGCATAGGGTTCATGGCCCTAGCTCCTACGGTTACGATTTGTGCGCTGCTAACAGATGGCTGGCCGGCCGGATGGCCAGCTGGACGGACAGACGGAAGGACGACGGACAAAGACCCATCACTTTAGCCCAGCATGACTGAAAGTCAGCTGAGCTAAAAAATGGTCCAAAAAGGTTGTTGTTTATTATTTTCTACCGATAAAAAGTATATTTTATATGCTGTAGTATATATATAGACATTTGCATTTAAAAGCACTTACATGCATTTGCATTTGCATTTGAAAAATTCTAAATGCATTTGCATTTGCATTTAAATGCAATGACTGGTAAAGCATTTGCATTTGCATTTTGGGAAACAACATAACATTTGCATTTGCATTTAAATGCGCCGAGTTGCATTTGAACCCAACCCTGCGTCATCCTCTCACCCATATCTATACATATACTGTGGTTGCCTTTTTGTTCGCCAGGGTTTAAATTTCGCGATATTCGTGAATGGGAAATAATCGCGAAAATGAAACCCTCGGGAATAATTGGCCAATTGAGTATGTCCTCCTTATTCAGTAAAACCAATACTTGTATGTGAATAGGTTAGAACAGTGAGAACTTTTATAATAAATTACATGCAGGTATAGGGAAAACGTTTTCTTAAATTTGAACTAAACTACCTGTGCTGTGTGTACGGGACCATCGTTATATGAGTAGAATATCACAAACTCATGACTTATTCTCATTTTATAATACAAACAGGTATGGCTTTACTAAAGTTTTTATATAGGTTCTGGAGAGATCGCGAAAATGAAACCCTCGCGAATCATTCAAAATGGAGAAATCGCGAAATTTCAGCCTCGCGAATATGAAGCCAACCACAGTATACCAAGTTTGGTAAAGATCTGTGAAACATTTTTGAGTTATCAGGCCAACAAGATTTATATGCAGCAGCGGCGGGACCGGTATGAAAACATAGTATCCCCCGACTTTGTCTGGAGATACAAATATACATTGATGGAAAACAGTGGCAAAGAGGTAAAGGAACACTACATGGTTTGTAGATTTAGAGATTCTTTCAATAGTTCAGATAATGCATTTCCTGATAATGCATTTTCCAGTTAAAATTATGTTTTATTCAGTATTTAAATTTGTTGCCTTAGAAATATGAAAGGAGGTGTCTCAGGCTGTCTGAACTTAAATATGGTTAAAGTTTGAAAATTGTTTGTCCTTAAAAGAGATGATGAAGAAAACTACAGAATATATAATCTGCTGGGAAATAACTCTTTATTTCCTCGAAACAATGTAAATATAGTTAAACACTGCCTGCTTATCAACAGCAATATTCATCATTTTTATCTTAACTATCATATTTTTTTTAATCAGAAATGTCATACACATCAATGAAAAGGATAGACAATAGTTCCCCTTTTCATCAACAGATGGCAACACTGCCAAACCCAATTTTGGTTTTCCTGGAAGTGGAGCTTTTATCATCAAGTGCCTGGAAGCCCTCTTGCTCGAATGTAGTAGTCTTGTACATATGTGAATTGGCATTTGGCATCACTCCTATTCTGCATACAGGCATGCTTAGACTATTTGCCTTACAAATTACATGGGTGACAAAATGTGTGTGAAACACTGGTCTATCTGGCAGGTCAATGACCAATCAAGTGAGAGTTGCCCTGTCAGTCAAAGGGAATTAACATGTGCAGGAATTAGTGAAACATCTTGGTTCATATTCTTGTCAATAAATCATTTAACATTTCAATCAGCTAATGGATAAATTCAATACTTTTAAGTAATTGGCAACCTGATAAAAGGCTTCTATATTTCAAATGGGGGCTATATAATTACATTTTTTTTCAGGTTTCAAGGAATTTTATCATTTGCATAACAAATGCCCAACTGATAATGATAATAATTAATTAAATGGGGTATCAAATATATATTTCTAATTTCCTTTCTATGTAAAAAGACTTCATATTTTTGGAAAACAGACAAGAACACTGTGGAATTCATCTTAACAGTTTCAGTGATTTTGTATGGGTTTTTTTCTAGTATTTAATATATATATATTAAACTGTGCAGATCCATTCTTTCAGGCTCTAGCTGCAAATTAACCAAATTATGGAATATTCCATGTCATAGTTATTAAAAATTTCATTCAAAGTAGAAGGTTTACTGTAAAATCTCACATTTATGATTCCCATAGATCTGTCTGTCTGGTGACCTACCAGCATTCATTCACAATTTTCAATATGCTTCTTCTCCTTATTTCTTAACGAAATTTAATTATTTTTTTATTTGAGAGGGCTTGATGTGACTTTCATTAATTTATTAATTATGCAAATTTATGCAAACTTTTCCAAAATCACAAAAATTGCTTCTTTTCCTTAATTTTTTGACTGATGTTGATACTATTTGCTTTAGCTGAAAGGGCTAGGTGCCCCCTTTGCAATTTCTGCACAAGATTTTGAACCTGAAGATGGGGCCATCTAAAATACCATTTTCTGTGTTCTTCACATGTACTTGCATCATGGTCTGTTGTGGAGTTGCAAGACAAGCACCACATCACTGAAGCTCTGGTTTATGATCTGCTTAATTAGATTATCCATTTATGGTCCAAGATCTGACAAATGAGTGCAACAGTTGAAACTGTCACATGACTGTTAGTTGTCAGTCTTAAAAAATAAATATATCTGAAGGTCAGAATAAGATTAGTGAATTTCAGGCAATCCATGCATAAAACTGAGAAACTTGGAGCTTTTAGATGAATTTTACTGAAAACAGACAAATCAAAGTGAAATTTCACATCTGTAAGTGACATTTTTAGTGATCTGGTTAAGACAAAGCTGTTCAAGTATAGTATGCTGACAGGGATGTATGTGATTATTATTATTTTTTGACCCAATGAATTCTAAATTTGTTCTAAAGCTTTAAACACTCAGAAGAGTCAGACTGCAAGGTGCTGAATCACATTTTTGCTATATATTTACAGAATACAAGTAACTGGGACCTAATTTCTGATTTCCAAGAAGTTTCCTTGACCTGTCTGAGAGTAAACTTCCTAGGAGTAATGGTTATAATTCGTGTGTTTTAAGCTGCTGGCTTGACAGAAGGTCAACAAAGATTAATTGCTATAGCTCAGCAAGACAAAGTCAGCTGAGTAGAGGCAGGTGATTGGTTGATTCAAATAAATGTGTAAAACAGATAAAATCTTTCAAGTATATCTGATTAATTTTCAAACTGCTACCCTACATTTATATTTCCCCATTTAGTTAAGATAAACCAAAAGGATCAAAGGATATATGCTGACCTCTCATGGCTTGATAAAACAGGGACCAGATTTACTTTGGTTGAAGTAGCTTGTTATCAGTTGTTCATTTGACCACATCTTCAAACTCAAGCAGATTTTACTCTGACAAGTAATGACTGACATTCCTTGATTTTAAATAGTATATATATACTGAGATCTTTCACAAGATTTACTGGCATGTCAACATAAGTGCACTGCCTTCCAAATTGATGATTCATGTAAAACACACATAAAATGACCCCATCATTCATATGTGGATCCAAATCAATAACGGTGGAACCTCTCCTGATGGACACCAATGTACTAAGGGCACCTCCTATTAATGGCCTCTGGTGGGCAGTCCCTTGAAAATAGGTCCCAAAATCTATAACCTCTGTATTAAAGCACCTCTCTATTGTGGGCAAAATATCCAGTCCCATCAGTGTCCATTATTTGGAGGTACTATTGTATATGACTGAATATCATATCCAACTGTTCAAGAATATGTACCAAACATTCATTTATCTAGCTAAAGAAGGTTAATACGGTGCCCAAGCGGTACCACTGACACAGCTGAATCAGCACCCAGCCAGCTCCCATCAGCATCATTAAAGTGGATAATCATGGACTTTTTAATTCTTTTTTTGGTCAATTTTAAAAATATTTTGAAGTGATAGCAATAAGATAGCCTAAGCCATAATTTTGTAGAGGACACTTCAAGCCAAGAGCTAAAGTATCTGCAATAAATGATCCAGCACAGCTTCAGGCCACCAGAACCAATGGCAAGATAAGAAGTCAAATGAGCCAGAAGAGCAGCCACTTTACGACAAATGCCTGTACATTGTACACCCCAGTCACCAGCATGCAGACAGTTTGGCAGTTGTCTAGAGCTCTTGCAACAATCAATTTGAAAGTGATCTGAAGTTTTCTACATGAGAGATTCATTTATGAAAAACCTTTGTCTTGCACAAACAAACAAGCAAGTGGGTAACTAATAGGCTGTTAAATTTATACTGTACAGGATTGTACAGCATCAACAGAAAGTAATAGGTCACAAAAACCATGCTTTCATAACTTATTTAGTAACCAATTATTTTACTCAGTTGAGTAGCGTTTTCTTTCAATGTTCTGACTTCGTAAGAAACAGGGTTCCTACATGTCCAGAAGATTAGATTTTCATGACATTTTCATGATTTTTTCATGACCTTAAACAAATATTCATGGCCTTTTTCCTCAGAACTTAGGGTATTTCAGTGCAAACTGTTGTCCATGATTCATTAAATCATAAAAAAATAAAATTTGACATCTTAATTTTATTCCCAGTTACACACTGACATCTTCAACTTCAAAGCATAATTTCACAAACTATGTCGTTTTAGAATATTAAGAATAAATTTATGCAACAAACTGAACACCCGACCAACATTACTGGTTCACAATTGTTTATGCATCTAGATTAGATTTGTCCTTGACAACAACATCCCACCAATTCTAGGGCTGTAACACTAACAATAAATTAGCTTACCATACAATGTACTTTTCTGGAACAAATAGGTCTTGACTTTAAATTTAAAGGAATTTTTAAGCCAATATTCTGGCAGATTATTTGATGTAACAATTACATATTATTTTTATTTTGTGAGTTCTCTCAATGTATCAATTATTATAAGCAGATCTCCATAATTGATGAAATCACTACTGTATAAAAATAAATGCCCTTAAATGGTGATTTTCTCTCACAAATGATTCTGAACAAATGCTTAGGCCTGTTTTTCAAAATAATGTGAAATTCTATTGTATATACTGTATATATCATTATATAGGTTTCACTGTACAGTATCCGTTGCATCTTCCGTGGCTTATATTGTAGAAACTCTCACTGTATGGCTATCGGACTCAATATATGGCAGGGCCTTATAAAATTGAGTCCGACTATATTATAAATCGGGCTAGAAATGATGTTGCTGGAATCCTCAAGTAAGTTCAATGTGGGATCAAGAACAATAAGGACAGCCCTCAGTAAATAAGCCACTTAGGCAGGTCAACTGTACTGCACTTTTACCATATAATCTATGTCCACAACAAAAAGAAACAGATCAAAATTAAATTTGAAAAACTTCGACATCCAAAAAAATATGTCAAGTCCTGCCACCTGTCGTTAAAAGACGCACCACTCTTTCCTGAAGGCAGTCTTGCACTCTTGGGCCCGTGAAGTTAAATGGAAAAGATTTGTGCCCCTAACACTGATATTGTAACATTTACTTATGAGAAGTTGGTACTCACGTTTGTATGTTGTTTTATAATGTGCTCTACGCGATTTTCAGCAAACTGACCGTGAAACTGCTGTACAGTCGTAACCCGTTCGTCATCGTCTGCAGCGAGGGAAACTTAACTAGTTTCCTAACTAACCGCCAGAGGGCAGTGTTCCCCATGTGCTGTTTCATAAAGTGATTTTATAAGCAAACATGACTTTGATTTGCATCAGGTTCGAATTAGAAATTCGTTACCATTATTCGTTTGTTTTACCTTTTTGTACTCATAGATGAATTTTACAGGTATCATCAATTATTTTGCCATAAGCTGCAGTACTGTTTCAAATATTGCTTTTGAAGAATCATTAATTTATTATTCATGTTTAATTGCAAGACCCTGTTGGCCACATAGCGTCTCTGTGATATCACTATGATAGTATGACAGCTACATCCTTGCATGATTTCAACTTATTTGATATTTTACTCATATTTTTATATCTATTAACCACATTATTTGCATGTAGGCCTACTTTCCGTTAAGGCTACACCTCCTTTGCATCTCTTAGAAGGCGATATATCAATTAAAAATTATTATTATTATTATCATTATAAATTCATTAATTAGGCCTAAATATTGCCTTTTAGCCCACCTGTGAGCTTTTCCCATGCTGTGAGGTCTGCCTGTCGTCCGTCAGCCTATTAGCAGCTTTTCAATCTGATCATTGGCTTGACATGCATGAAATTTGGTTGCAAATGCGTATACATTTTGAGCCGCAAAACACATTTGCCGGCTACATTTTGCCGGTTGTAGGTGCGCGCGTTTTTGTATATTTTCAATGAGAAATATGCAATTCTCTCTGCAGTGTGACTTATTGACATAGCCAAAATTCAACATCCCTACTCATATCCTCATGCAAAATTTTTAAAACAAAATGGCTCAAACAATTTTGAACTATGGTGTACTTGTGAAATAAACTGAATGCCGATTTTTGTCAAATCAAACAAAACTAATATAAATTTCTATGAATTTTAACATAAGCCAGAGCAAAAACTGGGCTGATGCATGTATACGTGTGACGTTATGGTATGGTCCATTTACCCCTTAAATTTGCATTTTCCTGCCTGTCCTTGGTATACTCTTGAATTGTAAATATCTCCTAGACCAAGACTGTTGATTGTTGTAACTTTTTTTCCTCTAAGGAGCATACAACTCAAGTAGTCATAAAAGGCGGGATATGATTATTTGTTCCATTCGCTTTCCGCCCAATCATTCGTGGGTAGAGAGAGCTCCGACCTTTGGTTAAGACTTCGGACAAGACCTCGGCTAGGAGGTGGTCAGAAGGGGACGCTTACCCACAACTTTGCGGTCAATAGTCCGGGTTCATACTTAAAATTTAAAATTTTTAAAAACAACAGAAGATTAATGTCTAAATTCTATATTCCCTATACTTGTAACAGCGATTCCTGTATGCACTGTATGCATGGGACTTGTCTATATATACAACTGTCAAATGCAAATGATTACATAAAACAACTGTTTTATGACTAATAAAGTACTCAAAACAAGGAAATTTTGGGGGTATATAATTTAGCTAGTGTATGCTGTATTTTTTTTACTCAGGCTCAGATCTGGAAATGGCCAAAAAGTGCTGTGCAAAAATTTCAGTAAGGAAGTAAAAAATGAATGCATTTGCAATGAAATGCCCAAAGCGTTAATTTTAAGCACCATTTAACAATGCATCTCAAACTCAAGCACTTTTCACTTACTATTTGAATAAACTGGTAATTAAAAAACACGGAAAAGCTGCAGAATTCCAGTCTGTAAAAGAAGTCTGAGTCAAATATAGCTGGGCATGCTGGGTGACATATCAATGAGAATGACAGTGCTGCAATTGTACCATCTGTTAAATAATATGCAAGGATCATCTCATGTTGAAAATTACTGATTATTTTGCATAAAAAAATGGATGTATCTTAATTATTTTTTTATATGTGCTTATATGAAAAATATTGAAAAAAATAATTCAAACGTACAAACTGTCCTGACCATATATGTTATGTATAGTACATGTATCTTGCACTTATAAATAAATCTATATTTAATGGAATAAAAAGGTAAAGTGAACGGCTAGGACAGTTGTGGAGTATATAGGTATAGTTTTACGCTCATCTGAGATATATATACACAGATGTAGTTGAACAATTCGCTTCCAAAATCACTGATAATATCGGGCATCACTACCAGATGGCAACAGTGTACCCATGTTTGGATTCGTTTTGACGCCAAGAACATGGTGATAAAGTTTCGAAACCTGTTGAAGGAGAACCTGACCTACGCGTTGCCTGCATGAAGTGGCGGTTGGTCTGTTTTGCTTAAGAGAAATAGACTGAAGCGTCTTTTTTCCAGATTTGAAGCTTGACGCGCGCGTTATAGTGTGTTTTTGGCTCAGTTTTGATAGGGGGGTCCAACCAAGGAGGATTCATAAAAAAAAACTAAAAAAATGTAAAATAAATAGAATATTTATTGCCATTTGGTGGACAGGAGGCGCTGCACCCAGGGTTCACTAATTACCGCGCCTACAGGTGTCTATTACGTAACTGATCACAAAACCCTGCACTTGTCTCATTATAGCAGCGGCAGCTCGAGAGTTCGCACAGTTAATTTTTTACTTATTGATCAGGAATCATTATTGTTATATGCTGTTTTTGGTCAGATCGCTGGAACCAGAGAGCGTGCGACAGTACCTCAATATAGTTAGAATAATCCATCTGGAAGCAGGAAGGTCTAATCCTTTAGAGAACAAAATTTATGCTTTAAACATGCTACTGAGAGAAGTACGACGTCGTAAGGGATCGCCTCCTCGGCAGAAGTTGCCTATCACGCCAATGATTCTTCGAGACATTAAAAACAGGTTAAATCTACGGGACTCCTTCCAGGCAACGTTTTGGACAGTGTGTATAGTTGCCTTTCTAACCTTCTGTAGAAAATCTACATTATTGCTCAAGAGCCCAAATAAATTTGATCCGTCTTCTGATTTGACCTCGTGTGATCTCTCTCGTGTGGACGGTAGTCTTGTTCTAAACGTTAAGAAAAGAAAAACACCGCAGTACAAAGAAAGACAATTATACAGATCCCTCTTACACAAAACAGTGGTGACCTGTGCCCAGTGTTAGCACTGGAAATATGTGTACGCAGATTGGGGAGGTCGACAGTAGGCCTGTTCGTATATCGACACAATAGTGGTGCATTGAAAGTTATGACACACACGCTTTTTAATGATATGATGAAAAGAACTCTTGAGACATGCGGCTACAATTCGAGTGAATACTCGGGGCATTCATTCAGGCGGGGTGAAAGTTGCTTTGCCTTTTTGAAAGGAGCACCAGAACTTTTAATCAAAGCGCAAGGGGACTGGCGATCCAGTTGTTGGGAAAGGTACATAAACATTCCGTTGGAATATTGCTGGCGCATGTCAAACCTGCTGGCATCTAAGATGTAATGAGTTGTGTGACTAAATATTTCTTTATCTTTCAGACATTGTAGTTATTTCATGGTGTTGGGCTGTGGAGGCAGTTTATAACCACCGATTGCAATGTATAACGGCAGCGAATGGAATACAACGTTATAAGCCCAACACCGTCTTGTTAACTATGGACATTAATTGTAAAATAAATAGAATATTTATTGCTATTTTTAGTGGACAGGAGGCGCTGCACTCAGGGTTCACTAATTACCGAGCCTACAGGTGTCTATTACGTAACTGATCACCAAACGCTGCACTTGTCTCATTATAGCGGCGGCAGCTCGACAGTTCGCACAGTTATTTTTTTTTTTAATTTTCACATTTTTAAAAACTTTAAAAAAGATATATTGAGCACTTTTACATCTTTATGAGGCAGTTTATAACCACCGATTGCAATGTATAACTGCAACGAATGGAATACAACGTTATAAGCCCAACACTGTCTTGTTAACTATGGACATTAATTGTAAAATAAATAGAATATTTATTGCTATTTTTAGTGGACAGGAGGCGCTGCACTCAGGGTTCACTAATTACCGAGCCTACAGGTGTCTGTTACGTAACTGATCACCAAACGCTGCACTTGTCTCATTATGGTGGCGGCAGCTCGACAGTTCGCACAGTTATTTTATTTATTTTTTTTTAATATTCACATTTTTAAAAACTTTTAAAAAGATATATTGAGCACTTTTACATCTTTATGAGGCAGTTTATAACCACCGATTGCAATGTATAACTGCAACGAATGGAATACAACGTTATAAGCCCAACACCGTCTAGTTATTTTTGGACACTAAAAGGTCCCAAGGTCTGGGAAAGGGGGTACAGGCCGTAACATTTGGTCTGAAAACCTTCAAAAAAGGTTGCAGCGACAGAAAAAGGGAGGGTCCGGACCCCTTGGATCCGCTTCTGGTGACCAAACTTGTTCTAAATATGACAAAACTCAATCTCTGCTTTTAAAAATATTTATATATTTGTGTTGCTTTGTTACATGTTTTCGATCCAGATACATATCAATTATTATAGTTTAATGAATTATGACAAACGTTTTACCCGTAGTTTAATCTTGAATGCGCGTGCTGTGAGGTAAAGCCTCTCTAAATATATGTAATTATCAGGAATTCGCAAGCGCGTCATGAATCGCTTCAGGGGCGATTGATGAAACGTTATGCTTGACACGCGCACGTTAGTATGTTTTGTGTAAGATAAATAGACTGAAGCGACTTTTTCCAGATTTGACGCTTTACGCTCTCATGACGCGCCTGTTAGTGTGTGCTGGGCTTTAGGTATCTGTTTCTTACTCCTACCAGGGGCGGATCCAGGATTTAGGAAAAGGAGGGGTCCAACACAGGAAGACTAATGTAATACAAAAAAAAAAAAAAAATTTGTCCCAAGGTCCGGAAAAGTGGGGTCCAGGCCGCAAAAATTGGTCTGAAACCCTTTGAAAAAGATTGTGGCGACTGAAAAAAAGGGGGGGCCGGATCCCTTTGAAAATTTTGTAATTTCTCACTCTATGAGAGTATCTCAGGCCCTGATTAAGAGTAACAAACAACTTTCACAACTGTAGTTGCCGTCAGGTGGCGCTGTGATATCTTCTCCGGAAATTATCTCTCGATTTTGGAGAAATAAAGAAAATGACACTTCTCAACCCCTTAGCACATTTCCCATCATTCCCAATAGTTCAAGACCACAATCGTGCATATCTACATATAACGTGCGTGGCTACAGAGGAGTTCCGTGACAAAAGTCCAATGCGACCACCATCATTTATAATATAGATTCTAGCACTCTGTGAAGAATCGGGACTCACGAGCCTACATATTGAATAGAAACGACTTCAGGCGGAAGGATGGTTGCTCTGGCCGAGCTTCGTTGGAACGAGATTGGTTAGGACTGTAGAGTGTGCACCCGCCGACATGCCTTACATCAAATAAAGTGGAAACGTTTTCAACCTGCTGGGGATGCTAAGTTTGACAAGTTTTCGGTGGGAAATTTTGTGAACTTCCTAAAGATCAAATTAATGCAGATATGTAAAATTGTAACAGAAATAG
The DNA here is from genome assembly GCA_026874595.1 of Sipunculus nudus. NCBI lineage: Eukaryota > Metazoa > Annelida > Sipuncula > Golfingiida > Sipunculidae > Sipunculus > Sipunculus nudus. Next base: position 29,433,547 of record CM049315.1, read on the forward strand.
AGTTGATACACGCTGTATGGTGCAATCGAAGACCCGTGCATGGCGGAAATAGTGACGCACTGTTTACATGTAAAGAAGACAAAACTACAGTGTTTGGGTATATAGATGCCCAGCTTCGTTTCCCGCTGAACCACGTGCGCCCTTCGGCGGAAACACACCATCGATCATTTACAATATATTAATCATTTATCAAACAGACTACTAATACACGTGCTTAGTTCTTTTGCACAGGGTATCGTGAATTGAATATTGGAATAAATGCAACAAATAAGTGTATTTTAAACATCGCTGTATAAATAGGCGGCCTTTACAGGTCTCATTATGCATCAGCTTTATAAAGAACTATAATCTACCAATTTTGATCAACGAAATGCCTGACGAATTACTCATAAAAACAATTAAAATACATTGAATCGAAATGTTTCCAGCCACTTCAGTGACTTCACACAAACTGCATTAGGGAATGTTTTGCACTTGTAAACAGATTTGTGAAACTCCCACGATTGCAAAGGTATAACCCGCAATTTTAAAAAAAAAGAAGTTCTGCCTTTTTCGATGGGATGTACCAAGTGTATTTTCTGTACAGGAAATAAAAGAAATTAAGTCCTATAAAATATATAAATCTTGGATTAGTATACAGACAGACTGCATGGGTATTTACTTTGGACTCAATTGTATTATTAACACGGGTATATGCCCTTTTATGTCGACCATGTACAAGTATACAGAAAACAGGACAAAATGTATTTCCATTTATATGTTTATTACATGGCAAATGATATCATGAAATGAGAGTTTGTGTACATAATTCCCAAACAAAGAAGTCTAATATTTGACGTGCAGACAATGCCTGATATGTAGAAAAAACACCGGTCACAAAAAATACTTGTAAACTGAAGAAGCAGGTAGCATATGTGCTCATTCACAGACATGTCACAATGCTATGAATGGAAACGTACAGACTATATATACAGACTATATACAGTAAGAGGAGGCAGGGGGCCTGCTACTCACTTTTGTAAATTTAAACTTCGTGTGATCCTAAATCCTAAATTTTTTTTACAAAAGATGAAACAATGAAATGTTGTTAGCATTCAAAATGAGAGGACCACAATTTTTTCTAGATTAAATAAAATTATAACATTTCCAAAAAACAGGTACATGTATTTGTGAAATGGAAAAAAAGTATGAAGCATTACAATCACGAAAGTCTATCTGAAAACAATAAACATTGCAGTTCCATCGAGATCTACCTTATATAATCTTCATTATATGAAAAGAGGCATATATATTACATACGCTGTATATGAACACAGAAAACTAAACATTATATTTAGAAAGTTTGTAAATTAACACACACTTGTCATTTACGTCAAGTTTCAGACTGGTTTTCGTGCATTTGAAAACACTTGAACCGAGAGTGCCATAGGGGTTCATGTAGTTTACTAAATCGTCACGAGGTGGCGCTAAACTACAAACGATTCAAGAAAAAAAAAAAAAAAAAAAAAGAGCCTGTTCTTGGAAAGTTCTCTGCATAACATATATTTCTCCTTTTCTTCAGGAGGAATATGTCCACTTTATAACACCTTTATGTAGGTGAACTATCATGACCCAATGCATTTCAAATTTCAATGTTTCCAAATGTATTTTTTATGAATGCAGACTTTGGATCTTTACAGAAAAATTTTGAATATTTTAAAGGTTTATAAGCTACTTTTCAGTGAGTGGCCCATTACATGGTCAGGGGCAGATCCATGATTAAGGTAAAGGAGGGGTCCAACCCACGAGGACTAATGACAAACCTGAAAAAAGGTCCCGAGATCTGGAAAGGAGGGGGGGGGGGGTGTGTATAAGCTGAAAAAATTGGTCAGAAGCCCTTGCAGTGGCTGAACCAGGGGAGTGGGGTTCTGACCCCCTGGACTCATCCGCTTCTGATGGTGATGTCATGATGCTCAGTGACATCATGAACTGCGCTTGCTTGATTACTGCATGATTACATCTGATTACCCCTTAAGGTAATTAATGCTCTCAGACTTACAAATGGCCATTATGTGAGGAAAAAATTAGGCCAAAATGTAATGATTAAATCACTTTCAGATGTTCCCACTCCCGACCCTATCTGACACATTTACTTAAGTTCCATAATTCAAATAATCCTCAGACACACACACACACATGCACAGAATCAATAAAACAACAATAACCCTAGCATAGTGCTGGGTTAAAAATATTAATGTCCAAGAAACATTGTATCTACATCACTGTATCTACAAATACACAGTTAAAATGTAAATGCTGTACCTGAAAAGATGACTGGCTCCTGGCATGATCATTATAATAGCACAATATATGTTATTTTCATATTTTCAGAGCCATATGGTATCATATTATGCAAAAAAAGCAAAATATAACAACATACAACTTGTCATGATTGTACATCACAAATATCTGAAACAGAAAAACGACCAGTTATATGTACTAAATACATGTAAAAATCATTAAAATTGTCATGGCGTCCACAGCAAATTTCAAATCTCAAACAAGTTAACAATATTGGATACATTAATTCTGCACTACATTTTACATTCAATGCCACATTTTATTCATAAGAGTGGTGGTTAACCAGTGTTAATTCTGAACACATGCATTAGACTTTCATTAACTGACCGCCTATTCCGACCTGGTACATGGTACATAAGCTAATACATCAGGAATGTTTGTGCAGTGGAATTTGGTAATGTATGATATATGAAAGCTAGCAGACATATACAAGTAATATACATAGAGACCTTTTAATTCTGAAAAAAAAAATGTATATATGTCTTGAAAGGTAAAAACAATGGATGTAAAATACAAAAAAAATCAAATATATTTACAATCAATGCATAACAAAGTTTTAAAAGGAATATTTTGTCTCCCTTATAGCTTTTAATGTGCCATGATAATAAACAGCAAATGAATTGTAACATTCAACATATAAGTGTTTTTTGGCCTATTAAACAAGTGACAATTGTGCAAAAGCTTAGATAAAACTGTGGTTGACTTTTTGTTTACAGCACTTTCAAACTGATATTTGTGAAAAGGAAAGTAACAAGGCATAAAAAATGAAACCGTCTTGAACAAGCTGCCCTATCAACTCAAGTGAACAATCATGTGTTTGGTGGGCTTACCGGCATCCCATGTACATTTAGCATCATATCAATCCTCTGGCATTACGACCAGATTACTGGCACCAGAGTGTCTTAACATCTAAGTCTCAGGAACCCATTAGAAGGCCTTATGAAGATGCAAATATTTTACTAATTTCTGACAACCCTGCATGGCCAACAGATACACTGTCACTCAACATAAACCAGACCAACTGTTAGCATTTTTTTGTGTACTTTCTAGCAATACCAAACATGAAGGCACATTGGTAAACCCCTTGGCATGTTTGTTGAATTTATGACCGCATGAACACAAGCATGGCTCATACAGGTTACAGGACACAGGCAGCTTGCAGGTGATACAGAAAATGACCCGTATCCATGGAGACGGTGTTTCAGTTTAGGTTGTGAGCTCACATGTATACTACTGTGTTAATTCATCATTCTTCGCATGATATTGAGATTATGGGCAGTTTACCACAATATGAATGCAATCTGGTACAAGTCCACTGCAATACATAATTCAATATTACTTGTATCATGATTCGTGTAGGCTTACCAACCCAATTATCCAATTGCCTACTGGGTCTGGTTGTCACGGCTAATGTACATTATGATCTGTGCATCTTTCTAGCATTGAAAGATTATAATACGATAGATCTGTAAAATTACATGTAAATCGTAAATTGAAAATGATTTCAGAAGCTGTATCAGGTATATTTTAACAATTTATCTCAATAAGGAAAATAATTTCCACTGGTTCAGTGTTCCAACGAGTCCAGGAAAAAGAGTTTCAACTCTGAGCACATTACAAGCAAAAGGAATCATTCTATTGTTATTTCATCTACAAAGATAAAATGTTATGAACTAGTAAACTCTGTGCAGGTTCCTGTACGGTGAGATCATGAAAATGGGATTCCTTTGGAAACAATGGAAAAAAATATTCATTGGGAAAATGTAACCTTGTGGATGTGAAGAAAACAGTGGTATCTACAAGCTGAGCATTTAAAATACAAAGTACATTAAGCTGTACATGTAAGAAAAAAGATAACCTGTATATATACCGGATTATATATACTTATCTGACTTCAAGATTAATTCAAATTCCCTAAAAAGCACCCTTCACCACACAGGGTCCAGATCTGCAAGACTTCGCTGACTACATTAACTGACCATTCCAGTGATGTAATGGAAGATTCATCATGCAAAGATGTCAAATTGAATCTTTTATTTATGATCAACATTTGTAGAAGAATGATGAGATCAATTTGACTGAAAGGAGTAGTGACTATGGCTTATTTGCAGTAAACAGTTTGTCCTAAACCAGAAATAATCATGAGGAAATACTGTGGTTGCCTTCTTTTTGGAGAGCGTTTCTAATTTGTGATGTTTGCAAAAGGGGAATTATTGAGAAAAATAAATAAAACCTTCATGATTAGGCGGTTCCATCACCAAAAGAAAGTTGAAAGGTAAAAATCTGGCATTATAAATTATTTCATATCTTTCAAATTATCTGCCATTATTGAACAACAATTTCCATTTGTTCGATGTTATCTTGGGTCCCTGTGCTATTGTTAAGATTTTTCTGCACAAATGATTTAAGATAACTAATTCACAACATAACTAATTCATATATGATAATAATGCTCATACTCTGAGTAAGTCTTTTGTATGGTGAGATTGTTGAAAATGGAACTCTTACAAAACAGTGGAAAAGTGAAAATCACAAAATTTCAACCCTACCAGCATAATGGCAATCAGAGCACAGAAGAACCTCTGAATTACGGACACTGACGAGACCTGACATTTTGCCTGCAATTCAGAGATGCCATTAGTAGGGAGGTGATATATTAGGGGACCTACATTCAAAGGACTGCCTGTAAGTGGCCATAAATAGGTGCCCTTAGTACAGAGGTGCCCTTAGTGCAGAGGTGCCCATAAGGAGGGGTTCGACTTGTACTTATTAGGGCAGGGGATATATTAGGTCAAAAATGGTATACATTTATATGGCAACTCAGTACAAGAATGGTATGATCGCTTTACGGTTGACTGGGTATCCCTTATACTGATTCTTATACCAATATTGTGTTATTGATGCTGCTGTGAACTGGTTAAAAATTACGAAAATCACAGCAGAACTGACACCAAGGTGATTAAGTCCCGTCACAGTTACCATGGTAATGTAAATGATGACCTCAAACAGGTAGTGAGGACAGCTGACGTACTGGAACCAACCTTCCTGTGGAACACGATGATGGAAGCCAGTCACCTTGCCTGTGTGAAACACATACATAGGTGTAAATGTGTGTGAAAAGGTATATACATCTATACTGTAATCAATGGTGGTACCACTATATTTTTGTATGCCATTTTGGATATTTAACTGTTGGGAACTTTAAAAACTCTCTTCTAAATCAGGGTAATATTCCATATTTTTTCATAAATTTCATAAATTTGACAATTTTTCATCAAGGGGCTATAGCAGCACATACTTTTAGATACAACACTAGGTAACTCAGACAATGAATGAGCATGAGCCATAACAACTCCATCCAAGGAACACCTGTCCTGAGCAAACATGGGTGAAGTCTTGTGGAAAAATAGCATGATGAAATAGAATTACAGGTTTAATAAATGTCAAAGTTAACAGAGGTGCTTGATAAAAATGCTTCTCTATGAGATTTATTAACTTTAAATATTAAACTATACTGTAAAAGAAACCAAAATGTCTTAAAATTAAATTAATGCAGCATGGTTAATTTTACTTTAAAATTCAATGCACAGTTGTAAAGAAATAGAAACACAACTAGGCTCAATGAATAAATAGAACAGTAAAAGAGTAACAAAACTACAAATAACTCTCAAACAGTAATATAACAAGATAAATACATGTAGACATAAAGAACACACACAGCTCACCTGTTTTATCTTTCCTCAAGTTGGCAAAGATTACATGACACTGGTACTGGCTCTGACTGGCCCATAAAAATAAAATCAATGCTATACCAATCTGTGGCTGCAGTAGTTCATCAAAAACAGCAGAAACTGAAAAAAAAATTATAGACTCCACAACAAAACCAGTAAAGTGATACTGAAAAAAAATATTTAAAAAGGATCAGTCTTAACTGAGCATTAATTAGTCAGCAGATATTTACTGACATAAGACCACAGGATCTGGAGAAATATCGGATAAATAAATTCTACATTACATATATAAATATCAGCTGTAGATAGATTATCATGATTGTAAACTACAGAATTTGCAAAAATAGTCAATTAATTTACTGAACAAAATAAATACTTCACATTTTAAAAAAATTATGATTTATAAGGTTTATGAATATTTTGACTTGTGTAAGATATTACACTCAAAAACAACTGAAGGTCAAGGAAACAACTGGTGTATGACAGTATCAAATTTGTGGAATGAAATCTGTAGTGACCTGTGCTTCAAAAATATGAGGATTACAATGATCCTAGATTTCTGCAGATCAGGGTCAAGTTCACCAGTTTTACACTTGTCTGAAACAATTTTTTGCATCAAATTTGAGAACACATCTTCAGTACTTCAATATTTATGAGACTCACAAAGATAACTTACCAGACACTTGTTCAAGTGGTGGGGCCTCGACCAAAACGGCGAATGAGAAAGCAGAGTAGTGATATATTCCAAGGAAGTAGTGCATGATATTGATGGTGCTGTTGGAGTAGACACTGACGTAGAAACATTCGTAGAGCCGTCGTGTGTCCTGTACCACCATCATCAGAATCACCAGCAGGGCTGGACCCACTCCTGATGAACATACACACAAAGTAAAGTCAGGGTGAGACTTTAAACAATACATACAACTTTACTGTAAGGGCTATTTCCTTCTAGGGTTAGGGTGCTGCCCCCTATTTTGAACTTAGCTAACTATCAGAACATCATAAATACATGATAACTTTTTTGTTACAAAACAAATCTGGGACTTTTGTAATGTTCAGAACCAAGTCAACCAACTGTGTGTACCTCATTACTTTCATAAAGTACTATTTAGGGCACATACACGATAAAGAGGTGCAACATCACAAACTCAGTCAAATTTGAGAGCTCACAGAAGACTTTGGTATAGTAAATATAAAATATTATAATCAATATGAATCAATTTAGAGGTTAATAAGCGATTACAATTTTACTGAGGGCTTGCAATGTAATGCAATGATTCCTCCATGCATTGTTACACCCTTAATAAATAAACCACTTTATTTGATCATTTTGTGGACCTTATGAATTATGAATGTGAAAGGCTACAATTACAAATGATACAGCTCTTATAAAATATAATATTTTATTTCAGTTTCAATCAACTGTTCTTTACTTGTCAATAAAACAAAATTTTCTCATGTAAAATTTAATTTACAAAAGACAAAGTCTTCTTCCAAACAATCAGATTTTATTCAACTCTTTTTTTTCTGACAAATAACGTTTCAAATTTAATCCTTCCTATGATGCTGAGAAATATATTAAATATCTGACATAATTTTCCATTGGATGAACAAGTATTGTAAACATACATATATTGTGATATCTGGTGATGATAAAATATTGATATTGGCTTCTTTTTTAATCCCTTTTTTGTTGGAGGTAACCACTTCTATTTTCTAATGCTAGCTTATAAATTAATTAAATGTTCATCTGCATAATTCCATTCTGGTTTAGAAATACTTGATAGGGCAGTATCACATGCTTACTGTCATTTTATAGGCCTGGTGACAAATACACCTGCAGGCCCCGGGTGTGTAATCTGGGCTATACCCCCAAATGTGCACTTGTTTGCTAGTGAAACACATTGACACAAAGACATTGGGCACAGCCTTCCCACTGAGCCTCGAGCTGGGTAGGAGCCGACCTGGCAAAATTTGACTGCCTCGGCTGCGATTCAAACAAACAATCTCCTGGCTTTGATTCCTGTGCTCTTCACCTGAGCCACAGAAGCCAATTTTTATATTTGGCTTTGTAATTGTGCTCTGGTGTCTTTGAAAGAGTGCTAGGGTTTATCATTACAGCACTGATACACACTAAACCCAAAATATTCCCTTTAATATACAGAAATTCCTGGTGTCCCTACTGAGCGTATGGACAAACAGACTCCAAATATCCTAGGTGTAACAAAACAGATTTTACTAAGTTACATCTATATTATAACTAACTGTGGTGGCATCTGAGTGTTGTCAAGCAACTCCTCCCTGGAAATGCCACATAAATGCCTGTTGTTGGTCTTTAAATGTCAGATATGATGCAGAGTGTGTCCTAAGGGGGGTAATTCTACATATTTTACATAAATACTGAGGAACTAGACATTGAGAAATTTCACCAAGGATTTCTCGTAGTGCAAGCCATTAGAAACAGTTAAATTCAGCCCATGAAAACCTGTCCCAGATGAATTTATGGGTTAATATACTACCAGTAACAGGCTAGTTAACTGAACAGGTCTGGTACTGTGCTATGTGTAACATGTTGATCTGTATGAAATGTTTGCACTATTTTTTTATCTGCCTGTCACATGATGGGGAGAATGCCAGTCATACACCACAGACTAGATGAACCAAGTGGTTATGTGCATGACAGTAGAAAATGTGAAAGTCAGGTTTTATCAACAGTGCTCAAACTGAGTGAAAGGGGTTTTAAATATGTCAACATGAAGAGCTGTTATCAGATATAAATATACTGTTGCATAATCTCAAGTGTGATATTAACCTTGAGTTTTTGTGGGGTGTCAAAGTTGAACTTTTTCCTTGGCAAAATTTAGTTTATAAACATTGAATTAGCAGCTTTAGTACAGTGTTTGAAATACTGGGTGCCCCGGTGATTTGAAGCTTACCAGTCCTGTTATATATTCTCACTGAGGTTAAACAACCTATTATCAATATGGCAAAAACAATCAGATCATGCTTGCTCTAATTAGTCATGACCTGGAGTACCTGGCATATACTATGTTCTGTCTCCTCAATTAAGGAACAGTATTTCTTACCAACAGATTTAAGCTTGTGAAATTTCAGGTAGACATTTGTAATTTCAGTTCAAAGTTTTTAATTCTATATCAGACTATTAGCCTATTTTTCAGCTAAGTTGTACTCACAAAAGCACCCCTCATCTGTATTATTATATATGAGGTCCTGGGGAAACTTACCAACTGTGGGCGGCTCTTCAACATTAATCGCTGACAGGACTGTAAGTATTATGTCTGGTGGTGGCACCCCGAGAAGATAGGCTGCACATGCTATACAAAACATGGATCCATTAACCACCATTCCAAGAGCATAGAAATGCATAAACCATCTGAAAGAAAGATTCTCCCTTGAGAATATTTACACATGACACTTTTACACCTGTAATGATTAAATATCTATTATTATGATACATACATTCACGATCTACACCTGAAGTACATTACAGTTTAGATCCAACGCCACGGGCCTCCTTGTTAAAAAAGATGTAACTTAACTCAACCTCCATACATTTATTTCCAAACATTTAGTCAATCTTCTGCCACTGTTTTTCTTACATTTTACCTTACGTTACTGATATGAGTGAGAGATGGATACTGTAAATCTCCTTTTTATGGCCCCACATCTATTTATAGCCACAACCTGATCTTGCAATGTACAAAGAATGTTTTCCATGGCTCTGATGGTGGCATTCCATAGTGTGTCAAGGTAGAGAAAACTTAAGGAACCAAAGAAAACCACTGCTCTTGGACAGGCTACTACAACCCACTCTTATTGCCAGACCAGGGTTCAAACCTAGGTCACCATCAAAGTGGCTGAGTATTTTAGCACTTAACTGTCTAGGTCCAGTGCGACTGTTTCATGTAACGTATTTGTTTACTGATAAACTGCTACAGCAGTACTCACAAAATATTTTTGAAAAGTTTTGATAAGTTATCTCTGATGATGTTATATTTGTGCTGGATTTTCCAAGTTTTTTTTACTACAAAGAACATGGTGTCATGATGACAATATTATCTTGAAAATAGTATAAATTTTCTATTGTAAAATAACCTTATATTTTCAGTGGAATGCCTCAAAATATAGCCTTATTTTAAGGACTATATAAAACTGACAGCCTTAAGTAAAAGTGATAAATAAATAGAGTTGATAAAGTTGATAAAGTTTTTAATACAGAAATTTGAGAAATATAAAACTTTCATTTCTATACTGAAATATGATGTCTAAATTAGTTTAAGAAGTACCAATAACAATGTCAACTGCAGCAGGTCACACTGGAATGTTTTGAGAATTAAGAGCAATTGCATTTGATGCTTGAGCAGGGCACTGTTTCTGTAAACTTGAAAGTTTAGTTTATTTTGGTTTATGTTTAGAGTTCAGAGATATATATCTTCACTTCATTGATCTTTCACCAGTGTTCTTTGTATACTAGACAACAGGTATCTACCCCTGACATGTGAACAACACTATCCTTATCCTTTATTCAGGACCCTTAATATCTGATAATGCCACAATGGACTTCCATGCAGTTTAGAGGCTTGAGGTAAGCCAGCATGCTACTAGCCCTAGCTGACTCAACTTCAAAGCAGCAGGGATGAAAGCTTGGTAATTACCCCTGCCTGAGATAGGCGACTGCCCTGACAGAGAAATGTCTGTTTCCAGTATTAGAGTTTTACCTGGAGTACCTTATACCAGGTACAGTTCTTTAGTTCCAGGTACAGGTACTCTGCATTGTGTACCTAGGTACAAGTACCTAGCCCCAACCCTGGTAAAACATTTTGCATAATTTTGTACTAAACTTACAAGTGAATTTACATTATTTTCCTCAGTTTATTCCCTAATTGATATATTTTCCATGCACTTGAAGGGGAACCCACACCTATCCTGTAATTCAGTGACCCCCCCCCCCCCCCACCTTCCTATTTCAGACATTTTACTATTTTGTACAAACAAATGTTCAAAGAATTAACAAAAGGTGGCTCCATTTTTATAGGAATTCACAAACTGCAAGACTGGATACAAGTACACTGGCATAAAACAAAATTCAACAGCCCAAGTAACCCTAAACCCCATGATGTGATAATGGTATAGATAAAGACATTATAAAACATCACTACATCTAGATCAAATGATTTAATGAAGTTGGAGGTGGAAGAGACTTGATTAACAAGCTGGGTGGGTATACTACCCTGCTGTAATCCTCCCACTTAATGAAGTACACATGCAGTGGCCGGCGACATGGTAATGATGTACAAAGTCCTGATACAGTAAACCATGTGATGTACTTTAAAAGTATTGGCACTGTCTGTATGCATTTATACATGGAAACTCCCACTCCTTTAACATTATTATGATTTCTTGTGCAATCAGCTATGAAATACAACTGAACCTTGCTCACTCATAACAGAGACAATGGTATTAACTAAAGCAATAAATAAAGCCACATAAACTTAATTAATATTTTATCAATTATTCATCATTTAAAAAAATTAACTGCAAATTTAAAATAAATTAAATATTAATCTAAAACAAAATTTAGAATGTTTAAAGTGATGCATTTTCCCTGCTAATTCTAAAGATTTTAACCTTTCTTTTAGATAACACATCCAATTGATTTCACAGTGAGCAGTAGCCCATAATAATTAAAACTCCTAAAATGCTTTTTTTATTGACTGATGCAACGTGGAGTCTATAGATTGCCCCTGCAGTTAACTGTAATTATAACACTCCTTTGATGACAATTATAACTTTGAAATTTAACATATAGCCATTGATTAATGTTCAGTACATCTATGTGTATTGTATATTTTACCACTGAAATACATTACTGTTCTATTCTCAGCAATATTTTGTACTGGGTCAAGGAAGTGAAAATAGGAACATAATAGTACACAGGCCTAAAGCATTATGCAGGACTGCCACCAAATGAAGAGCTCTACTGGTCTGTTAATGCTTCAATTCTCTCTGGACAAACAAATTAGTTATTGGTGTAACAGGTGCTTAATGCTTTCCAGAATGGTTATTTTTTATTACAGGCCTTTCGACATACAACATAATGTGAACATTATGTTAAAACAATAGGAAATATTTTAATTCAATATCATTTCTAAGATTAAAAGATTGTATCATGCTATGACCCCAGTTAGCCCTATGGTGGGCTGGCAACAGAACAGAAATCTGAAGTGTCGCCATCAATGTCCAAGTAAGATGGTGAATACCCTTTGTGCGAGCTTGTAAATGCCAAAATGTATGGAAATTAATTATAAGCAAATATGGATAATTATATACAGGTTTACATTTATAACAGCAGGAGAGCAGAACGACAACAGAAGCAGTGAAAAATTGGGTACTTTGCACTGGGGCACATAAAAATAAATAAAATCCAAGACAATGAATGATGAAAAGCATGTGGAGTTTATTTCCAACTGACATCCGAAGTTTTAATAACACTGATGCTGGTAAGTTCAATGAAGAACAGTGATAGTGAAAACTTGTTCTTTCAATAGGGCTGATCAAAATATCCCTTTCTCACTAAAAATAGATCAAAACATTTGGGACAAACGTTGGTCCTGGCACCTGTTCTCACCACTGCAGAGATGGTGCAAGTTTGATTTCATACACAATTTGCAGACCCCTGAGGGTCTGAACCCTGATATATCTGAAATCAGCTTGTCTTCCACCCTATTGCACATCCATGTAATTTTGTTACATGTATCTTGTTATTACAATTACATATTCATAAGTCTCTGTCCAGGCTACATTTGGGGGCGTGGCATAGTCACTCAGCTGATCACTCTGTAACCACTGGTAACAGGATCAGTGTAACCCCTCACATGATTAATGAACTGGGATGACTGATGTCGAGTAACACTGGCAAAATAAAATTGGTAGCCATGGATATGTTAAATCCATGGTCTCACATAAACTGATAAAGAAGAGATTTAATTACATCATAAGATATGATAAATTTTGAGAAATATATCGTAAAAAAAATATATCGTAAAAAATAATGACATTACTGATATAGGCTGACAGCGACAACGCCGACAACTGAGTGAGGGATGACATTTGATTTAAATAAAATCACAGATTTTGCTTCTCACCGTTTTGGGACCTCTATTTTTCGCACCGGAGTCCATTCTTTTCGTTTCCCTCTTACTTTGCCATATAAGAGCAAATCTCGGAAAAACTGTGGAAGCTTTGGGTTACAAAGATACACTAGACCAGCGGCAACAATTAATACACCGGAGATCAGCCAGATACAGGCAAGTACGACGGCCGCCATGGTCGCGTTTTTCCGAAAGTGATCGGAAAACTTCGGAAATATGAAAAGACTTATTCTCTGTTCCTAATAATATGACGCCTTTACCAATGTGTGACTAAATGCTGTGAATAACTATAAATCGTTAGCAATAATTTGTGTGGTTATAAATTTATAATAAGTTCGTGTGGAAATAACAAAATTTGAAAGAGTCTGCACGTAAAACTAAATGCGCATGTCACAATGTATCAAATAAAGCAAAGAACCAGTCTATTCTAATATCTGAAAGATGATTGGTGCTAGCCTTTAATCTCTATCCAACTGGTCCCGTTATTCATTCACTATGGCTCGGCTTTAATTTTTCATGCAGTAGGCACAAGTGGCCGCACAAGTGAACGCGCTGAGTATTCCCGGGTTTGCACAAGGCACTCACGGCCAGAACGACAGGTAAAGATCAGTTGGACAAAGTCCTAAGTGATCAGTTGTGGTGTGACAGCCGAGAGGACCGCAGGGGGGACCAGTTGTGTATTACCTGTCACCGGAGTTGTAGCTATAGGATATGTTAACTAGCATTAACCATGAACACCACCCAGTTATCAGCATTTGAACAGTTTTGTGGATCCAGGTTTTGGGTAAGGAAAAATAATTTGTTAAAAACTATTCTCGTAACATATAACACTAATAGAATTAACAGTAACACTTGCAAGTACTGGTTTACTTACAGTTATTGAGCCTTCACCCCTGTCATATTATCACCATGACTTTGCTGTTTTTTACTTTTTTTTTATATTGGTGGCAGACACAGCTTTTTTACCTTAAAATAAAGAATAAACCTATCTGTGCATGATATGGCAATACGGGTATTAATTTTTATATTGTCTTATTGATATCTATAATTACATTAATATATATATATATATATATATATATATATATTATATATATATATATATATATATATATATATATATATATATATATATATAAATTTTTATTTATCATTTAGTTTTCAGGTTTTTTTTCAGTTTATTTTTATATAGAAAAAAAATTATTTTATTTCAAGTCAATGTTTTCAGTTCCCGAACATCAATTTTAAAATTCTTTAACTGAGGGGTATATAAATGTACAAATTATAAAAACAGCTTTTGAAAATTATAGAAATGGAAGGTATAAGATTCATAGAATATTTGCATTCTCACTTGATATTATTTTTCAAAATTAACAAATAATCAGATCGGCCAATTAGGTAACCTCTTATACCTAATAAAGTCCTAATAAATTGTTAACATATTTTGGGCACTGAAATGTAAATCCGTGATTTAAATTTGATGCATTGTATTAGGTCTGTATGTAAAGTATGGCCCAATCACAGGAGAGCATTGATAGTGATACAAGTCAGGTGTTTACAGCTCTGCAGTAAATAAGGTAAAAGACTGAGTAAAAGTCAAAATGATTGAGAATATTGCCCTTAATTTGTCTGAGAAATAATTAAAAGCCTAAATAGTGTCATGATTAATTTGTTAAGCTAGGCCTCTTGTGGATATGTACCATTAATTAATTTTCAGTGATTCTTTCGTATAAACAGTCAATGACTTCAGTGCCAGGCTGTTGAAATTAATAATATATTAAAATGTAAGCTGTGCATATTGGAACCCAGGATTGATACATTGATGTAAAGAAATGTAAATCGCTGATTGCTGCTTTAATATTTTTGTGACACAGGAAAACATGAAATCATTAAATTTATCATTAAAGACAGAAGTTGATTAACTACCAACTTGACAATGGGTGACCTGTTGAGTCACTTTGTGTTGCTGACTTGCTGTTTATACTATGGTAAAAATATATCCCAAGTACCTGGGAAATGACCGAGCTCTGCTGAAGGGTCATTTTGGTTAATAACCAAACTGAAGGGGGAAAAAAATGCAAAAAAAGGGATATTGATCACTGTATGTTGCTGCTTTACAGTCTTTTGGGGGAGGTGAAGGTCACAAAGAGTGACATGTAGAAAAATGGCTTTTGCCAATTGCCACATATGGCCTTTGGCCCCAACCCCCAGAATAATTCTGTGAAATTTGAAGGCCCCAATAGGTTTACATGTATGGTGTAAATTAGCAAATGTAATGGTATGTGAATTTTGCTAGTGCCAAATCTGTCCCAAAATTAAATACATGGACACTTTAAGTAGTATAAAGAAATCATATATTCAAAAATAAATGCACTACATTTACTCTCTTGTGCCACTGAACAGGGGGCAGTGCTTATAAGGACTTTTTATTGTGTAAAATTGATCTTCTAAATGTTCAGTCTGTGCAAGCAAAGCTGGACAGATTTCTTATCAAACCATGTGTCATTATCTGGCCTATCTAAATAATTCTTAAATTTTGAAATTGGGATGAAGCAGAATGGAGCAGAACTGGATATTGTTCCCTTAATTATATATTAATCAATTAAAATATTGCAATATAATAATAATGATGGTATCATACTTTTATTTTGTTATTATCATCTGTTTACAATTTTTTTAAATTGTAATATCCTCTTTTTATTATAGGACACCCAGCTAACTTGGAATACCACCCAGCCGGACTTTACACCATGTTTTCAGAACACAGTAGTGGTATGGGCACCATGTGCATTTCTGTGGGTTCTGTTTCCTTTCTATGCTTACTATATCTCCACTGTCTCAGGACCCCCTGTCCCTGTGAACAAGCTCAACACACTAAAAACGGTAAGTAATTACTTTTTATGATTTGTACAGTTCTTATAGCTCACATTCATGCAAATTCCTTCTAAAATGTTGGTCATGGGATTTCAAATACCCACCTCCCCTCCCCCAAACATTATATGTAACATACAGGCCCTTGCAATTTTATCCCCACCTCTACATATTTTCTCAGTGAAATATACTGAACGCTTGTAATCCGAACATCTCAGGGGGCAAGGTTTTTGTTAAGATAAACATTTGGATGAACGGTCATGTGTCAAATAAAATTGTTTTATCGATGTCGTCAGCCTGGTATTACTACTATATAGTGGCACGTCATTGGACTTTGATTAGCTCTCAGAGTTATTAAGAAAGGGGCCAGAATGGACTAATATGTGATATTTTAAATACCTCAGTTTACTTACATAGAATGAACAAATCAAACGTTCATTCAAGTAATTATAATATTTTCAGTCACTTTATTAAGATTATTTGTCATTGAAGTACATGTACCAGTTACTAGTAATCTCTCGCTGGTCGCCAAACATGTGGATATGCTACATGACAGTTGAAACGCCCTCAGTGTCGCTCTCTATGTGTGGACAGTGCTTTTAAAAATCATTTATTACATGCAGCAATGTAGCGATTGACAAGGTATAAATAAGTTTTTTTTAAGTTCAGAACATTCAGCCTAGTTACCTCTTGTACTCTTTGACCTGTAGTTATCCTTACCAGTGATTTATAACATTACCATATAAAATTTAAATAATCTCTTTGTTGATTTATCAGAGCAGCAAATGGCTGATTAATAAAACTTAATTATCCTAATTTAATGCAGCCAGTAAGATGAGTACAAATAAAATGTGATAATGCATAATAGAGAAGAGCACTAAACATCCAGGTTTGCGTATAATCATACAGCAAATATGTTAATTGATAAGGGGCAAAAACTCAGCTCTTGGTTTTAGTTATTTGTACATCTTTGTTTTATGTACACCTTTGATGCCAAAGCATTAGTGGGTATTTAGATTTTTAGTTCCATCAGCTGGTTTATGTCAGTTAGGTTCACTTTCCCTGTTATGATAACATCCCATTTGTTGTATGATGACCGTAGTTGTCCACTTTAAATAATCAGTCAGTTACCTTGTCAAAATATACTGCTTCAGCATTTGCACCTCAGATTAAAGTGCATGTCATGTGGTGTTAAATAATGCTGGTCATTGCTCTTAGTGAATAAGCTCTGAAAATAAATACATGTACACAGGTTTGAAAACATGACAGTTGTCAAACTTAAATAATCACTTAACATGTGTTAAATCATGTCATCATCATAATATATTGATTACTGTTGCATTGACTTCTAAAATAGAATGTTCATGTCATGTTGTGATATAATAATGCTGATTATTGCACTTTATCACCATGCTTTGAAGATAAATACACACACAGATTTGAAAACATGACAGTCGTCAATATTTGCTTAACATGTGTCAAATGCCATCATCAGAGTATATTGTTATTTCATTAACTTCTCAAATAGAATGTGGTTCAGAGTGCATGACGTGGTGGTATATCAGTGCTGATCAATACACTTTCATCTTTGTGACTATGCTCTCAAGATAAACATACAATACATATAAACACACAAAGATCTGAAAACATTTTAGTTGTCACCACCCATAATATTCTAAAGAGTACTTATAATATGTACCAAGTTGAACTATTATGAAACATTGATTTTGCATTAGATGATATAACAAGGCTGACTATTGCACTTGGTAGCCTCTTCGACGCATGTACAGGCATACCTTCAGTGTTCTTGATAAACATCTCTGTTGACTTTAGTATACAGAGTGTACACATCAAATCTGCTTTGTCATACTTCAATCTTGTAGTCTAAGCTGACTAGAGAATCTCTCTTTGAATACAGTTTTCCAAATACTGTTGCTATATTTGAACCAAGCACATTAAAATTCTCACATTAGAGATTTTCCTGTTTACTGAATTGTTCCCAGTAAAGTATTGTTTTTATATTTAATGTGATAACTTGTGAAATATCTCTTATGAAATTTAGTTTCATGGAGCCCTATACAAAGCAGACCAAGTGGGGTTGTCTTTTGAGAGAGATTTGCTTATTGGTTAATTAAGATGCTTGATTTTGGCTGAATGTCTGTATTCATAACCTTGTCAAAGCTGCAGAGGCATACATTTTTTGTAAGACGTTTTTGGCCAAGGTAACAGCCTTATTGTTTTTAATGCTTGCTTAACTTAGTACTTAGTACATATACAAAATTCCATTATGATTTTGGATTACATGTCAGAGGCTTAATTAGATAATCCTGGATTCCTGGTGTCAACCAGGCTGGGTGTACCACTCCTGCTGGTCCTGGGTTTGTATCCACATTGCTGGGTCATAACACCCTGTAACCCCTGAAAGGTGCACTCATTTTTGAGTGAAACATGACTCTTTGGCACAGTGTCCCCATTAAGCCTACAGAGTGCTCACCCTGGGTGGAGGCAGACTGTGAAAAATGTGACCGCCTCAGCTGAGATTCTTACTCATTCTCTCCTGGCTTTGAGCCCTGTGCTCTACCCCTGGACCATCACAGCTGGAAGCTTCAGATGCATAAAAGGTTAAATCTCCAAAGAACCCTCTGAGATTCATTCTGATTCATTTAGGCTCTGACTTCTGGATAATTTTAATTCATGTGCATATAAACCTGAAATCCAGAGGGCTCAGCAATAACATGTGATTCTCATCATATGGTCAGAGTTCAGCTACTTTTAAAGATCAGTGCCACCAACAGGTCATGGATAGTGCCCCAACAGGTTATGGCATTGTTCACTTAAGAAATCTCTCCCTGAGAGGGTACACAGAACATAGCTATACTCATACAAGGACAGTCACATGTCTCATACTGATGTCCAGGGGTGCACAGTGGGCCCTTCTACCAGGTACTATTCATGATGTGATACCTTTACATATCAAAGCACACTCAGCTAGCAGTATACTGGTGCTATCCCTGTTGTTGCCAACAAACAGTGTGGTCTGTCATCACTGACCAATGCTTGGACTAGGTAATTTCTGACAAACAATATATCCTTGCCTATGTTTTGTGTCCCTGAACTCTTTAAGAAGACAATAATCAAAAATCACATTGCTTGGTGAGGTATGTCCATGCATATAATTTATATATATATATATATATATATATATATATATATATATATATATATATATATATACATATATATATGTAACAGTCAATCTGTGTAATCTGTCATTTCATTAAATGCCAAAACATTTCAGTCATTTTTTATAATGACTGTGACAACCAGTCAATATGCAACATGACTAAAATGTTCAGCTATTTCATGAAATGACTGAAATTTATCTTCATTATTACACATAATGACTGGATTGAAAAAATTAACAAAACACGTTGATACAAAGGTTTTGTTGTCAACAAAGGTTCACCAGACAGGTAAATGCAAATGCTCAGTGATACTCTGTTCTTTTGTTTAACTAATGTTTTACACTGATACTTCTGTTTGAATTTGCAACTATCAGACTGGCTTGGATTCAATTGCATTACATTTAAAGTCTATTCTCTGTGTGATATTACACCTGAATTTTATTTGTTTTTGCATGAGAGACTACTATGAGAGTGTCCAGAGTGTTTGATTTTGTGGTAGAAACACCTGCATATGTTAGATTTATAACTTCATTTCCTAGAATAATTGCATCATATAAATCCATCCCCCCCCCCCCCCCCCAGCGCTTGTTTCCAGGCTGACTTTCATGATCTCATGTATTTTATCAGTATTTCAACTATGTTGATGTACCGGTAATATGCATGAAAAATACAAACTGTGAAAGCATGAAACCCTGTTAATTATAGAATCAGGAAGAAAGTGATGATGAGCTGAGATATGATAATACGTTTTCTTTATTAACTGAATTAAAAGTCAATTCTCATATCAGAATTTCAAACCAGAATATAAATCCATTTAATTTGAAATGAGAAAAAAGTGAATAATATTTTTTAAAACAGGTTAAATATTCAGATGAGCAAAAAATTAAATTCTTTGACGAAAAATAGAAAAAAATACAGCTTGCAAGGAAGGATAATAAACAAAAACCTATATCTAGCAATAGCTCAACATAACTTAGTCTGCTGTGCTAAAAAAATCCAAAATGATATTAATTAATCATTTATATTATAAGAATTACCTTGTTTAATTAACCCTTCTCTTGCTTTATACATAATACAATAATATTTCTACATTAATGATAATATGCCATCCCTTTTTACCTCACATTCATTGGCATAATCATGATCATAAACTGGTGCACTGTGAAATGGCAATAAAATAAATATTAACATGAAAACAAGGGCTCCCAAAAATCAATAAGGGTGTTGCCTCCATGAGGAGATCTACGACGTATGGTATCCTAACCCCTGTCATACATTTGTGTGGGGTATCTTTGTAGCTACTCACCAGTGAATACTATATGAGGCCACCTATCATAGATGGTATCCTCACGGTCCCCCGCACAGCTGATACATTTATGTAGGGTTTCTTTTGTAGCTAGTAGCTACTCAATGGTAATTGCTACCCAAGGAGACCAATGATGTGTGGTATACTCTATTCCTGGACCCTTGCTAAACTAACACAAAAAAATCAAGTATTTCTCCACTGCTACTAACTGCTTAAAGCTACCTGAGGGCCCTGGTTATCCCAAAAATCCCCAGCTAAGTTGTGAAACATAATATCTGTTGATATCTCTGTGTTATACCCATTACACAGATTGCCTGATTTGCAGTCATGGCAATCTGTGTAATTATGTCCCTTCATTTTAGACATTTCACATAATGACTGGTGGTCACAGGAATTATGCAAAATGACTTAAATGTGTAGGCATATCATGAAATGACTGATTCAACAGATTGACTGTAACATATATATATATATATCAACTATTAATGTGGGTTAAAGCAGGTAATAACCCTAAATTGGGGGTGTTAGGCCTAATTCACACATACATATATGTAGGTCTATACATTCACATGAGGTCACTGATCAAACAATTTGGTAATGAAATAGAATTATTCAGACTTGCTGCTTGTTATTTTTACTGACCATTAGGCCCTTTGACCTTTTATTCTAATGTATGTTTTGCTTATCTTTGCAGGTCATGTGAATTGTTTTATAAAAACCATATGTGCACTTGTGAATATTTACTCTGTCTGCACAAGGTCACTATTCAACATCAGTTTAGTCTACTGTAGTCTGCTTGAAAGATAGTCTACAGTAGTTAGTATACTTTTGTCCAGTTAACAGTAAACCAGTTCCTAGCGTATACAGAAATATCTAATTCTACTCTGCATGTGACCAGTTTTGTTACCATTTAACAAAAACGTTCCCACTGTAAAATTTCACTTTTAACAGCAAGTAAATCAGATTACAAATCAAGTGCAGACAGCAAACTCATGTTTTTTTTTAACTGAATAAACTTTTTTAGACTTTTGTAAAGCACACTACAGTTTTGAATGCAAAGCATACTACTCCCAGACTAAGGTAAACAGGTTCAGTATAATCAGAATAAGATCACACCAAGTGTAGATACATCCTAAGGTTTGACTATTTTTTCAGGTCCTGGGGGTCGTGCAGACATTTTTTGCCCTGCTGCTCCTCTTCAAGGGCATCCATGATTACACCAACGCACCAGGTACACCTCGGGTTGTCGTGGTAACACCAGCAGTTCTCTCTGTCACCCTGGTAAGTAGGGGGTATACCTTTCAGGGTTGTCCGGAAATTACCAGGGTGGGAATTCCTGGGTGTGGGAATTACCATCCTGGGAAATACACAATGTGACCGGGAATTAAAAAATTGTATATTTGTGTAATTAATTAACAAGGAAAGGTAAATAAAGTTTTAACTATTTAAATTCCACTCTGGTAAAGCAGGTTAAACCTATTCAATATAATAATTTTAAAAGCATATTTGTTGTCTGCGTATAATGTAGTCAGTTTGTAACATGCATGTCAAGTGCTCTTTTTAAAGAATGCATAGCTAAAATAATTCCTACTTGATGGAGTGTTACCTTTGGAGCAACTTCTTCGAAAGGAACATAAAATAAGAACATGGTGGATTACCACTTCCAGGCGTAAAGACTCGAGATTTCCAAATTGTAGTAATAATACTTAATAATATTAAACAAAGATATCACAGTGTGTCTCTAGACAGTCTAAAGTACATGGAGTTGCCCAGTGTTTGATGGTGGGCATGATATGATGGTGCATACTGACTAGATCACACCTAAACACCTAGGTCACAAACTAAAGTAAAAGCTGCAGGATTTGCAGGTGGTTGATGAAAGGAGGCTTGAATATGGAATTAAGTTTAATTTTTTTTTTCACATAAAACTGACTTATTTTAGAAACTTTGCTAAGGAGTCAGATGTAATTTTCAGAAATTTTTACATTAACACAGATTGAAAATTGTATTTAGGCAGGAGATTGGGGCTGATAAAGCAGACTCATTGAAATTGACATTTACGAGTACTACGGTACTCCAGTAAACTCTCCCCATATTACCTCAGCACATGGAAAATCCCTACACAGTGAAGTTGGCAATAGCCATTTAGACCTGTCCAAAGTAAGAATGGGTAATATGCTTGTAAATTTATAAGTTCTATATATGTAATCAATCTACTGAAATCTATAATCTAACAGGGCCCTGTGGCAGATCAGACAATCTTGTCTGAACGGGCTACCCTGTATAAATATGTTTTAATAAATAATAAATAAATGTACAGAAATCCTTATATTCTTCAAGAAATTTATTACATTATTCATGATTTTGAAATATATGCAGGCATGCATTCAACCCAAAGTCACAAATATTTCATTTGCAATTCAAATGTCAAAGTTAATAGAAGACTTGCAGATCCTCTATACAATAAAATCTGTCCTGATTTGTTGACACTCAAAAAAGCTAAATCTAAAAGTAGTTAATTAACTTACCATTGTTCGTTTACTCTCACCTATTTAATGTGCATAAAAACTAAAGATCGCTAGCTACTATAACAAGTATGATCACATGTTGAAAATTATGTCACCTACACTACTATACACAGTGACCCAGTAATCTTATCTCTGATGAGCACTTTAGTTAACCTGTGTTCACGCTGGTACTCTGTCACGAGAGTGTACTCAGTTTATCTGTGAGCCATAGTATCTACAGTGCTATAATATGTATGACCTGGTGGGATATTATTGCATGATGAAATATTCTGCACCATATGAAAGACAATATTTAGATTGCCAAAAAGGAGGGTTATGTTTTCAACTGTGTCTGTTTTCTGTCTGTTTATTAAGAGAATAAGGTAAAATTGATCTTGCTGTTTGAAGATGTATGGGCTCAAAATATATAAATGCTTACACATACAAATTCCCCAATTAATAACTGCTAAAATTTCATCTGATTTACTTTTTTTGGGTCAGCAATCCAATCAGTCTGGTGTTTAGAGTCCACATTTCAAATGTTCAGTATGTGTCACAACATATGGAAAATGCCCTTATCTTCATGATTAGGGATGTGTGCCATATATATTTCAGACTTTTGGAATGATATGTGTCAATATAAATATACACAGTTGTGGTATGTGAAGCACATCTTTATTCAGTCTGTGATAAATAATTGGGAATTGACACTAATTTTACTCTTTTTTCTCACTCTTTATTTCTAAGACATCTGCTCTTTTTATAGAGCACTAACTCTTTTTTTCAGTCATTCACCTTTGGCAGGCCTGCATGGCCACAGAGCAGTTGCATGACAATGATTTAGTGCCACACCATCAATTTAAACACAATTTACTTAATCATTATTATGTAAAATTCAGTTGAAAGTCAGTGATCTAATTTTATAATATGACACTGACAATGTTTTTCTGGTTCTGTTTCAGTTATTAGCTTCTATATTGATTCAAGTAGAGAGGAAGAAGGGGTTCATAACGTCCGGGGTTCTTTTCCTGTTCTGGACGCTCCAGCTAGTGTTATATATCATACCATTCTACTCACAGATCATAAATGCACAAAAAAAGGTATGTTATACAGATGTGTGTGTGTGCATGTCAGGGTTCTCCACTTCCAAAAATAAAATTGCAAAGAGCAGGCGAGGGATGGAAAAGTTTAGATTTGCAACAGTTTTCACATGATTTGCAGTTGCTGCTTCACTGTTTGAAGAAATGGAGATCCCTTTATATGTATACATATAAAAGTATTTTATGTTATATCTGTTATTTTGTTCCAGTATTGTGTTTCTTGGAAAATTTGACATGTTGAAAATGTTCTGTTTATTGACAAAGAATATGTCACATTGAAGGACAGATATTTGCTAGATGGAATTACAAGGAAACCAAATAATATGTTACAAAACATTAGTTGATAATTCTAAGTGTTAAAATTGGTGTATATCTTGTAGGAATATATTTTTAAGTTATTATCATATTCACAGTCTGTCTTATACTATTTTTTAAAATAATTCCAATATATGTACATTACCCGTATATGTACATGTGAAACATATATACATGTATATTAACAGACTAACAAGATTCTTGGTAACAAATTGTATAAACAATCACAATATGATTTGTAATTTTTCAGGGCTATATAGAAGACCCTTATACATTTGTAGTATTCTACCTCAGCTTTGCTGTACTTCTGGTACAGTTTGTACTGTCATGTATAGCAGAAGAGAATCCAAATACCATCATTGTAGAGGTGGGAAGGGTAGGTATTAATCCTTCTGTCTGCACAATTTCATTACCGTTCTTGGAAAGCTCTTTTCCCAAGAATGCTTTAAGCAACAACACCCACTCCCTGGATCCCATTTCTGACACCATTTTAGCGTTAATTTGTAAGCAGTCATGGATTCAACCTATTACCGTTATTCTGAGACACACATGTTGGACATTCTTCTGCTTTGTGAATAAATTTAGGTTCACAGGAAAGGTCTGAATTAATGTTTGTTTGTGGATGGTGTAAAATGGATGTTAAATGTAAAGGTGTAGTTTCTACAAGTGAGGCATTTTTGGCAGACAGTGCCCACCAAGTGCATTTTCGATGGAACTTGCATGCAGCTCCTTTTTTCAACAAAGACCACATACTTACAAGACCCAGTTGATACATTGGTTCATGTCTCCTTTTAACATGTGAATAAAGTAAAGGGTAAAAAACGATTTAGGCATCAGTCTCTTACATGTAATCAATTTTTGCACTTAGTCATTGGTTGGTTCCTAGCCTTACTAAGCTATTAATTCTTGGACTTTGTCAGTGGTCTGTGTGATATACAATATATACTGCATGAGAATCACCTCTTCATGTCACATAACAGGGATTATTCATCATAAATCTGGGTTGCAGGAACCATGTCCAGAAACAAAGGCCTCCTTCCTGTCCCGCATTACCTTTTGGTGGATCACAAAGTGAGTACTACACAGTACATGTTTATTGTTTCCTTGTTGCATCTATCTAATCTTTGAACTCGACCTTATTGGGCCAGAACCTCATTGGAAGACATAAAGGGATGGACACAGGTCCATCTCTTTATCACTTTTATTATGGAGGAAATAGCCATGGACAAGGGCTTTGTTCAATGCTTACATATTACTGGTTGTTAGGTAAATAACATTTTGTTAGGCTTGTGGATTAAATGGATTCTTTACTTTTGATTCCGATAATCAGTTCAATTATTACTTCAATAAGTAAATTTCAGACTTTATTTCAAACAAACACAATTATCTTACCACAATGGATGCTGGGTAATTTAAGTAAATAAAGGGAAAATGATGCATGCAATCTGCTCATCACTGCCATTTTTGTTTCATCATGAGTACAGCTGTTTACCCCCTAAGACTGATTGAAGCTATATCTTGAGGAAGGACACAATAAATATTCTATACCTCATAATTTGCTCCATCAATGTAGACAGCTTACTGAGGGTTTTCTTTTGGTTCTTTCATTAATTAATACAGTAATGAAAATAAATGGATCTACAGGTTATGAATAAATGAAAGTTGAAATGAGGGGTTGCGATTCAATTGTTGTTACATTCCAGGTTTTTGTTGAAAATCTTTATTTAAAATTATTTAAATATTTAAGTGAACATTTACAACTTCATTTAATTATATCAGAATTAACAAAGAATATTATGATCATGAAGGTTCCAGATATACTTAAAAATTACGCAGCCTTAGATCAAATGACATCAGGTTTTTTATTATGTGAGAATTCATATTCTTCCGAATGTTACTCCTTTTTTCAAATTGCTCTCTTTGTTCAAGGATTTGACAAGCTTGGTCTAATGTAATACTGATTTCTTGCAGATTGGTTTTCCAAGGGTACAAGAAACCCCTGGAAGAAAAAGACATGTGGACACTACATCCCAGAGACCTGACCAAGTTTGCAGTACCAGTCTTTGAGAAGAATTGGAAATATGAACTGAATAAAAGCAGATGGTAACAATGATATTTTACTTGGAATTATTCCCAGACACTCTAGTGATTACTGCATTTACAGTCAAGGCAGAATATAATATTTGGTCTTTTTTTCCTGTGTGTTTGTACTAATGACCTTCTATATTACAGAGGTCTATGAACCTGAAATTTCAGGAACTTTCAGAATGATTAACAGTGAGTTTGTGAACTAAATCAGGGTTAGCTCATAGTGTTGCAGTTATGTATTTGTTCATAGTTCAAAGACAGACCATTTAATTTGATCAGCTTATCAATAACTTCTGTGTGGAGAAATATTGTAAGATGACTGTTCCTGATTTATAATCCATAAATAAAACCTTGTTATTTTTTAAGTGAGCTGTATTAAATTAATGATATAATATCAATCTAGATTGATAAACTTTGGTGACATTTGGAAAAGCATTGCTGTAATTAGAGCATCTGTAAAGTTAGGTTAAAAAATAGACCTTCATTACCACTTCAAAAGTTTTTTGCCATGAACTGTTTAATTTGAATGTTTTTCTCTTATATTTTCTAAGTAAATTTTCCTATTTCCTTAAAAAAGTGTACGTTCCACAGGCATTCTTCATTGACAAAATATATAATTTATAAGCACTAACTGTACACTCCTAACACTTTTGTCCTGCTGTATTCATTCTATAAGCCATCCATGTAACCACTGCTTGCTGTTGCATGGTTTTCTGCATATCTCACAAGGGATTTGGCACATAGCAAAGAAGGTTCTGACCAATGAGAGCAAGGCATTGTGGTTTCAGACCTGCAATACCCAACTCTCATTGATCAGAACATTCTTGTCAATGTGCCAATTTCCTGGTGGTTCTGTGCAGCAATACCTGCTATTAAAAACATCGGTAAAGTGAAAGGAGTTATAGAATGAATGCTGGGTGCCTGCTGCTTATTTATAGAGTGTATGCAGTCAGATTCAGATTTCCTCATTTTCTTTAGGTTTGGAGGATCTCACCAGGTGGCGTTGTCAAGGTTAAACAGCTTGAGTGATAACTACAACAGTTATGACAAACATTCATCAGAAAAAACACCCCTCTTGAATGGTCCGAAGATGAGTTACTCAGGAGTACATATAAAACCCACTGGCAAAAAGAAAGAGCCGTCACTGTTCAAGGCTCTGGCCAAGTCCTATGGGTTTACACTACTCCAAGCTCATCTTTGTAAATTAGTGTGTGATATTCTGACTTTTGTTGGACCACAGATTCAAAAGTAAGTTGTATTTTATTTTTTATTTTTAAATTGTTATGCTTGAAATGTGGATAGAAAGATAGTTTGGTAATATACCTAGAAAAATATTTATTTTAATTTATTTATATTTTTTTTCTTATATTAAAAAGTTTTTTCTGGAATAATTATACTTAGAGTTTGTTATCATGATTTTTATAACCTAGATTTTTGTGGCACGTTCAAGTATTGACCAATAGATTGAACAGGCAATTGATCGTTTAAGGACCATGCATATTTGCATTATGTTTTTCAGGCTGCTTATTGGCTTCACAGAAGATCCTACAATGGCTGCCTGGAAAGGATACCTGTTTGCGTCCTTGTTCTTTGCCAGCGCTGTCATGAACTCCTTCTTTTTCCATCAACTGTTTCACATTGGAATGACCTTGGGCATGAGAATCAAGGCAGCCATTATATCCACTGTGTACAAAAAGGTCAGGTTTAGCTGTGTATTTATCATAATTTTATGCAGCTTTTAAAATTTTATTGATTTTCACTTAAACACTTGTCCTTTGTAGGAAATACCACACTGAAATTTAATGAATATCGCTTTTAAAATATATCAGGTCAGACCAAAGGTTTGTATTTCAAATGTTTGTTGTACATTTTCTGTACATCTTTTGTCAAGCAGTTTTATTAAGTATATAATCCTGTTTGATGCTCAATCAAACAATACCTTGGATATTCAGTGAGAGTTAATATTGCATAAGCAAATTTTTCATCATGAAACATATTAAATATTGAATAATCTATCCATGATTCTGTATGTTTATTGGAAAAGTGTGAAAGAAAAAATTATATTATAGTAGAGTTCATTCATCTTATCAGTAAATCAGTGCTATGAATATTCCTGGAAAAGAAGAGTCCTTGTTACATGAATGAACCCTGGATTTAATGAAGAAAAGTTTCTGTTGAGATATAACCTGTTTTAATCCATTTTTTTATTGTTCCACTTTTAACACCTGGGCCCCAATAAAAATTACATTGAAAGGGCTATTTTCAATGAGACCTTTACCTTTAAATCAATAATTGTTACCATTTTACCTCTTAGGCCCTGACAATGAGTAACGAGGCCCGTAAAGACTCTACGGTGGGTGAGATTGTGAACCTGATGTCAGTGGATGCTCAGAGGATGCAGGATGTGGCGGGCTACCTGTGGATGATGTGGTCGTGCCCGCTGCAGATCGCCATCTCCGTCTACATGTTGTGGGACATCCTGGGTCCATCTGTCCTGGCTGGGCTGGCTGTCATGGTCCTCCTGATACCCATCAACAGTGTCCTGGCCTCGTATCAAAGAAAACTACAGGTAAATATTACACAGGCTGCAAGCTTACAACAACTTCTTTAAAAGATCTGTAGGCCTATTATTCACTGAAGGGACCAGAATTCTCTAATCCTTGCTGAAACATACTCTCTTTTGATTTCTTGCATATTTGCTTTAAGAAAAAAGTTAAGTGACCAAAGGCCTGTTGCAATATGGTTACTTAAGTCAGGTAGACGACTTAAGCCCAGGGTCATCCATGTGTTACTGTGGAAACAGTTAAGAGGTCACAATTGTAACAATGGAATTTGTGGCTTGCTGCTTAGCTTAAGCATGGTACAATGTTATTGTAACAGGGTCCTAGCCTTTAGAATGAGCAAGAGTGATAAAGGGCTTACAAATAAATTCACAGTGTATATTTGTCAGAATTGGATACCATAGCTCTGTCAGTGATGCCCTTTGTTGGAGATATCTGTAAATTTAAGGAGTATTTTTTTCTCCACAGATTTCTCAGATGAAACAGAAGGATCAGAGGATAAAGCTGATGAACGAGGTGCTGAATGGCATGAAGGTAAGAAATATTAATAATGTATTGTTTGTGGCAGACTTCCTAATCAGACACTGAAATGTCGTGCTTTCTTATTTAAATGTTTGAGCTTTTTAATTAATATGACCCATCATTCTTGAGTCAGAATGGTTTGATTTTCCTCCAGATGAGACATTAAGTCAGAATTATAAGAATATTAGCTAAGTCTTAATAAATATCCTTTCACCACCCTCCCTAGACTAGATCTTGCTTTTAAAGTCACTAGACAGACATAGTTGAGGTGATCTGGGATCACCGCCCCGGTTGTCTCTTTAGACTATTAATTTTGCTGAGCTAATGACGAGACGCCACCTACAACCCAAGCCCCCAAAAGCCAGGAGAGTCCGCCACCTACCCGCACCGGGGACCAGGAAGATCGGGCACCACCCTCCCCATTACCCTCATCCCTGAAGGGGAGGGCGGGAGTATTTTAATCTGGTCTCTGTCTGTCTGTATGTATGTCTTTCTTACTGTCTGGATCTGAAATAAAATATATACACATTTCTGATTGAAATTTTATAGTTATGTACAGTATTTCACTCCTAATTTAAAATGATGTAGAAATGAAACCCAGTTTCTAGAATTCACAGAGCAATTATTAAAATATGATATTGCAGTTCTCTCTTCACTCACAAGATGGCAGCAGGGTGAGGTGCCAGAGTCTGTCTTCTTTAAAAATGAAAGGTTGGGACAAAAATAAATTGATACATGTATGTGGTTTTACATAGACCTTTCAGCTGTGCAAATATCATTTTCTTTTCAGGTATTAAAGCTGTATGCCTGGGAGTTGTCATTTAAAGAGAAGATCAGTGCAATCAGAAATGCTGAGCTGGACACACTGAGAAAGTATTCATACCTGGGAGCTGTTGGAACATTCACATGGACATGTGCTCCTTACATTGTGAGTTTACCTGATGAACTAGTTTTGAATCTCAGGAATCTGTACCAATATTTTGTACCTTCTCCTCCTCCTTACATTAAAATGATTATACCTCCTTGGTTAGTTGGTTGATTGGTTTGTCGGTTAGAAACTTTATGATCAAAAGTTATAAATGAAATATAATGAAATAGGAGGAATGTTAAGGGTAAAACCCAGGGAACAACTTTTAAATTTGGAGGCAATCTGGATTACCAGAATATACTTTAATTCAAAAGATATTAGACCATTGTGACGCACAGCACAGTGATTCATATATCCCAGCTGGGCAGAGGCAGTCCCACTTATATGTATTAGGGGCAGCATTTGTTCAGCAGGTGAACAGGAGAACCCATATTACTTATATTTGAAAGCTAGATGATGGGAACCTGGTGGGGATATATAGCATTTGCATGACAGTTCTGTCTTATATTCTTTAATTGATTCACTTTATTGCTTTAAGTTTAAGCACCTTTGAATATATGCCCTTGTTTTAAAAAATAAAACACAAGGAACAGATGGAAAGATTGTCATGGATATTGTGAAGTGGTTGATCTTTGTAAAATTCCAAGACTTCTTGAGGTAATTAGTTTTGTGTATCTGCCCTTATTTCTGTCTGAAATTCAGCTTAAATCAAGCTATAGGACATAGTTGACACTTTTTTTCACATCTACCTTCCACCAAATGAAGCTGCAAATTTGTATGAATTTATCCAATGATGCTCTAACCTTGTAACATGATGTTTGGATGTATGTGTGCATGTATCTGTGTAATATTTTGTAGAATAAAGTTCATATATATATATATGTTAAAACTTATGACATATTTGCAGGTGACCCTAGCTACATTTACCACATACGTCTTGTCAGGGAACACGTTGAATGCAGAGAAAGCCTTTGTGTCACTCTCACTGTTCAACATCCTGCGCTTCCCAATCAACCTGCTCCCCATGATGGTATCATACATTGTCACGGTGAGTAGCTCAACAATGTAGTCACAGTAAGAAGTAAACTATGGTCACAATAATTAGGTAAAGCATGTAGAGAAATGGTGGAATAACAATGAATTCATATGAGAAAGTAACAGAGAAATAGTCAGTGATTAGTTTGACCATCATGCAAAATTACAGTGAGCTGTGCATATAATCACAGCATGTAACTTCTGTGATAGCCCTGTGTATATAAATATATATATTTTGTTCTCTAGTCATACATGGTTTACATGGTTACCAGATTTTGTGTTCTAAAGATACTTTGCAAATGTTCTTATCATAACAGATTAATATTAAATATGATATTGTCAAAATTTTTAAATGAAAGGCAGAGAGTCATTTAGAGAAGTTTTGCTATTTCTTTAAACCTTATGTCTCTCTCTGCTTCCAGGCCAGTGTATCAATGAAAAGAATTGGCCGCTTTTTGCGTCAAGGTGACATCAGCGATGACAATGTCCAGCACAACCCACGGGCAGGTCTGTCAGTTTGTTAAATTTAAATGAAGCACAATGATGCTTATTAACATGTCAGTTAACTTGATATTTCTGATATAACAGAAGTGTTTAGAAAAAGAAAGTAATTTGATTGATTGAAGATGTTTTGCTTTATCGAGCAGCTACAGGTTGCTGTAGTCTGGGACTTCAGCCCTGCGCGCTCTCTAAGTGTAATTTTGATGGAACAAAAAGACGTGATGCCACACAAGACAAGCAGGAAGCTGCTAGAGTCCACCACTGTTTTCTGTTTACTTCTGTTAACTTTAACAAAACTTTTCTGAAGATTAAGCTTCCTTGGATCAAGCTTTGAAATGTTTTATTTGTGACAACAAAGTGTGATTAAATGTCAGGAAGATTTCATAAATGGTTGATATTTAAATCCTAGAAAATTTTTACCGTCATTGTACAATCATTGTACAATATCTCATAATTAGGCCTTACATATTTAATAAATAGTTTCTCGGACGAAGAAATGAAAAGTGGGGGGGAGGAGGAGGGTAAATAAAAATAAATATAATTCAAAATTTAAAAATGAAAAGCGCCATTTTTTCCATATAAATTTTACAAATGATGAAATGAATATATAGGAACTATATGTGCCTTTCTTCAATGTCAAGTGAACTAAAGTATTTTCAGTATCTGCAGGATATCCTCAATACTTTCAGGAAAGGCTGGTAAAAAATCAACTTTTCTAAAAAAATCATAATTTTTTTTACTTTTTAAATAAACTTTTATCAATTGAAATTAACAATTAATAAATTAATCATTTCCACTAAATTAACATTTTTGAAAAACCAATCAGTCCACTTTCTTACTAAAACAGCTGGAATGTTTAAAATGACCTGTACAGGAGACTGGTTGCAAAATTAACTGTTAACTTTGAAGTATATTATATGGTCAGTGGAAATACAAAGCTTACAACAAATAAAGGAAAGTTCAGGCAAATGAAAATAGCCATGAAATATGCAATTCAAACACAAACGCACATTTAAGCAAATTCAAGGTTCATCAGGGTCACCCAGTCAGAAAAAAAGCAAAGTCCTTTTTATTTAAAATATCACTCAAACCATCTTTAATATAGGATCCATCTGTTGTCAATCATTTAAAAAAAAATACCCTCAAAAACACATAATAAAAAAAACTATATATCAAATATGGTAAAAATATACCCATCAGAAATTTAATCAAATATATCAAATGAAGTAAAACTTTACCCCTCAGAAATGTAAACAATTGCAAGGGGGGGGAATCAAGCTAATATAAACAAATATATCAAACGTAAGTATATACTGATAAGTATATATGATGAACATCATTTAAGAATGATTTGCAACAAGGTTCGAACATCTGTCACTTGATAAATGCTTCGGAGCCCTTAAAATAGCGGTATAACGTGGAAGCGGTATATAACGCGGCATTGGCCACTCTGTAAACAACACACGGGTCCCTAATGCTATTTTTAGCATTTCCATTGCGCAAGTATTTGATTGAGAGTTAGGAGTTTATTTGCCTATGACGACCTGTCAGGGCTTCAAGCGCGATTGGCGTAAAGAGACCCCGCCCAGCAGCCCTAGAAATCACAACCTTGTAGTCACATGTTTGCAGCCATTTTAACGAAGAAATTTAAATAAGTCGGCTTTCTCCGCCTTCGACCTAAGGATTCCTTGTCTACAGAGGATTTTCAGTGCAATGTCAAGAATGTCATACTAGTTTGTGACCCTGCGTGGAGGTTGCATCCGAAACTGAGCTTGGCAGAACCATTCAAAAGCCAGACATTTTCAGACACCTTGTGGAAAATATTATAATCCCTGTTGATTTAATATATTACAGTCTGCACCTTTAATGTTTTCAAACGTAGGCCTAAGCGGTCCATCATTACAGGAGGAACACTGTTTAATACATAAAACTGAAATCAGGTAAGATTGTGATGAAACGTGAAAGTGGGAAGGAGAACATTTGGGGAAGATCTCAGAAGAAAATCTTTATCTCTGCAGATCCCCAGATTTTAGATGATCATGAGAAAGACAAGGGAAATGTTGCACTTACCGTGGGCATGGCAAATGCTGTGACTTAAAAAATGACCGACTCGACCGTGTAGGTCGCATTTTGTAGGAGGTGATTGCGAGTTTATATTTTTAGGGGATTTATATTACGACTCATGGACACATTTTATAACAGTGGCAAAAAAATAACGACAGGGACACTGTTATATTTATTTTCCAAATTGTCACAACTTAGGGTCGGCGGGTCTTAGAAACGAAAAATTAAATAAGAATGGCCTTAGATTTGTTTATATATAATTAAAAATGAATTTGACAAACATAAGCTTGTAGCCTTTTGATCCAGTTTTTATTTTAAGTTTATATTTAATATTTATAAAAATTTGCTTATGATTTCAGATGATCCAATCACGGTTGAGAATGGTCTTTTTGCCTGGGGAACCACTGAAGAAGACCCACCAGTGTTACGCAAGTAAGTTTAGTACAAATGTTTAATAATTATATCTATGAAAAGTAACAGCATGTCTGATAATATTATGTGTTAAATAAGTTAAGCTCAGTTATTTTCTCACAGAATACTTTAAACTTGAATTATTGGGTGCTTGAGCTTTGCAATTTTAAGACTTCTGGTGATAAGGTTGCTTAGCTCTACATCTGTAAGCACTTGTCACCAAAAGAGTGACACTTGAATTTGTCAAATTGGTTGGCCAATAGTAAGTGGTGCTTCTTGTATTTGTCCTGCCCCAATCTTAATCTATGGCCTCTCCTGAAGATATCATTTGTATTTCAGTAGGTTTGCCTGGAATTTGTGTGAAAGGAAGAAACCTCACAGCCAAACAATTAACAGGAATACTAGAGGTCACTCAGTAGAGCCCGTACCTCTGCCAAAGCAAAAAAAAAACCTAGGCAAAACAATCCTAGGCAATACAAACCTAGGCAAAACAATCCTAGGCAAAATAAACCTAGGTAAAACAAACAGGCAAAAGAAAACCTGGGCTAACAAACCTAGGCATAACAAAAACAGGGAAAACCCTACTACAATGGCTCCATTATGTGTTTCCATGCCAAATCTGAGCAGATTAATTCTTCCCTGGCCTACTCCCACCCCTCCATTGGGACGTGAAGATATATTACAATACACAAACAAAAACAGATGGGTTAAAACATATAACCTCCTCGGATGAATGGTATAAGCTTTTAAACCCATGCACTGTACATGGCCAGTCCTGTAAACAGGTAATAAAAGTGAAAAGCTCCACTAAAATCTGTGTTCAAAGACTGCATAATCTACCATCTTCTGTATAATTGAAAATGCTCAGGTGGTCAGTATTTGGTATGATACTTAACTGATTTTGTAAAAAAAAAAAACAAAGAAATTAGGAGAGGTCAGTATTTTCCATAACACCATGCACTGCCTTATGTTACAGCATCAATCTGAAGGTGAAGCAGGGCTCCCTGACAGCCGTGGTGGGACAGGTCGGCTCCGGCAAGTCATCTCTGATCTCAGCCATCCTCGGAGAGATGGAGAAAATATCTGGCATGGTCAATGTTAATGTAAGTCCATCTGTCCACCCATCCCCGTCCAGGAGAGATGTGTTATCAGTCCTGTTGTTGTCTCTTATCATCAGTTGTCATCTGCATGATATCTTATGAACATGAAAACTCTTACAGCTTTGCATATAATTTTCGTGAAATGTGAAACACAAGTTTTTTCTACCAAAATGTCATAAAAGTTTGAAAACTGATGATCTAGACATTGATCATCAGGCCGAATCAGCCAAAACATTAAATTATTTTTAGTCCCGTAACTTTGTAAGGGTTGTATATTATGTCTTCAAATTTGAAACACAAGTTGTTACAGTCAAGTTCTTTATGTATTGATCTAGTGACCTTCAATGTCAAATCAGGAGAGTAAGTTTGTCTGTAAGATTTCTTGTGAATGGGTATTAGCATTTATCATAAAATAATAACAAATATAGTGGTTATTCTTTGTATCAATAACAAATAAACTTTTATGTCATTTTTCCCTTTTATTTATTTTTATTTAATACAGACATATATTTTTTATCTAGGGTTCTATAGCATATGTGGCCCAGCAAGCCTGGATACAGAATGCAACCCTTAGAGACAACATTCTTTTTGGAAAAGAGTTCAACCAGCGTAAATATGACAAAGTCCTCGAAGCATGTGCCCTGAAACCTGACCTTGAGATCCTGCCGGGAGGTGACATGACAGAGATTGGAGAAAAGGTAAATGATAAAAGAAAAGTATATACTGTAGTTCATGACTTCTAAATGCCAGGTAAAATGTTTACAACTTTCCTTTTTTTTCATTTCTTTCGCAGTGGTTCCATTGCCCATACAGAAACCTACCTGCAAAAAGTGTGATACAATAGTAGTGTTTGTGACATGTATATATCAGCAATGTCAGCCTGCTCCAGAATTATATATTTCCGCATGAGTATACAATCTGGCATAATTACTGCTTGATCAGCAAGATGGCAACCACCTATCAGAATGCCTACCCATGATGCAATGCAGTTACTATAAAGCACAGTTGGTGATGACATCTTAACCTTATACTACAACAATATGCATCAAGGATAGACATGGATGGCACTGTTTTGCATTAAATGTTTCTGGTCTAATTCTCTCCTGGTTTTTCAAATCACTGTCCAAGCATACATCATATGAATATTCTATTTTCCCCTCTTTTTAAAGGGTATCAACTTGAGTGGAGGACAGAAGCAGCGAGTCAGTCTGGCCAGAGCTGTGTATCATGATGCTGACATTTATTTACTGGATGATCCCCTCAGTGCTGTAGACTCACATGTTGGTAAACATATATTTGACAAAGTTGTAGGAGCTCAAGGAATCCTAAAGAAAAAGGCAAGTATGAAATCATATTGCAATTTATTATGTAAATAAATATTTAAAGAAATTGTTTAGAAAGAAAACCCAAGCACATTGGTGCATTGCTCCTGTGGGTTCAGGAAATTTCATGGTCTTTAAATTGTCTGGTTTTGTTTTCAAAAACAAGTTATGTTTCTACAGTAGAAATGCTTTGAGATGTATCAAGCAAAAAATAATGTAAACCAGCAAATCACACATCAGCACCAAACTGCAACAGCAGGTTTAGTCTGAAAAAAAAAACTGAATACTGTTTAATCAACTCTTTTCATTCCTGCATGCACCATACCATATCCTGCGTAGTTAATGTGTTTAACATGCCATAAATGGCGCTAGCTGACAGTCATTGACACCATGTAGTTACCTATTATGCTGTTAAATGTGTGCACTTGTTAATTCTGTCGAACATCATTTGCAAATGATTCATATCATGATTTTCTCAACTGCAGACAAGAATCTTGGTTACCCATGGTGTGCACTGGTTACCCATGGTGGACCAGATTGTTGTGTTGGTAAACGGTGACATCACAGAACAAGGATCATATGACGATCTGATGGTGCATGATGGGGCTTTTGCTCAGTTCCTGAAGAACTACTTGACTCAGACAGAGGAAGATGATGAGGACACAGACCCAGAGAGTGAGTCAGAAACACCTGTCTGTCTGTTAGTCTGTCTATCTGTCCATTTTCCTGTCTGTCTGTCTGTCTCTCTAAGTATAATGTCTAAAAAAAGAAAATGGTTGCTATTCGGATTTTAAATTTTAACTCCAGGTTTATTTTCATCCATGTGTTTATTCTTTTGTCTGTCTTTATGTGTTTTGTGGACCTCAAACTACACTGGTATTTTTGAGTAACATTTAAGAAAAGATAGTCTCAATATAAGATTTAATTAAATTCTACTTTAACATATCAGGGTGTGAAATCAAATGCAGGAGCTTATTTATCTGTTTTAGGTAAGGTCTCAGTTTTGTCTGACTAGTTTTTTCCTTAATATTTTACAAACTACTGTTCTAGGATCCCTTGAGATGCACATAGAAAGAGATTATTAAATCTTAAAGATCATCTGTAGTTTCATACTGAAATAAGAAATTTCCAGTATTGACCTTTTTATTCATGCTGATGTTTTATACATAGATTAATTTAACCAACAGTAAATCTATTAAACTGAACACTTTTTTGTAGTCGTAGAGATGAAGCACAAGATGAAGCAGCGTGTCAACTCAATAAGCCAAGACTCACAGGTGACGTCACCAGGGACGGAGATGCTGACATCAGCAACATCTGAAGATGAAGGAAACCCTGGCGCTAGGAGACGGAGGAAGTGAGTCACATTTGACACATGCTGATTAAACAAATTAGGTTCCAGCAATTTCCCTGGTTATGAAATTAGTCTTTGACAGGGCTTACATCATAAGTACTTTATCTCACAGCATTTCTGATACAATTGATGCATTTTTAATGGGTTGATAAAAAGTATGTTCCTCTTCATGACTCTAATATAAAATTACATCTCATCAATACAATAAACATAATGTTGTAACTTTAAGAGGACACACTGAGGCCACCATCATGGTTTTTTTATAGACCTCTAGACAGTTTTAGGTTTCTTTAAATCAGTTCTGTACAGATGCAGCTAGTGTGTATTCTTTCATGCCTCTTTGGTCACCTTACCTTTTCCAATAGTCTGTGAATATAGGTGCTGCCACCTTGTGAGAGTAAGCTGCACTACTGTTTGATTCCTCAGGTATGATCAGTATGACATAGCAGTAAAAGTACAAACATTTGGCAGTGTATTAATGTGAATAACCTATATTCAGTATGATTGGTGAAAGAAATGATGCTACATATCTGATACCTTCATCACCAAAGTCAGTATGATCTACACAAAGTTGATTATTGTATGGATTTTGTCAGACAATCCTGTTGACTCTAGGTTGAAAATATTTGATAATTTCATAAAAAACGAAGTAAGACATTTAATATTAGTATTTCAGCATCATATAAGTCTACATTATGACATGTATTGATGGCCTCTGAATAAGTAATTGCTTGGACATGAAACTAAGTTATGATTAATTTAGACAAACAGTATAATGAGAAGTAGTTTGGTAACTTTTCTGTGAACACAGAAGATATGGTTTGGAATCCTAACTTTAATATTTATAATCCTTATATGTATCATATAGTGTATTATATTGTCAGGCATGGCCAAATTTCAAATTTAGGTAACCCATTTTCGGGTTACCTAATTTTGAAATTGGGTTATCCATTTTGTTTGGGTAATCCATTCCATGTTTCAGATCACAGACTCTGAACATTAAGCTTACTGAACTCCAACAAGCAATATGTGATTGAACCAGTGATTATGAGTACCTTAAAGTTGGAAATAAAGATTAAATAAAAAAGTCCTTTTATTATAAGGTTTATTTAGCAAACAATCTACAGGGGAGAAATATTCCCTCAGTTGCCTGAAGTAAGCATATAGTGGGGTTTTTTTTCGCAAGGGAATTTGTCTTGTCACAAAGTTTACAGTGAACATCGCAGCATTAGAGAACAACTTAGGTTCTTTTGGCTATTCCAACACACAAACGCATCCCTGTTCAGCAGTATCTATACAATATAATACCAGAGAGTTGAAGCAAATCATGGCATGTAGGCCAGACATCTGGTGGCAAAGCTGTGAATTGGTTACCATAAACACATGGTTAAGCCCTGTCGTTCTGCATGAAAAGGGTACACTTGGGTTAAATTGAACACATAGATGAAAGATTATATTCAGGAAATTTTTTTCTGCCAGAGATGTTTATAAACCTCATAAATTTCCAAACCTTTTGTCCAGGAAATTTAGGGGAACAAATAATCATTCGCCCTAAATCCAGTTTGGGTAACCTCATGGCGAATGAAATGATCGTTGGCCCAATTTGGCCATGCCTGTATTGTGTGTTAAATATCAAAACAGATGTTGTATTGTGAGGTTACGTGCCATTACAGCCCCAGTATTATCAGTCATGTAATGATTTCAGGTCCAGGAGAGGCTCCGTACATTCAGGAGATGAGAGAAAGAGGAAGATATCCCGCACGTTGTCACGAGCAACATCCATTAAAGATCCCGACCAACCCAAAAAGAAGGAGGATAAGCTGATCCAGGAGGAGAAGAGCGAAGTTGGAAGTGTAAGTATTTTCTGTCATCCATCTTGGCCCAGTGCCCGTTGATACTGAGAAGAACAGTATTGTGTAATGGTTTGGCATTGGACTTAGTATGGTTATGGGCACTAACGGTTAATTTGCACACCAGTCACCTCGACTGCTGCACTAAAACCCCAGGTTCAGGTCTTTACTACAAAGATGGGCGCTTTCCACGTAGGAGTGAATGGGTACAGTTTGTTCGGGGCAGGTGAATGTTGAACAAATATCATTTGACCACCTGTTATGGCCATCCAAGGTTCCATGCTCGACAGGGAATGAGAATCTGAGAAAGTATGAACAGCCCCAAAGTCGAGGAAAGCACCCATCCTCCTGTTATATTGCAAATCTCTCAAACTCTTGACTTACATTTGTATGAAAGCAG
Organism: Sipunculus nudus; assembly: GCA_026874595.1. NCBI lineage: Eukaryota > Metazoa > Annelida > Sipuncula > Golfingiida > Sipunculidae > Sipunculus > Sipunculus nudus. Next base: position 29,474,150 of record CM049315.1, read on the forward strand.
CAAAATTTTTATCCTTTCTGAAGCCAGTGAATGATGTAGTAACGTGTTCAATCTTATTGCTTTGACAGGTGAAAGCCGCTGTGTTCCTGTCATACTGTTGGTCACTGGGACTCTGTAATGATGTATAATGGTGTTCAATTTCTCTGTTTTGTCAGGTGAAAGCTGCTGTGTTCCTGCTGTGTTCCTCTGTTCCTGAAGCCAGTGAATAATGTAGTAAGGTGTTCAATCTTATTGCTTTGACAGGTGAAAGCCGCTGTGTTCCTGTCATACTGCCGGTCACTGGGATTCTGTAACGCCATATGCATCCTCATCTTCTTCATGCTGTATCAGATCCTCACTGTGCTGTCTAACATCTGGCTCAGCTTGTGGACAGAAGACGCCGTGCTTAAGAACGCCACCATCCTGCCCAACTCCTCCATATACGTCGATCGTCGCAACCTTTATCTCGGGGTTTATGGTGGATTTGGTGGTGGACAAGGTGAGTCCTGTTTAAATTACACTACCCCCCCCGGCTCAAGTGACCCTCAGATCAAGTGACCAACTGCTGTTAAAGACCAATTTTTTTTTATTTTCACAAAGAGAGTCAAGTTTACTGTTAAAATGTACTTGGATCAAGTGACCACCTGCCATACTTGACCACTGGCTGTCAAATTTTGGTCAAAATTTTACAATTCCACCAGCTTTGTAAGACCATTTTCTGAATAAACTAACCACTATCTGTCCATTAGCAAACAAAATTATGGCAATAATGGCACTCTTGTTTTGTTGTTGCTGATTGCAGTTGGCAGTAGATAGCACTGTAGGTGTTTTTGTCATGCATTGTGAACCTCTTTAGTGCCAGAAGTGACGATCTGTCACACCTATTTTGATCCTTTTTTTTTTCCTGACAGCTGTGTTTGTGCTGGTGTATGCTATCGTGGCTGCCATCAGCATGGTGCATGCATCTGGAATACTTCATCTTGGTATGCTGAGCAACATCCTGCGGTCACCGATGTCATTCTTTGATACAACCCCCATCGGACGGATCCTTAACAGGTTCTCCAGAGACATAGAAACCATCGATAACATCCTGCCCAACCTCATCAGATCGTGGATGAACACATTCTTCACAGTCATCAGCACCATCGTCGTGATCAGCTACAGTACCCCCATCTTTCTGAGTGTTGTCATTCCACTGGCACTGTTGTATTATTTCATCCAGGTAAATACAGATTTCTTCTTGTGGAGGCTTAAGTCCTGGTTTTACACCCAGAGCAACTGTTATGCTAAATCATTCAAAGGACAAATTCTCTGTGTGGACATGACAATAAGAGGGATTTTTTTTCATGAGATAATCTGTGGAATTACTAGTATTGAATTTAGTACTTGGGATGCTCACTAGGTGGCATCACCAACAACCTGTAGCAAATTGTTAAGATTAGACTAATAGGAATCAGGTTAAGAAATATAAGGACATGACCAGCGAAATATACTCCATTTGTGTAGAGTGCATCTTACCCCTATTAAAGTGACATACCGCTGGTGACTTGTGCTGACTGAGCTTTATTAATGAGCAATTAGGCAAATATGTGGCTACTCGTCACAGGGTCAGTGCTACACAGCCGCTCGGGTTCTCAAGTGCAGTCACAGGCTGTGACGTCAGCTCAGGAACTTCAGGCTTACTACGGCAGTCACCCTGTGTATATACAATAGCCACTGGTTTTGTAACGATGTCCTTTCTGAAAGTTTCGAGTCCATCACGGATTCAACAGTCGAGTTTGACTCTTCAAGCTAAGACATCTTTAGTGATCATTCAGGTAAAGATACAAGGATACCGGGGAGCGAAAATGTACAGCCGTACAAGTTTGAGCCGACCCTGAGCAGGGATGATGACAATTCGAGTGACGAGTCAATAATATACAATCACTGTAATGAATCGGGAACAAAGAATGGTTATTTTATAGTCGTTTTTATTCCAAATAAACATGTAAAATAGGTGAACGTAATGTAAATTAATTGCACATATTATGTGATAAATGCACATCAATTTTTAATACAAGACATGTCAGCTGTGAATGATAAAATGTCCACGTTAATATCGTCCCGCGTGAAAGACAGGTGTGCAAGTCCTTTAAAATGATGCGAATGACTAACAGACAGGTATCCTTATCATATTAATATAATGCCGAGAATTTACTTTTGCATAATATTCGATACATTTAACCATGTCAAGGCTGACCGCAGTTTTAAGACGTCCTTTGATTTAGGTACGTACATTAAAGGATGGACGGTCGTCCTTAAATCGAAGTAGGAAACCCACAGCCTTCGTGTCGCCAACTTGCGATCACTTTACCCGTATTTTCTCCATATTAAGTCAATGTTTATTGGTCAGTTTTTGCTCAGAGCCACTGCCAATGAATCCGGCAACCTGATTGGATGCCAGTTGACAAGATCGAATATTGCACATAGTGGCCGACACGAGACGATCTTTGACGAGGTTCTTTGCACACAACGTTAAAATCGAGCTATTTTGAGCGTATTTTCACACGGGCAACATCAACTTTATGTTAGAATGAAGCATTAATTACTATTTTAACGGAATTCGGATAGTTTATTAAGATTCTATCATCGATTTTAAAGCAATCCACTGTTATCCATTGTTTGTAAGTTGTGTATTTTCGCATACTAAAATCGAAATACGCAAGCATGCCGTGAAAAAGATTAAAATATGTAAAAATATAAATAAAGATATATAGCTGTCAGATATTTTGTGGAAATTATTTATTTTGTGTATTTAATAAACTTAATAATATTATTAAGTATATAATGTTGATATGTTACATGTAGGCCTATACCGTGCATGGTGGAGTGTTTATGTGCAAGACGCACGTGTGTGTTTGCAAAATATCAGTTTACTGTTCTGGTTGTTTATTCAATTTAGTTATAAATGATATAGTGTAAAAAATACTTGTATATTTAAAAAATAAAACTGTTAATATGAATTAATGTACCCACGTAGGAAATTAAATTAAATTAAATTTATTTTTTAAATGTAATTAAAATACATTTATTTTCTACATCTGTTAAAAAAACGAATTACATGCCATCACAATGTCCATTCTGGACATTCACAAGTTAAAACTAAGGTGTTTTTAACGAAGTCATATGGATATGTTCTCTTAAATGTCTAATTTTGTTGAGTGACCAAGGCATAATTTTAAGCTTGTGTTTCAACGAAATTGTATGCACCAAAATTCAACAAGGAAATAAATTGATGACCATATATAATTTACGCTCCCCACTTCTCTGTCATACGCAAACACATATAAATACAGGGGCGGATACAGGATTTTGGAAAAGGGGGGGTCCAACCCAGGAGGACTATAATGAAATTCCTAAAAAAAAGGTCATCAGGTCTGGAAAAGGGGGGGTCCAGGCCGCAAAATTATACGTCTGAAACCCCTTAAAAAAGGTTGCTTCGGGTGAAAAAAAGGGGGGGTCCGGACCCCCTGGACCCCCCCCCCCCCCCCGGGATCCTTTTCTGAAATATATTTATATAGTTTTTTATTTGTAATGGGTTATATTTAGGAACTGCAGGAACAGATGATAACAGCTATGCATCTTCACAGCTGTGGTCCGGCAGCAAACCTTGATGTGCAATTTTTGCATGCCTCCGGCCTTCCGATGAACTCCAGTTAACACGTCAGATCTTTTAAATCACGGTTATTCATCATACATTAAATCCATTTGTGTTGTGTTTTTCATATTTTGTATGTTTCTGATAATAAAATACAACATCATTGTGAAGAGGTTCAATTGATTTTTATTCAACATTTCAGGTGTTTATATATCACATGATTGAAAAATTAAACAAGATGTGTCATCATCAGGGTTTATTAGTTCTAGAATAAAATCTGCAAACAAAGAGACATATAGGAATAATGATTTTTATGAATGTATTTTTATAATTTTAGGTCTTCTATGAATGAACATAACAAAAAACAAATGTTGCCAATTTTAATCATGTTTTGATTATAATTACACAGAAGTCTAGTAAATTACCGTATATTTTAAAATATACCTAAAAATCGCTTTAAGAAAGAATTTAAGAAAGCCCTTTTCCAGTTTAATCTGCTGTGTAGCCTTTGTACATCACATAATGTTCTCATTTTGCTGTAAAAGTTTAATTCTTAAGTCAAATTCTTCAGCGGAACTTTTATAAATACAATGAACTAATCCTTTTATTCATGCAGAATTGAACACAAAGACACGTTTTGTAAAAAAAAAAAATACTATGTCAATATATGGTATAGTCATACTTGCATTATTTTATAAGCGCACTTCAAAATGAAATATATCCAGATATTTATTCGTTTAATTATGACACGAATGATTCCTATATGAATCCATATGTTAATATGAGTGTCTGGGGATTTCCTTTCACTGTTATTGGAAGGAAGACATACTTTTGGTAAGTTATCTAGAGGCGTACTTCGATTTTAGCACGCGACATATACAACTTACAAGCAATGGAGAAACAGTAGATTGCTTAAAATCTGCAAAAAACGCTGTACATCACCGGTAGGCCTACATATCAAAGTTATATATTTATAATATTATTGGATTTATTAAACACACAAATATAGTAATTTCCTCAAAATATACCTGGCAACCATATCTTAATATATATAATTTTACATAATTTGTACGAGGGGGTTCAATTTTTATTGATTATTTAAGGAATGCTTGCAGGATGTTATAGATGTGTACTTGTGTGTTAAGTACGCTACTAAATGCAACTTCAAGCAATGGGAAACAGTGGATTGCTTTTAAATAGGCAATATAATTTTAATTAACTATCCGAATTTCGTAAAGATAATAATCAATTCTTCATTCTAACATAAAGTTGATGTTGCCTGTGTGATAATTCGCTGACAATGGCTCGATTTTAACGTAGTGTGAAGGCTAAGCACAAAACGGAACGAGCCAATGGCCCCTCCCAGCTTGCCCGCCTCACGCAAACAAAGTTGACCCATTTCTTCAAACTTTCTGGCTGGCTCAAAGGAAACCTGTGTAAACTCACAACATCACGGTTTGTGTTACTCCAGCCACCCGCTACACAACTATTTGGCATTATTTAACTATTAACGATCGAACGCAATACAGAAAACGGTACACCTATTGTCATGAATTCACACATGTGGCTTTGTTATGACCGACTGCCGTTCCTGAGCTGACGTCATTCCGAATATTCATGAGGCACGGAACCGATCATTGCCGAAAGCGGGCAGGGTGAAACCAAGCATCTCAGTGCTCTTATTAGACGCGGTTTTAATTACTTTAGACCGGTAGTAATGACTACACACAGAGCAAAAAGTTACAAAAACAATTCATCTACGGTATAATATGATCAAATTGCAGTTTTATTTACGCTGGTCATGTCCTTTAAAGGAATCCTTTAACATTTAATAGAAATGCTTTTCCATTTGAAAATGTTTAATAATGACATATTTCACTTTTAATGTAGTGACAGTCATGGTAATTCGGAAAATGAGCTGTCTTGCATATGGTTTTGACAAAAAATAAGAAAAAAACTCATGTTTTTCTATATCCTTTAAGTGCCCATGTTTTTCAGAGGTTCTACATCCCCACTTCCCGACAGTTGAAACGTATTGAGTCCACAACAAGGTCACCTATTTACGTCCACTTCAGCGAGACCATCACTGGTGCCAGCACAATCCGTGCTTATGGGTTATCAGATCGCTTTATCAACCAGTCACAGAACAAGGTGGACCACAATCTGGTGTTCTATTTTGCATCTATTGCGTCTAACAGGTCAGTCATAATGTCAGTTTTGATCACATGACCTTAACCTATTTGAATGTCACATTGATCTTTTAACTGAATTTATTTTAAAAATTTGATTGAATGTCCTTAAGATCATGCTTTTTTTTTATCTATGAATAATATTGAAGTATTTTGATCTAATTCAATCTGGAACTGTAAAATTTATCATCAAACTCATATCATTTCTTCTTAAAACGTATTTAGATTAAAATGATAGATAATTCTTTATGTATGTCATTCATGAAGTTAACCTAAGTTGATAATTAATTTAGAAAATTTTGTAGACAAAAAAGAAAAGTTCTTTAATTTAAGATTTAGATAATAAATGTAGAAAAACTATATTTATAGAATATTATAAAATAATGTTTTATCTGGTACTATTCTGGAAAAGAGAGAGTTGATGTAAGTTAAAGTTTCAAAATTACAATATGAATTTCTCACACATATATAGAATTGGCATATTTGTACAATGCAGATTACCTTTTGAAAAAATTCCTGATAAGGAGAATTGTAATATGATGAATACTGATATTAGATAATGTTTTATTCCCAGCCTTTATTTGGTCAGTGTCATGTCTACTGTATGTTACAGGTGGATTGGTTTCCGTTTGGAGTTTGTTGGAGCAGCCATTGTGTTTGCTGCAGCCCTGTTTGCTGTCATAGGGAAGGGGACTCTAAATGGAGGCTTGGTTGGTCTCTCCATCTCATATGCTCTGCAGGTATTGAAAAATTTCTGAAGTTTCAATATTTATTTCCATGAAGTTGTGGCATTAAGATAAGCATCTAATGGCAAAATGTAATTTGCTTCTCAAAGGAATCTAATTTCATAATTTTAGTGATTCTTACAACCACCTAATATGGTGTAATTTTCTCTTATTAATCATTTCTTTGAATTATGAAAATAAAATTATTATTTTGACAAAGAAGGAGATCATGTTTTTTTTTTGCTTAAAATCTGGTTTATCTGACATAAGAAACTGAAAAAACTTTAAAGAAAAGTATTTGGTGTTTGTAGGTGACACAGTCCTTGAACTGGATGGTGAGAATGACTAGTGATCTTGAGACGAACATCGTCTCTGTGGAGAGAGTGAAGGAGTACTCAGAGACCCCCCAGGAGGTGTGTGTAGTTTTTCAGGAAAATTTTGGAAAATCACCAGAAAATCTGTGTTTAAAAGTATAACTGATCTGTACAGCCCACTCATTGTAAAGTTAAAAATTTAATCCCTACATTTACCTCTATCCAGTCAGAAGAAGCAACTATGAAGTTTTCGAAGTGTGTGTGTGTGTTAAGGGTTGATGGTTTTAACATATCATTATTCAAGTGCACCTGTATTATGTTTTACTTTACAAGTTAGGTAAAGTATAGAGAATAATTAAGTATTGGAGTTCATAAAGCACACTTTTGACCAAAAAAGGAAAATTTCCGGTCTCCTTTCTTTAACACAAGGTGACATCTGGTGGTAGATACTGTAGTTATGCCTCTCTGAGGTGCAGATTGTCTGCAGCCTTATGTGAATTTACATTTACTTGTATCACTTCTGTCAGCTTGAAATAGTTTGAAGTTAATGTGGATACAATGCCAAAAAAATGGGTTTGAGAAAGAGCCAGGGTCTATTCACATTTCAGGTACCTGTAGTTAACTCTTAACATGTGCAAGCCCATTTCTTCAGTTATGTGCTATACGGTTTGTAAGTTTGATAGAAAGCTTACTACTGTGCATTTTGAACATTGTGTTTATAACTAAACACAGGCTGACTGGAAGATTGACCACACTCGCCCACCACCTAGGTGGCCTCATGAGGGACGAGTTGCCATGGAGACATACAGCACCCGTTACCGTGACGGCCTGGATCTGGTCTTGAAGGGAATTACTGTAGCCATCAATGGTGGAGAAAAAGTAATACATATGTTAATATAATTGTTATTATCATTCGCATCTATATTTTAAATAATTTTCTTTTACTAACAATTTGAGTTACAAATAAGGTAATATGTTATGGTTGATTTAAAATAGTTAAAATCAGAATTCTTGCACCAAAGTCAGTTGTATTTATTTTATGTAATATTTCATACATTGTGAGATGAAATTGTAATATTGATATTATCATGGTATTTCTCTGTGACTTGAGTTAATTCCACGATAATGAACAAAATGGAAATCTTTTTTTTTTAGATAAACATATAAATAAAAAATAAAGGAAAGGATATACCTCCTGTTATTAATATATAAAATAAGAAAAATAGAAGGTATGCCATCTGATAAATTTAATACTTTTTCTTGTGCCAGTCCATTTTTCCTCACTAAATACAGTAATCTCTTTCTACTTTAGATTGGTATTGTTGGGAGAACGGGAGCTGGAAAGTCTTCATTGACCCTGGCTCTGTTCCGTATCATTGAAGCTGCAGGTGGCGCCATCTACATTGATGGTATCCAGATTGCCACACTTGGTTTACATCAGCTCAGGTCCAAACTGACCATTCTTCCACAGGTTAGTAAATATATCAATTTTATATTTAGTATAAGTTTTGTTCTGGTAAAAATATAAATTGCTTTATCTGAGAATTTCATTCATAACCTTAGTTTTGTATACACCAATAGAATTTCCATGAAAAACTCAACTTACATATATTTGATATGGAACCTATTTTCAAGGCATAACATATTTCATATTCAGTGGGGGTTTTTTTAACCAGTTGTAGCTGGCTTAATATGTGTAAAGGAATACTGAGCAAAGACATTTAGGAAACACTCTGAAAGTGTCTTGTGTATTCAGAGTCTGCATGCATGGTCTGTTTCATCAAAATAACAGATGAACAGTTTTGTAGACACCCAGCATAAAGCTCTCAGTGCCTCTTTTGTAAGCCCCTGAGCCATTAGCAGGTATTCACATGGGCAAACAAAAACAAAGTTTAAATTTTCAGGAAATATTATGGAAAAACTTTCTGATAGGTTTTAAAACACCTTGGTTTAACTGCTAAGGAAATATTTTGCATTACCATGTGAATACACAATGGCTTTTCAGAGGCCATTTCCTAAATAGAATATTTACTGTGAAGGGGCACTTGTGGAGCATCAGGATGCCTTGACTGTGTAGGACATGGCCCACCTACCAGTAGTAGTGAAGTTGTTGGACTGTGCAGCTGAATGTCTCCTGTTTAAACCCATTGGGAAATGGGAACCCCTCAATAGAATGTCAAAGGTTTGCTCTTATATCTTATCAACAGGTAAGGACTTCTGGGATATTCCTAGTGCTGTCATATGCATATAAGACTATAGGCCTAGCTGCTTTATCTATACAGTTTAATAGTGATTTTCTCAATGCAGGACCCGGTGCTGTTTTCTGGTACCTTGAGGATGAATCTTGACCCCTTTGATCACTACACAGACGACGAGGTGTGGCGGGCACTGGAGCACGCTCATCTGAAGGACTTTGTCAGATCACTGTCACAAGGACTTCAGTATGAGTGTGGTGAAGGGGGTCAGAATCTCAGGTAAAGTAGAAACAAAAAAAAAATCTTAAAAGGGTTATATCTAGTACTGTTAATAAACATGAAAATAGATACAAAAAATAGTAGAAACTGGTAAAATATCATAAAAACTGAAAAAAATATCATAGAAAAAATATATCAAATGTCATGAAAACTGATCAAATATATTTAAAACTGATAAAATATTGTTAAAATTATAAAAAATGTTTTAAACTGATAAAATATCTTGTAGATATGAATTGTTGTTTGTACTAAACTGGATTATTCAGAAAATTGTTCTTTTCATTTTAAAGATGATTTGCTTTATTGTTGTAACATTATATGATAAATATTGTAACATTATATGATAAATATACAAGTACTCTGCTTCTAATTCTATCTGTATTCTACTATTAACTGTGAGGGACAATATGATTTTCTTAACGATATTTTTTTTGTAGTATTTCCTAAAGAACAACCGTAGAAAGCTTTTATATACAGTAATAATAGTTCAAATTTCATCTGGTAGGTGGCAGCAGCTGCCAAGGTTTTCCTCTCATGCAAACCATAAACCTTTGGATCACACCTGGCAGAGATACCAGCACAATTCAGAATTTGATTGTGAACAGATGTAAAGTTTCTGATGTGAAGCATGGTCATGTGACTTGTCTTGTGATATGTTATGTGATTTACAGTGTTGGACAGAGACAGCTGGTGTGTCTGGCGAGGACACTGCTTCACAAAACAAAGATCCTGGTTCTGGACGAGGCCACGGCTGCTGTCGATCTAGAGACTGATGAACTCATCCAGAACACCATCCGAACCGAGTTCGCTGATGCCACAGTGCTTACCATCGCTCACCGACTCAACACCATCATGGATAATGACAGGTAAAACTACCAGTGCTCACTCTCTGTATTGCATTATATTTGCATTGTAAAAAAATGTTATAGGTCTGGTGAGATTGTCGATCCTTATGTCATATATGTTCTTGGATGAGGTGAGGCTCCTCTTGTCACAGCAGATATTGATCAAACATGCAGGTTTTTAAAAATCATTAAATACAGCAACATGTATGTAGATTTGCATATGATGTCATTTGATTTTTTACATTTTCCAACATTTTTAGATATATGTATATTCTTACAAGCTTAGATACTTTCTTCATGAAGTCCAAAGTGGTAGTACCATGAGTCTTTAATCAAAGTTTCTGATAGATAGCCCTGTGATAGATACTTTGAAAAATATTGTCAAACAGCTCAGGATTTATGGGAAATGAACCCCCTTAGGAAACATTGGCTATTGTTCTGTCTTCTTATGATCAAAAACTGTGTGTAGCCCCAGAGGACTTAATGCCACCAATGTAATTTATGATATAGATGTAACTGTTGGATTTTAATTCATGATATTTTCAGTGTGAGATAATGATTGCACATAATGATGCATTTTCTGTTATGGACATTTATAATTTGTTTTGATTGTTTTAATTATTGCAGAGTATTGGTGTTAGATAAGGGACAGATTGCAGAGTTTGACACGCCAGCAAACCTCCTGAAATCACCCACCTCTATTTTCTACGGCATGGCCAAGGATGCAGGTCTTGTATGAAAAGACAAAGAAACAAGGTCAAAAGTACCGACATCCTCTTGGCAGCACAACCCACGTGAAGGGCAGGGACATTCAGGTTATTCAGAGTCGGATCCTTTATTTTTACAGAATTTGATCTGTCTTTTAAGTAAGGCATCTATTTTTATTATGAGATTACTGGTACATAATTTATGTCCCCTTTACTTAGGTCTGGACTTGCCCTTGCTGTTTGTAAGGATTGACAAGAAACAGATTAAAACAAAAAGGTTACCAATATATTCACTGTTGCCATCTGATAACTATAATATAAACTAAAATTGTAATATAAACATTATTATATGAAATGTGTATACTTAAGTTTGGTGCTGCACTTGCATATACAGGTATATTTAGTTTGAAAGGGCAAGTCATAAGAGTGATTACTGTTTTTTTTTTTTATATGCTGTTTCATCATAAAAAATAACTCCCATGGTATATAAATTATTGTACATGGTGCAGTGGCAGCTTAGATGTTCAGCCTGTGTCAGTGTTTATACATCATTATTCCTTTTTGTTTGTATGATTCAGGGTAAAATTATGTGATAATCAAAGTGCATGAAATATTATTTGTAACTGGGCATGTCATTTGTGGTAAAATTTTATAATTTCAATTTGATTCACAAACCGTCCATACATGTTTGCTTTGAATGCATGCACATAGATTTTATTTAGGCATAATTTTGGTTATATATGTGCACAAATCTTAAGAAAAAACATCATGTGAGACTAACAGTTCAAAACACTAAAAGAATACACAAGTATATTAGAATATGTCATTTTAACCAATTATTCATACTGTCATGCACAGACAGCGTCTATGTAATATAACATATATTCTGGTCTTTTTTATCTTTTAGTGTAATTAATTAAGGAAGGACATTTACTGTATTAAAGACCTGGATGTTTATATTCTGCATGTTTGATGTAATGGATTTGAAACTTTCCATAATTTTATCCAGGATTTTCATATCTTACATGCATGTACTTAAATACCACACATTAATTGATATTGTAGATATTTTCAGTCTGTTTACTGTTATCTTGGAACAACCCATTGTGTTGACACTGCACATAGCTTGACTAGTATTTTATGTAGTTTTATATTGATGAAACAGGATTTTGTGTGTACACACGAGTCTGTTTTAATCTGCCTATTGTCAAGCTACCTTCTTGTAAACATTACATGGTTTTAAAATAACTAATGGCAAGTGCTAGGTAAGGTGTGATGCATATGTACCTGTAGTAGGAAATTATATTTGTACATAATCTATCCCTGTTTACTGTGTATGTGTATATTTTATTTATTTAGGTTTATGTGCCTTGTTCTTGTGGCTGTGATTCCTCATCTCTAGGCATAGAGATAGACATCAGCATTCAGGAGATTTTGTTTATAAGTCAAACAGTGCAGATCCCTATATTTCATTATTTGTGATCCAGTCTGGTAACTATTGACATACCAACTACTGATAAGTGACTTTTGACAGTTATATGTTAATATTTCCTACCTCACAGGTGCTATGTGTTTATCCAGGTCATAGGAAATTTTCATTTTATATCTAGATTATAATTCAGCTGGAAATGCATGTTTCACCTTTTGGCATGACAGGTTATATCACACATACACACACAAACACAAATTTTTGTTTTTAAATGGACCAGTTTGAACTTAGCTGTGATGTTGCATTTGGTAGCATATTCATTATAATTAATTTATTCACTCTTGTTTAAGGCTTGAACAAATACAGAATATCACTGCTGTTATCAGTATAAACTTGGAAAATCTGTATGTATGTATATATATATATATATATATATATATATATATATATATATATATATATAATCAACATATATTTACCTGAATTTTTTGTACAAAAACAAAAGAAGAATTGTGTTATGAAGCAGGATTGTTTTTCTGATTAATTACACTATCATACAGTTTTACAAACTGTAATGAGAAAAGTCCGGATTTGTGGTTTTCTTGCTTGAATTGTAAAGGGTGTAAAAATGGACAAATATGTGCATTGTAAATTTTACACACTGTAAATGTCAACAAATCTGGCTTTGTTACTGCTTGTGTAATGGATGTAAATATTAATGAATGCCTAGAAAAGAGAACTTTCACCTTGTACAAGTGTACATTGTGCCAAATATTTCTTATCATTATATACCTTAGTCATGGCGTTAGTCTGTAGTCCCAGTAGTCGTCATGTCATAGCTTAATTATAACTTGTATTTTGAAGAACATTTTTATAGAGTTGTACATACTTTACCTGACTGTTTTGAAAACCTAATATAAATATATGTAAGAAGATGTTTTATTCTGTTGATTGTTTTATATAGGCATAAATTGTGTGTTGATATATCAAATCTATTAGTCACATAATCAAAATATTAGTGTAGCTAGTAAGATTTAATGATCTTTTAATCCAAGAATCCAGTAATTTGTTTCTTGGAAACGGTTATTAGTATGATTTATATTCACAATAGTAAGTCAGAACCTGTGATACACAAATCATGTTAATATCTCAGGAAAGGTGTATTGAATAATAATGATATAGTGCATGGTGTGTTTGCTGTACATATTATGGGATGTCTGTATGCATGGATTTATTTGGTACATACATGGATGTCTTAACCAGCCTGGAGAACTTAGGGTGTATTGTTTTGATGTTAGTTAGGTTATCATGGACAACATATATGTTGTTTGTGAACATGTCACCCAATGCACTGACCATTTCTTTGTAAATAAAACATGCACAAAGCATTCTACATGTGTTCTTATGTTGCATTTTTTACTCTGCTTACCCTCACTCATGCTGAGCTAAAGCTACAAGTCTTTTTTTGTGGCTCATTTGCGCCACAGTAATATCTCGCCTGGATTACTGTAATTCAGTTCTTGCTTGGTTACCTGCAGAGCAAGTCTCGCGGCTACAGATGGTCCAGAATAACGCTGCGCGTCTCATTCTTAAGGAGCGTAAGACCGACCACGTCACCCCGCTGCTCAAACAGCTCCATTGGCTTCCCGTCAGGTACGGCATACAATATATAATTGCTGTTTTTGTTTACCGCCGTTTGGATGACTCACTTCCATCATATTTGACTGAAAAAAAATAATAACCTATCGGCCTTTGCGTACGCTGCGCTCGGCTGGCGGAAATCTCCTTAAAGTACCAAAGTGTAATATGAAAATCGGTGAACGTTCCTTCCGTTTCATAGCCCCAAAAGTTTGGAATTCACTTCCCATTACACTTATAAAATCTCCAACTCTTGTATCATTTAAAACTAATTTAAAAACGTATCTCTTTCGGCAAGCTTTTGGTAATTAATATGCATCATTTTTTTCTGGGTCAGGCACAGGGAGTAGATTTCCATGAAATTGTATATGTGTGTGTGTGAATTGCGCTGCAGTAAGTCCGACCATCGGAGAATTTGCGCTACATAAATATTATATATTATTATTTTTTCTGCATCCTGCCATCACACAGACTGAAAATCAGCAATACTGCCCTTCAATTAGTTCAGTAATTACATACATTTTGCTTCAAACATAAAACTGAAATGTTTTGCTCCAATAAGACGTAAACTAAAGTTAGTGTGCAACATCTGAACAAATGTAATCATTCCAGTTGGGGAAATCCCTATCAGGGAAGGACAATCACCTTCCCATTATGTACCTCAATCATGAATTTGTTAAGTTTTCCCTTGGTTTGTTAACAACTGTAAGTCTTGGACATATTCTGCTGATATTTTGAAGAGGGTCATGGCAAAGGAAAACTATTACATTTTATAGAAGACCAGTATCTGGATATGATAATATAATTTTAAATCAAATGATAATACAAGTTTGACACAGGATGATGAAAGGTTCAGGCCCGGTTATCCCAGATATCCCCTACCCAAAAAATCTGCTTACCAGATATGTGCGTACTTTTTTTAACGTTTGCTGTCGGAAATGACCATGCACTGTTCAGGGGCGGATCCAGGATTTAGGAAAAGGGGGGGTTCAACCCAGGACTAATAAAAATCCTAAAAAAAAGGTCATCACGTCTGGAAAAGGGGGGTCCAGGCCGAAAAATTACGATTAAAACCCCTTAAAAAAGGTTGCTTCGGGTGAAAAGGGGGGGGGGGGGTCCGGACCCCCTGGACCCCCCCTGGATCCGCTTCTGCTGTTCATATATATATGCAAGAGTCTTGGAAAGAAAACATAAAAGTAGACACCAAGGAACTTTAAAATACAGGGTGTACTTATTTTTATGAGGAATTTTTCATCATAGCGAGAGCACCGCTGTTGAACCTGGTCTTGTGACTGGTAAAAAATTTGATGTTGAAAATGAATATAATGTCAAGAAATAATGAATTCCGTAATTATATTGTTGTTGTGTGCGACCTATACATATATGTTTACAGGAATCGCATCAACCTGGAGAAACCCCGCTGGTGTGATAATTTTTGTGTTATATATACGTACAGCCGAAAACCGCTCTGCCGTTAGGGTTTCTCTTAGTGTTGTACAAACATTACTGTATAGGGCCAGTATATAATCAAGCAACCTTTGATGATGTGATCAAGACAAGCACAAGCATGAATACATGCAACCATGGGAATTCGTAAAATGAAACCTTACTATACAATCAGCAATGCGCTTACTGATAGTCACGTGACATGTTAATATTATCGAACATATATGAGTTTGTATATATATATATATATATATATATATATATATATATATATATATATATATTGATAAGTTAGCAGAGGATCCAGAGGGAGGCCCATGCCTTTTGAGCTACAAACACCTTTATTGGGGGTTTAAACTCAATTCTATATAGCGGCCTGAAACCTCGAAATTACGACCTCCAACTGGATCTCGATAAAGTAGTCTGAGATATTAATAAAAAAAATCGGGACCATGGAAAAGTGGTCGTTGTTTTGGAGCGGTCGCTAAACCGAAGTGGTCGTCAAGCGAGGTTTTAATGCATGTATATATAGTATAGAGCATATATACACGACACATGTCCCAAATATTATATATATATGTAACTGTAGGCTTATAACTGCGTGGACCTCGAAATAAGATTATAATATGCTTATAAGACGAAGTGCACGCGAAATTTTATTGTTTTTATGCCAACCATCCATTCGTATAACTTATATATACACACACACACACACATATATATATATATATAAATATATATATATATATATATATATATATATATATATATATATATATATATATATATATATATATATTCTAGTCAATAGTAAGTCCAATCTTCCTTTAAACGCTACTTTTGGGGGACCGCTAAAGATTAGGCGGACCATACGTGGTCCCCCTAATATTTCAACACATTTTTAGTGATAAAAAATTTGAAAATTGATCGATTTGTTATTAGCAACCATTATATATATATATATATATATATATATATATATATGTTTAGATCAGAATGACATTTTTTTTCACATGATCAAGACCAATTTTTGCCCTTTTGGCTTATTTTTTGGATATGAACGATCCAAAGTGTCCCGCTAATGCCAAGAACAAAGGATTGTCCCAATAATGTTGTAAGCATACTAGCTTAGTATAGTATCGGATACCGTTTTACTGCTTCCAAATCCACGTTCAGTTCACATGTGCACTACACCCGAATATTCATTCACGTTTTGGTCCGCATCGCAATTGAAACCACATCTATATTATAATATAGAGATGGTTTCGATGCCGAATTCCATTTCGTTACAGTATTCGCATCAATCAAGTGTGAACACGCCCTTACTTTTGCGTATGTAATGCTGTATCTGCAATAGGCCTGCATACAATATGATAAGAACAATTACGCGCATGCACAGTTACTGCAAATAAAACAAGGAAGAATTATGAAAAAATAAAAAAAGGTCACAAGCGGAGGGGTCCAGGCCTCGCAAATTGGTTTAAAACATTTAAAAAGGATGGCAGCGGCTGAACAGGGGTTGGTTCAGACCAACTGGATCCCACCCCTCGGGTCCGCGTTCGGACATTTTTAATCGTATCCTGTTTTCACACGTGAAGTGAATCGAGTATGCCCAATTAACTTACCGAATATAGTGCTACATGTGCTGCATTTTCCTGGTGCGGCATGAACACGAAGAGGAAGTGTAACGAATACCATATGTTGAATTCGGTATTTTGGGGATTGTGAAATCAGTCAGGTACAGATAACAGACCCCTATCACAAGACGGGGCATTTCTCGAAGATTTCAAAGCTTGGAGAACGTGCTTTTGGCGGCAAACCACATTCTGATGGGAGCCCTATCGCCATCTAGTGGTAATGTCTGAAACTAATGAGTTATCCTTTTACTCTGTCATCGGATTTTGCTTTTGATGAAGTATCAATTAATTTGAGCTAAATGCGCACATGTATCCATGCTTGGGTCCATTTTTCTAATAGGCTTCCGCAAATAAGACAAAGACATGACTTTTGCCATGTCTGTCTTTCTCTGTATTTATGTCTGTATGTATGTATGTATGTAAGTATGTATATACAGTAAAATCTCCGAATAACGGACACTGACGGGACCGGACACTTTTTCCGCAATGTATATATGATTTTGAGAATATTTGTAATCATTGATAGCTGTGATAACAGTTGTGATAACGATTCGACAAGCGAATATTCCTCAGTTTTTAATTTGTATTACCAATGGTTTGCCCGTTATTTCGACATGCGATCTGGAACAACCGGTCTTTAGTGCGAATGCAAAGTAGCAGCCCCTATGGGCAGTTTCGCGAAACTGGAAGAAATGAACCTACCTGGTGCGATAGAGGCGTGGAGAGGCGACACGAAAGTACATCAGTGTTAGCGTCCAGGCGAAAATCTCTCTACGGAGAGAGATAGCTGGCAACGGAAACGCGTATCGACAAAGAGCGAGATAACGCTTTTTTTACCACGCCCATTCTCAAATGTTAGTAGAATTTAACGTGTTAATTTATATAGCGCTTGTTAGTGCATTATAACAACGTTCAAAGGTGTTTTACAGATAACAACAATGCTATGCATATACAGTAGAAAGATCAGTCACACAACTATAAGAAGCATCCTAAATAAAATCTTGAGTTACATCTAATATTCAAATGATGACCTGAGGCCAAAAAGATAAGTATTGCAAATCTCTCTAGCTGAAACACGATTTTCTAACCAATTAAACCTATAAATGCATCTTGTATACAAAATATCCTAAAACAGTGAGAAGGAATTGCATTTAATGATATTATAGGTCGCGTCTTCATTTTGGTACTATTCCTTATCATAGTCGCTTGAATCCCTATTTGTGCGTGGGTGTAGTTGTGGGTGTAGTTTAAGCGAGAAATGAACGAAACTGTGCACTAAATGAGTAGCCTATACAGTCCTGCCTCACTTCGTACGGAGATGGCGTGAATCAGAAAAAGTGCCCAAAACACGCATTTATACTATATGTATAACGGATGTGAAACAACCTGCTCTCTGTGATATAAATTCTATTTCAGGTTTCAACTGGTTTGTTTGCTGGTCTCGCTCTTTGCCTTGTGGTTTCTAGCCATTGTTTCTAATTGCCTGGTCTACTTGGATTGTTTCTATTGTTGTTTTCAATGGGTTTTCTCATTTCTCATGACGAAACCAGTTTTCTCACGTGAAAGTGTTAAGGTCGGTGGGTCAAGAGAGTCGGAGCTTCAGTTTCCAGTGATACATGGAGCGAACGTATCTCGTTTCTCTCTTGACAGGTAAGAGCACTTCACTTTATTAAGTATTAACACAAACCATTGGTGTATTTACGTTTCTTGAATGTTTAATAGAAACGAGTATTGTTAAAAATATTATGCAGTATTCATTTTATATTCATTTTGCGCATGTAAAAAGTAATTAGTCTCATAACTGTAGTTCGTTCATAATTGCAAAACATGCATGGCGTAAGCTTGAGTTTCCAGTGATACATGGAACTGAAAGTATCTCGTTTCTCTCTTGACAGTCTCTACTTCGCGTGAGAGATGTTTGATTTGGTGTGAATAAAGTTTTATATCAACCACGTTTTGGAGGTATTTCGTACACGTCTGGAGACGGACGACTTGGCTATGCCGGACGGTCGTTACATATATATATATACGCTCCATCACTGAATTCCCTATTTCCCCTAAATAAGCATTCACAGACTGCCTCCTCATATACAAATATACGCTTGCAAAGTCATTATTTTTGTGTTCGTATATATGCCCTTAAGTCACTGGAAAAATAGCCAATTCTGAGATTTAAAACTGTTAATGGGTTTGGTATTACCAGCAACACATAGCACAGTCCAAGTAGAATTCTTATGTTTGGTTTATAAAAGCCTGTCTGATTTTGCTTGTGCAGGGGTATGCGCTCTCTGACTCTCAGAGTGCTATCTGCTTCCTATAACTCCCATCAGAGGTCACAAACACTACAAGTTTGTCACACAGTGCTGTACGCATAAATTTATGGGTCAATGTGTATATGCTCATTTCTGTGTGTTTATTTGTGCATGGTTTTGGTTGAGTGTGTCATAATACATAAGTCCCTCATTATTTTTTATGTAAAATCCGTTTCCTTACATGCATAATTCTCTTAATAAAAGGTACCCATTTTAAGTCTGCATTAATGAATATGCACGTTCATTCATTCTCACGCATGATCTTTTAACATCATACTGTACTAGTTAAGCAATTTAGGACGTATTGAAAATATACCAGTTCTTCCATTCTCACGTATGTTTTTTAAACATCATCCTGTACTAGTTAAGCAATTAAGGACGTATACTGAAGCACACAACATCTTTAACGGAAAAAATACTTATAGAGAAAGGCCGCGTGGGCGGTTTAAGTCATAATTACGCGAGGATTCAAGCATAACTGACAGTGGTACCACTCAACCTTTGTCATGAAACTCCTGTCCACGCCACTGCCCATGTCCGGTCACACTAATCTGGCACTGCGATTTGATTCACCTATGTGATGCGCTCTTAATATAGGCCTATATCAGATCTGTTTACCCCGGGGGGGCGGGGGGGGGGGTTAGCTTAATGACCTCATCTGATTGACACGCGTCACCTCTGATTAAATGTATCCACTGAATGCCAAAACTTAGTACATTCATAAACCTTTACTTTAAAGAAAATCTTGTTCCAAATATCTTATTCATATTTAGCAAATGTTTCTAGAAGAACATAATATAAATTTTTCAGGTAAAAATTGTGTCATTTAATTTGTCATATTTTATTTCTGTGAAATCTCCCTGTGATGAATGATCTTGTCACTGGGGTGGACCAGGGTAATCATCCAGCCTGTACCCCCAGTCACTGCTGTCCAGTCCATGAATGGGGACCATCTCAAATTTAGTTCGCTTTAATGTATGGAAACTTCACATAACACGGCTAACTAAGTGAAAAACTAAGTAACATACAATAATTAAAATAAATTCT
Organism: Sipunculus nudus; assembly: GCA_026874595.1. Taxonomy (NCBI): domain Eukaryota; kingdom Metazoa; phylum Annelida; class Sipuncula; order Golfingiida; family Sipunculidae; genus Sipunculus; species Sipunculus nudus. The sequence goes on from CM049315.1 coordinate 29,494,529, forward strand.
TTAGATGGTCCAGAAATAAAGTCGACCCTCTAGGTTTACAGGCACACAGGTCTGTACAGCATGCAGAAAATGAAATATCAAGTTCCATCCAAGTGGGGTGAAGCCTGATATGACTTGAAATGATAGCTCTGAACTGATAAATATATCTTTGTATCTTCACTATATTTTCCTTGTAAAATATCAGGGACAACCAGAACAAGTAAAGCTCCCTCCATTACACCAGAACACAATAAAACTCAAAGAATGTCACAGTGAAATTTTCAAGTGTAGATTATAACCTGTCACACAAGAGGAACTAAGCTGGATGTACAGGTGTGTTAGTATTTTGAGCCATCATGGCCACCTTACAGTCTATGTGAATAAAGGCAGTGTAAAATTGCAGAGACAACATATAAGGAAAGAATCAATTATATATATCTCCAAAACACTCATCGAATGTGAACATATATGTCAAGGCCCGGGTGCCGATCAAGATTTGGTCCTGCCTAAACCCCGGTCATTAACTTTTAGGAGAGAGAATGAGTTCCTGTCTGAACTTATTAAGGTTCAGGTCAGCACAGACCTAAATTCAGAGCATGCCTATATACCTGACAGGATGTCTGAAAGTATAACTTAATAAGTTTGTTGTCAGTGTTAACTATTTTGCCTGAATAACTCAACTCACATTTAAGTTTGAATTATTGAGTGATTATATTTATATGAATTAAGTTTCAAGTCCTTGTATTATTATTCAAGTTTAATTATTATTTCCAGTATTTTCATCTGATTGTTTATTCAATTTTTCATATAACAAATGAACTAGTTTAAACTGACTTACTGTGTAAATAAGTGTATATATTTAATGTGTTTTGTAGGTTGAATAAATTGTTAGATGGATGACATATATAAGAAGTTAAGTGCCATATGAAGTTTTCAGACCCCAGTTTTCAAATATGGATATTCTTAACTTATATCAACTCATAAACAGTTTACATTCAAGTGAAAAATCCTGATTTCATGAAAACCAACAATTTTTAACCTCTCTTCTCAACATTTTCAACTATATATACGTATATATTCATATTTTTATTACATATATTAATACATAAAATAGAATTTTTAACACAACTTGGTTTATTATTTTCATGTCTTAACCTTATGGAATATAATTTTTACACCAAAAGCCTGCTCTTGTCTGCCATTGAATCTCAATCAGGAACTGGTCCAGACCAGATCCCGATCGGGGTTTAGGCCAGACCGAATCCTGATCGGGATTTGGTCTGGACCAATTCCCGATTAGTCTGGACCTATCGCCGATTGGTCCAGACCAGATCCCGTTCGGGATTTGGTCCGCCCTAAACCCTGATCGGGATCTGGTCTGGACAAGGGCTGGACCAGATCATGATGGGGGTTTAGGCCGGACCAAATCCCGATCGGGATCAGGTCTAGACCAATCGGCGATTGGTCCTAATCGGGATCTGGCCCTTAACATATATATTTATTAGATAATTTGTTCAGATTGGACGTAGTTATTTTTGTTACATTATATTATATCATATTAGCGCAGCGGTAGTGACCTCTGGTGGAGATTGTCACAAACACAAACAAGGAGTGCGCAGTGTGAGCTTGTGGGTGAAACTGCTACACCATCAATCGCATATAGAATTAAACTAATATGATCTTCAAGTGAGAAAAGTATGAAAGAGGGTTATAAGCGAGTTCCAAAAGACCAATCAAGAAAATAAAAAGGACATAATCAGGAGCAATATTGTGCCTATTCTTTCACAGTATCAGTTCAGTTTTGCTTTGTACAAAAGTCTCCTAGCAAACCATCCAAGCGCACAGTTTCAGTACCTCGCAAACGACTGTTAACACTTTGTTATGGCTCTGCATGTTGGTAAACACAGTCCACGTGTGTATGTTTATCAAATAAGGCCGCGTGACCGGAGGTCCGATTGTGAGCCGCAACATGTAATACATTTTAAGGCCAAGTCTGCTGATTGACACATGTTGTGGCTCGGGCGATGCACCCGCTGTGTTTTTGTTGACATCTTTGACGTGCCCGGTCCACTGTTTTTAATACTCGTTTACAGGAGTATGCAAACGGTTTAAGGGCAATATTTTGGAAGGTACAAATTTATTTCAAAGGAAAGAAGCTATTTTTCGTGTTAATTTAACAAGCTTTATAGGTGATTAGGCCGGTTTAAAGGCGCCCTTTCACCTCATTATTAAAAAAGAATATATATATTTTCCCAATTTTTAAAAAAGAATTTATGGTTTTCTCTGGTATATATAAATGATCTAAGGGTAATTTTAGTGGTGAAAAGTTATAAAGCCTTCGTGAAGGATGTAAAAACTTGTTTTTCAACAACATGTATGTAAACACAGCAATGTTGACAAACGGGTAAAACATGTGATCTCAGGTGGTCGGTTGCATACATGCGGAGGTAGAAAGGTCACTTGCAAAACGCCATTTGCAAAGCTCTGGTTTGTCAGACTTGCTGCGAGAGGCCCTTGTTGAATTTGTTTTATTATTTGGCGGGCCCCCACATATTATGAACACGTTGGTATAAACAAAACAAGCAGCCTGTGTATAGTGATATCAAGGTTTTCTGGCATATTTTTTTAAAGGCTCCAAGGGATAACCATTTGTTTATGAAGGTCAGATAGGTGATTGGGTCCCTTTAATGATTTTACTACACTGTGACGACAAATGAAAATTGTAGTACTTTCTTTAGATCTGGATTTTGTCTCCATTTTCGTATTCAAAGCCTGACGCCAGTTTTCTGCCATCACCGTCGCCATGGTCATTTGATTTAATACCCCACGCAGAACATTTAACAGTACATCTCAGAAAACGTCTTCGCTTTCAATAAAGGCCAACTGTAGTAAACAAAGGATGCAGACAACGAAAAAAGAATTACCCCACGTTGAATAAAACTGAGGGACATGGTCATACTTTAAATTGCACGTTTCTCTGTTTATTTCTTCGACTTTTGTGAACGCATTTGGAGAAAGAAACCTAAATTAGCTCATAGTTATTCTATGCACTTACATCAAACATACGGTGCAAGAACTTTCACCAGACTGTCTTCTTTTCTGGGTTAATCAATTTAAACATGTCTTAAACTGTGCCTGTCGGGGATTAAAATAAATTTATTTTATAGGAAAAAATAAAATGAGTGTTTAGACATCATTACTGAAGGCAAGCACTCATTTAATAAACGATATGCGGTCTCATATCCACGATGACGTAACATCTTCCTGAGAGAAGAAACTGACAGTAATAAAAGGGAGAAAAATTTCATTTTTTACTAATTTCGAAACGGTTATAGGCCTTCGCATAGCTGAGTTCTCTGGTCCAGAGATATCTGATTAAGAACCCGAGTGTTTATAAATACATCAGTTTAAGAGGACAAAGTGAAACTCAGCACTGGGGGGGGGGGGGGGGGGGGTGGGATCGATCAGTTTTTCTTTGTGCAATACTGACACCTGGCGGAGAAAGTTTTCAGTTGTGCAGGTGGGCAAAGTGCTTGAGCGCGAAGACATCGCACCATTGAAGTTCACGTTCAAGTTACAGTCAACCGTTGTTTCACAGAAGAAAAGCGTGTGTCCGAAGGTATTCAGGTAGGTCAATTCGGCTCTTCAAACCACACCATTTTTCTGCTTTGAAGATCTCTCAAAAAGATATTCAGTTTATACAAAACTTGTTTCCGGCATTTGCCAGCGTGAAGTTTTTGTGTAGCCTAAATCCTCATAGTTTAACCTTTGCGCAGTTAAGGGCGTCATGGTAATATATTTTGTGAAGCAGGTGGGGAGTTATGTAATTTGAACACCGATAAAAGGATCTTATGGCGATGACTCGAATTTCTGGCGCATCTTTTATAACTGGATTTAAAGCTGAGCAGCCGACATAAGTGAATTTTGTTTTTCTGCCGGCAGATGGCCCCATCTGTCATTCCAGTTCAGTTTCACTGAAAAGAACATGTCAAGATCTGGAGTCCCTTAAGCTGGCTGTTTTGGTAAACTATGTTTTACTATAAGCAATATAATAGTTATTAGTGTAGATTTCAGTTTTAAGTTTGTTACTTTTCTGGGTCATTTCGTGATAACTATTACTTTTCTGATGTTTTCCAAGCATTTTCACACTATATGCATGGTCCATCTCTATCATATTTACTTAACATCTGGGGTAAAAGTGTAACATAGGTGACCTGCAGCAAACTGGCATTATAACTCGTACTTAATATTTCATTTAAATGAATTTTCATATTTTGTTATTTTCATGTGAATCTGATAAAAATGTGTTCCATGTTGTTTAAATCATCATGTCAGCTCAATGTGGTTTCAGAAAAATAAGGACATACCATGAGTAAGGAAGCCTGTTTTAGGCAGGTCACCTGTACTGCATTTTTTCCATATTTGTGATGGGCAGGCAAGAAACCCTGTTGTTAAGTCCAACAGCCATGTCACATCTGTTTCCAGCTAAATTTGAAGTACGTGTGTGTTTGGCTGAACCGTGTTACATCATCGATGTTACCATCGGAAGACTCCATTTGTTAACATGTCAGCCAATCATAAAGCATGTACTCGGTTGCTATGCCATGGCTGTCAACTTTTCATAGCAGAATGAGACATGCTCAACTTTAGCACCTGCTGACGGCATGTTATTGTGGCTATTTGTGCAAGGAATCGTTGTCATTAGAAAGAAAAAGACCTAGAAAGATAAATAACAACCTGTCAAAATGCTGATAGAGAGAGAATCCTGTGATTACTAATCCTGAACCACATGGCTGTCAGACGTGAGGAGACCAGAAAGCAGCAGCACCCACAGGTACAAAGCTGAAGCTTTTACATCTGTAAGCAGGTACAGCAGCAGGGGCAATGCCCCCTCCCCCTTCCCCGGCCCACCCCCTCTTGAACACTCCGAGATTGACATTGCCAATATCGTCATCAGTACGCCAGAAACCCAGTACTACCAATTTTCCAAAAATAACCTTTGGTCACAGGTGACAGATATAAATAGGATATTTTTATTTTTTACCTTGACCTGCCAATGATTCCCGAGATGTTTATTCCATAGCCTGTTCCCCAATTATCCCGTGTGTTTGTGCTTGAGTTTAAACATCACAGATTTTTCAAAACTGACCTGTGGTAAGAGTAACAGTCAGGAATCTGATATTTCCCTAGTTTTTATATTTGACCTTGACCTAATTTAAAGCTACATGGCCTTTTTCCTGTTGTCATTCATTGCAGATAAATGTGGGGATAGGGTGTTCCTGGGAGGAGGCTGCTTCCCTAGTGATCGATGGTGATTGCAGATATAATTAGTTGTTTGCTTGTTTGTGAGGGTAATCTCATTCTGTGAACATCAAAATCATTTAGTGGCAAGAAAGTGTATTTGAAGTATGCATTTTATTAATTTCTTGAGACTTAGTGTTCAGATACAGTGTGTTTACTTTTGCTGTAAATTTATACCTACTTTGGTTTTTCTTATCTGCAACAAAAGCAGAGGATTGCAAATTAATCAGACTGTTGACACCAAAAGCTATGCTGCCCTGCAGCTTGCTGTGTTAATAAAAACTACCAAAAACAATGGAAAAGTCTGCTTTCTCTGCTGTGCAGGACCTGTGACAAAATGTTTGACAATGAACAGGATGCAATTGGTATGCTGCATGGCACTGGAACATGGGCCAGGAAAAATACATTATTTTATTTGTGTGGATGAAGGGTCACATCCAATAAGATTGTTTTGCTTCGGCAGAACTATGCACACTATTGATTGTCATTCCATCCCAGATCAGTCCTCAGTCAATTGGTTAGCTTTTAAATCACCAGATGGCACCAGCTACAGTGATCTTGAAGTATTAGAACGCAGGCATTAGAGAAAATGCAGATGGTAATTTTTTTTAAAGAGAAAATAATAGACCAGTCTTTCAAATAAAACATTGGTTTACTTATCACAGTCTGGTGTTATATAAGGTGATGAAAGTGAAGGGATACTCTTAAATAATCCCTACAACAGGAATTGTTAACATGAAATATGAAGAGACTTTAAAAACTGGTAAATCATGAAAATCAAAATAAGGTACATTATATCTGTTGGTGTTGGAGCATATGTAGCTTCTGCAGGCAATGTAAATATTTTTGTCTGTCATGTAAAAATATTGGTAGATGTATTTTACCTTAGGTTATATAAGAGGTTCAGCCCCTGCTGAGTAATATGACCAATTCTCTCTGTATAGCCAGATCTAATTTGACAGATTGACAATTCTGACGAGAGGAGTATCATTTAAATTTAAAGTACAGACAGACATTTGACCAACATGGGAATACTTCCAGAATAGATTTTTTGGTGTTGATAACTTGCAGATTTTGTTAGAAAGAGCCAAAGAAATGTCTGATATTTATATAGTTGTTTATGGTAATAATAATGAAAGTATTAATAACTGAAATGGTTACTTTCTGATGTTCATATTAATAATAATTATTATAATTAGATAAATTGAATAAATTATATTATTGATAAGAAAAATTATGATAAATGTTTAAAATAAAGATTAGTATAAAATAAAATGACAGTGTCAGGGTCAGATGAGCTTTCAGTAATAACGCCAACTTGTATTTATGATAATTATTATAACAACAAAAAGCTTAAAGAATTATGCCTATTTCAGCAGTTAAACGAATCATTAATATATTGAGAACATTATGCACTTTTATGATCATGTTCATATCTTTTTTGTCCAGTGTCAACTCCTATGCAGTAAAAGAGAATTAAGTGTAAATTGAACTAGCTTCTGTGAGCGAGGTAATGTTTAGCAAGCTAAAGGGCCAGCACAAAGCGTGTGTGATGTAAGAGGCATAGCTTTGATACACTCGGTGCAAAAAATAAGAAGTCCACAACAAAGTATGCCCACAAATCCTGCAGTTTTTTGCATCAGTGGCGACAGAAATGGTGTCTCATTGTTTTTGGTTATCTAACATGTTGACAGCTGTTAATGCTGTGAATAGTACTTTGATATGATGAAGAAAAAGGAGCACATTATTAGAACTGCCTGCAGTGATAAATTATCACACACAGGCTTTCTATCTTACAGACTAAACTGTTATTAAATCTGCCTGATGGGATGCTGTTATAATCTGGTGAATTTTTGCAACCATGTTAAAAGACTGTCAACCACAAAAACAGCTAATTGATCAAGTTTGGGGGAAGAGGGGTCAGAGAGTCCATCCATTTTCTGCTGAACAACCCCAGCCATTTTAAGCATGGTAAATTTAAAAATTCATTCAAGGCTTAAATGTTATCATTTTGCAGAATTCCTGAGTGTTATACTTAATTTGCGAATTTTGTAGTCTTCTCACTCTCTCTTTGATATGTGTACCAAATGTTTCAGCTAGCACCTGTTCATGTTAATTTTTTTTTATCTGGTGTATTTTTTAAACCTAGGGGATACACACAAAAATGTTGAATTTCTGAACAATTTGACTGATAATTTAAGCTTTTGGTAAAGTCACTGTTGATCCTTGTAATTGTCTTTGTATCAGATGGACTGGTGTAAGTGTCCTATTGGTGTAATACACGGTTAATTGTTGCTGCAGTGCTTATGTGCTTTTCGAGAAGTGACCTTGTCATTGCAGTGCACTTGCTGGTGTGGTTCCTTTTGTGGAAGTCTATTAAATGTTACAAGACATCGGTTTTCAGTGAATTTGTCAGTTATTCATGATTTTTCTGGCGGAATTTCTTTTCCATAGAAACCTAGTATTTGTTCACTTTGGCAGAAAAAGAAATATGCTGTTCTGCATGTCAAAAATTAGAATGTGAGACTCCTGAAATGCAGACACAGAGATTGTTAGTTTTTAAGGCTGATGAACAAATAATTTCCATTGGCCAGATCTTGAAATATTGTCTCATTTTCACCATGTGATGATGATTAACCAAAGTGGACCATTTTTTAGCCCTCAGCCCTTAGGCTGATGGGCTATTGTCGTCACCCAAGCTGTCCGTCCGTCCGTCCGTCTGTCCGGCGTCCGTTAACTTTTACCTTGTGAGCGGGATATCTTGAAAAGGATTCACCGTCAGAATTTTATTTCCTCGGTAAAGATGTATATCGACAAAATCTCGGTCAAGTTCGAAAATGGGTGACCTTGACCCATTTTTCTACATTTTAGAGCTGATTATAGAAAAACACTAAGATGCCTATTACTCAGGAACCATTTGGTGGATTTTCACAAAACTTACTATGATTATTGGGACTGATAATCTGTACCTGCTAAACAAGTTTGGTGGTGCCACCTACAATTTCTGATTTTTAATGAATTTTTATCGGATTTTTCAACTTTGGGCTTGTGAGCGGGATATCTCTAAAAGGTTTCACCGTTGGAGTTTTATTTTTTCTGTGAAGATGTATATTGACAAAATCTCGGTCAAGTTCGAAGATGGGTGACCTTGACCTGCTTTTCAAGGTCACAGAGCTGATTATAGAAAAAACATTCAGAAGCTTATTTCTCAGGAACCATTGGGTGGATTTTTACAATACTTACTATGATTATAGGGACTGATGGTCTGTAACTGCTGCACAAGTTTGGGGGCGCCACCTGCAATTTCTGATTTTTAATGAATTTTTCTTGGATTTTTCAATTTTGGCCTTGTGAGCAGGATATCTCTAAAAGGATTCACAATAGGAATTTTATTTCTTTGGTGAAGATGCATATCAACAAAATCTTGGTCAAGTTCGAAGATGGGTGACCTTGACCTGCTTTTCAAGGTCACAGAGCATACAATAGAATAAAACTTAGAAGCTTATTTTCAGGAAGCATTTGATGGATTGTTATGAGTCATGGTACATACCTCTCCATTTTAATTTTATAACTGAGACATGTACAGATATACATCCATGAGAGAACAGATATTTAGTACTTTTCACTGTTACCACCCCTAAACACTGTTCTTTTGGCTGAGGGCTTTTGTCAGCTTCTGCTGATATTCTAGTTGTACCTGTTTGTAACAGTCCTTTGCAAAATAGTAATGTTCTGATAATGAGGTATCAGTTGCAGTAATGTTTATTGAAAGTTACGCAATTTGCATTGATTCACACAGTTTCCCTACCGTTTTAGATGATATTGTGTTATATTTTAACATTATATATTATTTTTTAATCTGGTCATCTGGAGTTGCAGCACTGATCATGTCTTCAGGGTTCCTGCAGGACCTTAAAAAGTCTTCATTTTTACTTTGCATTTTTAAGGCCTTGAAAAGGCCTTAAAAATGTCAGGAATCCTGACATTGGTTTTAAAAAGGTCTTAAATTTGATTTTATGCATCCTGAATCTCAGTGCACAATATAATGAATCTGCACAAACAATTAGGTGATGGAAAGTAAGCTTGTGACATTTTAGGAGAAGTTGCCATGGTTACTTGCCAAAGAAAGATCTCCGTAGATTCTCAGGACTCCTCCACTAATAAATGCAGGCTATACAAACTACAGGGATTCTTCAGGAGTTTTAAACCACGGTAGGGCCTTTAAAGAATTCTGTGTATAAAAGTGTCATAAATTTTCTGTCAGCTGGTCTTAAAAATGTCTTAAATTTGCTTTGTCAAGAGATCATTGCAGTAACCCTCGTCTTACATTTGTTTGTCAGAACAACACATGATACACACTCTCATACTCATGCTTTTTTTCCATATTTACCCAGTATGTGTACTTAAAGAGAAATGTTTTATCATGCAAACCCAAAGCCAAGTAAGGAGGCACTTAAGTTTTCTTGTAAAACAAAGTTTAGTTACCAGCTTGCAGACCAGCAGCCCCTCTGGAAGTGAGAGAGACTTGTACATTTTTCATGGGCTATGTCAGGCCCACTTTTCTAATCTCAGTCCCTGGTGTTCTGGATTATTCATTGCTGGTTCCATTCCCTGCACCACAACACAAAGTATGTCTGAGATACGTTCCAGTCCATTTCAGTGAAGCCCTGCAGGGTTCACTCTCAAGGGTTTGAATCCTATGTAGTTAAGTAATAAAGCATATGTCTCACTCTGTTGTTCACAAGGTAGCCATTCCTCTTAAATGCCTGGAAATATATCTTGATGCTGAGGTAATTAATCTATGAATGAAGATCAAAGACAGGCAAGTGACAAATGTAAAATAGGTTTTCATTTGTATTTTGGTGCACTGACTAAATGATTATTTAAGCAGATGGTAGGATCTGCTAATAAATTCTTAAAAAAACCCAGTACTTTTATAAGAACAGGTCCTTGGAGATTGAGAGAGGTTTAATCCCATTATCTATTATTAATTCCAACACTACAGGAAGCATGATGCTTTCATGGTCAAATTTATGATCCAGTTTGAGTTCATATTCTGTCTGAACTGTTCTTTTCATACAACATAATACAAACCCCTGTCTCATTAATATTCATCACATTTTATTTCCTTAACCAATGTACAGCCTTCAAAATGAGCTGTCTTTGAGGCGACCTTGATGACCTTTCTTAACCTTTGACCTACCATCACAGAGAACATGGTGAGAACCAATCACACATGGGATAAACCAGATTAACTGGTTGATAATCTCTACCTGGAATGTCAGATGGCTCTTTTGATACTAACCTTAACTAATGTTTGTAATTTCAGGCCTTAATTAAGGTTTATATGTACTAAGGATGTCCATTACATGGTCATCGGAGGCAGTAATACACAACCAGGTTTTATTTCAGTAAATTTGAAATATGAGAACAACACCTGTTCTCTTATCAGCAGGCTCCTTCTACTATAATATACCAGATTTACAGTTGAATTTCTCAGCATAATGTAATTGTGTACCTGCTTTTGGCAGTACAGGTAGATAGAATAATTAAACCTTTGCAAGTGTTGACATTACTTTAAATAATAGTTATGACTATAATATGCTAGATTTACAGTTGAACTTTTTCAGCATAATGTAAATGTGTATCTGCTTTTGTCAGTGCAGGTAGATAGAATGATTAAACCTTTGCAAGTTTTGAAATTACTTAAAATTATAGTTAAGATTATTGATTACTAAAGCACTTTCAGTTTAATTGATATATTATGTAAAAAAAGTGATATTTGGGTGTTATAAACTCAGGATTGATTATATTATACCATAATTTGCGCCAGTATTTCAGATGAGACTGTGAACACTGGCAGGAAGATACTGCACAATTGGCCGTCAAACACTCTTTCTCCCCCCCCCCCCCCCACCCCCCCGATTGAAATTGGGGGTATTTTCCTGTTGTATTTCTGTGCCCCATTCAAATTCTGACCTATCAAAATCTTTGAAGATTACTGATAGAGTCTGTTATTTTTCATATACACTAAAACATGGAGATCATAGGTGGCATGTCAGAATTAAGGGGATACCGCTAATGATTTAAAGTAACAGATTGTAATGAAGGCTGTCCCAACAGGAGGTGGGGGAATATTCAAGTGATGCTAATCACTGATCTTATCTTGGTCCCTTTGAAGAAATCATTACCTGTAGATAAGGTGCTATTTTAAATGGATTAAACTTGATGTTGCTCATGTGTAATTTCAGGAATCAAAGCACAAGTTTAATTGCTGCTTGTTCTGTATTTATACCCCCCCCCCCCCCCGAGCTCATCTTTCTATAAAATAATTTTTTATATGGCCAAAAAGAAAAACTTGACACCCAGAGGGTCAGTAATATTATAAATTAGGTAATCTCATTTTGTCAGTCAAAGCCATATATCTGTCACATGAATAAATCACTTCTGTGAAAATTAACACTAAGTTTGTTATGCAGGTCTCCTGTTGCTGTGCTATAGGTTTTCTACATTGTCATGCCAAAGTCTCCTCATTTGGGAATTTTAGAAAAAAGAGTATGTCTAAAAAAAAAATTCTCGGAAGTTAAAGAGTTGTGAAGACTTCACAATATTTTTGTTCATTTTACTTTGGCGCTGCAATTTTATCTTCTTGAATTTGACCTTTCATGAATAAAAGTTCTGAGTTCTTATTAGTAGTCCTCAAGCCTAGATCAGAGCTCAACATTAATGGTTAACTGCTTGGCCAAGGCAAGTGAAAGTTCCAGAAATTGGTGGTAGGGCAACCATAAGTCTTCTCCATTTAGCCAGACAGGGCACATGGGTCCAACATAAACTGTTGCCCAAAGACATGAATCTTAACTAATCATCAGTTAGCTATTTTCTTTCTTGGAGAAATGTAATCATATTGAAAGCACATCTGTACAGTTATAAAGAAAAATAAAAATAACGAACATTTTTATCTAACATGCAATAAAACAAGGAACCCAAGCATGTGGAACACACTGTGTGTTTCTGGCTGCCATAACTGATTTTTGTTAAAGCTAGATTTTACTTCCCCAGTCATTCACAAAACTTTCAAAAGTTAAATATATCAAGCCCTGTAGATGTGAAAAACACTGAGTGATTAATTTACAGTATGTTTATTTGTTAAATAATTGCATAATTTCTCATTGTACATATTCAAGACAAACTGTCATTTAAACCTGTCACATCCAGGGTACAGCACTAACAGCAGTATATTGACGCACTAAATCTCAAATATGAAAAAGAAGTGCGAGTTTACTTGGCATGACTCACATGTTAAGTACAGGCTTCTTTCAAAGTCTGAACCTTGTTTTCATGAAAGTGTGTTCTGTAATAAAAACCTTCAAATACCAAACAAGACACTTAGCTCAGTGGCACTTGACAGCCATGACTTGGCGTAGGTGGTCTTATTAAAAACACAATGTTTATTGCTTGCCTCCATGCTGTGGAATGAACTTTTCTTTCTCAAGTTGTTATGTAAATGCCTGTCGGGGTTTTTACAGATTTTTAACAGGCTTGTCAGTTTTCAAGAGGTTGTGAGGACATGTTTTGCTCTTCTGCGGGCTGTGTGATGTTTCTCCCTGTGTTTGTTTTATGATCTACTGTGTGTCATTTGCCACTTTCAACCCACTTTGTCAACTTTGTGAAATCAATTTTCTCAGCAGGATATTCATGAAACTTGAAAAAGTATATATATTTTCATGAAGAGATAGTGTATATACCTAGTGTAAAATTCTACTTGTATGGTCCAGTGGTACCTGTGTAAAACTTAGGAGCTGGAGATCAGTGATTGGTTTGCAGCTGCATACATTAAAATTAGTTTGACTTATTAGCACAGCTGAAAAAAAAGATTACTCTCTGTCAAATGGGCACAAATTGGACCATTAGACCTGGAATCTCCTAACTTGAAATCCACTTTTTCGTTTTACACATTTTTTCTCTATTTTTGAGACCTTCAAATGAAGCAGTCTGGCTGTTAATAGGGCACAAACTGTAACTGTTAGACCAAGAATCTTCTGACTCTACATTCAATTAGGTCCAAGGGAAATCTCTTTAGATACCTGAAATTATGTCACAGTGACCTGCATTCTGCAAGATATGTGAAAGAACATGATTTGAGCACCCTATAGGATAGATTTGCGTGATTGCTTACAGTTGGACCTAAAAAATTCTAATTTGTTTAAGATCCAAGGGGGTTCTTGTAAAAATTTCTTGGACTCCTGAAATAATGTCATTGTGACCTATATTCCGTAAGCTGTAACCTATATCTAAGGTCAGTTGGCAAAATGCATGATTTTGAGCACTCTGGGAGTCATGTTACCAAGTGATCAAGGTTCTTGAATTCAGCTGAGCTTCATGGGCAGGGGGCCACTTGTTGTGTTTTTGAGATTGATGTTAATGCAGCTGGCCATTCCCTTGGAGCATGAACATATAAATGACACCACAAAGACTCAGTCACACATAAATGTTGCCCACATCATCATGTCATGTTTATGAAAGATTGCTAGGCCTATCAAGTAGCTTTTTTATTATGCTTAATCTTAGAGACCGCACACAATGCAGGATTCTTAGAACTATGTACTAGTATGACATCACAGGAAAGTTCCAAACAGTTACACACACTTTCTGCCAAGATGATGTACACAGTTGGTAGTCACATCCCATCTGCAGCTGTTATCAATCTAATATGAATATTCATTATCAAGCATTAAGTTTATTGCGGTAACTTTAATGCTGTTGGATGTTGTTTTTGTATATTATTATTAAGCTCAGTTAACTGTGCTTTAATATTTGCTTTAATATTTTATTCAGGAAACATCACACATTGATAATTTAATTTGTGAATACTGAAAGAAAATTATTATTTATACTGTAGGGCACTATTTTATGTTGTTTTCCCAAAAGGCCCATGCATTGCCAATATAATAGAATGCAGGTCAAAGGTTATTCTGTTATCACACTTTAAAAAAAAAAAAATGGAATGGTCGTAAGCTTCCTGCCGGGGGGTGTCATAAGAATTTCAAGTATAAAACATATCACAATAAAGTAGGCTTCAGATTTAAATATGCATGGTAAACAAGTTTTATATAACCAGTAAATATGTAAGAATTCACCCAGACTTGAAAGATTTATGCTACATTCTGGAATGTACAGCAGACTTGGCAGTAATTAGGGGAGGGAGGGACCGTCTTTGCTCGTTATGTGTCTTATCATTCAAAATAATTTTCTGTCTTTTGATGAAGTCCCCCAGGTCCTATTTAGTTACCACACTTGCAAGAATTGCACAACAAACTGGCATCAGTCTTATTTTCTGATGGCTTGATAGATGGCAGCACCAGTAGTCTGTTACTATTTAGTGCACCTGGTACCAGTGTCTTATTTGCAGAACAGTTGGAAGAATATGCACACCAAGTCAAGCCGGACTTTGATTTATATACAAGTGACCTGTTATACTGACATAATATTGTACAGTCACATGTGATATATATATATATATATACATATATATATATATATATATATATATATATATACATATATATATATATATATATATAAAATATGTATATATATATATATATGATACGAGTGCAAACTTGTATCAAATATTTAAATTTTAAAGAACTTTTACAAATCATGTCATTTTAAAATATATTATTGTTTCTTATATTGATCATCAGATAAATATTGACCTACTAATGCACCTTCTCAAATGACTTACCGTAAAATCTGTGAAATTTCGTACAGAAAGAAATAATTAAATTTGTGGAAGTCGGAAATTTAACAGTCCATTTCAGCAGTTTTAAAATTATGGTCTTGACAAGTTGAGATGCCTCGTCGGCAGTGGGCGATAATAGGAGCCTAAGTATTCACCCGCCGATTTTGCATTCATCCGTGTGAACCATGAAGTTTCATGAATAAAAACATTATTTTCTATACTTGTGTTGTTTATTTTATATTAAATCACTTTGGAAAAGTAATCTTAAAAAGTATATCTGAAGGATTTAATCCTGTCATGAAGCTCGACACCCGTACATGCTTGCGTGACATCCGGGGCTTTGCCCGGAGACATCATTTTTCAGTTGGCTTACGCATGGAAATCCCCACTAATGGTGCACAAAAAACTAGAGGTCTTTTGATCACTTAAAGAGTTAATCGAACTTGATTTTCCAATATCAAATATCCAACCTCTGTAAAACTTCATGAACGTCTGCCAGCTCTTTGATGTACCGTTTGATCTCGTGTGACTTGATTGTTGGGTGATACGGTACCCGGGTACTCGAAACTGGGTCGTTCTGGTGTGACATTCAAGATATTTATTTTAAATTTTTTAATGGAAATTAGCATTAATTTTCAAACTGATTAACATTGCTATTACATACACCAGAGCGCAGAGCTTGC
Organism: Sipunculus nudus; assembly: GCA_026874595.1. Lineage (NCBI taxonomy): Eukaryota > Metazoa > Annelida > Sipuncula > Golfingiida > Sipunculidae > Sipunculus > Sipunculus nudus. The sequence continues at coordinate 29,510,234 of CM049315.1, forward strand.
TTGAAAGAGACCAATTTGAACCTGGCTTACACACGGAAATCCCCCTTTACGGTGCACGCAAAGCTAGTGTTCTTGAGATCATTTACGGAGTTAATCCTGATTATCCAATTTCCAACCTCCGTCAAACTTCATGGACGTCTGTCAGTTATTCACAGCGTGTCGCTCGCACCCCGGACAATTAAGCAACTCACATAAGAGATATTTTAATTTTTTTCTATTGTCGCTGAAACAAAAATCTTAGTTTTCAGTCAAATAACATTCTATATGATGTAGATATTAATTATCAATAGCATGGCATTCACATCGATCGGACCGGTAGGCTTGTTCAAAACCAGATAACAGGGTGAGGTTACGTCAGTGTCACATTCACGGCAGTCCTGCTAACGTCAAATATGGCGTAACAGACCATCGGCAGTTCGAAATTTATCATGTCATTTTAATAATTATGGTTACTGAAGAAAGACCATGTATGAAATTCATCGAGGTACGAAATTTCACAGATTTTACGGTACAATAAAATGTTAATGTTACAAGGAGTGGTGTTAATTTTTAGCTCAGCTGACTGAAAGTCATCTGAACTAAAGCGATCAACCTTTGTCCGGTGTCTGTCTGTCCGTCTGTCTGTCGGTCTGTCTGTCCGTCTGTTAACCAGGCACAAATCGTAACCACAAGACCTAGAATCTTCTACCTTGACATCCTGGGAGGTCCATAAAAAGTCTCCTTGGAAACCTAGAATTAGATCTCTGTTTCCCTTATTCTTCAAGCTATGGGGCTTCAAAGTACCCCCCAGAATAATGGAAAATTTTATACAAAAGCTCAAGTATCTGAAGAACTGAAGCATTAATCACCATGATTTTTAGCTCAGCTGACTGAAAGTCATCTGAGCTAAAGCGATCACTCTTTGTCCGTCGTCCGTCTGTCCGTCTGTCGGTCCGTTAACCAGGCACAAATCGTAACTGCTGAACCTAGAACCTTGTAACTTGGGATTCTGAGAGGTCCATGAAAAATCTCCTTGGAAACCAGAAATTAGGTCTCTGTTACCCATATCCTTCGAGCTATGGGGCCCCAAAGTACCCCCCAGAATAGTAAAAAATTTCATACAAAAACTTCAATATCTCAATAACTACAACACTGATGGTCATGATTTTTGGCATACATATTGATCATGAGATGTTCCATAAGTTCCTGCAGACTGGTTGCGCCACCTGTATTTTTCGATTTTTTTACAATTTTTTTCCTCTATTTTTGAGACGTTTAAAGATGCTGTCATCTGTTAACGTGGCACAAATCGTAACCGCTGGACCTAGAATCTTCATTCTTGATACACTGAGAAACCTATTAAAAGTCTCCGTGGAAACCATAAATTAGATCTCTGTTACCCATATCCTTCGAGCTATGGGGCCCCAAAGTACCCCCCAGAAAAGTAAAAAATTTCATACAAAAACTTCAATATCTCATTAACTACTTGACTGATGATCATGATTTTTGGCAGACATATTGATCATGAGATGTTCCATCACTTCCTGCAGACTGGTGGCGCCACCTGAATTTTTCTATTTTTTACGAATTTAAAAATGTGAACAGCTGTTAACAGGGCATAAATCATAAAGACTGGACCTAGAATCTTCATTCTTGACACACTGAGAGGTCCATAAAAAGTCTGCATGGAAATCTGAAATAAGGTCTCTGTTACCCATATCCTTTGAGCTATGGGGGGGCTCCCAATAACCCCCCAGAATAATGGAAAATTTGATAAGAACAAACTGCAACATCTCAATAACTACAACACTGATGGTCATGATTTTTGGCATAAATATTGATCAAGAGGTGTTTCATCAGTACCTGCAGACTGGTGGTGCCAGCTGTATTTTTTCAAATTTTCACAATTTTTTTTCTCTATTTTCGAGACCTTTCAGGATGTAGTTATCTGTCAACAGGGTACAAATCGTAAGGACTGGACCTAGAATCTTCATTGTTGACACACAGGGAGACCCATGATTACCGTAAAATCTCCACTTAAAACCGCGGTTTAATCAAGAAATTCAAAATCTTTAAATCATGTTTTTTTCCTGAAAGCACTGTGCGGTTTATACTAGAAGGGTTTCCTGATTATCTTCCTGACATACATCGTTTTGGGCCCGCGAGTGGGCGATCATATGGCGACTTTCAAAGGCCGCCCTTATAGCAGCAGTCTCGCATGCATGGGAGCCGTGTGTAAACGTATTATTTACGATTATTTGTTGTTTGTAAATTAAATATTGCTGATTATCTTTCGTGCGATATATAACTTGTTATAAAAATCTTGGTAATTGTCACCAAATAATACGTTTATAACACCCCCGCTGTAACACATAGCGGCCCACTTCGTTTGGCATGGTCAAGCAAAATTGAAATAAATGTCTACATTAAACCCATTTGCGGCATTATTTAGCAACGATTATTTGTTTAAAACATAAAATGAATAAAAAGCTGACATCGTAAAGAGTCACACAATGGCGGACGATCGTTTTAAAACGAAGTTTGAGTGCCGCCATGTGCTGAAACACCCCGGTATTCTGCTAAGAATATTTTTAACGGCTGTACGCGGTGGGTGGTAAACAGAACAGCCACCTATTCCGTCCCAGTGTGCCTTGCGGGAACGCTGCCTTGACAAGATGGCTCCCCGCACGGAAACTTGCTTCAGGAAAAAAAACTTGCTTACCTCGACTGGCCACTTTAATTTTACTTTAAAATCACTCGTTTTCACGTGTCATGTTTCCTATACCTCCTATACGTGCATATCTCGACAAGGTAAATTCAGTTATTTTTTATATTAAGTTAAGTTGACCAGCGATGTTTTCAAACGCATCAACAAACTTTGACATGGAGCGATGTCAACGTATGATGTGACGATGATCATACCGAAGTAACCGGTATGAAAATGATTAGAGTCTTCCGAGTAATTCAAGAAAATAGAATTTTCATCATAGATTAAGATTTCAAAATATTACCTTTAGAAATAAAATATACAGTGACTTGAAACTGATCAGCAGAATATTTTTTTCCAAAATATAATGGGAAATCAGTAGCAAACAAGAATACGGCACGGCATATAAAGTCTGTATAAACACGCAGAGGTTCACCGGCCCTTGCGTCTTCCCAAACTCCATGCATGAGTGACCCTGCAAAAAAGTGTTTGATGTGTTTAAATCAAATGCCCAAGGATTTTTATAGTGGACAGGAATGGCCGTGTCTCAACCTACGCGTGTTGATTTCTAGAGGATAGCTTGATTGTGTCTTGTGTCAAATCATTCCGTAGCGAAAGTTGGTGCGGTTTTAAAGGGGGGTTCTTAGTATTTGAGCTCCTCACGGTGTCTCACCTAGGATTTCGGCAAAGTCTGGGTGCGGTTTTTATCGGACGTGCGGTTTTAAGTGGAGATTTTACGGTAGTCTCCATGGACACCTGAAATTAGGTCTCTGTTACCCATATCCTTTGAGCTATGGCACTCCAAAGTACAGCTCAGAATAATGGAAAATTTGATACAAAAGCTGAAGTATCTGAACAACTAATGCAGAGATCACCATAATTGTTTTCATGGATATTGATCATGGAGTGTTTCATCAGTTTCTGCAGACTGGTGGCACCACCTGTATTTGTTCGGGTTTTTTTTACGAATTTTTTCTCTATTTTTGAGACCTTTAAAGTTATGAACTTCTGTTAACAGGGCACAAATCATTAAAACTGGACCTAGAATCTTCATTCTTGACACAAAGGGAGACCCATGAAAAGTCTCCATGGAAACCTGAAATAAGGTCTCTGTTACCCATATTCTTTAAGCTGTATGGCTCCAAATTACCCCCCAGAATAATGGAAAATTTGATACAAAAACTGCAGTATCTCAATAACTACAACACTGATGGTCATGATTTTCGGCATACATATTGATCATGACCTGTTCCATCAGTTTCTGCAGACTGGGTGCGCCACCTCTATTTTTTTCAAATTTTTACGATTTTTTTTCTCTTTTTTTGATACCTTTAAAGATGTGGTTATCTGTCAACAGGGTACAAATCGCAACAATTGGACCTAGAATCTTCATTCTTGTCATGCAAGAAGGCCCATGAAAAGTGCCTGTGGAAACTTAAAATTAGGTCTCTATTACCCATATCCTTCAAGCTATAGGACTCCGAAGTATCCCTCAGAATAATGGACAATTTGATACAAATGCTGAAGTATCTGAACAACTAATGGGGAGATCACCATGATTCTTTGCATGGATATTGATGTTTGTAAGTGTTTTTATTAGTTTCTGCAGACTGGTGGAGCCACCTGTATTTTTGTACCCGCCAAAATGAAGTTTTGTGGATACTATGTTTTTGACCGGGTTCCTCCGCCGTTGCCGCGTTCGTTTCCAGAGAGCTACTCTGGGACTTGATTTTATCAGCTTTCCAAGCTCATATCTGGGGAACCGTTTGACTGATCAGGAAATAAAATTTATACTTATGTAGCCCTTGGATAGCTCTATAACATACACAAAAAATGGTGGCGCCACCTGTAACCATGTTTGCACAGTGTCCATCTGTTCATCTGCCTTTGGTTAAAATCACTCATATCTCTGCAGTGAATTGACTAATTCACCTGAAATTCGGCATGCGTATACATCCTGGATAGCTTTCTTGATTTTATGACAGGTGGCGCCACCTACATTCTCATTCACGCTGATGACATCCAAGCTCATATTTCGGGAACCGTTCGACGGATCGGGCCAAAATTTTGCATGTATATAGATCTAACATAGCTCTTTATCATACACTAAACTGGTGGCGCCACCTGCAACCATTTTTGCACAGTGTCCATCTGTTTGTCTGCCAAGGGCAAAAATCACTCATATACATGTAGTGGTTTGACTTATCTGCCTTAAATTTTGCATATGTATACAACTTGGACGGCTTTCTGGATTTTTTGGTAGGTAGCGCAACCTACATACACAATTTGGCTGCAGACATCCATGCTAATATGCAACACTTCACCCGTTCCACTCTGATTTAGGCGGATACAAGTAGTCGCTTGTTGACTACGCGTATTCTAGTTGGTCATTGTTTTTATTTAAATAAAAATGATAAATTTTCACTCAGTGATGGTTTTACAAATGATCACTGACCTTATTACATATCAAGATTACCCTTCATATGAAGTTGGGAATCTTGGGTGGAGATATTTACACAGAGCTGATCAGCTGAATTTTAAAGGTTTTGTGAAAGTATTTAAATAAAATCAGCTTCTGCCAGGATTCACATGGTGCATTGTCACCGTTAGTGTGAACACTCATGCCATACAGTCAGATAGACCTAACAGTCCTGTCACAAAAAATCATTGATTTTTAGCTCAGCTGACTATAAGTCATCTGAGCTATAGTCGTGGTCTTTTGTCCGTCGTCCTTCTGGCAGTCCGGCTGTTAACAGGGCATGTTTTAAATCCAAAATTTTGCATACTATTAGATGTCCCCAAAATCTCCTACCATACTGAAAAATGGGGCATTAGGACTTCGTTCAATTGAGATATTAAGGAAAAACCTCCATTTTCCATAAAAAAGCCATTGTTACACTTCAAGACTGCCTTATATCAAAACCACTGATCTGTTTTTGATCATATTTAGTATTCATATTTTTTCTTACATTTTCTGTGAACATACCAAAAATTAGGTCAGCGTTGGGTATTATTTTGAAGTTATTGGCCCAAATATAATGCAATTTTAAAAAAATCAGGAAATATATTGACTCACCTAACATGAGAATTGCTGAAGCTGGAGACTTTTTTTCAGAAATTTAACTTTATTTAATCAAGATTCAAATGTTTACCCAAAATTAGATCTGAATTTTCCAAATTTATAAGTTATTAGCATAAATAAAGAATCAATACCTTAAATTTTGTCCAACTTTGGTAATGGCACGTTTTTTCCCTGTAAGCACTGTTGATTTAATTTTCACAGCATATATACATAAGGTTTTAATCTTTTAAAATCTGAAATGTCAAAGGAATTTATTGAAAAGAGTTGCTTTTTTTCAAGTTTTCATACACCATGTCAAGTGTTGTTACATCTAGCCCACCTAGTAGTACAGCCTTCACTTGGATTATGTAACCCATCCCAGGCAGCTTGCCTTGGCTCAGCTTGGCCACTACTTGCAGGCTTCCCCTCTGCCCTGCACTCCACCCCCCCCCCCCAGATGGTGCATTAACTAGATGAATGTTATGATTTTCTATATTTTATTTTATTCTTGGCTGTGCTACATTTTAGATTTTGTATTGTACCACCAGGGTTACAATCATTCACTACGCTTCGGCCTTTTGAAATCAGTTTGGCAAAGTCAAAACAAAAGGCCTCACTCACACCTCCTTGGGGTTTTCCGCTGCTGCCCTAAAACACGGAACGGAGCAGAAAATGGAACGCGTAACAGGGGCATAATTTACGGAACAAAACAGAACAGAGCAGAACAAAGATATAAAAATTGTGTTAATATTTTAATTGGTTGAATGTTTCATGGCATAATTTATTGTAATAAACGTATTTCAACATATGCGATTCGTTAAATTTTTATTTTAGCCCCTGTGTTCCATCAGTTCCTTCAAACTGGTGGCACCATGTGTGTTTTTCTAATTTTTACGAATTTTTTTTTTCTATTTTTGATACTTTCAAAGAAGCTGTCATCTGTTAACAGGGCACAAATCGTAACCGCTGGACCTTGAATCTTCTAACATGACATCAAAGGAGGTCCATGAAAAGTCTCTATGGAAATCTGAAATATGGTCTCTGTTACCCATATTCTCCAAGCTATGGGGCTCATAAGTACCCCCCAGAATAATTAAAAATGTGATACAAAAACTCTGCGTTAGTTTCCAGAGAACTCCTCTGAGACCCTTGGACCAATCTTTCCGAAACCGAGCATAGTTGTTCCTTCACCTGTGTTGTTGTGCCTAACAAAGACAGTTGGTACTATCAGCAATCCTTTCTGTGCAGTACAAATCTGGGTGTCTTTTAGATAACAGCCCATATCTCAGGAGTGGCTCTATGTATTGTGCTGAAAGTTTATAGATCTTGGATCTCTCCATCTCATAATTGCGACTGGTGGCGCCACCTACAATACCTTTTGCGTAGTGTCCATCTGTGCATTGGCCATCTGTTCATCTTAGTGGTTCTTCAATGTATTGGGTTAAAACTCTGCATGTTCATAGATGTTCATCTCATAAACATGCAGGGTGGTGTCGTCTGCAGTAGTTTTTGCGTGGCATCCATCAGTATATTTCTTTTTGTGAAAATTGCTCATATCAGGAATGGGTCCAGATATTGGTCTGAAATTTGGCATGACCATCCATCTTATATATATGACATCCATCCATATTTTTAGAATAAATAAATGCCCTTTTCTGAGGAGTGATTTGCCCTATTGGCCTGATAATTGTGCATATCCATAGATCCTGGACTCCTCCATCTTGTACTCAAGACTGGTGGCACCATCTGCAATAGTTTTCCTGTGGCGTCCATACCTACATGTGCTTTGGCTGAAAATTGCTCATATCTTAGGAGTGGTTCAAGATATTGGTCTGAAATATGGCATGTCAATCTGTCTTGGAGAGTTTTCTCATAAACCAGACATTTCTAAGGACTCTTCACAAAATTCATGATTTTTTAGCACTCTGGCAGTCATTTTGCTCATTGTTCAACATTCCTTGAATTCAGCTCAGCGTCATGGCCCATGGGCCAATAGTTTTCATGTTAGTTTTGAAAATCAAATTTTTTCAACCTAGTTCTAAGATGATTTTGAAAACTGGTGACTGTAAAATTAAATTCAGTTTCAATTCTGCGGAAATTTTGTAAACACTGTAACATTTAAAGTACCGGTACTGTATATTTTAACTTTAATGTTATACACATTGTTTCAACAAAGTTCTCAGATGAGTTAAAATACAGTGATCTTGATCTTGGTAAGTATCATTTGCTTAAGGTTAAGGGGACCATTTTTTTAAAGGGTGAATTTCCAATGTCTGGAAAACCCACACATTTCAGTCTGAGAAATATCTAGTTATTATATAAAAATCTATCTATTTTCCAAGAATAAAAAGGATTTGATTCTCCTGTGCAAAGGTGTCCTAATCAAGTTAATTATTGCTCGCCTAGTTACTTTTTCATCAGCTGCTTCCATTGACAGCTAGTTAAAGCCAGTTACCTGCAGCTCAGGTTGGGTCGGAGTGAGGAGACACCTGCTCCTCCAAATCATCATTTAACGAAGAATACCTTCAGGTTTAATCCAACAGCAAAATACTTGAGAGTTAATCAGACACTGGTCACTTGAAATAAATGAAAGTTTTATAAAACTGGTCGGGGGACAATGTTCCTCATGTCTGAGAGTTTAATCAGACAGCAAAAATACCTGAATTTAAATGACACAGTAAAAGTACCTAGCATTTAATGAAAAGATAAAATGTTGAACAATTAATGACTGAAACAATAAACAATTGTAAAATTCTAGCAGAAGACAGCATGGACCAATCTTGATGAATGAGTGGCGTCTGTAATAAAACAGAGCATAGTTAATGCTCATGCCTGCTCAGGTGTGTTCTCAGAACCAGGTTTTGGAGATGGCATTGTGTCGGCTGAATAATAAGGACAGCAAATGGCAACTCAGTATTTGAAAGTGCTGTCCAGGGCTTGAAATTAACATTTGAAAGCACTTGTCATACAGAAATTAGCAATCACAGCAACAAACACAAAACGTGTGATCCACATGATTATTTTCCAACAGTATAAACATATTCAAATGTTTGTTTGTTAGTTATATTTCTCCTTAGCATTTGCACAGATAAACATGCAGGTAATATAAGTTAGAGGTATAACAATATTATTGCATTTCTCCATGAAAGAAAATCATTAAGATTCATGCCTGATGTGTAAAGGTTTGTATCGGAGCCACTTTCATGAAGTTACTCACCCATGGCAAGTAGTTAACCATTAAAGTTGAGCCCTGCTCTATATGTGACCCCCAAGCTGGTTTTTGCCAGCATTGCAAGATTTGACATTAACCTTTGAAAGTAAGTATACTCCTTCTTTTAATTTTCATTTGCCTATAAAAATATTAATGGTTGTGAATGAGCAAAAACTGATTTGCTCATGATAATACTTCATGCATTATTTCGTATTAGATAGATATGATTTAAAATTTTAAAAAAGATACAAATGTGAAAAAAGTGAATGAAGTATAACCATTGTCAATATGATGCCATATCTCAAAGAAAGGATATGGCTGATAAAAAAGTAAGTTCGGTTATGCTCAAGCGTCCAGGTTAGTTGGATAAGTGGGAGGGGACTTTGATTTGCTAACTATGATCTCCGAGAAATTTTACTTGACCCAGGCAAACAGATAACCATCAATGGCAAGCCCTGTATTTGGTCAAAGATACTCATGCTGAATGTACTTTGGCAGATATCTTTATATTTATGGAACGAATACCATTATGGAGGGTCAGTGTGGGGTTATCTGAGAGTGTATAGGACATGATTCAATAAACAAGGCTTTCTGAAAGATTTTATATATAGCTTTCAGTGGAGTAGTTTTGAATGCTTTAGTTGGTGTAAGCCAGTTGTATAATCTCACAGCACCTGTGTGATTTATTCATAGACATATTTCCTTGGCAGGCAAATAATAAACTCAGGTTATTAGTTAATTACTCTCAGATGGAAAAAAAAGCCTTTCTGTGACCCTTGTTTCAGAGGATGTAAAGTACTAAAGATATAAAAAAAAATGAATAATAGGAAATATATGTATTCCTTAACATATGGACTTGAACAAACACTTGTAAACATACAAATATTCTGTTAAATATAAATATTCTGTTAATATTCATCAAGATGTTGTTAGATGATTGTATCCGCCAAAACGAAGTTTTGCGGATACTATGTTTTTGACTGGGTTCCACCGCCGCAGGGGCGTTCATTTTTGGAGAACTCCTCTGAGACTACTGGATGGATTTTTCCGAAACTTATACCAATTATCGGGTCACATGTTAACTGGTGCCTAACCAATTTGCGTTGACCTCTGATCTTTCCTCTCTGCCCAGCGTCCATTTGTGGGTCTGTTACCATACATAAACCCACATATCTTTGGAACCATTTGACCAATCAGGAAAAAAAAATGTACAAATGTAGCCCTTGGAAAGCTTTATAACATACATTAAAAATGGTGGCGCCACCTGAAACCATGTTTGCACAGTGTCCATCTGTTCGTCTGCCCTGGGCTAAAATCTCTCATATCTCTGTAGTGGTTTGACATATCTGCCTTAAATTTTGCAGGTTTATACATCCCCGACAGCTCTCTTGATTTATGACAGGTGGCGCCACCTACATTCTAGTTTACGCTGCAGACATTCAAGCTCATATCTCAGGAACCGTTTGACTGATTGGGCCAAAATTTTGCATGAGTATAGATCTCACATAGCTCTTTATCTTACACAAAACTGGAGGGGTCACCTGCAACCATTTTTCCATAACGTCTCTCTGTTTGTCTGCTGTGGGCTAAAATCACTCGTATCTCTGTAGTGGTTTGACTTTTCTGCCTAATATTTTGCATATGTATGCAACTTGGACAGCTTTCTGGATTTGTGGTAGGTGGCGCAACCTACATACACATTTTGGCTATAGACATCCATGCTAATATGCAACACACCTCACTCTATTTCCCATCGCCACTCAATCCATGCCTCTCTTCACCCGTTCCACTCTGATTTTGGCAGATACACGTAGTTGCTTGTCGACTGCCCATATTCTATTTATATATATATATGTTATTTCCTTGAATAGATGCCTGGGCATTTATTTTTTTAGCTCAGCTGACTGTAAGTCATCTGAGCTATAGTGATCACTCTTTGTCCGTCGTCCATCTGTCCGTCTGTCCCTCTGTCTGTCTGTCTTGCTGTCTGTCCGTCCGTCCGTCTGTCTGTTAACCTGGCACAAGTCGTAACCGCTGGACCTAGAATCTTGTAACTTTACATTCTGAGAGGTCCATGAAAAATCTCCTTGGAAACCAGAAATTAGGTCTCTGTTACCCATATCCTTCGAGCTATGGGGCTCCAAAGTACCCCCCAGAATATTAAAAAATTTCATACCAAAACTTCAATATCTCATTAACTACATCACTGATGGTCATGATTTTGTGCAAACATATTGTTCATGAGAAGTTTCATCAGTGTCTGCAGACTGGTGGCGCCACCTGTATTTTTCGATTTTTTACGAATTTTTATCGCACAGAAATGATCCTAGGGTAGTGCTTTCTGAAGTTTGTTCAAATGGTCTCTTTCAGTGACTTTTTGCTAAGTTATGGGAAGCTGAATTTAGTCATATGCCATAACATATGCTTTATAAAGACAACTGTACATGGATTATAATTATTGGTATCCCTACTCAACTTAATTCAAGAATTTGCCATCAATGATATATATCTGTATTTTAATTTTGCATTCAGTATGCATCCGTAATAATTTTACATATATTCCTGATTTCTTTTTTTATAAAAAGTCAGCTGAAAAGCATGTTGTATAAGGAAAATAAATTTCACAGTTATTTCAAGTAGGGACCACTTTTGTGTACAGATGGCAGCACTTGGTTAACCAATGACAGATGCCAGTGCCTTGATGTTGGCCATTAGCCAAGATGATGTCAGCTCTATAAATAGTTTTGGCACAATGCCAGGATTGGGAGAAGTGCAGCCAGGTATAGGTTAAGAGTTCACTCAGTGCAGTAGCTGCATTCTATTTATAGCTTTGGCAGACTGCTCACTGCATCATATTTAGCACCAAAGTTCAGCCTGAATCTATTTATAGCTTTGGCAGACTGCCAACTGTGTCAGATTATGCAACAGGTCAAGAGTTCACTCAGTGCAGCCTGGTACAAGTCAAAAGTTCACTCAGTCTAGCCAGGTGCAGGTCCAGAGATCACTCAGTGCAGTAGCTTGAGGCAGCAATTTGTCACAGGTCACTAGGGGGCAAATGCCTTACTCACCTAAGCCTTGTCAGCCCAGTGCAGCAAACTCTGGGGAAGTTTGATGTATTGGACTAGTCTTTGATGGTATTCTTATTTACAAGACAGGTGGTGCCACCTACATTGACTTTTGCAGTGTATGCGCCTGCTCATTTCTACAGAGGAATTTGATACATCAGCCTAAAATTGGGTATGTTTATACATATTGGGTAGCTTTATAGTTTACAAGACTGGTGGCGCCACCTGCAACCATTTTTGCACAGCGTCCATCTGTTCATTGGCCTTGGGATAAAATTACTCATATCTGGGCAGTGATTTGACTTATCCACCTGCAGACGGTTGGCACCACCTGTATTTTTTCGTTTTTTTTTACGAATTTTTTTCTCTATTTTTTTAGACCTTTAAAGATATGAACATCTGTTAACAGGGCACAAATCATAACAACTGGACCTAGAATCTTCATTCTTGACACACTTGGAGACCCATGATAGTGTCTGTGGAGACCTGAAATTAGGACTCTGTTACCCATATCCTTCAAGCTATAGGACTCCGAAGTATCCCTCAGAATAATGGAAAATTTGATACAAAAGCTGAAGTATCTGAACAACTAATGCAGAGATCACCATCGATTCTTTGCATGGATATTGACCATTAAGTGTTTTTAGCTCAGCTGACTGAAAGTCATCTGAGCTATAGCGATCACTCTTTGTCCTTTGTCCGTCTGTCTGTCTGTCTGTCCGTCCGTTAACCAGGCACAAATCGTAACCGCTGGACCTAGAACCTTGTAACTTTACATTCTGAGAGGTCCATGAAAAATCTCCTTGGAAACCAGAAATTAGGTCTCTGTTACCCATATCCTTTGAGCTATGGGGCCCCAAAGTACCCCCCAGAAAAGTAAAAAATTTCATACAAAAACTTCAATATCTCATTAACTACTTGACTGATGGTCATGATTTTTGGCATACATATTGATCATGAGATGTCCCATCACTTCCTGCAGACTGGTGGCGCCACCTGTATTTTTAGATTTTTTACGAATTGTTTTCTCTATTTTTGAGACCTTTAAAAATGTGAACATCTGTTAACAAGGCACAAATCATAAAGACTTGACCTAGAATCTTAATTCTTGATACACTGAGAGGTCCATGAAAAATCTCCTTGAAAACCAGAAATTAGGTCTCTGTTACCCATATCCTTGGAGCTATGGGGCCCAAAAGTACCCCCCAGAATAATGGAAAATTTGATACAAAAACTGCAGTATCTCAATAACTACGACACTGATGGTCATGATTTTCAGCATACATATTGATCATGACCTGTTCCATCAGTTTCTGCAGACTGGATGCGCCACCTCTATTTTTTTCAAATTTTTACAATTTTTTTTCTCTTTTTTTGATACCTTAAAAGATGTGGTTATCTGTCAACAGGGTACAAATCGCAACAACTGGACCTAGAATCTTCATTCTTGTCTTGCAAGGAGGCCCATGAAAAGTGCCTGTGGAAACTTAAAATTAGGTCTCTGTTACCCATATCCTTCAAGCTATAGGGCCCCTCAGAATAATTGACAATTACATACAAAAGCTGAAGTATCTGAACAACTTATGCGGAGATCACCATGATTCTTTGCATGGATATTGATCATTAAGTGTTTTTATTAGTTTCTGCAGACTGGTGGAGCCACCTGTATTTTTGTACCCGCCAAAACGAAGTTTTGCAGATACTACGTTTTTGACCGGGTTCCTCCGCCGTTGCTGCGTTCGTTTCCAGAGAGCTCCTCTGGGACTTGATTTTATAAGCTTTCCAGGTAGCCAAATTGATATTTACCGATAGGTCACATAACATTTTAAAAGTTACACAGATTTTATTTTTGAGTGAAGTTATTGGGTCGGGGAGGAAGGGGACTCCATGTATAAACAACTGTTAGCAGATTACTGAGGAGCGGGTTTCACGGTGGTAAGACTAGAGCTAGCGCTAGCTCTTGTAACATCATGACTTCCTCGTATGTTGGTCTCCGAAGTTGACGTACCGTGTCGCGTTTGCCAAAGGTGGGTTCAGTTGACATCAGAATCGATACATTTATGCAATAACACCAAGAGTAGACAGATCAAGGCAGTCGAGTTGATTATTTGTCAGATAATTTATTTTGAACATAACAGAGAAGCAATTAGATATACTGGTGCTGGTATTACAATCATGTCACATCATGTCATGTTAAGCATGCTGAAGTAGTTCGATTGGATCATACTGCGGTAGGTTAGGTTTCACATAAAATTTCATTTTTTTTGTCTTTAAGTATCAAGTGTATAGTTTTGATAAGCCTTATAAGACCAATTCATGTATTGACACGTAGCTAAAGACACACCTTTTGGTGTAAGGGGTCGGACAGAGACATCTGGTGGCAAAAATAGAAATTACTATGGTACCTGGCCTCTGAACAAGACCAGCGTCTCTTTAAGGCCGGTGTTTATTTTTTAAGACATTGTTTTGACCCGGCCTCTAAACAAGGCAGGTGACTGTTTAAGGCCAGGCGTCTATTCAAGAAAATATGGTATAGATTTATATACTCATAGATCTGTTTACCAGGCCTGGACATATTGCGTGAACTATTATTTAGGTTATGCAAGGGTTACGCAAAATGAAATTTGCGCAAACAGATTTTTGTTTGTACAAAGTGGCTGACTTTAAAAATAATAATTAATATAAGTTAGATCCAAGTGCAGAGTCACTGCAATTAGTGCAAACCAATCTGCTCTTTAATTTTGATCACCTTCATCCTGAAATGGACTAACACAACCGTGTACGATATGTAGAATACAGCCTTCATGTACCATAAATCGGTAACAGTCCATGGTACAGTGAATCCTCGTGGGCCAGAACATCTTTTATAGTTTCATTGACTTCTGATAGATGGTGCTGCAAAAGTGAATTTCAAAACCAGAAGTTGGACCGTCTAGAAAATTTGTAAATATCTCAGAATCCTCTTACAATTAGGCTTAAATAAATCTGTGTTTAATTGTTTTGAGGCTTAGACCAGAAGTATTATTGAATCATGTAAGTATTTGGTCTATGTGTGATCCAAATTTTTTATTTGTCGAGGCCTGATTTACTAAAGTGGCATTTTACTGAAGAGGAATTTCAGTGCACTATATATAGTGGTGGGAGTCGGTTCCTTTTTCATAATCGATCATATGTTTGAGCAAACCGACTGATGATCGATTATTAATCGGTTCAGACAAATACATGCAATTATCAAAGAAATATGTAATTATCTGTGAAACTGTACCTGCATTTCCCCAGCAGGTATTCTCCTCTAGTGAATGAGTGTAACGATCCTTCCACATATAAAGACTAATTTTAAGGATCAAATTTAACGATCCGCAACTTCGGGTTATATCTTTCATAATGGAATTTAAGAGCATCTAAGAATGTTAGGCCTACAAAGGGGCTGTTTTTCTAGCACATGAAGGCAGATTTTACGAGCCCAGGTGTGCTTGGGGCAGATCATACCAAAAAAAAAATTGCAGAATAGTCCAAACTAAAAATTCCAGCTGAAATCCAAATACTCGACCGGCCGGGTTAGCCCCAACAAAGAAATTTTTAAGGACGGCCTAAACAGATGCACCTGGCATCGGTTGAATAGATTATTTCTAAGAGAATCTCACAAAATTAGCATAGACCTGGAGAATTTATGGAGTATTTTTACGCCTTCCCACCCATATTTTGCAATGTACATTTTGCTAGATAACTCTCTGCTAATTCTGCAGCTTCCTTTGAGTTCACAGATAATAATTTTAATAAGTCCTTCGTTCTCGCATCTACCGTATCATACTCAGTTACATATGGAAGTAATAACACAGACTCATTATATGAAGCACGGAATGTGGTAAAAAAAGGAAGAATTATTTTTGCCTATAACATAAAGGCATTCTGGAAAGAAAACAATCATTATTATGATGTAATCGATAGTTGCCTTTGGTAATCGAACACCTGAAAGTGGCAGCAAACCGACTGACTTTCGATAAAACTCAATGATTAGTCCATTACTATCTATATATGATCCCCGGCAAAGGTCTGTACTTCAACAGAATGTACCCTCTTTACCCTAGAGTTGTCTGGTTCTGGTATTGATGATGAAGGAATGTACAAGGAGTAAGTTCCAGCATTTATTGTAGCTGGTTGGTCTGTACGCTCCAACATATTCCCTTAATTGTGTGTTTGGCCGGCTAAACACTTGTGAAGATGGTGTATTGTTTTACAGATTCCATCACTGAAGTCTGTATCAACAAGATTTTGCCACCCAAAAGGATTTGCAAACACATCTGACTCAAAAGTTATAAACATTTCCTGTCATTTAAGTAAACTGTTGAGCACAGACTAAAATTTGTGTTGATTTGTATATACAGTCCAACCTGTCTGAACAACCATGTGAAATGCGGGCACCTGGCTATTATGACCACTAGATATCAGTCCCTTTCGAAATACCATTTTATTATCTACAGATAAAACCTGTGAAATACGACCACCTGGCTATTACGGATTAGGGGCAGTTTTTCCTGACCAAATTGACATATTACTTATTAATTGACCTGCCTAATTTCGGGCACTTTTTGTGCTACTCCCTGACCAGCGCTGACCGGTCGGTTGATTGACCATGCGTGAAGTTGCAGTCACTTACACTGCTCTCTGTTTGTTTTATCGGTGTGGGTGTGTACGGAGCACAGGCTGGTGATAATTGGGACTCAGGGATTACCCTGGGCCTGGAGCCCCAGGCGGGCAACGTTACTGGCTCACACGACCTATTAATCCACAGCAATGGAGGTCCACCAAAAGTTAATCTTTGATCTGTGCCCCTGTGAACTGTCTTTGATCTATTCAGTGCATTATATGAAAGGCTTTATTACAAAGAGTAGATAATCTATGATGTTCCTAACAAGAAAGTGATGTTAGTAACCAGTGACGTCAGCAAACAATTTTGAGTCGTTCATATGAGCACATTCATCGTGTCAGAAGAACCTCTATAAATATGAGTTCGTAGAGTACCTTCTAATCAACTGTGTGCAAATTCATTTTATTTATCAACACATGAAATTACACATATAAGTACATGTACATTTGTGTGCAATTACAAAATACAATTAACACCAAGATTGTTCCCTTCTGCAAATATGTTTTTATTTATAGTCATAAAGATGTTCTAATATGTATATTTCCGTCATACGTCATCTAGATTTGTGCAGTTCCTTAATGTTCAGAACCTGTCAATTACAACCACCTGTCAATTACGACCACTTGTACCCAGTCCCTTGGGTGGTCACATTAGACAGGTTTGACTATATATATTAAAGTGATTGATATAAGTGATTGATCAAGACAAAATCCTGATCGGGATTCAGTCCAGCCTAAACCCCAATCAAGACCTGGTCTGGACCAGTTCCTGATTGAGATCCATGGCAGACTAGAGTAGGCTTTTGGTGTAAACATGGTATTGTATTCCATAAGGTTAAGACATGAAAAAAAAATAAACTAAGTTGTGTAAAAAATTTTATTAAATATATTAATATATTTACTATATGTAATAAAAATATGAATATACATATATAGTTGAAAATGTTTAAAAGAGAAGTGGTAAATTGTTGGTTTTCATCAAATAAGGGTTTTCCACTTGAATGTAAGCTGTTTATTAATAAAATTCTTGATCCATCTGAAAAATTTTAAATTAAACTTAATATTTATTGATGTTGCATGACTGACACTGACACCTGTAGCTGGGTTATTGCATATATACAGAAGAATTAGATATCTAATTAATATACCAATTTAAAAAAAATTTTTAGATTATTGACAATGTTTACTATGATAAAGAAATTTGTCGCAAAAAAAACCAAATTACCAAAAGGCTACATAAATATTTCATTAATTATTAAAAATTTAAAAAGGATACTATTTACAATATCATTGACAATATTTACATCTGCAGTCATGCTCATATATTTTGCAATAATCAAATACGCATTACCAATAGTTATATAAAAAATTGAATAAACAATACAAATGAAAATACTGGATACAATAAATAAACTTGAAAAATAATACCAGGATTTGAAAATAATTCAAATCAATATAATCACTCAATTAATTGAAACTTAAATATTAGTTAAGTTATTAAGGTAGAATAATTAACACTGAGAACAAACTTAATTAAGTTTTGTCATTTATTA
Organism: Sipunculus nudus; assembly: GCA_026874595.1. Classification (NCBI taxonomy): domain Eukaryota; kingdom Metazoa; phylum Annelida; class Sipuncula; order Golfingiida; family Sipunculidae; genus Sipunculus; species Sipunculus nudus. The sequence goes on from CM049315.1 coordinate 29,528,457, forward strand.
TTAAGTTATAATTTCAGACATCCTGTCAGGGATAAAGGCATGCTCTGAATCGAGGTCTGGGCTGACCTGAACCTTGATAAGTTCAGACAGGAACTCATTCTTTTACCTAAAAGTTAATGATTGGGGTTTAGACCGGACAAATTCCAGACGTGGTTAAAGTCTGGATCAATACCTTGACACATATGTATATAGATGTCAAGGCCCAGATCCCAATTGGTACAGACCAAATCCCAATCAGGGTTTAGGCTGGACCAAATTCTGATCGGGATTAAGTCTAGACCAATCGACCAAATTCTGATCGGGATTTAGTCTGGACCAATTGGTGATTGGTTCAGACATATATATATGTGAATGGTCACATGCATGAAAATGTAACCATAATGAGTGCTGGAGACTCAGAAATGTGTGCTTTATCTGAAACCATAGCAGCCGCTGTAAACGCTGAGGTAACCTGGTGAGATGTGTAACCTTTCCATCCCCAGGGGAATTGCTGCAGCCATGTTGGGCGGTGACGGAGCATGACAAGGTGTTTAACTTTATACCACGGTCACACTCATATCTACAAATTGAATTGTGCAGCTGGATGATAGACTGGTCCAGCAATTGATCAAGACAAGCCTTGGGTGTGCAGCAATTAACAAAATCTACCTCCCCATGGGGTCTCAGCAGGCAACTCTGTAACAGACAGCATTTAACTACCGGGTTTGATATGGACAGATTGTCTGTACCACCTGCTTAAGTAATTAAGGGGACAAATATGAAATATTCCTTAGAGGGACTATGTGTGACAATTTGTTAGTTATATTACTGGGACATTTGTTCAACTGTTCCCATGGTTTTCCCCAACATCACAGGTCCAAGTGGCAGGTGTAGCAAGTTATATTTACTGATAGGGATCCGTTATCAGCAGACTCAATACTACATGGCATAACATAACTGATAGGGATCTGTTATCAGCAGACTCCATACTACATGGCATAACATAACTGATAGGGGTCTGTTATCAGCAGACTCCATACTACATGGCACAACATAACTGATAGGGATCTGTTATCAGCAGACTCCATACTACATGGCATAACATAACTGATAGGGATCTGTTATCAGCAAACTCAATACTACATGGCATAACATAACTGATAGGGATCTGTTATCAGCAGACTCAGTACTACATGGCATAACATAACTGATAGGGATCTGTTATCAGCTGACTCAGTACTACATGGCATAACATAACTGATAGGGATCTGTTATCAGCAGACTCAATACTACATGGCATAACATAACTGATAGGGATCTGTTATCAGCAGACTCAATACTACATGGCATAACATAACTGATAGGGATCTGTTATCAACAGACTCAATACTACATGGCATAACATAACTGATAGGGATCTGTTATCAGCAGACTCAATACTACATGGCATAACATAACTGATAGGGATCTGTTATCAGCAGACTCAATACTACATGGCATAACATAACTGATAGGGATCTGTTATCAGCAGACTCAATACTACATGGCATAACATAACTGATAGGGATCTGTTATCAACAGACTCAATACTACATGGCATAACATAACTGATAGGGATCTGTTATCAGCAGACTCAATACTACATGGCATAACATAACTGATAGGGATCTGTTATCAGCAGACTCAATACTACATGGCATAACATAACTGATAGGGATCTGTTATCAGCAGACTCAATACTACATGGCATAACATAACTGATAGGGATCTGTTATCAGCAGACTCAATACTACATGGCATAACATAACTGATAGGGATCTGTTATCAGCAGACTCAATACTACATGGCATAACATAACTGATAGGGATCTGTTATCAGCTGACTAAATACTACATGGCATAACATAACTGATAGGGATCTGTTATCAGCAGACTCAATACTACATGACATAACATAACTGAAAGGGATCTGTTATCAGCAGACTCAATACTACATGGCATAACATAACTGATAGGGATCTGTTATCAACAGACTCAATACTACATGGCATAACATAACTGATAGGGATCTGTTATCAACAGACTCAATACTACATGGCATAACATAACTGATAGGGATCTGTTATCAGCAGACTCAATACTACATGGCATAACATAACTGAAAGGGATCTGTTATCAGCAGACTCAATACTACATGGCATAACATAACTGATAGGGATCTGTTATCAGCAGACTCAATACTACATGGCATAACATAACTGATAGGGATCTGTTATCAGCAGACTCAATACTACATGGCATAACATAACTGATAGGGATCTGTTATCAGCAGACTCAATACTACATGACATAACATAACTGAAAGGGATCTGTTATCAGCAGACTCAATACTACATGGCATAACATAACTGATAGGGATCTGTTATCAGCAGACTCAATACTACATGGCATAACATAACTGATAGGGATATGTTTTCAGCAGACTCAATACTACATGACATAACATAACTGAAAAAGATCTGTTATCAGCAGACTTAATACTACATGGCATAACATAACTGATAGGGATCTGTTATCAACAGACTCAATACTACATGGCATAACATAACTGATAGGGATCTGTTATCAACAGACTCAATACTACATGGCATAACATAACTGATAGGGATCTGTTATCAGCAGACTCAATACTACATAGCATAACATAACTGATAGGGATCTGTTATCAGCAGACCCAAAGCTACATGGCATAACATAACTAATAGAAATATGTTTTAAGCAAATTCAGTACTACATGGCATAACATAACTGATAGGGATCTGTAATCAGCAGACTCAAAGCTACATGGCATAACATATCTGATAGAAATATGTTTTAAGCAGATCAAAGCTACATGGCATAACGTATCTGATAGAAATATGTTTTAAGCAGATTCAAAGCTACATGGCATAACATATCTGATAGAAATATGTTTTAAGCATATTCAAGGCTAAATGGTATAACATAACTGATAGGGATCTGTTATCAGCAAACTCAGTACTACATGGCATAACATAACTGATAGGGATCTGTTATCAGCAGACTCAAAGCTTCATGGCATAACATATCTGATAGAAATATGTTTTAAGCAGACTCAGTACTACATGGAATAACAAACTGATTGGGATCTGCTATCAGCAGACTCAAAGCTACATGACATAACATAACTGATAGGGATCTGTTATCAGCAGACTCAATACTACATGGCTTAACTAACTGATAGGGATCTGTTATCAGCTTCATGGCATAACATAACTGATAGGGATCTGTTATCAGCTTCATGGCATAACATAACTGATAGGGATCTGTTATCAGCAGACTCAGCACTACATGGCAAAACATAACTGATAGGGAGCTGTTATCAGCAAACTCAATACTACATGGCTTAACTAACTGATAGGGATCTGTTATCAGCTTCATGGCATAACATAACTGATAGGGATCTGTTATCAGCTTCATGGCATAACATAACTGATTGGGATCTGTTATCAGCAGACTCAATACTACATGGCATAACATAACTGATAGGGATCTGTTATCAGCACACTCAGTACTACATCTCAGCAAAATTTGTGCATATATAGTGAGGACAGAGGTCACCAGTTTTAGGCCAGATATATATTTCGCACTTTTGCAGTGCTCTTGTTAATTAAAATCAGATAAATACTGTAGTGTTCTCTGCCAACTTAATTTTAAAAATTGTCAACATCAGCACTCCTCTTGCATTAATTTTCTAAAAGATTAGTTTTGACCATGGAACATATTAATTGAAACCTGGATCTGGGAGCATCTGTTCAGAGAATATTACTTGGTTATTCATGGTTTGATTAGATACCTAAAATAATTTCTCCAACCATTGCAGTGATATAAAAGATGTCTTGTATTTGTATTCTTTTTACTTATATTTTGTTGTAAAATTGTAATAAAGAGTAGGAATGGCTAGGGTCAGACTGTGACAGAATAACAAATACATCAGAGAAAAAGTTCTCATGTTCTCATCATTAATCTCAAGAGATTGGAACTAAATAGGTAAGTAATAACAGATAAATCCTTCCCTGACTAATCATGCCCATTACATCAGGTTCTGATCAGAAACATATAAAGAAGTGGAGGGTGCTTAACAGAGCACAGATAAACAGCCCTGCAGGTGCTGCACTCCTGGCCTAATTAAATGACATCCCCTCCATCTTCAGGTGAGACATGTTGTTGTCAGTGCCTTTGTCTATAATCTTTTATAGGATATCTTGTAAATATGATAACTTTTGAAGGGCTGCATATTTTTCGTGAAATTTAAAACAAAAGATATAGGACATGTTTGAAAATTGATGACTTCGTCCTTCATCTTCAAGGTTAGATCTGCTGAAATGTAAAATTGGGACACGTTTGAAAATTGATGACTTAGACCTTCATCTTCAAGGTCAGATCTGCTGAAATGTAAAATTTTTTATGAACCCCATATTTCATGGAGAATTTTACATTTTGTCCTAAAATTGCAGAATTTTGTAGATCACCAAGCTAGCACAGAGGCATTTCTGTCTGTGCCAAAGGCAGTTCAGGTGTATTATGTGGTAGCTAGCTTCCACGCAATTTTAAAAACAAGCAAAAAGCCCTCAAAATGATGTGTACATTAAAAATTATATATATTCCCCTATTGGCAAGGTCACTGTGAGAACAATAACCTTTAAAATTAGGTGTAACACTATGTCATACACAACATGGTTTCAGAGAACAATGAGGATGAAAGAGGACCAATTTAATTTTCTTTATAATTATTAGATGACCATTGATGCATGGAATTTTAAAAAAATTCATAATGTCCACACTGAAGTTCTCTGCCATGCCATTAGTCCATTATTGTTAATATGTTTCAGTTACTCAGTTCCATCTGTAAGAACATCTTATTCAAAATATCAGAAAGGTAGTCTAAGAACACATATATACCTGCACCAAGATGTTAATCAAACTTCAGAAAAAGGTTGTCACAGTTCTTCTGCATGGTTGGATCACAGGTCAGCTTTGCTTGCTGGAATGAAGGAACCCTCAGATACCAGTGTATTGCTTTTACATATCTCACACCTGTAAAGAATCTTTAGAAAGCTCTTAAGGATCAGTTGTTCATTAGATTTTATCTTAATCCCCTTACAAATTTAATCAAAATATGTTCTTAATTTGATCTTTTGGGTGAATTTTCTAAAAGATTAACCAACCTACCTGATAACTAATGCCCAAGTAACCAACCATCAAACAACAATAGGATAATAATTAATAAACACAAGTAATTAGCATGTATTCTGCAGATTAAAAATGATAAAAGATAAACATCTCAATCAATCAGAAAAGGTGGCTTTGTATATGCAGTTTTCTTTTGATTCCAAATGACCACCTGCAGATCCTGTTAGTTAATACACATATTACACATACATTCATGGATATGGAAACATTATAGTCACATTTTTATCAGAAAAAAATTGGGAATGAGTGACTTGTGTAACTGGGTTAATCTCCATGCAACAGACAAAAATAAGAAATAAAAAAAACCCAAAAAAACAGGCAAATTTCACCAGCTAAGAGAAAACCTCACCAAAAGGATATGTAGACTGCACTTAAAGTGCAAGGCAGTATCAAAGAAGTCCTATTCTACCCCATTCTTTATCAATTGTAAACTCAAATTGCTTTCTACAAGACCTCCATAAATGTCTTGTTTGTTGTGAGACATGCAAACAAATGAGAATATGCAACCTTCCTCTCAACAGCATTTGCTAAAGATGATAACTGCATTTTAAATTTTGAAATATAGGTTCATCTACATCCTTCATTTCACCATCATGACTTTTGCCTCACCTGCATATTTGAAGGGAGAACAGGGTTGGACATATACTGGTTAACTGCTTACCCAGGGCAAGTAAAATTTCAAGAAAATGGTAGTAGCTAGGGCAACCTACTGGCCTGACTTGGCAGGTGGGTCTGAGATATGCCTTAACCCAAATTCTTAAATCTTAACTAACCTTCAGTTAGCCATTTCCTTTCTTTAAGAAAAAAAAAATGATGATACCTCTTTATCTTAATTAAAACACCTGTACATTTATCTGTACAGACACTGAGGGGAAAATAATTATCACAAACATACATGAGAATTTGTTTGTCTAACATGAAAAAAAAAACACCAGTTGATGTTTGCAGGGCAAGTAAAAATTCATGTAGGGCAAGTAAAAGCTAGATGATACCTGGCCAACTGGGCAATTACTGTCATAAGATTAAAAGTTCAGTTCTGGAGCATTTTGTGTGAGGGGGTTTCCATGTCTGCAGTGAATCAGTGGACCTCCTGGGGATAGTTGGTCTCAGATTTTAAAGTGGACAGGAGGATACACTTTCAGAAACCGTGGCCAGCAATGGAAGAGGCAGAATTTAGGAAATTGCTTTTAAATGCCACTGATGCCCCAGGGATTCTTAGGGCCAAGGATTCTCAGGGCCATGACTGTGCTGATCTTGATGTTCCATCAGTGAAGGCTGCACTGGTCACTGACCTCCCGTGGTCCGCTTTATTATGTGGCAGTATATGTGAGGATCTGCCAATCAGAGATTATAGTTCAAAGTCTAGATATTATCAAATGATTAAATCATTATACAAGTTTCAGATATTTCAGACTCTTCCAGTGTCATCCTTAGAAATTGGCTTTGTTGTCAGCGATTCAAGTTGATGCAACCTTTGGCAAATGTCATTTAAATGTTCATTGTATCCGCCAAAACGAAGTTTTGCGGATACTATGTTTTTGACCGGGTTCCGCCGCCGCCGCGGCGTTCGTTTCCGGAGAACTCCTCTGAGACTACTGGACAGATTTTTCCGAAACTTACACAAATTATCGGGTCACATGTGAACTGGTGCCTAACCAAGTGACCTTGACCTGTGACCTTTCGTCTCTGCCCAGCGTCCGTTTATGCGTCTGTTTCCACACAAACCCATATATCTCGGGAACCGTTTGACCGATCCGGAAAAAAATTTTACACAAATGTAGCCCTGGGAAAGCTTTATAACATACACAACAAAAGGTGGCGCCACCTGCAACCATGTTTGCACAGTGTCCATCTGTTCATCTGCCTGGGGTTAAAATCACTCATATCTCTGCAGTGATTCGACTAATTCACCTAAAATTCGGCATGCATATACATCCTAGATAGCTTTCTCGATTTTGTGACAGGTGGCGCAACCTACATTCACGTTAACGCTCCACACATAATCCCATATATCTGGGGAACCGTTTGACTGATCCGGAAAAAAATTCTACACAAATGTAGCCTTGGGATAGCTTTATAACATACACAACAAAAGGTGGCGCCACCTGCAACCATGTTTGCACAGTGTCCATCTGTTCATCTGCCTGGGGTTAAAATAACTCATATCTCTGCAGTGGTTTGACTAATTCACCTAAAATTTGGCATGCATATACATCCTAGATAGCTTTCTCGATTTTGTGACAGGTGGTGCCACCTACATTCACGTTAACGCTCCACACATAATCCCATATATCTCGGGAACTGTTTGACCGATCCGGAAAAAATTTTTACACAAATGTAGCCCTGGGATAGCTTTATTACATACACAACAAAAGGTGGCGCCACCTGCAACCATGTTTGCACAGGGTCAATTTGTTCATCTGCCTGGGGTTAAAATCACTCACATCTCTGCAGTGGTTTGACTAATTCACCTAAAAATCAGCATGCATATAGATCCTAGATAGCTTTCTTGATTTAATGACAGGTGGCGCCACCTACATTCACGTTAACACTCCACACATAAATCCATATATCTCAGGAACCGTTTGACCGATCCGGAAAATTTTTTTACACAAAGGTAGCCCTGGGATAGCTTTATAACATACACAACAAAAGGTGGCGCAACCTGCAACCATGTTTGCACAGTGTCCATTTGTTAATCTTTTTGTGTTAAAATCACACATATCTCTGCAGTGGTTTGACTAATTCACCTAAAATTCGGCATGTGTATACATCCTAGATAGCTTTCTTGATTTTATGAAAGGTGGCGCCACCTACATTCACTTTTATGCTGCAGGCATCCAAGCTCATATCTCGGGAACCGTTTGACCAATCAGGAAAAAAACTTTACACAAATGTAGCCCTTGGATAGCTTTATAACATGAACAAAAATGGTGGCGCCACCTGCAGCCATTTTTGCACAGCGTCCATCTGTTTGTCTGCTGTGGGATAAAATTACTCATATCTCTGCAGTGGTTTGACTTTTCCACATGAAATTTTGCATGTGTATATATCTTGGATAGTTTCTCGTTCAAATAACAGGTGGCGCCACCTACAATCATGTTTATGTGGCAGAGATCCATTCTAATATTTAACACATGTAACTCTATATCCCCTTGCCACTCAATCAATGCCTCACTTCACCCGTCCTTCTCTGATTTTGGCGGATACACGTAGTCGCTTGTCGAATACCCGTATTCTAGTTGATATTTATATTGTTTATTGATATTTACTACTGGTAGATTTGTTTCCAGGTCATTTTTGTGCATTAATTAACTTGATCCTGACTCTAAACCCACCTGTTTTGTAGCATTAAGTTGTACCCCTAGGTGTCAGTACTTGTGCAAGTTTTTGTTTGGAGACTGATAATTACTTTTTAGCTCTCAGCCCTCAGGCTGTCGGTCTGTCCATCTGTCTGTCAGGCGTCCTAATTTTACCTTGTGAGCAGGATATCGCTAAAAGGATTAAAGGTAGAAATTTAATTTCTTTGGTGAAGTTGTATATTGACAAAATTTCAGTCAAGTTTAAAGATGGGTGACCTTGACCTATTTTTAAACACTTAGAGGCTTATTTATCAGGAACCATTGGATGGATTTTCACAAAACTTACTATGGTCATTGGGACTAATGGTCTGTACCTGTTGTACAAGTTTGGTGGCACAACCAAAAATTTCTGATTTTAAATGAATTTTCCGTCAGATTTTTCAATTTTGGCTTTGTGAGCAAGATATCTCTAAAAGTATTTAACACAGGAACTTTATTTTTTCAGTGCTGATGCATATTAACAGAATCGCAGTCAAGTTTGAAGATGGGTGACCTTGACCTATTTTTAAACGTTTTAGAGCTGATTATAGAAAAACACTTAGAGGCTTATTTATCAGGAACCATTGGGTGGATTTTCACAAAACATACTATGATCATTGGGACTGATGGTCTGTACCTGCTGCACAAGTTTAGTGGTGCCACCTACAATTTCTGATTTTTAATGAATCAGATTTTTCAACTTTGGCCTTGTGAGAAGGTATATTCCAAAGATATTCAACACGGGAACTTCATTTCTTCACTGCTGATGCATATTAACATATCTTGGTCAGGTTCAAAGATGGGTGACCTTGACCTGCTTTTCAAGGTCACAGAGCTTAGAATAGAAAAAAACTGAGGAGCTCATTTCTCAGAAACTACTGGGTGGATTTTTATGAAACATTGTACACTGATATGCCTTGATAATCTCCAAGTCCTGCATGAGATCAGTCTCACCATACTTGCAAAGGTACTACATATATACCTCTTTTGTTTAAATTTAAAACTGAGACATGTACAGATATACATCCATGTGAGAACAAATATTTCATACTTGTTACTCTTATCACCTATGAACACTGTTCTTTTGGCTGAGGGCTTTTGTCAGCTTCTGCTGATTTTCTAGTTAATTAAGACAAAAACAGATACTGCTTCCACACCCAAATCTTATAAATGGTTCTTTTCTTGAAACCATGACATGTAGACAGGCTGTAAATGTACGTGCATTGGTTATGGACAGACAGGAAAGAGGATGGATACAGGGTTCAGTTCCTACAGGAATACCTGGAAAGTCCAAGAATTAGGCTTCCTGGAATATACTAGAATATCCTAAAATCTCGAGAATCATCATATTATAAACATTTTGATTTAAACAAAACAAACAGCCAGTGTGTGGTGATATCCATGTTTTTGGGCCTATTTTTATGAAAGCTCCAGTGGATAGGTGATTAGGTCCCTTTAAAGGTCACAGGTGCACATGTGCTCGTGGTTTTGTTTCTGAGACCACTTTCACTAATGTACATTATGGGACCTAGCTACATTAAAACACAATGATTGACAAAATTGCCTGGCCTTTCAGTATAAATAATCCAAATACAGGGGCATGCAGATGCAAGGCAGGATTAATAAAATGTACTTCATATTTTGTCATTTGTTGGTTATCTTTATATATCAAGCCTCATCACTTTAATAAGTTGTTCTTATATATAAATTGATTATTTTGTGTTGCCTCTGTTGGACAGTGATTTCCCAGTCTTTGGTTTAACTGATTGCAAGTCCTTATTCGCTGAATCAATGGAACTGTGGCAGCTATAGTATTCTTCCTGGGAGGCTGTTGATAACATTGCTCAAATTGTAACAATAATTAGATTAGGAAAATGCCATTAGAGGTCCTTAGAAAGTAGAAATGTGGGTTTGTTGACTTTTATTATGCAAGCTGCAGACCAAAAAGATTACGTTATTTTAAGCTTTTGAATTTCTTACTCTTCTAAATGCTCAAGGTTGCTGAAGATATATTTTGCATCAGATCATGATATTGGAGTGATATGCCTCATTCTCAACTTCAGGTATGGCAGCATGCAACCCATTAACAAAATAAGCCTTTAGGATTTTGGAAATTTCATTACATAGGTCTATTTTGAGTAATAAATATCATCCCAATAATCCCAAAGTTTCTTACTCATGAAAGCATATGTATACTATCTACATTATATAATTGAGTGGTGGCTCTTAACTTCTTCAGCCATGCCTTTGAAGTACACATTTCTGGTTTTCTTTTGTCATGAACGCAAGTGTGTCCTAAGGTGTTTTTTTCCATGTTTTTCCAGAATAAACTGAGGAATATAAAATAACTAGACCTATGAAGGGATACCCGCTTCTGTGGCTCAGGGGTAGAGCACAGGACTCAAAGCCAGGAGAATGAAAGTTCAAATGTCAGCCATGGCAGTGAGATTTTTCACAGTCAGCCCCACCTGTGGTGAGCTAAATGGGAAGGTCATGACCCACAACCGTGGTTCACTCACAAACAAATGCCCCTGTGGGGGGGGGGGGGGGTTTCCTCATTGGTATTACCCAGCAATGGGGATGATTATGCACCCAGGACCTGCAGGTGCTGTCGCACCTGGCCTGGTAAAAACCGGGATATAAAATGAGAGGAAGCTTGTGATACTGCCCTGTCTCAAAGTCAAAACCTGAACAGAATTATGCAGATGTACATTTATATATACTTAAGTTAGCATTAAAAAATGGAGGCTGTTACCTCCACCAAAAAAAAAATATAAAAAAAAAATATATGAAGGGTCTTTCACACCACTATCTATGAACAACTATGATGGTGAACTTGGCCTATCCCAGTTTTGCCCACGAAAAACCCTTCCTGCTCATTTTGGGTTGACCTCTGACCTTTCCCCTCTGCAGAGTGTCCATCTATATGAGTCTGTTTTCACACATAAACTCACATATCTTGGGACTCCTTCAGCTAATTGACCTGAAATTTTGCACGAGTTGAGCTCTTTGCTTGTATAGCTTTATACACATACACAAAACTGATGACTCCATCTACAACCATTTTTGCACAGGGTCCATCTGTTGTTCTGCCTTGGGGTAAAAGCACTCATATCTTTGCAATGGTTGTATATATCCACCTGAAATTTCGCATTTTTATACATCTTGGATAGGTTTCTCATTTATATGACGGGTGGTGCCACCTAGATTCATGTTTACATTGCAAACATCCCTGCTAATATATCAGGACTGGTTTGACGTATGACCTGAAATTTTATTGGTGCCACCTGCAACCATTTTTCCACAGCATCCATCTTTGCTGTTTAAATGACAGGTTGCACCTCCTACAATCATGTTTACATGGCAGACATTGTATTTATCCTAATATGCAACACATCTCACTCTTTTCCATTACCACTCGATCCATGCCTCACTACTACTGTACCACTCCAATTTCAGTGGATACATGTAGCCAACAAGTATAGTTGTAGTAGCTTGTTGACTACCTGTACTCTAGGTATAGTTCTGCATTGCAGATGGAAAGAAATTTCTAGATGCTGTAACCTTGATCTTTGCTTTCAAGGTCAAACTGCATTGGTCTTTGGACATCACCTGTTTATTAGCAGAGTAGCAGTCAGTTTTCATTTGATTTGGCTCTTATTTTGTGGAAAGCAGCAACTTGACTCTCCTGAACTTCAACAATTGAGTGACTGTGACCCATACTTATAGAATTTAAAAGCACTTAAGGATATTGACCACAGCCTTGGTTTCATGAATTCACTGAAATGCTATCCAAGGCATATATCTATATACCTAGGCATGCAAGTCTATTTACCTTGTATAATTTTGCACTATAGCAAGTTAACACCATTTTCTGAAATATGGTCACTGAGACCCAGTTAGCATCATAACTGTTTCGAAAGCATATTGAATAAGTCAGAATTATACCAAAACATTCAGGCAGTCTTCACCATTGAGCTATGTGAAATACAAGTCACGTGTAGTTAAAGTAAATACATGTATTCATCTTGCTCTAAGTCCAAGCCATTGATCCTTCAGTGATTAGAGAAACTGTAGTTATTAAAACAAAACATGTTGATAATGCTTTTTAACTGATTTACATTGCAGTCACTTAATATCAGTATTGGATTCTGAGGCATTCATGAAGCACTAACACAGGAATGTCTTCATATTTCATGATAGGGATTAAAGCAGTTGGGCTTTTATAAGATCAGAATTCAGTGAAGAGAGGCAAACTGAAACTGTTAATACTTTGGGAAACATGACTCTTTGAGTGGTTAGTGTTTTCTGTTTTACTTGATGGAATTTGCATTGTCTCATATTACATTAACAGGAATTAATGAACATATTGCAGATTTAACATTTCACTCAATACTAACAAAAAGGACCTTAGTAAGATCAGTAATAGTTGATAATTATCTTTCATAGATTCATGAACATACAGTGACATTCCAGTTATAAAATTTCAAAATTAAAAGCAACTTTTATATAAATGAAGTATCTAAAGGTTGTTATTGGTAGATTAATTAGCAGGTCTATCGAATTGGTGCACCTGATAAATTTCAGGAAACTTCAAAGAAATGCTAGATGAAAGTCACAGAGTTTGGAAAATCCACAGATAATTCACATACTGTGATGTTAAATATATTCACAGATTTTGAGAAGATATAACCATGACATAGGAATTAAAATCCCATTGAACACTTCTTTATGATAAGTAGATTGAGAGTAATGGGCATAGAAGATAATGCTTTTGTTGCAATTGTTTGCCATTCTTCAGTGTTTTATAAACATTCACATGGATAAAAAAATATTTATCTAAATGGCTTATGGCACCTATGTTCTACTAATAATGCATGGTGTTCAGCATGCTCCCTGTCATAAAGTAGCGTTTCACCTTTTTTTATGCATCCTTAAATGTCAAGATTTCTTTTGGCTTAATGCAAATTAATACAAAATGTTTTGGCACAATGTCTGGAGCAACAATGTCTGGAGTTTTTTAACAGCTTCCTTGAGCAGGCTTCAGAATGTTTAATTTGATCTGAACCTGAACATTCTAATTTCTGTAGGAACAGCTAAATTTACGTTAGAAGATTCACATTCAAAAACACATTCATTACGTTTTTATGAGATATATGATGATGGAATTAATGAATTTGTTTAAATCAGATCTGTATGTTAAATATTATTTCGCTCTCCCAGTGTGGCATTACAACATTTACAAAATGTTGGTGTAACTTCTGTATCTTAGAAAAGTTCATTGGTTATTTTTTAGCTCTTGAATAAGATAGAGACAATAGTGCTTGCCGTAATCTTAAGTTACTGTGTATAGACAAAGAAACCAAGGTACAATGACAAAGAGATGTTCTGAACCCCAGGGTACTTGATACAATAATGATACAAATCAGCTTAATATGTACTTGTGATAAAGCACTGTAAATAGATTACACAAAAAAACTAACTATCGAAACTTTGGAATCTTTTGAAAGTGGTGGTTGGTTTCCTTTTCCTGCAATAAAACTTTGGCTTGGAATATTAAAAGTACTTTCAAAGCTAGTATCTCTGTGCTGTTTGTAAATTATATATACTAAATCTCATGAATAATGGTGTCATATGCCCTATCCTGTCCTTAATATCTCAATATAATGATAAATTCAAGCCTTATACCTATAGTTAGCACCTGCCTTTTCTTCAAATAAAGTCCACACAGAGAAATATTTAATATAGCTCTCATCACTCATGCATCTGTCATGTACAAAAGATCACCGGCAGTTTGTTCCTTACAATTCCTTTTATCACACTGGGCATGAATCTATCATATAAAAGGAGTACCGGGCGTTAATGTGTAGTGGCCTTCAAAAGACTACTGACTGTTTCTTATGAAGCACACGGCTAAATGTTGAGTGCTGCCCCATAAGAAACGCCAGCCATTATTGTTTCATGTCTCTTTCAGATATAGAGTTTTGATCCATTTCTCATCAGTCTTCAAGGTGACCAGGGAGGATGCCTTGTCAGTGCTTGGTTCTGGTTGCCTATATCTTCCCTGAACATCATGACAGGAACCAAGTCCTCTATGCACAAGGTCCTTTCTCTGCAATCTGTTTTATCCAGAGCTTTAATTGAGATAACTAGCTGTTTCTGTGACAAACACTGATGTTTGATAACACATCTGTGTATTGGGGTCCACCCTGTCTGATTGTTAGATCACTTATGCAATGTTTTTAGCTTCTGGGTATTCAAGCCCGGTTATCATCTGGACTCACTCAACCAGATTAACTTTTTGCTGCTGGCCATTGGTTGGTTGCAGAACTTTAATTCTCCCTTGAGAACTGCCAACAGCATTATACATGTTTTCACAGCCTACTTGAATCATCTGGTTTTTAATGAAGATTGCTATTTTGCATGGTGACAGCTGAATTTGGCTGTTCATGAGAAATCAGTCAGTTTTATTTATCGTGAAAGAAGTCTTGTGACCTCCTCTGAGGACAACCGAGGTAGGGGGTAGGGTTATCTTCTGTATATCACAGTCAACTGTTCTTTTACCATTCAGGACTGACAGCTGCCGATGACTTCATCTTGATCCAGACCTCTCAAGATAAAGTAAGTTTCTTATCTTTATGTGACATTTCTTTTTTTTATGTTTATAAGTTCCCTGTTGTATATATAGCTCCCTAACTGGAAGGCATGTGCAGACCTTACTTAACATACCCAGGTTACATCTACAGCCTACTGTTACCAGTTTTATATCTCATTACCTTGTTATGAATTAATATACTTATTCATTAAATATTTGCATAAGGATTTTTAATACTAGGTATACCTGACACAAATGCCATATATATATATACATATATATAGTTTTGTACCATATATATATATATATATATATATATATATATATATATATATATATATATATATATATATATACATATTGTAGTTTTGTACCATATATATATATATATACATATATATAGTTTTGTACCATATATATATTTATATACATATATATAGTTTTGTACCTTATATATATATATATATATATATATATATATTTATCAGATGTGTACTACATTTTATTTTTAATTTCAGGAAACATTGTAACTTCAGATAAGTTGAACCTGTGTTTATTGGCACACCACAATATTATACTTGAACAACATCATACTCGAATCTGTAAAATTTCAAAACTGTAGGTGTTTGAAACAGAGGGAAAAAATGTACTGGACTTAAATTTTTAATGTGGATATTATTTCTGGCATCATGATCATAATCACTGGTTGATGAAAATTTCCATGCCAACTGATTTTTTAAATGGGATACTCAAATTATATTGACACATTGACAGGTTTAATACATTCATGCATATAAAAAATAATGTACACTTAACTTCCTATTGATACTCAGAAGCCTATGGTACCAAGAAATCAAATGAGACTGAAATATAGCCGTAAGACTTATTGCAGCCAGTTCATGGAAAGTAAAGTTTAGAATGTCATTGAGAGAATGTTTCTATAGCAACGAAAGCATACAGGGGTACTCTTCCCCTCCTCATCAAGGGAGATCATTGATGGCCTAGTCTTAATGGGTGCCATTAATAGAGGAATCTTTAATTGATTATTTAATTAACGATACAGACAAGCCGGGTGTTTGTGGCTTTAAAATGGAGAAAAAATGCAAGCAACAGTGAAATCCCATCAATTGGGTATGGACTATGGACCCTCATGGATTCAGGGATGGTAATTTGGTGAAATAATAGTGTGATCAAGAAAAGCTTAATGAATGAAATGGATACAGGAATGGAAATTTTATTGATCTGCATGCCCAGGGAAAGTAAAAATTTAGAAGCAGTTTACCAGCTAAGAAAATTTAAGCTCCAACAAGGGCATGTAAGAAAGAAGTGGCTGGTGGATTGTTGTATTCTTGTTATCTAGAGATTCTTATTTTCTTATATGAATGCCATATGTAAAAACCAGGTGAAAAAAACATAACTCTGCAGGTATTATTGTTCACACTCAACAAGTGTGTAGCCCTTAAACAGGTACATGTATTAAACAAATAACCTTTTGTTAGATATGCTTACTATTTTTATCACTTTACAGTAGGCAAGTAAGAGGAAAATTCATTCACACATATACCCAGAATATGCAGATATGTGGTCTTGATTATAAACAAGTGTAGCCCTACAGCAGAGACTGCAGACACTGCTTTTCATAGCCAGAGGACATTCACTCGTGGCTGCAGCTCAGATGATTTGGTGGCTAGCCCTGAAAGCACGTACACATCATATTCACATGACACCAGCTTACTTAATGCGTGGAATATTAACAAGAAGCAAAATTCTGCTCACTTTTCTCTGCCAGGTGGTATTATGTTTTTATCATTGTTTAGTGGTTGGTCAGTTACTTGGTTTGTCAGTGTGTTAGCTACATGATTGGACTTTAGCGGAATTTGTTTGATGGTTAAGGTAAGTCAGAAAGTAAAAACAGATAGATTTTGGATATAAGCTGGACTGCCATGTTTTGTTTCAAAAGATTCTTTGCATTTTGAATAGGGAAGTTCATTGTGGTTATCCCAACAGAGGACTTTCCACAGTGAAGAAGGGAGAGCCATTCACTGATATTATTGGCTGCCTTTGCTCTAGCAAGCAGAGCTCACCTGTGGTCCAACCTTGGTGTTGGTGAACTTTGATGCATTTATTTATTATTTTTTTCACCCACAAAATTTTGACAATGATAATAGGTTATTTAACAACATCAGCTCTGCATGATCAGGAATTGCTTGAATTCAGGTTGTTTTCACCTTTGTCCATATGTCTTGCTGTTTACAAGATAAAATAGTGTTTGTCATTCATCTCTGTGAGTTCAAGTATAGGGGCAGTTTTTGAGTCAAGATGGAATTTATCGCATAGTTCACTTGATCAGAATTTAGATGAAGGGACCTTTTCATCTGTTTATACGTTTGTCATAATGAGTTATATTAGGTACTGTAGTGACACCTGGAGGACCCTTTTAGTAACAATTTTTAATATATGACAGTATTTATTAAAGAAGATACTAATACATTTCAAAAGTGCTGCACTTGTTTAGCCTGCAAAAGAAATATTTCTTTAGCATTGTTTGAGAGATGTAAGTCCCATAGAGGACTTGGCAGAGCTACGGCAGTGCCACGATAGGTCTGGGGTGATCCGGGGTGTAAGCCATAGCGCTGCCGGAATGGTCCGGGAAGGCGAGCCGGTAGTTTTTGGATGTCAAAAACTGCTGGGGTGATTCATGGTGATCTGGGACGGAATGTAATCCGGGGCTCATCCGTAGCAATAATGGGGCTTTGCCTTGGGTGTCCGTGGCACTGCCGTGGAAGTCCGGGGCACTGCCATGACAGTCCTTGGAGGTCCGGGACAATGAAAACTATCCCGGAAGCGACTGACCAATACAGCAGAGCCCAGGACTTCCACGGCAGTGCCCCGTCGGAGCTGTGAATCACCCCGGACTAGCGTGGCAAACAAAAACAGGCATCCATAGCGCATTCTTGGCAGACCGTGGCGGACTCTGCCAAGATAATCCGGGGCTCTTCCGGGATAATTTCTGCCAAAAAACACCCCGGATCACCAAGGACCACCCCGGACCATATCTGGGGTGATCCGTAGTAATTTTTGCCTATCAGTAGTACTGCCTGCTTCAGTGGGACTGTAGCAATACATGCTGATCACTTTGTAGTTTGCACACACATTCAGTTTTCTTAATGAGGAAATTGTTTTCAACTAAATCAAATTGTTTTTCTCCAATTTATTGAATTGAATGTTGTTTGGTTTTCTTCCTGTTAATTACAAGAGTGCCTCTGAGATTCATTTCAAAGTGTTCCAGACAATTGACTGCCTGTCCAATTAAAAATGTCAAATAAAATCACTGAGTGCCGAACATTCAGAGAGAAATAGAAAGTTTTGTGTCCCTTTCTCCAGTCAGAAATGTTTGATAAAAGAAATAAATGGATATTGATCAAAGGAAATTTGAAGAATGCAAGTTAGTAACAGTGTCTACAAGTTTCAGAATGAAAATGTAGCTGGGATAATATTTGCCCAGCTCTCACGATCACAATATTGTCAGATATAACATGCTGTGATGATCATTGTTTGATATTAGTTTTCAGTGCTTGGCTTTGTCTCATTAACACCACCAAGAACCAAAAACCTAGATCCTTAAAAAGGGTATTATGTCACCATGTGCTGGATGCTTACTTAACCTTTTGTGCTGAATAAATACCCCTAAGCAAATATAATTATTTCAATATTTCCTGATTAATTGATCTCTTATATTAAGTCTGCAATTAAGCAGCCACAAGTGGTCCCAAATGGGGAGCTATGATGCAGGGCTGCTTTGATAAGTGTGTGAAATGCAAGCTGGCCTGGGGGGTAGAGTCATGGTCAATTGAGAGCTGAATGCTGATTTCCCCGTGTGCAGACAACAGATAGCAGGATTGATACTCTATAGTGGTTCATGAAACAAGTGATGCTGTTAGTCATCGTGTGTGATTGTGATTAATGACACATTATGACAGACTCAAAATCCTGTTCAGTAGGTGTGACTCATAAAAATAAATGATTATGAGGCATGTGATTAACAAAAGTGTCACATTACTGCCTGCTCAGCTGACTTTAAAATGATCAAAATTCACATATTTATTAATCCTGTATTTAAATTCAACCATGCCAGAAGTCTATCCAGCTATACAATACCAGTAGCAGATTTTAAACAATAACATATGCAATATACCTATAAGCTCAGTGATTTTGTACTATACATATCCTTTGTCTGTGAAGCTGTCAGTCATGTTAACTGTCAACCTTTCCCAGCCACAAAGCTTGAATCTCATGGACAGGTATAGATGTGTTACTGAACTTGCTTGAAAATTGCTGCCATTTTAGACTTCAAAGGGATCACCTCTGGGGCCAATAAAAAAAGGTGATGTTCCATGGCAGGTTATGTTAGGCACTTTTGACAAGACATAAAATACCTGACTCAAGGGACTGAATTTTGTGGTTGTGATAGCGGGTTCGTCTAGTTACAGGCCCTATTATTTATTAGGTGGGGGATTTCAATTCATTGTACAAAGAAATGCAACAGGGCTTTTTTGTGGAATGCTGTTTTGAAATGCAATTAATGATAAAATATTGTTGAGAGCACCTAAAATTTTTATTTACATTGGCTTCATAAACTTTAAATGGTTGTAAAGTTTAGAGTGAATTGTGCTTGTTACATCTTGATAAAAGAGGTTGTTTTAAAAAATAAGACATATGTCAGCTGAGATGTTTAAGCTAAATTGCCTTTAAATACCTGGAATGTTTTATGAACATATTGAGCGGAGAATAAAAACTCCAGTAAGGGTTAAGAGAAAAAAGGTAATAGTTTGGGTTTATACAGTTTGATATCACTACGTGAGAGTCTCATCACTTACTTTCAGGTCCTCAGGTCTGTTCATTTTTATAGGTTTTCCTATGGGAACATACTACCTAACACATGCCCCTTTAGATGCAACAGGGTTCTCCATTTTACATTTTGCCTGCCACTCATGCCTGACCATGTTCCCATTCACTCCTGGGTGGAGAGGACTTGCCCAAGTGGTAAAGACTTTGGCCAGTACACTTCCAGAATGGGCCAATGAAGAATCAATTAGATGTTAGTGTTGGTCTGGCTTATGAACTGGATCCAGCAAAGACTTCCAGGAATATGTGCAGTCACATATGCACAAATGAACCTAGGAATGTGGGCCAATAAGTGAATGAAAATTTGGTCCTGCCTCCTGAACCACACAGGACGCCTGCCTGCCTGTGGAGGTCAAGTTCAAGCACATACTTTTGAGTGAGGGTGTCCTGTAGTAAACTGCAATACAGGTTGTGTACACAGCAGTTTTAAGTGTGAATTTCAACACCAAGATTTCAGTTTTCCCAGAGCGTTTTTAGCCCAGCTGACAGAAAGTCATCTGAGCTATAGAGATCACCCTTTGTCCGTCGTCTGTCCCTCTGTCTGTCTGTCTGTCTGTCTGTGTGTCTGTTAACCAAGCACAAATCATAACTGCTGGAGCTAGATTCTTCTAACTTGACAACAAGTGAGGTCCCTGTAAAATTTCCTTCGAAACCTGAAATAAGGTCTCTGTTACCCATATCTTGTCAGCTATGGGCCTCGAAAGTACCCCTCAGAATAATTAAAAATTTGATACAAAAAGCTCCAGTATCTGAATAACTAATGCATTGATCACCATATTTTTTCATGCATATTTATGTGGATGACATATGCAGTGTTTCATCAGTTCCTGCAGACTGGTGGTACCACCTGGATTTTCTGAATTTTTACGAATTTTTCTCAATTTTGGAGACCTTCAAAGAACCAGTTGTCCGTTAACCAGGCACAAATCATAAACACTGGGCCTAGAATCTTCTTCCTTCACACCCTGGGAGGTCCCTGGAATATCTCCTTGGAAACCAGAATATAGGTCTCTGTTACCCATATCCTCCGAGCTATGGGGCTCAGATGTACCCCAAGAATAATTAAAAATTTGATACAAATGCTCCAGTATCTGAACAAATAATGCATTGATCAGCATGATTCTTTGCATGCATATTCATCATGTAGTGTTTCATCAGTTCCTGCAGACTGGTGGTGCCACCTGGATTTTTACAAATTTTTGCACATTTTTTCTCTATTTTTGAGAACTTAAAAGATGAGGTTGTCTGTTAACAGAGCACAAGTCTAAACCGTTTGACCTAGAATCTTCTTACTGGACATCCCAGGAGGTCCATGAAAAATCTCCTTGGAAACCTTAAATTAGGTCACGAAGCTAAGCTTCAATTGAATGGGGATACTACCTACAAAATTTGACATAGGGATGATAAAATTCCTTTTGTGAATGTCTTCTTAGTCAGCTGAGCGTCATGACCAATGGGTCACTTGTTTAAATGTGTGCTCTGTTCTGAGGTGTGCATCCCCAATGGGGGAGGCCTGCATTCCTTGAAGTGCAGATTCTAGTTGCATCAGTTGTTTCACTCTAATTTTGTGTGAGGTATTTTGGTGGTTTCCTTGTAAATTGTGACTGGAGTACTTGGCTCAGTGACTGACAGGTACCTTTAAACTAGTGGCCCATGGGCCATGATGCTCAGCTGAATTCAAGGATTGTTGAATTCGATTACAAGATGGAGAGATCCAAGATCTATATACATGCTAACTTTCAGCTCAATACATTGAGCCACTCCTGAGATATTGGCTGTTATCTAAAAGACACCCAGATTCAGACTGCCCAGAAAGGATTGCAGGTGGTGCCACCTGTCTTTGTTATGCACAACTACATAGGTGAGGGAACAACTATGCCGGGTTACGGAAGATCAGTCCAAGGGTCTCAGAGGAGTTTTCCAGAAACAAACATCGTTTTTGTATCACATTTTTAATTATTTTGGGGGTACTTATGAGCCCGATGGCTCAGAGGATATGGGTAACAGAGACCTAATTTTCAGATTTCCATGAAGACTTTTCATGGAGCTCCCTAGATGTCAAGTATGAAGATTCTAGGTCAAGTGGTTACAATTTGTGCCCTGTTACAAGATGAGGCTTTATTTGAAAGTCTAAAAATGAGAAAAAAAATGACTTACAGTCAGCTGAGCTAAAAATGGTTTGTAAAGCAACATCTAAAAAATTAGGCAACCCTTTGCACATTGGAACAGACTTTATATATATATATATATATATATATATATATATATATATATATATATAATGTCATGAATAAGCATAATGTAAATATATGGCATATTGTATAAGCATGGGAACAAATGGTCATTAACGGGTGGTCGCTCTTTGAGGAAGTCCTCCAAGACAGGGCCCAGTGTTTGCCTCATTAGATACTGTTCATGTTTAGCTTTTAAGTGCACCTGGCTTTAAGATTTAAGAAATCCATGAATATCAAAATTTTCATTTCATTTGTCAGGCTTTTAATTTGGTGTAAAAGGATTTTATTGTGAAATCTGTAGGATTCTATGGGTCTTTTGTAAAGAGAATCTTTTAAAAAATTCCTGAATTCCTCTAAAACTTAAGATAATTGCCAGTATCAGTTGATTGAAATCCAAGTTGTGCATGTCTTTGCAGGTGCATAATGTTTTGTAAACATTTTTCCATCAATGCCATTAAACTGATTGTCAGCCTCACATTTCACTCAATTTTTTTTTATAGTCGAAATGTTACGCCTTTTAAATGATTTCAAACCAGTGAATTAATAAAAAGTTTATCTTTAATTATTAAATCTTGTCAAGTTAACAGCTTCTACAGTGCATCAGATGATGGATTCTGTGCTCATATTCATTAATATCATCACGTATATGTGTGATAATGCTGAGTTATTGGTCTTGGGACGTTGTAGAGGACAACACTTGCAGAAGTTATTTATAGATTTAATTGCATGATGCATTACAATCTGAGCATGCTTCTTGATGAATAATCACTAATTACCTCTCCCATCCATATTTACCAAATCCTCTAGATTGATTTAATATTATGGTCATCAGTGAAATTGAATATTTAACATCTGATTCAGTTTTGAAAGATATAATACAATAAGATGTGAATGATGTGAAAAAAATGTTTATCTTAATTGTGATATTGCTTTGATCATCATAAGTATGATATTATTGATTTATTAGATTTCCTTATTTATTAACCATGTTCACGTGTCTCACAGATGTCTCACAAAATTTAAAATAAATACTAAATGGTCAACTAAAAAAAGTATATCTAGTGTGCATGCAAAATCAGCCTCTCTTCATTTTCAGAACCTTTATGTTGTCCATTGTAAAAATTCCAAAAAATTCTTTTGTTACTCAAACTTCTCACAGTTATTTTTCAATTTTGTTTTATTTTATATAAATGTAAAAAATTTCAAGGATTATGTCAGTCACTGATAGACGTAACAAAAAGTGTGTTTTGCCAGATAATGAAAGAAACTTTGGGATCGTTGAATTAGCACAGCAAACTGGACATCTTGGGAGAATATAAAGGAAATATAGTAAAAGCAGTCTATGCTTGGATTTCTGTATTTTAGCCTTAGCTTCTCTACAATGACTATAGATTACAGTGCCCTGTTTATGATGTGATAATTGGGAATATAAAGTAAGCAAGGGAACCAGAATGTCCCGATCCCAGTTGGTCCCATCCTGTGATAGAAACTGCCAGCTCAGCACAATCCAGAGCCAGGGTGAAGGTGAGTAAACTGACCAAACCACTGTCTGTACGGAGTCCTATAGCAGAGGTAAACCGACCAAACCACTGTCTGTACGGAGTCCTATAGCAATGGTAAACTAAAATGTTCCAACGGTCGTAGTACTCGCCTTACCAATAGGTGGCGTGTGTGTATTTTGAAAACCAAATCTCATTTAAATATGTTAATGAAGCACGGGAGTTCAGGCTGTCTGTACCGAGTCCTATAGCAGAGGTAAACCGACGAAACCACTGTCTGTACTGAGTCCTATAGCAGAGGTAAACCGACCAAATCACTGTCTGTACCGAGTCCTATAGCAGAGGTAAACCGACCAAACCACTGTCTGTACCGAGTCCTATAGCAGAGGTAAACTGACCAAACCACTGTCTGTATGGAGTCCTATAGCAGAGGTAAACCGAGCAAACCACTGTCTGTACCGAGTCCTATAGCAGAGGTAAACTGACCAAACCACTGTCTGTACGGAGTCCTATAGCAGAGGTAAACGACCAAATCACTGTCTGTACCGAGTCCTATAGCAGAGTTAAACCGACCAAATCACTGTCTGTACAGAGTCCTATAGCAGAGGTAAACTGACCAAACCACTGTCTGTACGGAGTCCTATAGCAGAGGTAAACTGACCAAATCACTGTCTGTACCGAGTCCTATAGCAGAGGTAAACTGACCAAATCACTGTCTGTACCGAGTCCTATAGCAGAGGTAAACCAACCAAATCACTGTCTGTACCGAGTCCTATAGCAGAGGTAAACTGAACAAACCACTGTCTGTACCGAGTCCTATAGCAGAGGTAAACCGAACAAACCACTTGTCTGTACCGAGTCCTATAGCAGAGGTAAACTGACCAAACCACTGTCTGTACGGAGTCCTATAGCAGAGGTAAACCGACCAAATCACTGTCTGTACCGAGTCCTATAGCAGAGGTAAACCGACCAAATCACTGTCTGTACCGAGTCCTATAGCAGAGGTAAACCGACCAAATCACTGTCTGTACAGAGTCCTATAGCAGAGGTAAACCGACCAAACCACTGTCTGTACCGAGTCCTATAGCAGAGGTAAACTGACCAAACCACTGTCTGTACCGAGTCCTATAGCAGAGGTAAACCGACCAAACCACTGTCTGTACCGAGTCCTATAGCAGAGGTAAACCGATCAAACCATTGTCTGTACAGAGTCCTATAGCAGAGGTAAACTGACCAAATCACTGTCTGCAGCCTGATCTCCCATGCGTCGGCACGTGGTCTTTGTTTACTTGAGGGGCAATTGCCCCGACCCCTGGCGGTTAAAACAAACATGAATGCCCACAGATGTACCTCCATTAGGATCATTTTTCAGACGCCATTATCTTTTCAATGTTAGTATGATAAAATTGTCTGTCCACTCATAGTTGTGTCCTGTCATCTGTAGCAGGCAATGGATATTATTAAATCATATGACCATTGTCATGTTACTTGTGAAATGGCCTCTTTCAACATGTCTATGACCTACTAACACGTCGAGGGGACCGCTCAGAAAATCCATGAAACAGTGGGTAAATTTACCGACAGCAGTAAACTGACCATACTCAACGGAAAAAGCATAATAAAATATACGGTTATGGAAAATATCAGACTTCAGAGTGGTTTAGCAAAGCCAGGGTACACATTTTTGTGAGCGTCAGCTGGTTACTGAGCGCGGAGGCCGGAGCGCCGTCAGTCACGAGGTCAACCCTTATGGATGTACAAGAGAATACAACACAAACAGATGATGAAATAGCCAAAATATGGCTACAATATGAAAAACAGATCAATTTAAAAATAAATTATATGGGATGGTAAAACCTATCACAGGACCAAGAACATTATTTTGACCAACTACGATAGCCTTGAGCGCTGCATGATGAGCCTTATTCAGGCTGTAAATATTGTCAGAAAGCCCTTTTACTGTGACGGTATTTTAATATTTTTTATAAAAAGAACCGGTGAAAACTGGTCTGTAACTTTCTTAATGATATAAAACTGAACGTAAACTGCAAAACAGCTACTAATCACAGGCAGAGCAGGCTTCCGATGAGCTTATACATGTAAAGGCAATGCTATAATGGCCTATACTGCACATGCACACAGCTTGGCCGCTCTAAAGTTAGTTTTTGGGTCAGCGAAGTGTGTCGTCTCCATGGTTACGACCCGTGACCTGAGTCAGTGGGTGCATGTTTACCCTGTGAATATGGCCACTGAAGCGGTGGTTCACGGGCGAAAACACTGATTCAAATTAACGCCTAAAGAATAATTTATATGTTTAGCACAGAGATGGCAGCTCGGAATATGGATCATAGATACCCTTTGCATCATAGTTTATAATTAAAAATGCGCGTATTGTTTTAGCAAGGATAGGGTACAGTGTCAAAGATCGGGTTTGAAGCGGTGCCAGTGACACGCTCGCTTGCTCCACTTCGATGCACTGACACGGTTTCTTGTATGGTTTGTCTATTAAAACTTGCTGTTTATTCAGGATTGGTATATATTTGATTTATTTCAAAGAATCAAGATTTTCACACTGGTCGCCTGTCCTAATAAAGAGGTGTACTAAAATGTTCCAACGGTCGTAGTACTCGCCTTACCAATAGGTGGCATGTGTGTATTTTGAAAACCAAATCTCATTTAAATATGTTAATGAAGCACGGGAGTTCAGGCTGTCTGTACCGAGTCCTATAGCAGAGGTAAACCGACGAAACCACTGTCTGTACTGAGTCCTATAGCAGAGGTACCGACCAAATCACTGTCTGTACGGAGTCCTATAGCAGAGGTAAACCGACCAAACCACTGTCTGTACCGAGTCCTATAGCAGAGGTAAACTGACCAAACCACTGTCTGTATGGAGTCCTATAGCAGAGGTAAACCGAGCAAACCACTGTCTGTACCGAGTCCTATAGCAGAGGTAAACTGACCAAACCACTATCTGTACGGAGTCCTATAGCAGAGGTAAACTGACCAAATCACTGTCTGTACCGAGTCCTATAGCAGAGGTAAACCGACCAAATCACTGTCTGTACGGAGTCCTATAGCAGAGGTAAACTGACCAAACCACTGTCTGTACCGAGTCCTATAGCAGAGGTAAACCGACCAAACTACTGTCTGTACCGAGTCCTATAGCAGAGGTAAACCGACCAAACCACTGTCTGTACCGAGTCCTATAGCAGAGGTAAACTGACCAAATCTCTGTCTGTACTGAGTCCTATAGCAGAGGTAAACCGACCAAATCACTGTCTGTACGGAGTCCTATAGCAGAGGTAAACTGACCAAACCACTGTCTGTACCGAGTCCTATAGCAGAGGTAAACCGACCAAACCACTGTCTGTACGGAGTCCCATAGCAGAGGTAAACTGACCAAATCACTGTCTGTACCGAGTCCTATAGCGGAGGTAAACCGACCAAACCACTGTCTGTACGGAGTCCTATAGCAGAGGTATACCGACCAAATCACTGTCTGTACTGATTCCTATAGCAGAGGTAAAACGACCAAATCACTGTCTGAAATGAGTCCTATAGCAGAGGTAAACTGACCAAACCACTGTCTGTACCGAGTCCTATAGCAGAGGTAAACCGACCAAACCACTGTCTGTACCGAGTCCTATAGCAGAGGTAAACCGACCAAATCACTGTCTGTACCCAGTCCTATTGCAGAGGTAAACTGACCATATCACTGTCTGTACCGAGACCTATAGCAGAGGTAAACTGACCAAACCACTGTCTGTACCGAGTCCTATAGCAGAGGTAAACCGACCAAACCACTGTTTGTACTGAGTCCTATAGCAGAGGTAAACCGACCAAATCACTGTCTGTACGGAGTCCTATAGCAGAGTTAAACCGACCAAACCACTGTTTGTACTGAGTCCTATAGCAGAGGTAAACCGACCAAACCACTGTTTGTACTGAGTCCTATAGCAGAGGTAAACTGACCAAATCACTGTCTGTACCGAGTCCTTTAGAAGAGGTAAACCGACCAAATCACTGTCTGTACTGAGTCCTATAGCAGAGGTAAACCGACCAAATCACTGTCTGTACCGAGTCCTATAGCAGAGGTAAACCGACCAAACCACTGTCTGTACGGAGTCCTATAGCAGAGGTAAACTGACTAAATCACTGTCTGTACGGAGTCCTATAGCAGAGGTAAACTGACCAAACCACTGTCTGTACGGAGTTCTATAGCAGAGGTAAACCGACCAAACCACTGTCTGTACTGAGTCCTATAGCAGAGGTAAACCGACCAAACCACTGTCTGTACCGAGTCCTATAGCAGAGGTAAACCGACCAAACCACTGTCTGTACGGAGTCCTATAGCAGAGGTAAACCGACCAAACCACTGTCTGTACCGAGTCCTATAGCAGAGGTAAACTGACCAAACCACTGTCTGTACCGAGTCCTATAGCAGAGGTAAACCGACCAAACCACTGTCTGTACCGAGTCCTATAGCAGAGGTAAACCGACCAAACCACTGTCTGTACGGAGTCCTATAGCAGAGGTAAACCGACCAAACCACTGTCTGTACGGAGTCCTATAGCAGAGGTAAACTGACCAAACCACTGTCTGTACGGAGTCCTATAGCAGAGGTAAACTGACCAAACCACTGTCTGTACCGAGTCCTATAGCAGAGGTAAACTGACCAAACCACTGTCTGTACCGAGTCCTATAGCAGAGGTAAACTGACCAAACCACTGTCTGTACCGAGTCCTATAGCAGAGGTAAACCGACCAAATCACTGTCTGTACCGAGTCCTATAGCGGAGGTAAACCGACCAAACCACTGTCTGTACGGAGTCCTATAGCAGAGGTAAACTGACTAAATCACTGTCTGTACTGAGTCCTATAGCAGAGGTAAACTGACCAAACCACTGTCTGTACGGAGTCCTATAGCAGAGGTAAACTGACCAAACCACTGTCTGTACGGAGTCCTATAGCAGAGGTAAACTGACTAAATCACTGTCTGTACTGAGTCCTATAGCAGAGGTCACTCGTGCAGAATTCCTCGAGGCACAACAGAATGACAAATCATTGTCAGTTCTCTGGGAAAAGGTTACTTAGAAGCAAGAAGGTAAGTAAAAGTTCGACAGGAGGAATGGAGTCTTGGTTAGTATGAAGCCTGAGAAACATGCTCAAGGTAGTTAGAGCACTCAGTTTATTGTACCGACATGTTTCAGGGCAGATTTCCCAGATTGACTTTAAACTGGATAAAAAATGTGGATATTTCTTTCTTAGTTGGTTTATACTTACTTAATTGATATTATCTAAACAATATAATCAGAATTGTCAGAAGTATTAAAGGATTAATTGACTTCGAGATAAAATTGACACAAGTCTCGCAAAAGTCTAAATTCTCTTCTTTTTCTTCCTTTTTTTAATCTTTGCAGATATAACTGGTATCGTGACACATTCAGGACCCCTTTCATTTGCCTTGACGTGTTGCCACCAAGCCAGAGCCACTGATATTATGCACTGTTAATGCACTAAATAATTTTAAATTTGTTAATAAAAGAACATATATATATATATCTGTAGTTTTCTTTATATTGACAGTTGCGACTGTTTATGTCCCCGCTACGGCAGTTTGGGTCACAGCTAAGACTGTTTGGTATAGACACACTGTGGGGGTGTTAGTTTTGTGTATTCCCGTTACAGCGGATTTGTTAACAGCTGCGGCTGTTTTATAAGGTCACGCTGTGGCCGTAATTTGTTTGCAGCTACGGCTGATTTTGTATGGTCAGGCTGCTGAGGTTATTTGATTACAGTTACGGCTGTTAAGTATAGTCACACTGCGGCCGTGATTTGCCAGCTATGGCTGAGGTTCAATTATAGCACGCTACTGCGGCAAACTGTGCTGGTTGATTTCATTATAGGGCATAAAAGTAGACTTGTTAGTTCGTATAACTAGTGTTAGCAGTCGCTCAGGCGTCTTAATTGTACTGTTGTGATACAGGGTTCTGTTATGTGAACTCATTCATGTGTATTTCTTATCAAGGAAGTCCCTATAATTGGTTGGTATTGTGTACTGGAGTATTGTATATTCCTTTACAATGGAAGACATTAAAGAAATTATTTCCTTAGGGGTGAAATTAGGGTTTAAAGGGGTGATCTCCAAAGTTTTGTCAAAAGGGAATTGAAGTATATAGAGGAGAAAAAGAAGAGAGATAGGGAACGTGCACTCAGTCGCTAACATGAGCATAAACTAGAAGTTCTGAAAATGAAAGCCCAGATAGACGAGGCAAATCCAGTTCAAGAGGTAAGTCCCAGCAGTGTATCCGTTCCTCTTGTAAAAATTCCTACCTTTGATGAAAACACGGACTGGTGAATTGCCTCAAGAATCAGTGGATACTTGTATAATTGGATTAAAATGGTGGATATGGAACATACATATGAGAACCTGATAGATCTTCTCTTGAGGGAACAATTCATAAATTTTTGTTCAACTGATCTTTCAGTTTTCTTGAGGGAAAGATGCTGTTTGAGTATTGATGCGATGACCGAAATGGCCAAACAGTTTGTTGAAGCGCATGGTAAGTCCAGTTTCACTGGTCCTAATAAACCATTCACAGGTGGTATTCAGGTCTATTCTGTGACAGCTGTTCATATATAGACTCTTAACTCGATCTCTATGCTAATGGGGGGGGGGGGGGGTGCTCAGGACCAATTAAGGTTGACACCTAGAACTCCCTTTAATAATTAGGGCCCCGCTTGAAAAGTGGGTGCCCTATAGTAATCGACCTGTCCGTCTGTCTAGCTGTCTTGCTGTCCATCTGTCTGTCCGTCCGTCTGTCTGTCCGTCCACAAATTCTTTTCCGGATGATAACTCCAGTTAGGATTGACTGATAGAGTTCAAACCTGAAATATGTATTAACCATCAATTATGGAAGATCCCTATCCATTTTGGGGTCCGGAGGTCAAAGGTCCAAAAAGTTATTCACAGTTTGGTGTTAAATTTTAGGTCCATCTTTCAGCAGGGCAGAAATTATAATTGTAACCATAATTGTTTGTTCCACTGTAACAGTAGGACATGTCAACAGCAATGAGGCATGATATATGGTCATAGTCAGCCATTATTCTGTAAGTTATGCGGTAAAAACCATTACTGAACACCCAGTAAGGTTGCACTCTCTTAGCAAATATGCATGCAAAAGGACACACATTGTTAACACAATAACTTGTAAAAAGTATTTCAAATAAGGTCCCCAGACTCGCGGCAGTGATGGACACTTTGATAGGCTACATCATGTTTGAAGATGGGTGAACTTGATGGATTTGCAAGGTCACAGAGGTGATAATGCTAATATGATGTTAAACAAATAGCTCGCAAACAACTTGACTAAAACTCACTGAACTTGCACCAGTTATGTTTGTTAGGAAGGGCTAGGTCAATTTCGAAGATGGATGACCTTGACAGAGGTGATAATTCTCAAATGATGTTAATGCAATAACTCGCAAAGAATTTGATGAACAATCAAATTCCTTTCTGTATAATAACTCCCATAATATATGATGGATAGGATTCAAACACAATATGTATCACCCATGGCCTAAGGGAGAAGCTTATTGATATTCGGGTCAGAAGGAAAAAAAAGAAATACACAGTTTGGTGTTCAGTTGCTGGTGTCTCCTTCAGCAGGCCAGAAATGGGTGAATCTTTTTCGAGTCACTCGTGTACAGTGGAATTACATTTTCACAGCATATTTTGTACAGACAATTTGAAGATTCCCCAGAAAAGGATACACTGGCCAAACGCACCACACTGGCTCTCATTTAGACCATGTTTGGACAAATCTATCTCCACTTCCAACATCTCAAGGAATTTGGACCTCTATATTATAGTGATCTTCAACAAATTTACATTAATATTCATATGTAGCCATTCTACACAACACCGCATCTGTAGACCCGAGCCCAAGAACAGCTGAATCTCAGTTCAAGAGAATGACCATTTTATCACTACTAACCAGCAGCTGACTCTCTCTAATACTACAAGGTTCATGTACAGACTCAAGCCTCACATATAATAAGGCCAATTCAACATACAAATACTGGAAAAATATTTGACACAGCCCAGCCAAGACTTCAACCAAGAATAATTGGCACAGGTAATACACAAAACTAAAAATGCATGCAGTTCTTTTATATCATTATTTTGATAGCTTTGAACATTTTCACTTTACCATATCTTTTCTTCCAGTTTATACATGTCAGCTGTCCTTTACAGGTTCTTTAATTTTCAAATATCACTCTGTCAGCCCATGCTACCAAAGTACACCAAATTCACAGTACTTCAATTTATAATGACTGCATCTTTGCAGGGCCCTTCCTGACCTGT
Source organism: Sipunculus nudus (assembly GCA_026874595.1). NCBI lineage: Eukaryota > Metazoa > Annelida > Sipuncula > Golfingiida > Sipunculidae > Sipunculus > Sipunculus nudus. Next base: position 29,560,650 of record CM049315.1, read on the forward strand.
CAGTTTTCTAGTCTGGCTGTATTCTCTGAGTAGATTATCTTAGGTCAAACATACAAAATGTTTATTTACAGTTTTAAAGGTCTCTATCTGTAACAATGTTTCTTGCAATTTACTTATTAGTTCACTCTGTGAACTTATGCCATGGCGCAGCGTCCGCCGTCCACTGTCCACCGTCCACTGTCAACTGTCCACCGTCCACTGTCTGTTACCAAATATTTCAACAGCCACAGCAGCTGCCTTCATGAAACTCTGCAGAATTACTGGTCATGGGATGAATATGCAAAAATAAGCTTTTGGTGGCGCCACCTATGTTGACCTAGTTTCTGCGGACCAAAATGGTCTTTTTCACTTCTTCCAAGATAAGTATAAATATCATGGCCTTCATATCATAGGCAAAAGTTCCTTAGAGGAAGGGGAATAATTTGGGTATAAATTGAGTCAAGTCATTTTCAAAATGGCATCTCTACAGAACTTTAAATTGTGTCGATCACAAATTTCGCAACTCGATGTGTTTCCATACATGATATATTGTCTGTTACCAAATATCTTAGGAACTGCTGCAGCCTTCAGTTTCAAATTTCACAGGAATATTGATCATGTGACTGCTAAATGATAATGAACTCCAGGTGGCGCCACCTGTGTTGACCTACTTTCTGCTGGTTGTAATGATCTTTTCATCTTTTTCCAAGATAATTAAGTCATAAAGTATAAATATTTTGGATTTCATATAATAGTCAACAGTTCCTAAGAGGAAGTGGAATAATTTGAGTATAAATTCAGTCAAGTCATTTTCAAGATGGCTTCTCTACGGAACTTCAAATTGTGTCATTCGCAAATTTTGGCAACTTGATGTGTTTCCATACATGATGTATTGTCTGTTACTAAAAATCTTAGGAAATGCTGCAGCCTTCAGTTTCAAATTTCACAGGAATATTGATCATGTGACTGCTAAATGAGTTTTAGCTCAGCTGACTGTAAGTCATCTGAGCTATAGCGATCACTCTTTGTCCGTCATCCGTCCGGCTGTTAACAGGGCACAAACTGTAACTGCTGTAACTTGACATCCTGGGAGGTTCATAAATAATCTCCTTGGAAACCTGAAATTAGGTCTCTGTTACCCATATTCTTTGAGCTATGGGGCTCCGAACTACCCCCCAGAATAAGGAAAATTTGATACAAAAGCTCAGTTATCTGAACAACTAATGCAGTGATCACCATGATTTTTGCATGGATATAGTTCATGGAGTGTTTCATCAGTTTCTGCAGTCTGGTGGGGCCACCTGTATTTTTTCGATTTTTACGAAATTTTTTCTCTATTTTTGAGATCTCTTAAGATGTGGTCATCTGTTAACAGGGCACAAATCGTAACGACTGGACCTAGAATGTTCTCACTTGACCTGCTGGGAGGCCCATGAAAAGTCTCTGTGGAAACCTAAAATTAGGTCTCTGTTACCCATAACCTCTGAGCTATGAGGTTCTGAAGTACCCCCCAGAATAATGGGAAAATTTGATACAAAAGCTCAAGTATCTGAACAACTATTGTATTAATCACCATGATTTTTTGCATGGATATTGATCATGGAATGTTTCATCAGTTTCTGCAGTCTGGTGGTCCCACCTGTATTTTTTCTATTTTTACGAATGTTTTTCTCTATTTTTGAGACCTTAAGATGTGGTCATCTGTTAACAGGGCACAAATCATAATGACTGGACCTAGAATCTTCTCTCTTGACATGCTGGGAGGGCCATGAAAAATCTCCTTGAAAACCTGAAATTAGGTCTCTGTTACCCATATCCTTTGAGCTATGGGGCTCCAAAGTACCCCCCAGAATAATGCAAAATTTGATACAAAAGCTCAAGTATCTGAATAACTACTGCATTGGTCATCATGATTCTTTGCATGAATATTGATCATGGGATGTTCAATCACTTCTTGCAGACTGGTGGTGCATCCTGTATTTTTTTTCCAATTTTACGATTTTTTTTCTATATATTTGAGACCTTCAAAGAAGCTGTCATCTGTTAACAGGGCACAAATCGTAACCGCTGGACCTGGATTCTTCTTACTTGACATCAAGAGAGGTCCATGAAAAGTCTCTATGGAAACCTGAAATTGGGTCTCTGTTACCCATATCCTTAGAGCTATGGGGCTTGTAAGTACTCCTAAGAATAATTAAAAATGTGATACAAAAGCTGCAGTATCTGAATAACTAATGTACTGATGGCCATGGTTGCATTCATATTGATCATGGAGTGTTTCATCAGTTCCTGCAGACTGCTGGCGCCACCTATTTTTTTTTAATTTGTACGCATTTTCTTCTCATTTTGAGACTTTCAAATAAAGCCTAATCTTGTAACAGGGCACAAATCGTAACCACTTGACCTAGAATCTTCATACTTGACATCTAGGGAGCTCCATGAAAAGTCTTCATGGAAATCTGAAATTAGGTCTCTGTTACCCATATCCTCTGAGCTATCGGGTTCATAAGTACCCCCGAAATAATTAAAAATGTGATACAAAAACAGTGTTTGTTTCTGGAGAACTCCTCTGAGACCCTTGGACTGATCTTCCGTAACCCAGCATAGTTGTTCCCTCACCTGTGTACTTGTGCATAACAAAGACAGGTGGCACCACCTGCAATCCTTTCTGGGCAGTCTGAATCTGGGTGTCTTTTAGATAACAGCCGATATCTCAGGAGTGTCTCAATGTATTGAGCTGAAAGTTAGCATGTATATAGATCTTGGATCTCTCCATCTTGTAATCGAATTCAACAATCCTTGAATTCAGCTGAGCGTCATGGCCCATGGGCCACTAGTTCACCTCCAGGTGAAGCCACCTATGTTGACCTATTTTCTGCAGGTTGTAATGGTCTTTTCTGCTTTTTCCAAGATAAGTCATAAAGTATTATTATTTTGGCCTTCATATCATAGTCATCAGTTTCTTAGAGGAAGGGGAATAATTTGAGTATAAATTCAGTCAAGTCATTTTTAAGATGGCGTCTCTACAGAACTTCAAATTGTGTAGATCGTGAAATTTGGCAACTTGATGTGATTCCATACATGATGTTTTGTCTGTTACCAAATATCTTAGGAACTGCTGCAGCCTTCAGTTTCAAATTTCATAGGAATATTGATCATGTGACTTTCAATAATTTTGACCTGCAGGTGGTGCCACCTGTATTGAGCTTCATTTGCTGTGGGTGAAAATTGCTCATATCTCAGGTGCATTGGTCTGAAATTGGCATGTGCATATTGATCTTTGCAAGTTTCCTGTTAAAACCAGACAGGTTGGGCCACCTATCTTGTGCAGCAGAACACTGTCCACTTGGAAAGGAATGAATGTTTTTTTCACATTCACTTTTTTTCTTTTTTAATCACCCACCATCATCAGACCTGGGAGCCAGCCGTTGACCAGTAAATCGGCTGGCTAGAAGAAAAAATGGCTGGCTAGCTGGCTTAGCCGGCTCAGGTCTAAGAACAATGGTGATGGCTGAGTTGACAACGTTGTGGCTGGCTAGCCGGCTGAGCCGTAAAGATTAGGCAAATATTTAATGGACAAAATGTTGTCTCAGTCTAATGCAATTATATTTATATATACAATAATATGAAACAAATTTAACAAATATTTTGACAAGGTAATTACCCTTTGGATAAATTAATTTTATTCAATATCATGCCAGCCATGTACAAGGGCAGCGAGTGGTTACGTGAAGGATGGGGGATCCCCCATTGTGTTTTCAGATCTGACAATATAGCGTGTTTTGGTGAAGCTGAGCGCTTATTTGATCAGATGAAAATTGTTATGATTTTCCTCATTTCTTTTGACAGACGTCGGGTACACACGAATTATTTGATCTCAACTGATATAACGTTACATTGCTAAAAGCATCTAGGAAAAACGAAGGTTTCAATTCAGCTATTGAGATAAAAAGATATCATTGTTTGCATCCGCTGAGCAACTGTTTTTCGTGCCCTCATTTGCATAACAATTCAACCGGATAATCGTTTTTCGTGTTCCGAACTACAAATGTCATGGCTTGACGTAGTGTTTGCTTCTTTTTTAAATTGTATCGCATGGGGGTTATGTGAAAGGGCAGGAAATTGTGTATATATAAAGTGTACAGAAAGTCATGGTTCACCCGCGAGTGTCTCTAAATAAATCATAACATTTGGTAACAATCTGTCATTTGATGATGGAGAGAGGTGACATAATCGTACAAAATAGAACCCCAGCCAAAGAGTTTTTGTAATAATCATTAAAATTTGATTACTTAAAACACATATTGTGAATTCTTCTTGATGTAATGTGAACAGACCAACTCACTGCTACAACCACGAAATCCCTGATTTCATTTGGCCTAGACTGAGATCGACATGTTTTTTCCTGCGCTGAACTTTCCCGGTCGCAATTGTATACGTAATTTGTCACGTGTCTTAATTGAAATAGGAATTCTGTCATGAATTTTCACAGGTGTAAGCCTGAATCATCCCCGAGATCTCTGTGACCCTTGATATGTTCATGCGGCAAAATTTGTCGTTCGTTGAAACAGCCGGTGTCTGCAGCTGTTTGACACTGACTTGGTCTGGCGTTTTAACTTCTAATTGCAAACCAATCAGACTCACTTAAAAGTTAAGTTTCCGCTAAAGGATTTTATAACATTTATCCATAGGTGTTTATAGGTGTATAGAGCAGTATATCATTTTTTTTAAATATTGCACATCGACCTCAATATTTTTAATGACCAAGCATCAGTATCTGACTGAATAAACTTGGGAATGATCTGGATTCTGGCACTTTTTCTCTTAGTTTCTCAGCAACAGGGGTTAGAGATACACCCTTGATCAAATGGGGAATATGCCAGTTATCTGGTCTGAAAAAGGGGCTTTCGGGAACCTTGTTAATTGTCTAACATAATGACTTACAACATCCTTAAAATTAATCTGGCATGACCATTGCGAAGCCATGCAGCTCGGTGAAATCTGCTGGAGACGGGTTTGTGTTAACATGTTGCTGTAGTAACTATTTACAAGCTGAAGTATGCAAGCGAATATCCTTTCTTTCATCAGCTTATCAGTATTTCACTGGTGGCTGAGCCTGTGTTAAATAATTGGCGGCGGCTGGCGCAATTCGGTGGCTCAAGAAAACTCTCGGCGGTGGCTTCCTTACAAAATAAACGGCAGCGGCTGGCGCAATTCGGTGGCGGCTCCCAGGTCTGACCATCATGCACAGTAATTCACAGAGTGAACATTAGACCCCTGGGTCTCTTGTTTTACCTATAACATTGCAGGTTTATAAAAAAAATTAAACATAGGTGTAATCTACTCCATTTGATAACCTTTGAATTATTTTTAATCTCAAAAGTACTCCTAGGGCAAAACAAAATTATGCCCAGGATATTTTGTTGACTTAAAATATCCAATAGCTTGTATTAAAAAATATTTTGTCTCACTAACCTTTGAGATATATTTCCCTTGCAGAGGTTATAACAGAAACAGCTATAGATATGTACGGATTGACCACACTATGGGCTCCTTCTTATTTCAGAGGAAAAACAAGACAAATTAACTCATTTGTCTTTGAAGATAATAGGAATAAGCATTGATTTACAGGATTATTTTTTTAGCCAATTTAGTATTCGTTCAGCAGAAAGACAAAAATAGAAGATTTTTTCATTTTGCTTGTGGTATTTCCTCACTAAAGGAACACCACGCTTCTTTAACAACCTGATTTATTCTGTCCCTTGGTTATTTCTTGAAGATGTTTTGTCATACCCCAGTGCTCCTAATCTTCTGAGCCAATCTTCCTTTATGTTTTATGAACATATTGAGCGGAGAATAAAAACTCCAGTAAGGGGTAAAGATTAACCGTGAGAAAACAGATCCAAGGTGTGTGCTGTGATATGGTCTACTGAGGTGCTCAGTGATGGGTCAGTCCTAGCTGGCCATGGATGGATGGATCTCAGTCTACACTGAGCTAGAATTCACTCTCTTGTAACAGTTACTCTGTTATTGTGTACTGGCGGTCCGATGAATGTATCACATGCAAATACTGTGGGTAAATAAAACACTATTTGAACATTCCATTTAAATCTAGTTCCAGGCTGTCATTTGTAAAATGAGTCTGAAATGTATTATTTTCTCAAATTACAATTTCATTGTTTACATAGATTTCATAAAAGTTTTAGTGTAATTTTACTGTGCTAGCTGTTACTCCACATTCCTGATTTAACTGTTAATTGTTAACAGATAAGCTCAAGTGTTAAAAAAAAACACTTGTAGACTGCATACATCCTCCAACATTTTAGATCACCAAATACGAAGTTTTACTAGGATGCTGATCAAACTGCTGTGTGGTATGTGAGCTTGTTAAATTTGTGAATCCAAGCTGAGGAAAGTAAGTGGTTTTTAGCTCTGTCGGCCAGAATAAACAACAACCCCAGATAGGTCTCAGCTGTATGTTCAGGGGCATGTATGTAGCGCAGGATTTAAATGGAGGGGGTTAATCTGGATATGAAATACTATCTTTTGTTTTTGTTTGTGCTTTTCCCAACGAAGTGAATATACATATCTGATCAGGAATATGATGGATTTTGATGAAAGTCAAAAGAAACATTAACAAAAAATAGGATCATGCCTAAGTGTTATACCCAGCAAAATTCATGCATGTTTAATGAGATCAGAGGTTATCAAACTTTGTAGAGCAGTGATGACTTACCAAAATCTTATGGATATTCATGAAACTTGATATAAATATTAACCATTACTTTTTATCACCTGAATTTAATTATTGGTAAAATTCATGCATATTTAATGAGGTCAGAGGTCATAAGACAAGTTTGCAGTGATTTTGTTTAATATGTCATGTTTACAAAGGATACACATATTAAAGGGTTTTGTTTTTTGTGGTCTATTATTTTCATTTATTGCAACTAGCCATTCCAAGTCATGTTCAGCTTTGCAAATTTATTCTTGTTTCAGTTTGCATTATTAGAATGTAATTTTTGTTTCAATTTATTTTGGCCAGAATTGTGAAGAAAGGAGAAGTACTTTGTACAAACCAATATTTTCTTTCAATTAGGAAAATGTGAGACTGTCAGGGGGGAAATAATTATTATTAGAATCTTGGTGTAAAATTAAACTGCTCATTAGAGGTACAGAATTTAAATACAGTCATAAGATGTGCATTATGTGTACTGTCTTTTGCATTCTTTTTTGACAGCATGCATCCTTGTTGACTCTGGCCATGTCAGTGTCAACTGAGGCCTAATTATATATTAATTTGGGACAGATGTTATTTATTAAGGTTATTTTTCTAGTAGTTTTTCCAACAAATGAAATGGCACACCTAGTGAGTTAATAGTGACATAAACCTCATGTGGTAATGCTCAGCTCGGTGACATCTGAAAAACTGCACATTGGGTTTAAATTAAGGCCAGGTAAGCAGCCCCTGCTGGCAGTAAAGTCATTGTTGTCCCCGTGGCAGTCAGCTGCTGACAGTAGCTAAAGCAGGATGCATTTAAAATGTGATCAGATTCAAAGAAACTTTATGACAAGCATTTATGGCATGCTGTAAATGCATTTGGTACACGTCTTGTACCTACTGTGTTTTATAGCCCTTTCATGCACTAAAATTCATTGTTTCAAATAACCCCAGCTAACTGTACCCTCTGGAGGAATTAAAATCTGTTAATTACCCTTTTGGGAATGTATTCTTGCTGGTTAATGATTATACTAGCAGTTATCTTGTTGCAGTGTCCTATGAGTGACGTTAATGCATGTGATACAAATTAGCAGTTTTCCAGTAATTGCTATTTTATTGACACGGTTTGAATCATTAATACCTCAACTGTGGACCATCTTAAATCATACAGTTGTACTATATTTTTATCCTCGGTATTAATTTGCATGAAATAATTACTTGCCAGCATACCTTTAAATATAGATTTGTTGATTATAAACCAATAAAAAAGTCATGCATTGATTGTTTAGTTCAGATAATCCCTTACTAAGTGTTTCTTATCATACAGATCTGTATCACTGTTTGAGACTTGCAAAGGTAACTGAACTACATTTGTGCAGATATAGTTCCATGTGAGTACATAATAATATTAAGTTCTGTACTTGTTACTGTCACCACCCATACACATAGTAAAGCCATATGCTGGAGATGGTATTAGATCACAATCTCCAAAAAATAGAATTAAAACCCACCAGAGGTAATAGTATCCTGGACCTGTGCTTTACAAATAACCCTCCTTTCATCAATAGTGTGGAAATCAAACCAGGTATCAGTTACCATGACCTGGTTGTAGTAAGTGCATTGATAGAGCCAAATTTGCTAAACTAAAACTTAACTAAACGGAAGGTGTGTACGTATAAAAAAGCTAACTTTAGTAGAATTGAAGATGATCTGCAGTGCATAAATTAAATGATGAATTAACTGAAGATCTAGTTGGATCCCTGGACATTGACGAACTGTGGGTTCGCTTTTCAAATACTATACATTGCTCATTGGATAGTAACATACCATCCAAAATGACTTCTTCAAAGCCAAATTTATTTACCTTGGACAAATTACATTATGAAAAGAAATATCAGATAGACACCAGATTGTACGAATAAAATTAATTGTGCCAGGAAAGGCTGGAGATGTAAATTTGTAATGAGTTTAAACAATTAAAATGTAAAAATGATAGGCAAATTAGGAAACTTCATAACAAATACATTCATGGTATTGGTGAGTTGCTAAAATGTGGCAAAACCAAACCTTTATGGAACTATGTTAAAACCCTATGAAAAGAGACCATATAGGAGTGTCTCCCGTACTGTTGGAGGGAAGAATTGTGTTCACCGCCAAAGAAAAAGCAGAAGCTCTAAATGCAAAGTTTTGCTCAGTGTTTACTAAAGAAGATATTTCTGTTTTCTAAGCTTAGTGACAAATCAATACCAGACATGCTGGAAATTCATGTTACTACACATGGAATAGAAAAGTTACTTCAAAATATAAAGATTAATAAACCATCAGGTCCTGATAACATTCTGGCCAGGATATTTAAGGAATTTGCATCAAGTGTGGCACCCATCCTTCAGAAAATATATGAAAAATCTATTAAAACAGTTACTTTACCACAGGACTGGTTAAATGCAACAGATTTGCCAGTCTTAAAAAAAGGGTAAAGATCTCTCCATAGTAATTACCGGTCAGTATCACTGAACTTTATTGCTTGCAGACAGCTCTAACATATAATCCACAGTAATACAATGTGCCACCTGGATAAATACAGTTTACTTAGTGATAGACAGACATTGATTCAGGAGGGGCAGATCATGTGAAACCCAAGTAGCAGGCTCAGTTAATGACCTGGCTGAAATCCTTAACTGCCGGAAGCCCTACTGACCTATATGTATCACAGACTTTAGTAAGGCATTTCATATGGTACCACACCAATGTCTGCTTACTAAAATGGAAAACCTAGGTATCAGAGGGACAACCAATTCTTGGATTAAAGGTTTTTCACCAGGTGGCAACAAAAAGTCATCACTGATGGAGAAAGCTTGTCCTGCTTGTCCATGATCTCAAGGAATAGTACTTGGACCCCTGCTGTTTCCTATCTATATAAATGACCTACCAGATGGACTCTCATCAAATGTTAGACTTTTTGCTGATGATTTAATAGTGTATAGACTATAGAACAACAAAATCAACAAATGATTGTGACATAAAACAAGATGATATGAATACCCTATGTAATTAAGAAAAAAAAATGGCAGATGAAATTTAATACAGCAAAGTGCTACATCTTGCAGATAACTCAACAGAAGAGATTTAATACCATTACCACATGAGAAAGTCTCCGCTGCAAGTTGTGAGCCATCACCAGGGCTTTAATTACCTTGGTGTTGAGTTATCCAGCAACTTATCATGGTACATACACATAAATAACATTATTAACAAGCAAATAGTATGCTAGGATTACTAAGAAGAAACCTGCAGTCTTGTTCTGTTCATACTAAAGAAATAGCCTATGAGACACTTAATTGTGAGCACAAGATTGGTATATTTCAGTTCAATCTGGAATCCTTACCAGATAATCTATTAGGATAACCTGGAGAAAGTCCAAAGAAGGTCTGTTAGATTTGTGAAAAATGACTATAGAAATACCAGCAGTGTTACCAGTATGATTAGGGAACGGAACTGGAAGACATTCAGAAGGTAAAAGGCTAGACTTATAACTCTCTATAAAAAAACCTATCACATGATTTCAATGAACATTAGTAGTTGCCAATCAGATGAAAAAAAAATTAACTAAACCAACAACATGTCAAGCACATGAGCTTAACTGTACAATGTAATTATAGGGCAAACAAAGACTGTTACAGGTATTCTCTTTATCCTCAAGGGATTCCCATTTGGAACACACTACCAGCTTCAATTAAGAAATCCAGTGATGCAGTCTTTTTCTTCAGAATTATCCATACTGAACCATAGACAGTACTGATTTATCAGGTGATGCATGATGTAGACTGCACGTTGATAGCCACAGCAGAGGTGTTTTTTGCAGTACAAGACAATTAAGACAAGACAATGTTCTTTTTGCGGAGGGCTTTTGTCAGTTTCAGCTGATATCTTGTTTATTCTTTTATAGGGACCTGCCCCTCCCCCCCCCCCAATAAAAACAAAAACCAAAGAAACCTGCAACCACTGAAAGGTAGTTATTAAGGGACAAATATCAACGGACTCACCAGTTCCCTGTTTGACCTGTTCCTTCCAATTACAGATTTAATGACCTTGAGTGACATTGACCTTTAAAAAGGTCCGGGATCAATGTGTCTTTCAGCCTTGACCATATAATATATGGAAGGATAGCTGTATTAGATTTTGATTTAGTCTGGGACAAAATGTCACTCAGGGAATGTCAGGTTAAATCAGATGCCTGGTGACATAATGTGGAAGCAGGAAAGGCCAGGGATTTATTTTGCCCATAAATCTTGGCAAAATGTCACCACACAAGACATCACCACTGTCCTGATCTACGCTGCCAAGAGGCAGACATTTGCTCATTGGACTTTATCACCATGTAAGGTTTAGTTGGTTTGATAAAGGTTTCCTTGGAAGAATATTAAAGATGCCAATATGCAATTGTACAAAAGAATATTTTGTCTTTTATTAATGTGGAAGCAGTTCTGAGTTAACTGATATATATTGTAAATTCAAAAGAAAATTAAATGTAAGACTTAAATATCTGGTAAAATCGTGCCGATAAAAAAATCAATTTGAGGAGCCACAGGACATGGACAAAAAAATTTTTTGAGGTTGTTAATTGATATTTTCCTATTCTTGATTTGGCTTTTATGATATGATAAAATATTCATGTCAAACATAAATGCCAAAAGCCACCATATTCCCAACCATGTTGTAAACAGATATTATTTATCAAGCTTTTTACATGTAACTGGTTAATATGTGAAACTCTTATGGAAATGATTGCCATAATATTTGCCCTAATGTGATGTTGTGTCCATGCTATTTCTTGCATGGTGGATGTATGTGAATTTTTCATGAAAAATCATATGAATAAATCTGTTACAAGGAAACCAACCACTAAATCACAAATGACTATTGAGCAAAATGGTGAGTTTATTATATTATTGTCAAGATATGTTACAGCAACAGTTAAGCTTCCAGTACCTTAATTAACGATGCTCAGTCATATAATCAACAGTAGTGTAGGCATTTTGTCTCAATTCCTGAGATAAAAGGTAATATTATCAGTGATAAAATATGATAAATAGAAAAGAAAGAGGAGGCATGAATTATTGTGCCAATTTTAGGTCTTTCTGAGTCTTTATAGGACTAGAAACATGTCAATTTAGGCTTGCACAGCTGCAGGAGATATCCAATTAATAAGGGAAAAAATCAGGGTAATATTTAATGTTTGGTGATGAAAACAATGTTATTTATTATTGTATTTAGATGGATGTGCTACGGATTGACAATCCCACTGGTCCCCTACAGCAGAAATTACTGAAAATCATGTAGCTAAAGATTAAACTTGACAGGTCAGATATGGTAATGGAATCAATTAATACCATGTGGTGATGAAATAGCAGAGAAACCAGATAGATTGGGGTGTCCAGCCTTTGCAGCTGCAGAGAAGAGTTTTATCTGATCCATGCCACATGTGAGAAATTAACAGCTCCCCTGCAACTTGTCTATTACATGCTTGACTGGAGAAATGTACATCCAGTGGAAGGCTGAAATTGACCACATACTTGTGGCTTGTAAGTTTCACACTATTTTCAGTTTCTCATTGAGAGATGGCCTAACTGGTGACTCCCTCCAGATCTGTGTCTTTTCTAATGTGCTTTTCTTTACATAGATATACAGACCAGGATCTGCTGATGGCTGAAGACTTCAGGTATGTCTGTATTTATTTGAGTATGCTCATCATATATAGTGTACACCTTCAATCCTGCAAGTGCCCTTTTTCACCACAGGGAGTCTTGTGTATTGATCAGTTGTAAGTGATTGTGATTCTTTTTCACCTGGAATGGTTCAGAATTTTCTGAGATTTTGTGGTGCCCACTGAAGAGGCAGAAAGACAGTCACTGAGAAATCAGGGGAGAGAGCCAATATTTTCAATGTATAATGGTCCAGAAAATAGTGATTCAGCATTGAGATTACTCCACACTAGCAGAAGTTGTCATTTTAACATCGATTGTGGCATACCAGGGTTGCATATGTAATATAAACTTAGCTGCCATTGACTCTACTTTTATATTTGTTTGACTGAAGCAGTTCAGCTCTGCATGACTATCTGTGACGTATGATCCATTTGGGTGATATTAACTAATAAGCTGTTATTTGTTTTATCTATAAGTTCCAGCTGTGATTTCCATCTGTTAACACACTTTAATAGATGGCACATGAGGCACAGATGTGATATTTCACTGTATACCAACTTTTTTTTTGTGATGCATTTCCATCAAAACTTGTGGTTGTGCCTAGATATAAAAAAAGTGACACGTTACAGAGGAAAACATCTTACAAGTATATATCTGTACACATCTGGATGCAAGTGAGTAAAGACTAGTATGCCAGGATTTGTGTATGGTTTAACCCGCAGCTGATCCAACCCACATGTTCCTTGTAAACAATATAGACCATATAAATAACATGTTGTAGGGCACATATATGAATGCCCATCAGTTTCCCTGACACTAATACTAGTTATTTTACTTTATATATATATAGAGTTTCTGTAATGTAAATCACTTCACTTACCAGCTTCTGTGGCTCAGGGGTAGAGCACAGGTCTCAAAGCCGGGAGATCTTGAGTTAGAATCTCTGCTGAGGCGGTGAGATTTTCACGGTCGGCCCCCACCCAGGGTGAGCACTCTGCAGGCTTAATGGGAAGGCACTCACAAACGAGTGGGCCTTTCGGGGGTTCCTCAGTGGTATGACCCAGCAATGGGATAATTACGCAACCAGGGCACACAGGTACTATAGTCACTGGGCCTTGTTAACGCCATGATATACAAATGAGAGGAAGCATGTGATACTGACCTGTCACGTAGTCTGAAACCTGAATGGAATTCTGCAGATGTACATATATACTTAATTAAGTTAGTATTTAAAAATAAAAAATGGAGGAGGGTACCTCTACCAAAAATATTTTATTAAAAAAGGCACTGCACTTGTGAGACACTGAAATTTACTTACATTTTTACATATTACAAGTTTTCTGCATCTTTCATTGCATGATGTTGTATTGTTTTTAACCAGTATCATGTCATTTAACAAAACTGGAATTAAATTTTTCAAGCTATGCTCAAAATTTTTGGAATAAAATATATTTAAAACGGAATAATAAGTCTTCTATTATAGCTTGATATCCTCTGGTTAGGTTAAAAAAATTACCTTGATATATTCATATTATTATTGTTTCTCCCCCTCCAGGGGAGACGTTGTTTTCAGTGCCTTTTGTCGTCAGTCGTTGTCAGTTGTCGTCTGTAGGGTATCTTGGGAACGTGATAACTTTTTAAGGGCTGCATATTTTCCTCAAAAAATTTAAAACACTGATGATTCCCACTAAAATCTTGTCAGAGTTCATAATCTTGTGTCTTTGACCTTCATCTTCAAGGTCAAATCTGCCAAAAAGTGCAATTTTTGTGAAGCCCATAACATAACTTTTGTCCTAAAATCTGGTTGTCCCTACAATGTTCTTGTAGGAATTTGAAAACCAGTGACCTTAACCTTCAGATCTGACAAAATGCAAGTGCAAAAACAAGCCATTCTATTTAATTTTTATATACATGCTTACTACTAAAATTTTATAGTATTCTCATGAGTTTTTATACATTATAAACCATGTGGGGAAAAATTGTATTGTTTTTGTACATACATGTGCACAGTACTTGTGAAAACAACATCATGTAAATGTATTACATATACCCCTGATGGACCTTTATAACTTTGGCCCCGTTAGTTCTCATCATCATTCTCTCTCATTCCTGCATCTGGTCCATTTTACCTGGTCACTTATCTTCATGGTATTTACTTTTATAGAGATATATAGACAAAGAGAGCAGGAAACTCCTACCAACTCCCTGTATTTCTTATGAAAATTTGTCCTCTATTATTTTCTAGCATTTAGAGAGTAATATCCTGTATTTTCCTATTCTTTTTTACTGCACAATCTTTTTTCCAATATAGTTGTCATAACTTAATAGTAATTGTTACATAAACTTATTATTAAAACAGGTATAGCTTTTTCATAGGAGCTTCCATGTAAGTTATGGAGAAATACAAGTGCAGCCACCTCAACCAATTAAACCTATAGTATATATATATATATATATATATACATATATATATATATATATATGTCTTTAGATGGTCATTTTAATTAATCATGCAAACACCATTTATCCAGTGAAAATCTTTTATTTTCCCCATAAATTTTGGCTAATATTTTTATAAAGTCCTATATTTTTGTCACAGGTTCTCTTATAAAGTTCCTGTATTTCTCCAGGAGGTTTGTGGGAGCCCCAGGAGGGGGAATAGCCTTTACCTCACTTGTGTATCCTATGCATTATAAGGAAACGTCAGATTTAGATTTACAGTTTAACCTCTGTAGATCATGTCCTCTCTTTACCTTTCTATTAACTACAAGTCAGCAGAGTTCAGGATTGATCAGCCATGGAGCTCTCGTGTGCAGAGGTCAGGTCAGGTGAGCTGACCTTTGACCCAGGTCACACCACAAGGCCTTTATTTTGGGAAAAGTAGCAGTGCTTTGGATAAGATTTGTATGTTTGGGGTGAATGTGCTGGCACATTTGTAATCTCTCTGGCAGTTCATTCCTGAAATTGTGAAACCCTTGACCAGGAGGCATTTTTATATAGGGTTCAGCTCCCTGAAGATTAGAACCTTAATTCATTCCCATATACCACAGATCATAAAATGGAAACCCAATGCAAAGAATCTCCATGTAAGTCTGTAACACAGCTTTCAAATCAGCAATACTGTGTTGAGTATTTAATGAACAGATGCATCTTAAACATTAAGAGCCTGTTCTTCTTATTCTATTAAATTCAGTCATTATTGCTCGTCTTATTTCTAACTAATTAAACCATTCAGTATGCATAATCTGATCATATATAGAGCCAGATTATGGATAAATAAAGGTGTAATTTAGAATTGTTAATGGATTAATAAAGGTGTAATGGATAAATAAAGGTGTAATTTAGAATTGTTAATTCACTGACAGCACTATTGAATTAAATTTCATATATGTATGCCAAGGTGTTTTTTGCTTGTTTTAAATAAATTTCAGATGCAATTCATGTCATCTTTTAGCAAAAATGATCAATTGATTTTCAGCAAATTATGATTATATTAAGCCTTAAAAAATTCAGAGATGCAAGCGTATTTTTTATAATTTTTTCACATTTTTGAACATAACAGACATAAATTAAAGCATACAACAAAGTCAAGTAAAATTCTTAGGAATAATATGCATCTTTTCTGCCTCTCTTTCACTTATTTCTCTTTGAATATAAATTAATACATTGAACCATCAAATCTCCAAAGCACTTGCTGTATGTGCCTCTGGAGCACTCAGATGTAATGGATATAGGGGAGTTGGGTCATGCCTGCAAGGTTGTCAGTTTCTTGGTGTTCAGACCTTAAATGCCAAGATTTTGTGTTGAAGTCTTAATTCACCACAAGGGTGTGCTCTGTTCACCCAGAAGTGGAAGGGCAGTTATCATTGGCAGCAAGCAAATGAAGAATATGAATAAAACCTTTTATTTAGTGCCTGCTATGGCTGTTTTGGCTGTATGCTCCCCAGGAGAGTAAGAAAAGGTACAAGAAGAACAGACCTGCAAGAGTTAGAAGGCAACAAGTAATGTCAGATTATCACCCTGCCACCTAACCTACCACTAAATTTAGTCAATTGAGTTTGTAGACAAGAATTGGCTTAGCTTGTCGCTAAGCATTCTCAACCAATATCTGCTTCTTGTTGTTGCTTTATGTATAATTCAAGCCAGTAAACACTGGTGGTACCACAGAGTAAATGCTTGTACAATTTCATTTGTGCTAAGAAACCCTTGGTACTACATGTAGTATAGAGGTGTGACCACTAATACCGGAATCTCCGACGTTATTATTAACTTACTCATTGTGAAACATGAAGCATATATTCATGAATTTTGATACATTCAACCAACATTCTGATTAAAAGTCTAATAAAATAAAAAATACATCCAGTTCTCAGACCATTAATTATTTTCTTCTCTGTCTGGTTCAGTTATAAATGATATCATGTTTGTCCCATGTAAACTAGTAAGCTCAAATCCAGTTACTTGGGATTATCGCAGACAGAATGATTGAAATTAAGTTCACATGACCACAGTGCATATTACATAGTAAGGCAGACTGCACGAGTATTAGCTTTTTGTCTTTAATTAATCTGAATAAAAACTGGTTTACTTCTAGCTATTTAAAATGGGAAATTTTACTTCCTGTCTGAAATGAAGGAACTACATGTATAGTTTAACCCTTTATGGCCACAACCCTGATGTGGTCATTGTCTCTAGTAAGACGGGTTATTATTTGCCTTCACTATCATGTGGGTATGTTTCATTGCACAGTATGGCCATGACTTTATGGAATCTTGACGGTCTTATGAACAGATTGTGAGACATCAGAGCTATACCTACCATCTGAACTTTAAATGGACTGACCCATTAATAGGCTATCCCCATGGTAAAGTAGGCTTTCCTTTTTGAGTTTAAAAACTTATCTTTGTCTCTTGTGCCTGAGTGAGATGAAGGTGTTCCCTTTATCTGACTGAGGGGTGGCTTGATATTCCAGCCTCTCATAAGATTGCGCTGTAGCAAAATGAGTCACTATGATGTGCTAAGGAGCTAGATGTTATTTGACATAAGGGGAAACATTTTTGAGGTACCCGTCAAGTTTATATAGCTCTTTAACCTTAACATCTTTACCTCAGATTGGCAGTATACAATTATAGTAATAACAACCATTCCAAATACAGACCAACCTTTTGGCCATTTGTTAATTTTAAACTTAAATTCCTATGTCGTTTTATAAGGGCCCTGCTTGAAAAGCCAGTGCCCTATAGTAATCACCCTGTTCATCTGTCTGTCCGTCTGTCTGTTCGTCCATCCAAAAATTGGTTTCTGGATGGTAACTCCAGTTTGGATGGACATATGGATTTCAAACTTGACTTACATATATGGCCAACCACTGAAGCAAGACCCCTATTGATTTTGGAGTCATGAGGTCAAAGGTTAAGGTCAGAGGATCCACATCTTTTAAAAGAATGTGGATGCATTTTAAGCCAAACTTTTCATCCAAGACCTTCCTTCTTGCACATATAGCTCACCTGCCAATAGGGAAAAATCCCTATAAATTTTTAGGTCACAAGATTATATAAGGTCAAGGTTGCAGGAGCAACCTTTCCACAAAGTCATTTCTGGATGATTTCTCCTCTTAAGGTTGACATATGGACTTCAAACTTGACTTATATATGACCCACCATTAAAGCAAGAACCCTATTGATTTTGAGGCATAAGGTCAGAGGTCAGGGTCAGAGCATCTTCATCTTTAAAAAATCTGCGGAAGCATTTTAATCCCAGACCTTCATCCCAGACATTCCATCTTTCACTTATATATAGCTTACCTGCCTACAGGGGTAAAACAATTTTGGGTTCACAAGGTCAAAATTTTAGGTCACTGAAGCCATCAAAGGCCACTGAATTTTTTGCCAGATGATAACTTCAGTTTAAATTGTTATATGCATTTCAGACTTTATTTATTAATGGCCCACCACTAATGTAAGACCCCTTTTGGGGTCAAGAGGTCACAGGTAAAGGTCACATGATCCACATCTTTAAAAAGATGGTGAAGGCATTGTAAACATTTCATCCAAAATCTTTCACTTTTTGATTACCTCATAATAGGGCAAGAACCATATTGATTTCAACATCACACGTTCAGAGGTCAAGGTTACAGGGCCATCCTACTGATTTATATGCTGACCAGGCTTACAGTTCAATATATCAGATGTAATTATATGCCTCTGTTGCTTGGGATGCGTCATGCACTCCAACACCTTCATACATGACTATCACTGATTCAGACCTTAACTTCTTGGTTCAGATGTTTAAATACTGTTTTGGATAAGTTGCTTCTGTCTCTTTTTACGGTCCCTTTTCACAACAAACAACTCAGGCCGAACCGTAACACATATGCTTAGACACGTCTCTTCAAATGAATACATAACCAAAATATGGGTGCAAAAACAGTGCTATATTCCTATATTACAATATTTACATTCGTACACAAATAATATAATAGTCAATACATAACGTAGTTTATAACAAAGTCTCTGAAGAAAAACTGAGTCTCTAAATAACGAACGGCAACGAAATACTTAACTGAATCCGGTGTATGAGAAACTGAAGTCCATCATCAACACATAGTTCGGGCACACACAAAACTGAAGTCCTGTATTAATCCATGTGGCACCCGAAAACATAAAGTCTGTCCTCTTCTTACATAATAAAGTTCATAGCGTGGTTCATGGCATTCCGTGGGCTTGGGGACCAAGAGCCCACGGTCACGGTCCCCGGGGAAAACAGCAACGTGGCGTAGCAAAATCGATAGTCTGCAGGCGAGTTCGTTTTATAGGCTTTCAACAATGGGTGGAAACCGCAGAAGTTTGTGGTTTTGCTTGAGAGAAACGATAGCGCCGTCAGAACTGCAAAACCAGTACTGAATGGTCCCAGAATAGTGTTTATGTTTCTCAAAGCGTGTCAGTAGTCACTGATAGCGGGGTGGATCCATAAGCGTTGAAACGGGGGCGGCCACACCACTTCGTGGCGCCATCCTCCGATGTCTGGGTGACGTCCATGCAACACCCCCACCCTTAAAAGAAAGAAGGTAAGGAGAGCAAAGCATTAGCACTGTATGACGAGAGTATGAGTAGTTTGACATCTTAAGCAATAGTTTATGCTTCTCAAAGCTAATTAATTATCATCATCACAAATAGTATAATCAGCAATATCTTAATACATGTAATATATGTAATACAACTCTTCCAAAGGACAGAACATATCCGAGGCTATAACAAGAGTCAATCATCAGATCAAAATTAATGACGTCTTGATAACGTATCAGCGATTATGTTATCGGAGCCCTTGATGTGTTTGATAACTAGGTTAAACTCTGACAGGGCTAGACTCCATCTCATTAATCTCTGATTATTATTCTTCATCTTATGAAGAAATGTTATGGGATTATGATCAGTATAAACAGTTATATCATAAGGCGTAGAGCCCAAATATACTTCAAAGTGCTGTAACGCCATCAATAGTGACAGAGTTTCCTTTTCAATAGTAGAATAATTCTTTTGATGAGGTAAAAATTTCTTTGAATAGTAGCAAACCGGATGACTTATGTTAAAGTCATTGTCTTGGATGAGCACAGCGCCTACACCGCAATCGCTGGCATCCGTCATGAGAGAAAACGGTTTATCAAAATTTGGAGCCTGTAACACAGGTGCACTTTGTAATATAGCTTTGGCTCTTTCAAAAGCATTTTGACAGTTTTTATTCAAATGGAATTTTTTGTCCTTTTTCAATAGGTCCGTTAACAGATTTTCAACTTCTGCAAAGTTCTGACAAAATTTCCTGTAATACCCAGTCATTCCTAAGAATCGCATTAGTTCCTTGCGATTAGTAGGAACTGGAAATTCTACGATAGCAGATACTTTACTGGCAATTGGTTTTACACAACCTTGACCTACTTCGTGCCCTAAATATGTTACAGTTGCACGACAAAAATCACTTTTGGCAAGATTAACTGTCAATCCTGCTTTTTTCAGTCTCTCAAAGAGTTCTACCAAACTTTGTTTATGACCTTCCCATATGTGATTGTATACAACAACATCATCAATATAGCAAGTACAGTTATCTAAGCCAGATAATTCACAATTTTCATTCCGAAGGGCATAACTTTGTACTGGAACAAACCGTTTGGCGTTACAAACGCAGATATTTGCTTAGCCCGTTCGGTAAGAGGTACCTGACAATAACCTTTTAACAGATCTAACTTGCTAATATACGTAGCAGATCCAATCCTATCAATGCAATCTTCCACTCTGGGCAAAGGGTTAGTATCTGTTATTGTTACAGTGTTAACTTTTCGATAGTCTGTACAAAATCTGTAGGTCATATCAGGCTTCTTTATCAACAAACATGGGGAACTCCAGGCACTACTGCTGTTTTCAATAATATAATTCTCTATCATATACTTGATTTCATTCTTTATGGCTTGTAACTTTTGGGGACCAGCTCTATATGGTGCCTGTTTAATAGGGGAAGCATCTCCTACGTCTACATCATGCTGTAGTACATTAGTTCTACTGGGGACATCAGGAAATAAAGAGTCATAATTTAGCAGGATTTCCTTCAACTCTGATAACTGATCGAAATCCAAATGTGACAATTTCTGATCTAAATTATTTAGAATATCAGAGTTGTTCAGTTTTACAGGATGTTCAGTTTTCTTCATGAGAACATCCTCGGCATTCTTTTCAGTTTCTTTAATGAGTACCAAATTTGTTTGGGGAGGACAAGATTGACATGTTTCCGCTGATCCGTCCTGATATTCTTTCAACATATTTATATGACAAAGTTGTTGCGACTTTCTACGATCAGGTGTATCAATCACATAATTCAAATCTGATTTCTTCTCAACAACTTTGTATGGTCCAGAGTATTTGGCTTGCAGGGGATGTCCTGGAATTGGGAATAATACCAGAACTTTATCACCAGGTTAAAATTCTCTTTTTGTCGTCTTTTTGTCATACCATACTTTCATTTTGTTTTGGGCTTTCTTTAAATGTTCTTGGGCGATTTCATTTGCCCTACATAATTTCTCCTTGAATTCCTGAACATATTTAACAAGCTACTTTGACAATTGTTTTCCATCCAAGTGTCTTTTAACACCGCCAGGGGGCCTCTTACACAGTGCCCATACACTAATTCAAAAGGGCTAAACCCTAAGCTTTCTTGCACTGCTTCCCGGGCTGCAAATATTAAAAAGGGTAAACCCTCATCCCACTGGTTCCCAGTGTCAAGACAATAAGCTCTAATCATGTTTTTGAGAGTTTGGTGAAATCGCTCTAGAGCACCTTGACTCTCAGGATGGTAGGCACTGGATTTGTTGTGTTTTATGCCTAGCTCTGCCATAACCTGGGCAAATATATTTGACATGAAATTTGAACCTTGATCCGTTTGTATTGTTCTTGGTAAGCCAAAAGTAGTAAAAAATTTAACCAGAGCTTCAACAATTTTCTTTGCAGATATAGTTCTAAGAGGAATAGCTTCTGGAAATCTAGTTGCAGTACACATGATTGTTAGAACATATTCATTGCCATGTTTAGTTTTTCTTAGCGGTCCTACACAGTCAAGTATTACTGATTCAAACGCATCATGTGTTGTTGGTATGGGAGAGAGTGGCGCAGGACTAATTTGGTGGGTTGGTTTTCCAATCATTTGACACACATGACAAGTTTAACAGTATTTCGCCACGTCTCGTTTTAACTTGGGCCAATAGAAGTGTTGGAGAATTTTGTGTTTGGTTTTCCTGACACCCAAATGTCCTGCCATAGGATGATCATGTGCAAGTTTTAAGATTTCTGGGCGATACTCGGGGGGAACTACAAATTGATAAAGAGTTTTCCACGTTTCGTCCGCTGGTATGGTGGGAGGTCTATATTTTCTGACTAGTACATCATTCTGTAAGGTGAAACAAGTTGGAACTTTATCTGCTTCCTCTTTAGTCAAGGCATTTTCTCTAAGGGAGGCAATATCAGGATCTTTCTTTTGCATTTCTATCAAATCATCAGTTTTCATGCTAACTTCTACATTCTTTACACTTCTATCCTTCTTTAACTGTTCATGCCCATTTTGATCAGGCGATTTCACGCCGTTTGTACTCCTTTGGAGATTTCTATTCAGGGTCTGTTTGCCCTGTACTACATTTGTAGTCGAGTCCTTTGGACTGGGTGTGCCACTTGGGTCACATGCGGGCGATTTGAGATTTACTCGCGTAACGGGCTTTAAGCCACTGACGTCATCGTTTGAATGCGCCATAAAGGTTTGCGAGAGGTCAAGTACAGAACTCTCTGGTTTCAGACTTGCCTTTTTACTCATCGCTCGAGTCACTACACAGCCTGGAAATACGCCCGGAAACTCCTGCTGGAGCAGGTCTGTGTCCCTATCAGTGCTCGGCAATTTTGTCATTCTGGGATCAATTTTCACTCTGTCACCAGCTAAATCGTTGCCTAGGAGGAGCGAAACGCCCTCTACTGGCAACTTTGAACAAACTCCTACAGTTACAAATTCAGAGACTAAATCAGATTCTAGTTTCACTCTGTGTAATGGAACTTCTAAAAATTCCGAATTAACACCCTGGACTAGAACTGAACACCCCGCGTAACTCTCTTTAGAGAAGGGAAGAACAGATTTCAAAACGAGGCTTTTGGTTGCCCCGGTATCCCTTAAGATTTTAACACGGGCCTTTCTTGCATGGTTACCCTCTAACTGAACAAAGCCATCTGACACAAAGGGCTGAAAGCTCTCGTGGACAGGGCTTTGTGTTTCACCTTTAGTCTCTAGTTTACTGGGCATTGTTACCGGTTTCCTGCTCTGCGTAACAATTAATGCATTAGGTTTAGGCTTACTTTGACCGTATCTTTTTCTATAACACTCAGATTCTGTATGCCCCTTGAACTCACAGAATGTACAATATTTGGGTCCAGTCCTAGGTTGTCCCTCTTTATGTTGAGCAGGAGAGTCAGATTGACTTTTATACTGGGGTTTACCATGATCAGACTGTGGTTTACCTGAGCCCGATAGTAGGGACTACCCTTTCTCCGACCCAGTTTTGGGCTTTTGCTACCCTCTCTTTTCTCACCATACCTCCTCCTGTGACTGGTATAACTGGGGCGTTGCGTCAAGGCAAATTCATCTGCCAGGATACCAGCTTCGTTTACATTTCTTACTTTATGTTCATCCAAAAATATTTTAATGTCACTACGGATATGCCTTTTGAACTCTTCTATCAAAATTAGTTGTTTGAGTTTTTCAAAATCCTGATCAATTTTACATGCACTTTCTTTGTCTCTAGCATATTCAACATGAGTTTGATTTTCTCTTTTTGTGGCATTCCTAAATTTTAAGCGATACGCTTCGGGGACTAATTCATAGGCTCTCAGAATGACCTCTTTTACAGTGTCGTAATCCCTGCATTGTTCGTCTGTGAGCGCAGTGTAAACGTCCTGTGCGCGACCAACCAGAACACTTTGTAACAACAAGGTCCACTGGCCTTTAGGCCAAGCCATTAAAGTGGCCACCCGTTCAAAATAACTGAAATAATGCTCCACTTCATTTTCATTGAAGGGAGGTACTTTTGTCGAATTTCTGAATAGGAATTCAGACGGCTCATGTGCTTTACGATTTTGAGGATTTTGTAACTCTAACTCTTTCAACTTAATTTGCGTTTCTCTTTCGATTTCACATCTACGGATTTCTATTTCAACTTGAGCTTCATATTTCAATTTATCTGTTTCAACTTGAGTTTTAAGTTCATATTTCAATTTAAGTTCATACTTTCTCAATTCTAGTTCTATCGGGTCAATAGCTGTTGCCCCAAGAGGTTCCTTAATAGGTTTTTCCTCCAAATCAGATTCCTCTTTACTATCTACATCACCATATAATGATTTCTTAAGTACATTTCTTAAACCCTCTACAGTGTATACCTCCATGATGTCAATATTTAAATGTAGAGCAATAATTTCAAGTTCATTTTTCTTTAACGTATACAATAAGCTCCTATTTTCTCTTAATTGTGGTATAATTTCATTTGGTTTAAATTCCGTACCCATATTTGCAAGTTATCAAGATAACGTGTCTGAGAAATATACGAGTTCATTTGTAGTTAAATACTAGTTCAATAACTAGAAGTTATAGAGACCACTGTGAAATTTTACATCCAAATGTAGCCGTTATTACGAAATACAGGGTCTCGTCGCGGTCGCCATTATGTTACGGTCCCTTTTCACACCAAACAACTCAGGCCGAACCGTAACACATATGCTCAGACACGTTCTCTTCAAATGAATACGTAACCAAAATATGGGTGCAAAAACAGTGCTATATTCCTATATTACAATATTTACATTCGTACACAAATAATATAATAGTCAATACATAACGTAATTTATAACAAAGTCTCTGAAGAAAAACTGAGTCTCTAAATAACGAACGGCAACAAAATACTTAACTGAATCCGGTGTACGAGAAACTGAAGTCCATCATCAACACATAGTTCGGGCACACACAAAACTGAAGTCCTGTATTAATCCATGTGGCACCCGAAAACATAAAGTCTGTCCTCTTCCTACATAATAAAGTTCATAGCGTGGTTCATGGCATTCCGTGGGCTTGGGGACCAAGAGCCCACGGTCATGGTCCCCGGGGAAAACAGCAACGTGGCGTAGCAAAATCGATTGTCCCGCCTCGTACTGCAGCGAGTTCGTTTTATAGGCTTTCAACAATGGGTGGAAACCGCAGAAGTTTGTGGTTTTGCTTGAGAGAAACGATAGCGCCGTCAGAACTGCAAAACCAGTACTTAATGGTCCCAGAATAGTGTTTATGTTTCTCAAAGCGTGTCAGTAGTCACTGATAGCGGGGTGGATCCATAAGCGTGGAAACGGGGGCGGCCACACCACTTCGTGGCGCCATCCTCCGATGTCCGGGTGACGTCCATGCAACACTCTGCATGTAATCAGGTGCTTTATTATATTTTTTCAAGCATCACTCAGCCCACATAGGGAGTCTATGGGCCTTTTGCAGGGCCCTTCCTGACCTATCAGAAGTCTAGTTTTAACTGTGGGAGAAATCCTACAACATAGGTATTGCCCAATCACTGAACAGTTTCATGGATTCACTTCTGCATATATCTCCAACCAGCTGCCTTAGGTTACATGGTTTTTCCATTTATCAACATTGCTGTGTTTACTAACAGCTTGTAGATAAAAAAATCCATCACAGAGGTGTTATAAGAACTTTTTCTTTTATTGATTACCTAGAGTTCATCAGTGGATGCAGAGAATGCCAGAAATTATATAGATTCTATAAAAAAGATAGTAGAATAGCTGGTTGAATTTTCATGTGTTGTTCATAAAACTGAGACATTTTCTTATATATGTCATCTTAACTGATTGTGTTGGCTGCATCAGGCATGTGCCAGATGATTATCCCTGAAACCTGAAAATTCATTGTAAGTGTGCCATGCTGTGAGGTTAATGATCTCATATTTACAGATTCATAACTTAAATACCAGTTTTCAGAATTAATTACCAGTACAGCTGATATAACCAGTCAAATAAGTTAAAGGACTTTCCACTGCTATGTCTCATTAATTCTGAGCTGGTTACTATATTAAATTTATTTTTTTCACAATTTTTCTTTTATCATGAGTGATACATAAATTGTCAAACTGACTATACTGATCCATGTAACATCATTCAGCAGGGTCCAAGTGTGAACTTTTAAGAAGGATGTTTATCAAGAAAGTTATTTTCTTTGCATGAATTTAAAGTAATTTAAATAGTTTTTAATCACCTAGAGTTCATCAGTGTGTGCAGAGTAGGCCACATGTAGTTAACAGATTCTATGGAAAAGAGAGGAGAACAGCTGGCTTTTAATGAATGTTCAGGTGTTGTTCATAAAACTGAGACGTTTTATCATATGTCATGATGATTATAACATCATTCAGGAGGGTCCAAGTGTGAACTTTTAAAAAGGATGTTTATCAAGAAAGTTATTTTCTTTGCATGATTTAATGTATTTTAAATAGTTTTTAATCACCTAGAGTTCATCAATGTGTGCAGAGTAGGCCACAGTTAACAGATTCTATGGAAAAGAGAGAACAGCTGGCTTTTAATGAATGTTCAGGTGTTGTTCATAAAACTGAGACGTTTTAATCATATGTCATCTTAACTTATTGTGTTGGCCTCATCAGGTGTCAGATTTATCCTTGAAACCTGAAAATTTTTTTAAAGTGTTTGATCAACACTGCCATGCTGTGAGGTTAATGATCTCCTATTTACAGATTAATAACTTATACCAGTCCACAGAATTAATTACTAGTGCAGCTGTTATAATCAGGCAAATTAGGTAAAAGTACTTTGCTACGTCTTATTATATTTCTGAGCTGGTTACAATAATAAAGTTTTTTTTTTACATTTATCTTTATCTTGAGTGATACATGACTTATCAAACTAAAATACTCCCGGTAAACTGAACCATGTTACATCATTCAGGAGGATCCCAGATTCCCAGTGTGAACTTTTAAGAAGGATGTTTATCAAGAAAAACATTTCTTTGCATGAATTTCAAATATTATATTTTTTAATTTTTATTTAAAATTGTCTTTATACAATTTCAGCAGTGTTATTTTTTCCTGATAAAGAAGGATCAGGTTTACACCACATTTGTACCACTTGGAATTCATAAGCATATCACTGTCTTAAGAGGGACATTGATATTAGCACTGAACAGCAGCGAAGTCAGCCAGATGCATCCATGGGCTTATAGGATTGAAGGTTGTGAGCAATTGCCCCAACAGGCATTAATTGCTATGTGTATAGATGTATGCAGTTGATTGAAGTAAGATTCTATCAAGATTTTTTCACTGTAAGAGATGGCACCTTTCACTGATTTTTGTATAATATTTAATTTTCTTTGAATACATAGTAGATGGTCTTCCAAGAAGGACATTAGAGGAGCCACTTATATATGACCTCCAGTTTGAGAAAAAAAAATAGGTTTCATGTAAATAAGAAAAAAATCTTGCTTCCTAACATGGTGCTATATATATAGTGAATTGAGTTTAAAATTGAAACATCAGACCCAGGGAAATTCTCAGGCCAACCTGTAATATTCAGTCTGTACTGTAGGGTTTTTGACTTTATGTACATATCCTGTCCCTGAGCCTCTGACTGGCCATCAATAAAGGAACTGTATACACATCAGGGGCAGAAGTTTTTCTGCTTGTGTAACAAGCATTGTTGTTGAGAGCCTAGAGGTGACCCGAGGTCGTATATCAGAGACCCCCCTTAGTCCTTCGCACCAGGATAGTATGATAGAAATATCGACTATCACAGTCTCGAGCGTCTGCCCATCGCTGATACAGTCAACAGCAAAAATGGTACCAACAGAAGTGGTATGTGCAAGAAAATGGCAAGGATGAGATTGGTTAGAAAAAGGTTACCATTGAAGAAAAGGATAAAAATGGCAGTGTTTACCTATCACTATAAAGACAGGATTCATGTGTAAGAAGAAAAAAGGCACAGTTTAAGAAAAGATAAAAATGACATAGATTAGCTCTCAGTGGAGCTGTGACTTGAGGTTAAAAAGAAAAAAAATGTTAACTGTGTATACATGCAGCAGATTGTGCATATCACAGCAGAAACTTGTGTTTAAAAGGAGAAACACACACCTCAAGAAAAGGATATATAAAGAGTTGATTTCATAGCTGTCATTTAATTCTTGACTGTAAGAATTAAGTTCACACATTAAGGGAGGAAAAGATAAATACAGCAGATTTTGCCTGACTATTGAGAAATGTTAATTCTTTATATTTCAATAAAAAACTTCCTTATGTTCAGAAAATGAGATTGTATTGTCTTTGATATATCTTGCATTAAATGAGATTTATCATTAAGTGCTATGTAGTCACAGGGGTCATGTTTTTAAAAAGCTTGTGAACTGCCTGCAAATTATGGAATTTCAGCACTGATTTCAAGCCATGTACATGAACCACATTCTGTCATTTCTTCTTCTTTTAAACTGTGCAGACTGTTAGTTTTACCTAGCTATAGGACAATTAATTTTTCTTTATCAGCCATTCTTATCAGTAGAGCATTCTGACCCATGGGCCCCTTGTTGCTTAAAACAATAGACGGGTGATTATATAAGAAAGAACATCAGAATCATCCCAAATTTCTGATGGATTTTTTACATAGATGCCTGTGTCAACAGTCCAGGTGTGTGCTTTTTGTCATTGTTTGTTGTAAAATAAAAGTTTTGTCTGTCGGCTCATTAAGTGCACCAAGTCATGTAACCTTTACCACAAATATCCATTCCCAAACTGTCTAGACAGAGCAGCTAGCTACTTCACTGAGTTTCATCTCACTTAGAGCTTCTAGACATTGGATTTATGTGATAGGTGTACTGAACATTCTTTATTTGAAACCCGGCAAAGTCTGTCACAGAGACAGTACACCTGTCTGAGGGCTTGGAGACATTAGGTTTCTGCTGATGGCAGGGTAAAAGCGTACTGTATTCATGATTTTAGAGAATTTAAAAGAAAATGTCTGGTTCACACAAATAGATGCTTGCTTGAATGATGCTTCCAACTTCATAGATATTGGTGACACACTTGAACAAAGTCCAGCTGACAATGTTTGGAACTTTATGACAGAATGCCTGAATATTAAGCGATAATATGTAATGTTCCCATTTAAAGACAAAAAATATCTTAATTGGATCATTGGTTGATCATTGTTCAGTAATCAGCTCGACTATATTTACCATTATCTGTAAAAATTGTTCGAGTGTTTTAAGGATGCACCAATCATGTTTTTGCTGTTTAAATCTGACCTAAATTCACTGCTAATTTTGCAGCCCAAATTATGTTAAAGGCTCGGAGGTTACAGGAGTTTGTCATAAAAATTCCTGGATTGGAGTGATGTTAATAGTAATATTCTGACCAAATATAGATCTGTACATTATTTGTCTCAGCTGACATACAAGGCTAGATATTGACAATATGTTATAATTATATAGCCAACATGTATATTTAGTAAAATTAGGTATAAATTAATAGGTTTATGCACACTTTTATGAGGTGTAAGCTAACAGAAATATTATGAGAGGGTGCATTTCCTCATCACAAGCCAAAGTATGTGCAAACTTTGTAAACCATTAGGGAGTGCTAGATCAGTCTTGAGATCATTGGTTTCAACCAACTGATCACCGATCATAAGTCATAATTGATCATTGGCCCATCACTTAATTCTTGGAGGAAATCAGGAGATAAAACTTCACAATTTGCCAGTAATCTTTTAAGAAATAAATGGTTTACTTGTAAAGTTGATGGGTATATAAAACAAACAACCACATACTTGCCAGGCTTTTTGAGCATTCGGCATGTCTGACTCTGTGGTTATAGACAGTTGATGCAGTGCCACCTAGCACAGCCTAGCTGAACTGTCAGTTTATAACTACCGTAGGTTCAGTTTTGCAATGGGCACAGTCAACTTTACCAACAGAACATGATCTGAAGATTCCTTTCAATATTATGGTGACTTTGACTTTCCCATGAACTTTTGATGAGAGGCAAATGTGATATGACATGCAGATATTTGGACCAAGTTGTTTAATAATTTATTGACTAGGTTTGAATTCTCACACACCACAAAACTTAATTTCCATATTGATAATGCACTCAAATTTTCAATATTTTTATTTATATGGGCAGCTGCTTTCACTCATCACATACAATTAAGTATCAAAAGTATCAAATAAACTCAGTTATAGTTAATTGTCATTGTAATAAATTGCAGAAAATAAGGTTAAAGAAAGCTGTGCCCTTAAAAGCAACACAGTTTGTTGTTCAGTCTGATTGGTTGAGAGCTTTCCAATCGGGGGAGGGGCGTAACATAATGACTGTCTATCCTCGAGCTTACAAAGCAACTAATTTGACATATGATGAGTTTGAAGTTAGTCTGTATAAACATTTTCAAGGTTCTGTATTTGCCATGTAAGGCAAAGAATTTGTAAAGTTATGAACATGAAATGCTGTTTTAACCAAAACTTCATAAATGATTGTAAGTGCATGTAGATATTCAGATTGATCTAATGGTTCTAAGGGTAAGTTATTATTTTAGAGATTAATATATACCTTAATACATTTGGCACCTAGCACTGGGTTAAAAGAAATTTCCCATCTTAAAAAAAATTCTGTACAAAGTTGTATCAATCTTCAGTGTGCTCGTTCTTCTATTGCATATATGTGCTATTTCAACTTGTGCTTTTTTTATTGCAAAAATGTGAGTGGGAGAACATAGGTACAGTTATCACTGCCATTTTAGCAGATCTTTTTTTGCAGACTTAAATTACTTACAGTTAAGGTCCCTTGGTTTATATAATGTGGCAGAGCAGCCATTTTTCAGCAGTAATGTATAGCTTTTAGACAAAACAAGAGTAAATTACCTGGTACCCAAGAGTTAGACCATATCAGTCTTCATTGTCTGTTTCCTATTCACATGTGTCAGGAGGCCTTGTCCACTTCTTACAACATATTTGATCCTTGTCGGTTTCATGTCAGGCATGAAATTGATCAGGTGGGAGGAATGTGGGGTCTCTGGCAGCTGGTGATGGGATAGATCTGAGCACAGTTTGGTATCATGATTTATGTTGAGGTCAGGGATACTTTTCTGCTGTATATATGACCATCTGAGACCGGTTATTTATCATGTAGGTTTTTCTCAGGTTTAAAGGGACATGAAGCATCAAGATGTGGTACATCATGTCAGGGTTCTATATAACCTATATGTTCCAGTAAAATTTATTGCATAGGATGCATGTTAATCTGTGATCATGGTATGTTTTAAATTAATCACCAAGTAAAGCTTCAAGGTAAGATACATAATTTATGGTTTTATTTATTTTATTTTACATCTGAATAAAGCATCAAGGTAAGGTATATATAGCAGTGTGTATCACTCCATGATTTAGTTATGCTTTCTTATGTCTATTATTTTTACTTAATGTTAACTGTTGGCATGAATATGCCCTTTTTACAGCATTATATGAAATAATCAACGAGTAATCATTTATGTTCCATCAGATCACATCACCCTGGGTTAATTTTCCAAACCAAGTCTTTACAGTTCTATGCTGCCTTTGCATAGAGTGCATCTTGGCTCTCATAGTGACTTCACCTGCCTCTCCCCGGCTTAAAAATGTTTCATAATTAAGGGCTAAAAACCTGCAGATAGTTTTATATATAGCAGTATTGAATAATTTTTTGAATTTTAAATAATTTATCTTTGGTACTATACTGCTTCAATCAGATCTTTTAATATTTGGAAATATATATGAATCAGATTATTTTAAAAATTATATGTATACAGAAACTTTTAAGTCTCATGAATTTTTTTATTTGTAAACAGAAACAGAATTCTCTTTGTATTTAGACAAGTAAAATTTCATTAATACACAGAAATAGAATTTTCTATTAAGTCCTGTGAAATTTCAATTGGAAACAGAAATTCATTGGCTTTTCTTTCTGTTTTTGATAAGTAAAAATTTCATTAGCAAGTTCATAGGTAATATTTAATTAGGGCATGATTTTCTGTTCATCACCATACCCCATTAGTAACATGTTTAAAATTTCTATCCAGTCACAAATTGTTTAATTCAGTATTCTGACATGAAAATGAATATTTTAATTAATAATAATATAAATTTTTTAATCCTAGTTGAATATTGATTTTTACAGAAAATTTGAAGTTCTTATTCTGGGTCAGACTAAAGAATATTTAAAAAATGAACTCTGATTTATTTTTAAAAGATGAAGACTTGAAGAAGGTGGATTTGGATTTTACACTAGGGGATTTGGATTTGGAGAGAGACTTTTATTCCCTGAGATTCAGACTTGCACTTGGACCTGGATAGTTTCAGCTACATGCATGGGCAAATCCAGGATTTTGAAATTGGAAGATTCCAAGACGGGAAGGTTCTTGAAGAATGATGCAAAAACCTGAAAAGTCCTTGGTCAGGTCTGCAACCGTGGAGGTTCATGGCCTAGAAAAAATATTTTTAAACCCTCAATATAAAGTTTTGGCAACTTAAATGGGGTGGTGTGGGACCCATTTTCCCCCTCTTGATCTGCTACTAACATGTGCCTGTGATTTTAGTTAGACTACATTATGCAGTTGGTTCATCAACAATGCTGGTGGGAGCACAGTCCTCATCTGGCTTGTGTGAAGACTTCCTCCCACTGTAGGTGTTTGACAAAGAGTCAGGGAATTAATGTAACTTACTTTACAGTGTCGTCACTACTTTAGGCAGCACAGAACACCCTGAAATACTTGAATAGACACTATTACTGGCCAGACAGGTGCTATTGGCATGCCAAGGTTAAACTTTAATTACTAGACAGCAGTTCAAGACAAAGGGTTTGCTGTAAGAGAAAAACAACAGGTGCTGCTAGTTGCTGTTAAAAGGTCAGTGCTGGAATTAAGAACAACAGGTCTGCTATTGCTGTTAAGATTGCCTGTCTCTCAAAGTACTGTTATACACTGAATGTCCAGACCTGTGTATCACTGCAAGGAGATGGCAAATGGCAGTATGCGCAGATCACTATGCTGTTCTTTTTAATGGTAGGACAACTGAATGCAGATGAATCTCTATTGTGACATATGTTGTTTATTGCCCAAAAAGGCTTAGTTGAAAAAAAAATAAAGTTCAGTAAAAGTATTCGAAAGAAGAAGTTTGTATTATCCCTGGCAACCAGACACTGTTTTCCCCATTGTCTAGTAGATAAAAGGTTATCTCATAGCCAAATGAATGTTTTACATTTTGGCATACATTATGGGTGTTATTAGTTTGGAGCCCTGTCACTTTAGAATTGTATATGTATTATCTTGCATGTCATATTATTTTGAGGGGATCATGCATGAAAATCGAATTCCAAACACATCATCTTAGAGCCTCACGCTGGAAAGAGGGAAGAGGGAAAGAAAAGGGGGAAAGAGGGAACAATCAAGGGAGGAGGAGTTTATTGATTTATATATTGATTTTTTTTATCCAGATCTCAAGGCTGATATCAAAACTATTGTGTGTGTGTGTGTGTGTGTATGTGTGAAAAATCGCTTATATGATTTTGTAACATGAGTGTTTCAATGTGTCCGTCAGCGTATATTCATAAGTACGCATATGCGTGATAATCCCCACAGGAGCGACTTCCACACATAGTGTGAACTCTGCGATTTGGGGTAAATGATGTATCTTCATCTTTCTGGGGAAGGCCTGCTCGATCCACTGTACAAATATATTAGTCTGCCAGCTCCGGTGTATATGCATTTATGCACACATGGAAACACCTATTTTTTCATGCATATACACAAATACGCAAATATATGTGCATGGAAACACATCTTCAACCATCACCTGGATTCTGTTGGGTCTGTCAGATAGAAAAAATGATTGGTAAAGAGGTTTAGTTGGTTAGATATTCAGTATCAGTGGATACAAGATGATTATCCATGTCTGTGACAGAAATCAAAAAGAATGTAAATTATGAAACTATTGATGGCTCTGATTAGAACTGATAAGTTGAAGACAGTCATGCATATCTTCTTCATGAAAGACATTTATTATAACTGAATACTGCAATAATTAATATATCATCAATAGCATCTTTAAAATGGCAGGAGATTTATACCTGAAGTCTTTGATACTTATAAATGCCTCTAATTATTACAACAAGTTTCCTGAATAACATGTAATAATTTTTCCTTTTTCCAGTATTGTTATGTACAAAATGGTCACAGATAATTGCATGGGTCTTCGGCCTCATGTTGGATTATACTCGTACAGATATAAAACTGATACACTTTGGAGCGGGGGACATAAATTCCAAGAATTTGCTATACTTCTTTATTCATATAATTGGAGAGCTTGCATGGTCAATGGACAGCTAGATTTTCTTGAATTGGTTCTCTAATTAGGGACATGTGGTCACATCATAAAATGACATTGGAGGTAATACGTGGTATAATTGGTTCTGTGGGACTAATTTGAACATCTTTTTGTATACCCATGTGTATAAATGTTCAGATTCTGACAAATATAAAGCAGTTTAATGTTGATCATACAGTATCAAATATATGTTTTATTCTTCTGTTTATGAGAGTTTTGCAGTTTTCAGTTTCAGTTCACTTTCATCAAATTGAAATAACTAATAAGATTTATATTTGGTGGTGCAACTAGATATTTTTAAATAAATAAACAAACAATTAACACATAAGTGTAAGAAAGCCAAATGTGTAAGATTAATCCCCTCATATGTACAATTGCTTAAATTTGCTTCAAATTTTATATATTGTAGATGCTTGAGAGTAGCAGCATGTAAAACCAGTACCCATATAAATTCTTTTATCTGTTAAGCCATTTTTTATCAAAATATTTTACCTTGTAAATCTGAAAATATAGTCAAGTTACTTCCTGATGTTGAGAAGTATTAGGTTTTGTCACATATTGTCTCTGATCATGTTGACAACAGCACAGTACAGGATGGCAACTGAATACATGAGAAAAAATGAATATAACTTTAAGCTCTAAACCATGTGCATAGGTAAAAAAAATCTGATGGGGAAACTGCAAAATAATACAAATGTTAAATTATCTTCATCCGTTAAGGTGATGACCAAATTAAGGGAGGTGATTATTAAACAGCCCTCCTCTCCCCCCCCCCCCCAAACAATAAAAAAATTGTAAATAAAAATGCACTTGCTGTAGCCTAGAATGGAAACAAACTTTTAAAATATTTATTCAAGCTGTGATAACAAACACAATGTGTCCAGGTTATGAAGTATATCTTTAACAATTCTAAAACATATGATAGTGAAAAAATAACCAAAACCTTTGCTAGGAAGTTCTAGAAAAAAAAATCGAGTCCTTTGGTATATTTGAAGTTCTGTATTGGCTTCTTGGTACAATGTGGTGATTGTAAATCTTTCACCCTGAACTGGTTGGGCTGGCATTGCTGTGAGCACTTGGCTATCAGGGCTTTTATAGGTGTGATATAAATTTTTGTTTTTATGCTAGGCCATCCTATGAATTAAGTTTTCATAATAATGTTGAGAAATAGACTACCCAGAGAGCAGAGAGGATATGACCTGGTTGACTTGTTCACTGTAAATCTTACAAAAGCCAATAGTGAGCTCAGAGCGTGGAAGTGTAGGCTGCCTTGCTGTAGAAGGTCTGACTGTGAATAATTTTAGGACAGTACTTCCTTCAGCACAATGAGCTACAGTAATTTAATTTGTTTTCTTATATGAAAAGGAAAGTTTAACTTCCATTAATATCATGTATTACATGTATAAATTATACAAAGGTGTCGTTTCTTGAGGGGAAAGTTTCATGATGTATCATTCATAGGTTATCTAGGATTGTTACTTGGCTTTTCTTGGTCTAGCTTTGGTATGTCTCAGACCTGCTGCCTGTTTGCTCTGATACCAAAGAAACTTTTTGAACAATTTTTCACTCCCCTGTAGAGCAGTTTTGTTTTAGGATGTATTGTTTGTACTTTACTGGTGCAAGTACATTTTTGTTGTGAGTGTATTATTGTCTCAAGATCTTTCAGTGAGGTGAGGTATAGTGTTTGGTCTTTCATTACATGTGGACAATTTCTAGTGAACACTTGAACAACTTCACATATATTTATTTATGAAATTTTATATTTTTATTGTTCCAACCAATATCTTGGAGGGATTTGAAAACCAGTGATCTTGACCTTCATCTTCAAGGTAAAATCTACTAAAGTAAATAAGTTTATTTAACCAAATACGTACCTCAAATCTGACATGCAACTTGAATGTTTCAACATAGGTCTGAGATGATCATGGCTATGATTTTCAAGGTCAAATCAGTCGAAGTATATCTCATTGTTTCTCTTGCAGTCTTCTGGTTAATGTTATAACTATTGAAGCACAACATATTTTTTAACCAATTTGAAACACCAAACTGCTTAACAAAGTGCTCGGAGGAGTTTGAAAACTTATAACCTTGACTTTCATCTTCAAGGTCAAATCTGTGGAAATATATGATTTCTGTAAATACCAGAACTTGTGACTATATTTTCCCTCAGATTATTGGTGGGGCCCATATAGGGAGGGGAGACCTGTCTGTAAAAACAGACCATTTCTTATTTGATCTCTGCCAAAAGCACATTGTAGTTTTAAATACAGTTTATTAGTCATGAAGAAACTGTTTTCTTATTTGTCTGTGATATTAGTTTTACTGTTATCTTAATTGTTTGCTTTATAGCAGACTTTAATTGGTTTTGTTTGTAGCAGTACTGATCCTGCTGAGGGTTAATTGTTTTAAATTTTCTGCCAGTTTAATCTATGATGTAAACTTCCTTGATTGTGTGGCTCCTACTTTGACATTGTTGGTACAATATCAGAATATGGTTTGGCATTCACTTATTTTCCTTCCAAAACAGCTCTGTCACTGTTGTCAGAAAGTCAAGCTGTAAGCTAGGTACAATATGATCCTTTATGTTCAACTTTGGTACAGGAAAACCTGTGAGGTTGAAGTTTCTGATCTTTTGTCCAGTTCACATAGTTATTGATGTTATAAAAACTGTCATTTATAAATATGCTTTCTGTGAAAGAGTGAAGTAAAGGTGGTATAAGAACACACAAGCATGTGGTGCACTAGGTATTACTGGCGATGATCTTTACCATTACCTTGAAGGTGGAGCTGATAAAATGTCTCATTGTACAGCTTTTGAAGTGTATTATTTACAATGATATATGACATTAATCAAGTGCTTACATTAAAAAACCTATAAAGATGATCACAAAAGATGCTTGGTTCAATATGAAACCCCGGCCATGGCATGCAACAGAAAGCATGCATTAATTGATATAATCATTTAAGATTACAGACCATGCAAGCTTGTTCTGAAAGTGTATTTTTACTATGATATGTGATCATGTAATACATTACATGACCAGTACAGATGACCATGCACAAAAGATGCTTGGATCAAGATGAATTCCCATGCAGCTGAGAGCATGTCTCAATTGATATAAATATTAAGACCAAGCATGTTCTGAAATGGGCTTTTTGGTAACCCTGAGTTGTATTGAGCTTTCCGGGCTTAGCTGATGTAGCTGTCAGCAAATTCATGTGAATCAACAAATGAGCCATTACCTCCGTGTCTGCGTTGGGTAGTTATAACCCTATGTCCAATTCAGTATATGACATCATAATCAGAGGATTGATCATACTGTTCAGGATATATTACACAGTAATCAAGACATTACAGTTCCACTGTAGGTGTAAAATCTTAGGCAGCTGTATGGAGGAAGCTATAACAGGCCTCTGACATGTAGCGTCTACAGTATCAAATTATTACAAATCAATAAGGCAGCCTAGCACCTGAGGTGGCTGTAGATTAAAAGTAAACAAGGAGCAAAACGCTGCAGAGTGTGCCAGGGGGTTTTCCAGAGTATTAGAGTTGGGAGCAGGTCCACTTTAATGTAGCATCTTTGGTGATAGAAGCGTGGCCAACCCACACAAATTTCCCCGGAGAGCTGTAAGTCCCAAGATAACCTAAGCTGCTTCACATGCATCAAGACTTCTGCATCTAAATCAGTTCTGTCTCAAGAAATTCCGGCACTTGGTATGGGATTCGGGACCATAAGTTTGTTCCTTTCTGCAGTGAATGACTCTGTTAAAGATGTAGACTGCGATCAGAGGCCATTTAAACATCATAACCCCTCTGGTGTCCATTTATGTTTTCATGGCAATTCTATAAACAGGGATACATTGAATTGGTAGCATAAACCTTTTGACTACTCCATTAAGTACAGTCTGCTCTCTTTATAAATATCATCAGGACTCCACTCTCCAAGATGGTGAATGCTTTTTACTTAGGATTTTATAATACTTTGTATCAAGAAAATTCCTTCAGCTTTAAATGTTGTGGTTTTTATATTAAAATCTCTGTTTGCAGGATCTTTAAGTACTTACTAGAGTGAAAATGCAATTTCCCTCAAAATCTATAAACATTTAACAAATAGTTGTTTAATGTTTATAATAGGTCTGGACTAAAGGAATTGGTTTCCTGTGTAACCCATGAAATTAATTAAGACTCCCAACAAATATTTCTGCAACCTCACACTTTGTATTGTACAGATTAAACCTGTTTTATTAACTACTTAACAAAGGATATCTTGTAACAGGAGATGTAATGTTGATAGAGAATGAAACAACGTTATATTCCATCTGTGTAATAAACCTGTCACTCTGTGCTTTGAAAACACAAACTACGACTTGAAATTTAATAAGGTCAAAACATTTATTTTTGTATAACCACAATTTTTTAAACTTTAATGTAACTATTTCTTGTGAAAGAGCAGTCTTTGCAGAGGAGATCCAGGTAACTTTTCACCTGTACCTGTTGGACCCTTGGATTCTTCTTTGGTGCAGGTATTTGTGCTTTGCTTAGTGTCCTCTTATGTATTATGTATAAAAGGAAATCTTTCATTTTGTAGTTAATTATGATTACAATGAGTATATGATAAATGTCCACATTAAATTTAAAAACTTAATCTATTATTATTTGAAGTCCTTGAAGATAGGGGTTAAAGGTCAATGAACAGTTTACCAGAGCTATTTCTTTAAGTCAGATTTTAATTGTTTTGACAGTAGGGCACCAGAGGTGGCAAAACTTCATTAATGGCCAAAGTCTGAAAATTGGTTTCTGTTTAACAGGAAATCCTTTTTGGTAGAAAGATCCATTTTGGGAGTACTTAAACGTCTTGGTCAGCAAAAAACATGATTTTTTTTCAGGGTTTCATTTTTGTGCTAATGTTTGAAAATCAGAGGAGCATCATGTCTAAATATAGCAGTACATTTACATTAAGACTCAGCTGGTGTTATTTGAATTAATAGTTTCTTGTAACATTAATTGGATGAAAATATGTATGTATGAAGTGAATCTCAATAATTGAATCCTGTCACCAGGGTTTACGTTTAAATAGTGCCCCATGGGGGTAAAATATTGCATGTTTTGGGCACTAAAGTTGGGGAGTTTCAATTATGACTAGCACTGCAAGAAGAGGGGTTTGAACCCCAACCTTGGAATGAGAGGCCTGTACTTTATGGAAATAAAATCATCAGCACACAAAGCTTGTATGTGTAATAAATGGTTATAAATCCTTACAGCTGTATGTGTTCTCCAGGTGACCATCTAAAATATATATAAAAATATATTTACACAACAAATACACTTTCAAGATTATTTGTTACCTTCTTTACACATATATTTTATTTGCAGATATATATACTCCATATATACCGGGGGTAGAGCGCAGGACTCAAAGCCGGGAGATTGCGAGTTCGAACCTCAGCCGAGGCGGTGAGGTTTTTCACGGTTGGCCCCCACCCAGGGTGAGCGCTCTGCAGGCTTAATGGGAAAGTCTGGCCAACGGTCGTGTTTCTGTCTCAAACGAGTGCGCCTTTCGGGGGTCATCAGTGGTATGATTACTAACCGAGGGCCCACAGGTGCAGTAGTCACCGGGCCTGGTTAACACCAGGATATCAAATGAGAGGAAGCGTGTGATACTGCCCTGTCACATAGTCTGAAACCGGAATGGAAATCTACAGATGTACATATAATTAGTTAAGCTAGCATTAAAAAATGGAGAAGGTTACCTCCAATAAAAAAAATATTTAAAAAAAAAAAGGGTGTACAAAGTTTTACTTTATCCTGGTGTCATTCATTGAATCTCTCTTTAAAGCCAGCTGTTCACCTACCGTTTCTGTACAATTTATGTGATTTCTCTTTTACTCTGCATACATATTAATGAACTCCTGTCAAGAAAAGTTATTATAATGCCTCTGTGACTGATGTGAGAGCTTGTTTATACACAAAGCTATGTTATTGAACAAAGCAATGTTGACAAACAGAAAGCCAGGTAACCTAAGGTTGTATATATGCATATGTTGAATTATCACAAGTTGCAGAATGCCCTTTACAAAATGGTTTGTCTGAATAGCCATCTGATGTCCCTGTTGAATGTGTTTGGATATTATAAAAATATTATAAAAATGTGGATATATAAACAGAATGGACGACCTGTGTGTTGTAAGATAGGCATTTTCTAGATGATTTTCATAAAAGATTCAAGGGGTTATTGACCCCGCTGACGGTGCCCTTGCTGTTGGCAGGGCACAGAAATGATGAGCGTCTATCTGTCCTTCCAAATGTCTGTCTACCATCCGTCTGTATGTCACAGATATGTAAACGCAGTAACTCAAAAAGAATTTGAGGTACTGGACTCAACAAACATGCAGCATTGATGCACCTTATCAAGCACTAGATCAAGTTCGAACTTGGATGACCTTGACAAATTTTTCAAGGTCACAACAGCAAGAATGCTGAAATGATTTTAAAGCAATAACTTGAAATGAATTTTAGGTACACTTACCAAAGTTGCAACAATTTATCATGGGCTGGGTGAACTTTGAACATGGATGACCTTGACACATTATTCAAGGTTTATAGGTGATAATGCTTAAATGATGTCAACATAATTACTCAAAAAGAGTTGGAGTTACAGTCACTAAACTTGCAGCATAAATGCATCTTATCAAGGACTAGGTCAAGTTAGAACATCAGTAACCTTGACACACTTTTCCAGGTCATAGCAGCAATAATGGTTAAATTAGATTAACACAATAACTCAAAAAGAATTTGAGGTGCAGTCACCAAACTCATGAAAGGCCAGGTCAAGTTTGAATGAGGATGACATTGACACAATTTTTAAGGTCGCATAGGCAATAATGCTTAAATGATGTTGACGCAATAACAAAAAATTCAGTCTCCGTCAGCAAACTTAATTGCAGCTTTGATGCACTTTATTGAGGGCTATGTCAAGTACGAATATGGATGACCTTGATGCATTATTCAAGGTGTTATAGGTGATAATGCTAAACTGATGTGTACCAATAACTCAAAAAATAAATTTGAGGCACAGTCACCAGTCTTGCAGCATTGAAGAACCTCATGAAGGGCTAGGTCAAGTTCGAATATGGATGACCTTAATGCAGTTTTCAAGGTCACAGAGGTAATCTTTATGGGTGACGTTGACCAATCTCAAATTTCATACAGGTTTTCACAACTTTTTTTCCACCTATTTCCGCAACAGGCAGGGGACATACTCAATCTGTTCCACAGATCAACTTTTCCCTTGTTTTAGTTAATCAAGTTCATCATGGATTAAGCCCCTTTAACTTGTGTTAACACCAAATTCTCAGAAGACTTCATGTGCTGTAGATACATGCTAAATTAATCTGTGCAGCATTTGGCCTAAAACCATGTCTGGCAAGTTCACCTTTTGGAGCCTCATATGGTATAAAATTTCAGATGAATTTCTCACATCAGAAATTGTTTCTGCTGGTCTGATGGCACCTTCATTTGAAAAAAGACCTAGATTTAGACTGGTAATATGTTTTCGATGAACTTCATGATGCCCTACTGATTAATTACCACATGAAGCTACCACATACATGAGCTTTTGCCTGGTAGTATGAAGGAAATGGGTCAAAAAGCAAAAATCATGATTTCACTACTGTTCCTACCTTGAATTGGATCTGAACATTTTTTGGGGAGCTTTGCAATTTCATGGATGATAAGGAGACCAGCCATCCTGGGAAAACCCTGCTTTATCTCAAAATACATGTTATGACTGGCATTGCCGGCTCTTTTTTAATCCAGGAAACATGTTGAGTCGCAGAATAATAGATAAATCCATCAATAGACTCATGTTTTCTTGATGTAAAAGAGGGATACATTATTGAAGATGCTGAGAAGAAACATCCATAGGTGCGTCTGTTGGACAAGATCATCTGTAGATTAGCACATCAATATCAGAATGACAAGTCTGGTGCCTGTATATCATCAGAGCTTTTACTGTGAAGGTAACATTTGTATGGAATGAAATAATTCCGGCAGCTAATCTGCATGCCAACGGATCATTTTCTTAACAGTCAGGAAATAGTATTTCAGAGGTTCCTTCAATTCAGAATTTCTTTGCTCATGCGAGATAGTAATTATCTTAATAGCAACGGACCCAAAAGGCAAAGATGGAAACTAGTACATCTTGTTCCATTCCTTACAAACGGTCATTAGTAAGATGTCTATAAATTTTAAATGGAGCTCTGCCAGAAAGCAGGATTATTATCCAGGGGGGATAGTGTCCAAGTCCAAACAATATGCTTTTAATTAGCAGATTATAGAGTTCCAGGGTTTCTGGGATAAAATATACATGATAAGGCCCATTAGTATGATAGGTGTAGTTTGGTGTTAGGGGAAAGCCATCAGTTGCACGACACTTAAGTGTCCTCAAGGGCAAAAATATGAAGCGTAAGCTCTTCCTGCAGGATCTATAGTAAGGAATAAATATGCTTTATGCAGGTATTTTGAGAAAAAGAACGTGTTCTGTGTGGTAATAGCGTATTCTCAAAAGCTGTGCCTTTCTGAATAAACACCCGATGAAGATCTATGTCTTATAAAGATATCATCTGTGTGTGCTGCTAATGGGTTTCAGTGGAGAGAAAGGGTAGGCATTTGAAAGGAAAAAGTAAAGGTTTTTATCCATTGAGTGTGCTTCCATGTGAAGTAGGAAGCCAATGCTTATTTTCTTGGTAGTCCGATTCAGTGTCTGTTTCCGGGACGCCCAAAGGAAAAAAGAAAATGTTGGAACTTCCAGTCATGAAAAGATTGAATACCTGGTTGAAAATATATATATATATATATATATATATATATATATATATATATATATATATAATATATATATATATATATGTATATATATTATATATATATATATATAATCAATGCAAGTGTCAAAATATACTAATTCCTGTAAGTTTCAGGAGTCATGACTTTTAAGAAGTCTGCTTGGATTGTTCATTCCCTTTTTTGTGTGAGTTTAAAGTACAAATGATATATTTTAAGGAGTTTATTATCAAGCAGAATTTCAAGCAGAAAGGTTTATTAAGGAGCATCAAGAAATTTTCTCTTTGAATTATTTTCAGAGAAAAATTTAAATGATATTGCTGCTGGAATTCTTTCTATACTCTGATTGATAAATGATGCAATACTTTAATGAAGAATGGATGTTGGGAGTTTTTATGTCAGGTAAGACTTTTTTTTATTATGTATTAAAACATGTTGGAAGGAATCTATTGGCAGCCATTAATAGTGATTATCATAAATTCCTCAACAGAATACGCAGCCTAATATTAGAATATGCACCATGTTTTTGCTCAGAATGTTTAGTACTCGATGCACACATATGCTAAATTAACTAACAAAATATGCATGATCCAAATTAAGCTCAAACCAACCCCCAACTAATACCTTATATGATAGAATTCATCCAAAATCTTAGATTACCATGTATTCACATACAACAAACAATACAAACTTCTATTTTTTTAGCTCAGCTG
Organism: Sipunculus nudus; assembly: GCA_026874595.1. Taxonomy (NCBI): domain Eukaryota; kingdom Metazoa; phylum Annelida; class Sipuncula; order Golfingiida; family Sipunculidae; genus Sipunculus; species Sipunculus nudus. The sequence goes on from CM049315.1 coordinate 29,604,579, forward strand.
ACTGAAAGTCATCTGAGCTATAGTGATCACTCTTTGTCTGTTGTCCCTCTGTCTGTCTGTCCAATAACAGTGCACAAAACGTAACTGTTGGACCTGATATCTTCTAACTTGACATCCAGAGAGGTCCATAAAAATTCTCTTTGGAAAGATGAAATAAGGTCTCTGTTACCCATTTCCTCTGAGCTATGGGGCTCAGAAGTACACCCCCCCCCCCCCCCGAATAATTAAAAATTTGATTCAAAAGCTCGAGTATCTGAACAACTAATTTATTGATCACCATGATTCTTGGCATGCATCTTAATCATGGAGCATTTCATCAATTCCTGCAGACTGGTGGTGCCACCTGGATATTTTTTTTAATTTTTACACACTTGTTCTCTATTTTTGAGATCTTTAAAGATGCAGTCATCTGTTAACAGAGCACAAATCTTAACCATTGGACCTAGAATCTTCTAACTTGACATCCTGGTAGGTCCTTGAAAAGGTATCTTGGAAACCTGAAATTAGGTCTCTGTTACCCATATCCTCTGAGTTATATGGCTCAGAACTAACCCCATGAATAATTAGCAATTTGATACCAAAGCTCCAGTATCTGAATAACTAATGCATTAATCACCATGATTCTTTGCATGAATGTTGATCATGGGGTGTTTCATCAGTTCCTATAGACTGGTGAAGCCACCTGTATTTTATCAAATTTTTACACATTTTTTCTCTATTTTTGAGACCTTCAAATGAAGAGGTCGTCCATTAACAGGGCACAAATTGTAATCGTTGGACCTAGGACTCTTCTTAGTTGACATCCAGGTAGGTCATTGAAAAATCTCCTACCAAAGCTGAAATTAGGTCTCTGAAAATACACATGTGGCTCATAATGCTGATATGGGTCTCATAATAGATATGGAGCTCATAATTACGCCCTCCCCCCACCCAGAATAATTAAAAATTTGATACAAAAGCTCCAGTATCTGAATAACTAATGCATTGATCAGAATGTTTTTTTGCATGAATATTGAGCATGGATGGTTTCATCAGCTCCCGCAGACTTGTGGCACCTCCTCTATTTTTTGGCATTTTTATCTCTATTTTTGGGACCATGAAAGATGCAGTTGTCTGTTAGCAGGGCACAAATCCTAACCATAAAGCCTAGAATTAAGAACCTCTGAATCATGAGAGGTCCTCAAAAGTTCTCCTTGGAAACCTGAAGTTAGGACACTCTGACCTATATTCTTCAAGTTGAGGGGGGTGTTCTAGCACCCCAGATTGTAAATACACACAAATTGCCAGATTCCCCAGGATCGGCTTCATGGATTTTCATCAAATTTGGTGTGCTTATTGGTCTAATATGCACGAATGATGATGCAACATATATACATTATCTTAGTTGCCTGTGCAAGGACATATTGTCAACATTAGTGATGATCTTAGTTGCCTATGCAAGGACATTGTCAACAATAGTGATGATAAGATAATCAAATATTTTACAATTCTTCCTCTGGAAACACTGTTAAAGTAGATAAAAATTAAATTTTATCCTTATATATATAAATTAGATTGAAATTTGTAAAAAAATATGGCAAATTTCAGAATGGAAACGGACTTCCTGTTTATGCCCCTATTGTTTACTGCTGTGGCTAGGTCATTTTTCACGCTGCTTGGGATCAGATTGATGGTGATGACTCAAATATAAGATGCAGATTGAGTCAGTTACAAAATTCTCCACTTTGTTGATGACTTTATCCTGATATAATATGCGTATTCTATTGAGATATTTTTACAGTAAGTGGATTATTTCTAAAAAAAATTATTTGAGATTTTAATGATTGCAGTCTGGCCCTATGTAATAATTTATTTGAATTACCGTGAATTGCAGCTTTTTTGCACTTTTTTTAACTGATGTATATAGTTTGAAAATACCAAGACAAATACGTTATCAATTTAATTTAAGATTGAAATGGTGAACAAATCCAAAAGCTTTTTAGCTCAGCTGACTATAAATCATCTGAGCTATAGTCGTGGTCCATTGTCCATCGTCCGTCTGTCTGTAGATGTGGCACGTTTTGAAACCATAAGAACTAGGAATCCAAAATTCAGCATAGTGTTAGATGTCCCCAAGATCTCCTACCAAGCCGAAAACTGGGTCTTTGTGACTTTGTTCCTTTGAGAAATTATGGAAAAACCTCAATTTTTAATTAAAAACCTATTTTCACACTTCAGGGCTGCCTACTATCAAAACCACTCATCTGTTTTTCCTCATTTTTACCATAAATATTCCTCTATACAGTTCCTATGTACATGCCTGAAATTATGTCTGTATTATATAATTTAAGAAAGTTATGGGCCAGAACATAATGCATTTTGTAAAAAAGCAGGAAAGATATTTGATTTTATTAACACAAAACTTGTTAAAGCTATGGACTTTTTTTCAAGTAATATAACTTTAATTAATCAAAATTAAATTGTATACCCAAAATTAGATCAAAATCTTTTAAATTTTTTAAAAATATTAAGAAAAATAAAAAATTGGTACCTTAAATTTTGCCCAACTTTGACCATGGCACCTTTTTTTCCTGTAAGTACTGTGGATTTAATTTTCTCAGCATGTTTTTGTTAGCATTTTGTCTGTTAACAACAAAAATTTGAAACCAGTTGATAAAAAACTGTAGATTTTATTCAAGTTTTCAAGCACCATGTGACATATTGTTTACATCAGGCTAGTGTTATGCAGTTTGCAAGAGCTCAGCTCCCAAGCTTGAGCTCTCAGTTTCTAAAATTTGGCATACAATTAGATGTCTCCAAAATTCCCTACCATCCCAAGAATTTGGTCACTAGGACTTAATACCTATGAGATATTAATGAAAAACTTCATTTTTCAATTAAAAACCCATTGTTACACTTCAATACTGCCTAATATCAAAACCACTGATCTGACTTTAATCATGTATAATATACATGTTTTTCTATACATTCTCTGTGCACATGCCAGAAATGATGCGGATATCTTGAAAAGGATTCACCGTCAGAATTTTATTGCCACACTAAAGATGAATATCGACAAAATCTCGGTCAAGTTCAAAGATGGGTGACCTTGACCTATTTTTCTACATTTTAGAGCTGATTATAGAAAAACACTTAGATGCTTATTACTCAGGAACCATTTGGTGGATTTTCACAAAACTTACTATGATTATTAGGACTGATAATCTGTACCTGCTACACAAGTTTGGTGGCGCCACCTACAATTTCTGATTTTTAATGAATTTTTATCGGATTTTTCAACTTTGGGCTTGTGAGCAGGATATCTCTAAAAGGATTCACCGTAGGAATTTTATTTTTTCGGTGAAGATGTATATTGACAAAATCCTTGGTCAAGTTCGAAGATGGGTGACTTTGATCTATTTTTCTACGTTTTAGAGCTGATTATAGAAAAAACATTTAGAAGCTTATTTCTCAGGAATCATTGGGTGGATTTTCACAATACTTACTATGATCATAGGGACTGACGGTCTGTAACTGCTGCACAAGTTTGGGGGCGCCACCTGCAATTTCTGATTTTTAATGAATTTTTCTTGGATTTTTCAATTTTGGCCTTGTGAGCAGGATATCTCTAAAAGGATTCACAATTGGAATTTTATTTCTTTGGTGAAGATGCATATCAACAAAATCTCAGTCAATTTCGAAGATGGGTGACCTTGACCTGCTTTTCAAGGTCACAGAGCTTATAATAGAATAAAACTTAGAAGCTTATTTTCAGGAAGCATTTGATGGATTGTTATGAGTCATGGTACATACCTCTCCATTTTAAATTTATGACTGAGACATGTACAGATATACATCCATGTGAGAACAGATATTTAGTACTTGTCACTGTTACCACCTCTAAACACTGTTCTTTTGGCTGAGGGCTTTTGTCAGCTTCTGCTGATATTCTAGTTTCATTAGAGCTCTGTTTATATAATTTTCATATCATGCACACATAAGGATTTCAGCTTTTTAGTTTAGAAAGCTGAAAGAAATTGGCCAAAAAATTGTAGCTTTTATTAATGTTTTTATGAGACCATGTCAGACCTTGGCTCTCTCCAGCCACTCTTGAGTCACCTGTATGTTGACCTTATGGAACTGTCAGCAAATTATGCACGCTTGAGGCGAGGCATATACTGGGGCAGCCAGGCAGCTTATGGCCAGCCACAGTTGATCCAGGTGTCCAACCCAACTCATCTAGTAGTTTTAACCAACAACATAGCAATAAATTAATCAATTTTGATTGTTTTTTAATAACAAATTAGAGAAAATAGAAAAGGAATTTATTAGTTTATAATAATAGGGAATTAACTTGCAGTTACTGATGATATAAGAATCTTGTATCGATGGATAGAATGTCACGTATTCCAATTAACACCATGCAGTCACCTATGGCATTTTTCAGTTCAATTTTAATAATAAAAAAGTAAATCATATGATTCATTACTAATCATTAGGGATCATATGAAGGAAATTAATGATAGACAAAGATGCAGTTGATAATATTTATCTAGATTCCTACTGTGTCTAGTGTGTACATTGATGTGAAATTAGTCCAAAATGAATATATCACATTTATTTTTTTTAATATAAATGAAAGCCATAAAACCAGGTACTTATGATCATTATTTAATTGTGTGAATTTTGTAAATTCTGGATTCTCAACACCATTGTTTGGTGAAAACTGAATAAATACCAGACATGGTGGGAATACTTTGCAGTTGTATTTAAATACGAATATGAATATGTACTCCATTATAAAATTTCTTGCATAAAGAATGGGAATTCTGGTAAAATGAAAGTATATGAATACCAGTGCAAAAACTTTCCAAATGTATTCATGAATGCATTCATGAATATAGTCTTTAATATTATTTTAATAATCATTTCAGTTATATTTCATTTTAAAAATCATACAATTCTCTTATTATTTTTAATAAAAATTATATCTGGGACAATATTTGTAATTTTTTTAAATAAATAGTTAAACTCTTATATTATATGTTCTGCTTATACCGTATTTATTCCAGTTTGGCGATCCCTCTTATTTCTCGACCCCAAAAAATATTTTGAAAGCATAATTTCTAAAATAACTCTAATTTCTCGACTGCCGACGATGTTTTCTGTCGACGATGTTAAGGTGAAATGCCTCCGTCTCTCACGGGCACCGCAGTTTTTATCTGACTAGATTCTTATTACACTGAGCATCCACATGAAACTTGCTTCCAATAAAATTTATGAAGATACAAAGATGCGTTTTTCATAATATATAAACATGATAAAGCGTTCAAGAACCAAATGGGTGTCCGTGACGAAGCAAACTCGTGTACCATTCCTGGTACGCACGTGGCGCATGTGCAATTCACGTGGGATCTTCAGCAATAATATTTACAAGATACTGCGAAGCACGCGTGGTGGAACAACTGTGTTACAGGTGGAACTGTCATCTTAGTTAAGTTTAAACGACCCCGGTTAGTTTTTGGATGGGTGACCGCTCATACCAAACGGGGCCCGATCGAGGGCACGCGAGCTAGGACCATTTCCGGTCGTATGTATTTTAACGCGCCTTTACTTTCCTATATTTATTACGTATTATGTAAATAAAAGTTATCTGATAATAGGCAGTTATTTTGTATAAAGTCTTCTTCCAACTTGATGCAGGTGCTTGTCCCTTTTCGGCCCGCCGATATCGCCGCCTGGCAGGTTAACTTGAAACAACTGGTGGTTACATATGTTGCCGTCTATGTCAAGTGATCGTATCTATACGCGAAGTAGTGATAATTTTGTAAAGTGATTGAGCTCAGTTTGATTAATCATTTGCGGACTGCGTATAATTCATGTGACGGCTGGAAGCCCGTTTGTAGAAAATACTGTTAAGCTAACAAAACAAACTTATATACGACCACATTATCACTCTATTCATATGACCGCTCGAGTGTCAGAGCGGCTCTGCGTCTCTACGGAAGGTTATCAAACCGCATGCCTCTTATATCTCGACCACCGCAAATTCTGCATAAAGATAATTTTCAAATATCCTCCATTATCTCGACCTCTGAGAAAATTAATTATTTTTAAGTGGTCGCCAAATTAGAATAAATACGGTAAGTTATATGGCCAAGTCAAAATCTGTGTGACAATAGTACTCCATTTGTTAATAAAATAAATGAAATCAATTCTCTTCTCTGTCTCCAAAGTACCGTAAAAGTCGTTGCAGAAGTCGCGACTTGTACTAGGAAATCGAATTCTAAAAACTAGAATTGTCTAGCAAAGTCGGGGTGCGACTTGTAATACGTACTTATCCCGTTTCTGTCAGCTTTTCCGGTACATGGAACGACGTCAGTTGAGCGATAATCGGCAATACCTTTAACCAGTGCTTTGTGAAACGTCTTAACCAATAATTTACACTTTTAACCATCTGTTATGCTTTATATTTTGTGAACTGACGAAATTTTCATTTTATTAACATTAAATGCAAATTTTAAATTTGCCCAGTTCAAGACCTACCTGTTCTGACAAGTCGCCATTCAAGTGACACTTCCTAATCTGCGTTACTATTATATCATGAGTCATTTTGACGCATATGCCAGTCTGCCGCTCTTTGATGTACATTTTCTTTCCGTTTAACTATATGGGTATGCTTTCCATAATGAAAAACTCGCGGTTCCATATCCGTTTATGCATGTAAAGTTGCGTCACATTCAAGCTTGATCCACTACACATACGTCGTGAATTCTTTTGCCTGCCCGGTTGATCGCTGAATACCAGCTGACCTTTGAAGCCGTGTAGCGGAAATTCAAGCCCCGGGTCACCCGTGCAATGACCTCTACATCCCCATGTCAACTAAGCCTTCCGTGACTGATATCCACAATTATAAACTCTCATATTAAGAACCATTAGGTCACTGTCACCATCTCGTGGTTTTCAAGCGTTTTGGATAACAATGTTATAACGTTTCACGTGAGCTACAAATATACGATTTGCTCCGAGTGTTACCCGTGTCTCTTTCAGGACGATCGTATGCCCAACAATATGGCGGCACGCATGCATTACGGTCAATCGTGCGTTGACGTATTCGTGATTTTTTTAATGAAGACACATTAGTCAATACAATGAAATAACAAACACCATAAAGGTATATATTTTATTTACTTAAAATGCCACATACGCACCTAAATTCCACGGGAACCGGCACCGTTTGGTGTCATGACGGATCTGGTTCAACACGGCTGAGTTTGCCATACATCCAAGCCACTTGAATATAATCACTGATAACGATGGAAATTGGGTTTTCCAGATATTATCAAAGAAAAATAAATCATTAGTCCCAGTAAATATAATATCTGTAAATTCAATTATGTTTTTTTTTACGTTAACTGACCGGTCGATAAAGCGTTCATTATCCCCCTGTTGACTGACATATATTTCAGTGATTTCAGTAATACCGTGCATGTGCCGCGCCTAGATGGTAAGTTGTAACACTTAATTGAAGGGTTACTAAATTCAGTTTTAGAGCCTATTTAAGAAATTAGATGAATGAATTCAAACTCAATTATTCTTTCCATCTTTCAGTTGTCTTAAGTCAGTTCAAATCATGCCCAATGCGACGGATTGGGACTCGTCACGCGTACGCAAACTAATCATAGTCTAATGAATCCACCCTACGTTTGACGATCTTTAACAATTTAAAGAGTTGCTCGATTGTGATAGTAATTTGCCTCAGACTCTTTTAGTTTATTAATACAGTCATTTAACTTGATATTTGCATTCTAATGTTACTTAACCTAGTAAGAAACGGCAACAATGACATCGTTTCACAGCCCAAAATGTTATCCGACGTAGCTGACTTTGGCACTGTACAAATCTCACCTGACATTTGAACCCCGACTTTATATGTTAAGATTCTGTTATTATTCCTTAAATATAAGCATTGTATTAAAGCTGTCCAATTATTTTTACGTTTGAATGGTTTATCTAGTTTATAAACCACTAAAGTACTACGGGGACATTGGTTGTAGTCTTGCATCGCAAGGAATGATACTCAAATTCCAAAAGTATCAGGTGGTTGGGACGCCTCCGAAGTCTGGGTGCGACCTATATTATGGACTTTTCCTGAAACTAAACTTGAAGGGCTATTCCCCAGGGGGATCCTAAAAGTCAGGGTGCGACTTGTAATAAGGATGCGACTTCTGCAAAGACTTTTACGGTACTATCAAAATCATACATAAGCTAAACAACAACAACTCATAATACAGCTTATACTTATTACCACACAAAACCAGCATGTGCCTCATTTCTAAATCATATTTTTGATCATATATAACAGCTGAGCGCCATGACCCATAGGTCCCTTGTTTCTATTGATAGTTCTCTGCAGTTGGAAAATTGGCAAAAACTGTCTTCAAAATTATGATTGCCAGGCCAAAAGGCAAGATAAAATTTACTAGAAAATTGATGCTAATGCCTGCGTAGGGATTTGTTTTTGAAAGGCTTTGTCAGAATATTGCATAATATTTGATTAAAAGCAAATAAAGAGGCAAAAAGAAGGGAAGTTGAGATCACAGAGAAAAAGAACTCGGCAATGGCAGAGGTTTTCGTGATCCCTAGTAGATTGGTATTGTCATAACAGAATGAAAGATATTTGTGGTTTAGCTCCTGGACAAAGTTGAAAATGCCTTTTAGGGGAAAATAAGGAAGCAAACACATGTCTAAGTGGGAAAATGCAAAGAGCTGGTGTAAACCTTGAGGAAGTAATAAATAAAATTCTCTCAGTCCTTGGACAGAGAAAAAGAATTTAGGCAAATGCTGTTATCAGACAGATCAAAGAGAAGAAGTAATGGCTTTGCAGGACATGCCTTAAATGTCCTGTCTGTTGAAAAGTTTATGAAGATGCTACCAGTTTGATAGCATTGATTCTTCTGAGAGCCATTGGTGCTCATATCAGTATACATGCATCAATCATTAATATTATTTAATCATCATGTCATTAAATTGAGCTTGGCCTTGAAATCAGTGACTTTCAGCTGATTTAAGTACCTTAATTTTTGTCCCCTGCTCCACAGATGTGGGGACATTGATTTGGGGTTTGTCTAGCTGTCTGTCCGTCTGTCTGTCTAGCTGTCTGTCTGTCTGTCTGTCTGTCTGTCTGTCAGGTTTTGTTTCCGTGTGTTAACTTTCCTAAATATTATCCGTTTCCATCCAAATTTGGGTCAGTAATTGCTCTCATGCATACCTTGGTTTGGATAGGTTTTGGAATGTCTGGCTTCTGTCTGTATGTCTGTCTATTTGTCTGTCTGTCTTTCAAGTTTTTGTTTCCATGTTATAACTTTCCTAAACATTATCAGATTTCATTCAAATTTTGGTCGGTGATTGCTCTCATGTTTACCTTGGTTGGGATTGGTTTTGGAGTATCTGGCTTCTGTCTGTCACTTTGTATGTCCATCCGTCAATTTTTCATTTCCATGCGATTTCTTTCCTAAATATTATCTGATTTCATTCAAATTTGGGTTGGTGATTGCTTTCATGCATACCTTGGTTGGGATTTGTTTAAGAGTGTCACTTTGTCTGTATGTCTGTCACTTTGTCTATCCGTCTGTCAGGTTTTTGTTTCCCTGCTATAACTTTCCTTAATATTGTCCAATGTCATTCAAATTTTGTTCAGTGATTGCTCTCATGCTTACCTTGGTTTGGATGTTCTGAAATATCTGGCTTATGTCTGTCTGTCTGTTTGTCACTCTGTCTGTTAGTTTGTCAGGGTTTTTTTTCTGTGGGGTAACTTTCCTAAATATTATCCGATTTCAATCAAATTTTGGTCAGTGATTGCTCTCATGCATACCCTGGTTGGGATTTGTTTTGAAGTGTTTGGCTTCTGTCTGTCTGTCTGTCTGTCTCTCTGTCTGTCCATCCTTTATCAAGCATGAAAAACAACAAGATCCCAAAATGGGGGACATTAATTCCATGAATTTGCTTGTTTGTGTACATTTGAACCCCAGGTCTTTGGTCCAGCTGCCTGAAACCATAAAGTGTATGCCCCATTTGAGGCTTAAAAGGGGCCTAATCTAATATTTTAGTCTATTAACATACCAAAGAAAATCCCTTGAACCTGTTATAATAGTAGCCAAGAAAACACTGATCCAACTGTACACAGGCTGTTCATTTTATTTATATCCATGTGTTTATAACATGTGGGGGGGCCAACATAATAACAAAAACACATTAAACAAGGACATCTGGTGGCAAGTCAGATGAACCAGAGGTTTACAATTTGCATTTTGCAACAAGAAACCTTTCAACTTCTTTCAACGACCTTAGGTTACATTGTTTTTAGCTCAGCTGACTATAAGTCATCTGAGCTATAGTCGTGGTCCATTGTCCTTCGTCCATCCACCCGTCCGTAGATGTGGCATGTTTTGAAACCGCAAGACCTAGGAATCCAAAATTCGCATAATGTTAGATGTCCCCAAGATCTCCTACCAAGTCGAAAACTGGGTCTTTGTGACTTTGTTCTTTCGAGAAATTAAGGAAAAACCTCAATTTTATATTAAAAACCTATTTTCACACTTCAGGACCGCCTAATATCAAAGCCACTCATCTATTTTGCCTCATATTTGCCATAAATATTCCTCTATATAGTTCCTATGTACTTGCCATAAATTAGGTCTGTATTATATAACTTAAAAATTATGGGCTCAAACAATGCATTTTTTTTTAAATCAGGAAAGATATTTGATCACTTAACACAAAACATGTTAAAACTAAGGACTTTTTTTCCAGTAATATAACTTTAATTAATCAAAATTAAGTTGTATACCCAAAATTAGATCAAAATCTTTTAAATTTTTTAAAATTTTAGCAAAAATAAACAATTGGTACCTTAAATTTTGCCCAACTTTGGCCACAGCACTTTTTTTCCTGTAAGTACTGTGGATTTAATTTTCACATTATGTGCACACGAGGATTTAATCTGTTAAAATCTGAAATTTGAAAATAAAAGCTGCAAAATTAGGCTAGTTATTGAATTTTTTTTAGGCTCTTGTTGTATTCCCTTGCATTGTCAAGCAGTCCACTTTGGTCACTGTAGGTCATTCAGTGCAGCTCTCTATGCTCCCTAGGCTGTTGGCATAATGTTATGCAATGCCATCACTAGGGCAAGCCCTCTCTCCACTGAGTTGAGCTTGATCAGGCTGTCTGCAGTTAATACCATATCACAGGGAGCCTTTTTTCTCTCCCCCTCCCCACCCCATTCTGTTGACAGACCTGTACTATGAACTAGATGAATCTTAAAATTAACATTTTTTTCAGCAACGAGCAGTAACAATGGAGACCTCTCCCCCCACCCACCCCTTCAATACACAAGACTAATAAACAAGATGAATCTTATAATTTTAATGTTAAATAAATTATTTTTGATGAGACTTGGACAATTTTGATTTTTTTAAAGAAAAAAATTTCAGGAATTTAACCCTAATATTCAAATGTGATAAAATATAAGGATCTAATGTAAGTGCGAACTGACAAGAATTAAGAAGATATAAATACTTTGTAGCATTTCATTCATATCTCTTAAAGTTGGCGGGGCCTAGGTGTGAATAACACTGTTAACTTAGTATTAAAATTAGGAATATTGGTCAAACTTTGTGGGATTCATTTTTAACTCATACGGCCATATTAGTGGGTGAGTTAAGTGCATAAAATAGGCTGTTGACTTCATTTCATGATGCAAAGGTCCCCTTTGGCATAAAAGTACCTTAGGGTCATAGGATTAAATTTATCCAAAGACACAAGTTAGATCTCCCTTAGTATGTGAAATATATGCAAATTATTCAAAATGGCCGCCGAAAATACTCCAAACCCCATATGCTTGCTGCTGTTACAGCTATAATGACAAATGTTGTGTCAAAATATACATTTTCTTGGTCAAGGAATCCAATGAAATAGGTTTCCAGATTGAGAGAACAATAGTTTTCTCCTTAACATGAAAATCTGGGGTAAAATGGGCACATTTCATAAAATATAAATGATTTTCTTCCATCAGGGTAACCTGAGACACTTGAGACATCAATGTCTTTGGCATTTGGGAGGTATTAAACAGTTGTGAATAGAACATGAAGACGCGTCTAACTGAACACAATCCTCAGTCGACATACATAGAGCATGAAACCACAGGAAATTTAAAGCATTAACTAGAGAATTACTGGTACGTGGCACTTACTTAATCTGAGTTTAGGCAGTAAAGAAGACCATGGTATTACAAGGACAGATATACAGTTTTTTTTCTTTTTTTTTTAAGAATCACCCAATGAAATACCCACATTCTTGCTCTATCACCCGATCAAATACCAACACACACTGTGCTCTATTACTAGCAAATATACACAAGGCCTTGGTTGTGGTTTTTCCGCATGTACTGTTATTTCATTTATATACATTATCTGGGTAATACGGCATAAAATGACCTTTCTCGAAAGTACAGCATGCATGAGATATATATAAAACCAGAGTACCAGTTCACACAGGAATGGGTAGACATTCCTGTAGGAGAACACAATAAAGTTGGCAATCGTGGTTCCTTCCCAGAATCTAAAATTTTGATTCGACAGAATATATTGCTTGAAATACATCTTATCTATCTCATGATCTATCTCTTGATGGCCAACCCATAATAGTAAATGATCAATGCTGAAAACTAAAAAGCCATCAGTTCTTGACATTCTTGGTGTTTATGCTTCGCCAATTAGTTTAGGGTTTTATAGTGAAATATCCTAAAAACTTTGTTCACATTTCTATTTTTTACAAGTAATGTTAGGGAACTGAAGGAATTAGATGTCTTATATTTTAGTTGTGGGTGGAATGATTGTTGAAGTAATGGTGGCAGTGCTGATTGTTCAGGATGTGGTGCAGGTTATATCAATGAATCCAGTATTGTTCACAAAAACCGCAATAATGCCACCCATCATCAGCATGTTAATGATGTAATAATAAACTTGCAACCGAAGTATAAGCAAGGCAAGATGCCAAGTCCGCCTAACAGGCTTTACCTCTCACTTCCGTGCTTCATAACCTTTTACACTAGTCATAACAGAAAAGCAGAAAGTGTTGAATGTAATGTCTAAATGTAATTCAATAAAGTTTAGAATTTGATAAATTGTAACTTTATCACTTTACATGGACCCAGACAAACTACTGACCTGGAAAAGGTCATTGTCATCTATTCTCACAGCTTTCCGGGGAATTGAAACTGGGTATAGCCAGCACAGAGATCAAAGTCTATTACCACTCGACTCTTATGTTCCATGTTCTCAGTGATTAGCTCTTTATTTAAACATTGCGTCCAAAGACATTTCTTTCCTTTGCCTAAAATCAGCTATAATCTTTGGGCAAAAGGATCTCACATGTACTCCCTGAGGATCCAGTCACCTCTTGGTCCACATATGTTCCTGGTGTCCAATGTCCATGGGGAAGTAAATAATTTTCTTCTTAGTAAGACCCAAATTGAAGTGGTATAGAAAATTGGTAGTGTCCTTTGTCATATAAAGAGATTAAGACACTAATTTACTTACATTGTGTAATGAAAATACATTTTAAACCTAGAAATGCACAAGTCGCGGTAATGCATAAGTGAGAATAATATGCCATTTAACCTTAACAATACCCCGAACAGACCTAGGAAAATAAGTTATTAGTACCTGGGAGTATACAAGTGTCAGGGCTTACACCAAGAAAATAACCCTTTTAGATCCATCAGTGGAAAACAATTTTTTTAGGGTTGTAAAGCTGACCATTTGTCAATGATTCTCCAAAGTTAGGTAATCTCTGATGAACTTATTGAGAAAAATCCCATTCAGTCATGTCGCACCAGCAGCTTTATGTTACTATGTATAACCCTTTCAGGCATGGGCCACGTTGATAAACAGCAGCAGCGCCCGTCATGTTACTTGTCTCTGACCTCTTCAGCAAATTCTCTCACATTTCCAATCAAACAAATAATCTGGTTTTTTTTTAGAAAAAAAAAACTAATTCTTGCTCATAATAATTTAATAAAATGTGTATGTTATACTTTTACAGTTGGTCACAACTAACCTGAAACTAACCTCAAACTGCTTTGACGTCAGCAAGACACGCCACAAATGTCACTTAAAAGGGCCTATAACATAAACAGTACTGGACATTTTATTTAACCTATGAAGCAAGATATAAGTTTTCTTTAATTTATGCTGTGGTACCACCATGTGATAATTCCTATGCACACAATTCATTAGTTTTAATTGAAGTGCAATGCTCCTAAGTTTTTCAGGGTCACCTGCCGATATTCTGCAGATGAATTTGGCAAGTAGGGCCATACCAGGTCACATTTGGGTTTTTAGGGAGATTTCTAAGATTGTAATACATGTTGTGCTTACTCGTTAGAATTTCAACGGATATCAGGCGGCTATTAAGTTCATTATAAATATTAATAAACACCAAAGTCCAGGAATCACTCCAATCTAAAAGATAGATGTTTGAGGATATGGCTTCAGAAGTATACACACATTCTCAAATGCAGTTTGACTAGATCTGTAAACAAGCAATGTTTGGCCAAGTTTATCAATTTGTGACTGTCCTGTGACAACTCTGATAGTATAGTACTGACTCTCTGGGCATAAGGAACTTTGACTAATGTGATTCGTGCAATGGACTTCACTATCCAGAATGCTAGATTCTGGGAAATAGGTGCTTCCATTTTTTCCGAAGGCACATCTTAAATAGATTATGTGATGATTATATCGCACAAGACCTGAAAGTTGTACATTGAAGCTCAAGCAGACGATAATTTTTTGTTGGCAATAAAGAAATTCTCATGTCCAATTTGTACAGCTGCCAATACCTCTGTGTACTCCGTCAGTGACAGAGTGAAACCTACGTAAGCCGTGCAAAGTGTATGTTTTAAGGGGTATTAAAGAGATATTGTGTTCGAGAACATGGCAGTAAATTTGAAAACTTACGGAAGCAAGACTATGGAAGTGTGTTCTTACGTTCAATTAAATTATATCTGATCATAAGCATAATTATATATTATTCGAATAGCATGCAGCTTAATTATTTCTCCACGTAATACAAATATGTTTAACACTTTGTTGTGGTTTTATGCTCTGTATGCAGTGAATCGCACACATCGGGTACATATACACTGGTATTAAATGCTCCCCTGTCTCTATAAGGATAATAAACAAGAACTTATAAAGGAATATAATACAAAACCGATCAAAGATATTAAAAGTTTTCATGATGAAACTAAAATTTATTTAAATTTGCATACTTTCCCCATAATTTCAAGGTAGGATGAATACTTTTACTTCATTACTTCAACAATCATTTCATCCACAATAAAACATAACACATCTAATTCCTTCAGTTACCTGACGTTACTTGTAAAAATAGAAATACGAACACAACTTTCAGGATACGTGTATTTCCCTATAAAACCCAATAACTAACTGGAGAAGCATAAAAACCAAAAGTGTCAATGACTGATGGCTTTTGTGCTTTTGGTATTGATCAACTATTAAGGGTTGACCATCATAATATGTGTCTCAAACAAAATATTCTGTTGAATCAAAATGTTAGATACTGGGAAGAAACTACAGTTGGCAACATTATTGAATTTTGTTACAGGAATGTCTTCCCATTCCTGTGTGTACTGGTACTCTGCTTTTGCCAAGTAAATCCCATGCATGTTGTGTGGTCCAGAAGGGTCAGTTTATAAATGAAATAACAGTACATGCGGAAAAACCACAACCAAGGCCTTATGTATATTTGCTAGTAATAGAGCATTGTGTGTGGGTATTTGATCGGGTGATAGAGCAAGAATGTGGGTATTTCATTGGGTGATTCTTAAAAAAAAAAAGAAAAAAAAAAACTGTATATCTGTCCTTGTAATACCATGGTCTTGCTGTACTGCCTAAACTCAGATTAAGTAAGTGCCACGTACCAGTAATTCTCTAGTTAATGCTTTAAATTTCCTGTGGTTTCATGCTCTATGTATGTCGACTGAGGATTGTGCTCAGTTAGACGCGTCTTCATGGTCTATTCACAATTGTTTAATACCTCCCAAATGCTAAAGACATAGATGTCTCAAGTGTCTCAGGTTACCATGATGGAAGAAAATCATTGATATTTTATGAAATGTGCCCATTTTACCTCAGGTTTTCATGTTAAGGAGAAAACTATTGTTTTCTCAATCTGGAAACCTATTTCATTGGATTCCTTGACCAAGAAAATGTATATTTTGACACAACATTTGTCATTATAGCTGTAACAGCAGCAGTATTTTCGGCGGCCATTTTGAATAATTTGCATATTTTCACATACTAAGGAAGATCTAACTTGTGTCTTTGGATAAATTTATTCCTATGACCATAAGGTACTTTTCTGCCAAAGGGGACCTTTGCATCATGAAATTAAGTCAAAAGTCACTTAACCCACCTACTATATATTTAACTTTTGAAAACATAATTACCTTCACACATTATTTGTTTATGAAATGTTACTTTTATATAACACTTACCGTAGTCCTATTTGTTCCCTTGGTGCATCACTAAATGGTTTAGCTCATGTCCATTATTCTATAATTTACAGAGTTTCATTTTAGCAGGGCCATTTTCTCATAGCTTTTCTAATAATAATATACATGAAAAACCAAAAGAAATAAAAATATTTTGCAGTTACTAATATTTTCCAAAATTCAGCTGAGCGATGTGACCCATGGGTCCCTTTGTTCCTGTTTGTCGACACTGGTGCATGTACCATTTTTACTAACAGCTTGTTTATAAACAAGCTTCGCAATCCATCATGGAGGCTTATAAGAACTTTTTAACAGGAAATAGGCAAAAAAGGGTATGGTTCTCAGGCACCATGCACAGCAATTTTAACCCTCCCCCCTTCAAATATTTTTTATTTTGATTTTCAATAGAAACTTACCAATTTCTTACCTTTCTTTAAAGAAGATAAAATAAGACAATTTTGATAAGATTTCCTTTGTTATGTAGTGTTTTAACCAGATTTGCAAAACAATTCTGTTATTATCATGCTTTTCCCTGATCAATGACATTTTTATTTAAACATACACATAAAAGTAAAAAAAATTGTCTTTGCCCAATAATTTCTTGAAAAAAAGGGCCCGAGAACAAAACCTTTTTCATGCCTTACCAACACTTCATTAATATGTATGTAGGGTAAGCAATACAAGTTAATTATACTTAAAAGCCGGGTGAATAGCTGCCTTTAACATTTACTTGGGCTCACCATGTGTGTTCTTTTCTCAGGGTGCACCACAAGTGTATAATTAATGTTTATGAGTGACATCTGCGCCTCCTTGTTACACGCTGAGCTGGTAAAGCCATCAGCTGCACTGGATAGCTCTGTTCTGGGGCTGCCATATCATCACATTTGTGATATGATGAATGACAGAGCAGAAAAATATGAGTTTACCTGAGCCACAGTGCCACTCAATCAGTGACCCACAGGTAAACACAGTCTGGCACAGGTTAACACAACTCCTACAGTTAATTAAGCTCTAATTAGCCTTCTGCATACTCAGATGTATGTATTTATTAGGTTGGTATGTTATGACAGCTATGGCAAAACAAATAGACAAATTCAGTGTTAGGTTTTTCAGGTAATTCTCCCACGAGAGTGAGAAATCTATCATGTGTACAAGGGTAGTGTAACCAGAGTGTTACATTGTAATAAGAGGCATGGTTAAATAGCCTGACAGGCAAGAGATATGTGTATGTTTATAGACCATTCCCTTTATGAATGAAAATTTAAGGCTTAAACATGATTAATAGGGAACTCCTCCATTAATATCCTATCCAATATCATGATTAATATATTATATATGTATATATATATATATATTTTAACCTTTCTTAATTGAAGAGTTGGTGGAGACATTTTATGGGAATAAATCAACAGCTGATAATTTATATACTCCTAAAAACTTTAATGTTTTTTATGCTGTTATGTTATGTTTTATGCTCTATATACAATCTTATTATATTCATGGAAGTGAAAAATTTGGTGTATGTTTTAATTAAAGATAATTAGTTATTATTGTTAGGTCAGATGCATTGCAGTGCAAAATGGCTGGTATCCTTACTGTAATATTATATGTTAAAAATTTATTTCAACTTACGATGAGTCATTTGTTGCCATTGTTAATTGTTACCTCAACCAGTAGGATACATGTTCATCCCCGTTTGTGTGTTTCTTCGCAACATAACTCGATCACGCAATCTTGAATAGAATCTCATGAAATTTGTCATCTAGGAATATTCACAAATGTACATTAACTTCAGGGAATATGGGCAAATAAGTGAATACAAACACATGGAGGAGCCTTGAATATTCCTTAGAATGCAGATTTCTAGTTTATCTATATCCATTCTTCCTTCAGACAAGCATGTTTAGCAGGTAAGAATATATGTTTACTTTGGTGTATTCTGAATCATTTTATGAGTACTACTGCTAACCACTGTTGCAACAGTTGTCTTGATTCTTTATTACTCCAGTCTTTCTCAGTGATTCAAGTGGAATTATAAGATATGCTGAGCATCAGTACCAGTGGGTCATCTTTGTTTCAACCCTTTTTACAGTTCATGGCCTCAAGACACCTCATGGCTCTCAGTCACCTGCGGGTTTGCTCAGGTTGCAACCATGGTATGCTTGTATTGCAGAATAACTGTCAAAGATATGACAGAAAAAGAGCAATGATTGATCTCTAGTTAACCCACAATAACTGTAAATCAAGAGGAAAGTATTTGGCCTCCATAATTCCAAGCTTGGGTCATTATAAAAATCCCATATTAAGGCCAGACTTTTTTAATTTTTCGGTTTACAAACCCGCCGACCTCCGATTTCCTCATTTCAGAAAAAAAATAAAATTGGCATTCTGACTTTTTTTTCCCTTTTATATTGCGTCGCCGAATCCAACACGGTTGTTGACAAATGAAATGTTTAGAAACCGTAGATCACCTCAAACGTTAGAACTCTTATGATTGGCTAATAAGATCACTTACTTAATGACAGATGGAGGGTTTAAGCCAATCACAATAGGGTATCCTTGGGTCATAAATGCAATTGATTGGCCATCAAGTAGACAAAAGATTCTGCAGGGAAATTGAGAATTCTTGGAGAGTTTTCAAAGTTCGTTTTCTGCACTACAGTACATTTTCAAACCAGCGTTAAGGTCATATTTAACACGTTAAACATATTTGTTTTAGATAGATGTGAATTAGAAAAGAAAATTAGTTTGGTTGCATATCGGCTTTACCAGTTTGCCACTGTTAATAACTTGCTGGATATACAAACAAATTTACTTCTTAAGACTAATTATTGCACTTAAAGTCAGACGCTATTTATTACTGCAAATTGGCTAAGTTTCACAAGTTTACTCTTAAAAATATTATAACTTGTCAAAACTTAAAAACGTAGTCTTGTAACGCTTAAAAGAAAATTACTGAATGGATGAATTATATATATATACTGCATGAGGTCGTCATGATCATGTACTCTTTGAAAACTCCAGGAATTCTCAGGAATTCTGCAGTATTTCCGACTATCTGTAGTCTTGGAGGCGCGGGCGCGGGTGAAGCGTTGGCTTTGCGGGTATTTTTATAGTCAAAACAAAAGCAAGCTAAAATGAAAGCCATTTAAAATGCAGAAACTTTGAAAAGATTCATGTAATTGTTCGAAACGGATGTGATGGAAGCTTTGATGTGTATGGATGCCGAAAAGCAATACCGGACTGAGAGTGGCCAAGTGACGGCTTATTAAACTGAGCACGGTACGTATTGTCACGGCCGTGGTAAGAAATGCAGATCTCTATTAATAAATAAAGATTATTAATACTTTTAAAATTTTAAAATAGTTGAATTATTCAATGTGATTTCCAATGGAAACCTTATTTTATTAGCAGTTGTTGTGTATTCAAAGGACTGTCAAACATGCGCAACACCAAAAAGGAAAGGTCATGACTCGTGGTCATGAATCAAACAACTCGAGTTCCATGTTGCTGACATTTGATAAGCAATAGGCGAATAGCTGCTAGTCGCATATTGTCATTCTTATTGTTATTGCGAGCAGTGAATATTTTGTTTTCTCCTTGCATATCTGACAAAAATATAATATTTTGTATTTTTTAAGTATTTGACTGGTCTTTAATTTATAAAACTTTATAAAATAGGCAGTTCACTTGGCAGGGACAGTGACTGAAGTTTTATTTCAGGTGTGTATGAAACCATATATAAGATTTACTGTTTAAACTTTTATTTGTCATTATTTTACCTTCGATGACATTTGAATGGTTTGAAATAACATGGCACACGCATGATTCATGTGAAAAACTCAAGAGGATGATGATAATATCTTTATTTTTTATAAATTATCTTATATATTTTATGCAGGTTTATAAAGTGCCATTTAAATATGAATTTTATAACCCGACTGTACAATACAGGATTCACAAACACCAGTATCCAGGTTTGTTCAAATTTTTTTTTTTTTTTTTTTTCCTACCTCCTACCTATCACTTTTGTCAATCATGTTCGTAAACCAAAGAATTAAAAAAGTCTGGCCTAAAGCCCAGTCATCAGACGGTTCCCAAGATTGCAGTTTTGTGGACATGGGGACAATGAGATTATTCCATTAAATGCCAAGACAAGCTGCGTTTCCTCCGTAAGAAACCAATATGACAAGGATGGATGATTTGATGACTCCGTTCAGGTCTACCGCCGGTGGTTATTTGGTTCTGGCTGGCGACTCCCTTCTAATCAGTCCATCGTTCAGGCTCCTAAACCTGACGGCTTGCTTTCGCATAAATTGTACGGTTCTTTACCACATTGGTATGAAAATACCACTCAGAAGATCAAGCCAACCGTTTTATATCTATAGACTGGTGGAGCCACAGACGCAAAGCTTGCATTAATTAACATCCTCGTCCTGGAAATAAGATAATCAGCAAGATCTGATGGGTTTCAGACCAATTAATGCAAAGAAAAAGTGTGGGCATGACTGTAATCCGCTTATAATAGGGGATGTAACTTTTATTATGTGGTCAGAAAAGATAAATTTGATTAATATTTCAAATCAGTTATCAGCTGTTAATTTATTTCATGACATTTAGTTTTTCTGAATGTATCATGTAACCATATTGATATGTTAGCATTAGCTGATTTTAAGATCTTATGTTATTTATTATTAACCTATTTAATTTATTTTTGCATAGAGCCTAGCTGAGCTGGTGTTTAAGTTAATTATTATTGATATTTGCTCATAAATTCTTCTGATTCTTTATACTAGTCAGTCTAGTGCTAGCTGTTTTCTATCTTTTCTGTTGACAAGCAATTTTTCAGAATTTTACAGGCATATTTAAATTTTAATTTAAGCATTTTTATTTAAGCATGAATATGTCTTTGACCAAAAGCCCATTTTGGTGAGTCAGTCTTGTGGCAGATCTTGTGCAAAGGCATGGAATAGAAAAAAGGAACCTGGTTTTGCACTCCAGGGTACCTTAAGAAAGATCATGCAATCCCCCACAACCCTAGATAGCCTCCCCTACCAACTTTTTTGAGGCATCACCACTGGAAGATAAAATTATTGCAATAATGTAATTTGGTCCTGACCCTGGACCTGTGTTGAAGTTATATCGTGCACATTTCATCTTCATAGTGAGAATATATATAAACCCTTCCCATTGACAGTATACATACTTTGGAAGGGTCCCATTCACTTGTCAGACACTTACAGACAAGTGTCCTATTACACATATAACCTAGTCCTTTTACCAAGTGTTTCTTTTCACCACTAATCGTTTAGATTGCAGGAAGAACAGCACTGAAATCTTTGAACCTGAGGCAGCTTAAATGTGATATTGTCTAGACTGGCTATTCAGAAAGCTCTGTTCTAGACATAGGGTGCATTAAACTTTGCGTGATCAATTGGAAATATGAAGTCATGCTTGTCATTGTGATACAGAATTAGATTTACCTGCTGAATTCAGTGACCATCCAAAGCAGGAAGGGATATGATCAGTGCATGCATCTTGAGTTATTTAGATCATCTCTCCAGCAGGATTCAACACTCATGCCTACTTAAAGTTAGCTTGAAAATGGTCAGACCCTATGCAGAAAAATACAGTTAATGTCTGGACATCTGACATCATATGATACATTGAGCACAACTTTGTATATATCTTAAAATTTATATCATTTCAGCATAAAGTTTGTAAGATCAGCAGGTTAACAAACTGCTTGCATGTTTAAAAATGTTTGCAGAAATCAGTAATAGATTGGAAAAAAAGGCTGGAAAACTCTACCTAGCTCTTTAAGGCTGGAAAATGCTACCTCTTTAAGGCTGGGAAACTACAGGTTTCTTTAAGGCTGGAAAACTACAGGTCTCTTTAAGGATATAGAAAACTACCTCATTAAGGCTGGAAAACTGTACCTCTAAGTAGCTGAATCAGTTCTGATCAAGCCATCAGGCATTTTGTTACAGGATTTCTGTTATTGATAAAACTGGGTCTCATGGACCCATGCATTTCTTACATCCATCGAACAAAAACCTGTAATGGGATTAGGGCTGCATGGTAGGTAATAATTAAATACCTATGTACTATAAGAATTCAAGATTTATGTATAACAGTGTTGGAATACATTTTGACAGCTTACAATTAATTGAATAAATCTGGTGTTTCATTTTCATTTTATCTTGAAACATGATGCATTATTCGGGTTAAACTTAAGTCTGAGATTAAATTTCATTGCTCCATATGAGCGGTAATGAATGGTGATCAGTATCTGAATTTGAATCAACTGAGAGTAAACAGTATTATTGATAACAAGCAATTACAAGAAGGGGTAGGGAATAATGATTGTGTCACTAATGACATGATAGCAGAAATTGATTGAAAGTATTGAAAATAACCATCTTCTGGAGTGTAGGGGTACAGTACATCACAACATGACCTAAAGCCTTGAGGCCGTGAGTTCTAAATTCTCAGGTGAGGAGCCATGTGATTTTCCCAGGCTAAGCATGTTGCAGGCTAAATTGGAGACTGTGCCCCACGGCCTTTTATCACACACAAATTAGTGCATTTTTGTGTGTGTGTGTGGGGGGGGGGGGGGGAGGGGAACAGTATGACCCAGCAATTGGGATGATTACACACCCAGGATGTGCAGGTGCTAGGTTGTTTCACAAGGTCACATAGACCCAAACTGAAATGGGAATCTGCAGAAGTATATACGTAGGTTAAGAATTAGATCAGTGTGAATTTTAAAAAAAAATAATAGTGGTAACCTCCATAAAAAAATATTAAAAAGTATTGAAAGTACTGTTCAATAGAGTACCATTCACAATAAAAATGCGTATCACTTAAGTCAAATTTTACTGAAACGTCCCCCAAGTCAGCTAACACAAGTTTGCGAGTTAAGTCAGTTTCAGTAAACACAATTTAGCCAAGTTCACCAATTTCAGCACCACCTTTTAATGAAATAATGAACTACGAAGCAGATGATCTTTGACACTGTTCGGAAAATGGAAAAAAAGGAGAAGTCCAAATTTTACAGAGAAAGAGAGTAAATTTAAACCATCAGATGGGCAGACATCTTGCCACGGTACAGAGTACAGCCTCCTCAATACAAACTTAACATTTTCAGCCCCTAGATGACTTAATTCTCTTGCATTATTTTTATTGGAACTGACTTGAAGTTTGACAAAAGTTACTTAAGTAAAATACCCAGAATAACAAGCTTAAGTCATTTTACTGAAACTGGGCCCCTGACTCAGACTTGTACTCTTACTTAGATGGTGTGGACTCGGCTGTATCACTGCTAAAAAACCTTTGTACAGGAAATATAGCGCTCAGGATATATTAATATTTAGGGTATCGTTTTGAGTAACATTGATGGAAGCATATCGACTCTTGACACATATTAGATAAGGAAAATAATTTTGTTCAAGTTAATCTAAAAAAAAAAAAACTTAGTCCATGGGAATAAATAAATGCTCAATAAATGCTCTTGTTGCTGTGTACTTGAAATATATCACATTAGGAAACTTCAGTCAGGGGAACATTAATCTTTAGGACCTTTGGCCTGGGATATCTTTGCTCTGTTGAACATGGCTTTGGACAACATTAGTCTTTGAGACACTTCTGTTTGGATATTGCAAGCTGTGGAGCTGCTTTCATGAACACTATATTGTTGGGAACATAAGCCTAGAGGACATTGTTCAATGGATTGTTAGTCATGGGGGGACTTTGCTCTGTTTGGGTGAAATTTTTAGGTAGGGCCTGGACAGTGGAGGGGTAAAATGCTGGGCTCTCTCTCCTGGCGACCCGGGTTCGAACCCTGCTCTGGCTATATGAGACTGCATGTTAGTGGCACATCCAAGCCTTGAGGTTTCTCCGGGTTCTCTGGTTTCCTCCACCTCCACAGACTACCAAACGCGACCATCTGAACCATGGAAAGTGCCGTGATTAGTTATAACAACTACTTGTACGATCCATGTAAAATAATTAAATGATTAAAAAAAAAGTGAAGCATTGCTTTGGAGGATATTGTTACTGGAGAATACTAGGGTAGAAATGTTGATCTGAGGTACAATAAATGCTCTTAATATAGGCACAGGCCATTTGATTCACCATTAACATTTTAAATTAGCCTGAAGAATATTTATTTTATGATCATTGCTCTGGTGAACTGCAGTTAAGGAAAGATGATCATCAGATTATTGATCTACAGAATATTAATTTGGGAAACAGAATCTGGAATGTTGGTATAGAGAACCTTTCTTGTTCTTTGTGACATTGCTGTCTTTATATATACAGGTTCCTAAAAAAACATCCATAAATCTTCCCTAAATGAGTATAGATGGGTACAGGTTCAGAAAACTTTAAAAAGAATAAGGTACAAAAATTCTTACCTGAAAGCCCATGAAGCCAAACAGAATATAATAACTATATATATATTTGACCTGCTGACCAAATAGCATAAACTAAGTTTTCTTCAACAGCTCTAGGTGACACAATAAACTCATATTATTGGACAATTCACTGCAAATGTTCAACTGCTGAAAGTACCATAGGAGGCTCATTCAAACTGTTAATTTACCTGATAGGAGAACATTTATGTGGAGAGTCTTTGGGTGAGATAACATTGTTATGGATGACATGGGTTTGGTGGGAAATCAGACAAGAAAACATGGTTGCTAAAGAGGAACATTGGTTTTGGATGTTCATTAGTTTGGAGAACATGACTCAGGTTAACATAGTTGAGAAGATTGGAAAACTATATTGCTCTAGGTAACACTTTTTCATGGAACACTCCTGGACACTACTGGCAGTGGGATATTAGTCTGGTTATTTCTTCTTTTGCAAAATTGATCTGGATAATACATCTTTTGTAAAATTGGTCTGGATAATACCGCTCTTGGAAAATTGGTCTGGATAATACTGTTCTGGGAAAATTGTTCTGGTTAATTTGTCTTGCAAAATTGGCCTGGATAATACTGCTCTTGTAAAATTGGTCTGGATAATACTGCTATTGTAAAATTGGTCTTGATAATACTGCTCTTGTAAAATTGGTCTTGATAATATGCTCTTAAAAAAATTGGTCTTGATAATACTGCTCTTGTAAAATTGGTCTTGATAATACTGCTCTTGTAAAATTGGTCTGGATAATACTGCTCTTGTAAAATTGGTCTGGATGATACTGCTCTTGTAAAATTGGTCTGGATGAAACTGCTCTTGTAAAATTGGTCTGGATAATACTGCCCTTGTAAAATTGGATTGGATAATACTGCTCTTGGAAAATTGGTCTGGATAATACTGCTCTTGTAAAATTGGTCTGGATAATACTGCCCTTGTAAAATTGGTCTGGATAATATGGCCCTTGTAAAATTGGTCTGGATGATACTGCTCTTGTAAAATTGGTCTGGATAATATTGCCCTTGTAAAATTGGTTTGGATAATACTGCCCTTGGAAAATTGGTCTGGATAATACTGCTCTTGGAAAATTGGTCTGGATAATACTGCCCTTGTAAAATTGGTCTGGATAATACTGCTCTTGGAAAATTGATCTAGATAATACTGCCCTTGGAAAATTGGTCAGGATAATACTGCTCTTGAAAAATTGGTCTGGATAATACTTCACTTGGTAACATTGTGTCTGAATAAAATTCAAGTATCCATTAGGGTTGGGGTTTCTGATAGAGAGTTCTTTAGATTTTAGGAGTGAAAATTATAACATATTCTTTGTTAAAATTATGGTTAGAAAAGTTTTGACAAATTCTCCACATGGCATGTCTTTTTCACTCTGTCCCAGTGATGACCTATAGTGTTTTTCTAGAATTTCTTCAACTTAACTCTTGGATAAGCATGGTTTGCTGGGTAATGCCACCAGGAGTTGGCATCAGGCCATTAATGTTCTCATAGAAGGTGCAGTGTATTGTGGTTTTTAAACAATCTGTAACTCCGCTTTGATTGGTCAGAACATTCTTGGCCCTTTGCCAGCAGCCTGGTAGCAAAACCTAATAAATCATGTCATTAAAAGCAAGTGGAAGGAGTTATTGAATATATGTAGGATGGCCACTGTGGATGGAGTAAAATGTTCTCCATGGAACATCACTAAAACAGAAGTTCTTGTTACTGAAGTATATAGTTCTTGTTATTCCTAGGTAAATTTTAGGAAAGAAACAGGTCTAAGTGTATACAAAAGATTATTTGAAATCTTGTCAGTATTTCAGTTTGACCATTTTCAATGTAAAATTGAGATATAAGTTTTTTGTGAAAATGTGTGCTAAAAAACAGACATAGTATTTACTGATAATATGAGGAATAAGGTCCTCAAGGATATCTTGTAGATAAAAAGTGATGTGTTCTCTTAATATCATAATATAAAAATAACCAAAAGGCCACCCTATTGGATGACATTGCTGCAGGCACTAAGACTTTATCTGAAGCACCTAGGGCTGACCTGAGAGGTGGTTGTCTGTATATATAGGTACACAGACAAATGATCAGGCCAGCAATTGGTACATCACCATAAAGATTGATACAAATGGACCTTAGGGAGAAGTTAGGCTTACAGTTGAAAGAACTGGAAAAAGGAGCATTGTAAGTGTCTCTGTGGAAATTAACAGCAACTGATAGTGGATATGACATGCAGCTTTGACTGTAGCTGAGGGAGGAGAAGCCTTGGATCAATGGATCCAGCTGAATAAACTTCATAATACGAAGCCTCTCTCAGGGGCCTGCACTTGATAACATGTTACATAATAAACTGTTTGTGGTGTAATTAAAACCGGTAAAACCGGACATGTACACCTCAGTGACCAGTATGTTAAGGGTGTGGCTGTGCTGAACACTTAGTTATAACAAATGATAAAATGTTTGACCATACCCAAATAAATTTATTGTGAATAACAGGATTGGCATCTTAGAGGAGATAGTTGTATGCAGGATTCAAATTATTTGAACTCCTATATAGAAAATACAAATATTATAAATCAAACATGTTTTCTCCTTATCTTTGAAATGGAATCTCTCTTCATGAGATATAATCACTGCTAGACTGGTATCAAGCATTTGAGCAGTATATTAATTAATCACTTTTTTATACATGAAAGGTTTAATTGATGTCTGATATGAATGTAGCTAAAGGAAGAACTGACTGTTGAAGGGCTGTCACAGTGGCCAGGGCCAAACTGGACAACAGTGCACTGAAGTGACAGCCACCAAGACTGTTGTAGAAAACCTGTGTTCTGTAATCCATAAAGGAGCATTTGTCCTTAGATACCAGGTTATGATGCATCCATAAAGGACTGTAGCGTCATTTTGGAGTCTGCTTCTGCCACAATGTTAGACTTATCTGGATCCCCCAGGTCACTGCCACAGGGCCCCCAGTTTAGTCTGTGCTTAGTTTATGTCACCTGGCTGTCATCTGCTGTTGCAGATGCTGCTAAAAAATGTCTTCATCACTCTATGATGGTATCAGTATTCCTGCCTTTTGTCACCCATTCATAACTGAAGCTGACAATCTTAAACAACTGTACGGCATAGAAAAAAAGTATTACTGTTTACTGTTACCCGACTCTTAAGTCTGGATGGATGTTGTCATACAAGAAGTGAGCTCCGACTTGGACAAAGAATAGTGGTCTAGTTAGTGCTATGGTAGTATCTTTCTGAAGACCTTTTAATTTAAAGGTTGTTGAACTGTTGATTACAAAATCAATGCATATCAAGTCTCATATTTTACCATTATGGATAAAATAGTAAATATGTGACAAAGTTTTATTTAATGCTTTAAATAAAATAATTTAATACTTAAAATTATTGTGACAACAACATTTTTAAAATGTTTTTGCATTCATGAATTTCCTTGTCAATCATTGATTACTGCAACCTTCAGAAAACCAGTATGGATGTTTTGCTGTTCAAGGACTTAATTATTGTACAGTGTCTTGTAGCAAATGAACACAAACAATGATGATAATATTCACAGTAAAGGCAGAAATTCATTTCTGTGTGTTTCTTCATTTTTGCAAACAACTCCACCCATTAATTAAGTTTTATGGTGCCTGACAACTCCTCTGTGATCACACGTGTGATAACTGAAGATGATGCATATTGCATTGCTTGTACAGCCCAGGTAACAGCAACATTTGTTTATTCAAGGGTCCCCTGGCAAGGTATATTCTGGGGAACACAACAAGAGACAGGTGCAGTCTTTTACAGAGTGTCTGTGGTTTCTTTGATTTTCTTTGCTTTTGGTTGATGTACTTAATTGAATCCATGGACAGCAGTTGGTCTTTATATTTCTGATTATTACTGTTTCAATGAAAGCTGACATACATTATCAAACATTCTCAAGGTGACATTATAAAGTAGTCAGTTGGATTCACATTACTTTTTATGGTAATAAAATTGAATATGTATTCAGGTGGACAGTTACAGAAAACGTACTGGCCCGTGTTGTGTAGGTGTAAACCAGAATTTATAGATTAATTCAGAATCTGAATGATTCTTAGACATTAATCAAAAGCCCTCAGGATTTCTCTGAGTGTGCACTGTGCCATATCTTATTTTAAATTTAATATTTTATGAAAAATATGAAAGTTCAAGAGAAAAAAATTCTTCATAACACATAGACTAACTTCTTTAAAGTCAAAAGCTTTTCAGTTAACACTGATGTTACTCAAGAAATATGTGGGGAGAAATAACTTATGTGATGATGGAAAGTTCTTTATGTGTGCCTCAGACTTATGGTTTTGATCCCAACTGGGTAAAGTTAAAGGCATATATTTTCACAGATAACTCCTTTGTTTCATGACACCAAGAGCACACTCACAGTTTAAACATGTATGAAATTTAATTACCCAGAAAGTCCTGACATTTAAGAGGAGATGGAAAATAAGGAAAAGTCATAAATTAGATTGTCTTGAAGTTTTGTAAATCTGCCTAATGTACAATAGTTTAGATTTAGGTCTTTAACTCCTTAAAAAGGTCTTTGAGTCTTAGATTTTCATCTTCAATAGGTATTTGTACCTTGACTTACATCCTAAAAAATACCACATGATTTGCATTTCATCTACATCAGTCAGTAAGTGGTTCAGAGAAAGAGTGCAGAACTTTGTCATCAGTCAGCAGGTAGTTCTGAGGAAGAATGCAGAACTTGTGTGCCATTTGTCAGCTGGTGGTTAAGAGAAAGAGTGCATAACTTGTTTGTCATCAGTCAGCTGGTGGTTCAGAGAAAAGGAACGGTACTTGTGTGTGACATCAGTCAGCTTGTGGTTCAGAGGAAGAGTGCAGAACTTGTGTGTCATTTGTCAGCTGGTGGTTCAGAGGAAGAGTGCAGAACTTGTGTGTCATTTGTCAGCTTGTGGTTCAGAGGAAGAGTGCAGAACTTGTGTGTCATTTGTCAGCAGGTGGTTCAGAGGAAGAGTGCAGAACTTGTGTGTCATCAGACAGCTCTACAGAGAAAGAGCACAGAACTTTTGAGTTGTCAGATATCCTCACTGACAACAGCTCTACAGAGGCAGAGTTGACACATGCAGATCTTGTGTGTCTCACTTAATCATAGTTATGATGGCCTTTTAAGGAATTTTGATTCACCTTTCATTCATTGACAATGGGTTGAAAGTTAGGCCTTGTCACATTATTTGCCTTCAATGAGAGATTCCTTTTGTTTGAAAGTCATAGCTTTAGGAATCAGATTCATTCAGTCTGTTGACTTAGGTTGAAGGTTTATATGATAAGAATGTTATGTGAATATTGGTAGTTAGCCTTGTGGATTTCAGGTTCTTTATCCACAGGGCTATATAAACATCCAGACGTCATAACCTGTCATTAAGACATTTGAGGTTTTATCAAGATTCCCCTATAAGCCTGCGAAACATGGAAAATGTTTCCATGAAAGTCTTCAGCTCAGAAGTGTATATTAACCCATACTATCTCGAAAACGGCTCGAGCTAGCATCACCAAATTTTATGCAAAAAATTAGTCATCTTAAAAACTAGTGGATTTTGCTTACTTTTTTGCTAACTGCATTTTTTTAGATTTTATAGGGAAAAAAGCTTAAAAACCTTTAAAAATCCTCTAGTCTGTAACTGTTCAGCCAAATTGTCCAATATAGCACAGAAATGATTCCTGGAAAAATCTCTTTCAAGTTTGTTTGAATGTTTCTAGGTTGGTAATTTATGGCCGAGTTACAGGAAGTTAAACTTAGTCATTGTTCCCAAAAAGCATACAAAAATTACAATCACAGAAAAAGGCTGGAGCTATCATCACCAAATTTTATGCCAATGTTGGTCACATGGGTCATATTAGAAATTGAGGTATTGGTGGTGCCACCTGCATCGTCCTTTTCTGTACAGGGGTCATCAGTCATCAGTACATTAATCCATAATTTCTAATGAATAGCTGGAGCTAGCATCCCCAAATTTTATGCAAAAATCTGTCACATATCAATGGTTGTGGGATTGAGGGTTTGTGGCACCACCTGCATGAACTTAAATTTTTGGGGAAAAAGGCTAAAAAAAACTTTAAGAGACCAGCTCTCTCAAGATTGTCCAAATGGTTTTGGTTTGATGAATTTTGGCAGAGTTATAGGAATTTGAAATCAGTCATTTGGCAAGTAAGCATACTAACAGAACAATCTCAGAAACAATAGGAGCTAAGATCACTAAAATTTGTGCAAATGTTGGTCATGTGACACATATTTCAAATTAAAGGTTTTTTTTGGCGCCACCTACATCGATCTGGTTTTTTTACGGTCAGAACCCTTGTGATTTTAGCCACTTTCAGCTTTTAAAATGTTTTATGATGAAATTGTCAAGCTGGATGGTTTGATTTTTCACAAGAATATTCAAGGATAGGGTTTTTTAATTGTATAAGAATAGGTAGGGTTCATTGATTTTTGGTAGAGTCATAGAAAGCTTAAATTGGTCTTTAAGTAAGCCTATTTCAAATTGAGGGCTCCAATAGTTTCCTTCTGCAAAACTGTTGTTTTAATTTATGTAACGTTGCACAAAAATGATTCTTAGGGGGCCTTGGTTCAAGTTTACTTAAAGGATTTTTGGCACAATTATTAGACCTTTAAAAATGAAAGGACTGCATCTTTTATTTATCTCAACATTTTATCAAAAATCTTATGAATGCATCAGCTTAAAAAACCCCATTATAACTAAAGTCTTTCAGTATGTGTAAACAAGTTAACCAACAGGCCAAGACTGTGTCTGTATCTATTAATAGCTTGGCAGAATGCTAACTATTTCAGATTAGGCAAAAGGCCAAAGGTCAGCCTCGATCTATTTATAGCTTTGGCAGACTGCCAACTGTATCAAATTAGGCAACAGGTCAAGAGTTCACTCATTGCAGCCAGGTATGGGTCAAGAGTTCATTCAGGGCAGTGCTGCATTCTGTTTATAGCTTTTGCAGACTGCCAACTGTGTCAGATTATGCAAAAGGTCAAGAGTTCACTCAGTGCAGCCAGGTACAGGTCTAAAGTTCACTCAGTCTAGCCAGGTGCAGGTCAGGAGTTCACTCAGTGCAGTAGCTTGAGCCAGCAATTCGTTACAGTTCACTCAGGGCAAGTGCCTTTCTCACCTAAGCCTGGTCAGCCCAGTGCATCAAACTCAAGGGAAGTTGATGTATTGGCTTGATATTTTGACCTGTCTATGCGTCTTTGATGGCTTTCTTGTTCACAAGACAGGTTGCCACCTACAATGACTTTTGCACAGTGTATGCACCTGCCTATTTCTATAGAGGAATTTGAACCTCAGCCTGAAATCGGGCATAATTATACATATTAGATAGATAGCTTTATCATGTTCAAGACTGGTGGCGCCACCTACAATAATTTTTGCAAAGTGTATGTCCCTGCTTATATCGCAGGAGGGGTTTGACATATCAGTCTGAAATTTGGCATATGTATATATCTCTGATAGCTTTGTTGTATACAAGACTGCTGGTGCCAGCTAAAATAATTTTTGTGTTGTTTGGACCCATGCCGGAATTTCAGCAGTGATGTTTGTGTTATTGGTTCTTGTTCAAAATGTTTAGTACTTGCATTGTCCTTATGTACATGTTACACATGTACTTGAAAAGTTATGATCCAGCATTGAAGCATTATACCTGGTGTATATCCCATTGTACAGGTTCGCATTAGGCCTGTAGGTCTTGTATTTTTTTGTGACACAGCTACTCATCCAAAAGCATGTACACAGACCAACCGTATAAGGAATGTTATGGACCATCATGTTAAACACAACTAATTTTATGCATTAAGCTTTTGGAAAAATAGGTGTGATTATCCAGGAAATAATCTGAATAATCCCACTGCTACTGAATCATGACCATTTTAGGCCATATTATATATAAACAAAGTGTGCAAACCACTGGAGTGGATAAATTTCATATTTTTGGCTTTCATCAGATGATAAATATATAGATGTGACTCGCCATAAAACACAGAGAAACAATTACTACATATATTTTGTAAAGATATACTTGGATTCCCTTTTCATCCGGTTTGTCAACTATTTCCCTGACATTATTTTTTGTCAATTGTTGGCATATAGCCTCATCGTTTTGGCATAGCTGCATCATTTGTCAATGACGTCTCATCCATCTGCATACTGGTACCCACCATCTTCCTTCAGTTACATATGAGCAGTTTTTCAAAAACTGTCACATGCATGTGTTAGACAGGTATCCTAGTCACTGCATTGCAGAATAAGCCAAGTGGGTAAGACGTACATTTCCACATGGAGTGGAATTAAGGTTCTATTTCAGTTCATGCAAGAACCTTCAAGACTTAACAGAGTTGTTTTTATGTTTTAATTGCAGTTTATGACTTAATTGTGGATTATTTCCATCTCCATGCAACCTGAAATTCTTAAGGCTTAAATATTGTTAATTTTTATGGTTCCCTTCATCCTTAAGAAAAGATAATATTTACTTGGTGAGCATTTCTATTCCACCACGATTATGCACAAGTAAAAATTACTGAGCATATATGCATCAGTCTAAGTCAGTCATGGAAAAGTGCTGTTAACATTATAGCACCAGGGTTTAAAAAAATGAGAACATTCTTTTCATGCATGAAAGGTCCATGCCTTATCGAGAGTTTTTTGGCAACAAAAGTATACTTTATACTTTATATAACTGTTTTAAAAATTCACAAATCCTCAAGTAAGATAGATATTTTGCTTTTTAAAAAAATTAAATAAAACTTTCATTTCCGAAAGTTTTATATAGATGATGGGTTATGGGATAAGGTATGTCTAAATTGGTGTCATGACCTTTACTGTGAGAGTGGCCTTGACCTTGAATATTCCCATATTTGGTGAAAACTGTCGTTTCTTAAGTCGATAGATGTATCTATCTGAAAATCAAAATGAAAGATTGCAGATGATAAGTTGTTGAAAGAGACTTGTGACCTTGACCTTGCTTTTAAAGGTCACACCTGAAGAAACCCTGGTGGCTTGCTAAGTGTCAGTATATGCTTCTGAAGATGGCGGCCTATTTTTGATGGGGGGGGGGGATTAATTGTAGGATACTATATGGCATCTGCGATGCCAAGAAATTTATAGTTCACAATGGTATAACCTCATTTACCCTACCATAATTTAAGGATTTGGGCACGGTCCAAGAAAGGGGTTATACCGCTCTCAGTTTTGATATACTTCCTCGCCATATACGTCACCTCCCATAGATTCCTCGCCTGGACTCTGTCATTGCCACGCCCTTAATTATTGAACCCTGACAGGGTTATTTCTCCCTATTTCTCTTAATTAATTCCTCAGGGCTGCCATTTTCTTGACACACTAAAACTTAAATGTGGCTTTCTGGTGATGGATCGATTAAGAAGGAGAGACTAAAAATGAGCAAGAAGCATATGCAGCTCAGGTTACAAGGTCTGCTAATATTAAAAAAAAAAAGTTTTTTTTAGGAAGGTTACCAACAAACAAACCAAATAACTGGTGATTCATACGGTACCTCACCACCTGCCAGAAGAAAATTAAATTGTATATATAAAATGAAAGGTAATGTTTCCAAGCTTCCCACCATAGGTTTTTTTTTTATCAAATATGTAAAATTCATCATGAAGTGTCATTTCATCAACATCATAACAGCATTTATGCATGTGTACCTCATCAGGAATAAAATTTTAACAATCATTGAAAAAAAATTAGCATTAACTGCAGACATTTGTTCAAGCTTTTCACAGCATTTATATCTTATTGCATGAGAAATTTAATCAGGGCAGTATATAAACTGTTGTGGGGAAAATGTGAAATTCGTGCTCAGTTGTCATTATAAAGTGACAGTTGACATTTTGTTCAGTTTTGTCTGGGGACCTGTTTGGCAGGTCTTCAGTTTGATATAGTGTTGTTTTCTGTGGCATTGAAGGGATCTGTAATGCCAGGTTGGTTAACATTTCACACTCAGGGAAAGTACGTCTTGTTAAGCCACTTACATAGGTTACACTTGTGAAAGGGAAAGGTCATAAACCATACAGAGTTAATCATGAAGTGAAATCCAAACTGACATATTTGAAGTTGATGACTTATCACCCTGTGCCAGATTTTTGTTTGAGTATATTATTTAATTATTCATTAATTGTGTGAGTTAAGATAAGATTTTGGATAAAAAGCAAACTCAAAGCTTTTACTGCCATGGTCTTAATTGTTCATATATTCAATTTATTATAAGCTTGAATGCAAATCTAAATGGCAGTCGCCTATCAGTGGGGGTCAGGTAAAGAAATTTGGGCCAAGAGGTTAGAGAGAGAGAGAGAGAGAGAGAGAGAGAGAGAGAGAGAGAGAGAGAGAAACAGAAAGATTTGAAAAAAACTTAGTATACTCCTACTACAGTAAGCATAAGGAATAAAAAAAAGTTTTTCATACATTGGCTATCTAAGAAGGCTATATGTATTTGTAATGCAGTGAGCACAGTAATATTGGCGCTGCTTGACTTGATATAACAAAACCGTTGAGACTGCTGTCAAGGGTATAAGATCGAGGGCCACATAGAGGACAAACAGTCTGCAATGGTTTGTAATCATGTGATCGGGACCACCCAATGAGTGATGAATGTATGTGGCATCTCTCCTCAGAGACTACACCACTACAGATGATTCCATACATGCGGTTAACCAGGGGCCTGGAAATCACAGCTACCGCACAATAAGAAGAGCTTGGAGTATCTGTTTCCTGACAATACAGCAATGAACAGCCTTGAAAATTGCCACCAGTGGTTAAATGTAGGGGTGTGCTGGCTGTTCTGGTTCTGCCATAAAGCACACAGCCCATGGTTGGAGAAGATAAAAAAAATATAAAAATTAGTCATCAAACAAGTATAGGGGGTAACATGCGGTCATAAAGAGCCTGTCAGTGGGGCAATGAACAAACACTAATTCTGCCCTAGCACACTGACAAAAATACTCAACAAAGCTCCAAAATACATGTCAAATAATGTGAATGGAATCCTGTAATATGTAGTCACACAATGAGGGTTTCACACAGCATCTTATATCTTTTGTGTATTTTCTAATATTAACAGAAATATCAAGCAAGAAACGTGATTTGTCAAAAATTTAAAACCTTTTTTTTGGTGGAATTTACTTCAATTTACCTTTCTGCTATAACACCAAGAGCATCAGTTTGATCATATATAGCTTTAATAATGGACATAATTAATACACTGTAGCACTGCTCAGTTGAACAAAAAGATGTATCAATGGAAATTGGTTTAAGAGTTTTAACTTAATTGATAAGTCAAATGTCAAATTTTGTATAGAATTGGTCATACCTGAGTGTTGCCATGGGAATATTATTTTCTATTTCCATCTGTAATGTTTTATAGAAAATTTGAAAGTAATTTTTCTTAAGTTAACACTTTAAATGTTTTATTAAGTAAATATAAATCATAGGAAAGAGTAAAAGAATCATTAAATTGGAGTAAAGAGAATGTATAATGTATAGTATAAAAAAATAGGCAAATGCAAGAACCTCCATGCATCTGTCATAATAGGGGGAAATGCAAATAGTATATAAATATGCATGAATATATATAATGGTGTAGATATATTGAATACATTAGAAAAACATCTAAGGATATATAAGAACAAATGTTTATGAAAAGGTTGTCACTTATAGTAAATTTGGACAGCTGTGCATGGGTTTTTTCATATGCACTTACCGGTAATAAGGGATGGTTTTAAGTTCTACACCTGTTAATGACTCCATGGGCTTCACTTAAAATTTTAGATATAATACATGTGTTAGTTGTCCATAAAACATACCACCCACCTCACCCCCTGGTCTCTGGTCTCCTACCCCACCATAAAGTACATAGCATCATGTTTGAGTTAATATAATCAATTATAAAGATAGCAGAGATCACATCAGGTTATCAGGAGAGTGTCTGCCAGCAGTGACCACATATTATATATATATATATATATGTCCTGGACATGTAAGGTCAAGTTCCGAATGTGTTTGATGCCCCATAACTTTACCCTGGCTCCTAACATAACCAAAGTTTGGCAAAGTTTTTGGTGACAATAAAAATTAGGTATAAAAATGGGGTTTTCAGAAGAGATCCGTGAGCCTATGTGTTCCACTTGTAATGTCAATACCCAACTATCCCCTTCATGGACTCCCCCCCCCCCCCCCCCCCCCCCCAACCCAACCATACTTTTGCTATATTTGCAAGGTGAATCCAACTTTGTGTGTGTGGAAGCTCTTAACAATTAACTCTTTGATTCCCCAGTCCCTTTAAAATAGCACAGGCACAAACATCCTCGCTGACAACAAAATTAGTCATAAAATTAGTAGCTAGGGGCTTACCTGTAGGCAGAGTTTAATTATATGTTGTTGCCCTGTCAATGTTCCCCTCTCAAATCCCTTTCACAACCTACAGAGCTGGTTCCCAGATGTAGACAAATGATCCATTAAATTAATAGTTTAGGGCAGCAGGGGATTGTTAGTGACCCTGTGCTGGACTTGTAAGGCCATACACCTATGCATGTTTGTTATCCCCTGTACAGTCACAAAAACACAGCCCATTAAGTTGAAAACAAAATTCTGCAGTTATCAGATTTGTG
Source organism: Sipunculus nudus (assembly GCA_026874595.1). Taxonomy (NCBI): domain Eukaryota; kingdom Metazoa; phylum Annelida; class Sipuncula; order Golfingiida; family Sipunculidae; genus Sipunculus; species Sipunculus nudus. The sequence goes on from CM049315.1 coordinate 29,642,240, forward strand.
GTAGAGGTAGCAAGGTTATATTGATGACCCCAATGTGTTGTATGTACAAGGTTTCACCCCCATGTATTTGGGAAGCCTATCAACATGAACCCTACCCCTTCTGCTACCATAAAGCACACAACCCCTGGCTGTAGACAGTAAACAGGTAAAAATCTGTAGCCATCAAATTAGTAGTGGGGTAGCAAGGGGGGGGGGGGGTTATCACTGAGCCCTGGATCTAAACAAACATTAGCATTACCAGAAGATTGTAAGAGCACATCCTACCATCTACTGCAGTGACTGTGCCACCACACTGGTGTAACACAAGCAGAACTAATCTGCCTGGCCAGATCTGAACAGAGTGTCAGGCCTGGCAGTCACACTCTACATAGCCCACCTGGGGGAGCTAGCTGCTGGCATCACAGAGTCAGCCTGCTATCCAGGCAGGGACCAGCAGATCCCTCTGTAGTGTTGTAAGCCAGTCCCAGCCTCATGCTGATTGTTCTCTGCATCCACTACTGAACTTGTCATTGTTTCTCAAGGGAAGGTTCTCAGTTGCAGTTGGTGGATATTTGTTTACTCACTCCCAGTTGTTACACAGTGACATTATTATATGAAGTGGCACCACTTGATGTAACAGGTAGGACTTATTCTGATACTGATGATGATTGCTGTCAATGCTATGCTCAAGTTTATCTGTGATCATTGATATAGAATAGCCTGCTTCAGTGTAGGTTTGCTTAGTCCTGCTGTGCATTGTAATCCATCACTGGTGGGGCTGTTGTCAATCATTTCATGATAAATGACCAGCTGTTTGTTCCAGCAGTAATTGATGGTTTCCATGATCTATCTAGTATGGTCAGTAGCTTATAGCCATAGTTCAAGGTGTGAACTTTGTGCCATCATTTTATTATTAAGTTTCAGGTAGCTCATATGCTCTACATATACCATGTAACAACAGGTTTTGATAACCCCCTGCCCCAAACTTGGGGATAATTTGAGACTTTTAATTATTGAATGCATGGAATGGTTCTTTAATTTATATTTGGTGATCACTGTGTCATTAATTTGTTGTTATTAAGTTTATGGTTCTACATGTAAACAGGTATCAGGTTTGTAAAAATGTGTACTCTTTGACCCTGAACTTTTAAAAATAATAATAAAGAGTACACCTTCATGACTCAGTTTTGACTTAATTAACCACCTTGCTCAGTAAGGGTGACTTTAATCAGTTACATGACTTGCATGGTTTTGTAGCATTTAATTAGTTCTAGATGTGTTCCCTGTATCATTTATGTGAAGGTTGTATATATTTAACCAACAGGTATCAGGAATGTATGGTACTAATACTACTACATACCTTCAACCATTAACTATTTAATAGTTGGAAACCAATATTGGATGATAATATATCACTCTGGCTGCAAGTTTCAGGTGTTCTTACCTGGCCCATTAAATGGTTATATCACATGATAATCCATAAATGTTCTTACCTTTTCCCTAACGTTTGAGATTATGCCATGAGAAATATGTTCAGTGGGTTACCATTTTGTGTACATTATTACCAAAACAATTTACCTGAAATAATCAAACATTTTACTGAATTTAATTTTATTTATGAAGTAATACATAATCAATTTTTCCATTGGGGTGATCAGCATTATATGTCGAGTGTTAATAAATTTTGTTTTGAATTTTATCAATATATAGATATAAAATTTGTGTGTGTTCCTTTTCTCCACTTGTACATATGGCATTAATCTTTAACTTCTTAAGATAGTGGCCATGTTAATAGATGAGAATGAAATACCATACCAATGATGTGTTGCCCCCCACATACCCTTACCCTTTTACATCCATTTTGATTTAGACAAGTGCCTTTTATTTTAATATTTTGGGTTCACATTTACTGGGTTGAGTCATAGTTTGTCACACTTTAGCCTAAAAATCTGGAACAGGTGCAATATAAATGAACAGAAAAAGAGGACATAAGTTTCCATATAAATGTGTCATTATTTATCATCAGCTGGCATTGTATTTGGGGAAATTGATAAATATATGGTGGCTGTAAATGTGTGGAATTAAAGAAAACCATACTTTTATTTGCACTAAATACACCCAACGACAAAGTGTACATTATGATCAATAAAGTTGTCAGGAATCTGGACCACAAATGAATTTACACCTTGAGGTACAGGCACTATATGGATTTGTGTTTCAGTTAGATATATACCACATTTAAAAGCCACAATTTTACTGGTTCAGCATTACTTTTATACCAGCATTGAGCCATCACTAGAAATGTATATGTCAGGATTTGATATCCTTCAATGGGAGGCTAACATTAGCACTGCAGCTGTCTCAGATCCCTTTATTTTACATATGTGGTATCATTGAAATCCAGTTAAGCACTATATATCTATCAGATCTTACTAACCTTTTGTGGAAACGCACATATATTTATGCTACAGCTGTTAAGCATTGTCAGTATTCAGCATTGTCAGTATGTTTTTATTCATGTGTATATCATACAGTCTTTCATGGTTCTCATTCACATGACCCACATGTTTGTCTGTGTGTATGTTTGATGGTATGTGTATGTGTGTTACTTTTACACATGCCATCTTCTACAAGACTTACAAGATGACTTATAATTTTTGCATGTCAAAATAAGTAGAACAGGTTTTGTTAATTTTAAGTGAAGTCATCCTTATGTTTGGAGTGTGATGAGTATATACACTTTACTTGAGTGCAGTGTGGTGGTACCATATCCTTTTCAGGCCTTTCTCTGTGCTGAAACCCCAGGCCAAGGTCATCAGCTCAATATTGTGATTGAAGTTATGTATGCAGGCATTTTTTAGCAGAAAATGACTCGGTGTGATCATGTTTTTTAATACAAGATCAACATCTGTAATGGGCCTGGATGAAAAAGAAAAAAAATTAAAAGGCCATGATCTTGAAAATTATTTAACATTAAAATAATAGAAATCAGGTACAAATATAAAATATATAACCTTTAACTGTTACTTATACCAAATTAGGTCATTTTTTGTGAAAATGACAAAGTTCGAGGTCTAACAAGGGCTGAAAAAAATGAGAATGAAATAAATTTCTTGTAAATTGTATTATGTACTCTGGGGAGACTTAAGGAAGCATTAATACAGATATAAACCAAGCCATCAGCCCCTAAAACTACCCTTCACTAGCCCGAGAAGTGGAGGCAAATGATGAATGTAGTTAATGTTCCTTAACACATTACTGTTTATTCAGACAAATTCTGAACTTTTTACATTACCATATTCTTCACTCCTGCCTGATGTTGGGTTTAAATGTTGAGATTTCACTTAGGTGGAGATTGAATGTTTTGAACTTTGGTATGGTTTGAATGTTTAGATTTCACTGTGGGAGTCTGGTATGGTTTTGAAGTGAGAATACTACATATGGCTTTAGTTTGACAACTGAACAACTATATACAAGCCATAGTAATAATTACAATGATAATGAATGGTATTTGTATTAGTGATGAACCAAATAACTGATTATATTGATTATTGGTTGTTTTTTTGCATAATTGAATAATTGAATACATTTTTGCATAATTGATCACAAATGATTATGTATGCACATGCTAAGAAGCTGTATTATCCTGGGAAAATATTTGTCACATCAGAGATATAAGAAAGACTGAACACAAAGTACTGAACAGCATTTAAACTTGACCTTGTGGAATGAAGACGTCAACAACCCAGCCGTTACCTTGACCTTCCAGTGTGATGTACAAGTTTGACTGTATTTACTTGGTCAAAATTTGAAGTATAATTCAATTCAACAGATTTTATAGAAACATAAAATGTACATAAAAAAATCTTTTAAAAATCATAAGTTGTTTTCATTATTTCACTCAAAAATGATTTTACAACCGATTTCTACCAATAATTCATATAGTATGTGCCAAAATCTGCCATAGACTCACAATGCTAATACTCTGTCATGATATCTGAATCTTATTATGCAGTTCAGCAGCTGCAGGTAGATTTAGATGAACAAGCATGAACAAGGGATACAGATCCTGAAACAACAATTTTGATATACAGATGGACAAGTCAAGTTATTTTGTTTGCACATTCAAGTGTGATGGTGATCGAAGCAGACTGGGGTATTTCATTAAAATCCACTGCACCTGATGGATGGGCTGGAGCATACTGGTTGTCATACTTTTCTATTGATTGAATCTACAACTGAGCTCAACTTAACTGAAGAAATCCCTCCAGAGGAGGACCTGGTACTCAGTGCCTGTATGATTTCTAAGTTAATTTTATTTCCAGTCACAGAAAATCATTAAAAGATGCTTCTCTCAAATTGCACCTGCGACCTTGTGGCAATTTATTTCACCAAGAAACTTGACTCTGTCTGAGTAAAACTCCATACCTTGCATTTTAAAATCAACAACCATATCTTTCTTTGGACTGAAATTGATCAGTCCATTATTTTTTCAGACTAATGCAAGTAAAATAGTTGGGATTATTTATGTGGGAGTGTTTTGCGGGTCCATGTGGTTTGTTTCATAAACAGAGATTTCTTAAGGATGTAGAAAAGCAGGTGCTCCCAACATGGTTCTTTCTTTACCAAGTTGACATTAAATCTATGAAGAAAAGGATAACAGTTCTCTTCCATGTGCTTTCCATTTAGAATGACACAATTCATAACACAGGGAGGAATATATGGTCAATTCCAAAAGAAACCCTGCAGTAAGTTTGTAGTATGAATAATAATAATAATAATTATTATTATATAAAAAATAATAAAAAAATGGTTGCAAGGGATCATACATGTTCTCACTTGGGCCCCCTATGACCAGTTTTCAAGATGGCTGCCTAATGGTCTTTTAGAATTTCTGATAGCTCAAGTATTCTGATAATGCAATAGAGCACAACATCCTCCTCACATTAGATCCTTATCTTTAGAACTATGTTTCAGGGTGATTTGCTAATCTTCTGAATTTTAAGGCGGCCTTCTGTTAAATTTAGTTATCAATTCTTGACCTTAGAGTCATTTCTCGATTCAATTATTATTTATTGTTGTAAATTTCAGACTTATTTTTTAATAAAAGCAGATGTTTAATGGCATTATTGATAAATGTCAGTTGTTGCAATTAAATTCATCATTTATTCGATACATCTTTAGTGATTGTTCATATGGTTCAGGAGAGAATGTAGGTTAAACAGCATTTATCATGATCTATTATCATTTAGGTTGTAATAAAACCTGAAATCCAGATGAAAAAAAAACATGTCATTCTTTTAATTATTATCTTGATATCATCATCCTAATTCAGTAGACAGTGCCTCTCACCAGGCCATGGATCAACCTATATCTTAAAAAAATTAAACAGCAATAAGGTTAAGACTTGTCCAGTTGGTGCTGTTTAATGGGCCAGATTACAGTCTGCTGACCAGTTGAGGTTCCTGGTCAGGCAGCAAATATGATTAACTGATTTAAATGATTAGCATATGTCTTAAATTGGGACACCTGTGTGATTGGGCCCATGTTTGAGCCAGCTGACTTTTCTCTGGGCTTAGTTCACCCAGTCTGAGTTCACTTAAATAGTTTTTGGTACATTTAGACCTTTTGTGAAATACTTCTGGATATATGGCATAATATAAGAAATGACCCCTTAGGACTAATTTAATTGGCATTGTTCCAAACACTTCAAGGCCAATACTGGCATTTCCAAAGCATATATCGCCATAGAGGAGCTGCATTATATAGATTAATTACTCAGTTTGTTGTACTTTTTTATAAACAGTTATGTTGATTAATTGATCAACAGGAATTGATGAGATCTGTCAATTGTCTGTATTTAACGATACACAAGAAATCTACTGAGTTGTGATTTTTATTGATCAAATAGAAATTGAAGCAAACATCCACCTATGTGTTTCTGTCCATGCTGCTCAATTTGCAGGGCACGTTATTGTAGATGGCCTGTCTTGATGTTAACATCTGTCACTTTTGGATTAGGATGCACAACATCTGAAACAACACTGACTCAGATCATGATTAAAAAAACTCATCTGCAACAAACCTCAATCTTCTTGCCATCTCTTTCATAAGTTTCATATGAGAAGCTATTCTTTTGTGATGAAAGGTTTGCTTTGCAGACCTCTGCCAGATGTGGTCATGTATCAGTGGTTGTGACTGATGTCTTGTATCTTTTAGTGTTCTTAAAACAATGCCATGATGAACAGTGAAATATTATTCAACAATATTGAGTTCACTAAGTCAGTATTTTGTCGCAATAAGATTTTACTGCACATCTGCCTATATATTAGTTTTTCATATATCAGAAACTATTTTAGTAAGTATCATATAGATGATTGTATTTATTCAAATGCCATTGCTTGGTGGGTATCAGTATTTTGTTGTCATGGATATGTTTGGTGTCATGGTGATCAAAGTGTGGTACCATGGTAATGTTGATAAGAAATGATATAAAAAATGGTCAGCCCTTGTTTACAAATACATAATGGGACAACCATATGGGCGAATTAATGTCATAATCCTTATACACCTCCCCAGGTTTGGAGTATGGATACCAGTTTATTGAATAAGAAGACAAAGCTGTTAAAATATCAGCAGTACTGCCACTTTATTCTTATTGAGTCCTCATGCAGGCTGCAAAGTCTGAAATTATGGTTTCTGTACGGTCGTGATCGCTGTACAGCAGATAACCCTGCTGAGTGAGAAAACTTTAAAAATTTATAATATATACAATTTTACACAGATCTTTTTCAAACATTACATGTTCATAGATATTGTTAAGATGACAAAGCCTGTTTAAAATCAGATCATGACCTTCACCATGAAAATCATTTTGACCTTGAATAACCCCTCCACTTTGGATGAAAAACAGATGTCTCAAAAAAAGGATGGATGGATTGTACTGAAAATTGTGTTGACTGAAGATCTTGGAAAAGAATTTTTGCTCCTACAACATTTGCACCTGATATTTATTTCAGATCTTGACCTAATCTTTAAATTAAGTCATGACTGGTGTATCCTGTGATGGAAGACCCCTAGAGGTTTGTGCATTTTGAGAATGGCTCATAGATACCATTGTTTATCTTTCATTTGGTCCACCATAAGTGTTGATTGATTGAATACCTTGTTCATATGCATAAGGAAAGATGTTTCATTGAGATATATATATGCTGCATCATATATATGATGATGAATGTTATATTTAGAACACAGGTGTTGGATGACTTGAGGATAATTATTCTGTGACAGATGTCTGTAAATAAACACAGTCAACATCAGTTGCCCCAAGTGTAACTGGAATGAACTCTTCCAGAATGGAACCAATCTACAATCCTTGTTTAGACAACTCTAAGTCACTGACCCCTGTAAGCTGGTCATTGATCAATGCTTCCAGCAGGTCCACTCGAGCAGGAACTGAAGAGAAATGTTTAAAAAAAATTGTGTAATAAAAGCTCACGATGTACCCTGCTATCTTGAAGATCCTTGTTAATACCACTCTGCAGGTAACAGGTTCAAAATTTATAAACTGCATGGCTGTTTGTGAAATCATTATTGGAGATGTGGCTACAGTCGGGTGGTGTATCACAGGTACTGTTGCTCACTTGAAAATTATGGCCATGATGTGGTTTATCCATTCACAGGCTGTCCAGAGACTGTTATATAAACAGCTTTTCTCAGCAATGGCTGGGCAGAATCTTCAGAAATTTTGTACATATATGAACAGTGGGTCAAGTGCATCGATCACAAACCAAAATTGATAGTGCTGCTTTTATTGTATCCCCAGACAAAGTCTGGTTACTATGGTTTAAGCACGGTCGTGCCACCGCCGCCACAGAGATTTCATTTGGTCGTGATATCTCAAAAAATATTTTACAGATCTGTACCATAGGTATGGGTGAGAGGACGAAGCCTATTTAAAATGGGGTCATGACCTTTACCAGGAGAATGACCTTGACCTTGAATAGATCCATTTTGGGGGAAAATCACACAAATTCTTTAATATCTCAAGAAATCTTGCATGGAACGTTCCAAAAATCAGCTTGACCAAAGATCTTGGATAGTGTTGTCATGTACCGGAAACTGGTGGTGCCACCTGTTATCCTTTTCTTGTTTTCGTGCCATTTAATACCCCCATCGTTGCCACTTAACAGGACTGTGAGCATTATAAGTCAAAAACTTATGGACAGATTTCTTTCATATTATGCATATACATAGACATGGGTTATTGGATGATGTATATTTAAATTGGGGTCATGACCTTTCCTATGAGAGTGGCCTTGACCTTGAATATTGCCATATATGGTGAAAATCACACAAAAAATCACAAACATCTCAATAAGGGATGCATGGATTGGTCCAAAAAACTAATTGACTGAAGATCTTGGATATTTGTCTTCTGCAAAAGACAGGTGGCGCCACCTTCTGTCTTTTTCTTGTTTTTGCTCCTTGTAATACCCCATCACTGCCACTTGACAGTACTGTGAGCATTATAAGTCTAAAACTAAAGGACAGAATGGGCTGAAATTGTGCATGTCCATTGATCTTGGATACCTCCTTCTTGTATTCAAGACTGGTGGCTGCAATTGTTTTTGTGTAGCGTCCATCTGTATGTTTGCTTTCTGTGAAAATGGCTCATATCTCCGAAGTGGTTCAAGATATTGGTCTGAAATTTGGCATGTCAATCCATTTTGGAAAATTTTCTTGAAAACCAGACAGGTGGTGCCACCTTCCCATTTTTGTAGAATAAATTATTGCTCTTTTCTTAGGAGTGGTGTGTTATATTAGTTTGAAACAGAGATCTGGGACTCCTCCATCTTGTACTCAAGACTGGGTGCACCAGCTGCCATTTTTTTTCCTGTGGTGTCCATCAGTACATTTGATTTAGTCAAACATCGCTCCATATCTGAGGAGTTGTTCAATGTGTTGGGTCTCCTATTTGGCATGTACATCCATCTTGGAGAGTTTTCTCATCAACCAGACAGGTGGCGCCACCTACTTTTCCATTTTTGTAGAATAAATTAATGCCCTTTTCCCTTTGCCTTATTGGCCTGAAATTGTGCATATCCATAGATCTTGGACCTCTCCATCTTGTACTCAAGACAGGTGGCACCATCTGCAATAGTTTTGCCATGGCGTCCATCTGTACATGTTCTTTGGGTGAAAATTGCTCACATCTGTGGAGTGGTTTAAGGTAATGGTCTTAAATTTGGCATTTCTAGCCATCTTTGAAAATTTTCTCATAAACCAGATAGGTGGCGCCACCTTCCTGTTTTTGTAGAATTAATTATTGCGCTTTTCTTAGGAGTGATGTGCTGTATTGGTCTGAAACTGTGCATATCCAGAGATTTGGGACTCCTCCACCTTGTACTCAAGTCTGGTTGCACCAGCTGGTGTTTTTTTTAATGTAGTGTACATCAGTACATTTGTTTTAGTCGAAAATTGCTCATATCTGAGGGGTCGTTCAATGTCTTGGTCTCCAATCTGGCATGAACATCTATCTTGGAGAGTTTTCTCGTCAACCAGACAGGTGGCACCACCTACCTTACAATTTTAATAGTATAAATTAATCCCCTTTTCTCAATAGTGATTCACTGTATTGGCCTCCATATTTAGTAAAAAAATAAGTTGATAGATGGAAGTAACCATAGTCCCTGGACAAGTGTCTATATATGCTGCTGAAGATAGGGGGCCTTTTTTTAAAGGGGGGGAATTAATTGTCTGGGGATACTATGGCACCTGCGGTGCCAAGAAATATCTATTTTTTTAAATATTTTTTTTAGCTGATCAACATTTATTTAGACTACTTAAGTACATTCAATGCTTATTTTCAAAGAGCATGTCCTTACATGATGACAGCATTGCATAGTTAAAGCTTTAACTGTTGTCTTAGTGCTACAGTTGTGTCATACAGAATGGATTCCAAGCCACAATTAGTTAGCTCTTTTAAAATTATTTGTGTCACATTTTGTTTGAGATAGACAGTCAGTTAGCAGTTTGATTTTATCTTTTAAATTAATATTGGTGGCAACATTCTTATTAGGTTAAAAGTAGCTTTATCTCATTTTATCTATTATTCTTTTATTTTAAAAAAATGCAGTTTTAGAATCTGATTTCATCATATAATATTCACTTTTTGTTTAACTTCATCTCTGTAACTCTGGCATTGGTCTGTTCAAAATCACTCTTCTGACCCCTTTTCGAGGACACTTTTATACCTTTCGGTAAACAGCCCCAGGGTTGCATTCATTGATAAAGAAATGTGTGACAGGGTTAGGCAATGGTGGTTTATTTATCAAGGTGTAGCAGTATTTGTAACTTACAGGGGTAGTTTGTGAATTAGAGTTCAAGACCTGTTTCCTATTATGTCACCCTGATGGTGACAGGTTGAGGCAGGTATGTGCTAAAGTGGCTTCTTCTTTATATGGTCTTGAATTTATGGAGCGTCTTTTTTCTATGCACAGATTAAAGCAACTAAATCACATGTCACCCGCCACTGACAGGTTTGTATCAAAGCCCAGGATGGCATTATGGCCGCAGCAAATATAAGCAGGCAGCTGAGTGGTTTATTGGGAAAACAAAATGTAGGAGGTGTAAATAAATTACTTCCTTGCATGGCATTCAAATCTGTGTTTAGTTATTTACAATAAATATAAAAAAGTATTGGTGTTGCTTCAGTGGGGTCTGTCAGACATCTGGTGTTTTGTGTACAATGGAAGGTGGAATGACACCTCGCAGCTTAACGATATTGACTTTGTTTGAAAAAATCATTGAACTTCTGTCACTGTGTTTACGTGCTCTGTTGCAGTTACTCTTACTTGGCTTCCAAGTAGCAGAAGTTGGGCCCCCCAGTCACTGTTGTCCCTGAGCTTTGCCAGATTTCGAGGCGATGACAAACACTTGGGGTACATATTATCCAACTCTTGACATCGTCAAATAATTCGTGACCACTCTGCAGTGTGTGTTTTTGCACTGAGTCCCCAGTTGACTGTTGTTTAAGGGAAACCTTAGAACTAGTAGCATGCTGAAACAGCTGGCCCAGGGGTCTGATAGCGGGCCACCAAGAGAGGTACATGATCCCACCAGAGTGATGGATAGAGGAAGTCATCATGTTTGTTCAGGTTATCATACTGACATCCTCTGCTGATATCTCACAAAAAACACCATATAAATTCCAACATTGTTATATTTTGTAGGGGGGCAATAAATTGTAACATTGGTGGAATATACAGGGGACCTATAAATTTTGATACTGTTATATATTTTGCAGAGAATCTATAAATTGTAAATTTGCTGTACATTTTTTTTGGAATTTATAAACTGTAATATTGTAGTATTCTGTATGGGATGTAAGCATTGTAACATTGTAATATATTGTGATGCACCTATAAATTGTCAAACATTTTCTGTGGGACCTAGGAATTGTTACATTGTTTTATTATGTAGGGAACCCAATAAATTCTGACATTGAAGTTTTTTTGGGAAGGACCAAGTATAAATTGTGAAAATGTAATATCTTGTAGAGGGCTATAAATTGTACAACTGTAATATTCATTTGGGAGACCCAGTAAATCTCTCCCACAGTCCCATGAAACTATAATGATGCTCTTAAAGAAGCTGGTGATGTCATGTCCTGCAGTAAAGCTTGCGCAAGTTTTACTACAGGTAGAAATACAAGTAACATCAATAAACAGATTTCATAGTACACAGTTTGCAAAAACAGGCTAATCAAATTATAACTTAAATGAAGAGAAATTCAGTAGTTATATCCCTTCCCAAGAAAAAAAAAATTTACTCTTAAATGAAACCACTTGCTTGATCTTCAAGGTTGAATCACTTGAAACATGGGATTGCTATAGGATAATTGTGGATCCAATTACTTTATTAGTATATGTATGTTTTTCCTCAAATTTAATATACAATTTTGCTTATCCAATTTCTAGCACAAGTGTGATAACTAGTGACCGTAAACTTAATCTTCAAGGTCAAATCTGCATGAATACAGGATTTTTGTTTATCCTACAACTTTTGAAGTATATTTACTGCATATTTTCCCTCAAATTTTAGGTTGGGATCCATTTGATGATATGTCTTCATGTTTTACAAAGGTTTGCAAGCTATTATGTTTTGCTTATGAAGTGAGAGTTATAGTAAGAGCTGAATTCATATTTTCATTCCAGGGAAAATTTTAAAAATAAAACAATTGCAGGACTGAGATAGTTAACAATTTTATGAGGTTCAGATATTAGTAGAAAATAATAAATGATAAGACAAGTAAAAAGCATTTTCTACAATCTGCAGAAAAGGATTTGGTTGTTGGTCATCCAGAGGTAACATATGGTAGACCCGTATGCTCTATTTTCTTAGTAGTGATATGGAAGATGTGATAAAAGAAATACTTCGGGATGAAGTCGTGTAAAGACTTGGTCAGGCTGGATGTTATGAACATACAGAAACAGACAGGGATTGTTATGGAAACACATCTGGCCCTGTACTAATATTGGCGTTCTAGAGGAGTGATGGGAAGCAGCATCCTGCATGCAGTTTCCTCAATACTGTTTTGATTGCATAGAAATTTGTCTGAAGATGGGAGAATAAGCAAGTACTTACTTGCCTTTACCTGTGCATAGCTACTGGTTTGTTTTATTTAGAAGATTCTGTAAGATTTTGTATAATAAGCTTTTCAAGCTTCACTTCTACATACTGCAAATGTTAAATCAACATTCTGATTTAAGGTATACTTCCATTGCCTCAGTGGAAAACCAGATGTCAAAAGAAGCAATGACCTTGTAGCTAGAACTTCAGGTGAGGATGTATAATCTATTGATGCAACTAAGAGACTGCAAATTCCCAAAACAAACAGAGTAGAGGGTAAGATCGAGTGGATTAGATGCCTTACATTATGTGTTGATCCAGCCATATATATGAAATAAGTCTCTTTTTATTGAAACATATTGGTCTAGATTTCCATCCTGTCATCAGGCGTATTCCTTTAAAACCTAGCTGCAATAAAATATAAATCATCATTCAAGGTTTTCTCATTTTCCAATCATTCACAGATTTTCATCATTCAGTTTTTTACCCGTATCAAATCTCTTTAATACAGGTAAAGTGTTGGGGTTTACATATAGTCCTAAATTCCACATTTGGATGATAATATGCTAACAGTCTCCTGTAATGTACAGTTGCATTTGCTTGCTGTCATGCTGAGGGTTTAAGTCAATTTTTGCTAAAACTGTTCAAACATGGATTTGTCTCTCACAAGGAATTATTGAATTTGTAGAAATATTAAATGTAGATTAAGTGGTTTCACTGTTGGCACATTTTGAATTTTATATCTGTCACATCTGAAGATAACATGTAATCTAGCTGTGTAATGTATGGTGTAGGGGTATTTTTTAGGGCCAGAATGTATATGGTAAATGCCTCAAACATCTTAAAACAGGCTCATAAAATCTAAATTTTCAGATGATGAGTTTGAGGAAGCAAAAGTAAACTTTTCAACAAAAATACTGTATTTTCTGAATAATATGCTTTACAGTAATAACAGTAATTATGTGGTCCCTTGAAGGTGAGATATAATTAGTTTCTGAGTGGAAAACACTTTTAGGTTCTCCAAAAACAGGTTCTCCATAGATAATCTAATAAGCCTGTTCTTTATTACATATACACTTCTTGCAGTAATGTAATCACTTTGCATTCTGTTATATATAGGCTAAAATGTTGTCAGATTTTGTACATTAGGCCAACATTACAGTGAATAAAATGTTTTTAAAAATATTTTTATAATAGTGTTTGTTCTTTTGAATTGATACATGAATTGGATGCTCTGTAAAATTACAGATTGAGTCATCAGGGCGGTGACTGTATACTGTGTCACTCATCTTTTTGCCATCTCATTGTCCCTAAGTCAGCAGGGCACAAAGTGTAACAATAAGACTTGGAAAATTCCAACTTGACATCTAGACAGGTCCTATTGAAATCTCTTCGGTAATAAGAAATAAGGTCACAATGACCTGTGTATTGGTAGCTGGTTTTTTTTTTGTTTTGACCATCTTAAAATTCACCCTCCCTTGAGTCTGCATGGCTGTTGAATAACAATTTCTTCAAAAGTTTGTGACTGAGTTTGAAAATGTTCATATACTAAGCCAATTTTGCTTGACAAAGCCAATTTTGCTTAATCAGCAAAGCTTCAGTTTTACAAAAATGCATAAATTGCCTGGAAAAAATGCAATGTTTGGATGGTCAGTATCTTTTTCAGTTGTGTTAGGGCACAGTGAGGCTGGTGGAACTACTTAATTATTTCTATTTATTTTAATTTTATTGTTATTTTTAGACTCACATTAGAAGAGATAAAACAGTTATACTTGTCATTTTCATTGATTTGCTGGTTATACTTTTGCACAAAATTAATTTATAGACAGAACAAGTGAGAAAGAAATTTTGAATAACCCTTCCAAACACTTTAAAAATGGAAATCATGTAAAATCAAACCTGTCACCCACAGTATCTTTTATACCGATTGCCAAGTAGGAAGTCCCTGGTAGAAATTTATTTATGAAGGAGTAGTAAAGATTACATAAATAAATATAAAGATTTTCTATGGATCAAGAATCATTGTAATACATATGTTATAATAAAATGATAAAAATTGACAAAAGTTGCCTGCTGGTAGTTATCTGGTTTCCATAAATCATTTTTGTATTATTACTTCAGCATAAAAAGTTGTAGATAAAACCCTTCAAGACCTCAAAACCCTGAAAATGTGTGGAGGTTAGAATTGTTATCAAATGGAGAGTACAAACATCTTTTGATTTCTCCTCCATCTGAAATAGAAATAGGATCAAGCAGCAGTAATGTGCCACAGGGCAAAAATGGGGGCTTAAATCAGTATAAAATCATATAAACAAATGTCTGACCTGTAAATCAGGTATTAGTTTTCGAAATTACAGGCGTGCTGGTTGGCCAGTTTTTCAGATTTGCCCAGATTAAATCACACACATCTTGGAACCCATTTATTGCAATCGGTCACAACATGGAATTTTTTTGCGACTGTGTGCAGTGGCAAAAATCCATTAACACCAAGGCCCCTGTGTGCTGGTATGTGTAGACTGTCCCCCTGGCTGGGGGAGATAACTTGGAGAACCTCTCACTGATATTGATCTGTTCAATTTGCTCGACTAATTTCTTCTTTTATGGATCCAGAATAGCGTGACAGCCCATGTATATTGTGTTATAAAATTTAATGCTGGGGACATGGGGGGAAAACTATTGGTGAGAATTCTTAATTCATTTGGGTCTGGAAATTTTGTAGTTCCATCCATATGCCACTAAAATTAGCAGAGTGCAGAATACAGGGAACAAGTACAGATGGGCCAAGATAGGCTGTTGCCTCGACCTCACAATCTTTCATTTTCTAGACTGTCATCCTGTGGAATTTCATCATTTCTCTTTCTTGCCTTTACTCAAAAAATGCAAAATTAAAAAATCTGGAAGATCCATCATAGTAAGTTACAAATCTCATATTTAAGTAATCAAAAGATTATATTAAATAACATAAAATAAATCCTTCAATTTAAAATCTGATTAATTATTGTAAATGTCCTTTTATTCAACAGCCCTTTAGAACCTTCTTCATGTGGGCCTGGTACATAACTTTGGAAATATAAAGTTGTCAAGATTAATAATAAATGGTTTAGAGGTGGTACATAATTTATTACTTTGACTGCAGAGCATTTAAAAACTGTGCATATGGCAAAAGGTTAGGTCATGTGCATATATTCTTATAGCTATGACCTAAATCATATTCTTCATGGCAGGAATAGTAAACATGCTGGAGACTTAAAATTTATATTTAGATTTAACAAAATGCCTACAAAATTATCACTGCCATTTATGACTGCCTTTAAGCAAAACAAACAGAAGCTGAGATGTTTTGTGAACTTCCTCCAGAGAGCAGTAAAATCATACTCAGGTAAAGATTAGTATGACAGGGGCTACTTCTGTAGATACTGCTTCTTTTTAACCCTCTAGTGTGGCCTCACTTTTCAGTTGTGATAAGCCCTGTGTAAAATCCCCAAACAGGCTCAGAATCATCAATAAAATGTCTTATTCGGGCACAAATGCTCAGGTTTTGTTCTTTTATATCTGATGTGCCCATATTATTTTACAGCAGGATTAGAATCACCTGAATCCATGGTTCTCTGGGATTACTTCAGAAGAAGAAATTTATGGTCAAATTGTTTCCGGGTCTGGCCTCAATCACACCCAAGTATGTTGTTTAAACTTTTCATGGGATGAAGCAAAAAACGGGAAAAAATCATAGTACTGACATTTCAGGCAGCTGCACCAACAAAGTGAGTTTAGGGGCACTGTTTATTAATGTTGAATGTGACTTCACCATTGAAGCTATTGCAATATTTATTTTAGATAGCATGTTATGAGCATATTTTTTATGCAGAAAAAAACACTGCAACATTCATGGAAATTTGATATCTGCAGGCATTTTAGGTCGAGTTTTAAGCAGATGAAAATAAACATGCTTAAAATCGCTGCAGAAGAGGGCAGGTCTAATAAAAATGTTGGGCTCATTATTCAAAGATATTCTTAGGAAGTGGATATTCCGGGAGGTTGCTTAAAAACCTTATCCACTTTCTATTTTGCAATAATATAATTCTCCACATAATCTATTATGGTGCCACAAAGAATTGTATTTTGATTATTGGGGCCTGTTTCCTGTGATCATTAACTTGCATAAATTGTATTACCCATCAGGGATATGCTGACATTCAGTATCTGTCCCACTGCCTCTACTAAGTTTCAACTGACATTCATTATAGATCTGCCCCACTGCCTGAATCAAGCATCAACTGATATTCAGTATCTGTCCCACTGTTTGAACCAAGCATCAACTGATATTCAGTATGTTTCCCACTGTCTGAACCAAGCATCAACTGACATTCAGTATCTGTCCCACTGCCCCCACTAAGCATCAACTGACATTCAGTATCTGTCCCACTGCCTCCACTAAGTATCAGCTGACATTCATTATCTGTCCCACTGCCTCCACTAAGCATCAACTGACATTCAGTATCTGTCCCACTGCCTCCACTAAGCATCAACTGACATTCAGTATCTGTCTCATTGTCTGAACCAAGCATCAACTGACATTCAGTATGTTTCCTACTGTCTGAACCAAGCATCAACTGACATTCAGTATCTGTCCCACTGCCTCCACTAAGCATCAACTGACATTCAGTATCTGTCCCACTGCCTCCACTAAGTATCAGTTGACAATCAGTATCTGTCCCACTACTTCCAACAAGCAACAACGGATATTCAGTATCTGTCCCACAGCCTTCACTAAGTATCAACTGACATTCAGTATCTGTCCCACTACACAAGCCAATCATTAGCTGATATGTAGTATCTGGCCCTGCCAATGGGTGTCAACTGTTCACACTACTGCTTTATAATAACAGACTAGTGTGTTAACTAAACCTTATATTAATCTGTATATCTATCTGTTTGAACAAACTTTCTCTGTTCCATGAACACACATTTTGCAGAAGGTCATTAATGCTAAAAGATAATAATAAAAGAAAAAAAAATTTATAAGGGAACTTTTTCATACTAATATTAATCAGCCAGCTGAGAAATAATATGACAAACTTTCTGACTATAAGGGAGTTTTTTCAAATGTAGGTGAACCATACACAGACAAAAATGAAAGATTCCAAGCACTCTTGATAGTTTATATCCTTTATTTCTTGCTTCTTGGCAGCAAGTATCTCCATGAAGAAATGCACAAATTATAAAGCAGGAGTGATGTCCATGGTTGAAGTGACGGCACGTTTTCAGACACCACCAGTGCCCAAGTTACTTTTGGCGTCTCTTGAAGCACCAGGTCTCCCTTAGATCCAGGAGGGCCAGTTTATCTTCCAAAGTCAGATAAAACACATTGCAGACTGGCCCCTGGTTGCCTGCTACATCAGGCGGTGACATACTCTGTGTTTATTGGCCATTTACTTGGTGTGTTTGGTGGCTTTTTGAAGTGACACTTGGACATTTTTTGTGACAGGGTCTTGCTGCTCCCTGTTTCCCTTCAGGGTCTCTGGCACTCCAGAGTTGATGACTTTGAACGCCAAAGCATTTGTTACACTTGGGCAAAGTGGTGTTGAGATACCGCTGCATGTCTGCATTGCCCCATGTTCCGCAGATTTTAAATGTTAGGAGCACATACAGGTTGCAGAGATTGTATCCCTTTTTATACATTCTTCAGTGATGGTGTGAATAGCAAAGCTCAGTGTGAGAAGGACCAGGGTTGGTTGGCAGACAAATTACATGTATTATATGGAGAAGTAGCAGCCTTACTTGGTGTAAAGGTGGTACTTTTATTGGGCTTCTGGTTCCTGCAGTATAACATAAGAACAGCAGAGTGCATCTGTTAGTTGTCTGTAACAGGTTGTCTTTTGCAGGTTTAACTGTAAACTGTTCAAGTTAACTCTTTCGTAGGCACAGAATGACCTTTCCTCGTTATTCTCCAAATGTTTTCTGTCTCTTGAACATTGAAAAACATTATCCTATCTCACTGGTTTGTTTCTCCTGTTTTTTTTCTGACTTTTCTCTTAGATCCCGTGTTTCAACATTTTGTTTCCCTCCTTTCTGTATTTTCCTTCCTTGCTCTAGTTTTCTCATGTATTTTCATTTTTACTCGTTTAATTTTCTTCCCATGCAGAAAACTTTTTACAGCCTCTTTACAAAACTTTTGTACTGTCCACTTAAGATATATTTCCATTTATTTAAAAAAAATAAATGTAACTTAATATATATATATATATATATATATATATATATATATATATAGATATATATATATATATATATATATATATATATATATATATTTATATCCTACAGGCTAGAACATTAACCAGGCAGTAAATTTATTTAAATTAATCAGATTTAAAAATCTATGCATTTTATTATTAATCTTTTATCATTTTCATGAGGCTGAGAGAAATAACTGATGATGGGGCAGTACCTCCTTTTTTTCAACCTAAAAATCTGGTGAAAAATAAAAATAAATGTGTAATATATAAATGTGATTGTGCCAAAACTTCCCCCACATTGCAGTATTACTGCCTGAATTCTCAAAAAGTTTGACATTGTAGGAAGATATCAAGGGGATAACCATCATCATCATCACCAACTTCCCCCCCCCCCCCCCCAATCTGTCTTGTCATTTGAGGGTCCCCCCCCCCCCCCCCCCCGGGACCCTCTCCAAAAATCCTGTATCAGCCTAGAATAATGGTGTTTAGACAATGCTCATTTGTTCAGATTTTTACAAAGTATGACAGTTGCTTAGATGGAGTTTTGCTCTTTATCTGATTTGATTATTTGTGCACACAGGGTTTTTTCCCCCAAAAAACCATAGGTTTATAGCCATTTCTGCCAATCAGTCTGAAAAAGAAGGGCAATTTGGAGGAAAAGGTCTTGGGTACACTACCACTCATTTAGAAAATGTACTTGCTGTGGTAACACAGAATAAAGACTCCTTCTTGACCTGCTACTTTGACAAAATCACTGCCTTGCCGCACAATGCAAGATTACAGAAGCATGATCTTTAGAACCTGAGACTTTATAAAATGGCCAGGAGGCATGAAATATGGGGTATGAGAGCTAGGGTCAAAGTAAATAGTGCCAGAGAAGCCATAAGGATCACCAGATAGGAGGCTTATCAGATCAACATGGAGCTGTTGGTACTGGTGGCCAGAGTAAGTGTATGGATGCCATGAAGTTTCATTAAATAAAATTCATGATATGCTAGCCAGATTAACATTATATAATAAGTCTTCATTATACTGTGTTGGAAATTATTAACAAAACTTTAAGTGGTTGTGTTGGGTGATGGTAAAGGTGATCTTTGTCTTAATAGGTTTCTGGTAATTTTGACATCAGCGGGATTACAGGTTTCAATGGTTAAATGAAATAAAATTGAAGTCACAGTAGTCACACTTCAATAACAATAACTCTTAGTGGCTGTGTTTTAATATGACCATATCCTATGATTAAGGTCCAATGTTAACCATAGACTTATATCTGTGGAGTCAAATATTTTCCCAGTGCTTTGTAATTTCTTGTTCCTTATTGTATTTAATCCTAGCTTCAAGCAGGGTCATTCCACTTTGGTATTTTGTTAATTCCACAAACAGCAATATTTCATTTTGCCTGTTACAAGGCAAGAGTTTTATAACAATCCTTCCCCTATGGAACAAATCATCTTTCTTCAGTTAGTCTTGTTAGTTTTTCCTGGTGGTTTTTCAAGAACCATGCAGATAACACTTTTTCTTCACAGATGTGATTAATGCATCAGGTCTTCAGCGATTTAAGCTTAAATTTGTCTTAAATATAGTCACTTTAATGAGCAATTATACAGTCATACATACAATTTTATAATAACTGTTCCTGTTTTCCTAACAACCATTGTAAAGTAAACATTGTAAACTGTATATTATACATCTACATATATATATATATATATATATATATATATATACACACACATCATACTGAAGGCTGCAATTCTTAATCTCCAGGAGCTTGTAAGATATTTAATATTATAAACAACACATATTTGATCTGCCAAAACAGAGTTTTGCGGATACTATGTTTTTGCGTGGATTTCATCACCACTGTCACATTTGTTTCCGGAGAACTTCTCTGAGACCCTTGACCGAACATTCCGAAACCTGGCATAGTTGTTCCCCCACCTATGAAATTGTGCAGAACAAAGACAGCTTAAGCCATCTGCAATCGTTCTGTGCAGTACAAATCTGTGCGTCTTAAAGATAACAGCCCATATCTCAGGAGTGGTTCTATGTAGATCTTGGATCTCTCTATCTTGTAATCGAGACTGGTGGTGCCACCTACAATACTTTCTTGCATTGTGTCCATCTTTGCATTTGCCATCTGTTCGTCTTAGTGGTTGTTCAGTGTATTGGGTTGAAATCGTGCATGTACAATTGTACATAGATCCTGGACACCTCCATCCTGTAAACAAGACTAGTGGCACCATCTGCAAATGTTTTCACTTGGCGTCCATCCGTACATTTGCTTTGGGTGAAAATTGCTCACATCTCAGGAGTGGTTCAAGGCATATCCAGCCATCTTGGAAAGTTTTCTCATAAACCAGACAAGTAGCGCCACTTTCCTTTTTCGTAGAATAAATTATAACCCTTTTCTCAGGAGATATTTTCTGTATTTGCCTGAAAATCCATAAATCAGTGAGTAGTTGATTGTACAATAATATTTAATCCTAAAAAGTATAAAGCTTTACTCTGACATATAAGCAGTACTGATAAAATCCAAAAATGAAAAGTCCTGTGTATATACACACGTATCCCTTGTAATTTCCACCTACAATTCCTTGCGATTTCTTGGAGGTTATTCATATTTTGCCCTGTCTATCCACTCTATTACCCCTTACCACTCAATCTCTCACTTCACCATACCCCCTTGTTTTGGCGGATACATGTGGCTTGTTGACTACCCCTATTCTAGCTTTATATGTGATTGTTATTATAAGTCATATGTCTGAAAAATTTTCCAGCTACTCTGGTTGGCTTCATATTTGTGAGAATAAATATCACAATTTTCCATTTGTAATTGTTTTGCAAGGGTTCAATTTTTCTAATGTCATGATACACATACAGATAAAAACATACAAATAATACAAATAGTAAAGAATTATTTCATTTGTTGCAGGAAAAATTTTCCTTGATTTGAATATTAGGTCAAACTTTTAGTAATTTCACAAGGACAAAGGGAACATCAAACATGTGGAAAATCTTTTTTTTTAATTGACAGACAATATAAACATGATAATATTTAAATTAAGATATCAATCTTTTTGATTAAATTAACAGGAAACATGAATATTCAGTAATTATTTTTAATAACCATATTAACCAAGGATAACATATACATGAGATAAATACAAATGACTGTTCAGCTATATGTAAATGTGGCATCTCATTCATGAAGCTCATATTTCATGATTATTTCTCTGTCATAAATATTGTGGATCTTTGTCCCCTGCAAAAAAAAAAAAACCTCAGTCTCAGACTAAACTGCTCCCAGTAGTGCATGGAAATGCAACTGACCTGGAAGGTGACATGAAGAATATTTTAATTAATTCTTTTGAAATATATCACTAAATTAAAAGTAAGCAGATCACACAGTCTAAGGTTTAAAGGTGTATGTCTTTATTTGGGGCAATACTTGGTTGGTAGCATTATATTTTTCTACCTTGAACTGGAATTCACACCAGCATGTAGTATACAGAGGCTGATCCATCACACTCTTAACTCTGTCAGGTAACAGGTAGCCCTGCATGCTGCATTAATCAGATCAAATAGCCAATTGCATTGTTGCATGATAATAGCTCATGGTGCATTCTACATGCCGGCATTTGTTTTGGCTTTTTGTCACATGTTTTTTCGGTGTTTTCAATTTGTACTTGTTGCTCTCATACTGAGCAGGAAGAGATTTATGACAGTCCCGCTGGAACTTGATTGAGATAGGCTGTAGATCCATGGCACCTCTGTGCCTGGGCCTTGGGATTAAAGTTTATTTGACTTTAAATACAGGCTATCACTTTACTTATGTGAATCCTTTCACTTTTATTCCAAGGGTGTCTCTGGAGACTGATACTGAATCGAATGCAATCGATTCCTAGCTTTACTGCCGGGACTCCTCACATCTCTGTCACTGGATACACTTTGTATGCTTTTCATTCTTGTCTTTACTTTCATCTTTGTTCTTCACTCAGGCTTATTGTTCATTATCCTTGTCCTTTACCAGATCCCAGTCATATTAAACTGCACTGATTTCAGCTAGGTGTCCAGATTATCCCCGACAGGTTTTTCATCAATTGATTGGTCTCTAAAAAATGTAAAATTAAATACAACTGACATAGTCCTCTGAAGATAGGTGGAACTGTTTGTATGGTCCCACTGCCTCAAACCACACACAGTTCTCTGGAGATAGGTGGTACTGTTTGTATGGTCACACAATGCCTCATACCAGACACAGTTCTCTGGAGATAGGTGGTACTGGTTGTATGGTGACACTCCCTCATACCACACACAGTTCTCTAGATATAGGTGCTACTGTTTGTATGGTCACACTCCCTCCTACCAGACACTGTTCTCTAGAGATAGGTGGTACTGTTTGTATGGTCACACTCCCTCACACCACAGTTCTCTAGAGATAGGTGCTACTGTTTGTATGGTCACACTCCCTCCTACCAGAAACAGTTCTCTAGAGATAGGTGGTACTGTTTGTATGGTCACACTCCCTCCTACCAGACACTGTTCTCTAGAGATAGGTGGTACTGGTTGTATGGTAACACTCCCTCATACCAGACACAGTTCTCTGGAGATAGGTGGTACAGTTTGTATGGTCTCACTTCCTCATACCAGACAAGGTTCTCTGGAGATAGGTGGTACTGTTTGTATGGTCACATTGCCTCATACAAGACACAGTTCTCTTGAGATAGGTGGTACTGGTTGTATGGTCACACTGCCTCATACGAGACACGGCTCTCTGTGAATATGTGGTTCTGTTTGTATGGTCACTGTGCCTCATACAGGAAACATTTCTCTCCAGATAGGTGGTATTGTTTACATGACTATGCAGTCTCTTACAGGATGCAGTCCCCTTAGCCCCGTGTAAGGCATATTGGTACTATTACCAGTAAGAGGTTATTTGATCATTACTCAATTTCCCTTAAAGTGCTATATGACTAGTCAACCGTAAGTGTGGCTGGGCCATGCTATGTGACCCTGTGGCTGTTGAGGGCACCCTGTGGAAGGCAGTAGAAGTTTTGTCTCCTGGCAGACCCTCTGGGAACCTAGAACAGCTGCAGGATAAAATGGTGCAGCATAAAAGTTGAACCAGTATGGAGACTCCACAGAGGGGAACAGATATGTTCCATCAATTAGTTTTGATGTATGGCAGTAAGCTATTTAGTAAGTCTCACTGAGGGTTGCTGAACTTAGCTGTGTGGCGACCAGTCATGGGAATGATCAGACTGATTGTCTTTATGTCAGTTTAGGAAAACCAAGGTAATTGAATGGTTTGACAAACCCAGCTGATGACTCAGTTGTCTAAACTTTTTCAAATATTTTTTTTTTTCTCTGGCAGTACTGGTTATTGACAAATTGCTTTGATTTATGCTGCATTTAAAAATATATTGATGAATGGACATCAGTGGTCCTGTCACAGGTTCCCTGACTACATATGAAATTAATGGCTTTGATTTGTGAGATATTGTACATGCCACAGACACATCTATAAATTAGAAGGATTTAGACAGAACACCTACATTGTGGTTTCAGTATTACATTGTAGCTACGGTGATCAGAGCCTAATCAATGGACGGCGTCAGTCACCAGGAAGCAGGCTTGGTGGCGTCAACCTCCCCGTTTAATGGTACATTACATCGATGTGATTTGTTTGATAACTGTAAATCCAATATACAGTCGTCTGACCCAGGCTTACTGACTACTTCCACATTCCTGATGTATCAATTATACTGATTTATTTCACTGAGAAGGATCATCCAGCTCTCAGAAGTTCTGATCACGGACTCCAGGTGGCATTGTTATTTGCACTGTTGTAGGTTGTCTTGTCCCTGCAGTAGCTGCAATGGTTCTTAATTAAGCCAGAGAGTATCAAGTGTAAGGATACTAAACTCATGGAGAGAACAGTGACAACTTGTCTTAAAACTTTAACTTATCCCACATCCTTAAAAAGTCTTGATATTATAAATTTTAAACATAAAAACTTGAAAAGTCATGATTTGGGGGGGAAATTTTCAAAAAGTCATG
This sequence comes from Sipunculus nudus, assembly GCA_026874595.1. NCBI lineage: Eukaryota > Metazoa > Annelida > Sipuncula > Golfingiida > Sipunculidae > Sipunculus > Sipunculus nudus. Next base: position 29,667,151 of record CM049315.1, read on the forward strand.
AAAAATTGGTTTTCCAAAGTGTGAGAATCCTAATATATGCAAATAGTCATGGATGAACTAAGTAGTCCATTTCCTGTTTGACATTGTCTTGTCAAAGCTGTAGTGAAAAGTCATGAATTTTCATTAAAGGTCATGTAAAATTCTGCTGAAAGTCACAGGATCCTGAATCCTCATGAGAGGATAATCACCTGCATGATAATGTGCCTTTGTATCATATTTACTATATGTGTCTTAATGTGTCTTAAAGGAATTGAAAATCACATTGGTGCCACAAGATGATAGGTGGATTGATGAAGTTTGCTCTCTGTTGTAAATGGGAAGTTGATTATGAGTACATGATAGGAATAGTACAGAAGATCAGTTCAAGGGGATAACAGGGGCTCAGTTTAAGGAGATAACAGGGGTCGAGTTAAAAGAGAGATAACAGGGTTCCAGTTATAGGAGGAGATAACAGGATTTAAGTTTAAGGAGGAGATAACAGGGTTTAAGTTTAAAGAGGAAATAAGGTGGTTTCTGAGTTTAAGAAGGAGAGAACAGGGGTCGAGTTAAAAGAGAGATAACAGGGTTCCAGTTATAGGGGGAGATAACAGGATTTCAGTTTAAGGAGGAGATAACAGGGTTTAAGTTTAAAGAGGAAATAAGGTGGTTTCTGAGTTTAAGAAGGAGATAACAGGGATCCAAGTAAAGGAGATAATAGGGGTTAATTTAAGGAAGAGATAACAGGGTTTCAGTTTAAGGAGGAGACAACAGGGAGGAGATAACAGAGGTGCAGTTCAAGGAGGATTTACCCAGGGTTCTCATTAAGGAGTAGATTACAGGAGTGGCATTTAAGGAAAAGATAGGTGTATAGTTTGAAGAAGAATGAAAGAGCTCAGTTTGTTGAGGAGAAAACAGGGATGAGTTCAAGGGGGATAAATATAAATTATATCCAAGTGATTTAGATAACAAGGGACAAGATTTAGGGAAAGATAACAGGGGCTCATTTTTTTGTTAAATTGAGTTAAGGGACAATAGGGAGCTCAGATTAAAGAAGAAATGACGGGAGTTTTGCTAAATAGGGATCAAGCTGGAGTTCTGTCCAAGGGGGTGATAAAAGTCAGTCAATTCAATTAGGATTGAAACAACAGATATTCAAATTCAGGGTAAGAAAACAGGTAGGGTTTAGTTTCAGGGAGAAAATAACAAGGGTTTAGTTAAAAGAAGATATAGCAAGATTCCAGCTTAGGTAGGAGGTGATAGGGTTCAGTTTGAGGAAAAGATAAAATTTTTCAGCTGAAGCTGAACAGGTCCAGGTCAAGGTAGAGTTAAAAAGGGTTCAGTTGTTGTTGGAGATGATAGATATTCAGTTCAAGGAGACACTAGGGCTTGAGTTTAAAGAGAAATGATAACAGAGGTTCAGCTTAGGAAGATATAACAGGCATTCAGTTTAATAAGGATATGACAAAGATTTTGCATGTAGTAGTTCATTATAACAAAGATATGTTGACTAATGGTTCATATTGGTGATAAACAGGCACCTGGCAAATTTAAATTTAATCCTTGGCCATACACAAACCTTTTGTTTAACTTATGGGGAGAATATGAATGTAATCTACTGAAGACATAACACATATGTGAAGTAGATGTATCTCTGTAATATCTGCAGAGACAAATGAGTTGCCCTTTACCTTTTTCCTATATTCATGATGATATACTTATGTATGATATGCCCAGACTTGAAATGGAGTAGAGTACCATCTGTATAAGTCCAATATTTTTCTCTGTTTAAGCAGGAACTGTTGAAATATCAACTGCAGACTCATTAATTAAGTCTGAAGGACATTTGAAATTTCAATCATAAGTGATGTAATGCCAGAAGACGCACCACCTATCAAACTTCAAGTAATTGATCTGCCCCAGGAGTTTTAACCAGCTTGTCTGTATGAATTAACCAGAATTATCCAATGTTTATAGCTGCTTTTGTGTAGTATAATGCACTGAGAGCATCTAATGCTCATTGAAGCAAAAAGAACTTGAAATAAATCATACATTTTATTCTCTCCAGGCTGCCTGTACTTAATTTCAAACTGACATTGTAGTTTTTCAATACCTTTAACTGCTCTTTTAGTTTCCCTGTAAGGTTTGTAGTTTCCTGTGATTAAGCCCAGTTTCTCCTGATTAGACCATTTTGCAGCCCTTTAATTGGCTTATTGACCCAGCAGCAGGAGTGTAGCAGAAAATTAACATTCCTTTCAAAAGGTCCATGACTTTTTGTAACAGATCCAATGTAGCAGTCGTTGTATTACATGCTGGGGTCTTATTGCCTGTTGGTGAAATTAATAGTGGGACTTCAGAGAATATAATTATGAGCATTAACATATTAAAATTCTGTTGAGTGTATTTTTCAGCAATTCAAAATTAACCTTAAAAGATTAAAAGACTTTTTGCAGTTAATTCCTTTCTGCACTCATTATATATAATGTTCATACTGCTTGTTTGTTTGAACTATAAGACTTCAGAGAAAATTTATCAGAGAATTAACATACAAAGATTCTTTCAAAGTTTTTTTACAACAATTCAGATATAACAGTAGTTATGATACAGACATGTTTGTCAAAGGTTAGACTGGCATATCCTCATTATGAAGAACTTGTCTCGTGCCCTCCCCCTTATTGGTATCCAGATTAAAGCATAGCTTTGTTTAAACTGGAGCCAGGGTATTATTTCAGCATTTGGGTTAATCTGTGGCTTTAATCTTTTCTACACTTTGTCAAAAATATTCTGAAATGAACAAATTTTTCTGAGTTTTGGGAATAACACCTATCTAATTTGACTCCACAAGAGAATAACTTTGTTGATTCCATGGGGTGAAATCTGTATTATATTTACATTTCTTGGGAAGGAAAACTGACATCAAGGGTATGCAAAAGGTATCTTTGATCATGTAAATTATTTTAATTGTTAGATGATTGCAGTTTATGATGTGTTGTTAAGATGATCTCAAGATATGATGTTGAGAAGACCAGTGATTGTAATGTTGACAGTATCTAGGTGGACATACACTGACAATTTGACAATGAGTTAACAGTGTTGACAGTGACTATGGATTAGACCAATGACAGAAATTGCAAGTATGCCCAAAGCTATCCAAATTAATTGTATCCGCCAAAACGAAGTTTTGCGGATACTATGTTTTTGACCGGGTTCCACCACCGCCGCGTTCGTTTCCGGAGAACTCCTCTGAGACAACTGGACGGATTTTTCTGAAACTTACACAAATTATCGGGTCACATGTGAACTGTTGCCAAACCAAGTGACCTTGACCTCTGACCTTTCCTCTCTGCCCAGCGTCCATTTGTGTGTCTGTTTCCACACATAAACCCACATATCTCGGGAACCGTTTGACCGATCAGGAAAAAATTTTTTACACAAATTAAGCCCTGGGATAGCTTTATAACATACACAAAAAAGGTGGCGCCACCTGCAACCATGTTTGCACAGTGTCCATCTGTTTGTCTGCCTTGGGTTAAAATCACTTATATCTCTGCAGTGGTTTGACTAATTCACCTAAAATTCGGCATGTGTATACATCCTAGATAGCTTTCTTGATTTTATGACAGGTGGCGCCACCTACATTCACGTTAATGCTGCAAACATCCAAGCTCATATCTCGGGATCCATTTGACCGATCAGGAAAAAAAAATTACACAAAGGTAGCCCTTGGAAAGATTTATAACATACACAAAAATGGTGGCGCCACCTGCAGCCATTTTTGCACAGCGTCCATCTGTTTGTCTGCCTTGGGTTAAAATCACTCATATCTCTGCAGTGGTTTGACTAATTCAGCTGAAATTCAGCATGCATATACATCCTAGATAGCTTTCTTGATTTTATGACAGGTGGCACCACCTACCTTCATGTCACGCTGCAGACATCCAAGCTCATATCTCAGGAACTGTTCGACCAATCAGGAAAAAATCTTTACACAAATGTAGCCCTTGGATAACTTTATAACATACACAAAAATGGTGGCGCCACCTGCAGCCATTTTGGCACAGCGTCCATCTATTTGTCTACCTTGGGTTAAAATCACTCATATCTCTGCAGTGGTTTGACCAAATTACCTGAAATTCGGCATGCGTATACATCCTGCGTAGCTTTCTTGATTTTATGACAGGTGGCGCCACCTACCTTCACCTTCACGCTGCAGACATCCATGCTCATATCTCAGGAACTGTTCGACCAATCAGGAAAAAATCTTTACACAAATGTAGCCCTTGGATATCTTTATAACATACACAAAAATGGTGGCGCCACCTGCAGCCATTTTTGCACAGCATCCATCTGTTTGTCTGCTGTGGGATAAAATCACCCATATCTCTGCAGTGGTTTGACTTTTCCACATGAAATTTTGCATGTGTATACAGCTTGGATAGTTTCTCTTTCAAATAACAGGTGGCATCACCTACAATCATGTTTATGTGGCAGAGATACATTCTAATATGTAACACATGGAACTCTATTTCCCCTTGCCACTCAATCCGTGCCTCACTTCACCCGTCCTTCTCTGATTTGGCGGATACACAGTGGCTTGTCGAATACCTGTATTCTAGTTTGAAAATTGAAAATGAGTGTGTAAACCAGTGACCTTGACCTCTATGTTCAAGATCAAATCAGGCAAAATACATGATTATGGTAAACCACATGACTTTTTAAGTATGGCATACTCCCCTTTAATATTTGATACACAAATGGTTTCAACCAAGTTGTCTGACAGTTTTGAAAACTTGTGACCTTGATCTTTATCTTCAAAATATATGACCTTTGTGTACTGTATAACTTTTCCCTCTAATACAAAACACCGATCGTTTAAACCAAGATCTCTGACATGTATGAAACTGGTGACCTTGACCTTGGACTTCAGGGTGAAATCAGCAAAAATATAGGGTTTTTGCAAATCTTTGAAGTGCTGCATATTTTTAATAAAGTTTGCTACACATATTGTTTTAACCTGGTTGGACAAGTTGAAAAATTGGTGACATTGACTCTGGTGACCTTGAGCCTGTAAAGTGTCAATATATGCTTCAGAAGAAGGGAGCCTATTTTAAAAGGGGTTTGCTCAATGACTGGGGAATACTACAGCATATTTGATGCTCCCTGATGACCAAAATGTCTAGTGATATGATTCTGATCATAAATTTATCTTCATCTTCATGCAGTCAGTAGAATATAGCTTCTGCATACCTTTTATCTATCCCAAGGAAGAAAACTGCTCTACCGTTTGTTCACTGGTTTTCCCTTTATCTTCACTTAATTTTATTCAACAGGCAATTAATGGGTGTTACAGAGACGTTTATTTCAGCCTGTATGTTGTTATATACCCAGTGTAGATATCACAAAGTAATAAGGTGCCACTTTCATAGAATATATAATGAGATCATATCTTTTTAAGTTGGAAGAAGAAATGAAGAAAAGAAGCAGTATTGTTTTATTAAATGATAAAATGACTGAGGTATCATTACATGGTTGTTGAAATCAACATTATATACCAGAGACAGCCTGTCATTAATGTTACAAATCAGAGACACCTTAATATCATAGGGAATGCAGATAATCAATTATGAATTGCACAGATGATTGAGCAGGTGGTTTTTATCAATATAATCATCCGTTCAGCTGAATCTTGTCTGATTATAAACTTGGGGCAGCATTACCTGGGGACTGAAACAGAATCCAGCACCTAGAGGTGTTGTTTCTGAGACTGGCAGAGGTGTGCAAGGCATGTAGCATCACGCTGTATACATACAATCTATGCTCCTAATAGCCAGCAGCTCCTTAGTGAAGCACCAGGCAGACATGACCCACAGGGCTGGAGGTCTGTATTGGCTTGCTGGACTCAAGCTGTGGCAGCAGCTTATTGCTGTATCAGATGAAAGTTCACATAAACATTGATTCACCTCAGTACTGATTGGGTCTCCATTGCAAGGACTAGTTGACCCCCACGGTGGTAGGGATCTAGCCTGGGATCCTGCTGGGGAGTTGATCCTGTGTGAATCAACTTGTTGTGATGAGGATTAGCGTATGGACATTGCTGGTACAGTCTTTAGAAATGGTTATGATTTTCAAAAATGAAAGTACTGACATCTGAGCAACAGGTGTTGGAATTGTGATTTCATTTAATTAACTGAACTTTCCTTAAGAAAAAACATACCTTTTGCAAAGGTAAGACAATTTGCATGTCTCCATTCATTTTGCATGATTTTAACTGGATTGGTTATTAATTAGTATCATTATACATATGTGATCATAAGTAATTGCACTTTCCTTACAAACAAAACATACCATTGGCAAGTAAAACAGTCCTCTGAATGTCTCCTTTCATTTTGCATGATATTAACAATGTAGGTATAGTCTGCTGATAATTGTTAAAATTAATTAACTTTAAAATTCATACTTTCTAGAATGTTGGATTTTTGTAGGAATTAAAAGAGAAGTAAAAACATATATCAGACAATTGAATAAAATTTTAAACATTCAAACAAATTTATTGACCTTGTATCCTGACACTACCTGGATTTATACTAGGACAGTACTGTTTTACTGGTGTAATTAACTTAAAAAAGTAAAGAAGTTTGGTTTATCTTAAAACTACTAACAGTACTTTAATTTAAGCTTATAAAAGTTGTAAGTTGAAGGAACAGCTATTTATTTATGAAGCATTTACCCACAGGTTTGATGCATCTTATCAACGGCTAGGTCAAGTTTGAACATGGATGACCTTGATGCATTTTTAGCTCAGCTGACTATAAGTCATCTGAGCTATAGTCGTGGTCCATTGTCCGTCGTCTGTCCGTCCATCTGTCCGTCTGTCCGTCCGTAAGACTGGCACGTTTTGACACCATTGGACCTAGGAATCTGAAATTCGGCATACAGTTAGGTCCCCAAAATCTCCTACCATGCCAAAAATTGGGTCAATAGGACTTTGTTCCTTCGAGATATTAAAGAAAAACCTCAATTTTTTATTAGAAATCTATTTTCACACTTCAGGACTGCCTAATATCGAAACCATTTATGTGGTTTTCTTCATATTTACCATAAATATTCCTTTATATAGTTCCTATGTACATTCCAGAAATTAAGTCATTATTATTTAATTTAAAAAAAGTTATGGGCCCCAAAACATAATGGACTTTGTAAAAAAATCAGGAAAGATATTTGGTCACTTAAGACCAAAAGTGTTCAAGGTAGGGACTTTTTTTCAGTAATACAACTTTAATTGATTAAAATTTAATTGTATACCAAAAATAAGATCAAAATCTGTTAAATTTTTTAAATATTGGCAAAAATATAATATTGGTACCTTAAATTTTGCCCAAGTTTGACCATGGCACGTTTTTTCCCTGTAACTGCTGAGGATTTATTTTTCAAAGTATGTTTTTGTTACCATTTCAACTATTAACACCAAAAATTTGAAACCAGTTGATCAAAAACTGTAGATTTTATTCAAGTTTTCAAGCACCATGTCACATATTGTTTACATCAAGCTAGTGTTATGCAGTTTGCTAGAGCTCAGCTCCCCAGCTTCAGCTCTAAGTCCCTTAAATTTCGCATACAGTTAGATGTCTCCAAAATCCCCTACAATGCCAAGAATTTGATCACTAGGACTAAATTCCTTTGAAATATTAATTAAAAACTTAATTTTTCCATTAAAAACCCATTATTACAATGTAAGACTGCCTTATATCAAAACCACTGATCTGACTTTGATCATATATAATATACATATTTTTCTATACATTCGCTATGCACATGCCAGAAATGATGTTAGTATTGCGTAATTGTTTTAAGTTATGGGCCCAAATATGATGCACTTTTTAAAAAATCAAGAAGTATATTTACTCCCTTAACAAGAGGATTGCTGAAGCTAGAGATTTTTTGTCAGGGATGTAACATTATTTAATCAAGATTTAATTGAGTCTTTGTTATAAGTATAAATATAAAATTAGTACCTTAAATTTTGCCCACTTTGACCATGGCATATTTGTTTCCTGAGAAAACTGTTGATATAATTTTCATATCATGCACACATAAGGATTTCATCTTTGTAGTTTAGAAAGCTGAAAGAAATTGGCCAAATATTGTAGCTTTTATTAATGTTTTAAGAGACCATGTCAGACCAAGGCTTAATCAAGCCCCTCTTCAGTCACCTGTATGTTGACCTTGTTGACCTTTCATCAGATTATGCATGCTTGAGCGAAGCATACACTGGGGCAGCCAGGCAGCTAATGCCTAGCCACAGATGATCCAGGTATCCAACCCAACTCATCTAGTAGTTGGTTTGAAAAACAACATAACAATAAACAATAAATTAATAATTTTTATTGGTTTTTGATAACAAATTAAAGAAAAACTAGAATACGGGTAGTCGACAAGCGACTACGTGTATCCGCCTAAATCAGAGTGGAACGGGTGAAGTGAGGCATGGATTAAGTGGCAAGGGGAAATAGAGTGAAATGTTGCATATTAGCATGGATGTCTGCAGCCAAATTGTGTATGAAGGTTGCCCCCCCTACCACAAAATCCAGAAAGCCATCCCAGTTGTATACATATGCAAAATTTAAGGCAGATAAGTCAAACCACTACATGTATATGAGTGATTTAAGCCCGTGGCAGACAATCAGATGGATGCTGAGGAAAAATGGTTGCAGGTGACTGCACCAGTTTTGCGTATGATAAAGAGCTATGTGAGAACTATACACATGCAAAACTTTGGCCCAATCGGTCAAACGGTTCCCAAGATATGAGCTTGGATGTCTGCTGCATAAACTAGAATGCAGGTGGCTCCACCTGTCATAAAATCAAGAGAGCTGTCGGGGATGTATAAACCTGCAAAATTTTAGCCAGATATGTCAAACCACTGCCGAGATATGAGTGATTTTATCCCATGGCAGACAAACAGACAGGAGCTGTGCAAAAATGGCTGTAGGTGGCGCCACCAGTTTTGCGTATGTTATAAAGCTCTCCAAGGGCTACATTTGTGCAAAAAAATTTTCCTGATCGGTCAAACGGTTCCCCAGATATGAGCTTGGATGTCTGCAGCGTAAACGTGAATGTAGGTGGCGCCACCTGTCATAAAATCAGAAAAGCTATCCAGGATGTATACGCATGCCGAATTTCAGGTGAATTAGTCAAGTCACTGCAGTGATATGAGTGATTTTAACCCAAGGCAGACAAACAGATGGACACTGTGCAAACATGGTTGCAGGTGGCGCCACCATTTTTTGTGTATGTTATAAAGCTCTCCAAGGGCTACATTTATGCAAAAAAATTTTCCTGATCGGTCAAACGGTTCCCGAGATATGAGCTTGGATGTCTGCAGCGTAAACGTGAATGTAGTGGCGCCACCTGTCACAAAATCAGAAAAGCTATCCAGGATGTATACACGTGCCAAATTTCAGGTTAATTAGTCAAGTCACTGCAGAGATATGAGTGATTTTAACCCAAGGCAGACGAACAGATGGACACTGTGCAAACATAGTTGCAGGAGGCGCCACCATTTTTGTGTATGTTATAAAGCTCTCCAAGGGCTACATTTGTGCAATAAAATTTTCCTGATCGGTCAAACGGTTCCCGAGATATGAGCTTGGATGTCTGCAGCGTAAACGTGAATGTAGGTGGTGCCACCTGTCATAAAATCAGAAAAGCTATCCAGGATGTATACGCATGCCAAATTTCAGGTGAATTAGTCCAGTCACTGCAGAGATATGAGTGATTTTAACCCAAGGCAGACGAACAGATGGACACTGTGCAAAAGTGGTTGCAGGTGGCGCCACTATTTTTTGTGTATGTTATAAAGCTCTCCAAGGGCTACATTTGTGCAAAAAAATTTTCCTGATCCGTCAAACGGTTCCCGAGATATGTGGGTTTATGTGTGGAAACAGACGCACAAACGGACGCAGAGCGCAGAGGAAAGGTCAGAGGTCAAAACAAAATTGGGGCGCAGCAGTTCACATGTGACCCGAACATAATCCCGGGTTTCGTAAAATTCCGCCAAGCGGTTACGGAGGAGTTCTCCGGAAACCTAGGCGGCGGCGGCGGCGTGCAGCTGAAAACATAGTATCCGCAAAACTCTGTTTTGGCGGATACAATTAATAGAAAAGGAATTTGTAAGTTGATGAGTAACAGAAAATTACTGTTACTGATGATGTAAGAATCTTGTATGGATGGATAGAATGTCAATGTCAATGTTATTCCAAATAACACCATGCAGTCACCTATAGTATTTTTCAGTTAGATTTTAATGATAAAAAAATAAATCATATTTTTCATTACTAATTATTAGGGATCATATGAAGGAAATTAATGATAGACAAAGATGCAGTTGATAATATTAATCTAGATTCCTACTGTGTCTAGTGTGTAGATTGATGTGAAAGTAGTCCAAAGTGAACATATTACATTTATTTTTTTTTTTTAATATAAATAAAAGCCATAAAACCAGGTACTTATGATCATTATTTAAATTTGTGAACTTTGTATATTCTGGATTCTCAACATCATTGTTTGGCTAAAACTGAATAAATAATAGACATGGTGCGAATGCTTTGCAAATGTATTTGAATACGAATATGAATATATACTGCATTAAAAAAATTTATTGCATAAGAATGGGAATTCAGGTAAAAATGAAAGTATTTGAATACCAGTGCAGATACTTTCAAAGTGTATTCATGAATGCATTCATGAATATATTCTATAATATTATTTCAATAATCATTTCAATTATATTTTATTTTTAAAATCATGATTTTCTTATTTTTTTAAAAATAAAAATAATAATGGCACAATATCTGTTATTAAATTTTAATAAATAGTTAAACTCTTTTATTATATGTGCTGTTTATAAGTTATATGGCCAAGTCAAAATCTGTGTGACAATAGCTCTCCATTTGTTAATAAAATAAATGAAATCAATCCTCTTCCCTGCCTCCAAAGATACTATCAAAATCATACATAAGCTAAACACCAACAACTCATAATAAAGCTTATATTTATTACCACACAAAACCAGCATGTGCCTCTTTCCCAAATCATATTTTTTATCATATATAACAGCTGAGCGCCGTGACCCATGGGTCCCTTGTTTCATGCCACAGCAGCGATTATGATAAAATGATATTAGGGCAATAACTCAAAAAAAATTTGTGGTACAGTCACCAAACCTACAGTTTAGATGCAGTTTAGAGGCCAAGTTGGAATATGGATGACCTTGATGCATTTTTCAAGGTCATATAGGGCAATAACGCTGAAATGATGTTAACTTTAATCACACTGAGGGATGCATGGATTGGTCCAAAAATCAAATTGACATGAGATCTTTGATAGCATTGTTTTCTGCGGAAGACAGGTGGCGCCACCTTATGTTGTTTTCCCTGCTTAAATGATGTTTACATGGCATTATGTGGTAAGAATTTAAGGTACAGTCACCAAACCCACAAGTTTGATGCATCTTATCAACAGCTAGGTCAAATTTGAACATGGATGACCTTGATACATTTTTCTAGGTCACAGCAGCGATAATGTTAAAATGAAATTACGTCAATAACTCAAAAAAAAATTGTTGGTACAGTCACCAAACTTACAGGTTAGATGCATCACATCAAGGGCTGGGGGGAGGGGGGTTAATTGTCTGGGGATACTATGGTACCTGCGGTGTCAAGAAATATCTAGTTCATGATGCATTTCAGTAGTCATTTTTGTGTATATTTAGGGTCAGTATATGATTTAACTAATGTTTTCTATTAAAAAGAATATGAAAAAATAAATTGTTATTTCTGTATATTAAGACAGTTAAGTATTTTAATGAATTGTCTTTCTGTAGTAGAGTGAAATGATCTGTAATTAAATAAATGGAATACATGGTTCAGTATATTGGTAGGGAGACTCCAAGACAGAAAGCCCATGGAAAAAAAGTTGTCATTTTCACTGCTCACTCTTGTGGCTCTGTGTCCCCTGGTGTTATATGTTATGTGGAAATTTCACAAGAATTTTTTTACTGGATTTCAAGGTTATATTCTGTCAGTCTTTGTGGATGCTACAGAGTTCCTGTGGGCTTTTGCCCCTGGCTATAAATTGTTCACATTTTATGAACGATACACCATGGGGCCTCACTAGTGAGCCTTCAGCCAAGTATAAAGGTCACCCACCGATGCTCTTGAGTATTTCAGGGACAGGCTGTATTACCATCGTAAATGCTTAAAGAATGATTGAACAAGCCATCAGCAAAGTAGAAAGTCTCTTGACCACCATAAACACATTGAAAATGGACATGTTACGGTGACTATACAAGACCCTCCAACTTGCTCAAGAACTTCAGAAGAACTAGGAAAGTAGCTTTGCATTAGAAATGGCCACTAGGTGGCAGCATTTACATTTGTTTAGCCTTAGAGTAGCTTAACATCACAAGTCTGTTAACCTGCCTAATTTGTACAGTGTATATGATAACTTTATTACTTTATATTAAAGAAACATAGGTTATTCCTCGAAAGAATGGTTTTCTTGATACCCCCGTTAGTGTTACAGTTTAATGAGCTTGTTTATCTACAAGCTGCTAGTAAGCACTTCATGAGCTAATGTTGAAAAACAAACAAAAAAACATGTATTTGGAGTGGTTGACTGCACATGTACAGTTGTTTAAAGGACACTTGACATTGATGGTGAAAAAGTGTGAATAATCTTTTTGTCATTTGCACAAAAAATTCTCCTGCTTCTGACTTGGCCCCAGATGTCCTTGCTTGACTTTATTGACTTACAACTGGTGGCCATTTTATTGGATGCCCCATATGTTATTAACACGTGGATGTATAATTAAAACAAACAGTCTGTGCTACATGGGATTAGAGCTTTTTTGCTTAAATATATTTAAAAAAAAGGTCTAAACAATTATCATCATTTGATAGACAAGATTTCAGAAAAGACAGGCTAGTCCCCTCTGAAATTTCCCATATAGGATCTAATTAAAAAAGAACTTGAACTTGAGACCAATATGTTTCTGTTATGAATATGTAATCACCGCCATTCAGTCTCAATTAATTAAACCCTAATTTGAACACCATATCTTGGATAAGCCAGAGACATAAAAGTACATGAACAACATTGTCCATGATATCATAGATATTGTCAAACATATAAAAACTCAAGAAACATGGTCAAGCAGAGCTAACTAAAACTGTACAGAATGTACAACTTCTTCACAGCCTATGACCTACTCATGAATATAAATAAGACCTTTCACATGATATAGGTATATTTTGAAAAGCATGATGTATGTGATAGTATGTTATGATGAATAAAGATAAGACAGGGAGAACATTGAGCATTGGTTTCAGCAAAGGAGGTCATTGAGGAAGTTTCTGCCTCACCAGCTTGTCCATCCAGTTAATTGCAAGCCCTGTAAAAAAAGTAAATCATTTATATCCATAAGGCTTACAGTATAAAATAACATACCATACATAAATAATTATCATCCTCATTTGGTTGTGAGAGATAAGTACAGGCCACAGATTACCTGACTGTGATAAAAAAAACCATTAATAATGTAATGGGGACTGAAGGTATCATAACATATTCATTGTTGTAGGACCTGGATCTAGTCATGATATCACAATTTCTCCTAAAAGTTGTTATACTTGTTTGTCTTAAACACAAAAATTAAACTCGAGACAGACTTTGGCTCAGTCTCAGAAGACCTAGACTTGAACAAAGGGCAAAACAGACTCACTGAAAGACTTCAACTTTGACTGGTGTGGACTTGACCTGGTTAGTTTAGATTTGACTAAAATACTGATATCATCAAAACCTGCCATCAGTATTGGTATACTGCCATCAGTATTGTTTCTTATATGTGATATAATAATATTGTTTGATATAATATAATTGAGGTAAAACAACACAATTAGGGTCTTCCACACTACGTACATTTAACCACCTTTGCCTGGTCTGGATCCCACCCCCTGCTGGAAAAATTCCATTATTTTGCTTTGGAAAGAACCTCTACAGTGGCTAGACTATTGAACATTAATCAGTTAAATGTGCTTTTATCGCAGTTTCATTATTGAATTTATATCAGTAACAATGTAAGGCACATATATGTTGATAAGTATTATTCAGGGTAAATTAGATTTGCAAAGGCTCAGGTTTTATACAGATAATTTTGGTAATGGAATATGGGCACTTGTGTCATGTATATGATTTGGTCTGAACATGGATAATTTGTATTAATCTGACTCCGTACAGAACTGAATCATGGACAGCTCTTTAAGTGATTAAAAGGATCTGCTCAGGAGCCATAAAATAAGTATTAAAATGTTCATCTAATGTGAACCTGTATTCACTTCTTTAACCTTGATAAGATCTATTTGACATTTATTGAAAGATATATATCACCAGTTGTGTATGGTACAGGTCCACAAAAATGTCACAGCTGAGACAGACATGTCATTTGTCATCTAGGGATAGAGTCATAGATAAGATCAGGAAGGAAAATGGATGTAGTTATGGTTCCAGACTGTAAGTCTGATTTCATGGGAGCCCATTCTGGCTCATGGTCTACACAGAAATTATTACCATAAGCAAGCTATTAAATCTTACTACCATAAACAACCTGTAAAGTCTTACTACCATAAACAAACCATTAAATCTGATCATGTCCTGTTTGATCTTTATGTAGTGACAGGGCCCATGTCAGTATTAAAACTGTACATGCTTTCATGTCCCGAGATGTTTTAGTATGTATGTTAGTCAAAGGAGAATTCAGACCTGCATCAGACATTAAGACGCCAGTCCCCTATGTGTGTCATACATCTACTATTATTATTGTCTCAACAGCCTCTTGATGCTGCCTATGAGGTACAGGTGACTAGCTCATGTACTTGTTACTGGCTGCAACAGTCCAGTCAGCAGTATACTTGTCGACAGCCACAGGTAGGGCCTGGATTTAGGAATTTTTCTCATCAAGCAAAGACCACCCAGACATTCATTGATTTTATGTAATATTTTATACAAACAAGTGGGACCTAAAGATGGGGTGTTTATGCAGGGTTTAGAACAGCTGAGCTACTAATTTGAGCTGTGAGAAGCTTAATAGTCAGACAGCCCATATCAAATATGTACTGCTATGGTTCATCCCGGCATAACTATCTGCCAAGACATGGAAAGTTGTCATAATTTTACTGTTATGTAAAAATATGCTAATAATACTCAGTACATGCTATACATTTCTTTTATGCTAACCTCACCAGCAGAGATTAAAAGTTGGTATTTCTTTTATGTATTATGTATTATTAAAAAGTTGTCATAAAAAGAAAACTTGTACTGAATGTATTTTGCAGTTATCCACAAAAATGCTTTCATACTGCTCCTGCTAATGAAGATTGCTGTGTTACAAATTTGGTGATTGTATTTGCATTTCTATGTTTATCACTTAGACAATAATATTTTTTATCATTGTGGGCTGTCATGGGGTCATGCATGTTACCAGCCAAAAGTTTGCTTTTTATCCCCACATAAATCCCTGTCCTGCTGAGTTTTCTTTAATGTCACAAACAAGTTTTGAAATAGTTAATTTGGGGCTGTCTTGCAAATTAGGAGCTTTACTGTGTAGTGACTTTATGAATTGTCACTATAATTTGAACATGTTTAGGCCAAAATAAAACAAGTGACCCATGGGTCATGACGCTCAGCTGACTGGGAAGAGATTCACAAAAGGAAATTTTATCATCAGAATGGTAGATACCCATTCAACTGAAGCATCAAACAGATTAACCAACAGGCCAAGATTTAGTCTGTATTTATATATCTGAAAAATAGAGAAAAAATGTGTAAACTTTAAAAACTAGAATACGGGTAGCCGACAAGTGACTACATGTATCTGCCAAAATCAGAGTGAAGTGAGGCATGGATTGAGTGGCAAGGGGAAACAGAGTGAGGTATGTTGCATATTAGCATGGATGTCTGCAGCCTAAATGTGTATGTAGGTTGTGCAACCTACCGCAAATCCAGAAAGCTGTCCAAGTTGTATACATATGCAAAATTTTAGGCAGAAAAGTCAAACCACTACATGGATATGAGTGATTTTAGCCCACGGCAGACAAACAGACAGACGCTGTGCAAAAATGGTTGCAGTTTTGTGTATGATTAAGACCTATGTGAGATCTAAACACAAGCACAATTTTGGCCCAATCGGTCAAATGGTTCCTGAGATATTAGCTTGGATGTGTGCAGCGTTAACTAGAATGTAGGTGGCGCCACCTGTCATAAAATCAAGAAAGCTTTCCAGGATGTATAAACCTGCAAAATTTTAGGCAGTTATGTCAAACCACTACAGAGAAATGAGTGATTTTAGGCCACGGCAGACCAACAGACAGACGCTGTGCAAAATGTGCAAAAATGGTTGCAGGTGGCCCCTCCAGTTTTGTGTATGATAAAGACCTATGTGAGATCTATACACATGCAAAATTTTGGCCCAATCGTTCAAACAGTTCCCGAGATATGAGCTTGGATGTCTGCAGCATAAACTAGAATAAAGGTGGCGCCACCTGTCATAAAATCAAGAAAGCTATCCAGGATGTATAAAACTGCAAAATTTTAGGCAGATATGTCAAACCACTGCCAAGATGTGAGTGACTTTATTGCACGGCAGACAAACAGAGAGACGCTGTGCAAAAAAGGTTGCAGGTGGTGCCACCAGTTTTGTGTATGATAAAGAGCTATATTATATCTATACACATGCAAAATTTTGGCCCGATCGGTCAAACGGTTCCCGAGATATGAGCTTGGATGTCATCAGCGTGAACGTGAATGTAGGTGGTGCCACCTGTCATAAAATCAAGAAAGCTATCCAGAATGTATAAAACTGCAAAATTTTAGGCAGATATGTCAAACCACTGCCGAGATATCAGTGACATTATTGCACGGCAGACAAACAGACCGACGCTGTGCAAAAATGTTTGCAGGTGGCGCCACCAGTTTAGCGTATGATAAAGAGCTATGTTAGATCTATATACATGCAAAATTTTGGCCTGATCGGTCAAACGGTTCCCGAAATATGAGCTTGGATGTCATCAGCGTGAATGAGAATGTAAGTGGCGCCACCTGTCATAAAATCAAGAAAGCTACCCAGGATGTATACGCATGCCGAATTTCAGGTAAATTAGTAAATTCACTGCAGAGATATTAGTGATTTTAACCAAAGGCAGATGAACAGATGGACACTGTGCAAACATGTTTACAGGTGGCGCCATCATTTTTTGTGTATGTTAAAGAGCTATCAAGGGCTACATTAGTATAAATTTTATTTCCTGATCAGTCAAATGGTTCCCGAGATATGAGCTTGGAAAGCTGATAAAATCAAGTCCCAGAGGAGCTCTCTGGAAACGAACGCGGCAACGGCGGAGGAACCCGGTCAAAAACATAGTATCCACAAAACTTCGTTTTGGCGGGTACAAAAATACAGGTGGCTCCACCAGTCTGCAGAAACTAATAAAAACACTTACAAACATCAAAATCCATGCAAAGAATCATGGTGATCTCCACATTAGTTGTTCAGATACTACAGCTTTTGTATCAAATTGTCCATTATTCTGAGGGATACTTCAGAGTCCTATAGCTTGAAGGATATGGGTAACAGAGACCTAATTTTAAGTTTCCACAGGCACTTTTCATGGGCCTTCTTGCATGACAAGAATGAAGATTCTAGGTCCAGCTGTTGCGATTTGTACCCTGTTGACAGATAACCACATCTTTAAAGGTATCAAAAAAAGAGAAAAAAAATCGTAAAAATTTGAAAAAAATAGAGGTGGCGCACCCAGTCTGCAGAAACTGATGGAACAGGTCATGATCAATATGTATGCCGAAAATCATGACCATCAGTGTTGTAATTATTGAGATACTGCAATTTTTGTATCAAATTTTTCATTATTCTGGTGGGTAATTTGGAGCCATACAGCTTAAAGAATATGGGTAACAGAGACCTAATTTCAGGTTTCCATGGAGACTTTTCATGGGTCTCCCTGTGTGTCAAGAATGAAGATTCTAGGTCCAGTTTTAATGATTTGTGCCCTGTTAACAGATGTTCATAACTTTAAAGGTCTCAAAAATAGAGAAAAAATTCGTAAAAAAACCCGAACAAATACAGGTGGTGCCACCAGTCTGCAGAAACTGATGAAACACTCCATGATCAATATCCATGAAAACAATTATTGTGATCTCTGCATCTTGATCAATATGTATGCCAAAAATCATGACCATCAGTGTTGTAGTTATTGAGATGTTGCAGTTTGTTTTTATCAAATTTTCCATTATTCTGGGGGGTTATTGGGAGCCCCCCATAGCTCAAAGGATATGGGTAACAGAGACCTTATTTCAGGTTTCCATGCAGACTTTTTATGGACCTCTCGATGTGTCAAGAATGAAGATTCTAGGTCCAGTCTTTATGATTTGTGCCCTGTTAACAGCTGTTCACATTTTTAAATTCGTAAAAAATCGAAAAATTCAGGTGGCGCCACCAGTCTGCAGGAAGTGATGGAACATCTCATGAACAATACGTATGCCAAAAATCATGACCATCAGTTAATGAGATATTGAAGTTTTTGTATGAAATTTTTGACTTTTCTGGGGGGTACTTTGGGGCCCCATAGCTCGAAGGATATGGGTAACAGAGATCTAATTTATGATTTCCACGGAGACTTTTAATAGGTTTCTCAGTGTGTCGAGAATGAAGATTCTAGGTCCAGCGGTTACGATTTGTGCCACGTTAACAGATGACAGCATCTTTAAACGTCTCAAAAATAGAGGAAAAAATTGTAAAAAAATCGAAAAATACAGGTGGCGCCACCAGCCTGCAGGAACTTATGGAACATCTCATGATCAATATGTATGCCAAAAATCATGACCATCAGTGTTGTAGTTATTGAGATATTGAAGTTTTTGTATGAAATTTTTTACTATTCTGGGGGGTACTTTGGGCCCCCATAGCTCGAAGGGTATGAGTAACAGAGACCTAATTTCTGGTTTCCAAGGAGATTTTTCATGGACCTCTCAGAATCCCAAGTTACAAGGTTCTAGGTTCAGCGGTTACGATTTGTGCCTGGTTAACGGACGGACCGACGGACAAAGAGTGATCGCTATAGCTCAGATGACTTTCAGTCAGCTTAGCTAAAAATGGTATGGTTCTCAGGCACTTTTTTTCAGAAATCAATGCAGGCGGGCAGTTTTTTAATTTATAATTTTTTGGTATGTTTCAATAAAAATGTCAAATGATAAGGGAAAAGCATGATAATAACAAATTTATTTTGCTAAACAAGTAAAAGCACTACACAACAAAGGAAAATGTATGATTTTATCTTCTTGAAAGAAATGTCTGAGCGGCTGCAGCTCAAAATGGGTAAGTTTCCATTGAAAATCAAAATAAAAATTTTTGATGCGGGGGTTTAAAATTGATGTGGGCGGTGCCTGAGAACCACACCTTTTATTTTTTATGGCCTTATTCGTATTTCTTTCTGATTGTGTGCAAATTTGCACCTCCAATCAAAGGTGGACCAGCCTAACCTGGTTTAATCACACTATCTTAAGTATATGGTGTATATGTCAACACTTTTTACACATAACCTGTCGAGTTTTTGGGGGGGGGTTTTCACCAAGGTCTATAGTTTTGTAATCAATGTATAAAAAACATGATTGAAACATTACCTACTCAGCCCAAGTGGGTGAAATTATGAGAGTTAAAAAAGCACTCTTATATTTTATTTTAAAACAATATTTTTTTATCCTACAGTTATTCACTGTTGTTTGAACTTCTCTGCAGCTATGGTCCAATTACTGTCAAACTGTTGCCTCAGATAGATTCACACTATGGGACTCTCCATATATCACCTTTGTATTGTACCTTATTTCCATGCCCTAGCTTATCAAACACTCACTGCTGCATTGATCACAAGCATTTTAAAAGCATTCACATGTCTTCATCTTTTATACGTAATAAAACCGAGGTGTTGCAAGTCAGATGTCAGAAATCAAAACATAGCCACAGAACTGCTAGTATTGTGCAAAACAATGACAATTTCTATATCCAACTGGTACTGTAGCTCATGTCGGACACATCCTTTGTCTAATTGTGTGAATCTTTAATGGCAGCAAAGGAAACAAAGCTTATGGAGCCAAATGCTGTTTTACCACAAAACACTGTTTTGTATCAAGCAGACAAAAGGCGGTGATTTATAGATGAGAGTGGATAAAATCACTGGCATTTAGACATCCTTTGTCAGTAAAAGCTGCTTTTCTGACAACTCATTTGTCAATCAAACTTCAGTTAAAACTTAAATCATGTACTTAGCCTTTCTTTTAAAGTCAGCAGACCAACATGAGAACTCTGTGACAAGTTCATGTATTGAAAAAGAGGAAATGTGAAAGTGATGGCGGTATTTTATGGTTTTTGCCAACAGCAGCTGAAATAACCAATACAATCTATGAATGAAGTGTTTGTTCAGGCCAGCGAAAAGTGCACTTATGTTACAATGGCCTGAAAGTATGGGTATGCACTTATGAAAATTATATTCCATGTTTCACAAAATAGTAGGTTTACATGTTAATTTGTTGTTTTTATGCCCCCGCCAAACAGTGGCCGGGGCATATAGTTTTACCCATGTCCGTCCTTCCATCCTACCATCCTTCCATCATTCCGTCATTCTGAAATCAAACAGTTGTACAGACTTTTTTTCACAATGCCTGCAGATATTGGCCTGATTTTTGGTGTGTGGGCAGATAATGACCAATTACAGATTGAGTTCGTGTTTCGTCCTGGTTGACCTACTTTTGACCGTTTTACAGCTCCTAAACTTAGAAAATTTCATGAAAAATAGAAATTTTCATGACAAATACACATGTACAGACTTTTTTTCGCAATGCCTGCAGATATTGGCCTGATTTTTGGTGTGTGGGCAGATAATGACCAGTTACAGATTGAGTTAAAGTTTGTCCTGGTTGACCTATTTTTGACTATTTTACGGCTCCTAAACTTAGAAAATTTCATGAAAAATAGAAATTTTCATGACAAATACACATGTACGGACTTTTTTTCGCAATGCCTGAAGATATTGGCCTGATTTTTGGTGTGTGGGCAGATAATGACCAGTTACAGATTGAGTTCGCATTTCTTCCCAGTTGACTTACTTTTGACCGTTTTACAGCTCCTTAACTTAGAAAATTTCATGAAAATATAAATTTTCATGACAAATACACATGAAAGGACTTTTTTTCGCAATGCCTGCAGATATTGGCCTGATTTTTGGTGTGTGGGCAGATAATGACCAGTTACAGATTGAGTTTGCATTTCGTCCCAGTTGACCTACTTTTGACCGTTTTACAGCTCCTTTACTTAGAAAATTTCATGAAAAATAGAAATTTTCATGACAAATACACCTGTACGGACTTTTGTTCGCAGTGCCTGCAGATATTGGCCTGATTTTTGGTGTGTGGGCAGATAATGACCAGTTACAGATCGAGTTCACGTTTCGTCCTGGTTGACCTACTTTTAATTGTTTTATGGCTCCTAAACATAGAAAATTTCATGAAAAATATTAATTTTGATGACAAATGTACATGTACAGCTGTTTTTAGCCCTCAGCTCATAGGCTGATGGGCTATTGTCGTCACCCAAGCTGTCTGTCTATCTGTCCGTCCATCTGTCTGTCCGGTGTCCGTCTGTCCGTTCCCCGTCTGTTAACTTTTACCTTGTGAGCGGGATATCTATAAAAGGATTCACTATTGGAATTTTATTTCATCAGTGGTGATGTATATCGATAAAATCGAGATTAAGTTCGAAGATGGGTGACCTTGACCCATTTTTCTACATTTTAGAGCTGATTATAGAAAAACACTCAGAAGCTTATATCTCAGGAACCATTGTGTGGATTTTCACAAAACTTACTATGATCATTGGGACTGATGGTCTGTACGTGCTGCTCAATTTTGGTGGCGCCACCTGCAATTTCTGATTTTTTTATGAAATTTTATCAGATTTTTCAATTTTGGCCTTTTGTGCAGGATATCTCCAAAGGTATTCAACACAGGAACTTCATTACTTCAGTGCTATTGCATTATATTTACAAAATCTTAGTCAAGTTCAAAGATGGGTGATCTTGACCTACTTTTCAAGGTCCCAGAGCTTGGTATAGAAAAAAACTTAGGAGCTTATTTCTCAGGAAGCATTTGGTGAATTGTTATGAAACATGGTACATACCTCTCTAATTTTAATTTATTATCAGCTTTTGCTAATATTCTAGTTTCGCAATGCAATGCTTACAGATACTGGCCTAATGTTTGGTCTGTGGGCTCATAATGACCACTTACAGATCGAGTTCGCGTTTCGTCCCAGTTAACCTATTTTTCACCATATGACAGATCCTGAACATAGAAAATTTCATGAAAGACAGAATTTTTATGAAAAATGCACATGTATGGACTTTTTTCACAGTGCCTGCAGATACTGGCCTGATTTTTGGTGTGTTGCTTGATAATGACCTGTTACAGATCAAGTTGCATTTTGCCCTTGTTGACCTACTTTTGATCATACAACACCTCCTGAACTTAAAAAATTTTACAAAATTTAACAAATGTTTCTAATTTGCCCCAAGCGGGGGCATTCGTGTCGTTCCGACACATCTAGTTTTTTAAATGATGACTGCAATTGTAGTATTTTGGCGAGCTATTGGAGGAACTAAATGTATGCTATTTGAATGAAGTCTAGCTCTTGTCTGAAAAGCTATTGCAATTTTGTAACAATGTACTGAGATTTGGAGGTATAAAATTTGGTACATTCTCACTGCAGAGACTAGAGAAAATCTAAAATGATGGTTCTTTAACTCTTTAAGGATCAGTGTAAGATCTCTGAATGAATCGTGTCTCAGGCTGAGAAGTTCTTGGGTGTGACATTAGGATGTGAAAAGAGTCAGGGACAAGGCTGTTAAATCTTTGTCATCAAATTGTTTCTTCAGAATAAAGTAGTCTAGACAGTATAAGTGAAGGTAAATGTCCCCACCCAGTTAAATCTACATGATCACTGGTTATCTGAAGCACAGCAAGAGCGCTTCGGCAGTGATAAGGACGGTGACAGTAATTTGTTTACTCAAGGGTTTATGCACTTATTTTAGGCCATAGGACTACAAATATATGTAAGTGCTTTTTGCCTAACTTGTTTGATAGACAGCCCCTCCGACTTGCTCACTGCTGTGGCTTTGCATTGGTCATGAGTTCCATTAGTAAAAGAGAGTGGGCAACACATTCCCTGGCCTCCAAACAGAAAGGTATGGATTTCATTTGCTTATTTTTAAAACTGGTTTTGTGGAAGTTTGGCAGAGTTCCCTTGTTTGTTTTAGGACCACCCTTGTGAGTAAGGAGTTACTTCAGCAGCTAAAATTGTGTAGGAGAAAAGTTGTTCCATGTGTAAGAGGAATTTTGGTTGGTTACAGCCTTTCTGATAACTGAAAGGGTATTTGTTCCTGTTGTCCGTTTTCTCGTCTTTCTGGTAAATAAAAATAAAAAGATTACAAAGCACAGCCAATCTTCCCAATATTTGTCTTTTTCGTTAGTTCAGGTTTATTATATGCTTCCTTTCTACTCTTTCTTTGATCACTCAGTTAATTATGTTCATTCTCCAGGGTAAAGCCCATGGTTCAGGGATGATTTGATCCATGTTTTCCACATTATCATGGGATCAATCTTATGAACAACATTTTACAGATTCTGATCTAGTTTACATTTTGTAGTCTTCACTACAAAATGTTATCAAATGCAGACATGGGTTACTTTTTCTGTCATTAAAAGTCTGATTGATACACATGGCATACATTCATCATGCACTAAAAATACTAATATAGGAGATTTTTTATCTGTAAGACAGGTTGGTGCATTCTTTTATCCCTTTTAGGAAAAAAATCAGAACTTTTAGACCACCCACTTCAAGGTCTGTCTTTTGTAGTTCTGTCCTACTTTTCTTAAGACTTCTTTGACAGATTTTGACAGACGCATATATGCATGTCTATGATATAGGGAAGTATTATTATTTTATCATATTCAGTCACTTAGACAGCTGTGAGTCTGCAGGTCTTAAGGGTACCCAGCAGTTGTCTCTGCTTGATGTCCTTCTTGTCGCAACTCAGGTGGTCACATAACCTGGTCACATGACCAGCACAACCATCTCCCAAGGGAATTATGAGCTGTGCTTTTTTAATTTTTTTTGTCAAACTGACAGGTGGGTGCAAAAGCTAGGCCTTGTGGGGTAAACCTTTCTCTCTGTCTATAATGTCAATTATTTAATCTTTGTCACATCACTTAAAATCAAATGAATGGCAGTTCTTTTGGTGTCCTTGCAGTATTTTTTGGAGATGCAAGTATTGCCTCTCTAATCGTCATTTTGAAATATTGATTATGTATCCATTTTTCATTTTCCCCCTTTTATCAAGTAAAAAAGACTTTCTAATAATATTAAATTTTAGATTTTGTTCAAGATTTAATTTAAGGCCTTATATGAGATTTTTGGGTTTGTTCTATAACTTTGCTGAGCATGTTATCAGGTGCACAATGAAGTCATGGCAGTGAACAATTTAGTTGTAAGAATGCTTCAGACAAGAGTGTGAGAACAGAGAAACTAATGTATTAAGGAAGTAGATTATTGCTGTATAATGATTGGTAGAGTCTGTAACAATGCCCTGGTAAGGAGGGTACTTGAGTCATAAGAACTGGAAACATCTGGCTAACTTCCCTTAATACACTGAAACCTGTGTAAAGGAAAATTGTCTTACAGTGAAAATTCCATTACCAACACATTAAAAAAAACAAGAGTTTCAAATGAAAGTTTAAACAAGAATATAGCTTGCATATGTATGGTAAACAGGGTTACTGGTCATGTCAGTCGTAAGAACACAAATGCACTGATCTTTTAATGTAAATGTGAAGTCATGCATTCTTCAGGTCTTGATAGTTGCTAAAAAGTTGTTGGAAAGGCACAGTTAAGTACTGAAAAGTTGTGGGAAAGGTACCATAAAGTACTGAAAAATTGTGGGAAAGGTACCATAAAGTACTGAAAAGTTGTGGGAAAGGTACCATAAAGTACTGAAAAGTTGTGGGAAAGGTACCATAAAGTACTGAAAAGTTGTGGGAAAGGTACCATAAAGTACTGAAAAGTTGTGGGAAAGGTACCATAATACTGAAAAGTTGTGGGAAAGGTACCATAAAGTACTGAAAAGTTGTGGGAAAGGTACCATAAAGTACTGAAAAGTTGTGAGAAAGGTACCATAAAGTACTGAAAAGTTGTGGGAAAGGTACCATAAAGTACTGAAAAGTTGTGGGAAAGGTACCATAAAGTACTGAAAAGTTGTGGGAAAGGTAACATAAAGTACTGAAAAGTTGTGGGAAAGGTACCATAAATTACTGTAAAGTTGTGGGAAAGATATACCATAAAGTACTGAAAAAAAGCTATGGGAAAGGTACAATAAAGTACCAAGAAGTTGGATTAATGATCTTGTCAGATCATTTTATTCATTCATCTAGTTGATCTTTGCTCAAGTGTCCTTTAACTTATTGAAAGCAATATGGATGTTATTATTTCTACATTATTTTACAAACAAACAGTTGTATATATATGTCATAAAAAGAAAGTACCTTGCAACTTTGTTCTTTACTTCAGATCCATACTCTTTCCATATTAAAACCATGAATATTGAGCACAAAGGGATCCATTGTTTAATGGTCCTATTTACAATAACTGGTATGTTAAATATACATGGAAAAAGTGTTGGGTTTTCTCCTTAAATTAATATGGTATCTGCAAATATTTTGTTCTGTAACCATCTGGTTTCTCATGTACACAAGTGGAAAATGTTTCCACTGACCATGATCAATGCATGGTGCAAAATATAAACAAAGCATGCACACCACCTGGTGGCCATACCATGTGACTTTACAGATCAAACCTTTTTCGAGCTTTCGTTCAGATGTTTCTTCTGTGTTTCTTCTTTCCTGCTACTTCTGGTTGGGAGTTATCATGCATTTGCAAAATTGGACCTCCATCTGGTCATACAGTGTGGTTATAGTAAACAAACACACATGGACATGTATACACACAGAATCATAACAACATATAAAACCAGTGAATCAGAGTAAATCTATGTAGCAGGATGGTTTTGCTAGGAAAACTTTGTCTTCAGCTAAATACAACTGCTGGTGTGGGATAAAGCATATATTTTTGCAATTGTTTATGTAACTTTAAACCTGTTGTGTCATGTTTCACAACATAAGTATATATTTTCTTCTCATGAGAAAATATTTATAATATCTGTTCTGTCATTCAGGGTCATGGGCATCTTATCCAATAAAGAGTATGCTGTCCAGCTTACAGAATACCATTGTGTATTTGGTTGTGTCAGCAGAACCATGCTTAAAGTAAACAACTCGGTTAGTTTCATCATTTTAACTTCTGGAATAATTGATATATTGCTAACTTAGATTATGTAATTAATCTTTTGATACGCTCATACCAGTAATGACAAGCACACATGGGATAGCTTAATTTCCCAAGAATTTGCAGAGAGAACATTTTCTTTTAGCTAAGGTGTGGCGAGATCATTGCACTTCATCCCTCTTGCATTGTCATCTTATCACATGGAGGCTGATAAAAGTACCACTTCCTCATACTTAAGCTAAATTGTCTGAAACTCTTGTGAGAGTTTTTGTCTTAAACCCTGATTTCTTTGTCACTTGGATTAAGTTATTTCCTGAGTAAATTTTATTAAAAAGATATGATAATTGACAGGAAGTTTGTTTTTAACATGTCACATAGGGCATTAAAACATTTGCTAATCTGTCAGTGTTATATTGGCTATTTCCTTGTTTTGTTGACCTGTTTCCAGGATTAAGCTCATGACGAGGCAGCTGAAACTCCAGAACATTTCTGTCCCAAACATCCTGTGTGTCTGCATATGGGATGTCTTGAAAGTTAGTTTTTGTCATTCCTTCATAAACTTACAAGGACCAAAGTATGGCAAGATGTTTTCAGGGCAGGGTTTCTTCTGAAAGCCCTTTGTAAAGAGCATGGTGGTGCCAGATATGGTTGCAAAGCATTGATGACAACAGGTCCCTTAATAGTGTTGATATAAAGAGGTGCAAACCATTGGACTACACTTTGATCTCATTGTCAGTGAAGTTGACTCTGAGTGCTTGTTTTAATTCACGAGGCTCTTTGTAATTTAGCCCACAACATTAAGATAAAACTTTCAGGATTCTGTTTTCCTGCATGATTACTGCAAGGAAGAGTGGCTTGACAACAAGGAGCTAATCCATGGGAGTGAGGGCTAATCTGTATACCAGGTGAGTCTTTTAAACTTGGAACTTCTGTGGTCCCCATACTCTAACTGTAACTTTTTTTATGTAGACTCACTGTTGTGACAGTCACGGAGTGTATCAGTCCTGTTATCCTCAGTTCCTTGCCAGGGTTAGTATGCCTTTCTTGTGAGCATACACATGGCATGTCTGCTGAGTTACGGTTCAAAGAACAAGGACTGTGGTCTTTGTATAATGAAAACAGATACAAACATGAGGCTCTGACTGACTCATCCCTGTTCAAATGTGATACTTTTTTCTATATTAAGGACCCAAAGACTTGGTGCGAGTCTTTGTTGATAGATGTCACTAGTGTGGCGAGAAAGGTCTATTCCAATGAACAAGAATTATTATTAGATGAAAAATTAGTAGCTGCACTTGGATTGAAGATCTGAACACACTACCTGTTTAATATCAAGGTTGTCTCAAAATATCTCATTTAAATTACTTTTATTATTAATTTTCCTCATTCCAGATTGTTAAATAATTCTGGATATTTTTTTTATTATTTCATTTATTATTATTGTATTTCTCTTCATTATATTAATTTGAGTACTGTACATATTGAATTTATACTCCTAATCCTTTAACTCCTGCTTGTTTTAACTGTATAATTAAATTTCATTTCAAATTAGAACATTTAAGCCCATATTAAACTTTGGTTTAACTGAATGAATGGTCATGGAATCCCATATAAAACATTGTATAAATTAAATAATGGTAGCTGTACATGCTTAATTTTCCCCCAAAGATAAATGCTTTCATTGGTAACCATTGATTTTCCGATCATTCCTTTCCTCATCATCCTGTTTTTCTCTCTCTCTTTCTTTCTCTGTCTCTCCCCCTCCCTGCCATGTGTGTGAGAAATTTAGTTACTCTCACAAATGAACTAGAATGTAGAAGTTATTCCATGTGACAGATATTTTGTTCCTTCAGCTTTTCAGATATATAGCAGAACTGGCCATAACAACAGAGCAGGTTTCAAAATAGGTTGGGAAAAAAAATTATATGTCAATCTCTGTATTTACATATGAGGTTGTCTTATTTTCCTATACAATAAGAAAAGTATCCATAAATCATTTAAACAATTTGGTGCTAAATATTTTTTGCTGAAGCATAAAATAATTGTTCACATGTGTATGGGGTTATACCATATTTAATTGACAAGGTCATTTCATAAATATGATTTTACAAAAGTTGTAGTGTGAACAGTCATTTTTTCCAGCTATGAGTGGAAAATATTACAGGCACAAAAACTAAATTAGCAGGGTTATAAAGCAGGGTATCGCTCTAACGAGGTTTTGTACGGGTGGTCCCACCAACCACACATGCCTGGTACATGAGCAATAGGTAATTGACTCTGCTAGTGGCACATGAAAAACTTGTGACAACACTGACAGATAATCAAGTCCAGTGAGAGGCTCTAAAGCTCAGCGAGTGTCTGCTGCAGAAAGGAACTATGTCAAAACAAACAGGCTCCAAAAATCCAGAAATAGGGAAACTGTGGGGTAGGATTCCTTCAGAGCTGTGAGAAAAGGTCAGATACACACCTACCCACAGTGGGACAACACAGAGTGCTTTTACTATGGACACCAGTCTGATGATTGGCACTGGACACAAGCCTATGGTCAGGCAAGTGTTTGTTGATGATGTAAGGTAGTTGCTTATTACTGAATCTCTAGGGGTACTCAGGATGGTTTTAGCGACCTCATGCTGACCATTACCTGTTATTGGTTCCATATGGTAGAATGGGGATATTTGAAATACCATACTATAATAACTGCTCCCCTGCATATGTAGTTATACAGATAATAATTGGTCATATTTATGGGCCAATTATAATTTCCAGCTTAATTTTCTAAAAAACTTGTTGAAATATATCAGTTTCAACAAAACAAATTTTTTTTTAGTTGAAATTATTGGGCTGATTAATGTGCTAATTGTTCTTATCATTGTTCTTGTAGACTTCAACCAGCTATTTCCTCACCTATAACTGTGAATAATAGGTAGTAATTATTGTATAATAATGTATATAATTTTTAATGTTTCTTTATATACTAATGGGATATCCTTTAATTGTCTGTCTAGCTGTCAGTCTGTCTGTCTGTCTGTCTGTCTGTCTGCCTGCTTGTGGGTAAACTGAATGTCAAACATTTATAATATATTGCCATTTTGTGAAGAGCTCTATATGTTGATCTTCATGAATGGATTGATACATTCCTGATTTTAATTTGATCATTCAAGTTTAAGTAAATATCAACACATTTTAGTTATTTTGGTGGAGTTATGTGCTGTCTTATGTGTGTGAACAATAAATTGTTCTTACCTCTGGGTTTATACAAAGGTTTAGATATAAACTGTTGGCAATTGAAAATCAGGGAATACTGGTTTCCATACATGCACGTTTCCAGTTTTAAACTGGAGCCAGAGTATCCCCAGACATGGTAGGGCCCCCCCCCTTTAAGAATAGGCCCCCATTTTTAGCAGCATATACTGACACTTGGCAAGCAATTATTGTTTCTTCCATTTATCAATCCACAATCTTTTTGAAGATGTTGGTCCTGTGACCTTGACCTTTGACCTCATGACCCCAAAATCAATTGTGGTCTTGCTTTTTCAATGGGACATAAATAAGTCAAGTTTGAAATCTATACATCAATAAAAGCAGGAATTATCATCCAGAAACTAATTTTTTGACAGATGGCTCCTGTGGCCTTGACCTTTGACCTTGTGACCCCAAAATTGATATTGATCATCCACTTTTATATATAAATCAATAGAGGTCTAGATTTATTGATGGGCCATATATAAGTCAGGATTGAAATCCATATATTCATCCAAGCTTGAATTATCATCTCGGGAACTAATTTTTGGACAGATGGCTCCTGTGACCTTCACCTTTGACCTTGTGACCTCACAATTATCAGGCGTCTTCCTCTATTGGCAGGGGAACTGTATGTGCAAGAGGAAATGTCCGAGATCAAATGTTTGGCTGAAAATGCATCCACAATCTTTTTAAAGATGTGTCCTGTGCCCTTGACCTTTGACCTCATGACCCCAAAATCATTTCGGGTCTTGCTTTTCTAAGGGGACATATACAAGTCAAGTTTGAAATCTATACATCAATAAAAGCAGGAATTATCATCCAGAAACTAATTGTTGGACAGATGGCTCCTGTGACCTTCACCTTTGACCTTGTGACCTCAAAATTGATAGGGTTCTTTCTCTCTTGGCAGGTGAGCTATATGTGCAAGATGAAAGATCTGAGATGAAATATTTGGCTGAAAATGCATCCACATCTTTTTAAAGATGTGTCCTGTGACCTTGACCTTTTACCTCATGACCCCAAAATCAATTGGAGTCTTGCTTTTTCAATGGGACATATATAAGTCAAGTTTGAAATCAATACATTAATAAAAGCAGGAATTATCATCCAGAAACTAATTTTTTGACAGATAGCTCCTGTGGCCTTGACCTTTGACCTTGTGACCCAAAAATTGATATGGATCATCCACTATTGGTAAGTGAGCTATATATTCAAGATGGAAGACCTGGGATAAAAGTTTGGCTTAAAATGCATCCACAGTATCTTTAAAGATGTGAGTCCAGTGACCTTGACCTTTGACCTCATGACCCTAGAACCTATAGGGTTCTTACTTTAGTTGTGGGCCATACATAAGTCACTTTTGAAATCCATATGGCTATCAACACTGGAGATATCATAAGAGGTGTGTGATTTTCACCAAATATGGACACATTAAAGGTCAAGGCCACTCTCATGGTAAAGGTCATGACCCAAATGTAAATAGACCTCATCCTATAACCCATCTCTCTACATGTGCATAATATGAAAGAAATCTGTCCATTAGTTTTTGACTTATATTGCTTACAGTACTGTCAAGTGGCAATTATGGGGGTATTAAAAGGCGTAAAAACAAGAAAAGGTTAATAGGTGGCGCCACCAGTTTCTGGTATATCACAAGGCTATCCAGGATGTTCCGTCACCTTGATTTTTGGACCAGTCCATGCAAGCTTACTTGAGATATTTAAGAATTTGTGTGATTTTCCCCAAAATTGGACCTATTCAAGGTCAAGGACACTCCTAGTCAAGGTCATGACCTCATTTTAAATAGGCGTCATCCTCTCACCCATATCTATACATATACCAAGTTTGGTAAAGATCCGTGAAATATTTTTTGAGTTATCGTGCCAACAAGATTTATATGCAGCGTCGGCGGCAGGGGGACCGGTATGAAAACTTAGTACTTGAAAACCCCGACTTTGGGGATACAAATAACAGCAGTGGTTTCCAGGACTTTAAATAGATCAACTTTTATATCAGGTGCTTTGCATGCTTCTGTATGCCACAGACATCCAAAAAAGCTCTTTGTGTTTGTCTGTCCTGTCGGTGCCTTTATTCCTTTAAAATGGTGACAGATATATGTTTACAACCAGCGGAATGTGGAATCCAGTGATGGATGGGGCCTTGTAGGAAAGCTTTTCATGTGTGGAATTGGGTCTTCAAGATGCAGAGCGAATGGAGCACCAAGTCTTAACACTGCTGGTAATAGTATCCCAAGGTTCCGAAAAGGCCCCTTGGCATTGAATATAAAGGCCATACTGGACTTCCCAGTATGCATTGCCAGGATTTTTCCTCTTGCATGATAATAATGTGACCTTTTTTTTTTTTCTTTTTTTTTTTTGGTCAAGTGTGGATGAACCTCATCACCATATGAGAATGGTTAACTGCCAATTTGCTGTCACTGGACCAGCACATCGTCACCCTGTCTGCATAGCTCTCCTGTTTAATCATACCTTCCTGTGTATATTTCAAGCTGTATAATTAAACTCACCCCTGCTTTTCATCATGGTTAATTTTACTCATTCCTGGGAATGAAAGGCACACCACCTTAAATCAGTAGCCACCGGGAAAAATGTCACATCAGCTTGTCCCATTAGCTCTTATCTCAATGTCAGCCTTCAGATCAGGGCAGGACATAATTAATTTTGTCACTGGGTGGTGGGGAAGTGTTAATGAGTAATCCTGGATCAGGTTTCAGGGTGATAGAGTATATATATGAACTGTTACCACCCATCCTGTGCCATGTTAGAGGGCATCACTATGACTGATCATGTACCATCATTATACTGTGTAATTTTAGCACCCTGGGTGTAATTATCACCCCTGCCTTTGTTTATACTCATTACAGGCTACATAATGATTGTCACTGTATTGATTTCTCACATGGTTCCAGTTAAGAGGAAATCATTTATAGATCAGCAATGATGCCACATGGGTGTCTAATCTGGCTGAAATTATGGATGATATATTTGCTCAGCTCTTATTTACAGATGGCATGGAAATGATAGAAATGATAACAGGCTCCAGGAAAATGGGTGAAGTGATAAGTGGTAAGGGATGAGGATGGTCAGGTATGGTCTAACCCACCATGATATTTATAAATAAGTACCATTTGACTTTGCCTCATGATCTTTTCAGGTCTTTCACATCTTTACTCACTTCTCTGGGGATAGAAAATTTAACTCATCCATAATATATGCTTTACAGTTATTCCATGTATATTTACCTTGCTGCCAGACATACCCATTTCTTGACAGAATTCACTCCTGTGTGGACAAAGAACATCCTTGTAGTAAGACCTTTTCCAGCTGTCTTGGCCTGGAAAATTGTTTGAATTATATACATAAACCCTTACCTTGAAAGTGATCAGTTCAGCAACATACCATTACACAAACAAGTCATACTTGGCAGGGGTGATTTTGAAGAAAATTAATACATTAAATGATGATGCAGTGATGTTACATGTTTTAAGCCTTTGGTATGTGATATTAATCAGGAATAGTTTATATTGAGAAGATGAGACATGTAGCAGGGCTTGACTTTAACTTCTGAAAGTACTTTCCAATTTGAGCAAGTTCATCTAATTTTTAGCTCTTTTTTAGCATCTGTACATATAAACATGCAAGTAATTTGAGATAAAGAGAGGTATTATCAGTATGGTTTTATTTCTCCAAGAGAGAAGATGGCTATTGAAAATAAGTAACGATTCAGGCCTTTATTATCTCACTTTAATTTGAAGTTCAATCAAGTTGGAAGGTCATCAAAATATATTCTTATCTTGAGAATCTTGACATGTCCTTGCATCTCCTATACTATGGCCAATTTCATGGAAAGTTCTTTAGTATACTGTGGAAATGGAAGTTTCTTCAGAAATTATTTTCTCCAGTACTTTAGAAAGAATCTAGTTTATGCATTCTAAATACCACTATACTTTATGTAGGCATGTTTGTTTTATTGCAGCTTTGGCAGTAATATATTCTCATGAAATAATGTTTAAAACAATGAATTTTGTGCCAGTAAGCTAACTTTTGATAAAGGCTTAACTTTGCATATAACATAAAATTTCCTATATGAAGTTTAAAAAGTGAATAGACAGTTTAAAAGTAGTCTGTTAAGGCCTTTAGTGTCTTCACAATGCATGGTAACTCATAGACTTCAAGCCTTGAAATGTTGTAGCATCCCAAAGGGAGTTTCATATTCCTTCTTTAAAACTTGATGCAAAATAAAAGAGACTTAGAATCCAGTAGAGAGGGGATGGTGCTGGTATTGTACAGGAAGGCGGTAGTAGGGAGTTGTGATATAGCGTGTGTGTTGCGTTAATGAGGGTCCTCTCATGACAGCTGATTGTTGCAGTTTGTCAGATCATCATTACTGCTTTGTTTTTGACGTAACTGGAGCTTGGCAGCTTCAGTCATAGCTTATGAAATTTTAGCTGCATTTGGTTTTCATTATCATCACATCTGATGCTTGCCTGAAGTGTGTTCTTCCTTGTGTTCTCTTAATGTTCCTCCCTAACTGATTAAACACTTACTTTGACAGCCTTGGGATCACACTGTAGCATCACAGATTCCATGCTCATCTTTTCCGCCAGGTTTCAGCTGGCAGCTTTCTTGTTGAACCACCTGCCCGGAAAATTAATTGGAGCATTAGATTTGATGAGAAGATTACTTGACTTCCTGGTCAGCTGTAGCAGGTATTTAGGTGGTTCTGGACATTATCATGATATTCTACTGTATCATGCTGTACAATTACGCTGCAGGGGACTGTTAATATCCGTAAAAACTGGTGAAATTGAGATATGTTGAAGAAAGGTCTTAGAATGTACTAGCTGTAAACTGGAAATTTTGGAAATCATCAAAGAGGGGTAATTGAATCAGATTTTTTAAATATTTGGAATTTCTTTATCAATGTTCTTATTTCATTTTTACAGCTTAAACAGTCTACAATTTGAAACCTGATAAATAATTACATGGCAGTGAATACCATGCAGAAATAATCAGGTGACTGCTGCTGCAATGATTATACAATGTTTATAGCTGTTTGTTTGATAAGCAATTCAGTAATGATCCAGTCAGGTTACCTGGTGTTTAAGCTTGGATTCTTAGAGCATATTCTAGTCCATATTTAATATAATCTGCCCTGATTATACTTTGCTTACTCTTACAGTATTTTACAGTACTTTCATACATCTACATTATATACAGTACATAAGATTTGAATTCAGCAATTAAGCCAATTTTTGTTTGAGATTCACCTGGAAAATTGTACTAATTTAGCCCCTGTGAATAGAGCTTTATCAACAGTTGTTTATGCATATGTCAGTAAATCTACATGTTACAATTGAGTATATAAAACCAGGCCTGTCAGAACCTTTTTACAGTTAAACTGGTAATTATTTAGTTTGCTTTTAGTTTTACTTGAGGTGTATAATTTCCCAGTGTAAGTCCCTATGACATATACCATGTACCTTAAAATAACATTTCCAGTTCAAAACCTTGGTTCAGTGCCAATATAGTAGGACTTGTGGTAGGTAAATCATGATATCATGAATCTTGCATAGTTATTTTACTGCAAGCAAATACGAAAAAAAGTAGAAAAGCACTCAGAGAGCGCAGACCTCTGCCATATGCCTGTCAGAAATGCAACATTTTACCCATGTCCGTCATTCCGTACCATTCCGAAATCAAACAGTTGTACGGACTTTTTTTCGCAATGCCTGCAGATATTGGCCTGATTTTTGGTGTGTGGGCAGATAATGACCAGTTACAGATCGAGTTCGCGTTTCGTCCCAGTTGACCTACTTTTGACCATTTTACGGCTCCGAAACTTAGAAAGTTTCATGAAAAATAGAAATTTTCATGACAAATACACATGTACAGACTTTTTTTCGCAATGCCTGCAAATATTGGCCTGAATTTTGGTGTGTGGGCAGATAATGACCATTTACAGATCGACTTTGCATTTCGTCCCGGTTGACCTACTTTTGACTGTTTTACAGCTCCGAAACTTGGAAAATTTCATGAAAAATAGAAATTTTCATGACAAATACACATGTACG
This sequence comes from Sipunculus nudus, assembly GCA_026874595.1. NCBI lineage: Eukaryota > Metazoa > Annelida > Sipuncula > Golfingiida > Sipunculidae > Sipunculus > Sipunculus nudus. Next base: position 29,702,979 of record CM049315.1, read on the forward strand.
GACTTTTTTTCGCAATTCCTGCAGATATTGGCCTGATTTTTGGTGTGTGGGCAGATAATGACCAGTTACAGATCGAGTTCGCGTTTCATCCCCGTTGACCTACTTTTGACCGTTTTACGGCTCCTAAACTTAGAAAAATTCATGAAAAATAGAAATTTTCATGACAAATACACATGTACAGTCGTTTTTAGCCCTCAGCTCATAGGCTGATGGGCTGTTGTCGTCAACCAAGCTGTCCGTCTGTCCGTCCGTCCATCTGTCTGTCCGGTGTCTGTCAGTCCGTCCGTTCCGCGTCTGTTAACTTTTACCTTGTGAGCGGGATATCTGTAAAAGGATTCACCATTGGAATTTTATTTCATCAGTGAAGATGTATATCGATAAAATCTCGGTCAAGTTCGAAGATGGATGACCTTGACCCATTTTTCTACATTTTAGAGCTGAATATAGAAAAACACACAGAAGTTTATATCTCAGGAACCATTGTGTGGATTTTCACAAAACTTACTATGATCATTGGGACTGATGGTCTGTATGTGCTGCACAATTTTGGTGGTGCCACCTGCAATTTCTGATTTTTTAATGAAATTTTATCGGATTTTTTCAATTTTGGCCTTTTGTGCAGGATATCTCCAAAGGTATTCAACACAGGAACTTCATTTCTTCAGTGCTATTGCATTATATTTACAAAATCTTGGTCAAGTTAAAAGATGGGTGATCTTGACCTACTTTTCAAGGTCACAGAGCTTAGTATAGAAAAAAACTTAGGAGCTTATTTCTCAGGAAGCATTTGGTGGATTGTTTTGAAACATGGTATATACCTCTCCAATTTAAATTTATAAATGATTATCAACTTTTGCTAATATTCTAGTTTCGCAATGCAATGCTTACAGATACTGGCCTAATGTTTGGTCTGTTGGCGCATAATGACCACTTACAGATTGAGTTAGTGTTTCGTCCCAGTTAACCTATTTTTCACCATATGACAGATCCTGAACATAGAAAATTTCATGAAAGACAGAAATTTTCATGAAAAATGCACATATATGGACTTTTTTTCACAATGCCTGCAGATACTGGCCTGATTTTTGGTGTGTTGCTTGATAATGACCCTTTACAGATCGAGTTTGCATTTTGCCCTTGTTGACCTACTTTTGACCATACAACACCTCCTGAACTTAAAATTTTTTACAAAATTTAACAAATGTTTCTAATTTGCCCCAGGCGGGGGCATTCGTGTCATTCGGACACATCTAGTTTCTTTAAAAAATTCCTGTATCCAGTTGGTGATCTGGATCACACCCAAAATTTAATCAATTGTTTCTTTTATCAGTGTGGAGCTATCCAAAATTTCATCAAAATCTGTCAATAACTGTTTGAGTAATGTTGCTAACAGACAAACAAACAAATGCCAGCAAAAACATAACCTCCCTGGCTGAGGTAAAAGTGAGAGGGGTTGAAGAATTGTATTCTGTTTTGCATTATGAAATATGTAGGCTTTATCTCTGCATTATGCAAGTAAGTTGTTCAAGCTCTCAGACACACCTCTTGCCATTATTACTTGTATACTGAGAAGTTCACAAATGGAGAAGAACCTATAATTATCAGAAAGTGGAGTTGCATGTTTTACCAGCTTGTATAAGGTCATGTATCAATACATCCTGCTGAAAGGTGGATCGCCTTATTATCATGCAGTTAAACTGCATTCATTGGACAAAAATACTGGTGTGCGTAAATACGGCAAGTTTCAATTATATCATTCCTGGAACTGTGGAGAACAGATGACTTGGGTGTATTAACTCAGGGCTGTTGCATTTCAGATGTTATTAACGGGCTGAATTAATTATAAGTAGCTAATTGGGTCCTATTACTATGGTAGTGTGGTCATGCACGTTTTAATTATTGCCATGCCCCTTCTTCAGTCATCTATATATCATAATGAATACAGAAGGGTTTCATCAATGAGATGGGCAAATTTGTAATGACTTTCCTGGATAGCTCTGCTTGATTGATGGAACAATTTCTGTTATGGCTTCTTGGAGTTGATAGTTATTCAAGCGCAGAATATTTGATTGTGTTAATGGTTTATTGAAGACCATGTATCACTGGAAGACCAGGTGAAGTCTTCACATAACAGTATAAGCATTAAGTGTTTTGTGATTAAGTTGAACATTAGGATTAAGACCACATTATACTCCTGTATACCAGAATCTAAAGCAGTCCAACTGGTCCAAGGTACCATTGTAAATTGATTATACCCACAAATTGTGAGACTGTTACCAACGTTTCATGAGTGTCTTATATAAAGAAAATACCTAGGAGCAGTCATGTTTAACATTTGTCTGGCAAATATGACTTTTCTGTGGATTTTGATTTTCGGTATATAGGCATTGGCAATTATCAGGGCAAGTTTGATTGACAGCCATACACAGGTCATTGACCTATTCATATGGTGATGATTAGTTGTCTAGATTACATCTAGATCTGGAACATTTATTTGGTGTATTATCACTTGGTATCTGTCACATTCAAATTAATCAATTAACCAAAAAAACATACAAATGTACTTTATATTCCCTGCAGCCATAAATATTAATTGATTTATAGCGTAGCTAGATCTCTTTTGGGAATGGGCTAACATTATTTATATAAAAAGAATTTGAATAAATTATAGATGGCATATTCACTGTTTTTGTGTGATTGTATGTAAAGGATAAATACAGTACAAATTAAAAATTGAAGATGTTGATCTTGAGACAAAGAAGACTTGGTTTATTCAGAGTGATGTAGAATCATGAATATGTATGAGATATGAGTCATGAATATGCATGAGTTATCTTTATTGCTCAGTGTTTTGAGTCTGATATTTAAATGTGTCCGTTCTCTCAAACAGTTGATCACTTTCACTTTGTTTAGCACAATAAAGATTCTTTAATAATTGATTCAGTAAATGTGATTTGTAAAATGTGAATATTTCATCTAGTTTTAAGTTTTTGAAGTTCCTTAAAGTTTGTTTATTAGTCTTAATTGTTGAAGTTAACTGGTGGCATTACAAGCATTGCAAGTTCATTCATCGAGTGTTTCGGTTAGAAGAGTGATTAGAGTGTTTGTCTCCACACCAGGGTGTGCTTTTAAAACTCAGCTGGTTTTCACTTCTAAACTTCTAATTTGTTCCTCCAGGATTGATTTTGTTACTCATTATACCAGTATTATGGAATCATGTGAAGTAGGTTATTTGGTACATTCCTGGATAATGTTCCAGTCTTTATTTGATAATGTCTCAGTTACATCCAGGCATTCAGTTAAGGGATCATTTTACCAATAAAAAATTGATAATTTTTGTGTCCTTCAAATTAAGATTTAAAAATTGAATCTCACCTGATCATATGACCAGAGTATCCTGAATTTTATTATTGTCTTTATTCTCAGTATATGTAAAGAATGAAAATAGATATGTTCATTCAAAAACCCATAACCACGCCCATCTTCATTAATTACTCAAATGGCCCAGTCAAGTGCATGTCATAACCCTTGTCATAGAAACAAAAATTTATCATAAGAATAAATCAGCATTTAAAACAGGACTTTCTATTTCCAGGTATTAATGTTATGGATAATTCGATCATTCTCAAGAAGTAATGATTGGGTATAAATGGTGCGTGGGAATTATATGAATGGTAAAGCAAATACTGTTAATTTTTTCATGATAAAATCCTGCTACTTTCTTTGTAATAACCAAAAAAGTTAAGATAATTACTATATTACATTCATATTTACTGAAGGAATGCACATCAGGTATTAATTGGTGTTGATATGATAATTTTGGTTTTCTCAGTAATTTTTGTTCTTATCTTTTTATGTATTAAAAATGAATCCTTGATCAGTTCTGGCACTATTGCTGTTCCTCAGTCGAAGGGTAATAGGAAAGAGTTTATAACAAATGGATTTCCAACTCTGAATCTGGCCTTGATGAATGTTGCTGACAGTGTCTTAAAACTCGATGCTCAAGGCATAAAGAGATGCCATAAGCCCAGTGCTAATTGATACAGCACAAGAATATCCCCTTTGCCATGACTTCGGAACAGCTCTTTAGTTCCCAGAGACCTCAAGTGTGAACTAAGGCTGTCTTGTCAGTTAAGTTAGTTATTTTTCCTCAAATTTATCTCTTCGAGTATTTAATGTAAATATTGGAACAGTTGTAAGTTTACACAATTTATATTCATATTCACATCATGTGGCAAGAGAACAGGTGTGAAGCGGTTGTTGCTAATGATGCCTGAGCAGCGGTAAACATGGGCGATAATACAAGAACAACGCCATCAGTGATGCATCGGGCAAGGGCTCACAGTTATCAGTGAAAATGAAAGTCATCCAAACATGGGCTACATGACATTTTGTTATCCAAGGAGCAGTATGAAACAAGGCTGATTATTAATACCTGTCAGAATTGTGAAAACTGATGTGAACTTAGTGGTGGGAGTCGGTTCCTTTTTCATAATCGATCATCGGTTTGAGCAAACCGATTGATGATCGATTATTAATCGGTTTGGACAAATATATGCAATTATTAAAGAAATATGCAATTATCTGTGAACCTGTACCTGTGTTTCCCCGGCAGGTATTCTCCTCTCGCGCACGAGTTTAACGATTCTTCCACATATCAAGACACAATCAGACTAATTTTAAGATAAAATTAAATGATCAGCAACATCGGGTAATATCTTTCATTACGGGAATAAAGAGCATCTAGGAATGTTAGGCCTATAGAGGGGCTGTTTTTCTAGGACATGAAGGCAGATTTTACGGGCCCAGGTGCGCTTGGGCCAGATCATACCAAAATAAAAAATTGCAGACTAGTCCAAAAAAAAGTCCAAAATCCAAATACTCGACCAGCCGGGTTAGTCCAACAAAAAATTTTTTAAGGACAGCCTAAACAGTGGCACCTGGTATCGGTTGAATTGATTATTTCTAAGAGAATTTCGCAAAATTGGCATAGACCTAGAGAATTTATTGAGTATTTTAACGCCGTCCTATCCATATTTTGCAGTTTACATCTCGTTAGAAAACTCTCCGCTAATTCTGCAACTCCCTGCAGGTTAACAGATAATAAGTTTAATAAGTCCTCTGTTCTCGCATCTACCGTGTCAAACTCTATTACATACGGAAGTTATTTGGGAATTAACACAGACTCATTATATGAAGTGCGGAACGTGGTAAAAAATGGAAGAATATTTTTTGCCTATAACATAAAGGCATTCTGGAAAGAAAACAATCACTGTTATGATGTAATCGATAGTTGTCTTCGGTAAACGAGTGCTTGAAAGTGGCAGCAAACCGACTGACTTTCAAAAAAACTCAATGATCAGCCCACCACTATGTGAACTTATGTAATTCTGAAAATTATTCAAGGAAAATAAGGTTTACACTTACCAGTCGTACGTCATGTATCACTGCATATAATGAAACAGAGTAACCGCATCTGTCTCAAAATCACTCCAGTGATTCCTCGACATGAGACTTCTCTAAATATACTAGTTGTGCATAATTCTTAACAAAACAATCTGTGCATTCATATTTCTGGTTAATGTTATTCTACTGATATACTGCTTAGTTATTGGATATATCACTCTCCGCCTGATGAGCTTCAGGGATCTGGGTCAGTAACATCCAACAGCCTCACTATATCAAAGGCCGTATCACAGCTGCGCCAGACACAACACACAATAGGGTTAATGGGCTTATAAATTTTTAATTGCAATTAGCGACTACTGACTCGTTAGTCCTCGCAGAGCATCCCAAAGTTGGAACTCCATTTGTTATAAACTCCTTGGTAATAGTATTTGTAGGATAAACAAGAGGGGTTACAATGTGGTACCCTTTACCAAAACTGGATATCTCATCTGAGGGTCTTAAAATAATAATGAAATATACATGTGTCATTTACTAATAAATAATAATAATAATATTATTTAATTTATACAGAGTATAATCATGTAAGTGTTTTTAATCTTGGTTGTTCATGGGATCAGTCCTTAGTAAAAATTAGCTTTTGCATTAAACCATAATCATGAAATTGATTACATATCAGAATGTGCCAATTTGCATGCGCAATGATTTTTCTGTTAGTGTGAGTGCATGAAATCCATAGTCATTAAAATATCAACAGGGCACTGACAGTAATTGAAAGTAGTCATTGACCTTCGAAAACATTGGTAATTAGGTTTTAATGTCATTACAAGTGCATGTGTTCATGCAGACATCCCAACTGAAAACCCATTAATGAAACCCAATGAAGGGTGAACCCATACAGTATTCATGAAAAATATATTGCTTTTTGGCTTATGGGCTGGAGGGGAGTTTCCAGGCCCCTCTTATAAAGTTGCCAAGATTTGTGGATCAAAGTGAATTTAGGAGTGGAGTTAGGTATATACTTTGTTGTATCATCCAATCAGGCAGCTGGCAATTGCGTGTCTCTCGGCTATCAGTCAGACGGCTCTGATGACAGATGGGGAGGGATGGAAAAACACGAGTCTTTCTTATTGGATCCAACAGCACACATTTAACCAGGATTGACTTTGGATTGCCCCATTTTGTGTTGAGATGCCGTGTAAATAATTCACTGTCTGCAAAAACGATATCGTTGAACATAAACTTGATACCAAAGCGGGATTTTGCTGGAGTTTGGCCCAGTGCTATGCTGTTATATGAATATAAAATGAAAGTTTACAGGTGAGTTATGAATGGTCGTCGGTCAGCATGTGCTTGACCTATCATTTTTGTATGTTGCAGATCAGACGCTACAATAGCTTAATGGTCTAGGGCAATCCGTGTATCTGATGGCAACACGATATCCAGCATGTTTCAATCCACCGCTGAAGTCATCAATCATTGTAAAATCTCACAAATTATCGACAGTTGAGTGTACAAAGGGCTTGCATGTGCCTGACTGCCTCTTGTATTGTTATAGGGGAATTCAATGAGAACAACAACCTGCTATGCTCTGATGGCATTTTAGCATTACGCACTTTAATGTAACAATGGAACACACATTCATGCCAACTGAGTATATGGGTAGGTATTATTGTCCTGTAGTAGGCCCTTTAAAACATGGATAATGTCATTCATGGGGGGGGGGGGGGGGGGGGAGGTATTTTACATTTACAAGTCAGGGAACAGTACATCTGTTAATGACCAACTGGTGCAAAATTCATTTGCTTATAGCTAAACATGTGGGATTGGCAAACAGTACCGGTATACATAAGTAGACCTAAGTTTGTATAAATTTTGTTAGGTATACATATTGGTCTTGGACAATCATTTTTGCCCTGTTAATTGCATGAAATTAATCAGTCTTTCTTAAAATCTGTACAAAACATTCATTCTTGTAGTGCTGGGTATTGATTACTTTTAATTAAACTTATTATTTCATTTGTGAAAGAGAAGTGATTATCTCAGGCCAGCTTTTCATGTGTATTTTAAGTTTATGGCTTATGGTTTCCAAGAAATCTCTCAGTTCATGATATAATTAAATGACCTTCAATATGACAAAGCCCTTCAGTCCTTACGCCACAGATAGCAATAACCTCAAGATATTATGTCATCAAAGCAGACTCCAGGAACATACAGATAAAACAGCACAGAAGATGTGTTGCTGAAAGATTAGGGTTGTCTCCTCATACACAGGTCATTAACTCTCTCATTACCCAGCTTGCATCTTTGGGGATATGTTTAATGCTGGAATATAGGAACGTGGCTGTGGTTATTTACAAGGTGCAGAGGGTTCTGGGATACAGATTTGCACCTTGTTGAGCAGCTTATCAAGTACAGACTGACTGACTGAAAAGTGAAGTCAGAGCTCAAGCCTGTCACAGGCTTCTGCAAAAATCTAGCCCGCACTGGCTCCCTGTGCAGCGACAAAGTTTGACAGATTGAGTGGTCTTTTGGTTGATCTGAGATACTTAAGGCGAAAGTAAAAGATTATACTGATAGAGTTGAGGTTGTTAGTGAGAGAGGTAGAGAGGAAGCTGGAGAACCCCCCAAAAAGAACCACCGACCATAGACTGGCCACTACAACCTGCTGGCATAGCAGCACCTAGGATTGTGCACCGGTTGCCAGCGGAGAGGGCCAGTGGTTTTACCGCTTAGCTGTTCAAGTACAGGTGACTCTGTTTCAGTTTTACTTAAATGGGAGGTGGTGTTTGTCACGGCTGAGGATAATGCTGGCATTTGCTGAAGTGGCTCATACAGTTTCTTGGATACTACTTGTAATTGGTGTTTAAGTTGAGGTGAGCATTTCCACTTCAAGCATTTTAACAAAAATGTTCATCCGAGTCAAAGTGGCTCTCAGTTCAACTGGAAGAGAATGCATTCTGGACTGAATGTAATGAGGAGAGAGAAGTCTCGATCAGCTTTTGGGGGTAACTGCATGAGGATCAATTAATATCTTCATTTGCTGCATTACACTTTTGCTCTCATGAAATGTTATCAAGCTCATTAAAATAATATATTTAAGGACATCCCACTGATGACAGTTCATATAAGACCTAGGTACTACTGGTGACAAAATTCTTTTTATCAGGTTGAGGTTTAATTTTATGAAGTTAATCCATATAAATATCTTATGTATGGTTCTTTAACTGTTTGGTTGAGTGTTTATGTGTGTGTTAAATTTAAGTTCACAAACAGCTTGTATTTGCTTGCATAATATGTGCAATGTACAACTGATACTTTCCATTTTGGCAAAATATATGACCTAGAATGTTTGATATGTAGCATAACCAGTTATATTCAGACGCATTTCACCCAGATTAGTGTTTGGTAGATGAATATTTAATACTGATTTATGTTCCCAAAACAGATGTTGCATCTCAATTGATTTCTCATAATAAAATGTAATATTACTTTGATATTGACCACGTTCCCCGGTGCTTCAAAGATTATAATCCTTCAATAAATGAACAGTTAAACAGCTTATTCAAAGATTAATCCTTAATCAATTATCAGTTAAACAGTTGCAGAATATTCACAGTTGGAGTACTCAGGTATTATGAGTCAACATAATCAACACATCCTACCACTACCATGATGACTTCCATTAGATTACCACACACTAATTGATAGGCAATATTGAATATCATGCTCTCACCAACAGGGGAGAGAGATCAGGTACAAAGTTGTCACCAGGGGGCAGCAGGGAAGCTTTGTGTTTGAAGTCTGTAAGATCAACACACATTTGCCATGTTTTGCGCTGATAAATTATTTGCTATGAGGGAGTATCAGTTTATTGGTATCATGCAGGTTAATGAAGTGCTTATGAAAATCTGACCACTTTTTTAACTGTAGATTTGTGAAAATTTTATACTGCCACATTCTAAATTTGCATATTATATGAAATCTTTATTTGTCTTTGGAATTTTAGTGTTAATGGACAGTGTTTCACACATGTAGGTAATATTGAATATTTATGTCCATCTTTATTTTTTTATTCCCCAGCCATATGATGTAGGATTATTCAAAAGTGTCCATCATTCAGTCTTAGCCCCCTTTGTTACCTTTCATCTCAAAAACCCCTACATGTGTCATTATTATACACACAAAGGGAAAATTTGACCTGCTGGGCCTTTGCTGAAGATTAATGAAGATCAGTCTCTAAAAAATGATGTGACTGGTTGTTATCTATGACTTTCATGTCTTGTCTGGTCAGTAACCAGTTCTGCTCATAAACTGACTATATGTTTGATCTATGGTAAACCTTTAATTATAATAAAAAAAGGCAGGTAACATAATTGTTAGATCAGGTATTATATGAAGGAAAAGTAAGATCAATATGCTTTCTTTAGTGGTTAGAGGCTGTTTCTTTAAAAAAATCCTATAGACATCACGGAAACTTTATTATTGTGATTAATATCATGTTGTGGATAATGTTAAACCTTGCAGGTGTTAATTGTTCTGTTTTATTCTACCTTCACATGACTACCTGTATCAGGTGGGGCAGATTTTTTTCATAGCACAGGAGTAATGGTCTGAACATACAGTGCCTCAGTCTGTTCCCTTTATATAGAAAGGTCATGTCATAATAAAAGCGTGAATCTTTCCTGCCCTGGTGGGTATGGGTCACTGTTTACAGCAATCTGATTTGTTTTGATGGAACGGTATGGGTACCAGCGTACCTTTCGGCTATCAATTCTGTATCAGAGATGTGTTTTTCTGACATAAATCAAAGCAGGTGATGTAAACATAGCTACAGCTTTGTTCAACAGGCAATCTTTTCTCAATAACTTTTGCTGGTCCATCATTCCGGGATAAGTAATGGCATTTGGATAAAGGCTAGGTGTTTTTTTTTACCTGGAAGTAATCTCAGTGCAGTAACCTTCTGATATTGAAAAAATCCTTCCTCTTCTGGAAATGGAATGGCTAGGGAAATGGTGCTGATCACAAGTCATGATATCCTTTTTCCTTCCAGGCATCCTAAATTGCATGTATACACTAAAAATTTTGAATGAACAATATCATCATGTTTAAACTTTGGATAGTCATATGAAATGTTAAACTCTAGTTAGTGATAGGAAAAAGTAATATTGGTTAGTCATGGAAAAAGTTAAATTTTCAATACACTCATGCATGATAATTTATATCTTTGAAATATTTACCATTGAATAAAGTTTTGAGTTTGTGTATTCATGGTCAGTGGGATCTTTGACAATGCAAATTAAGTTCTCGTTACACTCATGTGAACTTTTGGATCCTGCCTCCACTGCAGACAAGCAATAATGTGGCCTACTATTGTGCAGTAAAGTGTGTTTTATTAAACTTTATAGGAAACATAATATAACATTGTATGGCATCATTTTTTATGTGATTGATAAAACTTCAGATATGCATATTCTAAGATGATGAAAGATAATTCTAGGTTGGTCTCACCATTACTGTGTGAGTGACCTTTGACCTTGAAAATATCACTTTTAGCTAAAAAAAAAAAAAACCTGGTCAGGTAAGCAGACTTTTACATACTTCTTGGAGAACTGATGGTCATGGTAAATAAATGAGTCAAACAAGGTTGTGCATACATTCAATCTTTCTTAAATTCACAGGGATGATTGTTCCGTATGAGGGCTCTGAACCTTTCGGGCTTAACTCACGACCTTGTGGCTTTGAGTCCTGTGCCATACCCCTATATCAAATAAACCAGAAATTGAGATGATCTTTTCAGAAAAATATTTAATTCTGAATTAACAGGCAATGCTACTGCCATACAAAAAAGACGGCCTGTTTGAAAATGGACCTTTTATAAATAACAAGTACAATGTCATTGATAGAAGAAAAAATAAGTAAGGAAAACTTTATCAGATTTTGGTAGTAAAATAATATCATTGTAGTATACATACATGCCACTAGCCTTGTGTTAGTAAATTTCTTATATTTTTCTTATGTCAGTATATGTGTCAATACAGAGTTTCACTCAGAATACCAGAATTATACATGTTTATATCTGACAAAGCTGACTTGTTATCAGGAAGGGCATCTTGTCATATCATTCAGACATGGTCAAGCCTTTATGAACAAATACAGAATAGTTTTGATCAGCAGAGAGACAGACTGTACCTGACAGCCATCATTAAACATGAAACCCTTGATAGACCAGGTAAATGCCATTATTGTTTTGTTACAATAACCTATAAGTATCTGCTATCAACACCACCGCAGGCCCAGATTGCTTGACAATTCAATGTGGTTTACAATCCAGAAATAACATATGGAAAGAACAACCAATAGAAACGCCATCAATCTACAAGGAAGTAAGCTGTTCATGTGCCCTGGAAGTTTAGCCAGCAGGTAATGCTACATTTTTAGATTCAAAGGAAATGTGCAAGATTTGACAGTTGTTTGAAGAGAAGCTGCTTTCATGCAGCTGGTAGGAGTTTCCTTGAGGCAGAAAACCAAAAAATTGACTTAATTCAAAGTTCTTTTGAAGGTAGTTTACACAGAAATGCTTACAGTTATGGTTGATCCAAAATATAAGAGATTGCTCACAGTTCTATAGTTTATAACATGTTTGATCTTCCAAGATGCACTGGAGGTATGATAGCAACCATTTGGATAGACCATCCTTTGTTGTTCATAATTTTATTTGTCATTAAGTATTGAAGTAGCTAGAACACAACATACAAGTCTCTGTAAGTATCCCTTGAAACTACATTGCTCTGGAAAATGAGCAGTTAGAGGTATTTGTAAGTTACCCAGTACAATTTGTGGCATTTAATGAAAAAGTAAATGCGCCATTGTGCAATATTCAAGTACATATATTCACAAGGATATGCCAGTATTTCAGCCTATCAGATGTAGGTGGCATTCTTCTCCTTGACTGAAACAATATATATACCCAATTCTCTTACCCTTGACTGAAGATGTGTCACTAATAATTAATGGTATTACAATTACCTGCAGGATAACTCTGTGGTAAAATTAGCAACCACAACCTGGACTACACCAGACTCTCCAGAGAAGTGTCATATCAATTTTCACAAATTTTACTCTGAAATTTATTTTGAAAAATGTGGTGGCTTGCAGAAATTTATTTTTAGTATCAAACACTCAGTGTGGAATTTTACATAACTGATCATTGTGTATATGGCAACTGTTAACAACTTTCATGATTGAATAATTTTCTTTAACATCGATTAGTTTAATTTGCATATGATTGGAGTCTGTAATTGCTGACATTATAAAGCTCACTAGGTCATTTAAAATAATGTATTACAGAAGTAAATTATATTAAGTATGTTCCAAATTGTAGTGTTGTTACATGTATAGACAGTGGTTGTAATAGAAATTTTAAATGTCATAATAATTATGCTGCCAGTACGGTAACTGCGATATTATGCCAGAACAAGGATTTACATTTCAAATGCAATACTTTTCACACATGTAACAATGAATTAAAACCTGCAGTCTGTCATCGTGACTCACGAATCAATATGAGGAAGAGTAACGAACAGGTTAAACAAAACCTGGAAAAGCTCAGGTACTAATGATATTGACGTCAGAACTAATAGCTAATGACAGTAACACAATGCATGTTAACAGTCAGTTATTCTGAAACGAATTCAGTTTTGCCACTTTGAATGAAATGTGTCATTCCATAATTACAATTCATAATCACAGACTCATTGGCATTCTACACCATGGTATAATACTAAATGAAAAGAGTGCTGGAAATGAGGTCAGTCAAGCTTCAAATGTCCCCGCTTTGCTTCCCAGCAATCATTGGTTTTATCATGAATCATAGTCCCCAGTGAGCAGTCAGCTGATGGAGTAAGAGACAGAGGCATATAAACGTTAATTATTTTATTCCTGACAGGCCACAGGTAATGTAAACACACCTGGAAAAACCTTATTCAGCTGCAGCCAGTTATCTTCTCTGGCTGGTTTGGATGTACCTGTATACCTGAACACTGTATACCTGCTAGATTGTAAGATGACTGCTTTAATCAGCAGGATTACTCTTCTTTGCAGAGCCTTTGTAGAGTCCCTAGTGGCTGGAGTTAAGTGGATGTAGACTTCGATCCTGATTCCAGAAGCCAGACAAGGAAAAAAATAAACAGCAAAAACAGGTAAGATGTTTCTATTATAAGTAGGTTAAGGCTAAGTAAAGTAATACAGTAGAGAACAGTCAAGATGAATTTGTGTGCAAAATTGATTTTTTATCAAAAAAATGAAATTGAATTATTTTTCTCCCTTTTTTTGCATAATGTTAGACAGTTTTTGTTCTCTCATGAATATACAAGAGAGAAAAAAAGACTTAGGGTTTATTTTTTTTAAATTAATGTTTTACAAGGATTTTTTTTCTCTTCAGGGAGTTAATAATACATTGAAAAATCTCCAATAAAAAAAACAGTGAATATTAGAATTAGAGGATACATTCCAAACATTTCCTTGGAAAAGTGCATTTTGAGAAGATAGTGAATGGATAGAAAATGTGAGCCAGTATGGATCCAGAAATAGAAAGCAATGCTTTCGGTATATATTTAATTACCTAACTGTTGTAATTATAACTCAGTAATTGAGGTTCATAAATGTTTTCTTATTGGGACTTATAATCTTAAATTAGGTGATCAGCATATTGTAAAACTAAATTAATTAGGACTCCCCCTGTTCTGAATCTTTAAATGATTCAGGCAGGTGTCATAAACGAAGCTAACTTTTAATTATGCAGTCATTGCATGTCAATTTATTACTAGTTGTTAACTGATAATTGTCATGTGTTATTACTGGAGTTATAGGACTGATGAAAAAAGACAAAATTGAAAGGCTTCATTGGATTTTTAACAAATTTATCTGATCTTCAAATTAGCCATTTTAAAATAGTTTTCCCTTATCAAGAAATTTGCTTTGTCTGGATGGTTGAAGATCTGAGATAGCTTAATAATTTTTGCAGCAATAATCCTAATAATTATTATTAAATTCCTAATTTGTCCATTTTCCAATGGTAGAGAATCTTTTAAAAATTTTATTTTGTGATGACCAAGCTAACCTCCAAAATATAATTGACTTTTCCATGGGATTTACTGTCATGGTTTTGAGGAAAGCAGCCAACAGGAAAAAACAACTAGCCAACGGTGAAAGGTAATACCTGACCGTTTAGCTGAAGCATAAAAATCCTGACATTCTAGCTCATAATATGTCTGCTAGGATTATATGCTGTCAAGGGGGCAGAGAAAAACACAAGAAGAAACCGGTCCAAAAGACAAGGAAGGCAAAGAGTAAAGGTATATGAGACTGGCATTGTCAATATCTCAGACAGTAAACCCTTTTTTATGAGTGAGATATCAGTCAACTATGTACAAGTCTACTGCAAGTCATAATGTTTTTACCTTTTTTTAACAGCATATGAAAAGTTGTAATGTTTCGCCGATGTTTGTTGGCCAGATTGCTCAACAAGCTCTCAAAGTTTGTCATGAGACATGCAGAGTGACTGTTATGGGTATGTTGAAAAACATCAGTCTGTGATCAGTCTGCCCCAGCAGGCAGATGTTGCTCCAGAAGCAGATACTTGGTATTTTATCTTTGCTTGTGATATTGCTAAATTCTCCCTCAAACCACTTCACAGATGAGATCATAATGTTGTATTTTAAGGCTAATCTTCTGATGCTGTTTTTTACGGCTAATCTTAATACTGTATTTTAGGGCTAATCTATTAATGCTGTATTTTAAGGCTAATCTTATAATGCTGTATTTTAGGGCTAATCTTAATGCTGTATTTTAGGGCTAATCTTATAATGCTGTATTTTAGGGCTAATCTTATAATTTGTATTTTAGGGCTAATCTTAATGCTGTATTTTAGCGCTAATCTTAATGCCATATTTTAGGGTTGTTACAAAACATCGAAAAGTACCTTGTCCTGATACCAGTTTTTACTAAAAAAAAATAGTATCAGGAATAAAATGATCAATTTTCATCAAAGTATATAGTCATTTTCATACCTTCACGTTTCTTCAGTTCCATATGCTTGGTTTTGTTATAACTACTTATTTCTTGCAATTAAAGTTGCATTATATTCTACAGTATACGTTAGCATAGGAATTCATTATTTTCTTCATCTCAGCATAATCTGGAAAGAATTAAAAATTTTACTATATACAGTGAAGCCCCCTTATTGTCAAATTGGCCATGCAGGTTTTAAACAAGAGCATGACCAGAATGCTTCCAAGATCAAATTCATTTTGAGTTACAGAAGATGTATTAAAGTCTTACATATAGTATTATTAAAGTCAGTAATAAAGAGTGAGCAGAAACATTTATAGATACTAATATTGTACAACAATTTATTAAATGTTGTATTATATGCATTGACTGCAATATTCATATGCATGTATCAGAGTAAGCTTCATGAAGTCACAATAGCTTAGTTGGCATTTAAATAAGACAGCTTGTAATGCTTAATGTGAATGAAATTCTGTTTTGCCGAGGCAGTTGATACTTTTCTAACTACAAGATTATTACCTTAATTGTAGAGTCATTGGTCTAAATATCTTTGCTGTGAATGTCTTATCCAAATAAAATGAGAATGAAAATCATTGCACAATTCCCATGCATCAGCATGTTTATCACCAGTGTTTCCTGTGGCTTATAGTAACAATTTCATTTACTCAAGCCATTTGAGACAAACTTGCTGACAGGCAGAAATTGAACACCAATACAAGAAGATTTTCTGGTAAGGCAAAATTGGTACCAATTATGGAAAATAGCCACGACCCACAGGTTCAAGCAGTCATAGTAAAATTTACAAAGATATATTTTTTTATACTCAGTGGTACACCATTGTGAAAAAATGAAAGCCCCTGTTAAACAAATTAAGAAAAGGTAAATGATAAAACAAATCACTGCAGTACTGTTGTCATGCCCTATCAAGTGGCAGTCTGTGTTCACAGCTTGTATTATTTTTTTATCAAATTGTCAGACTATTAGCATTTGATATTTCATGATTGACTGATAGTGTTTATTGTAGTCACATAATTCATGAGAAATTCCTCATCAAAAAACCTGCAGAATTGAAAATTGTCTGTTATTATCAGTAGTAAGTATGATGAGATTACATTGTTCGAAAAATGTTTAAAAAAAATCCAAAACAACCATAAATGTGCTATAATAAGTCAGTAATGAATTCCTTTGTTAAAAAAGGCATAAACATGTTATAATAATCCATAAATATAAACCATAATTAGCAGATTTTAATGAGATAGAATTATTTGTTTGGACAGAATTTCACCAGAAGCACATGGGGTAAAACCTGAGTCTTAAATCTCAGGTGGTCTTAAGTTTCAGGTGGTCTCAAGTTTCAGGTGGTCTTAAGTCTCAGGTTGTCTTAAGTCTTAGCATGAAGTGAAGTAAGAAAATAAGGGCATATATGTTTACATAAAGTTTTAGTTATTATACAAATAGACACAGGATATATATATCGTAAGTTTCAGGTGGTTTTAAGTTTCAGCATGAAGTGAACTAAGAAAACGCGGGCATATATGTCTACGTAAACATTTATTTTTTATACAAATAGATACAGGATATATTTATTAAAATAAATCAGGGTATATTTATCAAAATAAATCAAGATATCCACAACAATGTTTACAAGTAAGAACCAAAAAAAATTAAAGGTATGGTTCTCAGGTTCACTGATTTCTGAAAAAGTGCCTTTTTTTCAGCCTTAACAACATTTTCTGTAAAAAAATGAATTAATCTTGCTCTGCTTAACAAACAACTAAGGGAATCTTCTGTATAATTATCAAAGAAAGCCGCTCCTTTTATAGCTTTATTACACAAGCCTTTGAAGAGCCTGTATTTCATATTGCAAACATAAATGGCAAATTAACGATGTACCATGTCAAGTACACACCAAGTCATTTTGTTTATCACTGACTTGTGCCCACCATAATTAGAAGCAGACCCTGTTAAAATCTCAATAAACTTCGAAGCAGGTATGAAGGGATTGATAATTAGATTACAGAAATTTGACTGTAAGGCACTAGAAACAGGTTTGTATATACAGTATAGATTAGATATTTAAATGTGTTGCTAAAATCGGTGTAAACTGTAAATCAAATCAAAACTAATGTTACTCATTTATACCCTTTTATGTACAATATTTGTTCTTCTATTTATTATTTATTATGTATGTTTGCATTATTATTCTGTTATCATTATTTATTATCCATTATTATTACAATTATTATTATTATTATTATTATTATTGATTTTTGTTGATACTGATAAGATTATTATTTTTTGTTGTTGTTCTTGTTTTGTTCTTTGATTTTGTTTTTTAATGTTTTGAGTATTAAGTCACGTGACTATATATTAATGCATTATGTGAATCTTATTGTATCGCCAGACATAGTCTGGAGATACTATGGTTTAGGCACGGTCGCGCCGCCACCGCCGCCGCAGAGATTTCTTTTGGACACAATAACTCAAAAAATATTTCACGGATCTTTACCAAACTTGGAATATGTATAGATATGGGTGAGAGGACGACGCCTATTTAAAATGAGGTCATGACCTCAACAAGGAGAGTGACCTTGACCTTGAATAGGTTCAATTTTTGGGAAAATCACACAAATTCTTAAATATCTCAAGAAAACTTGCATGGATTGATCCCAAAATCAAGTTGATCGAAGATCATGGATAGGGTTGTCATGTTCCAGAAACTGGTGGCGCCACCTATTATTCTTTACTTGTTTTCATGCCGTTTAATATCCCCAAAATTGCTACTTGACAGTACTGTGAGCATTATAAGTCAAAAACTAATGGACAGATTTCTTTCATATTATGCAAATACATAGATATGGGTTATGGGATGATGTTTATTTAAATTGGGGTCATGACCTTTCCTATGAGAGTGGCGTTGACCTTGAATATTGCCATATATGGTGAAAATCACACAAAATCATTAATTTCTCAATAAGGGATGCATGCATTGGTCCAAAAATCAACTTGGCCGAAGATCTTGGATAGTAATGTCATGTACCAGAAACAGGTGGCGCCACCTGTTATTCTTTTACTTGTTTTCGTGCCGTTTAATACCCCATCATTGCCACTTAACAGTACATTTATAACTTGTGAGCATTATAAGTCAAAAACTAATGGACAGATTTCTTTCATATTATGCATATACATAGACATGGGTTATGGGATGATGTATATATAAATTGGGGTCATGACCTTCCCTATTAGAGTGGCCTTGACCTTGAATATTGCCTTTTTGGTGAAAATTACACAAAATCATTAATATCTCAATAAGGGATGCATGCATTGGTCCAAAAATCAACATGTTCGAAGATCTTGGAAAGTATTGTCATGTACCGGAAACAGGTGGCGCCACCTGTTATTCTTTTACTTGTTTTGTGCCGTTTAATACCCCATCATTGCCATTTATCAGTTCTGTGAGCATTATAAGTCAAAAACTAATGGACAAATTTCTTTCATATTATGCATATACATGGATATGGGTTATAGGATAATGTTTATTTGAATAGGGGTCATGACCTTTCCAATGAGTGGCCTTGACCTTGAATATTGCCATATATGGTGAAAATCACACAAAATCATTAATTTCTCAATAAGGGATGCATGCATTGGTCCAAAAATCAACTTGACCGAAGATCTTGGATAGTAATGTCATTTACCAGAAACAGGTGGCGCCACCTGTTATTCTTTTACTTGTTTTCGTGCCGTTTAATACCCCATCATTGCCACTTAACAGTACATTTATAACCTGTGAGCATTATAAGTCAAAAACTAATGGACAGATTTCTTTCATATTATGCATATACATAGACATGGGTTATGTGATGATGTATATATAAATTGGGGTCATGACCTTTCCTATTAGAGTGGCCTTGACCTTGAATATTGCCATATATGGTGAAAATTACACAAAATCATTAATATCTCAATAAGGGATGCATGCATTGGTCCAAAAATCAACATGTTCAAAGATCTTGGAAAGTTTTGTCATGTACCGGAAACAGGTGGCGCCACCTGTTATTCTTTTACTTGTTTTGTGCCGTTTAATACCCCATCATTGCCATTTATCAGTTCTGTGAGCATTATAAGTCAAAAACTAATGGACAAATTTCTTTCATATTATGCATATACATGGATATGGGTTATAGGATAATGTTTATTTGAATAGGGGTCATGACCTTTCCAATGAGTGGCCTTGACCTTGAATATTGCCATATATGGTGAAAATCACACAAAATCATTAATTTCTCAATAAGGGATGCATGCATTGGTCCAAAAATCAACTTGACCGAAGATCTTGGATAGTAATGTCATTTACCAGAAACAGGTGGCGCCACCTGTTATTCTTTTACTTGTTTTCGTGCCGTTTAATACCCCATCATTGCCACTTAACAGTACATTTATAACCTGTGAGCATTATAAGTCAAAAACTAATGGACAGATTTCTTGCATATACATAGACATGGGTTAGGGGATGATGTATATTGAAATTTGGATCATGACCTTTTCTATGAGAATGACCTTTTCTATGAGTGTGGTCTGATATTAATTGTTGCTGAAGATGGGGGGCCTATTCTTAAAGGGGGGTGGATTAATTGTCTGGGGATACTATGGCACCTGCGGTGCCAAGAAATATCTAATTGTGAACCTATGGGCCTGAGGCCTATATTTTCTGAATAAAAACTCATTCATTCAATTAGATTACAGGTGACTGCTCAAGTCATCAAACAGTCTCTCTGTTTTGGTATATATAGTTAGCATTGAGTCCTATTGTCTTATTGATGAATATTCAATTGATGTTATCAAAACAGTTCGTCAGATTGTCATGGTCAGGGACTGACATGTTGTCAAGTCGAAATGTGCAAGATAAACTAATCAATAATTACTTGACTGTTGATCACTTACATAATCAAACAAACTTACTTTCATGACTCACTGCTACTTAGTTATTTTTTAAAACTGCGCAAATGTTATTTAGACATCGCTAAGACCAGTTA
The DNA here is from genome assembly GCA_026874595.1 of Sipunculus nudus. Lineage (NCBI taxonomy): Eukaryota > Metazoa > Annelida > Sipuncula > Golfingiida > Sipunculidae > Sipunculus > Sipunculus nudus. The sequence goes on from CM049315.1 coordinate 29,723,492, forward strand.
TGAACTCGTTTAAACATTGTGGCTAATTGTGTCGGAAATACAACGGATGTTCTATTCGATGAAAATTATTGAGGGAATTCTACTGGAGCATGTGATCCTTTACCGTAAATATATTGTGTTCACAGATAGGCTGTGTTCCAAAAAGTAATTGTACACTAGTGATGGGCCGATCATCGAGTTTTATCGAAAGTCAGTCGGTTTGCTGCCACTTTACAGCGCTCGATTACCAAAGGCAACTATTGATTACACAATAATCATGACTTGGTTTTTTCCATAATGCTTTTATGTTAGAGGCAAGAATGATTCATTTTTTTTACATTGTTTCGCATTTCATAAAATGAATCTGTGTTACCAAATAAGTTCCCTATGTTACTAAGCATGACACAGTAGATGCGAGAACGGAGAACTTAATAAATTGTGGTTTAATTCTTGATTAAAATTAATTAAAATGATACTTGGAATAGCATAACTTAGTATTAAAAGGAAAATTAAAAAGGCAAGAACTCCTATTCTTAAGGTAGAATTACTCAGACATGCGGGCTGGGTTAAATGAAGTTCAGTTTCACAGATAATTGCATATTTCTTTATATTTGTCTGAACCAATTAATAATTGGATCATCGATCGGTTTGCTCAAACCAATGATCGATTATGAAAAAGGAACCGACTCCCACCACTATTGTACACAGCCATCAGAATTAAAGAATTGCGTCGCTTTATATATTCCCTTGCAATATTCGTGGAACTCTCATTTTTGGAGAAAGAATAAAACCACGCGGGTCCTGGGCCATTGACACTAAGGGAGGTTTTGTGAAATGATGTTATTGTCCAATTGACCGCTGGGAAAGTAGTTCACCATTGCAACTTGCATGACAGTCAATGGCATGGCCGTTTTAGTCTCTCCTTAGGACGCCAGGTGCTGCTACCACTACAAGCTGGCGGCCACTTAATGCAGGTAAAGACCAGCAACCGGCTACATTTGAGCAGTCGGTGGTCCTGCACCACAACGTACGCTCAACACAGTGGCATTAAAGAGTGATTAAGCTTGGCGCAATCAGTTTTTGGTGGTAATAAAGTCACAGACGGTTGCTGGCAGCATTGGTCGCTTGTTACAGGTTTCACTGTATGTTGTAAGGAATTAATGGTCTGAGCAATAATTATTAAGAGAAGAATGAGTTATCATCAACTTGTGTTTAGTTAGAATTCATGCAGTTTTAAATAACTTTTTTGTGGGTATGTTTTTCCAGAATTTGCAAATGGTTCAGTCTGATGACTCATTCCTGTTGACAGGTGTTGTAAAAAAAAAAGAGACCCAAAGCCAGTTATCATCAAAATAGATTACTATAGTAACATTTACAAGGCAAATGTTAGCTTTTTTTGGATATAAAATAAGAAGTAGAGCTTATTTGAAATCTGAACCAGAAGAAAACAATATATTACATATTGTTATAATTTACCAACAGGGAAACTGTAAATTGTATATAGGGCTTGATTCAACAGATTTAATCTGCTAAATGTTCATTATAGCTTTAAGTTCAGAGTAATGAAACAGGATGATTGAGATGTATTATTATCACAAATTGGTGTTGTCAGCTGCTGGGGGAAGACCAGGAACCAGTGGCAGAGCTATAAAGAAACCTGTTGCAGGTTTATCTATTATTTAGTGACAGTGACATGGAGGAGCTTTGTAAGTACTTGAGGATGTCACTAGGTGATGAGCAGTCGCTGGACAGAGTACTGAGGGTTCATTGTGACCAATGACTTGCCCTGCAGTAACACTCCTGAAAATGGCAGGCTGGCCTCCTCGCTCTGTTACTCAGTTTTAATGAACAGGGACTTTAATGACAATCCCAGCATATCAGGAGCATATCAGAAGGTCTTAACTTGGGGCTTGAACAAGCTATTACACTTAATCGGCCGCCCTGCGGGTGCCTGTGAGCAGTACACAGACTATTAATGGACCAGGACATGAGCTCACAAACACTACCCAGTCCAGTCCTTCAGTTTGTCAAACTTTGCCAGCACTGCTCCAAGTGTAATGGTAGGACACTTCACTGATCTGACTTAAAATAACTGAAATACTGTAAAAACTGCATATTTGTGAGCAGACAAAACCCAGCTGTTATGGGAATGAAATTTCCCAGCTTTGCTTAGTCAGGTAAGGCTTCTCTGGTGTGGTAATGACTGGCACAAGCAAAAATTACATGTATTTAAATGGCTTATTTGAGAAAACAATAAAAAAAACACACATTTATAACTCTAGATCTTTAAAAGATAAAATTTATTGACTTAGGTTTCAGACTTTTCTAATCAGATATAAGCTTATTTCATTTCATAAAGTTGCATATGACTTATTTAAGGATACATACATCTATGACCTGAAAGTAATCAATTTTTTTTAATGAAGAGGAAAATAATCATATGTTAAAGGATTTATATGTTTTAAGTTAATTTCTGGATGTGAGACTTTATAGCATGCAGCTATAGCAATAATCCAGATGTCATAACCAAAACAATAGTTAAGACGTGTCAAAGAATCAGAGCTTCTGTTCTATCTCAGAGTGACTGGCAAGGATAAAAAATGTATAATCAGAGCTGAAGTCTAAAGCATTGGGCTATGTTCTGCATGAATGATGCTTAATTTAAAGAGGTACAAAAACCTCATTACATCAAAGTCAAAAGAACTAATCAAAAATATAGCACATCCAAGGTTTTACTCATGTGGGTAAGTCTTAGAAAAGTTTTTGGATGAACACCATGCTGGCTTCAGACAAAAAGGACATCATGGGTTTTACTGTATTAACAAATTGAAGTAAAAATGAATGTATTTTAACAGTAGTAATGGTACCACAGGAGTTTGTTGGATCAGTGCAGCCATCACATTAATGTTTTCTGGGTTTAAATTGAAAAAAATTACAAGAATGTTATTTTTTTTTTTGTGAATCAAATTATGCTTACATGATTAAAAAAGCTGCCATTTTAGTTATTTATACAAATTAAACCAAACATGGCAACTGTAATTTACCAGTTATGCCTCCTGTTATATGATACAGTATTAATCAAAAGGAAGTCCAAGACCACATGTACACCTCTGCCAATATGCAGGTCACCAGATCTGAAACATTTACTGGGTCCTGGTCTTACTTTGGTGTGTGCTATAGATATAAGGCCAAGAAATATATGAAATCAAGCCCAGAGAAATGTGAGTCAGTTTACTAGGTAAATGATAGCATCACATCTCAGCTCTGCCCACCATAAACAGAGCGCGGTTCCATATTAGTTACCAGTTAATTACTCTCACCCTGGCATAGATTAACAAAATGGCTTGTCCAGCACTGGAAAATCCTTTTTAAATATTGGAGGTAACTGTCTGCATATTTTGATGTTTTCTTGTGTAATTTTAACCTATTGTACAGCATTTTGTACATGCACATTTGCAGAGTTACATTCCACTTTGGGATTTGGTGATTTCTTCTCATTTATATCCTGGTGTCATCCCAGTCTGGAAACTACATCACCTGCAAGTCTTGAAATGTTATTTCCCCCTTTGCTGGCCAGGTCATACCCACGAGGACCCCCCTCCCCCATGTGCACTCATTTTTGAGTGATACATGACTGTGGGGCACAGTCTTCCCATAAAGCCTGCAAAGATCACACCATGGGTGGGGGCTGAATGTAAAAAATCTCGCCATTCTCGGCTGAGATTAGAACTCGCAACCTCCAGCTTTGAGTCCTGTGCTCTACCAGTGGACCACAGGCAGCTGGCAGCAATGGTCATCCTAGTTACATAAAAAATTTAACAAATTTTTCCTCAAGTGTATCCCTGTTCCCCAACCCTCACAACATCTCATCAAAGTTTGCTCGTAACTTTTTGAGTTCAGTTGCAAAAGATAAACCAGCGCAGTAACCAACCAAGACATGAACATATACAATATATCCTGACTCAGGTACCACAGAGTCCTATATCCAGTTCTACCTCCACTTAAATCTTAATTTGTCTAGTGAAGGGATGTCTAAAGTGTCCATTAGTGTCAAGACCTGACAAATATTGTACAGAATTATCATGTAGGAGCTGCAGCAGACAGTTATAGATTGCCAGCTAATTAATATGTTAGTTCAGTCTTAAAAAATTTAAACTTGGGTCTGTTTATTGCTTGGCTGTCCGGGGACTGGGACAGGCTGACAGTCTGGCACGCTGTGATGAAGATCCTGTTTTATTGATTTTAGAGCCTAAAGTCAGCTACAGATTTTAAATTGTCTGTACTGAAGCCCATTTTGTCATATTTACAACAATCAGTGTGCGTTATTTCCACATTTAAATTTCCTCAACAGTGGTAGCAAATTAGAGCAACAAGGACTGTGTTATGGTCAAAAGGGAAGCATCTCGGTTCTGTTTTAATAAACAAAGATAAGATGACAAAGGGAAGCAGAATTTATCATTAGCCACTGACATTTCTTCTACTACTGGATGTGCTTGAGTGTCCAGAATGTGCTGAGTTTCATTGCAGTATGAGAATAAATGTATGTAGATAAAAAGTGAGTGTGTGAACCTTCCTTTATATCATACATATTATATATATATATATATATATATATATATATATATATATATATATCACATTTATAACAGAGAATTGTGTGTATTATCAATAGGTATATTATCTGGTATTATTTTTTACATGTATATCTTTAATTGGTATACAAGATCTTGTTAATGGCTGTGAAAAAAAATTATATACAGTAAAAGCTTGATTATGTGTTATCATTTATAGGGTTAAGTGGAAAACTTAAGAAGTAATTCCAAACTGTAATAACCAATGACCAGCAACATGGCAGTCACACAGCACTAATAATTAATAACATATATTGAAGACCATAAGGGGTACTGTTAGTCCCTTGCCTGTTAACCAAACTTATAGACAACAACCTCACAAAAGCAACCACTTTATCAAGGCCCCATTGGTAATCTTAATTTTGAGGTTTTACTGTTGCAAATTTTTTTCTAATATTTCAAGTGTGCTTAAGCCTTGAGGATGTAATGCACTATTATAGCAGCTCCTGTTTTTATTTTTGCTCATTAATTAAGCATTAAAACTAGATCAGCTGTGACATTGGTGAGAATGAACAGACCTTTAAATTACCGCAGAAGTGCCCTAACTGAAAGGCTTGGCTTTGATCTTGGTTAAAAACTTTTAAATTTAGCCTGGAGGTAGTATGTTTGGTAAATAATGGAAAATACCTACCAAATGAAAGTGACTATAAATACTGGGTTTACAACAGATATACCAATTGATTGGATTAGTGTGGGTGCTTTCCCATTCAGGTTATCCTTAGAATAATCATTATCTGCCTCAGATTTCTTCTCAAGTCATTAATAGAGAATGCCTATTTAGTTGAAGTGACCACAGATGCAGGTTTTACTTTGTGTTTTGTGATATTCAAATTGTTCATTCCCTTCATACTGATGACAGAAATCAGGACTTTTGCTATTTATCAGCCCAGCCATTAAATTACTGCCGATTAGGGGTTTCCTTAAATAAAGGTTTTACCCAGTGAACAAATGTGTTGTACCATAGGAGGAGAAGTTTTGTTTTCCTGGATGTCTGACAGATCACATGATTAGGTAAGGTTAACTCTGACCACATGTCAGGTGCACCTTATGCACCTTCAGTTACAAAGAGCAACATCAAACACAACTTCTGACTTCCTTGATGCGTTGTAGATCACTGTGATCATGCTCTCATCTTTTCATGTTGGTGAGATGAGGTTAATTATTCAAACAGGGCCACACAAGTATAGTTAGGTACCTAACTTGTGTTCCTTTGTGCTGTGTGGACATGGTAAAAATAAACATAAAAACACCTCAGGCACTCTTAAGATTTTGTCTGTTCTAAGAATTATATCAGTTTGTTATCATTAACCTCGAAGGTGGGAAAAGGAACACGGTAATATGAAAGCGATGTGCCTTTTCCTGATACATGCTTTGTGGGGTTATTTAGAACGTTGATTTGTTTGTACATGGTGGACGGTACATCAGTTAAACAGGGCAGGTGTGATTACCTGAGTCCCAAGGTTAATTACACCTAACATCTCCCCAGGGTGATGGATGACATAAAACACCTGTTTGATTGCTGTTTCCATATTCTGCCTACAGTTCCACAGCTCAAACTGGTTGCAACATTTTATTAATTACCTCAGTTGGAATTATTAAACACAGATAAAAAGATGTGAAAATGTCATACCTGTTACAAGTATCCTGACATCATGTTTTTACTGTATACATTTAAAAAATGTGTTTATATCAAATACGGGTAGAAAAATGTGTTCACTTGTAACCAAAAAAAAATCATGTCATATCTAAGGGAAGTTAAAAAAATGGCATACTCATTACTGCACAGGATATGGCCAGGTAAAGTCTTCGGAGGAATTCTCACAGGAATCCCTGATAATTTATACCTGAAAAATTGCAGCCTTCTCGTGCTTTGTGTTCCTGAGACAAGGTTAATTGCACAAAGGCTTTCAGGTAGAGAGAAATGTAAATAGTAAGTACACAGACAAAGAGTAAAAAGCGTGCAGAGTTGGGTGCTAATCCATCAGTAACCAATGAAGCATAACGGGAACTGGCAGTTTATCGATGTGAGAGGGAAACGACAGGCAGTGGTTTTCATGCATGGTGGTGTTAGTGATGGATGCGACGGAGTTTCTCAGAGCTAATGATTCACAAATAGCACAGTGTACGGGTAATACTCAGTTTACTTTGGAGTGAAGATTCAGTCCGCACCACCCTATTGCCCTGTACCTGTCACACCTGTAAAGAATGCTGACAGGTTAACGAAGATTGAGAGCCACCTCCCATCAGTGGGATAATGCCTCTTGTGTTGTTTGCAGGCAGGTGCTTTGTGCTGTAGTAGCAGTGACGCCAGGCCTGTTGGCACTTAATGAATTGGCTGGCCATGTTGGGGTGGTCTCTTGATCATGTTACCTGGAAAACTTGAAAGTTGTCAGGAAATGAAACTTAAAATATGCAAAACAGCCTTGAAGAAAGTCATATTCAGAAATGCAACATTATCTGCTGTATGAATAGATTTTGTGACAGGCATGTTAGTTTTTCAGATGTTTTTCGCTGTTAAGGATATAAATTCAACACTGATGAGGTATGTACTTTTGGAAGACACATATTCAGAAGATTGTCATTATGATCAGAAGAAATTTCTTATTAATTTTTTTTATAAAATCAGTATTTTCATTGACAACAAAGGTCATCTCATGTTCCAGGTAATTCATTCTGTGGAAAGATGTTTAAAGGGCAGATGAAAAATGAATTACATTTATTTTTATCTTGAAGAAAAGGCTAATGGTCTGGTCAGCTTTTTCAAAGTCTGCATATTTTACCAGTAAAGAAAGGGAAAGGCGTATCTTATTACAAACCAAACCTCATGTGATCATGGTGGGATTATTATTAAACCTAAAGAAAGGTCTTTTCATTTTTATTACATAAAAAAGATTGAGTTTTATATAGTGACATTCACAATTCACCTCTTAGTTTTATGTATCCTTATACTTTTAATTGAAAAATAGCTTTAAATAGTAGTTGTGACTGTTACTGATGAAGGAATTAAATGACATTAGCTGCAATGATTGAGCTGGCCCAATGCTGTCAGCATAAATAACACACAAACTTTACATTATGAATAGATAATTACAAATCATTATTGACTCATGCATGCTGCCCACATGCAGCATGAGATTACATGCGTTTCCTAAGCCATAGATGGGCCGCATGCACAATTGTGTGCTGATAGCATGGATCCTTAGTTAATACTCTGATCACTGATGTTTCATACAGTCAATGGCCATTCTGGTTCTATCCAATAAAATGGCCTTTACATGCAAAATCAGTGCATTACCAGGCTCAAGCTGTAGTAGTTGGCACTTGCAGGAATTTTCACCCTGTTCATCAAAGTACCTGGGGATTTGTAAATTGGACACACACCTATAAGAGCTGGCGTTTTTAGCAGTAAACAGGTAAAATCTCTGTCAAAAATGGCACAAACTGCTCCCCCTGCCAGATACTCCTTCGTGATGGCTACCAGATATTGGTCCTTGTGGACTACTGGAGTCGCTTATCATGTTTCCTGTCCATCCAAGAATGGGACCGTTGATGGTGCTAGCAATGTCTGCAGTAGAATCAAACAAAGTAAAGGAAAAAAAACTGCCAGATTCATGCATGAATGAATAATGTTGTCTACAGGTATTTTTGCGGTACTTTATAAAGGGGCATATTCTGATATCTTACATCCATTAATTAAAGTCCAACAAATCAGAGTTTTTGCATTTTGCAATTGATGACCTAACAGTTTCATAGTGATGCAGTCAACCACCTTTAAGTCACATGGTTTTTCTGTTTGGTTGCTTGTACTGTTTACTAACAGCTTGTAGATAATCAATATATTTCTCACAGAGGCATTATAAGAACCTTCCTTTTAGCAGGAATTACCTACAGTTCAAAATGAACTAAAAATCACATTAATTTATATAAATTCTACAGATAAGACAGATTAATAGCTGGCTTTTAGACATGTTTATGGAGAATATGGCAGACTGTTGAATAACTGTTACTTTGTTGTCACTATAGCTCCGGTCACAACCCACTGTGCGTGTTTATAGTCTGTACGTTTTTGGGGGAGGCCATGGCCGCCATATTTTTCTGAAAACATTGGGAGGGAGTGGCAAGTGTAGGGAGGGAGTGCATGAACGCACGATTGCGCAAGGTGTAAGTACGTGGCTCGTGAGCGTTTGCGTGCATCGTACGATGTGCACGTGGTAAGTGAGTTGTACATGCTTACAACCTGCTTGTAACTTACAATATCCGTGCGATTGCCAGGTTGTCGTACGGAGGCAGTACTTACGCGTGCTGCTCACGTACGGTGCCCTTACTCACTCGCATGTTGCAAGTGCGATGAATGTGAGTTTTTACACCCGATGTCGGGGGTGAATCCGTAGCCCGAACGCAGCCCGGATGCAGCGAAAGTTCTTCCTGCACTAAAAGTACTACGGCATGTCTGCCTGCTCCCAAATCCGTACTGAGGCGGTACTCGCCACGTACAGATTCCAACGTTTTGCCCATGTTTTTGCAAGTAGACAGCATGCACTTGCAAGTATGGCGGGTTGGGACCACGGCTTTAGTCACTATGAATGTTAAGTACTGTGAAATACAGTACTTAGCTTTTGATGGAGTAATAGATTTTCTTTATTTCAATTACACAATTATGTGACAAAAATGACAACAGGAATGTGGCTAAAATAAACTTGATGTGGCTAAAATTTTGGGTAAAAAATTATTTGAGGGGGAGCGGGTCCTGGAATTTAGATGTGTTTGGACATAATTGCTCTACAGGGTTGATTAAACTTGAAGCAGTGAGAGAGTTCTCACTAATATTTTCCTGCACTCAGATGTTTTTGTTGTAATTATATATTCAAGTGTGATAATTGGGCCATCATATTCTGTCCTTTGAGAATATATGCATTGCACCTTCTGTCAGTGCATTTCAGTTGTTAATATTGCAGCTGTTTGAGCCATTTTGAAGGAACACTTGGTGCAGATAATTAAGATTTAAGGCAGGTGTCATGTAAATTATACAGTGGTAGCCCTATAGGACAGGGGAAAGAGTAAGTCCCGTTTGGTAAAGTACTTCTTTAAGTTATATAATACATCCAGGGTAATTGAGTGCCAGATGTCTTGGCTGTTCAAGGTCAAGGAAGGGCATGGGGTGTGACCACTTAATTGTTTTTATGGCCAGGATCATGACTGTGGTTTTATTTCTGTAGTCTTGTGGATAAAGATACCAGAATTTTTGGGAATTTTAGGCTTTAAAATCCAGTCTTTTCTTCTCCTCCTTCATGAAAATGGCCCTTGTTATAGCGCCAATATATACAAAGGTTAAAGACAGAGCTCTGATACTGGCATTAACATGCATTACTATCAAAGGTAAATATAATTACAATACAAATGTTAGTTGTGTACTATTTGATCAGATTCTAAACCACCATGACTTCCAGACAGAGCACCATGGTGAATGATAAATCATGTTTTTGCCTCTACAAATGTACAGACAAGCACACACACTGACTTGAAAACATAAGTCTCATTTATAACACTGTAAATATTCTTATATCATTATTGTGAATTCACGTGCTCAATCCATTTGGTTTGGAATTTATGATTGAATAAGATTCCGTCATGCATGTATTTCATTCACATAAAATTTTTTCACTGGGTGTACCAGAGGGTTCAAAACAGATTTGAGGCAACTGTTGCAGAGATCTCACAAGCATCAACAACACAGATGGAGGATTTCTGTATGTGGCATTATCAGGAAGCCAGGAAGATGCTGACTGTCTTTCAGTTACAACATGTTAGGCACTGTGTGTAAATATTGACTCTGATTTATCTTACTGGTGACAAATAATGTGCGTAGTTGTTTCTCATTAGTTAGACAGCCACCCATGCCTAGCTTGATCAAATAGATGCAGCCGGGGCTGGCAAAAAAATACATCATAGGAGGTTCCTAATGAGATGGGGGCGCCTTCCCTTCTGGATATATTGTGAAATTGTGTCCATGTTGGTTAGGTTAAAAGCTTCTTTTCCCCTGTATTATCACCAAACAAACATCTGGCTTTCTTACTGATGAGCAAAATTTTTGAAGGACCTTGTTTTGTCAAGTGAAATCACTAGTGGTTTTGATGTAAAATTCCTCTGGTTTGAAATTTACTCTTTGCTTGTACATGTGATTGTCCTGGTGTTCTTTTTCAGTTTCTCCAAGCTTTCTGTTCATGGTTTAATAACATCAAGTATAAAGCTGAATAAAGTATATAGATCTCCCCTGAGCAGTTTCTGTTCGGATCTAGGTTCAGATGACATGTCAGTGGATCAGGGGGTAGAAAAGGTTCCCTGGATATAAATTTAATTCATGTACTACCTTAGTCTGTGTGCTTCTTCCATCTCCACACAAAATTCTCCTTACATTGTACCATAGATCTACATGTCACTTCAAAGATTCCTTTGAAATTTTCTTTTTAAAATTCTGTATCTTAAAATGATGCCACCTAATGTCAAACCAGTAGACAGGTGTATATAGTTATAGGACTGTGTAACTGTATAAAGTGCTGTTTATCTGATTTTCAGAACACTGACATTCAAATGATCCATGCTGTACTATTGAGACACACAGATGATCCATGCTGTACTTTATTGAGACACTGCATGGCCCGTGGTGACTGGTAATTTTAAAAGACACAGGACAGCGTTCAGATGATCCATGCTGTACTTTATTGAGACACTGCATGGCCCATGGTGACTGGTAATTTTAAAAGACACAGTACAGCGTTCAGATGATCCATGCTGTACTTTATTGAGACACTGCATGGCCCGTGGTGACTGGTAATTTTAAAAGACACAGGACAGCGTTCAGATGATCCATGCTGTACTTTATTGAGACACTGCATGGCCCGTGGTGACTGGTAATTTTAAAAGACACAGTACAGCTTTCAGATGATCCATGCTGTACTTTATTGAGACACTGCATGGCCCGTGGTGACTGGTAATTTTAAAAGACACAGGACAGCTTTCAGATGATCCATGCTGTACTTTATTGAGACACTGCATGGCCCGTGGTGACTGGTAATTTTAAAAGACACAGTACAGCGTTCAGATGATCCATGCTGTACTTTATTGAGACACTGCATGGCCCGTGGTGACTGGTAATTTTAAAAGACACAGGACAGCGTTCAGATGAACCATGCTGTACTTTATTGAGACACTGCATGGCCCGTGGTGACTGGTAATTTTAAAAGACACAGTACAGCGTTCAGATGATCCATGCTGTACTTTATTGAGACACTGCTGGCCCGTGGTGACTGGTAATTTTAAAAGACGCAGGACAGCGTTCAGATGATCCATGCTGTACTTTATTGAGACACTGCATGGCCCGTGGTGACTGGTAATTTTAAAAGACACAGGACAGCGTTCAGATGATCCATGCTGTACTTTATTGAGACCCTGCATGGCCCGTGGTGACTGGTAATTTTAAAAGACACAGTACAGCGTTCAGATGATCCATGCTGTACTTTATTGAGACACTGCATGGCCCGTGGTGACTGGTAATTTTAAAAGACACAGGACAGCGTTCAGATGATCCATGCTGTACTTTATTGAGACACTGCATGGCCTGTGGTGACTGGTAATTATAAAAGACACAGTACAGCGTTCAGATGATCCATGCTGTACTCTATTGAGACACTGCATGGCCCGTGGTGACTGGTAATTTTAAAAGACACAGGACAGTGTTCAGATGATCCATGCTGTACTTTATTGAGACACTGCATGGCCCGTGGTGACTGGTAATTTTAAAAGACACAGGACAGCTTATAGTCCATCTGAGATACAGCAAAGGATGACAGTCAGTTGTCAAGAGCAGAACATGTCACTTGTACTGCAAAAAACATTTCCTTAATGGGAGAATGATGTGTTGTCAAAGTTATATTAGAACACTGTTTGTGACTATTGTCAGAGGGTGTAATAAAGGATTTATAGACTGATGCACAAACAGAATATATGTTAAATAAATAGCCTACAATAGTGTATTACATTGTTAATGGATAGACTGATGGAAGGACATAATTTATCACATATAAAACACTGGCAGCAGTCATTATAATACTTAGAAAAATAGTAATTTCTACAATACCTGTGTGATTTGGTAAGAAAAAATTATGAATTTCAAGGCAAAACAAAATTTATTTAAGAAAATATTTACAAAGGAAAGCTGTAATGGGTGATTGTTATTTTTTTTTGTACCACTCCTTAAACATGAACTAAAATTAATGCAGGAACATTGTAGTAAATTGTAGTGGCTACAATCACACAGTGGGTTTAATTGATTTACTCTCACTCCTTTATTCACAGTTAATGGTGTTACTCACTGACTAAGAAACTGCATTCAGTGGCTTTAAAGATCCTTCAGTCGTCGCTTTCCTGGCTAATGCATTTGACATAATAAACTATTATAGATCCACTCAAGATGGCATTAGTTACTCCATACACCTAGAGGAAACCATTTTGATGGACCATTGCACACTATACCCTTGCCCGGCACAGCAGAGTGATTTCAAGAGGCTTTCTTTGTTACATTAATTGTATCCATACTTTTCACAAAAATAGGTATAGAAGTCCAGGCTAGTGCCTGATAAAAAAAATCTGGTCCCAAATATTTATATAGAAATAAACTTATCAACCCTTATAAGAATCCCCTCTGTATATATAGAGGCTTATAAATATAAATAAATAAAACAGGCTTTTAGCAAAGTCTGAAAGTTGTCAGAAACTTAGCCAGGCAAAGATGTAGTTTTTAGTCCTCCCTTATTTCTTTACATATGTTCAGTGTTATAACTTGAAAAATATATATGTTTTCATGGAAATATAAATCTTTATATATTTGTAGTTTGGTCCGACTTATTACTTTTATTTAGATTATTTGATGTTGTTTTTGTAAATGTCCACCTGACCATAAAATATATGGAAAAATATGGGTTAATATGAAGAATCAGTTTCATATTCAACTTCTTTGTTATTTTGTCTGTGTAACTGAATACATTTTTTAGTTATTTTTATATATATTTCTTTTACCCACATGCCAAAATTTGCAGTTTTTTCTTCAACTAAACAGGCTCATATATAGACACAAGTATCAGATTGCAGAGGTATACCCAGATGCCAAATATCTTGAACAAGCAGAGGTTAGGCCCATTCTAAGCAGCCTCGGGGTAGGGTATTTTTAACCTTTTATCATCCCCTTTTCAATACAGACGAGATTATCATGTTAATATCCAAATGTCAGAAGTTGTTGTAAGCTGTCATGGAAATCTGACAAGTGAACACAGATGGCAAATCCTTGTGGAAATTTGAGCAGTGGCAGACCGGGTTTTGAAAAACTGCTATCGGGAGGTGAAAGAAACATGCACAGAGCTATCATTGGGGAAGCTGATATCCGGTTACCATAATCAGGAGATAAGCAGCATTACTCTGCATTGTTTTGTACCACGGGCTGACCCCCACCAGTCTTTACATACCTGACATTAAATACAAACAGGAATTTATGTCAAAATCAGGTATCTCTTACATTCACTGTCAAATCAACCACTTCACCAACTGTTTTAGAAAAAGACTTCTGTCTAATTGAATATAAGTATACTACTAAACACCTACTTTGTTGAAGATATACTCTGAAACTTGAAGCATAGCATTATGCCATGCATGGCTCGACCTTTCTTATATATAAGCTCAGTGTTTTATTTAATATTATATTTTAATGTAATTGAACAAGTGGCCTTTGTTTATATATACTGCAGTGCTTATGTTACACGTGGGTGGTATAACTGGTATTTCTGTGTATGTTCAGGGTCCTAACCAGATTTGGAAGAATTTTCCTCTGTTAAAGGTTATATGTTTTACAACTACCACATATATGCGACAAATTGAAAGAAAAACAACATATGGTATGACAATAGGCACAGAAATAAATATATATACACTTTTTTCACAGTTATTAACAAGATTTTGTATGTGGCTTAACTTAGACATCTTTGTGTTATTATTTTCTCATTCTGTTATATTCGAATTAAATAAAAAAGGTTGCACTACTCTGGGATACTATGCAGGTCCATGAAGTTTTAAACCGTATGACTGCTCATGAAATAGTCCTTAGACTTTTCTGAATTAATGCTAATCAGATAAGGATAAAAACCTTACTTTATACATATAGATGTGTTATCATTTTGTCAATACCAAGCAGCCCACAGTGTGTGATTAATGATAAAACCCAATGGTCATATGCTGACTTTTTTCAAGGATGGATCTCTGGTCTTTTTAGTGACATGTACTGCTGATTGAGGATGAAGGCCACCATATGCTTTAAGACTGTATGTTTTTAGTTAAAAGATCATTATCGACTTGTAGTGAGAATTAAACATACCTATAAAAGGTGTCTTATTTTATTTAACTCTGCCAGAAAACCATACATCTGACATATTTGTCGTGACTTAGCAGCTTGTATGCTAAAACGGAACCAGGTGTAAGACAGGATTATCTGCATTTACTATAAGCTTTGCCGTATTGAACGGCTATTTCGTCATTTTCAAACTGGGTCAGTATGTGCATGGGAAAACAACAACAAGCCGTGTAGGACAAAACAGGCATTTAAGACCACTCATTATTCAGCCAGTTTAAAACTTTCATACAATTAGGACAGGTAGATATGATATCCCCAGGGATCTTTCACGTTTTGTGAGTACATGCAGGACAAGTTTTTATTGTGCCACGAGTGCAAAGCCCTTGATGGAGCCTCTTTAATTGGAAGTCAGGATTTTAGGTTAATTACAGATGGGACTAAGAATCATCCAGATGTCATAACCTGTATTTAAGACAGAGTGAAACTCTTGAATTCTGTCCAGTTTATACTATTGGACCATTGGGACAACTGGTGTGGATTTAACCATGCAGGAACCTGAAAAACAAAAGTCAAGCATCTCAACCATGCACAAGGCTGTGTCCTACTCCAGTATTATTAATATGTTACCAAAGCTCTCTGTTTCTTCCTATTAAGAGTGGCCAAGTCACTAATGAATGTCACCTGATTAGAGGCCCTGGTCTCAGTGCTTCACATTTCAACATAAATAGTACAGAGGAGAGGCCTGAAGTATGCAATCAGGAAACTTCTTGAGTGGCCACTTAAAGTGTTCTCAGAGTTTAAGAGGCTTAGGACTTCTCACTTGTGGCTTATTGGTTTATATATTAATCTTTTACAATGCTTTTAGCTCTAATTGCTTCTGTATAATTACTTTTGTAGATATGCACAAAGGTAGTGTACTACTCAAATTAGTTAAATTTTTCTTGAACAAATGCCAGGCTAGTACAAAAAAGACGTCCGCTTATGGTATCTGAGGAGACGCATGAGTGGACCATTATATGTTGTTACATGGTACAAGTTAATTGACAGCAGTAGAGCTAAAAGCCCTTTCAGCAGCAGCCCTCTGTGGTCTGTTCTCAGTACGGACTTGAAGGTCAGCTTCTCTGGCTTAATCCACCTTTGTACTCATGATGATAACGGCATCTTGGTGGAGTGGTCCCAGACCTCGCAAATCGCTGTCAACTGATTAGGACATCTGCGGTCTGCTTTTTCCACCATGGTCCTGGCTGCTGTCTCCACAGGGACCCATTTTGGAGGAACATTGATTTCGGTGCAGGTCAGATAACTTTATCTAATGACTTGTCCACCTTTAATAAAAAGCAGATTCTTGGGTAATGTATTGTAATGTTGCTATCAGATGATGGATAGGGACTTATCATTTTATCCATCTGTAGGTAAAGGAGTCACCAAATCGCACATTTTGTAAAATTGCAGTGATAGCATGCATCATTTTCAATCAATTAGAGAGCAAAGTGAATAAATTTTTCATATTTGACAAATATTGCAATGACTTTAAATGTTAATTTTTAAGTACAAAATGCACCATCCCAGACACAAAGGTACATCTGACCTATAAATAATTTTGTAACTTTTGCTGGCAGTGTTACATATTGGATCATCAATTGAAGTTCAGTGTGTATGTATGTAAAGGTAGTTTTCAGGGTGGTGGTCCTACCTAACAGTTTATACTTAATTTACTCAAATTTATTTAATCCATTGGATTTGATTTTCGGTTATGTTTATGGTTCAGATAATAAAGATAGATGGTCTTAGCCAAAAGGTCTAACAGACAGTTTCATCTGTCTTTTAAGGTACCCTTAAATCTGTTAAATTTTTTGTAAATTGTATGAAATTCTTTTTAATTTATAGTAAAATTTCAAATATATAAGAAGTCTTGGGTTTTTTTTGTAGAAAAAACATTTCATAAGACAGCATGAGTCTGATGTTAAATCCATAATCTATAATATAATCAGCTCCTAGGATGAGGAGCTAGTTCATGCATGTGATACTGCTAGGAATAAGAAGCCCTGACCGCTGGAGAGGGCAAGTCCACAGATGTATGCATCAGCATTTAGACTGCTAGCGGTTGTGGCCAGGGGGAGTTTGGTTAAAAGGAATTAGCCCAGAGGGAGGGAGCTTAACCTATCACTGTAGGTGTGAGTAGGGACACATCTATAGTTGATGCTAATACTGTATGAGAGGGGCCCCTGGGGTCACATCAGGGCCCCTTGTTCTCACATTCATCTCCCGCTACTGCTCAGTATTGTACAGCTAGCTCGGTGCCTGATACAAGTATATCTGTGGGCAGGGTGTACATCATAACACAAGGTACATTATTGGGATGCCACAAACTTTGTCAACTCTTTCGTCTCAATTGAATTTTTAAATGGTATTTTTCTATCATTAACTTTGCTAATTTTCACTTTCCCATGCAGCCGTTGATTTATAGCCTTTGTCTTCTTATTTCTTCTTGCTTTCAAACAATGCTTTTATGAAGCTGCTGGTATTTCTTCTTATTGCTTACATACAGTTGTTTTTATATAGCTGTTGGTATGTTGTGTGACTAGAAACCATTTTCTTTAAAATTTTTTCTCAAACAACATTCTACATTAACATCTCTATCTACCTGCTAGAGTCTCAAATGATAGACCTTCACTACAGGTCTGTTGAAATCTTGCATACAGTACTGGGCATCTCACACATTTGCAGTCCAAAAAAAACTGCCAGAATGAAATCATGTGAAATATGCACCTTACTTGTTATATAAATGTATGGATAAATAAGAATGTCAAAGATCATATGATTTAATATACAAGATTAAATGATAAAGGTGTGTTTTGAAATCTTGATTAAGATATATTTATATCTATATTCTGAACAAACAGTTTATTTGCAGAAGAATTATCAAAGGTTATGTGCTAAGATTGGTTAGATATAATATGTTCAATTATCTTGAAATTGTGGGAATTCAACCTAGTGAAATGACCAAAAGTACTAAAATAATGAAAATTCAGCCTGGGAGATATGACGCCAATGGCAGTAGTTTCCACATTAGGGTGCTGTGGTATTTTCATCCGACTGATGGGTGGGGCTGTGTACTTCAGTAATTCACTGACATGTTCTCAACCTTAAAAGATATGGCAGCCAGTGAGGCTTTAGTATTAGTATATAGTTCACAGTGTGCCATTTTCTGTCACCTCTAACTAGGGTAGATTAGTAGCATTAAGGTTTTTTCCCCGCCCTTTCCTGCACAAACGAAAGCATGTGGGGTCATGGTTGCTCAACCACAGTATATACTAGTGCACACCCTTTTTCACCATGTGTTTCCAATAAGGATTTTAGTTCTGGTAGGTCTCGAAAAACACATAAAAAACTACATTATTTTATTTAATTACTCTCCTAATCATGATTAGATAACCATACTGTTAAATTGTACATGACATTTATAAATGTCCATGGAAGACTGGCCATCTGGTTTAATTTGCGAGGTTATAGAATTATGGGTATGATCCCTCTGGGTTCAGGTCTGCGCAGGCCGAGAGACCTCTTAGTACCCAGCAGAGCTCTGGTGCTGTCAGTGGCAATTGCTCTCTTTTCATTTGTAGCTCTAGTAGAAAGATGTTTTGCATTCTTCCTGTGTGCTTAAAATCAGCTTTGTTTTCCATATGACACAAGTGTGAAATCATATTTATCATTTAGCTAATATTTTATAATAAATAAAGTGTTATAGCCCCTTTTAAAAGCTAATAAAAATAATTTAAGGTTAAGTCATGAAAAGTAAATTTTAGGTCAGAGTTAGGAGGTGGGTTATGTTTGGTTCAGGGAATCTATAAAAGGATGGTGTTAAAGAAACTCTGAATGTCAATCAAATAATGTAAATACTATTTTTCAGTTTTTAAATTTATTGATGGTTTATTTAAACATCATCATGAGCTTTTTCCAGCATAAGAACAGAAATTGTGTCATAAAAATTAAAGATAACATTAAGATCTTCACATATGAATATTGAGTTGCTCAGCTTTGGGTTCAGTGTCTTTGGTTTGAGCCTGAAGGGTTAAATAATGATAATAATCAGTAGCACCATAGCTTCAGTATCTTCACCAGCTCCATTTACCAGAAGCTGTGTTCTAACCCCTAATTCTGCTTCTTGTCCACACAATATGTCAAATAATGCTCTTTGATATTTCACTGAAATTTTGTGGAAGGGTTGTTCATTTGCCAGGGAAATAATTTTCAGGCAGATTGATTATATTTTGTTAGGTTTGGTCAATTTGGGGGCAGTTCTGGTGCACAGTGATACAGACGCTTTGTTCTTTCTGGCTTTGTTCCTCTTTATGTATATCACAGCATGTTTCACTTTTGGCTGAATTGCCATGAACGTATAATTAATTGATAAGTACTATATTAATCAGTCAGCCTAGACATTAACAAGATGGAAACTTTACCTTTTATGAAAATGATTGAAGAAGAAAGAAAATGATTGACAGATGAGCATTGATCAGCTTCTTTATGCCTGAGCTGACGCTAATTCTCCATTTGATTGACAGGTTTTGGGCATCAAATTCTTTAGGTTTGAGGTTAATTGCCCTGAAGTAGCAATAACATCATCATTCTACTCCGTAAAGCTGGCCTGGGGTGCAGCACCCTCCAGCTTGTTATAAACACTGGAACAGCAGATAGACCAAGCTAGCAGTGCTGTATTTACTAATAAATGTAGCACATCTTGACCTGCCAGTTTGAACTCTTGGTTGTCCTCAGGCTGGGGCATGACAGAGGCTGGTGGATGCTTCGGCAGCTGGAGAGGATGAAGATACCCATCTTGACTTGTCTATCAGCAGCTTTCTACAGGTACTTGGCACACCTCTCACATCCTAAGCTCAGTGCCATATGATCACTACACTGCATCTACCATCAAGAGGGGATTTATGCAGAGATCTGAGGAAATGATGGTGTGTAAATTAATTAATGCTGAAGGTGCCATGAAGAGTTCATTGACTTAGAAATGAAGGATGTTGATGCTTGGTCTTTTAGATCATCCTGTATTGCAAATTCAAAATTCAGGCACTTTGAACTCCAAAATGCAGGCACACTGTGCTTTATCAGAAGCGGATCCGGGACCCGAAGCAACCTTTTTTAAAGGGTTTTAGACGAAATTTTGCGACCTGGACCCCCCCTATTTCGGACCTAATAACCTTTTTTTAGGAATTTAATTAGTCCTCCTGGGTTGCACTCCCCCCTTTTCCTAAATCCTGGATCCGCCCCTGTTTATGATTCAGGCACACTAGATTTAACAATTCAGGCACATTGTACTTCATGACCCCCCCCCCCCCCCCCATTTTCACCCGAAGCAACCTTTTTTAAAGGGTTTTAGACGAAATTTTGCGACCTGAACCCCCCCTATTTCGGACCTAATAACCTTTTTTTAGGAATTTAATTAGTCCTCCTGGGTTGCACTCCCCCCTTTTCCTAAATCCTGGATCCGCCCCTGTTTATGATTCAGGCACACTAGATTTAACAATTCAGGCACATTGTACTTCATGATCTTGGTCTTCAAAATTAATTCTGCAGAATTCTAGGATCATTGTTACCCCATAACTTTGAAAGTACTGAGGATTATTGATTCAAATTTTACATACGAGTCTTTTCTGCCATGCTTTCTGATAAGTTTGTAAACTGGTGACCTTAAATTTCTAGGCTAAATCTGCTAAAATCTAGGATCATTGTTACCACATAACTTGAAAGTACTGAGGATTATTGATTCTAATTTTACATACGAGTCTTTTCTGCTATGCTTTCTGATAAGTTTGTAAACTGGTGACCTTAAATTTCTAGGCTAAATCTGCTGAAATCTAGGATCATTGTTACCCCATCACTTTGAAAGTACTGAGGATTATTGATTCAAATTTTACATACGAGTCTTTTCTGCCATGCTTTCTGATAAGTTTGTAAACTGGTGATCTTAAATTTCTAGGCTAAATCTGCTGAAATCTAGGATCATTGTTACCACATAACTTTGAAAGTACTGAGGATTATTGATTCAAATTTTACATACGAGTCTTTTCTGCTATGCTTTCTGATAAGTTTGTAAACTGGTGACCTTAAATTTCTAGGCTAAATCTGCTGAAATCTAGGATCATTGTTACCCCATCACTTTGAAAGTACTGAGGATTATTGATTCAAATTTTACATACGAGTCTTTTCTGCCATGCTTTCTGATAAGTTTGTAAACTGGTGACCCATAAATTTCTAGGCAAAATCTGCTGAAATCTAGGATCATTGTTACCCCATAACTTTGAAAGTACTGAGAATTATTTATTCAAATTTTACATACGAGTCTTTTCTGCCATGCTTTCTGATAAGTTTGTAGACTTGTGACCTTAAATTTCTAGGCTAAATCTGCTGAAATCTAGAATCATTGTTACCCCATAACTTTGAAAGTACTGAGGATTATTGATTCAAATTTTACATATGAGTCTTTTTTGCCATGCTTTCTGATAAGTTTGTAAACTGGTGATCTTAAATTTCTAGGCTAAATCTGCTGAAATCTAGGATCATTGTTACCACATAACTTTGAAAGTACTGAGGATTATTGATTCAAATTTTACATACGAGTCTTTTCTGCTATGCTTTCTGATAAGTTTGTAAACTGGTGACCTTAAATTTCTAGGCTTAATCTGCTGAAATCTAGGATCATTGTTACCCCATAACTTTGAAAGTACTGAGGATTATTGATTCAAATTTTACATACGAGTCTTTTCTGCCATGCTTTCTGATAAGTTTGTAAACTTGTGACCTTAAATTTCTAGGCTAAATCTGCTGAAATCTAGGATCAGTGTGACCCCAACAGTGTTTTGAAAGTTTTACAGATTTTTAGTTCAACTTTCACCCACAGATTGTTTCCATAAAGTTATACTTTCAGGGTCCAGCTTATGGATTTGTATGATTTATGTTAACTTTTGATATTTTTCATCATATTTGGGATTGGGGTTCCCATGGGTTGGGGATGGGACATTAAGGATGTATACCAGTAGGTGTGTATGTACAAGGTAGCAGTTGCCTGAAGGCAGTACCATGTAGTGCAAGTAGATTCATAATCCAACAAGTGTATATCTTGTCATTCAAAATAGCCTCAGATATATGTGATTACATTAATAAAGGCCACATATCACACTGAGGTGAAAGATCACAGCAGCTGGTCGGGGGAGACTTTAACCATTAAAGATGACAAAAGGATGAACTTGGCTGCCTCGGTACAACACTAACTGTGATCCTGGGCAGGAGCAGCTCACTGCCTTGGGTCAATAACC
Organism: Sipunculus nudus; assembly: GCA_026874595.1. Lineage (NCBI taxonomy): Eukaryota > Metazoa > Annelida > Sipuncula > Golfingiida > Sipunculidae > Sipunculus > Sipunculus nudus. The sequence continues at coordinate 29,745,820 of CM049315.1, forward strand.
GCTCAGCGGGATCTTTGTAGAGACAGGATACAGACAGTCACTTAAGCACTGCTGGTGTCCAGCATGGTAATCATTTCACCAGAACAGGTCCTTTGTCTTAATAATAGATAAGGTATCATATGTATAGGAATATTTTGCTTGAGAAAATATTTGTGTAGACTAATTTATTCTGTCATTGGAGCAGATTGGTATTGTTGAGATAACATGCAGGATGAGGGATATGAAATTACTATTATCTAAGCTAATTAATGTCATATGCATGACAGTTAATTTTAATTTTACTGATTTAATGTTATTGATTTTATTTGAATGGACATAAGATCTTGATTAGTGAACTTCTGTGGTATCAAATGAGGGTCTTTTTAACTTGTAACTAGTAATTAGTATTAACTATTGTCCAGCTGGCATACTTCCTGTGTAATTGTGGAGGACATATATTATTCAGACAGATTTTTATGGGAAATATAGGGATATCTTTTATGTTTAATTTTAATAAAAAAATAAAAATGGAGTTTAAAGAAGTTCAGTCTGCAGATTAGATTTCGATACATTTAACTTAACTGAGTTTAATTTGTACTTTGGCTGCAAATAAAGCTTTCATTAGATTTAAGTAAACCACAAGTGGCAACCACATTTCGTTAACTACTGATTCCATAAAATATATAATTCAAGTAAAAATGGCATATTCAGTAATTGAAGTTCATGGTTTAAATTTGAGATAGGGGTACCCTTATGTTTAAGAAGTATTATTTTTTATTATGTCATACTGTAACTTTTATAAATTATCAGTACACCCAGTGCCACTTGAATGCTGTTGTGCTAGTCATTGCTGACTCTGCTGTTTTATATCAGACCAATATAAAACCAATAACAGGACAACATATAATAGCAAAAGTGGATATTAATAGCAGCTTGACCTTCAGTTAGACCTTCCAAATATTGGTGGTGCAATCATTCTAATGAAAACTATCAATACAGAACCAGGGAGGCAACCGCCTTGGCCTCTGTAGAAGTCTGGTAATTCAGAAAACAAGAGGTCCAGGGTTTATCTCATATTTATGAAATTTGTGGCAGAACCCTGCAGGGCAGTTGTGTTCAGTCAGACCCAGTGGCAGGCTTGTAGATTTATCATCACACCGGTCAGGTCCGATGTGCCAATGAGGCCAATGATTTATTGAGTGATGGAGTGATCAGGGATATTAGCATGGGGGCCTCTTCGTCTCACCATGCTAGAGAAGTCGTCTTCGCTACATTTTTGTTGTCAGTCATCTTTTTTCCGCACGGAGATGGTTAATAGAAAAATACACATCGGAGCTGTCTGTGAACGTAAAAATCTTCTGCTGATGATTAAGTACCACAGTGACCCCATGAAGGTCCGTCTGCTTCACATCTCTGTCAAGTTCCCCGGGTTATTTATCACAAATATAAATAGTCTGTAGTGAACACCTTTTGCCATTGGACAATGGTTCTGAGAACAAAAACAAGTCTGTTGAATGTGATTTATGTAAATACCTCTGCAGTTTTCACCAATTGGGTTGCATGGACAAAGTACAGTAAGTAAGGTTTTCAATTTTGAATTCTGCAGGTCACCAATGCAGTTTTACCAGATCTGAAAATGCTTTAAGATAAGAATTCATCATCTTCCTTGGTCTAAAATTTTAGAGGCCTACAGAATCTCATAATTAAATTCTTATTTAATTCAGTATTTGTTGACATTTATAGACATTTGTTGAAGTCTCTCAGACTTATTTTAAGAAATATTTGAAACAGTATACCAGGAAGACAAACTTGTCATTTTTTAGCTCAGCTGACTGAAAGTCATCTGAGCTATAGCGATCACTCTTTGTCCGTCGTCCGTCTGTCCGTCTGTCCGTCTGTCTGTCTGTCCGTCTGTCCGTCTGTCCGTCCGTTAACCAGGCACAAATCGTAACCGCTGGACCTAGAACCTTGTAACTTGGGATTCTGAGAGGTCCATAAAAAATCTCCTTGGAAACCAGAAATTAGGTCTCTGTTACCCATATCCTTCGAGCTATGTGGCCCCAAAGTACCCCCAAGAAAAGTCAAAAAATTTCATACAAAAACTTCAATATCTCATTAACTACTTGACTGATGGTCATGATTTTTGGCATACATATTGATCATGAGATGTTACATCACTTCCTGCAGACTGGTGGCGCCACCTGTATTTTTCGATTTTTTACGAATTTTTTTCTCTATTTTTGAGACCTTTAAAAATGTGAACATCTGTTAACAAGGCACAAATCATAAAGACTGGACTTAGAATCTTAATTCTTGACACACTGAGAGGTCCATGAAAAATCTCCTTGGAAACCAGAAATTAGGTCTCTGTTACCCATATCCTTTGAGCTATGGGGCCCCAAAGTACCCCCCAGAATAGTAAAAAATTTCATACAAAAACTTCAATATCTCAATAACTACATCACTGATGGTCTTCATTTTTGGCATACATATTGATCATGAGATGTTCAATCAGTTCCTGCAGACTGGTGGCGCCACCTGTACTGTTTGATTTTTTACGATTTTTTCCTCTATTTTTGAGACCTTTGAGGATGCTGTCATCTGTTAGCGTGGCACAAATCGTAACGACTGGACCTAGAATCTTCATTTTCGACACACTGAGAGACCTATGAAAAGTCTCCATGGAAACCAGAAATTAGGTCTCTGTTACCCATATCCTTCGAGCTATGGGGCCCAAAATTACCCCCCAGAATAGTCAAAAATTTCATACAAAAACTTCAATATCTCATTAACTACATCACTGATGGTCATGATTTTCGACATACATATTGATGATGAGATGTTTCATCAGTTTGTGCAGACTGGTGGCGCCACCTGTATTTTTCAATGTTCACGAATTGTTTTCTCCATTTTTGAGACTTTTAAGGATGAAGTTATCTGTCAACAGGGTACAAATCGTAACGACTGGACCTAGAATCTTCGTTCTTGACACACAGGGAGACCCATGATAAGTCTCCATGGAAACCTGAAATTTGGTCTCTGTTACCCATATCCTTCGAGCTATGGGGCCCCAAAGTACCCCCAAGAAAAGTCAAAAATTTCATACAAAAACTTCAATATCTCATTAACTACTTGACTGATGGTCATGATTTTTGACATACATATTGATCATGAGATGTTACATCACTTCCTGCAGACTGGTGGCGTCACCTGTATTTTTCGATTTTTTACGAATTTTTTTCTCTATTTTTGAGACCTTTAAATATGTGAACATCTGTTAACAAGGCACAAATCATAAAGACTGGACTTAGAATCTTAATTCTTGACACACTGAGAGGTCCATGAAAAATCTCCTTGGAACCCAGAAATTAGGTCTCTGTTACCCATATCCTTTGAGCTATGGGGCCCCAAAGTACCCCCCAGAATAGTAAAAAATTTCATACAAAAACTTCAATATCTCAATAACTACATCACTGATGGTCTTCATTTTTGGCATACATATTGATCATGAGATGTTCGATCAGTTCCTGCAGACTGGTGGCGCCACCTGTACTGTTTGATTTTTAACGATTTTTTCCTCTATTTTTGAGACCTTTGAGGATGCTGTCATCTGTTAGCGTGGCACAAATCGTAACGACTGGACCTAGAATCTTCATTTTCGACACACTGAGAGACCTATGAAAAGTCTCCATGGAAACCAGAAATTAGGTCTCTGTTACCCATATCCTTCGAGCTATGGGGCCCAAAATTACCCCCCAGAATAGTCAAAAATTTCATACAAAAACTTCAATATCTCATTAACTACATCACTGATGGTCATGATTTTCGACATACATATTGATCATGAGATGTTTCATCAGTTTGTGCAGACTGGTGGCGCCACCTGTATTTTTCATTGTTCACGAATTGTTTTCTCCATTTTTGAGACCTTTAAGGATGTAGTTATCTGTCAACAGGGTACAAATCGTAACGACTGGACCTAGAATCTTCGTTCTTGACACACAGGGAGACCCATGATAAGTCTCCATGGAAACCTGAAATTTGGTCTCTGTTACCCATATCCTTTGAGCTATGGCACTCCAAAGTACAGCTCAGAATAATGGAAAATTTGATACAAAAGCTAAAGTATCTGAACAACTAATGCAGAGATAACCATAATTGTTTGCATGGATATTGATCATGGAGTGTTTCATAAGTTTCTGCAGACTGGTGGCACCACCTGTATTTGTTCGGTTTTTTTTACGAAATTTTTCTGTATTTTTGAGACCTTTAAAGATATGACCATCTGTTAACAGGGCACAAATCATAAAAACTGGACCAAGAATCTTCATTCTTGACACACAGGGAGACCCATGAAAAGTCTCCATGGAAACTTGAAATTAGGTCTCTGTTACCCATATTCTTTAAGCTGTATGGGTCCAAAATACCCCCCCCCCCCCCAGAATAATGGAAAATTTGATACAAAAACTGCAGTATTTCAATAACTACAACACTGATGGTCATGATTTTTGGCATACATATTGATCATGAGCTGTTCCATCAGTTTCTGCAGACTGGGTGTGCCATCTCTATTTTTTTTTCAAATTTTTACAAATTTTTTTCTTTTTTTTGAGACCTTTAAAGATGTGGTTATCTGTCAACAGGGTACAAATCGCAACAACTGGACCTAGAATCTTCATTCTTGTCATGCAAGGAGGCCCATGAAAGGTGCCTGTGGAAACTTGAAATTAGGTCTCTGTTACCCATATCCTTCAAGCTATAGGACTCCGAAGTATCCCTCAGAATAATGGACAATTTGATACAAAAACTGAAGTATCTGAACAACTAATGCAGAGATCACCATGATTTTTTGCATGGATATTGACCATTAAGTGTTTTTATTAGTTTCTGCAGACTGATGGAGCCACCTGTATTTTTGTATCCGCCAAAACGAAGTTTTGCGGATACTATGTTTTTGACCGAGTTCCTCCGCCGCGGCGGCGTTCGTTTCCAGAGAGCTCCTCGGAGACTAATGGACCGATTTTTCCCAAACTTACACCTATTATCGGGTCACATGTGAACTGGTGCCTAACCAATTTGCATTGACCTCTGACCTTTCCTCTCTATCCAGTGTCCATTTGTGGGTCTGTTTCCACTCATAAACCCTCATATCTCGGGAACCGTTTGACCGATCAGGAAATAAAATTGATTCAAATGTAGCCCTTGGATTGCTTTATAACATACACAAAAAATGGTGGCGCCACCTGTAACCATGTTTGCACAGTGTCCATCTGTTCATCTGCCTTGGGTTAAAATCACTCATATCTCTGCAGTGAATTGACTAATTCACCTGAAATTCGTCATGTGTATACATCCAGGATAGCTTTCTTGATTTTATGAAGGTGGCGCCACCTACGTTCACTTTCACGCTGATGACATCCAAGCTTATATCTCGGGAACCGTTTGACCGATCAGGAAATAAAATTTATACAAATGTAGCCCTTTAATAGCTCTGTAACATACACAAAAAATGGTGGCGCCACCTGTAACAATGTTTGCACAGCGTCTGTCTGTTAGTCTGCCGTGGCCTAAAATTACTCATTTCTCTGTAGTGGTTCAACATAACTGCCTAAAATTTTGCAGGTTTATACATCGTGGACAGCTTTCTTGATTTATGACAGGTGGCGCCACCTACATTCAAGTTAACGCTGGACACATCCAAGCTCATATCTCAGGAACCATTTGACCGATTGGGCCAAAATTGTGCATGTGTTTAGATCTCATATAGGTCTTTATCATACACAAAACTGGAGGGGTTACCTGCAAAGATTTTTGCACAGTGTTTGTCTGCCATGGGCAAAAATCGCTCATATACATGTAGTGGTTTGACTTTTCTGCCTAAAATTTTGCATGTGTATACAACTTGGACAGCTTTCTGGATTTGTGGTAGGTGGCACAACCTACATAAACATTTAGGCTGCAGACATCCATGCTAATATGCAACATACCTCACTCTATTTCCCCTTGCCACTCAATCCATGCCTCACTATCCAATTTTGGCAGATACATGTAGTCACTTGTCGGTTACCCGTATTCTAGTTTTAAAAGTTTACACATTTTTCCCTATTTTTGAGATATATAAATACATACTAAATCTTGGCCTGTTGGTTAATCTGTTTGATGCATCAGTTGAATGGGTATATACTACCATTCTGATGATAAAATTTCCTTTTGCAAATCTCTTCCTAGTCAGCTGAGCGTCATGACCCATGGGTCACTTGTTAACCAAAAAACTGTTGGCTGATGAGGGGTGTCCATTTAATTTGGTATTTCACACAATTATTTAAATTGGATCATAAAGGAGAATGTTTTCATTCTTATTTATTAGTTTTAAGATAATGTATATGTCAAGGCCCAGATTGCAATCTGGACGGATCTTAGATCTGTCCAGCCTAAATTGCGATCGCAGTTCAGGCCGGCCCAAATTGTGATTGCAATCCAGGCTGGCCAGATCTTAGATCTGTCCAGCCCAGATTGCGATCGCAGTTTAGTCCGGCCAGATTGCGATCCTGTCTTTCTTGCTTCAGGATCGCAATCTGGGCTGGACAGATCTGTCCAGCCGAGATTGCAATCCTTAACTTGACCAGCCCATATTGCAATCCATACTTTTACTATCACAGAGGTGAAACATTGAATGTTTTACCAATTCATTTAGTATTGCATGGTTCCATTTACCCATAATAAATACAATTTTACTACACATAGGCAGTTAATAGTAGTTGGTTGACACCAATCTGTTCAGCCTTGAAAATGGCGGTTGCACCAGTGCTTGAAGTGTGCTCCATCAACACACTTTTCCCCTTTGGAAGTCTACAATGGCAGCAATAAACAATATGGATCTCTGTACATGTTTCTCTGCTAAAATTTAATGTTTTAAAAATTAACACTGTTAGTCTACTTCTTACAAGGTGGATGATAACAAACATCTCAAGAAAAAGAACTTATTTTTTAAGCATTTTCAATAAGGGCTTAATAAAAGTAGCATAAAAATGCTCTGCAGTTGCCAGACCTATAGAAGTAAGAGTGGATCTGAAATACTGTTTATTCATGTAACAAGGGGTTGCACTAAACAAAGTGGTGTATAAGGTATCAAACAGTATCTCAATGATTTGAGTTTGAAATATGACTTCTGTTATTAAAGATCATGAAATGGTGTATAACCTTCAAGAGTACGTTACAAAATTGGGCCACTTTGTTGCATGTAACCCACTGATTGTATATTATCCAATGCACTCATAAAATTGCATGGTTATGCATATTATGTTTTTCATGTTTATAGTAGACAAATTTTGTGAAAGGTATTAAAAAAACATGAATCAAAGAACACAACAATTTCTATTTTAATATAGCTTGCTATAGTTATGAATCATATCAGTCAGTTTATTTAAGCACATGGAAAGATCACAGGATTCAAGGCACCATGAATAGGTGACTAATTAATCAGACCAAATCAAATGAGTCAAGCAGAACAACTACTGGTAACAAATATATATAATACATACTATTAAGGTTTATAAAAAATATTGAATTTTTAAAAGATTTACATGATGGATGAAAGTATAATATTTAGATGATAGCCTCAAGGTTAATTTCAAAATAATAACTTGGGATTGCATGATGAGTTACATGGGCTTTGCATTTTAGCAAATGCCTAAAATTGTTCCTTTTTTTTCCATTTTTCATCAAGCAGCATTTTTTGCATGAACCTATTTGTATTAGGCCTATAATTGTATTTAATATGAAGAAATGGTACCATGCAAAACTAAATAAGTTGGTGAAACATCCAATGTGTCACTCCTGTGATAGGAAGGAGTGAAAAGTGCCTTTTTGTATTATAAATGTATTTTTTATGGGGAAATGGTACCATACAATACCAAATAAGTTCGTAAAACATCCAATGTTTCACTCTTGTGATAGTAAAAGCATGGATTGCAATATGGGCTGGTCAAGTTTAGGATTGTAATCTAGGCTGGACAGATCTCAGATCTGTCCAGCCAAGATTGCGATCCTGAAGCAAGAAAGACAGGATCACAATCTGGCCGGACTAAACTGCGATCGCCATCTGGGCTGGACAGATTTAAGATCTTGCCAGCCTGAATTGCGATCGCAGTTTGGGCCGGCCTGAACTGCGATCGCAATTTGGGCCGGACAGACCTGAGATCCGTCCAGATCGCAATCTGGGCCTTGACATATATTTAGACAAGCATGATACGTTATACAGTGGAACCGAGAAATTACGACCGCCAATGCGACCTTAATAATAAAAGTGGTCACATTTTCAAGGTGGTCTTCTAACAAGGCCTGATATAAAGAGGTAAAAAGAATTTGGACCATGAAAAAGTGGTTGTTATTTTGAAGTGGTTTCCAAAACAGAGGTGTTCCTTAGGTCAGGATTTACTTTATAACAAATGTGAATGAATACTAAGTGCAACATCATTTGATAACTCCTCATCATTACTTGTGTACACACTGGATTATTGGTTCTGAAGTCAAGTGATAATTTAAGTCAAGATTGTCCATTTGTATGTTCATGCTACACAAGTCCCACTGTGCTTCAGTGTCCTTTGGCTGGCCCCCTGCTATGATAACTGATTAATTTTACTAGTCACTCACTGGAGGACCAGCAGGGTAGCAGCAACTCCCAAGACTGTACTAGTCATTATCAAGTGTATCGCTGAGAGCTGGTGATTCTCGGAGGGTTTGAGGCCAAGTACAAGGGTTAATACCCAGTGGCCGGACAAAACCAGCCATGAAGAACCAGTCAATGATTTGATTCCCTTGTCTCATTTATATCAAGATTACCCCAGAGAGGCCACAGATCAACAACCAGCCAACGGAGCCATCCCCCTTCTCTGAACGGTTGCCCCTCATGGTCCGCAAGCAAGCAGCACCATGTAGTGGGTCCTCCAGCAGCCAGTGTCACACAATGACTGTGGATTATGACAGAATGGTATCACTGATGTGTGAATCATTGTTTGTATAAATGATGACAATGCTTGATGGAGCACCTTAACTGACAGGATTGTACAAACTTTAACCTCATGGATATTTCATATAGTACCCGTGGATTGTTACCTTACATGGTAAGTTTGGTGTCTGCATTAATTGTAGTCTCCTCAAATTCACTATGGTCAAGTATGTTTATTATTGCCTTAATGTTCTGTGATAGAGATATATCAAATATACATAACTATATGTGGTAAATAGGTGGGGTCCTATCTCTGTAACAGGTCTTCACAATGGATTATAAGGGATTTAACTGTTTGAGGAGTTGTCTTCCACATAAATTGTTCAGGCAGAAGTCTTTTCTCAGCTTTGTTTGTTAGCAAAGGATAAATTTAGTGTCATAAAGTATTGTTATTGGTTTCAGAGGAAGACGTTAACCTTAGAAAGCTAAAAAATTCAGCAAAATTAGCTTAGATAAAAGGTCCTTTACCTTTCACCTAGTTATACATACCTGAGACCTCCCCTTAAAAGTACATATGAGTATACGGGACTGCCTAAAAACGCGTGCACGCCTGCGTTCACGCCTACGTGCATGCAGTTTCGACTGCCTCAGCAAGTTCCTAAACTGTGTGCAGCCCGATTTGCGGACAACAACATCTGGCCAGAAAAATAGTTATTTTGGGGGGGTTTTTTTGTTAATTTGTCTGAGGGAACTTTATATAATTTATGCGTTGAATAACATAAATATTTTTTTCTATTAATATGAAGATTACAGCTGTACATCACAAGCATGAAGAATACCTGCGACGCGGGAGTAACAGGAGAGGTAACACTGCATGCTGCAACAGGTTTACTTGGAAAAAAGCAGTTGAGGAGTCCATTTTTTTAATTGAATGGCAAAGAGGGCGGACGGAAAGTTAAATATGTAGAAATTATGTATGAAAATGACTATACTTGGAGGCAATGATACAGTAAGTATACGTGTTGCAAATATCGTTTTGTAATAACATGCTACGTATTTTTTACCCCATTAATAATTTATTATGACACCTTGTGTCTTTTTTATTACTTACAAAGTTCCATGGCTTTTTATTACTTCAACGTCATGCATTCAATACTTGTAGAATAAAAGATGTAAAAACTAAAAGACAAACATTACCTTTTTGAAAGCACCTGTTTATAGTTAAAAGCAATGGCCCAATTTATATATCTATTAATAGTAGCCTACCGATTTTGACAGGAATATATATATATATATATTAAAAATGGAATTGTTACATCAGTTACAATAGGACAGGTACCAGTTGACATGAATTCTTAATTGTCTAAATTTTGAAGTTTGTTGCCATTTAATGTTAAATGTGGATTTAAATCTTTATAAAGCTACCCCACATTGTAGTTCCTCACTAACTGAATAAACAGTCTCTGATATATTGATATCAAAGTTGTAAAGCTCATTAATTAGCCTGTAAAAAAAATCACTGGAATAATAGCCAATGTAATACAGAAGCTATGATTTACTCAACCAGTCACAGGCAATCAAAATATCAAAGGATCTAATCATTAATTCATTACTGCTGTATGTATTTAAAATAAAAGGATTGGTCATATCGCTAAAGTGACCTGCAAAATAACTGAACTATGATATATTGCTTAATTAAAATGTAAAAAATTATATGTATTATTAGCTTAATCTGGGATAGTGATCTTAGATTTTACAGTTCTAAAAAGTTTTAGTTATTGTGTCCATTTGAGTACAACTAACTGACGGTATATCTGAAATGGTTCAGTGTGACAGTTGTGATAAATGGTTTCTTTTTTCATGTACCTAAGAAATATTGTTAGTGATAACTGTATTCTCAATATGAATTTAATAATTGAATTCGGTCTTTTATAATCATTTAAATTAAATGACTAATAATAATTAATTCTTTTATAATTTCTCACATATGACCAGTGAAAAAAATATACACAATGAATACTGTTTATGTTGATACCCACATAAATTATATAAATATAATATAAACATAAATCATATATATATATATATATATATATATATATATATATATAATGAATAATATAAAGTTCCATCAGACAAATTAACAAAACATCCCCCACAATAACTTTTTTCTGGTCAGACGTTGTTGTCCGCAAAATCCGGCCGTACACGATTTAGGCACTTGCTGAAGCATTTGAAACTGCGTGCACGTTTTAGGCAGTCCCTGAGTATACAAACTTGCAAAGTTAGCTCAGACAAAATATGCATACAAGTTTATACAAGGTCACTTGCCTATTCTTTACTCATGAAATCTTGCAAAAATAAATATGCCTCTAGCCCTTCCATCATCACACGTTCAAACAATGAACTTATTAATCAGAGCTGTTTATTGATTTTCGTCTCGGAGCACTCTCATGATTTCTGGTAGTTTTTATACAGTCCATGATCCTCAGAACACTCTGCTGATTTCTTGCACATAAATAGGTTCAGTAACTGTGACAGTCCTGTTAACATGACTTTACTGATGCTGAAAATCTTATTCAACTGATCTGCTGAGATTACTGGAGACTCTATTATCAGTGATGGGTGCAAGTGATGCTCTTAGCATAAAATCCACCTCACAAGAGGCGATGGGCAAAATAATAGTTGAAAGATAATTTATAGCGTAATTAGCCTGCACTTTTGTCTGAGCACATTGGTGTCGCCAGTTGTTATAGCCATAAACCGGTCAGAAGGTGTGAGGCATCATATAATGTGAGCCTCTGTAGCATGGAAAAAAAGCTTTTATGATTAAATTACGTCTGTAAAAAGTAGGGTTTCTGTGCTGATTGTCATCACCAGTGGCTGCCAAGGAGCCTGGCAAGTGGTGTCGGTGGAGTGGATGCGACCATAAATCTATCACCGTAGAAATTTAAAGACGACCGAAATTTCACGTGAAATTGAATGGTTGCTAAGTGAATTAGCCATTAATTATTTAAGCTTTATGAAAGATTAGGTTCACACATTAAAAATTTTTGTTTCCCACCCACTCAAAGTGTGACTGTTTTGTGATATAACAAGATAAATTATTAATGTTTATCTTATTTTCTGTGTAATATGATTGTTTTAAAAATATATATTTTTCAACACATTGGTACACCTCCATATCTAGTGGAAATTGTTTTGATGCTGCCATGGAAGTAACAAACAAAGTCTCAATATAATCAATGGTTGTTTAATCTAAGTAACATTGATATTGCAGTTTTGTCATCCAATTTAACTATTGTATTTGTAAAATTATTGTGTGATTTAAATACTTCCATGCAATCTGTGTGCAGTATATTTGTTTATGGAACCCATTTCATATTTCAAATATTTGATAGCAAAATTAATCAGTAATTTTTAAATGAATACAAAAATGATAAAATAATTAAAGATAAATCAGTTATGTAATAAGGTTTAACAGCCAAGACCAATTGGCATATAACAGATTTTTAGATTTTGTGCATATTTTTTTTATATAAATGCTTTAACTCATTAATTTTATGTAAAATAAGTTTTACTATTCATGAGAAAATCTGTTATCTGCCTCTGATTGGAGGATGAGTATATCAGTTGTTACTGTAATGTCACAGAGGGTGGTACCATACAGTAGAGGGGTGTTAGGGTGATCTATTACCCCTCCTGGCCTCCAGAGGGTAGGGGCTATTAGATTAGTATAGAGAATGCAGAGTGCCAAGTCTGTTGTGATCCTTAAGAATGTGTAATGGCACACTTGGGAGATTAAGGGTAGGGTTTTTATGCCCACTGGTCCTTAATTTACCCTGTGATATTAGGGGTGTGTGGGGGTAATTGGTTTCAGCAGTATCAGGGTGCCAGAAAGACTAGAACCATTTCACCAGTTGCAATGGCTTTATGGTAGGAGGTAAACATGTCAGATTTACATGGTCTCTGTGGTGAATCATTTGTCATCACACAATCTCATTCACTTCCAGCTCCTCACTAGTGCCACTCTCAACAAATCAGTCTTTCCATCAATGTGATTTGCAGTAATGCTCAAGATTTACTCCATGCTAATTAACATTTTTTAACCATTTACTGTTCAGATTTACTTTAGATTTCAGACAAATTCTGGCACTTTATTATTAAAGTAAAGATATTATTTTGCTCAGTTGTCCTTATATCTTTACTAAACTTAACAGCCAGCTACTACAGAGAGGGGCTTCAGGGTGTAGGAAATATTTAGAAATGAAAATAAATATATGAAACATGCTTGACAATAGAGGACCTAGTAAAACAAGAGAATATTAGGGTGTTTATCTCAAGTAAACCAAATTGACTCACTTGGCAGATATTTCAATAAAATGTAATAATTCAGTTTTTTTGTAGTAAGCATGAATATGCAATAATTGTTTTGTTTTATTCCTTTACTATGATATAATTAATCAGTTCTGAGATGCAAATCATTGCAACTACATGTAGTGCTCTCGGGTAACTACTGCTCAGCTGAAGTAATGAAAGATGGTTAAAAAAAGCTCAAGTTATCTTGTTGAGGATGTATGGGGCAGGAGAGTCTCCCTAGACAATGTCACAGTTTAAATAAGTGCACTAATTAGTGCAAATAATAGACAAAATTTAGAAGAGATAAATAAAATGCAAAAAAAAATGGTAAATACAGTAGATTCTTTCAGTTATGGACACTGGTAGCATCTGGGTTTTGCTCATAATAGAGAAGTGTCTGTATATTTGAGGGATTACTGACCTCTCTGGCTTTTCACAGGACTTCCTCAAATGTTCATAATAGAGAAGTGCCTGTATAAGAGAGGTTATCTTCTTTATAGCTTTTCTCAGACTTCCTGAAGTGTTCATAATAGAGAAGTGTCTGTATAAGAGAGTGTACTGTCCTCTGTATATCTGTTCAAAGGACTTCCTGAAGTGTTCATAACAGAGAAATGCTTGTGTAAGAGAGGTTTCTATCCCTATCTGGCTTTCCACATGACTTTCATAATAGATAAGTGTCTGTATAAGAGAGGTTATTGTCCTCTGTATATCTGTTCACAGGACTTCCTGAAGTGTTCATTACAGGGAAGTGCTTGTGTAAGAGAGGTTTCCATCCCTATCTGGCTTTCCACATGACTTTCTGAAGTGTTCATAATAGAGAAGTGTCTGTATAAGATAATTAATTGTCCTCTGTATATCTGTTCACAGGACTTCCTGAAGTGTTCATAACAGAGAAGTGCTTGTGTAAGAGAGGTTTCTATCCCTATCTGGCTTTCCACATGAATTTCTGAAGTGTTCATAATAGAGAAGTGTCTGTATAAGAGAGGTTATTGTCCTCTATATCTGTTCACAGGACTTCCTGAGGTGTTCATAACAAATAAGGGCTTGTGTAAGAGAGGTTTCTATCCCTATCAGGCTTTCCACATGACTTCCTGAAATGTTCATAATACAGAAGTGCCTATATAAGTGAGGTAATTGAACTATCCTCTGCCTAGCTTTCCAAAGGACTTTCTTAAGTATTCACAATAGAGAAGTGTCTGTATAAGAGAGGTTATTGTCCTCTGCCTAGCTTTTCACAGGACTTCCTCAAGTTTTCACAATGAAGTATTGTCTGTATTAGAGAAATGCCCATAAACAGTGGTTACCTTGTGTATACCAAACTGAGAGGTCTCTGTGTATCATGATGCCATTCAGCAAACAGAAACATGTAATTCCTTAAACTTTAATACTTATTAATGCATCAATATTGTATTCCTTATTAAAACATGAACTTTTGCTGTTCCAAACAATGGTCTTTTTTAACAAAGTATATTTTGTGCGAGTCTTATGAGAAAGTTGTAATTAATGCAAATGTGGCAGATTTATGGACCCTACATGACCTTGGGCAGCATGCATAGAGGCATTAAATCAGAAATGGCATAATGCATTAATATCGTGTTTCACAGTTAAAGCAGCTGAAGTGTCTTCAGGTGGTAGGGGTTTATTTAATTATTTTTACCTCCATGCAACTGACACAGGTTAAGAGATTTATATGTTCAGTGTTTCTGTGATGTACATAATTATACCATGTCTTTAATTCAGATCATCACAAAGGTGATGTTTCAGTCCATGGCACACTTAAAGGGGGTTATTCTTTCATGTCTGGGTAGAATTAAGTAATGGGCATCAGTAATTGCCGATAATAGGGGATTGGGGGTCTCAATAAAGTGTTACAAGACATTTGATGGGATAGATCATAGGGAGCTCCCATAAAGTCTGCACCGCTGGTACCCCTGTTCAATAGATCAGCTATTATGATATTTAACTTCAAAGTTATGTTCTGTGGCACACCCCAGACTAAGTTCAGATTTCATGAACTTTCCTTGATCACCAGGTAGCCAGACACCTGACCTTAGCTGTTAGGGAACAGTCATTTGATATCTTATCCAATCATGTTCATTCACTGGAGCACTGAACCACTTAATTTAATGTGATTTATTATAACAGAGTCATTAATTGGTTGATTTATTTGTGATGACTCACCCACTTCAATTTATTCACTTAAGATTTACAGAGTAAAATGTATTTTATGTCTAATGGAATCACAGATTGGTTGAGTTATTATTAGTTATGGTATGAATACATAACTAAACCAGCTGGCTAATGGATGGATTTGTGTACCCTCACCTTAGCTACAGGATTCATTTGGCTTTTTCAGTCATGCTCTGAAATTGTCAGGAAAGGACCATGGATGCATTCACTGATGAAATTCTTTGAAAGAAAAAATAAACTGAAAGGGTTGGATTTATCAGTTGAATCCTTAATTGGAGGAATTATTGTCATGGTTTGTAATACACAAGTATACTGAAACAAATAAGTAGATATGAGACAAGTGTGAGATTTAAAAACAATGAATAAAAAAATCTTGTCTTGTATCTTTACAAATTGACTATAGCTCAAACTTTAAATAAAAAGTGTTCAGATTACACTTAGTTCTGTTTGCCCTTTTTACTGTTGCTCTGCAGATTCTTTCTCTCATACTGCTAAAAAAGTTAACAACATAAAAAAGGAGCAGCCAGTGTTCAATGAAGATATAGAAAATTAAGTAAAAACCAGGAAAGTTGTCAAAATAGGACTATTGGTATTCTAATCCAAGAAACCTGAGCAGGGGGTAGGACATAACCTAGAAGTTCAGATGTTGGACTTCAGAGATGAAGGCTTTCTGTTCAACCCTTACCAGTGCCTCAACAGCAGAAAGGTGAAATCTCACTAGAACCTCAGAGATTCACTGTAATATCTTGATGAAAGGTTATGACTAACCCTGTTCATATCAAACTTTTTTTTAAAATGGCTTAATGCTCCTGTTAAATCTAATCAAATGGCTCTTCATCCTCATCCAATAGACAGTGCAACCAACAGGCCATGGACCTATTCTTAAAAAAAAGACACCTGAGCAATATACAGTATTCTAATTGTTTAGGGTACAACATGCCCTGCAGAAGTGGCTAATGTTCAGGACAGATGTACATGGTCAGTCAGGCTTGCCATTAACAGGTCGTTTATGTACACACAGAGGTCAATTAGTGCATTTTACTACCCCTCCAGGAGCATTTGTCAGTCTCTGTGATGAATGATAATTAGGAGTAGTTTCTTTTGCTTCAGTAAATCAAGTGTGCAGCAAGGTAGGTTTACAGGTCAGTGTATGTCAATGTATCAGCATGATAAAACACAAACAGAACCAATCCTGATGGTAAAATATTTTACACACCCAAATAAAATGGGATGTATTATGGTATAGGCAGTGTCTGTCTATCTCTTAACTTTGTTCAGTGATAACATTCAAGGGATTTCATAGATTTTCACGAAACTCACTTTAACTACTTACTGAGGTGAGAGGTCACCAGACATCTTTGTGATGTTGCTTTGATAACTTAATATGAATATGATGGATTTTGATAAAACTCAACATAAATAATATTATATTAACCAGTATAAAACCTCCCATATAAATACCTAAGTTCAGTTCTGTATAGACTGTATATTCTTATTTTTTGTCTGTTTCTTAATTTTCCCATGTATAAAACAATATGTGATACCTA
The DNA here is from genome assembly GCA_026874595.1 of Sipunculus nudus. Classification (NCBI taxonomy): domain Eukaryota; kingdom Metazoa; phylum Annelida; class Sipuncula; order Golfingiida; family Sipunculidae; genus Sipunculus; species Sipunculus nudus. The sequence continues at coordinate 29,762,842 of CM049315.1, forward strand.
GTGGAAGACTTGGTACCATAGTGTCACAATGTGATTGAATAATATATTTAGGACAATTTATTCTATGAATTTTCTAAAACATTAGCATAAATTATACATCATATAACTTTTCTTAAACATTAGACAGAGAGAGTTTGTAAGGCAGGTAATGATCGATGGGTTGAATTTTGGAAATGATCTTGAACTGGTAATAATTAGGCATTGGTGATTGTTTTTGCTCCAGAGGGCTGAATATATAGGTTTTATACCCAAAATGGTCTATGATTGAAAAAAATAGCATTTTAACAATTACTAATGGAAGTTTTTGACTTAAATTTCTATAGAATTTTTTAGATTAATCCCTGTGTACATGGTTATGATTTGAACTCTAAGTAATTCCTGTATAGAAACATTCTTATAATGTCTCTGTGATGGATTTATAAGATTGTTTATCTCTAAAATATTAGTATACATAAACATGTTGACAAACAAAAAAAAGTAACCAGAGGTTTATGTTTGCATATGTGCAGAAGTTAAAAGGTTGCTAGTTGCCAAATGCCCTTTGCAAAACTCTTGTTTGTTGGACTTGCCTCCAGATGTCCATTTTGAATGTGTTTTCTTGCCTATTTTTATAAAATATTTACCTTTGAAATTTAGATGGTCAGCCTATAGATTCCCTAGAACACATCAGCTTTGGAGGTTATATTTAACATATGGTCGGTCGTATAAACTGGAAATTTTGCCCAAGAAGCAGGTAGACACTCAAGGAGGCTTGTACTTTGTGAGTTGAGTATTTTTTCAATTGGAGAAGGACTGATTGCTCAGAAAATCTGTCAAGTCTCAGATTTAACCAGTACTGATGCCAGGAATGCTAAATGTAGGAAGGAATTAGACAAGGTGGTGGCCCAGTCTGTAATGAAAAGGTCAAAGGTGACAAAGAATTGTACTGGGATAAGTATGTGGGAACTGTGCCAGGTAATGTCTCAGAAGACAGAAACACAGGAACAGATGTTCACCTGTCCAGGTGTAAGAAACGTATCAGTTTTTAATGGTATTGGATCACAAGTGTTTCATCTAACTGCTACACTGTCAGACATTACATTGGTTAAATACCTGACTTCCCTGTTACATCAAGAGATAACAACAACATCTTTGCCAGTGTGTCCTTGATTCCTGTCTTTCATAAATACAGCTTTTGTTACATTTAAGTGATGAATATAATCAATATAAAATTTGTAAAAAAAAAAAAAAAAAAAAAATTCAATTTGATCAGAGCTTGGCAACAAGAAATAATTCAAAACTTGTTTTACTTGTTTTCTGTGCTTAACTGTATATTTTCGGTCAGTGGCTTTGATAATAATGATGTTTGTCTGTGGTTTTAATTAATATTTTTTACTATTTCATAAAACTTGTTATTAGAAGAGCAGGAAGTATAAACCATCAGATGGAACTGATTATCAGATTCAGAGCTTTCCTCTGTGCATATATTAATTGGCATAGAGTTTGGGTAAACTTTCTTAAAGGGCATATTCTGATAGATAATGTCTATTAACTAAAGATAATCCCTTAACTGGATCTTTTATAAAAATCAACCAGAAAATGGTGATCCCATCACACACAGGCTAATAGTTCTGTTTATATCCAAGTGTTTATAACATGTTGGGAGTCAAGGTCATCCAAGCACATTCAACCAGGGCATGTGGCAGTAAGCTACATGAACCAGAGTTTTGTAAAGGGCTTATGCAATTAATGACCGTAAACTTCCATAAATGTGCAACCGACAACCTTAGGTTTCCTGGTTTTTCAGTTTGTCAACATTGCTGTGTTTATTAACCGCTTGAAGATAAACATTAGCACATACATCCATCACAGAGGCATTATAAGAATATGACTTAATTCACAGGAATTATCTAAAGTTCATTAACCTGCAGGCAGAATAAGCCAGAAATCACGTAAATTCTCTGGAAAATGTAGGTTAATAACTGGTAGGTTAATAAATTTTTAAAAAATTTGATATATTGCTGGTTTCAGGTGATACTGGAACATGTCAGGATATTACACTCTTGGCTCAATAATATATAAACATGATCTGTTTATACTTTTCTGGCATATATCAGGGTTTCTTTCCTGTAATTACTTTTTTTTTAGCTCAGCTGACTATAGGTCATCTGAGCTATAGTCGTGGTCCATTGTCCATCGCCCCTCCGTCCGTCCGTCCGTCCGTAGATGTGGCACGTTTTGAAACCGTAAGACCTAGGAATCCAAAATTCGGCATAATGTTAGATGTCCCCAAAATCTCCTACCAAGCCGAAAACTGGGTCTTTGAGACTTCGTTCCTTTTAGAAATTAAGGAAAAACCTCAATTTTTTATTAAAAACCTATTTTTACACTTCAGGACTGCCTAATATCAAAACCACTCATCTGTTTTTCCTCATATTTACCATAATTATTCCTCTATATAGTTCCTATGTACATGCCAGAAATTATGTCTGTATTATGTAAATTTTAAAAGTTATGGGCCCAAACATAATGCATTGTGTAAACAATCAGGAAAGATATTTGATCACTTAACACAAAATATGTTAAAGCTATAAACTTTTTTTCCAGTAATATAACTTTAATTAATCAAAATTAAATTGTATACCCAAAATTATATCAAAATCTTTTAAATTTTTTAAAATATTAACTAAAATAAAAAATTAGTACCTTAAATTTTGCCCAACTTTGACCATGGCACGTTTTTTTCCTGTAAGTACTGTGGATTTAATTTTCACAGCATGTTTTTTTTTTAGCATTTTGTCTGTAAACACCAAAAATTTGAAACCAGTTGATCAAAAACTGTAGATATTATTCAAGTTTTCAAGCACCATGTAACATATTGTTTACATCAAGCTAGTGTCATGCAGTTTGCAAGTGCTCAGCTCCCCAGCTTCAGCTCTCAGTTCCTAAAATTTGGCATGCAATTAGATGTCTCAAAAATCCCCTACCATGCCAAGAATTTGGCCACTAGGACTTAATACCTTCGAGATATTAAAACCCATTGTTACACTTCAAGACGGCCTAATATCAAAACCACTGATCTGACTTTAATCATATATAATATACATATTTTTCTATACATTCTCTATGCACATGCCAGAAATGATGTCAGTATTGCATAATTGTTTTAAGTTATGGGCCCAAACATAATGCACTTTGTAAAAAATCAAGAAATATATTTACTCCCTTAACAAGGGGATTGCTGAAGCTAGAGATTTTTTGTCAGGGATGTAACATTATTTAATCAAGATTCAATTGAATACCCAAAATTAGTTCTGAATTTTTCAGATTTTATAAGTTTTTAGTATAAATATAAAATTAGTACCTTAAATTTTGCCCAACTTTGACCATGGCATGTTTGTTTCCTGTGAGCACTGTTGATAAAATTTTCATATCATGCACACATAAAGATTTCAGCTTTTTAGTTTAAAAAGCTGAAAGAAAGTGGCCAAAAATTGTAGCTTTTATTAATGTTTTTATGAGACCATGTCAGACCTTGGCTCTCTGTAGCACCTCTTGAGTCACCTGTATGTTGACCTCGTTGAACTTTCAGCAAATTATGCATGCTTGAGGCGAGGCATAAACTGGGGCTCCAGGCAGCTTATTATATAATGGCCAGCCACAGTTGATCCAGGTGTCCAACCCAACTCATCTAGTAGTTTTAACCAACAACATAACAATAAACAATAAATTAATAAATTTGTATTGGTTTTTAATAACAAATTAAAGAAAAATAGAAAAGGAATTGTTAGAATATAATAACAAGAAATTAACTTGCAGTTACCGATGATATAAGAATCTTGTATCAATGGATAGAATGTCACATATTCCAAATAACACCATGCAGTCACCTATGGTATTTTTCAGTTCAATTTTAATGATAAAAAAGTAAATCATATTATTCATTACTAATCATTAGGGATCATATGAAGGAAATTAATGATAGACAAAGATGCAGTTGATAATATTATTATCTAGATTCCTACTGTGTCTATAGTTAGTACATTGAAGTGAAATTTGTCCAAAATGAATATATTACATTTTTTTTAAAATATAAATAAAAGCCATAAAACCAGGTATATGATCATTATTTAAATGTGTGAATTTGTATATTCTGGATTCTCAACATCATTGTTTGGTGAAAACTGAATAAATACCAGACATGGTGCGAATACTTTGCAATTGCATTTAAACACGAATATGTACTCCATTATAAAATTTCTTTCATAAGAATGGGAATTTAGGTAAAAATGAAAGTATATGAATACCAGTGCAAATACTTTCAAAATGTATTAATGAATGCATTCATGAATATATTCTTTAATATTATTTTAATAATCATTTCAGTTATATTTTATTTGAAAAAAATCATACTATTCTCTTATTATTTTTAATAAAAATTATATTTGGGACAATATTTGTAATTTTTTTAATAAATAGTTAAACTCTTATATTATATGTTCTGCTTATAAGTTATATGGTCAAAATCTGTGTGACAATCACACTCCATTTGTTAATAAAATAAATGAAATTAATCCTCTTTCCTGTCTCCAAAGGTACTATCAAAATCATACATACACTAAACAACAACAACTCATAATACAGCTTATTTTTATCACCACATAAAACCAGCATGTGCCTCATTTCTAAATCATATTTTTTTATCATATGTAACAGCTGAGCGCCGTGACCCATAGGTCCCTTGTTTTTTTGTAGTCAGCTGAATATAAGCCATGTGAGCTTTTGCAATGGTCCTTTGTCATTATCAGCAGACAAATTAAACTCCAAGACTCCAAAAAAAAGAAAATACTAGTATTACATCTCATCATGATAAATAGTGTGAAATGCTGATATTCAGTTGGATACTGGTACATCAAGTAACCTTACAACCAAGGCACATGCAATTGAATTTCAGACCAGGCCACAAACATTTTCCCTTCATGTGGGCTTCATGATAACTCATGGATTATCTCTTCTGGATAATGCCTAGTCCTCTGCATTGACCATAGGATGCAGAAAGCTATGTATTCAAAGAAAGGCAATATTAAAGAAAACATACATCATCCATTGCCATACAAAAAATGTGCTTTATCTTCATTTTAATTCATGCCCAACGAGGAACCACAGTCAGAACTTTATCCAGACATTACTTTCCCACCAATAACTGAGTTTTAATTTATAAATAAATTGTGGATCTCTGAAGTGCATGTTTTCTTCATTATACTTGACAAGTAGCATCAAATTGATCCATTAGATGTCATCATCAGTGGCTGTAGATTAATTCAAACAAGATGGGGAAAAACATGATTTTACAACATTACTACACAGAAATCCAGACCATCTTCAAGAATAACCTGCCTTTCCTCAATATTTCTCTTTGACCTTTATTTATGGAAATCCTTAATAACATAACATATATATTGTGGTTGGATAGATTAAAAAAGACAAACTAGAGAACAATCAAGAAACATGGGGGGGGGGGGAACATAACCTCCTTCAGACTAAGTTTGACAGATGTAAAGAACAAGATGAAAGTGAAAATGAAAATAAACAGGCTAATGGAACTAATGGAAATAGAGAATCTGCTTTGGTAGACCATGTGAGGGGTTATATGATACAGGTGAATGCAGGAGGTTTTTACCTGTACAGACCTAGATTCAGGAAATGTTTGCTCTCACTTCCTGCATACAGTTCCCACCTGGTGGGAGCCAGGCCTCTGTGTCAGATTTACAAGAAACTGTAGCTGCTGATGTGTAGAAAAAAAGGTCTTAGATCATCAAAACAAGCGCTGGGCATGTTAAGCAGCTCATTAACCTCAAATGTTTGTTCAACCTTTTTGCAGCCTTGCTCCCACATCTCACAGGTACTAGACTCAACAGATGATCTGGCTTACTGACCTAGTGCTTTGGGAAAAAAATTTCTCTCAATCTCTTCAGTGAAATGATTATAAGTAATGACCCAGTTTGACACACTGGTGTGATACCTGAACAAATGCTTTATTTTCTATTGTGAAAAGTTTCAATCACAACAATCTCGTATCAAATTATAAGCGCCCCACTTGACAAGCCAAAAGTGATCACCGTGTCAGTCCGTCCTTCCGTCAGTGACACTTTCTTTCACGTGTGATAACTCAACAACAACATAGTTCAGCTTTCCAAAAAGCATATGAGGGCTCCTATATCGAATTACAGACCTGTTGGAATTCCAATATGGCCACCATACCCCAATTGCTGATTTCTTTGGTGTGCGATAACTCAATAATAATATACTTCAGCTTTACAAAATTCACAGGGATGATTGGTATATAATAGGACTCCAGATCTATTGAATAATAGACCTGTCGGTATTCCAATATGGCCGCCACAGCCCAATTGCTGATTTTCTTTCGCACCCGATAACTCAACAACAACATACTTCAGCTTTCCCAGATTCACAGGGATGATTGTTACATATGAGGGCTCCAGACCTACAGAATAACAGACCTGTCGAAATTCCAATATGGCGGCCACAGCCCATTCACTGATTTTATTTTGCGTGCAATAGCTCAATAACAACATACTTCAGCTTTCCCAAATTCACAGGGATGATTGATACATACAAGGGCTCAAAACCTATTGAATTACAGAAATGTTGCAATTCCAATATGGCTGCCACAGCCTAAATGCTGACTTTCACGTGCAATAACTTATCAACATACTTCAGCATTCCCAAATTCAAAGGGATGATTGGTACATATGAGGGCTCCAGACCTATTGAATAACAGACCTGTTGGAATTCCAATATGGCCACTACCCGATATCTCAAAAAGAACAGGCTTGATCTTTATCATTTTCTTAGGGATCATTGGTCCCTATGCAGACTCAATCCCTATTGAATTAATGACCTGTCAAAATTCCAATATGGCTCCCAGAGCACTATTGGAGATTTTCTTTTAAGCACAATATCTCAACAAGAACATGCTTGATCTGTCTCATTTGCACAGAGATGATTGGTACTTATAAGGGCTCCATCTCTATCGAATTCCAGACCTGTCAGAATTCCAGTATGGCCACCAGAGCACAGTCGTTGATTTTCTTTCACACCCGATATCTCAACAAGAACATGCTTGATCTTTCTCAAATTCACAGGGATTGTTGGTGCCTATGAGGGCTTCTGACTTATTGAAATACAGACTTGCTCAAATTCAAATTTGGCCAACAGAGTACAATCAGTGATTTGCTATTGCACAGATTATTTCAGACATATCCTCTGTAATATGGATAAAATCATGTTCCTGTTTGTCATATTTTTCAACTTTAACCTCAACTTTTCACGCAAATGTTAACTAGTCCAGCACCACCAGAAATGCGGGGCCCTCTGAGGACCATTGTCCCACCACATCTAGTTGTCCTTATTGTAATAGGAAAATGTTTTACATATTTGATTTCTGCGATTATGAAGAATACTTTAACTGCATAATATCTTTTCTGTAACCGCCATGAAAGTCTTTAAACACACTTGAATCTGAACTGGTTCTCAGAATCTTGAGCACATCTTGTAGCTCACATACCATTACTGGTTCTGCTAGTGGACAGTAAATCAAGGTGCTGAATAAAACATTTATACCTAACCATCAGGGCTAAAATTACTGCTGTTGTTACATCTCCTATTGTTATCTTCATAGTCATCAGCAAGTTACCCCTCTCCCCCAGCAACAGTAATAATTCATGATCCTATAAATGTGAATGTCAGTTAAAGTTTAATTTCTACCATATTGGTGATAATTAAACTTACAGGTCCTGCTGTGTCTCAAGTACTCATTTCCTGTCCTGGTAGGACACAGACTTGAAAATGTTGTTTCTCTCTGCAGGACTTAGTCAACTTAAACAGCTAGAATTTTTCTGTGTACAACTTGGGACATTGGTCCCTGTCAGTTAATGTAGGACAAGGTTGAACAAGATGCATTTCTGGGAATAATTTTGTGAGCATAAGATTTTGATAGAGATATTATGGCTCATAAATATTCAACAGGTCATTAATTATGTAATAACCTATTTTAGCTGATGAATATTGATAGGATGATGAAGTTGAATATTAGCAGCATTCATTTGCTAGAGCAGTTCAGTTGTTTTTGAATGACCTTTTATAGCAATAACCTTCTCCTGTCTGGGAGCATTGTCACTTAATTACTGGATCAAGTACAATAAATAAACATGCAGTGTGTGATTGTATATGTGTATGATATTATTTCCAGAGACTGATGTTTGAGGAGATATTCATTACAATCATTGAATCTTAGGAAGCATGCACACATACTATACGACATTTTTAGCTCAGCTGACTGAAAGTCATCTGAGCTATAGCGATCACTCTTTGTCCGTCGTCCCTCTGTCCGTCTCTCCGTCCGTTAACCAGGCACAAATCGTAACCGCTGGACCTAGAACCTTGTAACTTAGCATTCTGAGAGGTCCATGAAAAATCTCCTTGGAAACCAGAAATTAGGTCTCTGTTACCCATATCCTTCGAGCTATGGGGCCCCAAAGTACCCCCCAGAAAAGTAAAAAATTTCATACAAAAACATCAATATCTCATTAACTACATCACTGATGGTCATGATTTTTTGCATACATATTGATCATGAGATGTTCCATCAGTTCCTGCAGACTGGTGGGGCCACCTGTATTTTTCGATTTATTACATATTTTTTTCTCTATTTTTGAGACCTTTAAAAATGTGAACATCTGTTAACAAGGCACAAATTGTAAAGACTGGACCTAGAATCTTCATTCTTGAGACATTGAGAGGTCAATGAAAAAATGTCCATGGAAACCAGAAATTAGGTCTCTGTTACCCATATCCTTCGAGCTATGGGGCCCCGAAGTACCCCCCAGAATAGTCAAAAATTTCATACAAAAACTTCAATATCTCATTAACTACATTAATGATGGTCATGATTTTTGCATGGATATTGATCATGGAGTGTTTCATCAGTTCTGCAGACTGGTGGCGCCACCTGTATTTTTTCAATTTTTTACGAATTTTTTTTCTCTATTTTTGAGACCTCTGAAGATGCAGTCATCTGTTAACAGGGCACAAATCGTAACGACTGGACCTAGAATCTTCATTCTCGAAACACTTAGAGACCTATGAAAAGTCTCCATGGAAACCTGAAATTAGGTCTCTGTTACCCATATCCTTTGAGCTAGGGGGCCCCAAATTACCCCCCAGAATTGTCAAAAATGTCATACAAAAACTTCAATATCTCATTAACTACATCACTGATGGTCATGATTTTTGGCATACGTATTGATGATCAGATGTTCCATCAGTTCCTGCAGACTGGTGGCGCTACCTGTATTGTGAGATTCTTTTACGATTTTTTCCTCTATTTTTGAGACCTTTAAGGATGCTGTCATCTGTTAATGTGGCACAAATCGCAATGACTGGACCTAGAATCTTCATTCTCGACACACTTAGAGACCCATGAAAAGTCTCAATGGAAACCTGAAATTAGGTCTCTGCTACCCATATCCTTCAAGCTATGGGGCCCCAAATTACCCCCCCAGAATTGTCAAAAATTTCATACAAAAACTTCAATATCTCATTAACTACATCACTGATGGTCATGATTTTTGGCATACGTATTGATGATGAGATGTTTCATCAGTTTCTGCAGACTGGTGGCGCCACCTGTATTTTTCAATTTTTACGAATTGTTTTCTCTATTTTTGAGACCTTTAAAAATGTGAACAGGGCACAAATCATAAAGACTGGACCTAGAATCTTCATTCTTGACACACTAATAGGTCCATGAAAAGTCTCCATGGAAACCTGAAATAAAGTCTCTGTTACCCATATACTTTGAGCTGTGTGATGGGCTCCCAATTAGCCCCCAGAATAATGGAAAATTTGATAAAAACAAACTGCAACATCTCAATAACTACAACACTGATGGTAATGATTTTTTGCATACATATTGATCAAGAGGTGTTCCATCAGTTCCTGCAGACTGGTGGTGCCACCTGTATTTTTTCAAATTTTCGCAATTTTTTTTTCTCTAATTTTGAGACCTTTAAGGATGTAGTTATCTGTCAACAGGGTACAAATTGTAACGACTGGACCTAGAATCTTCATTCTTGACAGACAGGGAGACCCATGAAAAGTCTCCATGGAAACTTGAAATTAGGTCTCTGTTACCCAAAATCTCTGAGCTATGGGGCTCCGAAGTACCCCAAAGAATAATGGAAAATTTGATACAAAAGCTTAAGTATCTGATAAACTAATGCATTGATCACCATAATTCTTTTCATGGATATTGGTCATGGAATGTTCCATCAGTTTCTGCAGACTGGTGGCACCACCTGTATTCTTTCGATTTTTTAAGATTTTTTGGTTCAGCTGACTGAATGTCATTAAAGCTATAGTGACCACTCTTTGTCCGTCGTCCGTCTGTCTCTCTGTCTGTTAACCAGGCATAAATCGTAACCATGGACTTGGAATCTTCTATATTGACATCCAGGGAGGTCCATGAAAAAAATCTCCAAGAAAATCTGAAATTAGGTTTGTGTTACCCATATCCTGCGAGATATGGGGCTCTGAAGTACCTACCAGAATAATCAAAATTTTATTCAAAAGCTCCAGTATCTGAAAAAATTATGCATTGATTACCATGATTCTTCGCATGCATATTCATCATGGAGTGTTTCATCAGTTCCTGCTGAGTGGTGGTGCCACCTGTATTTTTTCGAATTGTTATGCATTTTTTTCTCTATTTATGAGACCTTCAAAGATGTGGTCATCTGTAAACAGGGCACAAATCATAACTGATAAAAGTATCTATAAATCTCTTTCACATAGTAACAACACCAGATCTCATCAACACCTTTAGTCTCTATAAATAGCCTTCACACAATCCCAACATCAGTTCACATCAAGATTCTAGACATCCATAAATAACTTTGGCATGATGGCAAGATTACAAGTGGAACACATGTTTTAACCTTCAACTCTTCCTACAGCTTGGTATGTATTTTCATGGTAAGTTAAGTGTTTTATTTTAAACCAGTCAATACAAATTTATATGTAAAATGTCGCTTTATCAGCAGAAATCCTGAAACCCCATAAAACTGATTTCATGCCAATCTGTCCTCCAGTGTGACATAACTCCTCTACACACATATCACCCAAGCACTAAACCTGCTGTTTATTCCATTACACATGTTTCCATGAGGCCTTGTTGTTTTACACTAGAAAAAATATAGTTGTTCCATTTTCTCAGCACCAGGTTATGTGCTCAAGTTTGGTATGTTGATTTATCATTTATTCATTGTCTGTGCATTCCAGAACAAAAAAACCTTGCAGTTCCACTTTATTTCTAGTCTGTATGCGCAACATGCTGTTACCAGCAAAATTTAATTCTTGCAATACCAGTTAAAACTAATGTCTGATGACTACATATTCATTAGATTTTGCATGCAAAACATGCTTGTAATTCAAGTTCAGCTGAGCGTCATGGCCCATGGGCCTCTTGTTAATTACTTTCTGTCCCCTGCTATTGCCAAAGATGCCATCATTGGGGGACATTGGTGGTTAGCTTAGGTCTGTCAGTCACAGATATAATGTGAACACAGTTTCTCAAAAGAATTTGAGGCACACTCACCAAACTTGCAGCAATGATGCACCTTATGAAGTGCTAGGTTAAGTTTCAGCACTGATGACCTTGACATATTTTCAAGGTCACAGAGGCAATAATGCTTGAATGATGTTAACACACCTGAAAAAATGTGAGGCAGTCACAAAACATGCTGCATTGATGCACCTTATGAAGGGCTAGGTTAACTTTTAATATGATAAAGGGATAGGTCAGGTGCAAACATGGATGATCTTGATGCAGTTTTAAAGGTCACAGAAATTATTGTAATGGGTGACACATGGACCCATCTCAAATTTCATTCAGGTATTCACAACTTCTTTTCCAGCAACTTCCACAATAGGCTGGGTACATACCAGGTCTGTTCCAGAGGTCCACTTTCCTTGTTGTAATTGCATTTTGCAACAAATGTTAAAAAATGTAAATTATGATTTTAACCTGTAGATAATTAACAATTAAATTTTTAGCTACATATAAGTAATTTCCAATATATAATGGTTGAATGTATAATATATATACATATAATGTTCTTGTTTTAAAAGTATTCATCTTGTTGACAGGTGCTGCTTATTCGCTGCTGAAGGACCAAGGTAGGTGTAGGTTTCATGTTTCTAAAAAACCTGTAGGCATGTTTTAAGTGCTATGAAATGACAACCTTGCATATTGAATGAGAAACACAAGCAGATAAACCAAAGGACATTACATACATAATTGATGATGTTTCTGAGTAACCTTGGACACTATCACCATAAACAATCAAATAGAAAGTGAAAATAATTCTAATATGCATCATAAAAAGAAAGTAAGGAATCCCTTATTTAGTATTCCTTTGTGGGTGTCCTCTTTATTTTGAAAAGCCAACAGGTTTATTGCCAACCAAATGCTCTGTTTGTTGTAATTTTTTTCCATACTATTTCATTGAAATGTCCCTAATAGAGTTTCACCTTTTAAATTTTGATGACAGTTATTAAAAGATTCATGCCAGAAAAATAGGTGCCCCAGCATGGAATGAATTGATAATGGAATGTTTAAATGTTAATATGGACAAACATTAGAAGTGGCAGTAGATCAATAAATACTCAGACATGTACAGTCTGACCTACCAATGTGGAGAAGGTATTTTAATGAAGAGGTGAAGCGCCCACAGAGCCTTGAAAGGCAAAATAGGAAATCACTCAGGAGAACCTCAGTTCTTGTCTTATATACAAATCATGATGTTTGGGCAGTCCTAGCTCTTAGCCCTGTGCTTCATATATTAAAATCTAGAAGGAAATTATTGGAATTGATGCATTTAATTGCAAACTCAATTAAATCTTAATTTATTATTAACCTGTGAATCAAATCATTTCGAATATTATTTTTTTGTATGTACCATCCCCAAGTCCTCAGTGACCTCTCAAATTTGACAGAGAATTTTGTGATCTTAAAGTTCTCTGTTGAGTATATTCCCTTAATTGGCTTAAACCGTTTGCTGGTGGATCACTCCACTGGCATAAAAACATATGGCACGAGAAACAGAGGGAGTGCCATATTTTTCTTTTATTTGCTCAAATTTGCCGACATCAATCTCAGTAAAAAAAAATTTTTTTTGAAAGTCTGAAACTTATTCATTAAGTAAAAATTGAATCAAGAGTTTAATCGAAGGTAAAGAATTGATCATTGAATCAATTCAAAGGGCCCTCACAGGCAAAAACAATACATAGTATGATAGGATAACAATTATCTTCATTCATTTCACAGTGCCAAAGGCACAGTAATCTTCATTCATTTCACAGTGCTACCAGCACAGTTATCTTAATTCATTTGACAGTGCCACTGGCACAATTTTCTTCATTAATTTGACAGTGCCACTAGCAGTCCATGGACCTATCCTTGAATAAGATGTTTTCCATTTTTATTCAGCTGAGTAAGATAATGGAAGAATTCTTGATTTAGTGACAACAAATCTTTTATTCTTGTATTAATAAACAAAAAATCATTTGTGGTCTTAACTCATGGTTTAAAAAAGGAACAGTTACAAGCATATTATATTTGAAATGAGATGTTGCAATGATGGCTTGTTTGGTAATATCTGTTAGTATTCTTAAACTAAAAAAAGTTGCTTTAATTAATACCACTAGTAAAAAGGAAGTATTGAAGCTCAGATTGGTTTGTATGCTTAAAACTGCACCTGGGCCAATTGCGTTGCATGCAACTGATCAATTTACACAGTCCCCAGGTCCATATTGAACATAGTTATTTCACATAAGTATCTCTGTAAAAATAATCCTCAGCCCCATGCTGTTTATAATCAGATCTAGTGTAAGCCTGAAAAACAGGAGAGGAAGATTGATGGAATGCTATAGTACACAGGGCAGGCAGGAAGATGGGTATCAATGCGTAAAGGAATAACAGGAGCCTTAAGCTGACTCCTATCTTTCTTTTATTTTCCTATATTTTCCTATTAAAAATATCTCCTATAATTTTTCATATTTTCCAGTATATATACCAAAATCTCCTATATTGTTCTATATTTTCTCACTTGAAAACTGTTTTTAATAAAACTGTTATTACTCAGTAATTATTGTTATTTAGAAACATAATTATTAAACAAATTAAGCTCTTTTATAAAATTCTCCATTTAGTGTTGCATGCAGTTATATACATGAAAAACCCACTAAACCTCAGAGAACAGATAGTCATGGTAAGTTGCTGAGTAAAACATGGTTGTGCAGTGAAAACTCCCATATATTTCATATTTTTTGCTGAAAACTCCTATGAAAATTTATAATTTTTGTCTCGAGTGCTCATAGAGAAAACATGTATTTCTTTACTGTGGGAACCCTGGAACAGCCAAAGCACACAAGATAGGAAGATGCCTAATTCTAGAGAACAAAACAAATGCTCTATTCTGTATATACAAGTCTCCTAGATCCCATAAATAACTCTGTACAAGAGGAAAAGATAAATTAATTGAATGATGACTTAGTGGTGGATATTGGAAAGAGGAAACTATCATGATAGAGCGAAAATTAAAATGATACTTTAGCATGTGCTCTGTAACCTGAGTATTGTAAATATAGTTATTTACCTTTACCTCTCTCTGTTTAAAACTACCATTTAGGCTTGAAGTCACCATTGTAAGATGTTTACCTCATTTTTTTATAAATGTGAAATGGTTACAGTGTTTGGTGTGAGGATAGTACAGATATTGCCAGTTATAGGTGAATATGTATGGCAGTGTTTAAAGGTATTCTGGCAAGAATACCTTATAAACATGGAGTTCCACAGATTAGGTAATGTCTTCAACAGACTATTTTAGACCCTTGAAGCGTTTACTTAATGTTACAAGATATATATTGAATAAACCCCATTTCATGTTTTATCACCACGAGGGTAATAATAAATGTCTAGACTCACATCTCACATTAAATACTTAAACCTGTGGGGTGCTATGACCTTGCATGTAGTGAAAGTACTCAAGGTGTATTATGATAGAATCAAGGATTTAGAAACTGTTCTGTTGAGAGGTTGCACAAATATACAGAAGAATGGGCAGCAGCCATCCCTGACAGTGAAGTACTGTGCTTTCTGCTGCTACAGTCTGTGTCATGATGTGCTGTGGTAAACAGTCGTGCTGCTTGCAGCATTCGCTTCCCAAACTAGCTTCAGCGGTCCACATGGGCCACTCTGCCTGGGGTGGATTCTGGTGTGGGAACAGCCTCTTTGAAGGTGTTCCTTTTGGAGATAAAACTTGTGTTTGCTTGGAGGTTTGAGTTTTACCTGGAGGATTTAGTGTGCTTCATCAAGAAGATATAAGCATGCTTTGAGGACTCAGTTCTGCATGGAGCTTATGGTCTGGCTGAAGGTTAGAATTTTACTTTTTCTGTTTGTCAGTTTGCAGTTAAAAATTCTGCAGAGAGACTGGAATCTGCTTGGAGTCTAAAGCTATAAAGTAAATTTACATGTTCTTTGTGTGTTCAAGAAGTAGAAATGAAATGAAATAGATGAATATAATTTTTAATATTTGATTTATTCTGTATTTCATGAAACAGTCATTTTCATTTAGTTAATTATTTTTATTTAATATGCAAGTCATTTATAGAGTTTTAAGAAAATAAGTTTGAACTTATGTTAAGTATTGCATCTAAGCATCTGTGAGGCAAATATATAGATAAAAAGGTAATGTGTATCAATCTGTGTGCCATTACTTGAATATAATTAAGAAATGGTAAATAGCTTTCATGAAGATATATCTATTACAGAAATGTATCTAACACAGTGATTTTTAAAAACTCTGTTAAAAGACATAAAGTTCAATACTGCTATTCAAGGACAAGATCATTCATTATCAATTATTAAAATCTCAATTGGTAAAATTTGAAATACCACAATTATAATACCATCATAATTAAGATGGACGTGGGAGAGTTGTGGTGATGAAAATAAACTTACTCAATTATAATTAACAACAAAAACGGGTAATCTCCAAAGGACTCTCAATATTGAATATCTGTTCAAAGGATTGTGTTATTAAATATATTTCTATATCAGATATCTCTATATATTTTTCTGTTTCCTCTTAGTTCAGCAACACTTGCCAAGTGGGGAATGAATTAGCAAACAAGTGTCTGACAAACAGTTCATGACAGCATGAATTGGCAAATAAAAAACAGACATGACGCTTAGATGAGACACCACATGTTGACAGGACATGGTTTATAGCCACGGTCACCTGTCAAGCTGCTAGCGATCTGGCTCAGTGTCCAATGGTTACAGCAGGAGCTGGCTAATTACAGCCAGGTCAGCCACTGTCATAATACCAGTGTACTGTTAAAAGGTCAATGATACCCTGAGAATACAGGAGCCCTGGCATGTAGTGTCACTGAACCCTTTTTAAATCATTGTTAGCTTAAACCAACACACCAACAGGTGCCAAGTACAAACTCACAAACAAGACGGGGATGAATGAGCCTTAACTTTATGAGGATTCCTCTGTCCCATAAAGTCTACATAATTGTAATATAATATTAATATACATATAAATATGTATCTGTATATATTTTACATAAGTAAAGATGTCAGTGTGTTGGAAAAAGCAAAGTGGAAGCATGTGCACACAAGTTCAGAAAGTTCATAATGTTTTACTGGGTTGGTGATCATTAAGTTCCTCAAGGTGGTTCCTCTCTTGGTGTTTATCCTTTAGATAATTGTGCATGTTAAAAGTTAAAGTTAAGTTAAAAAAGATCAATTAAAGATGTCGCACAGGGACCTTCAGTTATTTGAATGCTTTCCCTTTTGCATGTTTGTTGTATGTACTTTCACAGAGAGACCGTATACATCAGTGGTCAGCAGTTTTCTTCTTGTAGACTTTAGACAAGGATATATCTCAAGAGTATTTGTATCTCTTTATTATCTTTAACCAAGCGATAAGCATAATCCCCTAACAGGCTTTCCTTTGGCATGAGGAGTTATATCTCCCAGATGCCCCGTATATTTTCAGACATGACAGATAGAGGGGCAGGGGGCACCTGCTCTGAGGGCAGTTGAAACAACCTGGAAGTGTTCAAGCAGACATTGTTTATCATTACAGTAAATATTGTAACATTGACCACTGGGCTTGGGCAGTGTTTAGACCTGTCTGTGTAGATATTGTGGAATTTAATGACTATGTCTCAAGACTCCAGTCAAATAGTGCACATGCAATTTGAAAAATACCCACTCCCCACTGAGTGACCAGCATGATTGAATACTATTGGGTGGTGAATTATTAATAAACACATCTGTGCTTGGTGGCAACATGGTCCATCTGGGAGTTTACAGATGTAAAAAGTGCCAATCATGCATAGAGCTAGGGAATGCATATATAACATGGGCATTGAAAAATCTTCTCTCCCTGCAGAAACAAGATTATTCTGCAACAGCCTGGGTAGAAAGTGAAGTTATGTTAGTGCACTGATGAATAATGAAATGTTGAGCAGTTGTACAGGTATAAAAGTGGATATATGTGTAGCACTGTCACTGGTATAAATATGGAATGTTCCTCTTTTACTCTCGGTGTAAAGAATATTTTACTTCATTACTTATGATCAGGATATGGATGATTACAGTGATGTCCATCTGTATTTAATCATTACCTCTGTTTCTGCTTCTTCATAACCCCCTAATACAATTAAATTAGATAGCTTATGTGCCCATGTATTTTCTTCTCCATATTGGACCATCTAACTAGCCTTCCTACTTGGCTATGGGCCTTCATTTTTGTTTCCATCATTCTAGAATGAGAAGAGAACAAGTCTTATTCCACCAAAGTTCTTATTCCCCAGTAAAATGGGAAAAGTATAATTTGCTTCGCCAATTCTGTTATTTAAATACAATAAAATCCTGAGCAGTCATACAGGCATAAATTTGGGAATAAAATTGAACTAATCTAGTATATCATCATTGATATATGGTTAAATTGGCAATGATATAGACATGGTTAGGAATGTAAAATTTTATGTTACATTGCATGGAGTTTTTAAAGAATATGATATGGTTAACATTATACTAAAGGAGTTTGTAAAAATAGATCCTATTGGTGGTGTAGAAATTGATTACTGTTCCATTGCTGCCCATGAATTATGGTTAATGTTTCATTTGAATAATGTATATCAATATAAATCATCGGTAAGTTAGATAACTTACACATGAGTCACACATCAGGCATGGATTTAAAGACAGTGTAAAACCAATATTTATTTTAAGTTGCAGTAATAATACCTTTTTTCTTTGTTTTTTTATAACCTCATTATAATCACATTAAACGAGGAGTGCTTATTATATAAAGCTGTTCCTTTTCACAAAACCTCCATCAAAAAGACCTTCATTAAACCAACAAGACCATCAAGCATTTCTGGAACTGCGCCAGAAAGAAAATACAGCCACTTTAATCTGATAGTAGAACACTAAAGAGAGCACAGTTAGGCATTATTCTCTGCCAGCTCATTGTAACTACATTCAAGGATTTCTGTCATACCATTATGATAAACCTGAAAGCTTTTACATGCATGGTCTTATTCTTCTTCTGATTAGACTGGTCAGGTTTCATGAGCCTTTCATCTAATCGTTTCTTGGATTCAGCATCGTATTACTGTTTGCGATTCAAAGATAAGCTAGGTATTGTTAGTCTTTGACATATATAGCACATCCTGCCAGGGACTTTTTTTATCATAAATGATTTTTAGCTCAGCTGACTGAAAGTCATCTGAGCTATAGCGATCACTCTTTGTCCGTCGTCCGTCTGTCCGTCTGTCCGTCCGTTAACCAGGCACAAATCGTAACCGCTGGACCTAGAACCTTGTAACTTGGGATTCTGAGAGGTCCATAAAAAATCTCCTTGGAAACCAGAAATTAGGTCTCTGTTACTCATATCCTTCGAGCTATGTGGCCCCAAAGTACCCCCCAGAAAAGTCAAAAATTTCATACAAAAACTTCAATATCTCATTAACTACTTGACTGATGGTCATGATTTTTGGCATACATATTGATCATGAGATGTTACATCACTTCCTGCAGACTGGTGGCGCCACCTGTATTTTTCGATTTTTTACGAATTTTTTTCTCTATTTTTGAGACCTTTAAAAATGTGAACATCTGTTAACAAGGCACAAATCATAAAGACTGGACTTAGAATCTTAATTCTTGACACACTGAGAGGTCCATGAAAAATCTCCTTGGAAACCAGAAATTAGGTCTCTGTTACCCATATCCTTTGAGCTATGGGGCCCCAAAGTACCCCCCCAGAATAGTAAAAAATTTCATACAAAAACTTCAATATCTCAATAACTACATCACTGATGGTCTTCATTTTTGGCATACATATTGATCATGAGATGTTCGATCAGTTCCTGCAGACTGGTGGCGCCACCTGTACTGTTTGATTTTTTACGATTTTTTCCTCTATTTTTGAGACCTTTGAGGATGCTGTCATCTGTTAGTGTGGCACAAATCATAACGACTGGACCTAGAATCTTCATTTTCGACACACTGAGAGACCTATGAAAAGTCTCCATGGAAACCAGAAATTAGGTCTCTGTTACCCATATTCTTCGAGCTATGGGGCCAAAAATTACCCCCCAGAATAGTCAAAAATTTCATACAAAAACTTCAATATCTCATTAACTACATCACTGATGGTCATGATTTTCGACATACATATTGATCATGAGATGTTTCATCAGTTTGTGCAGACTGGTGGCGCCACCTGTATTTTTCAATGTTCACGAATTGTTTTCTCCATTTTTGAGACCTTTCAGGATGTAGTTATCTGTCAACAGGGTACAAATCGTAACGACTGGACCTAGAATCTTCGTTCTTGACACACAGGGAGACCCATGATAAGTCTCCATGGAAACCTGAAATTTGGTCTCTGTTACCCATATCCTTTGAGCTATGGCACTCCAAAGTACAGCTCAGAATAATGGAAAATTTGATACAAAAGCTAAAGTATCTGAACAACTAATGCAGAGATAACCATAATTGTTTGCATGGATATTGATCATGGAGTGTTTCATAAGTTTCTGCAGACTGGTGGCACCACCTGTATTTGTTCGTTTTTTTTTACGAAATTTTTCTGTATTTTTGAGACCTTTAAAGATATGAACATCTGTTAACAGGGCACAAACCATAAAAACTGGACCAAGAATCTTCATTCTTGACACACAGGGAGACCCATGAAAAGTCTCCATGGAAACTTAAAATTAGGTCTCTGTTACCCATATTCTTTAAGTTGTATGGGTCCAAAATACCCCCCCCCCCAGAATATTGGAAAATTTGATACAAAAACTGCAGTATTTCAATAACTACAACACTGATGGTCATGATTTTCGGCATACATATTGATCATGAGCTGTTCCATCAGTTTCTGCAGACTGGGTGTGCCACCTCTATTTTTTTTTTCAAATTTTTACGAATTTTTTTCTTTTTTTTGAGACCTTTAAAGATGTGGTTATCTGTCAACAGGGTACAAATCGCAACAACTGGACCTAGAATCTTCATTCTTGTCATGCAAGGAGGCCCATGAAAGGTGCCTGTGGAAACTTGAAATTAGGTCTCTGTTACCCATATCCTTCAAGCTATAGGACTCCGAAGTATCCCTCAGAATAATGGACAATTTGATACAAAAACTGAAGTATCTGAACAACTATTGCAGAGATCACCATGATTTTTTGCATGGATATTGACCATTAAGTGTTTTTATTAGTTTCTGCAGACTGGTGGAGCCACCTGTATTTTTGTATCCGCCAAAACGAAGTTTTGCGGATACTATGTTTTTGACCGAGTTCCTCCGCCGCCGCGGCGTTCGTTTCCAGAGAGCTCCTCAGAGACTAATGGACCGATTTTTCCCAAACTTACACCTATTATCGGGTCACATGTGAACTGGTGCCTAACCAATTTGCATTACCTCTGACCTTTCCTCTCTATCCAGTGTCCATTTGTGGGTCTGTTTCCACTCATAAACCCTCATATCTCGGGAACCGTTTGACCGATCAGGAAATAAAATTGATACAAATGTAGCCCTTGGATTGCTTTATAACATACACAAAAAATGGTGGCGCCACCTGTAACCATGTTTGCACAGTGTCCATCTGTTCATCTGCCTTGGGTTAAAATCACTCATATCTCTGCAGTGAATTGACTAATTCACCTGAAATTCGTCATGTGTATACATCCAGGATAGCTTTCTTGATTTTATGACAGGTGGCGCCACCTACGTTCACGTTCACACTGATGACATCCAAGCTTATATCTCGGGAACCGTTTGACCGATCAGGAAATAAAATTTATACAAATGTAGCCCTTTGATAGCTCTGTAACATACACAAAAAATGGTGGCGCCACCTGTAACAATGTTTGCACAGCGTCTGTCTGTTAGTCTGCCGTGGCCTAAAATTACTCATTTCTCTGTAGTGGATCGACATAACTGCCTAAAATTTTGCAGGTTTATACATCGTGGACAGCTTTCTTGATTTTATGACAGGTGGCTCCACCTACATTCTAGTTAACGCTGGACACATCCAAGCTCATATCTCAGGAACCATTTGACCGATTGGGCCAAAATTGTGCATGTGTTTAGATCTCACATAGGTCTTTATCATACACAAAACTGGAGGGGTTACCTGGAAAGATTTTTGCACAGTGTTTGTCTGTTTGTCTGCCATGGGCAAAAATCGCTCATATACATGTAGTGGTTTGACTTTTCTGCCTAAAATTTTGCAGGTGTATACAACTTGGACAGCTTTCTGGATTTGTGGTAGGTGGCACAACCTACATACACATTTAGGCTGCAGACATCCATGCTAATATGCAACATACCTCACTCTATTTCCCCTTGCCACTCAATCCATGCCTCACTATCTGATTTTGGCAGATACATGTAGTCACTTGTCGGTTACCCGTATTCTAGTTTTAAAAGTTTACACATTTTTCTCTATTTTTGAGATATATAAATACAGACTAAATCTTGGCCTGTTGGTTAATCTGTTTGATGCTTAGTTGAATGGGTATATACTACCATTCTGATGATAAAATTTCCTTTTGCGAATCTCTTCCCAGTCAGCTGAGCGTCATGACCCATGGGTCACTTGTTAACAAATTTTGTTATTTTTCATAGATCACTGATACAGTCCAAATAAATGGACAGGATTGTTCCCTTTTTGATGTATATATAAGTAGCAGATGTAAAAGTCCTGCAGTCCTGTGACTAAGTCCTGACGCCTCCCTCAAACCAGGTAGCACCTGGCAGAAGTAGAACTAAGCTAAGTGGTTAATGTACAGGTAAGGGTGGGGGTTTTTATTCTGATAACCATGACATTACTCTCATCCGACTTTACACTTTGCCTTCCTAGTCTTTCAGACCTGTTCATTTGTGCAGCCTTTCTCAGCTCTCTGGGGAGCATATAACCAAGCAGCCACACAAGGTGCTAGAAAATTATTGGTTCTTCATTTTGCCTGCTGCCCATGCTTGACCACTACTTATTCACTCTTGGGTGGAGAGGGCACTCCCTTGTGGTAAAGACTTTACCCAGGAGTCTTTGCACAGAAGATGGTCAGATCAGAACGCGAACTCACAACCTTGCGGTCATTAGTCCAGCGCACTGACCATTACGCCACCACACTCTGTGTTAGACTGTGAAGAGGAAGATGCCTGGTTTAAATCCCTAAAATTTTAATCCTCTAAAGCAAAATGGTGAAATCTTTGTAGAACCTCAGAGATTGGCTCCAGTGTCTTAAAGATCGACAGGTCATAATTTCTGGATTTTTTAGCTCAGCTGACTATTAGTCATCTGAGCTATAGTCGTGGTCCATTGTCCGTCGTCCATCCGTCTGTCCGTCCGTCCGTAGATGTGGCACGTTTTGAAACTGTAAGACCTAGGAATCCAAAATTCGGCATAATATGAGATGTCCCCAAGATCTCCTACCAAGCTGAAAACTGGGTCTTTTTGACTTTGTTCCTTTGAGAAATTAAGGAAAAACCTCATAATGCATTTTGTAAAAAATCAGGAAAGATATTTGATCACTTAACACAAAACATGTTAAAGCTATGGACCTTTTTTCCAGTAATATAACTTTAATTAATCAAAATTAAATTGTATACCCAAATTAGATGAAAATCTTTTAAATTTTTTAAAATATTAATAAAAATAAAAAATTGGTACCTTAAATTTTGCCCAACTTTGACCATGGCACGTTTTTTTCCTGTAAGTACTGTGGATTTAATTTTCACAGCATGTTTTTGCTACCTTTTCAACTGTTAACACCAAAAATTTGAAAACAGTTGATCAAAAACTGTAGATTTTATTCAGGTTTTCAAGCACCATGTAACATATTTTTTACATCAAGCTAGTGTTATGCAGTTTGCAAGAGCTCAGCTCCCCAGCTTCAGCTCTTAGTTCCTTAAATTCAGCATACAGCTAGATGTCTCCAAAATCCCCTACCATGCCAAGAATTTGGTCACTAGGACTTTATACCTTCAAGATATTATTGAAAAACTTCATTTTTCCATTAAAAACCCAATGTTACACTTCAAGACTGCCTAATATCAAAACCACTGATCTGACTTTAATCATAAATAATATACATATTTTTCATTCTCTATGCACATGCCAGAATGATGTCAGTATTGCGTAATTGTTTTAAGTTATGGGCCCAAACATAATGCACTTTGTAAAAAATCAAGAAATATATTTACTCCCTTAACAAAGGGATTGCTGAAGCTAGAGATTTTTTGTCAGGGATGTAACATTATTTAATTAAGATTCAATTGAATACCCAAAATTAGTTATGAATTTTTCAAATTTTATAAGTTATTAGTATAAATGTAAAATTAGTAACTTAAATTTTGCCCAACTTTGACCATGGCACGTTTGTTTCCTGTGAGCACTGTTGATATAATTTTCATATCATGCACACATAAGGATTTCAGCTTTTAAGTTTAGAAAGCTGAAAGAAATTGGCCAAAAATTGTAGCTTTTATTAATGTTTTTATGAGACCCTGTCAGACTTTGGCTCTCTGTAGCACCTCTTTGAGTCACCTGTATGTTGACCTGGTTGAACTTTCAGCAAATTATGCATGCTTGAGGTGAGGCATACACGGGGAATCCAGGCAGCTTATGGCCAGCCACAGTTGATCCAGGTGTCCAACCCAACTCATCTAGTAGTTTTAACCAACTACATAACAATAAACAATAAATTAATAAATTTTTATTGGTTTTTAATAAAAAATTAAAGAAAAATAGAAAAGGAATTTGTTAGTTTATAAAAACAGGAAATTAACTTGCAGTTACTGATGATATAAGAATCTTGTATCGATGGATAGAATGTCACGTATTCCAAATAACGACATGCAGTCACCTATGGTATTTTTCAGTTCAATTTTAATGATAAAGAAGTAAATCATATCATTCATTACTAATCATTAGGGATCATATGATGGAAATTAATGATAGGCAAAGATGCAGTTGATAATATTAATCTAGATTCCTACTGTGTCTAGTGTGTACATTGATGTGAAATTAGTCAAAAATGAATTTATTACAGTTATTTTTTAATATAAATAAAAGCCATAAAACCAGGTACTTATGATCATTATTTAAATGTGTGAATTTTGTATATTCTGGATTCTCAACATCATTGTTTGGTGAAAATTGAATAAATACCAGACATGGTGCGAATACTTTGTAATTGTATTTAAATACGAATATGATTATGTACTCCATTATAAAATTTCTTGCATAAAGAATGGGAATTCAGGTAAAAATGAAAGTATATGAATACCAGTGCAAATACTTTGAAAATGTATTCATGAATGCATTCATGAATATATTCTTTAATATTATTTTAATAATCATTTCAGTTATATTTCATTTTAAAAAATCATATGATTCTCTTATTATTTTTAATAAAAATTATATTTATGACAATATTTGTAATTTTTTTTAATTAATAGTTAAACCCTTATATATTCTGCTTATAAGTTATATGGCCAAGTCAAAATCTGTGTGACAATAGTACTCCATTTGTTAATAAAATAAATGAAATCAATCCTCTTCCCTGTCTCCAAAGGTACTATCAAAATCATACATAAGCTAAACAACAACAACTCATAATACAGCTTATATTTATTACCACACAAAACCAGCATGTGCCTCATTTCTAAATAATATTTTTTAATCATATATAACAGCTGAGCGTCGTGACCCATAGATCCCTTGTTTAAGGAAAGGTCCATGGCCTGATGATGGCTCTTTCTATTGGATGAGTTTAAAGGTATCCATATGATAAGAATAAGTTATTAATAAGCCTTCTGGATTTCAGGTTTTATATGCACGTTGTTAGGAATAACCAAGAAGTCATAATTACCTGTCATTAAGGCATCATAGTGGGTCTCTGAGGCTCTAACATGACTTCACCATTATGCAATTGAGCTACTGATGGGGTTCAAACCTGGAACCTTCAGCTCTTCAAACCAATGCCTTTACCACTGGGCTATGTCCTACAACTTCATGATTATCCTTGGTCCTGTGCATGAAAAATCTGAAATCCAGAAAGCTTACTAATAACATATATATATTATTAGTGTTATTGTATGGTTTTGTTAATCTTTATTCAGTTAATATACAGTGCCACAATAGACCATACATTGACCTATGCATCGTATAAAAAGGGGAAAAAGCTAGTGTATGCAATCACCAAGCAAATCACTGGAAGCATACCCCAACCCCTGCCCAAGTAAGCCCACCGTCAAAAGAATTGTACACAAATATGAATATAGAAATAGAATGATCAACCCCTGTTAGCCTCACCTTCCTATGAGGAAGCTTAAAATTGGAAAACCAGAATTTTCTAGTTTATTTTCAGGTGTGTGGTGGTCTACTATGTGAAGTCATGGGAGTTGACAGTCAAGGATTCCCACTTTTGTTTCACTGCAAACTCTGAGGAAAGTTATGTTTGGGGTATTTCCTTTTCCCTGTTTGTTTCTTGTCATCTGTATACAGAGTACCTGAAAATTGTACTGAAAGCTCAGTCCTGAGGAAAAGAAAAGTTTTGTTTTAAATTTTGTGATGCATTGGTTTCCTTCTGTCTTCATAGTTATGATAAAGAACAGTCACAGCTCCTGACATCTGGTGGAGAAACTTAATACAAAGAGAAGGGATATACACCACTAACAGTAATCAATTTAATAATTGCATCTGCCAAAACAGGGTTTTCCAGACACTATGCTCTGCCACAGAGTTTATTTCTGGAGAATTCCTCTCAGACCCTTTGACCTATCTTTTATGTTGTATCCATCTGTAGATCTGTTTTTTTTTTCATGAAAATTGCACATATATGAGAAGTTAAATTGGCATCTCTGATTCCTCAAATTTGGAGTCATGTCATGGCAGGAACATTCAATGCCTTACTTTACCCAGGCCTCTGTGATTTTAGCGGATACATGTAGAGTTGCTTATTGTATCTGCCAAAACAGAGTTTTGCAGATACTATGTTTTCAGCTGCACGCCGCCGCCGCGTAGGTGTCCGGAGAACTCCTCCGTAACCGCTGGGCGGAATTTACGAAACCTGGGATTATGTTCGGGTCACATGTGAACTGCTGCGCCCCGATTTTGTTTTGACCTCTGACCTTTCCTCTGCGCTCTGCGTCCGTTTGTGCGTCTGTTTCCACACATAAACCCACATATCTCGGGAACCGTTTGACGGATCAGGAAAAATTTTTTGCACAAATGTAGCCCTTGGAAAGCTTTATAATGTACACAAAAAATGGTGGCGCCACCTTCAACCATTTTTGCACAGCGTCCAACTGTTTGTCTGCCACGGGCTAAAATCACTCATAAACATATAGTGGTTTGACTTATCTGCCTCAAATTTTGCATATGTATACAACTTGGACGGATTTCTGGATTTTGTGGTAGGTGGCGCAACCTACATACACCATTTGGCTGCAGACATCCATGCTTATATGCAACACTTCACTCAATTTCCCCTTGCCACTCAATCCATGCCTCACTTCACCCATTCTACTCTGATTTAGGCGGATACACGTAGTCGCTTGTCGACTACCCGTATTCTAGTTGACTGCCTGTTTTCTAGTTTTTAATGTGAAGAGCAGTTTCACATCAAACCCAAAATATTTAGAAAAGGATTGGGAAGAATACTTTTTAGATGTTCTCTATATACTTGAGTAATTTCATTTTATCAAAATATCCACCTTGGATTTATGATGTCATCATTAAGAGACACACAAATGTGGGCCTATCCAGCAGGGGTATAATATCTAAATATTAACTGTAGGGCATTAAGTTGAATGGTCTGTAAATGACACCCAAACATGCAAAAAGCCGCATGCAGGTTTTGTTTTTATCACAAAGCCCTGCAGTTTGAGTGACTGCTGACAGATTGAGGTGAATGTAGTCGGTGCCCTCTGAGCTGCCATAACTATTGGTTTAACCATTTGACGGTCTGTGTGTCACCATAAAACACTGTCATCATAATTACCTGGGCAATACACCACAGGCATACCTGTTATTAACATACAGATTACTCTGCATTCTCCACATCATACAGATGTCAAAACTCTGAAATGAGGGTGTTGAACATGGTCAGCTGAGAGATGAAAGCTTGCCAGCTCTGTTTTATTTATGGCCCGCAGCGGATGGATGTTAGCAAGTCGGGAGGTATAGTTAATAAACACAGACATAGGAGACTTCATGATGACCGGCTTGTGTGTGTTTTACCCTGTGATGTGACAAGGGGTATCCATCATTATAAAATATTTTAGATTTCCTGATGAAATAGAAAATAGGTATGGATGCATTAAGTGCTGTTGCACTATGGGAACAGACATCAAAGCATTATAACAGAGTTTTAATTACCTGGTAAAATGGAGAGGCTCTGATGGCACTGCACCAGATAGCATACAGTGTTAGCAAACCTCCCATCCCCTTTTGCAAGAATGGTTTACCCCATATAGATATGGGGATGTGCACATTTGCATAATCAGAGGGGTGGCAGCATGAAGTACTCCAGGAATACAGGTAGCAATGGTATTGAGCTATATATCCAACATTCCGGAAATTGAGATGAAGCTGTTCAAATATTTAGTATAATAGGCAAACTCGGGGATATGGTGTGATAACGGAAAATGAAACGTTCATGTACCTGCCATATGAAAAGCAGTGGATTCAGTTGACAGACAAAGAGAGAAATAGCTGCAAAATCTAATTCTGTGCTGGGCCATGCGATTAAATTATTCCGAGACACATTTAGTCACAACATCACAGCCATAAAGTATATTTACCCTCATTTTGAAGGCTTCATCCGACACCCATACAGTAAAAGTAGTATAATGTGTAGTGTTTAAATGCTCCAGGGAGTGACTAGCTACAGAAAATTTAAAAGCTTCTCTCACTTAAAGCTAAAAATCTCAATTTTCTTTGGAAGAAACTGAGGTAATGTTCCCAGTCCACATCACTTATCTCATCAGTGAAAGAAAGGGTTATGAAGAAGCAGCAGCTTAAGTGATGTTAATGTGTAAAAGAGCCACCAGGTGCCCCTGTACTCCATTATTTGATTACTATACAACTAGGATAACATTGCCATATCATGTTTGTAT
This sequence comes from Sipunculus nudus, assembly GCA_026874595.1. Lineage (NCBI taxonomy): Eukaryota > Metazoa > Annelida > Sipuncula > Golfingiida > Sipunculidae > Sipunculus > Sipunculus nudus. Next base: position 29,791,620 of record CM049315.1, read on the forward strand.
TATTGGTTCAGATGTTAAATATTTAGATAAACTATAAATGTAGATAGGCAAATAGTGTTTTAACTTAAGTTAACCCCGAAAATTCACATTTTGAAATTTTAAAATTACCATATAATTAGAGAGAATTGTTTAGATATATATATATATGACACATCATGACCTAATTCTGTACGTCCAATCTTGTTTTATTTGACAATCTTTGAGTATGACAAGTAATGATGTCCATTTTCTACCAAAACCAGGTATATTCATTCTCTTGACAAAATCAGCGAATAATTTCTATGGACAAAATCCACAGGACAAAATGTCAGTAAACAAATGCTACAGGATATAATATCTAATGGAAAATATGCCAGTGAACATAATATCCATGGAAATACAACATAAAAGATAATGTTCATCATAGTGTCCATGGAAAATGTGGCACAGGACATAATGTCAATGGAGCATAAGCCACAGGGCTTAATGTCCATAGAGAGTATGCATTTTCATGGACAGATGGCTATAGGTTATGGTGACACAGAATGAGTTAGGCTACCTGTGGTGTATTAGAACCAGTGATAGGTTTATTGTATCACACAGGTCACTCTCCAGGGGGCCATTCAGATCTGTGCTAGTATTCGATTGGCCTCCTTAAAGTATGGTCACTGTTACTGGCCAAGCCTCATGATAATTGTGATTGAAGGGGATTATAAATGAAATAATTGCCATGAAGACAAACCCAAGGAGCCCCATGGTGCTGTTTACATCGTAAATGGTCTGATCAAACTAGCGGGCAAACTGTCTTCCTTGTTCTCCTGCCAGCCATAATGTACTGTATATCCCTGGCAAGCAGGCTGCAGCTCCTCTTGTTCAATACGGACAGCCCTTTGATGTTTCCTCAGGAAAAGTAATGATGATAAATTAGATTTCTTTTATATTTATTCATGAATATTGAACAGATACCTTACTTGGTCAGGGTCAGAATATACCTCAGACGTAGACAGTATCAATGGATAAAATATATTTTCAAAATCAGCAAGGGACAAGTTTGGAGAAAACTACATTTCCCAATGTTCACCTTAGCACTTTAATGTTGCACTAAAAAAGGTTAAGAGATAAAAATCAAACATACTGTAAAGGAAGTAAAACAGACTTGTATGCTTAATGCCATCAATAATGGCTATTAATTGAATGTGGAATGTGGGCTTAAAGGAAATAAAAAAATGGCTTGTAAACAAGGAGGATTCATCAAGCTCTAATAATATAAATCTCTGTCCATCTTAATGCTGGAGTTCTTCTCTCTCAGTATCATACTTCATCTGTTTTTATGTGTGTTTGTTGATCCGCCAGCCCTTGTTAACAAGTCATTAATTATTTCCTTATGAGAATCACTGCCCACTTTATTCCTATGAACTGCAGTTTCATGATCAAGGAATCCAGGCTCAGGACATTTATAAAAACCTGACAGTTCATAAGTTTTTTATAATGATCAGTTTGGATGAATTCCTGTTATAGATAACATTCATTTAGTGGCTTTTATCATAAAGAGACAATAGACTAGGTTTCTGGAAGTAGGATAAAATAGTTCTGTTTGAATAGCATCTTTTGTGACAATAAATTAGCTTTATAGTGCACATATGCACATGAAAGATCACAGAACTGTACTTACTTCAAAAGAATTCCCTCTTAGATGTCAGTCTTATTGTGGCAAGCAAGACAAACATGAAATCTTTTCTCTAGATTAACATTAGCAGAAAGGTCATAAAGACAAATGTTTGCTAATGTCAAGAACTGCCATGTTAGTAAATACAAAACAAATCATCCAACGAATGGTGCTGTTGGAGTCTTTTTCTCAAATAAAGCCTGCACCATGATTAAACACCAGGGGTTTATTGATCAGTGGTCTGCTCATTTTTCCCACTTAATTATTCGGTGAATAAAGCGGCAACAAAGACCTATTCTTTTGGCTGTCCATCTGCATGGTTATGATAGATTTGACGGTGCCTTAGGATAATCTGACAGGTTTCCGGTGGAAGAAAAGAGATTAAGCTTGCTTAATGAGTAAGACAGCAGATTTCATTTATTGAAACTGTTCTTTGGCATGGACCAGATATCGTAGGAGTGTAACAGTAAACATTCATGGCAGGTTGTAGTCTCGTCTTGAAAAAACAACATGGTCTGCTCAGCTGAGCGAAGTCTGAATGTCAAACACTGATTCCTGAGAAAGTGTTCTTGTTTCATCTGCACATGGCTTTCTATTCAGACTTGTCACCCTGTGTCTCCTGATTTTACGAGATTAAAAAGCGGATTGAACACCCATTGTGTTGGGCTCACTTCACACAAAACACACATTAATCCTGAAAAGTTAACAGAAAATTACTTCTTTCTGAGGCTGTCAAATCTGTTCAGTTTTCATAAAGGTCTATTGATATATGTTGACACCAAAATGTATATCACGGTGGTAGTTTGTGTTTGAGTGAAATGTAATTTATTCTGTGTATGCTAAAGGACTTTCTATGCTCTTTGTATTGTTATAGTGTGAATAAAAAGAACGCATTGCAAGACTTACACTATTGAAATTAACTGTAATTTGCATGGATGATAATGTAATGTGCAGGAGGGGTACTTCAATAGTGTTTGTATATTAGATTTTTACAGTAAAATCATTACTTTATTTATGGTGATTAGCACTGAATCAGTGCTTGAAATTATCAAAACATCTGGCTGTTCACTTTTAATCTTAAATATATTCATGTCTTTATTTTGAATAAAGCAGCCAAAATGGTGTTTAATCAACAAATACCAGGTTATAAGGTATGCACAGGTTGAATATTAGAGTTTTCATGCTAAGTAAAAGGCATAAAATGAAATGCCATGTAATTGTACAACAATTTTGGGCCATTTGATGTACATAACAAGTTCAATATTTTGTAAAATAAGAAATATGAAAATGAAAATATTTGTATGATGTAATTTGAAAATAAATATGTTTATTCTTGATAAATGAATATTAAAAAACTCATTCATGTTTAAAAACCTATCCAAAGCATGCATCATTGTTTTCCTCAAATTTTACTTTATATTTTGAATTAGACAATACAATTTAAGAACCTGCCTCCCCCTCCCCCCTTTAAACTTATGAGAAACCTCTGACTCTCATATAGAGACAGAATCCTTCCCTTCAGCTGTTTCACATTTTATCTTAGAATTAACTTAAAAAGGCTTTCCCTATAAACAGGTTATAAAATATTGCTCAGTATATATTGCCAGACTTTGAAGATCATACCTGTATTTAGGTACAATTTCCACTATAACCATTTTTGTCATTCTGGTCCTCTTAAATCAGTTGATGCACATGTTGTTATATCTTGTACCTAAATGCTAAACTCTATAACATACACCAGGTATTAATATAAACTTATTTATTTTACATGGATTGTACAAATAGTTATTATAACTAATCAAGGCACTCTCCATGGCTCCGGTGATGGCGTTCGGTAGTCTGCATGGGTGGAGGAAAATGGAGTACCCGGAGAAAACCACTGGCCTTGGACGGGCAACTACAACCCACTCTCATAGCCACGCTGGGGATCGTACCTGGGTCGCCAGCGGAGAGTGCTAAGCGTTTTACCACTCAGCTATCCAGGCCCCTTTTATTTCTGTTTTTAATGGTTTGCTGATTATTGTGAAAGTATATACCACACTTGACACTTGGTTTGGATTATTTGCCAGACTTAATAAGGGAGAGCACTTTTGCACCATTAGACATGTACAGATGCTTAATTATTTGATTGTTTAAAGAGAAACATAATTGGACTTGAACAGGCCATGACCTGTGAGTGGGAGGGAAGCTACATGGCCTGTGTTCCTTTGTTTTTCCATTGTTATTTCTTATGCTCAGTGTGACAATACAGCACCCTTAATAATGAGTAAGACATTAAGATAATTGCTTGTAACACATTCAGTTGCTGATGAATTACACTTGTATATACAGTGAAACCTGTCTTATGAGACCACCCTCCGAACTGATAAAAAGTGGTCTTAATTCAAAGGTGGTCTTATTAGACAGGTCAGTTATAACCATGTGAATGCTTTTGATACACTCAAGAGTTTTAGACAGGTGGTCTTTCAGACAATTTACACTGTTTCTGAAGGGGTAGTTGTATATATATCAGCTAGCATCCATGAACATTTTTCAGTGGTATTTACTGCATTGGAGTTTAATATTCTATATCTATAAGAAGAACAAACATTAAAGAAAGTGAGCATCACAGAAATGCTAACATAGACACTAAAACTAAGCTTCTGCTAAGATTCTAGTTGTGTTTCTGAAGACCTTGTCTGAAGCTGAAACAATGGGCTTTCTTCATCAAAATGGTCTGCCTGTAACAGAGAGCTTTCATCAGGAAACACTTTAAGTATGAGATATAGCACCCTGTTCTTTGAGGTGTGATTCCTTGATGTGTTAGAGGTGGTTGTTTTCTGTTCCTTTTGACCAAGGTTCTCACTGTGATAATGGCCTAAAGAAACACTTTTGTGTCAACACTGGTATCTTTTATGGTGTACATGAAAACATTTTTTTACAAGTTTAAAATTCACTGAAGTTTTTTTTCCATCAGCCTGCAATTTTGAAAAGGAAGACCATTTTTTACAGACTCATTAAAGTATTGAAACCATGCTCATAAAGATTTCTTCCATTTTAACTGTACCGTAATTCAGTTATTGCATGTACATTGTGATTAAGCATTACTAAACATTTCTCCCTTTCCTTGGCAATTTTAGATCTGTCAGCGGCATGATCCATTGTTGTCTTCAGTGTGATTGCTTGTAAATGTGTTAACTTTTGAACCACTCCATATATTATCTATGGAATTTGTCATGTAAATTACTTCTACCAAAAATCTTAGACAGAAACTGGTGACATTTATCTGATCTAGACCAAATCAGCAGATATAAAATATTTTGTGAACCCCATTACATTTGAACTAGACATGTGTTACCAGCTTCTGTGCAGCTTAGAACTGTGGCTCAGGGGTAGAACACAGGACTCAAAGCCGGGAGATTGCAATGTGACTTCTAATCTCAGCTGAGGTGCAGTGAGATTTTTCACAGTCAGCCCCCACCTAGAGTGAGTGCTCTGCAGGCTTAATGGGAAGGCTGTGCCCTATGGCCGTGTTTCACTCACAAGTGAGTGCACCTTTTGAGGGTTCCTTGGTGGTATGACCCAGCAATGGGGACGATTATGCACTTAGGGCCAGCAGGTGCAGTAATCATCGGGCCTGGTTGAAGCCAGGATATAAAATGAGAGGAAACATGTGATACTGCCGTAACATAGTCCAAAACTGGAATGGAATTCTGCAGATGTACATATATGTAGCTAAGTTAGCATTAACAAAATGGAGGCGGTTACCTCCACCAAAAATATTAATAAAAAAAGTAGGCATGTGTTTTCCCCAAATTTGGCACACAAGTTTACCGCTTGACCACTTTGGAAACTGGTGATCTTGGCCTAGATCTCAGAGGTCCAACCAGCTGAATTACAGCTTATGGTTTCTAGGACTTCTTATTTAGGTGATGCACAGTCAATTCTGCTGAAATAAAATTCATTTGTGATCCCCAGTACTTTCAAAGCCATGCATATTCTACTTGATTTTTGATACACATATTTTTCCGACCATGTCCCAGCCACAAAGAGTTTAAAAACTGGTGACATTGGTCTGAAAGGTTAAATCTCTGAAAATTTTAAACTTGTGAATCCCATTACAACATTCAAAGCTGTGCATATTTGATACACATGTTGTTTCAACCATGTTCTATTAGGAGTTTGTAAACTGATGACTTTGACTTCGATCTCACCTGAACTTTAGCTCATATTGTCTTTTAGATTTCTCATGAACAAAATAACTTTTTAAGCACTCTATAATCTGTCCTCAAATCTGGTACACAAACTCTTTAGACCAAAATCTCACATGTGAAAGCTATAGTCTTGTGTTTACAGCATGACTTACAACAGGTCTTGTGATCCCAAGGTTTTGGGTCTGATCCTTAAAAATAATGGAAACAGCAGTGATAGATGAAATGTTTTATCATATACTGTAACCTTGAAAAAAAAACTCAAGATATTAGAAATACCCTTATCTGTTTGTGAATTCATTGACACTTTGAATTATTTATTTTATATCACAATAAGTTGCACTGGAGCTTTGGATTGGGGTAATGAAGAAGGTCCCTAGTGTTAATAGACCACACAGAGATTCTCTCAAGTGGTTGTGTTGAACAAGTTACCAATCATGGAGAAACCCTGAAAGAATCACCATGCACCCACACTGTGTGACTAATGCATGCCTTGTTCACACCCTGTGTGTCTATATTCTGGCTTTAACAGAAACTGGATGGAACAAGGCATGAAAGATTCAGGGGAGCTCTTCATGCACCATTTCTAGACATTATTGGATGATCGTGCCACTTCTGCTGACTGTCTGCTCCTGAATTATCTGTGGCTGCTGTTTAAAAAAAATATGCCCAGTTCTTTCATCCGCACAGACTAAGTATTAACCTCTGGTTAAGTAAAATATGTTTTTATGAATGTTAGCCATCCATAGACTCATTTTTGTGTGGGAGCTGCTTTTACAATGAGACCACAGGGACTCATAAATTAGTCTGATGCAATTTGCGATTTCAGATATCGAACAACCACAAGTGACCACAACCAACAAATATGTTTTAAGGTTAAATTTTCATCATTGTTCATTTGTTAATTTTTTACTGTAAATAAGATATCTTCAAGATTTTCATGTAGATTAAGGTTGATATATCAATTCATGGAAGAGATCACTAAATGTAGCCTGTGATTCAGGTCTAAATACACAGTTCCTTTACATCTGCCTGTACATCTGTTTGTTGTGCATGAGATGTCTAAAAATGAATTTACTGCAGTGAATTTTTGTTGGAAAGATGGGTTAAAAGGATCAGTGGAATAAATTCAGAGAGTGATCTCTTTTCTAGTTTAAGCTTTGTCCTGACTGTGTGCCTGTGGTCTTGTTTTCTGACTGTCACCTTCATATAACAAAAAGCAAACCCTGAATAAAAAACAAGCTGTCATACATTGGACTGTGTGTGCTTCATCTTCAGTGAAATATGGCTGTGTTTTCCAGATTCTCAAATCCATGGCAGTCTGCTACTGAATTTTTTGGTGACCTTCAACGTCTAAATTTTGAAGAGAAATTGTTGGCTTGGCTTATGGTGAAAAGATAAAATGGTCAATGATGTCTCCCTGGAAAATGTATACATGTAGTTAAAATTTGCTCAAAATATGAAATTTGCAGATGGTCTTCTTTCATAATGAGGCTTGATTCCAGATATATCTGGTTCTTACTATTATTAATTGTGATACCTACATTGTGATAGGTCATATAAGAAAGGTGAAATTTTATCACTGAAACTATATAAACAGTTCTATATGTAGTAGTAACTGGCTAAGGACATGAAAACTGTGATGAAAAAGGTAATATATTGGGTGTTAACATGATACTTTATTGTTTTCAGTTCTGATAGCAGGCTGTATATGGGCTTTCTTAATACCAGAGAACAGAAAAAGTAAAACATAAGGCATTGAATGAACATAAAGTACTGAAGATGGCCTTAATGTTGGACCTAATGCCATACAGAATAAACAAAGCACTGTAGGTGGCCTCAACACAAAAAAAATTATTGGTTATTTTTGTGTTGGTGGTCTTACAATTGGTGGTCTGATGGCCATAAAAATCGAAAAATAACACCCTGTGAAGTCTTTCCAATTGCTATTGGTGGCAATAAAAATGAATAATAAAAATTCAAGGGACAAAATTAATATCCTTTTTCTTATCTTTTCATTAACTTTTTTCTTGTCTAGTCATTTATTAAAAGTTAATGAATATTCCTCTATCCAGCTGTACCTTCATGGAGCATAATATTAATTTTAAGCCATAAAGGTATCATATTGATAACTTCATGTTGTCTGATGGTTCAAAGCAGAGATTATTATCATGAAAAAAGATACCAACGTTCACTCAGTCCATATAACAAGGTCAGGTTGATTGCATTTGGCAATAATCATTCCTGTGCAGTTCACGAGACTAGTTCCCATCTGGCTGTGTGTGGGCTTAATGTTAACCATAAAATGCATAAGTTCCATGGGAGTTCATCAGCTTGTTGTGAAGTGATACTTTTTGATACTTAATATAAAATTTGCATCCACGTCATGTGATTAATCACCTCGGCTAGACATGTTTTTACCTGGATATTTAGATGAGGCTGCACCTCTTTCATGTCTCTGGAGGCAATCTCCACCTGTGCACACGGAGCTGATGGACTCCTGGAACACTATATTGGATCGACAATCAAACAGCCTGGAGTAACATCACTGCTATTAGCAGGCTGTTCTCATGTCATTTTAGAAGTTGTTAAATGGGCTACGATTTGGGATCTGGACCAGATCATTGAACTGGAAGAAAGTGTTACAGTATGAGAGATCTAGGTGTGGAAGTAAAAGTTTTTTATCAGGCCCTGGTTTAACGTTTAATTGTGCCAGTCTGTGCTTTCAGATAGCCTGGATGCTGACAGATTTTCTGATCTTCTTGGTAATCATGCTCAACATTAAGATGTGAGAGTTATATCTATGTATCCAGTGTCCTGTTTTAAGAATCAGGGATATGTAGATCTTATGAAGTGTGGAAGTTCCAATAAAAGTGCAGCTTAGCTTTAAGGATTTACACCATATCTAGGCATTTGCTTGAAGTTTTGAAAGATGCATTACACTTGGAAAACTTGTACACAGTATATAGATAGAGTACACCAGGATAAATAGAGGTGCAAGCAGATTAGCTTGATTATCAAGTTTGGGTCTAAATTTATTTAATGATAAACTCATGATTCAGTCACAGTCTTGTTTACCACAGATTTGTCAATGTTTTTTACCCTTCATTTTATGAACAGAAAAAGCTCACTGCTTTCCCATGGCGTGTTGACATGGAGACAGTCAACTGACTTGAAAGTTCAGTAGTTAGAAGAGAGGAAGTCTATTATTGGGGCCAATCCTGTACATAATAAACATAGACTTTGAATAGTGTGACTTCCTTTGCTTATAGCATTGTTGATAATTAAGTAGTCAATTAAAAATTCCTTATAAAAAGTTTACCTAATATGGACCAGATGTTGCAGGAGTTCATTATCAACATATGTACTAAAGATTGCCCTCATTAGAGGACTATGAAATAAATTAAATACTTAAGAGGATCATGATCTTTTATAATTGTGTTTATTTGATAAATTGTATGATGAAATCATGTTTTGCCAGGATTTTACAGATAAAACTTACCGGTTGTCACTGTCATATGACTTTTGTCTCAAGATGAATTACATCATTGTCTTTAAATTTATTTCCCTTATTCCAAAACAGGCATAAGGGAAACATTATTCCACTTACACTGGCAGAATGGGAGATATTGCAAGGAAGAAAGTGCCATGAACCAGATATATTTTTCATTTGATTGAAAAGCTTGAGTACCAATTTCTGAAGTTTTCCAATTGTCTTGAGCTAAGGGCCACTATTACATCTTGGTTTCCACGGCAAAACTTGAAATGCCTTTTATCTAACAGAAGAGAACATTTTTTTAAGCCATATTTTTACCATATTACAGTGAATATTGTTCACCTCCTAACTTCACAAGCCAAAGTTTTCCTGTGGCCCACAGTAAAATTACCACATATTTTAAGCCAGGAACCTGTAACCTTTAAAAAATTTGGCGAGAAAAAATCAATTTTCAGAGCGTGAGTGAGTGTTTTGATAATTTATTGTAAAATTACTCTCCTAGGCATGTGAAATACTTGAGATTACTGGGCTATCACTGATGCTGGTGCTACAGCCCCCTGCCTTATGAATGGCAAACTTTTCACATTTAAATGTCAGCAAATTCTGAACCCTTCCCAGTGAATGACTCCACTTATGGAGTTCTGGAATATCCTAGCAACTCCGTCAGTTAGATTACTTTGACCTATTGATTCTCAGTGGATGAAAATCCAGATCATAAAAATGTTCTTTTTTTTTCATCCACAAAATATGTCAAAACTCTTGTCAGTCTGATTTTGTTCTGATAAATATCAAGTGCAATCAAGAGTGGCAAGTTTACCCTCTCAGTCACAGTGTCACACACAAAATTGTCCTCAGCACAAGTTCCTGACCATCAAACCATAAAATTAATTATAAATGTTATTTTCCTTTGCTGCTTAAGTTAGACCATTAAATTTTTCCTGAAATTATTTGGTACATAGTGGATACATATTTTAACTTGAATCTTTGAACATATATATGACATTTAAAAGATACTAGACAGAGAAAAAAATCATGAATGAAGTTTTTCTCAGCCAGAAACTGGCAGTGTATTCTTAACTTTGAAAATGGATATAATTTGTAGGGTTATTGTTTGAAATAAGATATAAATTAACATCATTATTCATTCAGGTGTGGGATATGTAAGTAAAATAACGGTGGACTGTTTAATCAGCTTATGATTCTCACTTGAATCTAACAAATTCTCATGTGTTAATAATATCAAAGAGTTGCCCAGGTGCAGATATCCTCATGAAATATTGTCTGCAGTGTCCCATTTTATAAAATAACAGTTAGCAGTTTCACTCTTAAATGAAATTGTTCATTCATCTATGTAGGATGTCTTTGATTACCACTTCCACCACTGCAGTTGCTCACGCTTTATATGATGGCTGATTCATACAATGACACCATCTAATGATGAAGGGGATAAAAAAGGATAAAACGGAAGAATTAATATGGTGCCAGAGTGTGTTTGATGTTGGTCTTTCAAGTCCAGTAGCAGGGAGTCAGACAAGCATATTGAATTACCCCTCAGCATCAGGCAGCTGGCGTCGGTATGTGTGGAGGTTGACAGTAAACCTTACTGACAGCCTGTACAGGGGGTGACTGGTAAACTTTAGTGACAGACTGCGGCAGTCTGCAGGAGCTGTGTTGTCACAAGGTGTGCTTTATGGTGCTGTCCTGACCTCTACTCTACCTGCTGTGAGGCTGACCTGATCCAGGTCACACCTGGTATAAATACATCTCAGTCAGGTCCCAGGCTTGTCCAGATTATACAGGTGATTTGTTCACAACAGATTCTTGTCCAAATTCTGAAGGTGATTTGTTCACAACAGATTCTGGTCTAGATTTTGAAGGTGATTTGTTCACAACATATTATGGTCTAGATTCTGAAAGTGATTTGTTCACAACAGATTATGGTCTAGATTTTGAAGGTGATTTGTTCACAACAGATTCTTGTCCAGATTCTGAAGGTGATTTGTTCACAACAGATTCTGGTCTAGATTTTGAAGGTGATTTGTTCACAACAGATTATGGTCCAGATTCTGAAGGTGATTTGTCCACAACAGATTATGGTCTAGATTTTGAAGGTGATTTGTCCACAACAGATTCTGGTCCAGATTTTGAAGGTGATTTGTTCACAACAGATTCTGGTCTAGATTCTGAAGGTGATTTGTTCACAACAGATTCTGGTCCAGATTCTGAAGGTGATTCGTCCACAACAGATTCTGGTCCAGATTCTAAAGGTGATTTGTTCACAACAGATTCTGGTCCAAATTCTAAAGGTGATTTGTTCACAACAGATTCTGGTCCAGATTCTGAAGGTGATTTGTTCACAACAGATTCTGGTCTAGATTCTGAAGGTGATTTGTTCACAACAGATTCTGGTCCAGATTCTGAAGGTGATTTGTTCACAACAGATCCTGGTCCAGATTCTGAAGGTGATTTGTTCACAACAGATTCTGGTCCAGATTCTGAAGGTGATTTGTTCACAACAGATTCTGGTCCAGATTCTGAAGGTGATTTGTTCACAACAGATTCTGGTCCAGATTCTGAAGGTGATTTGTTCACAACAGATTCTGGTCCAGATTCTGAAGGTGATTTGTTCACAACAGATTCTGGTCCAGATTCTGAAGGTGATTTGTTCACAACAGATTCTGGTCTAGATTCTGAAGGTGATTTGTTCACAACAGATTCTGGTCCAGATTCTGAAGGTGATTTGTTCACAACAGATTCTGGTCCAGATTCTAAAGGTGATTTGTTCACAACAGATTCTGGTCCAGATTCTGAAGGTGATTTGTCCACAACAGATTCTTAGAATTGGTGCTCAAGGGATCTTGGACATTGCATTTTACAAACTGTCAAATGTTTGTCATATTCATGTCTTATTTGATATTGCTTATTCATTTTTCCCCCTAATATCCCCTTGGTGTTAAATGTTTTTAGAATGAATCCCCAGCTACAAAGTATAGACTAAATTTTACCTAAGCTGTGGAGAGAGAGAAAGAGGGAGAGAGAGAAGGGAAGAAGGAAGGAGAGACGGAAAGACAGAAAGAGTGAAGAGAGAGTTCACTTCAGAGTTCAGACCTGATCAGAATAATGTTTTGAGTATTAAAGAATCACTTATGTATTGTATTGTCAGATCTATAACATTTGACCTCTGTTACACCTGTCCCACCCTTTCCTTTTCTGCCTTTTATACAGGAAACACACCTCATGGAGTCAAGCCTACAGTGAAATCTCGTAATGTGATAATTGGAAATCTTGCTCATTTCAGTGTGACAATGACAAACAATTACACCAGGTAGGAATTCTCCATCATGGTAATATGACAAGCAGCAGCAAACTGAGACGCATCCATGCATGCAATCTGTTTCTTAAACACAAATAGTGTAATCAGTGCCAACCGGAAAACCCCATCCTTCAAGTCTAATTGACTATAGGTTAGAGTGTGTAATGAACACATTGACAGACAGACAAAGCACAAAATCTGGAGCACCAAGTTTTCTCTTTCACTCCATTGTTTATTCAAGAATTTAAATTTGTTTCTTTGCTGCAGACATTTTATGACAATCATAAGGCGGGTTGTCCTGCAGTAATCGGAACCTCGCCTGACATTTCAGATGAGGTTTCTAGGATCTGCACTGGCGTGAGGTTGTTTAGTGCAGTTTACAGGTTGTCAGAGCCCAAGACGCCCCCAGGGCTCAAGTAAGATGAAAGAAACCGGCAGCAAAATGCTTGGCACAGAAAGCTTTTTTATTTATGACAAATTGCCATTGTCTAGTGCTGGCAGTTCCTTTTGTGGGAATAGATAAAGGATCTGACTGTGGGTCCCTTATTGTCTAAATAACCCAGCAAGTGGACTTCAGGTGTGGTATTTTATATACAGTTGTATGTGGTACTGTTCACCTGTCCGTGCAGGCCTCCTCAGCTGTACCCACACTGAGCATTGAGGTCTCAGTCTGGGACCAGCGATACTAGTTTATGGGGCATCATGCCACATTTATTCCTAAAGAACGGGCAGCCAAGAGGGATCATTGGTGCTTGAAACAACTCTGTCAGTATAGAAGTTTCACTCTGGAGTGTCTTATGGAAACTTCGGTAACTTTGAATGTGCTCCATATTTATTTGATGGGCCTGCTTGTTTTTGATCGCGTACAGCCGACTTTTTACATACAGCCACTTACAGTCAAGTGATGATTTTTAGATGCATTAGCCATTAAGCACAGTTCAGGAGTGTCTGCTGAAAGTGACATCACTCATGGATTACACACGGGAACAGCTTGGTGATGTTAACAGCCTGGGGAGGGAACCTCTCCAGGTGACTTAAATCCTGATACCTTCCCCCACTGGATGCTTATTAACAGTTCTGCAGGTGTCTGTTATACCAGTCAGGTGTAACAATGGTAATCACATCACGTACAGGTGAGTTGATTTGATCCATTCCACATTATAACAAGGAGGCTCGGCTTAAAAGGATTACCTGGTATCCATGTCAGGGTCATTAAAAGTATAAAGAAATTATAAAAAATAAATTAACAAAACTCTTTGAGTTAACACAGCCAGAAGAAATATCACACAGCTCTGTGGTAATTGCATTATCCTGTTTATCTTTAAAGCCCCCTGTTTTGAATAATGTTCATGATTTTTATACGTCCATCTTGTGGTATACCCACTGTCTGTCTGTTAACTTTTAGTGTTGCCATGATAACTTAATAGAGCTTTGATGGATTTTCACAAAAATTACCATAAGTACTTACCAACAGATTATCTCACCCAAGCTCAATTAAGGACAACATCCATGCATATTTAATAAGATCACGGATCACTCGGCTACTTTGTGGTGTTACCACGATAATTTACAAAGAATATGAAGAATTTTGATTTAACTCATCAGATATGTTAATCAATTAAATATCTGTTCAGGATTTGTATCATTTTACATTCATTAGGTCAATATCATTCTATCAAAAAGCTTAGCAGTGACCTGTTATATGCCACAAGTATTGCATAATTGATTATAAGAACTTTGATATAGCTGAGTTTTGAATAAGAATAGATACAGGAGCTGATACCTAGGTAAGGTTCATGTTGAATTTTTATCAAACAGATATTGACCCCATTAGTAACTTATTAACTTATCGAGTACTTTGTTTTTGTTAAAATGCCGATGGCGATACGGATTCAGGTTGTCCTAGTTTCTGCGTTGTACCTGTGTGTGCTGTTGCTATCTGGTCTCCTCACATTTTTCTTTTGCTTGCTGGTCTGGGCATGTTGGCAACTGGTAGGACTCTCTACTTGGCTGGGTGGCCATTTCGTCTTCTTCTCTTATCAAAATTTTTCGGCTTGGGAGTGCCCATAGAATGGGTCTCAGACCCTGCCAACATGAATGCTTGGTGGGCTTAAATGCATCTTCAGTCAGTCAGTATATATTAAAAAAAATGTTTAAAAAAAATAAAAAATAATTAAAGCAGGAATTAAAGAAGGCATAAAGATCTGCAGAGTTCATGTATACAATCAAACTGGAAAATTTAAGATTTGATCGTAAAGCATTTTTTTCCAGCTAAATGGTAATGAAAATGTGGTGGACATGCCTTAGAATCAATAGTAAAATCAGTAGCCAATGAAATGGTCATAAAAATGTTGTACAGCATGGTCAAGCAGTAATGTACTCGATGGTAATTTAAAAGCATGCCTATTCAGAAACTGATCAAGTTATTAACTCAAATATTTATCAATATAAACACAGATATGGTTGTTATTAAGTTACATTTTTGATAGCAAACAGTACATGTAATACTTCCCATTCATTTTTGTCCACAGGTACTGCATATGTTATCAGGAGGGTACAAGCCATGTTGGCAGTGCTCAGAGAGAAGGGGGCGAGGTTTGCTAACAGTAGCCAGGGGAGGGTATTTTTAAAGGCCTGAAGGGGAAGATGTATACCCCAAAGGAGACACTGATAGTGTAGAGCATCTGGTGGGGGGTCAGGGGAGGGCATGACAGAATGCAGTGGGGGTGGACTCACGGGGAGGTGAAGATGTTTAGATGTGGGTATAATGGGGGGTACGTGTCCGTGAGGTCAGGGTGAGCAGGTTGCTTGTAGTAAACAATCGTGTTAAGCTGGAGCAGTGAGCTCCTCAGGTGCTGACTCCTACAGCTGGTGCTGTCTGAGTGTCAGGATGAAGGATGCTAGTATGGTATTGTCCAGCATCTGGGATGAAGACTTGGCCAGCTCTGCAGGACCTTTCACTGTTATATTCAGGCGGTTAATCCAGGATTTTGGACAGGAGAGCTAGGGTCCAACCCAGGAAACTGAAAAAAAGATATCCTAAATAAATTGGTCTTCTGGTCAGAAAAGAAGGTATCCAGGCCTAGAAAATTGGTATAAATATATCAATAAAAGCTTGCAAAGGCTCAAAGGGAAAGTTAAACACCCTGCCCCCCCCCCCTTCCATCTTTAGATCTGGCACTGATATTTGCCCTTAAAATAAAATAAGTTATTACTGATCCTTGTTGCCTGTCATTGAAAGGTTAACTTTATATTCTAGCTCTTGGTGAATGACCTGTCCAGCTAGAGCAGTGATTCCTGGTTTTTATTAAATTAGTATAACTGTCATGAAGCCCATTGTCCCAGTGCATTGAAGACTACTGAGCAAGAAAAGTGGGACATGTGTACTTGAATCTGGTAATAGCAGGTGTTTATATCCATGTCAGACTGTTATCCAGGATGTTATTATAATAAGGAAGATATCACAAAGCCTTGCTACCTGGTATTGGGATATCCTTAGACTTAATTACCACAGCCCATTGAGGAATGCATGCAGTCCTTTATGGTATCATCATCATCAGCCTGTAAGGGGTATCATTATCATCAGCCTGTAGAAGACTGAAGATGAGTGAAGGCATACCAATCAGGATGAAAACTATTCCAATACTTGCAAGAGAGCCCACAAAAGGATCAAACTAATTGATTAAAGTAGTCTAAGTTATCATTACAGTTATCAAAACTTTGCAAACATATAATGGTTTAAGTTAGGCAATCTTAAATCCCTGACAATTGCAAATGAATATATGTAATTAGAGAATTAAGTGAGTTGACAAATCCCTTACTCTCCACTCATAAAATGATACATCTGCCAAAGTGAATCATAAAATCTGAATAATTTGATAAGAAGGTGGTATTACTGACAATCATGTATGAATTTGTTCAGTTTTAATAACCAGTATTACAAGATATTACAGAGTGACTTAATACTGATCTAAAGACATGAAAGATTCGTAATCCCGATGGCCTATGTAACCAGGCCTGCTTTTATCATCTGCTCCAAGGTGGTAACATAGCGAGCAGAAAAACACAGACAGCTGGTCTTGTTTAGCCACTGTGTGAGTCTGTATATAATTATCAAGATTTTATACCTGTAAAGAGGTGTGAGGGAAATTACTTGTCTTTTTTTAAGCCCTTTATGACATTTTTTTTTTTCTTAAATCACAGCATTATTAGCCGTCATGAATGTTAAGGAAAGATGGGGTTGTTTTGCAAATTAGTAGCTAATTTTGTAAGTGCTAGTATGATCTTTTTTTTTTGTCACAATGCAGGCATTATTGCCATCATAAGTAGACGTTACTGTTGTAAGCTCTGGACTTTTAAGCGTTATTAGCTAAAGTGTTATTGTTAGTATTTGTACCAAGTTTCCTTTTTAATTATCTCTAGTCAAGGACATTTAGAAAGTACCTCAGGGGCCATTGAGTAATAAACTGATAATAAAACGTTCACTGGTAATATGGCACCAGTCGGGTAGCAGCCGCAGCACGTCTCATTCTTTTGTCATGTGTTCATCCAAGTGTGGTGGGAAAAGCCAGGAAACCATGAAATAGACCGAATCAGCAGATGTTCGGGTCAGGCACAATGCTGAGATGGAGTAATACCTGGAAATTATATCAATCACACAGCTGCCAAATCGTGCTTGTCATAGTGAAAAAAGCCAGTTGATCAAGGTGTGTAATTAACTCCAAACTTGCCATAAACCAGACTTAACCTTCATATATATGCTATCAAGCTGTCAGTGATGGCTGTGTGTCACTGCTGCGTGCTCTCTGTGAAAGGATAGTATCGCTGTATTTTTTTTTTGTATGTAGGACTGATGTAGAGGGAGATTTGACTGGAATTGACTGTAATATTATCTAGTTCCGGCTGTTATATCTGATTATTTAATATCCTGTTGGAGATTTCCCCAAGATTAAGCTGTGTAGAATTTGGGATTCAACATAGAGGAGCACCACAAAGATTTAACTTTGTGTGGTATTCAAGTAAAAGCTTTTTTAACTGGAAGTCAAAACAGGGGATGAAATACTCCTTCATATTCAGCTGAATGTCAAGAAGATGCGAGATCTGTGCTGTCACACTTAAACATTGGCTGGAGAGCTGGACAGGAGGTCCATAATAGCAGCTAGTACAAAGCATGTGCATGGCATATTTTTAGCAAGGTAGGCATCTATATTGTTTAGCATACAGATACACTTCATCATGACATGCATGGCTTGACTTCTGTATTAGGGGTTGATCTGACATCTTTCATGTATTTTGATATGCTTGAGAATCACCACAATCATATAAAGCACCTACTGAGGTGTATTGTAGAACAAACATATACTGTTTGTTTGGCTGGCCAAATGGAGTGTATACTTTGTGGTTTGCCTTTGATCTTAGCATATGCTTGAGTAGCATCTCTCTCTTATGATGTACAAGTAGATATGCACTGTAACATAGGGATACATTGTTAGTAGGGGTGGTTAGAGTTGGCCTGTGCTCTGGTGTTACACTTTGATGTTAGCACGTGAAGGAGTCTCATCATGTTCATTCATTGGGAAAGCATGGAGTTTACCTATATGTTAATTCTGGATCCTGTTAAACTCAGGCCACTGTGTAAACAATTGGTACATTTAAAGTATGTTTTTGGGACCAGGATTGACATAAGTGATCAGTTGATTTGTCAAAGATTTACATGTATTTTCTTAAGTGAAATTAAAAAGATACAAGTTGCATATTTCTTGTTTAAAGAAGTTGTTTGCTGGTAGATATCCTGCTGCTGTTTAGGTACCAAATCAGATACAATCTTTTAGAGTATATCTTAAAATTATCCTTGCATTGACACAAGATTTCTTACATTCAGGTGTTGACACACTGTGGTATTGATACTCGATCAGTTAAGGGATTCACGCTTATTGTAATTGGATCTGCCAAAACAGAGTTTTGTGGATACTATGTTTTCAGCCCGCCGCCTCCGTGTAGGTGTCTGGAGAACTCCTCCGTAACTGCTGGGCGGAATTTTACGAAACCGGGGATTTTGTTTGGGTCACATGTGAACTGCTGCGCTCCGATTTTGACCTCTGACCTTTCCCCTGTGCTCTGTGTCCATCTGTGCATCTGTGTTCACACATAAACCCCCATATCTCTGGACTCTTTTGACAGATCAGGATGAAATTTTACACGTTTATACATCTTGGATAGGTTTTTCGAATTTTGTGACAGGTGGCACCACCTGCCTCCCTGTTTACACTCCAGACATTTAAGCTAATATCTCAGGACTGGTTTGACTGATCAGTCTTTTACACACACACACACACAGGATGTTTCACTGTTACAAATCCTCTGGAGTGCCAATTAGGTTATATTGACACCAAAGCAGTCTTATTATGCAGATAATTTCCTTGGTTCATTTTTAGCTCAGCTGAATGAGCTATAGTCGAGGTCCATTGTCTGTAGTCTGTCCGTCCGTCTGTCCGTCCGTAGATGTGGCACGTTTTGAAACCGCAAGACCTAGGAATCCAAAATTCGGCATAATGTTAGATGTCCCCAAGATCTCCTACCAAGCTGAAAACTGGGTCTTCGCGACTTTGTTCCTTTGAAAAATTAAGGAAAAACCTCAATTTTTTATTAAAAACCTATTTTTACACTTCAGGACTGCCTAATATCAAAACTACTCATCTGTTTTTCCTCATATTTACCATACATATTCCCCTATATAGTTCCTATGTACATGCCAAAAATTATGTCTGTATTATATAATTTAAAAAAGTTATGGGCCCAGACATAATGCATTTTGTAAAAAATCAGGAAAGATATTTGATCACTTAACACAAAACATGTTAAAGCTATGGACTTTTTTTCCAGTAATACAACTTTAATTAATCAAAATTATATTGTATATCCAAAATTAGATCAAAATCTTTTAATTTTTTTGAAATATTAACAAAAATTAAAAATTGGTACCTTAAATTTTGCCCAACTTTGACCATGGCACGTTTTTTTCCTGTAAGTACTGTGGATTTAATTTTCACAGCATGTTTTCGTTAGCATTTTGTCTGTTTACACCAAAGATTTGAAACCAGTTGATCAAAAACTGTAGATTTTATTCAAGTTTTCAAGCACCATGTAACATATTGTTTACATCAAGCTAGTGTTATGCAGTTTGCAAGAGCTCAGCTCCCCTGCTTAAGCTCTCAGTTCCTAAAATTTGGCATACAATTAGATGTCTCCATAATCCCCTACCATGCCAAGAATTTGGTCACTAGGACTTTATACCTTCAAGATATTAATGAAAAACTTCATTTTTCCATTAAAAACCCATTGTTACACTTCTGGACTGCCTAATATCAAAACCACTGATCTGACTTTAATCATATATAATATACATATTTTTCTATACATTCTCTATTCACATGCCAGAAATAATGTCAGTATTGCGTAATTGTTTTAAGTTATGGGCCCAAACATAACGCACTTTGTAAAAAATCAAGAAATATGTTTACTCCCTTAACAAGAGGATTGCTGAAGCTAGAGATTTTTTGTCAGGGATGTAACATTATTTTATCAAGATTCAATTGAATACCCAAAATTAGTTCTGAATTTTTCAAATTTTATAAGTTAATAGTATAAATATAAAATTAGTACCTTAAATTTTGCCAAACTTTGACCATGGCACGTTTGTTTCCTGTGAGCACTGTTGATATAATTTTCATATCATGCACACACAAGGATTTCAGCTTTTTAGTTTAGAAAGCTGAAAGAAATGGCCAAAAATTGTAGCTTTTATTAATGTTTTTATGAGACCATGTCAGACCTTAGCTCTCCCCAGCCCCTCTTGAGTCACCTGTATGTTGACCTTGTTGACCTTTCATCAAATTATGCACGCTTGACGCGAGGCATACACTGGGGCAGCCAGGCAGCTTATGGCCAGCCACAGTTGATCCAGGTGTCCAACCCAATTCATCTAGTAGTTTTAACTAACAACATAACAATAAATAATAAATTTTTATTGGTTTTTAATAACAAATTATACAAAAATAGGAAAGGAATTTGTTAGTTGATAATAACAGGAAATTAACTTGCAGTTACTGATGATATAAGAATCTTGTATCGATTGATAGAATGTCACGTATTCCAAATAACACCATGCAGTCACCTGTGGTATTTTTCAGTTCAATTTTAATGATAAAAAAATAAATAATATTATTCATTACTAATCATTAGGGATTATATGAAGGAAATTAATGATAGACAAAGATGCAGTTGATAATATTAATCTAGATTCCTGCTGTGTCTAGTGTGTACATTGATGTGAAATAAGTCCAAAATGAATATATTACATTTATTTTTTTTAATATGAATAAAAGCCATAAAACCAGGTACTTAAGATCATTATTTAAATGTGTGAATTTTGTATATTCTGGATTCTCAACATCATTGTATGGTGAAAACTGAATAAATACCAGACATTGTGCAAATACTTTGCAAATGTATTTGAATACGAATATGAATATGCACTCCATTATAAAATTTCTTGCATAAGAATGGGAATTCAGGTAAAAATGAAAGTATATGAATACCAGTGCAAATACTTTCAAAATGTATTCATGAATGCATTCATGAATACATTCTTTGATATTATTTTAATAATAATTTCAGTTGTATTTTATTTTAAAAAATCATACGATTCTCTTATTATTTTTAATAAAAATTATATTTGGGACGATTTGTAATTATTTTCAATAAATAGTTAAACTCTTATATTCTGTGTATTCAAAATCTGTGTGACAATAGCACTCCATTTGTTAATAAAATAACAAAGATACTATCAAAATCATACATAAGCTAAACACCCACAACTCATAATACAGCTTATATTTATTTCCAAACAAAACAAGCATGTGCCTCATTTCTAAATCATATTTTTTTTATCATATATAACAACTGAGCGCTGTGACCCATGGGTCCCTTGTTTTTCTTATAAGAAATGTTAATGTTATTTACATGTAAATGATGTACAACAGGGATCCTAGCCTTTTTATCTCATACATATACCAACTTCTTATATATGAACCATTTTTTTGTGATAATTATTATGTATACCATGAGAAATACATACAAATCATTATTAACAAAAAATAGATTCCTTACCATACATTACACTGCTTTTTGCATAGCATATTATACATTAAATTTGACCCGAGACTCCTTTAGTACTAGTAGTTGTAACAAACATGTACAAATAACACTTTTGCTAGTTGAAACTGAATCTGTTAGCTTGAACATGTATATATTTATGCCATCAGCATTAAAAATTTGTGTTTATAATGAGAATAAAATATAGAGCATATATGTAGTAGTTTGTGTCTCTAGTGCAAAACAGTAGTTTGTGTTTGCTTGAGATGCAAAGTGTGTACCCTTATTAAAAAGGAAGATACCATCCTTTATCATATTATGGTTTCTATGCATGCCTGCCCCATGTGGCCTGAATCATATTGGCCAGTTCTCAATTTAGCCACCAGGTGGCATCCTGGTATTGATATGTTTGGGTTTTCCTGCCAACCTTGTATAACAATACATATTAATACTTATCCATACTTTTCTTTGAAAATCCAACAAATTAAAAAAGAAAACCATTTGTAGAGTGAAAATTTAAAAAAAATAAGAGGGGGAAAATATTCAATATAATGAGACTAGGGAAAACTGACTTGGTAGATGAATAAAAAGTAGTCAGCCATGTGCAATCATTATATTTCATACCTTTGTTTTCTTTACAATAAGAATCTACTTTGTGAGTCGTGCTTATTCGATCATTGCTTTGTGAAGGTCTCCGTGGAATCCAAAGTTGATTGTCATTCCAGGCTTATGCACATTTACTGCAGCTGAGACAAAAGCAATGATAGCACAAAAATAACCAGATTACCTGTGATGTGTCCCAAGCAATGAAACCTTATATTACCTGGCTGTAAAAACAAAAGTTGATTATACTTGATATGATGTGTAATTTAGGTTTTTGAAGAATATTAATTGCACATTGCAGGATGTCCTTTTTATAGTATGTAGATTATGTGCATTTTTTCTGTAAATATTATTCAGCTTATTAAAAGACTGTATGTGGTGCAAAAGCTTACCTGCAGATGGGATCTACCCTAGACTCTGTGTCATAAATGTATCCATGTCACAACTTCCCAAAATGACAATTCTTACTGTTGTGGCTTACCTGAAAGTAGGCCACATATGAAGAAGCTGATATTCATGACTATTGAATATGGGTCTTATCTTGCACAACTTTCTGTCTACACTGACTGGTCTAAAAATGAACAAATTGGACATGTACATAAGGAAATGATGACAGTCAGTAACGTGAGTAAGCTGTCAGGATATGCCTGCTAGTGTGTATTAATTTGTGTTCACACTGCTGATGTACCATAATAATGTGTTCCTTTGTTGCTTCCATCAAACCAAATAGGGCTTCTATCATTAATAACTATTACTAAAATTAATATGACTATTTAGACATATTCAGTTGATTTTGCCTGGGACTTGTATAAATTAACTCATATATGGGTTTTAACCTTTTATTATCTCAATTTATTGTTTCAGCATGTGTGAGCAGTTTGCTGGATGAATGCTTTATAAATGTGCAAAAATAAATTATAATAATAATAATATAATAATGATAACTCACAGCACTAAAATTATTCATTAAAATAAACTATTTTTGTCATCAAAGTATTAATATTAATAAAGAAGCTTATACTGACACTCAATATTAGCTTTTCTCTAGAATTATATAAATAGTTGATCACCAAACCAGGACCAATAAATGTAATAATTGGTATAACCTCTTTTCTGATGGTCAGTGATAGACAGTTACATTTGTTGGCCATGGTTCTAATCTTTAAATATCTGGTACTTGTTTGGGACTCTGCTTGGTTAATCCATCCCAACATCTTAATGACATTTTCATGATGATCAGAAGAAAGTGAGGCTGACTTAAACTATTCAACATTTAATTGAGAATGTCAGTTTCATTAAGTTTTTGTTCTTCATGCTATCAGTTACAAATATGACAATGTATGTAACAGTACACCTAAACCATAGACGTAAGCTTTTAAGTGGAAAACATTGACAGACGGATGGCACATTCAAAGTGTACTTGGTGGTATCATGTAACAAAATCATTATCCTGGATGTAATTTCTGTCTAATGGGCCATCTCTTATGAAAACATATAAAGTGTTTAAAATCAAGTGAGTATAAGTGATTTGATGAGATGGTTGATGAATGCCTGAAACAGAATTGAGTTTTAAGATAAAAAAAAGTACAAGAGAAAGAGTGCAGAACATGAAGAGAGGCAGGAAAAGTAGGTTTTATCAAAGAACTTACCATGCCGATGTAAAATTGCAGTATATGGTTTTCTAACAAAATAATTTGCCATATTCCACAGCAGTACCACTGTGCCAGTATACATGACAGTACATATTTAAAGACCCCTGGTGATGTGTTTATTTTCAAATATTTTTCGTGTTTGGTAGTACCTTAACATTACAGATACATGTTCCTGCAACTTGATACTTCACTTGATGTTAAATTAATACAAGCAGAACAGTGAAACAACAAGGCCACAGGCTTGTAAAAATAAAGATTCTCATAGAGAAAAGCTGTTTGTTTCAAATATTTTAGAAACTGAAAACATGGTATAAACAAGTACCTTGGCTCATACCCCTTTCACATGACTACTGTGCCTAAAACTTTTTGGCCAATGCAGATTGCAGAAACACATATGGTGCTTTCACACAGCAAACAAACTAAATAGTTTGAGCCAAAGCCTGGGTGTGTAAGTGCAATTGGTGGCATGCCTCCCAAAAAAAGATAGTATGTTATAAATAAAAAAAAACAATCTTTGTCAAGGCCATTGGTGTCACCTAATTGTACAAGGTGTGGTTGAAGGGTCATGCTGAATTTAGCCAAAATTGGTATGATTTGCATTTTATTGCCATGTGAAAGCTTAATCCACACTGAAAAGGTGTTAAATCTGTATACAAAAGTGGATTCAAAGTGGTGGAAAAAATACATTCAATACACATTTTGGTTGTGATGTGAACATTCAGTGTGGTTTGAATGTGGATTGTTCAAGGTCTGATAGTATTTTGCATTTGCCATGCGAAAGGGTTATCAGACTGTATCCCAGATCATCTGATGTGTAATTGACTACTCTAGGGATCAAATCAGTCCTAACCTGCGTACTTAAACTGTTTTCAGGGTTGAAACAGTACCCTTTTGC
Source organism: Sipunculus nudus (assembly GCA_026874595.1). Taxonomy (NCBI): domain Eukaryota; kingdom Metazoa; phylum Annelida; class Sipuncula; order Golfingiida; family Sipunculidae; genus Sipunculus; species Sipunculus nudus. The sequence continues at coordinate 29,816,567 of CM049315.1, forward strand.
ACCAATACAAGATTTCTTATCAATGTTGATTTTGATCATCAGATGGAAACTGATATCTGACATTCAATAAAGCTCTCACACTACATTGTAAGGGGTGTAACATCATTGGTGAAAATTATGTTTAACAGCATTTGATTGGCTCATCATCAGTCATAATCAAATGAATAAATCAACTGAAGGGGCTGTTTTATTGATTATTCCAAAAGTGTATGCATGAGCATTGGAATGGTGAATATTGAATTTTATCTATGGTGTGGATATCAGTTTTAAGAGATGAAGTTATCTTTATATGAACAAGGGGGATCATCAGCATGGAATCTGAACTACAGGTATAGCATACCTCATATGTATCATATGATTATCATTTATAATTTTATTACATCATGAGCCATATAGCATGATACTTGTTTCTTATTTTATAGTAACAGCTACATTATATTGCAACTTATCATACCAGCTACAAATATTATTATTCCCACGCCAATGCTGAATGTGACCTTCATACTTTCTGATTTGCTGAACTTCATTTGGTCATGTGCTGCAGTCCATATGCAAGCAGCATGATCGACTTTCAAATTATGTACATCTGACATATGACTTAATGACTACAGAATGTTGAGCATAAATCGTGGTAGTTATCGGGAAAGTTCATCATGCCATGTGCATATGTTACACCATGTTATTTCAAGAAGAAGAGGACGTCACTAGAATAGAAGTTAAATTGTCTGGTTGTGACTGTGATTAAAAAGTAACAGGTGTTTCACAAGAAAAGATTGTCTGGAATGTTGAAAGATATAGGTATTACATATATTGGACCTGCCATCTGATTCTCTCAGTAGAGAGTTAATTCACATGAAATGGCATTTTTATGGAATTTATCATGCGGCCATCAGCTTTCACTTTGCCTTTACCTTTTATATTACCTTTAATTGAAAAGGTAAATAAAGGGTAGCATTACTTGATAATTGTTATACCAGCACCTGATCTGAAATTTATTCTATTCAAATTAAACTAATATCTTTATATATAACTGTAACTTATATTTCATACCTGTAACAAACAGTATGTCAAGTATCAGACAATTTTCACTCCAGGTAAATATGTTTCATGTCCTGTTATGTTTAATGTAGGCTGAGTACTTCTCCAAATCTCATTTCACCAAACTTAACCACAGTATTTATGGGTTTATTGACTTGTATTTACATTACAACAACACTTAAACTGTCTATATATAATATTTAATAATGGGCCTAAAGTTACTATGTGTATTGATGTAATTGGCTGTATACTTAAATAACATAATATAATTAAAGTCAATATATTTATTAGTATTAATAGGTTTATAGCCCTGTATTTACCTTACAACAACACTTAGTTTGTGTGTATAAAATCTCAGATATAAAGGTAATATGTATATTGATGTAGTTTGCTTTATAATTAAATAACATTGAGACAGGAGGAGTCAAATATTTAGTTATTTATCCATACCCTCCTTTATCAGCTTATATCATCTCCTAGCTGGTCTTCCTCCAGATCAAACATCTGTTGACATTATCACTTTCATGCATGGCTGCAACTGAGTATATACCACAGTTTAATCAGGTATGTCACACCTGAATCAGAGATAAGGTTTAAAGACCAAGCCGTTTTGTGAATGTGTCAGTTGGATCAGAATCAGATGATTTAGATCAAGTTATATAAACTACCTGAACCAGTCTATTGTAGGAGTAAATTGTTTGAATCTGGTGTCAGATCATGATAGCTGATTCAGTTAGCTATCCACAAGAGTTCATGATGGGACTGTGGGATCTGGTTGATCTAGACTGGTATGATAGCAGTGTATTGTGAGAGTCATGTAATATACAGTGGGTGGGTACCACAGAAGGGGTATTGAAAGTATATTATTATTCTTTAAACAGCTACCTTAAACTTTCACTTGACTGGTGAACTACCTATCATATGAGTTAAACATTAAATATGTCAGTGACTGCATGTCAACATTGTAGGAGTTCAACTCAATACCATATAGCACAGGGTAGCAATTAACAAATTTTCTACTTGAAAGGGTCGACCAAGAGACCAGTGGTTGGTAAAGGGCGCCCCACGGGGAGCGACATCGTAATTGCAGCAGACACTTAATGCCTAGCTTTTACTCAACAATGATTGGAACACATGACTTGATCTTGCCATCATGTATAGCTTGTACAATTGGTAGGTCCCGCAGTGAAGTGGAGTCCTGTGGCCATTCACCCGTGTTTTATCCTTTTCTGCAGATCTAGACGGCAAGCAGAGATGCTGTACAGAAGTTACCTTAATCACTGTCTGTAGCCAGCTGCTGGAAGACTGTAGAACATGTATTTAACCAGGTGTGTACAAAGCTCAGGTAAGAGTTCGGTTACTTCAGAATTGTTTCTTATAACTTAATGAACAGCATCAGGTAACCAGTCAGGTGAAGGTGTCCATGGTTGTTAAGACATTACCTGACAAGCAGGCTTTGTGGTGTCTTATCATGTACATCTGTGCCTGATATTTTCTCAGGTTCATGAACTTGAGTATACAGCAGAAATGTTACACAGTAACTTAATGAATAGCTTCAGATAACGAGCCAGGTGACAGGTAACTAGAGTCATTAACGCATTACCTGCTGATCAAGTTTTGCTTTGTCCTATCAATAACATTTTCAGGTGGTAATTTCTCTGGCACATAAACTTGAGTACTCAGCTTCTGTATGGATTATTTGACACAGTACCTTATCTGAGGGTAATGTCTCACTTTAAACACCCACTTGTTTAAAGACTTATGTACTGGTTTAAGTGTAAGAATGGCAGTTGAGAAGACCATGTAAAGAATAAAGAAGGATTTTCTTTTTGTCATTGGCCTCACTGGACTGAAAGAAAAATAAGACATTAATAAAATTATTTTCAGTTTGTACTTTTTTACAGTCCTACAATAAAACCTAAAAAGGTCCAAAATGTGACCACTTTATTGAGGTCCCGTTGATGGTCATAATTTTGAGGTTTTACTGTATCTGTCTGCTTTGTCTGTACACCATGTTAGTGTTTGTAAGCCCTGATGTAGCTTAATATATCCCCTTCATTTGGTGTATATAACTAATTTTATGCCATGATTTTGCATTGAGGTATACCACACTGGATTAACATGTGGTTATAATATTCATTATTAACATCTTTGCATGTGTGCTATGCTGTAGACGTGACAATCTGACTCAGTAGGCAACGGTGATTGGGCTGAAAACCTACTCGAGTTGTGATACAAGCAATATTGAGGAATGCATCGCAGTGGTCTTCTATCATGTTGCATTCATATTGTGGTAAACAACCCATAATCTTAATACAGTCGAACCTGTCTAATGCAACCACCCAAGGGACTGAGCACAAGTGGTCATAATAGACAGGTGGTCCATTCCTGTGGATAAATACTGTGGTAGCCTTTATATCGGCAGGCTGAATTTTCGCAGTTTTTATCTTTTTAAAAGTTTCACAGGGTTCGCTCTATCATTGGTCTAGTAGTATATTTTATTATCAAAAATTATTTCATTAACCTGTGATTTCACTATTATCTAGGTCTACTATTTCTCTGTCCAGATATCGCATGTTCGAACATTCACAGGCAGCCGAGCCGACGCTTGCGGGAAGCATTGACTCCGCTGGCTGTAATAAGTTCAGGGCCGAGGCTCATTAAAAACAACTCGCATGTTATGAAGGTGTGTTGAGAAACCAACCTGTAACTACAAAGCCGAATACATGTATTAAGTTTGTTTAGGGAAACTGTCTTGATAAGGGTATCTTACTCTGGTTAATTAAAAGACGAGTCATAATCACCTGTTCAACCAACAAGGGACACCTGTAGGGAGCCCCCTTGTTTCAGTATCAAAGGTAGGGATGTACCCAGATTAATTTGAGTGCCGTTTATGTTCCTGATTACTTCCGTATAGGTGGATGAAGGAACCGTATTTGGGTTTCTAACAGTTAGAATCTGAAGCAAAACATAATATTCCACTGTTTTACGGCACTTTAGCCCTAGAATGAACTGTGACCTTTCAAATATATTCAAAATTCATGCCATCACTAGCCAATCATACATCGTTTGTTGAGTCATGATTTCATAATTAGTCCTTTATACAGTTACAAATTGGCGCAACCCTAGCGGCTACGTTCACTACGTGAGTGGCAAATTTTATTCATTAACATGACTAAACACGGTACAAAGTGAAAGAGTACTTCTACTCAATATTTGTTTTAAGGCACTGGATGTCATCTAACTTGGCACACATACATGTAATTTTTAAATATAACTGCCCAGGGGACTCTGACACTTTCCAGTTATGTGCTGGGGGACAGGAAAAACTGCTGGGCGCGAGTGCCAGCATTAGCACGCACGTTCAAAGTGTCACGGTTTTTGCATCTAAGCCAACGGATATTATTTTAAATGGGCCCTGTCATTCTCCCTGAATCATTTAACGTATATGCACAAGGCTCAATGAACATCACTACGTACCTGAAGATAAATCTCAACTGTCGCAAACTATTGGCAGCTTCTCAATTTTGGAATTAATTTCGGAAATTAATTATCATGGCCTTGTATATATGCATTAAAAACTGCGTGGTTTCAATTTAGCGGTCAGAGAGCGACCGCGAATATCGCAAATTTGAAACTACCGCAAATAAGAAGACAACCACAGTAGGTCATGTGAGCCAGTCACGTTGCTCGCCTGGGGCTCCAGGACCAGGGTTGGCCCATGGCCCAATAAACACACCAGTCTGCGCTCCATAAACACGCACACCAGTAAACAAAAAGAGAGCGGTGTAATTGACCTCAACTTCATGCATGGTCAATCAACCGACCAGTCAGCACTGGTCAGTGAGTAGCACAAAGAGTGCCCGCATTAGGCTGGTCAGTTTATTAGTAATTTGTCACTTTGGTCAGGAAAAACTGCTCGTAATCCGTAATAGCCAGGTGGTCGTATTTCACAGATTTTATCTATAGATAATATAACAGAATTTCGAAAGGGACTGAAATCTAGTGGTCGTAATAGCCAGGTGCCCATATTTCACAGGTGGTCGTTAAGACAGGTTGGACTGTACTATGCTACAAATGAAGAATTAAAACAAGAGAATACATGGGAACTCACAACCCTCACTGAAACACCGTCTCTATTGTAACGAGTGATTTTCTGTATTGCGTATAAGTTGGGTGTTTCTTGTAACCTGTGTATGCCATGAATGTATTCATGCAGTCAGAAATCAAAACAAGCCAAGGGGTTTACAAATATGCTGAGTAAAAACAGAACTTTTCTCGCTCATGTTTGGTGTTGTTAGATAGTACACTAAAATGTTAATGATCATAGTCTTGTGTATGTCAATTGACAGTGGATCTGTAGGCCATGAGGCGTTTATACTGGGGTCTTATAATACTTCCTCAAACCTAGATGTAAGGGCTCTCTGACAGCTAGTGTGGCATCTCTTCAATCGGCTCTATTCAAATTAAGCTTAGGGAGTGCGCAGGGCTGAAATCCCAGATTACAGCAACCTGTATAGCTGCTCAATAAAGCTAATACATCTTCAGTTTAGTGCATGTGTACTACAGAAGGACAAACATACTTAAAAGGACCGTGTATATTTTCATAAAATCACACATCAGTCGTTGTTCAAACTGAATTATGATGAATTATTTAGCATCTTGTGTGTAAGGAGAAGGTGATAGTCTATATAGGCATAAACTGCATGAAGATGATGATGTATGGATGATAGGTAAGTGTTTGTCAGTACAAGCAAGTTTGAGGTTCAGCATTTATTTCTTACACACAGACGATTTTCTTCATCAGCCTGTTAAAGTGCCCATGCTCCTTTGGTAACCTGCCAAAACATCATATTTACTTGATAATGTAATTATATCCCTCATCTAAAACACACCTATATATATTTTTGTACAGGAGATTTATTACTGTGATTTTCTTTCAAGTTTGATGATAATTGTATTGTTATGATTCAGTAGTGACCATGGCTCAGCCAAACAGTGAGGTTCTCACTCTAGTGCATCTAATATATAATTTGTGATTATTGTGCCTGTGGACTGGTCTGTTGTGAAGTTCATTTGATCAGAATCATTGATTCAGGTTTTCAGAATCATTGATTCAGGTTTATAGAAACATTGAAAAGCTGTGTTTTCTGTTATAATGATGATTATAACACACATTATTGTCTGTCAGAAATATAATAGGCCAGGATGTCAAAGCAATGCTCTTTGAACAAGATTTCATTACTTTTTATGTAGCACTATACATATACTTATCTCCATTATGCAATGAATAATTTAAATTTTTTTGCACCTCCCCCAAGATAATATGAATTATTGCTTGCGAGAAATCTTCAATCAATTTCAGTAAGCTTAGGTTATCAAAAACTTTGAAATTTTTTTTTGTTAAAATTTGGTAAATATTGGTCCTATCTTTACAAACTTAGGCTTGATATCTTCCGCTGGGTGATCTTTCATCATCTGGTTTAGTAGACTGGTTTCAGTCTCTAATTCTTGAGTCATGTTGTCAGAATGTCTGTCTGTCTGTCAGTAGTCCTCAATTTTGCCTGATTGCTGGTTCTTGCTTCTTACAATTAGAAATCTACAGGTAACAGTTTTGCAGAAATCCTTTTGAAACTGGTGCATTATATGTCTTACACTTATATCTCAAAACATATTTTAAATTTCTCAAAGTAACTGCTAGAGGGCGCTGCACTCAGACACTTCAACATATTATTTGGCCATATCACCAAAACTGTAAACCTTACCTACATAAACCATACTCAGTTTGCTCCTCTTTTCCCTCCCCACGTCTTTTGTCTGGTCATCTGTTATCTCAGATGGTCTTCTGTGTCAGGAGGCCCTATGTTTGTCTGTTTGTCAGTAGTCCTCAATTTCGCCTGCTTGCTGGTTCTTGGGTCTTACAATTAGCAATCTACAGGCCACAGTTTTGCAGCAATCCTTTTGAAACTGGTACATTATATGTATTACTCTAATATCTTGAAACAGATTTTTCATTTTTGGGATATGGCCGCTAGGGGGCTCTGCAGTGGAACCACTACAACATTTTATTTTTTGGCCATATCTCCAAAACTATAAACCTTACCTACATAAACTATAGCTGATTTTGCTCCTCTTCACCTACCCCACAACCTTAATTGGTCATCTGTTATCTCAGATGTGTCAGTTTGTCAGGATGTCTGTCTGTTGGTCAGTTGTCCTCAGTTTTGTGAACTTGCTGTTACTTCCACTTGGCATGTATTAAACATTCTAAGGTCATAGTTTTGCAATTATCACTTTGTAACTTACACATATTGTAGATCAGAACAATTTCTGGAATTTGCATGTGAATTTTATAGAGGTTAAAGTTACAGGTCAAGGTCATTAAAGCACATCAGAATCTTACTTCCCTCACAACTTTGTCAATATTGGTCCCATCTTCACAAACTATGGCTCATTTCTTCCTCTTCTTCATTGCTCATTCATTTGACTATTACTTCATCATTTCTGGCAAGAGCTGAACCTCTGGTCATCTGGTTTGTATGTGTGTGTTCATCTCTTATATTCATTATTGGTTGGCTTGATTGTCTGTTAGCAATATCATGCAACAACAAATGATTGGATAACCATGCCCCTCTTCTAATATATTAGAATATTTGGTATTATTTAAAATACTTACTGACATTATGTTACTGTTTATTGTCTTTGCTGAAATCAGAAATTGAATGAGAACTGACTTGTTTTAATGGACTGTGAGTTACTCATAACATCACCAAGTCCAAAGGTTTGATTTACAGTTTGATATCACAGATGATGTAGGTTTCATCTGACTTTAACACTTGCCTTTCCTCATCGTTTGGGCCTGTTCATTTCTGAGACTCCTGCACAGCATACAACCCAAATAGCCATAATAGGAACTAAATTGTTATACTTTCTGTTTATTTTTCTTTTTGCCTGCCCTCCACAACCATTGCTCATTAACTTCTGGGTGGAGAGGGCACACACTTGAGGCAAAGCTCAAGAAGTCTTCAAGAGGTGATCAGAAAGGGGATCATGCAAAACCCACAGTCTCAGGGTCACAAATCCAGAGATTGTTATACATTATGCCATCATAGTTAACCACTCTGTTGTGTCACAATCTTAAATTTAAGTTCCACCTAATCAAATTATCAATAGAGCCCTTGAAGAACAAGATCAGGAATTAAATCTGACTAATTATTAACAGGTAGTATATGCAGCGCCACCTGTAATCATTTTAGTCAAATTTTAGGGGTAACCTTTATGCAGCCATGTTGAGCAGGACTAAATATAACTTGATCAGTCTCTCCTAATCCTGGAAGTGTCTTCGTGTTAAGGATTTAGCAGTAAAAGATAAATATTGGTAGCTTAAAGTTGTACCTAAGTGTTAGTTATGTAACACTTATCAGCATAGAAATGTGATAGAGTCTTGTTCCTAAGGTTACAGTCTCATTCAGTTAGTACTTCAGTGATGGTAGTGGCTGTTTGATGAACTTGTATTGAGTTACTAATACCCCAGGAGATGGGAATGTAATATCAACTACTGGAGTAAGTTTCTTGGAATGGTTCCACTCAAATTAATGCATATTTATTCATGCCAGTAGGTAGTAACCATACACATACCTGACATGAAACTACTCAAAACTGTTCAGCTCAAATTTCAGAGGAAGGCCAGACATTTATATGTTGGTAGAGTCCAAAAATGGAATGAAAGGGTCAATTACATTATTGCCCCTAAAATGAAAAGCATTTGGACGTAAAATTAGTGGTTAATTTTTTTTTATGTTATTAGCATTTGATTTATCAAGGATATTTCTATCAAGTGTAACATAGTCTGAACAGATATTCCAGAAGTGTTGCATTTTTTTCCCCTCAGAAAGCATTTAGAGCAGGCTCTGCTTTTTATATGGAGGCAAACACCTTCATTTTATATTATTGTTTTGACTTGCCTGACTTTAAGGATGTACAGTCAATTATTGTCATGTTGATGGTGCATGCATAAATTATGATAATAACCAGGATGTGACATTATGCGGGCTTCAACATTGATGTCATAGAAGAAGCTTCATGTCTCAAATAATGTTAAATAAATTGTCAATAAAAAGAAAACAGAAATGTTTATGAACATTTTTATTGCACAACGGCATATCAAATTACGTTTATGCGCACCTGACAATTTATTTCCTGTAAGTTTTGTGCCACATGCCGCAATAACTGACAAAAATCCGACTTGCCAACAGAAAGAGACGTAGCGTCTGGGTCATGAGGTCAAATGTCAGGAAATATGCGGCACAGTTATAACGTTATGCGTAGGTAAACTATTTTACTAGATAATTATTTCCCTGGCTATTGCGCCTTATTTTCCATATATCTTGTTTATGACTCAAACTTCCATGATCATCTTTATCAGTTTATGATAGGACTATTTGGGGAGCAGGCATCGTCATGCCATTGTCATCTTTCTCAAGTTGGCAGCGATTGAGGTTTTGGACCGGGTATCTTCTCCAGTGCTCACAAAACCTACAGCTTTTTCTTGGAGCCTTGAAGGGGATTTCCAGTCGATAACAACGTTTAGAGCTCGTGCTTCATATAATCTCGGCGAAACGTCACCAAGGTGTAAACCACGGCCTTGCAAAGACCAGGAGTTCATTACGTATGACATGTGATCGCAAACACGGCCCTTGTAAACGTACAAAGAAACGCAATGATCTGGATCACCGTGGTATCTTAAGACGTTAATTAGCTAAGTTACGGGGAGAACCTGCATGCATCACTGCACTTGCCTGCCACACATAGTTGGGAGATGTGTTCGTTTGATACGCCTAACCGATTACAGGCTCTTGACCTCGTTGATTGCCGTTTAGGGGTTTCATGTGATATAGACTGATCATTATTTTAATATATATATGTAATGGGTGTTCCCGGCAAGAGCCAAAGTCACCCGGCGTGAGTGAAAAGCGAGGCAAGGCGATGTATATATATAAAAGTGTTTATTCAGCCATATATATACAAATCTGGAGTCCTCGAAGCCGGAGTCCCTGCCAAGCAGAGAACGAATACTCACATTAAACATTTCATATAAACATTTCTATATGGTGCAAAAATACAATAAATGGCATGAAATATACAGAATATACATTTGCACATTTCTTGGTATTCATTACACAAGAAAACACATTACATATTATACAAATGAGCCTATATATTTAGGAACCACATTTTAAGATATCGTTGCATATTACCATGAATACAAATATCCATGCGTACAACAAGCATGAATTTACCAGTAACGTGTGCAATTAGAATATGGAATATACAGTTTACATGATAGTACGTACGTGATATACTGAAAGTAATGAATTGGCTAAATGATAGAGTTTATCGCAGTTTAAGAGTTTAGTAAAAACGGTCCTTACCTGCCAAGCAGAGAACGAATACTGACAAGTTCTCTATGTCACGAGACTGAGGCTTGGCAGGGTTCGCGTCGCGGTCCGTGTCATTGTCCGAATGAAAACAATAAGAACAACGGAAAACCGGTTGAGTAATGAGGAACCAAGCAAACAAGGCAACCAAGGCAACTGCGGGGCAATTCATTGACCAGTTAGGCCAAGCTGATGATATGATACCTGCCAGGCAATCAGTTATACCTGATAATATAATACGTGTTATCAGAGCCGTTACATATATAATAATCTACACACATAGTAATGCATACAAAGCCGTACAAAGCGTTATAGATGCGACTACATTACATTGTCATCACATTCTAACTTAATTTTAATAGATTTACCTGCGTGACCGGCTGACAACCCAGTATGGGTAACAGAGACACACACACAACACGCTCCCACACAACATATCCCAGCATGCACACCACACCAACCGGAAGAAAAGGTAACGTCAACATGGCTAAGCAAATTTCCATTTACCGCTTTTCAAACTGTACTCACCTTTACCTAGTAATTATTAAAAAAGTAAAAAGTAGTTGTGACATCGAATTAAACCCTGGCCCCAAAACAAAAACTCTAGATATATACCATATTAATATACGGAGTATCTTAAACAAAATAGAAGACATAGAAATAGAAATACAAAACTTCAACATCGTCTGCTTTACAGAGACACACCTAGACAGCTCAATTACAAACGAACAAATTTTAATACCCGGATATCAGCCACCAGAAAGGCTAGATAGATCGAGACATGGAGGTGGCATTGCAGTATACATTAAAAATACTATTGCATACAAAAGAAAACATGATATTGAATCCAAACATATAGAATCGATTTGTATTGAAATTATGAACCAACCATCCAAATTTATTTGCACAACAGTGTACAAACCACCAAACCAACCTGTAGAAAGCTGGGAAAACCTTAACGATTTCTTCTTTGATCTTAATTCCCTACCAAGTACTAGACATGTTATTGTCGGAGACTTAAATTGTGATATGATGATAAACTCACCCTCCCCAAAACTCAAAACCATAATAAAAGAACTCAATCTCTACCAACACATAAGTCAACCTACCAGAATAACCGATAATACTGCAACACTTCTCGATGTAGCTATTACTAACTTTAATGAATATATTATCAAATCAGGTACCTTTCCAAGGAAATACAGTGATCATAATAGTATATATATAAAGATAAATTGGACCACAAACAGTCACACCTCACCTAATCTGATTAAAACATGGAACTACCAAAAAGAAAACTATGAGGAAATGAGAAATAAATTAAGGAATATCAACTGGAATGATATATATAACTCAACATCTGATATAGAAATCATCTATGATAAAATACTTAAGGAAATTAATATTATAAAAGAGCAATGCATACCATATCATAATATTACTCATAATTCATATAATAGAGAATGGTATACCCGTGATCTTAAACTTCTAAAAAGAAAATGCCTCCAGCTACGTACAAAAGCTATGAAATCAAACAAACCTAAAGACATGGAAAATTATAAAACATCTAGAAATAACTTTAATGAAGAAGCAAGAAAAGCCAAAGCAAACTACCCCTCCAAAATTGCGGCAGAACTTAAAAATAATCTACATAATGAAAAACTGTGGTGGAAAACAATAAATGTTTTAATGAAGGGCAATAATCAACAAAATATACCACCACTTATCAACAATGATGGTACATTTGCAACTGAACCAAAGGAAAAGGCTAACTTACTAAATGAACAATTTATTAAACAAACAATAATTCAAGAACAACATTTTTCTACTCCATATTTAGCTAGTAAGAATTACAATAGACTCGATAACATTAAAATAGATATTCACGAAATGGAATCAATTATGAAGAATCTTAATTGTAACAAATCCCAAGGCTCTGATGAAATCCCCCCCATCATCCTTCGTGAATGCCACAAAGAACTTGTATATCCACTCTGGAAACTTCTTACATTATCAGTGGAAAAAGGACAACTTCCATCACTCTGGAAAAAAGCAAATGTAACGCCAATCTATAAAAATGGAGAAAAAAATAAGCCAATCAACTATCGCCCTATATCCTTAACATCTTGCGTATGCAAACTATTTGAAAAAATTATCTTCGATCAAATGTATAAGTTCTTTAAAAATAACAATATAATCAGTCCACATCAGTCCGGCTTCATACCTGGAGACTCCACGGTCTACCAACTCTCTGACCTCTATAATTCAATTATCCAAGATAAAGATAAAGGCAAAGAAGTACAGGCTGTTTTCCTAGACATAAGCAAAGCCTTTGACAAGGTCTGGTCAGAAGGTCTCCTCGCCAAACTGTCATCGGCTGGAATAAAAGGTAAACTGCTTCGTTGGATTGCCCAGTACCTGAAAAATAGGAAACAACGAGTATTAATTGAAAACGATTTCTCCCATTGGGAAACACTTCATGCTGGGGTACCCCAAGGTTCCATACTGGGACCCCTATTATTTCTTATATTCATTAACGACATTACAGACAACATAACAAGTAACATTAGACTATTTGCAGACGACACCATGTTGTATCTCACCATTGAAAACCGATCTTTAGCAGCAAAAATATTAAATAGAGACTTGGAACAAATCTCAAAATGGTCAAAAAAATGGTTAGTCTCCTTCAATGCAAAAAAAACCAGATCACTGTTATTCTCAATGAAACCAAAAACAGACCATCCTGACCTATATTTCAATGGTATTAAAATAGATAAATCTAACACCCATAAACATTTAGGAATAAAACTTAGAAAGGACTGCAAATGGAACGATCATATAGAAAATATAAAAGCAAAAGCAAACTCTAAAATCTTAATATTGAGCAAATTAAAATATATGCTTGATAGGAAAACTCTAGAAAACATATATTATACATATATAAGGCCAATACTAGAATACAGTAATGTTATGTGGTGTAACTGCACACAAGAACAAAGCAAAACACTAGAAGCTGTGCAATTACAAGCTGCCAGAATAGTAACAGGCTGCGTCAGGGGAACTAGCCATGCAAAACTCTACAAAGAAACAGGCTGGCCCCTACTCAAAATGCGTAGAGAAAATTCAATGGTCATCCAGCTGCACAAAATGATAAAGCTAGAATCCCCCCAGTACCTGTACTTACTATTACGGCCACACAGAAACACCAGCTTTAATACAAGATCTAGTGATCGACTCAATATACAAGACATTTTCTGTAGAACAGAGATCTACTATAATTCATTCTTACCAAAATCTATAAGATTATGGAATAAATTAGATGAAAGACTTAAACACTGTCAAACCAGCAAATCACTTAAATATAATATATCCAGAGAAATTGCAAGAAACAAACCACCAAAATACTTCAATTCAGGTACAAGAAAGGCCCAGATAATTCATACCCGACTGCGAACACAAAGCAGTGACTTAAACTACGATCTATATAGAAGACACCTATCCAACGACCCAAAATGTCAATGTGGATACGAAACAGAAAATGCTGAACATTATCTGCTGCAATGCCAACTCCATGTCAATTCTAGAAATAAATATCTCCCCCAAGATATATCTGTAGAAGAACTCCTCTATGGTAGCGCATATGCAAACAACACCAGAAATGAAGAAATCTTTACATCTGTATGTTCATACATAGAAAACACAAACCGGTTCAAAACATAAAAATCTCCCACAACACCTCCAAAACACAGACATACAACTATAACACTTCCACTTACCAAACATCCACTACCAAACACAACCCCTACCATAACACTGAATACTGCCATCGTTTTATATTTTATATTTTATATTTTATACTAGAAATATTAGGGGGAGAGTCAAGATAAGCTTTAGGTAGCTTGCACTTAATCCCATTGATGTCTGTACCATAAGATATGTGCATATTCAATAAAATATCTCAAACAAACAAACAAAATTAACTGCGATCTGGTATCACTGCCAAGGGTTCCAGTCATGACAATAAACGGGATTATGACAATATTCCATGATAATATACAGACAGATTAACCATTGTTTATATAGGAAATGGTTTCGGATTTCAGATTTTTGTGACAATAAACAGGATTTTCTATTAACCATTATGACACGAAGTGGGCTCGACTGTACTTTGAACTCCCTATTTGTCACCTAACAGTCTAGTCTGAATAGGTATCCCAGGTACATACATTGCCCAGCCATCCTTGGTTTAATTCAACAGTGTTAAGCCACTGTATCCACCTAGAGAGACCATCCATGGTTTTTACACAACTTGTCATCAAGGTCTGGTGCCCTGAAAAGGCCAGGATAGGCCTGAGCTTTGCAAGGTGGGGGAGGTTAAATCTTTGCAGTTCTTTTGGCATGGTTCAGTTCTATCTGGTGTGGGCAAATGCATACTGCTGTCAAATATACAGCATCCCCTCCCCCTCCTAATTCCCAGTTATTTAGCTCTGCAGTCAGAGATGTAGATATTAGCATTAAGCATTAACCATAGGGTCTGGTAGTTCAGGCGGGAATAGAAATTTATTAAGCCTTCAGAAGAATGCATAAGCAACCATAATGTTCAAAAATTAGTTTAATCAGCTTTGATAAACCTAATTAAAGTGAAATCTTTAAAAAAAACCTGAAATTCAAGGAAAATAAAGGTAATTTAACCTGTGTGAAAAAGGCTTAAGACTTTTTGAAATATGCAGAAGGACATTTTAAAATATTGGATTTTAAATATAGATCCTCAGAACTCTCTTTATAAAACTTTTTGTGTTTCTCAAGGTGAATGAAAAGACAGAAGGAAGTACATGACTTGGCTCACAATAATTTTTCAGTGTGAAGAAATATGGATGAAATGTGAACTGTATGGTTACAGGAAAACACACTGTATTTTCAAACTCATGTTTGGATGGATATGATTGGCATGATGTATCACAATTGAGTACAAGTATTAAAACTTATATGGCCATCTGGATGTGAGACCTACTGAGCACAGACCGCGAAATACATTGTGTTTTCAAGCCTTGTACGATCTCAGGCCTCATTGGGCCGGCATGTTTTTGTGACAAATTGCTTCATTCTGCATGGACAGATTATTCTATCAGGCAAAACCTGGCCAGAAGGCTAAGTGCTTTTTTTATGTGATTTCATGCTCTATTCATGATATTACATTTCTTCCATAAAGCACTCGTGTCCCTAAGTGTTCAAATATTGCCAGCACATGGGCAGCCTTGGGAGTTCTATCCTTCATGAGGCCTAATACACTTCAATCGCCTGGCCTGTGTGTAGCAGTGTGTGCACAGATGAATAATTAATAAATATCAGACTAGACTTGCCTCTGCATCATGGCTGAGAAAGTTGATAAGTTGTCTTTTTTTTCCTTCTGACTGAAGGGTCTGTACAAGTTTTCCCTCGTTCATTCCTGTGATAAAGTTGGTCTTTGTCATCATCACAGAAACAACAGACTGCTGGCATTAAAGCTTGTGGATTGATGTATGATGTAATATAAAACTTCAAAAGTCCATTTCCATTAAACTCTAGATCTCCCAATTAGTGTAAAATAGACTGCAGTTGTGTTGTGAATTTAACTCCACGGCAAATTGGTCAACCAATGCTTAATCTTTAATGGGCTGGATTTAACTGAAATGCAACTGTCAAAATGCACGTTTTGACAATCAGATTATTCCGCAGTTATCTTCTGAAAGTGCAGACTGAGAAATAGCCTAAGTTATGGCTAAAATGCAGGGTCTGAGTGACTCCCATAAAGTATTAACATGAAAATAATACCTATTGCATATTCATGAGAACAGGAGCTTCTACTGTTTATTTTTATTTGCCCATCTATGACAGGACATGTTATTGAAGACCCACCGTCTGTCGTTCCGTCCATCTGTTAACTTATAGTGTCACAGGGATAACTCACCAGGGCTTTTGATTTTCATTATACTTTCCATAACTACTTACCAATAGATTATCTCACTGGAATTCAATTAAAATCTATGCATATTCATAAGGTCAAAGGTCACAGGCTACTTTGTAGTGGGATAACTTACAAGGAATATGATAGATTTTATAAAACTCGACAAATATTAATCAGTAAAATATCTCGCTTAAGTTTGATTTCCATGCAAAATCCACACATATTTAATGAGGTCAGAGGTCACAGGCTACTTTGTAGTGCGATAACTTACAAGGAATATGATAGATTTTATAAAACTTATCGAGTAATGTTGTAAATCTTCAGTGAGGCTCGTGTTCTGTTATGCCTAATATTGTTAAGTTTGTTAAAAACCTGTCATTTTGTAATGTTTTCAAAATACATGTAGTGTTAATTTTAGCAAACCAGTGGTCCATAATATGTATATATTTTAAACAATATGTCAGTTTGTTTTTGAATTCATGACATCAGTATCATCAAATTAAAAGCCCACAAATTAATCTTAATCCATATTAGTCCATTCTGCAATATCTGGTTGAAGTGTGCTTCAATGTACATTTAATTTACTTTAAAAAAAAAAGTGACTTTATATACTATATCAGTTTTGTTAATTTATGTGAAAAAAAAGAGGATATTGAATAATAGAGTGAATGGAATTCTGTCAGGTTTTGTGTGTGAAGTTTGTTGGTGGTAACTACAATCGAAAAGCTCTCACAGGGAGTATAGTTTTCAACACTAATAACGGAACATTATGTGGGATGAACTGGTTGTATGTTGTTGGGAGCACAATAGTGAAAATAATCCCAATGAGCTAGACGGGGCAGGTATGTTTAAACAGAATGCTTCCTTAATTAGTAAAGCGGCTTGTCCAATTGAGGTATGGGCAGATGTCGTGCATTGGTGGTATTGACAGTGTGGGGATGTAGAAGGCGGAGCATCAGTAGCACACCTTGTGCCTTATTGACTCTTCCCAATGAGATGGCTAATCTGTTTGTTGTACATGGTGCCGCATTGCTCTTTTCTATCAAACCAAGTGTGCCGATGCTGAAGGCAGGCTGTCAATACAAGCAGCTTGAACTTCTCCATCATTAGGGGGTTAAATAACGTGGGTGTTTAGCTGGTCGTGCTTGGCAGATTGGCTTCATCAACTCTTAAGTGATATTCAATAAAATCAACGGTAGTGCTCTTGATTCACAGTTCCTCTCTTGTTGATGTGAGACTGACAATGAACATTGACCCAGAAGCCCCAGAAACTCAGCATAAAATGTGGTCGCTTTGTGCCTCGGAGAGTGATTGTCATTTCCGCAGTGTTTTTAGGATTATCAGGAATCAACAAATTCTCACTTCTACAGTTTGTATGAATATTTAAGACCCAATGAAATCATTGAATGCTGTTGCTACCGGATATACCTGCTGGAGAACATTGTTACTGCATGGACTTCAAACAAGAAATACTGTCACTGCACTGTTCAGGTATGTATTCTGTTGCCAATCAAAGTTTGAATATACATTCACAAAGTAAGTCACCATTTTCCTCCTAGTCTTTGCTTCAAGTGGGTTTTATTGTTTAGATATAATTCCAGCCTTATGCAGTATGTGTGATATCAGCTTATAACTGGCTTTTTAGTGAGGAAAAAATTTGATCCAAATAAAACATAACAGTTGCTGCTGTTTCCTTTGACTTCTATATGATTTTTGTTTCTGTTTAAAAACCAGAATTTGCTGTACAGTTGGAAGTATGTGAGACTAATGTTTGGATTTTTTACTTTGAATATGTCTTTTCCTAAAAAGTAATGAAGATTAAAGAATATATCAGATTGCTGGCTGGGGTGAAACTGAATTTAGGAATTTATTTTGCCATTTGAACTTATGTTTTGATACCCTAAAAAGATTCTACTACCCTATGAAAAATAATATTAGCCTTATTTTTGGGTAGGAATGTGTTCCCAAAAAAAGTTAGGGAGGTTAATCCCCCTGCCCCTGGATCTACCCATGGCTGAAGGCCTTACTCAGAGGGTTATGTCCCCTAGATATTTAACAGTTCAATACCATTTAATTTTTTTCTTCCCAAAATTAAATCATTAATTTTCTCTTATAGCTGTGTCAACTGTGATAACACTCAGTGGTAACTTAAAATAAAACTGTTCTTCTACCTGTGCAGGAAATGAACCATTGAATCAAGTAGTAGCAGTTGATTTGATTACTTATAGGAAGTGAAAAGACTGGCTGTGTTACTACAGCTTGTACCCTCTTTACTACTTGTTAAATCTTTCCAAATACTGCCAATCAGATGAATTAACCACTCGTTTTTATACATTTTGATCAGATTACATACCCAGGCATCTTAATTGTATAATAGCGTCTGTAATAGGGCTCCTTCAGAATCTCAGCCTGTGTTTCATCATTACTGCCTTTATCACGTAAAACCTCACTTCTGCCTGATACAATCCAGCTCATCTGTGAAACTGCCAGGAGAACGGGTGACCATTTATTTCTTTCAGGTCCATTCCCATAAGACTTGATTTTGATTATTTATTGAAATTTTTCTGCTTCAGTAATGCGTTTAGGACAGCTCAGAAACCCTGAAAGCTCATTATTGCACCTGGTCCTCGTGGAGTAGCTGCTTAAACGGGTTAAGAATTTTGAGATAATAGGTGAATTTTTGTGCTTCCGTTTGGCCTTTCTTGTCTTTCATGTATGAAGATTCTTTATCAAATTTGCCATTTCAACCAGCCTACTTTTCTATCTCAGGTTTCAACAATACCAAAGATACCAGTTCATCATTGCTATGCTTTCAACAGATTTACATAAATTAATATTCATGTTAGAATATCAAATGACCTTTTTCATTTTCTCTTTTTATCATCTATCTGTGAGCAATGATTTTTTCATACTCACAAATTGCTGACCAAACTGTGATTTTAAAGTATAACTTGTACATTTGTTATTACCAGTAATATGTGGAAGTGTATTCATTATTTGAATACACATGTAATATTATATATACATACAGCGTTCTGCTTTATTTGCTTTAATTATATACATTTCCTATTCTCCTGAATTTTAATGTGCTTGCTACAAACTGATCAAAATTTGACAGCTAATAACACTTTCATTTCTGTTCAATTATTCTATACAATCCATAATCAAGCAAACAAATTTGAAGCTGAGAGTGGTAGAAATTCCTGGGCTATAATATCAGTAAATTGCCATGAAAAGATGTGTATGTGCAGCCTTTAATAAATTAAACTCCACCTACCTCTAACTGTACACACACTGCTTAAAGTGAGACATTAAAATTAGCAGTATATCTGTTTGTACCAAGGTTTTTAAACTGGCACTGAAGTATATTTGTTGGGTTTAATATCATACTTGCTCAAAGTAATTTACTGCAGAAGTTGTTCATGAAAATTACCAGAATATTCTGATGAGTGGTTGTCAGAAAAGAAATCAAGAGGTGATTTAAATGGGGTGAAAATTCTCAAAAAAAGACTATTAGTGTGGAATATTAGGAATATCTGAATTTAAAATGCTTCAGAGAAGTTTTTATGCAGCGTTTCAATAGATCTTGTGATACGTTTGCTATTGTTCATCAGCAACCAATCACACTCATTATGACAGACATCTTTTTGTCAAAACAGAAACATGATCAGATGAGTTAATTATAGATCCTTAAGTTTGATTTAACTTCAGTTTACATTGTACTACTTTGAAATATTTGTTTCTTTGTTGCCCTGTATCAGCACATCACAGAGCTATTACTTTGTCTAATTGCACACTAAATGTTCAGTATTTCTTAATTCAAGTATTATTGAGATAAATAAATACAAGCCTTCAGGAGCATTCAGGCAGGCAGAACATGTTGGACTTAATCACATAACATTAACAAAATCGAAATTGAAGTGAACATCAGTAACTGTCATAATAAAGCTTAATTATTGCATTCAAAAAGACATAATTATACAAAAAATGTTGAACAATTTCAATATCAGAGCAGTTCCTGAGATGCTGAAGAACAAAGCACATTTGATTAACAAAGCTTAGAAACATACATTTGTATTTTATTTAAAGATTAATGAAAATAGGTTTTAATACATAGCACTAACTTGCATTATATCCTTGAGCCAAACGTGAAAAACTTGAATAACAGAATTACTATTTTACCAGATATGAAGAAATATTGAAAGTTAGAATATATATTTTTAATGTATTGTTTAGTTTTTTGTAGGCAATTCAATCATTTTGAGTGTTTCTTTGTACTTCTTTTATCTCGGCAGTACTTCCATGAACAGTGTTGAAATAAATTTTAACTTATGTTATCATAAGCCACTTGTAACCCTTTATGGTACCAATATAAATTATCAGTTATGACACAGAATCTGAAACATATGACTTGAATGGCACATTAATATGTGCAAGGAACATAAAAGCATGATCAAACACTAAGCTAATTAGTTCAGGGGTCCGTTAAAAGTCCCATTCTGCCTGTGATTAACTTGTAAATATTACAGTAACCACCAGCAAGACATAGGATTCATTTATGATTCATGTACCTGTCACTTTAATGACTACCCCTGGTGTGACAAACACAAACTGTGCAAAAACAATTATCACAGCTTGGTTGTTTGTCCTGTAATTATCTGATCAAGGTAGGGATTTAACCTAATCAAGAGTTTTCAATCACACAAACGGAGTTGTGCTGAAGTGTAAATTATATGTTTTGTTTAACTCAGTTGTATTACTTTATGTAATTTGTAATTTTATAATCATGAAAAAAAAATGTTTCCAATGTAATAAAAAGAATGTGTGATCAGCTTTGATCAGAATTACCTTGACATTCTCCTTTGATTGACTTCTACTTATTAAACACCACCCTGGCTACACAGTTATTAAAAGCAAAGTAAAATTCATTGCCATATATTTAATCCATTTTAGGAGAAATGCGATATGGACCCACCAGGTCCTTCAGACTTTCAGCCCTCTTCATATGTGAAAACAAAAGAAATTTATATCAGTTTTTCTTCATCTTTATTTTACAGACAGATGTGGTCCTGGCTTAAAAAAAACATGGTTTTGGTTCAAGAGCAAAAGAGATCTTGTTGATCATCTTTTATAATAAAGGTACTCTTGGAGTTCTGACAGAACAATTATTATGACTTTTTCTTATAATACTTAATTTTCCTGTCTTTATATTTTATCATTTATGTAACTTTATATAATCAATTCAAGAAATGAGGTGGATATCTACAAAAAAATTAACAATTGCAAATAAAATATGAAATAATTTTTCTGTTGTTAATTGAGACACACATGTTTATATAATATGAAATAGATAAATCATCAGTAAAGTTTGAATATTTCATTTTAAATTAAACCTCTGTTATCTCTCAGGCACCCACCTGTCAAGTGAATCTGTTCAGCTCAGGGTAAAAATTGAAAATTGTGTTTTTACAGTTTCACATACACCATAAATTAGCAACTATAGAATCTGTCCTACAGGTTGGATATTTACAACAGATAATAAGATACTTTAAGTACTAAAATGTGAGAGAAGACTGCATGTGGATCATCAAATGTAAATGTTTCAATGAAGAATATTGGAGCTGCAAAGGTAGAAATTAATCAATTTGCAAAGGATCACCTTTGGATAGGTAGCGTAGGAGGGATTCTATAGTAGGGCCCAATAAAGCATACAGGATTAAACAGTGTAGGAAGGAGGGAGTCAGGCATTGTTATGATGGTTGATACCTGAAATTACCAATTAAGTAAATCAAATAGTTACTTGGTATTTCATGTGATAGATTTCACCAGTGGGACCTAATAAGCTGTTTGGCTATATTCTCACGATATTGCAACCTAATTAAAAGGGTAGTATGACAGCATGCTGCAAATGAAAGTTTAGTACACATTCTATTAAAAGCCCATGGGGCCTTTATTCAAGGGACTGGACACACTTCATTGATGGCAGAAAGTGGATGACTCATTGTCTTTTACAACCCCAGCAAAGGGTCCTAGGTAATAGATTTTCCACCCCAGTGCACACCCAAATAAAAGAAAAGGATTATGTATCTACCAAAGGACTTGTTTGAAAGTGACCCTCCTTTATGAGAAGGGCCACTAGAGTAAGCTAATCCATAGCTCTCAGATCTGTTCAGGTCTTCTGAGTGGACACTGGTCAGTTGGACAGTACACCTGTCTGGACAGAGGACTTGTTTAAGATACCTTGATGTAAACAATTCATTTCCTGGTGAGTTAAAGTATGATTTGTGTTATAGATATGAATTTCCATATGATAGTTGCCAAAAGGACCTAGCACTGTAGTTGTAGAGGGTTGGTAACTTTTGACAGGTGAAGAGTTTATGTTGCCATGATTGTCTTTGATGTAAGAATAATATACAATTTATTTTTGTCACAGATTTAAGTTTATTGTAGTTGATCAGAATCAGGCTGAAAAAAATCCAATGCTGCACATGATAGATCTTATTGATCTTGAGGAAAACCTGTGCTTTAACTTTTGTGAACTTTCAAGCTACTGCTTTCACCAGTTATATATGGCAATGCTTTCCAGACAACATATAAGTAATCTTTGGATTTTTCCCTGGCACGCAAGACATCTTAAAAATGTAAACATTTTGATCAACTGAAGGAGACAGCTTTATTTTCAGAGAATCTTATTTTGAAAGTAACTCAAATACACAGGATTTAAATAAACTATGTTGCCGTGGTGACAAGAACAATGTCTGTCTTTTCAGTTAATCAGATGTTCAGAACATCATGAACTCTTTTGAGAAATAGGTAGTCAGACTGTGAAGAAGTGAAATTAAATGTCACTTGAGGAAGATTTAACTGTTAAAAAGATGTTTTTGATTCAACTGACGACAAATAAAACCCAGTTTGTGTTTTTTAAGACACAGTCCGTGCTCAGTAGATCACAAACTCGTTCGTGAAGTAGAAAAGTCAGACTAGGAAGAAGTATAATGAAATGTCACTTGAGAAAGATTTAACTTTTAAGAAAGCAGTTCATGCTAAGCTAGAGACAGATAAAACAGAAATAAGGAATTACAATGTTTTCCTTTTTGATGGAACAGTTGGAAGTAAAAAGGATCAAATGGCTGAAGGAAGAGCATTATGTAAAGTTTTTTTTTAAATGATAACTGGTCAGGAATCCAGTTCAGGTTTGTGTTTATTTATTGTTAGAAAATATTCATCTCTGAAAATAGACATGAAGAACTGTGCTGGGTTTAATATACCAGAGCTTTAGTGTACAACACTTGCACTGTTGACTGATTAAATTCAAGTTGCAGATGAAGTAGTGAGGAATAGTTCTGAATTTCACAGAATGTCATTCTTGGTGTGTTTTGAATGACTTGAACTGTTGCATTTTGCATTGTAGATTATAACAAGTCAGACTTTGTATCATTAAGCATAAATTGTATTTATGAAAGCAGCAATCTTCAATACTTCCAGGGGCCTCGACAGTCAGGGGTAAAATGCTTGGCTCTCTCTGCTGGTGACCGGGTTTGATCCCCAGCATGGGGTACGGACAAAAGCCCCCCCGGACAAAAGCCCCCCCCCGGTCGAAATCCCCCCGGACAAAAGCCCCCCTGGTCAAAAGCCCCCCTACCTTAATGATAAAGAGGACAAAAGCCCCCCCCCCCCCCAAAAAAAAATGTTTTTTTAAAATTACTATTAAAGGTAACTTTGAGTCCCTTGAAGTAATGAATCAATTTATATTACCAATAAATAAGGTAACTACACAATATATATATATATATATATATATATATATGTATATATTTATATATATATATATATATATATATATATATATATATATATATATTTATATAGTTTCTCACTTGAATTGGGAGTTAAAAATTGGGAGCTAAAATTAGTTTTATTATATGTATCAATGATATTAATGAAATTGATCCTGTATAGTCATATATCATTATACTGTGTATAATATAATATATATTTTAAAATATTTTATATGACTACTATATATTAATCATGCATACTTAACAGAATTATATGAGATAATACACATATTATACATATATTTACATAGTCTATATATATAATATAATAAGAATATAATATAATATATACATATATATATATATAGAGAGAGAGAGAGTGAGAGAGAGACACATAGATGGATATAGATATTTCTATATTGGAGGGGGGAGGGGGCTTTGGTCCTAGAGCTTTATAATGAAGCCACTCCTTCAATAATCATTCAGGTGAAACAGGTCCTGTGAAACTGTCCCATGGGAGTGGTTTCCTAATTAACAGATAATTGAGACCATTTATGTTGTTATTAGTATCAGTTTTAGTACCCTAAGTCTTGAATAACAATTTACTAGTGTGGGTCAGGTAATTATGTAAAGTATAGATTGATATTTCTATTGTTAACTATAAGATATGTTGTAAGTATGAATTTTGAATGTTAATTTAAATAATTATATGAGATAACACACATTTTTTGTATTTACATTATATATTCATAGATATAGATATAAATATATTGGAGGGGGGCTTTTGTCCTCTTTATCATGAAGGTAGGGGGGCTTTTGACCGGGGGGGGCTTTTGTCCGGGGGGGCTTAATACCGGGGGGGCTTTTCACCAGGGGGGCTTTTGACCTACATCCCCCCAGCATGGCTATATGAGAGTTGGTTGTAGTTGCCCATCCAAGGCAGCATGTTTTCTCTGGGTTCCCCAGATTCCTTCACCTCTACAGTCTACAAAACACCACAGTCTGAACCATGGAGAGTGCTGCAATTAGTTATAATAACTATTTTTACAATTCATGTAAAATAAATAAGTTTACATTTTACTGCAAAATGTATATTGTCATGTTGATGGCATGGCTGTGTTATTCATTTTTGCAAAGTGATCAAATTGCTACTTAGGGTGGAGTGTTGATATGTTTCAAAGATGATTGTCAGATGCATTTTTTGTGAGTTAAGATTGTGATGTGATAAAGATGTAGAAGTTCAATACTGGGTGTAAAAATCTAAAAACATCAGATTTTTTTTGTATAAAATAAAAAAAAATCAAGACCATGAAAATACAGAAAAATATGTGTAACAAGACTGCCCATGGGACAGGCCAAAATTGGTCTTTAATTCAGATCAGTTATAACCTATGTGAATGCCTTTGGTTCACTCAAGGGTGGTCTTAATAGACAGAAGGTATTATTAAATTGTTGGTTTTTCAGATAGGTTCAACTATACCAAAATTTTTGTACACTATATGATCCAGATATATTTAGTTATCAGTAAATATGCAGGTACATATCTAAAGGTCTCAGAGCAACAGTTTGTCTGAAATAATCTTCAGAGACACCTTTAAGATAATCCCAAAACCTTTAGATTGTGAAAAGATCAGAGATGTAGAAAATGGATACTGGACATTTGAAGGCCCAATGAATTGTACATTTGGAAAAATACACATGTTGCACCTTAATTTATCAGTAGAACCTGGACTGGCATACATCAAGGATCGATGGAAACGCACCATGATTGGAGCTTGTAAAGTAAGAATTGATGACCAAAAACTTTCCTAGGTGGAGCATGCTTATTTTGTAAAGATTAAGGTATTTCTTGACATGTGACCTATTACCATGGTAATCGGAAGTCATATGACCAATTACCTTGGTAATATGAAGAAGTACCCTGGTGATTCCCACCTGGGTCTTAGTGGGATTACTGTAAACCCCTCATTGGTGTGGCTCCACATCAAAGACTCCTCCTGTATGGAGGGAGGCAGGTTTTACTGGGTTGAGAGGGTGAGCTAAAGGACTCCAGACAATTAAATTAGGCCGGGGACTGACCAGGATGGATAAACAACTATGGATTGGTTTTTAGATTTTGTTAGAAGGGCTCTGTTGATTACCCTTTCTATCACGTCTGTCAGGGTGGCCCATGTTAACTACATTTGAGAGGCAATGATATTGCCCTGAAAGCTTTTTCTTCATTATCTATGGAAACCTGCAGTAGGAATTATCTTTATGATGTAACATGTTAAAGCCTGTATTATCATTTATCTCCTACTGAAATGAGTTTTGTCCTTCTTGATTCTGGATGTTCCACTGGTAACAGAAGAAAAGGACTTTAATGTAGCTTAATGTAATAAAATGTATCAGAAATCCTTTTGGAAATCACATGAAGAAATAAGAAGTTTGTCTGACCAGTCAGAGCCCTTTGAAGATGATGGGTTATACATTTTGCAACCATGTAATGAAGGGTTTATGCACAGCTGTGACATATTTGTATTACCCCAGGGAATAGGAAAGGAGCTTTGTATCCATGATTTATTCAGTACCATTAATGTTCCTTCTTCCTCCTACTTACCTTCAAGTTTTGTTTTAACTCTGCTGATAAACTTAGTAGTTATTACATATATATTACCATACCATACTGTTTATAACTCTAGTACTCTCAAATGAAAATAGTTTAAAACTTTGTGATAATTATGACAGAGTGCTATTCTTAGTTTAATTACTTCCTAAATCAAGAAGGTTTAGCAACTGCTGGTCCAGACACTCCACACTGGAGGTAATGTTCTGCTTTTAATAAAAATTGCTCTTTATATATGGATACTTTAAAAAAAGATAACACTGGCTTAACTGATTAACAGCTGATACCACAAAAGTGGTTTGGTAGTTTCAGTAAAAAGGGCTGCCATTGGTAATGTTCATTAAGTAAAACTTGTATGAAAATTTAACAGCTAGTTCATATTGTTAATTGAATGAGTTCTGCTGCATTTAGTATATCATCCATTATGCTGATTAACTCTAAATGAAATTGACTAGTATATATCCTGTTTATTTTTTATTGTTTGGTCGATATATGTAGTTCAGAGTTAGTTGAACATCACAAACAGAAGCAGATGGGCAAAGTTTTGTCTCCAAATGAAACTTTGTGATGCAGTTTTATAGACTGACTTACATGAAACAGGTTAAAGTGATCCAATGGGTGAACCAAAGATTGACTCATAATAAAAAAACATTAGAAAGTTTTATATCTAGTCCTTTTGCCATGTATTCTTGATATTGATTTATGCTAACACTGTTTTATTTGGCCATTCCTTTTCAATTCTAGAACTTACTGACTGCACTGGTATTGGTGTCATTAACTTCATGGATGAGTAAATTGTATCTTTGCTACAATAAAACCTCAAAATTACAATAACCAATTGGACATTGGTACAGTAGTCACATTTTCGAGGTGGTCATCTGAGGTCATAATAAAGAGCAAGCCAAAAAATCCGGGATGTGAACAAGTGGCCATTTAATTTAGAGGTGATCCTAAACAAAGACGGTCATTGGGAGAGGTTTTACTGTAAATGCTACAAACCTGATATTTTACAAATCTAAAATAAAGATAAACTGCAGTCCATTGATTAGATGAAAGACTGAGCAAATTTAACTTATTTGGTACCATTTCCTTGCATACATTACAAAAGATGGTGAATTTCAATATGTCAAGTGAAGAAAATACACTTTGTATATATAATACCATTGTATATAGCATGCCAATTGAAAATAGAACATTGTCTTTGGGAAATCTTGATAAAAAGGAGTTTATTTCCTGCTAGCACCAATTAGTCCACTGGACCATTAATAGCCCGGTACTGACAAAGTAGCAGGTCAAACCGGTGAAAAAGCTGGAGTGTTTTCCCAACAGAACTGAGGCAAGGGAATTGGGATTTGGATTGGAACAAGATTAGATGGGTCAATACTCTGTGTCTTCAGACAACCAGATATTTCTCAGCAGGACAAGTGCCTTCTCTCTTTCACCAGCAGTCTGGTTCCAGGTACAGTCCCGTATTGTCTGTGTATGATCCACCTAGTTGAGATTAATTTAGTTCTTGTGCAGGTACCACTTTATGGAAATGGCACAGCAGGGATCCCTTGGGAAACCAGGTGGAGGGTTGTGCCGGATCCTTGGAAACTTGCTCACAATTAGGCCGATTATTTCCACAAGAATAGTGATGATGGCATGTGAATACAGTCAACCATTTTACCCAAATGGCATTTATTGATGTACTTTACCTGCCTGCAATTAACCCAGAAACTCTGCTTGTAATGTCATTCACGCCATGCCAGACTCAAATGCTGTTACAGAGGATAGACAGATCATTGGTTGTTTACATGTTGTGAGAGAAGGAATACAGTTTGTGATGTATAATTTATAACAAAATATACGTATATCAAATTGCTTAAAGTCAGTAACTGTACACAGCTGCAAAGTGTATCATATATTAAATGTTTTATGACATAGGCTCTGATTCAGAATGTGTCTATAGGATTGTAGTTTCTGCTGGAATGAATTGACATATCTCATCTTTTCACCTTGTTGCTACTAAACAAGTCCATTATAAGTGACCTTTTGCATATTAGAAGATGGCAGGATAAATCAATTTCCAGTCAGGTAATCTTTGAAAGATAAATTAATAAGAAACTCAGATACTTTAGTGTCTAAACTTTGCATTTTGATTAAAATTAAACTTACACAAACCGAGATGTTCAGTTCCATGTATAAATATATACCTTTCCTTGGGCATAACGACAAATTGACAGGTATCATTGTGATTATGGTCCTTCATTCACCTGGAGGTAATATACTCAGGTGTTAACACAGTTTGCTGATTTGCAGTCCATTTCAATCAGGTAAATGTAATAAGAATTCAATACAGACTCTGATAAATATAATAAGGTTTGATATTGATTCGGGAGCTCGTTCAACAGCAGGCCAGAAGCTGCCTAGGACTGTTGTATGTCCTGTGTTGACACCGCTCTAATGTAACCCCCTGTTGGTGCATGGGGCAGTGTAAATATTTCTTTTGCCTGACCTCTCTGTATGACAGGTGAATAATCAAGAATGTGCTATTCACTGACCGATGGTGGTGTTAATGAAACCCTCGTCCTGTTTTGGGCTGTTAATGAAACTTTTGGCTGGACGTCTTTAACCCTGTGATCCCCAGTGAATTAGGTTTTAGAGTACCGCTGTTGTAGGTGAAGGAGGATGTCAGGTACCAGATATTGTACTGTAGAGTGCTGCTTATACTGAGGATTTACCCTATTCTTGTCTTATTTATGTTAAACCTTAAGGGTCCTCTGACCTTGTCTTTGATCAGTGACCTTTTGTTTGAACTACTTGCATCATATTCAGGATCTCTGCCAGTCTTAATCATCTGCTTCTAATTATGCTAATCATAAATTGATAAAGGATCATATTACAATATTCTGCTATCAAAATGTTATTTTTCACCATATTAGTATGTATTAAATGTTCATTCCTTTTTTTTTTGGGGGGGGGGGGGGGTCTTCATTCAAATTCCTCTGAATAAATGTATTATTTGTAAATTTTAAGTAAACTTAAATTTTATGCAGGTTAATACTTCATGTAAGACATATACCAACAGATGATATGATAGTAGTGGTTGTGATAGTAATTATTGTGATATGTGTGTTATTTAGCATATTTCATTTGCTGATATTAGATGCTAACAGGATTATTTAATACACTTTCCTTGTTTCCACTGGAAATTATTCATACAGAGAAATTGTTCTTTTTGAGAGGGAAGAATGCAACAGAACAGCTTGAAAGTTTTTCTTAATGTTCTTCACAAATGAATCCTAAATGCACAGTATTTTATATTACACATATTTTACCCATTACATACATATATTATGTGGTCACTTTATATCCAGATTACAGTGAGGCAGGAGTCACCTAATATATAAATGTGTCTTAGCTGGTCAAATTAAATAAAATATGTTACCGGTAAGTATTATGACATTTTAACCTTCTGAGACTTTGCTAACTGGTCTCTTCAATGCCAGTACACAAAAGGTTTTTTCCAGTTTTACTTGAGGTACATTTAAATAAATATATTGTAACCAACATGACAGTTTGTAGTCTGAGACATGTTCCACTTGTGAAATTCAATATGTCAGGGGTTGCCGACTTGCAGGTTCTCTCGTCAATCTCGAACTGAAGGTAGACGTTATAAGACAATTTTTAATCAATATATCAAAGCCGTACAGGTTCAAACCATGCACATACGCTAAAAATATATCGAAACAGCAGGCTACTGGAGACTGACTACCAGGTGCCCTCCCTCAATACTTATACTATCTGGAGGCGCAAGTGAGGACCTGAACGAAACAAGGGCTATAAGGCTGATGTTGGTATCGTTATCTGTCCACTTCAGAGTGAATGTGTGTTTCCTGTCTGCTCTTAAAATGCCTATCAAGCAAAGACTATCATAATTTCAACAATAAATATTACCTTCCCAGATTGCTCAAGGAATACTTAATCAGTGATACTAATTGTGATGTTATCACGAATTAGGATTAACTAGTAATGAGAAATAAACTTAGATTATACAAAGTGGATTTTAATTTATCAACTGAAAAATGATTAATAACTGGAAAATTAAATAAGGTAAGGCGCTGGTGGCATCGCCTTGCCGCATATGCAACAGACCGGGCGACAGGGACCAGAGCTAATTGATAACAGCTGGACGTCAAGTGTACGCTGAGACCTGGGTGTATAAGTGTGTACTGTGTAACAAATATTTAAAAGTGTTTATACATTGCATAGGTTGAAGGGGTTTCACTCAGTAATAAAGTATTCAAATGTAAATACCAGTTGCATTATAATTTTGGTACTGCAGACTTTTGCTGCTTCTAGAACAGGCCGTGGCACAACTTGTGATGTTACCTTTTGTTATGTTGATGTAGCTCTTCCCCAACCTACATCCCTTCTGATTGTACTGAGTAGTACAGGGAACTCTGAATTATTCATTTGGCTGAAGTAAATAATTGATATGAACTATCCTGTCCTATTATGTGTGTCACAATGTTAACTTTGAGGCTTTGCTTTTCCTACATGGGACCGTGTTTTATAGTGTTGTGGAAAATTTACCAACGGTATGTCACTCAGTTTATGTATATAAGACATCCAGGTACTAGCCTGAAGGACTTGAATATATAATCATTTGGTGCAGGTTACTACTATTAACAACCTACACTCTAATAGGAATATCACCATGCATGAACTCTTAACATATAAAAAGTGTATTCATTAGCCAGGTCATAAATATATTAACAGACTTGACAGGAAAGTGTTAATGGAACAAGAGTACTTTAGACAGGACCATGTGATGCACCAGAGTATCTACCTGTCAGGTAAGTTTCTATTAATGAAAAGGAAACTGAGGGTAGATGCCATTTGTACCATACTCTTGATTCAGAATTACATGTTTGGGGGTTTGTGGATTAATAGTTTTATATTTGAATTATAATCTGAATTTACCGACCTGCCTTGTTTTACATCTTGGAACTATGTGGATCTTATACAAAAAGAACATTGAAATTATACCAATCACATTTTTCCAAATGCTGAAGAGATAAACTGTGAATAAGATTCAGGTGACTCATACATGTAGCCTCTATTGATCAAGTAAATGAGATTAGTTTAGCTTCAACTAAAAAAGTCCATTCTGTCATTGGCAAAATTTGCAAGCAGTTCATTTTCATAGACACTAATTAATCTTAATGCCAACAGCTTAGTGAACCCTGATCATTTTGAATCAGCAGGTAAATGTTTAGAGCAGGTTGAAACATCAATGACAGACAATAAAACCCTTGTCTTTATTTTAATCTAAATTACATGTAACAGATAAATGGGCTTCATCATTGCTGGAGCCAAGAGGAGTAATTAACACAACTAAGTGGGACACTCGTTAGGGTTGGGGATGAGAAAGTAGTAATCAGACTCAGGAAACAGGATAAGATCATGGGGACCTCCCTTCATGATCCAGGAACAGGTGTCTTGTGATATTTAATATACTCCTTCACAAAAGCATCACCAGCGATGGAGGGTTACTTGATGGTGGTGATTAATAATGATCTGTCTCCGCAAACAAGGGGGTAGGCTTGAGGTAAACCTTTAAACAATACAAGGTCTTCTGTTTAATGACTTCCTCTTCTAGATTTATGGACTTTGTTTGCAAGGAAAAAATATCACGGTACAGAAGAAGGATTGAATGTCAACTCACTTTGTATGTGTTGGCTTCACATATTTCAGATTTCCCTTGTGGGTTTGGCAGCTACTCTGACAGAAAAGGCAGGTTTTAAGGTTGAACCATGGTTTTCTAACCTGTTTACAGACTAGCAGTTTATGCCTTTCAAAATCATAACTTGCTGATTTTGTTCTGTTATGTAATCTTGATTTTCCTACAAAAGCTCTAAAAGAAAATAAAGATGTACTTTGTCACAGGTAGTCATGGAACTTAGTCACCTGTTGACATGGTAAAGTACATTTGTTGTGCTGCAGGCTGTGGAATAATGGGACCATATTGTTTGGATTGCCAGGATCATTTTTTTCTCAACATGCTGGCATAGTAGAACTACTTACGTATGATCTGTTCTTTTCTTTTCAGACACACCCAGGAAAATATAAGAATTTTTGTTTCCAAAGAACTACTGGCTTCATGAGTGGGCCTGTTGATATTACCAGCAAGGTGCAGCTGTGAACTGAAAGTTGAAAATGGCAGCCTGCATTCGGATAGCAAACCTGTGTGCAAGGACACCCCTCTTGTTGATATTAGTGTGTGCCTCATGCTACGTTGTGTGCGCCAATGACCAACGAACTGTGATTACATACAACTTGACAGAAGAGGAGCCAAAGGGGACGGTTGTTGGAAACGTGAAGCAAGATGCAGGCCTGTCAAGGCAATATGGACGTTCAATTTTGGATACGATTAACTTTCAGATATTATCTCAGCCTGTTGAAGGACAGGACTTTTTTATGCTGGAAGAAAGGACTGGTGCTATAAAAACTAATTTGAAGATTGACAGAGAAAGTATTTGTGCAGGCAAAGTATCATGCGAAGTCAAGCTTGATATTGTAATGAAATCTCAGAAGCACCAGATCTTTTCTTTCATGAAAGTGAATATAAACATCATTGACATCAATGATAACTACCCTATCTTCCCACAAAGAGAAATCGGTTTGACCATTCTTGAGTCCTCTGCTGTTGGAACTGGTTTCCTGCTGCCCAGTGCTGTTGATAAGGACAGCCCAGCTCTTGGTGTGCAGCATTACAGATTATCATCTGATGCCGGTGGCAGATTTGACATTAAGGTCAAAAGCAATCTAGATGGGTCAAAAGATGTACATTTGATAATCAAGCAGACTTTAGATCGAGAAGCAAAAGATTCATATTTTCTCAATGTGTTTGCTCTTGATGGGGGTACCCCACAACGGTCAGGAAAACTCATTCTTAGTATAAGTGTATTGGATGCAAATGATAATAGTCCACAAT
The DNA here is from genome assembly GCA_026874595.1 of Sipunculus nudus. NCBI lineage: Eukaryota > Metazoa > Annelida > Sipuncula > Golfingiida > Sipunculidae > Sipunculus > Sipunculus nudus. Next base: position 29,850,354 of record CM049315.1, read on the forward strand.
TCCTTAACAGCACTTACAGAGAAGATATTTTAGAAAATATGCCGGCAAATACTCCTGTTTTGAGGGTGACAGCAGTGGACCCTGATCATGGTCACTTCGGGAGAGTAGAATATGGTTTCTCAGGCAGGACCGAGAGATCGTATGGGGACAAATTTGGTATCAGACAGACAACTGGTGAAATATACACTAAACGACCTCTAGATTATGAGGATAAACATGAATATCATCTGAGAGTCATGGCCAGGGATAAAGGACCAGATTCCATCCCCAGCTATACCACAGTCATCATCAATGTTGTTGATGTCAATGACTATACCCCCATGATTACATTCAGTGCTCTGACTGGCTCAGATGTTGCCGAAGTTCCAGAGGGTACCAACCCTGGAGCATTTGTGGCACACATAACAGTAGTTGATAAGGATTCAGGGAAAAACGGAGAAACAACCTGCTCACTGAACAATAACAATTTCAGATTGGAGAAGATTGAACCAACTGGATATCAGGTACTTACAGTTACCCAGCTTGATAGAGAGAAAAGAGAATCCTATGGCCTTAGAATTCATTGTGCAGATAGAGGGGTTCCACCCAGATCATTCAGTGTTTGGTTTGAAGTTAAAGTTACAGACATAAATGACCATAGTCCAGAATTTACCAAAGAACACTATCAGTTTGATGTTCATGAGAACAGCCGACCAAACACAACAATTGGTTCAGTATATGCATTAGACAGAGACCATGGAGAGAACCAACAAATCGTCTTTAGCATACAAGGCACCTCGGCTTCATTATTTGCAATAAATTCCCAGACTGGTGAGATAAAATTGAGAAAGCCAATAGACAGAGAAAAGACTGATTCTATAACTTTTAGTGTCATAGCATCGGACTCTGGTTCACCACCTCGGAAAACAGAAGCCCATGTGACACTAACAATCTTGGATATCAATGATGTTGTTCCAACATTCACCCAAGAACACTACCAGTTTTATGTACTTGAAAAGGAGTCTGCACCAGTGATTGTAGGCCAGGTGGCAGCACGGGATAACGACACTACACCCTACAGCAAGATATACTACAGTTTACTTCCTAAAAATAAAGCTAATACTACTTTCAGTGTGAATTTACTTTCTGGACAAATCAAGACGAGGAAAACGTTGATTAAAGATGAGCAGTCAACGTATGTCCTTCTAATTCGTGCCGGCAACAAACCAGATGGGTCACCAGCTGGTACTGCAACGGTCACAGTAGTGGTCACAAATATCAGTTTCCATTCACCAACATTTTTGTTCCCCACTAAAGACAATAATACTGTGTTCCTGCCTAGAAAAATACATAAGGGGCAAAAGATTGCAGACTTACTTGCACAGCAGAAGTTCTCCAGCAACCCGTCTTCCTCTGGAAGGCTGGAATATTTCATGACCAAAGGAGACCTTTACGGATTTCTTGTGGATGCAAAAACGGGTAGTGTGTATGCTGCTCGGGATATATCAGTTGATAGAAACACAGAGTTTAAGCTGACCGTCGCTGTGAGAGACAGCAGGGATGGTGCTCAGGTAGTGTATGAAGACCTTGTGATTGTACTGAATGCTTCCATCACTGCTGCTACAGGACAGCTTCAGCAGCCTCATATTGGTCTTAGCACGCAAAACCTGATAATTCTCGTGTGTGTCATGGGTTTTTCAGTAATTTTAGCCATTGCTTTGATTGTGGCAATATTTTTACTTCGTAGACAAGAAAGGAAAGACAAAGGGCATACATACAACTGCAGAATTGAGACACTTAAAGCATTATCTCGTAAAAAAGAGGAAGGGGATACAACAGTGGCATCGAATGAATACATCAACGGGACCTGTGTCAGTCAAGGGAACGTTACCACCAAACCCAAGAAAGAGGTCAGCTTCAGTCTGGATCAGCAATCAGGGCTGGATCAGTCACTGGAGAAGTCGAGACAGTCCTTGTCCTCCGTCATTGATCATCAGTCATTACAGGTGAGTTTATATATCCAAGGGATTTAGAAACCTTCATTTGTCTAGCGTTAACACTTGCCTGGGGGATACTAGTCTGGGGATTATTGGTCTGAGGATCTTCGGGAGGGTGGCCTCTTGTCGTAATATTTTATTTACATTTATTATTGTTTTAAATAAATGGCTTTTGATGCACATTTATTTCTTTTTATCTTGTTTTGGAGCAAATGCAGAATAAAATCAAATTAATTTGCCAGATTTATTTATCACAGTATGATGAAGATAAACTAGGTATCAGCCATAGTCTCATTTTATATCATCAGAGTTATCTTTTAGTGTTCTTTTGATCTGTATATCCGGGTCCTAAGTAATTTAGAATTGTGCTCCTCATGGTTGTGTGCATATGTTTCTAATTACTCTACAAATGTCTTAATCAGTTGAAAAAAATTTATAAAAAGCTTTCATGAAGAATATTATATTGATACTGGTCTGTACTTCAAAGCTGCAATATTAATGATATTTAAATGATTATACTTACAGGCCTGTTGGATTCTGACTTGTAAAACAAAATAATTTCTGCTTATCATAAAAAGCATTGTGCGTGAAACAGCTCATAGAAATGAGAAGCATATATATTCATGGATCACACAATTACTGTTCTTTTTTTTTTCATTTTTAAAGTTAGTATGTATCTGTAAGGAAACATATATCTGCTCAAAATCTTGGTTAAACAGGAATTAACATACCTTAATTAGCATTTGTCAGTAGTAAACAGTTCCTAATTGGATATCATATATAATTATATAATCTGATCCAGTTTATATAATTAAAAGAATATAATAATTATGGTTAATTCTGAAGTTTTATGTGACAACTTCAGTACATGACCTATATCTAAATATTTTAAACATGCAGATTCCATGATCCATGTCTGCAAAACCAATAGTCATGTTTGAGTAATCAGCTTCTAGCCATGACATGTCGCTGCAGATTTAGGGGTCATATTTGACTAAAAGGTTTTATCTATACTTGACAGGTCTTAGGCATTAGGTACACAATTTTGTCAAGTAAGACTATTTATGAATTTTCCAGTCTGAGGATAAAATCATGCCCAGGTTTGTTGAGTTGGTGTAAGATGAATTATTTGGAAGTTGATGAACCACATACAGTATGGCCACTCATCACCTGCTGTTTAGTAATCATGGCTAAGTCTCTGTTAAAACAGTCATGCAGGGGGGATTGGACATGATGCCTGTTTACACAGCTGTCTTCATGTTTACTTGTAAACTTTCATCAGTGCCAAGTGAAGCAGGCAATCTGTAGAGAAAACTTCATAAAGGCCACTTCATTCATTGATACCATATTGAGCTTATGTTGTTAAGTGTGGTGGATGTAATGGGTTGCGTAGTAGAGTCTGTAATGTTGGCTGTTACCACATATTGCTCTACCTGTTGTCAAGAGCTTGTCAACATCCCCTGAGGCACTGCTTGGTTGTGTAACCAATTCAGCTTGTAGCCAGAACGCCCGGGTGACAAAATGGCCCCTTAGGTCAATGTTTTGACTTTCACTCATTGGTTAACTGTACTTCAAACCACACTGCAGCCTCCCCAGTCCCAAGAGGCGCCTATACGGTCAAGAGGTTGGATTTTACCATCGTGTTCTGCATTGTGTTTAATATAGTCTTGGACAGGTTAGAGTAGTTCAAAGACAGGTCACAGGTTGGTCTGGCAATGAACCTCAAATAATTGATAATAGGTCAATCTACCTGGCTATACAAGATCAATAGGTCCTTTGAAAGTCAGTCACTCCAGAGAGTCAGTTGAGTAGAATTGGAAATTGCGCATGTTCCTTATACTATGCTTATAATAACCAGCTTGGTTTAATGCACCCCAAGTGGATTGGCATTTTCTTACATCCCTTAAGAGATTTGAAGAATTTAATTTGCAGTTTCCTGTGAGCAGGGAACTTGAGGCATTGTGGGCTGATTATTTTTAACTAAGGGGATTTTCTAAGCCCTCTTGAGCAGAGTCAAGTCCCTGTGATTGTGTAAGGAAGTCATTTTGAAGTGTGTGAAAGAAAAACTATTCAATTAAAAGGTTGTAGTTATATAGCAGGCTTGAAAATTGGTTTCCCCACAGCAGTGACCTTTTGTATACTGTTGAATACTTTGAATATTTTATGCAATGTTAGGCTTTATCTTATTTTGTATTTAACAATAATTTGATTCACATCATGAGCTGGTGGTTTAATACATTGTACATGGACCTGCACCTTTATCATCAACATCCAACAATCTTAATTCAGTGTAAGAGTTAATGCACAGTAAGTAACTAAGAGTTGAAAGGTATTTGTATCCTGCTATAATTTGAGGATTTGGACATGGTCTATAAAAAGTGTTATTCCGCTCAAAACCTAAATTCCTTTACATATCCCCTTGCCATCGAACTGTCTCTGCAGATGGATTCTCACCTGGACACTGTTCTTGTAGTTCTTTCCTGTTGCATCCTTACACCCTTATGGAACCCAGACAGGTTATATCTCCCAGTTTCTTGGAAACTGCACATGAGGCTGCCATTTTCATATACACTCAAACCCAGATGTTGTAAGCTGCATATCAAAATTATGGGTTTACCATTGGTTTAATTAAATCAGCGAAATTTATCCAGTATCATAAACCAATCAGGTTTACCACTGGTTTAGTTTAATCAACCAAGTCTGCTCAGTATCATAAATCAATCAGGTTTACCACTGGTTTAGTTTAATCAACCAAGTCTGCTCAGTATCATAAATCAATCAGGTTTACCACTGGTTTAGTTTAATCAACCAAGTCTGCTCAGTATCATAAATCAATCAGGTTTACCACTGGTTTAGTTTAATCAACCAAGTCTGCTCAGTATCATAAATCAATCAGGTTTACCACTGGTTTAGTTTAATCAACCAAGTCTGCTCAGTATCATAAATCAATCAGGTTTACCACTGGTTTAGTTTAATCAACCAAGTCTGCTCAGTATCATAAATCAATCAGGTTTACCACTGGTTTAGTTTAATCAACCAAGTCTGCTCAGTATCATAAATCAATCAGGTTTACCACTGGTTTAGTTTAATCAACCAAGTCTGCTCAGTATCATAAATCAATCAGGTTTACCACTGGTTTAGTTTAATCAACCAAGTCTGCTCAGTATCATAAATCAATTAGGTTTACCACTGATTTAGTTTAATCAACCAAGTCTGCTCAGTATCATAAATCAATCAGGTTTACCACTGGTTTAGTTTAATCAACCAAGTCTGCTCAGTATCATAAATCAATCAGGTTTACCACTGGTTTAGTTTAATCAACCAAGTCTGCTCAGTATCAAAAATCAATCAGGTTTACCACTGGTTCAGTTTAATCAACCAAGTCTGCTCAGTATCATAAATCAATCAGGTTTACCACTGGTTTAGTTTAATCAACCAAGTCTGCTCAGTATCATAAATCAATCAGGTTTACCACTGGTTCAGTTTAATCAACCAAGTCTGCTCAGTATCATAAATCAATCAGGTTTACCACTGGTTCAGTTTAATCAACCAAGTCTGCTCAGTATCATAAATCAATCAGGTTTACCACTGGTTCAGTTTAATCAACCAAGTCTGCTCAGTATCATAAATCAATCAGGTTTACCACTGGTTTAGTTTAATCAACCAAGTCTGCTCAGTATCATAAATCAGTCAGGTTTACCACTGGTTTAGTTAATCAACCAAGTCTGCTCAGTATCATAAATCAGTCAGGTTTACCACTGGTTTAGTTTAATCAACCAAGTCTGCTCAGTATCATAAATCAGTCAGGTTTACCACTGGTTTAGTTTAATCAACCAAGTCTGCTCAGTATCATAAACCAGTCAGGTTTACCACTGGTTTAATTTAATCAACAAAGTCTGCTCAGTATCATAAACCAGTCAGGTTTACCACTGGTTTAGTTTAATCAACCAAGTCTGCTCGGTATCATAAACCAATCAGGTTTACCACTGGTTTAGTTTAATCAACCAAGTCTGCTCAGTATCATAAACCAATCAGGTTTACCACTGGTTTAGTTAAATCAACCAAGTCTGCTCAGTATCATAAACCAATCAGGTTTACCACTGGTTTAGTTAAATCAACCAAGTCTGCTCGGTATCATAAATCAATCAGGTTTACCACTGGTTTAGTTAAATCAACCAAGTCTGCTCGGTATCATAAACCACTCAGGTTTACCACTGGTTTAGTTAAATCAACCAAGTCTGCTTGGTATCATAAACCACTCAGGTTTACCACTGGTTTAGTTAAATCAACCAAGTCTGCTCGGTATCATAAACCAATCAGGTTTACCACTGGTTTAGTTAAATCAACCAAGTCTGCTCGGTATCATAAACCAATCAGGTTTACCACTGGTTTAGTTTAATCAACCAAGTCTGCTCGGTATCATAAACCAATCAGGTTTACCACTGGTTTAGTTTAATCAACCAAGTCTGCTCAGTATCATAAATCAATCAGGTTTACCACTGGTTCAGTTTAATCAACCAAGTCTGCTCGGTATCATAAATCAATCAGGTTTACCACTGGTTCAGTTTAATCAACCAAGTCTGCTCGGTATCATAAACCAATCAGGTTTACCACTGGTTCAGTTTAATCAACCAAGTCTGCTCGGTATCATAAATCAATCAGGTTTACCACTGGTTCAGTTAATCAACCAAGTCTGCTCAGTATCATAAATCAATCAGGTTTACCACTGGTTCAGTTAATCAACTAAGTCTGCTCAGTATCATAAATCAATCAGGTTTACCACTGGTTTAGTTTAATCAACCAAGTCTGCTCAGTATCATAAATCAATCAGGTTTACCACTGGTTTAGTTTAATCAACCAAGTCTGCTCAGTATCATAAATCAATCAGGTTTACCACTGGTTTAGTTTAATCAACTAAGTCTGCTCAGTATCATAAATCAATCAGGTTTACCACTGGTTTAGTTTAATCAACCAAGTCTGCTCAGTATCATAAATCAATCAGGTTTACCACTGGTTTAGTTTAATCAACCAAGTCTGCTCGGTATCATAAATCAATCAGGTTTACCACTGGTTTAGTTAATCAACCAAGTCTGCTCAGTATCATAAATCAATCAGGCTTACCACTGGTTTAGTTTAATCAACCAAGTCTGCTCAGTATCATAAATCAATCAGGTTTACCACTGGTTTAGTTTAATCAACCAAGTCTGCTCAGTATCATAAATCAATCAGGTTTACCACTGGTTTAGTTTAATCAACCAAGTCTGCTCAGTATCATAAATCAATCAGGTTTACCACTGGTTTAGTTTAATCAACCAAGTCTGCTCAGTATCATAAATCAATCAGGTTTACCACTGGTTTAGTTTAATCAACCAAGTCTGCTCAGTATCATAAATCAATCAGGTTTACCACTGGTTTAGTTTAATCAACCAAGTCTGCTTTGTATCATAAACCAATCAGGATGTTTGGTTTCAAAAACTGCTTTTGGTGTTTGGAGGGGGGGGGGATCCAGCTGAAGCTTAATGCCTGTACATTCAGTATTCCAGTCACTGTTCATTTCTCAGGTAAAATTTTTAGAACCTTGATGTGTACTTCTTAATTGTTATAATTTGTTGATAATCCGGCATGTTTTTGTAGCAATATCTCATTAAGCACTCCTGATTTAGATTTCCAGATACAGACATGTACATACACCACAGCATTTATCAATAAACAAAAAATATTGGGCGAATGATGAGGTACTGAAGCTCATCTTTTATGCTGTTGCTTGTTTTGATGGGAGCCTTTCCACTTGCTTGTCCATCACCTGTATCTCAGGGTACCATCCTACTCATTCTGCGGTGGAAAGCTTATCCTGTATATATAATATTTGATCAACTTTGTCAGAGTTTGCTCGTTAAATTAACCTTTAGTTATCAAGTCTGTGCCACATGACCTCAGTTCAGTTTAATCAAGCCAGATAGGGTTAGGGTGCCAGGCAGTGGTTCTGTATTACAAAGGTTTGAACAGGATTACCTTTCTCTTGTTCAATCAAGGCCGGGAAATTGGCGCTCTGTCTGTATACAGCAAGGTTTGCGCACTGTTCACCACTGATATTTGTCTACCAGTGATCCCTATTGTCAACATGATTTTCATTTAGCCATCCAGGTTTATTGAGTAACAAGAGTTGTGTTGGACAAGTTTGACCCCAGAGGCCTGATTACTCATTGAAGATTCATAATATGAGGACCCCCTCTGCTGATATAGTTGTCCTCATTGGAGGAGCTATTTTAAAACTGCTTTTAGAATAAACAGATTTGGAATCTTGATTGTTGAATGTGATTCCTATTCTGACATACCAAATTCCATAAACCCAACACAAACTCTCTTTGTTGCCAATGACTCGGGTATCCTGTTTGTATTGTATGATTATACCAGTTGATACCTGTCGGTCCTTCTTTAAAATAAGCTTTTAAGGAGCTCAGGGCTTCACTTGAGTGTTTGAACACTTTTGTACTTTATATACCTCAAAGATTTTTTAATAACAGGATATAATCACTGGTGGATTATATCAACTTAAATTTCTTAACACAGAAGACCTGTTGAACCAAGCCTGTGTTTGAAGAAGGTAAACTTTATTCCAGCTTCTGAACTGAAACCCCTATATATAACAGCTGCTGTATTTATGGTTGAATTAAGTTTTTCATTTCTAAACTGAAAGACACACAGAACAAATTTTTTTAGATGGATGATGGATGAATCTAATTTTCAAAGTTCTTGAAATCAATCAGCAAGAGAGCAACAGGTATTTTTACAAAGGAATACCCTTAAATTACAAAAAAAAAAATCAACCCTTGATCATATGAACAGAAATGGGAATGAACCAGGTTCATTTTTATTAAAAATCAAAGTCCAATCTGCTCCCTTATTCTCCAAAATGCTGTAATCTCTGCATAATATCAGTCTTTATTCTCTTTTCTTTATCCCAGTGTCCTCGTGCCAGCAGTTCAATGATTACAGTAAACACAGATTGCGGTCCCACAGGACATCGCTATCCTATACCAGAAGAACGAGAGATGGACTGTATCTCCAGTGGCAAGAGACGTGATATGGAGGTAATGGTTTTTGTAAAACTTGATGGAATTCAAATAGGATTCTTTACTCTGAATGACACTTTGAAGAGTTGTAAGAGTAACACTTTAACACTTAAGTTTGGATGATAGTCCTTGTGTTGAATGAATTGACATCGTATTGGTCCAGTGTGTATTGTTTTCATTAAAAAAGGTAAATGTTTTCTCATAGAATGTCTGGTAAATAACATTTTCTTTGGAAAATGGTAAGATTTGCCCCCTGGAAATGGGATATATATGAAAACTAGGATAGTGGACTTATATAGCAGTTGATGTCTCCTGTTGCAGTAAATTGAATTGTTTAATGATGTTTAGCTTTTTGTGGTCATGAGTGCTCATGTAAAATTAACATCACGTCCATGCATGGCAGAAAAATAAAACCTGTGTCATTACACCATGGCAGGCTAAAGCTGACAGCTATCAGAATAATTCAGTACTTGAAACAGTGACCAAACTGGAACATTTCTTTGCACAAAGTCTGGCCTCAGGTGCTGTATGTCTTTGCTGGTGCAGTAAAATCGAGAGGTATCCTGCCTTTTATCACCAGTCTCTAGATGCTGTCAATGTATACTTAAGAAAAATAAAAATATGGAAAACAAGCCAGTATGGCCATTTTATTCGTTCCACAGGGATCAAACTTGAGCAGCTGTTGACTTCAACCATGGGTGTGGAATATTGTCATATTACTCAGGGAACTTAGTATAAAATACAAGTCCCTGATTAAATTCCATTGCTTCTCTTATAGACAGGGCCCTTGTGGAGGTGGTAATGAATTTATTCTGACCCCCATGAAATTTTGATTAGATTGTCTGATTGTGCTGGTAAATGACAAGACGTATTCCATAGAGAAGACCAGCAAATTCAACTGAGCTCGTCACTTTTGTAATTTGGTCTGAACTAGGAAGCAGATGGATGATGCTATATGCATGTTCATTTGACAGTATTTGGCATTTCTGAGGGACAGATCATTGTTTTGTTGTATAATATAGATGTATTATAACATCTTATGTACACACCTCCCTGATAGGTATATTAATTTCATGAATTAAATATTGATATATTCCTAAAACTTTGTACTAAAATGTCTTCATCATTATATAAATACTCTTCACCAGTATTAATTACAGTGTTGAGAAAACAACTATTATAAGCAAGGTCTTTTCTGTAAGGACTATAGACTGCTTTTATATTCTGAACAAAAATATCTGAATAAATTATTGTTTATTCCTTACACATATGTGACCCACAAGTTTCAAAATGAATATACACAAAGAAATATTAAAAGAGGAAGAGAGAGTCTTTTTGTTACCTTGCACACAATGTTAAAACATTGAGATGGAAGAGCCTTGCAAGTTTTGAAACATATTAGAGATATCATTGGATGGGTTTTCCCTCAACACTTAAGTTAGTAAAATCATTCTTTTTGAGTCATAGTGCTCATCCGCAAGTTGCTGCTAGGATAACACATCAGAAGGATAAGCAGGTCTATAAATTTAGAAATATATGTATCATATCACTTTTGAAGTGAAAGCTGGACCAGTTTTTCAGGGCAGTTTCATTTTACCCTCAGCTGTAATCAATTTGCAGATAATGTTACAGTACATTTATTTATTTGTACTAGCTCAAACAGCAGTGTCAATATAATTGTTGTAAGAATCAGAAAATATGACTTTAATATGTCAAAATATATTTAGTGTAAATACATGATAAGTAGATCAGGGAATTAACTATATGTGCACTAAGCCCAATAATTTGTAAAAGTGAAAAATTATCACATCCTCTGCAATTATGTCACCAGGAGGAACCTAACTTTGATTTAGGACAGGAGTACATCATGGAAGGTGTTTTAATGTCATCAAAGCTAATTAAGTTGGGAAGTAATAGATCTTAAAAATGTAACCTATATCACCGTCAGGGAAGTAGCAGGGATATTTTATGGCGGACTTTAAAAAGCAATGTTTTAAATATCCATACAGGTTAAAGAGTTGATGAACATGCTTAGAAAGGATCAGGATGCAGACAGCTCGTGTTCCAATACCGACAGCGGCCGGGGAGCCAGTGAGGAAGGAGAAATGGGATCGCGGACTAATTCTGCCACCCACGGCATAGGTAAAGCAGTGCATGCAATGTCATCCAGCTAGAACAATGATGATTTATCATAACAGGACTTCCTGCTACATGTTACATGTTGTCTTGCTGTTTAAACAAGTCCTTACAGGAACTGAATTAATCTAGTGATCCCACTTACACACAGAACTGTTGCTTTAGCACTTTCAGTACATAACAGATATAACTGTACCAAGGAGGTTATGTTTGCAAAAACTGCAGAGCTGATTTCTTCATGGCTTTTGGGGAGGGGGGGGGGTGGTCGAGGGAAGACCCATTCAAATTTTGGTAGATATTTAAATCCAGTTAGATCTAGGAATATTTTGCTGTGGAGATGGAGTGCAGTTTTTGATGATATGTTATTAAATGCTACTCCCAACAGTGTTAACAGTTGTCTTGCCTCAAAAGTTCAGTTATTTCAGGGTTTCACTTCATAGATTAAACCAGCATACACCCTGAGCCCCCACAGGGGATGTCTGTACGTGAAGGGTTTTATCTGTCCATAGTTTGTAATTTTATCTTTAAATATCACAGTATTACAAGGAAAGTTTTATAAGGAATTCATTTCCATCCTTATTTGTCTATCATATGAAGCCATTTCGAAAGAAAGATTTTACTGATTCAGAAATATATTATCATACTTTTGTCCAATTTACACCAGTCTCTACTATCCAAATACAAATCCACTGATCATCAAAACTTTTATATAACAAATAACCCTGAAAAAATATCAAAAAGAAAGACCCAACTCTAAGATGACACACATTGATTAAAAAAATATATATATATTCAGATTATGTTGGTCCCAGGAACAGACACAAATATCAAATATTACTCTGAAAGATCAATTTAATGACCATCTGATCACCATGAAGGGACCTGGTATTTGTTCTCTAATGAAGAACAGCATCCACAGATGTTAAAATCAGTCCTCAGGTTTCAACAGAAATGACATATTTTGTTATGTGAATGTGTATAAAAGTCTTTAGTAACCACTGCCAGACACTTTGAAAATAACGAATTGACCACAGAATATTTTTGTCGGGCGTGCTGATATTCAGATCCCCGGTCTCAGGTGCACAGTTAATGCCGCCGTCGTGTTTAAGAAACCATTGTCCCATTTGTGCAGGGCTTATTAATGATAGCACGGTACATCATGTTATCAGTAATCACCCTGGTGGTTGGAGGAGGCCCGGGAATTTTCAATCATTTATTAATATCGAAGTTAGCATTATCAGAGGTTCAGGACACTTAGCTGATTGTTTCTGGTTTACAAACAGAACATGGAAACTCTAGAAAAGTCAACAGACAGATGCATCATGTGGAAACATTAAGAATGCAAAAACATGTATGCAGCAGAAATATTGTGAAAAAGAAAACTGATGCAGAAAAGAAAGTACGACTTCCAAAGCAGTAAGTCGCAAAATAATTTTACAGAGTTTTATGATTTGAATAGCAAAATCCACACAAAGCAGTCATACAGAAAACAAAATATTCACTATAGCATGAAAGCATTACAGCCTTGGACAAGAGATGCTCTAAGTGAACTGGGGCAGACCAAAAGCGATAATTTGCAAAGTAAGGAGGAAAAGGATGTGCAGTTGCAGTTTGGAACTCCCACAAAACGGCAACCAGAAAAGAAAACTGATACAGAAATGGCAAATAAGTTAACAACAGTGTGATGAAGACATTTTTAGTTTTCATTACAGACTGAATGCAGATGGTTCATATTTGCCCTTTGACCTTCTGGACGTTATGTTGACTTACTAATCAGGTATATGGACTATGTCCCGTTGAATTTTACAACTGCCTTGTGGGAAATATGTCTGCTAGGGAGTGGCCACTAAGGGTCTTCTAACAAACTTAAAAAAATATAAATATACTGAAAATTAACATTGGTTAATGTTGTCAGTGTTTATATATTGCCAGTACCTGCTTGTTGCCTTAATATGCAAAATTAGAGACCTCTAAGGTCAGATGACAGCAGTGATGAAAATGAGAAATATCAAAAATACCTTCAGTCTTTTTAACAAAATCATAGAAATCATGCCTGATTGTTGGGAGACCCAGAGGCCCCACCATTTTGTCTTTGTGATATGAGCTGGTTTGACAGACTTAGTGGTTCAGGTGAGAAAGGAAAATGTAAAACCAGCATTACGAGCGACTGAAGTGTCGGCAATTGACTTTTAAAAAGTCATGACTGCAGATCCCTAAAGGCTCAAATTAATGGACAGTTGGACTCATTAGGCTGGCACTAAACACAGACGGAATTATCACTGATCCACCTGAGAGAAAACTTATCAGAGTTTCTCTCGTTCAGGTGGGAATAACAGGTAATGGAATCGGAGGACGTGATCCTCAGAAAGGGGTATACATTTTTAACCAGAACGACCAGAGACACTAGCAGGGGTATTCACACATGATCAGTTGCCAGGACATGCGATTACCTGCTTCAGCCTACTGGGATGTTACGAGTGTGCTATCCCACAATGCAAGCGGGCGATGCATGCTAAAAGCTTAGTTGAGAGGCACATTGTATTTTGTGGTGGTGGTCGTGTTTTACTGATGTGATTAATAATACATGTATGTTATTCATGGGGAAAGCAATAGAATAGCCGACTGGTTGATTTATCACTATGGATGTGACTTGCTGTTGAAGCTGGGTTATCGATATTGGGCACTCTGTTACATCCTGGCCTGAACAATTTATAAATCATCCATTATGTCAACGATGTATATTGGATTGATTGGATGATGGAGTGGCCCTTGCTGTGTCGCTTCTGTCATAACCTGGGACATTCTACTTGATAAGATCTCTGACCCCAAGGAATATACCAACTTGTATACACTTTAACCTGCTGCTAGTTTCTTCAACCCCCACGTTCCCCATATCTTTATTTTTCCCAGCCCATAAAGAAACCCACAATGCCAAGCGGCCTGTGTTCATAAACACTACACGAGTCCGTATAATCTCTTCGGGTTTTATTATCTTCAGCAACACCTGCTGTGAGTCCATGAAATTTTCTGAAACATTGTCTTAGAAACTGTAAATCAGATCCACTTGTAACAAGATGTATGCAATTGCCAAGCAATTACTGGAAGCCTTCCACCAACGCCTGCAACTCGGCGATAATGGGAGATCGGCTCTGGAGTGTATGACCTTGGAAATGTGGTCAAGGTCTAAAATAAATATCAGGTGCAAATCTGTCACGGAGGACTAATATTGTGCCCAAATTTCAGCTTATAATCAACCATATTTGAGACCTTGTGCCAAAAGAAAATGGCAGAAGAAAGAAAAAAAAATCAAATTTTAGTTTTAAACTCGTATAGACCTTAGTATGTCCACCCACAAACTTTTTTATTACCCAGATATGGATATATTGATATGAACATATCAATCATTTTAAGTGTTGCCATCTTGTGTGTGAGGAGGCTTAATTAAAAAGCAGATGAACATGTTTGATCGCAGAGTCAGTACCTTGTCTTAGCTTAGGTTTGATCCTGACCCTGGACTTTTTTAGCTAGTTTCTTAAAACAAAAATGGGAGATCATCTGATGTTCTTGCTTTCTGGTATGGAGCATGTACTCCTCTGATGGGGACAAGGTTGGTGATCTTGACAGGTTTCTAGGGATGTCAGGCTGTGTAAATAGCCCATCCTGTCTCTCCGGGAGGGATTGGTGGCATTCTGGAGAGTTTTATTAAGTGTGACTCTACCAGGTTATAAACAGCACCATAAGCCCATGCAGGTACCGGTAACACCCGGGATACAGGCAGTTGGCCAATTCTTGAGTGGAGTCACAGGGGTTTGAAGGATGCCCACATATTATTAAAGTATGGTGTGGATTACAAAGGTTGTTAAGGTTGAACATAAATTTTAGAATCCAGAAAAAAAGATCTTGTGGGTCTCCTTACATGATGGTGATGATCACACTCCTGTGATTTTTGTATGAATATTTCATTTTTGCTATATGCAGACATTTTACAAATTTTGAATTTGTTCAGAGAAAAATTTCTCAGTTTCCATTTTGGTAGAAAGTTTTGTCCTCTTAATGGGATGTTTCTAAATTTGTATGTTTCCAAATTTGTACATGGGTAACCCTTTGATTTACACATTTAGTTTTCTGATTCTCTTTCAAAAGGTCAAAAGGGAGGTCATCATTAATCGCCAGCCTTTGGGTTTATTTACATAAATTACTCATTTCAGCTGTGGTCATCAGTTCTGTGCATGTTACAGGCCACAGTGTATCCATTCCATTCTCTATGTATCTGACATGTTTCCCATTATGTTTAATGTGACCATGTCCAGGTGGTCATACAGGTTGTTTGTTGTTTGATTCCATCTGAAGTGCCGCTATATCAGCTGTCATGGTCCTCCATGGTTCATTGCTCCTTTTAATTTGAACTTTGAACTTTTATCTTTACTGAGTTTGCTCCTTTCGGTTTTCTCTGGTGGGGCTAGGTATGGCTGTTGCAACATCTTCACAAAATTTTGAAATTCATAAATAGTATAATGTGATGCAGATCTATTCAGAGTTGCAAAAACAAATTTTATTCCATTTATAAGTCACCTGTAGGTACATATTTTCATCAAATGTAGCATAAAACTTATTTTATATATATATATATATATATATTGAGACATGTCTGCAAATTATGGTGCTGATAATTATTTATTCACATATTTTTATGAGTTTTGTACATGCACTTGGAGGGGGAAATTGCAAATTTTTGTTCTAGGGACCCAAGATACTGTTAACTACAGTGTCATTGGCATATGCCAGTCAAATCTCAAATATTTTGTTTGTTTTCAGAGAGTCACGAGGTACCACATGGTGGGGCAGACAGCAGTTTCGGCAGTGCCCAAGTCGTGCCTGAACAGTCTTTCTTCAGTAACGCTTCCAGCTATGGCAACATGACCAGTTTCCATGGAAGCAGAGGAAGTGGTACATCACCTAGTTATATACATAAACACAAACTTTCATCGAGACAGAGGGACTCTTACTTCGACTCCGGGTACACAGACCTTGGAGGTAGTTTTATACCTATGCAGGTGCACAGATCTCAGTGGTCAGAAGTGACCCCAGAGGGAAGGTTACATCCTGCGTTGCTACGGAAACGGCAATATCTTGCCCGTGGTGGCACGCAGGTCAGAGACAGCGGTGGTTCAATGGAAACAAATTTAACGAACTTAACCGAAGAAACAGACTGCGGTGGTGAATATTCTTGTGCAGATATCAGTGGGGTTCTCGAAGAGACTCCGGCGACACCTGTACAGGTGCGGCTACAACCTGTGATTACCAGGACTCAAGTGGCGCCCTCTGATTGCGTTCCGGATGATGATTCGTCAACATCAGGCAGTTACGTGGTCAACCCACAGGAACTGGTGCAAGAGATCAATGATTTATTCTTCAAAGATATGGTTGTATAGTATTACTGATCTGGGAGAAATATTCCTTGATTTTTATTGTATTTACCAATGGTTATTACTGCATGTGTCTCCACATTTCAACACAAGGGACCTGGTTGCCTTTTGACCGTGTGGTGTCCTTACTCTGTATGTGACTCTCTGAACCATGGCTTCATAAACCTTTAAGAAGGGGGACACAGTGTTATGTGTTTCTAGTTTCAAGATATTTGGAATGCTGATATAGGGAATGGAGATCCCCACATTGACATTGTTATGACCACAACAAGTGAAAATCATATCATTACAAGTTCATACATATTATCCATACTAGCACTTGTTATGATCAAAATGTTCTGTTGTTCCTGTACACGTTACCAAAAATACCTTGTTTCCCTAAAAATTAATAAAAATACTTGAAAAGTGTCAGGCAAGTCTGGTATATTTTATGAACTGTATGCAGTTACTGTACTTTCAAGGATAATTAAAAAAACATGGGCATAAATCTGTTTTGTTTATGAAAATCACAAATTCCATTTTGTCCTGGTCCAGGAATAGTAAAAAAATCTACAGCAAAGGATCTATTGGAACAGATCAATCTCTCTTGTAGGCCAGAACATTTTAACCATTGTTGCCTTGCGTGATGACCACAGCGTAGCATTCCACCAAATAAATTGGATGCAAATGTTTCTGTTCACTGATTTGTCGGAAAATACAGATGAGGACATGGTTGTCCAAATGTTTGCATGGCCCTTTATCATGAAATTGGCTCGTATCCTTTATGTATTCATCCTCCTCTTGTAAACACATCTGCCTAAATTAAAGGCAGTCATATATAATAAATCATAGGCTGTGCTGGAGGTACTTTTCAGAAAAAAAGTTAAAATTGTCTGCTTTTTGGCTCAGTTATTCTGGATTCATCCCAATGAAGGGGTGATAATGTTACTACGGTTGATGGTTGCTGCAGAAACCATATCGTCATGCACTCTTTGTCAGTGCATGTGGTGATTGTTGCCATGGTCACCACTGTTGATGTCATGTCATCAGTGGTCATGTTTATCTTTGGTTGTAAGTTTTTATATACCTTCCTAGTGACTGTTTGCTGAACAATTCAAACTGATTAATACAAAGAATTTATTCATTATACATTTGTTTCAACAGTTCTTTGGTATAAATGTCTTGAAAACGTGTGTAGAAGAGAAAATTCTTCCTTTACCAAAACAGGATAACATGTATCTGATGAAATACTGAAAAGGTGCTACTTTGTATCACATACTATAACAGTTGGTGCTGTCCTGTAGGTCTCTTGTTTAACATCAATATGTTTTGTAAAGCTTTGACTAATGTAGATATAGGTAATGTTTGGCAGAATAAAAGGCTTTTTCCACCAGCAGACCCATAAGTTAGCTCCACCTGGTAATATTAATGGAACTGGACTCATTGAGAAGTGCATTATAGAAAAACTGTGTCAGAAGATAATATTTAGTCTGTCAAAATTTGCGTGCATACATTTTTTTTTTTCTTCAAAATTGTTTCAGTCTCCAATCAAAACATGCAAGAATGATATTCAGTTCCAAATTGATCCACTGGTGCCGCTGTGTCAAATTGCCAGTTGCAGGCCTTCAAATATACAAAAGGCATAGAGGGGAAGTACATTGTATGATTTGTTCATATTAAAAAAAAATCAATTTTAAGCTTTTAACATTTTAGGATGGTGAAAAATAGACAATAAGACAATGATAAGATTTGTTTACCAAGTTTTTGTACAAAGCAGAATGAACTTGGAAGTGTATATTATTTTAGCTACCATCCCATGTGTGTTGACATTTTAGATGAACCTGCTGTTGGCTTTTATGAAAGGACTGCCTTAATAAATTAACCTTTGACCTTTATTACCTGGCCGCTGATTTTGAAGCAGGCCAAGATGCACACAGGGTCTGTCAGAAGCACATAACTGTGATAAAGTATCGATCAGCTACACTTATATTGTTTAATTTACTATTCAAATGTACACTCATGATAATTAAATAATAACCCAATAGGGTGCATCTTAAAGAAATATATTAGTGCACCCTCGGAAACAATGGAAAATACAGGTACTTAAAATCTAGTCTGCAGGTGTTTTACAGATGCACCAATAGATATTAATAGATATGTGTATTGTCTTTTTTTACTAAATGCATACAATTTTGTTCATTCTTTTATAAATTGTACAATATTACACTGACAATAGCATGTCTATAGAACACCATAGATGACTGGTTTCTTAACGGTTAGATAGGACTAATACTTAAGTCGTAAATCTGACCAAGCATTATCCATCACAATCTCCCACAGTTTGGTTACACCTGCATTACCTATAAGATCAGTATATGTGCGTTAATATTCATTCAGACGGGATGGTGTATTCTTAACCTTTATCCATCAGGTACCTGTTTATATCAATAAACATACATGTAGACGTGGCATTCCATATCATGTGGAATTAGCAATGTCTGTGTCTTTAATTTGCAGAGAAGTAAGCAGCCAACATACAGGTGGAGCTTGCTGTGTGTGTAACTTCCTTGACCAAAAGTTTTTAGTTTGTAGCCCACAGGTACATTAGCATTCAGTCACAAACTAGTTATTGGGGGTTTTCTAACTGAGATGCTTGCACCAAAGACCAGTCACTGCCAAAATAGATGGAACTAGTCTTTATTGTACATACCTAGGTTTATATTACTAGTTGCAGTCGCTGCAAGCCAACCAGAGAATTCTATAGATAATAGAGATGACTTGTTTTATCTTTATATAAGTATATTTATGTTTAGAAATATATTTATATGCTTACATTTATGTATTTATATCCATATGTGTGCATCATTTGAAACATGTTTGTAGGTCTATATATATGTCCACACATGCATGTGTGGATGTGTATATTCTTGTATGTATGTGTGAGAGTGCTTTGATCAATCAAAAGTGACTTTTATCAGAAATACAAAATCAAAAGCAATACGTGTACAAAAACCAGGAGACACGCTGATTCACTGTATTGTAGATAAGTTATGGGTTGTGTATTTCAGCAGTTGTACATTTGTTCATTTTATCATTATATAATTTTACTAGTTGAATGTCAGTTATTCACAAGAAAATGTGACAGCTGGTTTAAAATGATTGAAATCAAAAATGTGATATGATATTGTGAGCTTTAACATGCATGTTCATGATACCCAACCCAATTTGTGGAGTTTGACCATATCTGCAAATCCTACACAATAAGAGGATACCGTCACAGAACATTTACAAAGGCAGTTGACAGGACAACTGTTAAAGGGCCATCCTTCTGGTGGGATTAGTATTAGGTAAAATAAACTTTTAACAAGATTTTACATACCCTCCTCTTCCTTTTTGTCCTTTGAAAGTGAAAAATTATATTTAGTACCCAAAGGAGCAATAAAATATTTGATAATGGTAAATAAAGAATTAATTAAACATTCAGAAGAGCTAACTTTGGTTTGTGTAAATTTAAGAATATTTGTTTTGGGTTTTCCAGCAAGGAACATTACTATGCATGTTTTAGGTGTGGTAGTGTAATTGAAGTAGAAAATAAAACAGTTTGAAACAAGGTGTGTGATAATGATATGGTTAGAAGGGTAATGTTGACCTTTGACCTTTCTACACCTCTGTGGCCCCTGGTTGTCAGTGCTGTTATGTAAATAGGGTTCATGACCCACTCTGTACAAAGCTTTTTAAAGAGTATCTATTTGCAGGCCATATTTTATGTTAATTACATCTTGTCTTTTATAATTGAATAAATGATATATTTATTATTTGATATTCAGTGTCTTTATACTTTGCAGTGAGCGTTGAACTGCCTAAGATGATGTTGTATTTGCAATTCAGGCTTTCTCTCTCTCCCTGCAGGTGTTCTATTCTCTGCGGCTTCGAATGTTTTCTTATTATTCCATATGCAGATCGTACTTGGCATAAAACAGGACTGGGAAGTGAGGTGTATCACAAAATTTGGGATAATCTTCTCTTTAGGAGCGAAGATTTTCTGGATACACTGGTGTGTCCTTTTGCTATACTGGGGGGGGGGGGGGGGGGATAAATACACACACCCACTCACACAGAGGATGTTTCACTGTTACAAGTCCTCTTGAGCGCCAGTTAGGTTATATTGACACCAAAGCAGTCTTATTATGCAGAAAATTTCCCTGGTTCAATTTTGAGTTTACGTGCAAATGCGTGTATGTCAGTCGTAGTATATAAGAATGGACTCCTCTGTAGTTTTTCTATAGCGATCCTTGCATAGGTCCTTGCATACCAAAAAGTAGACACTGTGACCTGTATTTTGCGAGTTGCTAACGTTTTTGTGTGTTTTTAGCACTTAGAAAATCAGACTTGTGTTAGTGTTGTGGGCTGCAAAGCAATTTTAAACTCATCCCCCCCAAAAAAACAGTGTGCATTAACTGCTCATATAACATTGTCACCATGCAAAAATTAAGAAGTTCTTCAGAACTGTTGCAGACACAATTGCCAAATTTTAACATATTCAGCTGTTGGTGTGTGAAATTCATAATTTAGATAACATATCTCAGTAATATTTGCAAGGATCTTTTTGGAATTCTGCAAGCTTATTGATCATGGAAAGTTCCTTCAGCTGCGGAAGACTGGTGGCGCCATCTTCATTTTCATTATTTTTTCGCATTTCTCTGTTTCTTGTACTTAGAAATTACGGCTGGCCATTTGTTAACAAGGCATAAGTTGTAACCGCTAGACCAAAAAAACATTTTACTTAATATCAAGGGAGGTCCTTGGTAAAGGAGCATACCAAAAATCAGACCACTGTAACCTTTATTTTGCAATTTACGCTTTTTGTGTGTGTGTGTATTATTACCAATACAAAATTTTAATGTTACAGACTGTTTAAATCTTCTGAGAGTCATGGCCCATGGGTTACTCGTTCTTATTACTAAAAATGCGATTTAACATTCTTAAAATAAAGATATAAAAAAAATATTGCGTCGCTGTCACCAGCTGGGCCAGTCGCAGCTAAATGTGCGGCGGACATACCTCTGTAACAGCGGTTGGCAACGAAGCGTATGGGAAGATAAGGGTGCCCCCCCCCCCTTTCAGCCACTACAACCTTTTTAAGGGTTTCAGACCCATTTTTACGGCCTGGACCCCTCCCTCCCCCTTTCCGGGCCTAGGGATCTTTTTTGGGTTTTGCCATAAGTCCTCTTCGGTTGGACCCCCCCCCCCCCTATTCCTAAATCCCAGGCCCGATCCGTCGATACCAATGCTGAGAACGTTTTCGCATCTTTCAAGCTCCGTATAGCTACCCATGCATGGTATATACATATATAAAGAGCAGGTTTTTTTTTTTTTTTCGTCAAAGCTAATTTTATTGTTAATTTGGCGATAGGTATATAAAATTCAGAGAAGTTTTCAAGTTAGATTTGTAGATTACGTTTCCTCTAATCCAGCACTTTATGCTTTTAGAAAGCCTGCACTGGTCTATGGCAAAATAAATTAAAAATTCTTATTCCGCATAATCATCCCTAAGTACCCAAAGGCCTATAATTTTGTAACTGTATTAAATGACTGCCTGATGTACAAGTAATCACTTAATCCAAACTGTAGTGAAACTGTGAAAAATAGATCTACACATTTTCTCGTCTTGAGTTAATTCACAAAGCTCCCCTGTGACTTTCAGTCAGTGAAAGTGGTATTCAATTCATGTTCTGTTTAGAAGATACATAAAACGCCCATCCATTTAACAAAGAGTCCATGCACGGAGCTTCAGACGTCGATCCATTAGATAGATTATATTAACAATCACGCGGTCAATCATAAGAACAGTTGAAAATATTTCCATCGTTGGTAAAAAAGGGGGCATTGTGTCTCTGTACATCACCGTCAGTGATTAGTTTTAAGTTTATTTGTATGCACGCTTATATTTTGCGTATGGAAATACATGTATTCAGTATTTTAATTAACATAACTGTCTCAAAATGTATTCAAACTAATTTAGAATAGTCCGAATGATTTGTGTTAATCATCAGAGAAACAAGCTGCATGGTTACAATTAATCCTTCGTGTGTTAAATCTCCAACATCGTTAAGGCCTACCTGAATGTAGGCCACATTAAAGCCGGGTGCTCACTACCCGATTTTATCAAGCGACATTGTCGGGCGATTTGTTGGGTAGATTTTCTCAAAATCGACTTAAATTCGGCTCGAATTAGTTGGCCGATTTTTTGCGTCACATATACCGACGCGCGTGTTCCCATCTGTCGATTATCGGCGAGAGGAGTCTGTCTCATTATGTCTATCTGATACTGAGAAAAACTAAAGGAAATATGTGTTCGCTTTGTAGCTTATCCAGAGAGATATACTGTGTCGGAAGAGTTACCTGTCGGTTAAACATCGGCTTATGATAGGAGAGGAACTAGTGGCATATGAACAATAGACTTGTATGCGAACCGAGACAGGAGGGTTGAACCATCCTTCATCAATTTAATGGTTTTCTCCGTGTGTCTCACGGGCGGGTCCAGGATTTATGAAAAGAGGGGTCCAACCCAGGAGCACTAATATCAAAACCTAAAGAAGGGTCCCCAGGTCCGGAAAATGTCCGAAAGGATTGGTCTCAAACTCTTAAAACGACTGGGGCGGCTGGTCTGCAGGATTTGGTAAAACCGAACATCCAGCATCGGGATACTACATTCAGAAGGGCTATTTCACCAGACACGAACTCTAATTTAGAAAATGACATTCTATTGCATGTTTGTGTTATTTCTAGGATTTCCTGTTTCTAGAAATTCAAAGAAGTGATATGTATTCTTCTGTCTTGTATAAACCAGCACACAATTTATAATCCTTTTTCATTTGACTGCTACACACAACAAACACCAACAGCAGCAAATATGTTGCGTGATTAGGTTTTAATTTTAATTATTAATTCCCGTAGCAAGTGATGATCAGTTATATATCTGGTGACTCTCTGTTATCTATCAGATAAAATATATTAAAACGTATTAAAGTACAGCATCGCTAACAATGCCGCTGACTCCGTGAAAGAAAAGTGTACCAGAGATCCGTTCACATGAACGCTTTTGCCTATATTGGGTTGGTTACCTGTAAACATCAGGTATTGCTGCGTGCACTAGACTGGATATTGCATCACTCAAAAGTTTTCGGCTATTCATTCATGTCTTCTCTCATTTCCAATTACTTTTGGCTTATATTTTTATTTATACACTTTCTTCTTTGGCACCTTTGTTTTTGCTGACTTTAAGGAGAACCTGTGATAGGACAAAAAAACTGATAGGACAAAAAACTATCTTAAGAGAACTTTATAATGATGGTCAGAGATTACAAGCAGATAAATACAGTTGATTAATGCAATCCATGAGTTGTAAGTATTGAATTGTGTTATTGTTTCTCATAAGCTTGAGTTAATTGTTCAGAGTAGCTCGTCAAACAATTGGAAGGATTGCTCAACAGCCCAGCAATAAATAGGCGTTTGCAAATATAGTTCAATCTTATGTTTACAGAAACGTTCGCATATTGTAATTATATGAATTTATACTCCTTTATAATGATTAATAAATTGCAGGTCGTCTTAAGGAATACATGAAATTTGAATCTTTACCAAAATCGGTTTTAATTCTTTTTAAAATACAGAAATATGTCATTATAAAATACATACTATAATGACTAATTGTGACAACGTACAGAACGTAAACTCTGACCATACATAAATAAACAAAATCGGCCGACTTTGTCGCCAACATTGGCTCACTACACGATTTCGCCAATCGCCCGACAAAATCGGCCGATTTTCTTTGACAATGCCAGACTCTTGGCGACGGCGATTTTTCACGACGACGCCGACAAAATTGCGTCGCTTGGGGTGTAACACTACACGACAATGTACCCCCGTCGGTACATAGTCGGCCAATCCTATGAATCAGCCGATAAAATCGGTAAGTGAGCCGCCGGCTTAAGAGAGACACGTTGATGCTCATTATACGCACATATTGACGGCTTGTACACCTTTTTTGAATTGTTCACTCATTTTAGCCAGCTGACTGAAGGGTCAACTGAGGCATATGAATGGCCCTTTGTCCATCGTCCGTCCGTGTGTTCTGCCGTCCGTTAGCAGGGCACAAATCGTGTCGGCTGGACGTAGAAACTTCTTAGTGGACATCCAGAGAGGTCAATAAAAAATCTCTTTGGAAAACTGAAATTAGGTCACTGCGACCTTTATCCTCCGAGCCAAGGGGCTCGTAAGTACCCCTCAGAATAAAAATTTGATACATTACCTCCAGTATCTTGATAATTAATGCATTGCTAGCCATGAATGTTGCCTTAAATATTGACCATGACTCGTTTTGTCAGTTCCCGAAGAATGGTGGTGCCACCTGTATTTTTCTAATCTTTACGATTCTTTTTCTGTTTTTGAGACCATCAAATGACATCAGTTAAGTCATACTCAGCTGTAGTGTTATCCAGTGTCTTGCAACACAGTGTGTTTATTGCTTATGATTGGTATCTTCAGTTCCTTAATACTGGTGGCACCACTTGTATTTTTTTCAATTTTTTATGCATTTTTTCCATAATTTTGAGACTGCCAAATGATATAAATACTATCAGATACGCAACTGTGGTTTCACCTTGTGTGTGTTTTTTAGGGCCCCCTTGAATTAGCCACCCCGTCCGTCCGTGTGTCTGTTAAACTGACAGTTGTACCGGTATATCCGTCAAATTTGTTTCCTGATGATAATTCCAGTTTGGATTGACATGGATTTCAAACTTGACTTATATATGGCCCTCCTCTAAAGCAAGAACTGGTTCATGAGGTCAAAGGACAAGATCACAGGGCCCACTTATTTAGAAAGATTGTGGATGCATTTTAAGCTAAACTTTTCATCCTAAACCTTCCATCTTGCACGTATAGCTCACCTGCCAATAGGGTAAGAAATTGATAGATTTTGGGGTCACAAGGTCAAAGTTCATGTAATGGGGGCGATGTATCCACGTATTTGATTCCGGATGATAACTCATTTTGGATTTACAAATTGGTTCCGTCTTTACATATATATGGCCCACCAATAATGTTAGAACCCTTTTGATTTGGGGTCATAAGGTCAAAGTTAAAGATCACAGGACCCACTACTTTAGAAAGGTTGTTGATGCATTTTAAGCCTTTTTTTCATCGCAAACCTTCAGTCTTCCATATGTGACCCATCTGCCATTAGGGGACGTTTCCTTTTGATTTTGTGGTCACTAGGTCAAAGGTCAAGGTCACAGGGCCCATCCATTCACAAATTAGTTAATGTGCAAAAACTGCAGTTTGGTTAGAAAGGTTGGCTTCAAAATGATCACAGGACCCATATTTTGAAAGCGTTCATAAACCGATCCTTAGAGACAAATTCAGCTGAGCGTCGAGACCCTTGGGCCCCTTGTTCATCAGGATTTGCGGTCACCGCGCGTGAAAACAAACCTTGCCTGTCTGGCTTGTAGAATCATAAAAGGGGAAACAGACACGCATATCACTGGAGGCATATTGTCTTCAACATGGTGTATAGGGATTGTTCACGTACTGCAAAGGTTGGAAAGTCTTACAAAGAAGGCAAACTTATACTTTTAGCACCGCCTTTACTGGCGCGGTCATTTGCAATATGTTTAAATTTCGGTTTGACCGATAAATTGATTCCCATTAAAACCAATCATGAATTATTCAGTCCCGACTGTGTCTAAATGCTCGCTGCCGCTTATGCTGTGTGATGTATTGAATGGGGTTTTTTAATGAAAAAAAGTAGAATCATGTTTGTAGACTTGAAGTATTAGCAGTTTTAACATGTTTTATAGTCACAGACCGTGTCTTTATAATACGACATCGGGAAAATTTACCAGGATCCCGATCAAACAATCCATTCTAAGAGACGTGTATCACTGGTCAAAAACCTCGATGGTTATATCACAGGTCAATTCTGGGCGCCAAAACAACAGCGGAGCAATTAAGTGACGCCTTCTCCCCTTTTGTTAGTTTACATTTAAAGTTCCCCCGAATACCAGTGAATGACTATAGAGCATCGGTTCTCCTATCTTTCAATGGTAAAGACTCAGACAAAAATATGTCAAGGTTATCAATGTTACCTACAAAAATTAACGTGTTCTTCCTTGGGAAGTGTCTTAACCCTCCACAAAATTTAGTCTAAATCCATCCATATCTTTCTGAGTAAAGTTGCTAATGTGCAAAAAACAAACAACAAGTCAATAAAACAAAAGCACAGGCTGAATAATAAAATATATTTTTACACGTCCCATTTAGGCATAAAAATCGGTGACTGCGCATCAGTCTTCAGTTAGTAGTTCTGAAGGTAATGCGTGCGAAAGGAAATCTAAACTTTGCTGCCTGCATGATGGCCATACTGATTTCTGACGGGTAAGAAATTGTACAGCACATTTCTTTCTCATAAGGAGCAATAAACATAAACTTCAGAGCAATGGCTAGAACAGTTCTTGAGATGTCGTGCCCTAAAAAGACAAACAAGATTGCTGCCTGGTGGCCGTGTTTTCGTTTCTAACAGGTTTCACATTTCATGGCACAGATCTTTCTGTAGAGACCAATCCTCGTGCATGTAGAGTTTCGCCGAAATGGCTCAAATGATACTTGGGAATACATGCAAATTTAATTGTAAGATCGCTGGTTGGCGGCCGTGTTTAATTTGTGATGGGTCTGAAATGTAATAGCACATAACCCGTTTGTTTTGGAACAATCTCCAGATAAAATCTCACAACAATAGCTCGAACAGTTATTGAGATAATAACCACAATTGAGTGTGACATGCAGACGGACAAAACGAACCCACAGAAAATCCTATATTGCGAGTACCCACCTTGACCAGGACTTAGTTAACCATGATTTATATTAAAGAGATGGAGTTTTAATATTGTCCGATCTGTTTTGGGAACAGTTCAAGCTATCATTTTCGACTGAAGAATGCATAGGTTGACATATAGGTAACGCCGCCAAAAGTGTATTTTGGTCACAAAGCAACATGTCGGCAAAATTTTGTTAGGACAGCTTCAGT
The DNA here is from genome assembly GCA_026874595.1 of Sipunculus nudus. Lineage (NCBI taxonomy): Eukaryota > Metazoa > Annelida > Sipuncula > Golfingiida > Sipunculidae > Sipunculus > Sipunculus nudus. The sequence continues at coordinate 29,878,033 of CM049315.1, forward strand.
CGTTTGAGGAATGTAGCCTATTTATGTATTTTTACTGCCAATAATGTTAATTTCTGAAGTGCTAAAACATGTATTTTTGCCTCAGAATATCGGCCTTAATCTGCTCAAACCTTGAATGCTGGTAGCCCTAAATGTGTGCATGCATGCATGAGGCACATGATTTTAGTTTCATTGCCTATACCAACATATAATATTGGTTCAGCAATCCTGGGCACCAATTAAGGAATCTAACTTTCAGAGTGCTTTAAATCATGTTTTTAACCTCTCGCTCACATAAAATAGGTCAAAATGGCATAATTTTGGGGTTCCAACCAGGGTCATGATTTTTTTCCCTGTTACCGGACAGCCGGCCCGACGGACTACGGAAAAAGGATTATCGTTATAACTTAGATGACTTACAGTTAGCTGATCTAACAGTCGTCACCGAACCTTATCCTGTGTAGTTAGTCTGTCGAACATCGTCGCCCTTCCAACTGTGCTTAAATAAACAAGATTTTGTTTAAAGAATCCAAGATATCAGTTTTCCTTCCGACAGCAGACCAGCAATAGGCCCTATATGTTAAAAATCTATTCAGAATCATGAGACAAAGAAACGTTTGTCTTTTCTGTCTTTACTTGATACAAAGAAAAACTCTAAATGGAAACTAAAACATGATATCAGAATTAAAGGTAAATTTGTCAGCAAAGGGGTATAACCTTTCTGTTATATGTTATATAGGAAATGTATAAGGACTCCGTGACCATAAATTGGACCCGGACTTTCAGAACTGCCGACTGACAGTGGCTCGACTTGTTTTTGGGCTCAGTTTTGAGGATCTGTAACTCAACATTGACCAGGAGAGCTCAGAATATACATTTGGTGAACTCGTGGTCTGTAATCATTCCGGGTATTACTAACGCCATCTCGTGGGTAACCAGTGAAAGAAAAAAAGGGAAACACCGTGACCACTGCTCTCCTGCCCTTCATCCATCATGATTGAAATATTATTGCATGGACTTTATGGCATACAACCCGTTCTTCTCCAAGTTACATATTGTAATTAATATATCTTTAACTACGGGATTTAGCCTTTCGATGGCATGAGGCAATGTGTAAAATCTACAATGACCTAAAATACTGATGAGTCAACACCCTTCAAAATCTGGTATTATTTTGCCTCTCTTTTATTTTTCCTTTGAATCATGTCAATCGTGTTTTGCTTTAGTAGTAGTAGTTATTATTGTCGAAGTAGCGGTAGAAGTAGCAACAGCAGCAGCAGTAGTAGTAGTAGAAGAAGAAGCAATAGTAGTATTAGTAGTAGTAGTAGTAGAAGAAGTATTATTATTATTATTATTATTATTATTATTATTAATAATAGTAGAAGTAGTAGCAGATGTAGAAGAAGTAGTAGTAGTAGTAATAATAATGCTAATACTGTATAATACTACTACTACTACCAATAATATGTATTATATGTTTGACGTTGGTTGCATTACATCGTTCTCAAGCATTTCTTCTGTAGCTATATACATGTCCCTGATATGCTCATCTTAAGTGTGGGGAACGAGGCCAAGTTTGTCATTTATATGAAGGGTCTGCAAATAATCCGGAGGAATCTACATCTTTTATCACGAAGTGTCTAGCAAGGCGCTATCTGTAATTAAATACACCTAAAGAAACAAGAACCACGTCAGTATAGAAATATAATCCAAATTAGTCTGGCTAATGATTTTTACTTATCATTTCGTTTACAATTTTTATTCAGTAAGAATTACTTGCTGAATAAAATTTGTCATCTGTAAAAAAAATGTGTAAAAGCAAATGAGAACTGAAGAAATAGGCCTATATTTTATATTAAGCAAAAGTGTACATTAATGGAAAGCTTATTAGTCGCAACAGAGATCATTCTCGGCTAAATAAAACTGAAGGCATAGTAGAGCTGGACTGGAAGCAGTCACTTTCAGGCAGTATTCACACACTTTTTGATACCCGCAGTGCACCCCTTGATCATTTCCCTGGGTCGTCCCAGATAATTCAGCTTTTGTGAGTTGTACAATCCCTGTGCCCCGGGCGGGTGATTAGAAGCTTTCTCGTTGACGTTATCGTCTGTCCGCCACTCCCCGTGTTTTGAATTATCAGGATATTGTGTCCTTTCACAGCCGTAAATATTTTACTATGACTGACCCCGTGTTTGATCCCGGTTTGAGATGAGTAGGGAGATACGGACATTGTCATTCGTCCCTGCAGGAAGTCCCGAGACGCGTATCGTCTGCTGCACTGAAAGGGCGCGACTCAGGCGTGAGCGGGGGTGGTATAAAAGAAACAAGACAGATTTGCGTGGGTTCAAGAGAGTGTGGCACGGCCTTGAGTTTTTTAATTTTGTTTTATTAAACCATTTATTTTTCGCTAATGCCTTTTAAGCTCTGAACGAGAACTGAACAGAAACAACAGATAATGATGAGCCATCTATATATATATATTAATGATTTTTTTAAATACTGGAAAAAATATGACTAAATACAAAAATATATGTAAAATATATCTAATGTTAACATTTATTAACAAAAAAAAAAGCATTGAAATAATATTTTTATGACGTTACTTATGCATTATGGAATGGGTTTTAAACTAAATACTCCGATCCCACAGTCATTTATTATACAGGACTTTTAAACGATATGGTATTACCCCTGCTCGGGCTGATTATAAAGTTTATAACAAATTCAAAGTGAAATTGTGAAAGTGTAAAAAAGGATTTCCATAATACCGTGTTGACCTAATAAACGTCTTAAACTGGTCAAGTATAAGCGCTTAATATAGGGCAGGAGCGTTTGTTATATCAAATAGAGTAATATTTGAATGTGTTATTGGTATTTATCTTCAGTTGTGCGATTTTATTCTGCCTTTTTGTAGGTTCTATTTTTTGTTCAACTTCAATTTTATTACATGTTATGGAGGGTCAGAGTAAGACCCAAGGAACAATCTTAAACATGTTCCATATCACCATATGTATCACCATAATATGTTTTAATTAAAGTAAATGACCCTACATTTGATGCTCTGAGACAATTGCCAATGGTATTGTGCCCGCCTTTGTTCGAGAGCTGACCTGTGGTCCATCCTTGGAGCGTCTGAAACGTGACACACATCTTTTCTGTAGGCCTATATCCACCATTACAGTTTGATTAGGATCTGTTACGGAATCTCTGGTCCCTGACTACTTTATAAAAGTTACCTTCCTCTACCTGTCATATACATATATACACATGTAGTTTAATTAAGATTGATAAACAGCTATTACAGATGTATAATATATTTATTAGAACGATCTGCGTACCCCGTAAAAAATCAGCCCACTCTATCTGCTATAGATCGTGAGAGCCAGACAGCTGCTTTTACGTGGCCCCTCGCCAGAGTACAGACCTGATGAAGATGATTGGTCAGACGGGTCGCCACTGGGATGGCTATCAAATTAATTTACTTGTCACATCGTTTAGCCCCACGTGGATCTGAAATGGACCACACGTTCAGCTACAAGTTTACGACTAATAGAACTGTTCACTAAAGTCCATGTCGATTATTTCTATGGTCACGATCAATTTAAGAGAGAAATTTGTGCTATTCTGTGAACGGTATAGGACCAATTTCAACGAGTTTCAGGTATGAAATAGGACGTTTTATGGTGACGTCGCTGAAGGTTGAGAAGAGGACATCTTCCTGTCAAGCATGTGGACACAGTTATAATATATTTCCCTTGTGCGTTTGTTATCCGGCGCGGGGCTTTCCATATAGGCCTACTGTTAAACATTCAAGCCGATGACCGGGCCTCCACATGTCCCAATCAACATTCTAACCGTAAGCAGACAATGATCTTGCTTTTTACTGAAAGAATCTGGGACTTGTCCTTGCATGAAGCTATATCCCGATCATGTGGATTCACCCGGACCATTGTCCCGGTTTTCTTCATACAGCTGAGACTTCTTGGCGACAACTCAAATAAAAAAGAGAGAAAAACTCGGGCAGATGGATCGAAAGTAAGGACCCAACTTATTAAGGGTCTTACAGTACCGGTCTAAGGGCATTGGCTGGCAGGCTGGCCATATATTGTTCAACCTTAAAGGGGCCCAATTACCTATAAAACATGTTGAATTTACACGAAAAATAGCGTCTTCTCTTTGATATAATGGTACCTGCCAAAATTTTGCACTGAAACCGTTGGCTTACTCCTATACACAGGTGTTAAAACAGTGGACCGGGCGCGATCCCAGGTGTCAACAAAAACACAGCGCATGGGACTTCGTGCACAGCTTAGACCAAATTATATATCAATCAGGAGATGCTCTGACTGACTTGGCCCCAAAAATGTAATACATGTTCCCGCAGGCTGATACATCGCATGTTATCTGTCGCGCATGCGCAAAATGTAACCTCCGGCCACATGGCCTTGTTATTGTAAACACACACACGTGAACTTCTATACATAGGCCTACAACCACGTGTTTATCCTTGATCCCAGTCAGGATACCCATGGTTGCAGTAAACTAGAAATGCAGACCCTTGATGAGGGGAGGCGAACCGGTGTTCCATATCCTATTTTACCGCATATAAGTGGCCAAAAAATAAACGATTTGAAGGGGTTACGGGGAGTATCCCGATGAAATTCTGTGGTTTTCTACATTTTTTTATGGATAGAATTTTCCTATTAGGCCAAAAAAAAAATAAAAAGGTATAAAAATTCTAGGGCACCGCCCGCGTCAATTTTAACCAAACCCCCCCCCCCCCCGGCATCAAAATTTCTATTTTAATTTTCATCTTTCAAGTAGATCAAATTATACAATTTTGATCAGATTTCCTTTGTTATGTAGTGCTCTTACCTGTTTAGCAAAAAACTTCTGTTATTTTCATGCATTTCCCTGATCATTTGACATTTTTATCGAAATTCATAAAAAAAAAGGTCAAGAGTAAAATATCGCTCGCCCGCACTGAATGTGCCTGAGAACCATACCTTTTTTGGCCTTATTATTATTATTAATTTATTATTATTATTATTATTATTATTATTAATTAATTAATTAATTTAGTTGATATATTTATTCTCTTTGATGATTAAAGCTTAAAAATGTTACATAATTTTAAAGGAGAACAAAAAAAAGGCGATAGTCTAAAACAATCCGATCGAGGAACTGCCTTAATTGTAGACCTATAACAAGCCTATGTCTGCGGGTTATAGGATAAATTACATAATACTAATTTCAAGTTACGTTTAGAATTTTCAGAACGTAATTGATCACTTAATATTTCAGACGTTTTCTACGTGACTCATCAGAAGGGATATGAATCCACCAGGTAAAAGTGACATTGGACGAGAATTTATACGCATTGGTACCTAAGGAGGGGCGGCTGGGGCGGTCTGCCCCGGGCGGCACATTTTTTTTGGGGGGGGGGGGGGCATTTCGGGGAATTATATATTAATGAAATGGCATCAGGAGTTCATAAAACAGTACAAATTTACCTTTTTTTCCAGATTGGAAAGAAAATCTAAATGTTAGGTGTTGTTTCCCTGTGTGTTCCATTTCAAGTATTTTAGTATTTATAAACTGTGCATGCAGTGGAACCAACCGAATGATTTGCGAAAGATCTCTATAGAGGCAAGCTACGTAAGAAGAAATACAGGTATGATTTATATATTCATTAATAGATCAGCGGTCTTGCAATGTCAGAACACCATTGATAATCTGACCAGCTATGCAAAGGCGTGCATTTCAGGGCCGTCTACGCTTACAGAAATCATAAGGGGCCCCAAATCTGGAGGAAACCCTGCCAGAAGATCCCCCTGACCCAGAATGGCCACCTGCGGTAAATATTATGACAAATTCTGTTACTCTTTCCTTGGAATGTAAGAAGTATTTCCACTCTTTAACTCCCAATATTCCATTATATTAAAACAGTCTGAAACAACTTGAAATTCTTTTTTTATGATTCCTCATACTCACACAACTTTTTCCTTAATACAAACGTTTACTCTATCTTGAATATATTGAGTACTATATACCTAAATTTCTTTTTTTTATTTACCACTGGCTGTAGAATTTAATATTAATATGATCTGCAAAATCTTTTATGAATAACCCTCAAGCGACCAGGTGGGGTCATTTATGACCCCAGCCATGTATTTCTTTGTGTCGTTTTGAAAGTTTTAACCCGAAAATGTTTCCTACCATGAATTTGTCAATTGAGTCCTCCTTTAAAGTAACCAGTTTGTACAAACATTTCTCACATGATTGCATGATTTATTACTAGGGCTATTATGTCCTGGGTAGCCTGCCCTTGTATTTGGACTTTAAGAGAGTTTGAAATCTCCCCCTTTCGGGCTCCTTCATCTTGACATGTTTGTAATGGTATAATAAGTACGTTACTATGAGTAGATAAATTGATTCAATGCAATACAATGTTGTTCTCAGAAAAGTATAATCTAAGTAGTATACTTGTTATAGCAATAATACCAGAGTCAGATATCCTTGATAGAACTCAACTGTCAATCTCTGTGCCAAGTATTGCCCCCTGATGGTGTGTCCGATATAACCTAGGTGACACCCCATATTACCCAGTGCATTACCTCTGTGCATTTAACTTTGCATCATTTCTTTATACAGATCGGGGTATTTGTGTGGAAAATATTCTGATAAAGGTTTATAACAAAGGAACACAAATAACCCCTAGAAAGATATGTCTTTCCTTTAACATTATCCATTCTGATTTTGTTATAATTTTCCATTTAATTACCCACATATTGCAATGTTTTCCGCTGAAGCATGCATGAGAGACTTAGACTTTGCAAATTTCAAATATTGGGTCATCACCAGAAATCCTCTGATTAAACTCAATAAACACAATGTGACATCATCCAGTCAGTGTTTGAAATGTTTGTTTCACCAGCGACAGTAGACCTCATTCAGTTGATTGCGATGGATACTAACACATAAAAGGGCGTTTCCATTTCCACGAGTTGATCTCCCGATGCGCGCTGCTTCGAATCAGTCATGAAACATTACGTAGCTATTACGATTTCGTTACAATAAATCTGCCGTTTGTGTCGTAGGAGCTGATAGTTACAACGAATTACAAGGAACCATCGAGTATCTGCTACGAACAACATGGGCATTCGGCCGAACACATACGACTAGCAACGCATCAGTATATAGAATTCTTTCTATTTTTCTCGAATTAAGCTGCTACACTTTATAACACTATAGGCAACGCTATAAGTTGGGACAACATTTTTAAATGAGGAGTGAAAGAGGTTTTCACCACTTGGAGTTAAACTCTTATACTTTTCACGTTATTTCACTGGCAAAATATTAACGAGCTTATACAAGAGCGTATAGGATATCAACTGCTCATAAGATATTAACACACTACTTATATATATATATGACGTTCACACGCTGGTCATTGGACAATCTCTATTTTACACTCTAAGAATGAAAGGTGCTTCAAAGAACTCAATAGGGTTCTTTACGTTGTCACAAATATGGAACCCTATTTGGTTCTTTAAAGAACCCTATGATAGGGTTCTTTCAAAGAACCCTATGATAGGGTTCTTTAAAACACCCTTAGGGTTCTTTAATTTAACCCTTTGATAGGGTTCTTTAAAACACCTCAAGGGTTCTTTAAAAGAACCCAATGATAGGGATCTTTAAAACACTTTCAGGGTTCTTTAATAGAACCCTATGATAGGGTTCTTTAAAACACCTTCAGGGTTGTTTAAACAACTTTATATTATCTTGATCATAGGGTTCATTAAAGAACCTTATAGAGCTTTGGGCACCTTTAGGGTTCTTGAGATACCCCCCCCCCCCCCTTTATTGCTGATTACAAAAATTGTTCATTTACTGATTTCATATTGATACTGAGTTCACACTGATAAACAATATTGTAACGTGCAACCGAGTTTACAAACAGAAGAAAAGCACTGCTGGTTTTCTACTAGGTCTTTACTGGTCAAAAATCAAAGATACACTGCCGGGTGAGGACCCCACCCCTGCATACATGGATATATCACACATACACGCCCCCTAATCTATCATGTCAGCAACAGGCCTGTTATCCTCTGGGTGACCCCTATGAGCCTGGGGACACCAGTACACACAAGCTGGTCACTGTCACCTCACAGCAGGGGTTCCCAGCTGCCTGCCGTAATCAATTAAGACCACTCAATTATCTACTGGTATACAGATTCCTCACTGCTATAAGATATAAAATCATTACACTGCTCCCCCCTTAAAAGAAGGAATGCGTCCTCGCATTCAAAGAAATGAAATTATAATTGAGATATAACAATGATATAACAGAGATTTGAATGAATATAAACTTAGGTACTTACAGTCACATTCAAAGTTAATTGAGGGGAATTTACTAAACAACATTGCTGTGAACTCCAAGAGGTGACCACTGTAGTCTTACTAATATTTTACTCTTAAAAAGTTGAACACTTGGAAAATAAACATGACAAGTGGTTCTTGTAATATAACCATCCGCCTGAAACTAGAATAACAACATAAAAAAAAATAATAATACAAGTAAATATTACGCTGATTACAATCTCAGTAAAACTGCGTAATAATAAATTCAATTTTTTGCATCAGTCTGGAACCAATCGGGTTTGTTTTCACCTTGATATGGCTTTAGCCTGTCAACATGGACCACTTTAGGAGTGGCTTTTTGATTTTTCTTAATTCTGTACACCACATCACTGAGTCTATTTATAATGACATAAGGTCCATCCCATAAAAACTGTAGTTTTGGCGTGAGTCCTTTCTTGCGCTGAGGGTTATACAGCCACACAGCATCACCTGTTTTGTAACACACAGAAGCCGCACGATGATCATAATTCTTTTTCTGTTTGTCCGACATGGATTTAATATTTTGCCGCGCAAATTCATGTATTTTTGACATTCCCTGTTGTAGTGAGTACACATACTCCGACACATCATTCACAGTTGGTTCTACAGGACTGCCCATTACCACATCAATGGGAAGTTTCGGATTTCTGCCCAGCATTAGCTGGCATGGTGTATGACCGGTGGTTTCATGAACAGAAGAGCGGTAGGCCATCATAAGCAAAGACAAGTGTTCATCCCAGTCCCTTTGATTTTGATTTACATATTTTGATAGCATGTCTTCTAAAGTTCTATTAAACCGTTCCACCATGCCATCAGATTGTGGGTGAAGGGCTGTGGTACGCGTCTTGTCAATATCAAGAAGCTGACACATCTCCTTAAACAATTTGGCTTCAAAATTCCTACCTTGATCGGAATGTAGCTGTGATGGCAATCCAAACCTCGAAAAGTACTGCTTAACCAACACATCAGCGACTGTTGAAGCTTCTTGATTTTTTAAAGGAAATGCTTCAGTCCACTTTGTAAAATAATCAGATACCACAAGGATAAACCTATTTCCTTGTGTACTTTCAGGGAGGGGTCCTAGGATATCAATGGCGGTTCTTTCCATGGGAGCACCCACATTATATGTCTGCATTGGTGCCTTGCCTGACCGAGTTGCTTTCTTCCTTTTAGCACAAGTCTCACATTGCCTACACCACTTTTCCACATCTGTTCGCAGACCAACCCAGTGGTATCTGTCTCTGATCTTAGCTAATGTTTTATTAACCCCCAGATGACCACCAGTGATTGAATTATGAAGCTGCTTTAAAACAGTAGGCCTTAAATCTATTGGGACCACTAGTTTGTATGTGGAGCTCTCACCAGACACAGACTCCCACTGCCGATATAATACACCATCCCTTATCACAAGCAGCTCCCACTGGGACCAGTATGACTTTAACTTAGGGCCAGCTGAGGACACCTCTGACCATGCTGGCCTCTCTGTGTTAGCCTCCTTCCAGGCAATCACTTCACACAGCTCACGGTCATTTAACTGGGCATCTCGTAGCTCTATGTTTGTCCATGTCTGGACCCACGGTTCATCATTACAGTGATCCCTGTTCTGGCTTCTTGTTAAGGCAGCACATTTATTTTCTCTATTATCACTGATCTTACATGTGGTAACTAATTGGCTGAGGGAGCTTTTCATGCATAGCCAGGTCAGTATGAAAAACTGTAGAATATTTGTGAATATTGCATACTTGCAAGTTGATGATGTAGGCTTTTGAACAACCCTTGCTTGTCGCACTGGCTCATCATTTCCTTTTTCTTCTTTTGTTTCAGCCCGCTCGCAGTGAACACAAAGATCTGTTTCACAGGGTCGGCGCGAAAGAGAATCTGCATTGTTGTGTCTAATTCCAGGTCGATAAGTTACCTCAAAATCATAAGTCCCGAGTATTTCTAACCATCTGGCCAACTGACCCTCAGGTTGCTTGAATCTCATTAGCCACTGAAGGGAACCATGATCTGTGCGGATGTGAAATTTGTGCCCGTATAGGTAATGGTGATGGTGACGCACTGCTTCTACTAAAGCAAGCAGCTCTCTGCGAGTTACACAATAGTTGCGCTCAGCTTTTGTTAAAGTTCTGCTGTAATAAGACACAACACGTTCCTCTCCATTTTGCATTTGTGATAACACAGCACCTATTCCACATTTGCTTGCATCTGTATCTAGTATGAACTGTTTGCCCAATACTGGATACACCAGAATTGGCGCTTTTGTGAGAATTGACTTTAGTTTATCAAAAGCTTCTTGACATTCATTTGACCATCTGTATTTACATCCGCGTTCACTCAACCGATGTAATGGTGCTGCAATGGTCGCAAAGTTTTGCACAAAACGCCTGTAGTAGGAACTTAAACCAAGGAAACTACGAAGCTGGGTTACGTTTGATGGAACTGGCCAATCTCGGACCGCGGTTATTTTATTTGGGTCTGTTTCTAGTCCTTCCTCACCAACCACATGGCCCAGAAATGACACCCGCCTTCGAAACAATTTACATTTCTTTGGACTGAGTTTGAGGCCCGCTGCATGTAGTCTTTTGAACACAAGTTCAAGCCTTGCTATTGCATCAGTGAAGGTTTCCGCATGGACTATTATGTCATCCAGGTAAACCATACACACGTTCCATGATAAGCCTGCTAAAACCCTTTCCATTAATCGTTCAAAAGTTGCTGGGGCATTGGTCAAGCCGAATGGCATGACAGTAAATTGATAGAGCCCCCCATCACCAATAGTAAAAGCTGTTTTCTCACGATCATTCTCGTCCATTTCCACCTGCCAATATCCACTTTGAAGATCCAATGTAGAAAACCATTTTGATCCAGAAAGAGCATCTAAAGACATATCTATTCGCGGAAGGGGATAAGCATCTTTCATGGTCACATCATTCAGTCGGCGATAATCAACACAGAACCTTACAGATCCATCACGCTTGGTCACCAAAACAATAGGAGAGGCCCACGGACTCCTTGAAGGTTCTACAATTCCCTTTTTCAACATTTTGTCTAGTTCATTTGTCGCTTGTTCACGTTTATGTAAAGGCAGGCGTCTTGCTGGTTGTCTAATGGGTGGAGCTGAACCTGTGTTGATCTTGTGTTTTGTTAAGTTTGTTTGACCAAGTTCTTCAGAAGAGGCCGCAAACACATCACGGTATTGGAGGATAAGTTGTGTCACTTTATCTTTCTGATCACTAGATAAGCATTGTCCAGTTTCGGCTATCAGTTCTTCCAGATGGCCGGGGACAGATGAATGGTTACTTTCAATTTTGGTCGTCTGACAGTCACTTGTATTTGTTACACTTGTAACTGGTTCACAGAAAGCAGCAAAGGTATTAGTATAAATTGTCTTTGGTTCATTGGTCAAATTCATAACCCTCAATGGTATCACTTTATTGCCGGAATCCACAACAGCTTTAGCAAGAAGCAGGTTACACTTTTCTTGGAATCTGGGACAAGGTTCTATAATACATGTGGTTTGGACCCAGTTAGTCTCTTTACCATCAGTAATTTTCCCAGGTAAAATCACCTCACTGTTTGGTGGAATAACAGTAGTTTCCGCGACAGACACTCGACACACTGCAGGAGCATTTGATGCAGTCCGTGATAGAGGTAAAATTTCACCATTGACCAATAGCTGATTTTCCCTGACAGAAAGGTCACAAAATGGCTGTGATAGAAAATCCAGACCTAATATCACCTCATTTTGTATATCCGCCACCCAAAATCTTTGTTTCAGTGTTTGTTTACCCATGGAAAAATTGAAGCAGCCATGACCCAAAAATGGAGAAGTCTGTCCAGTTGCAGAGATAAGGTGACTATTCACAGCTGTGAGTTCAGGTCTTGTTTGTTCACTGATGTTTTGATATACATCGGATCTTATTATGCTAATATTGGCACCTGTATCAATCAAGAAAGAGACCGGAATTTCTTCAATGTTGCCACTGATAAATAGCCCATCACCTATAGAGTCCAGGGTACTGGTTTTAGCATGGGGTGCCGTAGGCCTAAATTCGGGCAATAAAGAATTTATTGCCTCCTGTCCTGCCAAGTTTCGGCCTGTGAACTTGACATTTGGTCGTTTCCCTGCTGCACTTGTCTGTTATCTGTTCTCTGTCTTTGGTTATGGGGACAATTACGACGAATGTGGCCAACTACACCACATTCCCAACAGGCAACATTCCTATTTGGACTGTCTCTGATTCTCATATTTCTCAGTTCTTCTTGTAGTACTTGCCTTATGGTGTCTTTAAGATGTGGGGTGTGTGCTGTACTTACTTGAGGATGTGCTGCCCTTATTTGTCTCCCACCTTGACTTGCTGCTTGCTGGAAAGCCTCCAACTCCATTGCGATTTTTAAAGTTTCCTCAAATGAAGTGGGGCGGGATTGTTTAATTTTCCAGCGTGTATCCCTGTCAGGTATGGCATCCACAAAATGGTCACATGCCAGCGTGTCCCGAAGTTTCGTCGTAGCATCTGGGTAAGCCATCCTTGTTAGTCTTTTGATATTTTGTGCCAGCTCCTGTAGGCTTTCGTCCCGTCTCCTGACAAGAGTTTTCAACTGCGCACGGAAGAGTTCAGCCTGCTGATCTACTCCATACCTTGAACGCATGGCTGTCACAAGGCAATCATAATTACGCTGTCCAGGCTGATCTAAGTCTGCTAAAACTCCACGAGCTGGACCTGCTAGGCTTGCAGCTAAATGCATAGCTTTTTCTTCTGTTTTCCAGGCATTTAAGTCTGATATAATACCAAACTGTGTTTCATAGTCCTCCCATGGGCTACTCCCATCATAAAGGGGTGGTCTTACTGTTGTTTTAACCATAGGTGTTGTCCGAACTACAACAGGATGTTTTGTATCAGTATCGTCCAGACCTTCTGATTTACTACCACCTTGTTGTTTTTCTAGGTGTAGGAGTGCATCATGTTTCTCCGACATCTTCCTGGCTACATGATCTACTTTCAGCCACATGTTTTCCAGTTGTTCCCCCACCTTATTACAGAGTCTTTCTTCCAGTCTATCAAACCAGTCCCCTGACACTTGGGGCGATGGTTTCACTTCATTTGTGTCAACAGTCTGCTTAAACACAACTTCTTCATCACTAGACATGTTTTCTGGGTAATATATCCCACCGCTGCCACCAATGTAACGTGCAACCGAGTTTACAAACAGAAGAAAAGCACTGCTGGTTTTCTACTAGGTCTTTACTGGTCAAAAATCAAAGATACACTGCCGGGTGAGGACCCCACCCCTGCATACATGGATATATCACACATACACGCCCCCTAATCTATCATGTCAGCAACAGGCCTGTTATCCTCTGGGTGACCCCTATGAGCCTGGGGACACCAGTACACACAAGCTGGTCACTGTCACCTCACAGCAGGGGTTCCCAGCTGCCTGCCGTAATCAATTAAGACCACTCAATTATCTACTGGTATACAGATTCCTCACTGCTATAAGATATAAAATCATTACAATATCTTATCCTGATATGGGGTCCAGACTACTGGATTAAAAAAATAAATACAAATACCATAATATACATAAATAATATATTTATTTGCATTTATTTAAATATTGAAAATAATTTATATTGAAGCAAAAGGATGCCTCTATACAAAACAGGTTCACATACCCTTAATATACATGTACATAATATAAGATTAAGAGGAAATCATACCATTTATTATCTCTTCTTCTTTCTTTATATATATATATATATATATATATATATATATATATATATATATATATATATATATGCACACACTTTGTCTTTGAATGTCATTAGATTATAATTATTTTAAAATCTGCTACATATTGTTTAAAAACACAAATATGTATATTCTATATGTGGTGAAACTTTTACTGGAAGAATTATATATTACTGTCATCACGTTAGGTGGTATCATCATCATATTTAAGCAATATATGCTGCATCTCTGGGTGTAATACTATATATATATATAGTATATTGAAAAAGGATTTCTTTTCAGTTTAAGCTTATTATATTGGCTAGTAGCAATTAATTTTCTGACTTACAGTCATACTCCATGTATATTTCCAACTCATAAATGTAAGGATAAAAAAAAGCATCTTTCATTAGAAACCATCAATCCATCCGCACCCAAGGTCAACTTGAAGCTGGCAATAAATGTAAGGTTCAATTTTAATGCTGTTCATTACCCTTTGCTTGTATATGTCTAACAGGATTATATTCTTTGCATGTGCTTACATAATAATTTTTAATCGTTTGTGCAAAAATGCAATCGATTTTGAAAGAAAACGACCAATCATCGATTTAATCGATTAATCGGCACACCACTATAGGTAATAGGTCCATTAATGCGTTAGCTCTGTGTGCAGCCTCACAACAGATATAGGCACAGCCCTAGAGCTTTTAAGTCCAAACACAAACTCCTCTAAAAAAGAAAAAGTCTTTCTCAGTGACTGCAGGTACTGAAACCCATATGCCCAATAGGCCGCCATCACAAGGGCAATCCGCATCGTAACGTATAAGGAGCCGTCATCACAGGTGAGAATACAGCTACTGCCACCACGTGCAACTCGTCATCATGGAGTACATCCTGACCACCAGTGAACTTTAGTATTGGTATTGCGACGTTTCTTCCTGTAACTGAAAATACACATTCCAATATAAATAAAAGCAGCAATTATATACAGAGTATTTTGAAGTAACCCTTAAGTTGTCTATAGGTTACAGAAAAAGTAAGTCTATTTACATTAATTTTGTTATTTGTATATTAAACGTATATTTTAAAACAGTCCCAGCGTTAGCGGCCCTGAGTATATTATTTTTTCCATTATAAAGATGGACAAAACCTGTTTTTCTAGATCAGCATCGCAGAAAGTTAGGTGTGCCAAAATAGAGGAAAATATCCCCACGAATAGATAGATAGATAGATAGATAGATAGATAGATAGATAGATAGATAGATAGATTGATAGCTAAATTTCAAATGTTAAGAGGCATGTTTCACTGTACCTCTGCCCCATGAAGTTAGTAATATTTATATATTCTAATTTAAAACAAAGTAACAACATAATTACCTTTTTATGGAGGAACAGGTGGTCTTCATTTTCCCCCAAAAGACCCGGGATCGTTAATATTGCAGCATTATTCTTCAAACCTGAAAAATAACAACTGAATTTAGGTTTACAAGAATAACATGTTTGGTGTTGGACATACAGTATGACCCCAAACAGTGAAAAAGTGAGCATGCTGAAGCCCAGGGCACCGCGTGACCAGTGACTGTTTCTGTGATTTCACAATCGGATGTATCTATACAGCCTAGCACTCAGGCACTGTAAGACTAGCGTGTATACCCCATGCTGTGACCAGCTCCCACTGATGGGCCGATGGCCACCTAATGACTACTCATTTATCATTCCACATGTGCATGGTGTACACATTGCAACCTACATCTGGTATTACAATCGATATCATCTAACCTTTATAAAGGAACACATTTTAAAACGTGCTTCCCCTGACCATAATAGTATATTAGAACATCAGTTATAGAACCTCTTGAATACACAGAACAAATACACGCACACACGCACACTCACACACATATGTATTTATATACATATATATATATATTATACATATATATATATGTATATATATATGCACAAACAAATTAAAATAATTGCGCACACGAATATATGTAAATATACACTTCACACAAACATACATACACCCAACTTGTATATCCGCAAGCACTGGCCTACAAACGACGTATTGGAGAGGTTTGATGATTACACTGTCAAAAGGGAATCTATGCCCGGGCCATGTTAGAAACTTGCCTTGGGTACCGTAATACATCCACGATACTACTACTATCCATGCTCTGTATACAAGTACACTGTACACTTAAATGATATAATATAACATCTGTGTTACAAATAATCCAAACTGATTGTACATCGTCAAAAACATATACTGCGCATTTTTCTTACAGCAATGCATCCCGATATATAACTTGCAAATTTAAAGTTCAATTAAGTGTTATAACTCATGTAGATGATATATTGCATTTCTCTCCAGATAGAGTTAACAAATATTCAGTGGGTAAAATAATACATTCATAAACTTACCTTATAGTCTTCACTGTCTGTTTGTGACGTTACTGGCTTGCAGTCTGTACAGTACTTCAGCTGAACCTGGATCTGTCTCCACTGGTCAGCACTGGTCAGCACACTGTTCTAAATACCCGGCACTTGTAAGATTGACGCGAAAGCGTATCAATTTACGATTAAGCAACGCCAGTGGGAGTCGTCGCCTCGTTTTTACATGAATGCAGCTGAAAAATGCTGTTTACACTACACGCCAATCGCACAGAAATGCTGAAAATTGTGAGAGACAAGTGATTGCCGTGTTGTGTAACCCTGGCTAGAGTCTGTCATATTTCCATTTTAAATGTATTGATGATGATTATTAATAATAAAAAATAACAAGAGTACCAATTTTGGTTCAGATTGTATATCACTGCTGAAAAGTATACACTTACATATATATATATATATATATATATATATATATATATATATATATATATATATACCAACATACAATCTTTAATTGCCAAAACTAATTCAGCTATGAATTACTTTACTAGACCAAAATTTCTAGTAAGACTGACTGCATGATTATTTAATTGAAAAAAAAAATTAACTTAAATTTCCTTAATCATAATATCATGTAGACCTGTATTCGGACCCCACTAATAATTATCAATACAACTATTTTAATACTTGAGTTCAACCTTTAAATTTAGACTCCCTTATATCTCTAAGGAAGCACTTCCAAAGAACCCTCATGCCTCTCAAAGAACCCTAAATCATCCCCAAAGAACCCACCCTCATTTAAAGAACCCTGTTTTGCCTCATAACACCCTAGAGTTCTTTACTCAACCCTTTGGTTCTTCAAAGAACCCTCAAAGAACCCTCAAGAACCCTTTTTTCTTAGAGTGTACCCATCATAGTGGAATATTAAAATATGATATACCACCTAGTGTAGGTGTGAATGTCCTATGTTGACTGTGTTAAGGTGGCATACTGAGTGCATGTGTGAGTGCCAGACGAGCCCATGTTTTCGTTGATGTACCAGAGATTATGGTTGTGTTGTCACAGAGTGTATTTTTATCTATTTTTTTTTAAATAAAATTTACTCTTCAATACCAATACTTTGACATTCATACCAAGACAGACAATGCTCATATGCTTCCACATATACATATATATGTTGTGTCCCATTCGAAGAAAATATATACTGACTGTGAGAGTTAAAGCCTGGAATGATTGTCTGTGAATGCCCCATTATCTGTGCGTGAGTCCCGCGAGGCGTGTGTGTGTGTGTGCATTTGTGTGTGTGCAGCACACTGGGCACCTGGCCAAGGGCCCAAAAGGTTGAAGGGGGCCATATGCACTCAAATTTACCTTGATTTTTGAAACTCGAAAGAAAATATGTATTAACTCCGTGCAGCCGTTTCGTTTCACAGGAGCTCTTAATAACCCTGTGAAACAGAACTTGCATGACGTCTGGAAGATCATTTAATTGTAAAGATAAATAAATTATGATAATAAAATGGGCTTATTTACTGTCATTTGTCATTGGTAACTGCGGTGATAAGCACATTTTCTCATTATTTACATAATTTTTAAACGCTATGGTAAAGTGTAATTTCTACCAGACTAAATTATTTGTACCCCTGTAAGGACTGCGGACTCATGGTGTCACCGGGCTTGCACGGTGTACCTATACCAGCTATCCAAATTGTACTACTAACAGAATATTCGTCTTTGTGTTCAAATGTAATGTGTATTAAGAACTTTGAGGTATTGAACAGCCTGAACTGGTCTTATCATTTTTAAATCAGTTGCACAAAAGAGCTTGGAGAAATTTAATGGGGGTATGGTGTTGGTGGGGATCATGAGTATACCTGTATACTTTGAGCAGTGTCCGATTAGTTGTGTGTAGGGGGCCCCAGCCTATGTTTTTTTTTTTTTTACCCATGGGCCCGTAATGGTATATTAAGACGGCCCTGTGGAGCGAAGGTGTGCGGGGGTTTTTTTGGGTGTGCGTGTGTGCTTCTGTGCGTGTTTGTCCACAAAGACGGAATCTCGTGAAATGTTCAGGGCATAATGGGAATGGACAGTTCGGGTGTGCACCCAGTATATTTTTCCGATTCAGGAGCGTCATCGGGGAGTACATGTACTCACAAATGCCCGTATGAACCTGAGAATATAGGCAAAAAATAAGTGAATGCAGACAAGGTCCAGCCTCATGTCCGGGCAGTGTGGCCTGACCATTTATTCAGGCCGCCGCCGTGCGCCCAGCACCTAGAACTGACGGTATATCCATGCAGTGGTTATCTACAATATGGCTTGTACACACAAGAAACTTATTTCAAACTTAAAAGCACCGAAATATAAATTTTCGTTAAGCGTTTCTGAAACGTGTGCTCTTAGTTCTGAGGTGAAAGGATGCAAACACGGGTTAGGGGCTATCACATGCACAATAGGAACCCCCGCATGGTGAAGGCATGCATCCATTGGGATACATATTTCTAGTTTTTACATTAAGATAACGCTATTAAAGTTTTCATTTAGTTACGCTTGGTTGAAGTTTTGTAGCTGTAACGTAGAACCTTCATTATACTACATAACTGAATCATATATACTTCTTGTTTGAGCGTTGGTACTTTGCGCTAATTTGTAGTACCTCTTAATGATTCTGAGCTATTTCGGAATTATTCTAAGGTACTGCCTAGGTATTTGTTGGTTGTATCGTAGCCATGGCTGCAGTTCTTAAAGATTCATAGTACATGTAGTTCGTGGCGTTTACGTAGTGATACGTATTGATTAATTTACGAGGCAGTGTCGCGATTTGTCCCGACGTATTATAACGAATAGTTTACGAAATATTACAATCTGCCACGAAGTATCTACCACGGGCTATGAAGAATTGCATATGACCTATGAAATTTGACAGTTCGTATAGCGGCGGCCAAAAAGTTTTGAGTCGACTAAAAACTAAAATCAATTGCTACGCTCACTCACGCTAAGCCAAATGTGGTACGATTTACACAAAAGCGCTTCACGAACTCCGACAAAGATCCCAGAAGCCAGAAAAAATGTCCAATTCGTGGCGCTCGGGGATCTAATTCCTGGAAGTGGGAACGCCCCTTTAGTCAGTCGAACTTGGAGAGTTGGATACAAAATCAACATAAGAACAAAATACAAGTGTGGAAATCAGTTGATGTTTCTTAGATCGAAGCAATTATCTATAACATATCTATTATTATATGGTTCTGTAAAATCTACTATGTACCACAACATTCTGTTTGGTGTGGTACAGATGGGTGACCAGTTTTCACGATAACAATGACCAATATATCAAGGAGTTATAGGAGGTTCCGATATATCCTGGGGTACATGTGAATTGACAGCCAAGTTACCATAGCAGACAGACAAACCTTTGGCAAACTTGTTGCTTTCAGAGATATGTAGATATTATTTATATTCGGGGGTGTCCATTTACCTAAATCCTATAACCCTATTTCCCGGGTTCTGATCACTATATAGATGATCAGTTGGTAGCGTTTAGAGACATTCAGTTTTTATCACTCTCAGTGGCGTCAATTTATCTTTCAGTGTGGGTGGGTGTGTGTGTGACAGGTACACACACACTCTCTCATTTATATATATATATATATATATATATATATATATATATATATTTAGCGTCTGCATGACACATTTCAAATATATATTCTTAGTCACATTTCACATATATTACAATTAAGTATAAGATTTTAGAAAATAAGGTATTATGTTTCAAGTATAAGTTAATTCCGAACCAGGTTTAGTTATATTTCATAGTAAACTCATAAATGTAACCAAAGTCTATAATTTCTATTTATTAATATATTTCATTTGCAATATATAACTATAATTCTCTGAATAGTGGGGGATAATTACATTGACCGTCCCCCCTTGCCAAAAAGTGGGGGTATATATACCCCCATTCCCCTCTATATTGACGCCCGTGATCCCTTTGCATCCCAACGTAACACGTCAGTCATGAAATATAGATCAGAACTGTTAAAAATGAATGAAAAGGATATACCAGGCAGCGTGAAATGTCTAGGGGAATGAATAAATTAAGAAGTCAGTGGTTTTTTTGTTAACAAATAATTATAATTTATTCTTAAAACAATCCTAACATTATTACACACGAAATCAATACAATTATTCAGTATAACAACAGTATAACAGTAAATCAATACAATTACACAGTATAATAAATAAATTGTACAGTACCAGAGTGTCCGGATCCTAGGCTTTTCTGGATACCACCACTGTCACAGCTCAACAAGTCCTTTAAAACATATATTCCAGACGAACAGTTCACGTAAATCTTCTCAGAGAATAATAGTCCAGTTCAATCCCGAAATCAATTTGTTGTAATCCAAAAGTGAAGTTCTGGTAATAGTCCCAAAGGCAAACTTAATACTGAATAAAATATGTTACAAAGTTCGAAGAGTATCTATCAGTGCTGCAATTATCGGAAAGGTCCACAAACTGACACACACTCTTCCGTCTCCGCTGTAAAGTTTCTCTCTCCCCTCGGCTCTAAACACAGCTCTTATTTATAACTTTTTCACCCAAAGCCAAGAAACTTCTATTTTACGAACAATCCAAAGAACACAACAATACATAATACACACGTGCCCAAAGAACAGACCTGAACATTCCAGACTAGAACAAAGAACGATGTGTTTCTACACCTCATAGTTCAACCAGTACGGATTACACCGAGCGCTGTGTCTCTATACACGCCATAGCAACGCCCTACGCCTGCGCTATACACGAATCAGAATGTCAACAGCGCACAATAAAAGAGACACATGTAACAATATATATATATATATATATATATTTGCCATATTTGTCTTTTCCTTTCCTGGATGCCCGCGTAATCATGTCGGCTAGTACTAGCCCTTTAACTGTGCCTTTGTTTGTGTAAAGGTATGTTTCCATTTGCCTGTATATGCGTATGAGCGTATATTCGCGTGAAACATTAGGTGTTTCCATGAGCCCGTATATGCATGCGTGAACTGGCAAACGTAGGCCTATATATTTGTACAGTGGATCGAGCAGGCCTTCCACAATAAGATGCTGAAGAAACGTCATTATATTCCGAATCCTGTGGCGATTTTCACGCATATACCCTGACGGACACATGGAAACATCCCAGTTACAAAATCATATGAGTGATTGTTCACGCATATGCGCATATACGTGCACATGGAAACACCCGGCTCTTAAGTCAATATCAATGTAATCTAGGAGAAAGAAGTAAATCGAATGATATTTTCCTTTGATGTGTAAAATGAACCACCTGTGTGTAATTTGGACCACCGGTCCATATTACACTATAGGGCCTAGCCCATATTACACTCAGCAAGTCGATATGCACATTTTGACCCTGACCTTATTTACACATTATTAGCCAAAATGAAATTGGCCAGTTCTAGAACAATGTTATAAAGCTATGTAATGCTGGGACATGATGAGATCTTCATTGAATAACAGTCAAAATACTTCGATATTTATATGCACGGAAAATAGGAACAAACTATGAAATTAACATCTTCAAGTTGAATATTCGCCAAAACTTGCACCTTGCTTTCCTGTACCGTCGTTGGATGCTTCAAAATGGTCGATACTACAGTGACGAACTTGCTCGTTGTGGTAGTATTTTTCAAAATATGAAAATTTTGGGTGTTTCAAATTACACGGTGGTCCAAGTTACACGGATTTCCCGTAAGTTCACAAATATAACCTCGCAAAGTGCAGAAACATAGTCTCATATTTTAAAATGAAATTTAACATTGAATATATTACAATTGAAGTAAAAAAACATTGGATTTTTTTATCTGAAAACATTAAACATGCACTGCCTACATATAACTCATGAAATTACGTGTTTTGGGTTAAGACTAAAGTCTAGGTGCCTTGCTTGCTGCAGTACCATGGCATATCACAGAGCTCTATTAGGTGTAGCTGCTGTCATATGCGGTAACAAATGGTGGAAATAAAGAAATGACAAGGTATATATATGCGTTGAGAATTGAATAGCTATCATCAAATGAAGTTTTTTCTTTCATGTTGAGTTAAGCTAATCATAAATCTAGTTTACATGAAAAATTAAGTTACCACATTACATGTGTCTCATATAGTATAAGTTTTTTCTAGTAACAATTTCTTCTTTTCTGTGCATTTCACAGTGAAATATATTTGTTTGCAATTAGAGAGATCTTATGACTTACATTAGCAAAGAGATGAATTCTCTATTGTATTGTGTTGCGAAGGAATATTTATGCTAATGAATTCACCCATGCAATGGCGTTGTTGTGAACTATAAGCCTATAAAAGAAAATTTGACGTGACATGTTTCTATATGTTGTCCAGTTTTGTGATGCTTTGTAAGGAGGGAGGCAATTTCTAAGACCACCCCGGGCGGCAATCAGGCTAGGTACGCCGCTAAATTGACGTATCAAACGTTACTGGCTCAGGTCACCAGGAAAAATACAGTTCAACATCGTAATAGTACCAAAATACTCAATAGATGGCGCTCAAGTCATGACCACTAAGATTTCGGCTATAGACTGGTTTCCTCCTCTATTGCGAGCTAACGATCTGGGGTCTGTCTAAAACGCGGAGAATCCACGGAGAGATGGAGAATTCGCGGAGAATTTGCGGAGAGTTTTTATATGCAATGATACTTTTAAATACGCATTAAAATCACTTAAAATCTCCAACTATATTACTCGTAACATATTTGTTTCACTGTTAAATGACCGAAATAATTAAAAATCTGTACATTCACGTAAAATTCAGCTCTCAGTTGTTTGGACAAGCAAGTTCTTCTATATAAGATTTGGCAGTGTGTAAAACCCGGACCCCACGGATCCCGGACCCCGGACCCCAAAAACCAATTTCCACACTGTCGATTTTATATACAGATAAAAACACCCCTGATGCTGATATAAGAACAAAGTAAAGTCCCTCAGTGTTAAAGCTTTGTAAATAACCATTTCAATGAACATTTTAAGTATACAAAATATTTTGCTGAAGATGGACCCAAACTGCTTGACTTTGATGACTATTCCATTTTTTAAAGGACCCTGGAAACCCCGCTCATATTTTCATTTATGACTCCATGAGAAAGAATAAGCACTCGTGTCAAACATTAAATATGATTATTTGATATTTCAAGTGAAAATATTATAGTGCAGGCACACTGAAGTGCGCCAGCGGTCAATGCATGCGGACCTGAGACTGATATATCGATATCAGAGCTCTTCCACATAACACAGGTTTTGTGTTCCATTCATGAACAACAATGCAATTTACTGTTGGTAACAATATAATTACCCAAAGAAATTTTAATGACTTGCATTTCAAGAAACGACAGGTAAAAACATAATGATTTTATAAATGTTCTTATTATACTTTTTATTTCGCTAAACATGAAACAAATAGCAAATATAAGAACATGAAGAAAAAATAAGACAAAATGAAAATAATATAGATACAAAAACACAATAACTAAATCATATGGTTGTTATGCCTAAATGGGATGTTAAAATATGTACAAAAGAAATGGTAAAACAACGAGTAAAAGGGGTCCGTGGGATCCGTGAGGTCAGTGCGCCACGGTCCGTAGGGTAGTTTATCAACTTTTGTTGAAAAACAGACCACTTTTTATGTTTTTTCTAACACACATAATGTAAAAAATGTCTTAAGATACTATTCTGCAAAATATCTCGACAAATTACCATATGAGAGTTTTAAGAATTATAGATTTTTTCTTGGGGTCCGGGATCCGGGGTCCGGGGTCCGTGGGGTCCGGGTTTTACACACTGCCTCAGATTTCATTTCTGCCATGCCGGAGACAACCGGAATAGCATCAGGAGACTGTGGACTAATTGCAATTGCAAATCAGTTGATTTTTGTTTCATTCAAGAAATTAAACAAATTGAAAATTTTAAACAGGGATAATTGCAAAAACACTTAGTTTCTTGTTTTAGTCCAGGCATTAAGTTCTTACACCATTTCCTAAAACAAAACTTTCTCCTACTAGTAGAATACCAACGCCTAAATATAAAACAACTGTTACAATTGGGATTGAATATGAATTTGGGTTAGGAGATGTATTCGGAGACATTATTGAGTGTGATAAAAATAATTAAAAATATATAATATAAGTGGTAATAAGTGGTTTCATTTAATATGTGCATTTGTCTTTAAAATAACTAAAACAACTTGATTAATGAAATGGTTTTGTGAAGATTGTTCAAATAAGTTCTTGTACTTTTGCTGCACGTATGTGTACATTGTGCTAAATTTTTCATTTCCTTTATTAATATTGTACTCTGTATTGTTATGGTCAGAAAGAAGTGAGGTGTATTTTGTACAGACTAATAAAAATATCTCTTTAACTGTGATCACAATTAATATATATATATATATATATATATATATATATATATACACACATATATATATATATATATATATATATATATATATATATTTACTATTAAATATATATATTTAATTTTTCTTTTATATAATCCTACTGCCAAGTTGATTCATTAGCTTAAAGGTGCAATCTTTGTTTGTGTATAAAGTCGATGTCTGTGTTTCAACTTTTATTTGTGCATGTCGGGTAAATTTGGTCCAAGCCTATACACCATTATTGGTGATAGTGTTTTTTATCTATCAATAAATGTAGGTAAACGTATGATTTATTTATTATATTATATATTTCGTTCACCACCTATAAACACCTGCATGGTTTTGTTATGGTTTGCACAATAAACTGTTGAAACATTTATACAAGAGTGTTGCGGTTTCGTCTTTAGATCTGTCAGTGCCAGCTGGTGACTCAGACGTTTGTAACATTTTGCGTGACACATTCACCCGGCGGTGAGTCTACATTGTTAAGCATAAAATGCTTAATTATGTACACATGTTTTAATTATTTCGGTAGTTTAACAGTGTGCATATATGTTTAGAGTAATATAGTTGGAGATTTAAGTGATTTTAAAGTGTATTTAAAAATAACATTGCATATAAAAACTCTCCGCAAATTCTCCACGAATTCTCCATCTCTCCGCGGATTCTCCGCTTTTTAGATAGACCCACGATCTGAGCCAATCATATCTTTGCTTGATATCACATGTATCCGTCAGCTGTCGTCTGCAGACGTCTGTCCTGAGTTTGTCAGATGTCCATTCTTCATTGAATAGCAGGGGAAAAAGATGAAAGGTACATAGGAAGGCATGGACTTTGTCTGTCCATCTCCGTCACTGGTCAAAATATCGCCACTGTGTCCATACCAGTCATTTTCTTGTTGTTTAGGTGTACCGTGAACGTGAAACGTTAGAAACTTTCAGTGAAAAATATTCGATGGTGTGGTTTTGATATCAACTGATGTAACCCGGCTCGCCACTTGATAATAACCGTATATTCCTGTCTGAACAGAAAACAGTCTTGAATTGATCATTGCTTGCCGGAAATCTTCGATTTCGGCAAGCATGTTGGTCAGTTGCGTATGTCTGTTTGTGTGTTTGTTTGTCACGATGTTTGTTTGTTTGTTTGTCAGTACTCTCCTGGCCACAATTTTGTAGCAATCGATCTGAAACTTTCAGGGTTGATTGAAAGTCAAAAGTCCTGGTAGCCTATCGTTTGTTTAGGTAGGCATAAGTCAAAGGTCAAGGTCATCGAAAAACGTCGAAATTTTATTTTCATCATGACTTTGTAACTATTGGTCCTATCTTCTCAAACTGAGGCTCATTTTCTTCCTCTGTGTCATCTTTGCTCAACTTTGTGTCACTTTGTCAGTATGTCTGTCTGTCTGTCAGTTGACCTCAATTTCACCTTCTTGCTGGTGCTTCTGTCTTACATATAGCATTCTACAGACTACAGTTTTGCAAGAATCTTTTTGAAATTGGTGAATCTTATGTCTTACACTAATATCTCAAAATCTATTTTTCATTTTCGGGATATGGCCACTAGGGGGCGCTGCACTTAAACTTCATCAACGTATATTTTTTTGACAATATCTCAGAAAATATACACCTGAATTACATAAACTATAGCTTAATTTCTTCCCCTGAATCTTCTTCATAACTTGGTCAAGTCATCTGGCCCCAGCTTTGTGTCACTTTGACAGTATGTCTGTCTATCTGTCAGGTGTCATCAATTTCGCCTTCTTGCTTGTTCTTGTGTCTAACATATAGCATTCTACAGGCCACAGTTTTGCAGGAACCCTTTTAAAACTGATACATCTTATGTCCTACACTAATATCTGGAAAGTGATTTTTCAGTTTCGGAAAATAGCCGCTTGGGGGCGCTGCACATGAAACACTACAACATTTCATTTTTTGCCCATATCTCTAAGACTTTAAACCTAAATTTCATAAACTGTAGCTTATTTTCTTCCTCTGTCTTCTTCATAACATAGTTTAGTCTTTTTGTCTTTACTTTGTGCCGCTTTGTCAGTATGTCGGTCACTTCAAAACACTTCAAAATGTTATTTTCCTCATAACTTTGTCCATTCTGGTGCTATCTTCACAAACTTTGGCTCATTTTTTTAACCTTCATCTTCTACATAACTAAGTCTAGTCAACTGGTCTCAACTTTGTGTCACTTTGTCAATATGTCTGTTTGCAAGTTGTCCTAAATGTTGCCTTCTTGCTGGTTCTTGCCTCTGTTATAATAGCATTCTATAGGCCACAGTTTACCAGGAATCACTTTGCAACTTTCACCTATTGTATATTGGAACGATTTCTTGAATAATGAAATGGCAACTGCCAATTAAATCCAGTGAACTAAATGTAAACAATACAGTCAACATGCCATCCTGATTAAGAAGAACACCTGCACAAAAAGGGGACAGGTTATATGGATTCATTTGATGGTTCATTATATTGTGGCCCTCCCAGCAATGCCAGATTTTGGTCTATAAAATAGCACCAAACATGCTGTGGCACACAGAACAAGCATGCTGCATATGTTGGCCAATTGCGATATTTCTGTACATTTATGTCCCACCCAAAACACCAACATTTATTGTAATAGAAATCTTAATTATTTATCTTTTATACATGTACATAATCTGGTATACTTATCTCAGAAATCTCCCAGCTCCCACGTTCCTCCATGGTTAGATAATGATAAATCAATATTACAACGTCATCATAATCTGTCCCACCCATAACACACACAGTGTTCCACCTTGCTGGTCCCAGGTTTTATTGCTTGCCGGAAATCTTCGATTTCTGCAAGCAGGTTGGTCAGTCGCGGATGTCTGTTTGTTGCTTGCCGGAAATCTTCGATTTCTGCAAGCAGGTTGGTCAGTCGCGGATGTCTGTTTGTCTGTTTGTTTGTCTGTCTGTCTGTCTGTGTACTCTCTACAGGCCACAATTTTCCAGCAATTGCTTTCAAACTTATACAGCTGGTAGACAAGCAAAAGTCCTGGAGGCCTATTGTTTTTGGGCATTATAGATCCAAGGTCAAGGTCATCAAAAGTATACAAAACAGTTTCTTGTTCATATCTGTGTTAATATTGGTCGTATCTACTTCAACAGTAGCTCATTTTAATCGTCATTCCAAGGCCTGTCTTCTGGTGTGTAGCTGACTCAATTTGCGGTAACCATGGTAACGCATTTTTGGGGAAAAGTGCTGATATTTTTCTAAATTTGTCAGTTTTAGAGCTACAGAGGTCTAGTTTTTTGCTTCAGGTAGCATTCACCTAGTACTACAAGATTCTATTAAGAGTCTCGCAATATCTCGTATAATATCTCGTCAAACGAGATATTTCGAGATTTCAGTAATCTTGCCCTGGAGGCCACAGTTTGCAGGAATCTTTTTGAAACTGACATATCGTAAGTCCTACACTATTATCTCGAAATCAATTTTTCATTTTTTTAATTCGGCCGCTAGGGGGCGCTGGGTGCAAACCTCTCCAACATATCATGTTTTGGCAATATCTCCAAAATTATAAGCCTCAATTACAAAAACTATAGTTTATTTTTTTCCTCTAAGTCTTCTTCATGAACTCGTTTAGTCATCTGGTCTCAATCTTGTGTCACTTTGTCTGTGTGTCCGTCTGTTTCTCAGTTGTTCTCAAATCCGCTTGCTTGCCGGTTCTTGGGTCTCACATATAGCATTTTACAGGCCACAGTTTTGAAAGAGTCTTTTTAAAACTATTACATCTTATGTCTTACACTAATATCTCGAAACCTATTTTTCATTTTCCAGAATTGGCCGCTAGGGGGCGGTGCACTCAAACTTGCACAACATATCATTTTTCGGCCAAATAATCCAAAAATGTAAACCTCATTTACATAAACTATAGCTTATTTTCTTCCTCTGGGTCTTTCAAAAAACCTGGTGTATTCATTTGGTCTCAATCTTGAGTCACTTTGTCTGTGTGTCCGTCTGTTTCTCAGTTGTCCTCAAATTCGCTTGCTTGCCTGTTCCTAGCATCTCACATATAGCATTCTACAGGCCACAGTTTTGAAAGAATCCTTTTAAAACTATTACATCTTATGTCTTACACTTATATCTCGAAACTGATTTTTCATTTTCCAGAATTGGCCGCTAGGGGGCGGTGCACTCGAACTTGCACAACATATCATTTTTTGGCCATATCTCCAAAACTATAAACCTCATTTACATAAACTATAGCTTATTATCTTCCTCTTAGGTTTCTTCATAACATGATTAAGTCATCTGTTCTCAATCTTGGGTCAGTATGTTTGTCTGTTTGTTAGTTGTCCTCAATTTCGCCTGCTTCCTGGTTCTTGCGTCTCACATGTAGCATTCTACTGGCCACAGTTTTGCAGGAATCGTTTTGTAAATTACACTTGTCATATATCGTGATGATATCTGGAAGTCCTATGTTTATTATTCAAATAAATCAAAGGTCAAGGTCAAGGTGATCAAAATATATCAAAATCTTATTTTCTTTAGAACTTTGTTAATATTGGTTCTTTCTTCACAAACTATGGATTATTTGCTTTCACTTTGACACTGCTCGTTCATCTGACTAACTTTACATCATTTCCGGCAAGCGCGTGACCTCAGGTCATCTATTTTGATGGGAACTTTCTTTCAACTTGCATGTACCTGAGGCAATGAGACACCTGATAGGTAGAATAAGTTCAACTCAGTAGTCTTACTATTAAATATGTTTAGATAAAAAGTGTTACGGGTGGGACATATTTGATAGAAATGTAGTTTTAATTAATATTAACATCAAATTTATACACTAATAAGACGATAAAATAAATCACATGTGCAAACCTTAAATATGCCATGGACTGTTGAAAATCAAGGCACAGTATATTTCTTTTTAGAATTTAATATGAGGAAATTGTCAAATTTGCCAAAAGAATGTCTATGGAGGACCGTTACGCCTGGGACAAATGCTGGTAATGCTATTTACTTTTACAACATTTATGTTTAAAAATTCCTCTTTATTGATGAATTTTATGGTGAGAAAATGCTATAAAATAATCTGCACAGTCATTCTAATAATTCTGATGAAAAGTTGCAGCAGTTAATTTAAAAAAAATTACCCTGTATGGCTACTCTTTGAAATAATTGCTTGAGATATGCTTATTAGTACAGTCCATGAAGCACTGTAAAAGTACACTAAATGTAAAATAAATGTACTCATGTTTTCCCAACCTTTCAATTTTGTCAGTTTCTTTTTGAAATCCATACCATTATTGTTA
Organism: Sipunculus nudus; assembly: GCA_026874595.1. NCBI lineage: Eukaryota > Metazoa > Annelida > Sipuncula > Golfingiida > Sipunculidae > Sipunculus > Sipunculus nudus. The sequence goes on from CM049315.1 coordinate 29,908,301, forward strand.
CCATTATTGACCAGATCTGCCTTTAATGTCACCTTTCACTATATATATGTCTTTATCAACTAATTTAATAAAACATGTCATTATATGCAGTTTCCCTTTATTATTTGCTTATATTTTAAATGATTTAAATGATATATAATGTTGAAAACATAATAAACTAGACATTTCTTTATAAATAGACCCCCATTTTTAGCAGCATATACTGACACTTGGCATATTTATTGTTACTTCCATCTAACAATCCACAATCTTGTTGAAGATGTTGGTCCTGTGACCTTGATCTTTTTAAAGATGTGTCCTGTGACTTTGACCTTATGACCCAAAATCAATTCTGGTCTTGCTTTTCCAATGGGACATATGCAAGTTAAGTTTGAAATCTATACATCAATAAAGCAGGAATTATCATCCAGAAACTAATTTTTGGACAGATGGCTCCTGTGACCTTCACCTTTGACCTTGTGACCTCAAAATTGATGGTGTTCTTCCTCTCTTGGCAGGAGAACTATATGTGCAAGATGAAAGATCTGAGGTGAAATGTTTGGCTGAAAATGCATCCACATCTTTTTAAAGATGTGTCCTGTGACCTTGACCTTTGACCTCATGACCCCAAAATCAATTTGGGTCTTGCTTTTCCAATGGGACATATACAAGTCATGTTTGAATCCATACATCAATAAAATCAGGATTTATCATCCAGAAACTAATTTTTGGACAGATGGCTCCTGTGACCTTCACCTTTGACCTTGTGACCTCAAAACTGATAGGGGTCTTCCACTCTTGGCAGGTGAACTATATGTGCAAGATGAAAGATCTGAGATGAATTGTTTGGCTGAAAATGCATCCACAATCTTTTTAAAGAGGTTTCCTGTGACCTTGACCTTTGACCTCATGACCCCAAAATCAATTCAGGTCTTGCTTTTCCAATAGGTCAAATACAAGTCAAGTTTGAAATAAATACATCAATAAAAGAAGGAATTATCATCCGGAAACTAATTTTTGGACAGATGGCTCCTGTGACCTTCACCTTTGACCTTGTGACCTCAAAATTGATAGGGTTCTTCCTCTCTTGGCAGGTGAACTATATGTCCAAGATGAAAGATCTGAGATGAAATGTTTGGCTGAAAATGCATCCACAGCTTTTTAAAGATGTGTCCTGTGACCTTGACCTTTGACCTCATAACCTCAAAATCAATTTGGGTCTTGCTTTTCCAATGGGACATATATAAGTCAAGTTTGAAATCCATACATCAATAAAAGCAGGAATTATCATCCAGAAACTAATTTTTGGACAGATGGCTCCTGTGACCTTCACCTTTGACCTTGTGACCTCAAAATTGATAGGGTTCTTCCTCTCTTGGCAGGTGAACTATATGTGCAAGATGAAAGATCTGAGATGAAATGTTTGGCTGAAAATGCATCCACAATCTTTTTAAAGAGGTTTCCTGTGACCTTGACCTTTGACCTCATGACCCCAAAATCAATTCAGGTCTTGCTTTTCCAATAGGTCAAATACAAGTCAATTTTGAAATAAATACATCAATAAAAGAAGGAATTATCATCCAGAAACTAATTTTTGGACAGATGGCTCCTGTGACCTTCACCTTTGACCTTGTGACCTCACAATTGATAGGGTTCTTCCTCTCTTGACAGGTGAACTATATGTGCAAGATGAAAGATCTGAGATGAATTGTTTGGCTGAAAATGCATCCACAATCTTTTTAAAGATGTCCTGTGACCTTGACCTTTGACCTCATGACCCCAAAATCAATTTGGGTCTTGCTTTTCCAATGGGACATATATAAGTCAAGTTTGAAATCCATACATCAATAAAAGCAGGATTTATCATCCAGAAACTAATTTTTGGACATATGGCTCCTGTGACCTTCACCTTTGACCTTGTGACCTCAAAACTGATAGGGGTCTTCCTCTATTGGCAGATGACTTACATGTGCAAGATGAAAGGTCTGAGATGAAATGTTTGGCTGAAAATGCATCCACAATCTTTTTAAAGAGGTTTCCTGTGACCTTGACCTTTGACCTCATGACCCCTAAAATAAATTGGAGTCTTGCTTTTTCAATGGGACATATATAAGTCAAGTTTGAAATCAATACATCAATAAAAGCAGGAATTATCATCCAGAAACTAATTTTTGGACAGATAGCTCCTGTGGCCTTGACCTTTGACCTTGTGACCCCAAAATTTATATGGATCATCCACTATTGGCAAGTGAGCTATATATTCAAGATGGAAGACCTAGGATGAAAGTTTGGCTTAAAATGCATCCACAGTATCTTTTAAAATGCCAGTCCAGTGACCTTGACCTTTGACCTCATGACCCTAGAACCTATAGGGTTCTTACTTTAGTGGTGGGCCATACATAAGTCATGTTTGAAATCCATATGGCTATCAACACTGGAGATATCATAAGAGGTGTGTGATTTTCACCATATATGGCAATATTCAAGGTCAAGGCCACTATCATAGGAAAGGTCATGACCCCAATTTCAATAAACATCATCCCATAACCCATACCTATGTATATGCATAATATAAAAGAAATCTGTCCATTAGTTTTTGACTTATAATGCTCACAGTGCTGTAAGGTGGCAATTTTGGGGGTATTAAACGGCATGAAAACAAGTAAAGAATAATAGGTGGCGCCACCAGTTTCTGGAACATGACAACCCTATCCATGATCTTCCATCAACTTGATTTTGGGATAAATCCATGCAAGATTTCTTGAGATATTAAAGAATTTGTGGGATTTTCCCCAGAATTGGACCTATTCAAGGTCAAGGACACTCTCCAAGTAAAGGTCATGACCTCATTTTAAATAGGCGTCGTCCTCTTACCCATATCTATACATATACCAAGTTTGGTAAAGTTCCGTGAAATATTTTTTGGGTTATCGCGCCAACAAGATTCATATGCGGCGGCGGAGGCGGCGGCGGCGGGACCGGTATGAAAACATAGTATCCCCCGACTTTGTCTGGGGATACAATGAAATTAAATCCCAATTGATCCAGGGAAAGAAAATTTTTGGCATTAAATATAATAAATAACAATATGATAAATTGCCTTCCTGAAAATCCTCATTATTAACCAAAGGCCTAAAAAGTATATTAAAACATATATTAAAAGTATAGTATTACCTTTAAAATGAGTTGAAGAAGATACCATCAAAGTTAACATGAAAGGAGTTGTTCAGTCTTATTTAATTTGCAGCACTGCAAGCAATATTCTTTGCCTTGTTATGGGTGGGACAATGTTACAGGTGGGACACGTTACGGGTGGGACAAAATGATGTATCTTTGATATATGCTGTATAATAAATTCAGAGGACAGGCATACAAATTAGGCATGACAAAACAGTTCAGGTTTGTGCTTTTCTGTATAAAGGGTTAAGGTTTATCTTGTCTTTAATTTCACACTGCTATTCCACTGTTACGGGTGGGACAGTTATGATTGACGATACCAACCTTTTTGGATGAAACACTTGATTCTGATTTGTTAGAGTTACATGTACCCCACGTGTTACATGTATATGAAATATTAATCTCACTTTTATTCTGGTCAGTGTAACACAAAATTCAGTTCTTGGTTAATAATCATGACAATTGCAGCACTACCTGTTACGGGTGGGATAAAAAAAAATTTTTTGTTACCAAGACATCATAATAGGTACCAAAATCCAAGTTTTTGGATTTCTGTATCCAAGTTACCTCTTCATGTAAACTTTCAACCCTACTACACTTTTTTAATTCATTCAGCAGCATGTATGCAGATGATAATTGAGGTCTGCATGGTCATAAAACTTATGTGATTAACTGTGGACATGTTACAGGTGGGACAAATTGGCCCATAATTTGCTGCAAGTGAATAGAAACATCTTTTTCTATCACACTAAAAAGTGATGGATGTTACTGTCTGCATCATCTGTGATATTCTTAATTAGTAACTGCCTGACAATCAGCCTTAATTTTCTTTCTTTAACCTCAGACACTGTCATGTACAGATTTAGCGCAATCGGCCCATATACAAGTTATTTGATTGCATGGTTCATTATTCCTGAAATAGACGCCAGGGCAGCTCAATGGATAGAGGCCTATGAAAGTGTAGCTGCCAGAGCCTTCAAAGTATAAAGATTGCCATGGTGCAAAAATAGATGGGGTAACAAATAAACATTCATGAAAATTACGTGAAGAGGTAGTGGGATGGAGACAAGCACAGTGGTACTGCACTGGGTAATATGGGGTGTCACCTAGGTTATATCGGACACACCATCAGGGGGCAATACTTGGCACAGAGATTGACAGTTGAGTTCTATCAAGGATATCTGACTCTGGTATCATTGCTATAACAAGTACACTACTTAGATTATACTTTTCTGAGAACAACATTGTATTGCATTGAATCAATTTATCTACTCATTGTAACGTACTTAGTATACCATTACAAACATGTCAAGTTGAAGGAGCCCGAAAGGGTGAGATTTCAAACTCTCTTAAAGTCCAAGTTACAAGGGCATGCAACCCAGGACATAACAGCCCTAGTAATAAATCATGCAATCATGTGACAAATGTTTGTACAAACTGGTTACTTCAAGCTTTATCGTGTAAATACACCTGATCTTAACATTTTGTTGGTTGGAACAACCATGGTTCTGCACATACATTGAATATACATGTACAGGTTATTAAGTTCTATCCAAACTCTTTTCCAGTACACAGCGCCATCTACCGGCCATTGTCTTAACCTTTTGGACTGTGGAATGTAATTTTCTGTGTGGGGGTGGGCTCAAAAGGGTCTCTGAGCTCAGAATCACCAGTTCAAGTGGTATTAAATTGTTGTCAGGTGTCATAATATCAAGTGTGTTATATGGTGAGCGAACTGTGAATTCTCTATAACTGTTTCAAGGTCAACAAGCCAAATACCCATCTTTTGTGCCAAACCCTGTGACATAAAGCATGATTTGGTGTGCTGTCTGTGTAACTTCATCTGAATGAATCTCAGCTCCAGACATGTCATCAAAAATTCATTTTCATGGCTACATGGGCAGACTTTTGACTTATGTTGCAGTTATATTGGTGTTTTCGAGCAGTTGTTTTTGTGTTCTAGATCTTAGCATTACAGTTTAACCCAAGGGGGGAATACAGCAATTTGCAGTATTTGACCAAAATATTTTGGGTCAGTATCCTGCAATCAGCAGTCATAGAAGATAAAGAGATTTAGGAATGACTGTAGTCTGTCACTATTTGATTACTTAATATTTTGTTAAATCCATATAAAATATTAAGAAAAATGAACAATTTGTATATTCTATACTTACAATTACATTACCATTATTTTTATTCTTAGCTTCAAGGAAGCAACCATATACAAGTAAACACTTAATATATAATTTTCTTGATGTTTGCATAGTTTCATATTATGAAAATGAAAATTTTATGACAAATTGATCGTGATACATATGGTGTCTCTCTATTTCTTAATTTCACTCTCTTTCTCTCTCTCTCTCTCTTTCTCTTAATTGCTCTCTGTATTAACAGTCCTTTAACAAGTGCAATGATTTTCACATACATGCATATATGCCGGAATGTGTGTCTGCTAAAATCATTGTTAGAGAAAAAAATTGCAAGTTCACTGACATTCAATTTGATAAATGTAGCTCCATTCAAACAATTGCTTTCTCTGTTTCATTTTCTCAGTTTTATAAGCCTAGACCAATCCCCATAGAGACCTGACTGGGCTTGTCAGAGGAGCTCAGCATCTAAATGCCATCAGTCACTGAGAACGAATGGTCATGGTCTTGTGATTGACTGTCATAACTTTAGATTAACTTAGCATCTTAAGGGCACAGTTGATATCAGTTGCAGTGATGTGAAAATGGATAGCCAGGAGGGTGTTCAATGGCGTCTGTAATTCTTTCTGTTCACACCAAATAATGTGCTCAGTGTGTTTAATGACGCTGTAATTATGTTTATGACACATGCTAGGTTTTGTGGGAACCATTGAAATCTAGGATGAATGTGCCTCATGCCAGTATGAGCAATTGCTATGGCGACATTAATGTGATCACCTTGACAAAGTTCAGTCAGTGCACAGTCTTTTATTCTTCATAGCAAATGCCTTCAAACCTAACACTGGGTGTAAAATCTTCCAGAAAAAAAATAGAAATGTTTTAGTTTATGAGATATTTTGCTGCAAGGTTAGATACATGGCTTTAAAAAGGGTTTGGATTAGGTAAGGATTTAGTAAACCAGATTGATATACACAATCCACTGATTTGCATAGGTTGGCCGAAGTTAAAAAGAGACATTTTTTTTTTCTATATTGAAGCAGTATAAATGACATGTTAAAAAGATTATCCGATATCTGTATCAGTCGCTGTAGAATATAAAACTGGTGCTGATCCTCAAAATATTTCATTCAATCATTCAAATTAGCTGCAAATCTGATCTGTTTTTGTTATGATATATATGTTTAAAATATATCTTAGTTGTAAATATTCCACACAAAAAACATAAAAGACATAATAATAAGATATAAAACACAGAATTGATACCCCACCCAGGTACCAGTTTTTGACTGTATTAGAACAAATATGTTTTTTTTTTGTGAAGCTCTTTTTGATGTAAAATACGTGAGACATATCAGGTAATTATATAAGTAGTATTAGTACTGCTAGTATTAAAGTGAGATCAAGTAATTCTGTACATGTCATACCAGAGATGATACAATTTGTATTTTCCAGAACCCACTGATTAAATTTGTGAAACCTTTAATTTAACAACATTTACCCAACAAATTCTTGTTTCCATGCTTCTTTTATCTCTGTAACTTATATACCATCTGACACTGTTAATTTATGCATATTTTTTCAGGAACAAGTGGGACAGTAAATCAACTGAGTGTGTGAGGATGACTCTTTTAATCATTCTTTCTCTGGTTTCACTGGTTTGTTAATTCATAAGATATATCCATTTATTCTAAAGGGCTAGCATAGTTGTAGACTCATGTCAAGCTAACATTTGTAAATATCGGTTATTATTAAGTCCTGGACTTTTTCAGGAGTTGGAACTTGACCATCGGTTCAGTAGTAGGATAAGGACCACTGCATTATTCCTGGGAGGATCACTCATATCATGCCTCCTCAGGTCCTTGTTTTGTGTTCCAGTCAGTGGTGCTGGTGATTTACTATGGTGGCTGAGGGATAGACATATCTGGTTCTAGTGATCCAGTCATCTTTTCTAGGGACAGGCTCTGTCAGTGTGTCAAAGCTTTTTGTGGGTTGATTTATACATCTCATAACTCATCATGCTTGATTTTTATGAAAGGGCCAAGTTTAAGTGAGAAGTAATATATTTTTCCAAGGAAACTATATACATTTTGTCACATTCTGAATTTTTCTGCTTCCTTTATTATTCAGAGCTTATTTTGCTGTGTCCCTTTAGATTTGATGCAACTGGTCCCCTTTTCTCTGTGGAAACTTAAAAATAATTTTATTTTTTTTCCCAACATAGTATTTCATGGGAATATATTTGATGAAATGATGGTCATGAGGTATCACATCTTTGTTCAATATCCATACCCTGGTTGTCCTGTATCATCAGCTGTCCAACAACCATTCCTCAACAGTCTCACATGACTTCACTAGCTGTTTAACATCTGATACCTGACTGTCATTGTGATTTATCATCTTATTATTCAGCATTCATTCTTTGACTGCCCTACATCATTCCATTTTTCAACAAATTCCTTGGCTTCCATATATGCCCTCAGTGTTCAACACCCATTCCCTGTGACATCTCTCTGTTCAACATCCATGCCCTGGTCGTCCTGTACCATCTCCATGTTCATCATGTTCCCTGAGTTGCCCTAATCATCTCACTTTTCAACAGACAATCCCTAGCTGTCCTATGAAATCTTCCTGTTCAACAAGCATTCCCTAGCTGTCCTATGAAATCTTCCTGTTCAACAAGCACTCCCTGGCTGTCTTATATAATCTTCCTGTTCAACAAGCATTCCCTAGCTGTCCTATATATAATCTTCTTGTTTAACAAGCATTCCCTAATTGCCCTGTATAATCTTCCTGTTCAACAAGCATTCCCTAGTTGTCCTATATATAATCTTCTTGTTTTACAAGCATTCCCTAATTGCCCTGTATAATCTTCCTGTTCAACAAGCATTCCCTTGTTGTCCTATATAATCTTCCTGTTCAACAAGCACTCCCTGGCTGTCTTATATAATCTTCCTGTTCAACAAGCATTCCCTAGCTGTCCTATATATAATCTTCTTGTTTAACAAGCATTCCCTAATTGCCCTGTATAATCTTCCTGTTCAACAAGCATTCCCTAGTTGTCCTATATATAATCTTCTTGTTTTACAAGCATTCCCTAATTGCCCTGTATAATCTTCCTGTTCAACAAGCATTCCCTAGTTGTCCTATATAATCTTCCTGTTCAACAAGCACTCCCTGGCTGTCTTATATAATCTTCCTGTTCAACAAGCATTCCCTAGCTGTCCTATATATAATCTTCTTGTTTAACAAGCATTCCCTAATTGCCCTGTATAATCTTCCTGTTCAACAAGCATTCCCTAGTTGTCCTATATAATCTTCCTGTTCAACAAGCACTCCCTGGCTGTCTGATATAATCTTCCTGTTCAACAAGCATTCCCTAGCTGTCCTATATATAATCTTCTTGTTTAACAAGCATTCCCTAATTGCCCTATATAATCTTCCTGTTCAACAAGCATTCCCTAGCTGTCCTATATATAATCTTCCTGTTAAACAAGCACTCCCTGGCTGTCTTATATAATCTTCCTGTTCAACAAGCATTCCCTAGCTGTCCTATATATAATCTTCTTGTTTAACAAGCATTCCCTAATTGCCCTATATAATCTTCCTGTTCAACAAGCGTTCCCTAGCTGTCCTGTTTATAATCTTCCTGTTTAACAAGCATTTTCCTAGCTGTCTAATATAATGTTCCTATTCAACAAGCACTCCCTGGCTGTCTTATATAATCTTCCTGTTCAACAAGCATTCCCTAGTTGCCCTGTATAATCTTCCTGTTCAACAAGCATACCCTAGTTGTCCTATATATAATCTTCTTGTTTAACAAACATTCCCTAATTGCCCTGTATAATCTTCCTGTTCAACAAGCATTCCCTAGTTGTCCTATATATAATCTTCTTGTTTAACAAGCATTCCCTAATTGCCCTGTATAATCTTCCTGTTCAACAAGCATTCCCTAGTTGTCCTATATATAATCCTCTTTTCCAACAAGCATTCCCTAATTGCCATGTATAATCTTCCTGTTCAACAAGCATTCCCTAGTTGTCCTATATATAATCTTCTTGTTTAACAAGCATTCCCTAATTGCCCTGTATAATCTTCCTGTTCAACAAGCATTCCCTAGTTGTCCTATATAATCTTCCTGTTCAACAAGCACTCCCTGGCTGTCTTATATAATCTTCCTGTTCAACATGCATTCCCTAGCTGTCCTATATATAATCTTCTTGTTTAACAAGCATTCCCTAATTGCCCTGTATAATCTTCCTGTTCAACAAGCATTCCCTAGCTGTCATATATATAATCTTCTTGTTTAACAAGCATTCCCTAATTGCCCTGTATAATCTTCCTGTTCAACAAGCATTCCCTAGTTGTCCTATATAATCTTCCTGTTCAACAAGCATTCCCTGGCTGTCCTATATAATCTTCCTGTTCAACAAGCATTCCCTAGCTGTCCTATATATAATCTTCCTGTTCAACAAGCATTTTCCTAGCTGTCTTATATAATGTTCCTATTCAACAAGCACTCCCTGGCTGTCTTATATAATCTTCCTGTTCAACAAGCATTCCCTAGTTGCCCTGTATAATCTTCCTGTTCAACAAGCATTCCCTAGCTGTCCTATATATAATCTTCCTGTTCGACAAGCAATCCCTGGCTGTCCTATATATAATCTTCCTGTTCAACAAGCATTTTCCTAGCTGTCTTATATAATGTTCCTATTCAACAAGCACTCCCTAGCTGTCTTATATAATCTTCCTGTTCAACAAGCATTCCTTAGCTATCCTATATATAATATTCTTATTTAACAAGCATTCCCTACCTGTCCCATATATGATCTTTCCTTTTCATCAAGCATTCCCTAGTTGTATTGTATATAATCTTCCTGTTCAACAAGCACTCCCTAGCTGTCCTATATCTCATTTTCCTGTTCAAGAAGCATTCCCTAGCTGTCCTATATATAATCTTCCTGTTCAACAAGCACTCCCTGGCTGTCTTACATAATCTTCTTGTTCAACTAGCATTCCCTAGCTGTCCTTTATATAATCTTCTTGTTTAACAAGCATTCCTTAGTTGTCCTCTATAATCTTTCTGTTCAACAAGCAGTCCTAGCTGTCTTGTATAATCTTCCTGTTCAACAAGCATTCCCTAATTGCCCTGTATAATCTTCCTGTTCAACAAGCATTCCCTAGCTGTCCTCTATATAATCTTCCTGTTCAACAAGCATTCCCTAGTTGTCCTATATAATCTTCCTGTTCAACAAGCATTCCCTAGCTTTCCTATATATAATCTTCCTGTTCAACAAGCATCCCCTGACTGTCCCATACCTTCTCCTTGTTCAACATCAGTACCCTGACTAGCTTTGATCATCTCACTCTCAGTGTTCAGCATCCATTCCCTGTTGTCATATTTTACTTCAGTGTTCAACATCCATTCCCTGTATCATCTTCAGTGTTCAACATCCATTTCCTGTTGTCATATTTTACTTCAGTGTTCAACATCCATTCCCTGTATCATCTCAGTGTTCAACATCCATTTGCTGTTGTCATATTTTACTTCAGTGTTCAACATCTATTCCCTGTATCATCTCAGTGTTCAACATCCATTCCCTGTATCATCTCAGTGTTCAACATCCATTCCCTGTATCATCTCAAGTGTTCAACATCCATTCCCTGTTTCATCTCAGTGTTCAACATCCATTTCCTGGCGGTTACATCTCATCTTACTGTCAAACATCCATATTGTGGCTGTCCTATAAAACTATCTCCTTGTTTAACATCCATCCACTGGCTGTCCTGTGTCACAGTGATGTTCAGTTTCCCCGTCAAGTTACATGTCACTCTTCAAGATCCATGAACCCTGCAGTTGTCCCACAACTTTCATTGTTCAGCATCTGTTTTCTGGATACCCAACATCATTTATCTTTGTCATCCACACCTTAATTAATCCTAGTTGTCCCACAGCATGTCACTGTTCAGTACCCATACAGGCTCTGACCATTAACTTGTGTGTACATGTTCTTACAGGTAAATTTGTGTGAACCTAAGGTGCTTTTAATTTACTTTATTTTAGATAACCAGTAACTAGGCATTATAAGCCATTATTAAATCACATTTGTAACCATAAATACAATAAATTTGAAATCAGATACTCTTGATTGTTTATGATATTGTACACGTTTTTAACCAGGACTTGAAAATGTGATTTTTTGAGTCAGTTGTTCATGAATATCTTCCTTTTTAAGTCAGTTGGATCAGGAGATGGCAAAACAGATCAGGAGATGGCAAAACAGATTTTCTCCTGAAATTAATGACAAGTTATATAATAATATCAAAGGAACCATTATACAAAACTGGAATTCTGAGGCATGTTGGATGATTTATTTGACAGGGTTACATGTGTATCTTGTGTGTGATATATATCATGGAAATTGGGAACTTCATACATCAGTTTATCCTGAATTGGATTGCCAGTAAATTGTCTTCCCAGCATAGGCCATTTACTATTGGTTTTGTCATGTGTTGACAGGAGAACTTCAACTAAGCCTGACCCGTACCTTGCAGATTGCTACATAAGTTCAGTCAAGAAATATAAATCAATGATTTCTTTAAAACAGCCATACAGTCATGACACTGACGTCATCAGCTCTAAAGCACCAAAAATGTATATATGCTCTGTGATTCATAGTAGACTGGAATAGCTTAAAACTGACAGCTTTTCTGATTATATTATTGAAAAAAATGATGAAAATTATTATTATAATTACTAGCATATTACACCTGTTCTTTGGATGAAACAGATCTGTGTGACATTGTCTGGCAGGGGTTTTCCCTTGTGTGCGTTTGAACGCATCCTAATTTTCATTTGGTTGAGCTGGATACATAGTTTCTCTGATAAATTATGCTGTGATAACACCTTCCTCAAAGAAAAATATGTCTATTTCCTCAGGATTTATTGGGAAAAATATGAAAAATTACAAAGGAGTAGCATGACAAAGGTTGAGTACCACCACTGTCAGTAATAATATAGATGTAGGCATCATATGTTACTTGAATGTGCATCACTGTGCATTTAATTGCTATGTTATTATAACCAGTTCCTATATTTTAGTTACTAAATCCATGATAATAATAGCTGTGACAACTGGACTCAGTAGGCAATCGGATAATTGGGCTGGTAAGCCTACTCGAGTCGTGATACTAGTAATAGGAATTTTCGCAGTGGTCTTCATTCATATTGTGGTAAACGGCCCATAATCTCAATATTATGCTTAGAATGGTGAATAAACACAAAAGTATACATGTAAGCTCGCAACCCAAACTAAAACACTGTCTCCATGGACACGGGTCATTTCCTGTGTCGCCTGCAAGCTGCCTGGGTCCTGTAACTTGTGCGAGCCATACTTGTATTCATGTGGTCATAAATTCAACAAACATGCCGAGAGATTTACCAATGTGCTGGATTAAACAGGAACTTTTCTCAATCATATTTGGTATTATTAGAAAGTACACAAAAAATGCTAACAGATGGCCTGGTTTATGTTGATTGACAGTGCGCTTTGGTTATATTTTTAAAAATAAATATACATTTAAATTAAGGGAACTTCACAGACCAGCTAGTATTTTTTAATTAAATTATAAAAATGAGTTAATAATTATTTGCAAAAGTTAGACTAAATGAAAACATTAACAGTGCAGTAACATTTGTTAATTAAATCTCTCTTTCTCTCTCTTTCTCTCTCTCTCTCCTCTCACTCTCTCTCTCTCTCTCTCTCTCTCTGTCTCTCTATATATATATATATATACATAGAAAAATTTTCTGAGTTAAATTTTTCCCAGTTTTAGAAAATGATCTACAATGACCAAAGTTGTTTTGACTTAATTTCAAGGAAATAAAAAATAATAATTTTTGTAGTTCAGGATATACTCCCATAAACTGATTTACTTTTGCTCTGATTGTCATGAGTAAATTCAGTTTCTTGCTTGCTCCACACTCAGCAGTTAGACATTGATACACTGGCACATACATGCTAGAGAACCAAAAGTGTCATCCAGGGATACACAGATGACATATGATACAGTACTGCCTGACAGAAATCATCTGATGTGGACACTTGGAAGAGTACTGACCACAGGTCAGCAACAAAACCATCAAAGGAGTTTGTTTGTCTCAATAAAAGGAAAAGCCACCAGTACAAACAGAGCCCACTTAGTAGTGACCACGAATAATACACCATGGCCATATCGGATGACCGGACTTCCACAGTTTACCATTTGACAGGCCACGGAGTATAATCAAACATGTTGATTAGAAAATGAAACAGTCTCCACATGTGTGCAGTATGAATGAATATTCCATTCCTTTATGCTTCAGACAAAGCAACAGAATCAACCTTTCTGGTTGTTTATCATTCATTTGGTTCTTGTTACATTGGGTCATGTGCATGTAATTGATGGAGGATGGCTTGACCTTACACCCCTCATGCATTAAGAGCTACCTGTGTAAACATATGGCTTTATTCTAAAGATTAGGAAATCATCACTTGCAGCTGCTTTTCGGTCCACTCCTGTCCCTGACCAGTCCTTGTACATGATACAGGCTCACACACTTGCCCGGGCAGATCAAGAGGGGCTGTAAGGTCAATATACCATTGTTTAAAGTCAGAGCACAGCTGAACTATTACTTGCATGGAGGAGTCTTTCAATGGGCCATGGCATGTATGTTAATTGAAAGGTATTCTACATGCTTAAAAATCACACCATGGTTCTCTAGGGGAAAGGTCCATATCATATTTATGTAGGAACTAAGAATATTATGCTAGGCTGAAATTTACATATTATTTATTGTGTAATTATTTTGTTTAACATGAAAATTGAGGGAAAATATAATGATTTTAATAGTTGGCAACAAAGAAAACAGGTACAATGGTTGAAATTTATAAAATGATACCAGCTATAAAGAGAGATAGTGCAGTGGTCAGATTAATATTTAATTTATTATTAAATAGCAAGAACAAGTTGAGATTTGCTGCAAACTTATCATTTTGGTGCACCCTTTGTCACATATCTCTTTGACATCAGAAGATATATGTAACAACTTGCATTAAAACTCTAGTAATTAAACTAAAAAAATAAAGTCATTGTTAAATATAATGAATTATTTTTTTCTTTGCAGTCTTTATCTTGAAGAATGAAGTTATATTATATGAAAAGCATCTGTCAGCTATGGAAGGTAGGTGACAAATTCTTAGACTTTAAATTTGTGGAATTTGCTTTTCAAGTATAATGTTTCAAATTAGATTTCCTTTGTTGTTCCTTTGTTGTTTGTATCCTTATTTTATTAAATTCTCCAAGCTACATACAATAATTACAGTTGATTAAGGTTAGTCCACAAGAAAAGGGTCTTTCTATTGTTAATAATATCCTTCATTAGGAAATAAAATTTGTTTGAGACAATATATGTTATGCATAATTTGATGAAAAGGTGACTTTGCTATGTAGTTTTGATAAATGTGCACATTATATTAAATGGAAATTCACAAAGTATTTTGTAGAGTTCTAGGTGTAAATGTCCATCCTAATGCAAAATGACCAGTTGTTAAAAATACAGAAATGGAAGACTTGTTACACTTTATGTACATATTAGCATCCATCTGTTCAGTCATAAGCCATTGAATCTTGCCTGCTTTGCAATGCAGTCTAGTCTGTCAGACCGGTACTTACACAGACTAAAGTCTCCTGACTGTTTGTAATAAGGAGGTTCTACAGTAACCGTTCATAAATACTGTACAGGTACATGGCTGCACCTCTGTCTTTTGTGGCCATGAACCTGCAGACTGCTGGTGAACCACCGGAGTTGTACACATCGATGATCTTCATGCTGT
Source organism: Sipunculus nudus (assembly GCA_026874595.1). Classification (NCBI taxonomy): domain Eukaryota; kingdom Metazoa; phylum Annelida; class Sipuncula; order Golfingiida; family Sipunculidae; genus Sipunculus; species Sipunculus nudus. The sequence continues at coordinate 29,923,476 of CM049315.1, forward strand.
TTATTCTAGTCTAGGCTCGTGGGCTTACATAGAATATAATTATCATGTTATGATAAGGCATGGAATGCTATGATGGGAAGATTTAATATGGAATTTACTCCCATGTTATGGCTCCCATAGGATTTTCCTGCTTTTAGCTTTTCCAAAAGGGTATATATATACATAATTTCATTGCATGACCTATCCATATGTCAATAGTTGGTCCTGTATATGTATGGACTATTAATGAAGTTACTTTTGTGTGTACTGGTACTGTTTGACTTATACTTAGTTATCGTAAGCACAGGATACAGAACAACAAGCAAATATGCCGGAGCAGAGGAAGTCATGAGCTCAGGTACATAGTGATTTGTTGTATTTAGTTATATGGCCATACAATGCAGTGGTATTCCATATTCAAGATTAAAAAAAATAGTAATAGAGGATATCTGTCAGAGGTTTCATAAAGATAAAATCTAAAGTCACTGATGAAGCTTGAGTAATATGAAGCTTTATTTTTTTTCAGCCTCTGAAAATTGGAATAATTAATTCTTATTAGGAATGCATTGTAATAAATAAGGCATCAGTCAGTAATTGGCCTCAGGACCAGCTTTAGAAAGGTTATGTCAGAGTTACTGAATTGACAGCTTGCAAAAAGATGTATATGACTCTGTAGAGTTTGTACTTTGAAGTATAGTTGCCACAGGGCTAGGATTTTCTAATGTCAGGCCCATAATGTAAATCCAGCCTGTTGGCTTGAAAGATTTGGGATCCTACAAATGGTGAACAGTGCCAAAATAACTATACCTGTAGTTTTTGTTTTCATATCATGCTACACCAGGATTCGATTTGGCTGGTTTTCATGTAAGGTTATACCTAGTAATGCAAGACTAACAATCATCAGTTGCTAAACATGTTTATTTCCTTCAGGTAATGAATATCATCCATGTTTGTGTTAGCCAACAGTTCATCAGAGATAGCTCTTCATTTTTCAGTTGCATATGTAACTTGGAGCATCAAATGAGTGAAAGGTCAGCATATAATTTTTTGAGTAGGATTTTCTGGTACCACATGGTGGAACACTCTTCAAATATTGTAATTAATTAATGTTCTTTATTGATGATTTGTCATTTTTTTTAATTCCTTTAATAATGTCTTTTACAATTATAAGGAAGATAAATTTTTCAGTGTAGGGAAATCTGGACAGATAAACTCCTCTAGGCTCTTTTTTAGGCAAGTTTTTTGAGATCAAGATATTTTCACATAGCAAGATATTTTCACATAGCAATATTCAGAATCAAAATTGATGTATGCGTAATACTGATACTCTAATCCCCGGTGCTTCAAGTTTTCCTATTAGAATATTGGTAATTAGGTCATTAAGCCCTCATTCACAGTACCATCAAAATTTCCAGCTGATATAGATGGCTCCTGACTGATTTTCTAAAGGATATAAGCTAGAATTTGTGTAAACTGAGAAAGCTGTTTATTTTTCTACCTGTAAAATAAAAGTATATGACAATTTCATTTGTTTCAACTGAAAATTCACTCTATATACTTATGATATTCTGCTTTAAGATAGCATAAATATGGAACTAAAATGTATATAAATCATACAAGAAGAGTAATAAGTTAGTTGTTTTATTATTATATTTTGCTACTAAATACTAATTATGCATGAATTCTAAAGGCAGCTTTTTGAAACAAGAACTCTTCCAGGCTTTTACCAAATGTATATATAGAACTAGATCACTGTAACCTAATATGTCTGGTCTTTTGGGCAGAAGCATGTGAAAACAGGGCACCTCTAGTTACCACTGAGATGTGAATTTCCAATTAGTTAAGTATGGGCATGTTGGCCAGTTCTCCCCTCTAACCTTTGAATGATGACTTTTTTCTAAAAACAACTTGAAATATCCTCAGGTGTGTATTCCTGACCCATAGGTTATACTTTTTAGACTTATTCAGTGGTATTCTTTAGAGTTTTATTCTTCTTAAGATGTTTCAGGGAGATTTTAAGACTGCTTTTGTTGAGCCACTACAAGGCCTGGCCTACATATTATTTTGATCAAAAATTAGAATCTAAAGAAAAAAGTGGGCCATGCTAATAATGAAAGAGTTAAGAACAGCCTACATGATTCTTTTCTTTTTATGAGACATACTGCACAGATATTGATGAGAGGATGTCATATTTAATTTTTCCCTTGATTCAAGAAGAGAAAGAAGAATCTTCTTTACAAGGAAGCAAGGCTGTAAACAAATGACGTCTTTATTTTCTAAAACTATATAAGAAAAAAAAGTGTCTATCAAAACTTCTCTGTCAAGTATTTAACTAAGCATGTGTTCTGGAAAGCCCATACAGGACATCAACAAATTAAATCTTCCATTTCTTTCTGATTTTATATGCAGTATATGCAACATGTTCACCAGCCAAGTTGATTTGTCCAGGGTTTATCATCCATTCTCTGTTATTACTTGTTATGCATGTATAGTCTGTTCCAATCCTGGCTCTTCAGGCAGCCTGTTTGATCGTGAAATTGAGAATCTCTGTATTGTAAATATGTCTGCGTCTGAACAGATGTCTATGATTGCACAGTGGATCCAATTACTTTTATATGAACTTGGGCAAACAGCTGAATGGTCAAATGTTTCTGAATGTTTTCCTTGTACTTTTGTATGGTCTGTTTGTTTGTATTATCTGGGTCAGGTAAAGTTTCAAATATGCAGGGGCAGATAAAGGAGTTAAGTAGTTGGGAAGGGGGGGGGGGGGGAATCATATAGGGAAGCTGTCATAGATGAGTTATGAACTACCTAAGGGGGAGGGTATAGGAAGATGGTATCATTATGTAGAAACATATTTAAAGTTTAAACCATAATAGTGCAGTCTTGGGTTAGTTTCAGTGCTTTTTCGACATGTTTGCCTGTATTATTTTCAGGTAAAAAAAGGGTTCTGCTGCCTTTAACCCCCTTCCCTAAATCTGCTGTTGATATGCAACATTTTGTCAAAAACCCAAGAAGACTGATTCCCCTATATTCATTCAGTTTGTGTATTTGAGATTTCTATGAGTTCACACTCCCCAAAACTGCATTCATAAGTCGCTGAATTTTTATTTTACAAAGTGTTTCTGTTAATTGTGTTTTCTGTAGCTGTAAATCTGTGGCATATATTCTTTCATTTCTTTGATAAAGTTTTATGAATTGTAGGATTTCCAGCTACTGATATAAAATTGACACTTTTATATAAATTCTACTTTTTATTTCAATGACTACAACTTGGTCTATAAATTTATGATGTCATCAGTCTAAACTCTAGAACATGTAAGATACACTGAAGATGTGCTGAAAAATCTTTTAAGTTTAATAAAAAAAAAGTGTATAGAAAGAATCTTTCATTGAATGGAGAGAGGAGATAATTAGGGCCCTGCTTGAAATAGTGATCGCCTTGATCCTTTATGTAAAGCTCATTTGTCTTGAAATTGGTTTGTGAAGGATTTTATTTTTATGACCTAATGTTAACCCTGTAATGACTGTAGTCCAGGCAGAAGGTACCCCTTCGACACCCATCTATTCTGAAATAGGACAGAGTGGGTCAAGGGGTTAAAAGCACCCATTTTCAGGCCACTTTCCGGGCTGTAAGGCCACTTAGTGTTACCTCAATATTTGTCTGCATGACAAAAAGTAATTATTACAAATGTGTTAGAATATGGAGAACATGACCCCAACTGGTGTAAAAAAAAATTTACAAGCAACACTGTTTGGATCAATCTTTGCTTATTCATATTTCTAGTCATTTTGGGATTATCAGTTTTAAGCTTACATCAAGTATTACACACACAAAGTGGCTATAACCATACCTGATGATGTTAATCTAAAAGGTGATATTCCCCTATTAATGAGCCTTTCTTTTAAACTGTCTGCTCTGTCAGACATTAAGTCTGACAGGTACAGGACAGTTGTGAAACAGTTGTGATAATGAATAAAAAAGTTTATTTTTGGGCTAAATCAAATGAATGTTTAGGGGTGTCTGAATTGAATAGGTTACAGAAAGTAGAATATAAATATTTCAGTGGACTGCCTGAGGTGTTCATAATAGAGGTTCATGATAACTGTCGAAACTCTTTATAAAGTAAAAAAGCCATCTAGCGGGAAAAGGAAAAACAAATGGAAGTAGGTCTTGTGAAGGGAAGAGAGAAGGGACGGGACACAGAAGCATATAGTGTCCCGAGATGAGAAGACGTAACAAAAGTTTGATGGAGGACGGAGGATGACCTGGATGACATTGGACTGACGCCGCTACTAGGTAAGAAGTTACGAACTAACAGAAGGTGCTGGTACATGAGTAGAATTGAATTTTGTCAGACTTTTCAGTTCATACTAGAGAGAGAGAGAGAGAAAGAAAGAGCATGTGAGAGAGAAAGAGAGAGATTGAGATGTCATGCAGAAAAGCACTCGGTTTACTACACTTCTTTTGATTATATTCTATATTATATTATATATTCTGGTGTATTGCTGGGTGAATATATCTGTTGATCTGCCTGTCTCTATCCTTCTCAGTGTATATTTGTGCACTTCAGTGATTGCAATCAGTTAGACAGAGATGGATTATTTGTACCACTGATATCAGCAATTACAAATGTGAAAACATGGACCAGGAAATTTAACCCAAATAAAACAGTTTCAGCAGGATGCTGGTTGTTGTAAGTGTGAGATCAGTCCTTTAATCTTTTTGGGGAAAAGTGCTAGAAGGCAGACAATGGATCAGTGCCAGTTGTGTCAATGTTTCTGATGTACTTTTTATGATATGCACACTGAGAATTATTTCTGGGAATGAGAGGTACCAGCTCAGACTTAAAATATACAAAACGTCAGACAGTAAGTGCTCTTCAGTGATGTCATTTAGCTTGGATAAGTATATCGCATGTGCCCATGCCCCACTGGTGAATTGAACATGTTGAAACAACCCTTCATGGTTTCAGACCAGTTAAACTGATTACTTGATTATAAACCAGATCCACTGCAGAAAATGAAGTTTATGATGTTCTGCATGCCCAGTTCATTATCATCAGAGATTTTATAATAATTTGGAATCTTGTACACCGCCAACATGACTTATGGATATAGTCATGCAGAACATACCAGCCATTAATTTCTTAAATCAATGATGATGTAAAAACTGTATGAATTTGTTTAATATAAGACTTTAACTTAAGGTTCCCAAATCTTTTGGCCATTTTTAAATGGTTCTTGCTAGGCTGAATTGTTCTTGTTACATTTTTTCCTGTATAGATTCAGTAATATATATATATATATATATATATATATATATATATACATGAGTGGAACATTCAGTGTTAGGTGAAAAATTATTTTAAATTTTGAGTTATTTCAATCAAATATCTATTAGCATCAGTAATAAATAAGACTGGTTTATAGACTAGATTAAGAGCAAAAAAATTACAGTAAAGGAGTAAAAAACTTGAAAGAAATGAAAAAAGTACACAAGAAGCAAAAGAGAAAACAAGAAATAGGATATAAAAGATAAACCAGGTTGAAAGGTGAAAACTAGAATTAAGTTGAGAATGACAAAAAAAAAGCCAGAAGGAATGGAATGAAGAAGAATGTGAAAGCAAGTCAGACACCCAATAGTTTTTATTAGAAAGAGAGCAAAGGAAAAAAAACAAGAAAAGAAAGTCATAAAGAGTTCAAAATAAATTTCTGGAAGAAGAAAAACACATGTCATACAAAAATACAGAACTGTTACCTCTCATGGAAATTTGCCAGTGGAATGTCCCAACTTAAATCATTTCTTTCTTATAAAATTGTTATCAGATTCTGGTGTAATTAGGTGTATGGTTAATAAACACATGTAATACCATAAAGTCATGTCATTATGAGGCCCATTCTGTCCTCTGTACATATATATATTCCTGCAGATAGCCTAAGATGGAAAACTCAAGAAATGTCATCTATTAGAATCACTATGCCGATTAAGAAACAAGCAGTCAGGACATGTTGTTATTAGCTGTTCTGCCTCTGTGGCAAAGCACGTTATTCTTATAATTTTAGAAACATGAAATAAACTCAGGATAATAAACTATCTAGTGTATTGAGCATTATCAAAAAATCATGATTGTCTGGTGTGGGCTGTGACTTAAGGATTCTGTCAAGCTTTTGTACATGTTAAAAATTCTATCCAACAGCCTTACTGCAGGACACATCTTGCTTCCAGGTAATGCTTCATATAATAAGGGTTTCAATTATGGCCCTTTTCAGAAGCAAAGAAAAGTTGAACGTTGGGGTAAAAATGTCTCATAAAACAGACACTGACTTCGAAATAATTTTTTAGCTCAGCTGGATATAAGTCATCTGAGCTATAGTCATGGTCCTTTGTCAGTTGTCTGTTAACAGGGCACATTTTGAAACTATTAGGCCTAAGAATCCAAACTACTACATAGAGCTAGATATCTTAATTTCTCCTACCAAACCTAAAATTGGATCACTGTGACTTTATTTGTTGGAGAAATTAAGCAAAAAACTTCATTTAAGCTCAGCTGACTGAAAGTCATCTGAGCTATAGCAATCCCTCTTTGTCCGTTGTCCGTCTGTCCTTCCATCTGTCCTTTAACCAGAATCTTTTTACTTGACATCAAGGGAGACCAGTCCATGAAAAGATTTGGAACCCAGAAATTAGGTCTCTGTACCCATATCCTATGAGCTATTGGGCTTAGAAATACCCCCCAGAATAATTTAAAATTTGATTAAAAGCTCCAGTATCTGAACAACTAATGCATTGAACTCTATGAATCTGTGCATGCATGCATATTGATCATGGAGTGTTTCATCAGTTCCTACAGAATGGTGGCGCCACCTGGATTTTAACAGGGCATAAATCCTAACCATTGGACCTAGAATCTTCTTACTTGACATCCAGGGAGGTCCATGGAAAATCTCTTTGGAAACCTGAAATGGGGTCTCTGTTACCAATATCCTCCAGTCTTTGGGGCTCAGAAGTACCCCACCGGAATAATTAAAATTATGGTACAAAAGCTCCAGTATCTGAACAACTAATGTATGATCACCATGATTCTTTGAATGCATGTTCATCATGGAGTTTTTCATGAGTTCCTGCAGACTGGTGGCACCACCTGTTTTTTTCCAATTTTTATCTATTTTTTTCTATTTTTTAGACACAAGATAGCAATATATTCACAATGCTGAAGTTTAACATCAAAGCCTGTAGTCACTTGTTAAATGCTGCAGTGAATTCTGAAAAAAATCTAAAGACTTTTTCTTTTAATAAATCCATTGCTCTCTTTGTTTATGGTTTAAGCAAACAATTGTTAGCTCAGCTGACTGAAAGTCATCTGAGCTATAGTGATCAATCTTTGTCTTTCGTCTGTCCATCTGTCTGTCCAGAACTTAACCAGGCACAAATCATAACACCTGGACCTAGAATCTTGTAACTTGACATCCTGGGAGGTCTATGAAAAATCTCCTTGGAAACCTTAATTTAGGTCTCTGTTACCCATATCCTTTGAGCTATGGGACACAAAAGTACCCCCAGAATAATTAAAAATTTTATATAAAAGCTCCAGTATCTGAACAACTAATGCATTGATCACCAGGATTCTTTGCATGCATATTCTTCATGGAGTGTTTCATCAGTTCCTGCAGACTGGTGGTGCAACCTGGATTTTTTCAAATTTTTACGCATTTTTTACTCTATCATGGAGACCTTCAAAGATGTGGTCACATGTTAACAAGGCGCAAATCTTAACCATTAGAAGTGTAACTTTAAATTTGATATCCAGGGAGGTCCATGAAAAATCTCCATGGAAACCTGAAATTAGGTCTCTGTTACCCATATCCTCCAAGCTATGGGGCTCAGAATTAACCCCTAGAATAATTAAAAATTTGTTACAAAAGCTCCAGTATTTGAATAAATAATGCATTTATCACCTTGATTCTTTGCATGCATATTCATCATGGAGTGTTTCATCAGTTCCTGCAGACTAGTGGCACCACATGGTTTTTTCTTTTAATTTTTACGCTTTTTATCTCTTTTTTTGAGACCTTCAAAGATGCAGTCTTCCATTAACAGGATACAAATTGTAACCATTCAAGCTAGAATCTTTTAATTCAAATTCCAGGGGGGCCCTTGAAAAATCTCCTTGGAAACCTGAAATTAGGTCTCTGTTACCCATGTCCTTCAAGCTATATGGCTTGTGAATACCCCTTAGTCTAATAAAAAATTTCATACAAAACCTCCATTTTCTGAACAACTTATGCATTCATCACCATGATTCTTTGCATGGACATTCATCATGGAGTGTTCCTGCAAGCTGGTTGCACCTGGATTTTTTTAATTATTACGCATTTTCATTAAATTATTTTTTTGGGGACCTTCATAGGTGCAGTCCTCCATTAGTAGGGCACAAATCGTAAGCAATACACCTAGAATCTTCTAACTTGACATCAAGGGAGGTCCATGAAAAATCTCCTTGGAAACCTGAAATTAGGTTTCTGTTACTCATATCCTCTAAGCTATGCTTTAGTTGAATTAGGATACAAAATTTGGCATTCAGATGAAAAAATTCCTTTTGTGAATGTCTTCCTAATTGGTTGAGCATCATGACCCCTGGGTCACTTGTCATGCTTTAAATTTAATACTTGTATTTTCTTCAAATAATTAAGATTAAAAAGTTATGGTCCCATATCTGATATAAAAATGCAGGTATCCTTAATTTTCTATGTCATTATTTAAAATCATTTATGAAGATTGTACAAGTTTATTAACAAATCTTTCAAAGATACTTCCTTGATTATGATACTTATAAGTTATAACTTCAATGACTTATCTTGATTAACAAAATGGCACAACCCTGAAAAAAAAACCAGCTTTTGGTGTTGATCCTAGCTGTCTGAAACTGTACCATTATCCACAGATGAATTCAGTAGTAGTAGATAGTAGTTACATGAATAACATTCCAGCAGATCACAGAGCACTGGTTACAAAATTGGCAAACTAGGCACAAAGTTTTTGATTTAACATACACTGACAGCCTGTTGTCTTGGTGCTACTTATTTAAGTGCAACAGAGACAGTAACTATACAAGTGAGTAGATGTCATTGTTTATCGGCTGTGAATTACTCTGTAGGGAGAGAAGGTCAGGTTTGTACAGGGAGCAACCAGGTGTACATGCCCATCACACCATCACCCTCTGTCTGACCCTGTGTTACCCTCAGACCTGTCACTTACAACAGGATATGTTGTTTTCAATTTATTCAATCTGCTGCTCAGCCACGGGGCTGCCAAGAGAAGCAGATTGCAACAGGCTGCTAGGAGCCTCATGGCCTTGTTAAAAAAAAGAACATAAACACTTACTAGAGCTGCTCAGTGCTTACTTGTCTTCTTGGCTTAAGGCCAGGAGAAGTAAAGTTTTTTACATATTTTTATCCTTCTCAGGCTTTATGATCTTTTATTTTATCTAACTGGTCCCGTTTAGTTTCCTTTGATAAATATATTTAAATTTAGTCCATAAAATTAGTATTGGCAACGACATTAATTATTTAGACTGTACTTTTTCAAAATTGGGTATGTAGCTTCTACTTACATTACTGAACGTTAGGTGCTTTGAATATTGAGCTCTTGGTTTCTGATAATTCTTACAATTTACTGTGTTTCAGTTTTGTATAAATTTAGTATGCTGATTGCATGTATATTATGCTGATTGTACCCTTAGTTAAGATTTGTTTTAAATTTTGTCAGTAAAAACATAATAAATATGACATGAATCTTCATGATTACATTTGATGCCCTTAGTAGCTGTGACATAGAGACCTAAGCAATCAATACTGTTTGGCATTTTGTGGCAGAAACTTTTGCCACAAATGGCAAGCACACTATGATAGGGTTTACCTTTTCCATAACTGTTCCTCTCCTTTGCTGTGAATGACTAGCTGTCAGAATCACATTAAGTGTTTTATATTGATCTAACATTTACTTTTGTAGATCAGGTTTTTTTCAATGAAAATAGAAAGATCAGCAAGAAGTAAAAAGCTTCATCAAGGCTCCATGGTTACAATTTCAAACGTTGGGTATCTGTTGTACCAGGTGACATTTAAGTTCATCTATGAGCTATTTACATTGCAGATTATCCTTTCTTATCCCATGATTGCCTGAAATGTCATCGTTGCTTGTTCAGATTAAGATGACTCCAGGTCAACCTCTTCAGTTTTCCATCAGCAGCTCTTTCAGATCTCATTAAATGTTGCCATACATTGATTATTGGTCATATATGCCATTTCTGGATTTCAGTAGCACCACTTACACCTCATTTTGCAGCTTTTTTGTCTCATGCAAGGTCCTGAAATGGTGTAGGCTTTGCCAGATAGGGGCTTCTCTTGCATATCTGATGAGTCAGCGATAAAGAAAGGTATCATTCATTGATTATTTTGCTATATATTTATTAAAGCTGTATATCATCAGTAAAAACAATCTGCTGTTAGACCAATTCTTAATTCAACTTTTCATGCATGAACATTTTTATCTCTATTTATAAGCATTTTCCTTGAATACATTACATCTTTGAAATGCTATAGAATTGTGAGACAATGAGCCCTTATTAGGATCCCATTCTCCAAAATTTTGACTTGAATCTATGATCTTCAAAAGCATCTGCACTCAGTTCACCAAGGCATACAGGGATAACTTGATCCCTTAATTTACATGTACCTTCCTATTATAGGCACCTCTCCACAAAGGGCACCTGAGGTGGTCCAATGACTCACCTATTCAGACATAAGTTACCTCTCTCATATGGTGTTTATCTGTAATTGTGAGGTTCAACTGTATTTTATTTTCATTGAAGTATTATTTACCTATATATGTTTACCTGTTTATATTTATATATACTTAACTACATTCATTATCATATGAATGTATCTCTTAATGAATCTTAATTAGTATTATTACCACAGCAGCTGTGGCCTGACATTTAGTTGGTTCTAATAAAAGGGTTAGTCCAACATTTTCCTTTTATTCACAGAGGAGAAGAGAAATTTGCATCAGGCTCTACTCCCAGTTACCTTTATCTAGGCTTACCTAATTTTACCTGGTGCCTTGTTCTAAGGTGCTGAATTAGGATTGGCTTTTCAGTCAGGTCCTGTTGTAATAAAATATATATATCACAGATTCATGAGTTGGACATATAGGGATTATTTATTTAATTCCAGAAAGGTAATGGTAATATAATTTCCAGCTAGAATATTAAGTTGTATCATTTGAGATATTTCTTGATTGCTTCTACCTTGTTTTCAGAAGACCTAGACATTTCACAGCCAACTGAGCTGATATGGAAATATCCTTATCTTGTGTATGAAATTTGAAATTACATGACTTTTTGTAATTAATCCACAGCCCAATTGGGTGGTAATTTAACAGGGAGAACAAATTATTATGTATCCTCCTAAGTAGCAGTTTTTAAAATGTTGGCTAAAGGCTATTAATGATATGGCTTAAAATAACATGCAGTTTTGTGACCAATTAATAATGCTTGATTGGAGATCAGTTGGAGCAAAGGCAGAAACCTGTGGATTCCCAAAAGAAAAGTTTCAGCTGTATAATTAAATGAAATGTCATCAGTTTGTTTGCCATCTGAGATACAATCATGCAGGACAATATTTATTCTGGTATAGTGTTTAATTCCACATCATAACACCACCTGCATCATATATTAACATGGCGGACCAGGTACACTGATTGGTAGACTTCATCCAGTACGAAGGGACCAAATTGTCAAGTACCATAAACACCATATAAAAATACCATAAACACTAGAAAAGAAATATGTCAGAGCTGTAGCCTACTAGGTTATGACCGTAATTAGTGAGTGTTCACATTCACTGATTCAGAATGAGGAAAATTGTCAAGTAATCAGTTCTGTCCCATCTGCGACAACCATCAATCAAAACCAGAGTCACTTGACAATAACCTGTCAATCTGACTTCCCTTATTATGTCAAAAGGGTAACATCATCAGGTGCTTTTGATCTGATTCATTGTGTGAAGATTATAATTAATCATGAATAATTTATATAAATACTGATAGATCAGTTTCAGAGCCTGTAATTGCTGTGCACTCAAACTCTGCCTCCTTATAAGACTTATAATTGTAGGAATTATTTCTTACAATTATATTATAATATAATCTCAACTGGCTTTATATTACTGAATCACTCTACTTCATGTTGTCTATCCTTTCCTTCATCTGTGATCAAGTTTTCTATCTTCCTTTTCTACTGTCAAGACATTCCAGTTCATTACACAGACATTTATAGTGAAAGAATTATTATACATCAAAACATAGTAATCAGTACTTAAGCTTCACACTATAACATGGATATAAATATGTATGAGTTATATCTGTACATTGATTATAATTTCATCTTCATACTCTACAAACTTGTGACAATTTGCCTCACTTGCACTAGGATTGAATATTTACAGACAGATAATGCAGATATGAATCAAGATAGAAGCAATATCTTAACTGAATTTTACTAATTAACCACCCAGGGAAAATGACAGTTGTAAGGTTTTGTGCTAGTGCATTTTGATTTTTTTTACATGCAAGGTCTTGAAAAATGTTTGCCAGCACTACTTGTAACTTAAGTTATGTTTCTTATACCTTTTTAAATTGTTCCAGAGTTGCTTCTGATTTAAAATAAAAACATTCAAAGTGGAGTCAAACTCACAAAATTAAATAATTATTACAGCAGGGGATAATATATCTCAACACAGATTGAAATAAAGTCAAGCTAATAATTAAAATGGCTGTATAAGTTACAACCTACTTGCTAAAAGAAATCCAGCAATCTTTCCCAAGGTTCTTTTGAATAATTGTAATTGATAGGCCATATTGATGGAAGAATTGAGGTTTTCTAGTAGATGTTAAGACAGGTGATAAAATAAAGAGATGTTCCAAAAGATAAATCTTGGGATTTTTACTTGGATTTATTTTCAGCAAGCATGACTGGCATATATAAATTCTTTTTTATTCATCCTGGAGTCTACTGAATTGGTCTTTTTGGCAACAGAACAGTTTCATTTCTGCACATATATCAAGTGTCAAATGAAAAAGTTAAATAATATGTTTTTCAGTTAATATGTCTTTCAACCCAACAGACATTATTGCCATGAGACAGTATATACCTTAAACTTGTTTATTTTAATGAAAAAACATGAATTATACTCTGGTTGAAGTAACAGCCAGATCAATATCGATATTTACAATCAGTTTTCCACTGGTTTTATTCACTAGCCCAAGCACTTCTAGTTTTAAATATTTTATATTTTGATACTTGAAAGGAAGCTCTTGCAGAACTGTGTGGAGAGTGTCCAGTCATATAATTATAAAATCATCTTTTTTTATTAATTGCACTAACTCTCTTATAAATATTCAATGATACCACATGGTCATATGTATATATCTTTGGAAGATGTTTTCAGGCAGACCTAGATTCATTTGTTCCAGTGTAGTGCAGCCTCATGATGCCCACCTTGGGGTGTGCCACAGACATACCGAGACACCAATCTTCAAATGATGTCTGGCAAGACTAATTGACTCATAGAAATCCAGTAGACATTCAGCCGTGATAATGTCAACATTGTCCATTGAAAAAGTGAATTATGAGTGGATTGTTCAGATCTTTAATGCCCAGGTGATTTGCTGGTCACTGGCTGTGATGGCCTGACTGCTTACTGCAGGTAATAATGCAGACACACAGAGCACATCAGCTGACACTATTACAGATGCCTTAATAATCCTGGTGGATCAAGTTCAAATAATTTCATTGTTCAAAAGTTTTAATGGACCCTAATCCAGGGGAAGTTTACGAGTTTGTGTGTTATCAAAAGTTATGAAAGTCAGCAAGACATGAAAGGAAGTAAATAGAAGAAACAGCATACCCATGTGTTCATGTTTTATCTTGCTCATGGTGTAATGCTGACACATTTGTACATTCCATTTCCAGATTTCCTTCAACATTCCCTTTCTGTTGTGCATTAACACCACAGATAGAGTCAGTGAAACCTATATAACAAGACCACAGTGGTACTAGCCAAAAGTTGTCTTAATTTACAGGTGATCTGATTAGACAGGTCAGTTATAACCAGTTGGTGGGCCTTCAGTTCACTCAAGGGTGGTCAAAATAGATAAAGGGTCTTCTTAGACAGGTGGTCTTTCACACAGGTTCAACTGTACATATCTAATAACTTTATTGCTTGCATGCATGTTCGTCAGTTGTGTATGTCTGTGTGTTTATGTGCGTGATTGTCACAACAAGCCACAATTTTGCAGCAACCACTTTCACTTACAGAGGTGATGGAAGTCCTGGAACCCTAGTTTTTGGTTAATATATGTCTAAGTCATCAAAACTTCTCAAAACTGTTTTTTCTTCATACCTTTGTCACTATTAGTTGTATCTACTTTGACAATTACTCATTTTTTTTTTGTCATTCCAAGTCCTGTCTTCTGGTATGTGGCTGCCTGAAATCTGCCCTAACCTGCCATTTTCAGGGAAAAGTTGAAATATTAAAAAATAAAAGGACTAATTTTTCTAACTTTGTCAGTTTTAAAGCTAGAGAGGTCTATTTTTTTGCATTAGGTAGCACTTATTGAGTACCGTAAAATCTGTGAAATTTCGTACCTCGATGAATTTCGTACACAGTCTTTCTTCAGTAACCATAATTATTAAAAGGACATGTTAAATTTCGAACTGCCGATGCACTGTTACGCCATATTTGACGTTAGCAGGACTGCCGTGAATGTAACACTGATGTAACCTCACCCTGTTATCTGGTTTTGAACAAGCCTACTGGTCCAATCGATGTGAATGCCATGGTATTGATAATTAATATGAATTATATTTACGTCATATAGAATGTAATTTGACTGAAAACTAAGATTTTTGTTTCAGCGACAAAAAGCTTAAAATATCTCGAATGTGAGTTGCTTAATTGTCCGGGATGTGAGCGACACACCGTGAATAACTGGCAGACATCCATGAAGTTTGACGGAGGTTGGAATTTGGACATTGGATAATCGGGATTAACTCCGTAAATGATCTCAAGACCACTAGCTTTACGTGCATCGTAAAGGGGGATTTCCATGTGTAAGCCAGGTTCAAATTGGTCTCTTTCAAGCAAGCTCAGTGCTCTGATGTGTATGTAATACCAATGTTAATCAGTTTGAAAATTAATGCTAATTTCCATTAAATCATTTACAATAAATATCTTGAATGTCACACCAGAACGACTCAGTTTCAAGTACCCGGGCTTCGTATCGCCCAACAAACAAGTCACACTAGATCAAACGGTACATCAAAGCGCTGGCAGACTTTCATGAAGTTTAACGGAGGTTGGATTTCCAAACTGATTTTAATATAAAATAAACAACACAAGTATGGAAAATAATGTTTTTATTCATGAAACTTCATGTAGATTTTACAGTACTACGAAATTGTATTTCAAGTCTCGCAATATCTCGCTCAATATCTCTTCGAATGTGATTTTGTGAGATTAAATTTACTAATACTCTTGATGCCACAAATATGCAGGAATCTTCCGGAAACTGATATATCTTATAATGTCTTAACACAATAATGTCTCAAAATTGTTTTTTCATTTTCGGAAAATAGCTACTAGGGGGCACTATATATCATTTTTAGGCCATATCTCCAAAACTAAAAACCTTACCTACATTAACTAAAGCTCATTCTGTTTCTCTTTATCTACTCCATAAACTTATCTAGTCTTCTGTTATCTCAGATGTGTCTATTTGTCAGTATGTCTGTCTGTTTGTCAGTTGTCCTCAATTTCACGTTCTTGCTGTTCTTGTGTCTAAGTTTACATCTAGCATTCTACATGCCACAGTTTAGCAAGAATCACTTTGTAACTTACACATATAGTATATGGGAATGATTTCTTGAAGCGGTATGTGTATGATTTAAATAGGTCAAAGTTCAAGGTCAAGGTCATCAAAACATATCAAAATATGTATTCTTTCATTACTTTGTCAATATTGGTCCTTTTTCACAAACTAAGTCTCATCATTTTGTTCCTTCTTGTCTTTTTCATGATCTGTTCTTGTCAACTGCCCTGCACTTTGTGTCACTTTGTTAGTATGTCAGTCTGTCTGTCAGATGTCCTCAATTTCACCTTCTAGCTCTTGCATCTTTTATGTAGCATTCTACAGGCCATAGTTTTGCAGAAATCACTTTGTAACTTACACATATCTTATATTGGAAAGATTTCTGGGAGCTGTGTATGTGTTTTTAAGCTCAGCTGACTATAAGTCATCTGAGGTATAGTCGTGGTCTTTTGTTTGTCGTCTGGCCGTCCGTCCGTTAACAAGGCACGTTTTAAAACTGTTGGACCTACGAATCCTAAATTTTGCATACCATTAGATGTTCCCAAAATCTCCTACCATACCAAAAATTGGGTCATTAGGACTTGGTTCCTTTGAGATATAAAGGAAAAACCTCCGTTTTCCATAAAAAAAGCCATTGTTACACTTCAAGGCTGCTTAATATCAAAACCACTGATCTGTTCTTGGTCATTTTTAGTATTAATATTCTTCCATACATTTTCTATGAACATACCAAAAATTAGGTCAGTATTGGGTATTATTTTGAAGTTATGGGCCCAAATATAATGCAATTTTAAAAAAATCAGGAAATATATTTACTCACCTAACATGAGAATTGCTGAAGCTGGGGACTTTTTTTTCAGGAATATAACTTTATTTAATCAAGATTCAATTATTTACCCAAAATTAGATCTGAATTTTGCTAATTTTTTAAGTTATTAGCATAAATAAAAAATTAATACCTTAAATTTTGTCCAATTTTGGGAATGGCACGTTTTTTCTCTGTAAGCACTGTTGATTTAATTTTCACAGCATATATACATAAGGATTTAATCTTTTAAAATCTGAAATTTCAAAGGAATTGATTGAAAAGAGTAGCTTTAATTCAAGTTTTCATACACCATGTCAAGTGTTGTTTACATCTGGCCCACCTAGTAGAACAGCCATCACTTGCATTATGTAACCCACCCCAGGCAGCTTGCCTCAGGCTCAGCTTGGCCACTACTAGCAGGCTTCCCCTCTGCACTCCCCCCCCCCCCAGATGGTGCATTAACTAGATGAATGTCATAATTTTCTGTATTTTTTTATTCATGGATATGCTACATTTTATATTTTGCATTGTACCACCAGGGTTACAATGATTAAAGTGCACATTTAATAGTGTCCACAAAGTGGTGTATTGCTATGAAAGTGTGGATGTTCATCAGATAAGTAATTCCTTACTTCAGAAGAGTAAAAACTTCACCAGGTGTGAAATTGACTATTAATTCCAGTAATAAATTATAGCTGAGATTGTAATTAGCATAATGATATTGTTTGTCCCTCATTCAACTAAAAGTGTGTATACTTTATTTGAAAAGATGTTTTTATTTTATCAAATTTACTGAATCTTTTATTTTATTTCGGTGAATAAAATTAAGCATGTACTGAAAACTCCAATGTGCAAAACTTTTTAATAGTGATTCAGGGAATAATCTTGTAGATGCCATGTTGTGGCATTATTTTCTTTTAAATTCAGTTTAAACATTTGTGATGAAAAAATAATAAAATATATGTGTATGCATAATTTGACCCAATATGAGCTACACTCTGGATATATAATGATTGCAACTTAGAATTCTAATATTTTAACTTATATTTTCAGTTGTTTTATTACAAATTTATAAAACTTGTAAATAAAAAAAAAATGAATCAGATTTAAAACTATTAATGGAAAAAGTGGATATGCTAAAAAAAATAGGCATAGATATAAACTTAAATGCATTATTCCCTTGAAAGTGAAATAAATGTATTAGTCCATTCTGTCCACTTTGCCTGTCCATCTGTAAATTTTTCATATGCATCACAGTATCTCAAAACTTTTACTGTTTCCTCTATATAGTTCCTATGTACCAGTAATTTAGTCAGTATAATATAATTTAAAAAAGTTATAATTTAAAAATATATTTTTAGAAAAAATTAAATACATCTGTGTTTTCTATTAAATATCTATTTTCATACTTCAGGACTGCCGAATATCAAAACCACTCATCTGGTTTTCTTCATATTTACCATAAATATTCCTCTATATAACTTAAATTTTGCCCAAGTTTGACCATGGCATGTTTCTTTCTTGTAAGAACATTTGATTTACTTTTCACAGTCCATATATATAGATTTAATCTGTTAAATTCTGAAATTTCAAAGTAAAAGCTTAAAAATTGTTCTAGTTATTGAAGTTTTTCTGAGGCTCTAATGTATTTTCATTTTGAATCTCCAGACCAGCCATGTCTGGTCCCTACAGATGTGCCTGGGTAAACTTATTAGTGATGCAACACTGCTGTCACAAATGTAGAATCACATGGCTACCTGACCTCCCCCCCCCCCCCCCCCACACACACAGATATGTTGTATTAGTTACATATTTTAATTGCATTACTGTTTCTGATCCAACGTATACAACTTTTCCTGAATCAAGTGTTATTTTCCGATATTTATTATTTTGCAAATTTTAAAAAAATATATTTTAAGAAAAAATAAATACATCTGTGTATATAATGTGATGTTGACTGAGCAGATTAACTGTAAATGTTGATGCAATTTAGAATTGTTAATCAACTTAAATTTTCATTATGAATAAAACTTTTTTTTACCTGTAAGATTAAATTTTGTATTCTGTATGTTTATGCAAAGGTGTTGTAACTTTCCTCACTCCCTGCCACTGAGTATTTGTTTAGGACAATATTCTTCTGGCAACTGCATAACATTTATAACTGGTAAATAAAGAAATAAATATACAGAGTTAGGCCAAAATAAAAAAAAGGTATGGTTCTCAGGCACTTTTTTTCAGAAATCAATGCGGGCAGGCGCTTCTTTTATTTTAATTTTTTTGGTATGCTTCGATAAAATGTCAAATGATAAGGGAAAAGCATGAAAATAACAGTTTTATTTTGCTAAATAAGTAAAAGCACTACAAAACAAAGGAAATTGTATGGTTTTATCTCTTTGAAAGAAATGTCGAAGCGGCAGCAGCTCAAAATTGGAAAGTTTTTATTGAAAATCAAAATAAAAAGTTTAGATGCGGGGGTTTAAAATTGATGCGGGCGGTGCCTGAGAACCATACCTTTAATTTGTTTTGCCCTTACAAAGGTGTTTTTAAACTCTCATCCTCCCCCCCCCCCCCCCCCCCCCCCCCCAATCAGGTCAAACAGCTGAATCCCCATGTTACCCTTCACCACCACACAACACCAGATTTTGAGTCATCTCTTCTCTATATTCACACTTAGACTCAGTCACTTCAGATTGTTTTCCTCTATAGGTCACCCGCAGGTCCCATCAGTAACTTCTTCTCTGAACTCCCAAATTTTAGTCTCTCAAATTGACCTCAACCTGCCTATAGTGATCATGGGCAATTTCAATATTGACATTTCTAATATAATATATAACACCAAATTGACACAATTATGTCAACTCTTTAAATGTCAACAATTAGTCAGAGAACCAACCAATGACCATGCAAATACCATAGATCTTGTCTTTACTAACTGTTTAAATGCTTCAGTTTCAACATTAGAAAACACATGGTCAGATCACAAGATATTATTAGCAACAATCCCCCATTCTTCAATTCAGATCAAACATGGCAACTTCTCACAGTTTAATCTACAATTTCTTCTCTATAGATACTTTTTGAGACATTCTGTTTCCTCTCTAATTCAGCAACAACTGCTTCCCAAATCATATAAGTTTTCTGTTTTTCCATAAATATTTTGATTTATTAAATGTGTATTTTTATACTTGCAAATGTCCACTTCCTTCCTCTGCAATTTACAACATCTGGTCATTCCCATTGCAATATTTTAGACACACATTCTTGTTCATATTTAAAATACAGATACTTCTATATAACTATTCCGCTCAACTACATAATTAATACAAAAAATTACATCTGTCAAAATGAAATCTTACAGACCTACATACAAAAATAGTGACACAATTATATCTGTCTCATTCAGCTGAGCGCCATGACCCATGGGTCCCTTGTTTTAAATAGGTCAAGGTTCAAGGTCAGGGTCATTAATACACCTCAAAATCCTGTTTTTTTTATAACTTTGTAAAGATATTTATCCTATCTTTACAAACTATTGCCCATTTTCTTCCTCTTCATCATTGCTCATTCATTTGACTGTTTCGACGTCATTTCCAGCAAGCACTCTACCTCTGGTTGCCAGTTTTTATCCGAAGTTGCAGGACTATACAGTGAACTCCCGCATGACAACCACCCCGTTAACATGACCACCCCGCTAACACGACCACTTTTCATGGTCCCGGAATTGTCTCTTATAAATTATCATATAAAAAACTTCGGTAACACGTCCACCCCACTATCAGGACCAACGACCATCTTTTTTGGTCCCAACCTTCAGATGAGCCCCCGTATCACGACCACTGGCCCGTGGCGATCCACGGCCCGTTGAGCAGATGACACGCTCGTCGCCCAGCTTGGGCTTAGATAATAGCCCGTAATTAATTACTGGCCCTTGGCCCTTGGCGACCGCGGCCCGTTGAAAAGATGACAAGCTTGGACTTAGATAATAGCCTGTGATTAATTAGCCAGGCACGTGGGGAAACCCTGATTTCATCTTCCCAGCCATAGTTAGGCTTGTTCATAATGCCGCCCACCTGTAGCCAATCTGTACGCATCAATAGATATTGGACTCCATGGTCCGTTACATTGTTTGTTGAGATTAGCATTTAACATACTGATCAAAAAGGAGTTTGGAACACATAACTGACACCATACGCATACATTCAGGTGAGAAAAGAAAAAGACTATAGAGAGGAAAACACCCTAGAAGCTGAGTCAGATGACAGGGAACCATCCGTCCCATCTGCCACCTTCAAGGAAGCCTTGATATGGGTTGATAAAATAAAAACATTCTGCCAGGAGGTCTGTACTGATTTATGACAGTCCATGAGTCAACTTGAGGAAAGCTGCAAACTGAAACACTGAAAGAAACTTTAAAGTTGAAGACACATTCAACTGTTCATGAATATTTGTACGAGTGTACATTTTATACAATGCCCATTGACTTGTATTATTACTCAGTCAATCTATTTGTTTCATTTGTGTGTTTTATTGGGAATAAAACTTTTTAATCATATTTATGTTTGTTATTTATTTTTCTTTATATTTAAAATTTAAATTAAACAGGGACAACAACTTAACATTTACTTGAAATAACCGTATTATCACCTGCGTTAATATTGGCAGAGTAATGTACAAGCATCCCGCTAACACGACCACCCCGCTAACACGACCACTTTGCCTGGTCCCGCAGGTGGTCGCGTTAGCGGGGTTTTACTGTAGTTATATAATACATGAATAGAGTTTTATGCAGATGAACTTTGCTTTAATTGTTATATGGTATGCAAAATAGACTCTCCATGTTAACAAAAATATCATATAAACATTTAAATGACCAAGATAATTAAACTTTTAAAGGTTCTAAAACACTTAAACTCCCCTACCTTTCTGTAGAATATTTATTGAATATGACTCAGTGCCAGACACAAACTTAGGCACTTCAGAAATAAGCAGTTTATGTGTCAGTGATCAATATATATGTATATTACAAACCACTTGGTCAGAAATGTCTTATAGGAGGAGTCAAACAATCAGTGCAGATTAACATGCCCTGGAGAGCAGTTCCAGAGAATTTAACATATTTGCTTTTTGTGCTTAATCACAACTTATGTAGCTAAGCCCTATATATTATGCAAAATATGTGTTCTAGGTGCACATGAACTATTCAGATCTTGAGTTTCATAAGCTTTATGAAATTGTATTAATACATTTCCTGGTTAATTTAGGTTTTTCTGTTCTTATGTTAAAATTAAGGTACTTCTTTAGGTCCACAAATTAAGCGTTGAAAACAAATATATTGTTTTTAAATTAAATAATGTCTTTAAAAAGCTGGTGTGGGGCCACATATCAGTAACTCATACTTTCTGCCACCAGATGGTGCTGTCTTTGGAAGGGATGGAAATCAAATGTTGGTCCTTATTCTGTTAACATTTCCTCTGATAATTACAAAAGCTTGATTTTGCTGGTAGAGTTATTGAGGACAAAAGTGGGTGACTGACACATCAGTGATAACACCTAAAATACCACATATCCCTGGCTTCATTCCTGTTTGTTGCATGCATGTGCATTGATTATGCCCAAAATGCTAAGTATTGTGTGAGGCTACTCTTGGGAACAGTTTCTCAAGCATAAATTGTCAGTCACACAATGTCCTTAAATGGCAAGCCTATGATTATCCAAATTAAAATGTAACATTAAACCATTATCACCAGAGGCTTTTCTATTGCAACCAGAATTTGCAATAAATCACAGTGTATTTGTAAATTAGTCAAAGCCCAGTTTCCTATAATTTACAGCAGCAGATAACTGATTCCTGATTTTGGTGGGGGATTACATTGCCAATTAGGCAGTAAGCTCTGCTGGATGCTGAGGTGTTATTTCTAGTATAAATTAATTACTCTAGTACAGGAACATCTTCTATGATCCCACTAATTGTCAGCTTTAACAGTTTAGTGATGTGTGTGCAGCATGAAAAAGAGCAATAAACCTAGAAAGTTGCCCCATGGGTGCAATCAGTTGAAGCCACCTCAACACATAAATTCTAATGATACTTTATATTGTAATCACACTGTACACCTTTATATTGGATTAACTACTATGACCTATGTCAGGGCAATCAGAGACATGAACATTAATACATGAATATTTATAAAGGCAATCATGTGATACATCCAGGTAGGGTCCTAACCATTAACACAGTAATACAGATGGGGATAAGTAGTAACTCAGGTAATAGGCAATTTATGATAAAGCCTGTAAATGGCATGGTAAGATCCAGTTGGAAGATCAAAATGCTGAATTTAGTAGTTAACACTTTTTGTTTGTCCCATGGACATATTTTTACCAATTTCTTTGGATAACAGAGCATTTCTGCTTTGTGTGATTTATGTTGAAATATTGGTTTTATAACTTTCAGTAAATGTAGTATTTCAGATATAATTATCATGTGAATGCTTTCAGTAATTGCATTTTACCATTGATGTGCTTATTCCTTCAAAGCTTATGTGATAAATAACATGAAAATTTGTGGCCATTAAGCATTCCATGTCATGCACATTGCATCCACAAGCATCTTACAATGCACATTTACACTTTATGGTGTGTATTTATTGACAATACTACAGAGGAGTGATCTTTTTTTCACAGATTTATCAGTGGGTAATAACTTGGTAATATCTAACACTTGGCAACCCTGCTGGCCCTGAGACCCTACAGCTGCTGCATACTTAAGCCTCCATGAAGGTCTTTAAAGTCATAAAGTGTACGTCCTGATCATCTAGGCTTTCAGACATAATTCCTTCTCCCAGTCACAAGTACCCACCAAGGCTGTGAATCAGGGCTTAATTGTAGCTCATCCAATAATTTACAGCTGTGCTGGTCATGAGGAAGATTGGTGCCCCGTAATGGGGTTTGCATGACAGATGGCCATGGTTTTTTTTTTCTAATCTTTTTTATATGGCTACATATATATGCAGGCTTTATGAGCAGTCTCCCTCACAAATTCCAGCACACTGCACCTGTACAGTTCACTCCATCACCATCAAAGTGCAACTAGATATTATTTTCCCTTATGTCTGTTCATCAGGATGAATTAATGACAATTTGGTGCTGGTTTATTGGCACTCGAACCCACTTTATTGCTTGACAGATGTAAACCCATTAATATCAAGATCCAAAGCAGCACCCTCATCCATGAATTAAATACAATACAAATGATTTATCAGGAACTGATCATTATTGATCATACCTTCTGATGTGCGCTGTGGATGCATATGTTTCTTTTAATTAATTTAAGCAATCATAAATTTGACATAAGAGAGCTTGATATACCAACTGTGATTACCTAATAATGTTTTACTGGATAATTTGTAATTACTAGATTTAATGAAGGCTGTATTGATCTGTTCTGACAGCAAACCTAAGAGCTCTAGTTGTTCAGAAGAAAAGGTCCAACTAAATACTCAACTTAGTAAGAAACTTGGAAAGTATTTCACTTACAAATACTATCTCTGTTGCTGATGTGTAGTTTCAAATTCAGCCAATGATTTTGAAGAAATGACACTTTTATCAAGGCTTACAAGGAGTTACAGGATTGGATTTCCACTCTACAGTTTTGTTAATTACAGTATGCTGTATTCAGCTACTTCAGAATCAAGTGAGAGAAAAAAGTCAAGTAAAAAGAAATGGAATCTTTCCTAAGAAAAAAAGTTGTGAATGTGTACCATATAGCAGTTTGTAAACATGCTGGCTTGTGCAAATATCATGTAAATGTAGCCTAAATATCTTGTTCCAAAGGGCCTTGACACTAGGTATATTATAGGAAAATAAAGGTGTCATCAATACATAGGCTTCCGGATTAAGTAGTATTGATTATATTTAAATGAATTTCCTTGTTTCGGGGACCACAATGAATGTCATATCGCATTTTGATTAGAAACCATATATGTGTGATACAGAAAAGGTCTCCTGCATGTCATCAGTGGTCTGGATATTATCTGTACATCACATAACACAGATATTCCAAACACCGGCCCACTGCTGGGAGGAGATGTATGGATACAGGTAACAGTGCCTGATACATCCAGTCAAGTGTGATGAGAACTCGGGGAATCACTCCACATCTCTGACAGATGAAGACCCCACAGTGACAGGTTTCACTGAGCATGAGATAAGAGACTGATACAGCCAGAAACATGGGATAAGTTCACTTTTGATAAGTTCTTGACCCTTCTGCCCAGACATAAACACTCAGAAGCCCCTCAAACAGCAGCCCACCAAGCAAAGGTGGCTAAGGGTGAGGTACTGAAGCAGAAACAGAGCTGTCAGTCATCTCCCCTGTCAATCACATGGGTGTCCAGTAAAATGATTCCAGAAGGTAAGTAAACATGAAAGGGTGTTTTAACAAAGCCATAAAACCAAGAAATCATTTTTGTTTTAATATATAATTTTTGGCTTTTATAATGTAGGAATAGTGTATTTCAGGACAATTAAGGTAGTTATGTTACTGTATATGTATATATACACAATCTGTTTATCGGGCAAGATGACCTTGTAACTGATAAAAAAAGTCAATTATTTTCTCTTTTACAGATATTTCCCTGTTGAAGATTAGAAAAATATGTACTGATATATTTTAGCACATAACACTGGCATTTAGAGACAGTCTTTCCTTGCTGTGTAATAGCTGTAATAGACATAACTGGCATAATACTTTTGTATTAACATGAAATCTTATATATAAATAACACCCAACTGTGTTTAAACATATTACACAAGGACTGTGATAATCTTTGGCAGAGCCTGGTTTTGACCCTGTGAGACATCTTGCAGAGTCCCAGTAATGAACAAAAGGATAGGTTTCTGGGAGCAACAGCTGGGCATGCAGCAAGAAAGCCATTGTTCACTCAGGCGGAGCACAAGTTAACTTTGTGAAAGGAACTTGGAAAGCACCAACTAATTGTAGGCTTTTACATAGGATATAAAAAAAGACTAGCTTCTGACAGGGATGACATTATCATTATAAATCCTGATTTTTAACATTTAACAGTTGGGCCGTTATGCCCTGTAATGTGACAGGTGCACATCACCTGGAAAGGTCAGAGGGCACCAGGGGTCATGTAAGGTCAACAGCAACAGGAGCACCTGCTGAGTTCCTGGACATGAAGCTTTTTAGTGATTATCTTAATCACCAACCAGTGGCCCCAGGACATTCACCGGTAGCTATGTAACCTTGGGCTACTCTATATTTTACTGAGAAGGCTTTTAGTTGTTCCATTATATTTCTCCCATAGGTAAAGACTCAGCTTGTCTATTGAATTTAACATATGGCATGTACTGAAGAGTAAGGATAAAGTCAGTTGAAAACATTCCATAATATTGTAGATTTTCACATCTGCCTTGAATTATTTTAGATATCACATGATAATTTGTGGCACTGGAGCCTTGTTTGTTATAGTTTTGAAGTAATCAACAAATTACAGTTCATGTTAAAATCTGCTTGTAAAACATCTGAACTTCTTTTTTGTCTTTTTGTTCTGCCCTAAAATTGAATGAACATATTGTGTCAAACCATGGGGTGAACCAAAATGTGTGCCAAACAAAAAACATGTAACCTTGATTATTACAGCAAATCATTGCTTTAATAATTATGTCAGGTAATATGCAAGGTTAAATACTCCAGAAAAGGCAAGGATTTTATTATTCTAGCATATTACCATAGATGTTGACTGTATACATATAAAATCCCCACTGCCTCATTGGTGTTAGTGTTAAAGGACATGTATACAGTGGTGTTTATATGGTAATTTTAAATACATTTCTGCTATATATTGAGATGTGGAAAGCCTCAGTTTGTCACTGGGCTAAGTTAAAACGCTTCTTTGTTCAGATAATGTCTAAATATTTCATGTCATATCATATGGGATAAAATTAACAGGAACTTAATAAGTTAACCATTCTATATTATATGGGGTGTTACATTGATCTGCTGTTTGTGTCAAATTTTGCAAACTTGAACCTTGAAGCTATCAATTTGCTGAAGTGGTGTCAAGTGTCATTCGCAGTTAATGTTAAGTGGAAAAGGAACAAGGACTGATAATTTGCCATGGTCTAGGTCTCTTGACAGATTAGGGAATTAGAAATCAATAGGAGTTCTGGTCAGTAATGGTCCCAGCAGACAGCCTGGAGGAAATCCTGCAGGTGCCCAAATCCCTGCTGTGTCACAGTCACAGCAACAGCCAATGAAAGTTAGTCAATACTGACCTTGTGTGAAAAGATCAATGGGAAACCAGGTTGCTTGCAGTCTTGGTACTAGTGGTGGTGTTGACCAAAAATCATGGAGGTCAAGGGTCGTTATTTGTAGTTCCCAGGAGACACTTAGGCACAGTTAGTCATGATTGCTGAGGGACCTTCTGTTGATAGCAACCTCATGAGGTTCTGACAAGATGTATTGGGTTGCACTTTTGGGATTTGTCCCAGTAGTCCCTCCCTTTGTTCTATTCATTTTGTTAATTCCCCAAACCTGTGCTTTTCTTCCAGTTTCTTGTCTTTTGAGGACTGTTTTAGCATTTTCCATCACTCAGTGGTAAGCATTAAAATGAATTTATTTGTTTTGATCTGTTTTATGGGGATGACACTTTGTCATACCTCAGTCATTCAAGGATACTCCAGTTTTTATGGGAAAAATGTCTTGGTGTTTTCTCTTCTACCAGGACACCTGTGTGACAAAAATTTGATCAGACAAAGAAAATGACACAATTAATTCTATCGGCTTAAGTAGTCCCTTACTACTTGTGTACCAATTTAATGCTGATTGGCATTTGCATTGCAGACAGAACTTGATCAGATCCAGCTACTCTGGAATGCAAGTACATCCCCTGAGATAGTCTATTCCTAGCAACTATAAAGGGGATAAACTTTCAGCTATGTTTTATGAGTTTATATAATATATAGAAGAACACATTAATTTTTAAAGAATGCCTACAGCCCCTTTTACAAGGCATGCTGTGATAAATGCAATCATCTTTGCCTGCATGGATCCTTCTATCCACCCATCAAGCCATTTGCAGGGTATTAGGAAAAAAAACTTCTACATCAAGAAAATGGAATCTCATTGGGCACCTGAAATGATGCCTGAATCTTGTACTTTAAACACGTTAAGGGGTGAAAACACCTTAATAGTCATATATAGCCATGGTAGTAGTCTGTGCTTTCTGACAAAAATTTCTTTTTGTGTCATGTACAACACATGCTTCAATCATGTAAATATACTTGTAATGTTTGTGAAGTTTTCTGTTAATACTGCCACAGACACCAGAAACAGTTGCCAATTTAGACACATGGCTTCTGGAGTTTTTGTCCCCTGAAATGACAGCTCTGGCTTTCCCCTTAAGTGGGATCACAGGGATGTGATTTTCTGTGTACATTGTGCAGTCCTTGTAAAAATCTTTGAAATTCAAACGTGTTACAATAATGAATATGACACATGTGCCTGGCCATGACAGTCTCAGATCAAATATACAACATAAGCATAAATAGTTGTTGAAATTCCATTGCCAAGTTTAAAATGACTCCAAATGAGACATGACTCAATCCAAGTTTGACAGAATAGACATACCAGGTGTCATTCAATTGGTGTAAATAAATGCCTCATCAGAGAACAGGTATTGTAAGCCCTAGTCTAAAACCTATCTAAACAATTGAATACCTTAATTTAGTAAAACACCCATATACAAAGCAGTATACTTATAGATGTCCAATTTCCATCTGCATTCTGTCTTTCAGCTGAGCTGCAAGGCCCATTGGCCATTTGTTGATCCTTGATTTGCAGAACTGTCCCTGTTGCCCTCCTGAAATGGGCCTGAGATTAAAAAATGAATGACGGCCATTCATATTTTGCCCTTCCTCCCAGTGGATAATTGGGGGCCTGAGGGGACTTAAAACAAGATAAAGAAATGATATGCTTTATGCTGGAATAACCATTGACAATGATTGTTAACATTTATTTCAAATGGATATCAAATCATCGGGGAAAATTGAAAATTCTGATGGATGATAGTTTAATAAATACTGTCATCTTAAATCATCATATTATTTGTAATACCGCTATTATGTCATTGCAGCCCAATAATTTTGTGCTTCATCAGTAATGTCTGTAGCAATTCAGATAAAACTTTACCAGATAAAGACCATAAATATGACGATCATAAATTGTCTTTTATAAGTAAAGATTATATATATATATATATATATATATATATAAAATATATAATATATGTGCTCTATCGTCTAAATTTCACAAATATGATTTTGTTATACATCCTTAAGAAGAAGGTCATTTGCTTATATTTTTTGTGGTCTTGTAGAGAATATCTTAAAAAATTATCACAGTATTTTTTCATACTATGAAGCAGATCTTTGGACTGACAGGCT
The DNA here is from genome assembly GCA_026874595.1 of Sipunculus nudus. Taxonomy (NCBI): domain Eukaryota; kingdom Metazoa; phylum Annelida; class Sipuncula; order Golfingiida; family Sipunculidae; genus Sipunculus; species Sipunculus nudus. The sequence goes on from CM049315.1 coordinate 29,952,659, forward strand.
GACACAGATAAATGTTTACTAGCACCCTGTGTAGCTTTTATCCCAAAGGTAAGTTAAGGCACCCAAGGTAAATTTTAAGGTAAATTAAGGCATGTAAACTTGTCTTATGAAGACACATAGGTATTAATAACAGAATGTGTCAATCCTTTGACTGTCTGGGTTAGGTAGATTTCATTTTTATTGTGTCAGGAAGAGCAACTAGTTTATATTTTTATAATTTTATTTTCAATATTCCTATCCAAATGTGATGAAGACTTTTACAGTATTTTCCATGAAGTTTTATCAACTGAAATGTATATATATTTAATTATTGCTATCATCACCATGGCTCCTCAAGGATGAACATGCTAATTTCTGTGTCTGTAACAGAAAACAATTCATCTAGATTGCTTTACAAAGTGCTGTTTTATAAAATACATTGGCCAGGTACTGACAACATGGAATGCTAGAGCTGAGACTGCATGGTAGAAGTCCAAACTGCAGCCTTTGGTTTTAAAATTTGATGAATACACTATGGGAAGTTAGATATATTATCTGACTTGACTGCATGCTCTCAACCAGCAGATTGCTTCTTGGAGAAACCCAGGAGAGCTGGATTAAAGGAACAAAATAGATCATAGTGTCACTGCCAATGATGTTTCAGCTTGGTGGTCCAGCACCACTTAGACATATACCAGGTCCCTTAATCCCATATGGCCCATCAGGAACTTTCAAGGTGCCCCTTTCTTCAGAATATATGTCATTTATATCAAAATCTTTAGTTTATTTGTGCTAGTAATATGAATTTATCTGGAGGGCAATTGTAAAATATTCATGGAAATGTTGATTACTTCTCGAGGTTTGTTTAAATTAAATGTGTAGGGAGCTTCTCCATGATTGATTTTTTTAATTTGATACAGCAACATATGTTAACTGAAGAAATCAAATAAGCTGATAGCAAATTGTAAATTAAAAACAGATCAATATTAACCTAAGTGAACAGATATACAGAAAGTAATCTGAGAAGTAATGCTTTCAGTCCATGGACAAGCCAAGAATGGACAAAATTTCTTTGAGTATTTTATTTAAGGATCATGCATGAGATGCAATGGTTTAAATTACTGGATCTTTTTCGAAATTAATAAAGATACATTTTTTCCTATTGATTTTATTGACAGCTTTATGTTTTTGTTATATATGATTGACCAGTATAAAGTATACCATCTTATTTTCTAAGACAATAAGAGTATACCATTGTAGGGGTCCCCTATATATGTTGGTCAATGCAAATTAAATGATAGCATTAATTGGCTGAATCAGTTGGCTCTATCAAGAATCAGTGCAATAATTGCATACACAAATTTTAATACAGTTATAAAAGTCTGCATCAACAGTAACAGCAAACATGAAAAACATATTATTTATATTATACATTGCAACACAAGTTGTTCGAGTCTGACAAGATATTTCAAGCCAAATTTGTAATGCAGTCAAGACCATATTAACTATTGATATTTTATTGATAGTCTTGTGACAATAATCAATACAAGCATTTCCTCCAGCCCTTGCAAGGATCTGAATGTGGACCTATCCATGAGTGAAGAAAGCTGTCCAACAGCTCACTGTGGCTGTCATTAGTCCCACCATCCATCTTGGTCTATGATCACTGGGCGAGGCTGAGCTGAGTGATGGCTCTATCAGACCACTGATAGAGACTGAGACCACCCTATCTGTCTGTGGTTCTTTTCCTGCTAGTGTTTCTTCGCTTCTGGGAATGGAACTGTAAAGACATTGGGGTTCAGGCAGGTTCTGCAGGGTTCACAGTGTCTGGCCCCTGGCCTTATCTATATCCCACACTGCTATTTAGTCTATCACTGCTGCCCAGTGCAAATTAATTTCTCTTTCAGACTGGTTGCTCTCAGTAGCATGTGATGTTAAATAAAGCCCTGAACCAAATAGCTTTGATGGTAAGGATAGGTATTGTAAGTAGCCAGGTACAGAAATATTGTTTTATTCCACTTTTTATTCTGACTGTTATGTTTTATTGATATTTTATCTCTACAATTTAATTATTTTATGTCGCTGTAGTTTTGCAGATGTATAAAAGAGTATTTTTTCAGCTCTGTAAAAACTTTGCCAAAGTTAAAAAAAAAGGTAAAACCTATTTTTTTTCAGGAAAGCCTTTTACACAACTACCAAATGAATTCTTATTCTGATTTCAAATTGACTTCACTAATATCAGCTGACTTTCATGCTTAGCTATAGTTCTCTCTGGCCAGCTGTTAGCATAGCACAAATTGTAAACGCTGGACCTAGAAACTTCTAATTGTACATCCTTGAAGGTCAATAAAAAATCTCCTCATGAAAACCTGAAATCAGGGAGTGCCATGATTCTAGCATTGCTTATTGATCATGAACAGTTTCATTTGCTGCTTAAGACTGGTGGTGCCACCATTTTTACCTCAGCTGACTATTTGTCAGTGAAAACTATGTTACAATTCAAGCCTGCCCAATATGAAAACCACTGGTGTTTATCTCTTCATATTTGATATAACACTGTTTCTGTATACATTTCATATTTACATGCCAGAAATTAGGTCAATATTGCATAAATTTTTGAAGTTATGGGCCCAAAACAATGCATTTTATATAAAATCTAGAAATATATTTACTCACTTCACATGATAATTTTTTAAACTAGAGAGCTTATTTCAAACATATAACTATATTAACTTAGTTTATTTTGTAAACCAGGAATCAAATCAAAATTTTGTAATTTTTTAAAGTTATTAGCATAATTGTAAAATCATTACCTTTAAATTTACCCAACTTTGTCTATGGCACTTACTCACCCTGTATTTGCATTCAATTTTATTTTCATATGATGGACAGATAAGAAGATTATAAGTTTATATAATCTGAAGTTTGAAAGGAATTGGTCAAAAAGAATAGCTTTTATTCAAGTTTTCATACACTATGTCAAGTGATGCAGCCCTCACCTATGTTATGTTACTGATTCACTCTAGGCAGCTTCCTTGACTCAGCTTAGCTTTGCCACCCCCCCCCCCCCCCCCCCCCGGTACCCCCATCAGCAGGATGCATAACCTAGATGAATGTTATTATTTTCTATAACAAATTCATTCTCATTCTAGACTTTGCTACATTTTGGATTTTGTATTGTTTGACATGGGGTAACAATGATTAAAGTGAACATTTAATTGTGTCCACAAAGTGATGTTTTGCTATAATTAAAAGTGTGGATGTTCACAATATGTGTGAAATTGAATATTATTTTCAGTATATATTAAAGTTGAGATAATAATTAGCATTATTATATTGTTTCTCCCTCATCCAACTAACAATGTGTATACCTGATTTGAAAAGGGAATTTTAATCAAATATACTTTATCTTTAATTTCAATCAGTGAAATTAAAGCATGTACAGAAAACTCAAATGTTCACAGCCTTATTTGTAATAATGATTCAAGGAATAATCTTGAAGTGCAGTGTTGTGGCATTATGGTTTATATGTGATTTTATTTTTAAAAAATGTTTTTCTTTATAATTTAGTTTATGCATTTAATGATTAAAAAAATATATATATATGTGAATGCATAATTTGACATGAATAAACTTAGGATACTGATGAGGCTCTTATAATCTGAATTAACTGCAGATCTCCTTATATGGCAAAGTTATAAAAATAATTGAAAAATTAAATAAAAAACTTCAATATTATAAAACTTATTAATTAAATAAATCCTTAATTACCTGCCAAAAATGACATTCTGAAATAATAAAGTTTAAAACAAACTTAAAACGTTCCCCTGCTCAGCAGAAAGTGAAATAAAGTTACCAGTCCCTTCTGTCAACCTGTCAAGCAAACTGGTTTTTCCATTGCTGTCATGTCAGAGTCCTGGATTGGCAATCATATGTTCAGTGCTTGATTATCACCAAATAGCAGGATCATTTCCTCTTAGCTTTTCAAATAGTTATAAGTATATTTTGCATTTGCTGAAATTTCATAAATACAGCTGAGCACCGTGTCCCATGGGTCCCTTGTTTTCTACTGTTGAAGCCCATCAAATGACAGCAGTTGTATCATGCAGTTTCTCAGCTGAGTTTTCATCTAGTGTTCTAAAACCATGTACAGTGGAACCCCGCCTTGCAACCACCCCACAATTGCGACCACTTTGCTTGGTCCCGATTTTATTTAGTTTATTTATGTTTATAAATGACTCAGAATTGCGACCACCCCTGAATTAAAAATTACGACCAGATTTCCCTGCCCCAGCACTAAGGCGACCCCGCTAATGCGACCACCGCCGAGAAGTACCGAAACAACATTTGTCACGAGTCAATGGCTGCACCTTGTCACAGGCGCCTTAACGATAGATCAAAGAGGGTAACAAGGTTTCCCAACCCAAGTGTTAATCTGTTCCTGCATATTGTCCTGACTCGGTGTCTGCGCCAAGACTCATTGAGGCGTACGTTAAAGATTAAAGAGGGTAACCATAGGCCTGATTACTTAATGAGCCGGTCTGCCTGGCTAACTGCCCTGGGGTCTTGGGCAAGCGATGCTAATTACCCCTCAGTGATCACCTGTATCACTGCTACCCTAAGTGCGGGGGTGAGAACTTATTATTTCTACTCATCACATATTGTTCGATCCTCATTGGTCCAATTAACAACCTAGTTAATCCTGAATGTTCTCATACCTTACTCACACTGAGTATTGAGCAGTCAGTATAATGTATAAATAAAGCTTGTATGGAGGCAAATCCCACAAATTTTCTGGCCTTACCAGATAAATCTCTGACAGTTTATTTCTATACTGGTTCAGTTTGCGTTTAAATTGCTTGCTGTTGTGTGACAATGCCTCGGAAAGAGCTCTCCTTGAAGAAAAAAGTGTTGAAATCAAGGCGGCAACACCAGGACGCAGTCAGCGCCAACTCAGTGGCTCAGCAGTATGGCATCAGTAAAACTCAAGTGCATGCCATACTTAAGCGGAAGGCTGAATATATGACAGCCTATGAGGACAACGTACAAGGAGACAGAAAAGGACATGTTATGCTGGTAAATTCGAACACATCGACTCGGCGACCTGGTCGTGGTTCCAGCGGGCACGAGCATTAAGCATGCGTCCCTATCTTGGGCCCGATGATTAAGTCCAAGGCTACACAGTTCGCCACAGAGCTTAGAGTGAGTGACTTCAAAGCATCTAATGGGTGGCTTAACTGCTTCAAACAACGCCATAACATTTCACAGGCCAGCATCTGTGGTGAGCGCGGTGCCGTCAGTGATACGCCTGTAGAGGAGTGGAAAGAAAAGTTACCGTAGCTGATAGAGGGCTACGCTGCACATGATCTGTTCAACATGGACGAGGCTGGCGTGTTTTACCGTGCCTTACCTGACCGGACGCTGCATAAACGAGGTGATGCGTGCACAGGCGGCAAATGCTCCAAGGACAGAATCACACTTATGCTATGTTGCAACGCATTAGGTGAATTTGAACGCCCTCTTGTAATTGGTCGTGCCGATAATCCCAGGTGCTTTAAAAACATCCCTAACATGCACTTGCCTGTGACCTACAAGGCAAACCGTAAAGCATGGATGAATGCAGCCAGCTCTTACACAGAATAGTTGACGTCATTCAACCGTCGCAAGTGCCGGCAGGACCGGAAGGTGTTACTGTTCTTGGATAATGCTGGGTCCCACCCACGTGATGTTGATGAGGTTTTGCATGTCAAGGTAATCTTCCTGTCTTCCAACACTATGTCAATACTGCCACCACTTGACCAGGGCATCATCCAGAATGTCAAGATTCAGTACTGGAAGCACCTTATGAACCGTGTACTCAGCAAGATGGATACCGCTAGCTGCTAAGTGCTGAAGAGATTGCCCGTAGTGTAAATCTGTTGGATGCTTGTCGCTGGATTGCTGCCGCTGTCCAGGATGTCAGGACGTCTACCTTTGAGAGATGCTTTGCTCACTGTGGCATCACTGTCCCAGCTGGTGCCGATTCCCGTCATGACGAGATCGACGCCAGTGACGACGAGATTTATGTGCCCCTCTCGCCGTTGCTGGAGATCGCCAGGGAACGTGATATCTGTGCTGATGTCATCACTGATGCTGAAACATATGCCTGTATCGATGCGGATCTCAGCACCACAGATTCTGATGCTAAAGACTGGGAATCATGGATAGTGGAGAATTTACAATCACACCAGGACAACCAGGACGATCCCTCTGACACGGAGAGTACATCTGGTGACGTCTCTCCTCATGTGTCGCCGAAAAAGGCTGCTACATTCACGGATGCACTACGGTGGGCCTCTGACTTAAAGGGATTCTTGCAGCAGCAGAACTGCACCAAGCTGATGGAACAGATCTGTGCCATGGAGGATGAACTGACCACCTGTGCCATGCGCTCTACATGTGTCACCTCAAGACAAACTACCTTGGACTCATTCGTGAAGAATTAACATATTCTGATACAATGATATTCTATTCATGGTGCTTTCAAAATTCCATGTCTTTTGTGCATATATTCTGCCTTGTATTATGTTCAATATGCATTCAGTAGTTTTTCGTATTGCCCTTAGTGTAATTATGGGTTAATCATCAGGCATTATGTATGTGTACATGTATATTAATTTTTATCATGAATAAATATTTAAAACAATTTTGTTTTCTTTTCACTTACACGCAAAAACATTCATAATAAGGCTCCTGCGCAGAGTAAAATATTTGTTATAATTAACATTAAAGATATGCAATAAATACACACTGATATACATTAAACATCGGCGTGTGATATGCAACCAAGATCAGAGTTTCACAAATACAACCACCCCCAAATTACAACCACTTTGCCCAGTCCCCAGGGTGGTCGTAATTGTGGGGTTCCACTTTATATTTATTGAACCTGATTAGTTTTATCAGTTTCTGAAGACTGGTAATGCCACCTGTATTTTTTAGCGAACTTGTGAGCTTATGCGATGGCGCAGCATTGTCCGTCCTCCATCGGCCATCAGTCGCATCCATGCTATCTCAAAAACCATCTGAGCTAACAGCGTCAAAATTTATGGAAGAATCAGTCGCATGTCAAACTCTATCAGATTGAGCTTTTTTTTCTGCAATGACTTAGATTTGACAGGGAAAAATATAAAAACTAAACATATTCTTCCCCAAAACCATCCAGCCAAATTGTTTATTATTCACAAAAATTATCTTAGAAACAATCTTTCTCAAGTTTGTTTGAATGGTTTCAGTATTGTGATTTTTGACCAAGTTACAGGAAGCTGAACTTAGTCATTTGGCCAAAAAAGCATACATACTTAAATTACAATCTCAGAAACAGCAGGAGCTATCATCACCATATTTTATGCAAATATTGGTCACATGAGTCATATTTGAAATTGAAGTATTGGTGGCGCCACCTGCTTGACCTTTTTTTTGTACGGGGTCATCAGTCATCATTACATTATTTCTTAGGAACAGCAGAAGCTAGCATCCCCAAATTTTAAGCAAAAATCAGTCATATGTCAAATGTTGTGGAATTGAGCCTTTTTGTGGGGCCACCTGGATATACTTACATTTTATGGGGGAAAAGCTAAAAAAAACTTTGAAAATCTTATTCTCCAAAATCCTTCAGCCAAATTGTTCAGTATTTCACAGAAATGATCCCAGAGTTGAGCTCTCTCATGTTTGTTCAAATGGTTTAGGTTCAATGAATTTTGGCCAGTTTACAGGAATTTGAACTTGGTCAAGTAAGCATACTAACATAACAATCTCAGATACAACAAGAGCTAGCATCACCAAGTTTTGTGCAAATTTTGGTCACATCTAATACTTATAAAAGGAATTCGGTTCATGTTTGTTCGCAATGTTCTCTAAAACCGCGTTGTGTACAATATTGTGCCATACATCATTTTAAAGGTTATTATCCCTGCAGTGACATAGGTGATATGAAAATAAATAATTTTTAATATACATATAATTTTGAGTGATTTTTCCGGTTTTTTTACCGAGCACAGCCGAACTGCCTTCGGCAAACACCGGAATGCGTGCATCGTGGTCACTTCACCTCTAACACTAAGGACTATTGTTCATATGAATAACGCTTGCTATCAATGAGGGATTTGACCCACGTGCGTAGTCAGTAAAAGAGAAAAACACATGTTTCTCTCTTTATAAAATGGAGAGTTCAACCCAGGAGGATTAATGACAAAACCTAATTCAAGGTCCCAATTTCAGTAACAGGCGGGGTGGTGGCGGGGGTTTCACGCCTATTAATTTATCTGATACGATGAAAAAAAGGTTGCGGAGGTTGAAAATGGGATACGGACCCACTGCATGGAGTCCCGCTCGGTCGGCTTCTACTACTTACAATGTATGCATATCTCTGTTTCCTTCTTCAGGAACAGTTTCCTTGCAACGTACATTTAATTAATCTTTAATTTGTTCCTCACATCAACCTATTCTTTATACGTCCAACAAGAGAAACCAGTCAAATATCAACGAAACACTGTATGCCTCCGCGTCTCATTCCGGTTAGCAATTTAAACCATCACTGAACTCAAAGATATTTGTACATATCGTATTCCGAGAGTACCCCACTAAAAATCTATATTTTCTTTTAACTTTCACAATAAAAAATGAGCCAACATTCAGTATCTCAGTAAATATATCATCTAAACCCCAGTAAAAAGCCTGGTATACCGGATTTATCAGCTAGTGACTCATATTTGAAATTGAGGTTTTTGTGGCACCTCCTCCATCAACCTGGTTTTTTTGGGCCAAAACCTCATAATTTTAGCTTCTTTCAGCCTCTTCATTAAAAATGTTTCATGATGAAACTGTCAACCTGATTAGTTTAATTTTTCACAAGAAATATCCTAGGGAAGGGTTCTCTCAATTGTACAAGAACAAATCAAGAACAAATTGAGTTATTGATATTTGGTAGAGTCATGGAAAGCTGAAGTTGGTCTTGTTGCCAAGTAAGCCTATATCAAACTGAGGACTGTGAAAGTCTTCTTCTGTCAAACTGTTGTTTCAAATTCTGTAAGATTGTGCAAAAATTTTTCATAGGTGGCCTTAAATTCAAGTTTACATGTATGATTTTTGGCTGAATTATTGGACAGTGAAAGGAATGTGAGATACTTTGGTAAACAAAGCTAGTAGATTTATTGTTGTAGCAAGCTGAGCTCTGTTGGTATATAAGCAGAGCTGTACAGACAACATAAATTTAAAAAGGTGGGGCCGAGAGGGTTTATAGTCTGATATCACCGATGATGTCAGTCTAATCTGACTTTACACTTTGCCTTCCTGGTCTTTCGGGCTTGTTCATTCTTGTAGCTTTTCTCAGCTCCAACCCAAGTAGCAGTATCAGGCACTAGAAAGTTACTCTTTCTACATTTACCTTTCTCCCATGACCAGTACCAATTCACTCCTGGGTGGAGAGAGTGCACCCTTGTGGTAAAGATTTTGCCTATAGGAGTCATAGCACAGACGGCGGTCAGAATGGGACGTGAACCCATAACCTTGCGGTCACAACTCAAGCGCCCTTAATCATTACGCCACCCTCTCAACAACTTGTCCATATCCAACTTATCTGTAAGCTAAATCCATGAAAAAAATATATCTGTATTGTGAATTTACTTTTATTAGGCATCAGTTATTATTCATTACATAAAAAAATCTTATATATATGTAGGCATGAAAAAAGCATTGTAGTGAAAGTCTGTCAGTATGTGGAAACAGATTTGGCAACAGGCCAAGATTTTGTCTGTATCTGTAAAAGGCTTGGCAGACTGTCAACTGTTTCAGAGTTGGCAACATGCTAAGTTTCAGTCTGTATCTATTTATAGCTTTGCCAAACTGCCTACTGTATCAGATTAGACAACAGGTCAAAAGGTCACTCAGTGCAGCCAGGTAGCTGCACCTACAAATTAGTGTCAGTTCGCCTGGTTGCAAGTGCAACTGCCTTCCTCAGTTGAGCTTGGTCATACAAGTGTACCTGACTAAGAAGTTTGATGTGTCAGCCTGAAATTAAGGCCTGCCAATGCACCTTTGATAGCTATCCTGTACACAAGACTGGTGTCGCCACCCACAATGATTTTTGTACTGTGTATGTCCCTGCTTATTTCTCAGGAGTGATTTGACCTGTCAGCCTGAAATCGAATAGTCTCTTTTTATACAAGACTTGTGGGGCCACCTGCAATGGTTTGGGTTAATTTCATGCGTCTGTGCACATAGCTCAAGAGTGGTTTGAATTATCTGCATGAAATTTTGCATGTCCATACATCTTTGAGGGCTTCCACATACACAAGACTGGTGGTACCACTTTGGCACTGATGGTGACATTTGTGTAATTGGTGCTTGTACTATGGTCCAAATCCAAAATATTTAGTACTTGCATTGAATATGTAAATGCCACACATGTACTACTTGAATAGTAATCAAGTATTTTTCAAATAATGACGATCATGTTACCATTGAAGCATTATACCTGATGTATATCCCATTGCACAGGTTCACATTAGGCCTGTAGGCCTTGATCTATTTTTAACATATTTTTGTTCCTCTATGTGTATTGAAGTATCTCATATTTTCCCCTCAACTTTTGAAGTACTGCAAGCTTATTTTGTCCTTTAACTTGACACACAAGCTCTCTCAGCTGAGATAAAAAAATGCCGGGTAACCTTTACCTTGATTTCTAAGGTCAAATCTGCAGAAACATATGACTATTATGACCCACATATCTTTTGAAGTACTATATATTTTTTCTTTAAATATGACATACCAGTTGTTTCTGCCATATTATCAGAGAATATGAAAACTGGATAACTTGTCCTTGATCTTCAATGTCAAATATGTGGAAATCAATTGTGACCCCTATTACTTTTGAAGTACTGAAGATACTTTCCCTTAAAATTTGGCTCAAAAGCTTCTACAATGCTTTTTGACAAAAAACTGGGAACCTTGATCTGCAAGGTCAAATCAGCCAATTGGAGATGTTTAAGGATAACATATATTTTTTCCTAACTTTTGATAGACAAAATGGTCTCAAACTCCTCCAAGTTCTCAAACTCCTCCAATTAAGTTCTCAGATTAGTCTGAAAACTTGTGACCTTGACCTTATTCTTCTCTTGTACAAATTGTACAAACCATTCATGAATGGACGCAGTTTTCACATAAACTTGAAAGAACCCTATCGCCTTTGGCGTCAGAAGGACAGAGGTCAAGATAACTTCTGAAGTTTATCTCAATTTCTCATTCAGATGATAAAATTCCTGTTGTGAATGTTAGGCTAAATTTTTATGCTAGTCAGATGAGATCATGACACATTGGTCACTTGTATTAGTAAACACAGATTTACATTTTTAGTATGAATTAAATGAGATCTTTAAAAGAAATTAATTGTAAAGCTCATTAAATGGTGGTAAATCTCACCTATATATATATAGATATATATATACATATAAACTTGACATTTTTTTCATGGATTGTACAGCTATAATATCAAATGCAAGGCACTCTCCTTGTCTAGGATGGTGATGTTTGGTAGTCAAAAAAGCTGGAGGACACAAAAGAACCCAGAGAAACCACAGCTAGAGCTGAGAACTTTATTTCTTGGCTTTTACTGCTCATTTTTGCCCTTTGAATATCACTTTCTTTATGTTAAACCCCTTGCACATTCCAAACAATTTTACTTGTTGAAGAAATATATAGGAAAAGAATAGGAAAAAAATGTCTCAATATGGTTTTGTGCATTCACACAGACATAAGGCTAAACAGGTTTACAGGTATTGTCTGACCGTCATGCAGCTCTTGGGAGTCAGGGCCTGGAACAAAACATCTACATTTCATATGTAGAACAATGGCATAGACAGCAACAGTTTTTAGAATGCGTGCCAAAATGGTTTGAATCCACCATGTTTTAAAATGGTTTGGTTTAACATGTAAGAAATCTTCACAGCTCAGTTGTTAATGTACTGTCACTTGCCCTCAGAAAAACCATCAGTATTGTTAAATGGCCTATGTACACCTTTCTATCGTTTGGTTTAAACTTTCCCGGGATTGACCTATATTTGTTTTGGTCATGGTCAGTGTGTCTAATATGGGCATCTCTTTATTTGGTCTGTATTTATCTATTAGATTTATGAGGACCAAGATGAGTAAATTATTTCATGTTGTCAGGATCCATCTTCCACGGGGGTACAAGCTGTCTATCCCACATTTTCAGTCACCAGGATTGTTTCTTAGAAGCTCAGGGTAATGATAGATGTCAGTGTTTTATCATAAATCATTCACTCTTTTCTCATATTCATTCCATTAAATCTTGTAGTTTTTAGACATTTATTGTCCTGGCACATTTAAGGATTAAAAGTAATCAATCAAAACAACACCAGTTCTTCAAAATGTGTAAGGGTTATGAGATGGAGTGCTAGATTACCCTATACATCATTTTCAGTCCCAGTATAATGGCAGTATAGAAGTACTCAGCTGGTTGCTGGCATGTATCAGCCCAGTACTGGTGTGACTTAGATATCTATCTTGTATCATAATTATTGATGGTATTTAATGAATTCGCAGGGCCTGGGCTCATGCTGTTTCACCTTAGCAGGTTTAATTTTGTTGAACTTGGATTATCTCAGATTTAATTTGTTACTTGAAGCAGATTTTTAGTGACATACCTGAGAAATGAAATCATAAATCATGCAGATCATTTCTTACAACTGCATTAGGCCAAGAAATAATAATTTGTTGATTTTCTTAATCTTGGAACACTGCTCTCTTTGGCTTTCCACTGAATAAAGAACACTTTTAAAAGGTTTCATTATGAGAGTGGCCATGCAGCTCCCAAATGCAATCACGGGAGCATAATCTATTGCAGAAAAAAATTAAAGAAAAAAAAGAGCAAAGTAGAACTTTCACTGTTAGCACAGGTTAAGCAGGTCCCTGCAGGGTGGAAGTTAGGTTAACTACCAAGTGACCCTGACCCACAGTCAAGCTAATTCCCTTATCAGAAGTCTGTTTAATTCATAAAAAGTAAATCATATAACCAGAAAACGCTGTTTTAGTAACTATAGTGTATTTTATTAATGTACATAATATATATACAATGAGAAATAAATGGAATATTAACTGTTTTAACTGATAAATTGTAATCAAATTTCAAAGTTTAAGAACAAATAATATATAAAAGAATGATTTCTGTGATATGAATAAGGTGTATAAGTGTTTTCCTAAATGGCAGTAGAATTCCAAAAACAGAGCTAGTGTTCATATTTTAACTTTGGTCTATTTTTTTTACTAATGAACTGTGTTGTCCTTTTAACCTGTATTAGCTCAGGAATCGGACTTCTTCAGGAACAGCTGATCATTTCCTGAAAGCGTCAGAGAAGCAAGTACTAATAGCTTCTGAAGGTGGCGCAGGTCATGACACACTCAACACTTACATTTTTTTTTTAAACAGAAGAACTTATTAAAACACAAGCAGTTTGCTTGCTTGGACAGCAGGGTGAGTCAAGTCACTAAGCCACTGTCTGTCTCAGTGTTCATCCCAGTGGCATGTTATGACCCAAAGTACCTTGAAGATTAGGTTTTAAGGTGATGATATGAATTAATTAAGGTGACGATATGAAGCCACCACTGGGTCTTGATCCACAAATGGATTATTTTGATTGTCATCCTAAGCTTTCCCATCTATTGGGTATGCCATATATATGTAACTGGATTAGGATCTGTATACCATAGATGTATGGCAGCTAGACTTTCCGGTAAGTGTAATTGACTTCACTAATTACTTTAGTAATTAATCCATATATATAATTAGGTTCCACTATTGATTTTATACCTTTTGTAGTTTTATGCTTATTTCTTGTTTAAGATACCACAAGACATGGCATCAGTGGACAAAATCCTGCAGAATTTAAAGTATGAGGGGAAGAAAATACAGAATTTTACGAAATTGAAAGTGAAACACATATTCTAAGCAAGCAAGCAGTCTAAATAAAAGATACCTGCTGCTCTGACATTATCTGACTGAAAGACAAGAGAATATGTACCTAAATCTTTCTTTTCTATATGTGTCACATCAGATGAAAACCCTACACATTTAGTATTAAAGACCTCATATGTCATCACTTACAACAGGATGTAGTCCTGTTTTCTTATTCATTCTGTTCACTGCACAGCAGTTTTTAGTGGTAAACAAGCGCTGGTTTAAAAGCTGAGAGCCCATAGGCAGAATCATGTTGGTTTTATCCTGTAGGCTTTGATTGTCATCTAAGATTCGTTGAATCAATCATTGGAATATGAAGGGGGTAAGTTTCAACCTTTCATGTCATAAAAATTTTCGCATCACAAACAGAAAGCCTAGAATAAAAAAAAAATTAGTTTATAACACAGTCATATACCATGTACATGTTGAGGGAAGAGAATCTGAGAAGATCAAGAATCTTACTAGGAAAATTGGGAATTCTCATTTTGCCCAGGAAAAAATAAGAAGCAAGAGATGGTATGAAATGATTCCTGTTCTTCCTAGGAAGAATAAGAATTCTCATTCTTCCTGGGAAAAATGAGAATTTAAGTTTCTCCTGAGAAAATTGAGAAGTCTTATTTTTCCAAGGAGAGACTGAAATTCAGTTTTGAAATTCAAACTTGAGAAAAAAAGAGAATTCTCATTTATCCCTTGAAGAACAGGTATCACATATGGCAACTACAAAGGCTGCGTGCACACCTCGCCTGCCAGTTTCAGTTCTGCAGACAACAGTTACATGGCTTCGCTAACACAGTCATAATGTCATAATCTAATCGGTTGATGATGCGAGAATGAGAGGGAGCAAATAAAATTCGACCATAAACTGTCATCAAGCGGCACTTGAAGGGCAGCTATAGGCGGAGAAAGGATGCCTGTCGTGTGTTTGTTTATTGGCATCTGGTTGGCTGCTTGTCACATCATACACACATTTTTTTTTCAGCGGACAATGAACCGCCATCTGGTGTCTAAAAGTATCATAAACAGTCAAAGCAGGTAGCGTGAAAATCAGTTGCTTCTTTAGAAGCGCAAGATTTCCGCTGCCTCGGGAGCATATTTTTATGTTTGTCTTACTTTTTTTTTTCAAATAGAAACTTTGATAATCATTATTTACATTTTAATTCTGAACCGTTCAAGTAGTTAAAAAAAAAAATATAAACTGACACATAAAATAGAATTATATTAATAAAATATGCAGGTTGAGATAAGTGTTATATATATAGGACAAGTTCTTTCTTTTTTTGTGTTATTATTTTAATAATAGCTGGGACAGGTTCTTATGATGAAGTGGTCAGAGTATTAGAAGTTGGGAAAAATGAGAATTCCTATTCTTCCCAGGAAAAAAACAGAATTCTAAATTGTACCAGGAAAAATGAGAATCACATTATAGTATGAAATGATTTCCATTCTTCCCTGGAAAAAGGAGAATTCTCATTTTTCCAGGGAAGATCCCGGGAAGATCCCAAATCTTCCCAGATTCTCGTTCTTCCCTTGACATATACATATGTTTATCTTGTATTCACACTGTAAATAAATAAGACATGTCTAGGGTATTTACATGAAACACAGGGGTATTTATATAATACACCAGTGTCTTCTAAGAAGACATGGGTGTATATGGATGATGCCAGTTAACACACGTGTCTATCATAAAGACACCAGCGTCTATCAGTAGACACTTGTCGCGTCTTTAATTGACATGTCTTAAATAAGTTTATAATAATGGTTTACCAAGCAAAGTACACATCTGTAAGTGTTTCTTGTTGATTTGGCCATTTTATAAGAAGTTTTGTTGGCAGAAAAATTAATGGCTACATACTAAGGTAAGACCAACTATAAAAGCTGCCTCTACAGGTCTACTGAAAAAAAATCCTTTTCATCTGAAACTTTTAAAAATATCCCCAGCATTTTATTTGCTTGCACTATTTGTTTAGCTACCCATGCATTTTAAATGGTCTTACATCATCATTTTACAGTGATGATTTACTAAAACACGGGCAGCAAATATAAAACTGAATTCAATACACCAGTCTTCTTGTGCCTGCTGAGAAGACACCGAAATAAACGCTGGGTTTTTCGCCACTGCTCGTGGGTCTGCTGAGGTCATACCACCCGATGTTGTCCAGCCATCACAGGGCTGCGTGGAACACATGTTTGGGTGACATTTGACCTAAATTCCACAGCCGACAGTTGTTTCTGGACACACAGTCATTGCTGATGCTTATTTTGAATACATTTTCCTCCTACTGATTAAGGTCGACGCCAAAATGGTAAGCACCATTTTTACTGACTTTTTAGTGTTTAGAGAGAGTATCATCTTGTGTTGTAGCCTTGTTTATTAACATTAAGCCACTGCATGATGCGGACCTGTGATCTGTCCACGCTACAAAGTTCAGCCATGATGGTCAGTCGAGTGTTGTTCCATATTTAAATGGACTGAAAATCTAGTCATTTTCATGTAAATGCATAGTTTACTTTATGATTCCAGCCAAAAGTAGATTAAAGTTCTAATCGAAGGGCCAACATGTTGATTGAGATATTAATTTTGTGTATGTGTGAGGCCATAAACTACATTTTACATTTGATAATATTATAATAAATACTGTAGTTAATGTATATGTAAATGTTTCTTTCAGTCAGGCAGTGACTAAGGTTGACCTGAGGCAACACCTTAAGCTGCAAGCCGGGGAAGCTCTACGGCTAACGGTTTTCCTCGATGACCAAGGCGACATTTTTCAGGGAGCCACTACAACTGACGGGACTCAAATATTCAATATGTGTAACATAGCACTAGTAGCACAGGCTACTACATGCTCTTCTATATCTGTGAACTAGATTATCCCAAGATCTACTCTCAGATCTTGGGGCAATCCAGCCCTTTGTTTTGAAAAACATCATTGATTTTTCAAAACATTATAATGCATTAAATTCAAGTTCAGACTTGATGGAATGATATTGAAAATGCAGAAATAAATACACATTTATTTCAACATTCAGGCATGAGAAATAGCAGGAAAGTAAAAATTAAAAGCTATTAGCAAAATTCTGAAATTTAAGGATATCCGTTTAAAAAATTTTCATTAAATTTAATTATTCATTCTCTGTTTTCTCACACATGAAACTGGCTGAACCAATTCATCTTTTTTTTCTCTTGGCCAGAATTTTGCATTTTCAATATCTTTCCACCAAACCTGAAGGTTGCATTTAAGTATATCTTGTTTTACATGTCTTGAGCTAAAGTGGATATCAGAATATTTTTTTTTATTAATCAGTTCTAATGGCAACATTATTAATAAATGTATATTTTTTAATATTTTGCACCACAACAGTACTGTACTAAATGCCAAAATTGCAGTAGTAGTGATTGAATATTTAGAATAACTTGCTTTACATGTATTATGCTACAGTGGATTTCCGAATACCTTTTTAGTTGTCAGTGTACTTATAGCAACAGTTATTTGTAAATGTATATTAATCTTTGGGATCACAATAAATTTGTAAATGTAACGTATTATGTTGTATTTATTCATAGCTGTATCCACATAACGATGACCATAAATCTTCCACCCGATGATGGCTGCAAAAGTTTGTTATACTAACATTTCCGTGCTCGGTGAATTTCCTATGCAGAAGTTAACATTGGGTGTACACTACACATGTCTAACCAGTACATGTACTCAAAGCAGTTTTGAAAACCCTAGACATGTCTTCAAGGCACCGTTAAATACCCTAGACATGTCGCTAAGCCAATACCCTGGTGTCTTAAATAACCCCCTGGTAAAGCCTTTAGAAAAGACACTGGTGTCTTCCCAGAAGACACCAGATGTGTCTTCCCTAAAGACACCAGACGTATCTTCTAAGTGTTACATTTAGGGGTATTTAATTAAGACATGTCTAAGCCCATTTTTATTTACAGTGTATGTCTTTCAGTGTCTAGTGCCAAATTATATTAATGTAAGTTTCAAGTCTGACCAACCAAACAGGTGCCAACTAGTGTAATATTGATACAATGTGGGATTGGGGATGTCCCCACACTGTATCACAAGCGGTTGCTGATGCGCGTGGCAGACAATGTTCCAAGACCAGTTTGATGATAGAAGTCTTTATTCAATAGCAAGCAGTCTGGGACAGTCTCTCTCTCTGAGAGAGCCGCCCAGCCTCCCTGACTCACTCTCTCTCAGCGCGCACTACAGATAGTTTTGTTACAGAGCTTACACGTGACATATGAGATGTACATATCCATATTTCTGCATTTCGTCATAAAAGCTAAACCTTATTGGATGACTCAAAGTAGGTCACAATTACATCAGAGTTATAAGTGTTCCTCCTCACTTTCGTGAGATCTGATTCGACCAAAGTTCTATGGAAAATCCCAAGTCTGACCTGACATGCATACAGTTATAGACTGACCTACAATGCTATTTCCAAACTCTATAAACATAATCTGCCTGCCTCATCATAGAAACCAATTTAGAGCTAATTTGTGAGAGTACAATAAGGCTCTACAAACATACTGAATTACCATTAGATACTTGGTTGTCTGATGAACATTAATAATCTTTTGGCTCTGTCTGAATATCAGAACAGACTGAAACCTTAATTGATCCTTATTGTTTCTGAATGATTTTAGATCTTTAAATATTAAAATATTCCTTTAAATATGTGTTAAGTCACAAATATGCACTTTCCTACTCCATAACATATCCCTCTGGTATTCAGAATGAGGCTCCGGCCTCATTGGCTAAGTTTGAGAAAAATTTAGTTATTTCAAGAAGGATAACTGGAATGTAGATGACAGAAATACAAAATGTGTAAAGATCAAGATATACTGCATAAGTCTGAATTAACTGCGAGAACAGTAGCCAGAATGTGAATGAACTTGCTGGCACTAGTGACAGTGTGTTGGATATATGTCTGTAGAGAGTAAAGTATTACATCACTGAGGTGTAATAGATTGCACATATCAATATAGATGTGAAGTACATGAACATATGTCACAGTTCCAGATGTAACAGTGTAAGGAATAAGGAAGTGCCTATTTTAAAATTATGTAGCAGTACAACAACGCCTAAGCTAAAGCTTAATAAGCTGAGAAAGGAGATATATATAGCTACACATATATGCTAACTAACACAGAATTTCTTTTTTTGTGAATGGACAATCCTAAACATTATCTAGAAGAGAAAATGCTGATTTCTAAGTAATCAGGAACAACATCGCAACTATGATGACATTATTTGACATCCTAATATAAGCATGAAACTTTAGATTAAATAAGTATGGCAGTATCTAAATAGTATTAATAAATAAACATCTTAATAGATATGATGATAACATCATACACAGATTATACAAGTACAATGCCTGTAGCTAAACATATAATTCCTATGGAAAAAGTGATCATGAATTCCTAATCTGACAAAGTTTATATACTCTTGTGCCTAAGAGTTTAACATATACACATGTACATGACTATCTGCTCTGTGTGTTGATCAGTACCGATGATTCAAAATACATCTTGGCTTTCATACTTGCCATTGGGACAAATTGAATTGTGAATAATGGAAGGTCGATTTGCTAATCCTTTAGCATAACACAACTGGTGTACCTTACCAGTGTACAAGTACATGACTGAATGATGTCATTCCTAACGACAGAGGAATGTTGTACATATATTCCCATTGATTACCAATTTTTGTGCATAAACAAGGCGAAATGTGTGAAAACATATGACAATATATGAAATAATTCTCTGACAGGTGCATGCATTGATCCAGACCAATTGGATTTTGATGGTAATTTAGTACGCGTAATTTTGTAAGATCAAACATACATCTGTAGAGTGATGAATTAAATTAAATGAATAATGTTAATGATCGAAATCCTTGTCACTCCACATTTTGGTTTATGGGTTAACAGTATCATGAATGCAGTGACCAGAATGCATTTGCTTATGAAACATGTCTGTCATAGTACGCGTAAATGTGAATTCCTATGAGAAGAATTCCTGTGTTAACCTACATATCTTGCCTGGCATTTCCAGCTATTAATGAGGTTAACCATATCAAAACCTTGTTTTAGGCAATAATGTGACCACAGGTCAGTGCATTATTGATTTTTGGAGTCATCACACTCCCCAGTTTGTCCAAATTTCCTATATATTGGGGGGCTTCCCATGAACCCGTGTTTGAGGACCAAACTGTGACAATTGAAAATAAGCATCCCATTGTGCTTTGGTTACACAATGTGCTACCATTCCATTAAATTTATAGCCAAGAGAGCATTATGATAACCATTGATTTGGTATGGACCAACACATGAGAAAATCTCAATATAAATGAATGCTAACATGCTGATGGTTTTGCATATTGCTCTTCTCTAGGAATTCTTTAATGTGAATCAATACAGTCATTTTGGTGACATTACATATTAACAACTGAGATAGACATAACTGCATCAAATCTAACATTGACAGTTCTACATCTTTTGCTGTGGTCTTGTAAACTTATTCCTAACCATATCAATAAGATAGAGACATTAAATTATATCATATTACAACTATGACACAGCAATAAGAGAAAGTTATAGATTACTACATACATTTTTTTTGTGTTTAGGTTTACAACATATTCATGCAAAATATTATGAAATGCCCCAAATTTACATTGGGCATGTAAAATTCAGAGTCTCTGGTTTTGTTTTTCATTACCTCAGGAAATCTTGTCTTCCTTGGGTCTTCTGTTGTCTTCTCTGCTGACTTGGCTTCTTTTTTTTCCTGGAGTCTTGGTATGGGAGGTTGTGCAGAAGATAGCGGTAGAACGGCGAATCTGCTTCTGGTAGTTGCAGGAACATAGCGAGGACTTGTTGTCACACCAAAACACAGTGCACGTGGTATTGCCAGTATTATTGTTGACAGAGGCCCGAAGCTGGCTTGTCCCGATATTGATTTTTTTTGGTGGCTGGTCCAAAACAATGATGATCTCAGGTTGAGATATCACAGCACTTTTTTTTAGCGAAAAATGTCATTTTTGCAACTTGAAGTCACGGTTAAAGCATTGCGCTGGTTTACAGTGTCCTTTTGGTTTAAAGATACAGGGAGAGTCTTTGATCTTCTCAAGCAGAGCACTGAGAAACTGCAGCCAAGTTAAAGTTTGGAGAGAGAGTTCTTAGCAAAAGTGTGATACCTTCAGCAGCAGAGATGACATTCTTGATGTTAGGCTGTGAATCTGCAGACATCTAGGTTGAAGTTCCAGTGCAGTTGTGAGATGGGAGACCAGTCAATGGCACCTGTGGCTGTGAGGGGGGGATCTTCTGTCTTCATTCCAGCTGGCAGCTTTGTCATCATTTCTGGTGTTGATGTGCTGGAAGTGAATCCCTGTTCAACCACCAAAATGATACAGGACCCGGTCTCCACCATAATGATACAGAGGTGGGGTTCGGGGAATGTCCCCACCTGTATCACTTACGGTTGTTGATGTGCTAGCAGACAATGCTCCAAGACCAGTTTGATGATAGAAGTCTTTATTCAATAGCAAGCAGTCTGGGACAGTCTCTCTCTCTGAGAGAGCCGCCCAGCCTCCCTGACTCACTCTCTCTCAGCGCGCACTACAGATAGTTTTGTTACAGAGCTTACACGTGACATATGAGATGTACATATCCATATTTCTGCATTTCGTCATAAAAGCTAAACCTTATTGGATGACTCAAAGTAGGTCACAATTACATCAGAGTTATAAGTGTTCCTCCTCACTTTCGTGAGATCTGATTCGACCAAAGTTCTATGGAAAATCCCAAGTCTGACCTGACATGCATACAGTTATAGACTGACCTACAATGCTATTTCCAAACTCTATAAACATAATCTGCCTGCCTCATCATAGAAACCAATTTAGAGCTAATTTGTGAGAGTACAATAAGGCTCTACAAACATACTGAATTACCATTAGATACTTGGTTGTCTGATGAACATTAATAATCTTTTGGCTCTGTCTGAATATCAGAACAGACTGAAACCTTAATTGATCCTTATTGTTTCTGAATGATTTTAGATCTTTAAATATTAAAATATTCCTTTAAATATGTGTTAAGTCACAAATATGCACTTTCCTACTCCATAACAATATATTGCACTGCATTGTTAGCTCAGCTGACTATTAGTCATCTTAGCTATAGTCGTGGTCCATTGTCCGTCGTCCGTCCATCTGTGTGTCCTTCCATCCGTAGATGTGGCACGTTTTGAATCCATAAGACCTAGGAATCCCAAATTTGGCATAATGTTAGATGTCCCCAAGATCTCCTACCCAGCCAAAAACTGGGTCTTTGTGACTTTGTTCCTTTGAGAAATTAAGGAAAAACCTCAATTTTTTTATTAAAAACCTATTTTCACACTTCAGGAATGCCTTATATCAAAACCTTTCATCTGTTTTTCCTCATATTTACCATAAATATTCCTCTATATAGTTCCTATGTACATGCCTGAAATTAGGTATGTATAATATAACTGTATCTGCCAAAATGAAGTTTTGTGGATACTATGTTTTTGACCGGGTTCCACCTCTGCTGCCACAGCTGCCTCTGCGTTCGTTTCCAGAGAACTCCTCTGAGACTACCGGACTGATTTTTTCCGAAACTTACACCAATTATTGGGTCATATGTAAACTGAGGCCTAACCAATTAGCGTTGACCTCTAACCTTTCCTCTCTGCCCAGCGTCCATTTGTACGTCTGTTTCCACATATAAACCCACATGTCTCAGGAACCATTTGACAGATCAGGAAAAAATATTTGTTCAAATGTAGCCCTTGGATAGCTTTATAACATACACAAAAAATGGTGGTGCCACCTGCAACCATGTTTGCACAGTGTCCATCTTTTCGTCTGCCTTGGGTTAAAATCACTCGTATCTCGGCAGTGGTTTGACTAATTCACCTGAAATTCGGCATGGGTATACATCCTGGATAGCTTTCTTGATTTAATGACAGGTGGCTCCACCTACATTCACGTTGATGCTGCAGACATCTATGCTTATTTCTCCGGACTGGTTTGAGACGTATCTTCCTGAAAATTT
This sequence comes from Sipunculus nudus, assembly GCA_026874595.1. NCBI lineage: Eukaryota > Metazoa > Annelida > Sipuncula > Golfingiida > Sipunculidae > Sipunculus > Sipunculus nudus. The sequence continues at coordinate 29,975,751 of CM049315.1, forward strand.
GCATGTATACAGATCTCACTTAGCTCTTTATCATACACAAAACTGGTGGTGCCACCTGCAACCATTTTGGCACAGCGTCCGTCTGTTTGTCTGCATTGGGATAAAATCACTCGTATCTCGGCAGGGGTTTGACATATCTGCCTAAAATTTTGCAGGTTTTTTACATCCTGGGCAGCTTTCTTGATTTTATGACAGGTGGTGCCACCTACATTTTGGTTTACGCTGCAGACATCCAAGCTCATATCTGGGGAACTGTTTGACAGATTGGGCCAAAATTTTGCATGTGTATAGATCTCACAGAGCTCTTTATCATACACAAAACTGGAGGGGCCACCTGCAACCATTTTTGCACAGCCTCCATCTGTTTGTCTGCCGTGGGCTAAAATCACTCATATCTCAGTAGTGGTTTGACTTATCTGCCCAAAATTTTGCGTGTTTATACATCTTGGATAGCTTTCTCAATTTTTTTTGGCAGGTGGCGCCACCTACATTCATGTTAATGCTGCAGACATTCAGGCTTATATTTCAGGACAAGTTGGTCATATCCCCCTGAAATTTTGCCTGTGTATAGATCTCACATAGCTCTTAATCATACACAAATTTGGTGGCGCCACCTGCCACCATTTTTGAACAAGTCCTGTTTGTCTGCTGTGGGATAAAAACACTCATATACATGTAGTGGTTTGACTTATCTGCCTAAAATTTTGCATATGTATACCACTTGGACAGCTTTCTGGACTTTGTGGTAGGTGGCGCAACATACATACACATCACTTGTCAACTACCCATATTCTAGTTAAAAAAGTTATTGGCCCAAACAAAATGCACTTTGTAAAAAATCAGGAAAAATATTTGGTCTCTTAACACAAGAAAATGTTAAAGCTAGGGACTTTTTTTCAGTAATATAACTTTAATTAATCAAAATTTAATTGTATACCCAAAATTAGATCAAAATCTCTTTTTTTTTAAATATTAGCAAAAATATAAAATTGGTAATAATCTGTTGAATTCTGAAATTTGAAAGTAAAAAGCTTAAAAATTATTCAAATTATTGAAGTTTTTCAGATGTATTTTCTAATGTTTTTGCATTTTGTATATCCAAGACCCCACCCTTGCTCACTACAGCCTTGCCTAGGTAACCTTATTAGTGATGCAGCACTCGCAGAACACCCATGTTGTAATAAACATACACTTACCTGCCCTACCCTAACACTCCTCCCCCTCCCTCCAGTTTCATTAATTCAAAAAACATTAATTCAAGATACATGTAATCCAAGAGATGCCATATTGTTCTGATGTAGCATTTTAAAGAAATTATTTTCTTTTAAATAATTAAACAAAATATAATTTAACCTATCGGTAGGCATAATTTGATAATATATTAAACAAATCATGGATAAATAAAGGTGCAATTAAAAATTGTGAATTCTGGAGTGTTATTTTCATATATTTATTGCTTTGCAAATTTAAAAAATATATTTTATAAAAAAAAGATATATATCTGTGTGCATAATGTGATGTTACCTGACTAAATTAAGTATAAATGTTGATGCAATTTAGATTTTATGAATCAATTTAAATATTCAGATATATATGGTATGCTGTAAATATATAGTAAAATTTAAATATATTTATAAACTTTAAAAAAAATTACTTAACAAAGGAAGAAATAGGATCTAATGCAAATATTTGTTCATTATTTTCCTGTCACAGTAGAATGAAAAGTTATTTGCTTTGTTTTCCATCTCTCTGCCTGTTTTAAATATTAAAAAATAATTTCATTTAAATTAAATTTTATCCGTTACGTATATTCAGAGGTGCTGTAACTCCCACCAGTCCCTGTAAGCACCATTGAATTTAATTCTGTATTCTGTATTTATATCCTAAGGTGTTGTAACTCTCCCCCCCCCCCCCCCAAGTCATTGAGCCCTCCTTCCTGAGCACTGAGCATAGTATTTTTATTGCAACTTTAAAAAATCTATGGTGATGCAGTTATAACTGTCACAATCAGCTGAGTGCCGTGACCCATAGGTCTCTTGTTTTTTGTCCTTGGCACAGCATTATGTACAGTAGTGTGTAGGGCACTTCAGTTGAAGGTCACAAGTCAGGTTCTTCAGCAATTAAAGAATTAGACCTTTGAGTTCTGTCTAGAAATGGCTGAGGTAACACTAAACATTTTGTGGTAAAAATGACTAGGGTAAAATGGCTAAATGAAAAGAAACAGGTATGTTAAGAAACAGTATGTCAACTTCAAACTGCAAATTGTGATGTTTTATTCATCATGAAAACAATAAACCTGTTGTATGTTATTTTTAATTAAGCCAGTTTTACCTTAGCCATTTGTATATCAGCCACTTTTTCCACAGCTGTTTTTACCTGCAACCAGCGTTAGACAGTGGAGTGGATGAAGATTGCTGAATTACCAATGAACTTAATAATATAAGAGAACAAATAGGGTTGATCTTGTGGCACAGAATCCTTCAGTAGGAGGTAAAATGTGGGAAGAATTGTAATTTCAATTAAGATGCCACACTGCAGACAAACTGTGTAGTGTGACACTGTAAGTGTTACATCACAGTACACGTGCAATGTCTGCCAGTGTTATCAATACAGCAGGTCATTAAGTTTCAGCCAGGTGTGATAAGTTTCCACAAAGGGCTGGAGCAGCATGGATGTCCAGACTGATGTTTCAGTTTTCTGAGGTGATTTGTTCTGGAGGAGGTATGTCATTGGCTAATTCACTGATATGTTTCAGACAAATAAACAGGGTTGTTATTGTAATCTCCCGAGGGAAAAGAAGCCCCAGTGCTTTGGTCTGACAGATGAACACCCCATGCTGAGATAACCTGTGACACTGGTCATTCTATAGCCATGTCACAAAGCATTAGCTGACTCCTAAGCTTAACATCCAGGGATGATAAAGACCTTGTTATAGAGAACATCAGCATGAGTCCCCTGTGTTGGTGTATATTTCTTCATCCCCTCCAGCTTGATGATCTGGCCATCCAGTGATACAGTACAGCTGATCACCAAACAAGGTCCCTCCCTAGCCTCTGGCTAGAAGGTCATGATAACACAAGTAGTTGTTAGTGCTACGGGAAGCTTTGACATCAGCTTCAATCCTGGTAACCACTTAATGATTAAATATTGTAGCTGTTATGTTTTTCATACGTTATCTTCTCAGAAGTACCTTCAATTTTCATGTGCCAGATATATATTAATATAAACCTGTTACTGATGTTTCACATGCAAGCTTTAAACTTTGGCATTTTCCCCCCTTTTCTTTATGCTAATAGATAAATAAAAATAGTATTTTTTTATGCTCTGTCATTTTTAAAATATGTAGTAATATTTAAGTAATAAGATATGTAACATTTCAGTGGGATTTATATTTATTTGAAGATTCTGTTTAAAATTGTAACTTATATTATCAAACAAATTCTAATATATTTGAAAGAAAGAAACTGAAATTGCTATATAGTTATATTAATGACATTGTGTTTTTTCGGTGTGCAACCTGTGAGACGCATCCTGATAGGACGTAGGGTGATAAAACGCAGGCAGCAAGAGGCACTATGTAAACAATGAAGAGTGGCTGGTAGGACGCACTCCATAAACATCGCCCAATCACCAATGAGGCGTGTTGTGCTGCGGGATCTGGCAGGTATACATCCTGCCAAGATACGTCTCTCTTTCTTTCATTTATTTTTTCCTTCTGGCTTTACATTAAGTTAACGGTTAGTTGATTGAGAATCGGAATTAATCAGCAGTTCCTTATGGACTCAATTAGCGGTTAGTAGGTAATTGTTATTCATCATTCACTATTCAGCGGTTTCAACACGTAGACTGACCCGTGAAAATAAAAAAGAACAAAAAAAAAACACACACACACACAATTTGAAGAGGAATCTTCAATCAGCAGGATAGTTTTTAACATTGCGGTTTCAACATGCAGACACACGCAAGAAATTAAATATACACATACAATTATGAGAGAAATCTTTATCAGGATAGTTTTATTGTATACACTTAATTTGTTCCAAAATAGGTCCCCCGCCACCGATTGTACTTGCGCCTGGGCAGATGAAAATAACTGAATACTACGTACAGGTAGTATTTTCATGTTAACAAAATAACAACCAACCTCATTTCTCATTCTATAAAGTTATTTTTTGTCAGAAAAATATTGCCCATTCATAATGTCTTTTATTCGGAATGTCATCCTGTCAGAAGTCGATTATAATCAAAATATGTAAATATTTATTCTTTCCTTAATACATTAAGTATGTGTACGAGATCAATATAAATGATTCATCATCCAGAAACCTTTGATCGACATTTTTCGTCCGTTAATTAAAGGTTCATCCTTTGAATTGTACAAGTGGCTGGGTCGGGTGAGTGGTTTCTCGTGACCGTGTTTAAACTGCGGCATCGCTGGTCTCTGGTGAGCAGTTCGTTCATGTTTGAGCAGACTTAATATATGTTCTCACGGCATGATATACATACTTATAATAGTGAAAATTATAACAGGAATATGGAAAATAAAGTAAGATGTTACACGTTAAACCCATAATTATTAGTCATTTAAACCTCTGGTTAGGCCAATAAATTAGAGAACGCTGATGGGTTAACCAAACCTGGAGTTTATCACTAATGAGGGATGGTCATACTTTAAGCCAAAAATAATGCTCTAATTAACAATAAAATTACTAAATATTTTGTCAAACTTCAGTTAAGGAATACAGGGATATAAGTGCATGAGGGTAATAAAGTAATAATGGATAACACAGACATACTAGGCATTAACTTGTGCTGATTTGACGTGACATTGATCACAGAGCTTAATGATTTCCCAAAGTGACCTAAGAGAGGGTTTACTAACGAAAGTATAATTAACTTTTATTACTTAGTCTGTCTGTTTTGGTAAGCGTAAATTTTAGACAGTCAGACAAGTGATACATGTACTCTTATTTTAACAATACGCCCTATTGGGATACGTCTCAGTGGGTACGTCCCGGCAGCCTACATCCCAAAAATCTGCGTCTCACCAGCCTGTAGTTGTTTTTTCTTGGTATGATCATTTTAATTGAATATTGAATTCAGTTGAGTGATGTAATATATATGTTAAACATTAGTTTTCTATGAATATGCTAGCATCTATCTAACTGTCTGTCTTCTACATGAATATGCTATGCCATGTTGATTGGGAAAAGGATCAGAGGTACAGTAGTTTATCATTTTTAGGGTGGTTGATCAATATTAAGAAACATACAGGATTAAATTGTGTGTAAGACCTCTGTCTTTCTGCTGACATCTAGTGGAAGAATTTATACTGGTGTGACAGGTTGGTCATTAGGCAGAGATTTATATATTTATGAATTTTTTTACGTGTTTTAACCAAAAATGTTGCCTACAAAAAACAATAAATAAATAAAGACTACTAATTACAAAATGCCACCATCTGACCCATGGAGAATACCTTGCATTAGTTATTAAAACTAGTTGTACAATCCATGAAAAAAAGTAAATAAACTAAATATCACAATTTATATTCAGATAAATAAATAATTTTAATTCTTTGTCATGTACATTTTTTATGATAGTAAGATATTGCTCAGCACCTATTGAAGCTAACAAATGTTTTTTTCATTTGTAATGATGTGTTGTATAATGCATAATGTGACATTAATGACAGTATGTGTATTGATCATTATAGTCAGGTGTGTGGAGAAAGGAAGCTCAGGCTTAATTCGAAGTTGTGCTTGATCATTTAAATTCCAGCAGTGAAGGCCTTTAGCACTCTAACCAGTGTTGAGAATTTATATTCTAGCTGAAACCACAGTGTCAGGTTAAAAGAGCTGCCTGCATCATCCCTAAAAACGACAGTCAGAGGGTAAACCAATCACTTAAAGGCAGCAACTATCTCAGTGATCTCCTGGACATGGTAATCAGCTAAAAAACCTGGCTGTAAGATCATCCGACTTGGGAACAAAGAGTCCTTTCCACGTCTGTTAAAGACAATCGTTTAGTTTCATTTATTTATGTCTGTCTAGCGTAGTGTGAGATGAATTTACCAGTCTTGAAGACACTGTCGTCTCGCTTTAGCAGGATACAGGTGCCCCGAGTGCTGCTTATTGGACAGGAAGGCTGATCTGGTCAAACAACTGCCACTGTCTGTCATATCACGCATCATCTCCTGATTCACCTTGGTAAGTACTGAGGGAAATAGTTAAGTGCCAGAGAAAATTAATCAATATGGATCCTGTGTTTGGTAAAACTATCTAGGCTTTATCTGATGATGTAGCTGTAATTGATTTATTTATCACTTCATAAACTCTTTGTTTGGGGAAACAGGTATTATTCCTTCATATGTATGTTATGATTTTAGAATAAAAAAATCTTGCTTTTTTCATTTGTATCACAGTTTCCCTGCATGCTGATCATCATACTTTGTGTAGTCTTTATTGATTCCTCAGAGTCAGTGATATATTCATTTAAAAGCAAAAACAGATAACTGTCCTGAGGATTGATGATGTTGGTTTTAGTGACTTGTGCATTGTTATATAGGCTTTATCTGATGATGTAGCTGTAATTGATTTATTTATCACTTCATAAACTCTTTGTTTGGGGAAACAGGTATTATTCCTTCATATGTATGTTATGATTTTAGAATAAAAAAATCTTGCTTTTTTCATTTGTATCACAGTTTCCCTGCATGCTGATCATCATACTTTGTGTAGACTATATTGATTCCTCAGAGTCAGTGATATATTCATTTAAAAGCAAAAACAGATACCTGTCCTGAGGATTGATGATGTTGCATTGTTATATAATATTCTTACTGCGTTTATGTTATAACAAAGAACATTTTAATACATTTGGTGTTCCTTATTTTATATTATCACCAAAAAATTCCATGTAAGGAGAAATCAGCCCCATTATTAAAATTGATGACTTTTGTATAGGTTATGAAAGTATTGTAAAAGACTAAACGTACATGTGAAAGAAAGCTTGTAGCAGCAGTGGTCAATCTTATAATTTAGTTTATATAGATCAGTATCTGTATTTTTGTGTGTAATTATCAGTATAATATTAATGAGGTTTATCACAATGAATATTTAGATGTTCTGTGATTGTTAAGTTCATTTAAAACAACCCTTTCTGTGAATGAAAAGTTTGTTTAAATTAGAAAGTTAGAAATAATTTTCTATTTTGGGAGAAGAGAAACATTTCATGATATCTGCCATAAACACCACAAGTTCCCCATCAGCTATATACTCCTATTACTCTTATTTAGATGATTAATTTTCGCATACCTAAAATCATTTGGGCATTATAACTATGAAATAAAATTAAACAGCTTCCAAATTATCTTATATATATTTGGCTTCAGTAGATAGTGAAATGAAACTGCATGCTTTGATCCTCTACTTTGAGTATACTTCTAACAAATTGCAAGGCTTGGCATAAATGGTTGATCACTTGCCAAGGACCAGCAAAAGTTTGAGAAAATATTGGTTTGGCCACCAAAAGTCAGCTCCTCTGGCAAGTAGATTCAACATTAACCTTTACCCAAACGCCTGAATCTAAACCTATCATCAGTTATCATCAGCTGTTTTCTTTCTTGGTTAAATCATATTCATGATATTTCTTTATCTTAAATTACCTGTATTTTTAGGTGTATTAACACTAAAGCAAATTATTTTTAACAGATATTTGAACATACATTTTGTCTAACATGCAATAAAACATGAGACAAAATCTTGTGAAACACAATATTTTAGCCTACAATCAGCCACTTTTGTCAGTACAAATTCATGTTTGGCAAGTAAATGTGAGATGTTACTCGCCCTACTGGGCAAGTACTTTAAAAGATTAATGTCAAGCCCTACCAAGTTTTCATAGCCACCAGTGTTACTTGTAGGACTATGCAGAGTATATTTTGATGAATATTAAATATCCATCATCAGCAATTAACTGGAAGTTGCTGACTGTTTTAAGCTTCTATACAGGGATGATTATCTGTGTATATACAGTTTAAAACCAACAAAAGCAGTTCTTGACTGAGAGTCAAATACAGGGATTCCTAAAGATGAATACATCTTATAGATTTCTGCAAGCGGCTGTTAAATTATTTAGTCACTGTGTTGGCCAGTGTGGGTTTTCCATGTATTTTAAATGAACTTGGGCCATTTTTCAGAGTAATAGATTTTAGTACCTTTTTTGGAAAGATCTGTATTCCATATTCTTGTTTTCATGTTACTTAATTGATAAAAATGATATATATTTTTAAAATGCAAAATTAACTTCTTTCCTACAGAATCATCACACACATGAGCTTGCTTTTACAACAAAACAATTTCTTTTTTTATCTGGTTCAGAACACAGACTGATAAAAACACGTACTCTCAAAGGTTTATGACATTAAATAGTCTTCAAGGTTACATCAGTTCTTTTCTTTTAACTCATTAGATGCTGAAATATTTGATTAAAGTTGATTTATGGGCAAGAGAGGTACTGTTCAATTCCATTAATGTCTTTAATTAATGTAGGGATGAGCTGCATTGAGCCATTCTGTGGAGCCACACTTGGCCTCAGTTGTCTGCCTGTCAGTGTTACATGGAAGTATGTGCTGTATATATCACACTCAATGAAGGGAATCAATGATCTTCCATCTGTGCTGTACACTGTTTAAGGATTTTTTTATTTGCTCTAGTATAGCCAGGTTTGATGTTGTCTCCTGTAGTGCTAGTCCAATTTTTACTTGAATTACCCACCAGATTACAAATAGCACAGACACCAGGCCCCAGGATCTCTGAGGCTTTTAAAAAGATTGATGTCCCTGCTTGCATTGACTGGTTGGTGGTAAAATAAAATGAGCTGACAGGTGTGATAGATACATCACAGTCCTCAGAACACACCCACTGACCTTGATCAGGTTGTTTCACTTCTTATGACCCAATGTATCATTGTATCCGGCAAAACAAAGTTTTGCAGATACTATATGTTTTAGACCGGGTTCCACCTCCGCCACATTTGTTATGAAATAGATCTCTAAGACCACTTGATGGATTTTTCCAAAACTTTACACTATTATTGGGTCACTTGTAAACTGGTGCAAAAATAATTTGCATTGACCTCTGACCTTTCCTCTCTCCTGTGCATCCATCTGCCAGTGAGCGTCTGTTTTGACACATTAACCCACATATCTTCAGACACGTTTGACCAATCAGGTTAAAAATTTTACACAAATGTAGCCCTTTGATAGCTTTATAACATACATAAAAATTGGTGGCGCCACCTGCAACCATTTTTGCACAGCGTCCATATGTTCATCTACCATGGGATAAAATAACTCATATCCCTGCAGTGGTTGGACTTATCCACCTGAAATTTGGCATGTGTACTCATCCTGGATAGCTTTCTTGATTTTATGACAGGTGGTGCCACCTACATTCACATTCAGGCTGCAGACATCCAGGCTTATATTTCAGGACTGGTTTGACGTATCCTCCTGAAATTTTGCATGTGTATAGATCTCACATAGCTCTTTATCATACCCAAAACTGGTGGTGCCACCTGCAACCATTTTTGCACAGCTTTGGTCTGTTTGTCTGCTGTGGGATAAAATCACTCATATCTTGGCAGTAGTTTGACTTTTCTGCCTAAAATTTTGCATGTTTATACATCTTGGATAGCTTTCTGGATTTTGTGGCAGGTGGTGCCAGCTACATTTATTTTTAATCTGCAGACATCCAGGCTTATATCTCAGGACTGGTTTGACATATCCTCCTGAAATTTTGCATGTGTATTGATACACAATCTGGTGGTGCCACCTGCAACCATTTTTGCACAGCGTCCATCTGTTTGTCTGCTGTGGGAATAATTACACATATACAAGCAGTGTTTTGACTTATCTGCATAAAATTTTGCTAACATGTACACAACTTGAATAGCTTTCCAGATTTTGTGGCAAGTGGCGCCACCTACATACAAATTTTGGCTACAGAAATCTGATAAAATGCAACACACCTCACTCTATTTCCCCTTGCCACTCAATCCAATTACTTCACCCGTCCCACTCTGATTTTGGCAGATACAGGTAGTCGCTTGTCGACTACCTGTATTCTAGTTCTATATTGTGTTTCAACACCTTTTTCATTTATTTGATTTTATTATTTATTTATGGCTACATTTGTTTTCTCCAGTTTGCTTAAAATGTCATGTTTTTCCGAAGAATGAAGTAAATCATCACAGGGGTTTTTCTGATCCTCAGAATAAGTGATTCCTTTTTTAGTCACTGGCCATCTGCATGTATGCTAGATAGAGCACTGCCAAGTAAACTTTAGAGGTTTTTAATACTAATGGCCAAGCTTTCAAAACCAACTTGCCATAAGGTGTGGGAATCCACATTGGCCACCTTGATTCATGATATCTAAGCTGTCATTACTGTTTTAGTTCAGCTCCAGTTAAATCTAAATACAACATTACCATGAACAGAAAGTTTAATCCATATACTTACAGGCAGTGATCCTTTTTTTAGATGAGTATTCACTATCCTTGAATTAATTGGCATAGTATAATCTCTTAAAGGATAACCAGAAAGTAAAGATGATCTGTGATGGAGATACTGAAGAAATGACACGTGACTAGCTTCAGTAAACATTGTTATCTATTTCACAGCATTAAATAACAAGGTTACAATGAAACAGCCATCCATCATCTTGTTGAATTAACCTGTTAGCCCCAGCAAGTACATAGCGAGAGAAAGACTGGGTTATACTTGTGACATCGTGATCAGGATGAGGCTGCCTGAACTAGGCCTGCATGCTCCTTAATTGGTAGGTCATAGTCCATTCTAAAAAGATAATGATTATGATGATGAAACTAAAAATTCCAAGCACATTTGCAGAAGCACACCTAGACCATCATTTGGCTATATACTTTCTCAAACATTGGGCTTGTTTATTTATCATGTGACATTAAGTATCGTGGAAACCAGCTTCTGTGACTCAGGCATAGAACACATGACTCAAATTCGGGAAATCATGCGTACGAATTTCAGCCAAGGAGGTGAGATTTTTCACAGTCGGCCGCCACCCTCGGTGAGGGCTCTGCAGGCATATTGGGAAGGCTGTGCCTAACGGCCGATTTTCACTCACAAACACTTTCCCCTTCTCGGGGTCCCTCGGTGGTATGATCCAGCAATGGGGACACTTAAATGCCCAGGGCCTGCAAGTGCAGTAGTCACTATGCCTGGTTAACACCAGGATATAAAATGAGAGGAAGCGTGTGATGCTGCCCTGTCATGTAGTTCAAAACAGGAATGGGATTCTGCAGATGTACATACACTTAGATAAGCTAGCATTAAAAAAAGGAGGTAGTTCCCTCCAACAAAATAATTATAAAAAAAAAATTAAGGGTTACAGGGATATTATACTAGGGATATTATACATTTGACTTTGCTTTAGTTTTCTCTGCCACAGAAATAAGTCAGAGAGACCATGAGTCTTCAGTCCTTTGCTGTACATTATCTCTGCGTTAACCTTTCACTTTAATGTAATGAAGTGTAATTTACAATTTTTTCTTTAATTTCCTTCCCAGTCTGTTTGGTTAGATTTTGCTGTTTAACTTGTGCACACACACTCTCACTGTACACACTCACACAGACATGTACATGCATTGCAGCTGAATAATCACCATAATATAAGAAAATATATAAGTATAGATCAGTTTGTTGCATAACATCCCCTCCTGCTCTGTATTATAACCAACTTGAAGGTTTTTAAACTGAGGGCAAGGAGTTGAAACACAATTAGGCCTATTAATTTGTCACCATTGATTATATACAATTTCATGATGCCTTCCAATCATACAGTATGGGCATATGTGAGAGTGATTGACTGTTTGCATGATGTGATATGCAAATTTAATAATATATATCATAGGAAACTCCAGAGTTCACTGAGTAACAACTTCACAAATAGTTTGTCTGTGCATGTGAATGTGATATATAGGTATCATGAGGTGGCATAAATTTGCTTTCTCATGGGTCTCGATCTGTAATTCCTTGATATGTCCTTATGATTATGAGTGCAGATGTATAATTTTTTTTTTGTAAACTTACCTGGAATATTCATATACACATGTGATGATATTAAACAGCATTTATGAGTCTGTTATTATGTGTATGAATGCATGCTCCTTGTAATTCCTACACAGGAAGCCCTATGGGAACCTTTCTGGCAGAGGCATTTTTTGTATGGTATCAGTATGTTTAATAGCTCTTATAATACATTGAGCTATATCTGCTTTCTATAGGACATGCAAGTTTGCATGTTTGACATCAGGATTACAACAAGCAGTCTCTTGTGTTGTCTCATAGTTATTGAAGGTTGACAGGCATTAAAAGTGTACATTTTATAATGCTAGTTGCCTTTCTTTGAAGGTTTAATGTGTTTCCTACCTGGAGGTCCCTTACATATGTATGTCAGACAGGTGAATATGCCTAACAAATGGAAGTAATATTGCTTGATCTCTTTAATATTTATACCTGGTGCTTGTATACATGATATTAATGCATATATGAAACCAGTTTGTTTTATATTGTCAAACAGGTGATTACAAACAAGCAGGGTTGATAAAAAATATGTTTTTTTTTATTGGCAAATAATCAGGGATATATGCATACATATACATAAACATACAAGAACTTTCATTTAACAGTACAACCCTAGTAAATACTTTTTTGTGTAAATCAGTTGTCTGACTGAAAGTTTATTTGAAAGACAACTTTATTTTTTTATAAATACATAATGGACATACATTATTGGATTCAGGTGACATGAGAACTTCTTGTTCAGATTTTATGTTGAAAATAACAAGTTTGATGTGGCAATTGCAACCAATATATGACAAACATTTTTCATAGTATTTTTTCTTTCATTTATTTTCTTAGGCTGTTAAAGGTTTATTAGAGTTTATTAGAAACAGTTGTAAACATAAGGGAAGCAAACATGATGAAAAAAAGTATTCATCTTCTTCTGTATCTGTCATCCAAAGCCCTTAATTCAAAGTTTTTGTTTTATTGAAAAATGAGCTTGTTTTAGTAAGGTTTTCTGTTGATAAAAATTGTGATTAAAGCTTGTGGGTATTTCTTTTCTATATTTTTTCCATTTTTGAATGATTTACCACACAGGTTTTACGCCTTACAGTCTACTACACACTTTCAGCTTGAAAATCATTGGAATCTTTCCTTCTATGACATTTTAGAAGTGTCAACAAATCGTCCATCTTCTAGTGTTTGAAGAAATTGACCTGTACATTTTACCATCAATCACACAAGATAGTCAGATCTACGGTTATAATTTTTCTCCAAGTCCTGTGAACTTTGCCAAGCGTTGAAATTTTTAAGTAGTAATTTTCAGTTCATTTGCTGTCATAGTCTTTGAAGCTTACACCACATGAATATTTCAACAAAGGCAACTTGAACCATGCTACAGTGTTATATGTCTTCAGTGATTCATAATTGCATTACTTTTTTCTTTTTATTCCACCATGATCTTTGTGAGCAGCATATTTTTTTAGGTCACCAGTAAACACCTTGGTCTGTCAATGTGTATGTCTTTCTTTTAGTTTTTTTTAACATGCAAGCTCTTCACACTATAATTACCTAGATACTCAGAGATAATTATTATATATTTAACACACTTCTCTATGACCTAATGGTAGGCATGAAGAGATAAGGTAGGTTCTGGTAGGTACACTGCTTTAGAACTGTTGAACTGAATTCTATTTTACTTTGCTTTCAGTATCTGATTTTGTCTTATAAATTGTGCTTATGATACAAATGATCCTCCAATGCCTGCACAAGTCAACCAGTTCTGGCTGAAATGATCAAAATAAATTCAATTAGATCTAACAGTTTTTGCCTGTGTGAAAGTGACTTACACTGATAACTTGCTACAGGACTAGGTTTAATCAGATTATACCACTCGTACGAACTATCAGGGTTCTTACCTACATGATCATATATCTTGATCACTACTCCTCAAAAAGTATAATCTCACTGGGCTGCTACAGCTTGTGACTAGTTGGAGACACAACAATTGTGAGAAATTGAATTGTACTAATACACTTTTGCGTACATCCAAAATTGTAAATTGCATTAAACCTAAGTTTTAATAGTAAATTCTGCAAAATGAACCTGTTCCTCCTATAAAAAAGGATTTGTACCTGTGAAAGAGGAAAATTTCCATTCTTCATTGGAAAAACTAGAAATCTCAATTGTCCCAGGGAAAATGAGAATCAAGAGAGAGTATATGATATGATTCCTGTTCTTTCCGGGAAGACTAGGAATTCTCATTTTTCCTGGGAAGAATGGGAATTCTCATTTTTTCCTGATTTTTCCCGGGAAGAATGAGAATTCCCATTTTTCCGGGAAGATTCTGGATCTTCCCAAATTCTCATTCTTCCCTTGACATATAAATAAGTCATCTAAAAAATTCTTGGATTTTGCTTATTTTTTCGGCTAACTGCATTTTCTTAGATTTTATAGGGAGAAAACTTAAAAACCTTTTAAAAACTTCTTCTCTGATTCTGTTCAGCCAAATTGTCCAATATTTCACGGAAATGATTCCTGGAACAATCTCGCTCAGGTTTGTTCGAATGGTTTAAGTTTGGTGATTTTTGGCGAGTTACAGGAATTTGAACTTAGTCATCTGTCCAAAAAAGCATACTAAAATTACAATCTCAGACACGGCTGGAGCCATCATCACCACATTTTATGCAAATGTTGGTCACATGAGTCATATTTGAAATTGAGGTATTGGTGCCATCTGCATCGACCTTTTCTTTACAGGGGTCATCAGTCATCAGTGCATTAATCTAAATTTCTCTGGTATAGCAGGAGCTAGCATCCCAAATTTTATGTAGGATAGGGTTTTTTTAATTGTATAAGAAAAGGTTGGGTTCATTGATATTTGGTAGAGTTTTAGAAAGCTTAAATTGGGCTTGAGGCCATGAGTAAACCAATTATAAATTTAGGGCTGCAATAGTCTCATTCTGCAAAACAGTTGTTTCAGTTTATGTAACATTGCACAAAAATTATTCTTAGGTGGCCTTTGTTGAAGTTTACTTAAAAAATTTCTTGGTACATTTAATAGACCTTATACATGAAAGGACTGTATCTTTTATTATTCTAATCATTTTTATACAAAATCTTATGAATGCATCAGCTTACAAAAAAAAAGCATTTAAGTCAAAGTCTTTTACAGTATGTGTAAATAGGTTAACTAACAGGCCAAGATTGTGTCTGTACCTATAAATAGCCTGGCAGACTGTCAACTATTTCAGATTTGGCAACAGGCTAAATGTCAGCCTGGATCTATATATAGCTTTGGTAGACTGCCAACTGTATCAGATTAGGCAACAGGTCAAGAGTTTACTCTGTGCAGCCAGGCACAGGTCAAGAGTTCACTCAGTGCAGTAGCTGCATTCTGTTTATAGCTTTGGCAGACTGCCCACTGCATCAGATTTGGCACCAAAGTTCAGCCTGGATCTATAGCTTTTGCAGACTGCCAACTGTGTCAGATTATGCAGCAGGTCAAGGGTTCACTCAGTGCAACCAGGTACAGGTCAAAAGTTCACTCAGTCTAGCCAGGTGCAGATCAAGAGTTCACTCAGAGCAGTTGCTTGAGCCAGCAATTTGTCACAGTTCACTCGGGGCAACTGCCTTTCTCACCTAAGCCTGGGCAGCCCAGTGCATCAAACTCAAGGGAAGTTTGATGTATTGGCCTGATATCTTGACCTGGCTGTGCATCTTTGATGGCTTTCTTGTTCACAAGACAGGTGTCACGACCTACAATGACTTTTGCACAGTGTATGCGCCTGCTTAATTCTAAAGGAGGAATTTGATACATCAGCCTGAAATTTGGCATATTTATACAGCTACAATAATTTTTAGCTCAGCTGACTATAAGTCATCTGAGCTATAATAGTGGTCCATTGTCCGTCGTCCGTCTGTCTGTCCATAGATGTGGCACGTTTTGAAACCGTAAGACCTAGGAATAAAAAATTTGGCATTATGTTAGATGTCCCCAAGATCTCCTACCAAGCCGAAAATTGGGTCTTTGCGACTTCGTTCCTTGAAGAAATTAAGGAAAAACCTCAATTTTTTTTATTAAAAACCTATTTTCACACTTCAGGAGTGCCTAATAACAAAACCACTCATCTGTTTTTCTTCATATTTACCATAAATAATCCTCTATATAGTTCCTATGTACATGCCAGAAATTAGGTCTGTATTATATCATTTAAAAAAGTTATGGGCCCAAACATAATGCACTTTTTTCCAGTAATATAACTTTTATTAAACAAAATTAAATTGTATACCCAAAATTATCTCAAAATCTTTTAAAATTTTTAAAATATTAGCAAAAAAAATATTGGTACCTTAAATTTTGCCTAACTTTGACCAAGGCACGTTTTTTTCCTGTAACTGCTGTGGATTTAATTTTCAATGCATGTTTTTGCTAGCATTTCAACTGTTAACACCAAAAATTTGAAACCAGTTGATCAAAAACTGTAGATTTTATTCAAGTTTTCAAGCACCATGTCACATATTGTTTACATCAACCTAGTGTTATGCAGTTTGCTAGAGCTCAGCTCCCCAGCTTCAGCTCTAAAACTTAGTTCCTTAAATTTGGCATACAGTTAGATGTCACCAAAATCCACTACCATGCCAAGAATTTGGTCACTAGGACTTAATTCCTTTGAGATATTAATGAAAAACTTCATTTTTCTATTAAAAACTCATTGTTACACTTTAAGACTGCCTAATATCAAAACCATTGATCTGACTTTGATCATATATATAATATACATATTTATCAATACATTCGCTATGCAATTGCCAGAAATGATGTCAGTATTGCGTAATTGTTTTAAGTTATGGGCCCAAACATAATGCACTTTTTAAAAAATCAAGAAATATATATACTCCCTTAACAAGTGGATTGCTGAAGCTAGAGATTTTTTGTCAGGGATGTAACATTATTTAATCAAGATTCAATTGAATACCCAAAATTAGTTCTGAATTTTTCAAATTTTACAAGTTATTAGTTTAATATAAAATTAGTACCTTAAATTTTGCCCAACTTTGACCATGGCACGTTTGTTTCCTGAGAGCACTGTTGATATAATTTCATATCATGCACACATAAGGTTTTCAGCTTTGTACCGTAAAATCTCCACTTAAAACCGCACTTCCGATTAAAACCGCACCCAGACTTCGCCAACATTCCAGGTGAGACACCGCGAGGGGCTCAAATACTAAGAACCCCCCTTTAAAACCGCAATAACTTTCGCTACGGAATGATTTGACAAAAGACACAATCAAGCTATCATCTAGAAATGAACACGTGTAGTTTGCGACTCGGCCATTCCTGTCCACTTTAAATTCCTAAGGCATTTTATTTAAACACATCATAACACTTTTTTGCAGGGTCACTCAAGTATGAAGTTTGGGGAGACGTAAGGGCCGGTGAACCTCTGCCTGTTTATACAGATTTTATATTCTATGCCGTATTCTTATTTGCTACTGATTTTTCATTATATTTTGGAAAAAATATTCTGCTGATCCATTTCAAGTCACTGTATATTTTAATTCTAAAAGTAATATTTTGATATCTTAATTTTTGATGAAAATTCCATTTTCTGGAATTACTCGGAAGATTCAAATCATTTTCATACTGGTTACTTCGGTATTATCATCGTCACATCGTATGTTGACATGGCTCCATGTCACAATTTGCTGGTGCGTTTCAATACATGGCTGGTCAACTTAACTAAATATCAAAGTAACTGAAGATACGCAAGTATAAGAAACATGACGCTTGAAAACGAGTGATTTTAAGGTAAAATTAAAGTGGCCAGTCAGGGTAATCAAGTTTTTTTCCTGAAGAAAGTTTCCATGTGAGGAGCCATTTTGTCAAGGCAGTGTTTCCGCAAGGCACGCTGGGACAAAATAGGTGGCTGTTCTGTTTACCACCCATAGCGTGCAGCCGTTCAAAATATTCTTAGCAGAATACCGGGGCGTTTCAGCACATGGCGGCACTCAAACTTGATTTTAAAACGATCGTCTGCCATTGTGTGACTCTTTACGATGTCAGCTTTTTATTCATTTTACGTTTTAAACAAATAATCTTTGCTAAATAATGCCGCAAATGGATTTAAAGTAGACTTTTATTTCAATTTTGCTTGACCATGCCCAACGAAGTGGGCCGCTGTGTGTTACAGCAGGGTTGTTGTAAACGTATTATTTGGTGACAATTACCAAGATTTTATAACAAGTTATATATCACACAAAAACTAATCAGCAATATTTAATTTATAAATAACAAATAATCGTAAATAATACATTTAAACACGGCTCCCATGCATGCGAGACTGCTGCTAAGAACTGCCTTCGAAAGTTGCAATATTATCGCCAACTCACCAGCCCAAAAATGATGTCTGTCAGGAGGATATTCAGAAAACCCTTCTAGTATAAACCGCACAGTGCTTTCAGGAAATCAGCCTGATTTCAAGATTTTGAATTTCTTGATTAAACCGCGGTTTTAGTGTAGATTTTACGGTAGTTTAGAAAGCTGAAAGAAATTAGCCAAAAATTGTAGCTTTTATTGATGTTTTTATGAGACCATGTCAGACCCAGGTTCTACCCAGCCCCTCTTCAGTCATCTGTATGTTGACCTTGTTGACCTTTCAGCAAATTATGCATGCTTGAGGCGAGGCATTCACTGGGGCAGCCAGGCAGCTAATGGCCAGCCACAGTTGATCCAGGTGTCCAACCCAACTCATCTAGTAGTTGTTTTGAACAATAAATTAATAAATTTTTATTGGTTTTTAATAACAAATTAAAGAGAAATTAATAGAAAAGGAATTTGTTAGTTGAT
The DNA here is from genome assembly GCA_026874595.1 of Sipunculus nudus. Classification (NCBI taxonomy): domain Eukaryota; kingdom Metazoa; phylum Annelida; class Sipuncula; order Golfingiida; family Sipunculidae; genus Sipunculus; species Sipunculus nudus. The sequence goes on from CM049315.1 coordinate 29,994,704, forward strand.
GAGTAACAGGAAATTAACTTACAGTTACTGATGATGTACTGATCTTGTATGGATGGATAGAATGTCAATGTCAATGTTATTCCAAATAACACCATGCAGTCACCTATGTTATTTTTCAGTTCAATTTTAATGATAAAAAAATAAATCATATTATTCATTACTAATCATTAGGGATCATATGAAGGAAATAAATGATGGACAAAGATGCAGTTGATAATATTAATCTAGATTCCTACAAGTGTGTAGATTGATGTGAAAATAGTCCAAAGTGAATATATTACATTTATTTTTTTTAAATATAAATAAAAGCCATAAAACCAGGTACTCTTCAGCATAGTTAATCATAACATTATATCTGTCAAATTGAAATCTTGCAGACTTCCATACACTATAGATCCTTCAACAAATAGCCTTATCATCATTCTACCACTGCTTAGTGTACTGTCATTGCATTTATATTTGCTCAAATATATCGCTATTTTCAACAGCTCCCAAATAAATGAAAAATAAACCACTATATTTACTCCATATAAATCCATCAGTCAGGTTATTTCATACATCATTAACTCACATATTACATTATATTCCTTGATAATAGCCCAACATGTCCATGATATTCATAAGGTTTGTCAACTAAATATAGTATCACAAGGGTGATACATTTATAGTCCAATCACGATCAGCTGAGCGCTGTGACCCATGGGTCCCATGTTGTGTTGTCTGCACCCATGCCAGGTTTCTTGTTCAAAATGTTTAGAACTTGCATTGTTCATATACATGTTACACATGTACTTGAAAAGTAATGGTCCAGAGTTAAAGCATTATACCTGGTGTATATCCCATTGTACAGGTTTGCATAAGGCCTGTAGGCCTTGTTTATCACTTTATCAGCTCTTAAAAATAATCTGCTGGTGCAATCGCTTTCAGCCAATAGGTCAGGACAGTAAAAAATTATTTGCCAAATATTAAACATAATGAACACTAGCTATGCATGCTGTAATGTAAAGAATCAAACTTCAGACTACCTGAATGATAGCTATGATCTTTTTTAGGAGATTTCTTTTGAAAGCATATATTTTAGGAGTCATCCAATATTGTGTTTACCATCGAGAATTATTGGTTTTAAAAATAAGTTCATTTTCCAGTCTGTTTATCTGAGACAATGTATGAGACAACATGATAGTGATGGAGAAAAGGTATGCATTGCCATTGGAATGGACCTGCCCAGTCCCATGTGCACAAAACCTGTCATTTCATTTTCATTGTGTCAGTTTCATGTAATGTAAAAGAGGTCTTAAAAAGCCAATCTTTATATGCAGCAGGTACAATTACTGCTTCCAATAAATCAGATCCAGTTGGTCTATTTATGTATTTTACATTTACTTCTTTTTCAATAAGCATTTTACTCCCTTAGCATTCTACACAAACCAATTATCCTAATTGTAATATTCTCAGAGCATGTGTTGTGTGAAATGAATGTTCCAAATTGAATTCCTTCAAGCCTCATTTTTTTAATTGTCCAAAATGGCTCTCGTTCCACATAAAGTGTCCCATGTAGCAGCAACCCAGTTAAAAAGAAAGTTTCTTCTGATTGAATAAATTGATTCAGAAATGTTATCAAATGGATGCATGTCTTCTTGTAGATAAGGTTTCTGACAAAGAACTGAAACAAATCCCCTATCCTTCATTCATTTAAATAAACATCAGTATTCCCACAAATGGAAGTTATGTTTGGATTTAACTCTTACAGTAATCATTACTTGGGCCCGGCTGAAGATGGACTGTTTGAATGGGCCACTGAAGGCAAGAACAGTATCATCAGGTGACCTCTATATTCTTCCCAGCCATCGAGACCTGTCTTAGTCTCTGTCTGGAGGCTCATACATAACACAGTTGTATGCAAGGTCACTTTGCCCAATGGCAGAGTGTGTAACCAGTTTTAAATTAACTGTTTTATTTGGTATTAACCTTGATGCAAGGGTTGTAGTAGATAAATCCTGTGCTTCAAGTTAATTAATATGATGTGATATAGTTTATGATTGATTATTCTTGGATAGCTCATATTCTGGATCCCTGGATGTGTTCAAGTTACAGAGATTGTGTACCTTAATAACAGTAGCTCCCATGGGTGTGTGGACATAACTAAATTAAGACTCTGAGGTAAGGTTACATCCTTTCATATCTTATCACCACAGTAAAAACTTATTATTTCATTAGCTGTCAATCATCAGGTGTACTTATTGATTATATGTCAAGAACTGGGGTCTCACAATATAGTATCATTTCCTTGAATTTTAGATCATTTACATAATGGTTATCTGAAGTGTTGCAACAGTCCTTTGTCTTTCATTTTTTATCTGGAAAGTTTTCTTGGCCCATTGTAAAGCATGTTAAGATTGCATCTGTCTTGAACACCAAGAACTACATAGATTATAGGGTTTCATAATTTAGTATCATTTTCTCCAAATTATGGCTATCTGAACTGTAGGAATAGTCCATGGTCTTCTATCTCTGTTTTGACACTTTCTTGGCCAAATGTAAAGAATATTTAAAGCATTGAAACATCTAATTTCTGACTGAAACTTGGTTTTGCCTGCAGGAAATCTGTATTCTCCATAAAAATAGTATTCTCCATAAAAATAGTCATGTAACAGACTATTTTTCTGCTTGAATTGAAAACAGTTGTCATTTAATAGAAAATAAAACTAAGGGTCTTGATGAATGATTTTATAATCTCAACTCGCTTGTGCTATTATCCAAGTTATTAATTTGTATATATATTGATTTAGTGTGCATGCACAGACTTACAAATGTTGCTGATGCTTTGTTCTTATTCAATTAATTGCTGTTGGGTGTACAATGAATATTTAGAATTTATGAGTTCAAATATTTAGAATTCTATAGAGACAGGTCATTTAAATAACAATGTATGTTCCGTGAAGGTCTGTCTGACTAAAGATATTAATTGTTTCAGTTTTTTTTGCCATACTTTTGACTCCTCTAATTTATTGCTCACAAAAGTAACCCATGAACATATAGGAATCAATTCTGATTTAATTACATTCCACAGTTACCAGTGGATAACTTTTTTAGTCTACACAACTTGATGGATTAGGAGTACACAAATATTTATGAAACCTGTCTATTTCTTCTCTACCGAGAACCCTATTTAGTCCAGGTTGAAATATGGCTATAGGTTAATGAGGAGTCCAACAATACCAGAGTTTTTCTGGTAACCATGCTGCTCATGTAAAATTAGTGCTGTGAATTCAGCTATTTCCAAAGGCAGATGACTGTAACAGCTTGTGCTTTGACCATATATAAATGAACCATAAGACTACTGTTGTCCAAACAATGAATATGCCATGACACAAATATTCTTTTTTAAACTATTAACAGCAGATTAGCAGAAATAGGAAGTTATATGTAAAACTACATTTGTTAGCAATGAGATGACAGAAATGGCTGCTAATTGTAAGATAGGCAACGTAACATTAAGTAAGCAATTGTGCATAAAACAGACCACGTGCTAGTGAATCTGATGCTCTATATTTGCAAATAAAGACCAGATATTTGCCTTCATTGTAGAAGAATTAAAAAAGAAACTACACAATATGTTGTATATAAAAATTAAAGAGAAAATATTACACAAAATGCTATCTAATGATAAGTTAGCAAGAGCATTATAAGTCTCCTCACAGAACTGAAATGTGATCCTGATGCCATGAAAAGATCAAAGCACCACTAGCAGCAATATGTCATGTCTGATATGCTTGGAGGAGATTAAGAGTATAATGTGCTGCTACCATCTTCAGTTTTGAGGTAGTAACACAGACATTAAGGGATTTTTTATCTGGTAGCCATTGTTAGTCAGGAAATGGAATTGTCAAAACCAAGGCTGAAGTGAGAAGAGATGATTAAAAAGAATCAGCTGAAGGAATCATTTGTTTTGCTTATGGGAAGAAAGGTGTGCAGGACACAATCAGCTACAAACATATTTATCTATCTTAATTATAAACCTGCCTGGGTTGGTGTTTAATTTTTCCCGTGGTCCATGGTAGCAGTTTTATTACTTAACATGAGGAACATATGTGTGGATAATGCATATATATATATTTTTTATATTATAACTGTAAACCTTCCTCTGCCCCTTAAGAGTTAGAATGTAGTTTTAAAAGAAATTGACACTTAGGCTTTATGCCATGGGACTGTGAAAATGAGGTCCAACATGAAAAAAAGCTAGTCACTTGATGACACTTCTCCAATTGTTTTTCATTCTTATACTAATTGCAATGACTTTTGCCACAGTATCATTAACAAATTTTGTTTATCTAGACTCCACATCAGTATACATCATAATCCACTGTGTCTTTTGCTTCATATATAGTGCCATCTTAAAGTGCCACATAACACATGCTTGGACCTTCCTGCAGCGCTTTCTTTAGTGAGCGTCAGCAGACTTATCAGGGACAAGAGGCTTAAGCTCTTGAAGTAGTGAACCCACACTGCTAAGGCTGGATTGGACCTTTTGTTGGCAGCACACATTTTCAAGTATCAAAATTGTAATCTTAAGGACTTGGGTGACTTTCACTGGAAACCTAATTCAGTTTCAGGCATCAAGAATAGGATTTCTGGTGGAAAAGTTTGCCATTTACACCATGCAGTAATGACCTGAGAGACGCTGGTTCCATTACCAGATTACTGTCAGAGTGTTCAAACCCATCAATAATAAATGTGGGATAAAGACATTAAGGTATGTTTTGGCTGAAATGGCTGAAAAATATGCACTTAACAACAGTAGCTGCTTACCAGTTAATGTCATAAATAAAGAATTTTGTAAAAATTCCAAGGAATTTCAGATGAGATGAAGAACTGTTTAAAAACTGTCCGGCCTTTTTTTCCTGCAAGTACCATTCTTTGTGTGTATATGGCCTTTCTTGTTTATAAGCTTTCCCAGATGGCATTATGCTCATAAATATGATTACGCTGATGTATGTCCAACACTAAAGAGACTAAAATTGTGTGAAAAAGGAAGAAAGACTCTACCAAAGTAAAATAGAACACTATATCTGGCACTTAAACTGCAGAATTTACTTACAAACAGCTAAGTATTTTTGTAACAGTGAATCTTGAATAAATGATAATAATGAAAAAAAAACCAGAACAAAGTGTCAAAATTAATAATTAACATCCATGTTCTCCTGTTAGGAACAAGGTCCCAACTCCCTCTGATTAGATTGTACGTGGCTTGAGCTTCTAAGCAGGACCAGGAAAGAGCATTTCCCTCAGCCAATTACAGCTCCTTTGTGTTAAGTGAAAGAGGGAGAGAGTACATGCGTTCAAAAATAATCCTGAAAGTACCTTCAGGTTTGGTCATTTTATTGTGTCAGTGCAGAGGTTGAACATTTAGCATTTTTTTAGTCATTTGGTAGGAGTTTATAAAAAAAATTAACAAAAGTAATGCAGACCAAGCCTACCAAACATTTGTAGGTCAAACAACATTTATTCATGTTTTTGTTTTCTTGAAAAAAAAGAAAACTGGCAGAGTGAATCTGGTCAACCTGTCATTTATTTTACCCCTCAAAAATATCTGTATTTTAAAACATCATGTACTGTTAGAAAACATCATTATAAGTGAATGGATGGCAAAATGATTGTAGATTTAGAAATTGTTTCTTGTACAGGCTGACAGACAAGATGTTGAGAAGTTTTACATTTTCTATTCACCTGTTTAAAGTACTGTTTATTTAGCCTCATTCAAAAACTTTATTGTGAAATAAGCAAGTTTGTGTCTGAAAAATGATATGAACATATCCATTCTGAAAATAACATATTTTTAATGGTATTGTTTTAGTGATATGTTGACACAGTGATATGTAATGGCACAGTGTGTCAGAAATGTTTGTTCAAAGTAACACTCACCTATGCTGACTTTGTAGAAGATTATAAATTTTGATTTCAGTCTTTTATCTGCCTCGACATATCTTTGATATTTACTTTCATCATGATCAGTCCACTCTGGCATGCTTCTAAAGAGCAGAGGGATATAGTGATTAGCCTTGTCAGTCTGTCATTCTGCCTGAAAACCATATTCAAGCCAATTAATATCTATAATATATTACCACTCAGATCCACTTCCTCTTTTTTAAATAGCTGGTGTATGTGTCTTATGAATCTTTCCATCTGGTAAGGTTTTGTTGCTTTTGGTTGATTTATGGATTTTTTAATGGGACATAATCAGGATCAATATTATTCCTATTCTTTTACACTATCAGTTAGTTTTGCTTTATCCAAAAGTTTCCCAGCAAAACCATCACAGTCTCATTTCCTCACATACAATTGTTTAACACCTTTTTATAGCCATTCATGTTGGTACACACAGTCTGGTTACCGTAACAAGACCACGTGACTGGAGGTCGGATTAAGAGGGGCATCAAAGGGTGGTTCAGCCAGTGGGAACATGCATTTTATTTGTTTGGGCCCAGTCAGTCAGGGCATCTCCTGATTGACACATGTTGTGGCTCCGCGATGTACACGGCCCTATGCGCTTTGTTTATGTTGACACCTGCAATCCGGCCTGGTTCACTGTTTTTAACACTCGTTTACAGGAGTAAGAAAACGGCATGCAGGTAAAGATTTATTTTAAAAGGAAGAAGCTATTTTTCGTGTTAACTCAACATGCTTCATAGGTGATTGGGCCCTTTTAATGTATTTTTCAATTTAGTTTAAACATTTTAATGTGATATATGAATACAATGATGATAGGATTCACAATCTCAGGTTTCTGTACCTCAGGAGACAGTAATGTTGTTAGAATAAATCTGTGCCAAAGGCCATTTATCTCAGCAAAGGTTGGACAGATTTCCATGAATTTTGAATGCTGATTGATCTTGATGGACTTTAACTGCTGCAGAAGACTTATTTTGCCATTTACAATTTCTCTATGTTTGTTACATATTTACCTGCATTTTGTAATATGACATTACAGCTATTGGTCCATCTTTTGACAGCAGTTCTAGAGTCAATATGTACTTGACTCCCTAAACTCCAGCTTCACATTAGCCTATAGGTTCTAATTTGAAGCTTCAAAGATATGTGAAATGAGATCACTATGACTATATTGGCTGAGCTACAGTGCAAAAAAATTCATCTGAACAACTCAAATGAAGTATCTTGATTGTAAAAATATATGTAAAAAAGGCCAAATTTTCAGGAAAGGGTTGTTGATCTTTAAGAACTTGCAACCAGGAAGAGTTATAAACCTTGGAAGGTATTTGATGTATGATAAGAGAAAATAAATTTGTTGGCTGCCTGCTGTTTCAGCCACAATTACCATCCGATTGTGAATACAACCAGACTACAGCTGATCCCAGTATTGCCACTTGTACTGATCAGATTCAGACTGACCTGACATAGGAGTTTGGCAGTGATCACCTGAGTGGTTAAAAATAAAGATAATAAAGTAACTTAGGCCGATCAATCAAGGAGGGAAGCACAATGAGCCATTTAGTAGTGGCCTTGATCTAGTGATGTTTGTGCAGCTCTTTCTCATCACATGAGGTTATACACATTCTTCAATATTTCATAAAATAATTGTGCTGTAAATTTTATCATCTTTTCTATTGTTCTTCTTTGATGAGCTTCAGTTCTTGTGATCTTTTAATATAGTATATATAGCTTTTACTTATAATATATACAATATGCTAGGGTGTTTTTTATCAATGCTTAATCCATATTGTTTGACAGCATTATATACTGCAGTTTAAAAGTTTGATTTAATAACCTTTATACATAATACAAAATACTATATTTACAGGTAAATGAACTATAATATTTCAAGCCTGCAGGATTGCCTAGGAAAACCACAAGCTGATAAGGCTCAAAGACCTTTGTGACATTTTTACTTGGTGAATCTGTTGTTCAGTTTTCTTTACATCAAGATATTTATAAAATTTAAATATAGACTAAGTGAATATTACATCTTATTCTCCTTGGAGTACTCACTATTGAATCATCTTGCACGGTGGTCCAAATTTTTATTTCTAATACAATTTCTTTACATACCGGTAGTATAAGATTCAGGAATATTTGATCCAGGAAAGCTGTCTTTCCATTACTCTGATATTTGGTGCCTACAATGCAGTCATGCAGGCATCCAAAAAATGCAGTCCATGTAAATATAATATTCTTATCCGTATCTCTGTTTTATCACCTGACTCTGTTTTAATTATATTGTGCTTATGTTTGTTGATGAAGAACACACGGGATTCAGGAAATTAAGTTTATAAACATTAGAACACCAAGATGAAAGGAAAATTGATCTAATATTTTGTTTAAGTTTCCTATAGGTGTTTTAACACTGGCACTGTCCAGCTTTCTATCAAATCTAGATATATTCACTGCACACTGAACTCTCGAGTGCTCCCCTGTATAGTTGCTTATGCTGCTGTAGTTATCAACTTGGATGACCTGGCAGAAAGTTCCAGGGCTTTCTCTAAGTGCAGAGGGGAGCAGCAGTTTAAACTGACAGTCATGTATGACAAATGTAAATTATATCTTCTCTTTAAACCCGCAAAATAGCTGATGGTCATATAAATGCATGCTACATGTTTTTAGCCAACATGTGAGCTAATGTGATGGTGTGGTATCGTCCATCGTCTGTACCTTAACCCATACTATCTCAAAAACTACAGGCGCTAGCATCCAAAAATTTATGCAAAAAGTTTTGCCATCTGAAAAACTATCGGATTTTGCTTATTTTTTGGCTAACTGCATTTTCTTAGATTTTATTGAGAAAAAGCTAAAAAAAAACTTTCAAAATCTTCTACTCGGAAACAGTCAAGCCAAATTGTTCAATATTTCACAGAAATAATCTCTTATACCATCTCTCTAAAGTTTGTACGAATGGTTCCAGTTTGGTGATTTTTGGCTGAGTTACAGTAAGTTGAACTTAATCATCTGTCAAAAAAAAATACCAAAATTTCAATCTCAGAAACGGCTAAAGCTATCATCACCAAATTTTATGCCAATGTTGGTCACATGAGTCATATCTGAAATTGAGGTATTGGTGGTGCCACCTGCAATGGCCTTTTTTGTATGGGGGTCATCATTCCCTGTATCATACTTTGGGCTACAGAAAATTTCTTTTCTGAAACCATATGGTCAAATTGTTTAATATTGCACAGAAATGATGCTGGGTAGTGCTTTCTGAAGTTATTTCAAATGGTCTCTGGTCAGGGACTTTTGGCTGAGTTATGGGAAGCTGAATTTAGTCATATGCCTTAACAGCCCATTTTAGCTCAGTGGCTACAAAGATCTTCTTCTTAAAAACCACTGGGCCAAATTCTTAAATTTCACACATTTATTATCCCCAGATGTTGATAATTAAAGTTTATTCAAATGGTTTTGGTTCAGTGCTTTTTGGGTTAGTTACAGGAAGCTGAACTTAGCCAGTTTGCTGTATCTTCCTATATGAGTGATAAACCTGCAAAATGTTTTTTGACTGCAGCCACTGAAGCCAATTTGTTTAATATTTTACAATAATAATCCCCACAATGATTCTTATAATAATTGTCTTTAATGGTTCCACATGTATAATTTTTGGCTGAATTATGGAGATTGAATTTAGTCATTTTACCATATTTGTTAGCTGCATGTGTGAAGCAGTTACATCTAGCCTGGCACCAGTTTATCCGCATCTATAACCTCTTGCCACTAGATTTCAGGTTAAATAGCTTGGCAGACTGCAAACTATTTCAGATTTTGCAACAGGCTAAAAGTCAGCCTGGATCTATTTATAGCTATGGCAGACTGGCAACTGTATCAGATTAGGCAACAGGTCAAGAGTTCACTCCATGCAGCCAGGTATAGGTCAAGAGTTCACTCAGTGCAGTAGCTGCATTCTATTTATAGCTTTGGCAGACTGCCCACTGTCTCATATTTGGAGCCAAAGGTCAGTCTGGATCTATTTATAGCTTTGGCAAACTGCCAACTGTGTCAGATTATGCAACAGGTCAAGAGTTCACTCAGTGCAGCCAGGTACAGCTCAAAAGTTCACTCAGTCTAGCCAGGTGCAGGTCAAGAGTTCACTCAGTGCAGTAGCTTGAGCCAGCAATTTTTCACAGTTCACTTTAGGCAACTGCCTTTCTCACCTAAGCCTGGTCAGCCCAGTGCATCAGACTCAAGATAAGTTTGATGTATTGGCCTGATATTTTGACCTGTCTCTGCATCTTTGATGGCTTTCTTGTGCAAAAGACAGGTGGCGCCACCTACAGTGACTTTTGCACAGTGTATGTGCCTGCTTATTCTCCAGAGGAATTTGATATATCAGCCTGAAATTGGGCAAATTTATACATATCGTAAAGCTTTCGTATACAAGACTGGTGCCACCTACAATTATAATTTTTGCACAGTGTATGTCCCTGCTTATTTCTCAGGCGGGGATATCAGCCTGAAATTGCGCATGTGTATACATCTCTGATACCTTCGTCGTATACAGGAAATGTAGGGCAACTTGAAAAGCAATGGCCCAGCACTGAAGCATTATACCTTGTGTAAAAATTATTGCACAGGTTCACATTAGGCCTGTAGGCTTTGTTCTCATTATTCATCAGCAAATGTCCTCCTCCATTGGTACATTGAGTGATTGCCAATACATGATTAGAGAAAAGATAGTTGAATAATGATTGTCACTTATGTAATGATAGTATTTTGTTTTTCATATTGTCCACAAGTTTAATTTGCCAGAAAAATCATTTGAATTGTTTACATTTCACCATGTATGTTAGGGAAGAAATCTGCATATCAGTAGGCCAGTCATTGACTTGACTGCAACATCTAAAAATTTTAGCATTTATGATGGATTAAAGATTTTTTTAAAAATAATAGTACAGACCTTCATGACTCTTGTATGAAGACTTATACTTGATACTCTCCTCAGCTGTATAAAGCTGATGGTAACAGCTGGTACCTGCAGCTTTCAGTTTTTTTCAGGATGTTTGTTCACTTTTGTTTTGCTTTATATTATTGACATAGATGATGTCAGTGGTATTTGATAAAAAGGATAAATTGATTTCCAGTATTTGTGGCTTATTCCTATCATCTCATTAAACAAATATTGAAAGAAATTAGATATTTAAAATAAAGTTGAGTCTCATTATTCTTATTATAAAATTGTTTTTTTTTTTGGGGGGGGGGGAGGGGGGATGGGCGTTTCATCAGTTGTGTAACAGTAAAGGTTTCTGTCTGAAAAAAAAATCAGATGTTATAGATCATGCATATTTGTGATTTGTCTACAACATGTTTTATGGAATACCTGACAGAGTAATATCCTGTGAAAGTCATCTCCACATATATCTAGAAGGCAACCAGTGATTGCTGACAAAGGCAGATTTCTTACTGCACACAGGTTGAAAAACCAAGGAGCAGACACAGACTCCACTGAGTAAAGATGGTAGTCTCACAGATTTGGATATCAGAATGACTTAAATATCAATCATTCCCAGCCCAGCCTTCCAGTGTTCCAGCCAGCCTGTCTCCAGAGGGTCATTTCTCAGCTTTTTACAATAGAGATTTTAATCTGCTACCTGGTGGATCAAGTTTTCTGAGAGAATTCATATTGGGTCTGAAATTTATGGCAAAAGATGTTGTTGTATCCAGCACTGGAAAAGCATAATGTACTTTTTTTCCAAGCAATATACATCTTGAACAATGGATATTATACATTTGTGAACCTTGAGAAAATGCGTAAGGATTCAACCATAATTAAAACTTTTCTTACATTGTTATTCACTTGAGCAGTTACAGATTGATTGAATTCAGCCTTAACAGATATGATTTATCTAATTGATTGATTCATGGAGTTCAGCACTAACAGATATAACTTGACATACACTGTAAAAACAGATTGGTCAAATGTTTGAGATGATATTGGTAGATTTAACCAACACATTGGTTATTTCACCTCATTTCAGCTCATTGGTCATGCATTCACCAAACCATTTGCTCATTTTGACAAATTTTAAATAGCTCAGCTGACTGTAAGAATGCTTTGAAACAAGACGTCCAATAAATCCAGAGAATAAAACAACTAAAAAGAGAGTTAATGTATCAGTGCACACATAAACGTGTCCACTGGTCTGAACATCTGGAATCGGTTGATATGACCATTTTCTTACCTGATTTTAATCAATATGTTGACCTCCACCAAAGTAAATTGGTTGGGAATGACCAAAAATTTTGCTTTGACCATTTTATTTGATTGAGAAAACCTATCTAACCAAATATTTTTGTTATTCAAACCAAAATATAGGTTGATATGAACATTGTCTGTTGGTTAAATTTAACCAAAACAAATTGGTTGTTTCAACTTGTAAATTATTTGGACACATTATGACCAGGTATTATTTTTTCTGTTATTTTAACCAATCTGTTTTTACATATTAAGTGTATTAATGGTGATACTATATACTGGTCAGGATAAATTCAGTCAGTGCATTAATTAATTGTTGTTAAGTACTGGTAGATAATATTTTGCTTGCTGATGAATGGAAGATAAAATATGTTAGTACTTTTGAAGTGGTCAGTGTCTGAAAGTAAAAAATGTAGAGCATTTAAAATATCTGTATTTGTCTTAGTGTGTGTACATTATTCCTTAAAATAAATCAGTCTAAGGTTAACTTAGGTAGTCCAGCCAGAATCCATTTGACCCCTACTTTTAAAGTTTTACCAAAGGAACGTTCATAAGATGTCTGTCTTAATATTGCTCTGTTTGACCATTTAATTTAAACACAATGGTGTCTTCTTTTTAATTAGCCAACTTGTGAACTTTTGTGATGGTGTGGTGGCGTCCGTCGGCCGTCGTCCATTGTCTGTACGTTAGCCCATACTATCTTGAAAATGGCAAGAGCTAGCATCACCAAATTTTATGCAAAAAATTAGTCATCTAAAAAACTATATCAAATTTTGCTTATTTTTTGGCTAACTGCATTTTCTTAGATTTTATTGGGAAAAACTAAAAAAGCTTTAAAAATCTTCCTCTCTGAAACTGTTCAGCCAAATTGTCCAATATTTCACAATATGATTTCTGGAACAATCTCTCTCAATTTTGTTTGAATGGTTTAAGTTGGGTGATTTTTGGCTGAGTTACAGGAAGTTGAACTTAGTCATCTGTCCAAAAAAGCATACTAAAATTGCAATCTCAGAAACAGCTGGAGCCATCTTCACCAAATTTTATGCCAATGTTGGTCACATGAGTCATATCTGAAATTGAGATAGTGGTGGCGCCACCTGCATCAGCCTTTTTTGTACGGTGGTCATCAGTGCCTGATCTTACTGATAGCTACAAAAAACATTTTCTCTGAAACCATATGGCCAAATTGTTTATTATCACACAGAAATGATCCTGGAGTTTGTTCAATTGGTCTCAGTTCAGTGACTTTTGGCTGAGTTATGGGAAGCTGAATTTAGTCATATGCCATAACAGCCCATTTTAGCTCAGTGGCTACAAAGATCTTCTTCTCAAACACCACTGGGCAAAATTCTTAAATCTCACACATTAATTATCCTTAGATGTTGATAATTCAAGTTTGTTCAAATGGTTTTGGTTCAGTGCCTAATTTTTGGTTGAGTTATGGGAAGCTTAACCTTAGCCATTTTGCTGAATTTTCACATATGAGTTATAAACCTGCAAAACATTTTTTGACTGACGCCACTGAGGCCAATTTGTTTAATATTTTACAAGAATAATCCCCTGAATAATTCTTAATATATTTGTCTTTTATGGTTCAAAAGAATGAATTTCGGCTGAATTATAAAGATTGAATTTAGACATTTTACCATATATGTACTGTGTGAAGCAGATACATCTAGCCTAGCACCAGTTTATCAGCATCTGTTAGATCATGCCTCTAGACATTTAGATTTCAGGTTTCCTTTGATTAATATTGACATGAATGTTTTTTAAAAGCTTTTAAAAAGTGTAGATTTATAATTTTAGATATTCCTCATGTCAGGCAATGTTTATAATCACAGGTATACAGCTCTCTGTGGGTATATAAAGATAGCTGTACATGGATAATAAATAATTGGTATACTCAACTTAATCGAAGATTTTGCCATCAGTGAGATGTATCACTATTATAATTTTGCATTCAGTATGCATCTGTAGTAATTTTAAGCAAACCTATGAGCTAATGCTATGGTGTGGTGGCGTCTGTCATTTGTACGTTAACCCATAGTATCTCGATAACGACTGGAGCTAGCATCATGAAATTTAATGCAAAAAAATTAGCCATCTAAAAAACTCTGCATTTTCTTAGATTTTATAGAGAAAAAGCTAAAAAACCATTAAAAATCTTCTCAGACAAAACGGTCAAGCCAAATTGTTCAATATTTCACAGAAATTATCTTTTATACCATCTCTCTCAAGTTTGCTCAAATGGTTCAAGTTTGGTGAATTTTGGCTGAGTTACCATTATTGTGTCTATTTCAAACTGAGGACTGCAATAGTGTTCTTCTACAAAATTATTGTTTCAATTATAACTTCTGTAACATTGCACAAAAATTATTCTTAGGTGGTTTTGTTCAAGTTTACTTGAATGATTTTTGGTAGAATTATTGGACCTTTAACAATAAAAGGACTGCATCTTTTATTATTCTAGATATTTTGATAAAAAGTTTATAAATATGTCAGCTTGAAAAAAAAGCATTTAGCCAAAGTCTTTCAGTATATGTAAACAAATTTACCAACAGGCCAGGATTGTGTCTGTATCTTTAAATAGGTTGAGGACTGCCAACTGTGTCAGATTATGCAACAGGTCAAGAGTTCACTTAGTGTAGCCAGCTACAGGTCAAAAGTTCACTCAGTCTAGCCAGGTGCAGGTCATGAGTTCACTCAGTGCTGTAGCCTGAGCCAGCAAATTTGTCACAGTTCACTTGGGGCAACTGCCTTTTTCACCTAAGCCTGGTCAGCCCCATGCATCAGACTCAAGATAAGTTTGATGTATTGGCCTGATATTTTGACATGTCTGTCTGTCTTTGATGGCTTTCTCATTCAAAAGACAGGTGTTGCCACCTACAGTGACTTTTCACAGCGTATGTGCCTGCTTATTTCTACAGAGGAATTTGATATGTCAGCCTGAAATTGGGCATATTTATACATATCGAACAGCGATGTCGTATACAAGACTGGTGATGCCACCTACAATAATTTTTGCACAATGTGTGTCCCTGCTTATTTCTCAGGAGGGGTTTGATATATATCAGTCTGAAATTGGGCATATGTATGTATCTCTGATAGCTCCGTTGTATACAAGACTGGTGTTGCCAGCTACAATCATTTTTGTGTTGTGTGCACCTATGCCAGAATTTCAGCAGTGATGTTTGTGTAATTGTTTCTTATTCAAAATGTTTAGTACTTGCATTGTTCATATACATGAGAAGTAATGGTCCAGCATTGAAGCATTATACCTGGTGCATTTCCCAATGCACAGGTACGCAATAGGCCTGTAGGCCTTGTTTAAATCTAAATCAAACGGCACAAAGATACACAAGTTACTACAGTGAACCTTGAACAATTTGTTCTTCACTTAAGATGAACAAAAATGAAAGAACTTTCAGAAGCATTATACTCTTTACATAGAAGGCTCTTAGTTTTGCAAAATTTTCATCATCATTAGTGAGAGTGTTTCTTACAATATGCCCAAGGTACTTATATGATTGAATTACAGTTAGCACCTGACCATCTAACTTGATGTCACTTCTGTAGCCCCTGTTCTTCGTGTCAATAAATATGACTTGACTGACAGGCTAGGTTGTTTTAAAATACTGCATGCTTTTTCATAATTTTGCCTTTTCTGGTTGATAAATGCAGTGTATGGTTAGAACAAATATTTCTTTGCTCTGAAACCACTTACATTTTTGTTGAATAATTTGGGTAAAAAATGGAAATGAATTCCAGTGTGACCTTAGGGCATTAGTTTTGGGGAACATTGACATCAAAGGCCACCAGTAGCATGTGAAAGGCATGAGTTGTAATAATTTTCCTCAATGTGTTGTTATGTTGGAAGTGGCCCTAACAGCAAAGCAGGTCCTCCAGGGACCCAGAACCAAAGTAAGACCATCAGTGCCATTTCCCATAGCACCCCAGGTCACAATTCACTGGAACATGACTGTATGATTTACCTTAGCCTCACATATGAGGTACAGAGGACCCTCTTAGAGGCTTATAAGAACCAGTAGCCATCAAGAGACGATGAGCAATATTGGCTGTGTAATGTGTATGATGAATGGACAGTCAGTTTACTCTTCAGCATATAGATTCCATGGTCCATAGAAGCTGGCCAGGAGCTGCAAGGTAAATCACAAAGACCCCACTATTAACTTAACAACAGATGAAAAATCCATCAAATAGGGTCAGTGATCTGGGATGAATGAAAAGCTGAAAATCATAGAGTAGTTATGTTTAACAGGGAATCTGAGTCTTATCTCTGTGGGCAGTCTGAGCTGTGGGCTTTCATATCCTAGGGATGGTCTGTGCCCTGCTGCTATGGAGAACCACAAGGAATACAGCCTGGTTAAATTAATGGTAATTTGGCCACTTGCTGTGACCACCAGTACAGCTAATTGATTGGCTGCTTTGCTGAGCAAAGAGGACCAATAGTGCACCCTTTGCATCCTGCACAAGGGCCAGGCAGGATGATTGGAGATTACACTGTTCTTTCTATACATAAAGTAGCTGGACATATATTTTACTGTTATCCCAGTCCCATGTTCATCCATTGGGCCTTATCACATGGTTTATCAGCAGCAGTGAGCCCAGTGTCCAAAATATTTTTACTGTTAATGATAAAGAAAAAGAAAGACAGCCTATGGCTGGCCTATTAAGTTACATATAATCCCAGACTTATGGCCTCACCATTGATTAGTTTCTTTGTATAAATGAGTTTTGAGTGTCTGCTTCAGATAAAAGAACTATTTTTTGTATCTCTTACTTTCTTGGTCTGAGTGGTCATGTCTGCAGTCGTAATGAAGTGAAACCTGACTTGTTTGTTTCCTCAGGTTCACAGCACTGTTTGTGACTGACACACATGTTAATATTTGGCTCTGAACATGGTGTATATGTGTGGACACAGTTTAAAAGAAACCACTTAGCTGTTTTAAAATTAAAAGAATCACCATACTGGAGTTAATACTTGAGTCACCGTGTGTGCACTTATAGGAAAACTCACTTCATACTACAGACTCATAGTTGCAGCAATATAACTGTCATTTGTAAATATTGTCCATGTATATCCCATTATAATTAGCAATATGTCAGCAGAGACAAACCACACATGTTACAATTAATCCCCAAGGGTTGCCTGTCAAACTGACCCAGCCATCAAGCTGTTATACAATCTGGTAAAGCCACAGGGGTCAGTCCACACACTGGCTTGGCACAGGAAACAGCTTGTGTGGACAGTATAGGTGTTAGCAGGCATGGGTGTGATGATAAAGATTTTACAAGACTCTTTCATGCCCCGGGTCAGGTCCCTGACATGTACAGGACAGTTGTAAGAACAAGCTAGGCTTTTAATAGATCAATAGATCATCTTCCTTTCAGCTGTGTGGGAGGTATGTAGAGGTGGGGCCAGACCTTGTGCACTTTGTCCACATTAATTCAGATGGTCAGAAAGTTTGCTAAATATTTTATTTCTCGCACAGGACTTTGATAATATTATCTGTTTATTCTGTTTTGTGTACG
Organism: Sipunculus nudus; assembly: GCA_026874595.1. Lineage (NCBI taxonomy): Eukaryota > Metazoa > Annelida > Sipuncula > Golfingiida > Sipunculidae > Sipunculus > Sipunculus nudus. The sequence continues at coordinate 30,012,447 of CM049315.1, forward strand.
AGTATCTTGTAAGTTTTTACATGAATAAGATATATTTTAAAATGGATGTTGAAATGAATGAGAAACTTCCAAGTGGGAACAAGTTGTTTGCTCTTTAGTACATGCATGATTGTTAATAAAATATTAACTGATTGAATTTCTACAATAATATACTGCTTCAAGTGTTATGTAAATTCTAAAATATACTTACCTTCTTTTGATATGAAAAATATTGTGTCCCAGTTGGCTTTTTGAATGTTGTAAATGCAGTACTGTTTATGAGTTGGCAAGATAATTAAATGCACTTAAATATTTATTATATAAGTTATTTCTCAAGCTTATTCATAAAACTTATGAATCTTGTTATTGGGGAAACTATATATTAGGTATATAAATTTTCAGTGAGAATCTTTTATAGCAAGTGGAAAGTTTTGAAATAAATATATATATATATATATCATCCTTACCTTTTCTCCCATGCTTATATAACTGTTTTATTGAAACCAAAACTTCCTATGATACATAAACATTTCCTCAGAAATACCATGGCAACTGTGTTCAGCTTCTTAAAAGACATGGTGTTGTCTAAGAAATATTGACTTTTTCATCAGGTTTCATCCGTAAGTAAAAGAGCTGTTCGATACACAATAAGTTTGGTTTCATGGCTTCATTATTTGCTGGTTTATTATGTACCTCACATTTTCGAGAAAGCATAAATTTATTCAGCTGTACCTGATTTTGTTTATTACACAGTTTACAATGCTATTTACATATTTTCCCATTGAGTTGTCCAGGTTGACAAGAAATACAAAGGAAATAATGGAAACAATTACATATTTTATTTCATTCCCATCAATTCAATGTGCATGTACATGCACATAAATGATGTTGAAATGGTCATTTTAGCCAAGCTAAAATCACAGCTACCGGTATATATGGATATAAGTGATAAAATTGCCCTTATGACAGTGAACACATTTATTTTAACCAAGAAATGAATATTTTTGTTTATGTAAAACTGGACTTGTGCAATGAGGTGTGTTAATCGCTTGATCAGTTAGCTATTGATCACTGATGCTTAAATCAAGAGAATTAGGGATATATCTTTGTCTGCTGTCCTTATGCTCACATTTCAAGCCATTTATCAGCTAAGCACAAAAGGTAACCATAACACACAGAAAGCTTGTGGTCATAGAAAGCATAGGTTATCGTGACCTATATTCTTCAAGTAATAGACTGAACATTTATGTTTCAGCATCTCAGGAGTAGAAACAGCACAAATCATAACCACTCAATTCAGTGATCTCCAGCTTATATCAACAGAGTTCATCAAGAAGACATGCAGTTAGGTCACTGTGACCTATATTATCAAAGTTTAAGGGCAAAATCATCTATTTGAGCACCTCAGGAGTGAAGACTTGTCTGTAAATATATATATATATATATATATATATATATATATATATATATATATATACTAATTGAGGCATTCAGGTGGGGGTGTTCAGTAGTGTCGAGGGAGGAAGGAAACTGGAGAACCCAAAGGAAACTACCATCCAAGCTTGAACAGGCTACTTCAACCAACTCTCACATATAGCCAAGCCAGGAATCAAACCTAGGTTGCCAATGGAGAGAGCTGAGTGTTTTACCCCTTGCCTTCCAGGACCCATATCACTCCTGAGCTTTTTTGTACACCATGCAAAATAAGGTCATTATTTGCAGTTTTAAGTTTCTTTCAGTAATTGTGTGCTGCAACTTTATGCTTACTTTCTCTCAGGGCTAAATAACTCAAGTTCAAAGTTGATTCTGGGTCAAATAATTAGATCATCAGCAGAGTGTTATGACCCATGAGTCAATGGTCTTATCCTGAAACTGCCATCATACTTCATTTTAAGGATCATCAGAAATCATTTAAAAAATAAATCATGCAGACCTCATGATTAACTGAACACCTGGCCATTATTATATAGCACGAGTCTGTAGGGGAAACACATGTTTAATCAATCACACAGCTAGTGCCCCATGACTGATAATAGGCTGGAGGTAAAAAGGTTCCCTGGGACACACTAAGGGCATCACTGGCTTCAGTTTTTAATGGTTTCCCTACTCTCATATGATTCTGTGGTCTGTGAGGGTTACAAGTCAGACTGTTCCAGAAGTCTGATCCGTGTTTGACCATATGCAGCAGATAAAACATTCATCATCAGTTTTAGTGTTCATATCATATTTGTCCTGGACAGGATCTTGTATGAATAGCTCCTTTGAGGTTTATTGTTAATGATCCATTTGATCATGGGATCAAGGCATGTATCTGCTTTGGAAGTACACATATCACAGGTGAAGATGAATAACTAAAATTTGCATCAGCATCATAAACTCAAGCTTCAAATAAGTGTCAGGAAGTACTAACAGGTGATGTTTTCTTGAATTAAAGAATTATGCTTGATGCAAAAGTTTTGCAAAAGTCTTGGTTGAAGTAAATCTTACAAATCATGTATCACTGAAGGGAACAGAATCAATCAGTATAATGGTGTTAGCTGAACTGACTTAAAGTTGTCTGGATCAATAGAAAATGCCCATTGTCCTTTATTCCTCCCTGAGTTGGTCCAGCCATCCAGCTGTTGGTCCAGCCATCCAGTATTTATTTTGTAACCATTAAAGTCAAGAACTTAAATTTGGAATGCCAGATGGAACATTGCAAATTAACTTTCAAAATTTGGTTAGAGGTCATTTCCATGTTCACTCAAAATATTTACTTCATTTTTTAGTTTAATTTGAGCTCAGCTGACTAAAAGTCATCTGAGCTATAGCAATCTCTCTTTCTCAGTATGTCTGTCTGTCTGTCCGTTAACAGGGCACAAATCGTAACCACTGACCCTACAAGCTTCCCAGTAACAGGACCCATATGTTGTAACTCGCATTATTCCACCTGTGGACTGGGGACATTAGTTATATTTCAACAGTATATATTTTATAAAATAGAAATATCCATATATTTAATAATATATATATTAGAAAAATATAGATCCAATTGAACAATTGTGAAAACTACTGAACTGTCAACAATTTATCAAAAAGCCAACCAATGATAATGGTAATAATAAAGGTCAAGGGGACAGGACCCAGATCTTTAAAAGTAACTAAAGTACTAAGCTAATTTGCCTATAATAGCAGCTTAATGTCTTGAACCATGAGCCAGTTGTTTTTCTCGAAATGGCAACAACAGAATACCATTTAAATATGCAGCCACTTTATAATCTTTTAAAAATGTTTATATTCAGAAAAATATTATTAAGATGAGAAAATAATATTTTATCCCTCTTACCACCATATCGCTCATGAATAACTCATTTTTTTGGTAAGAATTTCTGTTTTTTATCTTTAAAGTTTATAGTCAGAATTTTAAATTATATCAGATCTGATAGAGAATATCATGAACATCACAAAAATATAAATATATACATTAATAGGGATAATGTGAAATTACTAAAACTCAGAGGATTATTCAAGGCAAAGTGCTGGGTGATAAAATACCCTTGTTTGAATATGATGGTGGTAAAACTAAAAGACATTTTACTCTCAGTGATAACGAGTAAGATATTTTTGTACTTGATGTCCTTATGGATCATAAGGTGTGATAGCAGACTATCATTGAGAAATTGTTTCAGAAATAATCTGTAACAGTATGACAGTAGCTGCTAATGATATGGCATTAGCATTGGATCTATTTTTTCTACATTTGGAACTTTTATGCCCAGCTGCTAGGCAGCAGGCCATTACTCCCTTGCCTAGAATTATAGGAAACACTTAAGAACAGCCAGACCAGAGGTCCCTGTGGGACTGACCAGTCTGCAGAGATGCTGAAATATTACTCAGTTCCTGTCAATGTGGAATAGTTCACCAGTAAGAAGTACCTGTGTAAAAGTTTGTGGGTACCAGACTAGTGGTCCTTGGAGAATACAGCCACCCCCTTTTGTCTGCGACCGGCTACACCGGTCTCCCTGTTAAGTAGACCTGTCAGGGATGGAAATAATTTGGTGATCTGTGTACACATCTTACAAATGTTCCATGCACTCTGAAGAAGTCCATCAAAGTACATGACAGTAGGTATTGTACTGTGCAGTGATTTTTAATGAGGACATAACTCAAACATCAAGGTTGTCTGCACCTTCAAACTGACTTGAATGTTTTATCATTCGGAATAACACATCTCCGAATGGAACAAGCTAGAGAAAAGAAGTTTAATTTATTTGTGCCACGCATTGTCTGTTACAGTGTTAGAGAAAAGCACATAGGCTGGCTGCAGACAGGTACTTAGAAGAAGATGCCAAATATAGCTTGACTTTACTGAGCATGCTTTCAGCACATGCATACCCATGTTCCTGTATAACTTTAATAGCCATGGATGATCTCAAAGGGAATGAGTCAGAACTTAGCATGCACTTTACCAGCTGCTTATTGGCTATTGTAATGCATTAACACATTATGATGATGGTCACTTGTGATAACTCTCCAAACACTGTAGCATCTGAAGGGTATTCTGTCCAAACAAATCCTGTATATTTTATAAATATAGAAATAACTGTATAACACTTGTGTGCATCATAATGGTCTCTGAACGTTAAAGGAAATGACACATTTATATTCCCATTTTGAGCTCCCAAAGATTGTTTACAGCTTCAGTCTTTATACCTACAATGTTTAATTTGATTGATTTGCAATTTTATAAAGGAAGCAACTTAGACCATTACATATTAAGTGCTTGGTTTATGTTTAGGGTACAGTTAAAGTAGAGGATGAGAGGAAAACATGGCCTACAAAAACCTTTATCTTATTTAATTGCTCTATTCATTAAAACTTTAATTTAAACATTTATTTCCTTTTTATCATTTCCACTGAAGAAGTCATCTGTTTCTCTTATTTTGGTCATTGGTGTACACCAAAGGAAACATGAAGCCATGTTGCAGAGAGTAAACAAATAATTCAACATTTGATGTTGCCAGTTTATTTGTAATGAAGAATTTATTGGCCAAATGAGTGTTTTATAGATGGATTGGATTCCAAGTCCAAGTGCATTTAGGATTCACGCCATGAAGACATTGTACAAAAAGGCTTTTTGAGCAAATATTTATAGCATTTATGTTTAATTTCTTGTATATATTAAAACATTCTATACAGTGTCAATATCTCAGGAACTTTAAATATTTTATCATTAAATGAATTATTTTTTATACCTTTTTTATCTCTTTGAATATAAGCTCTGATAGCACATACTGCTTTCACTAATCAAGTTCCACAACCATAAATGATATTTTCCACATTTATTGATGTATCAACAGGTTCAATCATTATGTCAATTTAATAGATGAAATAAGTCTTGAAGATCAATGAATCAGTGTCCTGTTTCACTGTCACCAACTAACAGTTGGTGATTGCATGCATAGCAAGAACATATAAGCCTGTTTGGATTTTTTTTGCTTGTTCTTACTATTGGGAGGAAGGTGAAAGGAGCTTTGTTTTTCACTATGGACAAGTTTGAAATATCAAGGGAATATAGGAGTCTTTTATTCAGAGAAGTTGAAATAAAACAAGTATATCTCAGATTTATATGCAGCCTTTGCTGTCAGCACAAAGTTTTACTGGCTGGTGTATGTCATGTGGGAGATATCTCCAGAGCTTCAGAACCCAGGGGTCTCATGTTTGAATTTTTATGATGTTTCCTCATATTTTCTTTCCCTTTTTTGGTGAGTGTGAATATAGCATTCACCGAGATTTGTGTCTGAATTACGTGGAGTAGAAATTTAAGCTTTTTGCCTTTCAAGTCTGGTTGAGCTGATAAAAGTGCTTTCCCCAAGTAACTGCAGATTTTGGGAACTCTTTGTCAACTGAGGCCTCAGGTTTTTTTGTTAGTATTTTCCATGGTATTCACTTTGTCAAAATGACTTCTGTAGAAAATTATGGCTCAGATCCGCTTCAGAACAAATAAGGAGCTCAATGTCTCTGAGACCAAAGGAACTGAATGAATTTTGATCATTACTCAGATGTTTTTGCCACTTATTCATTAAGTCTTGCATTTTTATAGGGCCAGTAATACCTCACTGTAATTTTACACCTCACTGTAATTTTACTGACTGTTGGTTGAATGTTATTGATTTTAAAAACCTCTGTATGACCTTGGTATCAGATTTCATGCTATTTCATTCTGTGCTGGTGTTTGGTGTATTACAATATATTTTTAAGAGATTAAAGGAATATATTTAAGTATTTGGACTTAGGATCTGAATTTCCAGGATTAACTCATTTTCAATCCTTGAATTTCAGCAGTTACACTAGATTTCAGCATGAATGTATACATCATTATATTTATTTTCATGGATAAATTTTATATATTGCTTTAATAGCATTACATCAAGTAAATGTAGAAGTTTAAATGTAATGAGTGTAATAATAAAACCAAAAAATGTTTCAGCAGATATATCATATAAGCTTGTTGATTCTGTTCTTTGGGTTTCCAAATAATATTTTATCACTTCATAAGGCCTCATGTAATAAATATTGAGGTACCCTCTCTCTTTTTGATGTTAGAACAGACAAATTTACAATGTATGATAATTTATTGATGTAAAATTTAGATTTCAGACATGCAAAGCTTTATAGCTTCACAGAGGAAGTCTTTTTGGTCAAAAATAAATATCAGCTGTAAATCTGTGACCTATGACTAATATTTTACACAAATGTCAGTGTCTGAAAATCAGCCATATTTGAGATCTAGCACAAACATGGACAGAAGAAAGAAAAAAATTACGATCCATGCATTTGCACTCTTCGGAACCCAAGAAAGTGCACCCACAAATAATTTTGACCCAAATATTACATTTCATTTTGCATGATTTAGAACAAGCTTCTGTATTTGCTGGCTCTGAAGGCAATATTTTCTTGATAAAGGCTTAGTAAAGATTGATTTACCTCCTGCTCAAAACAGTGGTTCACCTAGTGCACAGCACCTGCTCTCTCAAACTGACCAAAGACAGCTTCTTCAGGAATTAACAGCTTCTAGAGCTCAGCTCTGTGCAGTGTATCATCGACAAGACAGTCATGTCCCCCAGCTATTCTCATACTTGTGATCCTAACCAGCCTGTTGGTTCTGCCTGGACTAACCCACATGTCCTTTCTGTTTATCTGAAGGACAACACATACCAACAGCACTGTTCTGCTTACCCATCTGCCTCTCATTTTAGGAGGAGGGGGAGGCATGAAGGCCCGGGAAGGCATTTTTCTACTGGGTCAGGGATGGCACAGCTTTCACTTGAATCTATTGCAGGTACCTGCTCGGATCTCTCAGGTACGCATCCTCATCATGCACCGCACATCAGGTCCAACAGTGAGACTCTAGAATGCAGTCCCATGGCAGATGTCCTGAGAAACAGGACCAAAAGACTTTCAAGCCACCAGCAGACTACTGACTCATCAGGTCATTACCACTATGCTGAGCCACATTATTGCTCATCAAGTAGCAGCAGTCCTAATTCAAGTCATGACTCTGCAGGCATTCAAAGGTGTTACCAGCCCCAGCACACTTCTTCCTCCCATCGAATTACTGTCGGAACTGTTGTGCTAGCAAGCCGTAGTGAAGGAAGAATGCGGGACTTAAGGGGGAGCCATCTCCGCCAGGACTCAGAGAGAGGAGAGGTCCACGTTACCAATGCAGTACCAGTGATACATCTAGTGACAGAGCTAGATGTCACTGTTACAAAAGCAGGAGTACTAGTTGAGAAAGGAGCAGACATACAAAGAGGCACGGGAGACACAGGCACCAGCAAAGGGATACTTGTTATAAACTTTATTTGTTATAAACTTTATTTATTTTACATGGATTGTACAACTAGTTATAATAACTGATACGAGGCACTCTCCATGGCTCGGACATTGGCGCTCAGTAGTTGGTAAGGGTGGAGGAAACCGGAGGACCCAGAGAAAACCACCAACCTTGGACGGGCAACTACAAACCATTCTCATAGCCACGCCGGGAATCGAACCTGGGTCGCCAGCAGAGGAGGCCAAGCATTTTACCACTCAGCTGTCCAAAGGGATACTTCAGGATCATGCGATAGCCGTACACCACTTAGGCGACCAAGGAGGCACTACCAGAGTCCAGAGGCACCAAAACTGCCATCAATTAATGGTGATAAGACATGGCATTCTTATATTCCAATTTGAATGCCTAGCAGACAGTTACAGATCCATGGTCAATAAAAGAAATCTGATGCCCTGGTTGATTGTCTGTCAGGAGAGGCATTACAGTTTGTGAGAGAAATGGAAATATATATGGATTACAAAAATCTTTGCAGAGAATTGGATTCCAGATTTTGCTTCAAAGAAACAGCGTCTTTGGCAAGGAGGCGGCAACCTTTTATTAAGCAGTGAAATGATGAATCAATTGAAGAGTTCAGTCAGAGGGTCCACATGCAGGCCCTGGAAGGCTACAAAGGAGCAAAAGAGTAAACCACCAATCAGATTGTGGTGAAGCATTCTTTGTTAAGAGAAAAAAACCAGTTGAAATCGCAATGATGAAATGTTCCAAGACAATATACAAAGCTATTGATGTGTGAATGACTCCATTACAGAAAGTCATTGTACAGAACTACTAATTTATCATCTCGCAAAGTAAGCTTTGTTGACACATGAGAACTTTTCAAGTGATGCAGAAGAACTTCCAGTTATTCATGCAACTAGTTTTAGTAGACCAGAAAGCTTGAGGCCAAAGCTAGATCCTTCTTGCAATCAACAATCTGAAAAAGTACACCAGTCTTATGGAAAACTTGAGTCAATGTTGAGATCTCTCATGGGTCCACGGACACCTCTACGTCAGTCACATAGTAGATTGTGAACACTGCAGTTGCCTGCTCGCCTGGCATGCCTTGAATTCCTCAATTATCACAAGAAAGGACATCTTAGGAAGGACAGTCAAAACCACAATGAAGGTGAGCAGTACACAAATGTTGTTTTAGAAACAGCAGCAGAAACTAATGTCTCCCTGAGATTCTGGTAAGGAAATCTCAAGAATTGAGTTTAATTGTCCCTGTATCAGTAAATGGAATTTCAACTTCAGCAGTCATTGACAGTGCTGCCAAAGTAACTAAAGTAATTGAGAGTCCGGTAAAAACATTACCAGATAAAGTTCAAGTACTTCATAATGTCACACTTAAGAGGGCTAGATCTAGTATTCCTGCTACAAAGGTGTGTGGAATTAGGATTAAAGTCAGGGAAACATGAATATGACTTGGAATTTCATGTGGCAGATGTTACAGCTCCAGTGCTTCTTTGCCTTGATTTTTTGTCTGGGAATAAATGTGTAGTAGATCTCACCAGGAATGTCATATTGATGCCTGGTGAAAGCATTGAGAAATGTGGGAGGTGATGACTACTCTGTTTTTAAAGTGGTAACCAAACAGCGCCCAGTGGTGCCACCACATTCTGTATCATTAGTCCCTGTGGAGATAGCACAAGGAGATCTAGAGATTCACGATTATGTTGTTCAGTCAAGGGAGGACTATCAGTCACTTCTCATTTCCTTTCGTCTCATGCAGAATCAAGGTTATGTTTGAGTCATCAATGACACAGCCCACCATGTGACTCTGCAGCATAATTATTATGTTAGAGGAACCATTGAACATTGAAGCTACTGAAGTCATTTATTTTGTATTGAATTGCAACCCATCAGATGAGGTGTGCAGATGCTGTATTGGGAACAGAGACTGTCTCTGGAAAAGATGCTGAGTTGGCTTAGCTCAGTTCGGTGCCTAGAACGGAGATCACTGAAGCTCCCATCTGGCAAGAAAACTCAGTTGGCAAGGGTGATGGATCAGCAAAGCCAAACAGAAAGAGGAAAGCCCTTTCCAGGACTTTCAGAGGAGATGCATGATCATTTGCTTGACCTTTTCCATAATACCAAGAAAGCTTTATCAGAAGAACATACCTCTGAGGAACTTAGAAAGCTTCAGGAGGATGATCCGGACCTTAGTCTAATATTTGGCTGGTTGGAAAAAGGAGATCTGACCCAAGGAGAGTTGTACATCTGCAGTCCAGCTACTATATATTTATGGATATGCAAGTCCCAGCTGTAGCAAAAGAATAATGTTCTCTTCTATTTGTGGGAGGGGAGACCGGAGCGGAAAGTATGTCTGGTTGTGCATACCCTTTAAGGGTATGCCTGGTTGTGCAAGTATAAATCCCTTTAAGAAGATCTTCACTTCAGTCATGATTCATGTACTGCAGGCCATATGGGAAGAGTCAAGACTTTGAGTCACTTCAAAAGGTCCTTCCTGTGGTACAATATGAGGAAGAAATCGTGCATTGTATGTGATGTCCTGTGGCGTCTGCAATCGCAACAAAAAGCCAAAAGTGACTTAAGGCAGGACTCCAAGTATACTATGCTTGCTTTCCCATAAAGCGAGTACACAATGCCCAGGAAAATACTGCAGTCAAGAACTCAGAATGTTGGATTGCAGATAATGCCAATAGAATGACACGGATAAACTAAGAGGTGCCCAGCATTTGAAGGCAACACTCTTACACCAAAAGAGTACACCTATGATCACAGGTTGAATGAGGCCCTTTATAGTCAAGGTGACCTGGTGTACATAAAGGAAGAGTCAACTAGGAAGGGTCAGAGCCACAAGGTACAACCTCTTTGGAAGGGGCACTTCTTGGTGGTGCCAGTAAGCCACCAATATACCGGATGCAAACAAGACAGTCACAAAAGACGCCAAATCATAATAACCTCAAGGCTTTCAAAATTTAAGAGATCCCCCTTTAGTTACGGCGGAACAGGAATAGTTTCTGGAAGCGAGACCTTGAAGACAATGTAGAGTCAGATCAGCAAGAGGGATCAGTAATCCTGGTGAATCCACAGACAGCACTTTGGTCCGCATGACTCTGCCAGATTCACATCAAGATCCATCAGTTGGTGGAGAGGCTGATACAGATGACAGTGTCCACTCAGAGCAACAGCAGTATCCCCAGAATCCCGCTAACGAGACCAATTTGAGCAAAACTATGAGGAGGTGATGCCCTCAACTAGCCATTCAGTAGGGCGATGGTTAAATAGAGGTGGAAAACAAGATTGTGCTCCATGTGCAGTGAGAATACTGGCTTCTTCTGGCTAGTCATATTGCAGCAACGCTGTATGGTTCATTCTGTTATGGAGTATTATTGTTTGACCGGAGAGAATGGCTCATCTTTTCTCACTGGTACTCCTAAAATGTCTGTATCATTTGCAGATGAGACAGAGGAGCGGCTCTGCTCTCTGCTCTAAACTGATGAATATTTTTATTATGTGTATGCATCATGGTGAAAACCTGTTCCTCGAAAGGGGGAAGAGTTTAGTAGAGAGCAGATGTTATCAAGTTTATGCTTGACACAAGATATTACTTTTCCTGACACTGCCCAGTGTCATTGCAACTCCTGTCAGCCAATGAGAAGAAGGCCATACTAGAGAGCGAAATGAAAGCACAAGACAACTTTAAATGGACCCAAGAAGCACAAGTGTGGTGTATCGCAGCCTGGACAAGGTAAGGATGAAATTGTTGCACCCTGAGACAGTAGAAATAAATTCATCAGCCCCTGAAAGCCTTCCTCCCCTCCTCCTGGACTGGGGTAGCTGAAAAGTATTTAATATCCACAGAACTCAAATATTTAAAGATTGTGCTTTGGAGCTGTACACTTGGTGATGTTGGCAGTAACTTATTGCAATACCAGAAATTGATGCAATTTCTTATATGAAAAACTAAATATGTTCGAGGCGTCACGACTCACGTAAAGGTTTAAGACATTTGTAAGGTTGTGTAACTGATTTATCATTTACTTGTAAACATAAAAGACACAAAGTTCATTTTCCTACCCTGATAACCTGTATGTTAATATTTTTCATATTACCTTACATTTTATTTTTCATTACAGCTGATCCTTGTCCTAGGGTTTACACAGTTTGATCGATCCTTCTACAGAGACATGAAGATCTTGTAAAGAACAGTGTACTGAGTTTATTTTTGATCATCAAGTCCATTGATTTAGCCGGGGGCAATTTGTTGACAACAAAGAACTTTTATGAACCATCATGGATTATAAATGTGCATGGCATAATGGAAATATTTGCTTTATGGGGTTTCTTTATATCCTATTCTCCACATTTCAAGTGAGTGTACAAGGTTTTATAAGTCAAATGCCATTACCACTCCAAGGCACCGTGGCTACAAAGGGGCGTGAAGGGGACATGATATTGCTTGTTTTACACAGAAATACCAAACTTTGCAGCAGTTACAATCCTGTGTAAACATATCCAGCTTGAATAGGGTTATATTCAGTCAGTTTGCAGATATTCTCTGCACTCACAGTCACCTATCATAACCAGCAAAAAGAAAATTTTAAAATATATGAACTACTAACATAATATTATAAAAAATAACTATAAGAGCATGTGTAATCAAACAAAAAATACTCATTATAATCTAATATTTGTTTTGAATTTCTTTATGAGGAGGTTTGTATTGGAGTAGGACTTAGATTTGGGTACATTCCAAATAACTTGGATTTGGAGCAGGTGGACTTGGACTTGAACCTGAAGGCCTCAGACTTGCATACAGACTTGAATGTTGTGGGCATGATTACCTCACTGATCTGCATACCAAATTAAATACCCCAAATCAAATACGGTTAAAAGTATTATTATATTAAAATATTCTACAGATTACAGTGAAAAGGTATTGATTTAACTTTAATAAATATAATTTGATAGGTTTCAGAAAGCATGTGAATAATATTTTTGAATTGTTTTCTTATATCTGTATTAATTAGATTCTTTAACTTTACACTTAACCTGTCTCAGAGTGTTGTTACCCCTTGCTTGAGTGGTGTTAAGGGTATAGTTATCTCAAAATCATTACTTATACTCATTGCCTTTCCTAGGAGGGAGTATGTTCATTCCTGTTGATGTGGTTGTGTGTGTTTTTTCACAATATAACTCATGCAGTCATGAACACAATCTCATGAAATGTTCAGGGCATTTAGTGAAAGGGCCAAAGAAGAAACATTTAAATTTTGGTGTGGATCTGGCTCATGATCTGGTTCCAGGAAAGTTATCAAGGATTATTCACAAATGTACAGTCACTTATTCAACGATTGAACCTGGAAATACTCTCTGAATAAGTGTATGGCAGAGGCTAAGCTTGCACTAATAAGAATGCAGATTTCTAGTTTAACATAAAATAACAGGTGTTTAGAGCAGGTGTAATTCATGCATCACCTGATTTTATTAGCTGAGCTGACTGTAAGTCATCTGAGCTATAGGGATCACCTTTTGTCCGTCTGGCCATTCGGGCGTCTGTCCGTTAACAGGGCACAAATCGTAAATGCTAGACCTGGAATCTTCTTACTTGAAATCCTGGGAGGTCTATGGAAATTCTCCTTGTAAACCTGAAATTAGGTCACTGTGACCTATATTCTCTGAGCTATGGGGCCCCAAAGTACCCCCCCAGAGATGTCAAAATTTCATACAAAAACTTCAATATCTCATTAACTACTTGACTGATGGTCATGATTTTTGGCATACATATTGATCATGAGATGTTCCATCAGTTCCTGCAGACTGGTGGTGCCACCTGTATTTTTCGTTTTTTACGAATTTTTTTCTCCATTTTTGAGACCTTTAAAAATGTGAACATCTATTAACAAGGCACAAATCATAAAGACTGGACCTAGAATCTTAATTCTTGACACACTGAGAGGTCCATGAAAAATCTCCTTTGAAACCAGAAATTAGGTCTCTGTTACCCATATCCTTTGAGCTATGGGGCCCCAAAGTACCCCCCAGAATAGTCAAAAATTTCATACAAAAACTTCAATATCTCAATAACTACATCACTGATGGTCATGATTTGTGGCATACATATTGATCATGAGATGTTCCATCAATTCCTGCAGACTGGTGGCGCCACCTGTATTGTTCCATTTTTTACGATTTTTTTCCTCTATTTTTGAGACCTTTAAAGATATGAACATCTGTTAACAGGGCACAAATCATAAAAACTGGACCTAGAATTTTCATTCTTGACACACTGAGAGGTCCATGAAAAATCTCCTTGGAAACCAGAAATTAGGTCTCTGTTACCCATATCCTTTGAGCTATGGGGCCCCAAAGTACCCCCCAGAATAGTCAAAAATTTCATACAAAAACTTCAATATCTCAATAACTACATCACTGATGGTCATGATTTTCGGCATACATATTGATCATGAGCTGTTCCATCAGTTTCTGCAGACTGGGTGCGCAACCTCTATTTTTTAGTTCACTCTGTGAACTTATGCCATGGCGCAGCGTCCGCTGTCCACTGCCAACTGTCCACCATCTGTTTCCAAATATCTCAACAGGCATAGCAGCTACCTTCATGAAACTTTGCAGAATTAATGATCATGGGATGGACATAAGCTTTTGGTGACCTACTTTCTGCGGGACGAAATGGTCTTTTCCACTTCTTCCAAGATAAGCCATAAAGAATTAATATTTTGGCCTTCATATCATAGTCAACAGTTCCTTAGAAAAAGGGGAATACTTTGTGTGTAAATTCAGTCAGGTCATTTTCCAGATGGCGTCTCTACGGAACTTCAAATCGTGTCCATCACAAAATATGACAGCTTGATGTGTTTCCATACAGGATGTATTGTCTGTTACTAAATATTTTAGGAACTGCTGCAGCCTTCAGTTTCAAATTTCACAGGAATATTAATTTTATGACTGCCAAATGATTTTGACCTCCAGGTGGCGCCACCTATGTTGACCTACTTTCTGCGGGATGAAATGGTCTTTTCCACTTCTTCTGAAATAAAGTCATAAAGTATTAATATTTTGGCCTTCATGTCATAGTCAGCAGTTCCTTAGAGGAAGGGGAATAATTTGAGTATAAATTCAATCAAGTCTTTTTCAAGATGGCATCTCTGCAGAACTTCAAATTCTGTCGATTCCAAAATATGACAACTTGATGTGTTTCTATACATGATGTATTGTCTGTTACAAAATATCTGAGGAACTGCTGCAGCCTTCAGTTTCAAATTCACAGGAATATTGATCATGTGACTGCTGAATGATTTTTACCTGCAGGTGGCGCCACCTGTGTTGACCTACTTTCTACAGGCTGTAATGGTCTTTTCTGCTTTTTCAAAGATATATCATAAAGTATAAATACTTTGGCTTTCATATCATAGTCAGCAGTTACTAGGAGGAAGGGAAATAATAATTTGAGTATAAATTCAGTCAAGTCATTTTCAAGATGGCATATCTATGGAACTTCAAATTGTGACAGTTGCAAAATTTGACAACTTGATGTGTTTCCATACATGATGTATTGTTTGTTACCAAATATCTTAGGAACTGCTGCAGCCTTCAATTTCAAATTCCACAGGAATATTGATCATGTGACTGCTAAATGATTTTGACCTCCAGGTGGCGCTACCTTTGTTGACCTACTTTCTGCGGAACGAAATGGTCTTTTCCACTTCTTACAAGATAAGTCACAAAGTATTAATATTTTGGCCTTCATATCATAGTCAACAGTTCCTTAGACGAGGGGAATAATTTGAGTATAAATTCAGTCAAGTCATTCTCAAGATGGTGTCTCTACGGAACTTCAAATTTTGTCGATCGCAAAATTTAACAACTTGATGTGTTTCCATACATGATGTATTGTCTGTTACCAAATATCTTAGGAACTGCTGCAGCCTTCTGTTTCAAATTTCACAGGAATATTGATCATGTGACTGCTTAATGATTTTGACCTCCAGGTGGCGCTACCTACTTTCAGCAGGCTGTAATGGTCTTTTCCGCTTTTATCCATAATATGTCATTAAGTATTTATTTGTTATAATCTGCCAAAACAGAGTCTCCTCTGAGACTCTTGGACTAATCTTTCTGAAACATTTTTTTTAATCACCTGCCAATATGCACAGTACCGTAAAAAACCGCATATACGTCGAGAAATTTGTTCCCAAAAAATTAATTCATGAAAGGGGAGTCGACTTATGTGCGGGTCTAAGCCTGAGAGGCAAAATTTTGCAAGAACTTAGTCAAACTGCCAGCCTGAATGTCTTAACTGATCGACAACTAGATATCCGTTTCCGGTGAAGTCAGGTACACAAGTCCCCCTTTCGGTCCAAAAATACAGTCTAATAAGGTTTCCGAATATTTTTTTTTTCAAATTTTGACCATTTACGCAGTTCTTTCATTTGATAATGCAGTATATTAAAATGTTTGCAATTTACATGGTTGATGACGACCAGGAAATGACCCACGTATAGCTATAATGAGCTTCATTCACGGCGATTAAGTACGAGTGCAAGAGGCACGGGTATTGCGTAATCAGTTGGGATTGTATCCAGGGCATCGGCCCCTGTGTATTTGACAGCCAATTATGTTACAGTATTTCCCCACAAAAACATTTGGTGCTTGCGTAAGTTTGCAAACATGTAAACGGTAAAAGCCTGTGGGCCGTGGTATCTGAACTACAGACAGGTGACAGATGGCTGATTACAGCACCGATTAGCACTCACTCAGTACGGGGATGGCTGCCTGTCCCAAGAAGCCCAAAACTAGGTCACGCTGTTCACCTGTGTACTTACACGCGGGGGAAATTATCACTCCGTTCAGAAGTTCCTACTTAAAAATCACCCCAAATTGTAGTGAATGACTGCGGCACTGAGCAAAGCTCGGGGAAAAAAATAGACCGAAGTTCAACCTGACATCGATATCGCTATGAACAAACGAACACAAAACCTGCAAGACTTAGTCAAAATTAGTACTCCACAGAATGTTAAATATATGATTCATTCACAAAAACTCTCATAAAAAAGATAGGAAAACGGAGTTTGAACGACTGATGTGTTGTTCACATGTTGCCCTGGCTTCCGTGCTCTCACTCTGCGGTTCGCTATGCTGGATACCTACGCTGCATATATGCAGTTATATCGCATGTAATTGTTCATTAGTGCGTCCGTCTGTGGAGGCAAGTAAGACCGGAGTTAAAAAAAACTTGAATAAAACTGTCGTTTATGGCCTTGTGTTTTCTCAGAATGTATAATAAAAATCATAAAATTCCTGCCCTTGATCCACGGATATGACCAAGCTGAGGACAGCTTACACTGTCACGCGGCCTTATCAGGCGACTCGCTTGGTCGCGCGTTCTTTTCAATTTAGATTATATAAAATGTAGAGAAGTCCGCGACAATCCTGTTTTAATAACACGCTTAAATAATCATATTTTTATTGATATCTGACACAAACAATCATTAGAAGTTTAAAATAAATGAGCAATGACGGAAGGTGTGAGAAATCCTTGGCTGTTCTATTATCGCACACCTGCCGATTCTGGGTGTCAGACGATCTTCATTTCTGCAAAATACCTAAAGTATCGACCTGTTATATTTATTATTCTTAGAGTCTTTATGATGCCCAATAACTTTTAAATAGATTGCACAACAAAACAAATGACATTTTTACAGTTTAAAAAATATTGGAGTGGTATGAATGTCAAAAACGAGTGGCCAGCCATACAATTCACCTTTCCCCAGTGGCCTGTCACACTACTCTCGATGGTCATGTATGCTGCTTTAGACCGGTTTTAACCTCCAGAATGGCTTGAAAAAATTTTTTCCTGATATTTACCCTGAAAATTCATACTCGACTTATATGCGAGATCGACTTATATGCGAGTTTTTACGGTAATTCACAGAGTGAACATTAGACCCCTGGGTCTCTTGTTTCAAATTTTTAGGAATTTTTTTCTCTTTTTTTGAGACCTTTAAAGATGTAGTTATCTGTCAACAGGGTACAAATTGCAACAACTAGACCCAGAATCTTCATTCTTGTCATGCAAGGAGGCCCATGAAAAGTGCCTGTGGAAACTTGAAATTAGGTCTCTGTTACCCATATCCTTCAAGCTATAGGACTCCGAAGTATCCCTCAGAATAATGGACAATTTGATAGAAAATCTGAAGTATCTGAACAACTAATGCGGAGATCACCATGATTCTTTGCATGGATATTGACCGTTAAGTGTTTTTATTAGCCTGAAATTAGGTCACTGTGACCTATATTCTCCGAGCTATGGGGTTCTGAAGTACCCCCTAGAATAATGCAAAATTTAATACAAAAGCTCAAGTATCTGAACAACTAATGCATTAATCACCATGATTCTTTGCTTGGATATTGATCATGGAGTGTTTCATCAATTTCTACAGACTGGTGACGCCACCTGTATTTTTTAAAATTTTTTAACAATTTTTTTTTCTCTACTTTTGAGACCTTTAAACATTTGGTCATCTGTAAACAGGGCACAAATCATAATGACTGGACCTAGAATCCTCTGTCCTCACCTGCAGGGAAGCCCATAGAAAGTCTACATGGAAACCCGAAATAAGGTCTCTGTTACCCATATTCTGTGAGCTATGGGGCTCTGAAGTACCCCCCAGATTAAAGATTTGGTCATTTATTAACAAGGCACAAATTGTAATGACTGGACCTAGAATCTTATTTTTTGACATGCTGGGAGGCCCCTGAAAAGTCATCTTGTAAACCTTGAAAATAGGTCTATGTTACCCATATCCTTCATGCTACAGAGCTCCATAGTACCCCAATGAATATTGGATGATTTTATACAAAAGGTCAAGTTTTGAAAAAGTATTTCATTCAAATTTGGCATTCAGATGATAAAATTACTTTTGTCAATGTCTTCCTGGTCAGCTGAGCGTCATGACCCCTGAGTCACTTGTTAGGATTTGGTTATACTCAGTTGTTTTTTTATTATTTCCATTTTAATTTCATTGCAGACTTAATCAACCTGAAATTTGGAATTCATTTTTAAATATTAAGTGAAAAATCAGAAAGATTTGTTTTCCTTAGAACTGCTTGGAACTTTGTTATATATATACCCTAAACTAGTAATATATATATATAATCCATAAGCTCAGCTAACTAAAAGTCATCTCCAGGACACACGGATGCCCTTCTTTACCTGATTCTGGCGGGGTCTGTCAGTTTCCTGTTTAGCTGGATGCATGCCCATGCCTTGTGTCCTTTTGCATGGTATATTTCATGACCAATAGAGGTTGAAATTATTGATTTGCTAGGGAAAACATTTGGATATTTTTACCCTTCTACTCTTACTAGAGATTTGCTAGCAGCTGGCATGAAGCCATGATCTTTCAAAATTATAATTCCAAACTTCATATGTGTGTATTTACTATTTACTTGATCAAA
Organism: Sipunculus nudus; assembly: GCA_026874595.1. NCBI lineage: Eukaryota > Metazoa > Annelida > Sipuncula > Golfingiida > Sipunculidae > Sipunculus > Sipunculus nudus. The sequence goes on from CM049315.1 coordinate 30,031,726, forward strand.
GGTACTGTTATGGATTTTTTTTCTGCTTTAGATTCTACTCCAAGTAACCCATTGAAGTACCCTCAATGTGTACAATACATAAAAGAAAAGAATAACAAGTTTGGTTCAGTAAACTTGGAAAAATGTCCTCATAGAGCACCCTCTGTGGATCTTCACAATGGGGTGTCACGCAGGTCGGCTTATTCCAAACATTATCTCAAATGAGTTAAATTAGGGGTACCCATCAAGTAGTTAGGGTTTTGAAGTTGACACAGTAAAGCTAGATAGTGGTGGTAATACCAGGTCATTGGAACATAATAAGTGTTTGTGCAGGATTCAACAGTTAGGGTTCAATAGATATTTGACAGGCATGAATTTATGCTGTATAAATGGTGCTCTACAGAGGTGGTGGGAACCCTTCCTCCAGTGGGGTAAGAACCTGCCTGCATTAAAAACCTAAAATGTGTATATACATTCATTGAATACTGTATTCTACCTGTTGGTTGTTTGTGCAACCTTTAGGACATTGATTTGTCATGTAGGCTGTATTTTAATCATCACCATCATTATCATGATCATCATCATTTCATCCAGTATTTTTAAATGAAGATACTTGGGAAAATATTCACACTGGGAACTGGTATGTCAGAACTATGGATAAACATCCACATATTATGCGGATCAATGAACTGAAATCAGCCTGTATCCTGGATTAGGTTCCACAAAGGCAAGAATGACATTAACTTCTCTTATATGGATCTTTACAATTACATTAAATGGAGTCACGGTAAGTCACAGAGACTGTGAATAAGAAAGTATCATACCATGCAAGGAACCATTCACTTGTGTCCAGTACAATATTGCAAGGACCTAGGAAAATATCCTCCAGTTGAGATTCCTTACTTGGATTCGTACAGGTAAAAAAGACAAAGAGAAATGTTTAATGTACAAGTTTATTTCTCACCTAACCCATTTAACCTACTAGTGTACTCTTAGTGCCATTTCAGCCCTCTGACATTATCAGCATCAGAGTGACTTTATGTCTCACATTAATCATTTAACCTCCATATTTATGTAAAATTTCTGTCTCTCCATGTGTCATGCACTTGTGGCTGTTGTGTCAGCGGATTAAAAATCTTAACAACAGTCTCCAGACATAATAAAAACAAAAATATTGATATATTGAATATATTTTGTATGTATATACATTTCATGTAAATAAAATATTTCTCTCTCTCTCTCACTTGGTGAGGATGCAAAAATTTTCGTCATTTTAGAAAATGACTTGTGGCCTGAAAGTACACTGTTACCTGACATAAACCAGACCAATCATTAGCTTATTAATTAGTATACTTTAAATTCTAACAAGTATGACAACAAATTTTGTTTTAACTCAGTGTGTTGGTAAATCAATCTCCATGTTTATTTAATTTAATTCTGACCATATGAATGCAAGCATGGGTTGCACAGGTTACTGGACTATAGCCAACCTGTACCCAATACAGAAAATGATTTGTAAACATAAAGATGGATTTTCAGTTTGGTTTCTGAGTTCATATGTATTCATTTGTGTTAAATCATCACTTGTAGCCTAATGTTAAGATCAAGGGCTGTTTCCAATCATATCAGTGCAACAGGATGGGTGACTGTTTCAGTACATAAATATTCCCCCATTTTGCTTGTATCATGGCTACATTTAGGCTTACCAGTACAATATATATGCCAACTTCATGACTCATGATTTTATGGCTAGTGTATTCCTCACACAACAACAAATTTAATCTGCAAGTGTTCTCCTTGCACAACTCATTCAATCTATGAGTGTTCTCCTCACACAACTCATTCAATCTATGAGTGTTCTCCTCACACAACTCATTCAATCTATCAGTGTTCTCCTCACACAACTCATTCAATCTATGAGTGTTCTCCTCACACAACACATTTAATCTATGAGTGTTCTGCTCACACAGCACATTTCATCTACATGTATACTCCTCACACAACACATTTAATCTATGAGTGTTCTCCTCACACAACACATTTCATCTACATGTATACTCCTCACACAACACATTTAATCTATGAGAGTTCTGCTCACACAGCACATTTTACCTGCATGTGTACTCCTCATACAACACATTTAATCTATGAGTGTTCTGCTCACACAGCACATTTTACCTGCATGTGCACTCCTCATACAACACATTTAATCTGTCCACTCCTCACACACCACAGTTAATCTGTAACTGTAAACTGATCACACAAATCATTTAATCTATGAGTGTTCTGCTCACACAGCACATTTTACCTGCATGTGTACTCCTAATACAACACATTTAATCTGTCCACTCCTCACACAACACAGTTAATCTGTAACTGTAAACTGATCACACAAATCATTTAATCTATGAGTGTTCTGCTCACACAGCACATTTCATCTACATGTGTACTCCTCATACAACACATTTAATCTGTCCACTCCTCACACAACACAGTTAATCTGTAACTGTAAACTGATCACACAAATCATTTAATCTATGAGTGTTCTGCTCACACAGCACATATTTTACCTACATGTGAACTCCTCATACAACACATTTAATCTGTCCACTCTTCACACACCACAGTTAATCTGTAAATGTAAACTGATCACACAAATCATTTAATCTATGAGTGTTTTTACTCACACAGCACATTTTACCTGCATGTGTGCTCCTCATACAACACATTTAATTTGTCCACTCCTCACACACCACAGTTAATCTGTAACTGTAAACTGATCACACAAATCATTTAATCTATGTGTGTTCTCCTCACACAGCACATTTGATCTAAAAGTGTACTTTTAACACAACACATTCATAATTAAAGGTTATTTTTAAAGTTTATCCAATCCACATGTTGCTTATTTTAAGAAACATTTATTTCCTGTAAAAGTACAAATAAAAAAGGCAGTATAAATGTATTCAAAACAGCCTAGTCTTAAGGCTTTTACTAAACTATAAATTGTATTGGATCAGGGAATTTATTTTACGCCATGTGATTCATAATGTCAAACATACAAGAAAGTTCTTAAATGTCTTTGGCTAAGCTGTTAAAAGCTGCCAGTAATTAATTAGTTTAGATTTTTATGCCTGCTAGACAACCATTATCAGTAAGTTATCATTGTTTGCTTGTTTTTAGATGCAATTAAAGTCCATGGTTCCTAACCAGCACTGTACATTAATTGTATTTTATTGAGTTTCAGTGAGACATGTCAGGTCTCTGTGAATAACGAGCTCCCATATTAAGTCTAACCTAAATTATTTAGCGATATTCATGCAGAAAAATGTATTTCTCTTTCCGTTTATCAATCCTCATGGCTCAGGTGATGAAAATGAAAGTAAAATATCTTTATTATTGTGATGCTCTGTGATGTTTATGTTTAATTAATCATGTACTCATTATCAGTTTATTGGGATACCATGTGGATAGTCCTCGTCTCTGTACATGCTTTGATAATGCTCTGTCTGTCTGTTGGACAATGCCTTTGGTATTATTACATGTAATAATGAATAATACATGGGAAAAATGTCTTTATTTCCAGCTTTCTTACAAAATGACTCTGATGAAATAAAATAAACCCAACAATGGTAGTATAAAGTTTACATGCAGTAAACTTTATGCAGAGTTCTTTTGGTAGCATGGTAATTAATGCAAGGCTTGCTGAGTTGTGGTGAAATAAGAGCCTGAATTCAATATAGATGCTTTATAGTGTGTGTGAGCTTTAACTTTATACAGATGAATAAATTTCTTTTGTATAAATTAATTTTAAATGTGTATATATATATATATATATATATATATATATATTTATATATATATAGAATGCCATTCATTAAATTACTTCAGCCACATTTTTACATGCACATACACATTTACAAAAAAATTTATGAATGTTTGAAACTATGAAATATATAAAACTTGTGCAATATAGACTTCTTTATTGAAAGCAATTTAATCTTTTAATAAAGAAACCTTTTAAAGACAATATGCATGTGAGAAGGCTCCTATGTCATTTTAGGCTTAATAGTTTAGAAGACAAAAAGTTAACTGGTCTTGGTAATTGGCTTCAGTCTACCATAGTTCTATCTTTTTTTCAAGCATCTTTACCCCTAGCAAATATGAGAAAATGTCAAATCTGCCATGTTCAGTGGGCCATGGATCACTTGTTATTAGACACTTGATGCTTTTTGTTCTGACAAAAATTTTTATAACTGTGGTTGGCTATTTGTTGGTAAGCTAGGTTTCAAATTTGCAATATTTGCAAAAGGGAGGTAATCATGAAGTAAAACCAGTGGGATTAAGAGGCTCCATCTACACTGGTAAGCTGTCATTTCAAAATTTAACTCGTAAATATGAAGCCAACTAACTATTTTAAGTTTACTTTGTTTCTTTGAATTAAGGAGACTGCTTAATTCAGTCATACACACTTTCAGGAATAACTGATAATTAAGGTCACCTTATGTCAGGGACATGGATTTGACCTCAAGAGGCTATAGGTATGAGTTTGCATGATTATAGATCCTCATGTGTCAACACATCATCTCTTTGCATGAGGATCAGTAGTACATGTAGGAGACATATGTGAACTCATACACCACTTTCTTAGAAAATTATTATTAAACATTAATATAATCCTAGGAGAAAAAGCTGTGTAACCTGTGCATTTAAAAAAATCTTTATGGGGTATTTCAGTTGACTCATGAAAGATATAACAGCAGTCAGGCCATAGTCGTCAAATTACTACAATTTTGTACAAATAATGAAAATTACATTTTTACAGTCATTAAAATTTTATGTTCCTTGAAATTTGAGGCTTACATGTAGGCCTTAGTCATGATGCAAACCTGGAGTGTGTAAAACACCAATGAAAATGTTATAGTGCAAAACACACTCTTGTTGGTACTACTGTCAGACAATCAATCACCGTAAGAAAGTCCTGTTAGAAATTGTTCCCGATTTGATGGAAATGGTGTTGCTCACAAAAGAAAAGGTTGGTTTTTGCAACAGGAAGAAAATACACCTCAACGTACTGTGTCCCAAACAAATTGTTTGCCTAGTCTAGTATGTCTACTTTTCTTCCTTGTAGGTAAATGTGTCCTTTTTAAACTAATCTAGATGCAATGTCATACATGGCCATGCGGTCTTTTGCTGTTATATCATCACATGCTGTGTGGCTGCTTGGTCTGCGGTATACTTCTTTGTTAAAAGGGTTCCGCAGGTAATTTCCATTTGTATATAGTTCTCTTATCTGTATTTGCTTTAAAATTAACAAGATGTTTACAGCAAGCACTATTTTGGTGTGTCAGATTAATTTTCTTTGGGAAACATAAAGATTTCTAGTGCACATTGACAGCCACTTTCACTTGCCGCCAGTGCCATCTTCTCTTGACATCTCTGTTCTGTATATAAGACACATCCAGTTGTCTAAAATGCAAACATTTGCATCTGCACTTGATAAAACATTTGAAATTGTTTTAATATACTTCTCACTTATGGTGATATCATAGTACTTGTATCAAAGAAATATTTATACATTTAAAGATTGTGAATAAAACTATTTGTCAAAGGTAAAAACACATTGTGTCACAGAGAATGAATCAGGAATTTTCATTCTTAGTAACACTGACTGGATCTAGGGAATGCAGGATACTGAAATGTGTCCTGTGTCTTCAGAGTAAAAAAAAAATAACTATTAATTTTTTGTCAGCTACTGTACAGTTCCATGTGCTGTTGCAAGCTGATTGAGCTGAGTGGCATGAGCCACCTCAGAAGTGTATGTGTAACAGTAAGGTGAGAAATGAACCATACCAGGAAAGTATATGCTGTAAGGCTGCCACATTATGAATATATGACTTGATATTTGTGTGTGTGAGTATGGTATATGGTATGTATGGTGCATTCAATGAAGCCCACAATGACAAGAAAGAGGTGACAACCCAGATACATAAGTGCATAGAGATTGGTGGGTGTTTATGGGACATCAGGGGGAAGGAGTGTCTGAGATTAAGTACAAACCTTTTCAGACTGTCCTTGAGAAGCCTTTTTCACTGCAAGGAAGCATAGGAATAGTGAGGGCCTTATTCTCCCTCCCTTCAGTATATCACTCACTCTGTACTCGGGAAATAACCTTCTCCAAAACCATCCCATGCCTGTTAATATTTAAAACCCACCAAACCCTACAGGTTGTCTGCCTGCTGCATAAAGACTTACTTGGCCAGCGTGGCATTTTACCATTCTGTGTGGTTCTAATGGCTTGGATGCTTATGGCCACAGCTACTGCAGTGTGGCTGTAACAGGTTTATACAGTCATGTCAGGTTCAGTGAGGGTAGACTGGAGGTCTTAATGTACGAAAAAGGGGATAATTTAATTGAGAAGAAAAAGGGAAGGAACATTGAATTGGCCTGGAGCTGTATTCTGCTAGGACTCTAAAAGTGTTCTTGCTGTGTATCATGGTATCCAGACTGAACTGTAATACAATGACTCTCCCATCAAATTAATGTTTATTAATAATTAAGCTATGACAAGAGGAAGCTGCAGGGTTATATCATATCAACAATTCGAAACTGTTCAGGCCAGTAGAAATTTATACTAATGATGACTCAGCTGGCTTTTGTGATGGGCTGTCTCCATATTGAAACCTGGTGGTAACTTCAGATTTAAAGTTATGAATTTCAGTTTTGTTAAAATAATCTACCATGGTTTGTTAAAATAATCTACCATGGGCTATCTCCATATTGAAACCTGGTGGTAACTTCAAATTTAAAGTTATGAATTTCAGTTTTGTTAAAATAATCTACCATGGTTTGTTAAAATAATCTACCATGGGCTATCTCCATATTGAAACCTGGTGGTAACTTCAGATTTAAAGTTATGAATTTAAATTTTGTTAAAGTGATCTGTCAAATGCATTTGATAAGAACACATCCATACGCACATTTATATATTGGAGAAAGTTAAAGAATTCTGCCCGTACAGGGTTGTATGAATTACAGGGTTATATGATAACCATTCAGTGGAACTTGGGGTATCTTCAGGTTCAGATTAACAAACCAGATAGTGTTTTGGGTATATATTTAGACCAACAGGTATTCAGTCAAAGTGGTTCATTAGGTTTATCTTTAGACCAACAAGTATTCAGTCAAAATGGTACATGGTGTATGTGTTTAAAAATATAGGTATTAGGACAGTCATAGTTTATTAGGTTTATTCAGAAAAGCAAGCAATTGGTAAATGGTACACTTGGTAACTCAGAGCAAAGTGCATGATGTAAAGTTGGCACATTTGGTATAATATAAACTCCAAACTGCACCACATCATTAAGATGGTACGCTGCATGTCTTTAGACTAGTGCAAATTAAGACCATTGAGTAATAATAAAGAACCAGAACATTATGCATCTTTACGGCACATCAGTTCAAAGGATGTTTTGTATATCTGTGGAAGAAGATTACCCATAGTGCAGTTTGAATCATCAGAAAAGCAAAATTTTACACCAGTTATGAGAGTCATGTTCTTTGTCATGAGACAGCTGTAGGATTATGAGTAGAGGCAAAAAATGAAAACTGGAGGCAGTGATCACTTAATAGCAACTTTGATAGCACCAGGGGTGTGCTTTGAGTTTGAACACCTGTGATAAGATATTCTAGGTATCATGGTTACAAGCCAGTATACCATTAAGCTTCATATGATATCTCAGCACTGTTGTTACAGGTAGTGACCATGATTATACTTGTGCTGAAGACCAGGTTGCTACAAGGATCAGTTACATTGATACTTAGCTATTGTTGCCATCCCTCACATGTTCACTTACCTGCAGGTGCTGTTCACTGTGACCATCTGTATGTTGGCTGATTACTCCATCTTTTGGAGTCCTTTTTTAACACAGAACAAAACTTTCTCTTTGTTTTGCAGCATTTTCGGCAAATAGCTTGTTGAACTGTACCGAAACAAATTTGTCTCAGAAGGAAGGTTCGATTTCTGCATGGAACTTAATCTCTTTATCTCATGCCCCTGCTGAATTAGTTGTCTGCTCTCTTTTTGCTGCTATTTTTCAACTCCAGGTTAATGTTATTTCTCTCAGTTTCTGCAGGAATCCAGGTCATTCTGGCCATGGTTTCATCTATTAATCATTGCTTCCTGGGATACCTGTCCAAAAGAAGAGGATTTATCAGAGTTATATGTGCTGAGATGTAAAGATGTAACATTCCTGATTTAACAAATGTTCAAGGACCAATGAGATTATATGTACTTTCATGAACCATTACAATTAATGTAATGTATTTATGTTGTTGTAGATTTATCATTCATGATTATGTCCAAACATCAGATAAATTGATGGGAAAATAGTTCAAACAATGGAAGCTTGCAACATGATTTTTGAGGGTTCTACAATTTAAGTACAACATAAAGCATGTAACAGGTATAAGCATTAATTTTGTGTCTGCTAAGTTTCCTAGGCTGTCCTGCTAATGAACATTACCCTGACAATTAATTAATGCATGTTAAATACATTGGTAAAAAAAATTGTTTATTAAATTTATAAATAAAAGTATCTATATTATTATATATAATAAAAAAAAAAACAATTAATTCTGAATGATTTAGAGGTTAATGAAATCAGAGAAATTTTTAGTTTCAAAACGGTTCAGTGATTTTCCTATCTAGGTTTTTGCCCAGAATCTTTGTGTACAAAGTTGCTTAGTTTGATCAGTGGTCATTACTAGTTGCTGATATAATGAATACAGAGTTACTTAAATTGTTTTTGTGTTTCATATCCTGAAAAATAAATCACACAGTATGACAAGAAAGGCCTTCTTCTTTTGTACACAGAATTTGTTATTCATGAAAATTACACAGTACTATCTTCATAATCTTAACACTGGATGTTGTATATGAAGCTAGGTTGTTCTCCAAAATCTTTTGTTGAATACACAATAGTTTGGATATGTCATATGGATTATGTATTCATTGTATCCGCCAAAACAGAGTTTTGCGGATACTATGTTTTCAGCTGCACGCGGCCGCCGCCGCGTAGGTGTCCGGAGAACTCCTTCGTAACCGCTGGGCGGAATTTTACGAAACCCGGGATTATGTTCGGGTCACATGTGAACTGCTGCGCCCTGATTTTGTTTTGACCTCTGACCTTTCCTCTGCGCTCTGCGTCAGTTTGTGCATCTGTTTCCACACATAAACCCACATCTCGGGAACCGTTTGACGGATCAGGAAAATTTTTTTGCACAAATGTAGCCCTTGGAGAGCTTTATAACATACACAAGAAATGGTGGCGCCACCAACAACCATGTTTGCACAGTGTCCATCTGTTCGTCTGCCTTGGGTTAAAATCACTCATATCTCTGCAGTGATTTGACTAATTCACCTGAAATTCGGCATGCGTATACATCCTTGATAGCCTTCTGATTTTATGACAGGTGGCGCCACCTACATTCACGTTTACGCTGCAGACATCCAAGCTCATATCTCGGGAACCGTTTGACTGATTGGGCCAAAATTTTGCATGTGTATAGATCTCACATAGCTCTTTATCATACGCAAAACTGGTGGCGCCACCTGCAGCCATTTTTGCACAGCTCCCGTCTGTTTGTTTGCCATGGGATAAAATCACTCATATCTCTGCAGTGATTTGACTAATTCACCTGAAATTCTGCATGCGTATACATCCTGGATAACTTTTCTGATTTTATGACAGGTGGCGCCACCTACATTCACGTTTACGCTGCAGACATCCAAGCTCATATCTCGGGAACCGTTTGACTGATTGGGCCAAAATTTTGCATGTGTATAGATCTCACATAGCTCTTTATCATACGCAAAACTGGTGGCACCACCTGCAGCCATTTTTGCACAGCTCCCGTCTGTTTGTCTGCCATGGGATAAAATCACTCATATCTCGGCAGTGGTTTGACATATCTGCCTAAAATTTTGCAGGTTTATACATCCCTGACAGCTCTCTTGATTTTATGACAGGTGCCGCCACCTGCATTCTAGTTTATGCAGCAGACATCCAAGCTCATATCTTGGGAACCGTTTGACCGATTGGGCCAAAGTTTTGCATGTGTATAGTTCTCACATAGCTCTTTATCATACGCAAAACTGGTGGCGCCACCTTCAACCATTTTTGCACAGCGTCCATCTGTTTGTCTGCCACGGGCTAAAATCACTCATAAACATGTAGTGGTTTGACTTTTCTGCCTCAACTTTTGCATATGTATACAACTTGGATGGCTTTCTGGATTTTGTGGTAGGTGGCGCAACCTACATACACCATTTGGCTGCAGACATCCATGCTAATATGCAACACTTCACTCTATTTCCCCTTGCCACTCAATCCATGCCTCACTTCACCCTTTCCACTCTGATTTAGGCGGATACACGTAGTCGCTTGTCGACTACCCATATTCTAGTTTGAAAATGTACTTGAATTTTGTATTCACATTTTATGAGGAATTTTATATGTGTAAGTTGTAAACCAAATTATGCAAGATAATATTGAAATGCCAAAAGAAGTTAATAAGCCATTGTTTGGAAATATACATTGAATTACATGACTGGTCATAAAAAAATTTCAGTCAGTAATGAGGAAATGATATACTTGATTTTTCTCAATGACTAAAAAAGTTATTACTCTATTTGCAAATTGCATGTTACAGTGACCTGCTTACACCTCTAGGGATAGTAAATGTGGATTTATTGCAACCCTTTAAAAAAGATTTGCCAATAATTACTTTCAGAAGGCTGTAATCCAGTATCTTTTCATTGTCTTCAGAACAAATCCATTGGTCATATGTGTGAGCTTGTCATTAATCATTACAAATTTACATCATAACCTAGCTATCACAGGCCAACATGATTAAACTTAACCCATGATGATAGATTTATTGAGACCAAGATGCAGCTTTGGTTAACTTTAACAACTAATGTAATGCAGCTGTTTACTGTAAGAGCATGCAGGACACAGGGGAGATAATCATGAAGCTCCTTAAGTACCCACTAAGATGATTGATGTGCTGTTTGTGGTGCCTGCTGATTGTCATCAGTGGATTTGATGACATCATAATGGTGTAAGGACAAAGCTGGGGTGTGAACATTTGATGGTATATCATTTCTCTTTGTTAATATTTCAAGACAGCCCTTGCTGTACTGGTTGAATGTAATATAATGTCCTGGTCTGCTAATTCAGACAAGGCTCTCCTAGCGTGCTAGCTGCCTTTCTTTGGTTGCATCTTCTTTTTCAATTAGACAGTCATGCTATTTCTGGTGTTCTTCTTTTTGGTTGTGATATATGTGACCCAACCCACGTTCCATGTCAAAAAGAAAGGAGGGCCCAAAAGGTCATTGTATTGTCTTTTTTGTATTTGTGGCCTGTAAATAGTGGCTTTGCTGCACACAGTCAAGCAGTTTATAGATGAATCAATTGCCCACTTAATAGTGAATTGGAAAGCAAAGATCATCACAAAGGACAAGAATAGATCTGAATGGGAGAATAGTTCTAAATTGGGAACATTTGATTTGTAATTCCGCAATACATAAGGGTTCATTTGGTTTTGATAAGATAGTGAATATTATCCTCAAAACCAGACATCTTTATTATACTGCTGTTTAATGTTAAAAGACTGCTTCAAGAATATCATCTTTCATTTGAGGCATGTCTTATTTACCCAGGTTGTATATTCATTATTTAGAATTCCTAAAATGGTTCATCTGGTCTTCCTAAAAAGGTGTCAGGTTTTGCACAGACAAGTTTCACTTTCAGCGTTGTGTCATGATAATGTACTTTCTGAATCTGTATTAAATTAATTCCCTGTTAAATGTTGTACCACCTAGGGCATTTTGAACCCAGTTCTCACAGGTTGAAAGTGTTAAACCCATCAACTTATTTTCATTCAGTACTTGATGGCATCTAACCTGTAGATTTACAAAAAAACCCTCTGGAGATGACCACATATATGCATCAGTACCTTCTGATCAGTACCTGTTTCACCATTGGCCAAAATCATAGAGGCAACCTGACAGTCTTTGAAATCTAATGGAGAGCCTTGAACAAATAGGAGTAGGACATAGCTAAGTTTCATGGTGAAGGTCCCTGGTTAAACCCCACATGGGGTACATTTGGAATCCTGACATCACCTGAGACACCTTATATCTTAGCAGTATTTCCTAGCCCTTGCTTGCAAAGAAACATGAAAGCCAGAAGTCTTAAACTTGTGACCATTATTACATCGTCAATAGTTTCCTCATTCAAGAGACAATGCCTTTTACTCTGGCTATGTGTTCATTCATAGAGATCAAGCACTGCATGCATGCAGATGGCATTGCATGCAGATAAACAGGGATGAAACATAACCTCTTAAGCTGAAGTAGTAACCAGTCTTTCACTTGAAACCACAGATTTGTGGTATACTGATCATTAGTGGTAGGAATTAGTTGTAAACTCATATATGACGTTGAAAGATAAAAAATGATTGATGATTAAATATTTTGTCAATTATTTCATGTACCAACAGAAAAAATGCTTGATATAATTAGACCTGTAAACTATTGACAGAGAAAATTCAGTTTAACTTGTACATCACACAGAAATGTCAAGGTAATGGCCTGGTTGACACTTATTGGTTGCACAAGGTTAAGTTTTAATGCTATTGGCTGTTTTGTGCCTCATGTTTCTAATATATCTGACAGAATAAAAATATTTTATTGGGATGTTGACTTCTTTGAGTGTGCATACATATTCTATTAGTTGATTATGTGAAAATGCAATTGATTTAATTGATTATGAAAGAAGATGACCAATCATTGATGTAATGTTCAACTGGCACAACACTATTGATCATGTTTATCATGAGTTGTAAATTTTTTTGATCAGGTTGACTATATATTTATTTATTTATAAGCTTCTTGATAACAGCTGGTAACACTTCCATACTTATTCCAATAATCAGCAAGAAAGGCACTTTGTTTTTACTTCTGTTTCAGCCATGAAAGTGAAAAAAAAGAAATATTCTGGTGTCAAAACATTTGAATAAAGACTATAGCCAATCATCCCTCTGTACTTTTTTTTATCTCATGCCAGTAACATTGATTTTCCCTGAAGAAAAACTGTGTAGGAAGAGGCCCCCTGAGTCTAGTTATCAGTCGCATAATTGTAACTAGTTAGTCAATTTACAGAAGAAAGGTATTTGTTGGAAGAAATTTGATTGAAGGATGTCACATTTAGGAAGTATGAAAATTCAATTTAACCACTTAAAGTGAAAAAGTTAATGTGTTTTTACTAGGAGTTGTTGCTAAGAGGCCATTCCATTGGCAGTTGTGAAGTTGAGAAAAAGGAGATTTACCTGGTGAATGAACCACTTAAGTAATAAGTAAAAAAATGAATGGATGGAGCAGGAACTGCCATAAGGCAAGCAGGAATTGTGAATCTACAAGTCACCCATTACCAGAAAAATATATAAATCGGGATGTTTAACTCTTATAGTTTCTTGTCAGCTAGAGCAGCTTAGGAGCTGTTTTACTAAGTCATCACAACAAAAGGCAAGTGAACTTCACACTAGGCCTTGTTTAGATGGCATTAATGACAGATATGTATATAACCATTCAGCAAAATTTAAGGATATTTGTCAGACTTGTTTAAGTTATTATTCTAAATAGTAGCAGTTATGGTTCTCAGTTTGAAAATGTTTTCGTACAAAATGCAGTCAGTTGTTAACGGTTTATGTCTATATTGTGTGATAGCTTGCCTTCAGAGTGATAAAAATGAGAGAAAAGCTGTACTTCAGTAAATAAGGGTTACTGATGCATGTATTGTCATCATAATGGTACCTTGGCATATCTTACTTATCAAACTGATTTGGATAGGTGTCACCTAATGTTAAATACAAATGCAGTAATGAAGGCTCATCTTACTGTCTGAGTTTCTATCAATGCCTTAGTACAACCTAAAATCAGACAGAACAGAGGACATGAAGAAATTTAAGGGCTTTGTTTCTCCACTTTGACAGTGATAAATTAGTTGATGACATTTTAGATGGTCTTTGACCTGGTACATGGTTGTAATCTCCATGGCCCTCCTGGAATTATTCTGTAGTCATTACATCCTGAACTTAATAAAATTAATGCATAAAATGCATCAGTGGAAATCTTTTAAAGTTTCAAACATATACTGAAATTCAACAGTATATTACCAAAACTACCTTCAACATATGGAAAAATATGTATCATTTAAATTTTCTTGTGCATGGTTATCCTGCAGTTCTGTCTTCTGAAAATTGCTTTGCATTGGTACAGGTCTCATGTGTTACTTGACCTTTAAGACATTGTTCTTCATCTGTTTGAGATACATTTCTTTCTCAGAAGCTCTAAAATGGTATTTGTGGTGTAAGCAATTGCATCATTGTTATGTTATATATAAAAATTAGTGGTAGTGATGGTGACCTGGTATACCCAAAAAGTTCCCATAAAATGTACCTCAAAGTTGCGAGTTGAAGAAATGGAAGTTTCTATTCACTTCAGCCTCCCATTGTGACCTGCTGAATGGATGACAGATTTGTTCCCGCACCAGACGTGGCAGTGTAGAGCAGTCTCAATAAGATGTCTGTAAAGAAGACAGCCATGATTTTAATGGAATAAGTGCTCAGCAGACATGGTAAGTTGCCTCATTGGTTTGTAATTGATGTAAAAATCTGTCCCAGGTAACAGATGCACCATCCATGTATGTACCTGATCATCAGTTACTGGAAAGTCTATACTAAGCAGTACACCCCCTAAAAAATTACCAACAGGCATGCTAGCAGCCAATCAAGTATAAAGTTCAAATCCCATGGGGTAAATGATAGTATCATCAATGTTCTCATATTTTACTTTACACACTAACCTTGGAGATGACTGATTGAATTGCTAAACTTACTTAAGGGAGACAGGAAAATATGTTTAGGTCAACCTATAAAGAAATCTATGACTATGAGCAACACTGGGGCTGCCATGTAAGACCAAAGCAAGTAATGAACGATCAGGTACTGTTGGTTATCACTGCCTGGTTAAAGTTTCTGAAACCATTATAATTTAACACTTTAAAATATCTTACCAAAACTAGATATTTACATGAATATGTAATCATTTTTCAATGACAAATATTAATCAAATATAGTTTTATTGTAATTGTATTTTTTTTTAAGATAGGTCAATGATCTGATGGTGGCAGTCTGTTAATTAAAATAATCATAAATTAAGGTAAACATGGGAGTAGAATGATACATAATGAGTTAGCTTTCTGGATTAAAAAAATAAGGGTTTACATGTTTATCACTATGAACAATCCAGAAGTTCAGATAGCCTGCCGTTAAATAAGACATCAGACCATCTGTGAAGATGTGTATCTTGATCAAGGAGAGGTTCTGGTATTATATTTCAGCTATTAAACTTATCTGTCCTGTGGACTGTAGTAAATATAGTTGGTAGAATACTCCAGAAGAGTTAGCAGCAGAGTGGAGAGCAGCTGTATTATAATTTTCAAATTGGTGTAAAGACCTTAAAGGACTTTACTATAATATTATTTCTTTATCAGTTTTGTATGGTCTCCCAGAAAACATCTCTAGCTGGCTGATGTACAGGAATGAACAACCTTCAAAATGTTAAGATCTCTATTTCCTCATACAATTTCAAATGCTATATGTTTTTTAACTTGCAGCTAAAATGTTATTTATATATATATATTCCCTTATACTGCTTATCTTATCTAGTCGTCCTATCTAATAGATTAAGTGTTCAGTCAAAAATTGCTGGAGGTGTTTTTTACAGGGTTTTAAAAGTTATGACTTTGGGATCATTGTTACTCGGTTTGCACACTCTCTGGGATCAAACAGACTGCATTTCTTTTCAAATTAATTGTTACACAATTCATATTTCTTCATAAGATAATACCATAACCATCATATTTTCCTTTGGGAGAATAAATGCAGGGTGGTCACTTTTCTTCCCAGCATTGTAGAAATATGATTTCTCCCGGGGATTGGCTGTGTACTGTGGCAGAGGTATAATTCTCTCATGATTCTGGTCAGTGCTCTGGTTTTCATGTGGCTATAAATATTTACAACCAGAGTCAACAAATGCTGATCCGATGTTTTCAGCACTTGGCGTATTTATTGTCTGCCAAAAAGGAAAAAAATGTTATGTGTTGAATTTATGGTCTGCCAAAAAGAAGACATGTTATGTCAGTTAGGAACACATGTATTTCATATGAACAGAAGCAGTAGGTCTTACAAAAACTTTTCATTGTGTCTGAAATTACATGTCTTTTGTACTCTGAACCTCAGGAGTTTGAATAAATCATCCCGATAATTGTTTAGTTCATGACTAAAACATCCCAGTTTGACATCTAAATGGTTTTTTAGTAGATTAATTGCTATTTACCTACATTGTCATATCCAAATTTGAATCATATGATGTATGAAAATGTTACAGGGATTCATTGGTATATTATTATTTGATATATAAATGTAAACTAAATGTTATGGTAATTCATCTGACCTGGTCAGAATGCAGTGTCTTTGGTTTGGTGTGTGACCAATGTCCTCAGATTAATATTGTCACATTATATCTTACAGTTTATATGTATAAGAATTCACATTAGACCATATTTAGGACTCCTGGCATCTATAAGTAGATCTCAGTTTCAACATTTTCTATATTATCTGAAATATTATCATGCTGCATCTTTATTTTGGAAAAACCCAAAGATACTACAAAGTACTACATTATAGCTACTCAGTTTTGATAGATAAACTGGCAAAGTGCAGTCATTTACTTTATCCATTAAAGGAAAATGAAGCAAAACATTCATGCAGGCTTTGATCAAACATTCCACAAAACTTTTTGTTCATTTGTTTGCAACCATAAAAGTTAAAGGCCTTCTGGTACTTAACTGGACCATTTGACCAAGTACACAATCAATAGTTGCCATTTTGTTTTTATACATGCACCTTTTAAAGTATGATGCAGTGTTGATTTGAGTTGAATGTATTTGTTCTCCTATACCTTGCTAGTCTGTTACAAACAATGCATAATAAGTCTATACCAATTAACATTTTTATGGAAAAGATATATTACCTTAACAATATATTTGCATCGTAATATGTACCATCACATCTGTGTATATTTATTTTACTTTTAGAGGGCTAGCTTACACAACAAAGGAAGACAATATGATTTGGAAAGGAGATTTAATCCTCTTAAAAAACTATTGTAAGTGATAATCCTTCCATTATACATGCCTTAAATATCACCCAAATGTTTACTAGGTACAGTGGAAGAGTAAGTGAACACCTCTCTTAGTGAAGTCTTATATGTCTTCCACAATCATACTTCCATATTCTAAGTAAAATGGCAATGGTTCATAATTGACAGTTAACTGATCAAATTTTAATTTGACATGATATATAACTCCAGTCTTAACAGACAATGTTGTCTTTTAATACTTACACAGTGGCAAAGCATGCAGGTCTGTTGGGGAAATTATAAACCAGAATAGTGGTATGAGATGGATTTATGAAAACAGACGTAACTGCAAAGAGACAAAGCAAGGATGACATACATGACCAGGGGGAGTGGAAATAACAATATAGGATGAGATGGATGGCACCAGATAGTGCTGAGGGGGAGCATGAAGTAATGAACACCTATTCCTGAAACTCAGACATGGCCACAGGTGGTGTATGTTTGCAGATCACATCACTTTAACTTGTGTCAGGTATACTTAGGTCGTCAGTCCTGCCATAACCTGCAAGAATGATAAAGTGTATATATAAAGTGACATGTAAGGAGGTTTGACAGGATATTGTCATCTATCAATCTGTTACGATAAAATATTATTGTATTTATTTTCTTAAACAAGGCTGACTCCAATAACAGATTTCTTACTTGGTAGCATTGCAGTTACTGTGGACGAGTTAAAAAAACTAACTGATGTATATATATGATGCTTGATTTCAACATTTAAAAAAACAGACACAGCTGAGGGAATGGTGGGAGATACTGGTGTGCTGTTCAGTTTTAGTCAAATGTCATATTCAAGTATAAACCTGGACCATTCCTTGTGGTCTAACAGTAGGTGTGTCTGACATATGGGCTGGTACACTGGGAGGTGTCATTTCAAATATGTTCAAAACAAAAGCAGGTGTCAGCCCTTAAGAGTGCTTTCACTATACCAGAGCTTCATGCAGATAAATGTGAAGATTACTGATAAGCTTTAGTACTAGGCTTGCCCCAACCTCACATGAGCTATTAATTGACAGGAGATTGCAGGTAGCACAGGCAGTCAGTCCAGGAAAACCAAGTGTATCAGATGTATCAGTGTGTCTAAACCACTGAGCACTGCCAACTCTCACAGTTCTTACAGTCTAAAGATCTGAAGGTTTTGAACTGGTAATTTATCTATGATTTTCATAGATTATGATAGATAAGTTGTGATTACCTCCATAAGAAAGTATAATAAATAATCTGAAATCTTAAAGAACTTAAGGGACTTCTCTTTAAATATTCTTACCAAGTGGTGGTTTACTCTTAATGCACAAGGGTTATAGTTAGCTCCTTTTCTGCAGCTGGTAAACTTGAGAACACTTCTTGACAGTTGATAATAGTTTATTAATGTTACACATATTGTCAGGGGTTGCCGACTTGCAGGTTCTCTCATGAAAACTCGAACTCCAGACAGATGTTAAGACGATGTTTAATCAATATATTAAAGCCGTACAGATTCGCACCATGCACATACACTAAAATATATTAAAACAGCAGGCTACTGGAGACTGACTACCAGGTGCCCTCCCTCAATACTTATACTATCCAGAGGCCCGAGTGAGGACCTGAACGAAACAAGGGCTACTAGGCTGGTGCTGGTATCGTTATCTGCCCACTACAGAGTAAATGTGTGTTTCCTGTCTGCTCTTAAAATGCCTATTACGCAAAGACTATTATAATTTCAACAATAAATATTACCTTCCCAGATTACTCAAGGAACACTTAATCAGTGATACTAATTGTGACGTAATCACAAATTAGGGTTAAATAGTAATGAGAAATAAACTTAGATTATACTTTGTGAAAAATCTAACTCTAAAAATCACTCTTTTCTCAGCAGTGGTTTGACTAATCCACCTGAAATTTGGCAGGTTTAAACATCCTGGACAGCTCTCTTGATTTTATGACAGGTGGCACCACCTACATTCACGTTAACTCTGCAGACATCCAAGCTCATATTTGGGACATTTTGACCAATTGGGCCAAAATTTTGCATGTGTATAGATCTCACACAGCTCTTCATCATATGCAAAACTGGTGGCGCGACCTGCAACCACTTATGCACAGTGTCCATCTGTTCATCTACCTTCGGATAAAATCCCTCATATCTCAGCAGTAGCAGTGGTTTGACTTGTCCACCTGAAATTTTGCAGGTTTATACATCCTGGGCAATTTTCTTGATTTTATGACAGGTGGCGCCACCTACATTCATGTTTAAGCTGCAGACATCCATGCTAATATGCAACACATCTTGCTCTATTCCCCTCTCCACTTAATCCATGCCTCACTTCACCCGTCCCACTCTGATTTCTGCCGATACACATAGTCGCTTGTTGACTACCCATATTCTAGTTTAAAAATGTCCTAGTCTAAAACTTGCAGGTCCAAAACATCCATTTTGCTGAAATCATAATGACTAAGGTAGATAAGCAGGACGTAAGAGGATCAATATTAAATTTTAAAAATGAACCTCCATTCATTCTCCCAAACTTTGCACAGGTTTGCATTAGGCCTGTAGGCCTTGTTTCAAATTTTTGCACCACCTTGACTGCTTGACTACTCGACAGGAGAACTGCCGTTCACACAAATATAAAACTTAGTTCCTTTCTTAATGGATCTTGTCCCAAATAACTGATCTTAAAGTTCTTAAATAAAGATGCGTTGCTCCACTCTTTTACTTTATCTCTCCTTTTTACTCTCCATCTGTTGACTTTTCTAGAATTAAACTGTATTGTCATACTAATTGGCCATGTCTAACATTTAAATACACCTACAGTACTAACATTTATCACATATCCAGTGGATACACTTGAAATAAATAATTAAATCCTAACAACTGCCTATGGCATGACCTAACCTACTCCCCTGGTTAAAGGGTTGCCATGAGCGAATTAACAAACTTAGTTACCAAGAGCTGGACATGAATATACATGACCTGACTGTAACCTCCGTGTACTTTGTCACAAATTGACTAGGATCCTCAGCATCAATATACACCTGTTGATAATAAAGAATGATTTATCTGTTTATAATACAGAATGATTTATTTGTTTAATACAGAATGACATCTCATAGTACATCACTATGACACACACAAAGTCTCAAATCCAGGAAAAACATAGCTCTTCGGGTCAGATAACATAGTTATAAACATTACATTGGACCAATCAAACAAAATGTGTGATTGCAGTGTGTAACATGCAGTTATGTGTCTCCGAAGTATTACTTTTTTCAATTTTTAGTGATGCAAAAATCCAGATATCCCTGGTCATACTATCACCTTGCACACATTAATTGTTCTCCCACCAAAATGTCTAATTTTGCATACCTGTATATGGGTATTTTAAGAATTTCATGAGTCTTAGAGTGGTAATATAGCCAAGTTTTGATATTTAAACCTGGACTCTTTTGCATCAGAAGATTCTTATACTGAGTGTTTGGTATTTGGAATAACCATATATGTATATGGTTTGCTCCAGACCTTACTGTTTCTAAACTGTATTCCAGTCAGTTATATTTTATGTGTCTGTTTGAACAGATGGTGAACATACTTCTTGTTTAATGCTTATTTAATTAATAAACTGGGAACTTAAGAAATTTCTCATTATGCAAAGCACAAGGCTACATGCACAGTTGTTTGGGAACACCCATTAATTAAGTGGCAACCAGGGAAACAGGTTATAATTGTTTTTAGCAAACCTGTGAGCTTATGTGATGGTGTGACATTGTATGTCAGTTGTCTGGCGTCCGTTGTCTGTACTTTAACCCATACAATCTCAAAAATGGCAGAAGCTAGCATCCCCAAATTTTATGCCAAAATCAGTCACATATCAGATGTTGTGGGATTGAGCTTTTTGTGGTGCAACCTGCTTTGACTTAAATGTTTTTATAATGTGGGAGTCCTGCAAAAATCATCCAAACAAATTCAACAAGGACATCCAACAGCAAGTCAGATGAGTTTTGCAAAGGGCATTTAGCAACTAGTAACCGTGCAGCTTCTGCATACTTGCAACATCCCTTAGGTTACGTGGTTTTTCTGTTTGTAAACATTGCAGTGTGTATTAACAGCTTAGTAGTACATAAACAAGCTTGTAAATCTATCACCAAGGTGTTATAAGAACTTTTTGTAACAGGAATTCCCTAGAATTCATTAACATGTACACAAAGTATGCCAGAAATCACATAAATTTTGTGGAAAATTAGGAGAGGAGAATAGAGCTCTGGCTTTAAAGGAATGAAGAACAATACAACATCTTACATGACAAATTTCAACGATGAATCTTTATGCATTCAGATCACACAAAGTCCCTGTGACAGCTACCGGTTTTAAAATGAGAATGAATTTCAATAATTGAATAATTATGTTTTCTCAGTGGATGATCATTACTGATGTTTGTTGATTTATTCTTATTTTCAGTGTAACTCATTTATCAGTTGTCTCACAGTTTACTCTGGGGCACCAGTGTGTTGAGACACTGTAACTCAGCATTTGAGATGCATGTCATTCAAACAGGATTCAACTGATCAGAATTCTTAAGTTCCTTGGAAATGTGTATCATTTTTGGAAAATACCATTTACTCAACATTTATGTAGGTATTAAACTTAATTGTGTCAGCATTTACTCAGATCATGGGTCAGAATGGGCAATCACTCAACACATAAATAACACGTACAGGGACTTTGCATGAGCTGTAAAGCAGCTCCCCAGTCACTCAAAGTGTGCTGCATCAGGCTGGTTTGTGGGACCTTCCTCTGACAGAGACAGGTCACTATCTGATTGTATTGGCACAAGTGGTAGATGCAATTTACCCCAAGTATCTTTTGAGGACAGAATTAACCTGGTTGTTTCCTGGGGGATACTACCTGCATTTAGATACACTTCTAACCTAATGGCATTGTTAAAGTGGGACAGAGGCGCTGCAAAGTTGTAAATTCAGATCAGGAATAGTAATTTGTATACATCAGCTTGTATGAAGATTTGCATGGCCTAGTGTGTGAGGTTTTTGGGTAGAATTTTCACTCATGATAGCCTTTTGTTATTTAGTGTATAGTTTGTAATAAAGAAATAAATTTTGTGTTAAAATTGGTCCCTAATTTAATTATTTTGTTTTCTGAGTTTAACATTTAAATTCTGAGATGCAGTTCTACTTTATCAGCATGGAGCCAGTATTGTTAACTAATAATTGACGTGCTTGGCAAGAAAGAGTTAATTAATAAATTAGTGCCCCATTTAAAGTTCTGTTAAAGCCTACTGTTATTAAGAGAAATTTCACTAAAAACACAAAAGTAATCCAGCATCCAAAATTCTAGAACTTCTAATTGTGATCTATTAGGCCTAACCAGTGCATACAAAAATGAATCCATACCCAATCCAGAATGAGATTATGGCAGCCTTTTCATTATTAAGTGAAATGCTGCTGTCAATTAGCTTGAAGATCGATAGATCCTTTCTACACCTTGTTATCATTTATGCCTCAGAAGTTACAGAAGCCAATGAGCTGCTTGTTTTCAGGATAGAAGTTTTAAGTAGCTTCTGGTTTTGGCTTTTGTGCATGACATATTAGAGTGGAAACTTTAAACAATTTTTTTAGGTGCATGAGGTGTCTTGATCTTGGTCCATTAGAATTGAAGAATCATACAGGAAACAGTTTGTTAATATGATTTGATCATTCAGATATATCCTTATGTAATTAACCGTCT
The DNA here is from genome assembly GCA_026874595.1 of Sipunculus nudus. Classification (NCBI taxonomy): domain Eukaryota; kingdom Metazoa; phylum Annelida; class Sipuncula; order Golfingiida; family Sipunculidae; genus Sipunculus; species Sipunculus nudus. The sequence continues at coordinate 30,054,756 of CM049315.1, forward strand.
GGGACAGGGCTAGGGTGGTACTACACTGTCACTACCGTAGGTCCAATCACCACACTCTCTCTCCACAGATAGACTCATTCATGTCCTTGCATGGACTGTCCATGGAATCTTCAGCTAGAGCCAGCAGTAATCATATAGGTGGGCTTCACTCAGTCATCTATCACTATATCAATATGTCATACTAGGCTTACTAGCCATACTGAAAACAATCCTATGCTGCTGAAGGAACCATGGTACTATTGAAGTGAAGTCAGTAATATAATTAATTGTGAAGCAGAAGTAATCACTTAGTACATGTATGTAAGTTTGTAATACTTAAAAATACAAGTAATGTTGATTTTTCATATTAAGTACATACTCAACTTTCAATCCTTGTTTTCTATAACATGGAAAACTAAATCACCCATTCATATATTTGTCTATATATTCATCTTCATTCTTTAAACTTACTTACAGTTTCAGTACCATCAGGGACTGGCATCTTAGGCACATAAGGAGTACTTTTACATGAAATGTCAAATAAAAACTGGTGTATTTGTAAATTCAGAACTGCCACTGGATTTCATTGTTGGCAGAACCAGGGATATTCCTCTGGGATCATCTGAACTTAATATTAAGAGGCTTTAGGGAATAATTACATGCACATCCCAGGAACCTGGGAATGACTGAATGAAACCTTTTCTTAACCATAAACTCTTTTTAGAAGTCGCCACTGACAGACAGACACTGGTAGCACTGAAAAAGAAATGAATGCAGAACTACAAGATGGAGATGCTGCAGGTTTTATTAAAGAATACTTATGTTTAGGTACATACATGTATGGTGTCAAGTGACATTGATTGAAGGCCCCATTAGAGCAGACAGGAATGTGACTTTTTAAAGTCCTTAGAGCTGCTGCTGGGGTTTTAAGTAAGGTAGAGTTGTTAGGAAATATTGTTCATAACAGAAAAATTAGGGATAAAAATGGTGAAGCAATTGTATTTTTCCTTTGAATTTATATATAAAATAATATTAGGTGAAATATTTTTATCCATGACCTTTTTGGAAAGTTTCTTACATATAGAAATACTAGCTGTTGTGATACTTTATCCTTTATCTAACCGACTTTGACAGTTTGCAACATTTTACACTGACAGGTCATGTGACCTTACAGCCACTACAGTTACAACCACTACCAAGGAGATTATGTTTTCACCCTTGTTGATGGTTTTCCTGGTTGTTTTTTAAAGGGTCATCAGAAAGTGTCAACAGGGACTGGGTTGGTGCTGAGGGGAATATGGGACCAGGTCTACAGGCACTGGGTTTGTGCTGAGGGGGATATGGGACCTTGTTAACAGGCATTAGGTTTATGCGCAGGGAGATTATGGGAATTTGTCAACAGGCACTGGGTTGGTGCTGAGGGGACTACAGAACCTTGTCAACAGGCACTGGGTTTGTGCTGAGTGGAATATTGGACCCTGTCTACTGGCACTGGGTTTGTGCTGAGGGGGATACGGGACCTTGTCAACAGGCACTGGGTTTGTGCTGAGGGGGATATGGGACCTTGTCAACAGGGACTGGGTTTGTGCTGAGGGGGATGTGGGACCTTGTCAGCAGGGACTGGGTTTGTACTGAGGGGGATGTGGGACCTTGTCAACAGGGACTTGGTTTGTACTGAGGGGGATATGGGACCTTGTCAACAGGCACTGAGTTTGGGCTCAAATGACAATAGGACCTTGCCTACAGATAGTTGATTTGTGATGAGGGGAATATGGGACCTTGTCAACAGGCACTGGGTTTGTGCTTAACTTGTCGGTTTGTGCTGAGGTCAACAGGCACTTGGTTAATGCTAAGTGGAATATTGAACCCTGTCAACTAGGCACTAGGTTTGTGCTGAGGGGACTACAGAACCTTGTCAACAGGCACTGGGTTTGTGCTGAGGGAGGTTATGGGACTTTGTCAACAGGCACTGGGTTTGTGCTCAGGGGACTACAGGACCTTGTCACCAGGGACTAGGTTTCTGCTGAGGGGAATATGGGACCAGGTCTACAGGCACAGGGTTTGTGCTGAGGGGGATATGGTACCTTGTCAGCAGGCATTAGGTTTCTGCTGAGGGAGATTATGGGACTTTGTCAAAAGGCACTGGGTATGTGCTGAGGGGGATATGGGACCTTGTCAACAGGCTCTGGTTTTGTGATGAGGGGACCACAGGACCTTGTCAATGGGCACTGGACTTAAATTACAATCTCAGAAAAAGTTGGAGCTATCATCACCAAATTTTATGCAAATGTTGGTCACATGAGTCATATTTGAAATTGAGATATAGGTGTTGCCACTGACATTGACCTTTTTGTACGGGGGTCATCTGTCATCAGTACAAAAATTTCTCAGGAACAGCAAGAGCTAGCATCCCCAAATTGTATGAAAAAATCCATCACATGTCAAATGTCATGGAATAGAGCTTTTTGTGGCCTCATCTGCATCAATTTACATTTTATGGAAAAAGGGCTACAAAACCTTTGATAATCTTTTTCTCTGAAATCATTCAGCCAAATTGTTCAATATTTCACAGAAATGATCCCAGACCTGAATTCTCTCCAGTTTAATATAATGTAAACTTATTTATTTTATGTGGATTTATCACCGTCCAGTTGTTTACGTGCTTTTGTTCACAGGTTGCTGATTTCTCAGATAGAAGAATTCTTTAGTCCAGATGTAATTTACTTTCAAGTTTATTCAATCAAAGTTAACAATAACAAATGTCCAATATATATATTCTGCTAGTTTCCCTATTTTCCACTTAACTGATTCTGTTCTCTCTGTCTCTGTCTCTCTCTCTCTGTGTATTAACTCCTGTTCTTATTCCTGTCTCTTCTCTCTTTCCTAGTTCTCTAACTCTTTGACTCCCCTCTCTTTAGCTCTGACCTTAACTGTCTGGTTCAGTTGCCAGTATCTCTATTTATACATTTGCCCAAAATAATAATTGCAATTAAGTAATTTCATACAGCATTAATACAAGACATATTGTGTAATACATTCAACACCTTTCTTGCCCTCTTGTGAACACCTAAGTCTAAACTGTTAATTAATTACTTTATCTGTGCCTGTCACTTTAAGAGTAAACCCAGTCAAATGTATGAACATGCTTATTAATGAATTCTCTGTGGACACTAATCAAAGGGCTGGCAGTTAAATAATAAACTGAAATGTAATTAGAAAGTTACCCTGCACAGAAGTCTACTAAATACCTGTTTCATTCCATAGGACTGATCACCTTATAATTGGTAAAATATAATGATTTGAATTATCATAAAATTATCACACTGGTGATAGTTGCCCTTCCATCAAGAAATTGACTCTCCTGAGTCAAAACAAACAAACAAAAATAAACAATATTGTTAGAATTACACAATATAAATTACCTTAGCTGTCATTAATTTAAACTTACATCACATGGAAACACTTGAATTTGATAAAATAGGATTAATGTAAAAACAAGTATAATCATCCTCATCAACATAGTAAATATGCTACATACAATCAAAGTGAATATTCTGACATAGTAAAATGAACAAAAACTAAAATAACAAAGTTTGAGAACATGCCATTGCCCCTTTCTTTTGTTAAGTGATGCATACATTTGGCTCGTGAGATGAAGTGCATGATTGACATGATTCTAATTTTGTGAACGATGGACCTGCCAGAGATTTTGCCTTTTTTCTAATAATTTAGTCCTAACTGTTGGATCCTTAATTTTGATAAAAAAAAAATGACGTATGAATATAGACAAAAGACAAATTCAAGGCAGTGATCACTTTGAATGAAATGAAATAAGTGAGCTAAATAATATGCATCCAGAATTTGTGAAAGTACAAGCTGAATCAAAGTAGTAGCTCCAAGTGCAATTAAATTAAGCAGATATACGTTAATTTTCTACTCAGACAAGTCTTCATCATTGTGTTAATTAGTTTTTATACTTCATTACTACCAATAACCATGTAAACCTATCCATTTTCTTTTCTCAATTTTGTGCCAAAAGGCATAAGTCTTTACAAGTCAGTATATACATTTCCTATACATGCATATTGTAATAAACACACTGGACTATTATTGCAAAAATAAGACATGATATATACTATGGTATATATTTTAAATAGATGGTATATACTATTGCCTATTATACTAGGGATTTACTCTCCGTCATCACTGTTTACAATATACATGCAAAAGGTACATTCATTTGTTTCTGCTTTACAGATATTACAAAAATTGTTTCTTATGGATCTACCGCACATTTCACAATGTTGGACCCTATTTTTACACTTTTCCATTTTACACTTTCTTTGCCTATTAAAATTCTGTCTTTGAAAGTGACCTCTTCCTCCCTGAACAGATATATTATTGACCTGAGGTGCTAGTAGCTGATCTAACTGTCTTATGGTTTTAATATGGGATTTCAATTTTTTGGTAAGTTCATTTATCAACCCTTCTTGAATGTCAGCATTTCTTTCTAATTGATTGTTGTAGTGTTTTGATCTGTCCAATTCTCTTTCCAAAACAACCAATCTATCATTTAGTTTCTCTGTTTCCTGGACTAACTCTTTATTTTCTAATTCAAGTGACTGAATTTTGACCTGTTCATCTTCCACAGATACAGTATTTACTGAAACTGATGAAACTTTCTTAACTCTTTTCTTCAGCTTGATGCGCAAAGCATCATTCTCAAAATTAACTACAGTTTTCAAATTTAAAGTTTGATAAAGTTCCTTGTTTGAAATATCCATGAAGGGTAGTTGACTGGGAGCTGCAAAACTTCTTCCAGAATGAACGTCTCCAGGTCCACATTTTGTTATATCATCATCTTCTCTTGCACTTTGCTGTTGTGTAAAACAGCAGCGGGCGAAGTGGTTCAGTTGATGGCATTTGTGGCATCTTTTTCCTTTAGCTGGACAGTGACATTGATGGGCTCTGCTGTATGTAAATCCACACTTGTAGCAGAGCCCTCTTTTTTGGAACCAAATCATACAAAGGAGTGGCATCTTTTAGCTGGGGAATTTGTCCAAATTTGATCTGGGGGAATTAGTCAAATTAATGTTAACTTGGCGTTGTGTGAGATGTACCGAATAGTAGTTGGATCGCAAGCCGGATTCTCCCCAACTATCACCGTCCAGTTGTTTACGTGCTTTTGTTCACAGGTTGCTGATTTCTCAGATAGAAGAATTCTTTAGTCCAGATGTAATTTACTTTCAAGTTTATTCAATCAAAGTTAACAATAACAAATGTCCAATATATATATTCTGCTAGTTTCCCTATTTTCCACTTAACTGATTCTGTTCTCTCTGTCTCTGTCTCTCTCTCTCTGTGTATTAACTCCTGTTCTTATTCCTGTCTCTTCTCTCTTTCCTAGTTCTCTAACTCTTTGACTCCCCTCTCTTTAGCTCTGACCTTAACTGTCTGGTTCAGTTGCCAGTATCTCTATTTATACATTTGCCCAAAATAATAATTGCAATTAAGTAATTTCATACAGCATTAATACAAGACATATTGTGTAATACATTCAACACCTTTCTTGCCCTCTTGTGAACACCTAAGTCTAAACTGTTAATTAATTACTTTATCTGTGCCTGTCACTTTAAGAGTAAACCCAGTCAAATGTATGAACATGCTTATTAATGAATTCTCTGTGGACACTAATCAAAGGGCTGGCAGTTAAATAATAAACTGAAATGTAATTAGAAAGTTACCCTGCACAGAAGTCTACTAAATACCTGTTTCATTCCATAGGACTGATCACCTTATAATTGGTAAAATATAATGATTTGAATTATCATAAAATTATCACACTGGTGATAGATTGTACAAATAGCAATTATAATTAATCAAGGCACTCTCCATGGCATTCAGTAGTCTGTATTGGTGGAGGAACCTGGAGAAAACCACCAACCTTGGACGGGCACCTGGTCACCTGACTCATATTTGAAATTGAGGTTTATGTGGCGCCACCTACATCAAGCTGCTTTTTACGGGCAAAAAAAACTCTTAATTTTATCCTCTCTCAGCCACTACATTAGAAATGTTTTATGAGGGAACTGTTAACTGACTGGTTTAATTCCTTGCAAACATTATCCAAATGTAGGGGTCTTTCATTTGTATAAAAATAGATCTGGTTCATTGATTTTTTTTAGTCATAGAAAGCTGAAGTTGGTCTTGTGCCCAAGTAAGCCTATATTGAGCAGACTGAGGAGATGCAACTCTTGTTTCAAATTCTGTATCATGCGCAAAAATGACTTCTAGGTGGCCTTATTTAAGTTTACTTATATTATTTTTGGTTGAATTATTAGACCTTTGTCTTTTTACCACATTATTAGATTGTGAGATACTTTGGTATACAAAGCTTAGATTTATTGTGAAACACTGTGAGCTCTGTGGGTATATAAGCAGAGCTGTACAGGCAACTTAAATAATTGGTGTCCACACTCAACTAATCTGTAAGATAAATTCATGAATAAAATATACCTGTTTTTTTATTTAGCTTTAAATAGGCATCTGTTATAATACCCTAAACACTTTTATAAAAAAATTCTTATGAATATGTCAGCTTGAAAAAAAAGCAATTTAGCCAAAATCTTTCAGTGTGTGTAAACATATTTACCAACAGGCCAAAACTGTGTCTTTATCTATAAATACCTTGGCAGACTCCCAACTGTTTCAGATTTGGCATCTATTTATAGCTTTGGCAGATTGCCAACTGAGTCATATTAGGCAACAGATCAAGAGGTCCATGAGTACAGCCAAATGGAGGTCAAGAGTCCACTCAGTGCAGTAGCTGCAGCTTGTAATTTGTTTCTGTCCACTTGGGGTAACTGCCTGCCTCAGCAGAGCTTGGTCAGCCCAGTGCACCTGACTCAAGAGAAGTTAGATGTATCCTTGAAATTTTTGCCTGTCCATGCATCTTTGATGGCTTTCTCGTACATGACCAGTGTCTCCACCTACAATGATTTTTGCACAGTGTGTGTACCTGCTTATTTCTCAGGAGGGATTTGTTATATCGGCCAGAAAATGTGCATATCTATACTTATCGGATAGCTTCATCATATACAAGACAGGTTGTGCCACATACTTATTTCTCAGGATTGATTTGACTTATCAGCCTGAAATTATGCATGTTCATACATCTTGGATAGCTTTGTTGTATACAAGAGTTGTGGAGCCACCTACAATTGTTTTTTGGTTTCATGCATCTGTGCACATATCCCAAGCGTGATTTTAAGTATCTGCCTAAAAATTTTGAATGTCCATACATCTTTGATTGCTTTCTCGTACACAAAACTGGTGGCACCGCCTACAATCATTTTGTGTTCATTATACATATATGCTAGTATTCAGGAGTGACATTTGTGTAATTGGTGCTTATATGCTCGAGTTCAAAATGTTTAGTTCTTGCATTTTACATATACATAATGTAGGTGTCCTTACAAAGTTATGGTCTAGCTTATACCTAATGTATATTCCATTGCACAGGCTTGCATTAGGCCTGTGGGCCTTGTAATTTTGTGGACTAACTCTGCAAATTTGCTTGCAGGAATTTATTGAATTATTAAGACCTGAAGTTTCATTTTTTCCTGAGTACCATTATATGTTTAAACCTAATAGCACAAGATCTATTGAATTTGTGGTTTATTGTATGCATATGCTAGTAAATCAAAAACTACAAAGCTTCATTGAAATAAAAACATGTGACAGACATCTTAGGCATAGAATTATGGTAACCTTAATTATGATGGAAAATCAAATCATTGATATGTTTAATTAACGATAACCAAAAATTAGAAGCAGAATAGTCCAAGTAAATCTGGTATCATGGATCATATGAAATTATGAAAGACATATAACGATCTTTGGATTCACTAATGTTTCACCAGTAAAATAATTAATTCACTATTAATATAAATTGCAAGATTCTCTTTTGATCAGACTGGATCAAATGATGTATTCTTTTTTTTTAAATTTATGTTTCTTTTTTATGGCCATATGTTAAAACTAATATTCTTCTTAGACTACTAGCGTGTTACCCTCATTTATCATTTAGCTCCTGTTTAGCTCCTTTAAATATATGAACATGCCATTTTGAAACCACAAATATACCTCTTGTGACCAGCCAGAACAATATGATAGGGATCAGCTCTTTTATATAGAATAATCACCAGCTTTTAGAATATTCACATTATATAGTGGTAGTAAATACTTTTAATGACAAATTGTTGGACCTTGTATCAGTACCAAGAAACATTTTTCACAGCTACTATAAATCTACAGTGAAAGTCCTTGTTTGACAGCTGCATGGTGTTATAATTAAGTTATCTCTGTGACACAGCAGGCAGCCTTGTACAGTAATCATGTAGAATGTAGGCGGCCACTTCCAGGCTATGTCATAAATGGGGTTAGTGAATCTTGATTCATGCGAACTAGCCCTGTGTTAAAAAGACTTAAAAGAAGTTGTGAATCTACATTTAGAGGCACCAGCTATCCATAAAGAACCTTAATATCTATATATATATGCAGCCAAAGTTAAGCAAGAAATCTCACCTCTTTACCAGTTTGTGCATGATGTAAGAGGAGAATGGCTGCATGCTAAAAAGAATGGTTAGTCAGTTTTGCCATTATAAATGCACATATTTCCACTATTTTTATTCTGATTGGATTTATGTTATAAGTCAAATGGACTCTGACAGTACATTGTGTGCTTACAAAACTAATTTACAACCTTTTTCACAATAGGAGTGTATCAGTTTTTATGTGACCATGTGAATTCTGTATTTTTGGGTAATTATTGCACTTTTAGTTTAAACATACACCATTAATTATCAACAAGTCCAACCCAAACTTTTTGGTACAAAAGGTTTTGTAAAAAATTAATTTGCAGTTTAGGCATTGTAAATGTTTCAGTTTTTTTACCTTTTCACATTTTTTATATCATTATGTAACTACAAAAGTATGCACCTCAACAACATATAAGTCTTTGTCCTGAATCTGTCTTCCAAATAAAGTTGACCAACAACAAAGTCAACCCAACCAATTGTTTAGAAATGCCATGGAACCAGTTCCATAAATTTCAAATGCTCATTTCTAGTACTCTGTTCATGACTAGAAGTTGAAGCATACCATGAAAGAGACATCTCAGCAATAACCCCATGGACTCTATACATATATATGTATTGAAAATGGTCACAGGCAAAATGCTGACATATGGCAGTTCATCTATGCATTAATTCCAATTTGTGATGGATTTTTTCATTTTTATGCCCCCGCCACAAAGTGGCTGGGGCATATTGTTTTACCCATGTCCGTCATTCCGTCATTCCGTCATTCCGAAATCAAATAGTTGTACGGACTTTTTTTTGCAATGCCTGCAGATATTGGCCTGATTTTTGGTGTGTTGGCAGATAATGACCAGTTACAGATCGTGTTGCGTTTCGTCCTGGTTGACCTACTTTTGACCGTTTTACGGCTCTTAAACTTAGAAAATTTCATAAAAATAGAAATTTTCATGAAAAATACACATGTACGGCCTTTTTTTCGCAGTGCCTGCAGATATTGGCCTGATTTATGGTGTGTGAGCAGATAATGACCAGTTACAGATCGAGTTCGCGTTTCGTCCTGGTTGACCTACTTTTGACCGTTTTATGGCTCCTAAACTTAGAAAATTTCATGAAAAATAGAAATTTTCATGACAAATACACATGTACGGACTTTTTTTCGCAATGCCTGCAGATATTGGCCTGATTTTTGGTGTGTCGGCAGATAATGACAAGTTACAGATCAAGTTCGCGTTTCGTCCTGGTTGACCTACTTTTGACCGTTTAACGGCTCCTAAACTTGAAAAATTTCATGAAAAATAGAAATTTTCATGACAAATACACATGTACGGACTTTTTTCGCAATGCCTGCAGATATTGGCCTGATTTTTGGTGTGTGGGCAGATAATGACCAGTTACAGATCGAGTTTGCGTTTCGTCCGGGTTGACCTACTTTTGACAGTTTAACGGCTCCTAAACTTAGAAAAATTCATGAAAAATATAAATTTTCATGACAAATACACATGTACAGCCGTTTTTAGCCCTTAGCTCTTGGCTGATGGGCTATTGTCGTCACCCAAGCTGTCCGTCCATCTGTCTGTCCGGTGTCTGTCCGTCCGTCCGTTCCGCCTCTGTTAACTTTTACCTTGTGAGCGGGATATCTCTAAAAGGATTCACCGTTGGAATTTAATTTCATCAGTGAAGATGTATATTGATAAAATCTCAGTCAAGTTCGAAGATGGGTGACCTTGACCCATTTTTCTACATTTTAGAGCTGATTATAGAAAAACACTCAGAAGTTTATATCTCAGGAACCATTGTGTGGATTTTCACAAAACTTACTATGATCATTGGGACTGATGGTCTGTATGTGCTGCACAATTTTGGTGGCGCCTCCTACAATTTCTGATTTTTTAATGAAATTTTATCAGATTTTTTCAATTTTGGCCTTTTGTGCAGGATAACTCCAAAGGTATTCAACACAGGAACTTCATTTCTTCAGTGCTATTGCATTATATTTACAAAATCTTGGTCAAGTTCAAAGATGGGTGATCTTGACCTACTTTTCAAGGTCACAGAGCTTAGTATAGAAAAAAACTTAGGAGCTTATTTCTCAGGAAGCATTTGGTGGATTGTTATGAAACATGGTATATACCTCTCCAATTTAAATTTATAAATGATTATCAACTTTTGCTAATATTCTAGTTTCGCAATGCAATGCTTACAGATACTGGCCTAATGTTTGGTCTGTGGGCGCATAATGACCACTTATAGATCGAGTTTGCGTTTCATCCCAGTTAACCTATTTTTCACCATATGACAGATCCTGAACATAGAAAATTTCATGAAAGACAGAAATTTTCATGAAAAATGCACATATATGGACTTTTTTTCACAATGCCTGCAGATACTGGCCTGATTTTTGGTGTGGTGCTTGATAATGACCCTTTACAGATCGAGTTTGCATTTTGCCCTTGTTGACCTACTTTTGACCATACAACACCTCCTGAACTTAAAAAATTTTACAAAATTTAACAAATTTTTCTAATTTGCCCCAGGCGGGGCATTCGTGTCGTTCCGACACATCTAGTTTATTAAGTGCAGTGTCCATGGAGATTGGTATGTTTTCAGTGATCTAGTAATTTATGTTTCAATTTTGTAAGACAGGTTTGGCTCATTTCTAATTTTTTCCCAACCACTATCATATCCAATATTTTATGAAAGTTTTGGATATTCTTGAAATTGCTAAAAATAATGTATGATATCATAATTGAGATTAATAAAACTTAAATAAATATGCTGTTTGCCTCTGTTAATAATGCATATTTACTGATAAGTGTTGGAAAATCACTCCTTTGTAACCAGTTTGCCACATCTTTTGTGGCTATTCTCCAAAGTATTTCCTTCTGTAGCGGAAGTGTGGCATTAGTTGACAGTGGGCCTGTTTGCTTTGATGTTTTGTTCCCACGGTTGTATATGACTTCTTTCTGCAACTTTCTGCTTAAGTTTACATTTTTACAGTTAATTATGAAAGGCTGGGTTATTTTACTCTGTAAATCAAAGAACTGATCAAACACGCTTGGCTGTTCAGTCATTCTCTGTGAGGGTAATTACCACTGTGATCTTTGTTAACAACTAGCCAGGGAAAGTGTTTAACTCTACTTGTTTCTGTGGCCACACAATGCATGAATATGGTACTTTTAGCTTTATTGTAGTAGTTACAGCAGTCCCTTGTGATCTGTGTGTTTGAAAGTATTTGACTTTGCACAGTAGATGGATTAATTCCAAAGAACAACATATGACACATTTTCACACATAAAGTACTAGTGGAATGACTGGTGGTGGCTCTTCCTCGTTTAGAATATACCTGTCTTGTATTTTCAGTTTAAAAGCCAACTATTCACCTACCATTTCTGTAGTTTTTAGGTAATTTTTGGTTAACTCTGCATAAATATTAATAAATTTCTTATAATGCCTTTGTGATGGATGTATGACGATTTCATCTATATACTGTTTATAAATGCAGAAAGTGACAATGTTGACAAACAGATATAAAATGTAATCTAAGGTGGTAGACCCTTTGTGAAACTCTTGTACCTCTGAAGTGCCACCAGATGTCCTTGTTGAGTGTGTTTAACTATTTGGATTATAATTTTTGTGGGTCCTCCACATGTTATATACTACTGCAGATATAAACAAAATGAACACCCTACATGTGGTGGGACCAGCTTTTTTCTGGCCTATCTTTATAAAAAAAGGTTCAACGGATTATGTTTTGTCATAGGAATAGATCCCTTTAAACAGACAACCAGTCATTGTAATATATGTAACATCCTGGCAATATCGCTGCATGGTATCTGATACTGACCCATCTTACCGAAGTCATCGGCTTACCTATTTATGGGTAAGAGAGAATAGGCAGGGTAAGAAGAATAAAACTAGTTTGGTGACAAAAGGGAAGTCAAAATGCAGTGGGTATGTTTGACCATGGTATATTATGCCAGGAAAAGAGGTGGTTATAACTATAATCCCAGCACTCTTTGACCTCCCTAAAGGACATTTATTTTTAATGTAATGGCTTACCTGGATGTATGCTTAGTACGAGGGCAAACCTATCTATGCACAATGTTAATAAACTTGTGTCTGAACATACACAGCGGCCTTGTACACAGAACTACTACTACACACTCATTGGTCTCATTGGATATAAAATGATTAATAATTTATACAGGCCTCTCCACCTTCTGGCAACTTCCTTAATAGAAATGTTTGATTATTTGCAATAAAATTCAAAATAAAAAAACATTTTGTCTTTGAATACCACATAAATATCCTTATATAAGCAATATGTGTAGGTGAAATTTTTATCTATTATCAAGACAATTTTGCAGAATTCTGGGTTGATCACTTCATGTTTGCAAAATATTTTGGTGTATAAAATTAACTTTAGAACTATTAAAAAAATGATGGACAAACATATCAGTATTCATATCTCTGTGGGACAGGTTTAGGCAAAAAAAACAAGCTCATTATTAGAATTAAGGTGTCACAGGTTTTGTATCAACACAGACCCGTACAACATATCTAACACAAAAAAAATATATACAATATTTGAAATGCTCCTGGCAGTTTGTTAGACAAACAGATGTATTCATACAAAACATCACATGACCATCCCACATTCATTCAGCTCTTCATAAGTTTTATGTCATGGCTGCAAATTATTATGAGTCCTGTTTTCCATTTTCCTAAAAGTTTGACTTGGGCTGCCATTTTGGATTTCACTCACTAGAAAATTGCTTACATATTTGCAATTATGGCCCTGACAAATAGAAATTGTCATTAAGCGGGCCCCACTGTACTTCACAAAACAAACTGGTGGTGTTCATTAAAAGGAGCAAGCACATGAGGAAATACCTGCTTGTATTTGTGTGTGTGTGTGTGTGTGACATCATACTACACACAGTTTTACCAATTAATATACTATGGGAGAAGAAATATAGCTGTTATCAGCTCTGGCTGAGTTGTACTTTATGTAAGCACATATAGCATGCAACTGCACTTCAGAATGGGTACATGACCAATGTTTTATGACTTTTAATATGTAAATGATTTTGCATGTTCCCTTTTAAATTTAATTTAAATGCTAGCTCTAATCAAATTTTATACTCATGGGCAATTTATTACTATTACCAGTAAAGTCAGTTCTCCTGTATATATATGATGTATAAGATTTTCCATAAGAGGTCAAGTGATTTCTTAAAGGTGACAAGGGATATATATCCTTCATGAGGAAACATCATTCAATTACAAGCTTTATCAATTATAAAATTTAGTTTTATCATACTACTATATAAATTTATTTATTTTTTTCATTTATGGTAAAATTCAGTGTATTAAAAACAAGGTGTCTAGAAGAAGTTCTAATATCAGTATTAAATTCATGCATAATAATAATGGGTCTTGCCTTTGGGTACATGAAAACCAAACCCTCTCTGATCAGAATCTCACTGTATGATGGTCAGATATTATTAAAAGAATTAGATTAAAATGACTGGCACATTAATTACTCTGGGGATATAAAACAAGTACTAAGTGTAACTAATGTGAATTAGGTTATCTGTTCCATCAGTTTTTGCTTTCTCTGAGGAATTAAATTTCCCAAGGGAACCTCTGTTTGAACCACAGGTTGACTGGTTCATTCAAAGAGTGTAGCAAGGAGATGTTTTGCAAAGTATGGTGTCAAGATCAGCTATGAGGATCTGTCTCTAATGACTTATAGCAACAGAACAACCTTTAAAACCATGCATGATGGGGTTATTGATTACAGACATTGGTACATATACACAGAATGAATTGCTTGTGTGTTTTCATTGGCAAATATAGTTTTTTTTATTTTTTTTTATCCAGATAACAGTAAACAATTAATTTATTTTGTTAGCTACTTAGCATGAAAGTGATATTATATTTATGTTCTGTATGTTCATAAACTGTGACTAAGTCAATAAATTTTTTAAAGGATTACAGTATTTACTCATGTATAAGGCAATAAATTTTATCAAAAAAATATTTGGCCAAGAGGGGGGCTGGGGCTACAAGGGTACAAGTTTTTTTTTTCAGAACTGCCAGGAATAATATATGGCAATCAGCATATTTACATCAGTCGAACTGGCCATTGTGAATATCAGTGATCTCATCCATATGATGGTAAAATACACTCATTTAGGTACATTACAATGCTTTGTTTTTGTTTGAATTAATTGTTTATACATCAGATTTAGATATGCACACAGTTAAAAAATCAATAAGAAAGGGTTTGCCCTTGCTGCAATGACACAGGTATTTAATGGAATCAATATAACATATTTGAAAGCCCTGCTGACAGTAGAGCCAGTGATTTTCCTTGATCACTGACAGAATTGCATAAATGACAGACTGAAATGGTATTCAAAATCCTGAAAATGTGTAAGTTTTAATGTATTTTTTTTAAAAATATCTTGACAATTCACTTGAAACGTGTGTGAAGTGATATAATTGTCTGTTGCATCTGACAGCGTGCAGGGCTTACAGATGTACACAAGGTGCAAACTGACTTGTCATTAAATTCATGTGTGTTACACAGCGCAGAAGAATGACATTTCATTGAAATAAATTCAATTTATTTTTAGAGTTAGGTGTCAATGCCCTGTAATGAAGACTCTCTTGACATGCTATTCCTAGTGGGTGCCACCTCCTCGGTATTTCTGAAAATAATTTTGACCCATCTTTGGGCCCTAAAATTGACCCTTGTTTTATACATGAGGTCGCCTTATACATGTGTAAATACAGTATGATAAATAGAAATTTAATATTATATTGGATTATTTATATGAAACAACATTAGAAAATAACATCAGTATAGGATTTCCATGGTTATGCAATGGCCAAGAATGCATATAATGTGAAATGTGTAAATTTTAATTGGGTGGGAGACTTATGCAGGTTCATCCCATGCTCAAACTTGTTTCAGTTAAACTCTTACACTGTTTTAACACAAAAATCATGTGAAACTGAAAAATATAACATCAATGCAATGCAGAAAAGTATTCCAGTGGAAGGGCACCCTTGTCTAGTATGGTAGTGATTAATTAGGTAAAACAGGAATAGTGAATAAAATAAAAGATCCAGCTCTCAATGTAAAATTGGAGAACCAGTTTCCAAAGGGTGGTCAAGAACGCTGTTTCTCTTGACAAGGAAATCAATTGTAATTTTATTGGCTCCCAAGATGCTTTAGAACTTGCTCTCATTTTAATTCATAGATCAGCAGCTTCAAAGTTTAAACCTGAGGGCTGATTAATCTTACTCAGTGAACCTGGGATAACTCCTATCTGTATTTTTTTTTGGTCGGATCAGATGTGTGTGTTTTAGGGCAGCCATGTCTGTCAGGACTAACATGTTATAATTGTTTTGCCAGCATTTGTGTCCACAAAGATCATTACTACGCTGATTAATACTCATCAGAACATACAACTATAGTGTTCTGTGATAGCAGGTATCAGAACAATTTCTGCTACATTTTGCTGTTTTCACAGAGAGGGTTCAATTAATCAACCTCACGGCCCTTATGATTGGTCAAAATCTGCAGGATGTTTATAGAAATAATAATCTATAAATGATTCATGCCTGTGGATAGTAGTTCAGCCAGTGTTTTCACAATTGGTATAAACAGTATAAATCTACTTTTATATTTGGTGGTATGTTTCACTTTGGTGTTTCACTTTGGTATATGTCCTCATGTATAGCTATCTGTAGTGCGAAACATGTTTCATCTTTAAAGAGCATTCTCCAATATCTATAGCTTAGCAGTGTTGGAATATGGAATATGATACAATTGTATTTTCTAGAAAAAGCAGCTATATACACTAGCTGATAAACCCGGTATACCGGGCTAATTACCGGGGTTGGGAAGATATATTAACTGAGATGTGGACTGTTGGCTCATTTTTTATTCTAAAAGTAAACAGAAAAAATAGGTTTTCAGTGGGAAACTGTCTAAATAAGATATGTCGAGATATTTTTTACATTTATTTTGTGGGGTTGTCCTCGTGGCAAGAAATTTATACCCCGGTATGTTTACCTTGAAGACCTGGTCAGTGATGTTTACATTGTGAACTGGAATGAGACGTGAGGGCATTCAGGTTTTCAATCATATTTTACTGGATTCTATCTTTGGACGTATAAAGATTAGGTTGATGTGAGGAACATATGAAATATTTATTAAATGTACTTTGCAAAGAAACTGTTCCTGAAGAAAGAATCAGAAATATGCATTACTCGTAAGTAGCAGAAGCAGACCCAATGGGACTCCATGCAGAGGCTCCGTATCACATTTTCAGCCACAGCAACCTTTTTTTCATCGTATCAGACAAATATTGAGGCCTGAAACCCCCGACACCACTCCACCCCATCCCACGTCTGTTCCTGAAATTGGGACCTTGAATTAGGTTTTGTCATTAATCCACCTGGGTTGAACTCTCCATTTCATAAAGCGAGAAACATGTGTTTTTCTCTGTTATTGACCACACGTGGGTGAGAGCCTCTTTCATATTTAAGTCCCGACAGGCTCAAATCCCTCACTGAAAGCAAGTGTTATTCATACGAACAATAGTAGTGTAATTTAAGGTTGACTGACCACGATGCACGCAGTCCGGTCATTGCTGAAGGCAGTTTGGCTGTGCTCAGTCTAACCTCCGTGCAAGTCAGTAAAAACGGAAAAATCACTCAAAATTATATGTACATTAAAAATTATTTATTCACATATCACCTATGTCACTGTGGGGATATTAACCTTTAATTAAAATGATGTATAGCACAGCATTGTACACAACGCAGTTTTAGAGAACATTGCGAACAGACGTGAACCGAATTCCTTTTATAAGTATTAGATAGTTTTATTGACTCATTTACATTAAACTTTTTCACCATGTTATAAGTATCTTATTATTAACACAACTGCAAATATAGTGACAGAAGGAAGTGCATTTTACTTCAGTTATTGTGTATTTTGGTCAAAGAAGACATGGGCTGTACTGCTATAAGCAGTAAGAACGCATAGCTGTAGCGTCAACATGGGTTTGTGTAGCTTTCCCCCTTTCATAAGGGATTTAGACATATTAAGCTGGGAATTTATGCACTTTGTTTACCATAACAGAACTTTTGTCTTTATAAAATGAGATATACCCAAGATCATTTTGTTTTTTCCCTTTTACAGACAGATGATTTGGAATTCCACCCAAGCTGCAAATGTGGGCCATTGGCTTAAATGTAATGTCAGATATATATTTTAACATTTTAGTCACCCATGGTGGCTAATCCTGATGTTGCTCAGTAAAAGCCTTTTGTGGCACATAACACGTACACACCCTGTCTAACTGACCACTCCATTAGGTATACTGCAAAAAAAACAGTCAAAATTTATCCTTGACATATCTAATTGTTGTGGCCTACCAGGAGGTATGCCAAATCAGGACAAATTGAAACACATATTAATAACCAGTGAACTTTTGTCTATACTCGCATAACCAGTGAACTTACGTCTAAACTCATCATAACCAGTGAACTAGTGTCTATACTCACCATAACCAGTGAACTTATGTCTAAACTCGCACAGCATTCTGTACACACTCTTTGGTCAACTGTAAACGATGAACAAAGTGGTATTTCACATCAAGAAGTGATGGTATTCAGTGTCAAGTGTGATCATATAAGTACATGCTTGTGTGCATGTGTATACCTTGTTTACTCAATACATCTGCCTCCTGGAATACTGTGGTTGCCTTTTTGATCATGAGTGTTTTTATTTCATGATATTTGCTAATGTCAAATAATCGCGAATATGCCCCATACATTTAGTTGAACAAGAGGGGATGATGCATCTGCAGGATTAGTTTTCACACCTCTTGAAACTTGGTTCATTAATCAGCAACCTAATCTGCATGTGAATGATATTAGAACCGGCCCATGCAAACACACATCACTTAATACTATAATATATTGACCGTTACAGAAATAAATGGGACTTATTCATATCATGTACTAAATACAAATACTAGTGTACATATATTTTATTTTTTTCTGGTATTATCACGAACATGGAACCCACGCAAAAAGTTGATTAGAAAGATTTTAGATAGCATATTCTATATATAGTATAATTCTACATGTAACACTTTCAGATGTAATCCATCAGTTACAGACATTGGTTGCAGTTGTAATGAAGGAGAAACCATTCATGTGTATCAAACCCAAAAAAAGGCTATTTGATATGGTAGGAGTCCATATATAGTTACAACCTAAGTTAATCTTTACATGAGAACATAAACCCGCAGAGTATGTTTAATCATAGTAAAACCTCATTATGTGACTGGAGCCCCCAGGCTATGTCACAAGCGATCACATGTATCACCATTGTCATGAAAAAAATCACTCAGGCATGACTGTCTGACTAATTGGTCCCATGGGATCTTAACATCTCCTGGGGCAAAGCCAGCATTTGAAGATCCCAGCAAGGCATTTAATAGAATCAAGCAAGTTCCTGCTATTAAATCTCATGGAATGTTAAAAGAGAGTTTGTGCAACATCCCAAGTATACCTTGTGTGATTTACCAATTCCAAATGGAACTGCACTGTATACAGGTTCACACGCAAAATGATAACTGAAATGTTTTGGTCTGTGTGTCTGTGGTCCAAGCAAGTGCAAATATAGTCCAGGTAATTTAAATTGGCAAGTTTTAAAGGCCCAAGTATTATACCACAGGATATATATATGTGGTCCAGTTTTGGCCTAAAGCTGACTGAAAGTCCTTTATAGTGCTGGCAAAAGACTCCCTCTTGTGTACTTTGGGAAAATTAGTCTTACAGGGTTAATTTGTTGAATTAAAAATCAATAAATATCCTTATTCTTTAAATAATGAATTTGAACTCATATAGTTAAATATATATACTGCTGTCAGTCTTATAAATGAGTTCTCCTATTGTAATAATTTTTGTTGAATCAGGTATTGGTGCATGTGTACGCAGAGTTACCACCATGTGAATCCGAAGCTTAAATGTCTAGTATTAGCAGAGTGTACGGCTCCTGTAATACCTGGGTATAGGGTTGTTAGAGTCAAATTACTGCTCTGTGTATAGATAGAATTACTTATAGACCACTTGAGCTTGTGTTTAAGTTTTATTACACCAAGGTATACTTACCTGGATGTTCAGGCTAACCTGCATTAATTATGTCAGTATGGCCTTTATTGGAGAACAATATGGTATATCACTATGGTGATATAAAACCAGTCATTGTGACCAGCTTATTGATGACTGTCAATGGACTGACTGTATTACTCCCTCAGTGTTATGTACAAAGCTTAGTAAACCGTCAACCTGCTTACACCCTGATTATGTTACCCCACCGCCTATACAATATATTTGAACCTAATCTGATTGGTTAACAATACTTCAGATCGGTGTCTGCTTGAGTGTGCTCTATAGCTGTAGATCATATTGTGGTCTATTTTTGTTTGACAGCCAGATAATTTCTCTGTTATATACAGCATTACTAAGATGGGGATGAACTTCTTTAAATGGATATAATGAATACATGTGATTGATTCTTCACCCAAACAGTGGGGCAGTAGGCACATTCAGAGAAGAGTAAATACCCAGCTACTGCGTGTTTTATCTCCAGTTGGTTCACCTGCCTTCAGCTAGAGAGGCTTGGTGCGGTCTGATTCTGGTCACAACGTAATTTCTGCTGTGATGAACCACTAGAGCTGTGCTGCTCTATGTAGTAGTTGATAGCCACAGTTAAGTGCTAAAAGTACCAAAAATATGGCTAGATGAAATGCCATGTTTTCATGCTTGATGTGTGGTAGGAAGGAGAAGCGATGCAGCGAGGCATGCTGAACATCATTTTCTGTATCCCTTGCAGTAATTGAATGTGGAAGCCAGCATATGATATTGTGATTAAGTGTCCATCTCGGCACCTGAAAAAATGATAACTTGTTTGCCATAACTCCAGCTTGGGAGAGTTTCTACATCAGTTGACACAGCCAGGGCTGTTTTTAAAGTGTAATGTGTGCTGTAATCCATTTTGTGACCTCCAGCTGTTTTTACCTCATGCTTTATGAAGCCATACATGTGTGCTTTTTTAGAAGTTTCACTTTTGGTCTTGTCATCACCACTGTTTCTTCATCTCCTGGGTTTTAAAGTTGTAAATTGCCTTCAACAGTTATAAATGCAGACCTTGGTAAATTGAATTCTAATGAAGAGGCTTGTAACAGAACACTAGATCTGAGTCAATAATTCAGCAATGAACTTAATTTTATTAACCTACCCACTTTGTATCATGTAGGAATCTTAACAGTTTATTTTTATTTCATAAGAAATGTAACCAGCTTTTTAACAACAAAAATAAATGATTGTACATTGAAGTAATGGGACACATGAAAGTAACTATTTTTTTTAATAACAAACTAATTTCAGTAATTCAAGTTGTAAATCTTCCCAGTTTTTCACAAATTTTCCCATTAAATCATAGTCTCAAAAATTAAGAAATGTAAAATCATTTAACCTCAATATTTATGTACAATTTCTCTCTCTCCATGTGTCATGCACAGGTGGCTGTTGTGTCAGCGGATAAATATCCTTAACAACAGTCTCCAAACATAATAAAAACAAAAAATATTGACATATTGAACATATTTTGTATGGATACTTTACTTTTATGTCCAATAAAATATTTCTCTCTCTCTCTCTCTCTCTCTCTCTCTAACTAATGAAAGGTAAGGTTTCTAATGACTTTACCATAGCAGGGTACATGAATAAAGTGAATAAATAAATATATTTGTGTATGTGTGATTTAAATTCACATATTATCTTATCACATATTTTTATAAATAGCATGTAATTTTACTTGAACAGAATTTTATTTTTATTGATCACTGCAATATAACACTAAAATAATAAAATTTCATTTCTTTTTTTTTTAATGGCTGTTGGCTGATTAGGTAAATAAGAAATATAATGAATTACTAGAAATAGTCCCAGGCAGTAACTTTAATAATCCCCCATACCACATGTATGCAGTACATGTATTCATCTATAAATAATGTGAATTATGACACGAGTACAGAAACCTTAATGCTCTCTGAATACTTAACAACAGTTTATTAGCAACACCTTCCTGTTGAAGTGCTTTGGGATACCCATATCAATTAAGTCTCATGTTAACTTAAGCCACTCTGAAAAGGTTACCAACAATGTTAGGAAACAGTCCCATACAGATTGAGTAGTAATTATCCAGCCTCAATGAGTCTTATGCAACACCAGGACCTGGCCAGTGTTAAAAGGGCAACGGTTGTGTTACAGGGGCGGGACTTCTCCCTACTGTATTTCCAAAGGGTCTCAGTCATCTTGTAAAAATATACTCAAAGCATGTGACACGATTGAACCCCCGTTTATCCCCCCAGCTTGTAACCTTTTGCCCCACAAATTCTAAACATCAATGCACACCATTCCACCTCAAAGACTGTTATTGGTAGAATAGCTGGAGAAGTCAGTACAGGCATCACTCAAGCGTTGGCCCGCTGGATTTGATGGTCCTCCGCCTATCTGGGGGCTCCGCATTCACGCTCAGCAGGTCACATGACTTAGCACCTTAATTGACATCCCACGGCATTAAGCCTATCAGAAAGACCGCTGGTAGTGTAGAATCAGAGAGAGCGGCAGACTTGATTCATAGTTGTGGATGTGTGGAGTGCACTATTACTACCTGCGCTGTTACAGATGTATACATACCCCAGGCAGAGACAGAACTGACCACCTCCACATGTGTTTATATAGCCAGCTACCACTACTATTACCAGCAGTACACTTGCTGCTGGCAGGAGTCACTCAGCAGGAGACAAGGGCTTGATACACCACTACAAAGCAAGCTTCTGTTATTATTCCACTGTAACAATTCATCTGTTGCCATGGGGGCAGGTGCTGATAAGTTTGTGATTGGCTTGCTCTTAGTGTGGGTGACGCCTGTACTTTTTTAGCTGCAAAAACTGTTACAGCTTTTGCTCTCAAAGACATGCTCACAACTAACACACCCAGAATGATTTAGGCAACACCAGGAGAAGGATTTATCAGCCTATTCAAATGGGTATCTATATTTCAGAAAACCAGGAAAATAATGTGTTAATTTA
This sequence comes from Sipunculus nudus, assembly GCA_026874595.1. Classification (NCBI taxonomy): domain Eukaryota; kingdom Metazoa; phylum Annelida; class Sipuncula; order Golfingiida; family Sipunculidae; genus Sipunculus; species Sipunculus nudus. The sequence continues at coordinate 30,077,530 of CM049315.1, forward strand.
TTAATTAACTCCAGGGTTTTGAGACATATCTTCTAATTTCCACTGAGTGAGTGGTATGTTAAAGGAAATTTGAAACATTTCTACTTCTACAAATTAACACTGAATGGATGGATATTTTACAGCTGCTTGACTTTGAGGATTGCAGGCTGCATTGATTAGAAACCATAAAGGTAAAAGATGCAATTTATTTCTCTGAAGTGTGAGAACAATAGGACTTCAGTGTTTTATTCCTTAATTTGAAAGGCTGAGTAGGATATGGACCGCATGCAGGCTGGCTATTGTGTCACAATGAAAAGTAATTTCTATTTCCATGTTTAAGCTGTGGGACGTTTCATCCATTTCTTGTTTAAGCAACTGATAAAGACACCATGAAACACCTGCCTCAGAATATTTTTCTCATTAGCAAGGCAGTCTGAACATGATGGTAGACCAACTGGAATTTTGTGTAGAGTTCTAAGGAATAACACAATCATTTGGCAAATGATAGAGAATGCAAATTGCCAATCACTGAAGAACCATTACAAATATTTGGTCAGAGAGATAACAGACATAAAGCTAGCTATATTGCTGGAGCTGCAGCAGATTACAGGCAAAATGTGGATAGGAATTTCTTAATTAATGAGGATGATAATCATTTGGATGATTGACACCAGAATCTGCAACATTAAAACAAACAGAATGGACCAATATTAGGGTGGCAGAAAACTGATATAGCATCCTCAGAAAACAGGATCAGAAGCTATGCTGGGCTTGTATTCTGCCAGGATGGGCAGATAGCCAGATGAAATGCCCCATTTGTGAGGACATGCGTTTCAAGGATCTTTAAGGGCTGAGTTTTGTTGAGTGGTTTCCTACTGCTGCTGTAGATTTACAATCAGCAGGCGGGGCAGTTCCTGATCAGCTTGTACACTTACATGCTAGGACTGGGAGCTCTTTGACTTTACCCAGTTAAACCAGCACTGCCTTGCCAGCCTGTAGCTTACTATGATCACTGTTACTGAAAGCTTACTTATTACTGCCTTATCATAACCTTTCAGTAGTGGTCTCTCTAGAGTACAATTGGGGCTTCAGTTCATTGTGCTGCAGTGCTCACAGCGTTTTTTATTTTCTTTCCATACTGGACATTACTCAATATTTGAAGTAGGTAACAGTATTATTAATCAAGTGCACTATCACAGTTTCAATCAGCTAATTGAGTCATTTACCAAGCCTATGCTTTTTCCTTCTGTCACATTTTCTACCACTTAATTTATTAGAACCCACACATGGGCTGCACCAGCCTTTGCACTGAGGACAAAGCCAAGAAGATGAAGTCATCACTTTGACTGATATCCAGCAGAGAATTTTCGTCAAGAAGTAATCTTTGCTTTTGGGAGCCAGACCAACAGACTCTGAAGCAGCGCAAGTTTGTCACATTGCTGCAGTACTGTGTTTGAATTGGATGGCTTGGCCTGATAAAAGAGCCTTACATAAAACCTAATGAATATTCATCTGGGGGTCATTACGGAATGAAGAAGAGAAGCAGACTGGGGAAAACTCATGCTTAGAGCCAGGTGAGCACTTAAAGCCCATCAACACTATCAAGCATTCCAGGCCTGATACTGTAGCAGGTCTGCCAGGCTATTGTTAAAAGTCTCATACAAAGCATGCATGTCATAGGTGAAGAAAGTTATGCATGCCAGTTGTAACCAGTACATTTACTGTGGATGTACCAGTACAGTCATATAGACTAAGATACAATGTGTGTTAAATAACTGAGGCTTTAATGTTTAAAAAATTATCCACATAATCACATAATTATTGGAGGATATTTTTTTCAGTTAAGCTACAAACATTTCATAGTAATAGTTTAAGGCTTGGCTTTGACCAATTAATCAATGACAAAGGCATTAAGTTTGAGAATTTATATTTGCGCCCCAACATATATACTTATGGCATTTTAAATTCAAGTAAACCTAATCTTTTATATATACTCTGGGGAGAGAGAGAGAGAAAGAGAGAGATAGAGAGAAGGGGAAGAAAGAGAGAATAGTTTTTTTACTGGAGCTATAGAACTGACATAAATATGATTTAGCGGTACAGTATATACTTTTAGTAACACATGCAATATACAATATAACATATCTGGAGGGGTTGTATCTCAGACTTTTTTTTTGTGAAGTGCGTAGCAACTTAGGGAGAAATTGCAACAAGGAATTGCCAGGATGTCATAATGAAATTAACAAAATCAGTCACTTGCAGTGTTCATTAAAAACAATGATATAATTTCATATTGCTGAATCCATTTTACATCACAGGTATAATTTCTCGAAAACTGAAGCCTATTTATATATTTATGTTTTTTTCCTGGTACTCCAGTGTATTGTATTCTTCTCAGTATTGATTTTACTGATGGTTTTGTCATTTGAAACAAAGAATATATAACTCTGCTACTTGCATATTTACAAGTAGCATATTTACATTTATTTTTCTAGCAAGTTTCTAGCTGCATGAACCTGAAGTCTTAACATTGTCAGCTCATTATAGGGTGTATGGGCTATTCATTAGTATAAATTAAGGCCAGCTTTTCTCATCCAGGTCTCATGCATATCATAACTGATGGTTTTAGTCTATATTGTAGTTAATCCAGGTACTTCTTAGCAAAATTTAAGTCCCACATGGAAAGCACTGTACCATACTGACATTTAAACATCACAGACATAAACATGTACAGTACCTCTGGTCAGATATACCACATGGTTAATGTAACCATGTAATACTGTTAACTGTTGTCATGAAATAAGTACATACTTGAAACAATGTTAATTTACATGATGGTTTTGTTTTAAGTAAAAATTTGGTTCCTATACATAACATACAACTTTGGGCAGAGTATATTTGGAGCATTTCTCCAGGTGCTGCTGCATGCCAAGACTGCCACTCCCTCTTTAACTCAACCAGCTGACCTCAGATGACCTCTGTAGCCAAAGCATGTGATCAGTCATGGTAACAGGGCTGGGCTTGGCCTTACTACAGGTGTTTCTCCTAGTGAGGTAGCTATGTGTGAAATTGAGTTATGTTAAAAATACTCTAAACATTTTTACATTATACATGCAATTGATTTAATGTATATAATGAATTTATATCTCATTTACACATTTTCATAAGCTTAAGAGGCATAGTTGAAAACCTGTACATCATATTCAGCCAATTACACTTTAGCCACAAGTATTTGTCTTATTATCATGAAATATAGTGTATACTTTGGATTTAGAGTTTGATAGTACATATCATTAACATGAATAAAACTAAATAAAAGGACTTTTTTATTATATTAAGCTCAGCTGACTGCAAGTCATCTGAGCTATAGTCATGGTCCTTTGTCTCTTGTCCGTCCATCCGGACATCCGTTAATAGGGCACGTTTTGAAACCATTAGACCTACGAATCCAAGTTTCAACATAGAGTTAGAGGTCCCCAAAATCTCTGACCAAACCAAAATTTGGGTCACTAGGACTTTGTTCCTTCGAGATATTAAGAAAAAACATCAAGTTTCCATTCAAAACCCTTTGTAACACTTGAAGACTACATAATATCAAAACCACTGATCTGATATTGATCATATTTAATATAACCATACCCCTATATATTTCCTATATACATACCAGAAATTAGGACAGTATTTTGTAATTCTTGAAATTATGTGCATAAACATAATGCCTTTAAAAAAATCAGGAAAGATATTTGCTCACTTAACATCAGAATTGTTTCAGGTAGAGCCTTTTTTCAGGGATAAAAGTTTATTTAATCAAGATTCAATTGTATATCCAAAATTTTATCTGAACATCGCAAATTTTTAAAGTTATTAGCATTAATATAAAATCAGTACCTTAAATTTTGCCCAATTTTGGCCACTGCCCTTTTTTTTGTAAGTAAGTGATTTTATTTTCACAGCATATACACATAACAATTTAATCTGTTTAAATCTCAAATTTGAAAATAAAAGCTAAAAAATTAGGCTAGTTATTGAATTTTTTAAGGCTTTTATTGTATTTGCTGGCAATGTAAAAATTCAAGCCAGCCCACTTCTGGTCACATGGGGATATCCTTTGCTGTGGCACGAGTACAGTTATTCTCATACCCACCCACTGACCAAGTGTTAAGCAATATTTGTTATTGTTTTAACTGTATTTCCTTAATTGTAATGCTGTTTCCACTACAATATACAAAACTTTTTTGAAAATAGTAATTCAAGGAGTAATCCAGAAGATATGCCATGTGGTAATGTAGCATTGTAAAAGAAATTGATTTTCTTTTAAATAATTTTAGGAAATCAAAATATAATTAAACCCATCAGTATGCATAATTTGATAATATATTAGCTAAATAATGGATAAATAGTGGTACAATTAAAAATTGTGAATTCTAAATCAAATGTTATTTTCAGATTTGTTTTGCAAATTTATAAAATTTTTGTCTTAAAAAATAAATACATAGATCTGTGTGCATGATGTGATGTTTTCTGACCAAATTTAATATAAATGTTGAAGCAGTTTAGAATTGTGGATCAACTTATATATTAAGTCATATATGTTGTATTGTTATATATGTTATATTGCAAATGTATAAAATTTGTAAATTTGTTCTAGGAAATAAGTATATTTTGCATTTGCTTAAATTTTCCAAATTTCAGCTGAGCGACATGACCCATGGGTCCCTTGTTTTTTAATTGTTAAGGGTCCAAGGTTTTTTTTTTTTTAGAAAACAGTGTGTTTAAAGTTACTGTTTCGTATTTTTGATCCACTGATGTAAATTACTTTAATACAACCACATTGAACTCCATAAACTGTAACTGTTAGATGAGTTGCTGTCTTGATCTTGGAAGGGGCAGTGGTAAGCTGTACTAATAAAGATCTCTGAGGCATGTATGTGTTTGTCTGTATATAGGGAAGAATCAATTATACTAAGAGAACCAAACAGATGGCTCCAGGTAACTGTAAAAATAGACAAAAACCTCTCTCAGTGGGTTGGGGGAGGGGTGGGGGTAGGGGAATAGTTCTGTTTGGAGAAAACAGCAGCTGGTTCCAGGTGAATGTAATTTGTTCGGGGGGGGGGGGGGGGGGGGATCAGGTCTGCTTGAAGAAAACAGCAGCTAGATCCAGGTTGGCTTTACTCTGAAACTATGAAACTTTACTCTTTCAGGTGAGAATTCCATGTCAAAGTTAGGAACCTTTTTTTTATCAGTTTCACTACATTTTTTCTACAAATTCTCAAGCCTTGGTAATGTTATATTCAGTTTGAAGAGAACTTACCATTTTAATATGTTGAAAAAGAATGATGATTTTCTTGCAGCTGAAAACATATCCACTGAATACATGTGCATATTCAGTGCATATTAATTGTGTTCTGAAACAAAAAGATAGTCAGATTGCTTTATTTAAATAAAAATACCAGCATATCAAATCAGTCAAGTCAGATTAATGTAGTAAATTATCTTAACATTATTGTCTTAATTTATATTATATTATATTAATATGTATATTGTATTACAGTGGTAATGTGCAGTTTTAATTGTAATCACAATAAATAGTCATTTTGCAAATTAGGTCATGATAACATTATGAATAATTATTATAACTGTATCTGGCAAAACAAAGTTTTGCGGATACTGTGTTTATGACTGGGTTACACCACTGCGTTTGTTTCCAGAATAGAACTCTGAGAGCACTTGACAGATTTTTCTGAAACTTTACACCATTATCGGGTCATATGTAAACTGGTGCATTAACCTCTGACCTTTTCTCTCTCCAGTGTGTCCATCTGTGCATCTGTTTTGACACATAAACCCACATATCTTAAGACTCATTTGACCAATCAGGCTAAAAATTTTGCACAAATGTAGCCCTTGGATAGCTTTATAACATACACAAAAAATCACTCATGTCTCTGTAGTGGTTGGACTTATCCACCTGAAATTTTGCATGTGTATACAGCCTGGAAGGCTTTCTTGATTTTCACCTATATTTATATTTACATTGCAGACATCCAGGCTAATATCTCAGGACTGGTTTGACATACCCCCCTGAAATTTTGCATGTGTATATAAATCTCATATAGCTCTTTATCATTCACGAAATTGGTGGCGCCACCTGCAGTCATTTTTGCACAGCATTTGTCTGTTTGTCTGCCGTTGGATAAAATCACTCATATCTTGGCAGTGGTTTGGCTTATCTGCCTAAAATTTTGCATGTATAATTTTGAATATAAATCTTGGATAGCCTTCTTGATTTTGTGGCAGGGGGTGCCACCTACATTTTTGTTTATGCTGCACACATCCATGCTAATTTCTCAGGACTGGTTAGGCATATCCATCTGAAATTTTGCATGTGTATCAATCTTACATAGGCATTTATAATTCACAAAAATTGTAACGTGACCTGTAACCATTTATGCACAGCTTCCTTCTGTTTGTCTCCTGTGGGATAAAATCACTCATATACAAGCAGTGGTTCGACTTGTCTGCCTAAACTTTTGCATATGTATAAAACCTAGATAGCTTTCTGGATTTTGTGGCAGGTAGTGCCACCTACATACATGTTTCGGTTGCAGACATTCATGCTTATATGCAACACACCTCACTCTGTTTCCCTTTGCCACTCAATCCATGCCTCACTTCAGCCGTCCCACTCTGATATTGGCAGATACACGTAGCCACTTGTTGACTACCCATATTCTAGTTCAAATATTGAGATAATTTTGAAAACATTCACATCAGTTGAAATTATTCTACAGTGAATCTTTTAGCATGAATCATTTCCCTGATTATATTTTACAGTATTTGAACATTAATTTCAACACACATAGGTACAGGAATTCCTGAATATCATGAAACTTGTATCTGCAATTATATGGAGCATGTTTCTCTTGTGATTTCCAGTAGTATATGGCTTGTAAACCTGTGACCCTTTATCACTGCTGCATAAGTTTACAGCCCAGCAACAGTGCAGCTCCATGTAGATGTGTTATTGACTGGCCTGTTACTGTCCAGCAGTTTCACCAGATGGCTATTTGATGTTTCTCTCTGAACATTTGCTAATAGCTCTAGGCCATAAACCAAGATGTCAGCTGCCAGAGATATCCTTTCTGTAAGACATTGTAAAATAGCCTTTAAAGACCATTGTACCATGGGGTTAGATTTAAGAAACCATTCCATGTGGTCATAGAGACGATTTTCTCACAGTGTCGTCTCAGCTGCACCACAAAAGTTGCACTTTAATGCTTGACTTAAACTGTGTAGTGATGAGGATATACAGTGGATTTATCTTTAGATGTACTATAATACAAGATGAATAAACTGACTAGGTCTGGTCTGCAAGTCTCTTTATTAATGCTCAATATCATTCTGGTTTTTCCAGTTTGGGTGGGACCATACAAGAAATTCTGGTTGGTTTATGTACCAGTAACAGAAAATTGGATTCTGCCATTTGTTTGCAGATCACAGACGACTCAGCCAGGAACTACAAAGAGGTGTTAGCAGCGGGCTGCGAGAAAGTCAAGTATACCTGGGCAGCCTGAAGTATCAGTGTGTAGAATGAGGATACATGATCTTAATGCATGTGTACTTCCAAAATTCCCATGTACAGTTATTGCAGAGTGTTTACAAACCAAATACCAAGGTGAAAAGTGATGTTGATGGGACAGTTTGTTCTGCTTGATTCAACAAGAATGGAGCTCCTACCGGCTTCCTTCATGACACTGATGATTCTAGTACTCTCAGTCACTCACAGTGAAGCTCCAAATCCTGTTAAATATGAGCTTGATGAAGAATCCATCGGATACATTGGAAACATAGCACGGGATGCTGGATTACGCTACACTGTTGACATTTTAAATAAATTGAAATTTCGATTTTTGACAATATCAGATTCAAATAAAAACTATTTAGAGCTTGATTCATCTGGGGTACTTCGATTTTCTTCCAAAATGGATCGTGAACAAATTTGCCCAGGAGAAGACACTTGTGAAATTTCCTTTGATGTTGCTGTGAGTCCACATGAATACTTCCAAAGAATTAAAGTAATACTTGTCCTGCTGGATAAAAATGATAATGCACCAGTGTTCTCATCAAGAGAGTACATGTTGGAGATCAAAGAGTCCACCAGACCAGGAGCAATATTTCCACTTCCACATGTGGTAGATCAGGATTCTGGTGTATATGGGATACAGCAAATTAAAGTATTCAACTTTGGAAATAAATTCAGTTGCATTTTGCAAGGACCTGATTATAGGAAAGGAGAGTTATTTTTGAGACTTGACCAGAAGCTGGATCGAGAGGAGGAAAGTGAGTACAGAGGTAAAGTGATTGCTTATGATGGTGGTAGCCCCCAGAAATCTGGTGAGCTGATGGTCCGTGTAAAACTTCTTGATGCTAATGACAATGCACCCAAATTTGTGAAGTCTAAGTTTGAAGCTTTTGTAGAGGAAAATGTTGATCTACACACCACTTTTATCCATGTCACAGCAACAGACAAAGACATTGGCCATAATGGTAATGTAACATATAGCTTCAGTGACAAAACCAAACAGAATTATGGCAACTTATTCAACATAGACCGATATACTGGAGGGATATATACTATGGGTGAGATGGATTTTGAATCTAAAAATGAGTACTATTTGAAGGTGATTGCCCAGGACCAGGCACCTAATCCCAACACTGCTGATGCTGATGTAGTTGTTAAATTACAGGATTTAAATGATAATGTTCCTCAGGTTCAGATTATTGCATTGTCAGACACTAAAAATGCACAGATCACTGAGAACTCTGCTAGGAAAAGTCTTGTAGCCCATCTGAGGGTCACAGATGGTGACAGTGGTATAAATGGCAAGGTTGCCTGCATGATGCGAAGTGACAATTTCACACTGGAGCCATACATGACAAATGAGTATAAAATATACAGCAAGATGTCTTTGGACAGGGAATGGAAAAGTTCTTACAATTTGAGTGTGATTTGTGCTGATGAAGGTACACCAGTACAGTCCAGTAGACACACTGTGAAAGTTGATGTTCTTGATCAGAATGATAATAGACCAAAGTTCTCAAAAGATTTTTATAATTTTGAAATCATAGAGAAAAACAGAAGTGGTACAAAGGTTGGTAAGGTGGAGGCTACTGATCCTGATGCTGATTCTAATGGTGATGTTGTATACAGTTTGTCATCTGGGGGATCTGACCTGCTGCATATTCATCCGAACACTGGTGTACTTACAGCAAAAACCACATTCAGTTATGAAAAAAAGAAAAAGTTATCTTTTTATGTGACAGCAAAAGATAGAGGCAAGCCACCTTTGAGCTCAACTGTTAAGGTTACTGTTTCCATAAAGGATATGAATGATAATCGGCCTGTCTTTCGTAAGAGAAAATATCAATTTTATATAGAAGAAAACAAGCAACCATATTCACACGTTGGGCAGGTACAGGCAACAGATGCAGATTCATTTCTTGACAATATACGTATTTCATACATACTATCCTCATTTGGAAGCAAGCGCAGAGTTTTCGGCATAAATCGCCAAAATGGCAATATTCACACCCTGATGCCACTTGATCGTGAAGTACAGGAAAAATATGATCTGATAGTTATTGCCAAAAATAATGGATTTTCTGGCATGAGCAGTACAACCGAAGTCTCCATAAAAGTGATCGATGTGAATGATCATGCACCAAAGTTTAGTTTTCCAAATAGAGAGAACCACACAGTTCATATCTCCCCACTGACTAAAAAAGGAATCAGGATTATACGTGTCACTGCATCAGATGCAGACAGTGGTGTTAATGGTCATATAGCTTATAGATTTACAAAAAATATCTCAGAGTTTTCAATAGAGGAATCTACAGGATTCATAAAAGTGTCAAAGGACCTTCGTGGTTATGTAGGCAGAACTTTTGTGATGAAAATTATAGCCCAGGACCATGGAAAATTCCCTGAAAGGGCCATGCAAACACTTCATGTTGTTGTTAATGCTTCTGTTCATGGGAGCAGTGAACCTTCAACCTCCCTTATGGGTGGAAATTTTGTAATTATTATTTCACTCAGTACCATTTGTGGTATAGTGATTGTTGTTTTGGCCGTGGCCATCTTCTTTACGTGGTATAAAAGACGGAAGTTATGGTACCAGGCAGAAACGCTGCGAGGACGACCAAATCGGTCAGTGATGCAGCAGAATATCACAAATGAATCTCAGCTATCAGACTCTAGTCCTTTTCGTAAAATGAACCAAGACGGGGCAAAGGGCCCTCAATCTTCCACACCCTGCTCACCTATAGGGAGTGATACAGAACTCTTGGAGCCATTAGCTGCTGAAAGCCTTAGTCCACAGTCACTGAATTCTCCACAAAAGACCACATCACTTCGTTATGGTCAGGTAAGTGATTAATTGTGCATGCATGATTTAACTGAAGTAAATGTTATGTTTCCATATATCCCAAAATTTGGTTTTCATCTGTGCACCTAGCTCATTGTGTAAAAAAAGGGGAATCCTTCTATCTATGATGAACTGTTTCCTTGTATAAACATGTACAGACTCTTCATACATTATCCAAAAGTGTAACAATTCAAAATTGATTGTAAACTTGTTCTCACAGTTTCCCTCAGATCCCAAGGCTGGGTAAGGGCTCTGGATGCATTTCAAATATATTGGCAAATTTGTTTAGTTGGTGTCCTGGTAGCATAAAAAAGGCACACAAGTGGCTGTCCATCTTCAAATCTTGCATATATTTAGAGAAACGGGGTCAACAGATCACACACTATGGTACATACATAAGCATGCAGATTTCTGGAGACATGGACACACAGCCAAATTTTTCCATGTTCTCTGATCTCTAACATGTTGTATGGCATGTACTTTTTTTAAATTTCAAAGTGGTTTGCCTGTTATTGCAGTTTCTTTGATGATAACCATTTTCACAAATTTTAAATTATTCACATGTAAAACATTTATAATTATTTAGCACTGAAGGGGAATTAGAAAACTATGTTGGCAACTTGAACATTTTAAAGTAGTGAACCTAATGAAATGTGTCAGTTGAAGCTATCTGGATTAATGATATGGGCATTTCAATGGTAATTTTAGTGTCAGTCTAAATATAATTTGCATTACCAAATTTTTATTATAAAAGGTGTTCATTATTTCTTTTCCTATTTACAAGAGTGAAAATACTGAAAGGTACCAACCAGTAAGTCTGATATAAATCACCATTCACACTGGGGCCAGTGAATCCTTGGGCCTCCAGGTTTTTGTAAACCAACCATTTTACCGTTTCTCACAAGAACTTGGTGATATTAAACCATGTTGGCTCCAGTGGATCTGGAGTAGTATTTGTAATTTTTGCACTCATTGTATTCACTGGATTGTTAGATTAACTAAGCTTTGCAGGCTGAGAGCAGTATTTGTGGTGGATGCCTTCCATTGGCTGACAGAGAGAGCAAGGTTTCACGATTAGATATTGAACAATTTATCATGATCTCAATAGGACCGGCTTAATAAAAGGACACATTCATATGGATGTTCAATGGATTATGGAGGGCCTGCAGAGCTTCATATGGTAAAAATTCTATGATGAATGCATTTGATGAGAAAGTATTCTAGCCTTCACTCAGGATTAGCATTTTTTTTATGACATCAAGGAAGTGGTAAATCAATTTGCTGGTCATCACACTTATTTTCTGTCCTAATGTTGACAGTGTTGTAACTCCAGTGTGCCTTTTGTGCCTAAAACTAAAAGTGTCCCTATATTTGGTTCTCGAGCCATTGTGAATCATTCATATTGTGACCCGCAATATACCTTTTGATGATTCATTATTAGTGTTGTCTTGGTATATTCTTTGTAGAGAATGAACCCTTATGTGCTTCAAGTGTAGCTGGTTTTTGTGCCCCCATTTTGAACCATGTTTATTTTAACCATGGTGTAACTTTTGATTGTTACAAGTTTAGTACATTCTGGGTATATTCTTTGATCTTGTGTACCTAAAATCTACTTTTTTGTGCCTTAAACGTGCCCATTCATTACCTCTGGGCAGAGTTATACCACTACCTTTTGTTTGTAAAATGTGTTTTTTTGTGCTTTTTGGTACTTTTCAGTTACACCTCTTATGTACCTAAATAGAATTTATTGGATTTTTTTTTCATTTAAAAAACATACCTTTAATGGGGATCAAAATGAGTTTCAAATGTACCTAAAACCCAAGAGTAACATTTTTTTAAAGTGTGAACAGATTTAAAAAAATTTTTATATAAACAAAGCTAGAGTGAAACCTTGTTTTAACAGTTCTAGGAGATTATACAGGAATCTCTTGCATATTGTAGGTTTGATACAGTTGGTAATATTTATAGTTATTTCTCTGGAGTTCACCCAACCTTTGTGTTTGAAATTTTGACACAATCTATGAAACATGGTATTCCACTTTAATAAGTTTGACATTTTACATACTGTATATCTATGCCTTCACATCAAGTTAAAGCTGGGGCATTCTCTCTTTCTTTCCTACTCTTTCTCTCTCTCTCTCTCTCTCTCTCTCTCTCTCTCTCTATATATATATATATATATATATATATATATATATTTATGTTGGTGTATATGCATCATACCACATATTTAGTGCAAGCAATGAAATGCTCTAAATTAACATAAGATTAATGTAGTGTCATGGGCTACTTGTCTCTCTTTAGTTTTAAATACATGGTATCTACTGAAAGGCTGTATCAACAATATATATAAATGACACTTGAAATGATTTGCTCCCCAAGTATATGTTGAAATAATTGTATCCATCCCTTTCACAGTATCTTTATGTACACTCTATGCTGAGAGCATTCAAAGTGGAGAGCCTCTTGTAATTTCATTGGTATGGTATTTACGTGGCCAACTCAATATCCTCTGTCATATTCTTTTCATGTTATACTACTAAGTGTATGTCTGGAAATATGTGTATCTGTTCCTTTCAAATTAGCATTTCTTGATGTTTATTGTTACAAGACCTTACCATTCATTAAAGGATTTGGTCACCTGTGTAGATATACTTCAAAGGGTTTAACCATTCATTGTTTCAGCTTCACAATCACACAATACATTCATTTGCTAGTGTAAGCATTGATTTGTTGGTCACACTTGGTGTCATGTTCTGATGACTTTATTCAAGTAATTGTAATTTAGCTGTTGTAATTACATATGCATCTGCTATCAAAGGTTGTGCATCTAAAGTGGTAAGATTATTTGATAATATGGAATAGCAGGTCATAATATTATAATCAGAATTGGTAATCATTGTTGTTCCCCAAGATAGATAGTCCAGCCTATGATAGATAAATGAAATGTCCTGGTAAAACATATTCTTCAGAGAGTTTCTCTTGAAAATAAAACACATATTACAACCTTGGTACTGTATAGAATCAAACAGTGGAGAAAAATGCTTAAATAAAGCATCTTCTTATCACTGGTATCAGAAATAGCCAGTGGCTATCAAAGAGCATTCAGAGTGCCCAATATACAACCTTACTGTGGGCACAGTGTAAAAAGTAGAGCCCCGTAAAAAAGCTAACCTTTACCACTCTCCAGGCTCCTGTCACTCTCCAGACAGAAGGGTAAACTACGAGCATTATGGATCGTCCCTCCTGGGCTCAACACATCCATCAGATGGGCGTAGGGGGACATTAATGGAGAAAGGAAATAGATTTGTCAAGCACTTCATACTTTTGTGTCAGCCGCTGCACTGCCACTTCAATGACTGGTCATGCCTGTCAAAATACCGTGAAAATATCAGCTCCCGAGGGAGCCAGGAACTTGCTGCATAATTTGTTTACTCATTTCTGTTCTTTTTTAACCCACAACTTACTGATTTCTCCATACATAGCAGTTTTATATTATATAGTCCAATCATCACGAGCCCAATGAGTGTTACTGTAACTTTATTTTTCTTGATCATTCATATAAGCCAACAAAAAAAGTAAAACTCTTATATAGGGAATGAATAATTTGAACATGAATTGTCTGTCAGATATTTTAACATCCATCAAGAAACCCTTATGCAATTACCTAGGCAAAATTATATGATAGGTATATGATACTTTAGTTGGGATGGCATTTTAATCTCAATGGCGAATACTTAATAAGAGCAAGTATAAGATCAAGCACATATAAAATATAAGATTAACAAACACTTATTAAATATAAGATCAACAAGAAATTATTAAATATAAGATCAACAAGCAATATACTCCTGTTGTTTGGATTTATATTGAAATTGTCCCCTCAAGTTCCTGAATTCAGCTATATACATTTAAATATGTTTATTTTTACATATTACCAGTGAACAGTGCTACGACTTACCTTGTACAGTGGTCCTGAAATGTCTCATAAAGTTTACTTTTTTCTAAGAAAATTTACATTATTTTTTAAATAGCTGATTGCATTATTTCCCTTGATGTAAAATATATAGGTTGTCACTTCAATATATCCCTTGGTAATGTATACCTTTTTGTTATAATATTATTATATAACAAATAATTATTATAATTTTTTTAACTGATGGAGAAGTACTAACAATTAATATTTATAATTGACCAGGTTTGGCTATATAGAGTATCATTGAAAAAAATGATGGGACCAGAATTTAGTAGTGTTATGTTTAGCTAGAAGTATTAAATATAGCATGAGCTGTAGTAGTGTGATTACACTCTGCTGTCATGTGATCATGCCTCTGAACAGACTGTAGGTGACAGCACTTTACCCTGATCTGCTGATTTAATATTGTTCACTGGTTGTGATACAACTCCAGCTATCATCTCTCCATCAGTTTAAGTGCAAGGCAAATGCTGTGACTTCCAGTTTTCCTGAGTCAGCACTTGTTCTGGAGAGACCACTGATAGTAGAGATTAACTAACACGAGCCAAAGTACATCACTGTTGATTCAATACATGATAAGGTCTTTCCTTATTTTGAAAACAAAAATTCTCATTCTTTTTTACTACACTTCAGTCAAGCAGTCTCTTTAATAAGTTTAATTAACTTGGGCAGAATTTGTTAACTTTTTGTACTCTTTCTCTTTTGTCTCTCAGTTAACAGTTAACATGAGCTAGTTCTTTCTCTTTCTCTGTCTCTCTTACTCTGTCTCTCTTACTCTTTCCCTCTGTTTGCATTCAGTTCCCCCTCTATTTCTTTTTCTCTCTCTCTACTTTGCATGTGGCTCCTTCAGTCTTTCTCTCTTTCTCTCTCTCTTTCTCTCTGTTTGCATGCAGTTTTCTCCGTCTTTTCTTTTTTTCTGTCTCTGTTTGGCTGAATACTCTCTGAATAATGTAAATTGAAATGTAAAATAAATCTTGTTATGAACAAAATGAATACTTAAATTTAAAGAGAAAGGCCTGTCATTGTTTTTGGTGTCACTTAACTGAGCCTGTATAGGCCTCAGCAGGTTTGTTATAACAATATATATAGATGCAGTTAAATTTGCATTAGATGACAGGATATGTCATAATATGTCACAAATAGTAAGCAAATAATAGAGTGCAGTAACAAAAATTGTCACAGAAAATTGACTATATATCTGATGATGCAGGACAGGCAGGTGCAACGGTAAGAATAAGGTTATTAATGATGCAGGAGTTATTGATGTATTTCTATATTTTATGACAATAGAATGAACAGAAGATTTTTTTTTATTTGTCCACTTACAGTGGGAAGTATATAATTAAATACACATCCAGGAGGGCAGATGTTTAATAATTCCAAGGCTTATATTTGAAATCTGAAAGGTAACAATTCAAAGTTTGTCTGTACATTTTATGTAAATGTACCAATTAATACTGATTTATGTGATTTTGATCATATTTAAAAAAAGTAACTGTGCATGAATATCAAATCATATTCAAAATTAGAGCAGTTTTATTATTATAGTGACATGTAACATACATGATACATAAGCTTTATCACAGATACATCAATCACAGATACATTAATTTGGGCTTATATGTCACCTCAAGTATAAATACAATAATAACACATGTATCCTTACACATACCCTGAACAGACATGCTGTCAGCTTATAATCATGTGTGAAATGACTCATAATTAATGGTAAATCATTAATTACCTATTATTATTTTATATTCATCTTAATTGTCACCTTAGGCTGATTTCAGGACAGCCAGGTGTAGCAACTCATCATTCATCTGTGTGCATTATGATTAATATCCGAGAGTAGTCCAGCAGTCAAGTAATAATATGTCACATCTTATGTTTCATTTTTGCAGCATGCATGTAAAAAGTATCTAAAATGTGTCCTATTATATATAGGCCTACTAATTTCATATTTAAGTGAATTACATAAACTACAATCAGAATGATATAATTGCAGTGCTCTGGCTTAATTATAGCTTCCAAGCCAACAATTACAATGTAATATCTGAAGATAACATGGAATTTAGAAAATCAGGATAATCAAACTATGTGTTAAGGTCATTTATGTTAAATTGTTGTGAAATGCTGTGGTTGTAGTTTATTTTACACTTTGGCCAACATGCACCCTGTGCAAGGATTCAGTTAACAACTGTTTATCTATATTTGCTTGCAATCTTCAGAAAAACCAGTTTAACAAACAAATCATTAAAGATGTTAGTTTTGTATTTGGCTATATTGTCCTCATATAAACAGTGAATCCTCTCCTTAGAGACATCTCTGTACTGAGGGCACCTCATATATAAGGCCACTTATGGACCATCCCTTGATAATAGGTCCCTTAATCTATAACCTCCCTAATAAGGGCACCTCTCTATTGTGGGCAAAATATCTGGTCCCATCAGTATCTGTAATTCAGAGGTTCTACTGTATTTGGTGTTTTAATAATTTAAACAAATAGTGATTTAGTCAAATCCAACTTGGGAGAAAGGGAGTTGGTCAGAGTTTATACTTTAAAATAAGGTACCAAAGGTACTGATTTACACAAGACTTGAATAGTCTTTCCTTAGGCCTGCTTCCAGAAAACATAGTTTTAAAAATCTATTTAAGGCTCTTGCTCAGCTGTTGTGTTAACAGCAGGTGTCCGATGTCACTATTGTTGGAGTTATTAGTCTGTCAGGGATCATTAAACATTATGATATCACCTTTTCCCCCATGTCTACCCTCAGAAGGTCAAATGTCATGCCAAAAAGTACATGCTCACTTTGTATTAGCATCAGTTATATTAGCATTCCTTTCAGGTCAGCCCTGATCAACAGGTACTTAACTATGCATAGACAACTTCCTCCTTATTCAGAGGGCTGGATAAGGACCAATTTTTCATATAACGAGTTTGCACCTGTACTTGAAAAAGTTTGAAGTGAGACAGGAATAATCAGTTTATTTTATTTCCCATGCTTCCTGTATCTGCCACATACAATCTGATGAAAGACCCCTTCAGTAAATGAAAAGTTTTTGGGGCATATGTTTGCTGGTGATATCTGGAGAGCACAGAATCAGATGAGAGAATTTATAACAACTGGATTGAGATTATGTAAAACCTTAAAAAATAAAATCTTAGACCAGTTTCATAGAATACATATAAAAAAATAGTATCATCATGCAATAATTTGTGAATATTTGACTACCATAGGAAAAGAATGAAGATAGTATTGTATAAGATGGAAAGAGAAGAGAGAGAGAGAAAGAAGGAGGGGAAAGAAAGGGAAACAAAACTAAAAGATACTTTACACATGTATTAAAAGGGGTGAAGGAATATGTAACATTCAAGATCCAACTGATCTTAGAGTTTGTTGGTGGTCAGAATAAAAGAATAACAGGTGCACTACTGTATATTGATGGTATCTGGCGGGATTAAACGAGCTGCCTGCTGGTTGTAGGTGCAATGCCCATTAAACTAAGGACAATGAACCTCCCTATCTGGACTATACCTTAAAAAGGGTATGAGCCCTTAAACTGAAAGAGACACATTACATCATTAATGTGTTAAACTCTATAGCCACTACTTTATTGTTTAACTTTGTGGTCAGTGATTTTCTGCCATGTTTTACTGCACTTCTGTCCATGCTGTAATTATTGTAAAGAAATACTTTTTATCAGTATAAGCAAACTCCCAAGGTGAATTTATCCTCGTACCCCCATTTGGGTGTTAGTGATGTATGTATTTTCTTCCTATCACTGTGGAACTGAACTGTCAGGTAAAAAGAACAAATTATACACTATGGATGATGTCATCATTTGGCACACCACTGTCTCTGGTTAAGATACTGAGCTGTTTTCTCCGTCTTTTCTTTTTTTCTGTCTCTGTTTGGCTGAATACTCTCTGAATAATGTAAATTGAAATGTAAAATAAATCTTGTTATGAACAAAATGAATACTTAAATTTAAAGAGAAAGGCCTGTCATTGTTTTTGGTGTCACTTAACTGAGCCTGTATAGGCCTCAGCAGGTTTGTTATAACAATAAATATAGATGCAGTTAAATTTGCATTAGATGACAGGATATGTCATAATATGTCACAAATAGTAAGCAAATAATAGAGTGCAGTAACAAAAATTGTCACAGAAAATTGACTATATATCTGATGATGCAGGACAGGCAGGTGCAACGGTAAGAATAAGGTTATTAATGATGCAGGAGTTATTGATGTATTTCTATATTTTATGACAATAGAATGAACAGAAGATTTTTTTTTATTTGTCCACTTACAGTGGGAAGTATATAATTAAATACACATCCAGGAGGGCAGATGTTTAATAATTCCAAGGCTTATATTTGAAATCTGAAAGGTAACAATTCAAAGTTTGTCTGTACATTTTATGTAAATGTACCAATTAATACTGATTTATGTGATTTTGATCATATTTAAAAAAAGTAACTGTGCATGAATATCAAATCATATTCAAAATTAGAGCAGTTTTATTATTATAGTGACATGTAACATACATGATACATAAGCTTTATCACAGATACATCAATCACAGATACATTAATTTGGGCTTATATGTCACCTCAAGTATAAATACAATAATAACACATGTATCCTTACACATACCCTGAACAGACATGCTGTCAGCTTATAATCATGTGTGAAATGACTCATAATTAATGGTAAATCATTAATTACCTATTATTATTTTATATTCATCTTAATTGTCACCTTAGGCTGATTTCAGGACAGCCAGGTGTAGCAACTCATCATTCATCTGTGTGCATTATGATTAATATCCGAGAGTAGTCCAGCAGTCAAGTAATAATATGTCACATCTTATGTTTCATTTTTGCAGCATGCATGTAAAAAGTATCTAAAATGTGTCCTATTATATATAGGCCTACTAATTTCATATTTAAGTGAATTACATAAACTACAATCAGAATGATATAATTGCAGTGCTCTGGCTTAATTATAGCTTCCAAGCCAACAATTACAATGTAATATCTGAAGATAACATGGAATTTAGAAAATCAGGATAATCAAACTATGTGTTAAGGTCATTTATGTTAAATTGTTGTGAAATGCTGTGGTTGTAGTTTATTTTACACTTTGGCCAACATGCACCCTGTGCAAGGATTCAGTTAACAACTGTTTATCTATATTTGCTTGCAATCTTCAGAAAAACCAGTTTAACAAACAAATCATTAAAGATGTTAGTTTTGTATTTGGCTATATTGTCCTCATATAAACAGTGAATCCTCTCCTTAGAGACATCTCTGTACTGAGGGCACCTCATATATAAGGCCACTTATGGACCATCCCTTGATAATAGGTCCCTTAATCTATAACCTCCCTAATAAGGGCACCTCTCTATTGTGGGCAAAATATCTGGTCCCATCAGTATCTGTAATTCAGAGGTTCTACTGTATTTGGTGTTTTAATAATTTAAACAAATAGTGATTTAGTCAAATCCAACTTGGGAGAAAGGGAGTTGGTCAGAGTTTATACTTTAAAATAAGGTACCAAAGGTACTGATTTACACAAGACTTGAATAGTCTTTCCTTAGGCCTGCTTCCAGAAAACATAGTTTTAAAAATCTATTTAAGGCTCTTGCTCAGCTGTTGTGTTAACAGCAGGTGTCCGATGTCACTATTGTTGGAGTTATTAGTCTGTCAGGGATCATTAAACATTATGATATCACCTTTTCCCCCATGTCTACCCTCAGAAGGTCAAATGTCATGCCAAAAAGTACATGCTCACTTTGTATTAGCATCAGTTATATTAGCATTCCTTTCAGGTCAGCCCTGATCAACAGGTACTTAACTATGCATAGACAACTTCCTCCTTATTCAGAGGGCTGGATAAGGACCAATTTTTCATATAACGAGTTTGCACCTGTACTTGAAAAAGTTTGAAGTGAGACAGGAATAATCAGTTTATTTTATTTCCCATGCTTCCTGTATCTGCCACATACAATCTGATGAAAGACCCCTTCAGTAAATGAAAAGTTTTTGGGGCATATGTTTGCTGGTGATATCTGGAGAGCACAGAATCAGATGAGAGAATTTATAACAACTGGATTGAGATTATGTAAAACCTTAAAAAATAAAATCTTAGACCAGTTTCATAGAATACATATAAAAAAATAGTATCATCATGCAATAATTTGTGAATATTTGACTACCATAGGAAAAGAATGAAGATAGTATTGTATAAGATGGAAAGAGAAGAGAGAGAGAGAAAGAAGGAGGGGAAAGAAAGGGAAACAAAACTAAAAGATACTTTACACATGTATTAAAAGGGGTGAAGGAATATGTAACATTCAAGATCCAACTGATCTTAGAGTTTGTTGGTGGTCAGAATAAAAGAATAACAGGTGCACTACTGTATATTGATGGTATCTGGCGGGATTAAACGAGCTGCCTGCTGGTTGTAGGTGCAATGCCCATTAAACTAAGGACAATGAACCTCCCTATCTGGACTATACCTTAAAAAGGGTATGAGCCCTTAAACTGAAAGAGACACATTACATCATTAATGTGTTAAACTCTATAGCCACTACTTTATTGTTTAACTTTGTGGTCAGTGATTTTCTGCCATGTTTTACTGCACTTCTGTCCATGCTGTAATTATTGTAAAGAAATACTTTTTATCAGTATAAGCAAACTCCCAAGGTGAATTTATCCTCGTACCCCCATTTGGGTGTTAGTGATGTATGTATTTTCTTCCTATCACTGTGGAACTGAACTGTCAGGTAAAAAGAACAAATTATACACTATGGATGATGTCATCATTTGGCACACCACTGTCTCTGGTTAAGATACTGAGCTGTTTAAGTGCTTCAGCAGTAATCTGTCACCACTTTCACAGCAATTACTGTCAAACTTTTATAACTGCTGGGAGAAGGTTACTTCCTGTCAGTGCTCACAGGAGAGTAAACTTTCGCCATTTGTTATGGAGGTCATTAAATTGTTTTGTACTGGTGAGTAGCTCCTCAGGGATATGATTAAAGAGCAAATTTGTACAGTGTAAATTGTAACACTTGGCCTTTATTGAGTCAGGCCAATGAGAATTAAGGATGATTTTGCTGAATGTTTGTACTAGGCTTGTGAAATGTAAGGGACCTCAGAATTGATTCTGATTATTGATTCTCTGCTTTAGATGGAATTATCAATTCAAGTAATAAATGTCAGATTTTCTTGTGAATATTAAAAAGCAAATATTTTATCATATCACAATAGATATTAGTTAATTTTAGCAAGTAAAGAAGCAATGAAGCTCTCACTCTGTTTATCACCACAGTACTTGTTTCTTTGCAAGTGAAGTTGTCTTTGAGGAGAAAAAAAACAAGGATTGCAGTGTGCTTCAGTTCTGACAGCTCATAGAGGGCTGGCACATACAAAAAAATAAAGAAATGTACAAATCAATTACAATTTATTGTAGGGGTTGCAGTTCTGTGCACCAATTATAATTAGCATTGCTACATCCCAGTTTGTAACACATAATAGCACATGTAAATGGCCTATGGTTATGGTTACGTTCATGTTACTGTTGCATGTCCAAATATTTTTCATAGTAGGATTTACATGCAACGCTTAACCGATTCATAAAATTTAAATCTAGCTGTCCATTTACATATGTATGTCTTTCATTTGCAAAGTTAAGGAAATCTGGCTCAACCAATGCTTCAGAAATATTGCCATCAAAATGTCAACAAATTTCAACATTCTTGGTCTGTATTGGTTAAAAATTCAAAGTTGAGATTTCTCAGCAATAGCTGCAAGGTAATCTTGCTTAAATTGTCATTTCTCTCAACCCTGAGTGATTTCAAGGAAATGAACCTTCAGGTATGAAATTGGATCTTCCATTGATTATCCAGGCTTGCCAGCTATGTATCATGACCCATAGGCCTGCTAAAACTTTCATACACTTGAACACAGTAAAGAGGGTCCAGGAAAGGAAAAGAAGAGAGAGATTTATCTTTCAAGTCACCCCAAATCAGGAACCTTTTAACCATACAAGGCCCTATGTACTCAATTTTGGTTATGGCTTCATTTCAAGAGGCATCTGTTTTTCTATATATGGCACGTAACAGAAGTGTAATGTACAAATACCATTGTGCTGTCATCACTATGAATTATGAAATGTATGTAGTTAAAGATCTTCAACGTAGACCATCAGTGATATGTTGCAATACAAGTATATCTGTTACTTCATATTTCATTTTTAAGCAATCATATGGAATCCACACATGGCAGATTATTAATTTGCCATCAGATAATCACCACATTTCCTGATTTGCCTCTGAGGTAAAGTAAGGTAAGCTTAGTGTATTTTACTAAAATTATCGTAATAAAAAAGCAGGTGGACATTGATGGTGGAATGAACGATAGGGTAGGAGGACTTGTGCAGTATGGGTTCAGTGAAGGTTCACTATGTGATATTAGGTCAGAATCATGATGTTTGTTTGAATCATTCCTTTAAATAGGGGTGTAAAATCATGCCACCAAATTTAGAATTTGTTTAAATATTATTTTAGAGGTGAGTGGATGGGTGGACCTTGTGTGTGACCTGAAGGGTTTTCTGTACACCCACTCCAATGAGCAGTTTATCTGTCCATAGTGATTGTATAGGTTGCCTTTGCAGGAAATATAATACTTTCTTTCTTTTACATTCTTTTGTGTAAAACCTGAAAATTCAGCCTTGGTAGTGGCATTATTCTGTCCACCAAGTGTTCCTTAAGTTCCTTTTTGATTCATAAAAGGCCAGTGCATAACCCATAAGCCCCATCGGGAGAGTGGCTAATGTCTTAATGTGGTATGTGTTAGTGGATTAATGGCCTGTATAAGCTTTAGAGAAGGGTGGCTGAGATGTTAACTAATGATATCAGGAAGCATATATCACCTCCAGAGGTGCCCCAGAAGTGGTGACACACAAACATAGGCTCACCAGTATTTCATAATGTGCCCACTTATCTTGTGTGTGTTTATGACCTTGGGCAGAAAAAGGTCTACAAAATGAGCTCCAGGAACACAGTATGGCTAAGATATTTACCATAGTAGTTCCTGGGAACTCTTAATGTAGTAAGATATAACACTTCTATTTTTACTTGTTTTTTTTCATTGTGAAATCACTTCTTTTAACTAAGGTACCCTTGGCTGATATATTTTAGATGTTTTTGGGAGCCCATTATCACTATCAGATGCTGTAGACAGAATTGTTGTTTGAAATTAATGTCATTGGACTGATGAGTCAGAGATCATTTTCATCAGAACAATTCATTTATCTCTGGAGTCCCTTGTTGAAGAATTCTCCAAATAGAAGCTATAACTTATAGGGCATATACAAATGGGAAATTACCATGTAGTTATATTCAAATGACAAACCATGTTAGTTTTATACTCTGTATATTGGAAACATATATTACTAAGACTGAGTATTTATTATTAAGCTTGTGATGAAGCAGTAACCTTTTAATTGTATCCGCCAAAACAGAGTTTTGCGGATACTATGTTTTCAGCTGGACGCCGCCGCCGCCGCGTAGGTGTCCGGAGAACTCCTCCGTAACCGCTGGGCGGAATTTTCCGAAACCCAGGATTATGTTCAGGTCACATGTGAACTGCTGCGCCCCGATTTTGTTTTGACCTCTGACCTTTCCTTTGCGCTCTGCGTCCGTTTGTGCGTCTGTTTCCACACATAAACCCACATATCTCGGGAACCGTTTGACCGATCAGGAAAATTTTTTTGCACAAATGTAGCCCTCGGAGAGCTTTATAACATACACAAAAAATGGTGGCGCCACCTGCAACCATGTTTGCACAGTGTCCATCTGTTCGTCTGCCTTGGGTTAAAATCACTCATATCTCTGCAGTGACTTTACTAATTCACCTGAAATTCGGCATGCGCTACCTACATTCACGTTTATGCTGCAGACATCCAAGCTCATATCTCAGGAACCGTTTGACCGATTTGGCCAAAATTTTGCATTGAGTGTCTCAATTATGTAGTTATAATAACTGTATCCGCAAAAACAGAGTTTTGCAGATACTATGTTTTCAGCCCACCGCTGCCGCCGCCACCGTCGCGTAGGTGTCCAGAGAACTCCTCTGTAACTGCCGGGTGGAATTTTACGAAACCCGGGATTATGTTCGGGTCACATGTGAACTGCTGCGCCCCAGTTTTGTTTTGACCTCTGACCTTTCCTCTGCGTCCGTTTGTGTGTCTGTTTCCACACATAAACCCACATATCTCGGGAACCGTTTGACTGATCAGGAAAATTCTTTTGCACAAATGTAGCCCTTGGAGAGCTTTATAACATACACCAAAAATGGTGGCGCTACCTGCAACCATGTTTGCACAGTGTCCATCTGTTTGTCTGCCTTGGGTTAAAATCACTCATGTCTCTGCAGTGGTTTGACTAATTCACCTGAAATTCAGCATGCTTATACATCCTGGATAGCTTTTCTGATTTTATGACAGGTGGCGCCACCTACAATCAAGTTTACGCTGCAGACATCCAAGCTCATATCTAGGGAACCGTTTGACCGATTGGGCCAAAATTTTGCATGTGTATAAATCTCACATAGCTCTCTATCATATGCAAAACTTGTGGCGCCACCTGCAGCCATGTTTGCACAGCTCCCATCTGTTTGTCTGCCATGGGATAAAATCACTCATATCTCGGCAGTGGTTTGACATATCTGCCTAAAATTTTGCAAGTTTATACATCCCCGACAGCTCTCTTGATTTTATGACAGGTGGCCCCACCTGCATTCTAGTTTATGCAGCAGATATCCAAGCTCATATCTTGGGAACCGTTTGACCGATTGGGCAAAAGTTTTGCATGTGTATAGAGCTTTCTGGACTTTTTCATAGGTAGCGCAACCTACATACACAATTTGGCTGCAGACATCCATGCTAATATGCAACACTTCACCCTTTCCACTCTGATTTAGGCGGATACAAGTAGTTGCTTGTCGACTACCCATATTCTAGTTATTGTATATAAACACTATCAAAAAGAGATGTCGCCCTAGCTCCCATGCTCTCTCCCTCTGCTGGGAGACATCCTTGGTACCTACTACAGTGTATATGCAGTTTGACAGGTAATTGGAAGAAATGAGAAAGAAGTTATTGCTAATGAAAGACAAGGTTCTTCTTTTTCACAGATACTTTAGTTGAAATAGAATGCCCACAATGTGCCCAATGATTTCCTAAAATCACCCATCGCCAAATGTGAGACATGGCAGTTTACTCCTGGGTGAAAATCTACATAACAGCCATAAAAGTTGCTAGGATAATGGTCAAAATTTAATAAATACTGGACATCTGTAGATTTGCCAGTGTGGTATCAAACATGTTATCTTGTGTTATCAAACATCCCAGTGTCCCATCACCTATTAGGAGTTCATAGCCTGATCACAGATATCATGTTCACCCTTTTTTAAACTTTATATGTTTTACATAGATTGTGCATACAAATGTAACTAGAAAACGGGTAGTCGACAAGCGACTACATGTATCCGCCTAAATCAGAGTGGAACGGGTGAAGTGAGGCATGGATTGAGTGGCAAGAGGAAATAGAGTGAAGTGTTGCATATTAGCATGGATGTCTGCAGCCAAATTGTGTATGTAGGTTGCGCCACCTACCACAAAATCCAGAAAGCCGTCCAAGTTGTATACATATGCAAAATTTAAGGCAGATAAGTCAAACCACTACATGTATATGAGTGATTTTTGCCCTTGGCAGACAAACAGATGGACGCTGTGCAAAAATGATTGCAGGTGGCGCCACCAGTTTTGCGTATGATAAAGAGCTATGTGAGAACTATACACATGCAAACCTTGGCCCAATCTGTCAAATGTTCCAAGATATGAGCTTGGATATCTGCTGCATAAACTAGAATGTAGGTGGCGCCACCTGTCATAAAATCAAGAGAGCTGTCGGGGATGTATAAACCTGCAAAATTTTAGGCAGATATGTCAAACCACTGCCGAGATATGAGTGATTTTATCCCATGGCAGACAAATAGATGGGAGCTGTGCTAAAATGGCTGCAGTTGGGGCCACCAGTTTTGGGTATGATAAAGAGCTATGTGAGATCTATACACATGCAAAGTTTTGGCCAAATCGGTCAAACGGTTCCTGAGATATGAGCTTGGATGTCTGCAGCATAAACGTGAATGTAGGTAGTGCATGCCGAATTTCAGGTGAATTAGTCAAACCACTGCAGAGATTTGAGTGATTTTAACCCAAGGCAGATGAACAGATGGACACTGTGCAAACATGGTTGCAGGTGGCGCCACCATTTTTGTGTATGTTATAAAGCTCTCCAAGGGCTACATTTGTGCAAAAAAATTTTCCTGATCAGTCAAACGGTTCCCGAGATATGTGGGTTTATGTGTGGAAACAGACACACAAACGGATGCAGAGGAAAGGTCAGAGGTCAAAACAAAACTGGGGCGCAGCAGTTCACATGTGACCCGAACATAATCCCGGGTTTCGTAAAATTCCACCCGGCAGTTACAGAGGAGTTCTCTGGACACCTACGCGACGGTGGCGGCGGCAGCGGTGGGCTGAAAACATAGTATCTGCAAAACTCTGTTTTGGCGGATACAGTTATTATAACTACATAATTGAGACACTCACTGTGGTTCAGGTAGTGGTGTTCTATAGTGTCTAGAGTTAGATCAAACCATAGAACCATAAGAAAACCACTGATTTTTGCAAGGAATATGTTGCAAATGTGTTCAGTTTAAAAGATGGCATGGTCAATACAGTCATCTCGAACCTCTTTCTCCTCCCTTCCTGCCCCAAATCCAACAAATGTGCTTCATTGGTTACCCAAAGAGGCTCCTTTACTTGTTTGCTGATGTTGTCAGCTGAGCATCACAACACATGGGTCATTTGCTTCTTTCTCATGAAAAAAACCCTGATTTTTTATTTTATCATCAGAATGAGCATAATGACTAAATATTTTAAAGGGAGCTGGTGGTCATAGGTTCGTTCTATGTTTGTGGAATCTTACATGTGAACCCTCAGGACTGCCTGCAAATAGTAAAATAAATGTGGACCCCTCATATTCTGATACTATAAATGCATTCTGTATTATTTCTTCACAAATGTCCTAGTTAATCTTATTAGAAACATGTTTTGTGCATTCCCAGCGTTTATAGCTGGGTTAGATGGTGCCATTCTCATTGAATGCACTGTCTGTGTTTCTCTCAGTACTTGTGTTATCAGAGAAAAAGTCCCAGGCTTCAAATACTGATATCTCCTGACTGGTATGGCAGGGCGAACACAAGGTCAAGAGACATTGTTGCAACTGGAGATATCTCTGTAAATGTGACTTTAATAATGTGTGAATGAATTTTCTGTTGACAGTGTGAAGAACATCTTTGTGCTTTGGTATTGTTCATGAAGAAGCCATTGAAGATCATCCTATAAGATTATCATAAAAAAAACTTCTGTAACAAAGTACAGAACACACTTATTTGTTTCTGTCTGTCTGCTTTTTTTATCCATGTAAACAAGCTGAACAGCTTCTATGCAGATGGCTTTAGTCAGTTTTTGCAGTTTTCTCTGCCGTGCTGTAGATTAAAACTTACTGTTTGGTTATGAGATTAAAAGCCGCACATATTCACTGATACAATGTTGGTCTCATGCACCTTTTTGTTTGGCAAACACAAAATTTCTCAACAGTGCTCATTAACATTGTTTCACACAGGTGCTCATGTAATTATAACAGAAGGGTACATATTATTTAAGTACAATATTTTTACATGGTTATAAATGCAAAGAAAGTGTGTGACAGATTTTAACCAAAAAAAATAAATTTTAACAACTACACATAATATGCAACCTGCAACTCCAGCAGGGTGATCCTGCAGTTAAGGAATTCAGGTACTTGAAGTGTAATTGTTTAAAAACTCCTCTGAAGTATATCTTTAACACAGATACCATAACCTTCCCAAAGTTACCTTGAGTCAAATCTACCAGTATATATATTAAGTGATGTAATGTCCATCAGGCACCACTATGTTAATTTACAGACACAATCTGAAAATTAAAATAAAAAAATACATATATAAAGAAAATACAGATAATATATGTAGTCAATGAAATTTTTTGTTTCAGATAAAATGAAAAAGTCTTGATCTTGGTTCAAATGATAAGGATCCAAACAAACAAAAAATAAAAATACAAAACCTATTTATTTTTTATTGTTTCTGGATAGCAGAAGGGCTTCAAGATCAGTTACATTTTATTGTTTCAATTGAATCCTGTGCTCTGATTTGATTGAAATGGGAAGCTACAGCCAATATTTTTAATGTAATTTAATGTAATATTTAATAAGTGATTTTGCTGTCAGTTCTTACTCACTTTGAAAAGATCTCATGTTCTTTTGTGCTTTGAATAATATTTTTCATGTGTTTTATCTTGGCCTTACATTACTGTTTCTGTTTTAATCTGGATATTGTATCACAGCTTACTTATAACTTCTTTGTTTTATCTAGATCTTGATTCAGTGCCTGTGCCTTCCTGGTTTTATCTTTATTGAATTTTTCCCTCCCAATGTTCCCTCCTAAAAATTCATAATGGCTGTGTCCTTTGACAAGATCAGGTGAACACTGAGTGTACCATTTTCATCAAAGCTGCTGCCCTAGACCAAATCAGGGTGTGTCTCATATGTTTCAGTCTGTATGTTTATTGCTTGGTAAGATTTTGATATTCCAAATTTTATAAAAATGTATAAACTTTAATATATAGAAAATCTTAGTGTGAAGCAAACCTTGATTAGTCGTGTTACAGATCATAGAGAATTTAAATCTGAACTAGAATACAGGTAGTCGACAAGCGAAAACTATGTTTTCAGTCGGACGCCGCCGCGGCCGCCGTGTAGGTGTCCGGAGAACTCCTCTGTAACTGCTGGGCAGAATTTTACGAAACCCGGGATTATGTTCGGGTCACATGTGAACTGCTGCACCCCGATTTTGTTTTGACCTCTGACCTTTCCTCTGCGCTCTGCGTCCATTTGTGCGTCTGTTTCCACACATAAACCCACATATCTCAGGAACCGTTTGACCTATCAGGCTAAAAATTTTACACAAATGTAGCCCTTGGATAACTTTATAACATACACTAAAAATGGTGGCACCACCTGCAACCATTTATGAACTATGTCCATCTGTTCATCTGCCTTGGGATAAAATCACTCATATCTCTGCATTGGTTGGACTTATCCACCTGAAATTGGGCATGCGTATACATCCTGGATAGCTTTTTCGATTTTGTGACAGGTGGCACCACCTACATTCATGTTTACGCTGCAGACATCCAAGCTCATATCTGGGGAACCATTTGACCGATCAGGCTAAAAATTTTATACAAATGTAGCCCTTGGATAGCTTTATAACATACACTAAAAATGGTGGCGCCACCTGCAATCATTTTTGCACACTGTCCATCTGTTTGTCTGCCGTGGGATAAAATCACTCATATCTCGGCAGTGGTTTGACATATCCACCTAAAATTTTGCAGGTTTATACATCCTGGATAGCTTTCTCGATTTTGTGACAGGTGGCGCCACCTACATTCACATTTACCCTGCAGACATCCAAGCTCATATCTCGGGAACTGTTTGACCGATCAGGCTAAAAATTTTATATAATTGTAGCCCTTGGATAGCTTTATAACATACACTAAAAATGGTGGTGCCACCTGCAACCATTTTTGCACAGCCTCCGTCTGTTTGTCTGCTGTGGGATAAAATTACTCTTATGTCTGTAGTGGTTTGACATAACTACCTAAAATCTTGCAGGTTTATACATCCTGGTCAGCTTTCTGGATTTTATGACAGGTGGCGCCACCTACATTTATGTGACAGCTTTCTGCATTTGTGGTTTGTGGCGCAACCTACATATACATTTTGGCTGCAGACATCCATGCTTATATGCAACACACCTCACTCTATTTCCCCTTGCCACTCAATCCATGCCTCACTTCACCCGTTCCACTCTGATTTCGACGGATACACGTAGTCGCTTGTCGACTACCCGTATTCTAGTTGGACTTTATAAACAACATAATACAAATAAAAGGCAAAATAAGTCTATAATTTGTATTGCTTACATATTCTCAGCAGAAAAATATGTCCATGTAACCTTAATAACATTCAAAGTGACATGAAATATAAACATTAAGAGAAAATGAAATATATGGAAGGTTCCCTAGCCCATCCAGACAGAATAATAAAAGATTCAATGAAGTCCATTTGCTACAATCTGGTCAGTCAAGATTATACAGATGGAGTTGTCATCTGGCTAGACTGGCCTGAGGTAAATTGGGACCCCAAGGGGGAGAGCAGGATGGTGTTTGCTGGGCTAATTGAATTTAGTTGGATAATTAGCTGACTGCATTAATTATAGACTTGGCTCTCTGTTGCTTAATATTATGGAGCACAAGGGTTCTGAAGTACCTTTGGGTCTGGAAAACCTCTTAGAGTATCCACAGAGGGTAATTTTGACTGATGATAAGGCTTGCCCCTTTGACTGTGTTCACCAAACGCACCCCATGTTGCACAACCAGAGACCCATCTCACCTAATCTAATTGCCAAATGTAGAGAGAGGAACATTACTGAGGGAGTCTTATTTGTAAGAATGGACAGGTCCCTTATTGTTGTGGACAGTTGCTCTGTTTCACTAAGAAACTTAGGATACATATTATCATCACATGAGATGCTGATATATGTGTAGGAAACCTTCCATGAAGGTTTCTCTACACTGTTTTAAAAATTGAATATGGAATTATTTGGCTGATCAAAGGTATCAGAGATGGTTGTACTTTGTACATTGGTAAACTTAGAGAGCACAGAAACATTAAATTACTGACTGTATCTCCAGGAACTCTTTAACTTTGTTTTTTAGCTCAGCTGACTGAAAGTCATCTAAGCTATAGCGATCACTCTTTGTCCGTCGTCCGTCTGTCCGTCCGTTAACCAGGCACAAATCGTAACCGCTGGACCTAGAACTTTGTAACTTGGCATTCTGAGAGGTCCATGAAAAATCTCCTTGGAAACCAGAAATTAGGTCTCTGTTACCCATATCCTTCGAGCTATGGGGCCCCAAAGTACCCCCCAGGAAAGTAAAAAATTTCATACAAAAACTTCAATATCTCATTAACTACATCACTGATGGTCATGATTTTTTGCATACATATTGATCATGAGATGTTCCATCAGTTCCTACAGACTGGTGGCGCCACCTGTATTTTTTATTTTTTACGAATTTTTTCTCTATTTTTGAGACCTTTAAAAATACAGACACAATTTTGCCCTGTTGGTTAATCTGTTTGATGCTTCAGTTGAATGGGTATATACTACCATTCAGATGAAAAAATTTCCTTTTGCGAATCTCTTCCCAGTCAGCTGAGCGTCATTACCCATGGGTCACTTGTTTTTACCTGACTGAACACACAGTTAATTCTTTGGGTCCTTGCCATAGTAAAGCTAGCTGTATTGGTACAGTAGTAGAACACCTCAGTCATGTGAGAGTGGTCACGTTTTTGACCCTGCAATTGACCAGATTTTTATGTTTTCCCTCATGTTTACACGTTGCATAATCTGCAGGATCCAGGGAGTGGTTTTAAGGGAATCCATTCTATTCCAGATTTAATTCTGTTGCATTCTTGGGACAGAATGGAACAGAATGCATGATAGTGTAATAGAGCTGATAAGGAATATCCAAGTTACATATGTTGTGTGGATGAGGTGTATTACAACTTGTTTTCCTGTCCTCTTTCAAATAAAAATTTTGATTGAAAATATGGGATCAGATATGAAAGTGAAAAAGTAGTTGTCATAAACAACAGTGTATGAGAATTTATACAGTTAGATATTGTGGCAGTTAAAATGAAAGATGCAAGCATTAGCCTGCTTGTGCTACAGTGTTCAGCAGCAGCAGCAGAAGAAGTTTACGCTCATCTAGCAGCTACAGGTTGCTGTGGTCAAGACCTCAGCCCTGTGCGCTCCCTAAGCATGTTCTCTGAGCCAACAGACGCGATGCCACACCAAGCCAAGCAAAGACCCGCAAGAGACTGCCGAACCGGTGATCTTGTTGGAAAGCTACAGCATCCACAGCCGCAAAGGCAGAAGCAACCTACATTCCCTCTACCGATCCCAGCAGCGGAGACCCAGCCATGCCATTCGAGAGCCGAACCCGATCTTGTCAATGATAGTGTTTCGAGACGGATTGCCCTTTTATACTTGCAGTTTCGGCCATTTAGACCATATTAGCAAGTTTAGCAAGTTTTTTCTTCATCAGAACTACAGTGTTCAGACAAATGGTGATTTAAATTTATTTGTCCTAGAATTTAAAGGTAGCATAGCAGTGTGCATTGCCACGGCATACATTTTTTTTATCTTAGGTTCCTTCATCATATTTATGTCTCCCCCCCCCCCCCCCCCCCTTCCCTTCAGGGGAGACCTGTTGTTTTCAGGATCTTCAAGGTCAAATGAGCTGAAATATAGTTGTTGCCTTCTGAACGCAATAACTTTTGAAGGGCTGCATATTTCCTCCTAAAATCTGAAACACAATTTGTTCCTACCAAAATCTCAGATAAGTTGGAAAACCAGTGACCTAGATTATCATCTTCAAGGTCAAATCTGCCAACATGTAAATTTTTTGTTAAGCCTATAACTTATGAAGTATTTCACATTTTTTCCTCAAATTTGGTGCACCAACTGTTCCTACCAATTTAAAGTTCTTTATCTAGTTTTAAAACTGGTGACCTAGACCAGGATCTTCAAGGTTAAATGTGTTGAAACAGAGAATCATTGTTTTGAGATTGTGCATATTTTACCCCTCATGTTTTTGGATGGCCCATAGGTTGGGGACATATATCTCTTTTTGCACTGCAGAACCAACCCATTCTAGTTTGATATGGTTGTAGATGAGTAGATTCAACCTTGAAAGATTATAAAGGCTTTGAAAAGAAATAAACTTAGAAGGAAACATGAATTAAGGTAAATCATTAAGTGTTATTGCTAATTAAACTTTGCTGATACATGTCCCCTTGCCACTAAACTCTCTCCACACACAGATTCTCAGATATATAAAACTGTCTTCAGAGTACTTTTGTGTTACATATCCCCATCCTTATGGAACCCTGACAGGTTCATTTCTCCCAGTTTCTCGAAAACCACACATGGGGCTGCCATTTTGCACACACACTAAAACCTGGATGCGGTAGGTCATATATAGAAATTATGGATATACAGCTAGTCTAAATAATTCATTATTGTTTAATATAACAACAGGACATCGGTAGTTTTATACAGAGCTTGGCACACCATGGTGACAAATGAGAGCAGTCAAATGAGAATGAATAATATTCATTAAGGATTTCAATTAAGCCCTTCAAATCAGCTAGGGATTTTAATCAGCGGCATTTGGAGTAAAACCAAGGGATGATGTTAAGTATCAAAATGTTGTTGAAAAAAGAGCAGCCATGCCTTTCCTGCAGTCAGTTTAGGAAGCAGCTAATTTTCATCATACGGAAGGAAGGGGGGGGACGGGGGGAGGTTTCATATGGGTGTATATGCCAGTAGGAGGGGGCACATGGATCTGTGGGAGTTAAGAGACACCCTACCCCATTTACACTCTTTTTGGACTATACTTTAATTCAGTCACATCTCTGCTATTGTACATGCTGACCAGTTCATTCTCAGACTCCACAATAGGTCACAACTCATTTGGATTATAGGACCTTAAAAAGGTCACAACACACTTGGACCTAGTACCTTAATTATTCTATATACTTTAAAATGACCTATAATTTTCCATGGTGCAGCATCTGTGTATTGGTTTGTGGTTAGGTTCATTATCAGTCCAATTTTATGCAGCCTTTCTCAGCAATTCATTGCCCTTCAGATTTTCAGAATTTTTAGAAAATGTGTAGATGTTTGAAGCTCCCTATATTCTTGCATAGGTGGCACCACATGTATAATTCACATTTTATGATTCAGAGACAGGCTTTCCTTGATGAACAAAATCAGTTACATATTAGTTATATATTAAAGTTTCTAATTTGTCTGCATCTGCTTTGTAGAACTAAGCCACCATCTGTCTTTAAAGTGTTGCAGTTAATTATTTTTTTCTGATATTTCTGATTAAAACTGTAGTGGTTATTAAATTTAATTAAATCAATAGTTTGTATCTCATGGGGTGTTGAATGTGCCTCATGAAATTGTTTTATAATTAGTTTCTACAGTGATGTGTGTATATAGTCTTGAATGTCAACAGACTGAGTACAATCATTTATTAAGTCTTAATTAGATTCAGAGACCGATATACCTTTGTAAACAAAACCCAGTCCAGTCTCATTAATACTGTTTAATGGGCACCTGAGCCCCAGTATTGTTTTGTGGTGGGAGGATTTTTGTGTTACAATTCACAATCATTAGAGTTCATTGTGATTATTTTCTCTCATATTACAAAGTGGTTTTCACCAGACCACAAGGCCTTAGAAACAATAGATTTTATTTTTATTAATTTGATGAATGATGCCAAGAGTAAACCCCCAGAAGCAATTAATTAAGATCCTATCTTCTTCATGATTATTGACTTCAAATGCCAGTATGAACAAAGCTTCATAGATTCTAGTTGGTATAATTTAGATGGAGTTTGTCCTGGAATCTTGCAAGTTTGGAAGCTGAAACTGTCTACATGAGTTTTATTCTTTGAACATATATAAATCATCATTTTAGCTTTGTCTTTGCCCATTCAAGGATGATTCTACAGGAACTATTAGATTGAACAAAGAGAGAGAAAACAATTGTTATCAAAGTCTTCTTTATGAATACACAATGGGCCCATTCATATTTATAATGCAAGTTTATTCACCAGGTCTGTTATTTCCTTTTTGAGCTCTGGCGTCTGGGATTCCTACCATAGTCTAATTTGACTATTTTAATTAGGGCCCCGCTTAACAACATACTGCAGCTTTCCCAAATTCACAGAGATGATTGGTACCTACGGGGGCTCCAGACCTATCGAATTACAGACATGTTGGAATTCAAATATGGCCGCCACAGCCCAATCGCTGATTTTCTTTCGCACACAATAACTCAACAACAACATACTGCAGCTTACCCAAATTCACAGGGATGATAGGTACCTATACCTATACCTTATGTAAACTAGTCCAGCTCTAGCAGAAACGCAGGGCCCTCTGAGGACCATTGTCCGACCATATCTAGTTGGTTATAGGTTTCAGGTTAGAGGATATCAATAACCTTTAAGGGTACATCGGAATCCAGAAGTTCTGTGGATCATGATGGTATTCTTCATGATCATGATATTCCTTAGACCAGCACACGAAAAAGAGAGATGCTCTGTTAAGTGTGGGTTGGAATGGCACTCACATTCAAGTAAAAAGCTTTCTCATCAGTTTATAATTAGCATCAGCATTCCTGACTGATATCATATGACATGATGTCATTTATGTCTTCATATCCACATACAAGACAAGGGAGAAAATTATAACCTGTTTTGGATGTAATTTCTTTGAAAGTTAGTTAAGTCTTTATCAGTTTTGAAGGTCTTGAGCCTTCATGGTCATGGCCTTAAAGCTGTTCTTGAGGCTGGGTGCTAAAGGCCTGAGCCTTAAAAGGTAATGGCTTGGACTCTGATTCAGTCTCAAGCCTTCCACCCTGATGGTCACACACAAATGTGTCTATACCTGTGACATTGGATCCTAAGGTTGCAGGGACTCTGACTTGGATAGTGAAGACTCAGACTTGGTCTTAGGCTTAGAGGATGGTGACTCAGACTTGGTCTGGTAGGGCTGTGACTTGGACTAATGCATCCTGAAGGAAGATGCTCCATTAAGTGTGGGTTGGAATGGCACTAACAATCAAGTAAAAATCTATATCATCAGATTATAATTAGCATCAGCATTCCTGACTGATATCATATGACATGATGTCATATATGTGCTTCATGTCCACATACAAGGGTTGTGACTTGGTCTTGGCCTCTGAGGATTGTCACTTGCAATCAGTTTTGGCTGTGAAGGCAGGTGACTCAACTACAGCTCAATCGGCAGACAATTTAACCAAATTTACTGGTAAAACTTATTCTTTACAACTACTTGTTCGAAGTTGTTCCGTTACCTTATGTTTTGAAAATTTCGGGCCCACTGTATTTGATAATTTACAGACTTGTCCCATTTTTAGGCTACAGGCATTGTTGTCAGTTCTCAAATATGTGTTCTTCAAGACTTCTTATGATACATTGATTTTTGTGTCATCCATGCTTAAAGATCAGAATGAATACAAATGAAATATAACAGGTCATGTATTCCTATTAAGGATATACAAGTATTTTACAACTGGGTTAAATTTACCGTGGTATTCTGAATGATATATCAACATTATATATCAATACATGTTATCAATCATCATCAACTGATGTAAGAGGTCTGATATATTATTCATGTTTCAGAAAGAAATAGATACCTAATTATATAAAGACAGTTTCCACAAACTAGAACAGTATACTTAGATTAAACACTTTATTTTACATTGTATATTTCATGAAAATTGTGCAGTCTTCTTAGGGGTGTTATGGTTTGTTAAAAATCATATCATACTTCAGTATCTGCTCTGTTTGTTGCCTTCATGAGATACAAACATCTATAACACTAAAAAGGGGAAATCCATTACCCCTTTGCCATGAAGTGTGTGCTGGCACGGTTGGGTTGATAAGTGATATCTAGGATTACCACAATATTTCACAGCTTCAATAACTGTATCAATTGTTAACTTCCCTGTCATCATGATATCATGATTTGCATTTTTGTCCTCAGCTATGGTACACAAACATTACCTAAAGATCACCAGGGTATAAACCAAGGATAACATTTATTTCAAATAAATGCATGAATTTCTATACAGAATAATCATAAAAAAAATTATATGGGTATTGGTATATTCATAATGATAGTGTTTTGGTGAACTGACAGAATTGTGTTCTCTGAAAACTAATGGGATTTGCCTGCTAATTGGTAGTCCTGGAAACATTGCAGGTAACCTTGTCTTATGTAACTGCATGATCTCTAAAATATATTCAACCAATCAGGACCTATGAAACATACTGACATGTAATCATCCAATAGGGTTACACTATTAAAAAAATTATTGCTTCTGATCTTTCATGGTGGCATGCCTGACTATACCTCTTCTAACCTGTGGATGGGAGGCCATTTTCATAAATATTAAAATTTTACCAAAATTTAACGTTGTATAAATACATGTATAGGTATTTCATCTGAATTGGCCAAAGGCTTGGCTGATGTAAAAACACCCCTCTTCCCCCTCACCCCCACCCCAACACCCGTGATAACCATCTCCCAGACCCTCTACCTGTGTCAACTGTTCACCTGTGTAGCCAAGGTGCAGGAGGAAGCTGACAGAAGATTTTAAATATGACATAATAATATATACTCTATACTTAAACCCATGACATGAAATATTATAATAAGGGAAGCTTTTGTCTGCTGCTTTTATTCCCCATTGTCACTTTCATCCTTATCTATAAGTCATCAGACGAAGCCATCTAGAGACAAATATCTTGACCTTTGGAATAAATCCTGGAGCAAAGTGCATATCAGAAGACAGGATTGCCTCTTTGATGGAACAATCATGTCCAAAGGATGGAGATATGCATTCCTTAAATGCTCAAATATCAAATCCATGAGAATATTAACTACACAAGCGGGTAGTCAGATTGTGTTATTTACCTTCTGGTCAGTGTGCGTAATATATGAGGGGCTTGAGGTCAGTGGTCAGTGACTGATTGGTTTATTTTTAACCTGTCTCTGAGGGTGGCTGTTTCAACAGAAAGAATAGAGCCTGAGATCTGTTTGTCAGACATTGGTCCCTCAGGGCTCCAGTAGCAGGGGGGAAGGGGGATGGATCTGCTGCTAATGGAGACTCCACATGTACATTCTGGGGATCGGAACTAGGATTCCAGGCATGGTAGGAAGCCGCCTTGTGCCAAATCTCTTTCCTGCCTGGTCTTACAAGATCTAAAGTAATGTAAATCTATTGTTTAGAATCTGTCATTTCTGGCCTGCTGTGAAGGAAGCCCAGGTAATTGCCCATCATACTTATGGAAATTTAACACAAACCTTGCCCAGCAGCAGAGAGGTGGAGGTCTAAAGGCTGGGAATAATTGAGCTCAGGTTTTCTCTTTTTCTTCAGGGTCATTCGCCAATGATTTGTATAAAAATGATGAGTGGCTCTCTGCCACAGAACAGTTGACAGGAGTAAAATTTTCTTCTTAACAGCATGCTCTCCCTTCTTTCCAAAAAGTCTGTAGCTATGGAAGGCAGTTTTCATTGGTCATCCTGACAGGGCATTTTCATGTATGGTCACAGGGGTCAGAACTTATAATATTCATGAGAAAGGTCACAGACCCTTTGATATAAGATAGAGCTGTCATTTGCTCTGACTAGTCCTGGATGGTTGTGGGCTTTAATGTTATATTGCTTCTCTGTCAGGTTTTTATATGTTTAAAATAATCCCTAAAAAATGGAGTGTTGATCAAGTATTTTCAAAACTTTGGCCAAAGAAAGACGTGATGTCAAAGTCCTGATTTAAGCCTTATTTTAGAAGGTGAATTTTGTTTCAGTTCAGGCCAGAATTGTGAGAAAAGGATATATTCATATATCTATATCAAATTAAATGGCCTTTGTTGCCTTGAAAAATGAGTCTCAAGGGAAAATGCTTCATATTAAGATTAAGTCATAAGAGGCCCAGAATGCATATTTTATAGATTTTATGAAGGAAATTTTAATGCAGCCACATTTCCTTACATGGTCAGGATGATATATATATGTCTATGATATGTAAACAAGGTTACAGTAAATTCCTCTTTATGATCATTAGCAGTAAATGATAGTTGTAAATATTAGAAATAGAAACAGTTGAGCAAGTTAAGTATTGGGTATAGTATGAAAAGGTAATTAATGCCAAGCTGCATGTCCATTCAATGGTCCATTGAATGGACCATAATGTGAGATCATAAAATGTGTCATGAAGTTATAGCTGCATGGTTAGTGCTGGTAGGTATTCATAAGGTACGTATCATACAAAACCCTCGTAATCCTACCTTCTTCTTAATTCTTGCTTTTTATAAACCTAGCAAGCTCATCCCTATGCAATTACAAGGTAACATGGTATTGTATATATGATATACATAAGTTTTTATACAGCTGAAAACATGTATACTCTTAGTTATATTTTTGGGCTAGAAGGCCTGCTATAATTATAATATTTGCAGGGACTTCTTGAAAACATATCAATTAAAGCATGTTATGATTATCAAAATTCAAATTTTGAATGATAGGTGACACTGGAAGTTTCATCTGTCCCATGAGCTGTCCCTTTGATTAAACCACAACTCACAGTCATGGACCTTTAGAAAATAATCCTTTAAGTGTGCTTAGGTCAGATTAGTCAACTCCAACTTTCAGTTTTCTTTTATATATTTATGTTTCATCTGTACTCAGATCATATTAGAGCACTCTAACATGTAATACACACTCTGAGGAACATCCTGATTGAAAGAGACAGGGTCATTGTAAGACTGCACCTTTGTCTTTGAGTATTCTTCAGCACCAGAGCAGTCCTTTGTTCCTGCCTTTGTTGAGTACAATCACAAGAACATTGCTCACACAGTGGCTGTCCAGAGAAATGTTGGGCATGAATTAGACCAGGATTCAGTGTCTATTTCTATGATGTGATGGAAAGCCATGATCATGATTTTCTATCATACTTACACGGCTGTGCTGGGGAGAGTTTTATTGTAGGTATCAGACGGGGATCTAGAATGGTGAATCTGGCTGTTCTTCAGAGACTGTACCAATCTCTTTCTATGCATGCACTCTTTCAAGACATCATCATATGAATAGGAGGAAGGAACCCATAGATTTCCATTTTTTCCTGGTTCAGTATGAAAGAGTGGACTGCGGCATGCACTCATTTTCTTGGCACTCTCTGTCTAAAACTGACTAAAATAGGCAAATCTCATCTGTTTCTCCTGAGGATGCTGATGGCTTCAATTACAGGGATGGTTGCTGAAAGCCACATTGAATTTACTCACAGTAAAACATTTGAGATAAAAAAAAGAACTAATTAAATCAAAACAGAGAATTGCTCAAATTA
Source organism: Sipunculus nudus (assembly GCA_026874595.1). Lineage (NCBI taxonomy): Eukaryota > Metazoa > Annelida > Sipuncula > Golfingiida > Sipunculidae > Sipunculus > Sipunculus nudus. The sequence goes on from CM049315.1 coordinate 30,118,179, forward strand.
TTAATTTATGACTGGTTTAAATGTAGATAACTGGAAACAGAATGAATTAAATGAGAAGAATGTTTATATTTACAGTCAAGACTTTCTGTTAATTAAATTATGATGAAGCTAGATAAAGGAGATTCAGATGCATTCATGAATCAAAATATTATATATATATATATACATATATATATATATATATATATTATAGTTGTAAGTTGTACAGAAAGGAGCAGATGAAAAATATTTAAAATAGGCTTACTTAATACAACAGACTTCACTTGAAAATAATTGAAATATGGGTTCTGTAACAGTTGCATGTGTATTATCTGCATTGTCTATTATTGTATACTCATCAGGATATTATGATCAAGGTCTTTAACATATTGAATGTTAATAATTTATATAAATGTATGCTTTTGATAATTGTTGCCTCCTGGGATGCCAGCAAGCTTTGCCTCATCTCCAGGGTAATTTCTATATGAAAGAAGCAGCTTCGCTGAGGCCATAGAAATTTAATGGTCCCTTATTAGTAATTTAAAATCATTCCAGCCCATTTCAGTATTTTTGGATATGCTCTGAGGGGGCATTAGACCATAGATAAATAAATTTATAAATAAATATATATATATATATTTTCAGCTTATTTAAAAAAGATTGCTACTGGAATACAGGGTCTTTTGTGTTGACAGATGTTGACATATCAGGCCTTGGACTCTCCGTTTTTACCCATGCACTTGAGATTTCTGTCCTAGACAGATCCTTCCATGTCCTTCCTCTTTTTCTTAAAGTTTTTCCTGGAGGGGGAATCAGTCTCCAGGTGTGATGGATGACATTGACTTTGGTTGTCATGGTCTGTGTTAAACATAGCTTGATTTTCTTATTTATTTTCTTAATTCATGTTTTTTCTATATCCATACCTTTTACTTGTTACAGCCTGGAACTAGATCAGTATTCAGTAAAGCAAATACCTCTGCCAAAGCAAAACAAGCCTTATGGATCAATCCCATTTCCCAGACCTATGCCAAAATTAAATAAGGGGGGGGGGGGGTTCCTGTAAAAACTACTAAACCAAGTTATTTAGAACAGAAAAAAAATCAATAAACATACAAACAAACAGATGTGAAAACATAACCTCCTTGGAAGAGGTATAATAATCTCCCATATGATGGAATGAGAAATGTTGTACTATTGACTGTCCAGTATGTGTCATTTCTTTCAAAAGTTTGGGCCTGTATACACATGGTGTGACAATAAACTATTTGTATTTGATGTATTTTAACACTACATATGGGACTGTACATGTCATGGCCATTAGATCTTGTGAATTTTCTTTCATTTGCAAAACATTTGTGTTATTACAATAATTAATGAACTATTGTTTCTTGTAAATTTATTCATGTCTTTCCAACTATTTGTGATTTGAGATAATGTCAGCCTAAAGAGACCATCTGAGTCTCTTAATTATTAAGTAACAAAGTGCAGAAGATGTGGAGATAATATGAGGTTACAGGAAAATATTATTGAATGGAAATACTAAGTAGCTGTGACCCATTAACTGAAGAAATGGCACAAATCATGAAGGTTCTAGTTACCTGAACAGGTGTACCATCAAATTAATTAAATTGTGCAAGATCAACTCAGCTTCTGGTTTATTGTATACTATTTACAAAAGGTCAGCAGATAAAAATACTGATTGCAGCAGTGCATTCTTGAAGAGGGATTTTTAAGTGGATGGTAGAGATCACTTAACATGAGAAATGGCCACATAACGACGGTTCCAGTTACATGTGCAGGTGTAACATAACTAATAGTTAGACTAAATTTCTCAAATACCTGGGAACAGGTGTTTTATTTTCTCAAGTTAGGATCCTAAGTTCACAGGAAGGAAAAGAATACCTGACATTTACTTCATAAGATTCCTGTCCCTAAGAATAAAAAGTTGGCAATGTATCATTTCAAGATATCCATTTAATAAGAAAAAGAGTTTATATAAAACTGTAGGATATATTGATTTTCTGACCATTTGGCCAGATATGATCACAATGAAATCCAACTTAGTGCTCCGTCCTTTTGAAGATACAGCTAAGCTCTCCAGGTATGGTGACCTAATGCTGTTAACATTTTAACAACACTTCAAGTTACACTAGAAGATCACACACTTTAAGACAGATGAAACCACCATGCAGATATATGCTGTAGATATTCCAGACAATTATCTCTGGTAATGGAATATTACTTCATCTTTTGAAGATCCTATTCCACACAAAAAAACTTGTGGAAGATAATCAACAAAACAAAACATCATGCATGTAGCTCTGCAGTAAGCACTTTAAGTAGTGTCACTGGCAGTTGAACATGGACCAGAAATCGATCTTTCATTCAGGTGGACACCTGATACCTGCTTGGAAGATGTCACCTGTAATATGCACTGCTGCATTTATTTGCTGGTGGAAACAACCAAAATGTGTGTACAGTTAAAAAGCACTACATCAGGAAAGGTATTGCTGTAGCAGGTTGATGTCTATGTTTATGTCCACACTTTTAAAATGATTATATCTCAGACATGCCACCACCTATCAAAATTACATTATATTTCTGCAATGCAGGGGGTAAAATAATTGTTTGAGTGCTATGCCCTTGACCTTTGCTTTCCAGGTCAAGTCACAGTGGTCTTGGGGAATCTTTGCTTATTAAGGCAATAACAATAATGGATAATTTCACCAACCTTGAAAGCAAATCCAACTTGAATGTGATTGTCAATTCAAATGATGAATTATTTTCTGAGGCTATTGCAATGCATATAATTAGATAGATAAACAGAAAATAGAAAGATAGGTATAATTCATTATCATCTTGACTTAAAATAGTATCAGCCTGGTTCTTGAGAATCCTAGTCCAGGAAGTGCTGATGATAAACCTATAAGCCTCATGAGAAATATAAGTGACTATCCCTCCAGTTGTGTCATTTATGCCTCTCCTTACCACTTGGTCATCATCCCCAGCAGATACTTCATTCTTTATTACATTACAAGACCATGAAAATCAATTTACTTTATTCAGTAGGGAATATTTTCTTTGGAATTGCCTTGAACTATTTGTGCAACAGAAAACCTACTATTGCAGAAATATTAAATTTCACAAATTCACTGTGTTAAAGGGTAATACACACTTAATATCTAAAATTGTCTCAGTGGACCTGTCATGTTACAGGTCACAGGGCATGTTTGAGGGCTCTCCTAGTCTCAGTTTCTCAGTTTAAGTGGTGAGTTAATAAAGATAGCTATTTTATCAACCAGAACACAGCAGACCATGAAGTGAACAAGAAATCATAGACAAACAGTCATGGTGGTCTCTTTATGTGATCACATTGTGTTAAATGGTATTTGTAATAAAAGAGAGAATGTATTGAGTAAGGTACAGTGACATCAAAGAATCTGATGGCTGAATTGCCATTTACAAGCAGGTGATTATAACTTATTTATTTGTGGTATGGGAATGCTTGGAATGTAAAGCAGTTACATCAAGGACATATTAAACATAGCTGAGTATATCAAACATGAAATGTGACAAATAGGTTAATCCATACTCGAGTTCACTTCATTCACTGAATGGTACGTCTTCTCATTTACAGGTTTATATAAGAACCACTTCTCTCACAAATCAAGCCAGACGTGTGATTCATGAATATTCATGGTTCTTTCAGAAAGATAGACCATGAATGTAAGGGCATGCATGTGAAATTGTAACTGGAATCACCACTTTTAATGAAAGAACATTGGTTAAAGTACTCAAACATGCTGCAGATTATATTGATTATTAGATATATTAAAGGTGGTAACAGTCTTATGTAAAAGTGATATAGATAGGAACCAACAAACTTTTGTCTCTGACAAGCAGCAGTATAAATCAATATTTTGTAATCAATTCATGTACAGTCAGACCTCAAAATTTTACTCTGTTCCAACACTCCAGTCCCCCAAATTATTTGAGATATGTATGCTTTGTTTTGTTTGCTACTACAAATTAGCTTTTCAAAGGAAGTAATGTGGCGATTTATGATGAATTACGTGAGCATGAAATAAATATATATTTCCTTTGCGACACCAGGATGGTGACCTGTCTAGAAAGAGGTGCTAAAATGATGGTGTCAGTTCAAGAGGCCATATCTGTTTAACCATGTAATGTATCTGTGATGTAACAAACATATGAAGTACAAATACCGCTGTGACATCATCACTACGAATGATGTAATTTTAGTCCATCATCTTAGGACGTCACTGATATATATGCAGCAAGACTGTACATCTGTTCAGTCATATTTCTTTCTGAATTAATCATTTGGAATTCATACATGGGAGAGTATTATTTTGATAATTAGATAATCACCACATTTGTCTGACTTGCCTATAGGGTAAATAAAGGTAAGCTTTAGTGCATTGTATATCAATAATCACGAAAAATCAGCTGGACAGGGGAGCTGGAATGGAGAATACAACCACTAAAGGGATGTGGTCAGGTGGTCACATTTGTTTATATATAAATATGGTTGTCTGTGTGAGGTCTGATATAAAGAGCAAAAAAAAAAATCAGTGTTTGTTATTTTGAGGTGGTCACTAAACTGAATTAGTCATTAGATAAGGTTTTACTGTATTTCCTGAATTTAGCAGTTATGTTTATAAGACTTACTTGTGTTTACTCTTTAAATCTGTTTTTGTTTCTTGTGAATTCAAGTTAAGTTTCTGTGATATATTTCATTAATCTGTGTGGTGTATAAACTCACTATATACATGAAGTTTTCATTATGATAAGAAGAAATAGTGATAAAAAGAAATGATAAAAGCAATCCCTGTAAATGTTGAGACGTTTTTTGTTTGACTGCAACAGTAGCTTTAGTTTGACTTTGTCTTCAATATCCAATCTACGCAGGAAATATCCCAGTATTAATATTTGGTTTGAAGAAATGAATAATGAATGTACATATGAATGTTTTAGTTAAGTGAAAATAAAGTGCAGAATGAGATATATATAATCAGGGTAATAGAGATCTGTAGTCTTTTTGGTTCATGTGGAGAAGCATGATTGAATGATTAAGGTGGTGAACCTTTATGAAGGGAACAAGCAATGCAGTGTGCTGTCCTGTCCAAAGAATTAATCTAGAAATGGACCCTAAATTTGAAAATGTATGCAGCTTAGATGAAAGACAGTTTTTTATGGTGCTAGTTAACCACTTAAAATGTGAGTCCAAAGTAAATTCCATTCACATTATGCTACAGGAAGCAATAAATGTTGGGTCAGTTAGTGCACTAGATCACCAATTAAGACTAAAGCACTTTGTATCAGGTGATATGTTAAAAGGTTTCATGTCCTCTAGGTAGAGATGTCTTTTGAGTTTGCAAAAGCTTACAGTGTCAGGGTGAATGACAGAGAACTTTATGAGTGTTTGATGTAGTTCCGAAGTGATGATACTCACCAATTACACACACTGTACTCAAAGCCATTTAACCAGTCACAGTGTATGTTATCTGTACTCAACACCGGTCAACCAATTACAGTGCATGTGAACCTCACTCTCAGCCAATCAACCAATTACAATGTGCTTTACCCTCTGGGAACAAAACCTGGTCTCTCCAATTAAACAAGCCTGCCACAAGATCCCAGTAAATCTGTACAACAGAAATTACTATGCACCCCCATGTTTACAGGCAGATAAACATGCGAGGGATAGCAAAGTCTAGTCCACAGTAATTTGTCAACGGCTGTCCAGAGGTTGTTAGTGTCAGATTAAAGTGTATACAAAGCTCACCGTGTTTGACTTAATGCCATCTGTGGTGACTAGTGGGTGGTAATGTAGTCATGGATAGTGTTCTTGTTCTGATGCTGTCAAGTTGTCTGGTTTTAAAGTCATGTAGTTGTGGACTGTGTCCTTGTTCTGATACTGTCAGCTTGTCTGGTTTCACACTGCTGTTGTGGTAGGAACTCCCATCACCCAGAATTTCTTAAATAAATCCCTTTCATTTTGTTTCAGTATAATTTTTATGCCTGTTTGTAATATTTAGTAGGATCATGAAACAAGAACTAGAATCAAAGCACCAATTTTTTTGTGTGCTTCCAATGAACTTTCAAAAGATTTAATGAAAGTAAAGTGTGTGCCTTCAAAATTTGTATGATCTTCTTGATGCTGACAACAACAAAAAAAACAGGTAATGCCATTCAGGCACCTGATTCTGTTGTTTCTGACACTAAAAATTCTGCTTGATACTGTATATGTTTTTAAACTGTCATTTAGATTTATAGGAAGCATTATAGGAATTCTTGAAGCCCTTCCAGTTATATTATTGATAAATTATCAGTACTGAAACAGTTACAGAATGTCATATGGCATTAAAATTATCATCTGTTCAAACCAATTTGAAGGTAGAAAAGATTAAGCATACCTAATACCAATTTTTAGGAATGTCTGATTATTAAGCAATAGTTTCCTTTTAAAGCTGGATGACCTTTGATAGTCTAGAGTTTTGTTGTAATCAGGATTTATAAAGTCAGAGGGAATCTATGAAATAGTAAGACCTTTGTAACTGCCACAACATTTGACCAGATGTTATACATCCAGTACATTTAGCATCCACAGTACCTACTCCCAACAGGAGGGAGCCCCTTGGCTACAACCAGGACCCAAATATAATGAGGATTACCTTGCTAAGCTGTCAAAACTATAGCCTGACCTGGTCACACAGCAGTGAAAGCCTGTAAGCCAATTTCCAGGTGGGCACAGGGGCAGATGTACTGCCCTAATCTCTCTTTAATGATCTCACTGGCACAGAAGTTTAGCATCAACTAGCCACATAGTGCATGACTGTTACATGTCAGGCCCAGAATTCATTGGTCTCTCACAAAGGTGTACCTGACTTGAGGTGTGAATTTCACTCTGCAGGTGTTATCAAATACACATGGACCTAACATTAAGCCTTTAGTAGTCTTAATAAGGCTCCAAGTAAGGTCATTATACTGCAGATAAATGACTCCTATAATCTGGTCATCTGGCAGGATTTAAGGTAAAAATTTCATATACATAATGAGCAGTGACAAATAATAGAATATATGATGTGTAGTGAAAAATATCTAAATATAGCTCTGTATGCCCATATATAAATCAAGTCGAATTAAAAATACATGAAGCTCTCATGAATTTGCAATTGTAATTACGTTGTTCGAAAAAGCTCTAGCAATGGTTCCAAGCAGCTAATGGACCTAGCCACTTACACATGTTAAAATAGTCAATAATGATAGTTTATTTATTTATATAATGTGGACTTCAAAGTTGAGCAAGGTAAATTAGTTACTGTGACTCAGTGTGATAAAATGTACTAGTAATGAAAATAAAGAACACTTAAATATATTCTGGAAGGTTGCATATAATCTGGAAGGTTGCATATCAAGATGTATTGTAAAGTATTTTTTTAACACCAATTTAGATTACAATATTTCCCGGTGTTACTTACAACATATTACTTTTAAAATTACAAATAAAATTAATTTAATTAATAAAGGAAGAAATTTAAGCTGAAATATTGGGTATAATTCTTGGAAATGAAATAGTTGGCAGGTTTTATATCCTGCTTAAAAAGATGCTAGTTAGATCAATGAACCTGGAATCTTATCAGGATAGGAAGTGATGTCATCTTTTTGCTACTGTCAAAATTTACCCAACATTCATCGAAAGATGTTAGCTTGTATTTATATGAAATTTGAAGTTGATGAAGTTACAAGGGCTTCATTACTACATGAAATTTAAACAATGAAACAATGGATTGCTGGATTAAAACAAATATAGGAATAATATGAGGCAGCTTGTATTACAGTGGCATGCCAATGATGCCATCCATATTTGACCCATTAGCCTTGGATATTTGTTTGAATCATAGATTTGATCACAACAGACATAACATAGTATGAAATCATCAGAAAGTTTATATTAAAGGGGCCCAATCACCTATAAAGCATGTTGAGTTTACACAGAAAAAGCTTCTTCCCTTTAAAATTGATCTGTATCAGCAAAAATATTGCCTTGAAATCATTTGCTTACTCCTGTACATGAGTGTTAAAATCAGTGAACCGGGCACAATCGCAGGTGTCAACATAAATAGAGTGCGTTGGGCCATAACACATGCCAATCAGGAGATGTCCTGACTGACTTGGCCCAAAAAATGTAATACATGTTCCTGCTGGTTGAAACACCGCGTGTTGCCCCTCTTAATTGGACCTCCGTTCACGCGGTCTTGTTATGGTTAACAGACGGTGTTTACCAACATGTGGTGTTAAACAGTCTTATGCAAAGAAAATGAGACTGTGTGCTGGGATGGTTTTGCTGGGAAAAGTTTATATAAAGCAAAACTGAAATAATAGTGTGAAAAAATAGAAATAATATTGCTCCTGATTATGTCCCTTTAAATGAAACCCTCTCTCCTGTCCATAAATCCTCCTCCAGTGCTGTTTTCCAAACTTTTACCCTTCATCTGTACTGTTCATGATTAGTTTTGGTCAACACATTTAGGTAAGCCTTTACTGTTATCACTGTTACACTTATCTCCACACATTAGATGGTCATACCTCCTCACAATCCTTTGCTGTCTTGAGATCAGTCATTTCTTGGTAATAGCTTCTTTTATGTGTTCTAGTGGTCTGTAAGTGGATGGCCATTGGGTCTACCTGGTAGTTACAACATCAGTAGGCTACAAGGGCAAGATATACATAGTTGGCATCATGGAACTATAAGTTAATGGTATAATTCGAGATGGTAGAAGTATCTGCCTCACATTTCCCAACAGTTATTTTGTGTGTGTTATTTAAACAGGGTATGCAGCATACCCTCACCCCTGCCCTTGATCCCCTTCATAAAAAGAAAAGAAATAACAAGAGAAAAAAAAAAGTTTTAAATGTATCAAGAGCTCTGTGTGGCAGTGACACATAAATTCCTACCAATTGCTGTCAGTCAAACCATGTACACAGACCGACATCTAGACAAGGGCTGTTCCAGTGCTGCAGTAGTCAGCTTATCTAATCTAGTATCTGAGCTTATGTTATCTTCAGACAGGAAAATCGGAATCTCCTGGAAGACCAGTGAGTGTCATATGTTACCCATGGCAGGCAGCAGTGTCTCTTTTATTCAGTTACTGTAGTCCATTAGGCAGGTGATTGCTATAAATATATAAAACCCCCAGGGTGCTGTGAATTTTTATGTGGCTTATGTGGGGACACGAGACAGCTAGTATATATCTAAACAGAGATATTCAAGTCTTCTTGATTGTGTTCACATATAACAAGTTGTGGAGGAAACTTAAAAAAAAACTGTATACATTTTAATGAAAATCTCCAAATCCAATAAAATACAGGTAAATTTGGATTTCATCTTATAGCACTTTAACATGTATTTTATATATAATCACCAAAGAAAAACCCTAAATATCCTCTCCTTGCCCTTTCACAATCAGCCAATCAGTCATTTAAATAATACATGAGTGACATTTTAATCATTATAAAAGAGTTTCAGAAGGTGGTGACTGTTAATGTATAAAGAAACATCAAGGAAGATATGAAATGAAATTAGAAAATAGCTACAAGTATATTATAGAACTTATGTTGTTATATGCAAATATAGTTTTATTTCATCAATTAACATTTATACAGCTGTCAGATAAAATTGGAGCAAATGTAATTATCTAGCTCATCTTCCATGCACAGGACATAACTGATCTTTTTGCCTTACCAAGGGTTTATAATTAAGTTTTCAACAGTCCAGGCTGCTGGCGACCACCGTGGTAGTTTTATGACTCTTGTGCATAGCTCATAAAGGGCTTCTCAAGTATAAATGCAGGTGCCCTTGCTCAGACCACAGAGTGGCAAAACTGAGAATTTCTGAGCTTAGCAAACATTGGATCACCATGGATTATGTATTCTGCAGCATTATGCACTTCCAATTTATGGCCCTGTTGCCTTTATCTACCTGGGAAATTCTGCAGGATTAACAGCCTGTTTACTTGTGTATTGGAACACTCCAGAGACATGCCTTATCAATCAAGCCATTCACAAATGAAATAAATATGGGATCTGCTTTATTACCTGAATATAGGAAGGATAAGACAGCAAAGTTCATTCATTTTAGGATGCTTTATAACTTTTTAAGTGTGATGTATATCATGATTAAAGCCACAGATGCAAACTTAAAACACTTTTAAATTATAAAATATAGATCACTTACCATTGACTTAACTGCAGAAAATTTCCCCATGGAACAGATCAATATGAAACAGAGCAATATGACCCAGTGCCAGTTAATTGTAAAAGTGTTAAAACTAGTGGTCAAAATTTTCCTTCACTGTTAATCGCTGTTTTCCATCAATTGTAACAGTTGCTTCTGTGGTTGTTTGTAGGATTTCTGGGTTTTCATGTATATTTATTGTCTGCATGTACAGTGCCCACACAGAATTTTACAAAGATTGCCTTGGAATCATGAATGAAAAATAGTGTAGACACCTTCAGGTGACAGTAATTGATAATTTCATCAACATCTTTATCTGTGAAGCCCACTTGAATTTTTTTCCCATTTCAGCATGTAATTGACTTTTTGGATGCAGCTCATACTTAAGTGTCTATTGTAGCACATCAGTGATTTAATGGCTGATCTTTTTGCTCCTTACATTATCTGTTTGTTACTTTTTGTCCAAATGGCAAGGCTCCTGGAAAGTGGCTGTAATATCTCATTCAGGGCCTGTGTTGAAAAATTTCACTAAAAATACAATTTGCTTTCCTTAATTTGATATGGATTTTTATTGTGGTGGCTTTGTTCCAGTCTCAACTAAAACAAAGTCTGGTATAAAATAGAATGACACAGGGGTAATAGTTCAAAGGTCATGAGGCACAGGAACTCTTCTGCCATTAAATTACCTGGTCTAGCTTTATCCATTTCTGAAAGTCAAGGTATTACATTCTTAAGGTAGCTTCTACCACAGAAAATAAAGATTTTTTACTGGCCTTGGGGGAAATTAGAGTGTTACCCCGGTCATAAGATTGAAGAAGAATCATTCATTATGACAGGTCTGTGCCATACTCTTATGAAACAAATGAAGATATTTACAGATTTGACAGATCTAATCTTTATTTCTTTATTGCATGGTCCCTTCTGTGTTTTAAATTGAACCTGAAAATTAAGCATTTTTTATTTACAAAAAAACTCAAGATGAATGACCCAAAGAATTTTACAGCCTGTGAGGCAGCTAGCATTTTCTATGAACTTTTTACACCAATTGCAGCAATGGTAGTCTCTGTTGATATTAAAGGGGACTTTGAACCTGAGGTTGAATCGAGGAGCACTAACACATCATCTGTGCTGGCAGATCAAGGCCAGAATTATGAAAAGAAGGAGTCCAGCTGAAATTGGATGTGAGAGCTAGAAGGGTGTTAAGGGATTAACTAAAGAAATACAGTGAAACCTGTGTTATGAGACCACCCTTGGGACTAACCAAAAGTGGTCTTAATTCTCATATGGTCTTATAAGACAGGTCAGTTATGACCATGTGAATGCTTTAAGTTCACCTCAGTGTGGTCTTAATAGATGGCTGGTCTTATCAGGCAGATGGTCTTTCAGAAGGGTTCCACTGTAATTTAACATTAAAAAAGAAAAAAAAAGTTTTTCTGAGTCTTACTTACTTGAACAAAACATTAACTTCTGATTTTGGTAAGAAACTAAAAGCAACAAAGATGAAACACTTTCATGAAAATTTCTTTTGTCTTTTCTTTTCCAATAAAAATACAATATAACAAATAAATGTAAATATTCATGTGAGTTGTTTCCTCCTGACCTCCCACTCCTTCTCTGTTTCTCTCTTTCTCTGTCCAGTATAGAGAGGCTGCAGGTGGGTGATTGGTTTTCATAAGAACTGGAGATCTGCTGATCATAGGAACAACTTTTTCATGTGATGAAGTGTCCTTTATCTATATTCAGCACATATCTTATATTCCAACATTTGAAAATGGGAGAATCAAAAAGGTTAATAAAACCATATATGTATTGTGACATGTGACAGAGACCTCTGAGACTTTATATAGGCAACTTGTTTTCTGTATCAGTTCAGATATAACGTAGAGCCAGTATCCATAGATATGTATGCAGTTTGATCTTGATATTCGTACTTGTTTTCTGGGGCACATGTTTATGAAGGCTATTTATTTAAATATAAGCAGCTTCATCCGGTTTCATGTATGGAATAACTGGAGAAAATCAATTGTGATAGCCAGGCATAGATTTCTTTATCAAGATATTGGTTTTCTTGGCAAGTCATGCTGTTTTAGGCTAAGGTTAATAAGACTTTTTCTTTTTTTCAGAAGTCATTTTTCCAAGGCATAGCTTTACCATATCTCTGTATATGTATGATTAACTTTGAATATATCTTTTTTTTCTGACTTGCAAACAAAATTTTCACTGGGAACAGTTACATTTCACTGCTCCATATGCATAATTAACTGATAATTTGATTTTTCAGGAGATAGAATTTCATCCAGTGAAGTGGAAGAGTCAGCAGGGATCCAGTGTGTATGACCAGTACCACCCTCAGCCCAGCTTTCTGAAGGTTCCTCCCCCACCGCAGTCAAGGACAACTTCCTTCCAGGTAAACATTACAATGAATTAAAAAGCTGAAGGTTTACATTTGTTAAATCAGCAGGTTTGATTCAAAGGACTGTATATGCATCAATATTGTTCTATATATTGTTGAAAAATATCCCAGGGTATCTTAAAAAATTACATGTTGCTGGAAGTTTGAATTAATTTCCACTCATTTTACATTGTCAGTCATTCTTATTTGTTCAGAGAGAACCCAGCTTGTATCTAATGATGGTCTATATTCAAGTCTAACTCAAAATGACACTGTAAACACCTCTTTGGGACTCAACACAATACCTGCTTACACTGAAATATTTCTGGTCAAGTGATATAGACAGGATGGTTTTAGATGGAATCGACATGCCAGTACTGGTTCTGTCACTGGTAAAAGCTTTTATTATGTTATAGCTGATGTTTCAGCCATTCTGCAGAAGTTACCATATGCAAGAACCAATAATTGAACATAGATCTTGATCTGAGTCTGGACCCTCACAGATGTTTTCACAGAACTGCAGAAGTGACTCAGTTAAACCTCCATTGTACTTAATCCTTTGGTTTCTTTAATACTCTTTTACCTGTGTATTAATGTTGTACATAAAGCTCCATTTTGATTATTGTGATGTTTGAAGTACCTGTCCAATTTCATAAGCTGACTCCAAATTGCTGTTGAGCCTTAAGTAGGAATGTTATTTTATAGTACAAGCCCTGTGAAACTCAGAATACTCAAATCAATATGATGTTTCCCTCAAGCTGGTAAAAATAATGGATTCTTGAGGCTCCAGTTTGTTATAGTTCAAGTCCTGTGTTAATTGCCCCCTTTTCCCAAATCAGTGTGCTGACATTAGTTTTTGCTTGGCATATCTCACTTCCAGATCTTTTATTTTCACCTAAACTGAAATCATATCTTGGTTAAGATGTCATCATTATAATACCAGTTTCTAATGCCTTTCAGTGTATGATATATTAAAACTGGCAAATACTATTTCTTCTGTGATTTATTCATGTTTGAATATAAAGCATTATCACCCAGTGAGCAGGTTTCCACAATTTTATATCATTTACAAAATCTAGTATGAAACACACCCAAAATATCACACATGCTTCTCACAAGTATTCTATGTAAATTTTTGCTGAATTTTAATCCTATAAAACTTTTGATATGTAAAGGAATTGTAACTGAAAAGGTTGTTCATTTGTACCCAGGTGCCCCCATTACACCACATGAGAGACAGCACAGATGCAGGGAGTGGGAGCTCAGTGGACAGTGGACATGGACCCAGTGAGGAGGGTGGAGGGTTTGGTGATAGCAGTGTGCCTACAGGTAACTCAGTTCATTTCTATATTTCTTGGTACCATTTATGAATTTAAAAATCAGGATTCCTTAATATCATGGATCACCTGGAAAATGAGTTTCATTTCTTTTCTGGTGAGGGGAAAATCAGCGCATTAGAGATAAATGACTCATATCAATATCATTAGCCCTGGGAGAAATTGATCAGTTTGTTATATTTGCCTCAAGTATGTTTTTATTGATACACAAACTCCAGATATACAGTGGTCATTATTCGAGTACAGGGCACCAGAAGGACTGAACAGCTTGAAGGCTTAGATATCCTCATCCAAATCTAATAAATCAGAATAATTAATGATCTTAAATATATGGTAGGTATGATAAAATAAATGATTAATGCCAGAAGATTGATACCATATATCAGGGGAATATCAGGGAATTAGATTCCATGAAATGCTGGGAACCTTAGCTTGAAATGTTTGTCATAGGTTTAAAGGAAAAAGAAATTCAGATTTGCTATTAAACACCTAATGTTATCTTTTCCCATGTGTAAAGAAACAAGAAACCTGATTCAAGCTGTGGTGTAAAATGATTATTTTTGCCATTTAAGCCATTCAGACTTAATTAGCAGCATTAATACATTGCATGTGTTATATATTTTGGAGCTGCAAACTTCCAGATCAGAAAGACCAGTGCAGGGATGCCTAAACTCTCTAGTTTACATGAGCTGTGGTCAATACTGAACCAATGATAAAACCATTAGCAAAGGATGTCAAGGGGCCTAGTGATTACAATATTGTACTTCAGAGCTGAAGGTTCTCAGTGCCATACCAGTTGATATGACACACTGAATGTTGACTGTCCTGCAGTCAAGAGATTTATACCAGCTCTATTTTAACTGCAGTAATTTAATTCTTTCTGTCCTTCCTTTTGCCTGTAGATTAACCCAGAAGGCTCCATAATAATACGTAATATAGTTACTTTCTTCCAGAGCCAATGTAGAGCTAGTGTGCAGACTGCAGGCTTGAATGCTGTCCTTATTATCCTGAATTACTACCAGCCTTTGTTGGGAACTTTTTTTGTTCTTAATTAAGAACGATTCTTAATTAACAATCAAGATCCTGAATGACTTATTCAACAGTCACATAACGTTTTTAGTTTTTATAAGGTGCATCTTTTTTTCATGCCACAGCACAACCAGCTGTACTTCTGTTACCCCTTAGTGAAAGTTTGATGTGGTTATCTTGCTCCTCTGGACCCTCTGTAGAAGACCTGACACCAGTAAGATCAACCACCAACTCTGGGGGTCCTGGTCAGATAATCCACGGTCTTGCTGGAGACAGGCCTTTTGACTATCACTGACTAACTCACCCCACTACATGGAACAATTTTCATTGATGTCAGTAGTTTTTGTTCTTTATGGAATTAGTTTCAAGTAATCCAAGCATAGCCATGTCAGATGTCACTGAGGGACTATCAGAGGCTCAAGAATGTCAATACAAAGAATGTTTTATTCGTTTTGCATTGTACTGTCATTAGGGACCTCCTCAGTGATGTTATTAAATGTCAAAATATGACTTCTGATTGATGTTTATTGACCAGTTTTGGGAGCTTTGCTTCTGTGTATATTTTACTGATGTATGTTACAATGTTTTTTAAGATTTCCTGTACAAGGCCAAAAATAATGTGCAATTCAGAGGCATTGTAGCTATGTCTTATGATTACTGGTCTCCTGAAACTGAAATATTGAAAGTATTTTTTAACAAGTGTATAAAACTGAAGTTACAAAGAAGTGAATGCGCTAAATGTAGTTGTAATGAAATTTAAAATATTTGCATTGACTGTGTATTGTATAAGTAGTTTTGTTCATTTTGATACAGTCGAGCCCGCTTATTGTCATATCGTCTGTTCATGCAAAAAATATGACATTAAGCAGGATGTGATATTATGCAAGGTCGAGTGTGCTATGATAGGGTATTGGGCCATTAATTATACGTGGTCTTAAGTAAAATTATAAAAAAATCACATAACATGGAATCAAGAACAAAATAAACGTGTTCTAAAGTATTTATTAAGCTTAAATATAAACAAAATCATATACATTAATACCTTTTTATTGATCACAAAGCACGTCATTCACTGCAATTTTTCAAGCTTTATTCAGTGCAGAACACCTAATCTAGCGTCCTTTGGTTTGTCTAAAGAAGTCTGTGATGCAACGCTGTTTTCCTGATCTAGTGATTATGGATTGAACTTCACTTTCTATACTATAAAATCCACAAAAATCCCCACCATTTGCTTCCAAATAAGTTCTCAGTGTTTTGATGGCCTCAAGCGCATCTCTCGACTTGGGAATTGAAGGTAGTGGCTCGGCGGTTTCTTCATCACTTTCATGATTTTGTAAAAACCTCACAAATATCATCATCTGTGATGGCTCCATGGCACTCTAGCTGTGTGTCAATGTCAACATATGCATTGAACTGTTCAGCTGTCATCCCGTCTGGTGCTTGTTCCCTATCTGTAATGCCGTCCGTTCCGATATTTACCCCTGAAGGCGCAATTAACCCTGCTTTAGCGAAGCAGTTGACAATGCTTATCTGTTTTACTTCGTCCCAAACAACCTTGAGAATGTGTTAAGTGTTGAGCAGTAATTTGACACGTGATCACAACAACTCACCAGCTGGTATAGGTGTGACAAAGGATTCTAATTAACAGTAAAATCAAAGGGGTAAGGTGACTTTGACAAACACTGTTTGTTTATGCCTAATTAACTAATGCTGAATGGCCCACCCGCATCATCGCAGGGCTAGCGGTGCGTTATGATCATCTGATACGCATGGGCGAGTCCAAGCTGGTAGTCGGAGTGGTTTCTCTTGTTAGAGCTTGATGTGACATTAAGTGGGCACCGCCATCAATTTAAGTGGATCCAGTAGTGATAATAAACGGGATTATGACATTAATTCATGACATTAAGCGATCAATTTTATTAAGGTTTCTATAGAAATGGTTTGGGATTTCATATTTCTGTGACTATAAAAGGGATATTCTATTAACTGATATGACACAAAGTGGGCTCGTCTGTATATTATTAAAAGTGATTGATACCACCTTGGTTCATAATACCTAATCTATGCTTGTAATAACAAAATTGTTACTTCTGCCAACTGCAGTCAGTTGACTTATACAGTTGACCCTTTATCTGTTGTCTATC
Organism: Sipunculus nudus; assembly: GCA_026874595.1. NCBI lineage: Eukaryota > Metazoa > Annelida > Sipuncula > Golfingiida > Sipunculidae > Sipunculus > Sipunculus nudus. The sequence goes on from CM049315.1 coordinate 30,135,321, forward strand.
TATCTTGCTATACATTAGGACAAGAAATTTAATTAACTTACCAGACAGGTGTACTTAAAAAGCCTACATTAAACAAAGTAAATGTGGCATAGTCTATGAGAGCTATAAACCCAGACCTTTTAATCATGAAGATTGTTGTTTATACCACTGAAAAATTTGCATTTGGATATGTATTAAAATTAGTCACACATTTTGTAAATAATTTCATGGGTTTATGTGTGTAGTGTATAGTGTCGTGATAATTCCTTTCACTATGACAGTCCTGGAATAAGGCTTTCTCATGGGACCTATCAAGCAGTTTTGCCTTTTATTTCTGAGATGTTTTATCTCTTGGTAATTATAACTTAAGACATGTTTCTAAGTTCTCATTTCAATTGTGTTTATTAACATTTGTGCTCTTCCTAGAAGAGTAAAAGTTTTTATCCTTGGTTTTATATTTCCTTAAAAGTGGAAAGCATAAATGAAATTTTCAAGGCTTCTTTTATTTTTTTTTTTTTTATTTTTTTACCAGTGTATTAATGGTGTGTGTAAAATATACTTTGCCTTTATAGATTCATCTGCAAAGCTTGAATCTGTTTTCAAGGAGTATAAGTACTAGTTCCTGATTTTTTTCTGTGGGATGCACTGGCTCAATTTAAGTTATTGTCCCCACTTCCTTGGAAAGGGGACATAAATTAGGGTTTGTCTGTCTGTCCATTAGGTTTTTTGTTTCTGTGTGATAATTTTCTTAAATATTATCCGATGTCAATCAAATTTGGGTCACTGATTGCTCTCATGCATACCTTGGTTTTGATTGGGTTTTTTGTTTCTGTGCAATAACTTTCTTAAATATTATCTGATTTCATTCAATTTTGGGTCACTGATTGCTCTTATGGATACCTAGGTTGTGATTGGTTTTGGAGTGTCTCTCTGAAAATTTATTCTCACAAGCTCCTAAACAAAACTATAAAATTTTATTCCAAATTAACATAAAAAAGTTATGACATGTAGAGACATCTTCAGGCAAAAATAAAAACAAAAACATTTAGAAGGCAAGCATGAAAGAAAACAAGAGGCAGAAGTGGAGGACATAAATTCCACAAATTTGCTTGTTATTTATACTTTTATTCATGAAAAGATCTTCACCAATAGACAGCAAAGGAATTAAACCCTGGCCCCAAAACAAAAACTCTAGATATATACCATATTAATATACGGAGTATCTTAAACAAAATAGAAGACATAGATATAGAAATACAAAACTTCGACATCGTCTGCTTTACAGAGACACACCTAGACAGCTCAATTACAAACGAACAAATTTTAATACCCGGATATCAGCCACCAGAAAGGCTAGATAGATCGAGACATGGAGGTGGCATTGCAGTATACATTAAAAATACTATTGCATACAAAAGAAAACATGTTATTGAATCCAAACATATAGAATCGATTTGTATAGAAATTATGAACCAACCATCCAAATTTATTTGCACAACAGTGTACAAACCACCAAACCAACCTGTAGAAAGCTGGGAAAACCTTAACGATTTCTTCTTTGATCTTAATTCCCTACCAAGTACTAGACATGTTATTGTCGGAGACTTAAATTGTGATATGATGATAAACTCACCCTCCCCAAAACTCAAAACCATAATAAAAGAACTCAATCTCTACCAACACATAAGTCAACCTACCAGAATAACTGATAATACTGCAACACTTCTCGATGTAGCTATTACTAACTTTAATGAATATATTATCAAATCAGGTACCTTTCCAAGGAAATACAATGATCATAATAGTATATATATAAAGATAAATTGGACCACAAACAGTCACACCTCACCTTATCCGATTAAAACATGGAACTACCAAAAAGGAAACTATGAGGAAATGAGAAATAAATTAAGGAATATCAACTGGAATGATATATATAACTCAACATCTGATATAGAAATCATCTATGATAAAATACTTAAGGAAATTAATATTATAAAAGAGCCATGTATACCATTTCATAATATTACTCATAATTCATATAATAGAGAATTCAATGGTCATCCAGCTGCACAAAATGATAAAGCTAGAATCCCCCCAGTACCTGTACTTACTATTACGGCCACACAGAAACACCACCTTTAATACAAGATCTAGTGATCGACTCAATATACAAGACATTTTCTGTAGAACAGAGATCTACTATAATTCATTCTTACCAAAATCTATAAGATTATGGAATAAATTAGATGAAAGACTTAAACACTGTCAAACCAGCAAATCACTTAAATATAATATATCCAGGGAAATTGCAAGAAACAAACCACCAAAATACTTCAATTCAGGTACAAGAAAGGCCCAGATAATTCATACCCGACTGCGAACACAAAGCAGTGACTTAAACTACGATCTATATAGAAGACACCTATCCAACGACCCAAAATGTCAATGTGGATACGAAACAGAAAATGCTGAACATTATCTGCTGCAATGCCAACTCCATGTCAATTCTAGAAATAAATATCTCCCCCAAGATATATCTGTAGAAGAACTCCTCTATGGTAGCGCATATGCAAACAACACCAGAAATGAAGAAATCTTTACATCTGTATGTTCATACATAGAAAACACAAACCGGTTCAAAACATAAAAATCTCCCACAACACCTCCAAAACACAGACATACAACAATAACACTTCCACTTACCAAACATCCACTACCAAACACAACCCCTACCATAACACTGAATACTGCCATCATTTTATATTTTATATTTTATATTTTATACTAGAAATATTAGGGAGAGAGTCAAGATAAGCTTTAAGTAGCTTGCACTTAATCCCATTGATGTCTGTACAATAAGATATGTGCATATTCAATAAAATATCTCAAACAAACAGCAAAGGAAAATATTATCTCTGAAAATTGCAACCATATTTAAACAATGAACCTCACTGGCTATAGTGAAACAAAACCTCTAAAGAATTCAGACTATGGATAGAATATGTAGATTATGCAACTGAAATAATGTTCTTACATTTGTGAGGTCCTTAGAATTCTGCCAAATATAACTAATATTGCCATGGTTAGATTGTTATCAGCTGAAATAAAGAATTTATCAGGTAGTCAGTTCGAACAATATATAAAGTGGATAAAGGATAGATTATTGTAGTCAATCATTCTTCATGTCAAGTTGTGCTGATAAAGTTTACATGTATAACTGGGTAACAGAAAGAAGATGGAGTACAGGTTTTCTTTGGTAAAATGTCATGTATACAAAACATATAGTATCTTGTGGGCTAAAATGGCCATCAGAATAAGTCATGTTGGCTTAATCACTGACCAAATTAATGCATGAATGAAAATTCTTATTTCTTCTTTGTGGTCCATTTTTGTTGTGTAGTCTATTAAATGATACTGGAGGAGGCAATTTATACTTTTATTTAGGCTTCACCTACTGAATAACTTGATTTGAAGAAACTGAATGGTTTTAGTAAAACCTAGCAGCTATGTATGGCCAAGAATCAAGAAACTGAAGAAGTGCATCACACTTAATTTGATAATGCACAATATTACACAATGTGTCTATCCATCATGGAAAATCTCAACACTGGAGCCAATTCCCTTTGTACTCTACTTTGCACCAGTAGATAGGAATACCAAGTCTAGTGTGTATGTCTTTATTTCTGATTTAATCCCATTGATCCAGGGGTGAGGCTTTCACTATTTACCCACTTGTCATAAACCTTCATGGGAACACTATTATTTTGCATGAAAATTGCATAATCTTGTCAGTTCAGGTAGATATTGGTTGGCGCCTACTTTTATATATGTATGACAGGCAACGTGATCATATTGACTTTGGGAGACAAGGATATTTTTTTATGGAGATGTGTCTGTGTTTTTCTTCTGTTCTGATTATTATTTCATGATCAAGTGCTTCTTATGAGATATGTTCTGGCTGGGTTTTTAAATCACCAGGTCCCTTTATACCAATGGTGTCTAGCCAGTCTATGTGAGTCACATGTCAATGATAGGGTAAACACAGGAAAACCCAACCCTACTGTTGCACAAAGTTCATTTCACTGTAAACACCATTTCCTTTGCAAATCAGGCTTGAAATTAGAAGCTCTATTGAATAACTGGGCTTCCCTCCAGCATGGCAGAAAAACTAGACCAGTATTTCCCCCTGAGGCATCCGTCAGATTAAGAAGCTTAACAACATCATACTGGGCATTACTTTTGATTAAGAGTCAAGTCCCCTGACCCAAAGAGCTTCAAGTGGCCCATGGTGGTTAACTTTACCTGAGGAAATGTCCTTACAGCTTCCCAGTAATGATTGTTACTGGCTTAGTATGTCAGGATCAGACACAGATTTTCATCAAGTTATCTGTATACGTTGCTTGATGTTGCTGGCATCCAAAATCTGTGAAAACCTCTCCTATGTTGACGATGCAGATTTGTTATATGCCAAGCTTGACATTACCTGCTTTAAACACACCTGTTTATATAGGATGTTTACATTGTATGTATTATATGGCTCCATGTATATTTATATGTTATAGGTGTGAAATTATACAGCTGATACTAGTCACCCTGCAGAACACAATGTTATTTCAGTTTTACCTTTTTTATATAACTTCTCTGACCTCTTCCTGACAGCAGTTCTCCTTTTTATTTGCAGTATTTACTGATTTGCTGTGGTGGTTTTGTATGACCCAGTGCTTGATAGTGTAAAATTACCCATGCTTTTTGCTGGAATTTATAATTCTACAGAAGCAGTCAATTAGTTCTGTTTAGAGCAGATTTAGATCAAAGAATGCTTCCAAGATCATTTGGCTACAGGTTAAAATACATGAACTATTTACCATCAAAAGATCAAATGAATGGTTAGAGCTGAGCAAATAAATCATATCCTAACAAAATATATGCTTAAGTTGAAATGCCAACTTGTAGAGACTACGGAGCATGCTGGCAGCATGATTAGGGTGCTGAACTTATGACTGCAAGTTGTCACTGCATGACCTCCACACCAAGACCCCTTTACAAGTCTTTACAACAAACTGAGCAATCCCCACCTAGCAGTGATAAATAACTGGTCATGGTGGCCTATTATTTGACGATACCCCTTTCCAGGGGGGTTGAGAAATAGTGGAGAGAACTGGCCAAAATAGATGAAAGTGGCAAAATATAAAGTTATAATACAAAAAATATAAAGCAAAATATAAAGTCAGATGAAAAAAAAAAAAAAAATTGCCAGTGATATTAGATATAAAGTTATCTGTTACTGTTACCTGTTAACTGTATATATATACATGGATAAGGAATGAATAACATAATTGTTTGATAAAATGATTGTTTGGCAATTAAGTGTAGGCAATATGCATTAGGTTTATGATTTTTAGAGGGTTTAATGATAGGGTGTGTTTTGTTACAGTCATGCATTACACAAGTGATTTGCTGAACATATTAACAAGATTGAAATGTTTGAATGTTAGTTTTGAAGGGGATTTTGTTTCTTTTTATGATAAAATATTTTTTAATCATATCACATTAAGATTTATCTCCTTTCTTCTTTATAAATTTAATCATGTAGCCTATCAGGTTTGTATACCTTTAACACCATAGGTCTCATGCTGATCAGCCACCTCCTATTACTAAAAAGCGTACCTGTCAGAATTGGTAGACTTACAATAAAGCAAACACAGTCTAAATGAGCTGTGCCCCTAGTTGTGGCCACAAACTAGGATGTCCAGTGGGTATTATTATGGCTCTGTGTGCCACTTCCTCAGGTCCTGTGATACATTGGAAAATGACTCTCCAAGGCAATAACACCTGCTTCATAGGAAGCTGGTATTTTTTATGACATATGATCAGAAAGCAATAAGGGAATATGATCTTTTGTAAAGGCTTTGGATGATAAAGTGAGAAAAAAACCCAGTTCATTTCCCAAAAGGACTGCCAAGACAAATCATGCATTCAGATAGAAATTATCTCAAGTCTGTAGGCCTTTTGCCATAGTCTGCTGATTTCTGAATTGATAAGAGAATTGAGTTAAAATATATTTTTTTAAAATTTAAAATATCATTGTCTTGTGATATCTTTATCAGTCTCCAGCAAATGCCTGTAATTTAGTATATTGCAGGTTGAATAAAAATGGGGGGAAAAGCTTCCATAACAGGGCCTCAAGTTCCTTTTTTACTAATTTTTTAGAAATACATATTTTTCCTATTTTTAGGAAATCAAAATGAACAATGAGAAGTCAGGTACTCTGAAGTTCAGGAAAGTGTATTTTTTACATGCTATAATAAGAATACAGGTACTCATGTTGGAGGCAGGTAAGACTGTTTCAGTTCTTTAAGGAAAATGATGTACTGATTTATGCAGTGGATATTCTTTATACATTCCAAGGAAAATTTCCCAAAAATGCTAAGTTGTTATTGCATATTTTAATCCCCCCCCCCCCTATATGGGACATATACTCTGTATGAGAGAAAAACAAATCTTGCAAAATTTACTGTATGTACACATCATATACTATATGTAATATTAATTCATTACTGGTAACATGACAGTCATCACTTACATTGTTCTATCAAAACAGATGCTCAGTCATAATATCTGAGTCATGCCTCTTTTATCACACTCTAAATGTGTAACATTACTGTTATAAATAGTAACCTTTGTAAAAAGAACATTTGTATATAAGCTTTCTACAGCAAATGGTCATAGATTCCCCCCAAAAACTTTCTTTTCACAAGAACTTCAGCTAAGACATGTTTACTATGGGGTCTTTTGTGTAGAATGTGCACTGGGGGGTAGATCTCAGCTGCCGAGTAGAGGGGAAACACATACTTGACCCAGAACTTAGACCTTCACTGTTAGATGCCTCTTATACTGGAGATGATGGAGGTTCATATAAACAGACAGTTAACTCACATATATGGAATCTTATGTTCAGAAGGTCAAATTGGCTAGGTATAAAGAAAAATAAAACTAAATGATTGACAATTTTATATTTGGAGAATGGGGAAGGCTCTATTCTACCCCCATATGTTCATTTCACCCCACTAACTGGCATTGAGTGTATGCACCTTGTGACTCCTGCTTATTTGACCTTATCACTTGTTGCAGCTATGTTGTTCATACTTGTATATATCATCTAGTTGTCAGCAAGACATTATGGAGATGATTGTGTCAAGAGGTCTGTCACCATTCTGTCATCTGTCCAGGGGGTGACTGGCTTGATATCTTACCCAATGTTGAGGGTGTTCCCTCAGATCACTTGTCAGATATTTATGACCTGTCATTTAAGACCATCCTAGAACAATTAGAGTCACCACTGGTGATGTAATTATCATCTGGGCAGAAAAGAAAACAGCATTTGGCAAAGAATAAACACTAATAAATCCATGTTTAGATCCTAACAATTATGCCAATTAATGGTGTTAACAGAATAATGAAGACAAATTGATCTTTGTTTTGAAAATCATGACCACTTATCTTTTGTGTAAATTAACAAATGATTCTGTACCATCTTTGTGAATCTGTGAGGATGTATCATCTTTATGATTAGTTTTAAAGCTGATACTGTTTCATTTTATATATACAGCTTTGTGCATTTGGTTATTAGAAACAGACACCATTGATTAGTAACTGTGTTCTTTTTTTTTAAAAGGAGAGATCATGTAAAAGGTCCTTGCATTATCTGTAAGCATCGGGAAAAGATGTAATCACTTTTTTGGGGCAAAAGACTTAGTGGACAGAGCGAAAACACATTGAAAAACAGTTTCTTGATAGAGAGATCAACATGAGAACCATATGGGAGGTCATTGATTCCAGTGTATAAGAATTAACAGACTACCTTCTGGTTTACACTAATTCTGACCCACAACAGTCCTGTAGCGATGCATATTGGAGAGAATTCACAGCAGCTGTAGCCACAGGCGATAGTTCCAACAAGCTGGTACAGAGACAAATAAAACGCTGTGTTTCTTTAACAGGTCACAAGACTAATGAGGGCCGCCTTTCATGGAACTCCGGTACTGGCAAGAGATCTACAGATGTATAAACAGACAGAACAACACTCCTGATAGGTGAGCCTGACTCCCTGCCGTATCAAGCATGTTAATTAGTGTTCAAGAAAAAACATCTCCTTCCCCCAGTAGGGATAAAGAGATATCTCAGTCAGTGTAATCTTTTTATGATAGTCTGTTACAGCTCAGCTTGGTGGTGAATCAATGTGAAATGATGCAGTCTCCAGCTTGCTTTTCATCAATGGGATTATCAAAACAAATATATGTATCCCTGATGACCTGTGACCCTTTTATATTTCTTGATGATGTTTGTTGGGTGTGGAAAGCCTTTACAGTAAAACATCACACTTGCTGTGGAAGATGATAAAAACATCAATAGACATATACTGTGTGTGTTAACTCCCTAACCCCTTGTTCTGCTTACTGAATGGATGAACACCATCTGTACATGCTTCACCTGTCTGTGTTTTCTAACCATGTGTATTCATTTATGTGACTACTAGTACCATTTTAGGTTTTGCTTTACAAACCAATTACAACTGTCAACCTTTTTTAAACAGCTAGACCCTGCCTTAATTATTATCATGTTTAATTCACTTAGTGAATTTATGCAGTGGTGCAGCATCTGCAGTCGGGGCACCATGCACCTTCCATCATCTGTTACCAAATGTCTCAGCATCTGCTGCATCTGCCATCATGAAACTTTGTAGACTTATTTATCATGTGCTGATTATGCACAAGTAAGCTTTTCTTGGGCACCACTGATGTTGACATAGGTTCTGCGGGCCAAAATGGTCTTTCCCTCTTTTTTCAAGTTAGTCATAAAATATTTTGGTTTTCATATTATACTCAACAGTTCCTTAGAAGAAGGTTAATAAAATGAGCATAAATTGAGTTGAATCATTTTCAAACTGGTGTATTTACAGAACTTCAAATTAGGTCATTAATAGAATTTGTCGATTTTACATGTTTGCATACATGATGCAATGTCTATGTTTTCATACCTGTCCTGCTGCCGCCGCCGTATATAAATCTTGTTGGCGCGATAACTCAAAAAATATTTCACGGATCTTTACCAAACTTGGTATATGTATAGATATGGGTGGGAGGACAACGCCTATTTAAAATGAGGTCATGACCTTGACTAGGAGAGTGTCCTTGACCTTGAATAGGTCCAATTTTGGGGAAAATCACACAATTTCTTAAATATCTCAAGAAATCTTGCATGGATTGATCCCAAAATCAAGTTGATGGAAGATCATGGATAGGGTTGTCATGTTCAAGAAACTGGTGGCGCCACCTATTATTCTTTACTTGTTTTCATGCCGTTTAATACCCCCAAAATTGCTACTAGACAGTACTGTGAGCATTATAAGTCAAAAACTAATGGACAGATTTCTTTTATATTATGCATATACATAGATATGGGTTATGGGATGATGTTTATTTAAATTGGGGTCATGACCTTTCCTATTAGAGTGGCCTTGACCTTGAATATTGCCATATATGGTGAAAATTACACACAATTATTAATATCTCAATAAGGGATGCATGGATTGGTAAAAAAAATCAACTTGACCAAAGATCTTGGATAGTGTTGTCATGTACCAGAAACTGATAGCGCCACCTGTTATTCTTTTACTTGTTTTCATGCCATTACCCCATCATTGCCACTAAACAGTACTGTGAGCATTATAAGTCAAAAACTAATGGACAGATTTCTTTCATATTATACATATACATAGACATGGGTTAGGGGATGATGTATATTGAAATTGGGGTCATGACCTTTTCTATGAGAGTGACCTTTTCTAGGAGTGTGGTCTGATATTAATTGTTGCTGAAGATGGGGGGCCTATTCTTAAAGGGGGGGGGGGGGGGGGGATTAATTGTCTGGGGATACTATGGCACCAAGAAATGTCTAGTTGAGTAAGAATTTATTTTAATTATTTTAAAAATTCTGTCTATACAGAAATTTGTTTTATGATTTCATATAAAATTGCATAAAAACTGTAATGACTGTCACCATATATCTCAGGAATGGCTGCAACTATTGATTATATGACTGATAAACAGACATAACCTGTAGACTAGCTGTACGTACCATCTATGTTGGACTACTGCTGAAATGGTATTTTCAATTTGCCTGATTTATTTTATGACTATTCACTATCATCCACAATCTGCCACAGTGAACATTAGACCCCTGCATCTCTTAATTTTTTTTTATGTCAAACATTTGATTGATTGGAATATTTATAGCCGTAAGCCTTACTCAAGTTTGTTTTATCATTATAGCCTGATGTTCATTTTTGCAAAGTATTGTTACATCAGTTTATTTTTTTCTTTATAATTCCAAGCAAAATCTTCATCTAATGCAAGGGACATCACATATTTTGATTAGAGGCATCATAGGTCAGAACTCTTTCAATGAAAGGTCAATGATTTAATAAAAAAAGAATACATTTGAGGTAGAACCTCAGTTGATCACTTTTTTATTGGATAATAATATGCAGTGTGAAAAGGAGCCTCATCAAAAGAAAAAAAAAACAATTAACACATTGAAATATGGAGGTGAGGTGATGCTACTTAGGTTAAATGTAATGTGACAGCTGTGAAGGGGCAAATGAAACTGCCAATTTCCGTCTATGAGTCCCATTACTATTACTGAGTGTCTTGTGTTAATGGAGTGTTCCATTATTTTTCCATTGTATTTTAATTGCATGTGAGGCTCTTAAGTTTTCCAATACAATTCTTGCCAAACAATTGACTGTTGTTGAGAGTAATTTATATCGTCAGTTCCCTCTATTTGAGCTCCCTCTCTTGGGAACTGTTCAATTGTACAATTTTCTTTATGATATTTGTCAAGCAGTGAGATTATCATTAATAATTTGTACCCTATGTCAGTCAGTGGTTGTAAGGATTTTGATAATAATTGGACTGGTAATGACTTTCAAAGTTTGACAGATATTTACAAAAATGCTCTTACAAGTGCTGCCATCTGCTGTTGAAAAGGATGATCTAATTGTTGCCATGTCCTGCCAGGTTAATTGTGTCTGAGGAAGAAGAAAAAGAAATAATTTAATTGCTTTGGACCTGAGAGACTTTTGAGATAATTGGAACATGCTAAATGTATATGTTGAAATGAATGGTCTGAAGGTACCTCGTGATTCAATGGGGATTCACCATGATTTTTTAGAGCACCAAGTATACCTTCTTCTTCTTAAGTTAATTTCTTCCTTCCTAGGAGCATATATATTGACCATCATATAAATATATTAAAACTAAACAGTGTTCAGTATAATTGCTGAAGGTCTACTGCCACTCTATACAGTACATTTTTTTTTCAATGTCCATGTTCAAAAACCATAATCCAGAATTAATCCATAATCTACTATAGTCTCTCCAAAATTTGAAACATAGATACGGTGAACTATGTCCATTTGCAGAGTTCATGTATATGCTTCCTCTTATTTGAAATTTAAACATCATATTTTGGGTCATTATTTCAGGAATCCTTCTGGTATCTTCAGAGAGAGAGTGATAAATTCTTGAATTCACATATTCACACTGTTTTATGTTAATCTTATGAAACTACAAAAAGATGTGCAGCATTAAATTCTCACCAAAAACCATTAAAACTATGAATGTCAAAAGTTTTCATTTGCTGTACAGGATTTTTCATATGATGTGAGCAAACTTCTTTAAGAAATGCAAGAGACCGCCACAAAACCTCTCTAATGCTTGTGGCTCGTAGAAATAGATCTTAACTGGCAGATGACTGCAGCTGTAGATATGAAAAGAGAGTAACTTACTATAGCAGTTTTACAGAGTTCTGGTTCATTATATTAGATCTTCTGATGAGATGTATACACTTGAGCTCCTCTGTGTAATAAAATGCATATCAGATCACCAGCATGCATCTGTTGAACTCAAAAAAGAGATACTTGTAAATATATTGTTACTTTTGTTTTTTTTTCAGTGCCCTAATGCAAGCAGCCCGAGAATAATGGTCAACACAGACTGTGGTCCCACAAATCCCACTATAGGTATCCTGACCCAGATCTGCCAACACCTACAGATTACCATGCATGACTAATAAGTGGACATGCTCCCCTAAGCAAATGTGCCAGAATTTGTCTATTCATTTGTTAAAGATGAAATGGTGTAATTCTTTGAAAAGTGTAACTGTTCATGCTGTGGATAGGTACAGTTAGTAAATATCAACCTCTCCTGTGTTGGTTATTCACTTCTGTGTCCCAGTTTTCTGAAGTTGATGTTGAAATTAGTTCTTTTAAAGTTACAATTAATTTTGCAGTTGATACAGGATATAGTGTTTATGATGGTAATGTAAACTTTAATGTGTTTGTATTCTGAATGTGGTGTTGGCAGGTCTGTTGTTTATAGGATACACCCAGTAGCAACAGACAGGGCTTGAGGTAAGTTGGTCCCAGTATAGCATTAGTGTTGTGACAACTTGAACAATTATATTTAGTAATTCATATAATAGTCATAATACATATTTGTTTCTAAGGTTCTAATAACAGACATAGATTCTTAAAAACAAAAGTTTAAGAGGACTAAAGAAAACTTCATTCATATTCAATGTGTGACTGACATTTGTATGTATGCTTGCTTTAGCAACACATTTAAACAATTGTTTGATTTTTGTCTTTGAAGAAATTGCCTAGGTTTTGTTCTTTGGTGCTGTAATTAGGAAATGGTTTTGTATATTTCTGTTTTGAATTAACTTAGTGTCAAATGGTGTAATGTATGCTGGCAAAAGTTTCAGAGTTTGGATCATGAATGTGAAGAAGTGTAAATTGTGCCAGACTTTGAATTAGTCTGGAGTAATGAGAACCATGGCTCAGACCATTATGAAACATTTAGATGTGTTAAGTGGTAAAACATAAGGTCTGTCTGGCTAAGCTGAGAGCAAATCCAATTATAACTAATAGATGACCCTTGTGAGACACCCAACTCAACCTGAAAACTACTTAATTACAGTAATGGCAGTTCACATATATCCGGAACACATAGAAATTAATGCTGCTCTTGTCATTTTTGTGCATTTTCTTAATATATTGTATTTAAAGTTTATATTTAGACTTAATTACAGACCATGAACTAATACCATAGTGTTGCAAGTTTTATGTTACTGAACAATCCAGCTTGCCATTTGTTAATCTGTCTGAGTATGCATTAACAGGCATGAATGCTCAACTGTGAAGCTAAGTCTTTTAACTGTCCCCGCTGACCTGGGTTAAAAGCATCAAATCTATAACTGGTCTCATCTCGATTGTGATTGTATGTGATTGTATTGTCCATATGCATATAGTGGACTCATGAATGTTCATGAAATATTTTCAAGAATAAACAGGGTGAGTAGTATTAAATATTTGTTATATTTTGTTTTTCAGAAGGTCAGGGAAAGTTCCACAAAGCTCAAACCATGTTTTTACAGCACCCAGCTCGTACCTGAACAGGCATGCTTCCAGCTATGACAACATGACAAGTAGCAGCAAGTTTTCATGTGGTGAGAGTCATGGAGGGTACATATAATGTGATTCCAGGTACACAGAGCCTGTGACACCTGAACCACAGATGCCCATGGTTTTGAGTGAAGTAACAGTACAAAGTGAAAGCCCATTGTGTTTCTTTGGAAGTGCCACCTTTAGCTGGTTCAGTGAAGCACCTTGGTCAGTGACTCCTCGGAAACTTATTTAAAAACTGAGGAAACAGTAGGAGATGATGAAAGTACATGTAAAATGTTACTGGGAAAAGAATGAAATGAATATTCATATGCAAGTGTCCGTGGAAAAACTGGAGGTGAATGCCGGCAACTTCTGTTACAGTGCGGCTACAGTCTGTGGTGACCAGGACTCAGTGGCGCCCTCTGATGGTGTCCCGGTGATGATTTTTCATAATTAAGTTATATGCATTTTTGTTGTATACCCATAGGCAGTTTTTGCAAGAGATCAATTGTTGTTTATCCTCTAAAGACATATTTGTATTCTGTTACCAATTTGATACAAATTGTTCTCAAACTTTGTTCTATATTCTTACTGCCTGCATGTCTTGATGATGGACCGATTGCCTTTAGCCATGTGGTGTCCTTATTCTAAAGGTAAACTTTCTGGACTACAGGATATAAAAACTTGTAATTATGAGTTACTGTGTGCTGTTTATAAGATGTAAGGTTTGCTGCTGAGGAGAGAGAGTGAGAGAGAGAGGAATAATATGTGGTTACTAAGTCAGCATTTAAACAAGGAGAAACTATGATCTGTGGTCAAGACTTTTTAAATTTATATTTTTTCCTGGTTATATTAAAGTATGCAAAGGCATGCCTCCACTGTTAGAAAAAAATGAATTTGCTGTTGTCTTGAATGATAACTAGACAATTTTAATTATTTCATGTGCACTGATTTCTTAGCTTTTGGATATTCTAGTATTGTTTCAGATTAATTTGAGTACCCCTACTCATTTAGCAAGGCGGCATGTTCTCCTGAATTAAGGCACCCAGTCTTGGCACAAATGATTTTGTTATAGAGATGTGTGGCTAATTTTCATTCATAAATAAATATTCACTGTTATGATATTACTGCTGTCCTGATCTTGCTAATTCTCTCTGTTTTATGTTTATTGTTTTGATTTATATATTCCATCACTGTGGTGATTCTGTTCGCATGTGTCTGTTGTAATGGTAATCCTTTAATCAGGAGTTTAATTCACAATTAGAACTTATGGGTATGTAGGTTTTAATTTGTTTATGATAATTATGGTCAATACTTTGTATAAAAGAGAACTTGTCATTACAGTATCAAAGTTTGTATTTAATCAAACAAAAAATAACGCGAATGAGGTGCTACTTTGTATCTGATACTAATAAAGTTGGTGCTGTTGTTAAGTGTCCAGAGTGTTTTGTAAAGCTTTGTTTGTGTAGGTCTTGATTCATATTCAGTATCTAGCAGTGCTACATGGTAGGCTATCTAGCAAGAAATGGTAGTATATTTGAAACAGAATTTTTTTTGGGTGTTAGTGCTTTTTAAACACAGTATATTAAACATACACACACATATAATTTCTCAGTCAGGTGATAATTGTGAATTAGGAACGTGCTGTTCAAGTGAATTTTACTGTAAATCCATCAGTAACCCTGGAAATATATGAGACAGAGAGGTAACTGCACAATTTTATATATTCATATTGCAAAATATTTTATGCTTAAATTGTTAACCTTAATTATGATTTTGTTTCTGTGAAGGGGGGGGGGGTTATAAACAGTTGTTTTTTTCAGATCTGCAGTTGTTTGTTGTGGCTTTGACCAGGGCATATTCCAGTAATAAATGGCAAAGTTTTCTTTAATTTTGCTTATACATTCATTAAGGATATAAATGATTTCCATAAATCCATTTGGAATTCAGCTATTTTCTTCAACTTGTTTAACTAGCTCCTGGTTGTACCTGGCTGGCTGTAGATGCACAAATAAACTGTTAGCAAAAGCTGTGATACAGCCATATGTGAGTGTTTTACTATTAACTTGGAATAACTACTGTTTGATGCACTGTATAGTGGAGGATTGGAGCCTGCAGTTAATTGCTTTCCTTAAATATATATTTAATATTTCTTTGTGATTTGCTGTCCAAATTTAATTTTGTGCCTGTACATGTTAGTGATGTGTTATCGTTTGTTAAAAGTTATTGTAATTATTGTATCATATTGAAAAACAAACAGTTTAACTTTTTCATGACGGCTAGACTGGACCACAAACATCTACATTAAAAACAGAAATGGTAGCTCTGTTTCCTAGTCTACTATACAGTTGTATATAGGTTTTATATTATTTATATATTATTGGCATAAGCCATGACAGGCCAGTATAGAGTATGAATGATTCATATTATTAGCCTCAAGTTATGGCAAACCAGTATAGATTATAATGATTATTGAGTGTTCTGTCATTTTAGCAATTAATTTAAGTCCATCTGCATATGTTTACATTTATGTGTGTTAAACCTGGTACTTTTGCATTTTTTTTTTTTTTTGCATTAATACAAGTGTGGTCATTGATGTACAGTATATACATACATGTGCAGATGAATATTTACTTTCTTGTTGTGTGAGTTTGTGGATTGGGGGTAGAGATAAAATAACCACGGGGGCAATTCAGTAAATAGTTCCTGATGAATAAATACAATTGATGACGATTAGCCTAACTCCATGGCTTTTGACCTTAAATGACCTAAAACGTCATTCTTTTAGGGTAATCTACCCTTTGACCCCAACGTAAAATATATCAAATTTTCATTCACGCTATGTAAATATTGTTGATGACCCACGTTGTACAAAGCTGGCTAAAGTATATACATTTGCAGCCATATTTTGTTCCTTACATCTTGTCTTTTATAGTGAATAAATAATATATTTATTAATTAATAGTCTGTGTCATTTAGCAGTTAACATTTTGAAGGTTTGTGTTTGTTGTACAAAGAGATGCATTGTATGTAAATATAAAAACGTGTGGAGCGTGGTGGCGTAATGGATAGGGCGCTGGACTTGTGACCGCAGGGTCTTGGGTACGCGTCCCGTTCTGACCGCCATCTGCGCTAAGACTCTTAGGCAAAGTCTTTACCACAAGGGTGCGCTCTCTCGACCCAGGAAGAAATGGGTACTGGTCATGGGAGGTAGGCAAATGTAGAACGAATAACCCTCTTGCGCCTGATATGGCAGCTTGGGTTGTATGCTCCCCAGGGAGCCGAGAAAAGCTACAAGAATGAACAGGCCCGAAAGACCAGGAAGGCAAAGTCGGATGAGACTGACTGTAGGTGATATCAGACTATAAAAACTCTATCCTTTACCTTTACCTTTATGTGGCTAGACAATTGCCATTTACGCTTTGCCCATCGGCCGTCCGGCCGTCCTTAAGCATAAACGTAACCGCTTGACCTAGAAACTTCTTAGTGTACATCTAGGGAGTTCAATAACAAATCTCTTTGGAAACCTGAAATTAAGTCCGTGCAATTTATATCCTCCGAACTATTGGGCTTTTAAGTAACCCCTAGAATAATAAACAAATTGTAAAAAAAAACCTGCAATATTTTGATAATTAATGCATTGATTATCATGAATCTTGCCTTGAATATTGATCATGGCCAGTTTTTGTCAGTTCCCGAAAACTGGTGGCACATCTATATTTTTCTAATTTTTACGATTTTTTTCTGTTTTTTTAGACCGTCTAATAACAGCAATTATGTCAGTTACTCAGCTGTGTTGTCATCCAGTGTCTTGAAACCCGATATTTATTGATTATGATTGTTTTTCTTTCAGTTCCTGAAAACTGGTGGCGCCACCTGTATTTTTCTATTTTCATGCATTTTTTTCCTTTATTGTTTTTAGACTGCCAAATTATATGGATACTATCAAATTTGCAATTGTGGTTTCATCTGTGTCCTGAAACCTTGTGTTGTTTATTAGGGCCATGCTTGAATAATTGGATGCCCTTTATTAATCACCCTGTCCATCCGTCTGTTTATCTTTCTGTATGTCTGTCAATTTTTTTCCTGATGACGACTCCAGTTTGGATTGACATATGGATTTCAAACTTGACTTATATATGGCCAGTCTCTAACGCTGGAACTCTATTGATTTTGGGGTCAAGGTCACAGGGCCCTCATATTTGGAAAGATTGTTGATGCATTTTAAGCCAAACTTTTCACCCCAAACCTTCTAACTTGCACATATAGCTGACCTACTAAAAGTGGAAGAACCGGATTGATTTTGGGGTCAAAGATCAAGGTCACAGGACCAACTTCTTTAAAAAGATTTTAGATGCATTTACAGCCGAATTTTTCATCCTCAACCTTACGTCTTCCTCTTGGCGCACCTGCCAATTGGGAAAGGTTCCTTTTGATTTTTTGGGCCACCAGGTCAAGGTCACAGGGCCCATCTATTCACAAATTAATATGGATGATAACTCCTCTTTGGGTAGATAGATTGGCATCAAACTTATCACGGGACCCATATTTTGAAAAAAAAGCTCATAAATCTTGTCCTTCTAGACAAATCCAGTGTAGCGTCGAGACCCATGGGTCCCTAGTTTTCTGTGTTCCTCCTTTTTTCAGCAGCCATTACAGTTACCAACAGATGCATTTAGAAACATATACTGTTTTCCTATGATAATCACTTTTAGAGAATATATTACTTTGATATTAACTGAATAATTTCCGCCCATTAGTAAATTTGCCCATTTGCGTCAGACCTCACCAGTCTCATGTGCGTGTATTCTCGTTTGTCTGTGTGTGTTTGTGTTTATGTTCACAACATAACTCGCGCAATCATGAACTGAATAGCATGACAATTTCGGGAATAGGACAAGAGAAGAATCCATTCGTTTTTGGTGTGGTTCTGTCATATGGTCTGGAATCAACAAGGAATACTAATAAATGTTCAGTCACTAATGCACAAATAAACCTAGGAATATGGGCCAAATAAGTGAATGTCCATATAGTTTTGACCTTGCATAACAGATGGCAGCACCTAGCAGTTACTGCTAAAAATTCGATGAATTTATGTCCCCACTAGCAACAATTGTTGGTGATAAGTCACACTAAAAGTGCTGATTTATCATAAAAAAAACAATGAAATAATATTTCATTATCTTGTGAGACAGACACACTAAAACCAATCCTAACCAAGTTTACCATGAGAGAAATCACTGACCTAAATTTGAATGAAATCGAATAATATTTAGGAAAGTTATCGCCCAGAAACAAATACCGGACGGACAGATAGAGGGGCAGACGGACAAACCCAAGTCAATGTCCCCATTCATAGGAAGCGAGGGACAAAAATAGTATATACTAGCTGATAAACCTGGTTTCTTATCGAGGTGGGGTGGGGCGGGGGGTTAAATCAGATTTTTGGCTAGCGGCGTACCAAGCCTCATTGCCGCCCAGGGCGGTCTTAGAAATTGCCTCCCTCCTTACAAAGCATCACAAAACCGGACAACATATAGAAACGTCACGTCAAATTTCCTTGTTATAAGCTTAAAGTCAGCAACAACGTCATTTTATGGATGAATTCATTAGCAGGGAATTCCTTCACAACACAAAGAGGAGTCATGTCTAATTGCAAACAAGTATATTTCATTGTGAAGTGCACAGAAAAGAATAAATTGTAACTCAAAAAGACTTATACTATATATGATATACACAAGTAATGTGGTAACTTAATTTTTCACGTTAATCTGATTTATGAATAGCTTAAACACAACAGGGAAAAAACCTCATTTGATGATAGCTATTCAATTCTCAACGCATATATATACCTTGTCATTTCTTTATTTCCACCATTTGTTACCGCATATGACAGCAGCTACACCTAATAGAGCTCTGTGATATCCATGGTACTGCAGCAAGCAAGGCACCTATACAATAGTCTTAACCCAAAACGTGTAATTTCATGAGTTATATGTAGGCAGTGCATGTTTAATGTTCTCAGATAAAAAAAAAATCCAATGTTTTTTTTCCTTCAATTACATTATCCTTAAAGTTAATTTTCATTTTAGAATAAAAGATTATGTTTCTGCACTTTGCGAGATTATATTTGTGAACTTATTATTAATTGTTATTCAATAAAGTATTTGAATAAATTTCAAGTGATTATATCATTGAAATATATATCATATATATTAACTTGAAATGATTTTGGCCCAACATACAACAATTGTCTGTATAGGTAGTGGATCATTCAATAGTCATAACAGTAAGACAATATATCTTTATTTTAGTTTTGAACTCTTAGAGTGATATATATGTTGAATGTGACATAGCTCCCGGGGGATTCATTCCGCCGGACATTTATAATAGATTTATATTTGAAATGCGATCTTAAAGATAAAATAACTTCTACATATAGATTTTATGAAAGATTGTTATTATCCCTCAAGCGAACAAGCTATTTTATCGACTAAAATGACCTTGTGGGGTCATTTAAGACCCCATTACATATTTCACATAAATAAAATATTTTAACGGTTCTTTTAACGATGATCCCACCTATGCTTCTACTATTCTCTATAACGGACATCTTAAGGTGTTCTTTTGGCGATCAACTATCCTTTTAATTTTTAACCAAAAAAGAAGTAATAAGATACGAAAACATTTTCATTTATTTAGAATGTCTTTCTATTTTTCTTCCTGAAAACCTGATTGTCTGAGTTGAAATGAGAATTGGGGAGAAATAGTCTTCAGGGTTTTTTCGAATGAATTAATTATTACATTATGCTTGTATTATATGCATTTGATTACCAAAATATTTATAAACAAATTACCCCATAGTCGCCTGTCGAGGGGTAATGTGTTCCTGCATCAAAGCTCAGATCTATATTTTATGACTGACGTGTAAGGTTTGGATGCAGACTGATGAAAACTGCATGTATGTCTCTAAACGCTACCAATTAATCATCTATATAGTGATCAGAACCTGGAAAACAGGGTTATAGGGTTTAGGTAAATGGACACTCCCGAACGTAAATAATGTCCACATATCTCTGAAAGCAACAAGTTTGCCAAAAGTTTGTCTGTCTGCTATGGTGACTGGGCTGTCAATTCACATGTACCCCAGGATATATTGGAACCTCCTGGATATTCTTGTCATTGTTATTGTGAAAACTGGTCATCCACCCGTTCTAGACCAGAAAGAAAGTTGTGGTACACAGTAGGTTTTACAGAACCATACAAAAAAATACAAATATTATAAATGATTGCTTGGATCTTTGAAACATCAACTGATTTCCACTCTTTATTTTGTTCTTGTGTTGATTTTTATTACTCTCCAAGTTCGACTGACTAAAGGGGCGTTCCCACTTCCAGGAATTAGATCCCCGATGCGCTACGAACTGGACATTTTTTCTGGCTTCTGGGATCTTTGTCGGAGTTCGTGAAGCGCTTCTGTGTAACTCGTACCACTATTGGCGTTGGGTGAGTGAGCGTTAACCTCGATTTTAGTTTGGAGTCGACACAAAACTTTTTGGCCGCCGCTATACGAATTGTTAAATTTCATAGGTCAAATGTTACCTTTCATAGCCGTGGTAGATACTTAGTGGCAGATTGTAATGTTTTCGTAAACTATTCGTTATACGTCGGGGCAAATCGCTACACTGCGTCTTAAATTAACCAATACGTAAACGCCACGAACTAGGCCTACATGTGATTCGAATCTTTAAGAACTGGCTACGATACAGCCATCAAATACCTAGGCAGAACCTTAGAATAATTCCAAAATAGCTCAGAATCATTCAGAGGTACTACAAATTAGCGCAAAGTACCAACGCTCAAACATATGATTCAGTTATGACGTATTACGAAGGTTCTCCTTACAGTTACAAAACTGCTACCATGCAAAACGAAATAAAAACTTTAATTTTGTTGCCTTAATGTATAAACTAGAAATATGCATCCCAATGGATGCATGCCTGCACCATGCGGGGGTCCCTATTGTGCATGTGATAGCCCCTAACCCGTGTTTGCATCCTTTCACCGCAGAACTAAGAGCACACGTTCAGAAACGCTTTGCGGACATTGAAATTCCGGTGCCTTTAGTTTAAAGTTTGAAATAAATTTCTGGTGTGCACAAGCCATATTGCAGATAACCACTGCATGGACGCCGTCACTTCGAGGTGCTGGGTGCTCGACGGCGGCCTGAATAAATGGTCAGGCTACACTGCGCGGGCATAAGGCTAGACCTTGTCAGCATTCACTTATTTTTTGCCTATATTCTCAGGTTCATACGGGCATTTGTGAGTACATGTACTCCCCGATGACGCTCCTGAATCGGAAGAATACACTGGGTGCACACCCGAAATGTCCATTCCCGTTATGCCCTGAACATTTCATGAAATTCCATCTTTGTGGACAAACACGCACAGAAGCACACACGCACACACAAAAATCCCCGCACACTCGGCTCTCACAGGGCCGTCTTAACACCATTACGGGCCCCTGGGTCAAAAACATATAGGCTATAGGACTCCGTATACACAACTTATCGGACACTGCTCAAAGTATACAGGTATACTCATGATTCCCACCAACACCATACCCCCATTAAATATTTCCAAGCTCTTTTGTGCAACTGTTTTAAAAATGATAAGACCAGTTCAGGCTGTACAATAGCTCAAAGTTCTTAATACACATTACATTTGAAGCACAAGGACGAATATTCAGTTAGTAGTACAAGTTTGATAGCTGGTATAGGTACACCGTACCCGGTGACACCGTGAGTACGCAGTCCCTACAGGGGTACAAATAATTTAGTCTGGTAGAAATTACACTTTACCATAGCGTGTACAAAATTCAGACATTTTTATATAAAATGTTAACCACTTAAATAACTGGTCATACACCAGCCCATCTCTTGATGATTAAAGAGTAATTGATCGATAAACAAACCCTTATTTTCATTGAATACTCATGTGGACCCGCATATGTTATAGAAATTAGAATATCTGTATAATGAAATATTTGTACTTATCACCGCAGTTACAATTGACAAATGACTGGAAATGAGCCCATTTAATTATCATAATTTATTTATCGTTACAATTAAAATATTTTCCAGACGTCATGCAAGTTCTGTTTCACAGAGTTATCAAAAGCTCCTGTGAAACGAAACGTCTGCTATATACACGTAGAGTAAACACATTGATTTTTAGTGCATATGGCCCCCTTCAACCCTTTGGGCCATTGGCCAGGTGCCCAGTGTGCTGATGCTTTAAGACTGCCCTGCACACACACAAATGCACACACACACCTCACTGAACTCACGCATAGATAGTGGGGCAGTCACACCCAATCATTTCAGACTTAAACTCTCACAGTCAGTATAATTTTTTTTTCAAATGCCTGAATGTAAATGTGACACAACATGTACATGTGGAAGCACATGAGCATTGTCTTTCTTGGTTTGAAAATTAAAGTATTGGTATAGATTTGGTATTGAAAAGGAAATTTTACTTAAAAAAATAGATAAAAATACATGCACTCTCAGTCTGTGATAACACGACCATGCTTAAGATATAATCGCAAGAATGCTTATACTGATGCGTAGTTAGTCGTATGTGTTCGGCCGAATGCCCATGTTGTTCGTAGCAGAAGCTCGGTTGTTCCTTGTAATTTGTTGTAACTATCAGCCCTTTCATGTGTTATTTTCTGTCGCAATCAACTGAATCAAGTCTACTGTCGCTCGTGAAACAAACATATAAAACACTGACTGGATGATGTCACATTGTGTTTATTGAGTTTGATCAGAGAATTCCTGGCGATGACCCAATATTTGAAATTTGCAAAGTCTAAGTCTTTTAGGCATGGTTCAGTGGAAAATATTACAATATGTGGGTAATAAATGGATGGAAAATTATAACAAAATCAGAATGGAAAATGTTAAAGGAATTAAAGACATAACTTTCTAGGGGTCATATGTGGTCATCTGTGACCCCATATACCTTAATTTATCAGAATATTTTCCACACCAATATACCCCGTTCACTAAAAAGAAATTATGCAAAGTTAAAGGAGGACTAAATTGACAAATTCATGGTAGGAAACATTTTCGGTTAAAACTATCAAAACGACACAAAACATAAATGACTCCACCTGGTGGTCGCTTGAGGGTTATTCATAAAAGATTATGCAGGTCATATTAACATTAAATTCTACAACCAGTGGTAAATAAAAAAAAGAAGTGTAGGTAAAGTATTCGATTTAGTCAAGATAGAGTAAACGTTTGTATTAAGGAGACAGTTGTAAGGGTTTGAGGAATCATAAAAAATGAACTTCAAGTTTTTTCAGACATGGAAATGTCATGGAATATTGGGAGTTCAACAGTGGAATGTCTTTATACATTCAAAGGAAAGAGCAACAGAATTTGTCATAATATTCTCCGCACAATGTGTAAGACAGAGTCAGGGCGATCTTCTGGCAGGCTCTCCTCCATTTCACAGGCTCTTAGGATTTCTGTAAACGTAGGCGGCCCTGATAAGCACGCCTTTGCATGGCAGGTCAGATTATCATTGGCGTTCTGACATTGCAAGACCGCTGATCTTTCAATAGATATATACAACATATCTGTATTTCTTCTTACGGAGCTTGCCTCTATTGAGAACTTTAGCAAATTAATCGGTTGGGTCCACTGCACAGTTTATAAATCCTGAAATACTTGAAATGGGACACACAGGCAAACAACACCAAATATTTAGATTTTCTAACCAACCTTGAAAAAAAAAAAAAAAGAAAATTTGTACTGTTTGAGGAACTCCTAATGCCATTTCATTATAAAGATTCCCCGAAATGCGGCCCCCAAAATGTGCCGCCCGGGCGGATAACCCCAGCCGCCCCCCACCCCCCCCCCCACCCCCCCCCCCCCCCACCCCCCTTAGGTACGCCACTGATTTTGGTTCAAGGGGGTCCGGACCACAACATTTTTTTAAGGGTTTCAGACCATTTTTTTCCGGCCTGGACCCTTGGCCCTTTTATTAGGTTTTTTTTCATTAATTCCCCTGGATTGGACCCCCTTTTTTCCTAAAACGAGAGTCACATGTTTTGCACATTTACTGATTATGCAAGTGACCCAGTGACTTGGTCAAATGTCAGGCCAAACATACTTAAATCCGTCACTGACAGCAGGGCGTTTCATATCCTCAATCGACTTTAATCCTGCGATTGTGTCACACGCCTGCTTGTGTTGTGTAGATCAACAAGCGAGTCAGACAAAAGCAATTTTATGCCAGATTTTTTTTAGCAGATTGAAATATATAGAGAAAATTGAATATATAATAGCAAAACAGAAAAATAAGATTACTGCACATTTAGAAAAATGGGGAAAAATAAGGAAGCATTTTTGACATTCAGTAGCATTGTAGTTTTAGTTTTAAAAGAAAAAGCAAGGGGTTAATGGATTCTGCTAAGACCACGTATATACTGCATGTACGAATTACAAGGATTGAATATTTGAAGTATAGTCGAATAATATCCAGGCAATGTGCTTTGTATATATTTGTATATACTGTAGTTGATGTGATTGTGTACAATAACGTGTGACATGTGGATTGTATGATTTTTCAGCAATAAAATATATGATTAAATTAAAAACAAAAAACAAAAAAAAAAAAAAAAAAAAAAAACAAGCGAGTACGGAGGGATTCCGGTCTTTGCCGAAGGCTGTTCGACTGTTTTCAGTGATGGCCTCCACGCAATTTTAAAACTACGCAAAAATCAATCAATATGATGTTTACATTAAAAATTATTTATTCTCATATCCGCGAGGTCACTGAGAACAATGACCTTTACAATGGGGAATAACACAGTGTCGTGCACAACGCGGTTTCAGAGAACATTGAGGACAAAAGTGGACTAAGTTCTCTTTATAAGTATTATATTAGGACGTCGTCTTCCTTATTTGAGGGAAAAGACCTTTGCCATGCAGTTTGCCTTAATCATGTTTGGAACTAGCTTCCAGGGGTAAAGTGAAAAATATATTTGAAGCTGTTCGATTTATATATAGCCGTATAAAAGACAGTTGTAAAAAGAGAACAACTAAAGATTCACATTCTACCTTCAATAGCAATGGGCATAAGTATATCACGAAATAAAAGAATAAGTAACTTAAAGGGGCCCAATCACCTATCTGATCTGACCTTTATTAACTAAAGGTAATACCTTTAAACTTTTATCAAAATAGGCCAGATATCACACACACACACAGGCTGCTTATTTTGTTTATATTGTGTTTACAATATGTGGGGACCCGCGAAAAATAATAAAAATTTCAACATAGGCACCTGGCTGCAAGCCAGATAAGCCAGAGCTTTGCAAATGGCATTTCTGCCTCCGCATATATGCAACCTACCATCTTAGGTTACATATTTTTCCCCGTTTGTCAAAATTGCTATGTTTAGAAGCATGTTGTTGATAAACAAGTTCACATATCCTTATCGAAGGCGTGCCCAGAGGAAGCCACAAATCACAAATTCTGTTTCAAAAGGTAGGTGAATGTAGGTGATTGGGCACCTTTAAGGTTGGTTTAAATCAATTTAATTATGACAACATGAAATATATAGTATTCCCTTTAAGACGGTATCTCTTAATATTTCATTCTACAATATTTTGCTGACTCCTGTACAGAAGTGAAACAAACTTGCCCCAGGCGAGACCAATGGCACAAAACAAATATAGCGGTCGGCATATACCATGCACGCATCTTCACAAACCAACTTGAAGTTTTTTTTTACAACTTTTGAACCGTTGTTTCTTCTGTGTTTCTTCTTTGTGTGTGTATTTTTATACTCCTTGTTTGGGCACGATCTTTTTGTGGTAATGAGACACGTGGAATCTGTTTTACACAGAGAACCCTACAACAACGTATAAAACAGGTAAACTGGGGATATTAAGCCCGTGTGCCGGGACGGGGAAACGGTTGTATTTAGCCAAAATGAGCTTATAACGTGAGATAATACACCCATTACAGCAAATGGATATCAACGTTTAAGACACGTAGCGGGGATAAAGCCCTTTTACACTGTATAGGTAATAATTTTCTTTCAAATTGCTTTTCAAAAGCAGTAAAAAGTGTTAAGCGTGGCAGGTTGGGATGCAACTAAGCTAGCTGTGGAAACACGACTTTATAGCAGGCATTCATATAAGAATGACGGGGTGTATTTTCAGTCCTGATCCCAGTTTTATATATATATATACGTAAAACTGCACTGGTGTTTTAAGAAACATAGGCCTATATCTAAATGTATTTTATTAGGAAGTGACACCTTACATGTAGGCTTTAAATCTGATAAAAAATGCAACCTCGTCGAGTTTAAAGTGTGCGGTTCTTGATATTTGAAGGCATGCCAATCTGATACCGCGCGGTACACGCATATGTCAGAGAGGCAAATTATTGTCACATGCACTCAGCATGCACTTGAAGACATGGGGCCGAGATTGCCGTTAATGTGTGTTCTTTACGAAGGTTAATGATCATCGAGGGGAACAAACACTTTATGACAAACTGGCATACCGATCTAATATGGGTTTGGTTTATGTGAACTGTTGAGATTCTAATATGAAGTAAATGGATGTTCTTCAATTAAACAATACTAACATAGATCTTTTATTAATAAACGATAATATTGGAAGTAATATTTAGAAATAGCGCCAAACCTATTTATTTTTATTTACTAACCTATCAGTCCAGGCTGGTCGTGTCAGTAGACATATCTATGCATTCCATGACTATGTAGGGACCAAAAATATAGGCATGTTACTGTAAGGTAACTCTATAAAATGTATAAACTGTAATATAATCAATAATTTAATTTTACAACATTTACCTGCAAAAGACAATTTATCTGAATCCGGACAAGCAGCGGAACCAAACAGAATAGAATTACCATAACTTTATATACAGTTATTGTATTTTTTTTATTTAAAAACATACACTTGTGAATTATAATTATATATTAGTCATTTTCGAATTTTGCTTTACATTTTAAGCTTGGATGTCGTTTCATATATATGTTATGCGCCAATTTGAAATTTAATTTCGATTTCAGTTTTAAGATTTAAAAAAATATATGTTTATATGCCTCGGCATTCAAATATCAGTGATATAATGAGGATGAAGTTGTATTTAAAAAAAAAAACAAATATATATTCCCTGTCGCCATGAACAGTTTAAGAATACCGTTATTTTTTCTAATGTCACTAACAGGTTCCTTTCCGCAATTTTGTAAGCCTTTAATTTTTAAGATTTCCTTGTGCCTCGCAATTTTTTTCTTCGCCGAAGATAACTCCCCTGGTTTTTCAGAACCTGCAGGAGGCCCTTTATAAGGTTTCTCATAAGTCTTCCTTGGCTGGATCCTCCGTTCCCAACGTCCTTAAATCCTCATGGATTGATTAATTTAAGAAATGTTAATAGAGGTTCAATCTATTTATCAGTTAGCTCGAAAGACTCAAGAAGATCGGTAAAGTCACAAAGTTTTCATGCATAATGTGCACGGATTAACCCCCTTTTCTAACGTCCTTGAATCCTCACGGATGGACTCATTTAATCGAGGTTTAATTTATTTATCAGCATGCTCGAAATACCCAAGAAGTCATTCAGTTGTCATATATAATATGTACGGTTTTAACCAATGCATGAAGTAACATCTCATGCAGTTTAAGAAAAGAAAGAATGGGTTTACATTAAACCAATTTTAAGAGAGTCTACCTATCTACATGCTTTTAATACGCCATCGTAACTATAAAAGGAAAAGAAAGAAAGACCGCCTTTAATTGCAGGGATGTCCCGAAAACAGTTAAAACGTCGGTTATTTAATTGCAATGATGAGCATTTGATTGTACTTAACACAAAATGCTGACCTTGTAAAGTTATGTTTAAAAATTAAAGTAAACGAAAAATGTAGTTTTGTATAAGTGATAGTCGTATTTTTAAATATCAGGATATTCGTGAATTCAGATCTATAATAGTATGGTAATAATAAGCCTAATGTCCAGCAGATAGTTCGACTAGCGTGTTTCTGGCCTCCTATTATATAAATTGGATTTAACGATTTTTACAGGCAAATTTTCCTGATAACGCATTCACATGCTTTTAGAATTGGTTATTGTTTTTTGCGTAGGCCTAAATAAAAATGTTCAAAAGATGACATATTTTTGTTGGCATATATGCAGACCGATCAATAAAAAGAAGGCTTAATGAAAAGAAATGCCAAAATATGGGTCTTAAAGCACGCATTTCTTTCTTTCTCGCCTATAGTCATTCAGAAATTGCTGATTTAAAAATCGTATATCAGCGTAGGCCTAAAACGTGCAAGCATTTAGTCATACTTTCAGCTGCACGTCTGTCAGTTATGAAGTTCGACAAGTCCCTCTTTTATTCAATAGTTTCTCTTTGCCGATGAATGAAATTTAATATGTGAAACGTGTAGGTTTTATATAATTTCAATTTAAGTTGGGTGAATTGGCCTAATTGACTTGTGGAAAGGAAAAGTGCACTAAATATTGGAAAATAAAAGTCGTCCGTTAATAAATTTGCAAGTATTAAAAAAGTATATCTTGTGCGACCTTAAACGTATCTGAAAACATGCCATTAATGTTACGCAAACTCAACGAGGATATTTTCCTGGCAGCATGCTCGTATTAGAACCACTAAAATACAACAGGTGGCGCTTTTATAACTTGATTTTTACCTGAAGACTGCACCATTTTTCTCGGAGCTTAGCCAATCATATCGTCTTTGGAAATCACGTGCGTCCAATGCTTGTCGTCTTTTTTTGGTTGTCCTGGCCTGAAATCGCAACAGGTGTTCACAGTTTGCAGGTACACATATAATTTTAGATAAAATCGAATTTGAATTTGTTCAAAGTAAAACTATTCACAGAAAGTTACAAAACATTTTGTTTATGATGTCTTGATGAAAGTGACTGACCCGCAATTCACTGTCATTTGGCCTTAGGGTTCATCACACAGCAAGCCGCGCCCGCCCTACTGATATCAGCTCGTTAATCAGCACTATCACTGTATCAGCAAAAAAGTATAAAATGCAGGGGCGGATCCAGGATTTAGGAAAAAAGGGTGGGGGGGGGGGTCCCCACCATGGAGGACTACTGAAAAACCTAAAAAAAAGATCACCAGGTCTGGATAAGGGACGTTCCAGGCTGCAAAATTTCATTGAAACCCATCAAAAAAGCTTGAAGGGGCAGGGGATGAAAAAGAGGGGGTCCGGACCCCCTGGACCCCTCCCCTTGATCCGCTTCTGAAATGGTCAAAATTTGGAATATAAGCGAGCGGGATAAAGAAATTCTTGGGCAAAGTTGAGTTTGCTGACAGACCAACTAATCCAGCCATGATCCAAAAAACAAAATACAAGTCTATGGGATTTTGAACCGAGTGCATGCCCTCCCATAAATAAATACTGATACTGATCAGAGTACCCTGTACATCTTTAGCTGTGACCATGTGAGTGTTAAAATCCTGACTGAAAACCCTAAAGAACTGCAGGCAGCATTCAAATAATATGCCAATTGAAGCATAACTTGTATCTAAATGCAGGACTGAAAGGCAGAGAAGACCAATGAAACAGACATCCTGGTAATGAAAAAAATACGAACCCACTCCTCAGAACTCTGTATGATAAAACCGGCATAGAATTTATAGTTACAGTTGAATTCACAGCCTTTACACAGTGTCGTAATTGCCATGGAAAATGTGACAGGATTTATCTGTTGATAAAACTAAAAATTTTCCTTAAGAATAAGTTTAAGCCTTTTAAAGTTCTATGAAGCTTAGTAAATGTACTGAAGCAATACCATACTTTGTATGAAAGAAATAGAAATACAATGAAAAAGCCATCAGACCATTATGCTAACCTTCAGATTTCTCAGCAAATTTTACAGAGAATATAACAGATCAGTTGCAACTTGTTTATATGATATGATGTATTAAATAATTATCAATTACTTTTTCTAAGTTTAGTTATTAACACTCGATACACTGTATAACCTGGATGCCCTGTGTCATCTGTTTCACCAGAAAAGCATAAATTTATACCTCGTATCATTGTTCATTATTTGTGATTTATCCATGGATTAAGTCTGTGCACAATTAATTCTGAGACGCTTTCACAACATATTCTTGTTTACTTATTCCCTGGAATAGCTAATATCATCTTGTTGTTGGGTTTGTGTTGCCTCACTTTTTCATGGCAGCAGCTGTTCATCTGTGAAGCTACACCTGATCAAACAGAGTTGGACATACTTTTATGGAATTGTGTTAAAAGAATTGTCAGATCAGTTCTCATTATTAATTCCCCAGCATATTCATAAAATTGTACCAAGGAGTTTATATGACTCAAGTACCAACACCATCAGAGCCTTTCCAGCACCCACGTGTCCACTGATAGTAATAATTGCAATTAAGACATGAGAACTGATAAGACAATCAACCCTATTACAACAGTTCCCATTTGGAGGGAAGTGTCATGCAAACCACCATGGTTATGACTGCCTTAATTTTGATCCAGCTGACATGTCAGATGATACGGGATATGACACACCATTGGGAAGTAAATAGCTAGTTTCTTGGAATAAATGCTTCATTTTCATTAGTTCACAGCAGTCTACATGCCGAACATTGATTTAGACCATTATCCAGATTTATAATAATTTGCTGATATTGAAACTACTATAGATCAAGTGCCCTTGATCAGAAGACTAAGTTTAAATGAATCATAGGGGTGAAGACTATAGCCATGTCACTCCAGGTGCTTGTTAGGCATTTTCACTCATACCATGTGTAATATAGAACAGTGATTATTCTAGCAGGAATCCATTTTGTTTGTATAAAATATTATGTGCCGAATTAATTATTTTAATACTCCTAGAATAAATGCATATACGGTATGATAAATTTATGTAGTGGGAATAAATAGGGGTTAATTGTCACAAGTAAAATGGCATACATCATCTATAGAGCTCTGCTGCCTCTGTCATCTGACAGCTGTGTAAAAGAGGGGTGTCTTCCAGTTTTGATATATTCCATGTGCCTTGTTTTCATGGGCCATGCAATTATAAATCTATATTTAGAACTGGGGAGCTCCAGGAATAGATGAATGGCTCCAAAAGGAGGTTTCTCACACTTTGTGGGTCTTATCAGCTTTATCTCTTTTTACCACAGATTTATAGCTATAATTTTATGTCCCCATCAGCATCAGCCTGCTGCGATAAAGTTGCTTGAATGTACCTTGGGCCTCTGTTATTGATTTACTTTGAGTTATTACTGATGACACTGTTGAAGTCACTTGTTCAGAGACTTAGATATGTTAAAAGTGAATCAAAGTTACAGGTATCTGGTTGAATCTTTTCTCTGGCAGTTTTTTACAAATTTTTATTGGAATATCTAAAGCTGTTTTATTTGACAGCTAGGGACACTGAGACATACCGAGTGATTTATTTGACAGGGTTACAGGTGCATCTTCCTTGTGATATATATCACTGTAACAAGGGGACTTAATACACTAGTTTCTCTCATAATTTAATTTTTCAGTAAATTGCACTCCCTGCCCCTTGCAGGTCATTTACCTTTGGTTTGTCATGCGTTCATGAGGGCGGCTGAGGCTCCTCCAGAGTTCAACAAATACTATACAAATATATATCAGTACATGCTTTTACAAACAGTTAACCATGGCACTCTATTTATTCAATCTGTATCATACAGTTATAATGTAATATTGATACTTTTTATGACATAAGAGATTTTGCCAAGATTAGTTGTGACAAATTATTTAACTTTTATCATGACAGTAAATTGGATGGTAGGAACATTATGTAAACGTGTTGTAGATCAGTACATTTTTCAGTTGTAGCTCTGTTGTATACCACACAGCCACAACTGGGTCTTGTCCAGTTTCTCTGGTTCATATATTCAGGGTTTTCTTCATCACATAACCCTTTAATATATTACTAGGAATCATCAATAGCTCTTATAATTAAAATTAAATTTGTGTGACTGTACAGATTAATCAATTATAAACTGTTTGTTTTCAGTTAACGTTGAAGCTGATGCTTTATTGTATATATATAATCAATTTCTTATATACAAATTTATACACTACAGAATACCTGGAATGTTTTTATTGGCTCCACCTGACATATGATCCAGCAGTATATACTGGTGATAATATGTCTCAGCTGCTCATTAAAGGTCTGACCACTGGTCAGCAGTAAGACCATCAAAGGGGAGTGTTTATCCTGATAAAAGGATAAGCCACTAATACAAACAGTCCACTCATAAGTGACCATGAGTAAAGGAGCAGGGTGGTGTCAGATGACCAGACTCCCTGAGGTTACCATTAAGACACGCCATGATGTATTGATTTGGAGTTGAAACAATTTCCACATGTATACCTGCTCATTACTCTTCATGCATGATTCTGTTGATTGGAGGATCATGATGACAAAGGGTTTGAATTCTGTAACATAGGGTCACATGCTTATAATTGATTGTAAGAGGTCTTGATTCAAAATGCCAATTGCATTTAAGACCTACTTGTAAAAATTAAAATGTTAATATTCTACACTCGGGGGAAATTATTATTGACATTTTTTCCTGGACCATATGCCATATCATTCAAGGCTTATATCATATGATCAGTTATATTTCTGTTAAGCATGATTTCAGTCTTACAGAAAAAAAGTGTTTTGTTTTTATTATTATTAATATTTTTTTTACTTTTTTACTTTGCCTGCTTAACACTAAAATATCCTTTGAAGTGAGCTGACTAAATGTAATAATGTTTAAGCATTTAGGATAAAAAAATACAGCACAGCCACCCAGTATAAATTAGACATTGCATGGTATTATTTTGTGTTATCTTCAAATTGGTAGAATAACAAATCATTTATATTTTAAGATCATAAGGTAAAACTCGTACATGAATAATCACCCTTGGTGCTCTAATCATTTGATGTGTTTCCAGTTTCAATCTATGAGAGAATGAGGAAGAAGTTATGACATATGACCTGTCAGATCATAGATTCCGGTAAGAAACAAATAAATGGTGGAAAAAACATTGAATTCTGCTCTTAAAGGGCCCTCTAAAACTACAAGGCTTGCTGGAGCTGAGAGTTGAAGATACTTTTAAACATGATTAAATAAGACAGATGGTTTGTTACATCATTTCTTTATTAGTTATATATTAATAATAATAATTTCCCTACATGTCTTTATATTACCATACCTGGTTTTTAGATAAGATCTAAACTATATGTATGGGCTCATAATAAGTCTTTTGTTTCTTTGGTGCTCTTAGTTTTGGTATTTCCTGATATGGTACCATTAACTATAGACCAGCAGCAGAGAGACCCCATTCATTTATAATGTTTGTTAAAGAGTTGAACCTGTAGAGAGATTATGTGTTTCATAGCTTTATGCTTTAATCAGAACAAACAAAATGGGTGGGTCTGTTCACACACCATGTGTTAGTTTACTGGGAAGACTAACAGGGCAAGGATGAATGAGCTCTAGGATGATAGCATAAAAACATAGTATAGAGGAAATGATGGTTTTCATAGAGTTAGCAAGTTGGGTTCTTTAGATATATACAGTTTACACAGTGGTGCCAGTAAAGAGGGAAGTACAAGAAGCAGTCAGGTACCAGCTGTATACAGCATAGATTTTATATTAAAACATGTTCACAATCAGGTTTTAAAAAGGCTTAACTGAGGCTCTTTTAATATTTCTTATATTATTCCTAACCGCATATTAAATTTTTATGAGGTTTGTACAAAATAATTATATTTGAACTTGATCAATAAAAAAAGTTAAGTTGATAATTATATTTGAACTTGATAAATAAAAAAAGTTAAGTTGACATCTTGGCGAGACAGCTGAGGCATGTGATGATAACTGGGACACCGAAAAAATAGTCTGAATGTACTCAGAAATATGAAATAAAGATAGATTTAAATTTCATGTGGTACATATTTTGTTTTCAATTAAATTTGTGAGTGTTTTCATACTGAAAATTGTGTCTCAGTAGTCGGTTCTCACAACAATTTTTTCCCATGTAGAACTTTAGACTTTGTTTAATTCCTAATTTTGTGAATTTTTTCTGCAACTTTTTTCCTTCCTAAACTTATGACTTTTTTCCCACTTTCTTTTTAAGACTGGGAAATGGTTTTATGTTTATGATTTTCATCTTTGGTTTTCATGATGTTCATATTACTTTAGCTGCTAGTAATGTCTGGTGATATCTTAAAAACATACAGTATTATGGTAACAGCCAGCATTATAACAAATGGATTCTGTTAGATCAATTCAGCCTCTATGAAACATGTTTGTTATCGTTTTGCATGAATTCAGTCAATTCCTGATTTAATCAATATAACTATGGCATTTACAGGTTATGTTTTCAATAACCATAGACAGATGAAATTTCCCTTTACTTTTTGTGATTCTCAGGTTAATTTGTAAAATCTGTGACTAATATAAAAATGGACATTTTGTGTGAATTCTTTTAACCTTAAAGACTTGTTGGACGAAGAGTAATCGGTCAAACAGATGTTTTTCTTAGGAGGGCACAGAATGATAATGATAAATAAGTTTGTTGCAGCAGCTAAAGGTTACAATTTTTCTTTTCTAGTACAATTGCTGACTGTGAATTCATTTAAAAATTGAGCAACCTGTCACTTATACTCTTAGATAGCTGAGATGTCACAGGTTGGTAGGATCTTTAATTGTGGGTCTATTTGGCCTA
Organism: Sipunculus nudus; assembly: GCA_026874595.1. Taxonomy (NCBI): domain Eukaryota; kingdom Metazoa; phylum Annelida; class Sipuncula; order Golfingiida; family Sipunculidae; genus Sipunculus; species Sipunculus nudus. The sequence goes on from CM049315.1 coordinate 30,170,642, forward strand.
CTTTGATTTGTAAAAAAATTGTCTGGATGTTGAAGCTCCATATTTAAGATCACAAACTCAGTCAAGGAATCTTAAGGTAACTTCTATGTACCAGCTAGAAAAAATTAACAAACATGCAGGGGAATCTACCAAAACTGTAAGTTATTATTGACTCATATTTACACATGGTAAGCACTGTCAGACATAGAACAAACATTGTTAATGGTTTACCATGCATTCTGTTTGGAGTTTCATGACACTTATGAACAATGGTACATTATAAGAAATATGAGGAAAATATTCTGTTCTCATCAGGATTGTCATTATAGCCTTCAGTACAAGCTCTGCTGCCACTCCAGTGACTGACATGTGTGTATTTTAGACATGAATTAGTTCAATCCAGTTGTTCTTCTTGGCTGTGAACAGAATATGTAGCTAAGCAGTTTTTATCTGTGGCAGTACAAACTGACTTATATGTACAGAGCAGATATCTTGCTACTCAATTTTGCTCACAGAAAAAAATAACCTTGATCTTTAAAAAACACTTTAGTTCTTGCCAGCCACTATTGACTACAACCATGAAGCCCTGTTTAAAGTAGTTCTCAGTATGCAAGACCTAATGTTAAACCTTTGTTGACCCATAGATCATGAAAGAATTACACTTTTAGAACCCATCAATTCTAAAGCAGGATAGAAGGTAAGGTTAGGGGGTTAAAAGCAACAATTTTCAGTGCAACTTAAGGGGCAGTAATGCCAAGGGCACTGTTTTCTCCATCTATCCAGGTTGACTGTGAGAACTTTTTCATATCACCCAAAACAAAGAACCATGTCTTCTCCCAGTAAAATTATAACTCCATAGTTATTTCTTATTTTATTAATTTGACTAAGTTTACAAATAAATTTCTTTAACAGATAAATTTGAATTACTGTGGTTTATCATGTGATGAAGTTGAATTGAATTCCTGTAGAGATGCTAGATTTTATACTCGCATACAAATCTGTGTCTTTCTGTTTGATTAAAAACAGGTTTTCTGAAAAGAATTATATTTAGGTACTAGAATTGATACATTCATGCCAGAGGTAAGGCCAGGTTAAACATTAGTATCAGTAACAGGCACATGGTTCTGAAGCATGAAGAACCACAACAGCATCATATGCCAAGGATCAGCACACACATGCTTATACTGACCACCCTTTCCTGCTGATGTGTTGATATACGGCTCAGTACTTCTGAAGATAGTGAGTTGATTCACTTTTGAACATTCAAACAGTACATGGACAAAATAGTGAAATTCCATTCACAATGAAAGTCTGTTAAATGACTCAAAACTGGTTAACAGAGTAACAGTATAGGGGTTGCATTTACTTGAGGTATAATTATGTAATTTCATAATCTTACAAAATTATAGGGACCTACACAGGTCTACAATTACTTGTCTAATAACAATTAGCAGAACAGAAAGTAGCCTTCTATTATTAATGGAAGTAACTTAATTATTTTATCATTTGCAGTGAAGCACCAGAAGGAAGCTGAATGAATCAGTGTAATGGGTGTCAATTTTGCTGTTCAATAAATGTGCATAGAATATTATATATAAAATATGCCCCATGCATTTACATACAGGTATTCCTTGTGAGCATATGCACAGCCATGCAGCAGCAGTCTGACCTTAAACTGGTAGCCCATGCTGAAAGGTTTTTGGTGTTACAGACAGACAGTATTTTACCATGGTATTGTTTTAAGTGTAGCAGAGACAGTAAATATACAGGTGAGTGGATGTACATGGTACCTGGCAGCATCACCTGTCTGACCCCTGAATCCACAGAGTGTGTCATTTACAAGAGGATAGGTTGTCGATTTGTTCAGTCTAACGTACAGTCACTCGGTTGCCAAAAGAAGCAGATTACATCAGACATCCAGGAGCCTTGATGTCTTGTAAAAAGTGAACATAAACAGTTTATAGGACTTGCTTCGTGATTCTTCTTGTAATTTCTCCCCAGGATTTTGATGTTTTATCCTCTTCCATCTTTCTGTCTGCCCTGAGTTTCTTTTTCAACAGATTTCCAAGCCATTGCCTTTTGATCAGTACAGGGTTCTCATGCACTCACATGAAAATCCTTGAAATGTTTTATGTATTATAAAGGCTTTGAAAGACATTGAATTTATATAATTAAAAAAGGTTACTCAATTTCATTCTACCATCTGGCTGTATGGTAGACCAAGAAGCGCAAGGCATCCTTCAAATTTTTTTTTGTGAACAAAGATTTCATTATCATTGTAAACATCTGAAAATGTAAAGGAAGCTATAGAAATAATAATTTAAATACAAATCAATGTTGATTCTTGAAAACACGTTGAAATTTAAATAAAAACTTTGAACCCTTGATTTGTTTGTATGTTTGGTCTCGACAAATTTTATTTCCACAGGATTTTTTCTGAGGTTTATTTGTCAATGAAAGAAGATTTCCACTAGAGGACAGAATCTGCAAGGTGGACTAATAAAATCACACAGACAATTTAGCCATGCAGGTATCTTGATACATTAGAATTTAATCGTATTAAGTTGAAAGCAATCAAAGTGTTGAGCTGTCTCTTAAATGTGGCTCTCCATTTGTTTTGAATCCTTGAATACAATTTCAGTTGTGAGCTCCTGGTTTGAGGATAAACTGTCCCGTTTTCTTTACTCTACTGCTTTCATTCTTTGAGTCATTACTGTCACCAGTAGCCGTCAGAGTCATGTTAAAGGTCTGTATATTGATCATTCAGTCACTTCTGATTCTGATGGACCATTTATTGACCAGGTTTTGTCAGTGAAAATAAAACGATCTTGAAACTGACAATTAAGTGTTTTATTAAAGCTTCATGGCTCTCATTTCAGACATAGAGTTGCCAGTGAACTCAAGGATGCTTAATTTCACTTGTTGGTGATTTAAATTGTACATTAACCTTTCTTGTTCCCCTGACTGCTAAACAGCAGCTTTCTTCATGGTCTCTGCAGTAGCCTTACAGCTGTTATAATCAACATCGTTCCACGGCATTCCTTTTTATTCTCATGATGTTTGCCTCGCATCATGTCATTCAGAACTTTACTATCACCCTCTGCATCTTTTACATATAAAATAATTCTGTGGTCTGTTGACAACAGTAGAATCTTTTTTGCTGCAGTTTGAATTATATTTGCAGGTGTCAGACATCACCCTCATCGAAAAATAAGGGATAAATCAGATATACCTAACATTGCTCATGTAGCTGTGGTTCCTGTCACTTTAATTTTTAGTTTTTGACTCTCTTGAGTATACAGTTAATAAAATAATTGTTACATGAAACTGTTGTACATAAAACATTACTTATGTAACAAAAAGAGAAAATTGCATGAATCCTTGGTTAAGTCTGTCATTAACAGATGCTCCTCTCAACCATATCATGTCTCTGAGTTACTTGATCTATATTAAAGGTAAGAGCTGACTCACACTGCTCAGCATTGACATGATTTGTTGTATGATGGTCACGTGATGAATTGAATCAGATGACAGCAGCTGGTACCAATAACATTGAAAGCTAGCTGTCAGCCCACAGCCAGCAACACCTAGCTAATACAAAGAATTTGTCAGTTATTTCTTTTTTCCACTTATTACCCTGACTTTTGGAAATATGCATACCGGTACGTCACATTTTTCTCACATGTAGAAAAAATTGACTTTATGAGGATACAAGTTTCATTGCCATTTTGAACACTTTTTTGTATAATGTTGTGCTAATTGACACACCAAAAAATAGTACTTCAAAGGGAAGAGAGAGTCTTTAAATAAAGAATGCATATAATATTTATGCACCTTTTGAAAATACAGGAAGCACCAAGGCCTAGTTAGAGATGATACATTAGTATAAAATGTGTCTTTATAAATATTTCCCTATGGAGGGTTTGCATCTTGGTAAGGCAGCCTTTGTAACATGTGTTGACCAGTAATAGGCTTGGTATTATAAATGTGTAAAAATGAAATATTTTTCATTTATATGTGTATTAACATGAAGAAGTATCCCTTTGAATTACAACAGAAAACATAGTGATTTGGTTCCCACAATACAGGTTTTAAATTGAATAGCTAGGTTCAGTCAAAGCTACACTAATTTAATGGCTTCATATACATTCTGGAATTCACTAAATTTTCATAATGAACAAAGTTGCCATTTTGTTATAATTACTCTAGGAACTCCTGCTAGAAGTATATTACTGTTACCTTGTCTTTGAAAATTTGAAAATCTGACTTATTTAAACCAGAAGAATAAAAAAAATCAGTTTATTGAATTTCCTAATGGTAATTCTGCCTTCTATGCATGCATAACTTACTGTTCAATTCTTTGAGCAAATAAAATAGGAAAGTTATTTGACCTAAAAGTTTTGACATAGCTAATAGGTCTAAGATTTTCTGTAATTCTTCTGTAAGCTTGATGTAAAAATCCCTAGTTCTTGACAGAGTCATGCATCTATACTTTAAACAATATGACCAAAGTGTTAGTTTTTATAATCATCCTTTCTCAAATACATGTACATGATTTAATCACAATATGGACCTGAGAGCACTGGAATATGTCATCATGTCAACATGTCATGATGTTTGAAAACTACAGAGGGGTGAATCTGCAGGTTTTCTAGAGTCAGTCTGTGGTGGGTAATGAAACATTTATCAAGTCCATACATCACCATTTTGACATGCTTGCTGGATAAATGTGATTATGACTTGGATTTTAAAACTGCAACATAACAGAAACTGTGTTATACAGCATTCAGCAGACATCTCTGAACCAGATAGCCTGATTGATAAACTGTTATTAATTGACACAAAGAGACCTAATGAATCAGATGCATTAAACATCACATGAAACTACAATGACACACCATTTGAAATAAATAACAGTCATCCAGGTGGGGTGTAGTGGTAAACTATATGATCACAGTGAGATAGTTTACATTTTGTCATTGCCATGTCCGGAACATTGTCTGATAATCAGTACCCTCCAGTCTGCTCTGGTGACAATACTCTATTGAAATAATGAGTAAGATTTTCTTAAAGATATAAGTGAGTTGGCTTGGATGTAAGTGGCCCGAGCATATGTCACTCATGATTTACTCGTGAAAGTCATTCGTTATCAACCAAATTTCATCTGTTACACTGAAGATTAACATTTGAGTTTATTTATTGAGGTGAAGGTTGGAATCCATAAATTAAAAATTAATGTAATTTCATTAAGATTACTGACTTGGTGGCATAACTGCATGGTACAGATTCAAAATTGCTTAGATCCTGGAAGAACAAATAATATTTAGCTGAATTGTTAAATTATTTCTTTTGGAAAGTGATTTTCTATTTGGAAGAACTATGCTGAAGAAAATGCAGATATCTTTTACAGGCTGAGACTTTTATTTACTAATTAAGTTTTGAAATAAAGACAAAATTGATATTCATTCAGTCATATAATGAAAAATAAAATAATCACTTAAAGCCATTTAGATATATCACTGGAGCTGGACTTGCTTTTATCTTGATAAGTCAAGACAGTGCGTGTCATACACTAGGATATAACATGTTATGGCCAGTCACCTTTTTCCCATTAAGGTGTTATTTGTATGACAGAAAAACTCAGCATCCCCCTATGAGTGGCCAAGATAAACATATTTGAACAAAACATCCTGTCAGATGCAATGTTTTGTGTATAGGGGTAGCTTTACAGTTTCAGTAGATGACCATATGATTTTGTGAATGAGTACATTCCATGATGCCTGTAAAACTGCTGGTTAATTGAGTCCTCTGGTGGTCAGGTGGTAAACAAACTTCTAAAATCTTAAAATACTTGAAGAAGTAATTTAATTACCATGAATCCTTGGCATCATCAAGTCTTAATATTTATGGGTCTATATCATGATCTGACAATATCTGTCACCATGATCTGACAAGGAATACCATATGCAGCTGACCTGTCTGACCAGTAACTGTTACTGTTGTTAAAAAAGAATTGTTCCAGTTTTAGCAAACCGTCAGCATACCTAATGTACATTTTTAAAGGCGTATAGATTATTATGTGCCAGTCCTTTGCTGTTTATAATTGCCTATAAATTATTTCAAGACTTTAATCTCAGTAAAAGCATTATACTGCAGCCCTGGAGAGTTTTATATGAAATCCCTTTCTGTGCTCCAATTCAGTTTTCTCTTATTAGTGCTCAAGACAGTGCAAAGATGTGCATTACACAGAATGGACATTGTTGAGAGCTTGATTCTGGCACAGAATTGGCATCGAGTGCTAGATCCTGACAGAAAGAGATGGCGGGCACTTCAAAGAGAATACAGAGCATATCTGAGCATGATCAATGAAAGCTGGCAATGTGTATTCTTGTTAGTGGGAAAGAAAGCAGTCTCAGTGCACTTGTGGACCTTTAATGGGTCTGGTTTGAGAATTAGGTTAATGACCTACTGTTCCATTCCAAATAAAAGACCATCCTTGTCCCTTTTTCATTATCAGATGATGCTATTTTTGTGCTTCATAAAAGAACATAGCTCGATTGTAACAGCATCATGACTATAAAATCTCACGTTTTTCTGTGTCATTCCTAGACAAATTGTGTGGCTGGTAGCATTGTAACACAGACATATTGCTCTTCTATAACTTTAGAATAATTTCAAAGGTTCGTTGTCTTCCTGGAGGGCAATTCAACTTCACTGCTGGTATTGAATTCTTCAGTGTGATGCCACTGATCCAGTAATAAACTACGCCTCAGGAGGGGCAGACCATGGACTTATCAAGTCACCAATCTCCAGCTGTTGTCTGACAAGCTGACGAGACTAATTGACTCCAAGTAGTCCAGTAGATGTTCAAGTTTGATAATATCATTAGTGATAAAAAGGGATTACAGTCATGTCAGTGAATTTAAAAGAGGAAGTGGTCTGTCTGATATGTTTTGTCATATAGCATGTCTACTTGATGAATATATGGTGGCTTTCTCTCGTGGAAATCCCTCTTCAGCTGCTTGTGGTCACAAAGAGTACTATACCTGTAGTGCACATACAATCACTGAGCATACAATATAAACTGTCAGTGTATTAGTTTCTTCATGTTCACTTCAATTAATTACTGTTCACTGCCACTTTGTTCAAGAGGTGTCAAACTAGAAATAGGTAGTTTAAAATAGGTTAGGGAATATTATTATAAGATTTTCAAAATTTATCAGGGAAAATCAAGGAATTTGTTTTTATGAAATGCGTGAACCTCTGTCATTGTTCTATTGATATTAGTGAAATCTTGCTTCTAACATGGATATATGTGAACTGTATGCATTTCATGCATGCTTTTCTTCTGCCACCATTTTTTGCTGCATGATCAGTTGTGATGTTACTGCTGATATATTTATTGATCATACCCAGAACCTGAGCTTTTTTGATATATTGGGAGTAATAATACATTTATACAAAAGTCAATTGCACTTGAATATCATGTGTGCCTTAAAATTTTGACCTGACAATTGCCTGGAAAGGTCATTATGAAGGTCATAAAGGTCATAAACAGGAGGCCCTTATTAAGCAGGCTGGAAAAAGAGTACAGGCAAGTTCTTCTTCCAGTCCCCTGTAACAAGTAACAGTTGGGCTGTTAATCGGTGCTTAATCCAAGCTCATAAAAAATGATCAGCTCAGCTGATTACGGGGTGGATTATGGCCCCATAATGATGTTAGACTTACAGATGGCCTTGTTTTGATGGCACCTTTGCAGACTTTATTGGAAGTCTCACTCACAAATTCCAGCTGAACACACCTGTGCAGTTCACTCATAATCCCATTACTGTCCATTACAAGCAGTCATTATTCTCCCATTTGTGTGTTCATAATAGTGAATGAATGATTTCATTGGGTTGGTTTACCGTTGTTCAAAACATAATATGACAGATAGGCCTACAGTCTCACATATTGATGTTTAACACACCACCAGAAGTATAATTTAAACTGTCAAGGCATTAATCAAGGGCTAAATTTTATGCAGATGCTCTGGTTATTGCTACAAACATTGACCGTAAATATTACTGAAGACAGCCTCCTAAATTGTAAAGCTTAAGAAAGAATGGTGACAATTAATAATGATACCTTTTGATGCCAAATGGCCTTTTGATTCACATGAGCATGAACAGAAAATGGATTAAGAAGGGTTAAGAAAACTAAATTCTGTGAGAAGTATCGGATGCAGCATTCAGTTGTCAGAAACTTTCAGCTAAGGAAAAAAATGATTATACCCAGTTTGACTGTTTACATGCAGAGAATCACTGCATGGATAATATTTTCAAGAGAGGAATAGAAACAATACATGTTGGAGCTTTTTTGTGGAATAATCTAATTGTATCAGCCAAAACAAAGTTTTGCGGATACTGTGTTTTTGACCGTGTTCCGCATCTGTGTTTGTTTCTGGAATACAACTCTGAGACCACTGGACCAATTTTTCTGAAAATTTAACACCATAATCAGGTCACATGTGAACTGGTGCCAAACCATTTTGCATTGACCTCTGACCTTTCTTCTTTGCAGTGTGTCTATCTGTGCATCTGTTTTGACACATTAACCCACCTTAGGTCTCCTTTGACCAGTCGATCGGGTGAAATTTTGCAAGAGTGTAGCGCTTGAATAGCTTTGTAACATACACAAAACAATGGTCGCTCAATATGGAACCATTTTTGCACAGCGTCCATCTGTTCATTGCTTTGGTTTAAATCACTCATAATCTCAGCAGTGGTTTGACTTTTCTGCCTAAAATGTTTCATAAGTATACATCTTTGATAGCTTTCTCTTTCAAATATCAGGTAGTGCCACCTACAGTCATGTTTACATGGCATATCCATACTAATATGCAACACATCTCACTCTGTGTCCCCTTTCTACTTAATCCATGCCTCACTTTACCCATCCCTCTCTGATTTCAGGGGATACACATATAGTTGCTTGTGGATTAGCTGTATTCTAGTCTGGTCAGTTTTTATTCATAGCTGGCATAGAGTTAGACATTAAATTGTTTTTGGATAAGCCAGGTAAGGCATCTCTTTGATGAAATTTGAATGCCCAAGTGTTTTTCATCTGCATAAGTTTATAGAATAGAAATGTTAAAAAATAATTGACCATATACATAAAAATGATTGTCCCTTTGAAGCAAAAAGTGTTTCTGGATTTTTTTTATTATTTTCCCTTCCTAAGGACATTACTTCCCCATAGTTGAAACATGAGCTGTGACAATATTTTATTGGGTTCCATGCCACGTATACCTTCTAATTGGCTTTGAATAAAAGAAATATTTTATTTTTAAGAGAAATTTTTTTCTCATGACATGTCAACTAAAGTGACGAGGTAAAAGACATTCATCAAATATGTTAATACTGGAAATCATTATATTAAACGGATGGATGAATTAGACTTTCTGAATTAGACTTTCTGTTTCTCTTAAGGAAAAGGCCTGCTGCCATATGTCTGCAAATGGCCAATCACCTCACCTGCTTGTGTCATATTAAGGAAGCATACCATCATGTGGCATTATGTGACACAGAATATCTACTGATAGGAAGTAAGACATGTTTACATACAGGTAACAGTGCTTGATACATCCAGTCAAGTGTGATATGAACTCTGCATCTCTGACAGATGAAGACCCATGGTGCAGCACACTGACAGGTTTCACTGAGCATGAGATTAGAGATAAGAGACTGATAAAGGTGGAGACATGGGGAAAATTAACTTTTTACCAAGACTTGCTGGTCTTCTTGTCTAGATAATAACTTGAAACCTTTAAAAGCAGACCACCAAGACACCAAACATGTCAATCAACATTACACCCCAGGCTTGTCTTTATGTAATCTTGTAAAACCATATCTTACATGACCAAGACGTCAAAAACTTGTTCATTATGTCTGTGTGTTAAAATGAAAAGTAGCAAAATTTCTTACTGCCTCCTTAACCCCAGGATAAGTATAAATATTCAAGCTGATATATAACAGGTTATTTATTGTTTACATGGCTTTGTGTTATAAATCTAGTATATATGTTAGTTAATATACATTAATTAATGTCGCTGTGACACATGTTATTACCCTAAATAGATTAAATAAGATCACAATTTGATTATAATTAATCCAGTTCAAAAGGATAACATTTTATATCTTGGTAAATTAAATAATAAATATGTTTACAAAGGTCAGCAAGTTTGGTGTATGGAAAAATAAACTTTCCCTTGTTTAGGCTGGAAGAACAATAAAAAATGCTGTTATAACAATAGGTCAGTGTTCAAGAGGCCCTAATTGTCAGCTTTTTTTTGCTGAATTTCCTGTTGGTTGACTCAAAAAGTGTTGTTGAGCTTCTGTTCCATGAAGCTTCTAGATTGTGAACAGTATATAAAACTATTCCTACATGACGTGTAATATGCAGTAACAAAGTAATACAACTTCAGTTTGGTGAGTCAGAAACTGTGGTAACTACTTCTCAAAATTAATTTACAATCAGAATATTTCAACTTGGAAGTATTGAAATGCTTCCTTTTATCAATTAATAGTCAGTCAAAAATATATAAATAGCACCAATTTGATTTCAAATTCATAATTTAAACTGGACCTGAAATTACCATTGGCGAATCCAGTTTCCTACCTCTAAGGGTCTTTGGCTTTCCCTTTGTGTCTCTGGTTGTTAATGGACAGAATTGTGTGTTTATTGGAGTAAAATTATAGCTTGCATCAGCAAACCCATTATTCACTCAGGGCAATCAGATGCTAATTGTAAAAGAAAGATCCAAAGTGCTGACTAACATTGGACTTTTGTGCATTTAATGAAGAAGACCTGCTCCTATCTTTGAAGCCATTTTTCATGATAAATCCTGGTTTGAACTTATTTTAGCCTTTGAACCCTGTAATCTGAAATGTGTTGATCATCTTGAAAGGTCAGAGGTCACCAAAGGTCATGGAAGGATGCTAACACCTTGCTGCCAAGTCCTTGGGTGGCTGTCAGGCAGAAACACTTTCTTTCACTTTATAACCTTGAATTGTTTCATATTTTCACCTGCTTTGCCCTTCTTGAATAGACTCCTTTATGTTTTCCCTTTATTCAGATTAAATTATTTTGAGGAGGGTTTGGTCTCCGTGTCAGTTGGCACAATATCTTATGTTTAGTTTCAGATTGAAACCTAAAGGTTATAAAAATTTAAGATAAAATCCGAAAGTTCTCCCTAGATTTCAGACAAGGGCATATATATACAGCAGTTATTGAATAAAGAAAGAATCATAATGAATATTAAGGGAATATAGTTTCTATGTATGCTTGTTATTTTGAAAGAGCATTTTTAAATATTTTTTTGGTAAAGGTAACTACTTCCAATTTTAATGCTGAAAGGTGTTTTTGTTTGTGACTGAAACATGACTCTGGGGTACATTCTCCTCCTGAAAGCTGCAGAAAACTCACCCTGGCTGGGAGTCAACTGTAAATTTAATTCTCAATGCTTCTTGGCTATATTCACTTACAAACTCCCAGCATTGAAGCTGATTGTGAAACAGAATATATGTTTTACTGATTTTACTTCATATTACCTAACATAAAAAAAAGTGAAAAAAAAAATAAAAATGTTTCTCTTGCATCTGTTAATGAATTGTCTTTTTGTATTTTTTTTTTTTTTTGTTTTTGTTTTTTTTTTGTGAAAGGAAATTTGCTTATGTTTAAAGCTTTCTTTGTTGTTGTGCTGGCAAACATTACTTGCAAACCCTATTGATGATTTGTATTTGCTTAATTAGTGTCATGGGTCATTCAGAGTTGAATGTCAAATGTGAAAGGAACTATGGCAGGTAATTTGCTTTGCTTTAATTCTGTTGGTGGTTCAGGATATTAGAAATCAATCATTCCTCTTGGTTAGTGCAGATCTAAAGGGACAGCAGGAACTCCTGTAGGTGACCACGCAGGGCCACTGAAACAGCACATCCATAGAAGTTGTCATTTGATTTGTCAAGGGTGTCCTTGTCTGAAAAAGTCAGTGGACAACCTGGTTTGTCTGCAGTGCAGGTCATCTAAGTCAAAATGTCCTAAGTCTTAATACCTGACTTCTACTTACCAGGAAGGCATTTTATTGGCCACAAGTGGTTATGAATTAAAGCATATGGCCCATCTTCTGATAGCAACCACATTAGAATTTCACTTTTAAGCTTAATTACATATTCATGATCTTAACAGTGGTATTTACCTTTTCTATAAATATGCAAATACAGAAACACATTTTGTCCTTGTATAATTGTTTTAATGTATCTCTGTCAGGAAAAGAAAATTTACTGGTATGGTGTCAGTGTCTATATTTTGAGATTACTTCTCATACTGTAGAGCCATTCATCATTGAAAAATTATGTTTTCATTTCCACTGTCCTACAAGGAAATATAAGCATATCATAAAACATAAAGCAACACTGCAAATCAAATATTTTTCTCAGCTAAATGGGGAGCAGACTGGCTATTTGTAGGCCTATTAATTTGCTCATGCAAATATACATTACTAGAAAGGCCTGCTCCCACCAATTATGCAAGATTACCTGTGTTGTTTTTAAAACGAAACAAACCAATAATTTTAAACTTCATTTAGAACCCCTCCCCAGTCAAACTTTGCTTGGTCATCTTACAAGAAATAGCAATATTGATTTTTTTTTACTTTTCCTTGTTGGATAATTGGACTCCAAGGAGATATATACCAAAATATAAAAATGAAATGCCATACCAAAACATCTGTTGAAAAGGACTATTTGCCAGAATTTCAAATGGATATTAAACTTTCAGTAGAAACACGGTTGGCAGATATTTTGATGAATGTGACAGCTGAATCATAACATTAGTTGTTATACTAATGATACAGGACATACCTTCAATTTTGTCACCCATAAATCATCAGAGGAATCTGGTGTATATTTTTACAGAAAGAATAAGACCATTGCTGTTTTGGTGAAGTTTACATATTTGTTTTTCAAATGGAAGACAAGCATGTTTTTTTTATTTTAACTGAAAAGACGATAAGAATAAGATAATGATGATTCAAAATTTAATGCAAGCAGTTTTTGGTTAGATTGGCTACAGGCTGAGAATTATATTTTCATCACTTTTTTATGTTTAAGTGGTGATCATTTGAAATGATTTCTTATAATTATATGGAACTGGCTTCCTCTCCATTGGGGTACCAGTAGTTTAATTGCATTCCTTCACCAGGGGGCCCAACTATCATCAAGGGGTATGCCTGCAGGAGAACCCTCCAATAAAGCACACAAAAGCTACCTGTAGTGATCATTACAAACTACTGACACTAACCCATAGAGCAGCTGAACAAGGTCAGTAGTGACATATTTTTGTGCTCTCACTCATATATAAATTAAAAAAATTACCTAAACCTGCTGTTAACTAGTTAGTCCCACTTTGTGAATTGGTTTACAATTTTTCATCCCTTCCACCTTTTTGACCTGGCTGGCCAGTGATATAGCACAGCTCATCATGTCTAATCCTCTTTGCCACTGTGTTCTCACTGAACTATCACCTTTGTTTCAGTTTTCATAACAATATTCTGTTCAGTGTTCATCACAGATTATTTCTGGGTTTTTTTTTCTACTTTTTGCGTCAACAGTATCAGCTTATAAGAAATAAACATAATCATCAAAATGTCTTTCAGATGTGATAATTACAATATAAAGAATTAATTTTTTATTTAAAGTGATACAGTTATACTATATATAGTTCTAAGGCCATATGTCATTTTGTTTCATTTATTTAAGTCTTTCTAGCATGGTGTGATATATAAATGTTTCAGACCTTTTCCAGACCTTGCTGTTTCACTATAGAGGGGTACAGGTGCTCCTTGTGCCCTTTATTGTTTAGGGGGGCATGAAGGTTCTCTGAGGTGCATCTGGATTAGTATATTTAGAACAGTTGCAGAGAAAATTCCCATGCAAACCAGCAGGGACTTTGTGTGGGTAGAAACTATTTTGGGCTGATGTGATTATATGGTGTAGCTCCTGCATGATTTATCTACCATTGCTGTGTTATTTTGCTCAGTGGAATTTGTCCTTCCTTAATTCTTGTTGCCATCATGAACCCAGAATCCTTTGTAATGCTTTATACATGTCCTTTATTTCTCACACAAGTGACAAAGCAGGTTTATTCAGGTGTAATAATCATTTGGGAAACATTGGTGAAGAAAAACGTATGGCAAGCTAACATTATATATATTTTATAATAAAATCATGCATGTAATGCGGATGAAAGCCAGCCTGTGTGTGCCACAGGAAATGAAAGGTTACCATATTGACATGGGACTTATACTTTGGTTTGTACCTTCACATGTATTCTTTTAATTGATTGCTCAAACTAACATTAAGATTTGGGGCCTTTACAATGATATCAGTACAAAAGGATGGATGACCATTGTAGTGCAGTTTCCCATACAATACCTCAAAGGAGGGTTATCAGTCCTATATAAATGGCCATTCAGTTGTGTTTTCACAGCCTGATGACTTATGTCAGATGAGTGTGTATGTTGAGGCCCAGATAAAAATCTGGTCCAGTTTAGATTAAAATAATTTTGATCTTGGCCAGTCCAGAGTACATTCACATTCTGGGTTAGCCTAGTTTTAAACTGGACCAGCCAAGATTGAAATTTTGATCTTGCCGGCCCAGCTGGTAGATCACAATCCTGTGCTGGAGAATTCAGGATTAAAATCTGGTCTGCTCAATTTTAAATTAGGCTGATTAGAACCCTCTGAATCCTTATTTACACTATGGCTGGCCAGATTTTCTTATATGATTGTGAATCCTTGAGGAACTGACATTAAACCAATATTTTTAACCTTTTAACACAGCTTCCCATATTATATGAACGTTTTGTCAATATTCTTACTTATGTTGCATGCGTTTATATAAGTGAAATAAATGGAATAGATTCCAGGGTGCGAAATAGAGGGTGCACAAGTGCACTTTGCATATACATTTTCTTTTGTACAGGTAGAAATCTTACCAAGAGTGCACACCAAATTTTCTCACTAGTATTTAAGGGTGCATGTTTAAATCTTTAGGTGAGTGTAGGTTTTGTTTCAAGGCTGGGTGCACCTGGAGCATGAAAATTGTTTAGCCTTATTTGTACCCTGGATTCAGACTATGATTGAATTAAAGATAATATATCACTATATGTATCAGCTATTCAAGGCTAGATTAAGATTCTGATCTTAGCTGGCCCAGTTTTAAATCTGGCCAGACCAGATTTCTGTCATGAAATCTCAACCACAGGATTTTAATCTGGGCAGGTCCAGTTTAAAATTGGGCTTTCCCAAATTGCCATTATAATCTGGACCAGCCCAGATCAAAATTTTACACTGGATCAGATTCTTATCTGGGCCTTAATAACTGACATATACTTGCTTTTACAGATCACAGTCTTTTAGAAGTTTGGTCCAGTTTGATACTGTCTTCTTTGATAGCAAAGTGTGAGGCAAATTTTTACTGTCATTGCCTCCATGCTAAAAAAGGGGGCAGGACCCAGAAACATAGTGATTAATGTTGTATTGACTCATACTTACATAGGCTGGTGGGTGAGGTACATCAGACAGGCATCCAGGTGTGTAATGAGCTGACTTTTTAAGTCTAATAAATACATGAGTCTTCACAATACATTACATGACTGATTACATGTTTTTAAATGTCATAATTTTTACTTAATATATCATTATTTTTGTATTTCCAACATTTCATTGTATTTTGATTTGCCTGCATTATTTGAAAACCTCCATGAGCCTTTTGTGATTTGCGATACATTTTAATCTTAAAAGGATCCACATAGTGGTCCATAAAAACTAAACCAACACGAGAGTAAAGCACCAAAAAAGGCAAGTGTGGAGTTTTAAGTAATTGATATTTTGTCAATAAAATTATCAGCCAGTCACCAAGTGAAGTTTTTCCCCATTTCCACATGTAATTGGTTTTATGGATGTAGCTCATACAAAGGCACCTTTTGTGGCAGCTGGCTGATTTAATGACTAATCTTAGCTCCCTATATTATCTCTTTGTGCACTTTTTGTCTAAATGGCAGTAGATGGGGGAAACTATAAAACTCAAGTGGTCGTGGTAATGTAATATAACCTTATATGCTGGAGACTTTGCTTTATTTCTGCTAAAAACAAGTCCTTAAAAGGCTGGCATACCTTGAAGTGACACGGGTGAGAATGTTGAAGAGGTTAACCACAAAGAATCTAGTTGTGCTTTTTATCATGTCTGGGATACCCAAGGCCCCTGTCTCAAGAAATGCTAACGTGTAGTCACATTTCACAGGAAACCTGCCACGTGTGACAGCATATCTAAAATTTGTCATGTAAAAACCTTTATCACCAAAATGATTGTTGAGTTATTAAACCCATTGCCCTATGGTAAAAACTATATTATTTGCTATGCAGTAAAAAGTTCACAATTGTGTGCTTAGTCATGTCTTTACATTAAATATTTTTTTTCTTGTGACCCATTTTTTATAAGCTCTCCCTGGTGTGAGAAAAAAAGGGATTTTTAAGAAATATTTTACCTGTAAAAAGGTTTCCTGCATTTTGATTTTTCAGTGTATGTATAGTAAGCATGCAGGCCTTAATTTACAGATAAGTAAAGTAGAACTAGCTTGTCAGTCCAGAAATCAATGATTACTATAATCAGTTTCAAGGAGTCTTCCATTAATTTTGTCATTGTCACTGTTTTGTAAAAAAAACATGATAGGACAAGCAGCCTGATATTGTAATAAGTTTTTCATATTGTAAAATGTTCCAAGGGGATTTGCCCAGGACCTCCCTGGATGTACAGTTAGAAGTGTCTAGGTCTAACAGTTGGATTTGTACCCTGTTAACAGCCGGCCGGCCGGACAGCCGGACGGACGCTGGACAAATGGTGATCGCTATAGCTCAGATGACTTACAGGCAAATGTCCTTGGAAACCTGAAACTAGGTAACTGTGACCTATATTCTCTGACCTATAGGGAAAACATGTCATATGAGCACCCTGAATGTCAGATGGGGACAAATTGCATCTGTGAAGCCTATAATCCTCCAATGTGACATTAAGGGAGGTCCTTGGCAAATCTCCTTGGAAATCTGAAATTAGGTTATGGTGGCCTTTATTTTATGACCTTTGAGCCAAAAACAAGTTTTTTCAGCACCAGACAGTCAGACGGGGCATCTATTGAATCGGTAAGGCCTAGAATATTTTATGTAATATTCTGAGACATCCTTGGCAAATGTCTGAAGAATACTGAAATTAGGTCACTATGACCTATATTTTGCAACCTATTAGAAAAGATGTCATATAAGCACCCAGACAGTCAGACAGGCACAAATTGTACTCATTAGGCCTAGCATCTTTTAACATAAAATTCAGGGAGTTCCTTGTCAAGTGTCCTTGGAAACCTTAAAAAAGAACATGGTGACCTTTATTGTGTGATCTATTGGCTGAAAAATGGTTGGGTACCCAGAATCATGGATCATGGTGACCTATATTCTGCTAGCTATGGACCAGAAACATGATGTTGAGCACCCAGACAGACAGGGTACAAATTGTATCTATTTTCCTTGGAACCCTCTATTGTGAAATCCTGGGGGGTCCTGGGCAGATCTGCTATGAATCCTGAATTTTTATTTTCTTACCATTTTTTCAACACTAACTTTAGCCTAAGGCTATTCTCACTGACAATATAAAACATTCATAAAAAAACATTAACATCCAGTCAAAATTAGCTGAGGGTCATGGCCCATGGGCCACTAGTTCTATGTTTCAGAGTTGATTATAGAAAAACACTTAGAAGCTAATTTCTCAGGAACCATTTGGTGGATTTTCACATAACTAAATATGATCATTGGGACTGATGGTTTGTACCTGCTGCACAAGTTTGGTGGCGCCACCTACAATTTCTGATTTTTTATGAATTTTTACCGGATTTTTCAACTTTGGCCTCGTGAGCAGGATTTCTCTAAAGGTAATTAACACAGGAACTTCATTTCTCCAGTGCTGATGCATTTTAACAAAATCTCAGTCAGGTAAGAACATGGGTGACCTTGACCTATTTTTCTATGTTTTAGAGCTGATTATGAAAAAATACTTAGAAGCTTATTTCTCAGGAACCATTGGGTGGATTTTCTCAAAAATTATGATCATTTGGACTGATGGTCTGTACCTGCTGCACAAGTTTGGTGGCGCCACCTACAATTTCTAATTTTAAATTAATTTGTATCAGATTTTTCAACTTTGGCCTTGTGAGCAGGATATCTCCAAACTTATTCAACATAGGAATTTCATTTCTTCAGTGCTGATGCATTTTAACGCAGTCTTGGTCAAGTTCAAAGATGGGTGACCTTGACCTACTTTTAAAGGTCACAGAGCTTAGAATAAAAAAAAAAATAGGAGCTTATTTCTCAGGAACCACTGGGTGGATTATTCTGAAACATGGTATAATGATATGCCTTGATGATCTCTAATTCCTGCATGAGATCAGTCTTACCATTCCCTGCAAAGATACTACCTACCTCTCCAGTTTAAATTTATAATTGTGACACGTACAGATATACATCCATGTGAGAACAAATATTTCATACTTGTTACTGTTACCACCTATAAACACTGTTCTTTTGGCTGAGGGCTTTTGTCAGCTTCTGCTGATATTCTAGTTGTGGTAAGCAGAGTTCCTCCAATATAATCCCATTATGTCATCCAGGGTAAACTAAATATAATGTTAAAAACCAATTCTTGGAAACACCCCTCTGTGTAAGGAACATTTTATTTTTTTAAATTTAAAATATATGAAAATCAGTTCAAAGAGGTTTTTACAATAGCTCCATATTTATTTTGTGAGAAAAAAAATGTTGAAATGTTTTTTGCACTGCAAAGTTGTCTCTTGCACAAAATGATTTTCAAAAACAAAGGTACACATATGTGGTGAAATTTTGAAATGTGTCTCTTCGGGACCCAGAACCAGAGTAAGACCATCAGTGCCATGTTCCATAGCACTGCCAGGTCACAATTCACTGGAACATAACTGTAGGATTTACTTAGCCTTACACATGAGGTACAGGGGACTCTCTCAGTAGCTTACAAGAACCGATAACATCAAGACGGAGTTAGTGTGACATATATATCAGTTTACACTCCAGCATGCAGTATCAATGGCAGATGGGAGATGACAAGGGGCTGCCAAGATCCCTATGTGGCCCTAAAAAAATTAAATCTGTCATTCTAGGTCAAGTGATCTGCAAAGGATCAGAGCTGAAGTCATTGAGTTGTTATGTTTAACAGAGAATCTTAATCCTATACCTATATGTGGGCAGTCTAAGCCATTGGCTTTAATATCACTGGGATTGTCTGTGCCTTGAAGCCATAGATAACCACAAGGGATACAGCCTTCACAAAAGATTGAAATTCATCTTTTTTCAAAGATCTTTGAAGGAATAAAACTGAAATCAAAGTTGCTGTATTTAAGAGTGAATCTGAGCCTTCTTCCTGTCAGCAGTCTCAGGTACAGATTGTAAAGCTGCTGAGCTTGGTCCAGAAATAAAACCACAAGGGATACAGCCTGGCTAAGTTAGTGGTAATTTGGCCACTTGCTGTGACCACCAGTGCTAATTGATTGGCTGCTTTGATGTGCCCAGAGACCAGTATTGTGCCCTTGAGCTATTTACCAGGAACAGGAGGGAATTATGAGGCAGAGGCCTTTCTATAACCAGGTTTGCATGGAATCAGACATATTAACATGTTGTGATAAATGTCCGGTCTTTGTGTGTATTACAAAAGTGTCTTTCTTGCATGTTTTGTCAGCTTCATTAAGACAAAGTCTTCAAGATAGTTTATTTCAACAAGACAGGATAGATGGTAGATTTTTGTCCTGTTATAAATATTCATAATCCCAGACTAGACTAAGCTAGTGACAATAGCAGTCTAATCAAATTTTATACTTTGCTGTCCTGGTCTTTTCAGCCCTGTTTATTCTTGTGGCTTTCTCAGCCACCTCGGGAGTATACAACCAAAACAGCCATAACAGGCGCTAGAAGGTTATGGTTATTTGTCCTTCCTTTTCTTGCCATCCATAACCAATACCTGTTCATTCCTTGGTGGAGTCGGAGGATGCATCCTTCAAGTAAACACCTGTTATCTTGGTGTTGAATGTGGTTGGTCTGAAACCCAAACCACAACTGAGGAGTCATAAGTCAAGTGCTCGAGTCATTATACCACTACCACCATTTTTGGAGTTTGAGTGAATACCAGGGAAACCGTGATCTAACCTGATATTTATCAAGCTGGTCACACAAGTTGCTGGGTTCAGCCAGTTCTTCATCAGAGAATGTTGCAGTGGGTGGTGATATATTGAATATCAGTGTCTTAGTTAAGTTCCAGCATACCATTTCCAAGATAAGCTTAGAACAGTTTCATGTCCACTGTTAGCCAGCTTGTATCTATAGTGATATACTGGATACTCAAATAGAATGTCTGAGTTTTGCAGATTGTATGTTTTCAGTTACTCCTCCGTAACCACTGGGCAGAATTTTTTAAAATACTGAATTATGATTGGGTCACATGTGAACTGCTGCGCCCTCATTTTTGGTTGACCTCTGACCTTTCCTCTGCTCAGCGTCCATTTGTTCTGACTAATGAGAGCTGGTTTCAACCTAGATCCACGTGATACCCAGCTCACACTGCTTGAAAAAAATCCTTTGCTGTGTACCAGTTGCATGTTGGCAATACAAAGCACATTCTAGGTAACTGAAAGTAGTGGTTATAAGTAGATGGAGGTAATTACAGAATAATCCCATGTCACATGAATACACACCGTTGAAGGATTGTATGTAAGAACTTGGTGTGTTAATTTAAATGAAAAGTGAAATACAAATAGCATCGTAATGAAAATCAAATACTTACATGATACATGACACCCATTGTTGGTACAGGTTCTGACCATGATCATACTAGTGCTGTAGACCATAAGGATCAGTTACATGCATGAACACTTGGCTATTGTTGCCATCCCTCACATGTCACTTACCTTTTTGGAGCTACTCTTTGAGAGTGTGATCATCTGCAGGCTGATTACCTTATTTATAAATATATCTATTGGAATTTCCTATTTTTTTTCCATGCGGGCAACATCCCTTTCATTTTATGCATTTTTCTGCATTTTTAATTTCCGACTATTTCATTGAGTAAGTTACTGCACTGTCCTGACAATGATTTGTCTCACAAGGAAAGTTTGATTGCTGCACAGAACCAAATCTGTTTGCCTCAT
This sequence comes from Sipunculus nudus, assembly GCA_026874595.1. Lineage (NCBI taxonomy): Eukaryota > Metazoa > Annelida > Sipuncula > Golfingiida > Sipunculidae > Sipunculus > Sipunculus nudus. Next base: position 30,191,934 of record CM049315.1, read on the forward strand.
GCCCTCTACAGAATTAGTTGTCTGGTCTGTTTCTGTTACTATTTGTCAACTCAAGGTTAATGTTGTTTCTTTGTGACTTTATAAGAATCCGTCATGAGTAAATGTTACTGAAAAAATGACTCATATATATAAATAGTGCATTTTCTCTTTTTGTTTAAAAGAAATACTTTTTGTTTTAAAGAAATAGTAAGCATGAGTTCCAAGTTGTTGCTTCAAATTTGGATCTATTGAAGACTGTCTTTTGAAGATATGTGTCCTTCAGTGTCATTTATAGTTCTGTTTTGTTGTCATGATAAGACCTGTTAATAGACAGAACAAAAATTAAGGAGAAAGGATAATTAAAGTTCCTATTTTAAATGCTCCATTGGGACAGGAACTATTAGTTAATGGCCCTTCCATTTCAACTTTTATTTGTCTCATGGTTTTTACTTTAAGTGCCTTTCCCATTATATCTTTTATTCCACAATGCATGACTGAGCCGATTAAATATTTTTATTGCTATGTATGATAAGTTTTGATGTAGAGATAATTACTTTATACTGCAGATCAAAACATCAGTGACAAAATGTAGATCAGCTTTTATATATCCAATACATATCTTTTTAGAAGCTTCAGATAGAACTATAATGGTGTTTGTGGTTGTTTTATGATTACATTAAGTATAACAGGATGGCTAAGTGACCTAGCTTGTACACCTCTTAGGTTTTCTGAAAAATTGACCATTAAGTTTATATTCTCTTCAGGTTTCTGTGATGGACTGATGATTATGCAGGTAAAAGAACTTTCTTGTGCCAAATGTATCAGATGTTCAGATCTCAGTATTAATAATTAAGTGGAATAATTAAGTGCTCAACAGACATGGTAAGTTGTCTTGTTTTTTAATTGATGTAAAATAACAGGTGTTTCGCATACATACCTGATCAGCAGTGACTGAATTTGGTGATTTGAGAACAAGCTTACATGTAGCAGTTGTTCAGTAGTTGGTGATGAAAAGGCATAGAGGATATACATTGGGTTAGAAATGCAGCTTTAATGATTTGAATCTCGGCTTTTTGTAGAGGATATGTTTGATTGAAAGAATGTGAAGTACAGCTTTAATGATTTGAATCTCAGTTTTTTGTAGAGGATGTAAGTTTGATTGGAAGAATGTGAAGTGCTGCTTTAATGATTTGAATCTCGGCTTTATGTAGATGATATATGTTTGATTGGAAGAATGTGAAGTGCAGCTTTAATGATTTGAATCTCGGCTTTTCGTAGATGATATATGTTTGATTGGAAGAATGTGAAGTGCTGCTTTAATGATTTGAATCTCCACTTTTTGTAGATGATATATGTTTGATGGAAGAATGGGAAGTGCTTCTTCAATGATTTGAATCTCGGCTTTTTGTAGATGATATATGTTTGATTGGAAGAATGTGAAGTTCAACTTTAATGATTTGAATATCGGCTTTTTGTAGATGATAAATGTTTGATTGGAGAATGTGAAGTGCTGCTTCAGTGATTTGAATCTCAGCTTTTTGTAGATTATATATGTTTGATTCGAAGAATGTGAAGTACAGCTTTAATGATATGAATCTCAGCTTTTTGTAGAGGATGTGAGTTTGATTGGAAGAATGTGAAGTACAGCTTTAATGATTAGAATCTCAGCTTTTTGTAGATGATATATGTTTGATTGGAAGAATGTGAAGTGCTGCTTCAGTGATTTGAATCTCAGCTTTTTGTAGATTATATATGTTTGATTCGAAGAATGTGAAGTACAGCTTTAATGATATGAATCTCAGCTTTTTGTAGAGGATGTGAGTTTGATTGGAAGAATGTGAAGTACAGCTTTAATGATTAGAATCTCGGCATTTTTTAGATGAAATATGTTTGATTGGAAGAATGTGAAGTTTAACTTAATGATTTGAATATCAGCTTTTGGTAGATGATATATGTTTGATTGAAGAATGTGAAGTGCAGCTTTAATGATTTGAGTCTTGGCTTTTGAAAAAATTATTAAGCTGTATCAGAGATCTAATGTTAATGGTGGTAAAAAGAAAAAAATATAATTATTATAAACAAATTGAAATCAAAGTTTTGCATTTTTGGGACATAAGTATAGCTCCAACCACAAAAAAGGTGTACCCAAATATGAATATAAAAATAAACTGATCAACAGCTATAAGCCTCAAGGCTCAATGATTCATTACTTTATAAAGCTCAAGCTTTAAGAATGACAAAGAGTTTGTACATTTTCTATTGTTCCATAGTCAGTACATTTAAACTGGTGTACATTTTATAAAATTATTAAACAAAGGAGCTGATGTTGCATATTAAAATTTTCCAGATTCACAAGTATCTGCGCTAAGTACCTGAACCTAGGCAATGAACCAGGTATCTGACTTGATGTTACCCACAGAGCAGACGGCGAGAAGCGATCACCGTGAACCTCGAAAAAATTAAATAAGGTCAAATCTCGCGAAACGCTAAATTCATGCATGGTATACTCATTGTTCACGATACTTTCAATTACTTTACATCTCCATTCGTCCCTGTCTGGAAAGGGTTCACGACCGATTAAGCAGTAATAAATGGATCAAGCAGTTCATATTTGTTTAACAGTCGTTACATGTCGGCGGTAAATCCGTATATTTAAAGACTTTTATTCAACAAGAAGTTAATGAAATAGTATATCACGATTTTCTTGCAAGGATTTGAAATGATAAATCTGTACAAGTTACCAAAAAAAATTAACTTTGCTTTATCAATAAAAGATTCTAAACAGGGTATACCTAATATTGATAAAGCAATATTAGTTCTAACAGTTGGCTTGAAGTCCTGAGAAATCTTAACACAAAACCTGTGAAATCTTTCCAATATCAAGAGTTCAGTCTTATTTAAATTGTTCCATAGCTGACAGCCAAATAAAGCACTAGGAATTACAATCTGTTTTTATAGCAACATACATGAAAGTGGGTTTAAACCCTTTGGCCAAACACAGATACCAGCCGATGACAGAAAAGATCCTTGCCCCCTATGACACGCGTTAGCAACAGATTCTTTATGCGTGAAATCAGTCTGCAAATGTACACCAAGATGCACGTGACTCCTCGCCTTCCTGTCCTAAATACCACTCTCACTTTGAATAATATTTATCAAATGTCAAAACACTCTCCCCAAACGTCAGAATAACTGACTTTTTGGGGTTGAAGTTTAAACGCCATTTTGAACTGTGAGCATAGCATATATTGATCATATTTTGAAGACCCTGGGGAGTAGGCGAGAGTAGCGCAACATCATCAGCCTGAACTGGAGAACCCACATAAGTATCGGCAATGCAGGCTCCAAATTTAGAATATCGTAATTCTTCTAAGAGATCATTTATGTACACCAAAAACCACCAAGGTGATACGACCCCACCCTGCTGTACAGACTGTTTAACATTGAACCATCTACTTATATAGCCATCCACCTGAACCGCACTCTGAACATTGGTATAGGAAGAAACAATAAGCCTCCAAAATTTACCCTTAATCCCTAAATTGAAAATCTTATATAGAAGGCCATCGTGCCATACTGAATCAAAAGCTCTCTGATTATCGAGGCAGCACAGATATATTTTAGATCCCTTTTCTCTGAAATATGAAATAACTTCTTGAACTATAAAAGAAGCATGTAATGAGGACATTTTTTTTTTGTAAGCAAATTGTAGACTGTCGGGAAACTGGATTCACATTTATAAATTTCAAGAAACGTTCAAGTAGTATTTTTTCGAAAACTTTATAAATAACAGACAGGAGCGAAATTCCTCTGTGTGCATCCGGTTTTGTACTGTTTCCTTTCCCTTTTGGTATGGTTACTATAAGGCCGCGCTTCAAGCTAACTGGAATTTCTTCCGTGTACAACATTTAATTGAAAAGGTGACAAAGATGATCCGTCAATGCATTCCCACCAAAAATGAGGTGCTCATTTGTTACACAATCAAGGCCACCAGATTTCCCTCTTTTAAGGGCCTTCACCGCATTGCGCACTTCTAGTGGTGTTACAGCGCCATCTTGGAGCTTGTTGCTACAACTAAATGATACCTTTTTCATGTGGCCTACTTGCTCGACCTCGTGGTGATAACAGCCCCCATCAAAATGATTTTGCTGTTTAGGGGTATATATATTTTCGAAATAGTCAGCCCACCCTTCTGCAGTATCTTGTGGATTATACGAAATATGACCTGGAGAGAAAGAAATACCCCCTATATGTTTACCTTTAAACTTTCTTCTCTGTTTAACCATTGTCCAAAATCTATTCATATCAAGTTCTGAGTTATCGTGCAGCTCTTCCTCGACAACTTTATGAATATGCCTAATTGCACGTCTAAATTCACATTTCGCTAGTTTATACGAACGATATTCACTGCACTCCCAGCCACGCGGTCTGCCAGCTTCCAACCATTTTATTCGTGTGAATCTCATCACATCATGTTTAGGTTTAGCTAAAGTTTTCCATTTTGGTTTAAGGTACTTTTTAAATTTTCGGGGCGGTATAGTGCAGTTCGCTTTCACATGTAAACAATTTGTTAAGTTTTTATAATAATCTTCCAAAGTAGCTTCGTTACAAAGAGCTTTATCTGGTCTGGACATCTTGTTTAGGTTATCTTGTAGCACACAGGTGTCACTATTTTTTATTTGAACGGGAGTTACTTTTTTCCAGTACATTTAAACTGGTGTACATTTTATAAAATTATTAAAGTGCTCTCTTTGCCTGTATTAGAACAACTTAGAAATACATCTTAGTAAGGAAAATAAGTTTTTTTTTATGGAATAGTTGTCAAAGTTGCGGCAAGAAAAAGAATAATATATTTCTCCTAGATTGACATCAGTACTTTACTGACATATCATTAAACTCAGTTTGTATCATAAAGTAGCACAAAACATAGTTTACAGCTGGGATAAATCCATAGTGAAGGTCTCTGTTTGACAGTTGCATTGTTTTATAATTAAGTTATCTCTGTGACACAGCAGGCAGCCTTGTACAGTAATCATGTAGAGTATGGGATGTATGGTGTCACTTCCAGGATATGTCATAAAAGGAGGCAGTGGGCCCTGATTCATGGGAACTAGCTGTGGGATAAAAAAGTCCAAAAGAGGTTCTGATTTTGGAGTGAGGAGGCATTAACTGTCTGTTAAAAAGACATTTACAAACCCAGAGACTGGAAGATGCAGCCAAATTTTGGTGAAACTTGGTTACCTAGATGTCCGCTTGTGATGGCATCAGCAACATGACTGACAAAAAAAAAAGATCACTGGATTTACTTATCTGCCATTAATGCACATTCTTCCGGAGTTGGCCAGCTGGATCCTGCTTTCATTCACCTAGTTTGTTAGTATTTTGCATTAAATAAGCATGCAATGGCATTTAATCTGTTAGGAACAAGTGAATCATCAGCTCTACAATCAGAGAAGCATTCCTTTAAATACAGTCAACTTAGAAATTAATTAATTGGAACTATAGGTCTGTGTTAAAAAGGACTTGAAAGAATTTGTGAACCTTTTAAAGACACCGGTTAATAATTAAACCTAGATTGGTTCTGAGATGTAGCTATATTTATGCCAGAAAACTGCATAAACATGATATGGCAACTTGTATAATTGCATTAGAAACAAGGCTGACCATAGACATTTCAGTTATAAGGAGTGATAAATTGGAATATCCTCCATGATCAAAGGAATATCCTCCGTGATCAAAGGGGGTCATGTCTCAGGCTTTGGAATTTATCTGCTGCCTATTTTACTCAGCTGTGATTAAACATGTGCCCACAGCCTGTCATTAATTTGACACAGCTAATAACAAGTGACCCATGGGTCATGACGCTCAGCTGACTGGGAAGAGATTCACAAAAGGAAATTTTATCATCAGAATGGTAGATACCCATTCAACTGAAGCATCAAACAGATTAACCAACAGGCCAAGATTTAGTCTGTATTTATATATCTGAAAAATAGAGAAAAAACTTTAAAAACTAGAATACGGGTAGCCGACAAGTGACTACGTGTATCTGCCAAAATCAGAGTGAAGTGAGGCATGGATTGAGTGGCAAGGGAAACAGAGTGAGGTATGTTGCATATTAGCATGGATGTCTGCAGCCTAAATGTGTATGTAGGTTGTGCAACCTACCACAAATCCAGAAAGCTGTCCAAGTTGTATACATATGCAAAATTTGAGGCAGAAAAGTCAAACCACTACATGGATATGAGTGATTTTAGCCCACGGCAAACAAACAGACAGACGCTGTGCAAAAATGGTTGCAGTTTTGTGTATGATAAAGACCTTTGTGAGATCTAAACACAAGCACAATTTTGGCCCAATGGGTCAAATGGTTCCTGAGATATTAGCTTGGATGTGTGCAGCGTTAACTAGAATGTAGGTGGCGCCACCTGTCATAAAATCAAGAAAGCTATCCAGGATGTATAAACCTGCAAAATTTTAGGCAGTTATGTCAAACCACTACAAAGAAATGAGTGATTTTAGGCCACGGCAGACCAACAGACAGACACTGTGCAAAATGTGCAAAAATGGTTGCAGGTGGCCCCTCCAGTTTTGTGTATGATAAAGACCTATGTGAGATCTATACACATGCAAAATTTTGGCCCAATCGTTCAAACGGTTCCCGAGATATGAGCTTGGATGTCTGCAGCATAAACTAGAATAAAGGTGGCGCCACCTGTCATAAAATCAAGAAAGCTATCCAGGATGTATAATACTGCAAAATTTTAGGCAGATATGTCAAACCACTGCCAAGATGTGAGTGACTTTATTGCACGGCAGACAAACAGACAGACGCTGTGCAAAAATGGTTGCAGGTGGTGCCACCAGTTTTGTGTATGATAAAGAGCTATGTTAGATCTATACACATGCAAAATTTTGGCCCGATCAGTCAAACGGTTCCCGAGATATGAGCTTGGATGTCATCAGCGTGAACGTGAATGTAGGTGGTGCCACCTGTCATAAAATCAAGAAAGCTATCCAGGATGTATAAAACTGCAAAATTTTAGGCAGATATGTCAAACCACTGCCGAGATATGAGTGACATTATTGCACGGCAGACAAACAGACAGACGCTGTGCAAAAATGGTTGCAGGTGGCGCCACCAGTTTAGCGTATGATAAAGAGCTATGTTAGATCTATATACATGCAAAATTTTGGCCCGATCGGTCAAACGGTTCCCGAAATATGAGCATGGATGTCATCAGTGTGAATGAGAATGTAGGTGGCGTCACCTGTCATAAAATCAAGAAAGCTATCCAGGATGTATACGCATGCCGAATTTCAGGTGAATTAGTCAATTCACTGCAGAGATATGAGTGATTTTAACCAAAGGCAGATGAACAGATGGACACTGTGCAAACATGGTTACAGGTGGCGCCACCATTTTTTGTGTATGTTATAGAGCTATCCAAGGGCTACATTAGTATATATTTTATTTCCTGATCAGTCAAACGGTTCCCGAGATATGAGCTTGGAAAGCTGATAAAATCAAGTCCCAGAGGAGCTCTCTGAAAACGAACGCGGCAACGGCGGAGGAACCCGGTCAAAAACATAGTATCCACAAATCTTCGTTTTGGCGGGTACAAAAATACAGGTGGCTCCCCCAGTCTGCAGAAACTAATAAAAACACTTACAAACATCAATATCCATGCAAAGAATCATGGTGATCTCCCCATTAGTTGTTCAGATACTTCAGCTTTTGTATCAAATTGTCCATTATTCTGAGGAATACTTCGGAGTCCTATAGCTTGAAGGATATGGGTAACAGAGACCTAATTTTAAGTTTCCACAGGCACTTTTCATGGGCCTTCTTGCATGACAAGAATGAAGATTCTAGGTCCAGTTGTTGCGATTTGTACCCTGTTGACAGATAACCACATCTTTAAAGGTCTCGAAAATAGAGAAAAAAAAATTGTGAAAATTTGAAAAAATAGAGGTGGCACACCCAGTCTGCAGAAACTGATGGAACAGGTCATGATCAATATGTATGCCAAAAATCATGACCATCAGTGTTGTAGTTATTGAGATACTGCAGTTTTTGTATCAAATTTTCCATTATTCTGGGGGGTAATTTGGAGCCATACAGCTTAAAGAATATGGGTAACAGAGACCTTATTTCAGGTTTCCATGGAGACCTTTTATGGACCTCATAGTGTGTCAAGAATGAAGATTCTAGGTCCAGTCTTTATGATTTGTGCCCTGTTAACAGCTGTTCACATTTTTAAATTCGTAAAAAATCGAAAAAATTCAGATGGCACCACTGGTCTGCAGGAAGTGATGGAACATCTCATGATCAATACGTATGCCAAAAATCATGACCATCAGTCAAGTTGTTAATGAGATATTGAAGTTTTTGTATGAAATTTTTTACTTTTCTGGGGGGTACTTTGGGGCCCCATAGCTCGAAGGATATGGGTAACAGAGATCTAATTTATGGTTTCCACAGAGACTTTTAATAGGTTTCTCAGTGTGTCGAGAATGAAGATTCTAGGTCCAGCGGTTACGATTTGTGCCACGTTAACAGATGACAGCATCTTTAAACGTCTCAAAAATAGAGGAAAAAATTGTTTAAAAAATGGAAAAATACAGGTGGCGCCACCAGTCTGCAGGAACTTATGGAACATCTCATGATCAATATGTATGCCAAAAATCATGACCATCAGTGTTGTACTTATTGAGATATTGAAGTTTTTGTATGAAATTTTTTACTATTCTGGGGGGTACTTTGGGGCCCCATCGCTCGAAGGATATGGGTAACAGAGACCTAATTTCTGGTTTCCAAGGAGATTTTTCATGGACCTCTCAGTGTATCAAGAATTTAGATTCTAGGTCTAGGCTTTACGATTTGTGCCTTGTTAACAGATGTTCACATTTTTAAAGGTCTCAAAAATAGAGAAAAAAATTTGTAAAAAAATCGAAAAATAAGGGTGGCGCCACCAGTCTGCAGGAAGTGATGGAACATCTCATGATCAATATGTATGCCAAAAATCATGACCATCAGTGTTGTACTTATTGAGATATTGAAATTTTTGTATGAAATTTTTTACTATTCTGGGGGGTACTTTGGGGCCCCATCGCTCGAAGGATATGGGTAACAGAGACCTAATTTCTGGTTTCCAAGGAGATTTTTCATGGACCTCTCAGAATCCCAAGTTACAAGGTTCTAGGTTCAGCGGTTACGATTTGTGCCTGGTTAACGGACGGACAGACGGACGACGGACAAAGAGTGATCGCTATAGCTCAGATGACTTTCAGTCAGCTGAGCTAAAAAAGTCAGACTTGCTGTGCTGGGTGCAGCTCTAGGCATAATTTCTGTGTTTTGTAAGATATACATTTTTGCAGATCACATGTAGCTCCAGAATTTTTAATTTCTGGTTAATTGTATTGTAAAGTCCTGTTTAAGAAGTCTAGTCACAGAATGGTCAATTCCCAGCAGTGCAGAATGTGTGAGTAGTTATGAATAATACCTGGTATTATTGACTATATATTCGCCTTTACTACACAGCTACTCTAGCTGTTAACTATTGGTTTTTGTGTGTAACTGTTTGGTGAACTGAACAAGCCACTCATAAAAATGGTCTGCTTGTATTGAGTAATGATTTGGTGTACCCTTCTGATTACAAAGGCCTTGTCAAAAGAAATAAAATACTAACTCAGCACCAAATGATCTACCAGATTACATTGGTCAGTTCAATCTATCACAAAGAAATTCATTACATTTTTGTGGAATCATGATCCTTTCATATTGATAGCAGCTTTGCCAGAAAATACAATGGGATGGGATAGAAAATGCTATTATGAGGCCTTTTTTTAAATGTATGTAAGAAATAGAAATGAGGATGTGTCTATAACATATATATATATATATAAAATGCATGCATGGTTATGCTTAATAGTGAACCTAAATGGAAATTTGATGTTAATCACATGTAATATAATTACATGAGTTATACCTCATCTTCTCATGTCTACTTGTTTAATTATAGTGGTCCTGGTAAGTCTGTTGCCAATTTGTTGAAAATTATTTTCCCCTTTGGAACATTTCTCTTACATTTATCTTACAAACTCTTTATTATTCATATTGTTTAAATGTCAGTGTTATGCTACTTCAGCTCTGTGCCTTTGGGATAACCAAAGAAAGCTTTTAGTAAAACTACAGCAATCAAGTTGCCTGGTCATGGCAAGAATTAATAGTCATCTGTAATTGACTCTTTGAGTCAAACAGTATAGAACATACACTATACAGTCACAGAGAAGAGTCAAGTTCAAAAGAGGATAGAAAACCAATTCACCAAGGCATGTTTGGCCTCATTTTCTGCATTCCTTGTGATAACTGAATGTGGAAGTCAGCATATAATATTGTGATTAAGTGTCAATCCATCTATAAACATTAAAAAATAAGCATATAATATTGTGATTAAGTGTCAATCCATCTATAAACATTAAAAAATAATAAAGTGTTTGCCATTACTGTGAGAATTTCGGCATCAGTTGATCTTTCAAGGACTGCGTTTATTTGTTAAAAGACAATATGCTATTTGCTGAAGTTTATTGAATTATTCATGTTTGTATGTGCTGGTGTTGATTTAAATTTTTCAATAACAGGCTTGTCATTTCCACCATTTTATAATCTCTAGTTTTATGCAGTAAATAGACTTTTTCCACAAGTATGTGCATGGGTTTAGCTGTCTCAATCCCACTGTGGTCAGGTCCTGTTTGTCAGCATTGTGAGTTTTGTCAAATGAAATTCAATATAAGCAAGAGATTAAGACAGCTGGCTCGTTGTTACAGATAGGGTAGAATATATTTACATTTATTTTCTGAAATATATGTTTTATGAAAATACAATTGATTAATGTTAGATCTTTTTTGACATTATAACATTTGCTTCATTCACTGCCAGCAGGTGGGGCAAGCGAGGTGGGAAAGGTCTGTTATTACCATTGACCTTTCATGGAACAGATTTGCTCTTCCTTTCCAGTGATTTAGGCATGTCACATTGAATCTGTGGATTATAATAATAAGAGAGTGAACAAAATTTGATTTTCTCTCGTATAACTGTTTTATTTTAAAGGTGAATTTATATTACCACAGCTGAAGGTTTATATATAGCCAGCTGTATACTTGACATATCTCTGTTTGTCTAAACAGGCGGGGTATGTCCTGTTTATGTCATTTTAGTATCTCAGGTCTTGTAAAATGATAATCATGACATGACTTGGGCAAGCGGGGGCATAATATATATGAAATATGAACAACATAATCCTATTGTAATGTAAACTAGAGAACACCTTCCGTATTTCAGTTTGCTTTTCACATTCATTCATCTACAAGCTGGGGTCACCGAGTTGCATGTTTTTTTTTTAAAGTTACTCAACATATGTTACAGGATCAGATCCTTGGTTTTCCCCACTACCTGTGATCTTTTAGCTAACAGAATCTAAAAATGACCAAGGCACTTAATGTCAACTCTGGGATCCTGTTATTTGTAGATAGTCCTGATGATCACACAAGGATCACTCAAATCTTATTTGATGATCATAAGCTTTTCTTTAGGTTTCCCCCTTTCATGCTCACCAGGTCACATGACTTAATTGGCACTGCTCCTGGCAGCCTGTCATAAACAGGCTCAGTACTGCAGACACAGGGAGAGTGGGCAAAGCATCAGACTTGATTCATATTTGTGCCAGTGGACATGTAGATTATTGCATCACTACCAGCACTGGCTGCACTGTTGCAGATCTTTACAGTCCCCAGGTGATCTGAATCATAGTTGTAATGTTGACAGGTTCAGTACACTTTCACTATACTGCTGTTGTTAGAGGTCATTTTGACAGGCCTGGGGGACTTGTTGCATGGATTTTGTTTCAGATATTTTATTGATACTGAAAATGCACATATAAATCACATAAAACAAGCATAAGTGGGATTGAGTACACGCTCCTTAAAGCTTACCTTGACTATCTCCCAAATGTTTCCACTAACAGTATACGATGGCAGTATTCAGAGTGTGGGTGAATGGTTGCATGGGTGTTGAAAATATAGTTGCAGTACTGAATTTCTCCACAGGTTTTGTTTATAGCCAGGTAAGAATAATATAATGTACCCTTGTTGCTGACAACCTTTTATATGATCTGTATATGAAAGCTTAATGTTAATGTCATAGAATTTTATCAAAGATTTTATGAAAAGGAATGGAAATGCCAGCCATGCATTTGAACATAAGACCTTTATAACTGCCACAAGATTTGACCAGATGTTATACATCCAGTCCATTTACCATCCACAGTGCCTACTCCCAACAGGAGGGAGCCCCTTGGCTTCAACCAGGACCCAAATATAATGAGGATTACCTTGCTAAGCTGTCAAAACTATAGCCTGACCGGGTCACACAGCAGTGAAAGCCTGTAAGCCAATTTCCAGGTGGGCACAGGCACAGATGTACTGCCCTAATCTCTCTTTAATGATCTCACTGGCACAGAAGTTTAGCATCATCTAGCCACATAGTGCATGACTGTTACATGTCAGGCCCAGAATTAATTGGTCTCTCACAGAGGTGTACCTGACTTGAGGTGTGAATTTCACTCTGCAGGTGTTATCAAATACACATGGACCTAACATTAAGCCTTTAGTAGTCTTAATAAGGCTCCAAGTAAGGTCATTATACTGCAGATTAGTGACTCCTATAATCTGGCCATCTGGCCATTTTATTATCACGGTTAAATTAAAAAGTTTCTCTTGGATAATGATTGGTCATCATATATGAATATTTTATGCATTAATAAATTGAGATCCAAACAGTAAAATATTATTGGTGCTGCTAAAAATACAATGGTATAAACTATGTAGGAACAAATACATAAAATTACCTAACTGAATGTTACAGAAAGCTATAACCTGGCAGTGAAACCAAGATAATGGAAGAAATACATTATCTCACTGGCCAGATACATTACAGAATTATATATATATATTAAATATTAAAATATAAATAATTACAGCCTCAGAATCAGGTTGTGAGGTAAGGTTACAACACAAGCACATCATATGCATTAACCAATGAATGCTCTATTTTATACCTCAGCTGACTTCATATAACCTATAGGGATGGCCCTTTGTCCATCATCTACCTTACCAGCTTGCCTGCAGTTAATGAGACACAAATTGTAAGAATAAGGCCAACAAATTTCAAATTCCCAAGGTGACAGCTCCTGATACATCTTCTGTGGAAACCAAAAAGTAGGTCACTGTGATAAATCTGCTATGAGATTTGGAGCAAAATCAATACCTCAGAAGATGAGATACCTGTCAGTTTAAATTCATTCAAAAGCCCAGATTTCTCAGGTCTTGCTTGATGGATTGTCCTGAACTTTTGAATGGGCCTTGATCATGGGGAATTTAAGATGCTGCACGATCAGCATCTGGGATTGAAAATTTTTTTTCCACGGAAAATAGAACCCCAAGAAAAGAGTCTTTGCAACCATTTTTTCCAGCAAATCTAACCCTCTTAAATTTTTTTCATTTTTTTTTTCCAAATTTGAATAGATCACCAATGGCCTCATTGAAGATTGCCGGAGAGCCAGATTTGTTAAATTTTGTTGAAACACTGACCACACACCAGCCTATATCGACATGTTTTGAAAAGGCTGGCAGACTGGTATTTGCAAAAAATAATCTGTTAGTTAATGGCTGGCCACATTATATTTTGGTATGCTGTAATTTTGTAAAATTTTGTTGATTTATGAAAAGTGACTGTGTGTCTTCCCAGGCTTACAAGTGTTGTGATGTTTTACTTGTATGTGGGCCTGCCTCAATCAACAAAAATTCTGTTTGACATTTACAGTTCTATTCTTCTGCTGTCAGACATATTAATTAGCCTCCTATCCACCCTCTGGCATTACGATCAGATTACTGGCACCAGAGTGTCTTTACATCTAAGTCTGAGGAACGCATTTTAAGGCCTTATGAAGATGCAAATATTTTCTTCATTTTCTGATGACGCTTCATGGCCCACACGTACACTGTCAATCAACATAAACCAGACCAATCCAGTATTTTTAAGAAAAGTTCCCTTTTAATCCAGCACACTGGTAAACCCCTCAGCATGTTTGTTAAATTCATGACCACATGAACACAAGCATGACTCGCATGGTTTACAGGACGCAGGGAGCTTGCATGTGATACAGGAAATGACCCGTGTCCATGGAGACGGTGTTTCAGGTTGGGTTGTGAGCTCACATGTATACTATTGTGTTAATTAATCATTCTTAGCACAATATAAAGATTATGGGCCTTTTACCACAATATGAATGCAACCTGATGCAAGACCACTGTGATACATTCCTTGATATTACTTTTATCACGACTCGAGTAGGTTTACCAGCCCAATTATCTGATTGCCTGTTAAGTCGGGTTGTCACAACTTACATATTAATCAGATGATGGTAATTCATCTCTTGATGGATATCATGTGATTTGTCAAAATTATTAAAAATAAGTTGCACATCAGTGTGTTGTAGGGAGAACATTGTTAAACCCTCTTGAGATCTGTGAGATTGTATTCATTGTAAATAGGGAGTATACACTAAACTTACACAAATATCCCTATGAATGGTAATGAAAATATTCTGCAATAAATTTTTAAATGCCCATATTTTCTCCAATCAAAAATTCTGCAAACCTTTCTAGTGTTTTTTCAGGTTTTCTTTTTTTTTCTGTTTTAATCACACTTTGATTGTCAGTTTACATACAGAACATGTATGAGTATAAATATATACTCCCAGCTATGTACACTTGTGCACTTGTTATTCCTTATGTAAAACAATACATGAGTAAATGTCTTCATGTAAATGTGGCTTTAGCTTCTGATGTGATCAAACATGTTTTTAGCTCAGCTGACTATAAGTCATCTGAGCTATAGTCGTGGTCCATTGTCCGTCGTCCGTCCGTCTGTCCTGCTGTCCGTCCATCCGTCCGTAGATGTGGCATGTTTTGAAACTGTTAGACCTAGGAATCCAAAATTCAGCATAATGTTAGATGTCCCCAAGATCTCCTACCAAGCCGAAAACTGGGTCTTTACGACTTCGTTCCTTTGAGAAATTAAGGAAAAAACTCAATTTTTTATTAAAATCCTATTTTCACACTTCAGGACTGCCTAATATCAAAACCACACATCTGTTTTTCCTCATATTTACCATAAATATTCCTCTATATAGTTCCTATGTACATGCCAGAAATTAAGTCTGTTAAATATAAATTCTTTAAGTTATGAGCCCAAACATAATGGACTTTGTAAAAAATCAGGAAAAATATTTACTCACTTAACATGAAAAAATATTAAACTAGAGTCTAATTTCCTAAGTATATAACTATGTTTAATTAAGATTCAATTGTTTACCCAAGATTAGATCTGAATTTTCTAAATTTTTTAAGTTATTAGCATAAAAATAAAATCAGTACCTTAAATTTTGCCCAACTTTGACCATGGCATGTTTTTTTCCTGTAAGTACCATTGATTTAATTTTCACAGCATGTAAACATAAATATTTAATTTGTTTAAATCTGAAATTTGAAAATAAAAGGTCGAAAATTAAGCTAGTTATTGATTTTTTTCTTGAGGCTCTATTCTAGTCATTTGCTTTGATCACAGATTACAGATGCAGGGTCCCACTCCAGGTCACTGGAAGTCAGCTATGCAAGGGTTTCTGATTTGTTACAGTCACTGGGGGAGATCCCCTGTTGTGACAGATGTACAGTTATTCTCATATCACCACCCCAATCACACCCCCCCTCCCCCGCAAACTCAACCCACCAAGTGTTATGCAGTAATTGTTATTGTTTTCACTGTATCTCCTTAATTGTAATGCTGTTTCCACTCTGATATGCAAAAACTTTCCTCGAAAAAGTAATTCAAGGTGTAATCCAGAAGATGCAATGTTGTGTAATGAGCATTTTTAAAGAAATAAATTTTCTTTTTAATGATTTTAACAAATATAATTGAACCCATCAGTATGCTTAAATTATAATAAATTATGAAGCACATTATGGATAAATAAAGACACAATTAAAAATTGTGAAATCTAAATCAAGTATTATTTTTAGATATTTATTGTTTTGCAGATTTAAAAGATATATTTTTGTGGTAAAAAATAAATAAACATTTGTATGCATGATGTGGTGTTATCTGACAAGATTGAGATTTATGATGATGCAAATGAGAATTATGAATCAACTTTTATATTCAGATATATATGTTACATTGGAAATGTATAGAAATATAAACTTAAATTAAAAAAAAAATTGATGTGATAGATTAAAAAAAATTGATGTGATAAAAAAATGAGGATTTAATACAAACGTTTGTTCATTGTTTTCCTGCCTCAGCAGAATTTGAGATCAGGCTTTGTTTGCCCTGTTTTATGTTGTTAATTAGTTATATTTCAACTGTATACATTTCATAATAAAAAATACATATATATTTAATAATATATATTATACAAAAAAAAATAGATTAAATTGAATAAATGTGTAAACTACTGAAATGTCAACAGTTAATCGAAAAGCCAACTAATGATCATGGTAATAGCTAGTACAGATCATTTGTTCACAAACTGCTCACATGCTTCAGTTTCATCATTAGGAAACACATGTTCAGGTCACAAAATATTATTTGAAACAATTTCTTGCTCATCAATACAAATCAATCATGTAAACTAACCATGGCCTATATTATCACTTCATCTTACACTTTATCTCCATTTGATAATATTTTAGATTTTTACCTTCAAGGTTAACGTCAGCTGAGCACAGTGACCCATGGGTCCCTTGTTTTTCTCTATTACTTAAAGATTGTATATCACAGTGATTTAATTTTGAATTCCTATTGAGGACCTTGTGTCAGCATGTGAAGTTTGAAATTCCTTGACTTTATAGTTGAGATTTGTGCCCTGCTTAAGCTTAGACTAATGTTTATCTAGGGTCTTTCAAGGAGCCCATATGATGGTAAATTGAAATATCAATCATAACATGAAATATGTATGCATGCCAAGCTGACCACTGTCTCTTAGCTAGCCCTCATCCCTTTTTCTACCTGATAACTTTGTGGCATTAACTGTCTATTTACCTGTGTATTTGGAATGCTCAAGGGACATACTTCAGTTATTAATCAGGCCGTTAAAACTTTAAACAAAAATGGGAACTGCTTTATCACCTTTGTATAACAGGAAAAACAGAGCAAAGATGGTTCTGTTTTGGATTTTGTGAATGTTGAACATGTATATATATGCATACTGGTTACTAAACCAGGCAGAGTGTCTGGACTTCATCAGATACAAGTTTTTATAATGAACAAGTAAACTACAACAGAGTTCTTGTGGATTCAATTTAACCACATATCATACAGCATCAGGAGGAACAAAAATCTACACGGCAATAATATGTGCTTAAAGCTAATATAATGTTATATTTGTCTCTATCCACAATCTTATTTTTTCAGTAATTTCCAAGAGGAAGAGACCTCCAATTATTAATTATTGCTTCACCATGAAATTGATAACTCAGCCCTGTGGCACTTGTGAACAATTATTAATATCATCTTTATCATTGTACAAAAAAATATCATGACAACTGTTAGATCACTCAAGGAATGACCATATCCATAAATTTATAGATTTTTGCCTGTAGTTTATATTAAATAAAGTGAAGAAATCAGAAAATTCTCTGGAATGATCAAAGGATATTTCATATAATGATCCACAAATTAAAATGGATACATTTGAAATAGACCTTTGTCTGCCTGTGACTACCAACATTATGTGTTCAGGTTCATTATACTGACAAGAAGGTAATATTTTTAATGTAAATAAATTTGGGCCCTACTTGAATAAGTGGGTGCCCTAAAGTAATCACCCTGTCCATCTGACCGTTGTCTGTCCACTGATAAGATTCTGGATGATAACTCCAGTTTGGATTGACCTATGGATTTCAAACTTATGTATATGGCCAACCACTAAAGCAAGAACCATATTGATTTTGGGGTCATTAGGTCAAAGGTCAAGGTCACAAGACCCACATCTCTAAAAAGTTTGTGAATGCATTTTAAGCTATGCATCTTGCACATATAGCTCTTCTGCTGAACATGGAAAGATTCCTGGCAATTTTTGGGTAGTAAATTCAAAGGTCAAGGTCACAGGAGCTATCTGTCAACAAATCTGTTTCCAGATGATAACTCCAGTTTAAATTGACATGCAGATTTCAAATTTCACTTATTTATGGTCCATCAATAAAGTAAGAACTCTTTTATTATTTGGGGATCATGAGGTTTAAGGTCAAGGTCACAGGACCCACATATTTAAAAAGATTGTGGATGCATTTAAGCCAAACTGGTCATCCCTCACCTTCCATCACAAATATAGCTCACCTGCCAGTAGGGGATGATTCCTGTTGTTTTTGGGTCACTAGGTCAAGGTCAAATTAGCCATCTGTCCTCAAATTTGTTTCTGGATGATAACTCCAGTTGGATTAGACATATACATATCAAACTTGATTAATTAATGGCCCACCACTAATGTTAGAACCTTATAGAATTTGGGGTCATGAGTTCAAGGTCACCACATCAAAACCTTTAAAGATTGTGGAGGCTTTGTAAATGTTTCATCCAGATTAATCTTTCATTTTGGGATAATCTTACAACACAGAATGAACCATATTGATTTCAACATCCCAAGTTCAAAGGTTAAAGTCACAGGACCATCCTACTGATTTTTACATCTGATGTAAGTATGCCTCTATTGCTTCGAATGCTCCACTTCTACACTTTTTTACATGACTATCACTGATTCATCTTGGTTCAGATGTTTAAATACTGTTTTGGGTAAGTTTCCTCTGTCTCTGCATGTTATCAGGTCTTATATGATATTTTTCCAAGCATCAATCAGCCAGCACTAGAAGTCTATGGGCATTTTGCAGGGTCCTTCATGACCTGTCAGTATTCTAGTTACCTCATCTTTCATGGCAAGGTTCCTGTTAGAGCCTCTACTATATATTTAATGATTTCACTTAAATTGAAATTTAAACTTGCAATACTGGTTCAGTGGACTTTACCATTACCATTATGTGAAATGGAAATAGTAACCTTGAGAAAAATGACTGTTCAAAGATGTTGATTTTGTGTATAATATAGTCTTTACAAAGCCTATATAGAGATCAAATCAAAACATTTTGCTAGAATCATGAATGGAAAAATGTAGCCATGTATATAAGTAGCCTAGCTGTGATTGATAATTTCATCAACATCTTTATCTGTGAAGCCCACTTGAATTTTTTTCCCATTTCAACATGTAATTGACTTTTTGGATGTAGCTCATACTTAAGTGTCTATTGTAGCACATCAGTGATTTAATGGCTGATCTATGTGCTCCTTACATTATCTGTTTGTTACTTTTTGTCCAAATGGCAAGGCTCATGGAAAGTGGCTGTAATATCTCATGCACTGCCTGTTTGAAAAATTCAACAAAAAATACAATTTGCTCTGTTTTATTTGATTTAGAATTTTTATTGCTGGTTCTGTGTTCAGCAGCAAGGAAACTATGTCTGATATGAAGTAAAATTACACATAAAAGTACCATAAAGGTCATGCAAACTTCCATGCCACCAAATTACCTGACCCTGCTTCACCTAGTACAAGAAGTCAAGGCATTACAATCTCTCGGTAACTTCTTCTCCGAAGGAAAATGTAGATTTGGTCAGTGGCCCTAGGGAAATTACAGAATTGCTTATCTTAAATTGTGTTAGGACAGATCTGTTCTGTTTCTGTGTCAATGAAGATTGAAAGAATTGGCAAAACTGGTAGTGTCTTCCATTTAGGGTTATGAAAACCTAATGTGTATATAGATCATGGAAGACATACACCATAGGTCAGTATTTCTCAGTGATTAAGCTAATATTTGCCATGGTGCTGTTGCCAGTGGTCAGGGAAAAGTCGGAATATTCTTTGTTTACTGTCCCAAAGTTGCATTAAGAGATATATACTAATGCCTCTGTTTGCAATGTACATCTATGGACCTATCCTTCCAGCATCCTTCTGTCCCTCATTATGTGTGTAATATATTCTTGTGGACCTATTTTGAGCTGTAATATTTGACAAAAACCTTCAACCTTTCAAATATGGCTCACCTACTCATACAGGAAAAACCCTATTAAAGGGTCACAAGATCAAAATTCAAGACCACAGGGCCCATTTCTGTAAAAAGTTCGTAGACATATTTCAAGCCCAATTTTTCATCCCAAACCTTCCATCTGTCACATATCATAAAAGTATAAAGTATATTATTGATATGTTCATTTATCTAATTAACCTCTTTCCATTAACTGTTGTCTATAGTGAGCTGTGTGTCTTTCTCTGAGATAATCATGTGTTAAGACTCTTTAATTTTTCCTGTTAAGCAGGTTTTTCTTTATGTTTTTGAGATGTTTTACTATTATTATGTGACTGCGTATATATTTCTTAAGGACACTTGTGTATAAAGTTCACCTCAGCTCAGTTTATTTCCTTAATTCTGCTAATTCTAGCTCATTCTATGAGAAATTGTACTGTTACTTTTATTGCAAAATTTCTTAATTATATTTTCTATGAAGTGAAAGCAAGAAGGAAATATCATATAATTAATATCAAAGGATTCCTTGATCTATCTCCAGTGTATTGTATGCAGGTTTTGTTTATGTGATTTATTAATATCTAATAGTGTAGACAATAGTTCCCTTCCTTAATTTATTTGTCAGTTATAGACATGTTATTAGCTGTTTTCAGGTGTATTTGATTGTGTTGGTTTCTGCTGGTTTTCTATGAGGCACTCAGTGTTTATGTAGACATTGAGCTTGGGATCGGCATTGGAAATTAGCACTGAAGAACAGGAAATGCTGTCTCTGATGTATGGAGCCATATTTAACCAGTAACTTACATTGATGACTTTTAATAATAACTCATGAAGAATTCAGCCTGGGGATGGCTCAAATAGATAAAACATTGAATTATTGGCATTCTTTTTTGTTACTCTGACATGTCTATCTTAAGACTGATATATCAAATCTGTCTCTGATATCTACATGGTCAGATTGGTTCTTGGCTGGTCAAGATAAATTTTGTAAACTATTGCCAGTAAATGACATCTGCTTCTCTGTATCTTTACCCTTCGTTAACTCATACTGATATATATAGCTAAGGCCTAAAGTAAATAATTGTATCCGCCAAAACAAAGTTTTGCGGATGCTATGTTTTCAGCCCACTGCGGCATGGGTGGCGGCGTAGGTGTCCCTAGAACTCCTCTGCTGAGCGGAATTTTACGAAATCCGGGATTATGTAGGGTCACATGTGAACTGCTGCACCCCGATTTGGTTTTGACCTCTGACCTTTCCTCTCTCCAGTGCATCCATCTGTGCATCTGTTTTGACACATTAACCCACATATCTGGGGAACTGTTTGACCGATCCGTAAAAAATTTTTGCACAAATGTACCCCTTGGATAGCTTTATAACATACATAAAAAATGGTGGCGCCACCTGCAACCATTTTTGCACAGCGTCCATCTGTTCATCTGCCTTGGGATAAAATCACTCCTATCTCTGCATTGGTTGGACTTATCCACCTGAAATTTTGCATATGTATACATCCTGGACAGCTTTCTTGAGTTTATGACAGGTGGTGCCACCTACATTTATGTTAACGCTGCTGACATTCAGGCTTATATCTCAGGACTAGTTGGACATATCCCCCTGAAATTTTGCATGTGTATAGATCACACATAGCTCTTAATCATTCACAAAATTGGTGGCGCCACCTGCCACCATTTTTGCACAAGTCCTTCTGTTTGTCTGCTGTGGGATAAAATCACTCATATACATGTAGTGGTTTGACTTATCTGCCTAAAATTTTACATATGTATACAACTTGGACAGCTTTCTGGATTTTGTGGTAGGTGGCACAACCTACATACACATTTCGGCTGCAGACATCCATGCTAATATGCAACACACCTCACTCTATTTCCCCTTGCCACTCAATCCATGCCTCACTTCACCTGTTCCACTCTGATTTTGGCGATACACGTAGTCGCTTGTCGACTACCTGTATTCTGGTTAGCTCAGCTGACTAGAAGTCATCTGAGCTATAGTCATGGTCCTTTGTCCGTCCTAAAATTTTGCATACAGTTAGATGTCCCCAAAATCTCCTACCATACCAAAAATTGGGTCACTAAGACTTGGTTCCTTTGAAATATTAAGGAAAAACATCCGTTTTTCATAAAAAAGCCATAGTTACACTTCTAGGCTGCCTAATATCAAAACCACTTGTCTTATTTTTGATCATATTTAGTATTCATATTCTTCCATAAATTTTCTATTAACATACTAAAAAATGGGTCATTATTGTATCCGCCAAAACGAAGTTTTGCGGATACTATGTTTTTGACCGGGTTCCGCCGCCGCCGCCGCCGCCGCGTTCGTTTCCGGAGAACTCCTCTGAGACTACTGGACAGATTTTTCCGAAACTTACACAAATTATCGGGTCACATGTGAACTGGTGCCTAACCAAGTGACCTTGACCTCTGACCTTTCGTCTCTGCCCAGCGTCCGTTTGTGCGTCTGTTTCCACACATAAACCCATATATCTCGGGAACCGTTTGACCGATCCGGGAAAAAATTTTACACAAATGTAGCCCTGGGAAAGCTTTATAACATACACAACAAAAGGTGGCGCCACCTGCAACCATGTTTGCACAGTGTCCATCTGTTCATCTGCCTTGGGTTAAAATCACTCATATCTCTGCAGTGATTTGACTAATTCACCTAAAATTCGGCATGCATATACATCCTAGATAGCTTTCTCGATTTTGTGACAGGTGGCGCCACCTACATTCACGTTAACGCTCCACACATAATCCCATATATCTCGGGAACCGTTTGACCGATCCGGAAAAAAATTTTACACTAATGTAGCCCTGGGATAGCTTTATAACATACACAACAAAAGGTGGCGCCACCTGCAACCATGTTTGCACAGTGTCCATTTGTTCATCTGCCTGGGGTTAAAATCACTCATATCTCTGCAGTGGTTTGACTAATTCACCTAAAAATTAGCATGCATCTACATCCTAGATAGCTTTCTTGATTTAATGACAGGTGGCGCCACCTACATTCACGTTAACACTCCACACATAAACCCATATATCTCAGGAACCGTTTGACCGATCCGGAAAATTTTTTTTACACAAATGTAGCCCTGGGATAGCTTTATAATATACACAACAAAAGGTGGTGCCACCTGCAGCCATTTTTGCACAGCGTCCATCTGTTTGTCTGCTGTGGGATAAAATCACTCATATCTCTGCAGTGGTTTGACTTTTCCACATGAAATTTTGCATGTGTATATATCTTGGATAGTTTCTCGTTCAAATAACAGGTGGTGCCACCTACAATCATGTTTATGTGGCAGAGATCCATTCTAATATTTAACACATGTAACTCTGTATCCCCTTGCCACTCAATCCATGCCTCACTTCACCCGCCTTCTCTGATTTTGGCGGATACACGTAGTCGCTTGTCGACTACCCGTATTCTAGTTGAGTATTGTTTTGAAGTAATGGGTCCAAATATAATGCAATTTTTTAAAAATCAGGAAATATATTTACTCACTTAACATGGGAATTGCTGTTACTGGAGACTTTTTTTCTGGGATATAACTTTATTAAATTGGGATTCAATTGCTAAACCAAAATTAGATCTGAATTTTGCAAATTTTTTAAGTTATTAGCATAAATAAAAAATTAATACCTTAAATTTTGTCCAACTTTGGCTACGGCACATTTTTTCCCTGTAAGCACTGTTGATTTAATATTCAGAGCATATATACATAAGGATTTAATCTTTTAAAATCTGATATTTCTAAGGAATTGATTGAAAAGAGAAGCTTTTATTCAGGTTTTCATACACCATGTCAAGTGTTGATCACATCAGGCCCACCTAGTAGTACATTTTAGATTTTGTATTGTACCACCAGGGTTACAATGATTGAAGTGCACATTTAATTGAGTCCACAAAGTGGTTTATTGCTATATGAAAGTATGGATGTTCATCAGATAAGTAATTCTTTAATACAGAAGAGTAAAACTTCACCAGGTGTGAAATTGACTATTAATTCCAGTAAATAATTATAGCTGAGATAATAATTAGCACAATGATGATGTTTGTCCCTCATTCAACTTACAGTGTGTTTACTTTATTTGAAAAGATGGTTTTATTTTATCAAATTTACTGAATCTTTTATTTCAGTGGATTAAAATTAAGCATATACTGAAACTCCAATTTACAAAACTTTTTAATAGTGATTCAAGGAATAATTTTGAAGATGTATGGTTGTGGGATTATTTTCTTTTAAATTCAGTTTAAACATTTGTGATTTAAAAATAATAAAATATGTGTATGCATAATATGACCCGATATGAGCTCCACTCTGGATAAAACATGATTGCAACATAGAATTCTGATATTTTAACTTATATTTTCAGATTTTTTTATTACAAATTTATAAAACTTTTAAATGCATAAAGAAAAATCTGATAAAAAACTATTAATGGAAAAAGTGGATATGCTAAAAAAAATAGGCTTAAATATAAACTGAAATGCATTATTCCCTTTAAAGTGAAATAAAGGTATTAGTCCATTCTGTCCACTTGCCTGTCCATCTGTAAATTTCATATGCATCACAGTATTTCAAAACTTTTACTGTTTTTCTTCATGACAGTCTTGTCAGAGTACTAGTTTTGCAATCATATATTTTGAACTTTATTATAACCAAGTAGGAGGGCCCCTTTCCTCTTAGCTTCTCATATGCTTGTATATATGAAAAACATTACAGTAGAATATTTTGCATATTTTGCATTTGCAATAATTTCAAACTTCAGCCTCCTTGACCCATGGGTCCCTTGTTTTCTATTGAAATTCCAAAATTACACATTCTTTCCCTGATCTTAAATGATCCTGAATCATAGATTTAATAAAACAATTTTTTATACATCATTTAAGTTTTTATTCATTGCTATTAACATCTGACTCAATGGCAGTGTTAACCCCATGTGATTAATCCATGCGAGTCTTATTCATGAGGCGTTTGTTATAATATCCTGTCAGGGTCATTGGTCACATTTTCATCCACACAGGAAAAACATTTGAAAGGACTGACATATTAGCAGCTAACAAGAAAATATGAGCTCATCATTCTGAGCTATGACTGGCCACATCATTTTCCAAACAGGTTAATAATTAGTCTTTGTTTGCCTGATTGATCTAAAGCCCAAGGCCAAAGTGAGTCCCTTGATTGGGTGAGAGGTCATGACCTGTGACCACCTGATGTTTAAATACCTAGCAAAGCAATTTCATTATTATCCTCAGTTCTGGGTTTATGATATAATAATTTTGTCGCTTCAGTGAAAGTATTGCATGATTAAAACTCTGCAAATAATGTGACTTTTTGGACAGTGCTTTGAATAATAATTTAAACAAACATGTATAAGTTGCACATTACAAACTTGATGGTAAATGGAGTGCAAATGTCTTTTGTTTTGTTGCCATTGCTACCTGTCTAAATAGTGAGATTATTTTAGAGTTGTGAGAAGCGTACCAGAAGCAAAACATATTTCTAGTTACAAAATGTTTGTACTGACACTTTTAACTGTTATGGGGACAAAATATGTGCATTATATGCATGCATATAACCATATCTGTAATACAAGAACTTATAGAAATATTTGCACTGAGAAGTATTTCTTGGAATGTGTGTAATTGTCCTGAATAGTGTCCTGAGACCATGATTCAAGATTGTTTTGCATCACTGGTCACAGGGGCCTTCATGGGAACGTTATTTGTTTTTCTTTAGGAAATTATTAACTGTGGTTAGGTGAGGTAAATATTTGATGGCCCTAGTGTTATATATCTAATACTTATAAAAGGAATTCGGTTCATGTTTGTTCGCAATGTTCTCTAAAACTACATTGTGTACAATACTGTGCCTTACATCATTTTAATGGTTATTATCCCCTCAGTGACAAAGGCGATATGAAAATAAATAATTTTTAATGTACATATAATTTTGAGTGATTTTTCCGTTTTTTTTCAAAGCACAGCCGAACTGCCTTTGGCACTCACCGGGATGCGTGCATCATGGTCACTCAACCTCTAACACTATATAAGGACTATTGTTCATATGAATTAGGCTTGCTTTCAATGTGGGATTTGACCCACGTACATTTTCAGTAAAAGAGAAAAACACATGTTTCTCGCTTTATGAAATGGAGAGTTCAACCCAGGAGGATTAATGACAAAACCTAATTCAAGGTCCCAATTACAGAAAAAAGGGCTAAGGTGGGGTGGTTGCGAGGGTTTCAGGCCTCAAAATTTGTCTGATACGATGAAAAAAGGTTGCGGTGGTTGAAAATGGGATACGGACCCACTGCATGGAGTCTCGTTGAGGGATTTGACCCATGTTCGTGGTCAGTAAAAGAGAAAAACACTTGTTTCTCACTATATGAAATGGAGAGTTCAACCCAGGAGGATTAATGACAAAACCTAATTCAAGGTCCAAATTTCAGAAAAAAGGCCTGGGGGGATGGGGTGGGGTGGTTGCCGGGGTTTCAGTCCTCAAAATTTGTCTGATATGATGAAAAAAGGTTGCGGTGGCTGAAAATGGGATAAGGACCCACTGCAGATTCTGCTACTTACGATGTATGCATATTTCTGTTTCCTTCTTCAGGAACAGTTTCCTTGCAACCTACATTTAATTATTATCTTTTATGTGTTCCTCACAGCAACCATTTCTTTATACGTCCAATCATAGAAACCAGTCAAATATCAACGAAACACTGTATGCCTCCGCATCTCATTCCAGTTTGCAATGTAAACCATCACTGACCAGGTCTTCAAGGTAAACAACCTATGATTTTTGCCACGAGCACAGTGCCACAAAATAACAGTAAAAAAATATTTGTACATGTTGTATTCAGAGAGTATCCCACTAAAAATCTATATTTTCTATTTATTTTATAATAAAAAACGAGCCAACATTCAACATCTCAGTAAATATATCTCCCAAACCCCAGTAAAAAGCCCGGTATACCGGGTTTATCAGCTAGTACATATATATAACAGGTAGGGCAATCTTGTTGGAAATCCTGGAGACATGGATTTTTTTGTTGTTGAGATGTGTCTGTGTCTTTCTTTTGTTCTAATTATTGTTTCATGATCAAGTGCTTCTTATGAGATGTGTTCTGGCTGGGTTTTTTAAATCACCAGGTCCCAGTATACCACTGGTGTCTGGCCGGTCTGTGTGAGTCACATGTCAATGGTAGGGTAAACACAGGAAAACCCAACCCTACTGTTGCACAAAGTTCATTTCACTGTAAACACCATTTCCTTTGCAAATCAGGCTTGAAATGAGAAGCTTTGTTGTATAACATGTCTTTCATCCAGTGCTCCAGAAAAACTAGATCAGCACTTCTATTTTAGCTATCTGTCTGTTTAAGTAGCTTAATTAACGGTAACAACTTTATACAGGACATCACTTTTGAAAAGGAGTCACCCTAACCCCAAAAGCTTCAAGTGGCCCATGGTGGTTAACTTCACCTGAAGAAATTTCCATACAGCTCCCTGGTAATGATGTCAATGTGTCAAATGAGTTCTGCCATCAGGATCATGATAAAAAGCAGAACTGTTCAGCATTTGCAGTCTATGAAGTTACAGTGGTACCTCTCCTTACGGGCACTTTTGTACTAAGGGCACCTCCTAATAACGGCCACTCATGGGCAGTCCCTTGAAAGTAGGTCCAGAAATCTATAACCTCCCTACTAAGGGCACCAGTCTATTGCAGGCAAAATGTCTGGTCCCCTCAGTGTCCATAATTGAGAGATTCTCCTGTACTTAATAAACAGTTGCAAATCAATAAGATATGTGTGATTTTAAGGTTAGAGGATAAAATGTGTGTCCAAAAATTTCTCTTTCTATTTTTTATGCTTAGTCATTCAGTGTAAACATTTATGTATATACATATAGGTGTAAATTTACATGGGCTGCCAGGTTTAGGCAGTTTAAATTTTACTATTTATACTTTATTGTTCTCTGAAATTCTTGATTGAAGTCTTGCTCACTCTGTCCACTTGTTTCATCATTTACTGTATCATCACTGTGTGACCATTTAAGTGTCAAACTGTTCATGATTGGTCCTTTGGAAGTGCTTCTACCATAGGAGCAGAAGTCTCCTGTTTGATGTTTATAGCCATCAACTTTGAGGAAGGAATGGACAATGGTGGCCAGGAAGTCACTCCCATGAAGTAATTCCAGACATTTTTG
This sequence comes from Sipunculus nudus, assembly GCA_026874595.1. Classification (NCBI taxonomy): domain Eukaryota; kingdom Metazoa; phylum Annelida; class Sipuncula; order Golfingiida; family Sipunculidae; genus Sipunculus; species Sipunculus nudus. The sequence continues at coordinate 30,220,341 of CM049315.1, forward strand.
GCTAAGATGACTATAAGTCATCTGAGCTATAGTCGTGGTCCATTGTCCGTCGTCCGTCTGTCCATCTGTCCGTCCGTAGATGTGGCACATTTTGTAACTGTAAGACCTAGGAATCCAAAATTCGGCATAATGTTAGATGTCCCCAAGATCTCCTACCAAGCCGAAAACTGGGTCTTTGCAACTTCATTCCTTTGAGAAATTAAGGAAAAACCTCAATTTTTTTTATTAAAAACCTATTTTCACACTTCAGGACTGCCTAATATCAAAACCACTGATCTTTTTTACCTCATATTTACCATAAATATTCCTCTCTATAGTTCCTATGTACATGCCAGAAATTATGTCTGTATTATATAATTTAAAAAAGGTATGGGCCCAAAGATAATGCATTTAGTAAAAAATCAGGAAAGATATTTGATCACTTAACACAAAACCTGTTAAAGCTATGGACTTTTTTTCCAGTAATATAATTTTAATTAATAAAAATTAAATTGTATACCCAAAATTAGATCAAAATCTTTAAAAATTTTTAATATATTAACAAAAATAAAAAATTGGTACCTTAAATTTTGCCCAACTTTGACCATGGCACGTTTTTTCCTGTAAGTACTGTGGATTTAATTTTCACAGCATGTTTTTGTTAGCATTTTGTCTGTTAATACCAAAAATTTGAAACCAGTTGATCAAAAACTGTAGATTTTATTTAAGTTTTCAAGCCCCATGTAACATATTGTTTACATTAAGCTAGTGTTATGCAGTTTGCAAGAGCTCAGCTCCCCAGCTTCAGCTCTCAGTTCCTATAATTTGGCATACAATTAGATGTCTCCAAAATCCACTACCATGCCAAGAATTTTGTCACTAGGACTTAATACCTTCAAGATATTAATAAAAAACTTCATTTTTCCATTAAAAACCCATTGTTACACTTCAAGACTGCCTTATATCAAAACCACTGATCTGACTTTAATCGTATCTAATATACATATTTTTCTATACATTCACTATGCACATGCCAGAAATGATGTTAGTATTGCATGATTGTTTCAAGTTATGGGCCCAAACATAATGCACTTTGTAAAAAATCAAGAAATATATTAACTCTCTTAACAAGAGGATTGGTGAAGCTAGAGATTTTTTGTCAGGGATGTAACATTATTTAATCAAGATTCAATTGAATACCCAAAATTAGTTCTGAATTTTTCAAATTTTATAAGTTATTAGTATAAATATAAAATTAGTACCTTTATTTTGCCCAACTTTGACCATGGCACGTTTGTTTCCTGTGAGCACTGTTGACATAATTTTCATATCATGCACACATAAGGATTTCAGCTTTTCAGTTTAGAAAGCTGAAAGAAGTTGGCCAAAAATTGTAGCTATTATTAATGTTTTTATGAGACCATGTCAGACCTTGGCTCTCCCCAGCCCCTCTTGAGTCACCTGTATGTTGACGTTGTTGACCTTTCAGCAAATTATGCACGCTTGAGGCGAGGCAACACTGAAGCAGCCAGGCAGCTTATGGCCAGCCACAGTTGATCCAGGCGTCCAACCCAACTCATCTAGTAATTTTAACCAACAACAGGAATTAATGATAGACAAAGATGCAGTTGATAATATTTATCTAGATTCCTACTGTGTCTAGTGTATACATTGATGTGAAATTAGTCCAAAATGAATATATTACATTTATTTTTTTTAAATATAAATAAAAGCCATAAAACCAGGTACTTATGATCATTATTTAAATGTGTGAATTTTGTATATTCTGGTTTCTCAACATCATTGTTAGGTGAAAACTGAATAAATACCAGACATGGTGCGAATACTTTGCAATTGTATTTGAATACGAATATGAATATGTACTCCATTGTAAAATTTCTTGCATGAGAATGGGAATTCAGGTAAAAATGAAAGTATATGAATATTAGTGCAAATACTTTCAAAATGTATTCATGAATGCATTCATGAATATATTATTTAATATTATTTTAATAATCATTTCAGTTATATTTTATTTTTAAAAATCATACAATCCTCATGTTATTTTTAATAAAAATTATATTTGGGACAATATTTGTAATTATTTTTAATAAATAGTTAAACTCTTATATTATATGTTCTGCTTATAAGTTATATGGCCAAGTCAAAAACTGTGTGACAATAGCACTCCATTTGTTAATAAAATAAATGAAATCAATCCTGTTCCCTGTCTCCAAAGATACTATCAAAATCATACATAAGCTAAACACCAACAACTCATAATACAGCTTATATTTATTACCACACAAAACCAGCATGTGCCTCATTTCTAAATCATATTTTTTTATCATATATAACAGCTGAGCGCCGTGACCCATATCCTGTAGGTGGAGATATTTGTTATTGGCATTGTTATTATTATTATTCTTACGATGATTCTGCCACTTTTTTGTCTGATTTCATTCATACTTACTATATGAATATACATAATCTACTATGGTCCAAATATGATTTGATAAAGTTTCAGTAACCTTGACCTATTTTCAAGGTAACAGGGGTCAAAAAGTGCAATTCTTTCGGATTTTCAATTTGGATTTTCTCTGAATCTATACGTAGTACAGACAAATGGAAAAAAAATCACCTATAATATTTGATTCCCAACACTACTTGGGGTTCTGGTCTGTAGATTAGTATCCTGCTGATACTTGTATACTTATACTATGTGCAGGTAAAAAGTATACACATGGAACAGAGAAGAGGATTAGCCAAAGTATAAGTTACTTTTAGTGGACACAAACTTGTCCCAGACCTTGCCATCAGATCATATTTCATCACACATCCCTATATGTCCTCAACCCAATGTATTGAAACCATAGTGTCAAAATAATTTTTCCATTTTTTTTTTTCAATTTCAAGAATCAAGAGTTTAGTATGAGGGTTTGTGAAACTCAAAACCTTCATCTTTTTCAGAATCAGGCACCACCTGTCCAGGAGGTGAATGTCATAATGAAGTAAAGCCTTGTTTAGGTTGTGTCCCCTCGGATCAGTTTGCTATAAGATTTATGACCTCAGGCTGCCAAATAATCATTATATCAAGTGTGTATATATATATATATATATATATATATATATATATATATATATATATATATATTGTGATTGATTTATGTATAAATACCAGTCTATCACCTTGCCAGAATAGAGTGTCAAGAAAAGAAGTCAGTAGTTGCTGTATGTTTATATGCCTTTCATATGATGGGTGTATTATGGTATACCCACCGTCCATTCGTTAGCTTTTAGTGTCACTGTGACAACTTTCAGGGGATTTTGATGAATTTTCACCAAACTTGCCATAACTACTTATCAACATATTATCTTGCACAAGTTTGATTCTTGACAAAATCCATGCATATTTAATAAAGTCATGAGTCACTAGACTACTTTGTGCTGTTGCTGCAATAACTTAAGCAGAATTAAGGATTTGATAAAACTCGAGAAATGTTAAACAATAAAATATCTCGCCTAAAGTTGATTTCAAGTAAAATCCATGCATATTTAATGAGGTCAGAGGTCACCGCACTTTGGAGGCACCATGGTGACTTATGAAAAATCTATGGATTTTCAAGAAACTCATACATATTTACCAATAGAGTTTTTCACATCAATTTAATTCTCAGCAGATTTCATACACATTTAATGAGGTCGATCAGAGGTTACCAGGCTGCTTTGTAGTGACATTATGATAGCTTCTTTGTGCTGTTGCCACAATAACTTATGAAGAATATGAAGGATTTTGATAAAACTCATCAAAAATGTTAATCAATAAAATATCTCACCTAAATTCGATATCCAGCATAATCCACACATATCTAATGAGGTCAGAGGTGTGAGACAGATGTATTATGCACGTTTGCAGTGCTCATGTTAATTTAGCTTTAGTCAATAAAGTCAATAATAGTGTGAGCAAAATAATGAAGATAAATTGGTTCATGTTTGCAAAATTAAGTATCAATAATAAGTCAACTTTGTGAACCCCAAAATAATATCTCATACCGAATCATCTTTGCACATGAAATAATCAAAGAACTGAGATTGAAAGCTGATAATGATATTAGTGCATGCATGGTCACCCAGACAGGTACACTTTTGGAGAGACCACATGGACCATTTTTTCTTATGCTGTCAGAAATTAAATCATACCTTTAGTGGTAAAGAGTAATGCAGACAGAGAAGGAGGACAATAGAACATTGACACTGGTGTATAAGATTCAACAGACAAGCTTCCGGTTTACACTAATTTTGACCTATACAAGTCCTGCAGTGGTGCATATTGGACAGAATTCACAGCAGCTGTAGCCAGACCATAGTTCTAACAAGCTTCTACAGACACAAATAAAATGCTGTGTTTCTTTAACAGGTCACAAGACTAATGAGGGCCGCCTTTCATGGAACTCCAGTACTGGCAAGAGATCTACAGATGTATAAACAGATAGAACAACACTCCTGATAGGTGAGCTTGGCTCCCTGCTGTATCAAGTGTGTTAGTGTGTGAGAAAACAAATATTCCTCCTTTATTTTTGTTGTATAGATATCTCACAGAAATTGTATCTTTTTCTATCACGGTCTGTTTTGGCTCAGCATGGTGGAGAATCGCTCTGGCATAATACAACAACCGGCAATTTTATCACATGAGTGAGACTGTCAAAACATATTTTCCCTGGATGGTCTCATGGCCTGCTATTTCATGAGGATGTTTGTACAGTGAAGAAAGCTAATGCAGTCGTAAATCGTATATCATGCTTGAACCAGAGAAAAACATCTCACGTACACTGTCAATAAACTGTACTGTTTTGAAAATCAGTGTCAATCCCTGTTCCTGAAATTTCACTGAATTTCACAAAAGCAGTTGGAACTCATGACATCGGCAAATGCTAATGCCACGTCTAGAGACTTTCTCAGGCTTGCAGTTTGCTAAATGATTCCTCAAAACAGTTAAAACCGTGAGAAAAGAAGGTGACATGATTCTACTTTAGGTCCCAATTCTGGGGTTAGCTTTTTGTTCTTGAAGGTATTACACTAGCAATATTCACAAAAGGAATATTATTGTAAACATAAAACTTTTTTGTAAAAACACTCCATCTAAACAGGTAGGCTGTCATTTATACTTTAGCCTCCTTTCCATCTTTTGTGTGTATAAGGCAAAAGACTGAGATTATAAGTGATATCAGATTGTTTCCCATAAGTCAAAGATCAATATCATAAAAAAATCAAAATCTTTCATATCATTTGGCAGTTACGAATAAGAAATTCCAATGGTTTGATGTTCTCTTTGGTTAATTATCATCATGCTGTGTATATTTTGCGTGCATATTAAAATTATTCATATAATAATGGATGTTTAATCTGTGTAGGTTGCTTTATGGTGAGATCAGGAAATCCAGAAGAAACACTATAAAAGGGAAAATTGTGAAAATCTAACCCTGTGAATATGAAGCCAGCCACAGTAGGCTTATCATATACAACAGTTCTCAAGGGTAACATGAAAAATGTTTCAGTGATGAAATACTATACTATAAAAAGTGTCCTGTGTTTATTGAGTTATCCATTATTCATCCATTATATTTACTGTCATGTAAAGCCTTAAAGTTTTCAACACAATTCATGTCACACAAACAGCTGTAGCTTACGACTGTGTATAGCTCTGTGCTTGTCTTTGCCTCTTGGGGTTGATGAATGGTTGAAATTCCTTGTTTTTTTTTTGTTTCATACCATGAATAAATAGTGCCACATGTAACTTGCAAGTCAGTAGGAGAGATGACCTTGTAATTTATGGACATGTTATGAGAAATAATCTCACTTAACAAGTTTCACATAAAAGGATATGTTGTACCTTTATATCAATCAAATTTCAATTTGTGCTGCCACCTGTTGGATAAGGGAAGACTTAAATAATTCTCCTTGCCATGTTTTTTTAACTTTTATAGTCAAGCTAAATTTTGATGGATTCATAAACAGAAGACAATTAATTAATGTGTACATGTATTTTTTATCTGAGTTTGGAGATATCTGTTGAAACAGCACAGACTTGCCAACAGATTGAACACATATTGTATTGTAGAATATTGCTTCCTGGACAATCTCTGAAAAAAAATACAGTGTCAAATGTGCTTTTTTCTAAATGGTCAATCTTTATGTTGATTCCATCCCTCTGAAACTAAAAAAAACTGCAGCTACCACCACCAAATTTGGAAGACACGTTAATCATGTGACTGACAAAGGATTTTCATCTGCAGGTGAAATGCTTCTCTCAGTGGCTTTCTTTCTATAAGTTGAATGCTATTTTCTGTTTTCCTGCGTCGGAAAATATTCAAATTTCAGCAATCATTTCATTTAGAGATATGGCAGATATGGAAATTCTATGAGCATTAATTATGGGGAATTCAGGTTTGGTCTGGACTTGCCTGTTGACCCAGGCTAAGCATCATTCATTGTACAAATTATGTGGTGCCAGGAGATAAAAGGAGGAATCGATCCAGTTTAAAAGAGATTCTTAAATTGCCAAGTTCTTGTGATAGCTAGTACCATCACCACTGTCATATATTTCTAGTTGTGCACATTGCAGGGGACCATTTGAGTCTGTGGGCCCTTACTGATATTACAGTGCTCTGATATTGGTAAAATTTAGTTTAATGCAATAGAATTGTCAGCAATGTTCATGTGTGTAACAATGTGTAAAAACACAAAGGGGCATCCTATTGATTAAGTTTGTGACAACATTATCATCTGAGAATATTCTGTGTTTGTGATCTATTTATAACAGGTAATAATAAACCCTGGCTCAGAAAGAAGTCTTCTTTCCAGATTGCTTTTAGTTTTTATATTAATCATCTGATAAAAATACTTTTTGATTTACAGCTGGGACTGCCAGAGAATCATCTCAGGTATAAACCATACTTTACTTGTCATTATCCAGCTTAAAGAAAGTGTGGTGGAAGAGTAGATATTGCATCTATCTAAATGGTAAGATCTATCAAAGTTACCATTTATTTTATCCCTAAGGGTTTGACTGACTGAAAAATCTGCTGAAAATGCTCATGAATCAAAATGTCAATCTATTAAATTGATTTCCAAGAGCTGATGCACTCTTTCTTTTCTTAAAAAAAATTAAATAAGAATGATTTATCCTGTGATAAACTGACCTCTTTCTCAGCTTGTCAAGGTATATAATTTTTCAAGTATTATTTTTGTCGATCATAAGGGAACATACTATTCAGTGTTTTTCAAATTCTCACATCCCTGAGGATTAAATCTCTTGCATTCCAGTATAAAATATTGCTACCACCGGATTCCATATCCTCAAAGTATATATATATATATGATTTCTCCACTAAAAATCTGCCCTTAGAATGCTAGTCACTGCCAAGTGGAAGGGGGGGGGGACCTGTTGTTGGATCCCCCAACCAGTGTTAGGGTAGTTAAAAATAAAGATTGTAATTGAATGTAATTAATTACATGATTTCATGTTTTGAAAGTAATTTGTAATTTACATAATATATTACAATAATTGTAATCAGTTACTTTGAAAAATACACTGAATTACCTTTCAATCAGTCGTCATTTACACTTAAATCAAATGTTCTGCCTGAAATCATCCCAACAAACTTAAATATTAATTGTAACAAATAAGTCTTTATTGCTGATGCCTAGGGGGTCTATGCCCAAGTTTCACCTGAGCTGTGTGTCTACACCTTATTCCTGACAGGGATTTTAGTGAGGGTTTGTAAATTTTGTGCTCAGTGTCCAATTAAGTATTAACAGACAAAAAGTAATTAAATGTAATGGAAAAGTAATTCATTTACATTTCATTGTTATTGTAATTAAATACATTTGCAAATATGTGTAATTGTAATTTTACATTTCAAAAGTAATTGTAATTGTATAATCAGTTATATTTTATGTAATTGACCCCAGCCCAATGACCCCTGCATTTTCATTCACTTATTTATCCCATATTTCCAGGTTCATTCATGCATAAGTGACTGGACATTTGTGAATATTCAATGATGACGTTCCTGAACCTGGATCATGTTCCAGATCCACACCAAAAAACAATTGATTCCTTATTGACCTAATCCCAAAAAACCCTGAAAATTTCATTAGATTGTGTGAGACATGTGAAAAAACACACAAACATACAGAAACACACCCACACACATGATTGCATGGGGATTAACACATATATCTGCCTATTTAGAAATTACACCTTCATATCTCATGCTTTGTCTTGTTTATCTTAATTAACAATGTACTTGTTGGCTGTGAAGTATTATTGTGCCCCTGCCATTGATGAAGGCCCCTTTGGCAGGGGACATAGAAATGGTAAGCGTCCGTCCATCTTTCCGTCCATCACAGAAATGATATATTAACTCAGTAACATAAAAACAAATGAACATACAATCACCATACTTGCACCATTGATCTAACTCATAAAATGTAAGGTCAGGTTCGAATATTGATGGCCCTGACGTTTTTTTCAGGGTCACAGAGGCGATATTGCTCAAATGATGTTAACAGGCAATAACTTGAAAAGCATTTAAGGCTACTTCCACAAAAGGCTGGGGACATACCGTATCTGTACCACAGATCAATTTTTTTGTTGTAATAGTAAAAATATTTCCATTATTATTGAGATTTCAGTGCATTGCTCAACATTGGAAGAAATGAGACTCATACATCTCACTTATCTCTCACATGTTATAGATCAAGGCAAAATGTTGCAAATAAATACTGCACATCTTTCACTGTCCCTATCTGTCATTTATGTCATGTCCATATAATTACTTTTGGCATAATGAACTCTGTGACTCTTTCACGACATGTCTCTGTTTAATAAAATCCTTAATATTCTCATATCAGGTAACAGGTAAATTACCTGTTAAACACCTGTTGCCTCACTCCATCATGCTTCCACCTGTAAGCCTGTGAAATAACACCTGATGAAACTGATACATGCATGCTCAAACGGAAAATTGTTTTTTTCAAGTGTGTGATAAATTCAATCCTCATTGTTGATTACCCCAGAATATTAATAAAATTATTATCACTCAACACACAAAATTTAAAAGTGATTACAAATAACATGCCTTCCATTGTAGCTTTTCACGTTGGGTTACTGACAGAATTCACACAAGGTTTTATTGAGTAGTGACACCAAGATATACTGGATGATTTATTGGACAGGGTTACAAGTGCATCATGTTTGTAATATATATCACAGCACTAGGATAACTTAATACATCAGTTTGATACAGAATTTAATTTTCAGTAAACTGTACCCCCCTGCCCCAGGTCATTTACCATTGGTTTGTCATGTGTTGACGGGTGAGACTCCCCCAGAGTTCAGCAAATACTCTACAAATATTTATCAGTATTGGCTTCTCAAACAGTTAGTCATGACACTATATAGGCCTATGTTCATTCTGCATTATACAGTTTGAAAAAATAATGACTTCTATGTGACTTAAGAGACCACCATTTGTGATTTGTTTCTGGCAGTACCATTGTAATCACACAGGATCCAAACAAGTGAAATTTTTATTTGTCAGAGCAAATCAGGCTGACAGTTTTTGTAGCTTTATCTTGACATGGGATGGTTATAATGGTGATTTCTTAAATTTTTAACATCTGTCATGAATGACAATGATGTTTTCTCCTGTTGGGTTTTATTTTCAATTGCTTTTGACATTCATTCAACTGAGGCCTGGAGAGTTGAGCAGTAACAAGCTCAGCCGGCACCGTTGGTGAGCCACCCGGGTCAATGCCTGGTGTAGCTAAGAGAATTATAGTTATATAGTGGTTTGTCCAAGACCAGTGGTTTTATCTAGGCCTCTTCCACCTTCGTTTAATGGTTTTCTCCACATCTGAAGACTACTGAATGCCATCATCTGAACTATGGAAAGTTCATAATGTTAATTGTTATTACTATTTGTATGATCTGTGTAAAATAATGAAAATTATTATTCCAATACACCTGGATACTGAAATCTCTTTTATAAGCATTTATCCATGTACATGCTATAAAATTATGAAAATTTCCTTAGAAGAATTTTATTTTTCTTATTTGCTAAAGATGAGAGATATTAAAATTAAGTTTTTGAAGTCTATGACCTAGCTTTGAGGGATTCAGCCCCTGTGATATATCCGGGAGTAGAAGGAATCCTTTTTGGATTACCAGATTTAATGGGCATTTCCAGATGGCTATTTGATAGAATAAATTTTATGACCACATCAGATTAATACAATTTGACTTTAAGACTTTAATTAATTAAAATGTATTTTATTCTAATAATATTTTTTTCAGACTCTACCATGCTTATATGGATGGCGATGGCAGGTTATAAGCTGAGAGCCTTGCTGCTGTGAATTGTGGAAGGTAGGATACACCTTTGACCTTTAAGGGAAATGTGTGGTTCTCAGACTTCAGAGTTTGGGTAGCAGTTAAGCGAGAATGCATTCTGGTCATACTTCTCTCTGAATTATCTGATGAGGAGCCCTGCGTATTTAAAACCTTTACTTTCATTTTTTTATGTATCATTAGTCATTAGTCAAACAGAATGGCCATATTATGATATGATTAACTGATTTTATTATCCCCACTCAATAAGTTTTAGTTTCCTTATTTGATATTGTAAAACCTTAGTTCTTGTGTCCTTCCAGCCATCCATCTAAGTTTCTTTGCAAGTTCCACTGAATTTGATGTCACTAAGTCAAGGTCACAGGACCCATTTCTAATCAAACCACTTTACCTTTATGGTGCTCTTTTATCTACTATATATTTCAGTCACTGTAGCAGGATACAGAAATGTTTAATCATTGTTAATAAATAGAAGGACGTGTCTTCTTGGAACAAGTTAATATATTGCATCTATATTTGCATATTCACTCTTTTATATTTTCAATGTCTGCATCTCCTCTACCCCTAGCTATACAAACAATAAACTTAAACATGCTTTTTAGAACCAGGGACAACAATAATTATTACCACTTTAAAAAGTTCACACAAAGAAAAAATGCAGTTGTTTTACAGAATTGCCACTTTTGCATGGTTTTCATTGTTCAGAATCTGTTTTGAGGATGAGTCCCAAGTCCTAAATATGTTTCTAATTGGTGTTCCTGCCTTGACCCCTTCAGGGAAATCTTTACAGTCTGATGCTAAACACCAGCTGAAGGAGCCAGGAACCTCAGTTAATTTTTTTCCTTTTGCAAACATTTATGTTATCCCAAGTTGCTTTCCTTCAGTTTGTAGATCTATGATTTTAGTCAGTTTAACTAGGATCATAATATTTACAAACCCTGACTAAACATGCAGCAAATGCTCTGTTGTTGTTTATAATCTTGACTCATCTGGAGGATTAAAGTAGTGGAAGGTAGGTAAAGAATCAGTGTCAGGTCAATATAACGCAGAGTGTTTTATAAGATGGGCAGGAAGTGAAGGACTTCTGACAATAAGACAAATTAGTTCTGTAAACTTAAAAAATACTAGTCAATAAATATTCCATCTCAAGATATTTTCTGTGTGCCTGTATATATATTTATCTTTCTGAAAACAGTGGAAAAAGATTGGACATTTTGAGTGTACATACACTGACAGCCTGTTGTCTATATATTACTTATTTAAGTTCAGCAGAGACAGTAAATATACAACTGAATAGATGTCATTGTTTATCGGCTGTGAATATCTCTGTAGGGAGAGAGGGTCAGGTTTGTACAGGATTGAGTAACCAGGTTTACCTCCCCGTCATGCCATCACTCTGTCTAACCTTATTTCAGCCTAGAACTTGAAATTTTCAGACAAAATATATCATTTCCAGTTTCTCAATCACATGCACTGTCATTAGGGTAATTAAAGAAAAAACTCCCAGGCTTGATGTCTTCACGGGGCCTTATCACCTATAAAGCATGTTGAATTAACATGAAAAATAGCTTCTTTCCTTTAAAATAAATTTGAACCTGCCAATATATTGCCCTGAGGCTGTTTGCTTACTCCTGTAAACAAGTGTTAAAAACAGTGGGCCAGGTGTGATCACATGTGTCAACATAAACACAGCGCATGCATTACCCAGGCCACAACACATGTCTATCATGAGATGTCCTGACTGACTTGGCTCAAAAAATGTAATACATGTTCACGTTGGCTGAAACTTAGCGGGTCGCAGCTCACAATCAGAAAGCCGGTCACATGGCTTTGTTATGGTAAACATACAAGTGGACTGCGTTTACCTACATGAAGAGCCATAACAAGGTGTTAAACAGCCTTAGGCAAGGTACTGAGTCTGTGTGCTAGGATCGTTTTGCTGGTAAACGTTAGTATAAAGCAAAAATAAACTGATGGTATTAAGAAATAGGCATGATATTACTCCTGGTTATTTCCCTTTAAATAATAATAGAAATGGATACCTTACAAAAGGTGCAGATCCAGTGCTGTACCATAGTGGTCCCGCTTTAAGGTTAGAAACTTAAATTTTGTTTTGGTACCACATTCTCTGAACCTGCTTTCCAAAGTGTTCCTTCTGTTAAACTTGTTGGTTTTTGTTCCTGTGGGATGCTTTGTATGTTAGGTGCATATTTTTAAGGTTGATTTTAAGTGATTTATAATGTGAAACTATTACGAGACTGAAAACTTCATTTATTTGAAGCAAGTTAACCATACTAGAGCTGGTGGGGGAACATTACTTTTAAAGTTTTCAGGTGAAAAGGTAATAATTACTGAAGTAACTGAAATTTGATACAATTTTTTTGCCTGTAGCAATAAATACTGTATTTTATCATCATTGAAAAGTCCTTTCATGTACTTCCTCTGAATATTTTTTGGCAGTGGTGTAAATGTATAAATCCAGCTATCACATGTATTTTAGTTTTTATCTTAATTTTTATAACAAAACTGAAATCCCATTCTGGATGCCAACACACAGTTTAGAACATAATGGAGTTTTTGAAATTCCTTAACTGGTTTACTTTGATTCGTTCTGCCACAAATATAAATCACATCAAAGATCTTGATATTGATCATTCAGTCACCCTTACGAAAATGGAAAGTACTCACATATATGTGCCTTATATGCCCCTTATAAGGGCCTTATATGTCCCTTATATTTCCCATATAAGTGCTGTGTATGTGAGTTATATGTATATTGCAGCTATATGTTTAGTCAGGCATTGTTATATGTGAGTTATAAGGGAGTTGTATGTTTGTTATATGTCAGTTATAAGGGAGTTGCACATGAGGCCATTCTGTACATTTCATTTATATGTGACTTGTATGGGAGATATAAGGGAGGTGAACGTGAAGGGGTTCTGTATATGTCAGATATATGTCAGTTATAAGTTTATATACTGTGAGCTTACTGTTCTATAAGATATGACTTAGACATTTTCCAAGGGAACACAAATGCTGCAGAAACTTCTAAGTCCCAGCTCCATTATGGTTTTAAGAAAATGAATTATAATTGAATAATAAATACTGAAGAAATATGTTAAAATGGGTATCAAAATAACCAGCTTCCTCAGAACTTTATGTATATTAGAAAAATAATACTATAAATAATTTTTTTTTCATCTGACTTATTCATTAAGAAGTGTAAAATATAGTAATCATGCATGCAGTAAAACATCGTTTACACAAAACACAATACAAAAAAATAATTTGACTATATTTCACATTGGTTATAATTTGTGCCCTTGATAATTATAAGAAAAAATAATTCTTTTGGAATGTAGTGTATATACAAGTACTTCAGCATCTAATTGCAATTGATAACTACTTCATAAATACAGAACAAAGGGTACTGATGTAGTGTGCCACTGACCAATTATTGGAATACATAGGCATTAACCTAATATCATATTGGTTTTAGAAACAGCTCAGCACCCACACATTTTAGCAGTAAAATATTGCCACTGAAAATCAACAGCATTGATAAAAGCAGAGGTACTTAAAAAGAATAAGTATCTGCATTCTTATTGTGACAATAACCAGCATTCTAATCAGTAAATTTCACTAGTATATGTAACTACCCCCCCCCCCCCCAGCAGACAAGCTTGCTGTACAAGTACTCTCTGCAATGGGCCATTGACCTTACTGTACCCTGCCCTGGAATAGTGGTGACGTCACATGAATACTGTACAGGCTGTGCACAACTAAGGCATGCAGAGTCAGTTTACATCTGTGTGATAACATCCGGTAACCGTTAAGGGAGTACACACTTTGAAGAGAAGTTCTTTGTCAAGCTGCTCAAGCAGAAGGGGAATGTATAGCTGAAAAAATGTCTCATTGGTAAGTAATCTTGCATTATTTAAGTTATTTTTGCATAGTAAACCAGTGATTGCATAAAGATGACTTCACCTATCTTGGTTTGCCCTGCAAAAACAGAATTTGTGTGTTTCAAGATAACATTTCCTATTTGGTGGCCCATTTTTACAAAATACCACATTTTCTACAAAAAGCTGATGCTGTTGCCCCTATATAGTGACAATGTGCATGTTCTATGCACCAACAGGAAGCTAAGAACATATTCTTTTCAGTGTTGCTATTTGCAATAGGGTGTGGAAAAAAATCAAGAGTCAGCAGCAGGCCCTAAAGTTACATATTGATTTAATTTCTGAATGTCCCCTACCTGTGAAGGGTTGATCAGTTAACCTACATAAAGCTTAATCGGCACACAAATGCTATGAGTACCACATACTACCATTTTATTTGTTGAACCTATACATGGCTATTGACCATGTTATTATTTAGCTGAACTCTGGGTCATGAAAAGAAAAGCTGCTACAAGGTAATTATGTTCCTTTCCATTTTCCAAATTGACTTGAATTTTTCTATCTTGCTAGAGTGCCCAAAAGTTATAATATGATTAAAAATGTTTAATTATACAATATTTATAAGTTTTTTTTCAGGCAAAGTAAACATTAACACTGTTGATTATTGCTGAATTTACAGCCACTGTCTCAATTTTGATGAATGCTTTTTTTATAAAATTGAAGAGAGGTTTGCTGTACTCAACTTAAACATATCAACTAATCAAATATTTTTTTACTATTGGAGTCTATCACACAAAAGCTCCTAAATTAAGCTTTAATTTGGTAATATGCCTTTCTACATGTCATTTACATATACTGTAAACACCAATTAATTAACAATTTGACACATAACACACTATGTTTCATAACAACCCATAAACCATTCATAACCATATGTATGAATTTAATCTGAATTTGACATCAGAAGATCAAGAACACTCTTTATAAAGGTTATGAGCACTTTAAAGGGCTTGGTCCTCTGACTTTTCTTTTCCTTTGAAGTTTTTCTGACATATTCACTTTCATCACAAAAGAAAAAGCATAATAATTTGGGAATTTGTTTCACTAAGGATCAGATGATTTCATTAGGTACTGTTTTGATTCCCAAAGAGAAATCAAATCCGGTTCAATTTACAGGTTAATCAAGAGTGGGTTTTTAGTCCACCTTGAATGATTTCTTTTTACATGTAAATGTATTAGTGCCATTTCACCATAAAAGATCAAGACGTCATTTTGAACATTACTGACCACCAATATATCATTGATGTACTGTTTTAGTAATATTATTGATGTGAGGCCCTTTTTTAGTTAAATAATTTGTCTACTTAAAAGTCAAAATATGCAAGACTCCATGTTCTTAATTATTCATTTCCAACAACCTTTGTTTCTATGATTTGTAATGATTTCTTTACTTTTCTTAGAACCAGTATGAAGAAATGGTGCAGAAAGTATAAGGAGAGCCCAGATATCTCCAGCCCTTGCAAGAATTGTCTGGTAAGCATATTCAGTTTATCATATAAAGGAACATTTAAATCTTTTAGCAAATGGGAAATGTTATGAATTGTAAGGTTTTTTTTATCAAATAGCTGGAACTTACCATATTTGAAGTGCAAATTTGGTGGTTAACATTTATTGTGCATATGGGATATTAATATAACTGCTTACATGTTAAAATTGTTTCAACTGAGTAACCTACTTTCTGAACCTATGAGCATCTTTAGGCCACAGTGTCTGTCCCGTGACCAGTATATTTAATAATCTGTATGTTTGTATATACTCTGTATAACTGGAAAACTCTTCCTCTGTTAGTAATTGAGAAGTCCAACTGTATTAAATTATAATCCTAAATGTTAAACAGGCATATTTTCAGAACATTTAAAACCCCTATATAGAGAGCAGATGTACTTTCAGTGAAATAAATTCTTTTCATTTTTTGACTTGTGTGTTGCCTCCAGATAAGGTAAACTAATGTTAATGTTAAGAAAAGCAATACTAAGCATCAATGTCAAAAGATTATCTTTAAACTTATGTAATAAAATAATTAATTTGAGCAATAATGACTATATGTGTATACTTAGACTGGTAACATTTGTTTTTGCAGGTCAAACAGCAGGGGACAGAAAAGGATTTAGAGTGTGGCAAGGGTGTATATTTCCTTCCAGCCTTCATTCCCTAAAATGACAACACTCTCAAATCTGACTGAACCAGGGAGTTTTAAAAATCTTATGAAAATATTATTTTCAGTTTACAAATGTGTAAATAAACATTAATTTTGGCTATTGTATTTTCTTACTTTTATGTTTCATGTGTTTGCGTCCATGTGACTGTGTGAAGTTGATGACTCCCAGTGTGACCGCAGGCCAGCATTGATTTCAAGGAATTGCACAGTGCAGGAAGCTCACAACACACACACACAAAGCTTAATTTCTATCATCTAACGTTATTGCTTGTGGAATAAAGAAAAGAGTAAACACCTTTCAAAACAGAACATACAACAGATAGTAACTGAGCTATTGACAAACAGCACAGAAGGTGCATACACTGGACTTGTATGTGAGTTATATGTCATTTATAAGGGACATATATGGCACTTATAAGTCCCATATATGTCACATATATGTCACATATATGGGAGTTATAAGGCACATATATGGGAGTTATAAGGCACATATATGGGACATATATGGGAGTTATAAGGGACATATATGGGATATATGGGAGTTATAGGGGACCTATATGTGGAAGCCTTATAAGTGACATATAAGGCCCATATATGTGACATATAAGGCTCCTACCTAATTTGCATATAAAATCCATATACCAGACATATATGTGACATATATGGGAGTTATAAGGTTGGATATAAGGGACATATATGGCACATATATGTGCCTTATATGTGCCATATAACTTTCACATATATGGCACTTATAAAAATTTTCGGTAAGGGCAGTTCAAATGCTGATGGACTACTTAATTAAAAATTGTTATTGAATCTGTCCTTCTATCCTTGAAAATAAAATTAGACATGTCAGGTTTTATGAAAGCTAGATAGTTTTATTTCAAACAGAGTTACTATTGAATCTCTAAGTTCATCCATCAACTATTTATGTTGTTTCCCCCCCCCCTTTTATTTGCTCGCATAGTTGCTTTATTGTTTTCTAATGCTCTTTTGCAAGTCTCAAATGATATGTTTAAATTAAGTACAAAATTTCAATCTTTGTATTAAATTTATTGGACATATAAAATTCTAATCTAAGTTGAATTCCCCTGTCCCTGGATATATATTAGCCCTGGTAAATGACTGGCAATTGTGAACTGCTGGTGGTGGTTCAAAGAATCCATTTACTTTAGAAAAACATACACTAATCATTGGCAGCAGACTTATGTTAGTCTTTACAATCAGACTCCCTCAAATTCACTTGAATCACAGGTTGATGATACTAGAATATTGCTATGTTTACAAGTCGTAAATGCTTGATTACTATACAGGAGGTTGAACCTGCGAGTTCACTGGAGTCAGCCTATACCTGGTAATGATACGTACTTCATCAAGTCCATACAGCACTGAGGTCACATGCTGTCAGGATAACTATGATTAAACTGCGGTTTAATACCATAACATAACATAAACTGAATTATACATCATTCAGTGGACGTCTCTGAACAAGGTAGCATGATTGGTTGATGGTTAATTGACACAGAAGGACAAAATGAATCACATACTATAAACACCATTTAACAGTACCATAAACACTTGAGGAAATAAATTAGGACTGGACTGATTGGGTATGATCATACTGGGATGGTCCAAATTAAGAGGGATGCCCTGATGAGAATGGTCGAGTAATCAGTAACCTCCCGTCTGTAGCTCAGAGAGTCAAAACCATGGGCACTAGGTAATAATCTGTCAATCAATATTCACATTATTATGTAAAGTTGAAGTGTAACCTTTAGGGTGTAATTAATATTATTTCACAGGTGTGCAAACAGGGAAATAATAAAATTTATTGCATTATAAATACTGACACCATATCAATTAGGTTTAGCCTTCTGATCAATACTCATTGAGGGCATGGCATCCTGTGGTAGTAGTATACTTACTTTACTGGAAATCCAGAGATTTATTTAATCTTCAGGGATGTAAGAATAAAAAATAAAACACTGAATAATGCTTTCCCTTATGACTAACATAAATAATATTTGAGAAAAGATATACTTTGGCAAGCTGAAGAAGGGGTCAAGCTTTATATGAGGTAAATCCTTATTTATACTTTTTGAAAGAAGAGGAAAAGTGCATCAGCTCTAGGGAATCAGTTTTGATTGATTTGTATTTGATGCATGAGATTTTCAGTTGATTTTTTAGTCTGTCAAATCCTGAGGAATAAAATAAATGGTAACTTTGAAAGATGAACCAACTACTTTTCACCAAGGTTACGTGAAGATGGATAAGCCATGAGAATCTCATACCATTAATGATTCTGAGTCAGTTATACAGCCATATATATTACAGGTGTATTTTCATTAGATGTTTTTACTTACCAATCTCAAATCTTACCAATCTCAAAACCAAGTAAAATCCTCAATGAAGAAATAATTCTGTACCAGGGATTAATTTCCACTGATATATAGAAAATCATTTTTATTTGTAAAGCCTCTTCAGATTAATAATCTGGTGTCTTTAGATAAATACAAAATAAACACTTGTTTTTTCTCATTTTAATAATTACGGACCTGCTTGAAAAAGTGGGTTTTTATTCAAGTAAAAATTCATGTTGACTGTACTCCTGAATCAGGATTCAGATCAGTCCTTCCCAGAGACTGTGTATCTGGTGTTTTTATGTTGTTAGCCTAGCTATATGATTGGTCAAAATGGAAATTTATGACTGATGTACTATGTCCTGTTCTCCATTTGTTCATGATTCCTGTGACTTATGACACAAGCATGCAGAGGAAATTATAGGTGCATGTAAAGTATTGATACAGTATATTCTGTAAAATTGGACTACTAGCATTGGTGGCTGACATTTAATGCAGTTTTGTTCATAATCTACTGTGATATCAGCAGAAATGCTATAATAGGTCTGACAGTATGATTTTGTATAAGGCATTAAAGCAGCTAGGGTACATACATGACAAGTATATTTTACATTTAGAGTAATTTTAGGTGAACACATTGTTACAGAACCTAAATGAGCATAAATTTTGTTACAGAGATAAAAAAAATTGATTCTGCAACACTAGGCAGCATGAAATGTCTAGGGGAATGAATAAAGAAGTCAGTTTTTTTTAGCTCAGCTGACTGTAAGTCATCTGAGCTATAGGGATCACCCTTTGTCCGTCTGTCTTGCCGTCCGTCTGTCCATCCATCCGTCTGTCCGTCCGTCCGTTAACCTGGCACAAATCGTAACCGCTGGACCTAGAAACTTGTAACTTGACATTCTGAGAGGTCCATGAAAAATCTCCTTGGAAACCAGAAATGAGGTCTCTGTTACCCATATCCTTCGAGCTATGGGGCCCCAAAGTACCCCCCAGAAAAGTCGAAAATTTCATACAAAAACTTCAATATCTCATTAACTACATCACCGATGGTCATGATTTTTGGTATACATATTGATCATGAGATGTTCCATCAGTTCCTGCAGACTGGTGGCGCCACCTGTATTTTTTTATTTTTTACAAATTTTTTCTCTATTTTTGAGACCTTTAAAAATGTAAACATCTGTTAACAGGGCACAAATCTAAAAGACTGGACCTAGAATCTTCATTCTTGACGCACAGGGAGACCCATGAAAAGTCTCCATGGAAACATGAAATTAGGTCTCTGTTACCCATATCCTTTGAGCTATGGCACTCCAAAGTACAGCTCAGAATAATGGAAAATTTGATACAAAAGCTGAAGTATCTGAACAACTAATGCAGAGATCACCATAATTGTTTGCATGGATATTGATCGTTGAGTGTTTCATCAGTTTCTGCAAACTGGTGGCACCATCTGTATTTGTTCGGGTGTTTTTACGAATTTTTTTCTCAATTTTTGAAACCTTTAAAGATATGAACATCTGTTAACAGGGCACAAATCATAACAACTGGACCAAGAATCTTCATTCTTGACACACAGGGAGACCCATGAAAAGTCTCCATGGAAACCTGAAATAAGGTCTCTGTTACCCATATCCTTTAAGCTGTATGGCTCCATATTATCCCCCAGAATAATGAAAAATGTGATACCAAAACTGCAGTATCTCAATAACTACAACACTGATGTTCATTATTTTTGGCATACATATTGATCATGAGGTGTTCCATCAATTTCTGCAGACTGGGTGCACCACGTCTATTTTTTTTCAAATTTTTACGAATTTTTTTTTTCTATTTTTGAGACCTTTAAAGATGTTGTTATCTGTCAACAGGGTACAAATCGTAACAACTGGACCTAGATTCTTCATTCTTGTAATGCATGGAGGCCCATGAAAAGTGCCTGTTAAACCTGAAATTAGGTCTCTGTTTCCCATATCCTTCAAGCTATAAGGACTCCAAAGTATCCCTCAGAATAATGGAAAATTTGATACAAAAGATGAAGTATCTGAACAACTAATGCAGAGATCACCATGATTCTTTGCATGGATATTAATTATGGAATTCCATCAGTTTCTGCTGACTGGTGGGGCCACCTATATTTTAATCAATTTTTCGAATTTTTGTCTTTATTTTTTAGACCTTTAAGGATGCTGTCATCTGTTAAGTGGCACAAATTGTAACAACTGGACCTGGAATCTTCATTCTTGTCATGCGAGGAGACCCATGAAAAGTGTCTGTGGAAACCTGAAATAAGGTCTCTGTTACCCATTCTGGTAATAATCCTAAAGGCAAACTGAAGAAAATAAGTATATAAAGTCTGTATAAATTTGTTGAAGATCTGTAAGTTCTGCAATTATCAAAAAGATCCTAAAAATACACTGACGAGAGAGTTACACTTTTCCGTGTCCACTGGTATTTTTCTCTCTACCGGCTCTAAAAGCAGCCCCTATCTATAGCTTTTTCACCTGAAGCCCAGAAACTTCAATATTCAGAACATTTCAAAGATCACAACAATACACACACACCCATAGTGCATGAACAGACCTGAAACTTCTAGAATACAACGAGCACTGTATCTCTACACGCCAGAGTTCAGCCAGTGTGGTCCCAATAGCAGCGCACAGGGTTTGCGCCTAACATGAATCAGAATGCCTGGCACATGCCAAGTTATGTCATATCCCGCGCATAACAAACAGATACATGTAAAAACATGGGTGCTTCATATTTCATTTGTAAACCCATGGTTCCCTAAGGTGTCAAAAATATGTAAATATGAAAGCATCATCCTGAAAAAAATGGTTAATTTGGCATTTTCATACTTAGGGTGCTAAACTGGTTCATGCACTGCTTTGGTGTCCCCTAATCACCAGTGTTTGGTTTTATATTAGATTATATTTTGTGAATGTCAGCAAAGTGTGATCAGCTAGTAAGCTAGTACACTCAGTGTACATGTGCATACAATTCCACACATTATATATGACACATACAAACTGTTTTGGTCTAAAAAATTAACCTGCACACTCCCTTGTTCATTGTACCAGCGGTACATTTATAGCATCCGCACAAACTACAGTTATTCTCCAGTGGATATGTTCCTGAGATTTAGTGACATGTGTTATACCTCTAAGATTTACAAATGTCCTTTCTGAACTTGATGCCAATCTGACTTAAGTATTAAATTTTCTAATGTAGTCACACATACTCATAATCCTAGAATATATGACTTAATTACTCTATTCTAACTAAACAAGTTAATGTTTGTTTCTAGATAGATGTGCTGCCTTAATCCAACAAGGTTCCTTTTTATGAATGATGTTGTCTGTCTCTCATTGACATTTATAGGTCTCTCAACCTTAGGAGAACCCAACACCTGCAGATGATAGCCTATATATATATATATATATATATATATATATATATATATATATATATATATATATATACATACATATATATATATATTATTATTATTATTATTATTATTATTTTGAGTGTGTGTGTGTCTTTGAATAATTGATTCATTGGCAGAATTGTAGTTTAATAGGTCTTCAGCTGGTTATTTACTGGTATTTAATTTTTCAAAGAATTGTTAAAAGTTTTATTCAAATGTTGCTTCAGTTATCCTTGTCCTTTTATCAATTCTATTCAGCAAATCAGTACTACACTAGATTGAAGCATTTTGCAGCAAATTCAGTAAGATAATTATAAATAGGCATGTTAATGTTCTAGGCAGTAAATTAAAGTGACCTCAGCCTCCAGTCACCAGCTAACACATTTCCCTATAATTTACTGCAGCATGTAACTAATTCCTGATATTTGTGGGGGATTACACTGCAGATCAGGCAGGGATCCTTGTTGGTTGCTGGAGTATTATTTCCAGTATAAATTAATTACTCTTAAAATGGAACACAGCATGTCTGATCATACTAATTGGCAGCTTTAACAGTTTTGTGATGCCTAAGAACATCAAATAGTGTAATAAACTTAGAAAGCTTCCTATAGGTTGCAATTAATTTAACCCCACTCGGCACATAAATTACCGTTAACTTTATGTTGTAGCTTAATTCATTGGTCTCTTAAATGAAATCTTATTCCTGACAATTCAAATGTGAATATTTGTAAATGGGCTCTGCAGTATACGTGTGTAAAATCAGAATCAGAGGGACAGGGAGAGTTAGGCAACACATGCAGTTACCAGGTACATATCTATATGTAAAACAAGCAAAAGGAATATTATGAAGAGTAACAGCTGATGAATCAAGATAAGTGAATTTAGTAATTAACCATTTATTAAGTGCCCATTTCATGAGCAGTTTAACTTAAATGATTTCAAGACAGCTTAAGTAAAGTAATCCATCAAGTTGTCTTTACATCATCTGTCTGTAAAGTGTGTCACCCACTGGTGAATTTCTGCATCACAAAGCAATGCAACTAAAATTGCAAGAAATTGCAGCTGGTTGCTGATTTTATTCACATGTTTATTGCATGTAGATAGGTCTTCTAGTGTGGCTTGCAAATGGTAGTTCCAGACAATCACAAGTTTCTAGCATGTTGGAGAACTATGTAATTTACTCCGATGCAACTAGCATGATCATTTGTGATTGTACAGGTAAAGCTAGCAATGTTACTTAAAAATGAACACCCCCAAAAGTCAGTCAGACTATTAGTGGAGTAAGGTTATAGATATAGAAAGATTGCATCATTTAGAGATGTCATATTATATTTGGTTCACAGACAAGGAAGACATGTCAACTGATTACCTCACCTGTGATATCACTATGTGCCACACTGTAATAAAAATCCAATAGCAAAAACCGAAAGTGTTTTATTTGATAATTTTAAAAAGGACTACCTCTAAATAATTCAAATGAGAAATATTTTAATGAAGTAATAAAAATCAAGTCCACATTTGAGGAATGGTCTTTTGTGGGTACATTTTCAATTGTGTTTATTTAGCATGGCAGAGATTGCAGAATCATGTTAGCGATGAAAACTTCTACATACCATTTAAAAGAAAAAAATGGAAATGAATGTCTTCAGTTAACTGGGTATAATGTTTAAATACAAGGTTTCTTTTTTCAATTAAAAGATTATTTCACACCACACTGATAGGAGGTGACAGAGGTAACAGTGCCTGATACATACAGCCAAGTGTGATGAAAACTCAGGGAATCACTCCACATCTCTGACAGATGAAGACCCCCCACAGTGACAGGTTTCACTGAGCATGAGATGAGAGATTGATACAGAAATGATAGAGAAAAGTTCACTTTTAATCAGGGCTTGGTGATCTTCTTTCCCAGTCAGTGAGCACTTAATAACCATTAACAACAGCCTAGAAAGTGCATATCCTAGCTAGGTTTAGGTACCAAAACAAGGGAGCTGTCAGATACCTGCCTATCATTTACTGAACTGGGACCCTCCATCAGCCCCATTGAGCTCATGTCAACGCATCTCAACAGTGATCCAAGACCTGCAAGTCAACTCTTCCTAATTATCTTAATGTATGAATGAATTCTTAAAATATTATCTGCCAGCTTCATAATCCTGATTTTTATTTAAATATTACTCTTTCTAATTTCATTTTGTAATTAGGGTTATATTTTTGTTACATATATTTATTTTCCGGTATGTAAATATATGTAAATATTACTATTAAATCTGTTTATATTTATCATCCCAAGTAGCTTGCTGTATAAAGTGAAGAAAGTTTAAATGTTGAAATGATGAACAGATAAAAAAACCTGGTCAGCATGTTAACAAAATGAATTGAGAAGAATAGAAGATAACATAAATATTTAATCAGAAATTGTTGAATAAAGACATGAATTCCGAGAATTTATGACCTCTTTCATAATTAACATAGCCAAACATGTAAATGCTATATTTGATTATAACCTGAATTTTGCTGAACACCTGCAGTAGTATTTCTTTGAAGGATCTGTGCCTTAAGGATTCATTTAGCCAAAGGAGAAACCACAGATTTACTTGTACAGAATTCCTTCTGGTTTTAAAAAACTTATTCCAAAAATTCACAATTTTCTGGAAGAAATGTTTCATAAAAATTATGTAAGTTCTTTCTGTAAGTACAGTACGTAATTTATTGATGGAAATGTGACATTCATCAAGTTATAATTAATGAACATAAAATGTAAAAATAATACCCATACTAATTTTAATTTTTTTAAGGGACTTTGTGTATTTTTGGCAAATCCTTGTCAATTATTACCTTGTTTGGAACTCCCGAGTATCTCCTGTAATGGACAACAGGGTGTCTTTATTAGAGTAAAAGAAAGAGATGCATCAAGAACACCATTATTCACTCAAGCCAATCAGATGTTAATTATACAAAGAGAGATCACAAGTTCCTACTAACAGTGTGCTTTCATGCACATTATGATGAAATATTGTTCATGGCAGAGGTGATATTTCTCATTATAAATCCCGATTTGAAAATGAACAGTTGAGCCTTTGTGCCTTGTAATGTGGCAGGTGCACAATACCTTGTAAGATCAGAGGGCACCACAGGTAATGTCCGGTCAATAGCACCTGCTGGTTCCCTCAGACAGGAGGCTTTTTAGTAATTATTTTGATCACCAATCCACAACCTCCAGAACACTCACTTTGTATCTGTATAACCTTCAGCTGCTTTGACCATGGTTTAGGAAGGAGAAATTAATTTTACTTTGGTGTGTATGCATACTAATGTATCTTTCTCCATCTGCCTGTAGCCTTATTCTTGTCCTTGAAAGTTGTACCTGTGATGTACATGATACACCTAACGCTGTGCTCTCTACCCTTTAAATATTGATTCCATATTTGAGGATAGCAGGGGGTACAAAGTTATGTTGGGTTTATGCAGGACTTTCATGAAGTTTAATGCAAATAGTGTTAATTTTATATTTTTCAGAATACTACAAGATTTTAGATTTTGTGTACTGTTGTTGAATAAAGTCATGAATGCTTATATTATAATTGTCAAATCAGTCAGACTTCTGCATGGACTTGTGCAGATAAAACTAATGGATACTGGGAGCTACCTATTTCAACACCACATATTGGAGCTACCTAATTAAGCACCACATTTTGGAGCTACCTAATTAAACATCACATTTTGGAGCTACCTAATTTAACACCACATTTTTTAGCTACCTAATTAAACTCCACATTTTACAATAGCTAAAGCAAACTACAGAAAGAGTAATTCCTTTTATTTTTAGCTACAGAAACATTTCTCATGTATAGGTGAAAAAAGTTAACCATGTTGAAGTGTTTCTCTCACTCATTTTGTATGCAACAAAATATTCAGACATTATAGTTATATTTTGCACATGACTGGGAATATGTATATTGGCTAAATTGATGGCATGGGTCATTCAAAGGTGAATGTCAAGTGGGAAAGGAACCAGGGCTTATAATTTGTTCTGGTTTTATTCTCTTGATAGTTCAGGATATTAGAAATCAATAATTCTGCTGGTCAGCACACATCAAACAGCCAGAAGAAATCCCTGCAGATGACCAAACTCCTGAAACAGCAAATCCACAGCAGAAGGCACGGATGTTGTCAATAGTGACCTTAGAGTAATAGGAATACTAGTATATGATTTGATGTTCAAGCTATTCCCCATGTATGCACCAATGGTAGGATTTACACAATGTGCCATAGGTCAACTGTCTAAATATGAATTACCCAAGGGGTACACTGTCATGGTGAGTTGATTACTGAGAGACCTCCTGTTGATAGCAGCCTCATGCGGCTCTGACAAGATGTATAATGTTGCACTCATATTACCGGTATTCCAATTGGTTCTACCCCTCTTTTATAATCTGTCAGTTCCCAGAACACATCTTTTTCTTCCAGCTTGTTCTCTGATGGGATTTCTGTTTTCACTTAGTATACAGCAAGAAAATGAGAAAAATATTGGTTTGTATAGTGTTTGCTGCTCCCCATGCAGGGCATTTATGGGTAAAAAAACATATGTATGGTTCCCCTATACTCTTTCTGTATGAGCATTGTAACAACAAGTTTTATCAGACCATGATGATTAGGACATTTATCCAGTCACTACAGTTCCACCCTGTTTGATTGGATTTTACACTCTGATCAGATTTTTTTTAAGAACATGCAGCTACTCTGGCATAGAAGCTGCTATATCCCTTAGAGCTATTGTGCTCCAATCAACTATACTGCCTTAATTTAGCCTTGTGTTTTTTTCTGTTAAAAATAGCTAGTAGAAGCAAACTATTAATTTTTTTCAGCACAATCATGTATTTTATGAATCTTACTGCAATTTTCCACTGACTTTCCAAAATCGTCCTTGACGCCCTAGAGAAATGGATTTGAGATGAAAAATAATAACTGATATTTGTGTCTTTCTTTTTATTGGAGATTGGATGTCCCACTTGAGGGAACATATACACACACAGAACAATTCAGTGTTTCATGCCAGAATAAAATTTGACAAGAAATATTTAAAGGGATTTTGAATGGATATTTAATTATCAGGTAACAATGATAGATGATATTTTGATGAACATACTTGAGTTGAATCATTACTTTAGATGTAATATTGCTGATATATGTAATCTACCACATTATCATCCATAATTCATATAAATTTTTCATTGTTTTCAAAGACAGAAGAAGACCATTGACTTTTGTTTGCGTAGGATACATATGAGTTACTGCATTTTTGTATAAGTTGAGATTAATCTGTGCATTAGGTTTTTTTCTTTTAATTTCTTGTGTATTTGTAATTGTTACATTTTATCTGTGAATTCTGTTTTTTTTCCTGGGAACCGTATATGATTCTTAAAATGTGAGAATAATGAGCTATAAATTACATGAAGATGATATATATTTTCCATTTTGTGTTGTAATCCATGATTTTCTCCAGTAGAGCTTTCCTAAATATCAGTTAGTGGAACTATAAAAGATGCTGTAAACATACAGTAATTGTCTTGCTTGGCCCTTTAAGAGCTCAGCACTTATGTAACAAGGTCTTGAATTGATCCACTTTATCTGGCAAAGGTTTTGAAATAGTATGTCAGAGAGATTGCTTGTACCTGACTGTGGAAGACACAGTGAAGACATAGAAAGTGGAATTATGATAATTAAAATGAAAGTAGCCTTTTAGCTTTTGTTGGATTAAATAAAAAATGCAGGACATCCTTGCAAGTATACCATTAGGTATCTTCTTCCTAGGATATTCAGGGCATGGGCTCATCAGAGGTGACAGAGATCAGTCCTTTCACGAACTGTGGCCGTCATTAGTCCCACCATCCATCTTTGTCTATGATCACTGGGCAAGGCTGAGCTGAGTGATGGTTTTATTGAATACTGATAGACAGTGAGACCACCCTGTTGCTTCAGGCTTCTCTACAATAATTAGTGTTTCTATCCCACTTGGAAAACCTGGACATTTTGGCTAATAGTTCTTGGTTCCAGTGGACAAATTCACAATGTCTGCTCAATGGTCCCTTTATCAGTTCCGGTTATCATTAGCTCACAGTACCAAGTGGTAAATAACTGTATATCAATCAGTGTACATTAATCTGTTTCAGACTTGCTGCACCAATTACCCCATAAAGACAAAGTTTAGTAAGAAATGTGTAGTAAGGATAGGAAGATACTCTTTTATATTAATTAGTACAAATAAATATCAAATACAAGCATGTTCTGTATTTTATTTGCAGTAAATATATTCCATTCACATATTGAAAACCTGTGTCAGTCACTTTCAGTGTCTAGATTTCATAGGCAAATTTTATTAAGTATTGTAAAACTTTAGTTTGAAAAATCTACAAATGTTCTTTGACATCTTAAAAAACAAGATTTTAATCATATAATGGACTGTCATTTAAGTCATATAATATCAGTAGATTAAATTAGAATGGAGTTGGTATTTTTATATTTTTCTGGGTTTTTTTTATTATCAAATCTGCTTTGTTTAAGTATGGTTAAAATGATAATTAAGGTTTAAATCACCTGTTTATCCTGAGTGGAAATTACATATGTAAAGTAGATGAGGAAGATGAGTATATTATTTCATGTCCTCAGGATCCATCTTCCACGGGGGTACAAGCTGTCTTTCCCACATTTTCAGTCACCAGGATTGTTTCTTATAGAAGCTCAGGGTAATCATAGATGTCAGTGTTTTATCAGAAATCATTCACTCTTTTCTCTTATTCATTCCATTAAATTTTGTGTTTTTAGCACATTTATTGACCTGGCACATTTGAGAATTAAAAGTAATCAATCAAAAAAACACTAGTTCATCAGTGGAATGAGAGGGTGGACATGATATTCTCATGCATCATTGTCAGTCACCATACAGATGCAAGATAGTTGAGCTGGTCACAAGTATGTTTAGCTTTGGTGAATTCTTATGTGACTTAATTATCAAATTTAATGAGTTTCACACAGCTGATGATGTTTTACATTACATGCTAGTTATCTGTGATTAATTTTTCTCATTCTGTCAGTATACCAAATATGATTTAATTTAGATATGTGACAAAATGTGTTTTGAGTGATTGGACCTTGAGACCTAGCTGTGCTGAATGTTTATTAGTTCACAGAAAATAAGTTTATTTGGCTATAAGGCTCTTAAAATTGTGTCCGCCCTGATAATGGTAATAAACAAAAATGTTTGGTGACGTTGAAAAGTCTTTGCACATTTTCAATTTCAATATTTTTTTAATTAATGTCATTAAATGAAAACTTATCCCTGAAATTTTGTTAATTAACCCAAGACAACTTCAGGAAAGGCTGTCATTTTCCTTGAAGATGTAACAAAGAAGGTACTTTTGGTTCCTGAAGGCCACATGGGCCAAGATACTGATGGTTGATTAATTATTAATCATAAGAGCTCAGTAAAAATACTTTAAAACAGCTGCAGTATGTCATTTCACTCACAGACTTAAACCATTTTGTCAAAGAGGGTTTCAGCATTCAGATAAGTGTGACAGTTCAAGGAGTTAAATACCATCAGAATTAGGTTAACTTTATCTGATGAAATGAAGCTACAATAGGACAGCAGAATGATAAAAATGTAGAGTGTATGGGATGTTATCACTCAGCTTCTCTTCTCTGAATATTATGTGTCAGTCTTCTTGCAGTGTCTATAAATAAATATATGTGCATATTTGGGTTTGTGTATATGTATCATACACCATAACAAGTGATTTGATATATAAAAGGTGTGGTGATATGACTGATCATTCCATGAAAGTTGAGGTACACCTGATAAAATGAGATGTATCAATTTATTTAGAAAGAAAACTATAATCAAACATATATCACATTCTTCAGTTTTTGTGATACATTGAAGGCTCTTAACCAGCCTGAAAAGATACTACTGTTAAGGAATTTCATGGCAGACTGTTGGAGGCACTTTGTCATTGGCTAAGTCATTGAGATGTTTCAGACAAAATAAACAGGCCTGTTATTGAAATCTCCTGAGGGAAAAGAAGCCACAGTGCTTTGGTCTGACAGATGAGCACCCCATGCTGAGATAACCTGTGACACTGGTCATTCTATAGCCATGTCACAAAGCATTAGCTGACTCCTAAGCTTAACATCCTGGGAAGATAAAGACCTTGTTATAGAGAACATCAGCATGAGTCCCCTGTGTTGGTGTATATTTCTTCATCCCCTCCAGCTTGATGATCTGGCTGTCAGGATGTTCCAGCTCAGTCAGCTATCTAAAATCACCAGTCAGGGTACATCGCTGGCTCTATAGGAAACAGACTGATGGTCATAGTAATGTTAGTAAGTTGAAGTATTGGACACTAGATTTAGCTGACACAAATCATTCTGCTTTTGGCTAGTTATCATTATACAGTTAACAATAAACTGAATTTAAATGACACCTGCTCATTCCCACTGTCTTCAGCATGACCCTGTTCCATATTAACTTTTTAACTTTCAATTTGGTGACAGCATAGTTTATTTGTTAATGCTGATTTTAAAGGTATATTGGTTTTATTCATTTGTGTATATTTAACCTATATCATACCTGTGAACATAAATAACTTATAGCAACAAGATTGTGAGCCTTTTTTTCAATGTTTAACACATCAAGATTTGACCTTTGCTAAATATTAGACTGCAGCAACAAATAATTGTTTCATTGAAATTGAGAATAATTAAAATGCCTTTTTAACTCTATAGTGTACTTTGTAATTATCATTGTTTCCCTGTTAGCTTTTGTTTGTAATTTCTTGTGAGCTCTATATTTTGCCATGCTTCAGAGATCTGCTTTATTTGTCTTCAGACCCATATATATATATATATATATATATATATATATAAGACAATTGCTTGCAAATCGCATGACAAAAGGTACACTGATACCAAGTCTGACTGTAATAGTCTTATTTATTTTTGCTCTTGTGCCAAGGCCAGTACTCCAATTTGGAGTATTCATGCATTGTTACTTTGTATTTTTTTGGGCCAGATCTTTAAGAATTAGGTGTTATTTCAGACCACTGGGCTGCCTCCTTTGTGGTTTCTGGGATTACTGTTGTCTGTGATAGTCAGGAGAAAAAAATCCAAAAAGTGGTACATTGTGTTAAACTGATTGTAAAACTAAATACTGCTTCCATCAGCCTTTGGGGCACAATTAATGATCTCTGGTTTTGATGACAAAATTGATTGAGATAGTGCATCGTTAGTCTTGCCTGCACAGGTGTGTGGACAAAACTAAATTAGTGTAGAGGCAGTGAGATTGAATTTTGTCTGGTCATATGTTATCAGTACATGAGAAAAAAAGTATTGCATTCAAACCTTCAGTCATCTAGTTTGTCTGTTGATTGGAGTTAAATTTATATGGTCAGGTTTAATCAATAGATGGGGAGGGTACCTTTCAATAAATAACAAATAGCATCACAATCATGGTTCTTTGTTAGTAATTTAAATTGGGAGGGGGTTTAATTGCTTTTATTAGTTTGTGGACCATGTGGAAGCAGAATCAAGATTGATGTTCTAAATAAAATGTGCTTGGAACAATAGCTGAGCTTTACTCCATTGAAAGGACTCGTTATTTTAGTATTTCTCTAATAAATGTATGAGCTTCAAACTTTATTAACTCTGAATCTTTTTTTCCTCTATTTATAAAAGCTTTATCCCTCTTAAATCATAAAGTAATTTGTCCAGTCCTGAAAATCCCATTTAATTTAGTAATTTAGGTCAGATATAGACAAAACACATTCATGCACTACCTGGAATAGTAATGCAGAAGTTATGACAAAGTTTAGACCAAAAGCTATCATAGAAATTCCACTTAAATCATATGATTGCGGAATTACAAAATAAGATACAATATGATGAAAACTTCTAGAGTGAATCAAAGGTATAACAATCTAGAGGTGTTCCAGATATGGTGAAGCCAATATGAATAATCCTGATTAATTTATAGAAGAATTATTATGGCTCAACAAACACACTAGGGCTGACTTTCCAGTGGGCTGACCACTTGGTTGTTACACAAAGGAACAGACTGGTCTACAGTATGTTACGGCACATATAAAGTTAAGAGTACATGCAAGATCATTTACAAAATGAATAGGTAAAGACTGTGAAATTTGAATTTAAAGTGCTCCAATATTACTTTCATCATTTAATATGAATAAACAATTGTTATGGAACCTAATATAAACAGATCACGTATGCATGATGAACACAAATTCTGTAACGGAGATAAAAAACAAATCAGATTCTGTAAACACTAGGCAGCGTGAAATGTCTGGGGGAATGAATAAAGAAGTCAGTGGTTTTTTGTTAACAAATAACTATAATTTATTCTTAAAACAACCCTAACAATACAATTCACTAAATCAATACAGTTATACAGTAAAACAGCGGTAAAGCAACAAGTCAATACAATCACATAGAAAATAATGTGCACATTACCTGGATACCAACACCATCACAACGATAAGTCCTTTAAATGTATATTCTCGGAGAATGACAGTCCAGTGTAAAGCTCTTGTAACATCCAGAAAGTAAACTGAAGTCCAAATGCATAAAATCCAGGAGAAAGTCTCTGAAAATCTATAATTGCCACATTCATCGAATAAGGTCCTGACACACACTTTTGCATCCGCTGGAATCTGCTCTGCTGTCTGCCCTCTGGTTCTAAAAAACAGCCCCTTTATATACCTTCACACCCCAAGCCGAGAATTTTCCAATTCTCGAACAGTCTATAAGGACCCTACTCAACAGTAAACATGCGTTTCAGGAATTCTCTAGAAAACATCGCCATGCCTCTACACACCATGGTGTACACGTGATCTGGCCCCTAGCCAGCACAACAACAAGAGTTCAACCAGTACTGATTAAACCTAGAATGTAATACGCAGCCAGACATGAGTGCCACAACAGGAGTTATGCCCGTGTCACATAATAAAAAGAACACCTGTAACACTCCCCCTCCTGTAAGAAAAAAGAAAGTTTTCTGTCAAAACTTTCTTTTTGCGATCACAATTACTAAATTTTTACAACATCTTAAAATCATCTTATTTCCAATATTACATAAACATCTTGTTTACAACATTTCATGAACATCTTGATAAGCAATCAGCAAGTACATTGTCTTTCCCTTTAATGTGTATGATATCAAGATTGTAATCCTGTAAGAAAAAACTCCATCTCAACAATCTTTGATTTTTACACTACAACTTGTTCATGAACGTGAGGGGATTGTGATCACTGAAGACAATGATAGGCCTGACTGATGAAGTAATATAAACTTCAAAATGTTGCAACGCCAAAATCAAAGTCAAACATTCTTTTTCAATAGTGGAGTAGTTTTTAGCCCTCAGCCCTTAGGCTGATGGGCTATTGTTGTCACCCAAGCTGTCCGTCCGTCCGTCCGGCGTCCGTTAACTTTTACCTTGTGAGCGGGATATCTTGAAAAGGATTCACCGTCAGAATTTTATTTCCTCGGTAAAGATGTATATCGACAAAATCTCGGTCAAGTTCGAAGATGGGTGACCTTGACCTATTTTTCTACATTTTAGAGCTGATTATAGAAAAACACTTAGATGCTTATTACTTGGGAACCATTTGATGGATTTTCACAAAACTTACTATGATTATTGGGACTGATAGTCTGTACCTGCTATACAAGTTTGGTGGCGCCACCTACAATTTCTGATTTTTAATGAATTTTTATCGGATTTTTCAACTTTGGGGTTGTGAGCGGGATATCACGAAAAGGATTCACCGTAAGAATTTTATTTCCTCGGTAAAGATGTATATTGACAAAATCTCGGTCAAGTTCAAAGATGGGTGACCTTGACCTATTTTTCTACGTTTTAGAGCTGATTATAGAAAAAACATTTAGAAGCTTATTTCTCAGGAACCATTGGATGGATTTTCACAATACTTACTATGATCATAGGGACTGATGGTCTGTATATGCTGCACAAGTTTGGGGGCGCCACCTGCAATTTCTGATTTTTTATTGAATTTTTCTTGGATTTTTCAACTTTGGCCTTGTGAGCGGGAAATCTCTAAAAGGATTCACAATAGGAATTTTATTTCTTTGGTGAAGATGTATATCAACAAAAATCTCGTTCATGTTCGAAGATGGGTGACCCTTACCTACTTTACAAGGTCACAGAGCTTATAATAGAATAAAACTTAGAAAATGCTTTTTGTTTTCTGGTCTAGGAAATGCAGAAATAGCACTTGTTTTAGCATCAACAGGTTTTACCTGACCCTGCCCTACAATATGACCCAAAAATGTTACTTGTGCATGACAAAACTCAGATTTCACTAAGTTGATGGTAAGACGTGTTTCCCTGAGTCTTTTGAAGAGGTCGCGAAGAATTTGCAGATGTTTCTCCCAGGTGTTGCTGTACACGATAAGGTCATCAAAATATGCGTCGCAGCCCTGAATGTCCTTGACAACCATATGGATGAGGCACTGGAACGTGGCTGGCTAGTTCTTCATGCCAAACGGCATAACTTTATACTGGTACAGTCCTTGCGGAGTCACAAATGCGGACACTTCTTTCGCTCGTTCTGTCAGCAGAACTTGCCAGAATCCTTTTAGCAAGTCAAACTTGGAAACATACCTGGAGCTACCGACTCTATCAATACAATCATCGATCCTCGGAATCAGGAACGTGTCAGTCTTGGTGACAGAGTTCAGTTTTCGATAATCTGTGCACATACGGTAACTTCCTTCAGGTTTTGGCACAAGAATACATGGTGAACTCCAGTAACTGTTACTAGGTTCAATAAAATCATTGTCCAGCAAATATTGTAACTCATCCTTTAGATACTTTTGCTTTTCTGGATTCAGTCTATATGGATGTTGCTTGACTGGGCTTGCCTCGCCAACATGGACGTCATGGCACAACATGTTAGTTCGCATTGGAATGTCACTAAACAAATGTTAATAATTCCGCAGCAGGTTCTTGAGGTCTTGTTGTTCTTGTGCGGTTAGGTGTGACAGTTTGGCATCCAGGTTTTTATGCAGGTCTGAGTCTTTTAATGGTACTGTACCACACTGAATTTCTACATCACACTTACAATCTGTATCTACTTTAACTGGGTCAGGGTCAGTGTTTACACAATTAACAGCAGTAACATTTTGTACCGCCATTATATGGATGTTTAATTTATATCCGTACAATCTTTACTATATGGTCCCTTGAGTAATGAAAACCTTGCCCGCTTCCCTCGCCCGCTTCACTTGTGTTCGGGCCGTCACATAAAACAGATGTGCCTCGTCATTTTGATGTTCATATAATAAATACTCTTGGAATACAAGTCCGTGTTTCATGTTACTTGGAAGGTGGGTGCATAGCTGTACAGATATAATCTTCCTCACTGGCATACAATGTTTTATTTCTGTCATAATATGGTTTCAACTTGTTAACTTGGCACAGTTGTTTCTTCTTACGCCTATCTGGTGTCAACAGTATGTAAATTAAATCACTAACTTTCTTGTCAACAATGTAAGGATCAAAATACCTAGCTTGCAGAGGTCTTCCAGGGATGGGAAGTAAGGCAAGAACCTTTTCACCAGGCTCAAATGTCCTACTTACAGTGTGCTTGTCATATTTTGTTTTCATTTTTACTTTGTGCAGATTTTAGATTTGACTTTGCAATCTCACAAGCATTGTGTAGTTTAGTGCAAAAGTCTGAGACATACTGCAGTAAACTAAGAGAATCAGGATTTTCACACAAGAGTTTTTCTTTAAGCAGTTTCAATAGACCTCGAACAGAGTGTTCAAAAACTAGTTCAAAGGGACTGAAACCCAAGGACTCTTGAAAGGATTCTCTGACAGCAAACAACAATAGGTGGATTCCTGTTTGATCTTGACCTGTGCACTCAATATACACATATGGAAGATGAACATAGAAATACAACTTGATGAAGTGCTTCTGGGAACTCCTTTGGACAGGTGTCCTTCCCTGTTGGATCTTGACCTTGCACTCTATATACACATACGGAGAATGAACATAGAAATACAACTGGGTGAAGTGCTTCTGGGAACTCCATAGGACAGGCTTCCTTCCCTGTAGGATCTTGACCTGTGCAATCTGTTTACACAAAACTGATGAACATAAAAAATAGAACTGGATGAATTGCTTCTGGGAACTCCATTGGACAGGTTTCCTTCCCTGTAGGATCTTGACCCATGCAATCTATATACACAAGGCTGATGAACATAGAAATACAACTGGATGAATTGCTTCTGGGAACTCCATAGGACAGGTTTCCTTCCCTGTAGGATCTGGACCCGTGCACTCTATATACACATATGGAGAATGAACATAGAAATACAACTGGGTGAAGTGCTTCTGTGAACTCCTTTGGACAGGTTTCCTTTCCTGTTGGATCTTGACCCATGCAATCTATATACACATATGGAGAATGAACATAGAAATACAGCTGGGTGAAGTGCTTCTGGGAACTCCTTTGGACAGGTTTCCTTCCAAGTAGGATCTTGACCCATGCAATCTATATATACAAGGCTGATGAACATAAAAATACAACTTGATGAATTGCTTCTGTGAACTCCTTTGGACAGGTTTCCTTCCCTGTTGGATCTTGACCTGTGCACTCTATATACACATATGGAGAATGAACATAGAAATACAGCTGGGTGAAGTGCTTCTGGGAACTCCTTTGGACAGGTTTCCTTCCCAGTAGGATCTTGACCCATGCAATCTATATATACAAGGCTGATGAACATAAAAATACAACTTGATTAATTGCTTCTGTGAACTCCTTTGGACAGGTTTCCTTCCCTGTTTGATCTTGACCCGTGCACTCTATATACACATATAGAGAATGAACATAGAAATACAACTGGATAAATTGCTTCTGGCAACTCCATTTGACAGGTATCCTTCCCTGTAGGATCTTGACCTGTGCAATCTGTATACACATGGCTGATGAACATAGTAATACAACTGGACTTGGTGAAGTGCTTCAAGAAACTCCTTAAGACAGGTTTTGTTCCCTGTAGGATCTTGACCCATGCACTCTATATGTGCACATAGCACAAGAAATTAGACAAAAACACTGTAGTTGGAGGTGCCACAGGGAACTCCATTTGGACAGGTTTCCATCCCTGTTGGATTTTTAGCTGTGCTCTCCATATATATATAGCACATGAAATAGAAAATTTAGGATAAATTACCCCAGGGAACTCTGTATATGTGGGTTGCTTTACTTGCCTGTCAGACCTGGACCTCAGTATATGATAGAAAATGCCTCTGTGTGCTGGATAATCTAATGCCTGATTTTCTGACTGTACACAAGTTTGAGGTAATTAAGACAACAGGGTTGAGCCAGTATACCTGATCACTTGAGACTGGCTCAGAAATGTCTTGTTCACCAACATATTTGTGGGAGTAAATAGCTAAAGTCACATCACCATAAAGCACAATTTACCACACACTGAATTCAATGAATAATAAATCAAAATAAGTTGAAGATGACATACTAAGCTGTGAACACCCATGATTTAAAAAGGAAAAAAACTCATGGGATATATGGTAGTATTGATACTCATTAGAACACTTGTTACAATGGTAACAAAAAAGTAAGTATTAGCTTAATTGATGGTGATGAATAAAAACCTGTTGATTGACTTGATATATAAAATAATAAAATAAGAAAAGAGAAAATTAGTTGGAGCAGCCTTTGAAATTTTAAAGTTCTCTTGTTTTATTTTATCATTCTTCAGAGAAATTAATAACACAGTTACAAAAATAATAGGCACTTAAATAAGAAAATGATGCCATAGGTTATAAATTTTGTTTTACCTACTTTGAGAAACTTGTTGATTTCTATTAAATGCACATCTTTGTCAATACTTTTGTTTAATTTGTGTTATTCTCATTTTGTTAAGTATTAAAGTCCTTAATACCAGATGTTCGGAAGACCATTAACTAGCCTCTGTCTGTCAGTAATGTTCACCTTGCAACTTTTCTGGTGTAATCACTGAAAAATGCACTCAATCCAGAGAGGGACTAGATTAACATTGCAGCCATAAACTCCTCTCAGAAAAAAATGCAAACATCCCAGGGGCAGAAACTGGATTATACACTTTGCAAGAAGTACTCAAATTTACTGGTCAACATTGTGGTCTGAAGGACTAGGATGGATTTCACTAGACATCTCATTCAGCTTCAGGCATCAGAGATAGGATTTCTGATGGATCCATGAAAGAGGTTGGCATGACATTTACATATGAGATAGCTCCTGAGATGCTGGTTCCATTATCAGATTACTGTCAGAGTGTTCAAACCCATCAATAATAAATGCAGGATTCAGAGATCATGAAACATTTTGCTTGAAATAGTTAGAAAAAATATGCACTCAACAACTGAGACAGTTTGCTATTCAAGTCCTGATGCTCCAGTAAATCTGTAGAATTACAGAAAGGTAATACATCTGAGCAGAGGATCTTAAATATTTCGTGCCTTATATATAAGGGTTATGATATAAATTATTAGATCTCATTTATATTAGTTTCCAAGTAAGATTATTGACAGAAATAACATTTATATTGATGTATCCCCTCATGAAAAACAATAAAAGAGTATGAAAAAGCAACTGCATGGATCACCCAGTGTGATTTTCTCAGTTTTATAAGACTAACTGGATTAAGACAGTCAAGAAAGAATGTAAAAGTTTTGCCTATCAGAATCATTATATATGTTGGTAACTGAGTAAGAAAACAATTATACAATTAAGAATCTTTTTAATTGGAAGATAATTATCCCCTCGTAACAAAGTTGCAGGAGGGGATATAGTAACACCTCTGTTTGCCGTCGGTCCTACCACCCATCCAGAATGTGCTGCTGGACCGATTTTTGGCCAAACGGTTTGACCAGAACCTTTCATGTTTTTTACTGTATGGCTCACCCACCCACATATGAAGAACCCTATCTATTTTGAGGTCACAGATTCAAATGTCAAGGTTACAGTACCCACTTATTGATAAAGCTTAATTGTGGACCCATTTTAAGCCAAACATTTTTACCAAAACCTTTCATCGTTCACATATGGCTTACTCATCAAAGGATGAAGAACCCTTTCAGTTTTGATGTCACAGGGTAAAAGGTCAAGGCCATAGTACCCACTTCTTGAAAAAGCTTGTGGACCGATTTTGAGCAAAACAGTTGAACCAAAACTTTTTATCTTCTACATATATGGCTCACCTACTGGAGGATGAAGAAATCTTTTGATTTTGAGGTCACAGAGAAGAAGGTCAAGGCCACAGGACCCATTTTAAGCCAAAGTATTGACCTAAACCTTGCTCATATTGCTTACCCCCTACACAGATGAAGAACCCCATTGATTTTGATTTCAAAGGTCAAGGCCATAGGACCTACTTCTTGAAAAAGATTGTAGACCAATTTTATGCCAAACTATTTGACCAAAACCTTTCATCTTTCACATATGGCTAACCCACCCATGGATGATGTATCCTGTAGATTTTGAGTTCATGGTGTCAAAGGTCAAGGCCACAGGACCAATTTTTGGCTCAGCTGACTATAAGTCATCTGAGCTGCAGTTGTGTAGTCTGTCTGTCCGTAGATGTGGCACATTTGAAACCATAAGACCTGGGAATCCAAAATTCAGCATATATAATGTTAGATGTCCCCCAGATCTCCTACCAAGCCAAAAACTTGGTCTCTGTAACTTCGTTCCTTTGATAAATTAAGGAAAAACCTCAATTTTTTTTATTAAAAACCTATTTTCACACTTCAGGACTGCCTTATATCAAAACCATTCATCTGTTTTTCCTCATATTTACCATAAATATTTCTCCATATAGTTCCTATGTACATGCCAGAAATTAGGCCTGTATTGTATAATTTGAAAAAGTTGTGGGCCCAATTATATTGCACTTTGTAAAAAATCAGGAAAAATATTTGGTCACTTAACACAAAAAAGGGACTTTTTTCAGTAATTTAACTTTAATTAATCAAAATTTAATTGTATACCCAAAATTAGATCAAAATATTTAAATTTTTTAAAATACTAGCAAAAATGTAACTGGTACCTTAAATTTTTGCCCTAATTTGACCGCAGCATGTTTTTTTCTCATATGTATATTTAATTTATTTTTCACAGCCTGGGTACATGTGGATTTTATCTGTTGAATTCTGAAATTTGAAAGTAAAAGCTTAAAAATTATTCTAATTATTGAAGTTTTCAGATGCTCTTATGTATTTGCATTTTGTATATATCCAAGACCCCACTCTTGCTAACTACAGCCTTGCCTAGGTAACCTTATAAGTGATACAGCACTGGCAGAACACCCCTGCTGTAATAAACATACACTTACTCTCATGGGCCCTACCCTAATACTCCCCCCCCCCCCCACCACCACCACCACCATCACTAATTATATTGCAATACATGGTTTGTTATTGACAACTGTATTTCTTTAAAAATAAAGCTGTTTTTATCCAATGTGCACAACTTTTCTTGAAATATTAATTCAAGAAGTAATCCAAGAGATGCCACATTGTTCTGATGTAGCATTTTTAAGAAATTATTTCCTTTTAAATTATTAAACAAAATATAATTTAACTCATCGGTAGGCACGATTTGATAATAAATGAAACAAATCGTGGATAAATAAAGGTGCCATTTAAAATTGTAAATTCTGGAGTGTTATTTCCATATATGTTTAAAAAGCTGGTAGACCCCTTTAAGCCAAACAGTCTAACCTTTCATCTTTCACGTATATATGGCTTACCCACCCACACATGAAGAACTTTTTCGATTTGGAGGTCATTGGGTCAGAGGTCAAGGTAAAGGAGCTACTCTCCTGTAATACACCCACTGTAATAATGCTCCTGTGCGAGCGGTTCTTTTGCTTTGCAGTGTCCTAGTTGAAAATAAAGTTGGTCAGGTCAGTTAAAAACCTATGTTTAATAGTTAAAAAATTATTTCCTTTTAAATTATTAAACAAAATATAATTTAACTCATCGGTAGGCACGATTTGATAATAAATGAAACAAATTGTGGATAAATAAAGGTGCCATTTAAAATTGTAAATTCTGGAGTGTTATTTCCATATATGTTTAAAAAGCTGGTAGACCCCTTTAAGCCAAACAGTCTAACCTTTCATCTTTCACGTATATATGGCTCATCCACCCACACATGAAGAACTTTTTCGATTTGGAGGTCATTGGGTCAGAGGTCAAGGTAAAGGAGCTACTCTCCTGTAATACACCCACTGTAATAATGCTCCTGTGCGAGCGGTTCGTTTGCTTTGCAGTGTCCTAGTTGAAAATAAAGTTGGTCAGGTCAGTTAAAAACCTATGCCGTACCTACATATTGTCTAATCTTTCACTGGATTACATTTACATCATATATGGTTTATTTTCCAGACAGTTTATTACATAAAAATTGCCAAGCCACACTCATTCCTCATAATGTTTTGCTAGTGGGAAAAGATGGGATGATCCCCAGTAAGAATAATAACTGCCAATGAAAACAGAAGGAAAATTGTAACAAGTCATTATCTTCAAAAACTGGTTGAGAATTGGGGATTTTGCATGTTTCCTGCAAGACAGAAATCTACTTCATGGGAAAGACATTTGCACTTGTCTAATGCCCTCTTGGCTTATTTCTTCAATTCAAAATGACCACATTAACTTGTGGCAGCAAGTGTTTAGGTTGGTATTACAATGTCTTAACATTAAGGTATCCACTTTGAATGCCAGGGCTCAAAACTATAATCACTGTGTGGCTGTTCTTCCTTGGTAGTCAGCCAAAGCCTGTGTCCCTCCTTCCAAATTCCAAATGATAAATTTGGATTGATTACTTGAATTCCAACTTACCATATATGAGACCATAAGAAAGAAACCTTCAAGTAATTTGATCTGGTGATCAAAGGTCAAAGTAAACACATCAGGCCATGTATTGTTTCATTTTTTATCATCTTCATGTAAAACACCAGATTTCTGTCTGTAGACAGGCATCTTAACCTTCAAGTTCAGTAAAGCTTTAGGTCAAGTAACACAGTATTTCAAAATTTTAATGCGTGTTAATAAACAAATAAGAAGACATTCCATGTACCCTGAAATGTATTGAATAATTCAAGAGATCAGTCTTTTAGGGCACATTGACTTTTTGGCACCTAGCTATACATTCTAGATAACACTGAAATCAAAGGTTACAAGTAGCATGCATGACACATGAACTATAATTAATTTCCACTGTGAACCATCTTGTGGGAATTAGATGGCCTTTACAGCAAAGCATAGTCCTGTGAAACTAGATCAGCACCAGAGTTAGACCACCAGTGCCATGTCCCACAGCACACCCATGTCACAATTATATGGAACATGACCATATGATTTAATTTACCCTACACATGAGGTGCAGGGGGACTCTCCTGTTAGTTAAATAACTAATAACCATCAGGCGTTCCTGTGATATATGGACAGCCGGCTTACTGTTCAGCCTGTCCTATCAGAGTTAGTAGCTGTGTTAGATAAAAGCACTCTGATCCCTGCCCCCGCATGGTCTTCACAAAAATCATTCAGTTTCAATGATTTGTGAAGGATATAACCTAAAAATCAAAGGGGATCCGATTCTTATCTCTGTGGACAGGCTGAGCCATGAGCTGTTAGGCTGCTTAACTGTTTCCTGCAGCAACAGAGAATTCAGTATAGAGACTTCACCTGTTCAAGTGGGTGTTAATTGGACCACTTAGAGTGATGGTCAGCATTAATTGATTTCCTGCTTTGACCAACAGTGAAGCTTTTGCTCAGTCTTTACATACAAGATGAAGTAGATTAAAAGGATGTCTGACAGATCTTTGTATATGGAATATTTAAATCTTCCCCCTTCAGGAGAGACATGTTGCTTTCAGTG
The DNA here is from genome assembly GCA_026874595.1 of Sipunculus nudus. Taxonomy (NCBI): domain Eukaryota; kingdom Metazoa; phylum Annelida; class Sipuncula; order Golfingiida; family Sipunculidae; genus Sipunculus; species Sipunculus nudus. The sequence goes on from CM049315.1 coordinate 30,263,633, forward strand.
CATGCCATGGTCTGAGGTCGTCTGCGTTGCCATTGTCATCTTCAAGGTCAAACCTTCTGTAATGTAAAATTTTTGTGAACCCCATAATTTTTTAAGTATTTCACATTTTGTCCTCAAATTTGGTACACAACATGTTCCAACAAAGTTCTTGGATGAATTTGTAAACTGGCAACCTTGACCAGGATCTTCAAGGTCAAATAAGCTGAATTATAGTTATTGTCTTGAGAACAAAATAACTTATGAACTATTGCGTATGTTTTCCTAAGATTTGACACACAAGTTGTATCCACTGAGTTCTTGGAATAGTATGGGTACTGGTGACCTTGCTGTTGATCTTCACAATTTGAAGATTATTGTAACCCTCATAACTTTGGAAGTACTGAATATTTTTGTTCAAATTTGACACACTTATTTTTTCTGCCAAATCTTGGACGATCTTCAAGGTCAAATCTGCGGAAATCTAGAATCATTATTGGGAATTAGTACATAATTTTACCCCTTATGTTTTAGGATGGCCCATTGGGGGCCGGGGGAAGGGGGGGGGGGGAGGGAGATGTATATATGTTTTTGCATTGCAAAAAGAAAGCCACTCTAGTTTACTTCTAATATATATTATTGTTTTCATTGTTTGTCTTCTGTTTTTCCCAACTGGTTTATCAGTTTCTGTTTGTCAAAGCATCCACTGTTACAAGTATTTAATCACCAGTGGTGTTGACTTTTACCCTTCTCACACACCAACATTTTCAAACTGATTTGGGCTAAGTGGTTTGGCTAAATCAGTACACATGGGCAGCTAGCAGCAATGTGTAAGGTTTACATTTCACATGTGGAACAATGTAACAACATGCTGACACAAGCATTCGTGCTTGCGGTGTGAACAAGTTGCTGCTAGATAACTGGGTCCAAACTGTTCTAGAGTGTTCACATGACACTTTAACAAAGATGATAAATCAATTTGCATTCAAAAAGGTTTGATACCACCTGAGCTGGATTCAAACTGTTTTTAATGCTTTGGATCGCCATGTGAACGCTCTGTAGTGCTTTCTAAATGGTTTGAAACCGGTTTGTATTTGCTCCGTGAAAGGGGTTAGATTATTCTCCTGTTACGGCTTCTTATATAATCATTAACTTATAGACTAATAAGATATACCAATAATTGACATTTAGCCACAGTCTTTATGATTAAAAAAACCAACAAAGGACCTTTCAATAAAAGAGTTATTTTCCACAATTTCAGCTTGAACACAAAATCACCCTGATAGCTTTAACAACTCAAAAATTTGGTGCTACAAAGCTTTTCTGATCACAGCCTGGTTTCTCTAACCCCCCCACCCCCCCACCCCAAAAAAAAAAATTTACAGATTGGGGATGTATTGACTTTATTGTTCTCAACTTGTAACAGTAACATAGGTGATCAACAGAATTTATCAGCTAGTAGATACTGAGAAATGTGATGTCACTATTAAATGCAGTCATATCTTCTGTAAGTTGTGTTGTATCTACTGGTATGGTACTGGAGTTTTATGGAATCATTCAGTCTTGCTGTTCAATGACCATCAAATACTATTTCCTATCAAGCAAAATGAAGAGACATGGCAATATTGCATGTGCATTTATGATATTTGTGTTAACTTTGCTTAGAAAATATCTTAACATTTCTTATATATCTTACAAAATAATAATATTAATAATAATAATAATGATAATAACAACTTACGATGTATATTTTGAAGCTTTGCAAAGTCAGCCAGGTTTTTCACAATTTCATTAGTAGTTTGCAAAATGACTAGAAACATTAGAATATCAGAAGAGAGCAGTGCAACACAGTGATGTTTATTAAACAGGATTTCCCATACTGCAATTTCTCCTTGTTGGTCATTTTATTGTTTGTCATACCACAGATGAAGACTCTCATTAGAACTTAAGGCATGCGCACTCTCCCTTAATCCATTTGAGATTTAGATTCATATACATTGTTTTCCCCCAAGGTGAGATTATATTTCAAGAATTTGCCTGCCTGCTTTAAAGGGGCCCAATCACTTATCTGACCTTTATAAACTAAAGGTAATCCCTCGGAGCTTTTAAAAAAATAGGTAAGAAAACCTGGATATCTCAGTACATAGGCTGCTTGTTTTGTTTATATCAATGTGTTTATAATATGTGGGGGCCTGTCAAAATAATCAAAACAAATTCAACAAGGGCATCTGGCAGCAAGTCAGATATTCCAGAGCTTTTTTAATGGTGTTTAGTAACAAGTAACCTGTCTGCCTCCGCATATATGCAACAACCTACCACCATTGGTTACATTTTTTTCCAGTTTGTCAACATTGCTGTATTTACAAACATGTTGTTGATAAACAAGTTCATACATTCTTCACGAAGGCACTATTAGAACTTTTCACAACCAAAATTACCCTGAGATCATTAATATATACACAGAGAAAGGCAGAAATCACATTAATTCTTTTTCAAAAGGTAGCTGAATGGGCACCTTTAACATTTTATCCTAGATGAATCCACTGAATGATTTAGTATATTTTCTCCAGGTCTTAGTCCCTGGTGAATCTAACAACCAAGGGTAATATTAAAATTAAAAGTTTTAAGAAGAACACCTAATGGTGCAGTGTTGGCTGTGAAATGCTGCATAAGTCTTTTTTATCTTTTCTTCCTTGCTTTATCCCTGGTTTATTGACACCAAAAATACTCATTAATCATATTTGCCTCCTCATTGTTGCCATAACAACCAATATTTTCACATAGAATGTCAAGGAAATGGTTTGGTTGGGCAAGTTTTTTTTATCATTTTGTTTCCGACCATATGCTCCTTTATCTTTTGATAAAAACAGTTTACTATGTTATAATATTTCTATCACAGCAGAAATTATTTGCTGGTTAATTTTCACCCCATGCTCTCAGGATAAGGCATAAATCATTCAGCTGTTATTGATTTCATTTATTACACAATTTATAACTCTATACATTTTTGCCCATCAAGTGGTCCAGGGTATAGGTGATTAAGGTGGCAGGACTGGTCCCCCCACCTGACCTGACTTTGTTTCAGTTTTTCTTTTGCATGGAACAATCTAATGCTTTAATACCTCCTAAAGTATACATTTTCTGAAAGCTAAGGAAATTCTCTATAGTTTGGTGATAATAAACTTTGTTTCTGAGGAAAAGGTTTGATTGTAAGAATTTTGATTTAATTTTAATTTTTAACAAAAAATTGTTTATTCCAGCTTAACTTAAGCAGATACAGAAAATCTTCTTAAATAAATCAAGAATTTAGATAGTAATCCCCAGGTGTTTTTTTGTTTAGTGAGTTAAGTTTAAAAATTACGATTTTACAGAGTATTTAATTTTGAAATCTTCACAAATCATTTCATTTTTTTACTTTTACCTTAATAAAATCCTTCAAATTTAGTATAGGTGTAAAATAAAAAAATGCTTTTTAGAAGACATATTAACAATTATATATACCATATTATAAATCTCAAAAATGGTATGTTTCGGACAAGTGATTACTGAGAAATAACGCTGTAAAGATAAGGTGTTCAGGTAAAATGATGTTTCGAGAAAATGGCAAGAAACTATATTCGTAGAGATCATTCGTTCTACAAATGTAACTAACCAAAACTACATGTTGACAGTCACATGAAATTGGTCAAGACGGTGGTTCTTATCAAACCATGCTATAATAACATGGATTAATTGACTATTTTGCTTTAAAAACATATTAATACGATAAAAGTTTGTCCTGTCACACCAGCGACTTGTCAAACACCACGTGCATGGACTTCAGTAGGCGGAGCTTACAGTTTTTGCCCAGTGCCAAGGTGCACTGAGCACTCGACAACCGGGACCTGCGGCTGAACAGGTGCATATCCGGGCCAAATAGGTCGGCGTGCTTACACAGGAACAAAGGGAGCGGGATCTATGGCCATTCAAGGAGAACGAAGATTGATTTACTTGTCACGGTTTACGTACATTATAGGTATTTGGGAGTTGAAAATAGAGACGAGTTTATGACGATCATACAAATCTCGTATAAAATAAATTATATATTTACCGACTACCGAGCGCCAACATCCGTGTCATGGAGAGTGCCTCGTATTAGTTATTATAAATAGTTGTACAATCCATGTAAAATAAATAAAGTTTATATTTAAATCTCGCATACACATACAATTCATATGTGAAATCTGGACTTATTGTTTATTTGAGGGAAGTACAACAGCGGCTGACAATAGCGCGTTTAGTTGATAACACTGCCAAAGTTGATAGGTGTTGAATTCCTGTTTTCCTTCATGCGTAAATGTAGAGATGCCGTCATCTGATGATTTGTCGTCGCTGGCCATCAGTTTGATCACGGAAGTAGGTTCGGCCCGCTGAGACTTCTTGATATCATTCAACTGCAGCAGTTTTTTAAGTGGCATTCGGGATTTGCGTCGTCGGCCCCTTATAGTTTCGTTTGGTATTGGCGTAATATTTATTTGTGCGGTGTTGACAGTTTGAAAATCATAGACATTATGGTTTGGATATGAAGCAGCTTATTATAAAGTTTGACATTGGCAGATCATTCACAAGGACGGGTTTGTTTGCACACTAATTAGCTAGAGTTAGGGTTGCTCTCCAATGCTTATCAGTTGTAAGATCAGCTAATTAGATTGGGCAAACAAACGTCGACCGTCAGTGCTTGCCACCTCCTGCACGGAGGTACTTGGCCCATGCATTAATTAAAGTCTTGCACCTCGTGATTGGCTGAATGACCCAGTTTAGGGCTGGGGGCAGAGTGATTGACAGGCCTGTGGCAGGGCTGGAGTTAGTTTACAAACACCCTGTCAATACATCTCTGTGTTTACTGAATAGAAATCACCCTTTTCCACAAAATGCAACCGGTGACCCAAAATGTGCTCAGCTGCATTAGATCCGCCCAGTATTCAATATATTGTATACCTTTTATTGAAAAAACACCAATTTTTAGGATTTAGCCAGTCCTGCTACCTTAAAGGGACATAATCAGGAGCAATATTTTGCTTACTCTTCCACACTAAAAGTTCAGTTTTGCTTTAAACAATGGTTTACCAGCAAAAACATCCCAGCACAGAGGCTCAGTACCTTGCATACGGCGGTTAAGCACCTTGTTATGGCTCTGCTTGTTAGTAAACACAGTCCACATGATTTTGTTTACCAAAACAATCCCGCGTGACCGGAGGTACAATTGTGAGCTGCAACACATGATTTTCCAGCCAGCAGGAACATGTATTTCATTTTTTGGGCCAAAAAGTCAGGAAATCTCCAGATTGACATGTGTTGTAGCCCAGCGATGAATGTGCTGTGTTAATGTTTACACCTGTGATAGCACCTGGTCCACTGTTTTTAACCCTCATTTACTGGAGTAAGCAAATGGTTTCAGGGCTATAGTTTGGCAGGTGCACATTCATTTTATAGGGAAGAGGCTATTATTCATGTTAATTCAACATGCTTTATAGGTGATTGTATGGGCCCCTTTAAGTAGAAGCCTGTAAGAAATATGTATATATTTCTCAGTACTAAATACATAACTTCTCATGTCTAATCTCTTAACGTTTTGTTCACATTGTTGAGAAAAATATATTTCTCATAGCATGATCCCCCTTTGATTAAAATTAAGTCAGACATGTTATCAGGAATCCTAAGAGGTTAGATTGAAAATTAAACCATGTAGACTGTTGACATTAAACAAAACCTGAGCATTTTTCACCTGAGCAGGAATCTGAAGAAGAAACAGGTGTAATAAATCTCTCAGCTAGTACCCCATGACTGATAATAGACTGGAGGTAAAAAGGTTCCCTGCGACATGTAGGGCATCACTGGCTTCAGTTTTTAATGGTTTCCCTACTCTCATATGATGGGGTCTGTGAGGGTTACAATTCATACAAGGCAGAATGTTTCAGAAGTCTGATCCGTGTTTGACCATATGTGGCAGATAAAACCTGCATCATCCGCTTGAGCAATCGTCATATTTGTCATGGGAAGCATCTTGTATGAATATCTCCTTTGAGGTTTACTGTTAATGATCCATCAGATCAGGGGATCAAGGCACATGCTCTGGGATTATACAGATCACCTACAAAGGAGAAAAACAAAACAAAATTCTAATATAATCCTGGTTTTAGAAAGCCCAGGATACATTATCAGGTAATAGTTTTCTTTTAATAAAGATTTATTTCTGGTGCTATAATTTTACTGGTACTTGATTTCTTCAGAAAGACTGTTGATCTGTGTAGTGTTCAGGTTAAAACCCCATATAAAGTTATGAGGCCTTTTTATATCCCTCATATAGGTATGTTCTATATTAACTGCATTGAATTCCAGCCATCCAACAACAGGTTTGGTTTCATTAAGATACAAGATTTTTTTTAAACATTCCTATATTACTGGTATTTCTGTTTCCTGGATTCTTTTAATTTTTAATTTTTTTTTGTTTCATATTTAAGTTAGGTCTATTTTTCTTTCCCATACAGCAAGGGCTGTTGTTCCATGAAGTGTTCAGCAGCTTAAGTTTTATATTTCTATAGTTCATTTTTTTCTCATTGATTAGAATTCTTTTTTTTTGTTTTGTTTTGCATTGAGGATTGATAATGATATACCTCACATCACATTCAACAAAACATTTTCTGTATTCGAGTTTACCTATTGGTATCATTTAACATATTAAATAATCAGGCAACACAGCAGGCCTGTTTCATGTAAAAGAAATAGAAACAGTATATAGTTGGCACCAGGTGGTTCACAAAATTTGTTCTGCATCAAGTACCCATTAGTATTTTCATGGTGTGGAATTATTTTGATATAAAAGGTGAGCTGAAATATAGAGATTTTAATATTGTTCTTTGTCTGTACAAGGAATTCTTCCCATATGGATAAAGATAACCATGCCTGCAGTGAAATGTAATGAAGGCAGATAAGTTTATCATACTTAGGCTGCTTTATTACTCTATTGTTGCGCAAAAACATGTGGTTATGTATATTATTTGGAAAAAAGCATATGGCTTCTTGTAGTTATATTTTAAAGAAAGCTTTTCATCCTACTATATATCCTACTATAGTATAATGGCTGATAAGGATCAAGTTATATAATGCTTGTTTTGGCACATTTTGTTTCAACAACTAACATTGTGATGGACCTTTTTAATTGGGCATCTTTCCAGGTATTGTATATAGGAATGGTAAAGTAATGCAGGACATCATGATACAGGGATCATGACACCCATTACTTGAGTTTTATATTTATTGGTTACCAATTAAATCAAGTGTGACATTTTGTTAGAAGCTTCTTATGGTACAAGCAGGGAATCACTGTATTTTACATTAAGATCTTGTATAGCCACCTTGGGAGAGAACATGCAGCCTGTTGTTACTTAGCCTAGAATTATAGGACACACTTAAGAACAACCAGAAAAAGAGGTCCCTGTGGGACTGACCAGTCTGCGGAGATGCTGAAATGTTACTAAGTTCATGGCAATGTGAAATAGTTCACCAGTAAGAAGTACCTGTATAAAGGTGGTGAAGTACCTGTGTAAAAGTTTGTGGATACCAGACTAGTAGTCCTTGGAGAATACAGCCACTGTCTTTTTTCTGGGACTGGCTACACTGGTTTCCCTGTTTAAGTAGACCTGTCAGGGATGGAAATAATTTGGTGATCTGTGTACACATCTTACAAATATTCTGTGGGCCACCTGGGAAGGGGGAATTCCAGAATTAACTGTGACATAATCGAGAGTTTCATTTAATGATTTTTTTATTGGAATTGTGATTAAAATAAAATATGTAGCTCTGTGTAGACATTTCGTCATTATTATAATTTGTTGAATTTAGAAATAATGAGTTCCATTGGCAGGAATTCCAGAGATGACCTTCATATCATATAACATGTTAATAAAGATAGAATTTATGAATAAAATAATCCACTCTCTTCATTGACTCTTTACAAAATAAATTAACACACTGATAGGCAGTTGTAACTAATTTAATGCAGATGATCTGGGAAGGGTGGAGTCTACAAAATGCATGGATCTCCTACTTTTATTGTCTTTCAGATGACTGAGATTGCTGATGCTTCTCAAGATTTCTAACATTTATCATACTTAGTGGATTTCATTGAGAGTCAAGTCAAGATACTGAATAATGAGACCCCATATTAATTAATTATTTATCATTTAGGTATTTAGCTTATGTATTTCCTATCCTAGTAGTTCAGATGATAAATATTATATTAGTAGGAGCTGTAAGAAGGATGTGTTATGATATGTTTATGTTTAATTAGTCGGCTATTCTTTATCAGTTCATTGGGAAATAATGTCAATATCCCTGGTCTCTGGCCATGAATGTATGATTTTCTGTCTGTCTTTGGACAGGGGCCTTTCCTGTTATTGTCTGTTATACTGAATAATACATTTTGCCTAAAGGTTCTCATACCCAGACAAGGCACATGTTTTACAGTTATATCAATGATAAAGGACTGAAAGGGTATTTTTATAATTACTGATATTTTCCATTTAATTGTTTATAAAATTTAATATAGCTTTTAAACATTTTCATGAGTATATATATATATATATCTCTTGCAGAACACTCAGAGGGAATCTTATTTTTATATAAGATCTAAATGTATTTTTCTATAAATAATATTTCTGGTTCTCTGATGCAAGGATGAAAATGGAATATTGCTATTTGTAAAGAAAATTAAAATGTTGCATTTGCAAATTTCATATGGCATTTTTATGAAATTTTAACAACATTGATGGCTTAAATATGTGTGTTGACTATATATCCATAAAAATTTGGCTTAGGAAATGCATTCAGTCGGTGACAATGAGACACCTAAGCAAGTCCTGTTTTATGTTTTCTTGGGCTGGATGAAAACACTGTTCTATAAGAAATGGCTTTTTTTGTTAGCAGGAAGCAACAAATCTTCATCTTACTTCAACAACTTAGCAGAAGAAGTGTTACAGTCACAATGTTTCTAAATTTTTCTTTTACTTAAAAGTTGTTTTGAAAGCAGTGCCTATACCTTCATGATCAGCCTTGTGTTGCTTATATGTAACATCAATTTATGGTCTGTTTATCATATCTGCATGAACGTTCAAGGTAATCTACTGATGTTTGAAAATACATCTTTATGCCCTTTAACCAATATTATAAAGTAAAGTTAGAGCTTAAAAATTGAATTCATTACCAAAACGATTTAACTGCAATTTTGTATGTAGGTAATTAACATAATCATGTTGATGATACTGGTCTCTAGTTTGACTCAGCATTATATACTCTGATTACAATTGATATATGTACCATCAAAAGGTCAATTCAACTGGTGTGATTACATTAAAGATATCATAACCTTACTCTTCAAAAGGAAAAGAAAAAGTAGTAGGACTGAGAGAGGAAGAGGTACAGATAATTTTACCGGAAAAGCTGTAAAGTCGAAGCTGAAATGAAGTTATCAAAGAATTCAAGGGCCTAAATGATCAAATGGGAACAACTGTCTGGAGGTTAATTTATTGAATAATGATAAGCTTTTTTCACCTCAAAGGAGGAAGATAGGTCACATAACACAGTGGTCCCTTTGCTTTTCCTGCCTGTTGTTCTGCTAAATGGTTACTTTGAATTACTAAATGCAACATCAGGTTGTGTGTCTTGTCTTTCATGTTATCTGAAAATGTGTTAAGAAAAAAAGGGTGTAATATCATGAATCCACATTTAATGCTTTCCTATGTAATACATGTTGTCAACAGGTGGAGATTGCAGTAATAAAAACTTTTATATATTGAAGATCAGAGACAGAGTGTGGGATGTTTGATATATGATTTGTTTCACCTGAAATACATTATAACAGCACACCTTCCTGTAGTAAGAAGTTTGACCTTCCTGCGCATTTCTGCTTCTAGAAACAGATGCCATACCTATGAATATTTGAAAACCAGCCAAACTTTAGGATGTCTGCCTATTTGACTTACTTGGTCAGCAAGATGTATAACTGTTCACCATGACTGTAATGGCTTGAATATGTAGTGCCACAGCCAGTAGGTTATCATGTGTCTGCCTCTAATACAGTTTATATGCAGTCATGTCAGGTTCCATCAGAACAAACTAAAGGTCAGGATGTAGAGAAAAAGGGATTTATAACCTAATAGAGAAGAGAAAGGGGAAGCTCTTAATCTGGGTACTGTGCTTCATTTCAGGACACTAAACTTGTCCTGGTCTTTTATTTTCCAGACTCGACAGAACCTTTGTGACTTTCATAGTAATTCTGATGATTGATAACAATACAGCAGACATTGCTAAAATATTGCTATCTGCCTCAGACTCTTCAAGCATTGTAAACTTATAGTAAAATACAGTAAAATTTGATGCAGATGCCTTTCTTATCACATGGAACAGGTTAATGTTTACGTGTTTAGTTGGATTAAAAAAGCTGTCATTAATCTATCATTGAAACCCATGCAATATAATATTTTCATAGCATGCTGAATAAATATATTTGAGGACTTTAAGAATTTTCTAGTGTGCCAGCATGAGCATGGAGAGATAAATTATATTAATTTAGTGTTATGCTGTACATTGTTTTCAATTAAAGAAACATAATCAGAAGCAATATTATGTCTATTCTTTCACACTTACAGTTCAGTTTTTCTTTATACAAAAGTTTGCTAGCAAAACCATATCAACACACAGTCTCAGTACCTCCTGTACGGCTGTTGCACTTTTTAGCCCTCAGCCCTTAGGCTGATGGGCATTGTCATCACCCAAGCTGTCCGTCCGTCCGGCGTCCGTTAACTTTTACCTTGTGAGCGGGATATCTGGAAAAGAATTCACCTTCAGAATTTTATTTCCTCGGTAAAGATGTATATTGACAAAATCTCGGTCAAGTTCGAAGATGGGTGACCTTGACCTATTTCTCTACATTTTAGAGCTGATTATAGAAAAACACTTAGATGCTTATTACTCAGGAACCATTTGGTGGATTTTTACAAAACTTACTATGATTATTGGCACTGATAGTCTGTACCTGCTACACAAGTTTGGTGGCGCCACCTACAATTTCTGATTTTTAATTAATTTTTATCGGATTTTTCAACTTTGGGCTTGTGAGCAGGATATCTCTAAAAGGATTCACCGTAGGAATTTTGTTTTTTCGGTGAAGATGTATATCTACAAAATCTCGGTCAAGTTCGAAGATGGGTGACCTTGACCTATTTTTCTTCGTTTTAGAGCTGATTATAGAAAAAACACTTAGATGCTTATTACTCAGGAACCATTCGGTGGATTTTTACAAAACTTACTATGATCATTGGGACTGATAGTCTGTACCTGCTTCACAAGTTTGGGGGCGCCACCTACAATTTATGATTTTTAATGAATTTTTCTTGGATTTCAACTTTGGCCTTGTGAGCGGGATATCTCTAAAAGGATTCACAATAGGAATTTTATTTCTTTGGTGAAGATGTATATCTACAAAATCTCGGTCAAGTTTGAAGATGGGTGACCTTGACCTACTTTTCAAGGTCACAGAGCTTATAATATAATAAAACTTAGAAGCTTATTTTTCAGGAAGCATTTGGTGTTTTGTCATGAATCATGGTAAATACCTCTCCATTTTAAATTTATAACTGAGACATGTACAGAGATACATCCATGTGAGAACAGTTATTTAGTGCTTGTTGCTGTTACCACCTTTAAACACTATTCTTTTGGCTGAGGGCTTTTGTCAGCTTCTGCTGATATTCTAGTTGTTTTTGTTTTGGTTTTGCATTGTGAGTAAACACAGTACACATGTGTCTGTTTACCATAACAAGGCCATGTGACTTGAGGTGTGAATTTGCACATGTGCGACAGATCCCATACAACAACTCGCCCTAATTAGTCCATACAATTCTGCGAGATGGGCAGTATGGTCCATCGGCTGAATGTATACATTCATTTTAGAACCTATATTCCAACAGTTTTGTGCGATAGGCCCAGAAGCCTCAGCTGAAATGGTACACCCATGGCAGTGCACTGTAAGACCTAATGTATTGGGGTCCCTCAGTCACCACACATATAAAACTTTACTCTTGGATCAGAATCCTCTGTCTTGACATCCTGATCGAGATGTCCTTCAAAAATGTGCATGGGCATTTTTACCTCAGCTGACTATAAAAAGGCTAAATTTCATGAGAATAGCTGGACATATTATCATGAAACTTTTTATCGATATTGAAAAACTTTAATTGCTACAGTTGAGTAGGGATACCACCTACAAAATTTGGCATTCAAATGATAAAAAAACCGTTTGTGAATGTCTCCCTAGTCAGCGTCATGACCCATAGGTCACTTGTTAACAAACTTTTACAGGAGTAAGCCAACAGTTTCAGTGCAATATTTTAGCAGATACCTATTTATTTCAGAGAGAAGACACATTTTTCATATTAATTCAACATAGTAAAATTCAGTGGTGACTTACAACTGAGTTAGATATTTTGCTTCAGTAAGTGATGGATACCACCTACAAAATTTGGCATTCAAATGATAAAAAAATCTTTTGTGAATGTCTCCCTAGTCAGCGTCATGGTATTTTGCTTCAGTAAGTGATGGAAGTCTGATCTTCATAAGCCTAAAGATTACCTCGCTCTCTCATGTGTCCATATTTTTCATTTTACATGGATGCCTTTACTGAACTTATGAGTACACCAAGATCCTGGATCTCTAGTATCATCTTTCAAAAGCCACCTGCATGAACATTGTTGTGGTCCAGATAAAATTTAGTGCAGCGAGCACTTAATAGTATCCAGGGAAGCACTTCCTCTACCAAGAAACGTGATGGGTTTCTGTATATAATGATTACAAGGTAATAAACCTCCAAGCTTCATACAATATCACAGCACTGTTTATACTGGTGTTGTAGACCAGGCTTCTATAATGATCAGTTACATTTGTTTGCCATCCCTCACATGTTCATTTGCAGTCAGATCAGGTGCTACTCTGTGTGACCATCTGGATCCAGACAGATTAATTGCTTTCCTCAGGGTTTTCCCCGCCATAAGCTTTTTTTCTCTTTGTTTACTGCAGTAGCATATTCCATTTTTTGTTTGTGCTGAAATAGATCAGTGCACTCATCACAGGAATTCAGTTCTAAGGTAGTGCTATTTCTTCAGGGATCAAAACGTAATCCCTTATTCCCCAAATCCTACTACCCTTTACCCCACCCATCCCTCACTCCAACATTTAATACTGGTTTAGTTGTCTGCTCTCTTTCTGCAGTTCTTGTCAATCCAATGTTAATGTTATTCCCTTCAGTTTCTGTGAGTATCCAGTTAATCCAAGCCATTTTCCTTCTTTTACTTTTATTTGTCCCTGAGATCAGTGATAATTAAAGTACATATTTAAGCATTGCCAGTGGATATACAGTCATACACATTAAATCTTGCACAAGAACTGGTGTAAAAATCAAGAGGCAGTGTGAGACAGAAAAATAAAAGGCGTGAACAAATAAATGAATTGCTTACCTAAACGGTCAAAGAAGACAGGAGACAATTACCAAAACTGGTGTAAAAATTGAATGAAGTGTGAGACAGAGAAATTAAAGGTACAAATCAAGTGTGCATAAAATTAACTTGCTACAATGATCAGAGAAATAGCAGAAATAAATAAACAAAATTTTATAATAGAAAGAACTACGGTAGTATTTAGATAATTGTTTGAAATTAAACAGATATATTATATTTTGTGATAAGCCTGACCGAATTACTTATACATGATGAGTGATGTTCATGTTACTAGTATTTGTGGTGCACACTGTCAAAACAATAAAATTTGGGTGAGTCAAGAGGCACTATATGGCAGGGTGGTTGTTACAAGAAAGGTTGCCAAAGGCACTGACGCAAACCCTGATAACATGAAACAGACTTCGACACAATGTGACTCATCAAAGTAATTTGGATGGCTTTGTATTTCCTCATTTTACTCAAATATAGTAATTGAGGTTCATCACCTAGTCTGGTCTGTAATGGTGGGTGGGTATGACCTCTAAATAGACAAAGGGCCTTGAGACATTACAGACATCAGTTTATCCCCTGGGAAAGGGACTAATTAGTTGATGACCTTTACATTAAGCCTTTGAACTGTCAAACAGCTTTAGTTTATTACCCTCCTCATTAAATCTTTATTTCTGCTGGGTTATCTCACTGACAACTCATCTCAGAGAACCAATAACACAGGAATGCATGGGCTAAAATGTCTGTAAAGGGGTCAGGAATTCATAGAATCTAAATTATTTGATATAGATTATATTTATCACTACAAAGCATCATAAAATATTTAATTTCGCTTGATGTATTATGTATGAATAAATACGACTTTGTGGAATGTAACAAAAAAAATACTGGATAAAGAACGAGTTACAAGGTAAAATTCTACATGACATAAAAACATTTTTTTCAATAAAGAACAAGTACCAAAAACACTGTCATGTACACAATTGATGCATTACTCTTTGACATTCTCATTTTAAATAATGGCACAAGCAGTTCTATTGCTGTTTGGCAAAGTTACATTTCACAAATTGAATTATTGGTGTAAACAACTCTGCAATTCTGTGAAACTAATTGTAGCATTTGTCACAACTTTGTTACTGAGTTAAACCTTGACATTGCCAGAGGAAAAAATATTGAAGTTTCTGTTGATTCCAGTCTCCCGCTGTGCCTCCCTGAATGAGTGACCTAATCTGTCCCTGCACAAGTTGTGTCTGAGTGGAGCGATCTCATTAAAACATCTGTAAAGAAGACACCCATAATCTTAATGGAATAAAAGCACGGCAGACAAGGTAAGTTGCCTGATTGGTCTGTAACTGATGTAAAAGCCTGCCTAGGGTAACAAATGCACCATCTACAAATAAGGTCAGTGGGGAATGGAAGTCTGGGATGTGGTTTTGAAAAATTTAAGGCAGCATGCATATATACTTTCTGTTGTTTAAGCGAAGACAGGTATAGACGTCTTTGATTGAGAATGTCCCAGAACACATACCTGTTTCAGATATTTCAACGTAACATAAAATTAAGGTGACAGTGGTACAGTTTTCTCTGTGAAAAGTTTTGATAAGTTGAAGAGAGAAAAAAATGTATTTTAAGCTCTTTGGAAGAAAGTAAAATATATCAGTTCACAACTTTTGTTAACCCATAATATAAGGAGACCTATGTCATAGATCAGCCTGAACATTAAACCCTACATAATTCACTCGGAGTTGAAAACCTTTACATTTGAAGTGCATTAAATATGGTGGGTTCATCCAAAATGTCTTCCCTCATAAAATTTACTGTTCTGTTAAAGGGACAAAAACAGAACTTGCTTTTACTCTCTTTTATGTACATATATTGAAGAAATATAAATAAGTCAATCATGAAGTTAGGACATATTTATATTTAAGGAAACATCCTTCAGTGTGAGAATTAATCTGTAACATTAACAGTACTGCTGCAGCATGATTTGAATGTTTACCTTTCAGGTTCCTTAATTCTCTTTACCTGCAGTTCTGGTATTTAATAATCTATACTGCAGTGCATATATGAAGTACTTTGCTGGAAAACTGCCACTTTTTTATCAGCAGAAGGACTGTAAACTGAGCAGCTTGAGCAGTCATGCATGTCCCTTTTTTGCTACAGAAATAAATGTTCATATATAGTAATGACTGATAGAGGACTAAAACATTCTCAGAATACAGGATGTACTGAGGAAGAATAATTTATTTAATATTATATGTTTCACCTTAACAGGAGCAAGTAAGAGCAAGTATTCTATGGCTGTCATTGTAGCCAAATGATCACAGACTGATATTTAATGGGATTTGGTAAATAATTCGATTTGGTAAATAATTCAGAGATTAA
The DNA here is from genome assembly GCA_026874595.1 of Sipunculus nudus. Classification (NCBI taxonomy): domain Eukaryota; kingdom Metazoa; phylum Annelida; class Sipuncula; order Golfingiida; family Sipunculidae; genus Sipunculus; species Sipunculus nudus. The sequence goes on from CM049315.1 coordinate 30,279,529, forward strand.
GACCTCAATGTAATGGTATTCAATATTATATTGAATCATCCTGACGAGATCAAGTGAAAGGATTTAAACTGTCGTTATGCATTCAAAATGTAAGGGCTTGATTAAAAATGTAGATAAAAATGTTTTAGATTTTAATCATGTCTTTAACAGATACTGTATGTATTGAGTACTTTATTAAATTAAATACCAGATTTATCATGTATTAAATATAGTATGGTACTCTCAAGACCCTTAGATGTGCTTTTATCAAAAATGAATTATGTTGATAAATTAAGGAATTAAGATTTTAGCAACTTTTCTGTTTTATGTAAATTTGTCAAACATAGCAGGAGGTTTCTGCAGAGACCAGATTACCAGAAAAGCAATGCTTTGATGGTTGACCATTTTAAATAATTAGCTGAATTTATCAGTTATACTTGAAGTTTTATTTGCTCATCCAGTAGGCATTTGGGGACAATAAAGCCACCTGCATGCCTTGATACTGCCAGCCATCTTTTTGAAAAAGGAGCTTGCTAGGGCTTTATATAATTTTGAGTAAAGCTATTTCATATAACCTATTTGATAAATTTTGTCTGTGACTTTTTCATTTTAGTTTGTGAATAATACAAAAATGAAAACTGTTAAAGTAGATCAATAAAGCATGATCTGATACAACTGGTATGTTAAACCTGTACAAAATGAGGAAGTGAAACAAATTTTATTATATTGTGTAATCTTGGTCATTGTAGAGATAAATGTGATCTCCTGTATAAACTTTCAACCTCAAATGATGAAATATAATATTTATGATCTATCAGTAGCAGATTATGGTTACTAATTTTCTTCATGACACAAAGTATACTTTTTGAAAAGCTAGATGTCTGAAGAAACATTTGCTCTGCTTGGCAGGTGTGCCACAAGTGGCCAGGAAAAGGTGACTGTCAACATGCAGATGGGGTTTTTACATTGGTTAGTTTTCTGTAGATAGTTTTCTTTGTTGGGATTTCATTGCCCATAACATAATATAAGAATACTTGCATTGCAGGCTTCAGCATATTACTACTGCCTTATATTTAAATTCCTGCTAAGCAATAACATCACAGCTATTAGGACCTGGGAAGACCAACAACTTTCTGACTCCAAATGGCATGTATCTGGAGCTCACAAAATTTAAATCTATATGACTTAATTACTTTCGTGTATTCATGATAATTTTATATTATATTACAAATTAAGAAATTGTGAACAAATCTGATGAAAAACTTATGCCGTCATAGCAGTTATGGTTGGCTGCTTGATGAACAGCTGGACGAATGAGAGGGCAATAACAAAGACTGAATAACTCCATGTGACTCTTTAAGAATATTTAGCTTTCTAAATTTGTCTCTACAAAGCACATCAGATACATATTAACACATAACTTTACTATCATAATAGTATGGTTTTCAATCTTTATCCAGTGACATCCAAAGAATATAAAGATACATGGAGTTCATGATAAAGGATAAACAAAGCTTTAATAATATTTTGATAGAAACCTGATTATGGAAAAAATTGGTTACATTCTATAGCAACTATCAGTTCATGTCTCTCTTGAATCAAGTCAGACTTGTAATATTCAACATTCAATAAGTATAGTTTCAGACACATGCAGTCAGCAAGCCGTGATCCAGTGCTTCCAGTGTGTGGTGTATTTTTTTATGTTTTTGCAGGAAGACATGTCATGTCACTTTAAAATGTATATAAAGTTTTGACAGGAGCAGTGGTTTTCCAGAATTTTTCTAGGAGCAAGAAGTTGAGTGAGTCATACATTAGTATTTGCAAAGCAAAAATTCAAGCCGTGTAGGATATTCTGACAGTTTCTTTTTTTTTACTCCTGAAGATTCAAAATAAATATCTGAAAGCAGCCCATACAGGAAAAAGTAAATGTATCCATTGACATGCAGGGGTATTTTAAATATTATTTTTTTATTAAATGTATCTTGTCTAATATCTCCCATCTTTCAACCCAAACTAAAGATCGATGGTTGTTGCCTTCTTCCAAAATTGGTTTAAATATGGATATTAAATATGATGTTTCCCAGTCCATTCAGGGCCACAGATTTCTCATTTATCACTTCTTAGTTCACTTAATTTTGAACAGAGTAGGAACTTCATGAAACCTACCTAACACTGCTGTGGAAAGGTCTAAAGCAGTTACCTATAAATAACAGCCATGACCATCATTAAAGCTATAATTTGTTCAAAATTCACAAAATAATTGAGGATTCTAAAATAATGACACTGATGCCTGGAAAAGCCTTTAGGACTATGTAAGGAAATAAAGAATATCATATTACACTTAACAGACGGGCATATTGACACACTTAGATCTGAAACGGGCTACACTTCCTCTGTTGACAGGTAAGAATTACGCTGCCTGGATGACATGCCTCATGGTATTGAGCAGAGACTTGCTGACACAGGTTGAGGAGAGCACTGGGCCATGGTTTCTTTATAGAACTTGAAATGAAGCTGCTAAGTATGACGTCCACAGTTAAACATAATTTAGGTAGTGCAAAATTAATTTAAACTCTAATTTATTGTTATATCTTTAAAATTTCTCATATTTTAAACTGAGTTGTGTGGTAATTAGATGGACATTTACTATTAAAGATTATGATTATGATTATGATGATGATGAAAATTAATTATTTGATAAGTGATATGATGTAGCAATCATGAAACCTTTGCAGTTTAAGTTGTACAGACCTTTTTTTCTCCATGGTTAAGAGAATTTAGAAAGTATAAGAATTTTAAAGTCATGATAGACTTAATAATAGTGCTTTAGAGCAGATGTATTTTTGGCTGTTTTAATCAAAACTTCTCTGTGTGTCTGAACAAACATCATGCATTTTTACCTTGAACTCTGGTTCTTAATTACATTGTATTAAAAACCTTAAAAGTATAATTAAGATATAATTTTTTTTCAAATTAGCTTGTTAGAAAAAAAAAAAAGAGAAAATGCAGTATGGTTCATAGCATGTTTACATGTAGGTTTAAGGCTTTCCAGCTGCAGCACTATCAGTGCCTTGACACATGGCCAATTAAAGTCTTTTAAGCAAAAGAAAATTGTCACAACAAATTGGGAAGTTTCCATAGAAATTGAACCATTTAGGAAGGAGCTATTTTCTTTGCAGTTAAGTAGTTGTAAAGCTTGATCTGTGCCAATATATAGTGCGATAATGTTGGAGAATGGGCAATCACGGGACACATAGATATCACATGGAATTTACATGAGTTGTAAAGCAGCTCTGAAGTCACACACAGTGTACTACATCAGGCCAGTTTGTGAGACCGTCTTTTAACAGAGACATGTCACTATCTGATTGTATAATTGGCACCAATAGAAGATGCAATTTTTATGCCCCCGCCACAAAGTGGCCGGGGCATATAGTTTTACCCATGTCTGTCATTCCGTCCTTCCGTCATTCCTAAATAAAACAGTTGTACAGACTTTTTTTCGCAATGCCTGCAGATATTAGCCCGATGGCAGATAATGACCAGTTACAGATCAAGTTCGTGTTTCATCCCAGTTGACCTACTTTTGATCGTTTTACGGCTCCTTAACTTAGAAAATTTCATGAAAAATATAAATTTTCATGACAAATACACATGTACGGACTTTTTTTCGCAATGCCTGCAGATATTGGCCTGATTTTAGGTGTGTAGGAAGATAATGACCTGTTACAGATTAAGTTTGCGTTTCATCCCAGTTGACCTATTTTTGACCGTTTTACGGCTCCTGAAATTAATAAATTTCATAAAAAAGCGCACATGTACAGACTTTTTTTCGCAATGCCTGCAGATACGGGTCTGAATTTTGGTGTGTAGGCAGATAATGACCAGTTACAGATCAAGTTCTTGTTTCGTCTCAGTTGACCTACTTTTGACCATTTGACTGCTCCTGAACATAGAAAGTTTCATGAAAAATAGAAATTTTCATAACAAATGCATATATGTAGAGACTTTTTTTTCCTCAATGCCTGCAGATACCACCCTGATTCTTTATGTGTGGGCAGATAATGACAGTTACAGATCAAGTTTGCGTTTCATCCCGGTTGACCTACTTTTGTTTTACGGCTCCTAAACATAGAAAATTTCATGAAAGACAGAAGTATTTTTGGAAAATGCACATGTATGGACTTTTTTTCACAGTGCCTGCAGATGCTGGCCTGATTTTTGGTGTGTTGCTTGATAATGACCCGTAACAGATTGAGTTTGCATTTTGCCCTTGTTGACCTACTTTTGACCATATGACACCTGAACTTAAAAAATTTTTCAAAATTTAACAAATGTTTCTAATCTGCCCCAGGCGGGGGGCATTCGTGTTGTTCCGACACATCTAGTTCCCAATGGCTTCTGAGGACAGAAAGACCTGGTTGTTTCCTGGGAGATACTACCTGCATTTAGATGCACTTCTTACCTCACAGCAACTTTTGGATAGAACAGGTGAACAAAGTAGCATTAATTACCTATTACACAAACAGTTCAAAAAAGCCACACAACACAAACACAAAATCATGTGGTTTAACATTATTAACAAATCTATCGGATAGAAATCTCATATATCTAATTTTCTTTGGGTTTATGGTTGTTGTACTGCAAAATTGTGTGTGTGCAAAAAATTAGTATTTCCCAATGGTAGTTGAGATAGTGTACCAAAATAAGGTAAGAGTTAAATAAGAGATTCGTATAAATATGTGGTCCACTAGCAAAGAGCTATAAAGATTTTCTCAAAATGAAAATGTGATCTCCCAACCTAAAGTTACCGTATTTATGCGTGTACAGGACGACAAATTTTATCCTAAAAATATTTGGCAAAGAAGGGGGGGGGGGGGGGCGTCTTATACAAGGGTACAAGTTTTTCGGTGTCCTCAGGGCCGCTGAGGATAATTTACGGCAATCAGCATTATTACGTCGGTCGAACTGGACGGCGTGAATATCTGTGATCATGTCCGTATGGTGGTAATGTACACTCAATAAAGAACATCACAGTGCTTTGTTTTTGTTTAAATTTATCGTTTATACATCAGATTTACATGCGCACATAGTAAAATAATTGATAAGAAAAGGTTTGCCCTTGCCGCATTGACACAGGAATTTTAACGTAAGCTATATATGAAAGCCCTTATGACAGTAGAGCCAGTGATTTCCCGCCATAGCGGAATCGCGGAACTGACAGACCGAAACGGAATTCCCAATCCTGAAAATATATAAATTTTAAAGTATATTTTGCCAAAAATTTCTTGGCAAATCACTTTAAACAGGTACGCAGTGATATAATTGTCGATGCCGCTATCAGCTTGCGGGGCTTACCCATGTACTCAAGATCCGAGAGTACAGCGCTCGCGCAAAGGATGCTGGGAACTTGCTAATGCCATCCAGTAGCACGTAATGTGCATATTAATACAAGGATGATTTTTTCATATGGTGCCGTATTTACCGCGTAAAATGTTCACGAGTCCAGTGAATGCGGACGCTGTCAGCTGGCTTGCACACTGACATAGGCCTAAAAAAAAGGTCTTTGTTTCCGATTACATGCCAGAGAAAAATAGGGTAGGTAGGTCGGGAATTTTTTTTTTTTTAATTTTTTTTATTCAGTTTATGCGACATATTTTCAGAATAAAATGGTAAATAGAATTATGTTAATGCTTATCTGTGCCAATCCGTGTGCAGTATGATCAAATATTGACCCATTAGAACCATTTTCTCTTGGAGAAATAGGTGTTTGTTCAGTCTCTTATAAGAAGTGAAGCGAAGTAACTTTCAAGGAATGATCAGCTGGTCGCTAACAAATAATTAAAGTTAACGATCAGACAGGTTTACCTTCTTAGGCTAACATGAGCGGCCGGCCATTCATTCGCCCTCAGAAATTGCGAAATGACACTGTTGAACCATGATGTAGTACGCACGCATTAAGTTGGGGGGAAAATAAAGTGATCATAACATTGGTATATTTGTTTAAAATAAGAAATGTACATCGGCAATCCGCCGGTGTCAAATTGGACATCGCAGTTATGAATATGCTCTTATCATTTACCGCCATTATATAAAAAAAATATCGCCAAAAATGAATGATCACCACGTGTGACCGCCAAATTTGCGTTTAACTTTGCGTTACATGACCGGCCAACGTTCATTAAATCGTACGTTTTTACTCCTGCCAGCGCCCGAGCGCGCAGGTTCAGGTGATCATTGACAGAACAAATACGGGTACATATGTACCCGAATAGGTAACCACGGTTACATGCAGTGACGAAACGTCATGTCATTGGTTCATTTCAACTCATTTGCATAGCCGAAGACGGCACTGAATTCCGAATATTGCCGACTAGCGACCGTGCATACAAGCGGGCCATTAATGAGGCCTTACGGAAGATGCAAATTTTCGGGGTGTAGGGCAAATTTGAACGATCTCGAATCAGTTCTCAGACGGGTCATGGCTATCAGACATTCGCGGAAGAGGCCACGTTCATAGCTTGAAGAAGCTGCTTATTTCTCCAGTGGAACACTTTTGATATTTATCTGCTTCCTATAAATTAAAAAATGTTGTTGCGCAGAACTACGTTCTAAGCTGACGAACCCGCTTATGAATATGACCTTCCACACGTCGTTTTCGCGGGTATATTTGAACTGTCAGTGACGATCTCAGAACATCGTAGTTTGTATCTGTATGACAGACTAAAGTTGTCGACATTAAGTCGTACTTCACCTAAAAATCCCACATGCAAACCTCGACTTTTACTGGTTTTGCAATCAGAATCCAAATAAAAATTTTAGGGTCGCACAGTAAATCTAGGGTTGGTCGGGTAACCGGAAACAAAGACCTTTTGTTTTTTACGCCTTACAAGGAGACTCGCACATGGCACTTCGATTACAAGACAACCAGTAGCGCGTTATAATTATAAATAAGAAGCGGCCTTTCCTCAGGTGACGCAAAATTCAATGTTTGTCAAGCTTGTATTATTGGACCACGCCAAGAAATGAATGTATTGACGAATTTCCTCACAATTTTATAACGAAACTCTGGATTTGGTGCGTATATCCTCTTAGGAAATGATCTTTTAAATAGTACCCGAATGGAAACCCTAGTTTCTACAAGGTAGCATTGAACTTGCACACAGTTTAATGTCGTAAAATAACGTAGTTCACGAAAGTCCTACTGGGTCATTACCTTATTACGTTTTTCCTTCCTCACTGGTACAACGGAATAAATTCGAACCTGACCGACGTCGTTTAAGCAAACGTGATACATTTTGTGGGAAAATTTGGTGACTGTGACATGGTTGTGGACAGGCCAGGAAAATGTAATTTTCGATAGTTAAAGATTAATACGGAATAATAAATGAGGTAGCCTAGTTAAGTAGAGCATCATGGAAGCCTTGGTTTTGAGCGCTGTCACTTGTCCACCTTAAGCCACTTATAAACGTAGACGCTGAAATGCAGTGGGTGTTTGGGGTGATCTCCCTCAAATTATGCAGAAGACTGACATTTCTTTGAAATAAATTTATATTTTTTAAAGAGGAAGGTTTCAATGCCCTGTAATGCACATTCTCTTGACATGTTAATGCTTAGTGGGTGCCATTTCCTGGATAATAATTTATTACCCAAATTTGGGCCCTAAAATTGACCCTTTGATGTCTCTTATAATATTAATTTGAATTGTTGCATAATACTCATTCTTTGATATGTTTAATTAATTCCGTTTTGGTCTGCTCCATACCTTTCTATATTACTTTCCTGTTTTCACTTGTAGCATCATAAAAAAAATATACCACTGACCATTTTAAGAATAAAAAATTTTAATCATCAGTGTTAAAGTGATCATTATGCTAACAAAGTGATCTTCAGTAGCTGGCAGCTCCAACTTAAGATGCTGAAAAATAATTTGAACCTAACTTTGAGGCTCAACATTGGGGGTCGTTTTATACATGGGGTCGTCTTATACACGCATAAATACGGTACTTTGTAGCAAACCTGTTAGTTTATGCTATATGTTATGGCAGTGTCCAGCGTCTGTACATTAACCCATACTTCCTCACAAATTGCAGGAGCTAGCATCACCAAATTTATGCAAAAAATCAGTCATCTAAAAAACTGGTTTTATTTTTTTTGGTATCTGCATTAACTCAGATTTTATAGGATTTTTTAAACGGCTAAAAACCTTTATAAATCTTCTTCTCTAACACTGTCCAGTCAAATTGTTCAATATGTCGCAGAAATAATCCCAGGAACAATCTCTGTCAAGTTTGTTTGAAAAGTTCCAGTTTGGTGATTTTTTTACTGAGTTACAAGTCATTTGGCCAAGAAAGCATACTAAAATTACAATTTCGGAAACAGCTGGAGCTATCTTCACCAAATTTAATGCAAATGTTTGTCATGCATGAGTCATTTTTAGCTCAGCTGACTATAAGTCATCTGAGCCATAGTCGTGGTCCTTTGTCTGTCGGCTGTCCGTCGTGCCATCTAGCTGTCCGGCTGTCCATCCGGCCATTAAACTGGCACGTTTTGAAACTGTTGGACCTACAAATAGGAAATTCAGCATACAGTTAGATGTCCCCAAAATCTCCTACCATACAAAAAATTGGGTCATTATGACTTCGTTCCTTCGAGATATTAAGGAAAAACCTCCATTTTCCATAAAAAAATCATTGTTAATCTATAAGACTGCCTTATATCAAAACCACTGATCTGAATTTGATCATAGTAAATATGCATATTCTTCCGTACATTTTCTATGTACATACCAAAAATTAGGTCAGTATTGCATAATTTGTTGAAGTTATGGGCCCAAACATAATGAACCTCATAAAAAATCAGAAAATATATTTACTCACTTAACATAAAAATGGCTGAAGCTAGAGACATTTTTTCAGGGATATAACTCCATTTAATCAAGATTCAATTGTACACCGAAAATTAGATCTGAATTTTTCATATTTTATAAGTTATTCGCATAAATATAAAATCAGTACCTTAAATTTTTACCAACTTTGGGCATGGCACGTTTTTTCACTGTAAGCACTGTTGATTTAATTTTCATATCATGCTCACCTAAGGATTTCAGCTTCTAAATTCTGAAACTTGAAAGGAATTGACCAAAAACTGTAGCTTTTACTACAGTTTTTATGAGACCATGTCACACCTAGGCTGTACTGAAGCCCCTCTATATGTCCCCATATTGACCTTGCATGCTTGAAGTGAGGCATATACTGCAGCCAGCCAGCTTTTGGGTGGCTTCAGCAGGATCTAACTGTTCAACCCCCCTCCTCTTGTTATTGTTTTTGCCAAAAACTTAACAATAAACAATAATTTAAAAAAAAATATTGATTTTTAATAAAAACTTTAAGAAAAATAAATGGAAAAGATATTTTATAGTTAATGAGTAACAGGGACCTTGCAATTACTGATGTTTCATGGATTTTTCATGGATTGCTGAAAATATATTACAAATGACACCATGCAGTCACCATTGGGTATTTTTTAATTTCAATCATAAAAATGAAAAATAAATAATTAAATAAAATTGTTGTTTACTATAAGGGATTATGTGAACCAAGTTAATGATAGACAAGGATGCAGTTGATCATATTAAATTAATCTAAATTTCCAGGTCTATTCCAGGTGTGTAATTTGTTGGTTTATTTTTTATTACAAAATTTAAAAAAATGAAATATGTCAAAAATTAAAAAAAAAATACTCCGACAAGTGCTCATTGAAGATGTCAATATGTTTGACTTATAACATCAAGACTCATGGTTGTATCAGCTGTGACATGATACTGGGTAAATAATCAAAATTTATTTTTCTGATAACTTTATTTCAGCTTTAATTCAGGTAATAAAATTAAACATTCCCAACTCGAGTTTGCTTCTTGTATAATATATTGTTTTTTTTATCCTTTGGTTAATTTTAACACATGTATTAGTTTCATAGCTGAGATTATTTTCTTTTTGTTCTCATACATATTTAAAAAAAATAAAAATATTCAAATGTGATAAAAAAATCAGATCTTAAAGACCAATTCTTATAATGATGTTAATAATTATCATAAGTGTTTTGACAGTGATGTGAAATTATTCAAAAGTGAATATAATAGTTTTTTTTATAAATCAAAGCCATAAAACCAGGTAGTTACAATCATTATTTAAATTTGTGAAATTTGTATATCCTGGATTCTAAACAGTTTCGTTCGACTGAAACTGAATAAATATGAGACATTGAGTGAATATTTTATAATTGTATTCAAATATGATTAAAAAATTCAATAGTCTGATAATGAAAATTAATACAAATACTAATACAGGTAATAAGGAAGGATTTGAGTGGAAATACTTTCAAAATGTATTCATTAATGCATTCATGAATATATTTTATAATATTATTTTAATAATCATTTATTTCAATTATATATATAATAAGACTCGATATAGTATCACAGTGGAGAAACATTTATGGTCCAGTCATGATCAGCTGAGCGCTGTGACCCATGGGTCCCTTGTTGAAATTGAGGTAGTGGTAGCACCACATACATCGACCTGTTTTTTATGGGCAAAAACTGTGTAACCTTATGTACCAGGTGTTTTTATGGGCAAAAACTGTGTAAACTTCTGTACCAGGTGTTTATATCTTAAATATCTTAAGAGTCAAAGGTTTGCATGAATTAGGACATCTGAGCTGGGAACCAGTTTCTTCAATATATAAATTTATATATTTTACATGGATTGTATAACTATAGTTATAATAACTAATGCAAGCACTCTCAATGGCTCATATGGTGCTGTTCAGTAGTTTGCTTGGATGGAGGAAAATGGAGGACTCAGAGAAAACCACCAACCTTGGAAGGGCAACTATGACCCACTCGTAAAAGCCACGTCATGGATCCAACCTGGGTTGGAGCATTTACCACTTCACTGTCCAGAAAAGGTATAAAATGTGTTACAGGAAAAAGTGGACTTACATATATCTGGTCGGTCTTATTGTTGGTAAGAAAAATAGTTGAACTGTGTATCAGTACCATATATGAAACATAGTTCACAGCCTCAGTAAATCCAAAGCGAAGGTCCTTGTTTGACAGCTGCATGGTTTTATAATTAAGTTATCTCTGTGACACAGCAGGCAGCCTTGAACAGTAATCATGTAGAGTATGGGATATATGTTTCTGCTTCCCTGCCATAATATAAAAATGGACTGTGGCTCCAGATTCATGGGAGCTGGTTGCATGATAAAGAGCCCCAAAAGAGGTCCAGAATCTTGAGTTAGGGGCACCAACTGTCTGTTTGAAAGACATATATCTTCATAGATGAAACCAAATTTAGTTGAAAACTGTGACCAGGCTGTCAGTTGGTTTCATCAGAAAAAAGAACTAATTGAACAAGGTAGATTGTTGAAGCCGGCCATTATTTATGTATACAGTTTTATAAATGGTAGGTTACCATATAATTGGTTTAATTATATCTGACATTCCATCATTCAGACATGGAATTGATTTAGCTGCTTTTCTGCTACAGTAATTTTCTTTATGTTGTTTTAGATATTTTATTGATACTGAATATGCACATATAAATCACATAATACAAGCATTTGTGGGATTAAGTGCAAGCTACTTAAAGCTTACCTCGACTCTCTCCCGAATGTTTCCATTAACAATATACGATGGCAGTATTCAGAGTGTTTGGATGTGAGTGAGTTTAGGTGAGGTAGGGTGGTATGGATGTTGGGTAGGTGAAGGCAAGTTGTAAATTTTCTTAGTAAGAATGGAAGAAATTGTTCATTTGTTCTTTTTTTTTTTTTTTAAATTTAATTAATTATTTGGAAGACAAGTATTTAAAATTGTTTTTGTTTCATTTTTGTTTCAGGTCCTAGTATATTAGGACTAATTTTATGACTGAATTATGAATATCACTTTTAGGGGAAAATATGGTGGGGAATATTATATTTTGAACCTTTTTGTGTCTTCTATGTATGAAGATACTGCTTCAAAAATTTCTTCATTTCTGATGTGGCTTGCATAGGGATTTCCATAAAGAAGTTCTTCTACAGTATATTTAGGGGAAGATGTTTACTTCTAGAGTTGACATGGAGGTGACACTGCAGTAGGTAATGTTCTGCGTTTTCTGTTTCGAATCCACATTGGCATTTTGAATCGTTTGCTAAGTGTCTTCCATATAAATCATGATTTAGATTACTGCACTGTGTTCTTAGCCATTTGTGAATTATCTGGGCTCTTCTTGATCCTGAATTATAATATTTAGGTGGTTTGTTTTTAGCAATTTCTCTTGATATATTATTTTTTAGCAATTTACTGGTCTGGCAGTGTTTAAGTCTATCATCTCGTTTGTTCCATAGTCGTATAGATTTTGGTAGGAATGAGTTGTAGTACAGCTCTGTTCTAGAGAAAATGTTTTGTATATTGAGTAGAGCACTTGACCTTGTATTAAAGGTATAGTTTCTTGGTGGAGGTAATAGAAGGTAAAGGTACTTTGGAGTTTCTTGTTTTAACATTTTGTGTAGTTTGATGACCACAGAGTTTTCCCTACGTTTTTTTAATTGGGGCCAGCCTGTTTCTTTGTATAGTTTGGCATGGCTAGGTCCTCTGACACAGCCTGTCACAATCCTGGCAGCTTGTAGCTGCACTGCCTCCAATGTATCACTTTGCTCTTGTGTGCAGTTACACCACACAACATTGCTATATTCCAATATTGGCCTTATATAAGTGAAGTATATGTTTTCAAGAGTTTTCCTATCAAGCATATATTTCAGTTTGCTTAGTATTAATACTTTAGAGTTTGCTTTGGCTTTTATATTTTCTATGTGATCATTCCATTTACAGTCCTTTCATTTCTGAATGTTAATCCTAGATGTTTGTGACTGTTAAATTTATCTATTTTAATGCCATTTAAATATAGGTCTGGGTGAGAAGTTTTAGATGATTTAGATGAAAATATTAAGGATTTGGTTTTCTTTGCGTTAAAAGTGACTAACCATTTTGTGGACCATTTAAATATTTTATCCAAGTCATTGTTTAATATTTTTTCTGCTAATGATGGATTTTCTATGGTGAGATATAACATAGTATCATCAGCAAATAATCTAATATTTTCTTTATGTTGATATAATTAAAAAAGGGCAAGTTTATTAACTAAAAAAAGGGCAAGTTTATTTAAACTAATTTATGATCAGAAATGGATTGCAATGTAAGTAGTAACCAAATAAAAATTTCATACCTATATACTAAAGCATATATATACTATAAGATTTAATGCAATAACTGTCTACACTTTGCTGTTTATGTTCATCCATGGTGTTTGTTATGTGAATGTATGCATCAGTTTTGTAAAGATAATCATCCTCATTAATGAATTAACCTTTAATATATTAATACATTAATGTAAGACACTTTCACATAAGTATAATAATATTTCATCACATGAATTTTAACATTTCAATATATGTATGATTTGTACTAATTGTTTCAATTGAAAGAACCTTTGAAAAGCAAAGCACTTTCTTCAGCAGATAGGTTACCAAAGAGGAAAAGTCTGGTTACTCAGTGTAGAGTGAAAAATTAACATGGACAAATTGTATCAGTGGTGGTTCACTAATCTGGAAATTGGAAATTAAGGCAGCTTGTTGTTTCCAAAGAATTCCCAGTGCACACATTTTACCCAAGCATTCTTCCTGATATTTTTTTTAGACCTATGCCAGTTCTGACTTTATTTCAAGCAAGTAAAAAAGGAATGGTTAATTGGTTGTTAAATATCAGGAATAATGACTTACTGTTGAACAGACAAAAAAAGAACATACTAACTTAGGTATATATATATTACTGTATTTACGGAAAGCAGTCTAAGTGCTCCACAGGAATTTGTTAAGTACCACAATAATTCAGTGTTAACAATGTTAAACCTTAGTTTGCTTTCATGTCTCTGTCTTTTGCCAAAGTGTGTCCTGAATTTGAGGTATGGCACTTATATATAATTGACAGGAGGCTGAGTCACTTTGAGGTTTTGACCCACAGGAAATGACTGTGGTATCTGACAACCTTCTGCAAACGCAGCAAATATTTAAATTTTTACAGTTAATTATGAAAGGCTGCATGGTTTATTCTACCCTTTTATTCAAAGAACACACAGTGACCTGTTAATTACCACTATGATCTTTGTTGACAGTCAGCAAGGGAAACATTCCAGTACATCAGCCTACAGTTAGAGGTCCACTTGGTAACAAATGCGATGATACATTTAGTAGAAAGCCCCTAAAGAATAGCTTTTCTTAAAAATAGTTCCCTACAAGTGGATATAAACTAAAGATAGCAATGTTTTCAGAAGGAGGGGGGACAAGACTTTATTTAGTGTACATTACATGACATAGTTAATATAAGTAGATGGTGGCCTGTATGTTTTCGGCTATTTACAGGTGTACTACCTAGGTGTTAAATGAAAACCTAACCCTTATATTTGTAAAACACATACTGGTATAGAGAAACTTTTTCAGCTTAAGTCACATCCTAATAATGCCTACTATGGTGGTGAAGTGACAGTGTGAGTGAAGTGTACTTTCAGGCAGCTAAAATATCTGCCCTTATTACTTGTAGCACTTCACCTGTTGCTTAATCACTGACCATTTATAAAATGGAAATCCTTTGTTGTATGAGCCTGGGTATACAATTTTAAAATTATACAACCTGGATTTATTCTAATTTTTATGCATTTTTTCTCTGTTTTTGAGTTCTTCAAGGATGCAGTCTTCTGTTAACAGGGCACAAATTGTAACCACTGGACATAGAATCTTCTAACTTGACATCCAGGCAGGTCATTGAAAAATCTGCTTGGAAAACTGCAATTAGGTCTCGGTTACCCATATGTTTTGGGCTATGGGGCTCAGAAGTACCCCCCAGAATAAATTAAAATTTTGATACAAAAGCTCCAGTATCTGAACAACTAATGCATAGATCACCATGATTCATTCCATGCATATTCATCATGGAGTGTTTCGTCAGTTCCTGCAGACTGGTGGGTCACCTGGATTTTTTTTCTTCAAATTTTTACATATTTTTTTCTCTATTTTGAGACCTTCAAAGATGTGGTTGCCTGTTAACAGGGCACTAATCGTAACCATTGAATGTAGAATCTTCTAACTTTACCTCCAGGGAGGTCCATGAAATTCTCCTTGAAAACCTGAAATTAGGTCCTGTTACCCATATCCTCCGAGCTATGCTTCAATTGAATGGGGATACCACCTACAGATTTGGGCATTCATATGATAAAATTCCTTGTGTGAATGTCTTCCTAGTCTGCTGAGCGTCATGATCCCTGGGTCACTAGTAATACAGACATTTCAATCATGGTTATTAATAATGTCTGTATTAACATAAGTGCTTCAGTCAGTTTCTGTGTCATGTGTGTTTGTCACCAATATTTTCAGTAAAATGATTTAAGTTTTCATTTTTCACATATTTCAGATTTTAATCTATGATAAATTTCAAAATAGTTAATCACATTTTAATTATGAAATATCATGCAACCATCGTGACATATTCTCATTGAATAAACTCTTAATCCAAGGACAAGCTACAAGAGATGATTTAAAACAAAAGAATACATGTGAACTCGCAACACAAACTGAAAATCCATCTCTTTGGTAACAAATCATTTCCTGTATTGCA
Organism: Sipunculus nudus; assembly: GCA_026874595.1. Taxonomy (NCBI): domain Eukaryota; kingdom Metazoa; phylum Annelida; class Sipuncula; order Golfingiida; family Sipunculidae; genus Sipunculus; species Sipunculus nudus. Next base: position 30,295,217 of record CM049315.1, read on the forward strand.
TACAAGCTGGCTGTCTTCCATTAACCCCTATGAGTCATGCATGCATTCATATGGTTGGAACTTCAACAAAGATCAGAGGGATTAACCAATATGCTGGGTTAAAATTAGTCTTGCACATGGTAGGTGTTGTTTAGAAAGTTTCCTAAAAATGCTTGGAAGAGGTCTGGTTTATGTTAAGTGAAATCATACCTGTAGGTCATGATGCATTGTAGAAATGATGAAAATATTTGCTTCCTCATAGAGCCTTACCGTGCAGTCTCCATTGAAGGATGTAATGGCACTCTGACATTAATACGCTGGCGGTAGACTCTTATGCCAAAGGGCAAATATGGTGCTATATGAAACTATGCCTTTGTATTGCAAAATCTGTAAAGGAAACTCACATTTGACAGTGATCTGAATACCAGTTCATGTATAAACACACAGAAAGGGCTAGATCCATCAGTATGACCACCATGAACCTCATTTATGATAGTCAGATATTACATAATGAATTAGATTTAACTGGTTTGCACATTAATCTCTCCAGGGATATGAAACAGAATCCCTTATGCAGCTGATATTAATCAGTTTATCTCACCACTTCTAGCTTCTGGGAACTAGCTGCTTCACAGCATCTCTGCATTTTGAGTTAACAGTTGATTTTTTCTGATAAAATGATGTAATGAATGATGGAATAAATTGGAAATTTATAATCAGACTCAGAGGACCATCTATAAGCTGGCCATGCATTTTAAAATTTGTATAGTTTCTTTATTTGCACTATAATAGATTGGTCAACAAGGGATATACATACATGTATCTGTACCATATTACACGTGGGCATGTCAAAGTTTACCACTTCAGATGTTTGGTGTTCTCTGTGAGCTGATTTCTCTTTCTTATTTGAGTTGAAAATAAAGGGATTAAATCAGCTTTTAAAAGGTTTAACTTTGCTTTTTATATAGTTCATCTTTAATTTCAATAAAAATCAAGACAGCTGGTTTTAGTTGCCCCTCTTTTTTGGAAGGACTGTCAAACAAGGAGCTAAAACTAGATGCGAAAAGGATATTCCAGCAATGATTTCCTCTACAGATTGTGGTTTCCCCAGGTAATGTTTCTCCTGACCAACTTAATAGAATGGGCACCTTTGAAATCTAGTTTGGTATAGGAGAAGCTTGTACTTAGAAAGTACTACACATAAAGACTGTCAAGAAAGGAGACAGATAACTACCTCCACTCATATGCTTGAGTGGTCTTTTGGTTGCACAACAACCTTAACTCACACAAATGCCAGAAACCACATTGCATTGGAATCTTTCCCCACTTCCGGGAGATATCAAACACTTTTTGAACATCAGAAACCACACTGTTTGAGAGTCTGTCCAAGTTGCAGTCTGCTGATGAAAACTCCGAGCAATAGATATCACAATGCATGGGAATTTTCCCAATGCTTGAAGCTACAGATAACTTCCTGAACAATATAAACTATTGGCACTACACTGCATGGGATTCTGTCACAAATTTCAGAGGCTGAGGTTAACTTTCTGAACATCAGTGAAACCACCCTGCATGGGAGTCTGTCCAAACCTCCTGGACAACACAAACTTCACTGCATATGATTCTGTACTAGCTTCAAGAGGCTGAGGAGAACATCCTGAAATACAAACCACCCTGCATGAGAATTTGTCCTAATTTCATGGATAACAAAAACCTCACTGCATTAAAATATGTCCCATCTTCACGGAGCTGAGGAAAAATATCTAAACATCAGAAACAACACTACATGAAAATGTGTTCCAGCTTTCAGAAGCTGCAGGATAACGTCCTGAACATTAGAAACACCCTGCAAGAGATTCTGTGCCAATTTCCAGCAGCTGAGAAGAACTTCAGAACAACAAAACCCACCCTACATGTGAATGTGTCCCAATTTCTTGGACAGCTATATACCACATGACATGAAATTCTGTGCCAAGTTCCAGGAGCTGAGATTAACTTCCTGAACAACTAAATTTAAGCCACCTTGCATGAGAGTCTGTTCCAACTTCCTGGACAACAAACACCTCATTGCATGGAAATCTGTCCCAAATTTAATAAGCTGAGAAGGACTTACTGAATGTCAGAAAAAACTCTGCAAACAAATGTGTTCCAATTTCAAGAAGTTGAGGTTAACTTTCTGATCATCAGTGAAACCACCCTGCATTGGAATCTCTGTCCTTACCTCCTGGACAAAACAAAGCTTTACTGCATAGGATTCTGTACCAGCTTCTAGAGGCTGAGGAGAACATCCTGAAAAACAAACCACCTGCATGAGAATTTGTCCCAATGTCATGGATAACAAAAACCTCACTGTATTAAAATATGTCCCATCTTCCAAGAGCTGAGGTGAAATATCTGAATATTAGAAACCACACTTCATGGAAATGTGTTCCAACTTCCAGAAGCTGTGAATAACTTTCTGAACATAAGAAAACACACTACAAGAGATTCTGTGCCAACTTCCAGCAGCTGAGGAGAACTTCTGTACAACAAAGGACACCCTGCAAGAGAATATGTCCCAACTTCTTGGACAGCTGATAACCACATGACATGAGATTCTGTGCCAAGTTCCAGGAGCTGAGATTTTATTTGCTTATGTTTTAGTAAAAATTATTAAAATCTTTATACAATTCCCAAAAATAATTTTGATGTATATTTTAAGAGTCATATCACAGAAAAATAATGTCTTGGTAAAAAGCTGCCTGTTGTAGATCTATAAGAATAATAATTAAAAACCTTTACCTCTTTTTAAAATCTGGAGGAGACTATGAAGGAAGGCTACTTTACTTGACAAGGAAATCAATTTTAAATATATTGGCTTCCATGATGCGTCAGAACTTGCTCTCTCCTTTAAATCATAGATCAGCAGCTTCAAAGCTTAACCTGGGACATGATTAATCTCTTTTAACCAATCCTTAAATAACTCCTGTCTGGATTTTTTTTGTAGGATGAGTTGTGTGTTTATAAGGCCAGCCTTGTCTGGCAGGACTGACATGTAATAATTATTGTTTTATCAAGCTTTTCCACTAAGTTAATGTTTATATTGATTAATACCAGTTAATTCTGTCAGAGTGACAGAATTGGTTTGTGCAGTTTCATAATTCAACTGCAGTAACCTATTCATTGATTATATACAGCAGAATGTTTCCAGAAATAATAATGTATAAACAATGCATGATCACAGTGTTATCAGTGTTTACACAGTTTACATAAACAATATAAATCTATTACATCTGCCCTACTGTTTTGCATTATTGCTACCTCTTGACTTACACACATGCCTGAACTCACACACAGGTTAGATCAGACTCTACAATTTCCTTCTGTGTACTTGACATATCCTGAGATGATTTGAAAGAAAAAAGTCTGTATTTACAGTTTACTGTCTATTTCCAGTCTTCTCATAAAGCTAACCTTTGGATTATATTAAGTCACAGTGTAATCAAGAGACTGCACCCCTCAGGACACCTGATATGGTGATTTACATATGTCACTATTGTCATGATAGCTGTACCCAACACATGACTGTCCAACTAATTGGCATCCTGGGAACTTGCCATTCCCTCACTGGCCCCAGGTAAAGGTGGCTGTTAAAAGCACCAGTCAGGTGTATAATATAGTCAAGTCAGTTACTGTCCAATAAATCACTTTGACCATTTGAAGGGAGTCTGTTCAGCCACCCGGACATCTTGCTTAAAGAGGTCTGCATATAGCATAATATAAAAGTGCAAATACAGCCTTCATCAATATAAAATAGTTTATAGATTAAAGGTAAAGGTATTGTGTTTATTGTGTGATGTCACGGTGATGTTACTCTCATCAAACTTTGCCTTGCTGGTCTTCAGGCCTGTTCATTCTTTTGGCTTTTCACAGCTCCCTTGGGAATATACACCTGGACATAGGCACTCTACGTTTAACCGTTCCACATTTGGCTGCTGCAAATGAACAGAGTATACTCCTGGATGGAGTGGTTACACCCTTGGGGCAATTATCAGGTTACCTGGATAATTTAAAAACTTCTGACCAGTTTCAACATATTTGTGAAGAGGTGGGGCATGCATCAATATATTAATTTTAATATTGCTGTGAAACATTACTTTTAATATATGTGTTAGACCTATCATTTATAATAAATGAAAAGATCCTGATCATATATGAGAATCTGAGCTAGACATTTATCAATCAGAGAAATTGACACAATGTCACATACAGAATTCAGTCTTTTTATTCCAAATGCATTCCAAATGTATTAAATTTCCACTAATCTGATTAAAACTTGCTTAATAACATTTGTGCTACATACTCATTTACATATCAGCTTTACTATTAAATATTATTCATAAAGCAATATTAGTTAGATAACCCAGTCATTTCATTGCCTCAGTTTTTTGTAAAAAACATGTCTCTTTATCAGACCTGAAAAAAAAACATGCATACTCCAAACTAAATCTAAACCATTATCATTACTGATTATTAGACTTTTGAGTCAAGTGTCTACAGGTGTACTAAAACATTAGTAGATGTAACATATATGAGACTCAAGTATCATGCATGAGATTTAAAGTCTGCAGAAGTATTCTCATTCAAAATGAATTACCTGGTTCAATTCACTGCATGTCTGTACAGGAATACTGAAAGACCACTTGAGTATGTGCATCAACTCTCTGACCCTAACTTAGCCAAGGTCTTAGTTTACAGAGAGTAATTAAATTAACATGTACTTTATTTGAAGGACAGTATTGTATACCACAACAGTGGCAGACCTCCTGCTAGTCTTACCAAGTGTCTGGTGTCTGTCTATAGACAGATCTGTCTGTATTGCTCCTAAGTTTGTTGGTACATCCTGGTAAATCTTCTACCTGCCTTAAACCCTGATTCTGTTACCCAACTGCCATGCAGTGAAATTACTTTTAATCTGATTAGTGTACATAGATAGTGTCTGGTAGGCTCAAAGGTCAATCTCTTTTACATGGACAAAAATGACCAGGACTTTGTTGAATAGGTCTCTATATCTGTTTGACAACCAGTGAAATCCCTCCGTAAACTACAACAATCTTGTACTTGGGTTGCCAGGTCATGGTTAGAATTAATTCACATATTTGGTGGATTCTTTACTCAAACAGACGGGCAATAGTCACAGAGAATTAAGAGTTAATACCCAACCAGTGTGTGATTTAGAATTGTTGTACTGTCTGCCCCAAGGGAGGGAGGATTATTATGTCTTAGTTCCAGCCCCATTGAAATTTCTGCATCGTTGAACCATCAAAGAAATACACTTATCTGTATAGCCGCTAGGTCAGTAGCTACAGGTAAATATTGTATAGAGCAAAGATATGATGGCATAAAAATCCTGTTTTTTCATTCTTGATGTCAGCTAGGGAATAGGGACAAATCACTAGGACATGCTCAACATTATTTCCTGTATCTCCGGTGGCAATGTAATGAATGAACTTGAAGCCAGTGTGTGATATAATGAAAAATGTCCATCACTGCTTGTGAACAAATTATTCTTTGTTTGACCTACCTTGGGTAAAAATTTCCACATGAGGTGATATGACCAGTTCTACTATTGAAATGCATGCAGTGTTTAATATTTAATCCATTTTCATGATTCCTGTTTGCCTGAGTTATGAATTTGCCCATTCATGTGTACAATTTTTAGAATTTCACTCCCACGTCTGTTAATTAATTTTCATTGTATCACCATGTTATCATCTCGAAGGGGTTTGAGCTCTTAAGTTCAATTAACAAATCCTGAAGCGGCTCAGGGGTCTTAATTTCTTTTGATCATAACATGAAGGATGCATACAATAATGCAGGTTTAGGTAATAATAATGGACAGAATATAAATTAAAATCTGTATTCTCACACCAACATAAATCATCATTATAAAAAAAATTTCAGTGAAATATGAATAAAAATTAAGAACTCATGCAGGATTGGCATGTGCCTTACAAATAATGCATGTTGAATGATGGGAACCAATGACATACATTATACATATGGAATTGCTTCAACTAAAATATAAACAGTGATTTCCTCCTCATCCCCAATTGATACTTGCCCATTTTATTACTTGAAAATTCCTTAATCAGCAGATTGTTGCAAGGCCCCTATGACCACCGATTCCCACACTCCCACCTTGACACGAAACTCATGTACTCGCTGGATATGGTGGTGTAGGTTCTGATAGATGTTGCAGCAATAGCCCCTGTGTACAAAAATGTAAATGTCTTATGATTAATGGGTGAAATTGGAAAATTAGACCCCTTAGGACACATTTGACATTATTCCCAAGATTTCAAGACCAAAACAGGCATGTCTTAGGCATGCCACCACCGTCAGCTATAGTATGGATTGTGTTTCTTTTGCATAAATGAAATTGATATTTGCATGAAACTGTGTTCAGGGACAATTTAATTTACATGTCAGTCATTGGTCCATTTCTGTGGTCTGTTATAACTGAATGTGTAAGTTGTTTTCACTTTTGTTAATTTATTTCCCTTACCAAACCTTAATTAATTATATATATATATATATATATATATATATATATATATATTTATATATATTTACTGAATATTACTATTTGCTAAAAAATGGGTATAATTAAATATGTGTAATAATCAGAATATTCTTTTTGAGTTTATGAAGATGTGGCCTATTCATTATCAGATTATATTTATAAAATTCATTGTTTACTGAAATTTATCAGTTAGCAAAATACGTTTCATTTGAGTGTAAAAACAAATCCAGAATGTGATCATTTTTAGCGAACCAGTTAGCTTATGCAATGGTGCAGCGTCATCCGTCATGCTTTGTGCGTCGGCAGGAGCTAGCATCATAAATTTTTTTTGCAAATAACCAGTCCTCTGAAAAACTCTATCGGATTTTGTTTATTTTTCTTCAAACTGCATTTTCTGAGTTTTTATAGGGAAAAAGCTAAAAAAAAGCTTTAAAAATCTTCTTCTCCGAAACTGTCCAGCCAAATTGTCCAATATTTCACAGAAATGATCCCTGGAACAATCTTTCTCAAGTTTGTTCAAGTGGTTCCAGTCCGGAGATTTTTGGCTGAGTTGCAGGAGGTTGAACTAAGTCATCTGTCCAAAAAAGCACACTGAAATTAAAATCTCAGAAACGGCTAGAGCTATCATCAGCAAATTTTATACCAATGTTTGTCATATATGTCTTATCTGAAATTGAGGCATTGGTGGTGCCACCTACATTAATGTGTTTTTTACAAGTGAAAATGTAATTTTAGATGCTTCTAGCTTAAACACTGTTTTATGATGAAACTGTTAGGCTTATTGGTTTAAACTTTACAAGAATTATTCGATGGTAGGCTTCTGTCAGTTTTATAAGAATAAATTGGGTAACTGCAGCTTTAAAAAGGCAGTGTAGCGAATTGAAAAAGGCTTTCTGTGTTTGAAAACAGATTTGACAACATGCTGAGTTTCAGCAGCCAATTCAAGAGGTCACTCAGTACAACCAGGTGGGGTCCAGACATCACCATGGCAACTGACCTGGCTCTGTGTTGTGTCTAGACAATGTGTCTAGAAGTCTAGACACAGCCTCTAGACGTCTAGACACACAATGTCTAGATGCAGAATTCCCAGATTATTGGAACTATATCTTTCAACTGTTTGAAAAAAACTTGGTTTGCATTTTAAGCTAATGGGGTTTATCATCAGGTCACATGTGAACTGCTGCGCCCTCATTTTTGGTTGACCTCTGACCTTTCCTCGCTGCCCAGCATCCATTTGTGCATCTGTTTCCACACATAAACCAACATATCTCGGGAACCATTTGACCGATCAGGCTAAAAATTTTGCACAAATGTAGCCCTTTGATAGCTTTGTATCATACACTAAAAATTGTGGTGCCACCTTGGGCCAAAATTTTGCTTGTGTATAGATCTCACATAGCTCTTCATCACAGGCAAAACTGGTGGCACCATGTGCAACCATTTAATGCACAGCGTCCATCTGTTCATCTGCCTTGGGATAAAATCACTCATATTTCAGAAGTGGTTGGACTTATCCACCTGAAATTTTGCAGGTTTATACATCATGGACAGCTTTCTTGATTTTTATGACAGGTGGCGCCACCTACATTCATGTTTACTCTGCAAATATCCAAGCTCACATCTTGGGAACCGTTTGACCGATTGGGCCAAAATTTTGCATGTGTACAGATCTCACATAGCTCTTCATCATAGCCAAAACTGGTGGTGCCATCTGCAACCACTTACGCACAGCGTCCATCTGTTCATCTGCCTTGGAATAATATCACTCATATTTCAGAAGTGATTTGACTTATCTACCTGAAATGTTGCAGGTTTATACATCCTGGACAGCTTTCTTGATTTTTTGACAGGTGGTGCCACCTACATTCACGTTTACTCTGCAGACATCAATGCTAATATGCAACACACCTCACTGTATACCCCTTGCCACTTAATCCATGCCTTACCTCACCCATCCCACTCTGATTTCTATGGATATACATAGTCGCTGGTCGACTACCCATATTCTAGTTTTAAAATGTCCTAGTCTGAAACTTGCAGGTCTGAAACATCCATTTTGCTGAAATCATAATGACTAAGGTAGATATGCAGGACGTAAGTGGATCAATATTAAAGTTAAAAAATACACCTCCATTCATACTCCCAAACTTTGCACAGGTTCGCATTAGGCCTGTAGGCCTTGTTAATTAATTGTAGTACTTCCATATTATATTGTACAAGATGTATTGTGATAATAAATATAAATTCAAACAAATATTTTTAAATGCAGTTATGTAGTAGATAGTTATGTCGTAAGTTTGTTTTTTGTGAGTGCTAGTTTAACATAAGAAATTACCAAGAAGAACTTTAGATATTTATTTTTTTGCTTTTTAATCACAATTACCCAACCGGCACTGGATGTTGATTCAATGTTAATTCAACGTTGTCAATGTTGATTCAGTGTTGAAATCACATTGACAACGTTGAATTAACGTCCAGTGCCCGTTGGGTAACTATGGTTAATAAGCAAAAAATAAATAGTTTCTTCAGATACCAGTCTCTCTAAAAGAAATGTTTGGATCATAAACGGTATGGTAAAATATAACAAAAGGAAGGCATTTATATATTCAGTTCTGTTTTTAAGAATGTGATTATGGAAAATAATATGGAAAATAATAGGCCTTTTATATATATATATATATATATATATATATATATATATATATATATATATATATATATATATATATATAACTCTGAAGAAAAACAACATATACATATATAATTAAAGAATGCTCCTTTGGTACTTTTTGAGTATAGTTGATAAACCAGTTAATAAAACATGGGCATATGTTTCATTTCCTCTTCACATCATTCAGCAGTGGGGGCTATAATGCTCTCAGCATACTTTGTGGTGGTCTTTTAACAACACCTTCCTGTTGAAGTGCCTAAGCACACCTTAAGTATTTCACTTAGAGCTACCAGTCACTAAAATGCTGAGCAAAGGCCAGTATAATGAGTTTTGTAACAATGGTACCTCACACAGGGTAATATCAATTAGCTAGCATCAGTTTGGCTTTCATAATGCCAGAACACAGCTATCATAAATTGACACAACAACAGTCATGTGTAGCAGTTAAAGAGCTGAATTTCTGTCAACTGCACTGCCAGTGAGACTTCTTCATCTTGTGAAAATATTTTTAGTGCTAGTGACATGATCTGGTCATTGCTTATCACAGGCTTGTACCCTTTTGGCCTATAAATTCTTAGCATCCATACATGCCCTGTCAGCTCTGAGACCCTTATCTGAAGATCAGCGTAGAAAGTCAGTGCTGCTGATCACTCAGGCATTGCTCTCACCTGATTTGATGGTTCTCTGGCCTATCTGGGGGCTCCCCATTCATGCTCACCAGGTCACATGACTTGGCACCTGAATTGACATGCTGCTGCACTGAGCCTATCATAAGCCAGGTGGGTCCTGTAGATCCTGAAAGAGTGGGGAGAGCGCCAGACTTGATTCATAGTTGTGGATATATGGAGTGCCCCATTACTACCTGTGCTGTTACTGATGTATACATACCCCAGGCAGATCTTGAGACAGAGCTGACCACCTCCACATGTGTTTATATAGCTAGCTACAACTAATATTAACAGCAGTTCACTTGCTGCTGGCAGGAGTCACTCAGCAGGAGACAAGGGCTACAGAGCAAGCTACTGTTATTATTCCACTGTAACAAGTCCTCTTTTGCCATGTGACCATGTGGGCAGGTCCTCATAAGTTTGTGAAAGGCTTGCTGTTTTGTGCTTGAGACCTGTATTATTATAGAATCAGTGTTGCAGCACAGGAAGATGGATTTACATGAATTATAAAAGGTACATAATTCATAGCTAAATACTGAACAAAGAAAACTATTTTACATATTTTGATCTGCTAAATATATTTTAATCTACAACACAGCATATCTCCCTCATTGACTAATAAACAGCTGACTGTCAGAGGAAGCTTCAATGTCTATTAGCCTCCACTGATGTTACAAAGAAAGTCTGCAGCTTTTAGGATTCAGTTTAAATACTTGAAACCTGGATTATCAAAGGTGTGATACATTTTTGTCAGGTGTTATTCTACTCTGACACTTACATTAAAAAGTGAAAGGTTGAGTTGAACATTGACCACATGGAGGCCAGCTGTTATGCTACAATGAAAAAGTAAGACATTTTCATTTTCACTTTTGACAGAATGGAGAGTTCCATGCATCCATTTCCTAGTAAAATTGGATATTAAGAATCCATAAAGCACCTGCTTTTTGGATTATTTTGCTCATTAGTAAATTGGTTAGACCAGCTTAAATACTGTCTACAGATTTAAAAAATCAGTTGACAAATGATATACAGATATAAAATATGAGTTAGTCTATGATTTAGGATGTAGATTAATTACCAGCAACTGAAATTGTGAAAGTAAGCAGTGCAGCTGATTGGTCCGAGGGATAACATGAAGAGATGTGCCAAATTACATGCAAAATATGATTTGAAAATAGAAAACAGAATTGAGGAAGTAAACAGTCATTTAGCAGATTGTCAATTTACTCACACTGAATAGACCAGGTAAGATTTTATTGCATGTTAGAAAAGAAAACTGGTGTAATATACCTAGAAACTGGCACAAAAGGCTTCTGCTAAAATGTTTTTGATGTATTTTTCCATTTCAAGGAAATAATATGGAAAAGCATGAATAGCTGAGTTTTGTTCAGTGGTTTCCTACTGGGCAGACAGAGTGGTTCCTGAACAGCTTGTACACTTACTTGTTAGGAGTGGGAGCTCTTTGACTTTACCCTGTTAAACCACCACTGCCTTGCCAGCCTGTAACTTATTATGATCACTGTTACTGAAAGCTTACTTAATACTGTCTTATCATAACCTTTCAGTTGTGGTCTCTCTTTTGCAACATGGTACAACCAAGGCTTCAGGTGATTGTCCTTTTATTTCTCTTCTTTTCTGAGTATAACCACAAATAACAGTAATATTAATCAAGTGCACTTTCACAGTTTCAATCATCTAATTGAGTCATTCAGTGGGCCCGTGCTTTTTGAACCGTTTTCCTTCCCTTGCTTTTTCTACCACTTCATTTATTAGAACCCACACATTCACTGAGCACAAAGCCAAGAAGATAAAGCATTCAGATCATTTGAAAAGTTTATATAGCCTCCTTTTAGGAGTAATACTAACTTTGCTTTAACTTGTTTAACAGTTTTATTAAATTGTTTTTTAGGTGTTTTAAAGTGTCAGCTGCTTCAGAATTCTTGGTTGTAAGTTATTTTAATATAAGTTTAAAAATTACTTTTACAGTTGGGCTAGATTTCATAACCTATTATACCTGAATATACAGACTATTTTCTCACAGTGTCTCCATAGCTGCAGCGCAAAAGTCACTTTCATGCCTGACTTGATTTGTCAGTCCATCAGGATATGTCATAAAATGACTAATGCCGGTGGAATTATTATCTGTAAATCTACTTTAATACAAGATGAATTAACTGACTGGGTCACGCCTGTAAGGTTCTTTATTAACAATCAATAGCTGTCAAGGCCTTGCAGTTTGGGAGGGGCCCGAAATGAAACACTAGTAAGCTTACATACAAGTACAGAAAATTGGATTCCATCATTTGTTTGCAGATCACAGAAGACACACTTAGGAACCACAAAGAGGTTTTAGCAATGGGTCACAATAAAGGTGTCATTATGGAGCAAATTCAAGCTTCAGTGAGCAGAATGAGGATACATGGTCTTATTACATGTCTGCTTTGGAGACTTTTTTGTGCCGTTACTGTTGATTGCTATCAAAGCATATTCCAGGATGAAAAGTGATGTTGATGGCACAGTTTATTAATTCTTCTTGATTCAACAAGAATGGAGCTCCCACCAGCTTGCTTCATAACCCTGATGATTCTAGTACACTCAGTCACTCAAAGTGAAGCTCCAAATCCAGTGAAGTATGAGCTTGAAGAAGAATCTCTTGGATACATTGGAAATATTGCACGGGATGCAGGATTAAACTATACAGTTGATGTTTTTTACAAATTAAGGTTTAATTTTCTGACTATTTCACCATCTTATAAAAGATATTTGCAGCTTGAATCTTCAGGCATACTTCGTTTTTCTTCAAAAATGGATCGGGAAACAATTTGTCCAAAAAAAGATACTTGTGAAATTTCCTTTGATGTTTCTGTGAGTCCACATGAATACTTTCATAGAATTAAAGTAACACTTGTCTTACTTGATAAAAATGATAATGCACCAGTGTTCTCATCAAGAGAGTACATGTTGGAGATCAAAGAGTCCACCAGACCAGGAGCAATATTTCCACTTCCACATGTGGTAGATCAGGATTCTGGTGTGTATGGAATACAGCAAATTAAAGTATTCAACTTTGGAAATAAATTCAGTTGCATTTTGCAAGGACCTGATTATAGGACAGGAGAGTTATTTTTGAGACTTGACCAGAACTTGGATCGTGAAGAGGAAAGTGAATACAGAGGTAAAGTTATCGCTTATGATGGTGGTAGCCCCCAGAAATCTGGTGAGCTGATGGTCCGTGTAAAACTTCTGGATGCTAATGACAATGCACCAGAATTTGTAAAATCAGAATATAATGCTTCTGTAGATGAGAATGTTGATCTACATACTACTTTCATTCATGTTACAGCAATAGACAAAGACATTGGCCCTAACGGTAATGTAACCTACAGTCTAAGTGACAAAACCAAACAGAATTTTGGCAACTTATTCAACATAGACAGATACACTGGTGGTATATATACAATGGGTGAGATGGATTTTGAATCTAAAAATGAGTACTATTTGAAGGTGATTGCCCAGGACCAGGCACCTAATCCCAATACTGCTGATGCTAGTGTAGTTGTTAAATTACAGGATTTAAATGATAATGTTCCTCAGGTTCAAATCATTGCAATGTCAAACACTAAAGTTGCACAGATCACCGAGAACTCTGCCAGGAAAAGTTTAGTAGCCCACCTCATGGTCACAGATGGTGACAGTGGTATAAATGGCAAGGTATCCTGTAAAATGCAAAGTGACAATTTCACACTGGAGCCATACATGGAAAATGAGTATAAAATATACAGCAAGATGTCTTTGGACAGGGAATGGAAAAGTTCTTACAATTTGAGTGTAATATGTGCTGATGAGGGAACACCAGTACAGTCCAGTAGACATATCATGAAAGTGGATGTTCTAGATCAAAATGATAATATTCCAAAGTTCTCAAAAGATTTTTATACTTTTTATATCATAGAGAAAAACAGAAGTGGTACAAAGGTTGGTAAGGTGGAGGCTACTGATCCTGATGCTGATTCTAATGGTGATGTTGTATACAGCCTGTCATCTGGGGTACGTGACCTACTGCAAATTCATCCAGACACTGGTGTGCTAACAGCTAAAACCACATTCAGTTATGAAAAACAGAAAAAATTATCCTTTTATGTTATAGCCAAAGACAGAGGCAAGCCAGCTTTGAGCTCATCTGTCAAGGTAACAGTTACCATAAAAGACATAAAAGGAAATCGGCATGTCTTCCTTAAGAAAAAATATGAATTTTACATAGAGGAAAACAAAGAGTCTAATTCATTTGTTGGACAGATTCAGCCAACTGATGCAGACTCATATTTGCAAACCAGTATTTCATATACATTGGCACCTTCGTTTGGTATGTTTGGTATAAACCAACAGAATGGTAATATATTTACCCTAATGCCACTAGATCGGGAAGTAAAGGAACAATATGATCTGATTGTTATTGGGGAAAATATTGGAATTCCTGGTATGAGTGGTACAGCTGAAGTGTCGATAAAAATACTAGATGTGAATGATCATGCACCAAAGTTTAGCTTTCCCAACAGGGAGAACCACACAATTCATATCTCCCCACTGACAGAAAAAGGAATGCGGATTACACGTGTCACTGCATCAGATGCAGACAGTGGTGTTAATGGTCATATAATTTATAGATTTACCAAAAATATCTCAGAGTTTTCAGTAGAGGAATCTACAGGATTCATTAAGGTGTCAAAGGACCTTCGTGGTTTTGTAAACAGAACTTTTGTGCTGAAAATCATAGCCCAGGACCACGGAAAATCTCCTGAAAGTGCCATTGAAACTCTACATGTCATTGTTAATGCTCATGGGAGCAGTGAAGCGTCTGCCTCTCTTATGGCAGGGAATTTAGTGATTATTATTTCTCTCAGCAGCATTTGTGGAATAGTGGTTATTATGTTGGCTGTGGCCATCTTTTTTACTTGGTATAAAAGACGGAAGTTATGGTACCATGCGGAAACCTTGCGTGGACGACCAAATCGCTCCATAATGCAGCAGAATATTATAAAAGAATCTCAGCTATCACACTCTAGTCCTTTCCACAAAATGGACCCTGATGGTCCAAAAGGCCCTGCATCTTCCACTCCGTGCTCCCCTGTAGGGAGTGATACAGAACTACTGGAGCCATTGGCACAGTCAGTGAATTCTCCTCAGAAGAGGACATCACTCCGTTATAGTCAGGTGAGTATAACAAACTACAAGTAAAATCATGTGAAGCACAAAAGACTTCCATTCATTCTCTTCAGATATTATATAATTTATGTTTGTATGTATGAATTATTGGTAATTGTATATGGCATATTATGTCATGTTCAATTTGTTGAAGCTCTTTTCAAGAATTTCAGTAATTAGTATTAAAAAGTAATGTCTTTCTGATTGAGTAAAATTTTATGCAAAAATCAGTTACATATGTCAAATTTTATGGGATTGAGATTTTTGTGGATCAACTTACATTTTCTGTGGAAAAAGCTAGAAAACTTTAAAAAAACTTCTACTTTTAAATCATTCAGCTACATTTTTTTTTATATTTCACAGAAATGATCCTGGAGATAAGCTGTCTTAAGTTTGTTCAAATGATTCAGGTTTCAATCATCTTTGGCCAAGTTACAGTAATTTGAACTTAGTCATTTGACCAAGTTAGCATACTACTATCAGAATATGGTCGATTTTGGCCGCCTACGATATCGGCTGCCGGCCTAAAATTGACCATATCGGCAGCCAGCGCCTACCGGGCAACCATATCGGCCGCAACCCCGTAGATGCCACTGCTGGGCCCTGACTCTGGTCATTCAACCTAACGGTTGCGACTTGGGCGGCGGGGCACCATTTCCGCCGCCAGGCTACCTCTTTACTACAAACACGGTTTCATCATAATAATAACTAGCTTATTCAACCAGAAATATGGTGGACTTAACAAAAATATATATTTATTCAAAATAAGATTAGTCATATATATAAGAAACATGCATAAGTAAAAATCTCGATTTACAACACACGTACTTGCATTGAAAAACATAGAACATTACTTTGTCCTGTAACTTTGTTCACAAATGTATATGAAAGAACAGCAAACCAGGTTTCAATTGTCGTGACGTATTTGAAGCAAATCGTCTCAAGTTTTATTAATAGGCACTACCAAAAAAAAAATCTCTCTCTCCCTACATATATATATATATATATATATATATATATATATATATATTTTATAGTTTTATAGTTATATATGTTTGTGTGTATGTGTATATGATTGCTGCATTTCTAATGAACTGTGAACTGAACCGAAATATGAGTATTAAAACATGTTTAATATATCCTCTGATATATTAGATTAATTAAGTTTGTTTAAATAAAAACATATTTAATTTCTTTATTTATAATATATGTAATAAAATGTATTAAAAAAGATGTTTAATTTGTCTATTTATTTCTGCTGTTTATTTCTGATTTTTTTTTTTTGAAGGTGTTCGTGTAAATGTGTACTGAAATTTGAAAGTGTTTGTGGAAATGTGTTTACTGAAATGTGTGCGCTTGAGTTCTTCCAATGATTAAATTCACAATGAAAGTTTAATCAGCTAGGACTTAATATGTAGCCGTGTATGTTGTAATTAGGTAGCCAAGAAGAACGGCGGCTAGTAATGAGGAAGCCCGGTGGCCGAAATGGTTCCCGCCGCCTAAGTTGCGGCTGAAATGGTTGACTGACCAGAGTAAGGGCCCAGCAGAGGCATAGTCAGGGTTGCGGCCGAAATGGTTGCCGGGTGGGCGCTGGCGGCCGATATGGTCGATTTGTGGCCGGCGGCCGATATTGTCGGCGGCCGAAATCGACCTATACCCTACTATAACAGTCACAGAAACGGCAGGAGCTAGAATCAGGTTTTTGCAAATGTGGGTCACATGAATCACATTTGAAAATGAGGTTTTTGTGATGCCACCTACTTCAATTTTTCTTTGGGGGGGGGGGGGCCAAAACCTTGTAATTGTAGCCTCTTTTAGCTTCTAAATTAAAAATGTTTTATGAAACTGAAACTGTCAAGCTGTCTAGTTTATTTTTTCACCAGAATTTTCCTAGGGTAGGGTTCTCTCAATTGTATAAGAATAGGGTAAATCAGATTCATTGATTAAATTTTTTGTAGAGTCACAGAAAGCTGAAATTGGTCTTGTGGCCATGCAAGAAAGCCTTTAACAAACTGAAGGCTGCAATGGTCATCTTCTACAAAACTGTTGTTTCAAACTCTGTAACATTGCACAAAAATGATTCTTAAGTGGCCTTTGTGCAAGTTTATTTAAATGATTTTGGCTTAACTAATTGATCTGTAACAATGAAAGGACTGCATGTGCATGCGATATACTTTAGTTGACAAAGCTGGTAGATTTACTGTATTAACAGACTGAGCTCTGTGGGTGTAAAAGCAGAGCTGTACAGGCAACATAAGGAATTGGTGTCCATATCCAGCTTATGTGTGAGGTAAATCCTTGAATAAAATATATCTGTATTCTGATTTTGCTTTCAATAGGCATCTGTTATTATTCTAAATATTTTGATAAAAATAAAATCTCATGAATATGTCAACTTGAAAAAAGGCTTGTAGCCAAAGTCTTTCAGTATATATCTATAAACAGATTTGGCAACATACCAAGATTTTTTCTGTATCTATAAATGGCTTGGTACACTGCCACTTTTTTTCAGATTTGGCAACAGGCCAAGTTTCAGTTTATCTTTTTAAAGCTTTGGCAGATTGCCAACTGTACCAGTCTTATCAGATTTGGCAACAGGTCAAATGGTCACTCAGTGCAGTCACTGCAGTAGCTGCATCTGGCATATTAGTTTCGGTTCATTTGGGGTGCAACTGCTTTCTAAGCTGAGCTTAGTTAGCCCAGTGCATCTGACCCAAGAGAAGTTTGATGTATCTGCCTGAAATTTGGTCTGTCAGTGCATCTACGATAGCTTCTCATACACAAGACTGGTGTCACCACCTACAATAATTTCAGCACGGGATATGTCACTGCTTATTTCTCAGGAGGAACTTGATATATCAGCCTGAAATTGGGTATATCTATTTACATCTCAGGTAGTTTCACCATATGCAAGACCAGTGCACCACCTACGATAATTCTTGCACAGTGTGTGTCCCTGCTTATTTCTCAGAAGTGATTTGACATATGTAAGCCTGAAATTGTGCATGTCTTTCTCATACAAAACACTGGTAGCGTTAACTACATATAATCATTTTTGTGTTGGTTTTTGCATCCTTGCCATTATATAGGTGCTTGTGCTCTGTTTAAAATGTTTAGTACTTGCACTGTGTATGTACATGTCACACAGGTACTTGAAAAGTAATCAAGTACTTTTAAAATTATGGTCAAGCATGTTAACATGGAAGCATTTAGCATTATACCTGATGTATACCATTGCACAGGTTCACATCAGGCCTGTAGGCATTTTGGGAATAAGCAAGCTTTATGGTTTGAAAACATTATTTGGCATGGAAGCACGTACTCCATCAGGCTACAAGCCTGCAAGAGAACAAGGTTTATAGTTAGATATTGGACAGTTTATCATCATCAGGTTAGATCTGCTTCGGAAAGAGACATGTACACAGGGAAACATCTGTGGCTTACGGAGGGCCAGCACAGCTTTTTATTGCATAAAATACCTATGCATAATTCCATATTTACAGAAGTCCCAGGCTCCACAAAGGATTGCCACGTGGTTAACCTGGAGGAGAAGGTAAACTAGCTGACAGACCAACTTCTCAGTTATCATGCTTAGTTCGTATACTGACAGGTTATATATTAAAAGTTCACCTGCAACATGGTGGTAAACAAGAATCAGGGTGTGTGTTTGTTTTTAAGGGCTGTGTATGACAGCTCTGTTCTTTTATTCTTAATCTGAGGGATTCGCTTAAGATGATTCTTTGGAATGTCTTTTTAAGTGGCCAGTTTGTATCTTTATTTATGAGCACACTTCCTTATTTTGGTTTGCCAAGCTTTTGTTCAAGGGTATGTTAAGAGGTTCCAGTGTTTATTGGTGAATGTACCAGCATGTCAGGACCTTGTAAATTAATTTTAAAGAATTATAACATAATGGTATGAATACTAGAGGTATTGGTTGAATGGATATAACATAATGCTTTATCAAACTTAAGGTGACTTTTGTCTAGAGGTAAATGGAGATCACCTCATTTCATTAACATACATTTTTACCTTATACTGCCAAAGGATATGTTTAATATATCTACTGTATCTTAAAAAGTTGGAATTAAAATTAGGGTGTATAGACCATCAAGTTACAAAGCATTCAAAGTATTGTATTGAAGTGTACATGTATTTGATCTGCTGCATTATTATTTGTTAGGTCTTGAAACTACTGATGATATCAAATTGCTTTAACAAAAGAATTTTGTCATTGCTACAGCTTATTATGATGCTTATTGTCAGACCACACACACAGCAAATATATATTTCCTTGGAACTTTCATGCAAAAGTCAATAAATGTCACTCAACATCTAGGGTATAACAACAGGTTTATTCTTATCACATCCAAGGATTGGCCTTGACTGCTGTAGATTAGCTTCAATCTCAAAATTAATACAATTCTTTCGCTTTCGCTCACCGCTATAACTGGCTCTAATTTCTCAAATACAAAGTCTACAAAATTTCTAACACCCTCCTCAGCTAAATAAACACTATATCCTAGGACCAATAAATGTCCTAACAGAACTAAACCAACAATCCGCCTAGCACAAATTTACCTCCCACGACACATCGTCTGCAGAACAATTCTACTCTGACTAACCAGCAGCGGATTTGGAGCTGGCTTTTACATCAGGACTACAACAAATGTTCAGCAACTCTCTATATGGAAATTACCAGCTGCATGAGCCTCCCAGAAGCATCTAAACATCCAGAATCTTTTGTCAGCCATCATAACAAACTGTGATCTAGTAAGTTCCATTACATGACACACAAAAAAATCTGATCTACTGATCAACACAACAAAAGATAAAAATAAACACAACAATATTAAATATTATTAAATACATTTCCCTGGCCATATCTTGTCATTCTATGAGGCTGTCCTTTAACATGACCTGACCTGATAAATACATTGTGTCACTCACAGACTTTGTGAGACTGAAGCCAGTCTACTCAAAATGTACATGGGTCTGTCAATGCTATGATTCTGTCCAGATTTCATTGAAAACATGCAGATGAAGGCTATTGAATATTTCATGCAATATATTTTAAGAAATAAAACTCTTTCAAAATAAAACTCTTTCAAATTTTAAGTATCTTTAAACATATATGAAAAGGTTAATGTTTATAAGAGAGTATGCATGCAGCAGATAACATTGTCTTTATCTTTATGAATAAATAATGAGTTTATTATTTAAATAAAATCTATGCAGTAAAATAGCTGTCATGAATGAGATGAAAATTTAGGATTTCCTAAATAAAATATCTAAACAAGCTTATAAATTTATCAAGCAATGGCAAAAAGCTTGAATAAACTCATATCTCAACATGAGTATCAAAAATAGCCACTGGCCTTATAAAGGGCACTGAGATGTGCTATATACAACTCACGTGTAGGTCAGAGGGTAAAACGCAGACCACCATAAACAGCAAACCTCTGCCAGTGTCCCAGCTCTTCAAATAGACTGATGAACTACAAATATTATGGATGGTCCCTCCTTGGCTTAACACATTCATCAGATGGGCATTGGGGGATATTCATAAGGAAAGGAAATAGATTATATCTGCTCCTCATTTTCTGTGCACTGCCACTTCAGTTAATGTAGCTACTAGTGTCATACCCTTGCAAATAATTAAAGCACCCAAGGGGGAAATTGGTGTACAATTTATGTTCACTCATGTGAAGCAATTCATACATTTGACCTAATGGTTACACATCACATAGACTGTAATATAGGTGTATTACAGTAAATGTAAATGAATATATATTCCTCTAGTCATTACTTTATGTAATTAATACTACCCTGCTGACCCTCTAAAGTTTTCTCTTAAATCAGGTAAAGATATATTCATACACTAGGGGATTAAAGGAATATAATGAATGCTACAGATAAGGAATTACGACTAATTATGTGTAAATGAATATAAATATATATATATATATATATATATATATATATATATATATATATATATTCCTCTAGTCAGTACTTATGTAATTAATACTACCCTGCTGACCCTCTAAAGTTTACTCTTGAATCAGGTAAAGATAAATTGTTACAGGGGGTGAGGCTTTTATTGTGTGACATGGGCGTAACTCATGTTGTGACACCCTCGCTGGGCCGTTTGTTACATTCTCAGTTTAATCCGTACTGGTTGAACTCTCATTGTCATACTAGTTGAACTCTCATTGTCATACTAGCTAGGGGCTTTCTCGCCTGGCTGAGGTCACATGTGGACCCTGGTATGTAGAGACACACATAGCGATGTTCTTCTAGATGATTCCTGTAAAGCCTGTTTACTGTGTTGTGTTAGATCTTTTAGACTGTTCGAGAAGTGGGGTGAAGAGTTATATAAAGGGGCTGTGTTTTAGAGCTGAGAGAGAGCAGCAGAGAAGATTTCCAGCGGACGTAGAAGCGTGTGAGTCAGTTTCTGGGACCTTATCCGACGAGTGCGGCAATTATAGATTTTCTTCAGACTTTCTCCTGGATTTTGTGCATTTGGACTTCAGTTTACTTTCTGGATTGTCACAAGAGCTTTACACTGGACTGTCATTCTCCGAGAGTATACATTTAAAGAACTTATCGTTGTGATGGTGGTGGTATCCAGGTACTGTGCACTTTGTGTATTTTACTGTGTGATTGTATTGATTTGTTGTGATACCGCTGTTTTACTGTATAATTGTATTGATTTAGTGTATTGAAATGTAAGGGTTGTTTTAAGAATAAATTACCCACTGACTTCTTTATTCATTCCCCTAGACATTTCACGCTGCCTAGTGTTACAGAATCTAATTTTTTTTCTGATCTCCATTACAAAATTTGTGTTCACCACGCATACGTGATCTGTTTATATTAGGTTCCGTAACAATATTCATACAGGGGACTTAAGCAATATAATGAATGCTACAGATAAGGAATTACCACTAATTAAATGTAGCATGTAATTCACTCATTACTACTGAGAAAATGGCTATTCACAAATATGGTTGTTAATAGATATTTCATATATTTCTGTAAAGCTTGAGGTTTAGGAAGCGTCCCAGGACGCAGGCAAGCCTCAATGATACCTTTTACCTCATATTTTTATTTCAAATATACTTCAACTTTTCCTTGTATCAGTACCCACTTATCCACAAAATTTGAAAATCAATGCATATCATTCTGAGATACCGTATTTATTCCAATTTGGCAATCCCTCTTATTTCTCGACCCCAAAATATATTTTGAAAGCATAATTTCTAAAATGACTCTAATTTAGCGACTGCCAATGATGTTAAGGTGTAATGCCTCCGTGTCTCAGGGGCACCGCAGTTTGTATCTGACTAGATTCTTATTACACTGAGCATCCACATCAGACTTATTTCCAATAAAATTTTTGAAGATACAAAGATGCGTTTTTCATAATATATAAACATGATAAAGCATTCAAGTTCCAAAAGGGAGTCTGTGACGAAGCAAACACGCGTACAATTCATGCGTGTGTGATTCACGTGATATCTTTATAGCAATAATTTTACAAGACACTGGGAAGTACGTGTGGTGGAACAACTGTGACACATTCCGAACATTCATCTTAGTTTAAATGACCTCGGTTAGTTTTTGGATGGGTGACCGCGTATACAAATCAGGGCCTGATCAAGGGCATGCGAGCTAGGACCATTTCCGGTCTTATATATTTTAATGCGCCTTTACTTTCCTATATTTATTAAGTATTATGCAAATAAAATTTATCTGATAATAGGCAGTTATTTTTATCAAGTCTCCTTCCAATTTGGTGCAGCTGCTTGTCCCTTTTCGGCCTGCCCATATCTCCGCCTGGTGGGTTAACTTGAGACAACTGGTAGTTACATGAGTTGCCGTCTATGTCAAGTGATCGTACCTATACGTGAAGTAGTGATCATTTTGTGAAGTGATTGAGCTCAGTTTAATTAATCATTTGCAGACTCCGTGTAATTTATGTGACGCTTGAAAGCCCGTTTGTAGGATATACTGTTTAGCTAACAAAACAGACTTATAAACGACCAAATTATCAATCAGTTCATATTACCGCTCAAGTGTCAGAGCGGCTCTGCGGCTCTAGGGAAGGTTATCAAATCTCGTGCCTCTAAAATCTCGACCACCGCAAATTCTGCAGGAAGATAATTTTCAAACATCCTCCATTATCTCGACCTCTGAGAAAATTAATTATTTTTAAGTGATCGCCAAATTAGAATAAATACGGTAACTTGTATTCAGAAAAGCATGCATACAGTTACATGGAAGACATTCAGACAGACAGAGAAACTCTTGAGAAAACTTCTCCAGGACAACAATTATGGTTAAACTTAAAATTTATACCCTCAGACTCTACATAGGTCACCTTTTGTGTTGATAGCAGGTGTTGGTGATTTTGTAAGAATTAATAGTTGTCATGGGCAATTAAACATTATGGCAACACCTTACCTTCTATGTCTTCTGCTGTATCTTTATACCCTTAAAGGGTCAAATGTCACCAAACAGTACTTCATATGAGCATCAGTTTACTTTGCCAATATCTCTGGTCAACCTTGATCAAATGATACGTATTACATAGAGAACTTAAATACTCAAATATGAGTGATAATAATGACCCTATATTGTAAACAGGAGACCAGGAAGGAAATTCATGAATAATTCTTAAATATAATTTCCCCCGTTTCCAGTTTACATCTGTAACTGGCAATGAAAAATCCACTTAGCAGTGTTTTATCACCATGGCTGAATTTATATGTTAATGTTCAAGATTCACAGGAAATAGGAAAGGAAGCTAGTGAACACTCAATTTATTATATCCGCCAAAATGAAGTTTTGGGTTGCTATGTTTTTGACCAGGTTCTGCCGCCGCCGCGTTTGTTTCCTGAGAACTCCTCTGAGACTACTGGACTGATTTTCCAAAACTTACACCAGTTATCGGGTCACATGTGAACTGGTGCCTAACCAATTGGCGTTGACCTCTGACCTTTCCTCTCTGCCCAGCTTCCATTTGTGCATTTTTTTCCACACATAAACCCACATATCTCGGGAACCGTTTGACCGATCAGGAAATAAAATTTATACAAATGTAGCCCTTGGATTGCTTTATAACATACGCAAAAAATGTTGGCGCCACCTGTAACCATGTTTGCACAGTGTCCATCTGTTCATCTGCCTTGGGTTAAAATTACTCATATCTCTGCAGTGAATGGACTAATTCACCTGTAATTCGTCATGGGTATACATCCTGGATAGCTTTCTTGATTTTTGTGACAGGTGGCCCCACCTACATTCACATTCACGCTGATGACATCCAAGCTCATATCTCGGGAACCGTTTGACCGATCAGGAAATAAAATTTATACAAATGTAGCCCTTGGATAGCTCTATAACATACAAAAAAATGGTGGCGCCATCTGTAACCATGTTTGCACAGTGTCCATCTCTTCATCTGCCTTGGGTTAAAATTACTCATATCTCTGCAGTGAATTGACTAATTCACCTGAAATTCGGCATGCGTATACATCCTGGATAGCTTTCTTAATTTTTGACAGGTGGCGCCACCTACATTCACATTCACGCTGCACACTTCCAAGCTCATATCTCAGGAATCATTTGACCGATTGGGCAAAAAATTGTGCATGTGTTTAGATCTCACATATGTCCTTATCATACACAAAACTGGAGGAGCCACTTGCAACCATTTTTGCACAACGTCTGTCTGTCTGCCCTGGGCTAAAATCACTCATATACATGTAGTGGTTTGACTTTTCTGCTAAAATTTTGCATATGTATACAACTTGGACAGCTTTCTGGATTTGTGGTAGGTGGCACAACCTACCTACACATTTAGGCTGCAGACATCCATGCTAATATGCAACATACCTCACTCTATTTCCCCTTGCCACTCAATCTATGCCTCACTTCACCCGTTCCACTCTGATTTTGGCGGATACACGTAGTCACTTGTCGGCTACCCGTATTCTAGTTTTTAAAGTTTACACATTTTTTCTCTATTTTTGAGATATATAAATACAGACTAAATCTTGGCCTGTTGGTTAATCTGTTTGATGCTTCAGATGAATGGGTATATACTATACCATTCTGATGATAAAATTTCCTTTTGCGAATCTCTTCCTGGTCAGCTGAGCGTCATGACCCATGGGTCACTTGTTGCACAGCATCCATCTGTTTGTCTGCCGTGGGCTAAAATCACTCATATCTCAGTAGTGGTTTGACTTATCTGCCTAAAATTTTGTGTTTATACATCTTGGATAGCTTTCTTGATTTTTTTGGCAGGTGGCGCCACCTACATACACATTTCAGCAACAGACATCCATGCTAATATGCAACACACCTCACTCTATTTCCCCTTGCCACTTAATCCTTCACTTCACCCATTCCACTCTGATTTCGGTGGATACACTTATTCGCTTGTCGACTACTACCCATATTCTAGTTTATTATTCATGTTCCCTGTGTGCATCTTTGAATATGGAAACAGGAGCTACTCACAATTCTTATCACCCTTTTTTGACGTAATTCTTATCAATTTTGTTTATATAATTCTTATTAACTTTGTTTATATAATTCTTATCACCTTTGTTTATATAATTATGATCACCTTTTTTTTATATAATCCTTATCACCTTTGTTTATATAATCCTTATCACCTTTATTTGAATTATCCTTAACAACTTTGTTTATATAATCCTTACCACCTTTGTTTATATAATCCTTACCACCTTTGTTTATATAATCCTTAACACCTTTGTTTATATAATCCTTATCACCTTTGTTTATATAATCCTTATCACCTTTGTTTATATAATCCATATCACCTTCGTTTACATAATCCTTATCACCTTTGTTTATATAATCCTTATCACCTTTGTTTATATAATCCTTTTCACCTTTGTTTATATAATCCTTACCACCTTTGTTTACATAATATTTATCACCTTTGTTTATATAATCCTGACCACCTTTGTTTATACAATCCTTACCACCTTTGTTTACATAATATTTATCACCTTTGTTTACATAATCCTTACCACCTTTGTTTACATAATCCTTACCACCTTTGTTTACATAATCCTTACTACCTTTGTTTACATAATCCTTACCACCTTTGTTTACATAATATTTATCACCTTTGTTTACATAATCCTTACCACCTATGCTTACATAATCCTTACCACCTTTGTTTACATAATCCTTACCACCTTTGTTTATATAATCCTTACCACCTTTGTTAATATAATCCTTACCACCTTTGTTTATATAATCCTTAACACCTTTGTTTACATAATCCTTATCACCTTTTTTTACATAATCCTTATCACCTATGTTTACATAATCCTTACCACCTTTGTTTACATAATCCTTACCACCTTTGTTTATATAATCCTTACCACCTTTGTTTACATAATATTTATCACCTATGTTTACATAATCCTTACCACCTTTGTTTACATAATACTTATCACCTTTGTGTATATTATCCTTGGCGATGTAAATGTGTACAAACCAATAGCATGTGCCACCTTGTTTAAACACGTGGATAAATGGGCTGACTTTCGAGTCCCACTCAGAACACCTCACCTCATCTTTGGGAGAATACAAATTCGGCCTAGGAGTTTTAAATGCTTGGTCTAGGTCCATGTGGTCCATCATGTGTGTACACAGTGGTTAATTGCCTCAAGGCTGCTGAATTGCTAGGTGAACAAGCAATTGCAGGGGCATATCATCTGCCCCAGTATATCTTGACTCAGTGTGGAGGTTGATATAGTGAATGTTTTAACTAGCTCTGTTGTAGGTCAGAAAATTGTGTGAATGAAAAATAGTAATAAATAAGTGCTAGCTAGGCTTCCAGGTAACTAGGAAACTTGAATGGTGTGGCTAATATAATTATTTGGAACACTATTAAATTCTTAATTGACAAAACTGTTGGTGTCCATTAGTGGCAATCTGTCTCAACTTCAACAGCAATTATACTGTCAGACTAATGTTCTCACTGCACTGGAAGATGATGGTTATGTCCACTGGAGAGATACTCCTGTTATTTGTAATGAAGACCATTAAATTGTTTATATTCTCTTCTGGGATTTGACTAGATTGACAATTGTTACTATTGACTGTTTGACTTTAACAAAGGACAGTTGTGAATGCTAATATACACTGTGATATATTTGTGCAATCTACATACACTCTTGTCACTTGTACAAACAATATAAAATTAAACCATCAGAAATATGAGACATATTTGTGTAACATTTGTAAATGTCATTTTATGAAGCTACAAAGATAAGTTGTTGTGATTGTACATCTGTGATAGTCTACCTTCTATAAAAGCCATGTTTCCAGTTCTGATAGGCCTGGAGCGCAGCTGTTACAGTAAACATGGAAGTGCTGTTATTACAGGGTGGAGGTAATACTAGCATTCAAATAGTTTCTTTCCACAAATCACATCTTTGCATGTCAGTATATTAACAGTTAATTTTTTCAGTTAAAAAGATTCTACACATGGTGCTAAAAAGCTTAACCTATTAGATAAATAAAAGGGAGAAGTGAATTGTCAGTGTGGTTTTTATGTGCTGTAGGTCTGAAGTGCTAATTAGTGACAGCAGGAAGCATATATCACCTCCAGAGGTTCCCAAGAACTGGTGACCCAAACATAGGCCAATGTTTATAACCTCTCCCAGGAGATGGAATAGTTTGATTGTTGTAGGGTGGTTTGTTGGTTGTATTGTTGTTGGGTGGTTTGTTAGCTCAGTTGTTGATATAGGCTTGTTGAGTTTATGCCATAGCGATGTGTTGTCCGGCACCTGATCAGCTACAATTTTTAAAATGTCTTTTTCCTTCATCTCTTTTAGTTTTAATTTTTTTTTTATTTTATCTGATATGATTCAGTGTGGCCTTTTAAATGTCTGCACATAATTTTTAAATTCTTGCATTGTGTCAGTTTTCTTCCATAATTAGAAAAAAATGCTTCTTCTGCTTAATAGGTCTTGAATTATTTTGATTGTACTTGCTTTATCAGATAGAGCTTGGAGTGCCATTCAGTGTTTTACACAAACTTGTTTGAATTTCATTCATTATGCAAATATATGCAATTTTTTTCCTAATTGCATAATTATGCTTCTTCTCCTTTATTTCCTGATCAGTTTTGATTCTGCATGTCTTATCAGTTAGGGCTAGGAGTGTCCTTTGGAACTTCAACAGAGAATTTGAAATTCATTACTTATGCAAATTATCCAAATCACAAAAAAAAATGCTTCTTCTTGTTTATTTCTTCACCTGTTGGTTCTGCTTGTTCATCAGATAGAGATAGGCTGGTGTACCATTTAATCTTTAACGCTGGATTTTTAAATTTGTTAATTATGCAAACTTATATGACCTTTTAAAAATGTTTCTTGTTTGTTTCTTGATTGACCTCTGCACAGAATTGTTAACATACATTTCAGGCCACCTGAGATAACATTATCTGTGATAAAAGTTCATGCACTCAGTGAAATTGCATTTTATGTTGCCGAGTGCTTGATGAGCACTATAAAGGTCAGTGATGTTCTGGTTTTCTGGTGGCAAATTTACCAAAAAAATGTTAAGAACAGATTTTGATGAAATTTTCTGGAGATTACCCTTAGAACCTGTATTAGATTTATGGTGATATTCTAGATCACAATATGTTTTTGTTTTGATGATTAATAATCATGTGAAATAGAGCAATGTGTTTATCCAAACCAAGGGGAAACACAAAGGCCAAACAATTCACTTGTATTTGAGATTTTTGTTGTGCGTCTTAGAAGAGCAATATTGTGAATTATATCAGATCCTTTCTCATATTCAGCTATAGTTTGATGTACCGTTGGGTCCTGCTTGTTTGAGATTGTTTAAGATTTTGAGTCTTGTTATATAATTCATAGAGAAATGTATACTTTACATGTTGATTTCTGCATGGTGTGATCATGAAACAAAATCCTCATGAAACATTGGAAAAGAAAAAACCTCAAAAATTTAACTTCATGAATTTGAAGCTGTGCAACAATATTATTTCTGTAAAGCACAAGCTTGGCAAGATATATATATTTGTAGTTCTGGACTGCTTTTCTAGTTCTTCATGTAATCTTACATATATTGTGGTTGCCTTTTTGATTGCAAGGGTTTTAATTATGTGATATTCGCGAATGGGAAATAATCGCAAAAATGAAACCCTTTGAATAATTTGCCAGTTGAGTATATTCATCTTATTCAGTGAAACCAATACTTGTATGTGAATAGGTTAGAACAGTGAGAAATTTTATAATAAATTACATCCATGCAGGTATAGGGAAAACATTACCTTAAATTTGAACTAAACTACCTGTGCTGGGTGTACGGGACCATTGTTATATGAGTAGAATATCACAAACTCATGACTTATTCTCACTTTATAATACACACAGGTATGGCTTTACCAAATATTTGATATAGGTTCTGGTGAGATCGCGAAAATGAAACCCTCACAAAACATTCAAAATGGAGAAAACACGAAATTTCAGCCTTGCGAATATGAAGCCAACCACAGTATATAAGTTCTAGCATCACATATTGGAAAAAAGTTCAGAAATTGAACTTAGGAACACATGACCAAGTTTTTCACGGTGGTATTTCCTGGGAACTCTTGATGTAGTACAGTACAACACTTCTTTGTTGTTTTGTTTTCACAGCATTTGCCCTCTTTTAGCACAGGCCTTTTTGGCTGACATTGTTCATACCTGAGTGTGCTTATTGTCACTTTTAGATATGTTGCAGCAGAACACTATGACTCAGTGTCACCAAACTGATGAGTCAGGATTCATTTTTATATAACTCCTGTATTAAGTTAACCTTGTTGGAGAACCACTCAAAATTGAAGACCTAGGTAGTAAGCAATATGTACAATATTCTCTTTATACTAAGGTATAAAAAAGTCAAAATGGGATTCATTAACAATCTGTTGTTTTCTGTCATTGTTGAAGTGTATCAACCTGCAGGTTCATTTCTTTATTTGCATAGAAGACAATAAATGAGCTTTGGGATCTAGCTATCAACAAGGTGAACCATCTCACTGAAAGACAGATAATGGATAATAATATTGATTGAGAAAAAGCTGGAATTGGTTATTTCTTATTCTCAGGATATTCTTAATGAAAATTTGTGAATTTCCAGTAGTGGCATAGAGGGTCATTTGAGCTAGTGCATTGTTTTGATCGCAACAGTCTTCTACTTTGCGTTTTTTATTTATAAAAAAGACTCCCATGCTGTGAATTAACTGTTATCACTTAGCTAGAATGACAAGCTATGAGCAGGGTCAAGAGACTCTTCCAGTTGGAGATATAACAATGAATGGGACTTAAAAAGATGTGTGAATAAATTTTGTGTTATCAGTGTGAAGAACACAAGTGTGATTTGGTATTTATCCGGGAAGAAGCCACAAGTTATCACCTTGTTAGAATAACGGTAGCAACAAGAGCTCTAGTGTTACAAAGGACAAGACACTTATTACTGGTGACTGACAATCTTCTGTTTTGTCTGTAGAAAGCTGTATGCACAGCTACAATACAGAGGGCATTTTGAAAAAAAAAGTTCTTTGCTGTATTTTCTACTTTGCTGCACATGAGGATAAAGAAACTGTCGTGTTATTAAAAGACACATGTGCATGCAAGCACTGACATATATTCCTGGTTTTATGAGTTTTTTTATTACTTAAAAACTTCTCAATCCTGCTTAAAATAAGGTTTGTTTTAATCCAGTCAGCCAATCATGACATTTTAATATTATATGTATCTTTGACCACCTGCTTAAGGTCTTTATCAAGTTCAATATTATTTATGGGCCACAGTGGAGAAATAGATACCTTTTATGAATTACTCTTAAAAGTCACATTTCTGAGATTCAAGAAGCATATCATTGCATGCATTTTGACATTTTAGTATTATATTCAGTATTCAGAGCCTCCTAGTCAACATTTGATCATTAAACCATGGTCAGCTAAAATAAATTAGAATTCCAGTACAGAATGCTGTGCTTTGGAATTTCAATTTAAGCTTTTAGTAAAATATATTACATGGTGTTTCTATTCTCACAGTGTAAATTGTAATGGGAATCTAGTTCAGGTTAGAACTTAACCAGTTTACTCAGTAAACTGGGTCACTTAAGGATATCCTAAATATCTACTGTACATGGAAACATTCCAAAGTAAACTAAATGAGAATTGATTTCCAATGTGAAGTGTGTACATAGGATACCCATTTATACTGAAAGTAAATCAGTTAACATTTGAATTCCATTCTTAGAATTCCGATGTCAAGTTTAAATCCCAAGTCAACTAGTTGAGTTCCCAAGTCAACTAGTTGAGTTCCCAAGTCAACTAGCTGGTTCAATGCTACTTGTGAAGTTTCCCAGTCTGCTAGTATAGTTCCCAAGTCAACTAGTTGAGTTTTTAGGTCCACAAGTTGAGTTCAAAAGTAAACAAGTTAAGTTGTCAGGTCCAAAAGTTGAGTTCCCGAGTCAACTACGGTAGTTGCTTTCGCAAGTTGAGCTCCCAGGTCCACAAGTTAATCTCAAGTCAATTAGTCGAGTTCCTTAGTGACTTAGTTGACTTCCCAAGTGTACTAGTTGAGTTTCCAAGTGTACTAGTTGAGTTACCAAGACTACTAGTTGATTTCCCAAGTTTACTTGTTGAGTTCTGAAGTCAACTAGTTGAGTTCTGAAGTCAACTAGTTGGGTTTCCAAGTTAATTAATTGAGTTCCAAAGTGTACTAGTTTAGTTCCCAAGTCTACTAGTTGAATTCCCAACTCAACTATTTAGTTAACAAGTTGAGTTCCCAGGTCCACAACTTGAGATCCCAGGTCAACTAGTTGAGTTCCCAAGTCTACTAGTTGAGTTACCAGGTCAACTAGTTGAGTTTCCAAGTATATTAGTTGAGTTCCAAAGTGAACTAGTTGAGTTCCCCAAGTCTACTAGTTGAGTTATTCTTAGATCAACAAATTGGTTTTGAAGTCAACTTGTTGGTTTCCTAGTCTACTAAATGAGTTTCCAAATAAGCAAGTGGGGTTCCCAGGTCAACAAGTTGAGTTCCCAAGTCAACTGGTTGGTTTCTAAATCAACAAGCTGAGTTCCAAAGATAACAAGTTGAGTTTCCAATTCAACTTGTTGAGCTCCAAAGTCAACTAGTTGAGTTCCAGAGTTAATTTGTTGAATTTGAAAGTTTCCTAGTTTTGTTTCCATGTCAACGAGTTGAATTTAAAAGTTAACAACTTGATGAGTTCCCAAGTCAATTAGTTGAGTTCCCAAGTCAAATAGTTGGTTTCCAAGACTGGTAGTTGGTTTACAACTAGTTGAGTGCCCAGGTCCATGAGTTCCCAAGTCAACTAGTTGAGTTCCTAAGTCTATTAGTTGAGTTCTCAAGTCTATACTACTTGGTTTCCCAAGTCAACTAGTTGAATAATTTTAATTTACCTGGCCTTGGTGACACCAGCATATAAATGAAAGGAAGTGTGTACTTTTCCTATCATGTAGTCTCAAACTAAAATAGAATTCTGCAGATTTACATGCAGGTTAAAATAAAATAAGAATCAGCTTCATTGGCACAGTTGTTCTGTATATTAATAGACAGTAATATGTGTCAGTGACTGAAAGGTAAATTTCTCAGACCCAGACCAGCCAGTGCTTAATTGCCATGCTGTGATGGCAGGTCAGAGTTAAACCTTTGAAAAAGAACATAAATAATTAGGGATCTAAATATAGTTTTTCAGTTAATTCAGGAACTTCAATCAGTTGAATTGATTTAAGCTTCCATGATATTAAGTAATATATAAACCTGTTGGAAAAAGCTTTATATATAAGTAAGCTCTGCATACAGACTATGTGGAAGGGGGCTCCTCAAGTCAAGATATTTTTAGTTCAAGATAAGTTTTAATAAAAAAATCTTTGCTAACATTTTGCAGTATGATTTGAATAATAATATAATATAATAATTTAGGTTTTACACCAGCTGTGTTTGTATTTCATGACCAAATGATAATATTGATTGATATAAATATTAGAACATATAGCAAAGGGAGGAGGACATAGGCTGTTAGTAGTGGTTAAGCTCATGGACAACAGGGTGGAGGATTCATAGTCTGAATCCTGCCAGAGCCTCAGAGTTATAATCCTAAAATCTTAATTAGAACCTTAGACATTCACTTCAATGCTGATAAAGCCTGAAATACAGATAGCTTGAGAGAAAAGTAATAGTAACATATTCTCATCATATGATTACCTATATTTTCATTCAGTAAACAGGCATATGCCACTAAAAGCTGCACCCATGGACCTCCCCTTAAATGAACCAAAATTAAATTAGTAAATGTGTAGTTTATATATCAACAAGTCTGGATGTAACTAATTGCCTCCCCCCCCCCCCCCCCACCAGGTCAAGTTCAGTAAGACAATCCATCCAGTGGTAGTTATTTGTCATTGGTCAATCAATAAATCAAGAATCAGTCAGTGATACATCTGAATACAACAGAAGATTTACAGCCCAATGTCTCAGTGTCATTTTATATCTCAATTTAAATGTTAAAACATGACTCAGTATGAATTCAGCTGAATTTGAGTTGTAACATGTAGTCATGCTGAAAACTATACACTGCATTGGCCATTCATACCAGTACATCAACCATATCACTGTACATAATCTGTAATCTTAAAGTTAGGCTTTGAGTGAGGACTTCACACAAAATAAAATGTGAACATTCAAAATTTTATTTACAAACTAAAGACTAAATCCCATCTGTATGATGAGTGCCATCATATCCTTTAGCTCACAGGATTCTCATTCACAGAAACTATTAGAGACATGGTTGTATGCACTCAGAAATTCAGCAAACAAGCCAGGAGATTTAAAAAGGGTAATATGGAATCTTTTTTGCACATCTGGCAGATTTTGTTAAAAGGCCCTGTTTATTTTAAGTTTGTGTTTAAGTGTTGCAAAAATTATGATGTTTGTTTCCTCGTCAAGATTTTAAGTGCCTCTTCCTTTAATCCTGACATAACTGGATGTATCAAATTATTTTATTCCTGTAAGTGCCAGAGATTCATCCTCGAAAGATCAAACATATTTATTCATATATCCATGTGATGGTGATTGAAAATCGATTCACTGTATTCAGCTGGGGAAAATTTATCAATTATACAATAGTATTTAAGTATTTATGGAATAGGATGGCATAAATTCACAGATTTACCCCTGGTATTGGTCATGTGAATTGTCCTGTCATGTTACAAGCCATACAGGTTTAACATTGCAGGAGTCAAAGGTAGATCAAAGAGTGATGGTTCATGAATTTCAATACAATGGCAAGTGTCAACAGATGACTGATACAGAAATTATTGAATTATTTATATTAAGGAGCATTTTTGTATAACAGCTTTAAATGTGCAGCATGAACAATATAATTACATTTCATAAAATAAAATTGAAATACCTCTATGCCAGGTATTTTATTAATGGTCATTCAGAAGTCTCTTGATACCCTGGTTTCACTAGCTACAGGGATAAATTATCACGGTGAAGATAGTTGTAATATAGCTGGAGTCAATAAGAGTTAATTATCAAATATTGTGACACACCATGAATGTTTAAAACCTGGACAGCAGAAATGATGCAAGTGATGGTATTAAATCCAGAGATAAATGAATTGTGAAATAGACTTTGGTTATCAGAATTAGTGATCCAAAATCAAATGTATCCTTCCATGTGTGGATTATACCAGTGTGTATAAAATGTCATCTTTATTAGTTGCATGTGTATATTTTTATGAAGTACTTAGGTTGCTTAATTTTGTTGGAAATTTAAATAAAAAGGAATTCTCAAGTAGCTTAACTTTTCTCATGTGCATGCACAGGTAATTAACATTGCCTTCAAGCTTGTTCTAAGTTCTCATGAGAACCTGATCATTCTCTGGAATGAATACCATATCTATGCTTATATATTCAAAAAATATATGCTTATATATTTAAAAATGATCCTTGTGGTGCACCATGCTTCTACTGTAAATTGAACTAAAAACTGAAAAAAAAACTTTTTTGCATGGCCTATATTGGTATGAAATTAGTTTCTTTTCAGGTATAGTACTAATGACTTCATAAAGAGTGCTTTATATTTAATTCAGTGATTATATTAAAGAAAAGGTAAAAGACCTATATAATAGTCTCTGGTTTTATTGTTACTGTTTAGAATTATCCATTTATTTAAGTGGTGAACCTTGCACAGCGAAGCGATTCAACATTTGATCATTAATGTCCAGACAGAACAATCTGTATTGAAAAGCATGTATATGGGTACACTATGAAAGTGTGTGCATCCTAGATGAAAGTAAATGATTTCTATGCTGCTCATTGATTTTCTACATTAACATTGACCGTACAGACAAAGGGACTTCCATTCACATGATGTCACAAATTACAATTAAAGCAGGTTCGGAAAGTGCACTAGATGACCAATTAGCGCTAAAGCACTTTGTGTAAGGTGATTTGTAAAAAGGTTTGATGTCCCAGAAGTAACAGAGGTCTTTGACTTTTAGAATTCCACTGAGATGAGAATAATGCTTCAATAAACCTGATTGGTGTTTGATATAGTTCAGGATTGGTGGTCTGCACCAATTTCATGTTCTACTCAAAGCCAATCAACCAATTACAGAGTGCTTTACCCTCTGGGAACAAAACCTGGTCTCTCCAAGTAATCAAGCCTGGCACAAGATCCAAGTAAGTAATTAGTATGCGTCCCTTGTTTACAGGCAGATAAACATGCGAGGGACAGCAAATTCTTGTCCACAGTAATTTGTCAAGGGCTGTCCAGAGGTTGTTAGTGTCAGATGAAAGTGTATACAAAGCTCACCGTGTTTGACTTAGTGTCATCTGTGGTGACTGGAGGGTGGTGATGTAGTCTGGATAGTGTCCTTGTTTTACACGGGGCTGTTGTGGTAGAACTCCCATCACTCAACCTTTATAGATCCCTGGCACATTGTTTCATTATAATTTTTATATCTGGTTACACTTTGTAATGGTGAGTTGGATCAGTATCACAGTCCTCTCACAAAACAAAGACCAGAAGGAGAAAACGTTCAAGTACATCTCATGATTACGCAAGTGGTTCCTTAAATGAAAGTGCGAATGGTTTCTTTCAGGATTACATAAGGTTGTTCAGTTCTAGACCTCATATATTGTATAAAATTTTATCGGGAGATTTTTTTATTTAAACATTCTTAGCAGTGGTACAAATGTAGATTTTGTTTGACATCCAAATTGCCACATCCTGAAAACATTGTTAAATAAAAAAAATTAGGACAGAAGAAACAGGATTAATATACTGGTAGGCTAAAATAATACCAAATCATGTCACAATACTGTTTCAACAAAACTGAGTAACTGGAACTAAACATTGCAGAGATCTTGTGTGTAAAATTGAAATCATCAAATGTCACAAGATTTCATCTAAGGTAGAAGTTTTCATCCAAAGAGTCCAGAGTTTAAATTCCAAAAACCTTGGTACTGTTACCACATTTGATCAGAAGTTATATATCAAGTCCAATTAGGATCTACAATACCTGTTCCCAACAGGGGCCACTCATAGGCTTAATTCATATGAGCCCAAGAATTACTTGCTAATCTGTCAACATTAGACATGCAGCCACCAGTGAAAGCTTATAGCGATAAGCCAATTTCCAGGTGGACACAGATGCAGATGCCTTGATTTATATTCATGGTTGTACTTTGATAGATTTTATCAGCTAGCATCCATTGTTGCAATATTGCATGACTGATACATTTTGCACTGGCACTATCAACCAATCTCAAAGAAACGCAGTTTCAGGTGTTATATTGTAACAGCAGGTGTTTCCATAAGGCAAAATTGCAGACCCTAAAGTGTATTCATCTTCATATTACAGATCAGAACTTGTCCATTTGTTTATATGTTCATTCTTTAAAAATGTTTCTTTCCTTTGTTATGAGCTCTATGGTGTTTAAACTTAACTATTAGGCATCATTTTTATTATACTTTTTTCTTCCTACATTTTTACAGCTCTAACAAATATACAGTAGAACCTCGGAATTACAGACACTGAAGGGACCAGACATTTTGCCCCACAATAGAGAGGTGCCCTTAGTAGGGAGGTTACAAATTTTGGGACTTACTTTCAAGGGATTCTCTGTGAGTGACCTTAAATAGGAGGTGCCATTAGTTCGTGGTGGGAGTCTGTTCCTTTTTCATAATCAATCATCGGTTTGAGCAAACTGATCGATGATCGTTTAAATAATCGGTTCAGGCAAATATAAAGAAACATGCAGTTTTTTGTGAAACTGTACATTCTTAACCAAGCTTGCATGTTTTAGTAAAGTAAAGAAGTGTTTGCCTTTTTATATTTTCCTATTGTTAGTAAAATATGCTTTTAAAAGTTTCATTTTAATAATTTATAATAATCAAGAATTAAACCACAATCTAGGACATCTTCAATCTTGCTTCATAGACCCGGAGAATATAAGGAGCATTTTAACACCATACGGCCCATATTGTGTAATGTACATCTCGTTACAAAACTCCCCACTTATCCTGCTGCTCCCGGCCAGTTCACAGAGGTTTATTATGTCCTCTGTTCTCACATCCACTGTGGTAAACTCAGTTATATACGGAAGTTATTTGGGAACAAAGACTCATTATCATGATTATGATGTAATCGATAGTTGTCTTTGGTAATCGAGCGCTTGAAAGTGGTAGCAAACTAACTGACTTTCGATAAAACTCGATGATCGGCCAACCCCTACCATTAGTACAGATGTGCCTGTAAGGAGAGGAACTACTGTATATTTATGTGTGTGTGTGTTTGTTGACTGAAGATTGATTGTTCATACAGGTATGTATCTAAAGAAAATTTATATGATTGCAGTTTGAAATGTTTCAGGAACCGGGGCTGTCAACCAAAAAATGTTAATGGTGGAGGAATAACCAATAATTAGCCTAGCTCCTTGTGAGGATTAGCCATTTGTTTTTTAGATTGTTTGGCATGGTTCTTTTTGCTGTTAAAAACACAAATTGTTCCCAAATAATGAGAGTGAAACCCACTGCATATGAAAAAATAATATATAATTATTAATTAAAATATATGATGACCAGCAAGCAGAGTAACATAACAGAATTTAGAAATAAAGGTATGTCTTACATGTA
Organism: Sipunculus nudus; assembly: GCA_026874595.1. Taxonomy (NCBI): domain Eukaryota; kingdom Metazoa; phylum Annelida; class Sipuncula; order Golfingiida; family Sipunculidae; genus Sipunculus; species Sipunculus nudus. The sequence goes on from CM049315.1 coordinate 30,333,548, forward strand.
GCATGCAGAAGTATTGACATTGATATTTGTAACTACCTCATATTCAAAGTGGCTTGCTATTCATTTAATTTTTCATATTCTGTTTGGAATGAATATTGATCCTTTAGCAGACATAAGTACTAAATAAAATAAGCTGGTTATACTGTTGTGCAGCCAGTTAATATTGATAATCAGTTATTTATGGATGGTAATAATATGAAAGGCTATGCTAATTTATTGAAATAGAACAGCTTGCAGGTTTTATCTACAGGTGTATGTGTGGTGACATGGGTATACTCTTAGAGTGACTGTGGTTATCAATTCAGGATGTGACATGAAGTCATGACTTTTCGCCACACAGAACTCATCTCGATGTTGACTTCCTCTCCTATAAATTATTCACAGACTGTCGACTAAAAGATGGAGGTGGAACAGTTAAACACTTGATGGCTTCATTAAAACAGGGCTGGACCCATAAAGCAGCTTGTATTTAAGTGGTGACTCACTTGAATGTTATACATTAAATATGACTTTAAAAAGATGAATGATACTGATGCCATTCCAAGGGACAGAAATATTTGATTTTTGAAATAGTGATTAAGGACATTGTATAAAATAGTGAGAAGGCCATGGTCCTATATATCTCTACATCTTAACTGATTACAACTTCTGATCAATTTTCGATGTAAAATATACATTTTAGGAATTTTTTTAAAGAAATTGCCAAGATATGATAAAGCAAATGAGGTACCATTGATAATTTAGGATTTTTTTGCATTAAATAAGTCATTTCTTGGATTGTGCTTTATGCTTTCTTGTGTTTCAGTAAATATATTGTGACTGCAGGTGTGATAATAAGAATTTAAATAGCCAAAGGAGTATGCATGGTGTAAATTTTCATAGAACGCTCAGATATGAAAAGCCACTAAAAGTAATATGTGGTAACATCATGATCAGCATAACGTTAAATTGTAAAAAAATGCAACTAGCTTTGTCAGCATTTTTACAGATTCGCTCTCTGTCCATGGTACAGGCACACATGTATCAGTAAGATATCATTGTCCAGGTCAAGCAGTACCAGTTGTGCAATAGTCATCTAATCTAGGATCTGAGCTAATGTTATCTTCAAACGGGAAATTCCAAGTCTTCTGCATGGAACAGCTGTGAGTGTCATTTGTCATCCATGGCAGGCATCAGTGTCTGTTTTATTCAGTTGTACTGTAGTCTGGTGGCCATTATACGTTATTGTAGGTCACACTTAATAGTAGTTATAAATCTGTAAAACCTCCAGGGTGCTGTGAATGTTGATGTGACTTATGTATAGGAACAAGACAGGATATATATCTCATATACTCCCAGGTATCTAAGTAGTTCCAGGAACTGTATTGGTTAGAACTGTAAATTAGCTAACATGTAATACACCAAATCCTGTAAGAGAAAGGAGATGTCCTATATTTAAAGTGTATTTGACTTTAATTTATTATGTGTATTTTACCTGTAACCTTTATGCAGGTATTATATATATAACAATTGACTATAGGTGAAAGGGTTTATTTCTGTATGTCATTTAGATTAGTCTACACAACTTTTGCAAATGGTGGGAAATTTTCTTGTTTGCCAAGATTCAGTTTGTAAAATATCAAAAGTTTTTTTGGCAAGAGAGCCTTAAATTTTATTTGAATGACAAAGTACTGCAGTGAAGGAACTGAGCAATATGCTGTTACATAGGAGATATTGTATGGTCAGATTTAAATTTTGTATGATTCATTCAGATTTATTTAATGAATATTGTAGCCACCATTACTTAACCATTTCAGCAGTATAGCTTTACAGGTTACATGATTAAAAAAATAATATACATACAGAAAACATTGTTTCTGCACTGCACATAATTTTCCTTCAGACACCTTTAAAGATTTTTATTGCATTTTCCCCAGTGTGGTACTCTTATTGCAGCTTGAACCTAACATGTTTATCATGACCTCCCCCTCAGTATTCTTTGGTGTCTCCTTATCACAGAGTGATTCTGGACCTGGAACTTGTAATCTCATTTTTATCTTTTACATTTATTTTTGAAGGAGTATGAGGTAGAGACTAGTATCTCTAGAACTCTTGCCACTCAAACCGTCTCTGACTCCCTTAGCTTAGTAGAGATAAAAATAAAACAAACTATGATCTGTCTGTTGTGGTAGTTTATGAAGGCTGTATCTTCTTTATGATATTAATTCATGTCAAGGCTATTGATAATGATATCAGACAACTTACATATCAACCATATACCAGCCAGCTCGGCCTGTATGTGCAACATGCCCCCTCTGACTAGATTGGCTCCTTGATGGTGAATTTGGGTATTTAATCTGCAGAGCCCAGATGAATCAATGACTGAGAGATTGTCCGATCATGAGGATTATGTTATTGTATATCAATGTAACATAGAGTCCTGCATATATATTCTTAGGGCACATTGCCCTTTGTATTAATTATACTAATAAGTATTACTCTTTGTAAATAATTTTACTAATAAGTATTACACTTAGCAATTAAATTACAGCTTAATCATAAATTGATTGAGTTCTGCCCAGCTGCTGATAGTAGTAAAAATTACAAATACTCTATATTATCAGAAACTAACCAAATTTGAAGAAATTTAAAGAACTGTACAAGTTATGAGTTACAAAAATGTCTGTGCATCAGCTGTTTAGATCAAGCTTCTTAAGAGAGAGAATGAAGGTTCACTTTAAATATTTTTTCCCCAGTTACATATTAATTACAGAACAATTACTATGTAAACACACATTGTGCATTTATTTATAAGATGCAGCTATAATTTGTTAGCCTTTTTAATGTTGGTACATATATACGCATAGGGCTGTCCTTTTTCCTGGCTGCTGAGCAAAAGTGATTCAAGTGGTTATATTTTTTTGTGCAGAAATCATGTGGAGCTTTCCAGGCATTTATAAAATTTTATCAGTCAGGGTAAAAAGCAAGGACTATCACAGGATATAAATGGTGGGGGGGGGGGGGGAAAAACAAAGACTTTCAAACAAATGTAGATGCTAGAGGAAAAAGTAAGGACTTTCATACAATGTAGAAGATGAACCTATCCATAATATACTAAAAAACAAGATGTCATAGACACAAACCCCTGCCAATATGATCCTCAAACCACCTAATACCAGCTCCATAATGAAATATCAATTGCAATAGCACAGAATCCTTTGAATAAAATATTGTTATGGTGAACCAGATAACCCCAAAAATTAATGGATTGTTCCACAGGTGTTGTCCTAACCCTCCACAAGATTTCTTGAAAATCTGTTCAGAAATTTTAGCTTAAATTTGCTGACAGACACACTGAGAGTTAAGTTTGATAACTCTCGCCACCTGGTGGAAGTACAAAAAAGCACTTTGTCTGCTTATGTGGTCAAACTAGTCTTGTAATTTTTGCAGCTGGCGGTTGCTCTTTGTCTGTATTTGTCCATATTCAAGTAACATTTGTCTTCATCATCCTGTCTTCTTTTTATTCCTGCCGACGCAAGATCCAAAATGTCTGTGTCACTCAGTGCATGAGAACTGTAGATTATCAAGTGGCGGATTAAGAAGGCTGGACTCTATAAAGGCTTAGTCTATGGGGAGCTCTGATGGGATTGACAGTCTACTCACTTGTGTGGTACAAGAAGTGCATCCCCTCATAGAGGAAACATCTTTATTTATTCCAGCTTTTAACACCGTTTAACACATGAATAAAAGATGGGAAATGTTATATTACCTAATTGTACCAAGGGTCAGGCAGTGCCAAGTTTCTTCTATACACTGTGAGGTATATCATAATAACAGTCAAATGTGATCTAAACACACTTTTAGTGATAAAATATTTATCTAAATGGACATTAATCATATTGTCTGTAAGTTCCCTGGGACCAACTTTTTCATGGTGGTCTTTATGGTGATTGGCAATTACAAAGTAAAAGTAGTTTGTTGACTTTTGGTTTAGGTTTGGTTTATAAAGCTCTGCATCAGCCTATAGCCTTTTCCTCTGCAAAACATTTACCGGTAGTAACCGGGATATATATATATATATATATATATATATATATATATATATATACACATATAGTAACTTGTGGTTCCACTGTCACCAGCAACTGTTATCAGATGTCTTAATTCTCAGTTTTGAATATTAAATTTAAATATAAAATTTTAAAATTTATTAAATTCGTACCTCTTTTATTTAAGCAGGTCTTAAACTATAGATCAAATTTCATCCAAAACCTGTGCTTAATGATCAGTGTTATCTGAATTGTCTTTGTTGTTAAAATTTGGAATTTTCAAAAAAAGATCACTAAATGTTAAATGAACCATGCCATCATATTCTTCAGTTGGATACATTATTTACCAAGAAGCAGATCACCGATAAATTGTTTATTATATGTTTTGTCTGTGTTCGTGTCCATCTAGATCTCAAGTTTTCTACAGTTTTCTTGCCTAGATTAAGGACCTACAGCATGACAGACATTTCATATATTACAAATAATGTTTGTTTTAATCCCTTCTCTTCGGTTTCATGATTTTTCATACTGTCTTAAAATATTAATTACCTGCTCTGATTCACAATGCGTCTATAGTATACTGGTATATGGTGAAGCTTAAACAACTGAGCCAGAATCATGAATTAAAACCTTGAAAAAAGATACTTTCAGTGTTACATTGATTGATAATGTCATCAGCAATTTTATCAGTGAAGCCCTACTTGAGGTTTTTCTCCATGTCATCATATAATTGACTTTTTTGGATGTAGCTCTTACTTAGGTGTCTATTGTAGCACATCAGTGATTTAATGGCTGATCTTTTTGCTCCTTACATTATCTGTTGTGGGTTTTTGTCTGAATAGCCCAGCAACAGCAAAATAGCCACAATTCATCATGTATATGGAAAGAAAAATGCAGCAAAACCTCAATCTCCAGTGGTCAATTAGATTTGAAAGCTTCTCATTTTTATAGCCTAATGCTTCACTGATGTAATGCTGATTTTACATTTCATATATTTTTTTGACTTAATGGTGCTAATTACTCTTATAATCAATTTCTTGTGAATCAAATTGCGTGTCATGGGGTGATAGATCAAAGGTTGCAAACAGAAAAACTTAATTCTGCCACTGCAGCATATGTTTGAGCTATGATCAGGGTTTATCTATATAACTGTCTCAATTGTAAGTACCCCTTTTCACACACAAACCAGTCTGAAAGATTTTTCAGAGTGGTTTTATTCTTCATGCTAACATAGCAAACAGTACTCCATATGTGGATAAACATATGTGCAGATAGATGGCAGTTACACTTGCTCACTGATCACAATATTTTGGAAATCTGCCAAAAAAGTTTTGAAACCACCTCCCTGAAGCTACCTACCTGACCAGGTTTAAAAAAAGTTTCAGAAAGCCTTCATTAAGAGGATTTAAATGAAGTTTCAAAGCACAAATTTTTTAAGCTAGTTTTAGAGCAGTTTACATTTGCCATGTGAAAGGAACATAAATAGTTTAGCAGTGAAAAAGAGTTTTTCTCCGTGTGTAAGAGAGACTAGAGAGTTGCTCCCAATGAAGACCTGCATCATGACAGGCCTGTTTTGCTGGATGACGTACAGTGTTGACACAGCTTGTGGTAATTTCTCCCTGGGACACTTTCATCCTAGTTTGTACATTGATCAGGGAATAAGTACACACAGGCTAAGCAATTTTCAAAATGATTAAGTCAAAATTTCCCACGAGTGGAACAAGACCGATAAAAGACCGGCCTGGAGCACCCAATTCATCAGGTTTTGAACACTCGGTGTGTCAGTGTTATTGATCCCAGGTACACAGGAAGGACACAATGATCCTGCTCTGTACAGTGCTGGAGTTTTGTAATAACAGTTTTAATATCAATTTTGATGATATTTCCTGTGGAAACATTCACACCCATTTCCACTGTACATATATACAGGCATATGTCATAAAAATGAACTTTTTATAAAAATTTGTTTGTTTATATTTTCTTTAACAATGAAAAGTACAAAGTGAAGCTGTCACAAAAGTCCAGTAACTGACAAATTGCATATCATGAACTAAATACGTCTAGTATTTTATGTAGACAAGTCATTAACATACATGGTTGACAACCATGCATGTATTACATTACTTGGGGATTCCACAGACATACAGAACTATAGAGAGAGTGAACTTGCATGGTTCTTATCAACCAACCTCAAGTAGATGCTGAACTTAATAAATTTCTTGCAGAAATGTAGTCTTACTTTTTCTTCACTTGGGCACATGGGTCAGTGATGACTATATATATATGGCAGCTAACAAGACTGGGTTTATATTTGCAGGAGGCACTTTTATGGACACGGTTGAATATGGGCTTCATTAAATATCTTCATTTTATAAAATGCATTCACAAGTAGCAGTGATGTATATAACTGGACTGATAATATGATTTTTCAGGAGATAGAATTTCATCCAGTGAAGTGGAAGAGTCAGCAGGGATCCAGTGTGTATGACCAGTACCACCCTCAGCCCAGCTTTCTGAAGGTTCCTCCCCCACCGCAGTCAAGGACTACTTCCTTCCAGGTACATATACAAATCATCATGATTAAATATCTGCAAACACTGAATCTATACTAAAAAGATATATAGGGATGAACATTTGTATTTGTGAGATATAACAAACAATCAAGAAAATTGTAGCTTCAATAAAGATAATATTCATGTGCAGTGGATTGTTGAAGGAAGTGCACCAAGTTGAACAAACCCACATGTAAACACCCATATAAAAAATAATTTGGAAAATTTTGTGGCAAAAATTGATTTTAGTCAAGGGTGTGCTTTTTGCCTGGTATCCCTCTGAAATGGCAAGCTTTTATCCAGAAGAGCTTTTGCCTGAATCATGTTTTGTCTTCCCCAAAGACATTGCTTACTGGTAAATTTTATTTGATCAAAATGTATTTAAAAAAATGAATAATCTATGATTGCCTCATTGGGATGTTGTGTTTCATTATTTCATCTTTATGTTGAAAATTACCTTTTTTGATTTACTAAAGATGATTCCAAAAAAAAGCAGGCTTGGTCAAATAAAGTGCTCATTTAATAATATGGCCATTTGGTAATAATAAACAAGAATATTTGATGTTAATAGATAAACTATACTGAAGATTAATATTATATTTGCAATCTAATATTCTACCATCCATCTGGAAAAAAACTTGTCAGAACTTTTAATGTAGATGATATAAGATAACAGTCTCTACCTACAATAGGTATCATACTGATTCAGAGTAGATTTCCTTGATCAGGATAGGATCTACTGAATCAATATGTGAGTAAAATTAGCAAGACATAGCTGCGCCCTGGTATTCATAGTCCCATCTAGAAAACAGTATGGTTCTATTGTGGTCCATATGTATTAAATGCTTTTAGTCTGTGGCTGCAGGCATCTTAAAGAAAATCAGGAGACAAACAAACCCATAAACCAGTGGTAAGCTTGCAACTATTACTAGACATCTCTAGTATAAAATGTGACTGAGTTATATGAGCATTCTTGCAAAATGTTACTTATTTTCTCTTGACACAAAACGTAACAAGATTTGACAAGACTTGCAATTGTGTCATTGAAAGCTTGTCAAATGCTACCCAGTGCAGAAAACAAGACCTCTCTGATATATAAAGAGTGACCAAGTTGTAAATATTTTAGCAAATTCTTGCTTATTCTCATTTAATGCAAAATGTGACAAGATTTGACAACACTAGGAATTGTTTCATATGAAAGCTTGTCAATTTAATAAATGCTGCCCTACGCAGAAGACTATATAGACCTGTCATAAATAATGACTGAGTTAAAAGCCTTCTTGCAGATCTCACCTATTGTAGTTTCATGCTAGATAAGAAAAAGATTTGATAAGAATTGTACTTGTCTCACTGAAAGTTTTTCAAATGCTTAATTCATGTTTGATGCTAAACATAACGAGAAGACAAGAAATTGTGTTTAGTAAGGAAAACTTGTCAAAGCTGTGGTATTCAGAAAGAAAGTCAATGGACTGTACTTTGAGATGAAATGTTAAAAGTCATGATATTGTTTATAATCATTGGAATACCGCACAAAATTTCATACTTTAGAACTGTCATGCCCCTGGTGGCACAGTCACATAACAAACAGTGGGGTTCTATAGTGGCCCATGCATGAAAAGATGACCAATTTTTTAAAGAAAATTAAGAGACAAACACACAACCAGACAGCAGAAGTGGATCCAGAGGTTGGATCCTTGCCTGGGTGTCCAAAACCCCTTCTTCAGCCACAGCTACCTTTTTGAAGGGTTTCAGACCAGTTGTTGCTGCCTGGACCTCCCTCCCCTTTTTGGGACTTTGTTTAGGTTGTGTCATTAGTCCTCTTTGGTTGGACCCCTCCTTTCCTAAATCATGGATCCACCCCTGGACAGGACCATCAGACTATAGTCACCAGCAATAAGCTGGCAACAATGATGATTTGGTAGATAACAGTTCTGTGATGTTTATACCTTCATTCATGCAAATAATTGTGTAGTCATTGTCTATTTGATGCTTGATAATAAACAAAATCTTTAAGCTAATGCTGCAAAATTTTTAATGTATTTCAGGCACTTCACAATATTTGCCATTTGTATATAGTCAAACTGACACTTGCATACCATCAAATATCTCTATTAAAGCCTGAATGACACAACAGTTTATACAAACATCCCGTCGAGACTCACCTCCAGTGGCTAACATGACATTGAAAAACTACAGGTCCAGTGATATAGACAGGTTGGTTTCAGACGGAATCGAGGTGTCAGCACTGGTTCTGTCGCTGGTAAAAGACTTTATTATGTTACATGCTGATTTTCCAGCCCTTCAGCAGATGATGCGAATTCTCAAGATCTAATAATTGAACAAAGTTCCTGATATATGATTGGGCCTTGTGTGAGGGTTTCATGTTTTCTGATACTGTATCTATGGTGTATTGGTGACTAGGCTTCCCTAATACCTATCTGTTACTTTGCTGCACACTATTCTCATATCTCTTGAGCTGGATTTCTTTTCTAGTGGCATTCAGCCCCACATGGCTGTCTCTATTTGTTGAGTCTCCTGTGCCTAAAATCAAGAAGCTATTTTACATGACATAACCTGTGAGACCCTGGTGGACCCAGGCCAGTGTGATGTATTCCTCATGTTTAATATTTAATACAATCTAACCCTGAAGTGTCAGTCTGATTTCTCAAGCCCAAGTTTGAATCCAATTCCCTTGTCAATGTCAGTATCTGCTGCATTTATCTTAGAATCATTTCTTGCATCTCAGTTGTGTTTTCTCAGCCAGACATCAGAGGATAGATAATTTCACACCTGCTCGGTATTATATTGTTATCCCTAAATTAATTGTTGGCAGGGAATCCCCAAAAATCTTACCTTTTTCAGTTTTAGTGTTAGATTTACAGTGCTGCAGATTTAACATTATCATTGTGAAAATTAACCTGACAGAAACTTTGAGTTTTCAGGGGTTTTCCCTTATTATGATGAATTAAGGTTTTCATGAGTTTTCTTGATTTTCACCAAACTCTTACAAATTTTACTCACATGGAACAGCTGTCTGTTTAATCACTATGAAAGCTTGAAAGATAAGATACATTTAATTAAGAAAGGATGCTTCATTATCCATATATTCCCTAATTAGCATGAATTTTATTGATCATAGTGCCTCTATTTGTATCAGATTATAACACTTTTTCAACACCTATATGTAGAAAAAAGTTACTGATGGTTGTAGTACATGCATAATTAGACCAATCTAGACAAAGTAAGGTGACCTTTATCCACAGGTGCATGGTCTTATTTTACAGATCAGTTGTAAATATCCAATAAGAATGCTGAAGGCATTTTCATGGATGGTTTTAAAAGGCAGGTAGTTGTATTAGCGAAGTGGTCTTTCTGACAGGTTATCCCTAACACCTGTACATTATGCACATGCAGATGAAATGTTTAGTAATATTATCATGTATTATTCTACATGATAATAAGTATTTAGCTTTATACATCTTTTGTATTATGCCAAAACATATATATGTATATCCAGGTGCCTCCAGTGCACCACATGAAAGACAGCACGGATGCTGGGAGTGGGAGCTCAGTGGACAGTGGACATGGACCCAGTGAGGAGGGTGCAGGGTTTGGTGATAAAAGTGCCTCTACTACAGGTACAATCATTGTGATTTACTTTTTTAAAAATAAATTTAAAGTTATGATTACGTTGTGGGAAAATTATAGGAGTTTCAGAAACAAACGAATGGTTCTGAAGGGCAGTCATTCATGGTCCGCGGGTCTTATCAGCGGCATCTCTTTGTGCTAGGGATTAACTAGGTTTTTTGAAACGTCAGGCATTTGGGACACAGACTGGGCATGGACTTGTGACTCCAGTCCTATAAATTTCTTGCATAATCTCATCTTCCTTTATTTCTGGTCATCAGATAGCTGAAATCTGCCTGCATATTTCTTGAATTTCTGATATGGCATATAAGCATGTCTCCTACTGGTTTTGTAATTGAACGCTAAGTGCAAATCACAACAAATGATAGCAGTTACCACTAATTTGGCAGAAAAACTTTCTTTTGTACATTCACTTTTCACTTTTCATATTTTATGTTAGTACTCCTCACACAAAGCCTGATATTAAGATATGCTTCATACAGTGAGAGTGAAGCATTTAGATAGATGACAATTGCAGTGCAGTTTTCAAAGGCCTTGGGTCATCATCCAGAGTAAATTCCAACATAAATGCCTACTGAGTTGGGTATTCACAGCTACTAAGCCAGCTGACATTTTTTTTCCTAGCTAGATCTCCTCTACAGATTAGAAATTAACACCTGTAATTAACTTATCCATCTTAGCCTGTAGTTTGACCCTAAATTTTCATCTGGAAGATATGTTAGTTCTAAAGTTCAGTACACCCATGACCCACAACATTTGGTGATTCATGTTACATACTGTACGACAACATTTTTAAATATATGTCACATACTGGTAACATGGAATCTGCATAATTCAAGTCCAGTCAATGAAGGAGTCAGGTGTCCCTGACAAAGATTTGCCTCCCTGGTCATAATTACTGATATATCAATATTACCCAGTGTGCATGGTTTGATTTGAATCACCTGGTGTAAATTTAAACCATTTGGAAATGCGAGCAATGAATGGGTTATATAATGGGTTATAATGGGTTCTCACAGTTCTCATAGCTTGAAGCTACTGAACTATTCTGTTCATACCATTCTTTGTTTGCCATTTGTCTTTCATCAAATTTTGTCAAGTAATCTGGACAAAGCATTAATTGTCAGATGTCCATATAAGACTATCAGAGACCAATGTATATATATATATTTTGTTTGTGAGCTGCCACATTGAATTCTGGTTGTTGTGATGATCGAGCCTTGCATTGGCTAGATGATTATAATCTCTGTCACAGTCACTTGCCATGTAATCTAGATATAATGATTTAAGCACTGAGATAAGAGAAAAAATGTGCCAGGGTCTATCAGGTCCGGGCCCTCCTGTCCAGTCATTGCTGGTCATCAGTATGGTATTTTTCTGATCTGTTCATGCCATTGATTTCCAGAGGTTACATGAAAGGATTAATGGATTATGAAATACCTAACAAAAGATAAAATTATGACAGTAGGATTGAAGTAGGTGTATTAATTCACCATTGGAAATGGGCCTGGAATAACTTAATCAACTTTTTGCCTTTACCGTATTTATTCCAATTTGGCGATCCCTCTTATTTCTCGACCCCCAAAAATATTTTGAAAGCATAATTTCTAAAATGTCTCTAATTTCTCGACTGCCGACGATGTTTTCTGTCGACGATGTTAAGGTGAAATGTCTCCGTCTCTCACGGGCAACGCAGTTTGTATCTGACTAGATTCTTATTACACTGGGCATCCACATCAAACTTGCTTCCAATAAAATTTATGAAGATACAAAGATGCGTTTTTCATAATATATAAACTTGATAAAGCGTTCAAGATCCAAATGGGTGTCCGTGACGAAGCAAACTCGTGTACCTTTCCTGGTACGCACGTGCCTCGTGTGCAATTCACGTGGGATCTTCAGCAATAATATTTACAAAACACTGCAAAGCTCGCGTGGTGGAACAACTGTGACACAGGTGGAACTGTCATCTTAGTTAAGTTTAAACGACCTCGGTTAGTTTTTGGATGGGTGACCGCCTATACAAAACAAGGCCCGATCGAGGGCACGCAAGCTAGGACCATTTCCGGTCATACATATTTTAACGCGCCTTTACTTTCCTATATTTATTACGTCTTATGCAAATAAAAGTTATCTGATAATAGGCAGTTATTTTTTATAAAGTCTTCTTCCAACTTGATGCAGCTGCTTGTCCCTTTTCGGCCCACCGGTATTACCGCCTTGCGGGTTAACTTGAAACAACTGGTGGTTACATGAGTTGCCGTCTATGTCAAGTGATCGTACCTATACGCGAAGTAGTAATCATTTTGTAAAGTGATTGAGCTCAGTTTGATTAATCATTTGAGGACTGCGTATAATTCATGTGACGGCTGGTAGCCCATTTGTAGAAAATACTGTTAAGATAACAAAACAAACTTATATACGACCAAATTATCACCCAATTCATATGACCGCTCAAGTGTCAGAGCGGCTCGATTTGCGTCTCTACGGAAGGTCATCAAACCGCATGCCTCTAATATCTCGACCACCGCAAATTCTGCATGAAGATAATTTTCAAATATCCTCCATTATCTCGACCTCTGAGAAAATGAATTATTTTTAAGTGGTCGCCAAATTAGAATAAATACGGTACTTGAAATATGCTTGTGTAGCAGAGGTTACAAGTGTTCAATGATTTTATGAATAGAAACATAATTATCTTTTAAATATGGCATCATTTTACCATGTTCATATGTGTATATATACTCTGTATAGAATTATAGACCAATGTTTTAGTTTTTATTAAAGAGTAATAAAAAAAGAGTAATAAAAAAAAAGTTCCATGTTTTATCGGTGCTTGTTATGTATTCTTACTCATTCAGTTGGGTAATTACTTATTTTTTATATCTGAAAGGTCATCTGAAAGTGATATGATAAAATTATGGTGGTCCTTTATTAGTCTCTCATTCTGAATATGGAGATCTTAAATAATTAGAAGTAAAATTGGTCGTAATGTCATACCATTTTATTACATGAATTGTTGCATTTACAGCTTCACACCATGACATTTCTGTCTTAATTTAAACTGCCTGTTGACTGAATCCTGTAAGGTATTTTGGTACTTCCTTACTCCTTGCTGATTTAATGGCTACTGTTTGAGGGATGTCCTTGTCCTCAGTCAAACAGTACGCAGCTGTGATCATCAATAATCAGGCTGTTTAAGAAGAAAGCTGGGCTGTCCCCAATTTGCTTAATCATGAAAACCTATAGACATTTATATTTTCCATCCAGGGATATCGCAGCTTAAATACTTAATGTCTATGTCCCATTTGATCTTTTTACAAGTAATGAGATAATTTTCATGTTTTGTTTATAGATATTTGATAATTTAGACTGATTTTCCTGCCTGAATATATGTCTTTTATTGAGCTTATTATTTCTTTCTCTCTCATCTGCCAGTTTCAAGAAAAACACTTGATTTTAATTTGTAGTTATTAACAGAATGACAGCTTGGGCTCTGTACTGAAAATCAGCAGTGAAGAACTGAAAATGTTCTCTAAATGAGCAATATTATTGATCCAATAAATCACATTGATGTCTGTTATACAAATCCTCTAAATATTTCAGTCATAGGATGGTATAAGCAGGTAACGTTTGTGGAGTTATGGTCTTATTTATTGTGGTGACTTTGATGTATTTAATGGTTAATCTTCAGATACTTCCATATAAAACCTGTCTCTTTGTGATATTTTTATAATTAGTTGGGTTCACAACTAATCTAGGGTTTAAAGCTAATATAAAACATGGGATCTACCACCAACTATGGTATCTGCTTCTTGGCCTGTTGGTGAACTGACTTCTGCACTTAAACTCTTTGCCTTTGGTATCTGCTTGACTATACAGTATATACAGATGAGCCCATCAGTTGAATCAGAGTTTGCTTCATTCAGATATGTTACATCTGAGTTTCATATATGCAAAACTAAAAAAAAAATACCAGTTTCACCCAAAACAACTTTTTCCTCTTGGTTTACCAAACTTCAGAGTTCTGCAAAAATGTATGCAATTATTAAAGTAATTTTAATTGCAAAAGTAAATGGTATAGATGTGGAAAGAATGGATTTACCCATTTAAATCATTAAGATGAAAGAAGAATTCCTTTGTCCCAAGGTAAAAGCAGCCCATTTGTATGCATTTGGTCTGCCACTCGCCAGGTGAAACCAGGTCACTGAACCATGAGAGTGTCTATACATGAAAAGTGTACTCTTGAACACATGACTGATAAGAAGATTCAGGTGAAGGGTTTAAGGGTCTGACTGCAGAATATAGTTTGTTTAAGAATCCCTATCAGTTTAAAGATGTGGGTGTTTCTACAAAAAATGTCGCATTTCATGTCCTGTTACTGAGAAATTAGCAAATGCTAAAAATGACATGAATAACCATTCAGATTGTTGCTAAAGATATTACCATTATTATGAGATAAAAATAATTTAAATCGGGGCAGAAATACATACAGAAAAAAAGCTGCAAATGTTACAATACCCTTAAATTTCCGTTGTCCCTTTCTCTCGGATCTTAAATTCAAAACAGCGTTTTTCTGTAACCACTGTTCCATTTATATAGATTTTGTTATCCACGTCACAGTGGTGAAAGTTTATTAAGATGATATTTTTGCTTGATTTTTCCTGACCGTTTTGTTTTTAATACAAAAATTTGGATATAAAAAGTATGTCTCCCAAAATATACTCGGCACCATTACCTGACCTTTTTGACCTTGCAGCACGTGAAATGAAACCACTTTGCTGATGCAGGGAGCAGTGTTTATTAGAGTTCAGGAAATTTTGTACACATAATCCACAATTAAATTTAGTAACTGTCATATCAGTGTTTTCTGTTAATCATTAAAGGGTTAAAAAAAATCACCGTATGTTTATTTGGACTCGACACCGTTACACCTGCGAAAAATTAACCATCACATATAACACTTCGAAAATGGCTTCCTCTTGTTGTTCATGTAGTGATAACACGTGCTGCCCTCTTAGGGATGGTATGGAAGTAATTTTTTGTCCTGCATCTGACGAATAGATGAAAAAATCTCAGCACCTTTACCACTCGAAACTGTTACCTGCATGAAAAATAATGGTGTGGAGAGCAAGGTAATGGTGTCGAGAACTTGGTATTAAATCCAAATTATTGAAATAAAATTTGAAACATATTTTGGGTTAAATATTTTAAACATTTGCGTTTCTTCTATTCAACGGGCATTCGCTTGTTCTTATACATAATACTGGTATTCAAGTTGTCACTATGGTTATTTTTACTTCAGAAGCTCGACTCCGTTACCTATGGTCAACACCGTTACCTAGAGGATTTAGAAACATGTTGAAATTTTATTTTCTGTGCATTCAGAAAAATTAACAAGGTATTTCAACTCAAATTCTGAAGGTAGATGTACCAAAGTACTTTGTCCGGTAAACCCCTGCAAATGCACCCCTCTGGAAGCAAAAATAGGAATAGAGACAATTTTTGTTTTCAAAAGTTAATTAAAAAGAAGAAAATATGTTCTTTTTTACACACTTTTTTTTGGTTAAATTCATAACTGAAATTTGTTTTGATTTTATCAAAGGCTATTAATTTTAATTTTATCGAAAATAACAAAAAATCTAGTCAAAACAATTTCTGAAATGTGCAAGTGCGATTCAAGTTACTGCGTGTCACGGTGTCGAGAAAAAGGTTCATATTTTCCCCTTACCTGGACTATTTATAAAAAAAGCAAACTGAAAAGTGCACTACTTTCATTATTTTACAAATCTAACAATATTTTTCTACAAATAAAGATTTGTTAAATCAAAATCAAGATTAAAAAAAAATCACCAAGAAAACCCTTGAAATGCGACATTTTCTGTAGAAATACCCATGTACTGGTAATTAATATATTTTCAAGTCACTTGAGAATGCAGATCCTAAAAATATGTGTGCATCCATTCCATCCTAAGGCAAGAACTTTATTGATTTTGGTGTCATGAGATCAGAGGTCAAGGTCACAGGACCTACTTCTTAAAAGAGATTTTGGATGCATTTTAAGCCAAATTTTTCATCTCAAACCTTCCATCATCATCATATACTGGCTCACCTGCTATTAGGGGAAGATGCTGTTTGATTTGGAGTCAGAAGGTCAAAGGTTAAGGTCACAGGGCCAATATATGCACAAATTTGTTTAGAACTCCAACTGGGTAGATAGATTGGCTTCGAACTTGATCTCAGGAGCCACATTTTGAAAAAAGCTCATTAACATATCCTTGTAGACAAATTCAGCTGTGCCTCGAGACTCATGGTCCCTAGTTTATACCTTGAATAAAGATAAGTGTAAATGATTAGTGTACGGTGTATATCTATATGTAAGACAATGAGATGAGTCCTGCTGACTTAAGGAGACAATTTTTAGCTCAGCTGACTATAACTCATCTGAGCTATAATCATGGTCCTTTGTCTGTCGTCCGTCCGTCCGGCCGTCCGTTAACAGGGCACATTTTAAAACCATTGGACCTACGAATCCAAAACTTTGCATACCATTAGATGTCCCAAAAATCTCCTACCATACTAAAAATTGGGTCATTAGGACTTCTTTGCTTCGAGATATTAAGGAAAAACCTCCGTTTTCCATAAAAAAGCCATTGTTACACTTCAAAGCTGCCTAATATCAAAACCACTAATCTGGTTTTGATCATATTTAGTATTCATATACTTCCATACATTTTCTATGGATATCCAAAAAATTAGGTCAGTATTGTGTATTATTTTGAAGTTATGGGCCCAAATATAATGCAATTTTAAAAAAAAAATCAGGAAATATATTTACTCACCTCACATGAGAATTGCTGAAGCTGGAGACATTTTTTCAGGAATATAACTTCATTTAATCAAGATTCAATTGTTTACCCAAAATTAGATCTGAATTTTGCAAATTTGTCAAGTTATTAGCATAAATAAAAAATCAATACCTTAAATTTTGTCCAATGGCACATTTTTTTCACCGTAAGCACTGTTGATTTAATTTTCACAACATACATACATAAGGATTTAATCTTTTAAAATCTGAAATTTCATAGGAATTGATTTAAAAGAGCAGCTTTTATTCAAGTTTCCATACACCATGTCAAGTGTTGTTTACATCTAGCCCACCTGGTAGTACAGCCTTCACTTGCATTATGTAACCGACCCCAGGCAGCTTGCCTTGGCTCAGCTTGGCCACTAATAGCAGGCTTACCTTCTGCCCTGCACCCCCCCCCCCCAGATGGTGTATTACTAGATGAATGTTATAATTTTCTGTATTTATTTTATTCTTGGCTATGCTACATTTTAGATTTTGTATTGTACCATCAGGGTTATAATGATTTAAGTGCACATTTAATTGTGTCCACAAAGTGGTGTATTGCTATGAAAGTGTGGATGTTCATCAGATAAGTAATTCCTTACTTCAGAAGAGTAAAAACTTCCCCAGGTGTGAAATTGAATATTAATTCCAGTAATAAATTATAGCTGAGATAGTAATTAGCACAATGATATTGTTTGTTCCTCATTCAACCAACAGTGTGTATACTTTATTTGAAAAGATGTTTTTATTTTATCAAATTTACTGAATCTTTTATTTCATTTCAGTGAATAAAATTAAGCATGTACTGAAAACTCAAATGTGCAAAACTTGTTAATAGTGATTCAAGGAATAATCTTGTAGATGCCATGTTGTGGCATTATTTTCTTTTAAATTCAGTTTAAACATTTGTGATTTTAAAATAATAAAATAGATGTGTATGCATAATATGACCCAATATGAGCTACACTCTGGATATATAATGATTGCAACTTAGAATTCTAATATTTTAACTTATATTTTCAGTTTTTTTTATTACAAATTTTTAAAACTTGTAAATAAAAAAAAATGAATCAGATAACTATTAATGGAAAAGTGGATAAAAACAATAGTCTCATATATAAACTTAAATGCATTATTCTCTTGAAAGTAAAATAAAGGTATTAGTCCATTCTGTCCACTTGCCTGTCCATCTGTCAATTTTTCATATGCATCACAGTATCTCAAAACTGTCACTGTTTTTCTTCATGACAGTCTTGTCAGAGTATTAGTTTGCAGTCATATATTTAGAACTTTACTATAACCAAGTAGGAGGGCCCCTTTCCTCTCAGCTTTTCATATGCTTATATAAATGAAAAACATTACAATAGAATATTTTCATATTTTTGCATTTGCTAAAAATTTCAAACTTCAGCTGAGCGCCGTGACCCATGGGTCCCTTGTTTTTGTGGAGATGTGTCTGTGTTTTTCTTCTGTTCTGATTATTGTTTCATGATCAAGTGCTTCTTATGAGATGTGTTCTGGCTGGGTTTTTAAATCACCAGGTCCCAGTATACCACTGGTGTCTAGCCGGTCTGTGTGAGTCACATGTCAATGATAGGGTAAACACAGGAAAACCCAACCCTACTGTTGCACAAAGTTCATTTCACTGTAAACACCATTTCCTTTGCAAATCAGGCTTGAAATTAGTAGCTCTATTGAATAAATTGTTGCCCCTGAAGCACAAGAGAAAAGCTTGGTACTCTGATTAAGAAAATCCACAACTCCATAAATTATATTATCTATGATTAAAAGGCTGGACCTGTGATGAACCATATCAAATGACATGCATTGAGATCTCTGTAGAGACAAATTCTATTGTCAGCTCTACCAAAGGAAATACCCATACAGGTCTGGGGAACTAATTGTCTGGGGTTTTGTTTACCAATAGAGGTAAGGCTTCTTACCAGAAGGATCTCTACAGAAGTCACTTGGTTGTTTGCAGAGTTTTTCAACATTTGGACATCAGTGAGAATCCTTGATGCATTATGCACACTCCTACAGACCCTTCAAATCAGATGTCAAGCTTAAACAGGAATGGGCATAACTTGGTGTATATATATAAACATACCTGTGTTAATGTAATGCTTATAGTGAATACATTGAGGGGGTCAGTATATATTTATATGTATGTAGGTGTGAAAGCACAGGTGCACTCATTGCAGCTATAAGTTGATCAGGCTGCTTATCAACACAATGTTATTACAGTTTTACACTGTCTTGTTAATCTTTTTGAACGCCTGCTTACTCGACCCCAACTGTTAAATATTTGCAGGACATATTTGCTGCAGGCTATTCGTGAGCTGCTGTTAAAGCAGTCATGTTTGGTTTATGTGAATAATAGTCTTGGGAAGGCAGGGAGTGCATCCTGCCTTTGATGTGGAGATATATCCCAAAGACAAACAACAGGTTGTGGAAAGCAATTCATTCACAGGAATACAATCATACCGACTTGGTGCTGAATTAATTCCAGCAGTATATATATGTGAATCCTTAGTAGTTTAAAGGGGCCCAATCACCTATAAAGCATGTTGAATCAACATGCAAAATATATTTTTCCCTTTAAAATAAATTTGTACCTGCCAAAATATTGCCCTGAAACCGTTTGCTTACTCCTGTAAACGAGTGTTAAAACAGTGGACTGGGCGTGATCAAAGGTGTCAACAGAGTGTGCATCGCCCAGCCACAACACGTCAATGAGGAGATACCCAGACTTAACCCAAAAAATGTAATACATGTTCCCGCTGGCTGTAACACAGCCTGTTAATGCTCACAATTGGACCTCACGCAGGCCTTGTTATGGTCAACAGACACACGTGGACTGTGTTTACCAAAATGCAGACCCATAACAATGTGTTAAACAGCCGTATACAAGGTACTGGGACTGTGTTCGGATGGTTTTGCTGGAAAACTTTTGTCTAAAGCAACACTGAACTGATACTGTGAAAGAAAAGGTATAATATTATTCCTGATTATGTCCCTTTAAGCTATGGATCAGAGATTTTTCCCTCATTTAAGCTTAATATTCAGCATGTGATACATATGTGAGTATCAAGAGTTCCTGGGTTTAAATCCTGCCAGGAAAGGTGAACAACTGGTTAAAACTCCATAGAAAAGCAGGTTCTCTTTTCTGTCTTAAAGGTGCCCATTCACCTACCTTTTGAAAAAGAATTTAATAAGAGATTATTTCGATTATTGGGCCCCTTTTATGAAAGGTTATGACTTCTGGCCCCAAACATGTTAAACCTTAAATCTGGTAGGTTTAAAAATAACATATCATTCTTACTTATTTATTTATTACCTTCACCATCATTCAATAACAATGCAACAGACATACCATGGAAATACCCTTAAAAACATGGAAAAAAAGGTTGAAGTAATATCTCCATTTGGGCTACTCTTGTCCCCACCTCACAGCTGTCCTGCCAATGACCCAATATTGCATGAACCTGCCACAGTTGGCAGACCAGCAATCTGATAAAACAAGCACCAGCCTAGCTAAATTAGGCGCTGCTGTGTTCCCTGGTTGTGGCTGCTCTGTGGGATTTGAAGTGGGTATGAAGAAGACCACTATCTTTTGCTTGATCTGGTCTTGTGGTGCATGGACATACAGTGATTCCAGGCTCAGATTACCTGCTTCATGTTGAGGTTGTATTTCTATGGTCAAAGATCTGAAGATGTAATAAGGGGAACATAGAGAGATGAAAAAAAACACACACAAAAAAAAAACAGAAGGAATATAAGGCATGTACAAGAATTAATGGATATAAGGGACTTGAAAGCTAAAAATTGCAAAACTGGTAATGCCTGCTTCATATACAAGTTGTATTTTTATGACTGTGAAACAGACAGTAATGAAAAGTTGAATTAAGACTAGATGTGTCGGAACGACAGGAATGCCCCCGCCTGGGGCAAATTAGAAACATTTGTTAAATTTTGTAAATTTTTTTAAGTTCAGGAAGTGTTGTATGGTCAAAAGTAAGTCAACAAGGGCAAAATGCAAACTCGATCTGTAAAGTGTCATTATCAAGCAACACACCAAAAATCAGGCCAGTATCTGCAGGCATTGTGAAAAAAAGTCCATATATGTGCATTTTTTCATGAAAATTTCTGTCTTTCATGAAATTTTCTATTTTCAGGATCTGTCATATGGTGAAAAATAGGTTAACTGGGACGAAACGCGAACTCGATCTGTAAGTGGTCATTATGCGCCCACAGACCAAACATTAGGCCAGTATCTGTAAGCATTGTATTGCGAAACTAGAATATTAGCAAAAGTTGATAATCATTTATAAATTTAAATTGGAGAGGTATATACCATGTTTCATAACAATCCACCAAATGCTTCCTGAGAAATAAGCTCCTAAGTTTTTTTCTATACTAAGCTCTGTGACCTTGAAAAGTAGGTCAAGATCACCCATCTTTGAACTTGACCAAGATTTTGTAAATATAATGCAATAGCACTGAAGAAATGAAGTTCCTGTGTTGAATACTTTTGGAGATATCCTGCACAAAAGGCCAAAATTGAAAAAATCCGATAAAATTTCATTAAAAAATCAGAAATTGCAGGTGGCACCACCAAAATTGTGCAGCACATACAGACCATCAGTCCCAATGATCATAGTAAGTTTTGTGAAAATTAATCCACACAATGGTTCCTGAGATATAAACTTCTGAGTGTTTTTCTATAATCAGCTCTAAAATGTAGAAAAATGGGTCAAGGTCACCCATCTTCGAACTTGACCGAGATTTTATGGATATACATCTTCACTGATGAAATAAAATTCCAACGGTGAATCCTTTTAGAGATATCCCGCTCACAAGGTTAAAGTTAACAGACGCGGAACGGACGGACGGACGGACGGACAGACACCAGACAGACAGATGGTCAGACGGACTACTTGGGTGACGACAATAGCCCATCAGCCTATGAGCTGAGGGCTAAAAACGGCTGTACATGTGTATTTGTCATGAAAATTTTTATGTTTAGGAGCTGTAAAAAGGTCAAAAGTAGGTCAACCAGGACGAAACGCGAACTCGATCTGTAACTGGTCATTATCTGCCCACACACCAAAAATCAGGCCAATATCTGCAGGCATTGCGAAAAAAAGTCTGTACAACTGTTTGATTTCGGAAGGACGGAAGGACGGACATGGGTAAAACTATATGCCCCGGCCACTTTGTGGCGGGGGCATAAAAAGTAAAGAAGTATCACATCAGGGGAAAACATAGGCTGCTTGTAAAGGCATTTGAAACACTACCAGTACTGTCACATACATCAGACCTATTTATTTTTACCTCAAATTAACCTTGACAGGTTTCTGTGCAGCTTTCTCAGGACATCCTTCATGAAAGTTTAATTTTTTCCATGCATGTTGACCAAACACTGTCAGAGAAAGATCACCATGGTAGCTATCTTTGAAGAACCAGCTTGTTATGATGTGTCAATTAAAGTATTTCTGTAGTGAAGTGAGAATCCACCATGTTCATTTTTTTAGGTCAAGTATTGCTATATACAATGAATCAGGAAATATAATGCATCATAATTATGTGATGTGGTCATATGTAAACCCATCTGAGCAATTTACCGAGTCAGTGTGCTCGTAATGTGCACTCAGTTGCTCTTCCTAAGTTACTTGAGCTTGTCAGTGCCAGCTATTACACAGTTGTTGATATCTTCAGTTGATATATCATCTTGTTGTAGGTTAGATATTCTGGGAATGAGCATGTCAGGAAGTCAAAATATCAGCTATCTGTCATCTGTCCAGGGGGTGACTTGTGTTATATCATATCAACTGTGAATTGTGTTCACTTAGACCACAATCAGTTCTTCATGGATATCAATTAGTTATTTGCTATAATATCTTATTTTTGATGATTAGAGACACTGAGGAAGTTGTAATTATCATCAGGTCGGTAATGAGTTCAGATTTACTGGGCAAAGAAAAAACACGATAAAATCCATGTTTAGATCCTAATAATTATGTCAATTAATGTCGCAGATGAAATAATGAAGACAAATTAGTCTTTCTCAGGAAAACCATGATGACTGATCAGTGATAAATGATCCTATATCAACTTTAAGGATGTTAGATCAAAATGTATTCTCACTCACATTGTGAAACAGAATTAGCTGTGTGTGTCGAATCCTGATTGAATGAAGCTAGGTGTAAAACAGTTCTTAATGGTCAGCCCGTGCTGGGTACTCTTATGTAATGTTCAGAAGAAGGGAGCTCAGGAAATATAGGTCCTAGCTGTTGTAAATACTGTGGTTGGCTCTTTTTTGCAATTTCTTTATTTTGAATATTTCGAAAAGGTTTCATTTTTGCAATTGCCCCAAAACTAATAAAATCAAAGTAAATGCAGTATTTGTATGTATTTTAAATTTAGAATAAATTCTAAAATATCTCACTCATTTCAGGTTGAGTCATTAAATTATGAAATGTGTCCCAGTCGCTATATCCCCTGTGATTACTATGTGTTTTACAATAATTACTGTTTGTATGTTTGTTTTGAAACCCTTCACATGTGATAACTTATCTGTTTGCGCAGACATCATCCCCTCTTGTCCATCTTAGTTAAAGGGGCATCTTATACACAAGGGTTTCATATTCGTGATTATTTCACATTCATGAATATCATAAAATTAAAGTCTTCGTGAATAAATAGACAACCATAGTACTGCATTCCCACACATCCTGGTCAGTTAACACTTATTGTTTGCTGGTATATAAAGCTGTAGAGGACCACTTATAGAAAGGTGAGGACCATGAGAACATGAGATCGAGTATCCTAAGGTATGATGTCATTGACTGTGATGTATAAGAATTAACAGGTCTACATCCTTCTGGTTTACACTAATTCTGACCTATACAATTAAGCCCTGTGGTGCTGCATATTGGACAGAATTCACAGCAGCTGTGATCACAAGCAATATTTAGAACAAGCTTGTACAGACACAAATAAAACACTGTGTTTCTTTAACAGGTCACAAGACTAATGATGGCCGCCTTTCATGGAACTCTGGCAAACGGAAAAGATCCACAGATGTCTAAACAGACAGAGCAGCACTTGTGATAGGTGAGCTTAACTTCCTGCCACATCAAGTATGACTTTTAGAATAAAAAATAATCTCATTAGTTTTGTGATACAGATATCTCACATTTTAAATAATTTATTTTTTTAGCACACTACTATTTTATACGAGAACTTGGCATGGATAACTCTGATATAATGTACTTTACTCAGATTTTCACATGCTTGATCCTATAACAACAAACATTGCATTATTGGTTAAATGTAGCTTAATTATTTCGTAAAGATTGGTGCAATAAAATTACACCGTGAGTTATCTGTTCCTGAAAGAACATAATTCAGCGCTGTACAGGTTTAAATGCCATGGTTTGTGATACAATCTGCATGATATTTATGCATTCAGAAAATAGTCTATTCACCAAACAAGTATTTTGGCAATCAAAATGGTGAAATGATGAGAAAATGGATGGCTGTTTCAATTAAATGTAATTTAACAGTTGTCAAGGAACAAATGTAACTGCCAATTTCAAGATTTGGGTCCTAATGACAGAGCTTATAACCTTAGGGTCCTGTGTCAATGGGGCAATCTATTATTCATCTATTGTATTTTAATTGCCTCTGGGGCCATAAAGCATTCCAGCAGGATCCTTGTCAAACAGTTTACTTTAGTAGACTGTAATTAAAATTGTCAGGTCCCTCTTTTTGAGAAGACCCCTTGGAGATTTACGAGTGACAAAAGATGCCTTCTGTAGAATTTTGCCACCCTCTGAGATTATCATTTATAATTAACACGCCATGTCAGTCATTGTGTATAATTAATTTTCTAATGATTGCATTTGCAGTGAGATTTCCTCTTTTCTTTTGCTTCTGCTTAAAAAAAGGGATGCAGCCATCTGAGTGAAATTGTAATCGTGACAGGGAAACTCTAGATGCCTCAGTAACAAATCATGGAGTGTAGTGGAATATCCTTTAGAATCAGTCATTATAAGGGTGCATGTGTTGCACAATATTTGTGTATGTGTATATAAAATTGATTTTTATTACACAGATTTTTATGATACATTTTTAACTGTTTTGCAAAGGAACAAAATGCATGTGATTAAAGCAAGTTTTCAAGGTCTATGTATTTTGACATTTATATCAGCTTTGTCAAAAATTGTCAACAATAAACTTGGAACTTGTAATTCTATAAAAAAAACTTAGACTTTTATGTTCAGGTCCAATTCATGCTAATGAATAGATCACTCAAGTTATTGAAGTGTTCCTGTGGATGTAGAAAAACAGAGTCAACATTTACCCATTTATAATTAAGTATTATTTTTTTTCTTCTTTTCATACAGGTGTCTTCAAAACTCCCTAAGAAGCCAGTGGTTATACCTTATAAATATGAATGTAAGTAATGAATCATATCCTTTTTAAGATAAAAAGATGAAAGTCCAGCTATGAGGATAAGGAACAGATGATTTCTACTGTCACTGTCAGAAGAAGCACACACACCGGAGGCTGCTGTAAGGAGACTGCTGTGTGCTTTATGGCTGAATTTTACAGAGCTCTCACCCATTTTTTAACTGCTTTCAAGCACTGTGTGCATGATTATGCAGTTATATGATTTTAAAGCTGTCTGATGTAGTGATGAAGAGATTGACAGATATCACACTCTACTACCCAAATATGGCAGCAAGGTCATAAATGACAACTGATTCACAAGTGCAGTGCTTATATAATCTGTCTTCAAATATAGTAATAAAAGGTATTGGTATCACACACTATAAGTGCAAATACCAGAGCTTTTATAAAATCAATTGTGATGTAATGCTTTACTACTTGTTCAAGAGCAGTATGTTGGAATATAATGAAACATGTATACCAAATTTTGAGCATACATGTATTAAATCTGTAATATGTGTAGTTACATGGAGGATGATAAACACAATTAAAGCACATACCGGTATTGTTGGGTTATATACTGGTAGCCATATAGCTAATAGGAAGCCAACCCGATAATTGTGGTGCAACAAGATATGCCTGTGTTCTGTAAAGACAGGACTTCAATGTGTTTTAATTGTTTCAGACAAGTACCAGCCAACACTTATCAGACCCACAGAACTGTACGTTTGTTAAGACTAACTAGTAGTGTGATTGTGGGTTTTGGTGATCTTCTGACTGTAGAAATGTGGATGTTTTATGATAATTCTGGTAAGCTGTAAAAGTGCCTAACAAATGCTTGAAATCATGTCCCCAAGTGTAATGATACCAATAAAGGGAGATAGGGTATGTGTCATGGTTACTGTCGCCATAGTTTATCAACTCTCTTGGTAACCTAGCCTTGTCAGGAAACAGGTGCTATCAGTCAACAAAGACATATGAAATTGAGAATTTGCTGGTATTAATTGCAACTTTAATCACCTTTATAGAAACCATGATAATAATTAAGGTTTTTATTGAAGACTACAGAAATTTCAATACAGTGCATATATGTAAATATTTGCAGAGTGAAAAGTTTTATATCAGACATTGAAGTTGACATGTATTTTTCTTTATGAGCCATGATGCACAGAGGAAATACTTAGCTAAATATAGATTCATTTGTAAATCATTTGAAAATAATGGTTAAATGTTAAAAACTGCAGTGTGAAACCATTGAAAAAATGAATTTTAACAAAGAAATATTGATGGTTTAATTAAATGTGTATAATAATATCAGTGTTGTCTGATTTATCATATGTTGCTTTAGTTTCTGCTGAAATAGATTATACTGTAAGTTTTTAAATAAAAAAGAATAGTTTGTTGGATATATGGCATTAAGCAGTCTTTATGTGAATTCTGGAATTTAAATGCCAGCATTATGTCATAAGAAGCACTTGTGTGTTTGTCTGTGCTTTTCATTCATGGTGTACCTTTTTCATGTCTGCATTTTAATGTATAATGTGCTATTTGTATTTGTGTCTGCCTTAAATGTAATATATTGATAAGATGTTGACATTGATTTTCATATTATATGCTCTGACAGGAGTTAGTGTTGATGTGTATTGTAATTGGTTAATACTGTGATTCTGTTACCAGCAAATAAACACAGAAATACAAATACATGTACATATATATTAGAAAAGAAATGATAATGAATGATCTCCCATCTATCTATGTTGGTTGGTAATAAGCTCCTCCTCCTGAATAACTTTGTCATTCCCTGTTAATTTTTCCTTAGTTTGCATGTTCACATTATCTTTTTTTCATATATGAGCATCATTCATGTTCCATTATTAGGTGTTTTCTTTCTGGTTAATGAAAGGGGGATGTAAATCCATTGTTATCTTTCTTAATTGTCATTGGTGTCTGCTTAATTACATCACTAAAAAATCTAGTTGTTAATGAATCCGTATTAAACTTTTAGTGATGCCCATTACCTGAACATTAACATGTTGTTAGTGTTAACAAGTAACCGTTTTGCTGTTTACTATGACTCAAGGGAGAGATTTAAAAGCCTGCTGATGAGGGGTGGTCATGGATCATTCTGGCATTCTGGGTAATGTTTCAAATATTCATTTGTTGGCAATATCCAAGTTATGGGCATGATTATTCAGTTAACTGGTAAATGATTGCTGCAGATTTTCTGTTTGCTTGTTCTAGCTTCCACCTACTGTATATGTGGATGTTATCATTGCTTGTAATAAGCTTGTACATTGATGTAAAAATAACACAAAATGAGTTTGTTACAAGGGTAATAATCATAATATATAGAACAAATACAGTTGTTTTGAAGTAGAAGATTGCATATTTGTTTATTAAGAAATATTTAAAGGAATGAAGATCAGTGTTTAACAAGTCAAGTGTCTGCCAACCTTATCTTGTGTCTCTCTCACCCTGTGTTACAAGTGAAACATACACAAAATCACCTTGAAACACATTAACTTTAACATAATCAGGGAGAACTACTGGTTTATAAGTGTTACTCTAATCTTTCCTGTTTGCAGGAGGGAGTTGCCCTGTTAATCATATATACAATATATGTATTTAAACATGCAAGTATAAAAATAAGGTAACTGTGAGCTATGTGAAAGAACATGATTTGAGATCCCTGTAAGTCAGATGGACACAAGTTGCAGCAGAAAGACATAGAAATTTCTAACCTCACATCTATGGAGTTCCTAGTAAAATCTTGGAAACGTTAAATAAGGTCACAGCTCTGTGTTACCTATTTTCTAAGGACTATGTTCAAAACAAAACATGATTTTGAACACTCAGTTTGTCATTCCACCAATTATTCCTTAACAAATATTTTTCACCAGATCATACCATGAAACATAAATACACACATCACATGCATTTCAAATTCAGCTGAGCATCATAACCCATTAGTTGTATTTATTGTGCTACTCTATTCCATCTACTTCTCCAAATTCTGCATGCCCAAAATTCAGGTGTCCTTCTCTGAGCTTTAATTAATATTTAAACCCATCAAGACCCTGCATGAGCATTATACATTGGTAATTCATAAATTATTCAAATGTAGACCTGCAAAACATTGGAGAGATGTTCCCTTTATGTACTATTTGAAAATAGCAGGCAGCAACATATGAATTTCAATACAGAGGGAAATGGAGGGATTGTGTGTATTATTCATGTATTCATATTTCCAGGTGGGTAAGATTTTTTAGCAAACCTGTGAGCTTATACGATGGTGCGGCATCATCCGTCGTGTGTCGTGCGTCGTACGCTGTGCGTTGTCTGTACGTTAACAATAGCTATCTCAAAAACGGCAGGAGCTAGCATCATCAAATTTTTTGCAAATAATCAGTCATCCAAAAAACTATATCGGATTTTGTTTATTTTTTTTCTAACTGCATTTTCTTAGATTTTATAGGGAAAAAGCTAAAAAAGCTTTAAAAATCTTCTTCTCTGAAACTGTCCAGCCAAATTGTCCAATATTTCACAGAAATGATCCCTGGAACAATCTTTCTCAAGTTTGTTCAAATGGTTCCAGTTTGGAGATTTTTGGCCAAGTTACAGGAGGTTGAACTTTGTTAACTGTGCAAAAAAGCATATTAAAATTTTTATCTCAGAAAATTTTTATCACGGCTGGAGCTATCATCACCAAATTTTATGTCAATGTTGGTCATATAGGTTATATCTGAAATTGAGGTATTGGTGGCGCCACCTGCATCAGCCTTTTTTGTACGGGGTCATCAGTGCCTGTATCACACTGAGGGCTACAAAAAACTTCTTCTCTGAAACCATGTGGCCAAAATGTTTAATATTGCACAGAAATAATCCTAGGCTAGTGCTTTCTGAAATTTGTTCAAATTGTTTCTTTTCAGTGACTTTTGGCTAAGTTATGGGAAGCTGAATTTAGTCATATGCCATAACAGCCCATTTGAGCTCAGTGGCTACAAAGATCTTCTTCTCAAAAACCACTGGGCCAAATTCTTAAATCTCACATATTAATAATCCTCAGATGTTGATAATTCAAGTTTGTTCAAATGGTTTTGGTTCAGTGCTTTTTGGCTGAGTTACGGGAAGCTGAACTTAGCCAGTTTGCTGTATCTTCCTATATGAGTTATAAACCTGCGAAACGTTTTTCGACTGATTCCACTGAAGCCAGTTTGTTAAATATCTTACAAGAATAATCCCTACAATAATTCTTATAATAATTGTCATTAATGGTTCCACATGAATGATTTTTGGCTGAATTATGGAGATTGAATTGAGTCATTTTACCATATATGTTAGCTGTGTTATGCTGTTACATCTAGCCTGGCAACAGTTTATCAGCATCTATTACATCATGCCACTAGACATTTAGATTTCAGGTTATCTTTGGTTAATATTGACAAGAAAGTTTTTATAAAAGCTTTTAAAAAAATTTAAATTGATGATTTAAGTTATTCATCATACCAGGCATTGTTACAATCATGGATATTCAGCTCTCTGTGGCTATATAAAGACAACTTATAAGTGGATTATAAATTATTGGTATCCTTACTCAACTTAATTCAAGAATTGGCCATCAATGAGATATATCTCTATTTTAATTTTGCATTCAATATGCATCTGTAATAATTTTACATATATTCCTGATTTCTTTTTTATAAAAAGTCAGCTGAAAAGCATTTTGTATTGGGAAAATAAATTTCAAAGTTATTTCAAGTAGGGAACACTTTTATGTACAGATGGCAGCACTTGGTTTACCATTGGCAGATTGCCAGTGAGTGCCTTAATGTTGGTCATTAGCCAAGATGATGTCAGCTCTATAAATAGTTCTGGCACAGTGCCAGGATTGGAAGACATGCAGCCAGGTATAGGTCAAGAGTTCACTTAGTGCAGTAGCTGCATTCTATTTATAGCTTTGGCAGACTGCTCACTGCATCATATTTGGAACCAAAGTTCAGCCTGAATCTATTTATAGCTTTGGCAGACAGCCAACTGTGTCAGATTATGCAACAGGTCAAGAGTTCACTCAATGCAGCCAGGTACAGGTCAAAAATTCACTCAGTCTAGCCAGGTGCAGGTCAAGAGTTCACTCAGTGCAGTAGCTTGAGGCAGCAATTTGTCAAGGGTCACTTAGGGGCAACTGCCTTACTCACCTAAGCCTTGACAGCCAAGTGCATCAATCTCTGGGGAAGTTTGGTGTATTGGACTGATATTTTGACCTGTCTATGCGTCTTTGATGGTATTCTCATTTGCAAGACAGGTGGTGCCACTTACATTGACTTTTGCAGTGTATGCGCCTGCTTATTTCTACAGAGGAATTTGATACATCAGCCTAAAATCGGGTACTGGGCAGAATTTTTCAAAATTCAGAATCATGATCGGTCACTTGTGAACTGCTGCGCCCTAATTTTTTGGTGACCTCTGACCTTTCCTCTCTGCCCAGCATCCATTTGTGCGTCTGTTTCTACACATAAACCCACATATCTCGGGAACCGTTTGATTGATAAGGCTAAAGATTTTGCACAAATGTAGCCCTTGGAAAGCTTTATAACATACACTAAAAATGGTGGTGCCACCTGCAACCATTTTTGCACAGCGTCCATCTGTTCATCTCCCTTGGGATAAAAACACTCATATCTCTGCATTGGTTGGACTTTTCCATCTGAAATTTTGCATGTGTATACATCATTGACAGCTTTCTTGATTTTATGACAGGTGGCGCCACCTACATTCAAAATTACGCTGCAGACATCCAAGCTCATATCTCAGGAATAATTTGACTGATTGGGCAAAAATTTTGCATGTTTATAGATCTCATATAGGTCTTTCTCATACGCAAAAGCAGTGGCACCACCTGCAGTCATTTTTGCACAGCGTCCTTTTTGTTTGCCGTGGGATAAAATCACTCATATCTCGGCAGTAGTTTGACATATCTGCCTAAAATTTTGCAGGTTTATACATCTTGGATAGCTTTCTGGATTTTGTGGCAGGTGGCGCCACCTATATTTATGTATATGCTGCACACATTCAGGCTTATATATCAGGACTGGTTTGACATATCCCCCTGAAATTTAGCATGTGTATAGATCTTACATATCTCTTAATCATACACAAAATTGGTGGCGCCACCTGCCACCATTTTTGCACAGTGTCTGTCTGTTTGTCTGCTGTGGGCTAAAATCACTCATATCTCAGTAATGGTTTGACTTATCTGCCTAAAATTATGCATGTTTATACATCTTGAACAGCTTTCTGGATTTTGTGGTAGGTGGCACAACCTACATACACATTTCAGCTGCAAACATCCAGGCTATTATGCAACACACCTCACTCTATTTCCCCTTGTCACTCAATCCATGCCTCATTTCACCTTTCCCACTCTGATTTTGGAGGATACACATAGTCGCTTGTTGACTACCCATATTCTAGTTTTTGTGTTGTGTGCACCCATGCCAGAATTGCAGCAGTGATGTTCATTTAATTGTTTCTTGTTCTAAGTGTTTAGTACTTGCATTGTTCATATACATGTTACACATGTTCTTGAAAAGTAATGGTCCAGCATTTAAGCATTATACCTGGTGTAATCTCATTGCACAGGTTCGCATTAGGCCTGTAGGCCTTGTTTCTTAATGGTCAGATAAAGTTTTTGACCATATATTCCACATTGAAACTTGGATTGTATATGCATTTTGCTAAGCCTTAAATAAGAGATACAATTACTGTGCTGTTTGATGGGAGTTTTACTGAAGGATATTAAAGTTTTTTATGCATATACTGGTATCTTTCAGAGATATTTGCAGTATTGAATGTTCATGATATAAACTTTCTTTTGTGTTGTGTGTGTGTGTGTGTGTATATATTTATATATATATATATATATATATGGGGGGGGGGTTGTCATATTGTATGTTTATATGCACAAATTATTATGTTTGCTAGGAGATGCCTGTGTGATCCCTTACCGAAAATTTTTATAAGTGCCATATATGTGAAAGTTATATGGCACATATAAGGCACATATATGTGCCATATATGTCCCTTATATCAAACCTTATAACTCCCATATATGTCACATATATGTCTGGTATATGGATTTTATATGCAAATTAGGTAGGAGCCTTATATGTCACATATATGGGCCTTATATGTCACTTATAAGGCTTCCACATATAGGTCCCCTATAACTCCCATATATGTCCCATATATGTCCCTTATAACTCCCATATATGTGCCTTATAACTCCCATATATGTGACATATATGTGACATATATGGGACTTATAAGTGCCATATATGTCCCTTATAAATGACATATAACTCACATACAAGTCCAGTGTATGCACCTTCTGTGCTGTTTGTCAATAGCTCAGTTACTATCTGTTGTATGTTCTGTTTTGAAAGG
This sequence comes from Sipunculus nudus, assembly GCA_026874595.1. NCBI lineage: Eukaryota > Metazoa > Annelida > Sipuncula > Golfingiida > Sipunculidae > Sipunculus > Sipunculus nudus. Next base: position 30,366,529 of record CM049315.1, read on the forward strand.
TGTTTACTCTTTTCTTTATTCCACAAGCAATTACATTAGATGATAGAAATTAAGCTTTGTGTGTGTGTGTGGTGAGCTTCCTGCACTGTGCAATTCCTTGAAATCAATGCTGGCCTGCAGTCACACTGGGGGTCATCAACTTCACACAGTCACATGGACGCAAACACATGAAACATAAAAGTAAGAAAATACAATAGCCAAAATTAATGTTTATTTACACATTTGTAAACTGAAAATAATATTTTCATAAGATTTTTAAAACTCCCTGGTTCAGTCAGATTTGAGAGTGTTGTCATTTTAGGGAATGAAGGCTGGAAGGAAATATACAGCCTTGCCACACTCTAAATCCTTTTCTGTCCCCTCCTGTTTGACCTGCAAAAACAAATGTTACCAGTCTAAGTATACACATATAGTCATTATTGCTCAAATTAATTATTTTATTACATAAGTTTAAAGATAATCTTTTGACATTGATGCTTAGTATTGCTTTTCTTAACATTAACATTAGTTTACCTTATCTGGAGGCAACACACAAGTCAAAAAATGAAAAGAATTTATTTCACTGAAAGTACATCTGCTCTCTATATAGGGGTTTTAAATGTTCTGAAATATGCCTGTTTAACATTTAGGATTATAATTTAATACAGTTGGACTTCTCAATTACTAACAGAGGAAGTTTTTTCACTTATACAGAGTATATACAAACATACAGATTATTAAATATACTGGTCACGGGACAGACACTGTGGCCTAAAGATGCTCATAGGTTCAGAAAGTAGGTTACTCAGTTGAAACAATTTTAACATGTAAGCAGTTATATTAATATCCCATATGCACAATAAATGTTAACCATCAAATTTGCACTTCAAATATGGTAAGTTCCAGCTATTTGATAAAAAAAACCCTACAATTCATAACATTTCCCATTTGCTAAAAGATTTAAATGTTCCTTTATATGATAAACTGAATATGCTTACCAGACAATTCTTGCAAGGGCTGGAGATATCTGGGCTCTCCTTATACTTTCTGCACCATTTCTTCATACTGGTTCTAAGAAAAGTAACGAAATCATTACAAATCATAGAAACAAAGGTTGTTGGAAATAAATAATTAAGAACATGGAGTCTTGCATATTTTGACATTTAAGTCGACAAATTATTTAACCAAAAAAAGGGCCTCACATCAATAATATTACTAAAACAGTACATCAATGATATATTGGTGGTCAGTAATGTTCAAAATGACGTCTTGATCTTTTATGGTGAAATGGCACTAATACATGTACATGTAAAAAGAAATCATTCAAGGTGGATTAAAAACCCACTCTTGATTAACCTGTAAATTGAACCGGATTTGATTTCTCTTTGGGAATCAAAACAGTACCTAATGAAATCATCTGATCCTTAGTGAAACAAATTCCCAAATTATTATGGTTTTTCTTTTGTGATGAAAGTGAATATGTCAGAAAAACTTCAAAGGAAAAGAAAAGTCAGAGGACCAAGCCCTTTAAAGTGCTCATGACCTTTATAAAGAGTGTTCTTGATCTTCTGATGTCAAATTCAGATTAAATTCATACATATGGTTATGAATGGTTTATGGGTTAATTGTTATGAAACATAGTGTGTTATGTGTCAAATTGTTAATTAATTGGTGTTTACAGTATATGTAAATGAGATGTAGAAAGGCATATTACCAAATTAAAGCTTAATTTAGGAGCTTTTGTGTGATAGACTCCAATAGTAAAAAAATATTTGATTAGTTGATATGTTTTGGTTGAGTACAGCAAACCTCTCTTCAATTTTATAAAAAAGCATTCATCAAAATTGAGACAGTGGCTGTAAATTCAGCAATGATCAACAGTGTTAATGTTTACTTTGCCTGAAAAAAAAACTTATAAATATTGTATAATTAAACATTTTTAATCATATTATAACTTTTGGGCACTCTAGCAAGACAGAAAAATTCAAGTCAATTTGGAAAATGGAAAGGAACATAATTACCTTGTAGCAGCTTTTCTTTTCATGACCCAGAGTTCAGCTAAATAATAACATGGTCAATAGCCATGTATATGTTCAACAAATAAAATGGTAGTATGTGGTACTCATAGCATTTGTGTGCCGATTAAGCTTTATGTAGGTTAACTGATCAACCCTTCACAGGTAGGGGACATTCAGAAATTAAATCAATATGTAACTTTAGGGCCTGCTGCTGACTCTTGATTTTTCCACACCCTATTGCAAATAGCACCACTGAAAAGAATATGTTCTTAGCTTCCTGTTGGTGCATAGAACATGCACATTGTCACTATATAGGGGCAACAGCATCAGCTTTTTGTAGAAAATGTGGTATTTTGTAAAAAAGGGCCACCAAATAGGAAATGTTATCTTGAAACACACAAATTCTGTTTTTGCAGGGCAAACCAAGATAGGTGAAGTCATTTTTATGCAATCACTGGTTTACTATGCAAAAATAACTTAAATAATGCAAGATTACTTACCAATGAGACATTTTTTCAGCTATACATTCCCCTTCTGCTTGAGCAGCTTGACAAAGAACTTCTCTTCAAAGTGTGTACTCCCTTAACGGTTACCGGATGTTATCACACAGATGTAAACTGACTCTGCATGCCTTAGTTGTGCACAGCCTGTACAGTATTCATGTGACGTCACCACTATTTCAGGGCAGGGTACAGTAAGGTCAATGGCCAATTGCAGAGAGCGCTTGTACAGCAAGCTTGTCTGCTAGGGGGGGGGGGGGGGTATTTACATATACTAGTGAAATTTACTGATTAGAATGCTGGTTATTGTCACAATAAGAATGCAGATACTTATTCTTTTTAAGTACCTCTGCTTTTATCAATGCTGTTGATTTTCAGTGGCAATATTTTACTACTAAAATGTGTGGGTGCTGAGCTGTTTCTAAAACCAATATGATATTAGGTTAATGCCTATGTATTCCCATAATTGGTCAGTGGCACACTACATCAGTACCCTTTGTTCTGTATTTATGAAGTAGTTATCAATTGCAATTGGATGCTGAAGTACTTGTATGTACACTACATTCCAAAAGAATTATTTTTTCTTATAATTATCAAGGGCACAAATTATAACCAATGTGAAATATAGTCAAATTATTTTTTTGTATTGCGTTTTGTGTAAATGATGTTTTACTGCATGCATGATTACTATATTTTACACTTCTTAATGAATAAGTCAGATGAAAAAACAAGGGACCTATGGGTCACGACGCTCAGCTGTTATATATGATAAAAAAATATTATTTAGAAATGAGGCACATGCTGGTTTTGTGTGGTAATAAATATAAGCTGTATTATGAGTTGTTGTTGTTTAGCTTATGTATGATTTTGATAGTACCGTTGGAGACAGGGAAGAGGATTGATTTCATTTATATTATTAACAAATGGAGTACTATTGTCACACAGATTTTGACTTGGCCATATAACTTATAAGCAGAATATATAATATAAGGGTTTAACTATTAATTAAAAAAAAAAAATTACCAATATTGTCCCAAATATAATTTTTATTAAAAATAATAAGAGAATCATGTGATTTTTTAAAATGAAATATAACTGAAATGATTATTAAAATAATATTAAAGAATATATTCATGAATGCATTCATGAATACATTTTGAAAGTATTTGCACTGGTATTCATATACTTTCATTTTACCTGAATTCCCATTCTTTATGCAAGAAATTTTATAATGGAGTACATAATCATATTCATATTTAAATACAATTACAAAGTATTCGCACCATGTCTGGTGTTTATTCAGTTTTCACTAAACAATGATGTTGAGAATCCAGAATATACAAAATTCACACATTTAAATAATGATCATAAGTACCTGGTTTTATGGCTTTTATTTATATTAAAAAATAACTGTAATAAATTCATTTTGGACTAATTTCACATCAATGTACACACTAGACACAGTAGGAATCTAGATTAATATTATCAACTGCATCTTTGTCTATCATTAATTTCCAACATATGATCCCTAATGATTAGTAATGAATAATATGATTTACTTCTTTATCATTAAAATTGAACTGAAAAATACCATAGGTGACTGCATGGTTTTATTTGGAATACGTGACATTCTATCCATCGATACAAGATTCTTATATCATCAGTAACTGCAAGTTAATTTCCTGTTATTATAAACTAACAAATTCCTTTTCAATTTTTCTTTAATTTTTTATTAAAAACCAATAAAAATTTATTAATTTATTGTTTATTGTTATGTAGTTGGTTAAAACTACTAGATGAGTTGGGTTGGACACCTGGATCAACTGTGGCTGGCCATAAGCTGCCTGGATTCTGGTGTATGCCTCGCCTCAAGCGTGCATAATTTGCTGAAAGTTCAACAAGGTCAATATACAGGTGACTCAAGAGGGGCTGGAGAGAGCCAAAGTCTGACAGGGTCTCATAAAAACATTAATAAAAGCTACAATTTTTGGCCAATTTCTTTCAGCTTTCTAAACTTAAAAGCTGAAATCCTTATGTTTGCATGATATGAAAATTATATCAACAGTGCTCACAGGAAACAAACGTGCCATGGTCAAAATTGGCCAAAATTTAAGTTACTAATTTTACATTAATACTAATAACTTATAAAATTTGAAAAATTCATAACTAATTTTGGGTATTCAATTGAATCTTGATGAAATAATGTTACATCCCTGACAAAAAATCTCTAGCTTCAGCAATCCCCTTGTTAAGGGAGTAAATATATTTCTTGATTTTTTACAAAGTGCATTATGTTTGGGCCCATAACTTAAAACAATTACGCAATACTGACATCATTCTGGCATGTGCATAGAGAATGAAAAATATGTATATTATTTATGACTAAAGTCAGATCAGTGGTTTTGATATTAGGCAGTCTTGAAGTGTAACAATGGGTTTTTAATGAAAAATGAAGTTTTTCATTAATATCTTGAAGGTATTAAGTCTTAGTGACCAAATTCTTGGCATGGTAGGGGATTTTGGAGACATCTAACTGTATGCCAAATTTAAGGAACTAAGAGCTGAAGCTGGGGAGCTGAGCTCTTGCAAACTGCATAACACTAGCTTGATGTAAACAATGTTACATGGTGCTTGAAAACTTGAATAAAATCTACAGTATTTGATCAACTGGTTTCAAATTTTTGGTGTTAACAGTTGAAAAGCTAACAAAAACATGCTGTGAAAATTAAATCCACAGTACTTACAGGAAAAAAACGTGCCATGGTCAAAGTTGGCAAAAATTTAAGGTACCAATTTTTTTAATTTTTTTAATATTTTAAAAAATTTAAAAGATTTTCATCTAATTTTGGGTATACAATTTAATTTTGATTAATTAAAGTTATATTCCTGGAAAAAAGGTCCATAGCTTTAACATGTTTTGTGTTAAGTGATCAAATATCTTTCCTGATTTTTTACAAAATGCATTATGTTTGGGTCCATAACTTTTTTAAATTATATAATACAGACATAATTTCTTGAATGTACATAGGAACTATATAGAGGAATATTTATGGTAAATATGAGGAAAAACCGATGAGTGGTTTTGATATTAGGCAGTCCTGAAGTGTGAAAATAGGTTTTTAATAAAAAATTAAGGTTTTTCCTTAATTTCTCAAAGGAACGAAGTCGTAAAGACCCAGTTTTTGGCTTGGTAGGAGATCTTGGGGACATCTAACATTATGCCGAATTTTGGATTCCTAGGTCTTACGGTTTCAAAACGTGCCACATCTACGGACGGACGGACGGACGGACAGACGGACGGACGGCACGACGGACAGACGGACGGACGACGGACAATGGACCACGACTATAGCTCAGATGACTTATAGTCAGCTGAGCTAAAAATTATTTATAGTATTATTTTTCTAATATAAAAGTTCTGACGAAGCTGGTTATTTTGATACCCATTTTAACATACTTCTTCAGTATTTATTATTCAATTATAATTCATTTTCCTAAAACCATAATGGAGCTGGGACTTAGAAGTTTCTGCAGCATTTGTGTTCCCTTGGAAAATGTCTAAGTCCTATCTTATAGAACAGTAAGCTCACAGTAAATAAACTTATAACTGACATATAACTGACATATACAGAACCCCTTCACGTTCACCTCCCTTATATCTCCCATACAAGTCACATATAAATGAAATGTACAGAATGGCCTCATGTGCAACTCCCTTATAACTGACATATAACAAACATACAACTCCCTTATAACTCACTTATAACAATGCCTGACTAAACATATAGCTGCAATATACATATAACTCACATACACAGCACTTATATGGGAAATATAAGGGACATATAAGGCCCTTATAAGGGGCATATAAGGCACATATATGTGAGTACTTTCCATTTTCGTAAGGGATGTGGTGCTATATAAAGACTGCGTGTTTACTAAACCATCATGGTTCATATGTTATATAGTTAGGTATTAGGGATGCTTTATATAATTCCTGATCTAACAAAAACATTCATTTTATACAGTTATACCTTTTAAAACAACTCTTACTTTGCATGAAAGATCTGAAGGACCAGACTTTTTAATGGTACATGCGGCTAAATATTGAAATTATTAAGCAGCAGGTATTTTATGTATATAATGTCTGATTGTTGTAAGGGTAGGGAGTATTTGCATAATATGCATAAGAATAACATCCAGAAAAATATGTTGATCTTGTACATAGAGAAACTTAGTTTGTCAATTTAAATATACACTCTTTAGAGAATATCTGTGCACAAGTCTTTTATGCAAATTCTGCTTGATGTGCATAACCAGTCAGTTTTAGTACCAATTTGGCCAGTAGATGTCAGCTCATTAAGTATGTAAAGAGAGTTAAATGTATTGATAAGCCCAGAAGTTTGCATTAGTGAGGATATTAAGGGCCCACTCGAAAATTGAAAAATTGGTTGTGGTTTGGGAAAACCTGTTCTGGATGGTTTCACCTTGTATAAATTTACAAGTGGGCTGTTTTGGTTTTAATAGACAAATTATGATAAATTCATTTACAATGTTCTGTTGAAAATATTATCAAGAGTTTCATAAGATCCATGCCTAGGTACTTTGAGACGAAGTGAGAGCATTTTTAATTGTGACTGGAGAATTTATAAAGCAATTATTATGAAAATAGAATGTTCAATCTCTGTGTCCTATCACATATCCAAAAGTAAAATGACATTGACATTTCATCTTTAGTTATACAGGCTTAAAATATGGAATGTTGTATTAAAAACAGTTCTGAAAGAATGTTTATACCTCAATCATTGCTTAATTAAATCTAAACAGGCATCAACAGTGTCGATTAATAAAATAATTAACAAAATTACATCTCTCGTGAGATGGTTTCACCAAAACCAGTTTCAGTTTCGCTATTATTAAGTGAAAAATTTCCCAGAAGTGGCTGAAACCAGTTTCGAACTGAATTTTCGTGTGGGCCCTTAGTATTTTTAAACTACAATAAATATGCAAATATATGAAAAAAGGGTCTTATTCAGATATGTCATACAGCAGGTCTTCAATCAGTTTAAGATGGTTGTTGCATCGTGCATTTTAGTATTATTTTGTGAGAGCTTAACTTGCATGTAGCCTGTGATACAATTTACTTAGGAATGTTTTTATTATAGGTCAGTTTATTACAGGCAGCCACCTTGGATATTAATTAAAATTTATTTTCTTATTTTTATTTGCACATTTTCCATTTACCTTATTGGAAATCAAGAATATTAACCAACAGCGAGATTATTATTCAACAATAGTGAGACACACAAGAATAGGTTAATTCTGTTCTCCAAAATTATTCTCCAGTATTTGTTTAGTCCCAGTTACAACAATAGCACATCTGCAGCTCAGCTTACTAAACTCAAGTCATCTAAGCAGTTGCAATCACCCTTTGTCTGCCATATGTCAATCTTGCTGGCTTGCAATGCATTCCTTCACAGCTAATGCACAAATTGTACTAGAAACTTCTACCTTAATATCTAGAGAAGTCCTAGGAAAATATCATGGGAATAATGAAATTACGTCACTATGACCTATAAACTTTGAATTCTGGGCCAATTATCAGGTTTCAGCACCTTACATGTCAGTAAAAATACATGCAGAAGATTACAAAGAAAAGTTGGAGAGATTTTCATGAAATGAAATATATATATATCCTGAGAAAAACTGACTGCTAAAAAAAACAAGTGGTGCCACCTGCAGCTTCACTGTTTTCACAATTTTATCTGCATATTGCAGAATGACAGGACTATTGGGCCATTTATTTAATAGGGCACAAATCATAACCACTAGACACAGAAAGCTCCATGTTCACTTCAAGACAGGTCTTGATAGAATGATCAAATTAACCTACAGTGGAACCCCACAATTATGACCATGTTAGGGACTGACCTGAGTGGTCATACTTTGGGGGGGGGGGGTGGTTGTATTTGTGAAATTCCAAGTTACAAGGATCATATATTTTCGGGACCAAGAAAAGTGGTGAATTGTGGGGTGGTCACAAGTTGTGGGGTGGTCACAAGGCAGAGTTCCACTGTACTTCAATCAAATAACAGTAACCTATATAAGTAGAAGTCTGAGTTTGTCAGTGAAAATTTACATACAAAAGGCCCTATTTCTCAGGAATGTCTGATTGGATTTTCATGAATTTTCTGTATTTGCCCCGGGTTGAAAGAAATATAACTGCTGTACAGACTTGTGGCACCACCAACAATTTCTTCATTTTAACATATCTTGTATTTTTGGGAACCAAAGATCACAGCTAGTGGTCCATCCTTCAGCAGGGTGCAAATCATAACAGTTAGAGAGAGACAGGTCATGAGGTAATCATGGAGGAGACGTAAATGGGATCTATATATTCTCCAAATTATATTCTTGAAATTTGCTGTACATGTTGATCTTAAAGGTTTAATCAGTCTGACAAGACTTGTGGTGCCACCTATATTTTTGCACTTGTATTTTTGAGACGGCCAATGTGCTGCAGTTTTGTCAGTTTTTGAGCAGCGAATTTATCGACTTTCCAGAAATGTGGTATATAATCATCTATATTTTTATCTGTTGAAACCTGCATTTTGTATTTTATGCAATTTCACTTTATATAACATTCCAGCATCTGAGCTATTGGGGCTGCCTTCCTGTTTCACTGCACAGTCATAACCATAAGGACAGAAAACTTCCAATTTTGTGGTTCGGCTTTATCTCACCTGCCTTTAAGGGGAACAACCGGTTTCCAGCAAAAAGTAATTCTGGCTGTGCAAAGTTATTGAAAAATTAACTATTTTGTCTTTTTTTATTAAGAATATTACACCCATCAATTAGGAGGGCAAACCCAACCTCTTTTTAGTTTCATATTCAGCAGAGTATCATGGCCCCACTGGTTTAGCGATGTTCAGTGTAGGGACCTCACAAAGAGCAGTGAAATCATGACTCCAAATATAGAAAACTCCGATTCTTTTAGTATATTCGGTCGCATAAAATTTGCAGTAATCATTTATCATTAATAATAATATTTATATACCTGCACAATGTCAAAATATATTCATTTATTTTATGCAAGATATTTTAACTTAAATGTTATATTCCATAATATTAATATTATATTCCCTTATATAAATGAGGATAAGTTAGGGGGGGGATACTTGTAAATTTTATAAACTTAACAATAAGTGCTCGGGAAATTTTAACAATAACGTGTCCACTTAATGTATGGCTTAATAACTAGCATTATCATAGAATCCAATATTTAGCAATAAGCGCAGCATGTCATTTATTAATTAAAATTTTGGAATCTGGATAAGTTGTAATTAAGGTATACTCATTTCTGTTGTCGCATACAGCTATGCTTGCTTTATTTTTGTAAAAATGTGAAATGATTTAGAACATCTATGTTGCTATAATTATGATCATTTGAGATGATTTTCTGGTTTTTGATAGTTTTTTTATTTGGACAACCTGGTGATACTGTTTCTGTTGTTGGTAGAACATATATGCAATGAAGATTTATGTAAAATATACATTACAAGAAGCACTGTAAAAATGGCCCATCTAATCATTAAACTGTACTTGTGTAATAGATCTATGTAATCTGTTTCCCAAAACAGAACAACATTTAATCCACTGTGACAAATGTTTTTCTTGTACTGTGAGGTCTTCTGATATTTGTTATAGGTATTTTTTATAGTATTGATATATTTTGTTTATATGCTTTTTTTGCTCTTGATATAGACATTGTGTATATTTTGAATCTGAGAACAAATAAAGCTTGTGTAACAGGAATATTCTTGATTTGTTTCACAGAATTCATAATTTCAAGTGAAAAGATGGACATATTTGAGTCAAATATACAGCACAGTCACGTTTTGTCAGAACTTCAGAAGAAAAGGTTCACATATTACTTGAATTTAGAATGATATAGCAAAACGCTGTGTAGCTGTGACAAACACGACTCAGTTGGGGCCCCATACTGAGTCGTAACACAATCCAAATTTAGAACCACCCTGCAAGTCCGCGCCACGCTTTATAACCGATCTCTGCACACAGTCAGCAGGCAGAAATCTCCCGTACACTTTGAGAACAGGGTTATAACGGAATATTTCACACACATGGTAGGTGTCCTTGGAGAGATAAGAAACTTATTAAAAGGTCTAGTGGGTTTATTTGAAGTGACACGATACTTGTAAGCAATGAGGCGTTGTCAAAAATGACGAAAATATTTGCATCCTCATGGGGCCTTATAATGCGATCCTCAGAGTTAGATGTCTTGGCACTCTGGCAAGCCAGCAAGCTGGCCATCATGTCAGAGGGTCGATCTGGCGCTAAACGCTGTGTAGCTTTCTGATGCCCTCGTGTAAAAAACAAAGTTCAGATGAGACCTTCCTCTAGATATTGGAGGCTCTGCCAGGAGAGTATGCGTTCCTCGATCCCCATTTGTGTGTTAAAATTTGTTCACAACATAACTCATGCAATCATGATTGGAATGTCCTAATATTTTTAGGGCACATGAATTTAAATGACATTGAAGAATCAATTAGAGTTTGGTGTGGATCCAGCAGATGATCAAGATTCAGGAACATCAAGGAATATTCACAAATGTACAGTCAGAAGCATGAGTAAACCTGGTAATATGGCCCCAATAAGTGAATGTGAGCACAATGTGGAGGTTTGCATTAATTAGAATGCAGATTTCTAGTTAACATTTAAATCCTCATGCTACAATACTGCTTTGTGTAAAAAAAAAGATTGTCCTGAGACTTAAATATCAGTTTTATTTTAGTACTTGATCTCTTTCATTCAACCTTCATATGAAAATATGCCTTTTCTCTCTGTTGAGTTTCACATAAACAAAAATGTGTTATACTGAATGCAAATTACTTTAAAAAATCCACACAACAAGACAATAAATATATAATTTATTCATTAAAAACACAAGGTATCAAGAACACATCAATTACCTTATGTGGCCTTCATGATAACAAACTTAAAATTAAAATGTTTTGTACACGACAGCAATGCACACCTTTGAACTCTGATCAAACTGTGGCAAGTTCATAGTTCATTACACAGTCCTCAACCCCTTGTAACTTTGATTCTTAGGACCGACTTATTGTCCCACATTTCAGGTTTCTGCCCACATTTATGGGTGCTTTCTGGGCCTATTTTAAAGTTGTAATACCACCTGAGACTTTCACATTAAATAAAATATCCATACATATTAACAAACATGCACAATTATGTAACTGATGAAAATACTGCTCCCGTTAAGACTGTCACTGAAATCAGAACTGAAACTTGTAATCTGCATTGCTTTAGACAGGAAATATTTATTTGTAAAGTAAAACATGTCCGTCACAGGCTACCTAAACAAAAATACATGTTTTTTAGTCTGATGACTTTTAAAAATAATGAGGTTTTAAAGTTTAAGTATAAATTAATTTCCAATTTATCATCTGCTTCACAGCATACAAAAAAAAGTGTGATCATGAGTGTGTATGTTGGGTTTACAATTTAGCCAATCTATTAGATTTAACAGCTAATCTTACTCACCGCAAGGCACTTTTCTGTATCAAATACACAACCAATGTATATGTATTAACTCCTGCAAACATGTTTGTGGATAACTCTACTCTCCATATAAATACCTCAAACAAACTGAGCCAAAATTAATCTTCACAAAACAGTTGATATTTTGAAAGGAACTTGCACAACAGCACCAACTTCAACAGTGTCTTAAACAAAATAGCACCTTGATAAACAGTATTTTATAATGTTATAAACATGGTTGCTGTTTTAACATATTTTCCTTGTAACATTACATCACTGCTGTTGCAAGATTGTCCTATAATTCCTGAAGTGTTAGTTTATCCATTTCATTCTGCTTTAATAGCCTCTGGGACACTACTCGGTAAGTTACAAAATTAAATTATATAACCATTGTATGTCTTTGTCAGCAAAGTTAGTTAGTGCAGCCAAATATTCTATTAAAAGAGAAGTCAAGAATCACTCATGCAACCTGTGAGGACAACTAATGAAAACGTACAAAGGAATTTTTTCCAAGCCCTCTCCTGTACTAATCTGATGGAACATTGTGCTATGAATCTCAAAAAAAGGCAACAATGGTTGGAACATGTTGGTTGACATGGTAGAATCATCAGTTGTGCCATGTACATGTTTTTGTTATATTTTGTCTCGCTTAACACAAAGTCCCATTTCTCTTTATCATCACTGCTTTATATAGACTGATGCCCTCCAGTTTAACAATGACAGTAATAAAACTACAGTTTGGTGACAAGTGAACAGTCTCTTTCTGCCCAAAGTGATTCAGACAAACCACTTGAATTTTAGTTATTCAAGAATATCAATTCAACGGCGATCCATATTATTTACAAATTAATCATAACTATTTATTATTTCTAGTGATTTGTATAAAAAGTGTTAAACAACAACAACATGTACGAATCAACAGAAAAAAAAAATGTATTTTCTCCTCATTTCTCCCATGCAGAGATTCCTCTATTTACATATTCATAACTATTAATGTTGACTGATGGCCCAATTTAGACAGATATGCCACATGGTAAGGGGGCACCTTGGTCCCTGGAGTCACCAAGTTGAATGCTATCATATCTATATGGATAGATGTCTGTGGTGTCTTATCTTGAACCAGTGAAGAATGCAATCAAAAACACTGCAGATGAAATCATGTAAAAGTGATCCCAGGTTTTATTGCCTTAATTAATGTAGATATCCAACATATGGGGTGTAGATTGAATCATCTCTGGCCTCCCTATCAAGGACATCTGACTGGATATATAATCATCACAGAATATACCAGCACCTGAATATCTGGAGTTCAAGCATCTCTGAGTAGTCTACCTTTTTTTTCCCTAAATTCTGTATGAAACCTCCCGATGGGCCACTTCAGACTGCTACGATCTGTGAAGCTGCATAGGTAAGTAGTACTGCCGAAATGATCTGTGTTGTGTAGTCAAAATTTGCTCATTTTTATGAAACACAGTTTGTGTGCATGGTTGTCATACAGCCTGGCCAGTAGTTCTACACAATGGGATTGTTTCTGAAGAGATACCGCACATGTAGAGACTGGAAACTGATGAAACAAGATCTGACCAATGTTTCCCCTTCATTTGTGTATCTTTGATCTCTGAAACAGATTACAACTTTTATAACCTGCCCAATTAACTACAAATATACATGTTATGGGTTATGGTCCAGCACAACTGGGCTGCAGCTCACACTGAAGGAATAACTGCAACCATATCGATGTGTATTGATTGGACAGGATATCACAAACAAAACAGTCCATGTATACCAAATTGGCAGAACAACTGATGGAATAGAAACCCCCAGACAATGGGGATATATAACCATTTAGTTTATGGTCAAACATCAATACAACTCTCATACATGTTGAATCACATAAAAAATGTATAGTATGTAGAATCACATATAAATGTATAACAGTATGTGGAATGACTGTACAGCAAAGACATGCCAATGCAGCAGGGCTGAAAACTGCCTTTTTTATCAAATGAGGACATAAATTAAATAATATTTAGCTTTATATCTGTTGTTATTTTCATAGCTGCATTTTATGTGATTCAAATGTCTTCACTCACAAAAGTTACAGACTGTAATATGATGATGTTGCCTGATAAAACTGACAGAACATAAAGATTTTTTGTTGTTCTTTTAAACTTACCTCTCTGAGTGGCCTTGATGCTGGGTATGCCCTTGATGTGTCAGACCTGCCAACCCCATACCAAAACTCTGGTGATATAGACCAGCCAACAGTTAAGTAATTCACCATGAACTAGGTCAAAGGAGAGAACTCAGAACCATCTACACATATAACCTTAATGGAACACATGTAACAGTAGTTAAGAAAAATTTTAAGATAAAAGACATAAATAATGTCTAAGGCACATAGAAGCTGTTGCTGCTTGACAGTGACTCTGACCAGTGCGCTGTCTTGTTGCATGAAAGATATATATAAAGCTCTCCTTACAGATATGGATAAAACTTGAATATTACTATTATTTTTTTATTATTCATGGTGGCTGATGTTACACATTGGATTATGAGAGTGAAATAGGATAGAATACAATTTAGTGATGGAAGGTGTTGGCAGGTCTGGATGAGGATACCCTTGCATGCATGTTTGGTGGAATCAGTCTTTGTTGGCCATTAGTTATCATGGAGCGGCTCTGCTTGGAAATGATCACTGCAAAGATAAGTAACACAAGTTTACCTTAAAACAGGTGTAAAGCAGCAAAAAGATTTTCTGAAAAAAATAAAGGTTATTATAGGGCTGACTGACCTTATTTAGGCATATTACACTCCTTTTCTGGTGTACTTCCTCATGTGGCATACTATGGCACAAAAAAAAGAGTTCAAATTTAATCTCTGGCATGATTACTTCCCAAAAATATCTTGCTCTTACTTCATAATTGAATGCATGTTCCCTGAACACAAACAAATTACTATAATGAACATATCTTTAAAACTAGCAATATCCGTTCTCACACCTTTGGTTTTAAACTGAAAACTAGAATACGGGCAGTCGACAAGCGACTACGTGTATCCGCCTAAATCAGAGTGGAACGGGTGAAGTGAGGCATGGATTGAGTGGCAAGGGGAAATAGAGTGTTGCATATTAGCATGGATGTCTGCAGCCAAATTGTGTATGTAGGTTGCCCCCCCTACCAAAAAATCCAGAAAGCCGTCCAAGTTGTATAAATATGCAAAATTTAAGGCAGATAAGTCAAACCACTACATGTATATGAGTGATTGTAGCCCGTGGCAGACAAACAGATTGACGCTGAGCAAAAATGGTTGCAGGTGACGCCACCAGTTTTGCGTATGATAAAGAGCTATGTGAGAACTATACACATGCAAAACTTTGGCCCAATCAGTCAAACGGTTCCCAAGATATGAGCTTGGATGTCTGATGCATAAACTAGAATGCAGGTGGCACCACCTGTCATAAAATCAAGAGAGCTGTCGGGGATGTATAAACCTGCAAAATTTTAGGCAGATATGTCAAACCACTGCCGAGATATGAGTGATTTTATCCCATGGCAGACAAACAGACAGGAGCTGTGCAAAAATGGCTGCAGGTGGCGCCACCAGTTTTGCGTATGATGAAGAGCTGTGTGAGATCTATACACATGCAAAATTTTGGCCCAATCGGTCAAACGGTTCCCGAGATATGAGCTTGGATGTCTGCAGCGTAAACGTGAATGTGGGTGGTGCCACCTGTCATAAAATCAGAAAAGCTATCCAGGATGTTTAGGCATGCCGAATTTCAGGTGAATTAGTCTAGTCACTGCAGAGATATGAGTGATTTTATCCCATGGCAGACAAACAGACAGGAGCTGTGCAAAAATGGCTGCAGGTGGCGCCACCTGTTTTGCGTATGATGAAGAGCTATGTGAGATCTATACACATGCAAAATTTTGGCCCAATCGGTCAAACGGTTCCCGAGATATGAGCTTGGATGTCTGCAGCATAAACGTGAATGTAGGTGGCGCCACCTGTCATAAAATCAGAAAAGCTATCCAGGATGTATACGCATGCCGAATTTCAGGTGAATTAGTCAAGTCACTGCAGAGATATGAGTGATTTTAACCCAAGGCAGATAAACAGATGGACACTGTGCAAACATGGTTGCAGGTGGCGCCACCATTTTTTGTGTATGTTATAAAGCTCTCCAAGGGCTACATTTGTGCAAAAAAATTTTCCTGATCGGTCAAACGGTTCCCGAGATATGAGCTTGGATGTCTGCAGCGTAAACGTGAATGTAGGTGGCGCCACCTGTCATAAAATCAGAAAAGCTATCCAGGATGTTTACGCATGCCAAATTTCAGGTGAATTAGTCTAGTCACTGCAGAGATATGAGTGATTTTAACCCAAGGCAGACGAACAGATGACACTGTGCAAACATGGTTGCAGGTGGCGCCACCATTTTTTGTGTATGTTATAAAGCTCTCCAAGGGCTACATTTGTGCAAAAAAATTTTCCTTATCGGTCAAACGGTTCCCGAGATATGTGGGTTTATGTGTGGAAACAGATGCACAAATGGACACAGAGCGCAGAGGAAAGGTCAGAGGTCAAAACAAAATCGGGGCGCAGCAGTTCACATGTGACCCGAACATAATCCCGGGTTTCGTAAAATTCCGCCCAGCGGTTACGGAGGAGTTCTCCGGACACCTACGCGGCGGCGTGCAGCTGAAAACATAGTATCCGCAAAACTCTGTTTTGGCGGATACAATTATAAACTAATTGGTACAACACATAGGAAATTTGTTGTAGTCAGTAACATGAGAATGCCACATAAGAACTGACATAGTCAAGTCTACAAATTAATATGCACTTATATAATGGGTACAGGTATGTGTTGGATAGTAGGTCTTAAGATGGCGGCCAAGGAATAGACAATATGATAACCTAGCTCGCTATACAGCTGAAGTACCAAGTAAGCATGCGGCCATAGATCCTGTCTTTCTCAGCTTCTTTTACAGTAATAAGTTAAAGGAAAAAAATGTTGGCCACTTTTGATCCTGTATTAATATACATGATGAATTATATATTCACTTCCAAGTGTTCATCGTCAGAAGTTGATAAAAACTTCATGAGCCATTAGAGCCAGTGACTGAGTGACCTCTGTTAACCCTCACATGTTTGTTCCTAAAAAAAAGGTTGATAACCATGAGATATATCATCAGGCAATTAAACCAAAGTCAGATGGGCGCTGTCTCAATTAGAACTCAGACATCTTGCAGCACCACATTTCAGGTTAAGTAAATCCCACAGGCTGCCTATAAGTTATTTCTAATGACAAATGGCACAACATGTTGCAATGTGAGTGTATTCCTCTCCTGGCAGCATCTTCTTTATATTATACCAGTGTTGGGTTTATAAATATCTTGCATAAGATAAAACAATATATTTATATATATCACCTATCCCAAATTTAGCTTTGCTTATGTCTGGTATATGGCACTTTTATCCAACTGCTGCAATCCATTAGGATTGTCTGTCTTTTCACTATCTGCAGATGTAAGGCAGCTGTCAGTTGCTCATTGGAAAGATCCACCTGCAAATGTTCTCAGTGCAAACACTAACTGATCCTTCTTGTATAAAGATAGCATGTCATGGCAAACAAAACAGCCAAAGATCCCTCCTTAATAACAAGTGTTCGTTCTCACAGATAGACAGGCAGCACTTAACATCTCTAACATCTATGGATATTTTTTTATGTATAGCTTTGAAAGTGTGATGGAATTTCATTGCTCCACCAATAATTACTGTCACTGACTGACATGGGGTGTACATTATTAATGATGGTATTTGTGGGTAAAAAACTGTGAGAAGATGTTACAGCCAATCAAAAATACTTGAAGGTCTCCTTAAAACATCAGGTTTGACAGGCTTAATTACATTCCTTATGGTCAGATATTTGACAGGAACTCCACTGGGAATTAAGCTTTAGAACCTTACACATATTAAAACACAATAATGAAACATGAATAACTACACTAACAAGTTTCAAGTGGAGGATGGTGAAAATAAGTTAATATTACATTACCAAGTCATTTTACTTGTGCTACTATCATGTGTTATGTTTCAATGATCATATGAGAATACATTAAACCAAAAAATATCATTTAGGCAAAATAATTTCCTGATGATGCCAAAAAAGTTTGGTTTCTCCGGCACTTTTCACCCTTTTATTACTTTATTTCAGATAAAAATTTCATATGATCATAAAAGAACAGCTGATCTGCTAAAAAGGAAAAAAACATATGACAACACAAAATTTTATCAAATTTTATTATTCTTTTTTCTTTAAAGGCATGTTAGAGTGGTTGGAGCTCAAAATCTCCACTGAATTTCTAATGAAAATTAAAATTATTTTTTTATGCAGCAGCTATAGGTGTCAAAACTGACATGTGAGGTGCCTGAGAAAGCAGTATTTCATTAACCAAGAAATACAAGTTAATATAATGTTTTTATATAATAATAATATATTAATTGTTTTATGTTTACAATATGCTCTCCTGCATATATGTATCAAGGACGCAAGAATTATTAACTATAAGAAAAACATGATTTTATCCATATCACGCATAACAATATTGTCAACAAGCAGGTTATACAGGTGGTGAAATGAGGTATAAACAACATTTCAGACACTGTTTTCAGCGCATCCACCTGTTATTGCTTCCTAAAAAAGATAAATTTCCACAGTCATCAAATGTGTTTGTGATATAAGGATTATGTTAGGTCATAAGGAAAACATACAAGGTTTCATAGTCTCACTTATACGTAGTCAAAAACATGTTAATACGTAGTCAAAAACATGTTAAGCTGATGTACCACCATGCTATGACATATAAGGCTATAATAAAAAGATACACTGACTGTGAGATATCTATATATATCCCTACTGGGGGATAGAGACATTTTTTTCTCAGACACTATCACACTTGATACAGCGGGGAGTCAAGCTCACCTATCAGGAGTGTTGTTCTATCTGTTTATACATCTGTAGATCTCTTGCCAGTACTGGAGTTCCATGAAAGGCGGCCCTCGTTAGTCTTGTGACCTGTAAAAGAAACACAGCATTTTATTAGTGTCTGTACAAAGCTTATTGGGACTATCACCTGTGGCTACAGCTGCTGTGAATTCTGTCCAATATGCAGCGCTACAGGACTTGTAAAGGTCAGAATTAGTGTGAACCTGAAGGTAGTCTGTTAATTCTTATACACTGGTGTCAATGACCAGCCAAATGGTGCTCATGTTGATTAATTTCTCTACAAGGAAACTATTTTGGTTGTTTCATTTTGTTAACTTTGATTTTAAGCCCTCGATTACCATTCATAACTGTGTAACATGAGTTATGAATCAGTAACAATTGTCTAAAGAACACTGATATTAGTTCACAGAACCTTGATCTTGGAAACTCTTTTACAGGGAAACAGTGTATTAAATACAGGAAGAATAATTTTAAAAGCTTTGTTTTTTTTATCAAATTTTGTATCAACTGAACTGATGACTTAAATGCTTTGCACATTTTAATTTCTGTGCAGAAAAACGTTACAAAAAGCACCTCTTGTTTTTAATAATCATTTAGGAGCACTAAATATTCTTCTCTGCTCTCCAGGCAACATATATTAAAGATAATATTCTTTACAAAATGGATCTTAGAATGTTTAACCAACAGCTAGAAGATATATTGTTAGGAACAACCTAGATGCAAGAAATGATAATGCTAAGTAAATGATTATTTTGTGTACAATGAAACAAAAGAGAAGAAGCTGTTCAGCTCTTCCATTTTATTAGAAAACATGTACCGGTAAGCTTCATTTTTCATTCTCTATTTAAACTTCAATAAAAAAATCACTGTCACAACTAGTATCCTCGTCTGTCCATTATCTGTGGCCAGAAAACCATAATTTGTCTCTGTTGCTCTGATAAGAACATTATTAGAGATGTTTAGCTTCAGCAACCAAAGCCTTTACTGCTAAGCTATGTTCTACATCAGCTTGTGTTTTTTTCCCTCATAGCACCACATTTTTTTATAACCTTCAAACCTGAAGAAATAGAAATACCACCTCCATCTGACGTCGGCATTCTCACCATACAACAATTCTGATCCTAAGTCCAAAGCCTTTATTTAATGGACATGTCCCACCCTGGAATGTGCTTTCCCTCATTTTTCTTGATTACTTTAAGATCTTCAGTCATAAAAATGCCACCTCAGTATGAGGTAGGTATTCTCGCCCTGGGATCATTATTTGACAATGCTCCACAGAACCTGATAATGCCTACTTCTAGTCCAACAGAGGGGCCATAACCAGGGATCATGCACAGCAACTGATTCAGACGGGCACTTTTTTTTATCAGATTACATGTCTGCCAAAACTGTCATGCTGAAGGGTCACACTTCACACACAGAATCCTAAACTGGTGATTTTCCCATAAACAGTCTTCTTCTACACTTATGTATTGGATGTCAAAATTAACAACCCAGCGAGAGAGATTTAGACATTCCCAGAAACTTAAGAATTCCATATTTTTCTATGCTGCATGCTTTGCAAGTCTTTGTCTTCTCAAAGTCAAAGCATCTTGGACAATTTACAATTCCATAAAGTCCCATACTGCATATAATGGATAAGTCTTGATAAAACTTTTTAGGAAATAATTCCTGAACTTCAGGCTGCCACACTGATTAAAAATGTCAAGGGTACTCTGATCTTCTTGTTTCTCTTGATCAAATGTCTCCACATCAACCAGACGAGATTCCCGGCTTACAATTCAGACTATCATTCACATTAACTAAACATGGAGGTATTTTCACATCACCTAATTATGTCTGCTTGACCAGACCATATATGTCCTGCAAATATTTAACAGCAGAGGTAGAGTAAACAGAAGCTCATAAAAGTGGACAAGGAAGTGTAAAATTGTAATAACATTGCATTGAGCAGGGTGACTTGTAACCCCCAGGACTCTGTCTGTGATTTCACACCTATATACATACAAGAATATACCAAACCACTCAGTGTATACATTATAAACATCACATTCACCCCAACGTGTTTATATACCAAGTCAAGCCCATCTTGTTAATGTAAGACATTTCAATGAAAAGTCTATATATGTTATAATACATCAAGGATTGTCACTGGCTGCCGATGTTGAACGACTCTGGGAAGTATAAACAGAATTTCTATAGAGAACTTGGTGGCAGGAAGCTTTGTGAAGGAACTGGCACACAAAGCCAGAAACAATCATTACCCATGAGCTCCATGGACATTTCCTAAGGTAAACTTAACCACCATGAGCCAGTTGAAGCTCTTGGGGTCAGGGGACTTGACTCTTAATCAAAAGTAATGCCCAGTATGATGTTGTAAAGCATCCTTAGCATACTGATACCTCGGGGGGAAATACTGATCCACTTTTTCTGCTGCCCTGGAGGGTAGGTCAATCATTCAATTGAGCTACTAATTTCAAGCTTGATTTGCAAAGGAAATAGTATTTACAGTTAGATGAACTTTGTGCAACAGTAGGGGTGGGTTTTCCTATGTTTACCCTATCAATGACTTGTGACTCACACTGACTGGCTAGACACTATTGGTATACTGGGATCTGGTGATTTTATAACCATGCGAGAACAAATCTCATAAGAAGCACTTGATCATGAAATAATAATCAGAACAGAAAAAAAAAACACAGACACATCTCCATAAAACAATATCCTTGTCTCCTTAAGTCAATAGGTCTGCTCTCAGTGTCTTACATACAAATAGACACACAGACATGAACTAATTACAATTACCTTTATTCAAGGAATAATTAGATCTCAATAAAGAAAGATCTCTGAGCCAACAGGATTACTTTGCCTGTTTTACATATGTAAAAGTGGGCCCATCCAATGCTTACAGGATTACATTAAATGGTCATGAAGGCTTATAACACTGGGCAAACACTGATGGTCAAGAACCTGGATAAGTGGGTAAAATTAGAAATAAACACAGTCTTAATTAGTTTGACTCTTTCCTAATGTGACTAAATACAATAACAGCTTTAATTAGGAATGTCATATTTGACACAAATGTGAATAAGAAAGACTGACATTCAACAAAATCAAGTTATAGTTTTTTTTTTCAAGCTAAACATGTTTAGACCATATTACTTAACTGCACTATCCTTCTAGTGTTCACAATATCTTTTTTTATGTTCTTCTAATGTTGAATTTAAGTCTTCTGACACAAAAGAATTATTTTCTTCAGCTTTTATGGTTAAAATTTAATTTTCAATGGAAGTCAAGACTTGTTCACATACTGCTGATGTCACCCTAGTGCATCTCAATGTGCTGTCAGCATGTAAACCCGACAGGTCCCAATGTCACTCCAAATGTTCTCCCAGTGTCCTGTTATCTCCCCAATGTTTACTGGAATCATCCAGATAAAAAAAAATAGAAATTTTTCAGTGTTCTGATGTCTCTTTAAACTTTTCTAACTTACTCATGTCATCCCAATATCACCCTCATGTGTCCACATACCACCCAGATGTTACCCCTGGCAATGTTTAGGCAATGTGACATTGGGAATGACACCAGCAACATGTGAGCCCTGTCTTAAGCACTTAAACAGTCAATAAATTATTTTCAGGTGATCCAGGCATACATTATTTGGAACTGTATTATCAATAAAGGGAAACTTGGGGCACATATAAATAAAACCCAGCAGACATCACTCCTTGGCCATAGATTATTAGTGTTATCTAAGAAGTGGACCAACCTGAGCATGGTGATATCACACTCGGAGTTTATATATGGGAAACCTAAGATATATACCAGGGTAAATGGCATAAAAAAGACCATTATTCCTGCAGCATTATCTGCTTGTGCCATGCTCAGGCCCATTTCTTTTGTGTTTTATTTTCTAACTGCCATCAATGTGAATGATTGGCTCTATATACCAGAGACTATATATTTTTTTCTTCCTTACTGAATTACAATTCAAAGCCAATGTTTAAATTAATAAATAATTAATTTGCACATAGTACAATTATTAACACTGGCTGATGACTGAGAAAGAAAAGCAAGTGCTCCTTATGAAAATTTCTTGCACACTTGGCCATCAAAGGCATTAATTTAAACATAAAATGTTGGTAGGAAAATTATCGTCTACATCATCAAGCATCAATAAATAAACAGAAATAAACACTACCATAAAACAACTGTGCAAAAAAAGATCAAAAGGATATTCAGAAATTAAGTATTTAATGTGTGGTAAATGTAGAGAGTTTGCAATAACCAAATTTGGAACAGCAGCATTTTTTCTACAGCTATATTATTATTGACAGTCAGGGACTTCATAAAGCAATGACTTTACATGGATATATATCCCTCCAGCAGCAGTCATAACAGTGATGAAATCAGCTGGAGACCAGAAGTACCAAAATGCTTAACAGGAGCCACAAAAAAATTGTAATACAGAAAAATCTTGATCAATATGCTTTTATTAAAACATCATGTACCAGAGTAAGGTTTATAAATGGCAGCAGGATTATTAGAGCAGTTAAAATGTAGATAATTGTACATTTAAACTATTCTACATATTTATGATGAACAAGGGCAAAGCTGATATGTGGAACAAATCTAGTATATCCCCCACCTGATGTGGGAATATTTAGAAAAAAGTTGTGGATACATGTATGAATTTTGAGATGGGGCAATATCATACAGCCAGGTTACCTCTGCAGCCTTGAAAACTGCATGAAGGTCATCCATTTTCGAACCTGACCTGGCCCTTCATGAGGTACGTCAATGCTGCAAGTTTGGTAACTGTGCCTCAAATTCTTTTTGTGTTATTGCATTAACCTCATTTCAGCATTATCACCACTGTGACCTTGAAAAATGCAACAAGGTCATCCATGTTCAAACTTGACCTAGCCCTTGATAAGGTGCACAAATGTTGCAAATTTGGTGAAGTCCTGTATCTAAAATTTTTCTTGAGTTATTGTGTTAACAAATGTGTGACGGACAGACGGACAGATGGTCACCATTTCTATGTTCCCTGTGACGGTGGGGGACAAAAAAGGACTCATGATGTGATATACCACAATGTCCCAGAAGAATTTCCTGATGGTAGCTCACCAAAAAATAAAAAATAAGACATGCATGGGGATCTGATTTTTTATACAGACATCTGACAAATATAAGCCATGCCCAGAATACTTGACTTTATGATTTGATTAATAGAAATACTGACATGATCGAAAATATTCCATGTAGTGGGAGGAGTTAGGCAGTGATAGTCAAAGGGTTTGTCTACAACAAGACAGTGGATTATCTGACCAGAACCCCCAGAGTTGGTGGTTGATTTGAGATGATGTACAAACAACTACTTCAGGTAGACTGCAGTATCCAGGGATAACATTAACTTATATATAGTAACTAAAATATGGGTAGTTGACAAGGGACTAAGTGTATCCGCGAAAAAATCAGATTGGGTCGGGTGAACTGAGGCATGGATTGAGTGGCAAAGGAAAAGAGTGAGATGTGTTGCATATCAGCATGGATGTCTGCCACATAAACATGATCGTAGGTGGTGCCATCTGTTATTTGAAAGAGAAAGCTATTCAAGATGTATACATACGCAAAATTTCAGGTGGATAATTAAGTCAAACCACTACTTAGATATGAGTGATTTTTATATTAGTCAGATAAACAGATGGACACCATGCAAAAATGGTTGTAAGTTGGCCCACCAAATTTGTATAAACTGTCTAGCTATGTAAGACCTATACTCATGTAAAATTTCAGCCTGATACATCAAACCAGTCCTGACTTCTGAGATATTAGCATGGATTTCTGCAGCATAAATATGAATGTTAAACAATCAAGAAAGCCATCCTGGATGTATACACATGCAAGTTTTCAGGTGGATAAGTCCAACAACTGCAGAGATATGAGTAATTTTAACCCAAGGCAGATGAACAGATGGACGCTCTTCAAAAATGGTTGCAGGTGGCGTCACCAGTATTTGTATGATATAAAGCTTTCAAAGAACTACACTCAGGCAATATTTCAACCCGAATGGTCTAAGATTCCAAAGATATGGGCTTGATGTGTAAACTGATGCATAGATGGACACTCTGCAGAAAGGAAAGGTCAGAGGTCAATGCAAAATGGTAAGGCACCAGTTCACATGTGACCCGATAATGGGGTCAAGTTTTGGAAAAATCAGCCAGTGGTCTCAGAGGTGTTTTCCAGAAAGTTAAGAGACTGCAGCGTAGGTGGCAGTGGAACCTGGTCAAAAACATATAGTACCTGCAAAACATTGTTTTGGCGGTAATAATGATTTAAATTTTGAAAGTTCAGATAATAAGTGAAGAATAAGTACTACCCATCAGGTTGTAAATAATGAAGGTATGAATTGTTACCTGTAGTAGAGGCACTGTTATCACCAAACCCTCCACCCTCCTCACTGGGTCCATGTCCACTGTCCACTGAGCTCCCACTCCCAGCATCTGTGCTGTCTCTCATGTGATGGAATGGGGGCACCTTGGAAAAAACATACAATATGTTCAGAATACCTGCACACAACATGCTGGAATATCTATTTAACTGTTCCATTGTGGATCAGAAATTAAGTCTCATCTTTAGTATGTGGCCTGGTTTATAATCTGGTAAACTGTAAAACATGAGGCAAGGCCTACAGGCCTTATGCGAACCTGTGCAATGGGATATACATCAGGTATAATGCACCACCTACTTTTCACTTCTGAAAAACTGGCATGGTTGTACATAACACAAAATGATTGTACACAACACAAAAAGATTGTAGGTGGCACCACCAGTCTTGTGTAGGAGAAAGTCATCAAAGATTTATGGACGTGCAAAATTTCAGGCAGATACTTCAAACCACTCTTGGGCTATGTGCAGAGATGCATGATACCCAAAAACAATTGTCATTTGCACCACTGGTCCTGTACACAACAAAACTATCCCAGATGTATGGACATGCATAATATCAGGCTGATATATCAAATCACTCCTAAGAAATAAGCTGGAGCATACACTGTGCAAAAATTATTGTATATGGCCCCACTAGTCTTGTATATGACAAGGCTATCCTATATGTATAGATATGCACAATATCAGGCTGATATATTAAAACCCTCCTGAGAAACAGGCAGAAACATACACTGTGCAAAAATAACTGTAGGTTATTCTGTCTTGTGAACGAGAATGCCATCAAAGACACATAGACAGGTAAAATATCAGGCCAATACATCAAACTTACCTAAGTCCAATACATAGGCCTGACCAGGCTTAGGTGAGAAAGGCAGTTGCCCCGAGTGAACTGTGACAAATTGCTAGCTCAGGCTACTGCACTGAGTGATCTCATGACCTGCACCTGGCTAGACTGAGTGAACTCTTGACCTGTTGCATAATCTGACACAGTTGGCAGTCTGCATAAGCTATAAATAAATCCAGGCTGAACATTGGTGCCAAATATGATGCAGTGGGCAGTCTGGTAATGCTATAAATAGAATGCAGCTACTGCACTGAGTAAACTCTTGACCTATACCTGGCTGCAATTCAACCAATCCTGGCACTGTGCCAAAACTATTTAAGCTGACATCATCTTGGCTAATGGCCAACATCAAGGCACTGGCAATCTGCCAATGGTAAACCAAGTGCTGCCATCTGTACACAAAAGTAGTTCCTACTTGAAATAACTTTGAAATTTATTTTCCCTATATAAAATGCTTTTCAGCTGACTTTTTATAAAAAAGAAATCAGGAATATATAAAATTATTACGGATGCACACTGAATGCAAAATTAAAATACAGATATATCTCATTGATGGCAAATTCTTGAATTAAGTTGAGTAGGGATACCAATAATTTATAATCCACATACAGTTGTCTATATATAGCCACTGAAAGCTAAATATCCATGATTGTAACATTACCTGGTATGATGAATAACTTAAATCATAAATCTAAATTTTTTAAAAGCTTTTAAAAAAACTTTCTTGTCAATATTAACCAAAGATAACCTGAAATCTAAATGTCTAGTGGCATGATGTAATAGATGCTGATAAACTGGTGCCAAGCTAGATGTAACAGCATCACACAGCTAACATATATGGTAAAATGACTCAATTCAATCTCCATAATTCAGCCAAAAATCATTCATGTGGAGCCATTAATGACAATTATTATAAGAATTATTGTAGGGATTATTCTTGTAAAATATTTAACAAGCTGTAAAATATTTAACAAACTGGCTTCACTGGCATAATTCGAAACAACGTTTCGCAGGTTTATAAATAATATAGGAGGATAAAGTAAACTGGCTAAGTTCAGCTTCCTGTAACTCAGCCAAAAAGCACTGAACCAAAACCATTTGAACAAACTTGAATTATCAACATCTGAGGATAATTAATGTGTGAGATTTAAGAATTTGGCCCAGTGGTTTTTGAGAAGAAGATCTTTGTAGCCACTGAGCTAAAATGGGCTGTTATGGCATATGACTAAATTCAGCTTCCCATAACTCAGCCAAAAGTCACTGAAAAGAGACCATTTAAACAAACTTCAGAAAGCACTACCCTAGGATCATTTCTGTGCGATATTAAACATTTTGGCCATATGGTTTCAGAGAAGAAGTTTTTTGTAGCCCTCAATGTGACACAGGCACTGATGGCCCCGTAAAAAAAAGGCCAATACAGGTGGCGCCACCAATACCTCAATTTCAGATATGACCTATGTGACCAACATTGGCATAAAATTTGGTGATGATAGCTCCAGCTGTTTCTGAGATTTCAATTTTAATATGCTTTTTTGCACAGTTAACAAAGTTCAACCTCCTGTAACTTGGCCAAAAATCTCCGACCTGGAACCATTCGAACAAACTTAAGAAAGATTGTTCCAGGGATCATTTCTGTGAAATATTGGACAATTTGGCTGGACAGTTTCGGAGAAGAAGATTTTTAAAGTTTTTTTAGCTTTTCCCCTATTAAATCTAAAAAAATGGAGTTAGAAAAAAAATAAACAAAATCCGATATCGTTTTTTGGATGACTGATTATTTGCAAAAAATTTGGTCATGCTAGCTCCTGCCGTTTTTGAGATAGCTATGGTTAACGTACAGACGACGCACGACACATGAAGGACGCCGCCGGACCATCGCATAAGCTCACAGGTTCACTAACAAGTCCCTTAAAAGTCATTTTTGTGCAATGATACAGAATTTGAATCAAGAGTTTGCAGAAAAGACTATTGCATCCCTTCAGTCTGATTTAGGCTTACTTGGCCACTTCAGACCAACCTCAGCTTTCTATGACTCAAAAATCAATGAACCAGATCTATTTTTATACGAATGAGAGACCATTACAGTAGAATAATATTTGCAAAAAATTTAACCATTCAGTTAATAGTTTCATCATAAACATTTCTAATATACTGGATGAAAGAGGCTAAAATAACAAGTCGTTTGCACATAAAAAAAAACAGGTCAATGTAGGTGGAGCCACATTTCAAATATGAGTCATGTAACCAACAATTGCATAAAACTTGGTGATGCTAGCTCCTGTTGTTTCTGAGATTGTAATGTTAGTATGCTTACTTGGCCAAATGACTTAAGTTAAAATTCCTGCAACTCAGCCAAAATTTATTGAACCAAAACCATTTATTCAAATTTGAGAGAGCACATCTTATTTCTGTGAAATACTGAAGAATTTGGCTGAATGATTTTGGAGAAGAAGATTTTTAAAGTTTTTTTTTTTGCTTTTCCTCCGTAAATTGAAAGTTGATGCAGTTGGTGCCACATCAATTCCTTAACATTTGACAATGTAAGCTTCTGCTGTTCCTGAGAAATTATGGGTTAATATAGTGATGACTGATGACCATTGTACAAAAAAGTTGATGCAGGTGGCACCACCATTACCTCAATTTCAAATATGACTCATGTCACTAACATTTGCATAAAATCTGGTGATGACAACTCCAGCAATTTCTGAGATTGATATTTTAGTATGCTTTTTTGGCCAAATGACAAAGTTTAGCTTCCCGTAACTCAGCCAAAAATCACCAAACATAAGCCATTCAAATAAACTTGAGAAAGATTGTTTCTGTATGGGATTATTTCTGTGAAATACTGAACAGTTTGGCTGGATGTTTTCAGAGAGGAAAATTTATAAAGGTTTTTGCTTCTTCCCTGTAAATCTAAGTAAATTAATGCAGACAGCAAAAAATAAGCTCAATCCAAAAGAGTTTGACATGTGACTGGTTCTTCTATAACATTTGGCACTGCTGGCCTTGACATTTATTGAGATAGCATGGGTTAACGTGAGGACGATGGACGACTCTTCGCCATCGCATAAACTCACAGGTTCATTGAAAAAAACAAAAACCCTTATATTTCAATGATATGACCAATTTTACCTTTAATACAATAAAAAATTCCAAGCTGAATGCATCAAATAGTGGCAAGGGAATTGAATTCAACCTTGGTTTAAAGCATCAGACCATGAAACTGACACTTCAGGGCCACATTAATATCAATACAAAACATGACAAATTCATCACACTGGCCTTGGTCCACCAGGGTCTCACAGGTTATGTCATGTAAAATAGTTTTTGCTTTTAGGCTCAGGAGACTCAACAAACAGAGACAGCCATGTGGGGATGAATGCCACTAGAATAGAAATCATCCAGCTCAAGAGATATGAGAATAGTGTGCAGCGACGTAACAGATAGGTATTAGGAAAGCCTAGTCACCAATACACCATAGATACAGTACCAGAAAACATGAAACCCTCACACAAAGCCCAGACATATATCAGGATCTATGTTCAATTATTGGATCTAAAGCACTCTTTCTTCTGCCTGAGGGCTGTAAAATCAACATGTAACATAATAAAGTCTTTTACCAGTGACAGAACCAGTGCTGACACCTCAATTCCATCTGAAACCTCCTGTCTATATCACTAGACCTGTAGTTTTGCAATGTCATGTTAGTCACAGTGAGGCAATTGTGATGAGTCCCACTGGGGTGTTTGTATAAATTGCTGTGTCATTTAGAGTCAGGCTTGAATACAGAAACCCATGAGATGCCAGGTTCAATTTATCCAGCTAACAATGACAGACACTGTGAATTGGTGGAAAATGAATTCAGATTTTGCAACCCAGGCATTGTTTGTTCAGTATTAAACAAGTTAAGGGAGATAATGACTCTCAGTTACAAAAAGTTAGCCACTGGATGCAGGAAATTTCCGTCTTTCCAAAACCTGTCATCTAAATTAAATACCTGTTTTATGAAGAGTGTATGAAGCTGATCTGACATTTAAATACTGCATCTGAATAGCTTTCGATGCCAAGCATCAAGTGAGTCATTTAATTAAGCATTTCAGGAAAAAAATATTCAACAATATAGGCTGGGACATGGGAATTGGTCCATCATTTTTTACCCTGTCACTAATTTACAATCTGTCACTAATTTACAATCTATTTTTCATTAAGTAACATGGTATATATAACTGTGCTTCCAATTCTTTGGTTTGTACATTGTGCCTCACATCTAGGTAATACCTCAAGCTTGTACCATTTTATGGATTCCACCATTTTAAGACCAAAAAACGCTTATTTTTCACAATGTTTGACTGAAAATGTCTGTCATCTGTCTCAGCTTCTGTTTTGTTCTGTTGACTCCTTTCAAATGTGAATTGGTTAATGTATTCATACTTTATAGTGCTAGGGTGGTCTCCAGCTGCTTTACCTGGATGTATGTATTTCTACAAAATGTTATTACATTATAACAGAGGCTCTGCTATGAAGATAACAATTATATAGTAAGCAGAGTTGGAAAAAGATCAAATTGATAATCTATGTGGATCCAATTTTCACTTATTGATAGGCTAGTATCACAAATTATCAATATGTGTTAATTTTCAACCAGTGAACAGTGAACAATTATTGATAAAATATCAATATTTTTATTACAAGAGTCTGCAAAATGAATTTATAGTGTACTTGGCATCAATTAAGCTGCTAACAGTAACCTTGTGAATCAAAAACTGCATAAAAAAGTATTGATAAAGCCAAAAGAAATCAATTGGCCTTGACACTCTTGAGGCTTGAATCTTTAAAGCATTGCTGTTTCAATGTTGCACAGAATAAGAACATTTTAAAAGCATGTCTAGAATTTTCCTGCTACCACTTAATAAAGAATGTACTTTTTTATATTGATTTTTTCAGTACCAAGCATTACTGCACTGGTCCTCTTTTACTTATTGATATGTATCAATGCATTGTGCCAGATCTATAATTGAAGAAATATTGCCCAACTTCCAAACCTGTGTATAACTTCCACATGTTAATTCTTCAGACTGGCTATGTTCTTTAATAATCAGTGCAGAAGTTACATCCAACTTAAGTGTTTAGGAAATATTTATCACCATGATTTGTACCTGGAAGGAAGTAGTCCTTGACTGTGGTGGAGGAGGAACCTTCAGAAAGCTGGGCTGAGGGTGGTACTGGTCATACACACTGGATCCCTGCTGACTCTTCCACTTCACCGGATGAAATTCTATCTCCTAAAATATCAAATTATAAGCAAAGTTAAAAGTGAGAAAATATGGTATTATATACTTCAATAGAAACTTGTGTAGGTTTTTCTTGCAAGAGATATTATTTTGCAGGGTCAACACTTTTGGAGAAGGTAACAGGGGCTATCAATATCCAGTGTCTTGAAAACACCCTGAACCAAGACTTAATTAGGCCTCAAACTTTCTCAGATAAAAAACCATGAACTTGTCACATGATCCCAGTGATCATGTGACAACCTTCAGCCAATGTCAAGCAAGTCAGTCTGTTTTACCAAGCCCTATGACACAGTTGTACCTGAAACATAAAATTGTGCAATTTTCACTGAGTACATGTAATGACCTTTTCATCACTGAAAAAGGTATTTCAAGTGGTCCCATCTACATTAATAAGGCTACACCTATCCCTATAATTAATTAAACAAAATAAAATTTGATCAAGATATAAAAGAGAAGGAGCATTTTGAAAAATGTGGACAAACACCAGCTGGCCAGCCAGACACTGCATCATCATGGCATAAACTCATCAGGCCTATATGACTGGATGAGCTAAAAAAAACCAAATCCTACAGTTTAAAGCTCCTACTTAATTATGGAATCTCAACACACAGGATTCAGCAGACAAACGCTGACTGTATAATAAGTTCTGCACAAGGGTATATCTAAGAAATCTCCACTAAAAAGAGCTGTAAACTGATCTCAATCCACTTCTGAAGATTGCATGCCTGTATACTGTCAATGCTGCATATATCATTGTAACTGCTGATTTCCTTTCCTCAATTCAAAAGTTCTTACTAGCTGCATTCCTCAACTGAGCACCCTCACCAATGGGTCACTTGTATATTATTAACATACCTTGTGGAATGAATAGATGTAACTTTGCTGATCAGTGCTAAATCAGTAAAAACAAGAAGATCATGTGATAACAAAAAAGGCATTGAATCACCTAGGTATTCAAACAGGCGCTGAGTGTTTTCCATGCTCATAATGTCAAGTAGATGTTGGATGTAAATTCAACTATAGGGTTGTGCAAGGTTGTTAAAGTTGTGAAGACGACCATTGTTTTATTGAACACATTAAATTGTCTTTATAAAAGGTATTTTTAAAGAGTGAATGTATTCAACAAAGGCCACAATCAACAGATACAGGCTGGTGATGAGGATAATAAATTTTCATTGAATAAGTCTCTGTTATATATCATTAATGTGACAATCAGTACTGGAGATAACATAAATGCTCTTATACTCTTTAGTACTAGATCCTAAAGTATTTTCACAGTTGCTTAATAAATATAATTTCTGTATAAAATTGGGTTATGGTATTACTTGACTTTATTACATCTTCTGAGGGAATTTTGCTACAGTAAGAACAACAGCTGAACAGATTAATAATATCTGTGTGAAGTTCCCATATGTGACTGTAACTCAGATTTATCCTGCATTTCTTATTTTATACCCTGTGTTAATGGCATCACTGATAAAGTTTGTTCCCAGCAGGGCCCCCTAAACACAAGCAAATCGACTGTTAATCCAACCGCAGTTTGTCAATAAAGAGTGGTAAGCTGACTGAATTGTCAAGATATGTCTCGATGTGCCATGCATGATTCATACGAATCCAACATTGTCTTTGTATAAAACATTCTAGTATTGCCATTTAGTGGTCGTAAGGAGAGCACTTACTGGGGCACTTCATGATCTCTATACAAATGTCATAACTAACTTAGGTGGTGGAAAACAGGCCCGACTCTGGGAGATCTATTGTCTATACAGACTATTTCCTTGCCTGGGATATGGGTGTTTTGTCAGCAGAATTGCAGCTTTCTTTTACAGCTTCCTAGAACTTCTGTGATATGTGGAAATGAGCAAGAATAGTTCTGAATATCTCTATTGAGATATATCCTGTCTTTTATCCCTGCATTAGCCACATCAAAATTCATGGCACTCAAGAGGATTTTTTTAGATTTATTGCAATCACCTGCATAATGGACTAAAGTAACTGAAATAAAGAGACACTACAGCTTGCCATGGGTTACATTTTACACTCACTGCTCTCTCAGGAGACTTGGATTTTTCTGTCTGAAGATAACATTATTTCAGATACTACATTAGATAAGCTGACTACTGTAGTACTTGAACTGGTACATCTTAATTATGGTATCTTAATTTATTACTGATACCATGTCTGACTGCACATGACTTTGATGAGAGTGGTCAGAATGGTTCGGCTGAAACTGTTTGTTATGTCTACAACTGATTCCTGATTTTCTCAAATCAATTCTAAAATTAAAATTTACATCCCTATTTTTCCTTTACTTCCTATTTTTCTTTTTATTACAACTGCAGTCATAATATGTAACAAACACATACATCAAACCCTTCTATACTATAAATAAAAAACAACCAAAATGAAAAACAGCCAAAGTCCTTGATAACTCTGTTATACTACACCCTCTTCTAGATGGTATCTCTGAAACCTTGATAGTCATTAAAAGGAATAAAAAATGTCAGTCTTGAACTCATAAAGGTTAATAATGTATGAAGAATATTGTATTTATGATATGTAAAGAATTAAGATGCAGAGCCTAAGAGGAACATAAACAATAAAATTTAATGACAGATTTACAATAACCTTTTTTAATAACACATTTTCGTTTTCTGTAAAATATTACACTGATATTACAGATCCATATCTTTTGCCTTTATAAGTGTAAGTTGCTTGCTCACTTTAATACAACCTACTTTATGGGTCCATCCCTGTTTTAATGAAGCCATCAAGTGTTTACCAGTTCCACTTCCATCTTTTTAAGGGACAGTCTGTGAATAATTTATAGGAGAGAAGTCAGCATCAAGATGAGTTCTGTGTGGCAAAAAGTCATGACATCATGACGTCACATCCTGAATTGATTACCGCAGTTGCTGTAAAGTACCCATGTCACCACACCTACACCTGCAGATAAAACCTGCAGGTTGTTCTATTTCAATAAATTATGCATTGTCCATCTTGTCATGCATAACACCCCTAAAATAACTCATAACCAACATTTTCAAAGAAACTACAATCAAGTTATAATCAGCCATAATCAGGATTGATAAGAATTAATTTTTAAAGCACAATTTATTATTCTTCATACCTGCTTAAAGATTCAATATGATTCTTTCAATTAAGGCCTAAATATAGCCCAATCATGATTTCAGGTAGGCAGCAAAACATTACATATATAATGTTTTGCTGCCTATTTGCATCCTGACATTAAAATATTAATAACTGATTTATATTTTGAATTATACCCAGAACAAGTGACCCATGGGTCAAATCGCTCAGCTGACTGGGAAGAGATTCGCAAAAGGAAATTTTATCATCAGAATGGTAGTATATACTCATTCAACTGTAGCATCAAACAGATTAACCAACAGGTCAAGATTAAGTCTGTATTTATATATATCAAAAATAGAGAAAAAATGTGTAAACTTTAAAACTAGAATACTGGTAGCCGACAAGTGACTACGTGTATCAGCCAAAATCAGAGTGGAACGGGTGAAGTGAGGCATGGATTGAGTGGCAAGGGGAAACAGAGTGAGGTATGTTGCATATTAGCATGGATGTCTGCAGCCTAAATGTGTATGTAGGTTGTGCCACCAACCACAAGTGCAGAAAGCTGTCCAAGTTGTATACATATGAGAAATTTTAGGCAGAAAAGTCAAACCACTACAGATATGTGGGTAATTTTAGCCCACGGCAGACAAACAGACAGACTCTGTGCAAAAATTGTTGCAGGTGGCCCCTCCAGTTTTGTGTATGATAAAGACCTATGTGAGATTTATACACATGCACAATTTTGGCCCAATTGTTCAAACGGTTCCCTTGATATGAGCTTGGATGTCTGCAGCGTAAACTATAATGTAGGTGGCGCCACCTGTCATAAAATCAAGTTAGCTGTCCAGGATGTGTAAACCTGCAAAAATTTTAGGCAGTTATGTCAAACCACTGCCGAGATGAGTGACATTATCCCACGGCAAACAAACAGACAGATGCTGAGCAAAAATGGTTGCAAGTGGCCCCTCCATTTGTGTATGATAAAGACCTATGTGAGATCTAAACACATGCACAATTTTGGCCTCATCGGTCAAATGGTTCCTGAGATATGAGCTTGGATGTCTGCAGCGTTAACTATAATGTAGGTGGCACGACCTGTCACAAAGTCAAGAAAGCTGTCCAGGCTATATAAACCTGTGAAATTTTAGGCAGTTATGTCAAACCAATACAGAAAAATGAGTGGTTTTAGGCCACGGCAGACAGACAGACGCTGTGCAAAATGTGCAGAAATGGTTGCAGGTGGCCCCTCCAGTTTTGTGTATGATAAAGACCTATGTGAGATCTATACACATGCAAAATTTTGGCCCAATTGTTCAAACGGTTCCCGAGATATGAGCTTGGATGTCTGTTGCGTAAACTATAATGTAGGTGGCACCACATGTCATAAAATCAAGAAAGCTATCCAGGATGTATAAAACTGCAAAATTTTAGGCAGATATGTCAAACCACTGCCAAGATATGAGTGACATTATCCAACGGCAGACAAAATGACGGACGCTGTGCAAAAATGGTTGCAGGTGGCACCACCAGTTTGCGTATGATAAAGAGCTATGTGAGATCTATACACATGCAAAATTTTGGCCCAATTGGTCAAACGGTTCCCGAGATATGAGCTTGGATGTCTGCAGTGTAAACTTGGATGTCTGCAGTGTAAACTATAATGTAGGTGGCCCCACCTGTCATAAAATCAAGAAAGCTATCCAGGATGTATAAAGCTGCAAAATTTTAGGCAGATATGTCAAACCACTGCCGAGATATGAGTGACATTATCCAACGGCAGACAAACAGACGGATGCTGTGCAAAAATGGTTGCAGGTGGTGCCACCAGTTTTGCGTATGATAAGAGCTATGTGAGATCTATACACATGCAAAATTTTGGCCCAATTGGTCAAACGGTTCCCGTGATATGAGCTTGGATGTGATCAGCGTAAACGTGAATGTAGATGGCGCCACCTGTCATAAAATCAAGAAAGCTATCCAGGATTGATACACATGCCCAATTTCAGGTGAATTAGTCAATTCACTGCAGAGATAGGAGTGATTTTAACCCAAGGCAGATGAACAGATGGACACTGTGCAAACATGGTTACAGGTGGCGCCACCATTTTTTGTGAATGTTATAAAGCTATCCAAGGGCTACATTTGTATAAATTTTATTTCCTGATCGGTCAAACGGTTCCCCAGATATGAGCTTGGATGTCATCAGCATGAACGTGAATGTAGGTGGCATCACCTGTCATAAAATCAAGAAAGCTATCCAGGATGTATACGCATGCCGAATTTCAGGTGATTTAGTCAAACCACTGCAGAGATATGAGTGATTTTAACCCAAGGCAGATGTACAGATGGACACTGTGCAAACATGGTTACAGGTGGCGCCACCATTTTTTGTGTATGTTATAAAGCTATCCAAGGGCTACATTTGTATAAATTTTATTTCCTGATTGGTCAAAAGGTTCCCGAGATATGAGGGTTTATGTGTGGAAACACACACAAATGGATGCTGGGCAGAGAGTAAAGGTCAGAGGTCAAAGCAAATTGGTAAGGCACCAGTTCACATGTGACCCGATAACTGGTGTAAGTTTCGGAAAAATTGGTCTACTAGTCTCAGAGGAGTCCTCTGAAAACAAACGCAGCGGCGGCAGAGGAACCCGGTCAGAAACTTAGTATCCGCAAAACTTGGTTTTGGCGGATACAAAAATACAGGTGGCTCCACCAGTCTGCAAAAACTAATAACAAGTGACCCATGGGTCATGCTTACTGGGAGGAGATCTGCAAAAGGAAATTTTATCATCTGAATGGTAGTATATAACCATTCAACTGAAGCATCAAACAGATTAACCAACAGACTGAGATGTGTCTGTATTAATATATCTCAAAAATAGAGAAAAAGTGCGTAAACTTTAAAAAAAAATACAGGTGGCTCCGCCGGTCTGCAGAAACTAATAAAAACACTTAATGGTCAATATCCATGCAAAGAAGCATGGTGGTCTCTGTATAAGTCATTCAGATACTTCAGCTTTTGTATCAAATTTTCCATTATTCTGAGGGATACTTTGGAGTCCTATAGCTTAAAGGATATGGGTAACAGAGACCTAATTTCAGGTTTCCATAGAGACTTTCCATAGGTCTTCCCGTGTGTCAAGAATAAAGATTCTATGTCCAATTTGAACCCTGTTGACAGATAACTACATCCTTAAAGGTCTCAAAAATAGAGAAAAAATTGTAAAAATTTGAAAAATAAAGGTGGCGCCACCAGTCTGCAGAAACTGATGAAACATCTCATGATCAATATGTATGCCAAAAATCATGACCATCAGTGATGTAGTCAATCAGATATTAAAGTTTTTTTATGAATTTTTTTTTTATTCTGGGGGGTACTTTGGGGCCCAATAGCTCCAAGGATATGGATAACAGAGACCTAATTTCTAGTTCCCATGGAGACTTTTTCATAGGTCTCTCAGAATGTCAAGAATGAAGATTCTAGGTCCAGTCTTTACGATTTGTGCCCTGTTAACAGATGTTCACATTTTTAAAGGTCTCAAAAATAGAGAAAACAATTCATAACAAGTGACCCATGGGTCATGACGCTCAGCTTACTGGGAAGTGATTCGCAAAAGGAAATTTTATCATCAGAATGGTAGTATATACCCATTCAACTGAAGCATCAAACAGATTAACCAACAGGCCAAGATTTAGTCTGTATTTATATATCTCAAAAATAGAGAAAAATGTGTAAACTTTTAAAACTAGAATACAGGTAACCGACAAGTGACTACATATATCTGCCAAAATCGGATAGTGAGGCATGGATTGAGTGGCAAGGGGAAATAGAGTGAGGTATGTTGCATATTAGCATGGATGTCTGCAGCCTAAATGTGTATGTAGGTTGTGCCACCTACCACAAATCCAGAAAGCTGTCCAAGTTGTATACACCTGCAAAATTTTAGGCAGAAAAGTCAAACCACTACATGTATATGAGCGATTTTTGCCCATGGCAGACAAACAGACAAACACTGTGCAAAAATCTTTGCAGGTAACCCCACCAGTTTTGTGTATGATAAAGACCTATGTGCAATCTAAACACATGCACAATTTTGGCCCAATCGGTCAAATGGTTCCTGAGATATAAGCTTGGATGTGTCCAGCGTTAACTAGAATGTAAGTGGCGCCACCTGTCATAAAATCAAGAAAGCTGTCCACGATGTATAAACCTGCAAAATTTTAGGCAGTTATGTCGAACCACTACAGAGAAATGAGTGATTTTAGGCCACGGCAGACTAACAGACAGACCCTGTGCAAACATTGTTACAGGTGGCGCCACCATTTTTTGTGTATGTTACAGAGCTATCAAAGGGCTACATTTGTATAAATTTTATTTCCTGATCCGTCTAACGGTTCCCGAGATATAAGCTTGGATGTCATCAGCGTGAACGTGAACATAGGTGGCGCCACCTGTCATAAAATTAAGAAAGCTATCCTGGATGTATACACATGACTAATTTTAGGTGAATTAGTCAATTCACTGCAGAGATATGAGTGATTTTAACCCAAGGC
Organism: Sipunculus nudus; assembly: GCA_026874595.1. Classification (NCBI taxonomy): domain Eukaryota; kingdom Metazoa; phylum Annelida; class Sipuncula; order Golfingiida; family Sipunculidae; genus Sipunculus; species Sipunculus nudus. The sequence goes on from CM049315.1 coordinate 30,405,858, forward strand.
AGATGAACAGATGGACACTGTGCAAACATGGTTGCAGGTGGCGCCACCATTTTTTGTGTATGTTATAAGCAATCCAAGGGCTACATTTGTATCAATTTTATTTCCTGATCGGTCAAACGGTTCCCGAGATATGAGGGTTTATGAGTGGAAACAGACCCACAAATGGACACTGGATAGAGAGAAAAGGTCAGAAGTCAATGCAAATTGGTTAAGCACCAGTTCACATGTGACCCGATAATAGGTGTAAGTTTGGGAAAAATTGGTCCATTAGTCTCCCAGGAGCTCTCTGGAAACGAACGCCGCCGCGGCGGAGGAACACTGTCAAAAACATAGTATCCGCAAAACTTCCTTTTTGCGGATACAAAAATAAAGGTGGCTCCACCAGTCTGCAGAAACTAATAAAAACACTTAATGGTCAATATCCATGCAAAAAATCATGGTGATCTCTGCATTAGTTGTTCAGATACTTCAGCTTTTGTATCAAATTGTCCATTATTCTGAGGGATACTTCGGAGTCCTATAGCTTGAAGGATATGGGTATCAGAGACCTAATTTCAAGTTTCCACAGGCACCTTTCATGGGCCTCCTTGCATGACAAGAATGAAGATTCTAGGTCCAGTTGTTGCGATTTGTACCCTGTTGACAGATAACCACATCTTTAAAGGTCTCAAAAAAAAAAAAAATTCGTAAAAATTTGAAAAAAAAATAGAGGTGGCACACCCTGTCTGCAGAAACTGATGGAACAGCTCATGATCAATATGTATGCCGAAAATCATGACCATCAGTGTTGTAGTTATTGAAATACTGCAGTTTTTGTATCAAATTTTCCATTATTCTGGGGGGGGGGGGGTATTTTGGACCCATACAGCTTAAAGAATATGGGTAACTGAGACCTAATTTCAAGTTTCCATGGAGACTTTTCATGGGTCTCCCTGTGTGTCAAGAATGAAGATTCTTGGTCCAGTTTTTATGATTTGTGCCCTGTTAACAGATGTTCATATCTTTAAAGGTCTCAAAAATACAGAAAAATTTCGTAAAAAAAAACGAACAAATACAGGTGGTGCCACCAGTCTGCAGAAACTTATGAAACACTCCATGATCAATATCCATGCAATCAATTATGGTTATCTCTGCATTAGTTGTTCAGATACTTTAGCTTTTGTATCAAATTTTCCATTATTCTGAGCTGTACTTTGGAGTGCCATAGCTCTAAGGATATGGGTAACAGAGACCAAATTTCAGGTTTCCATGGAGACTTATCATGGGTCTCCCTGTGTGTCAAGAACGAAGATTCTAGGTCCAGTCGTTACGATTTGTACCCTGTTGACAGATAACTACATCCTTAAAGGTCTCAAAAATGGAGAAAACAATTCGTGAACATTGAAAAATACAGGTGGCGCCACCAGTCTGCACAAACTGATGAAACATCTCATGATCAATATGTATGTCGAAAATCATGACCATCAGTGATGTAGTTAATGAGATATTGAAGTTTTTGTATGAAATTTTTGACTATTCTGGGGGGTAATTTTGGGCCCCATAGCTCGAAGGATATGGGTAACAGAGACCTAATTTCTGGTTTCCATGGAGACTTTTCATAGGTCTCTCAGTGTGTCGAAAATGAAGATTCTAGGTCCAGTTGTTACGATTTGTGCCACGCTAACAGATGACAGCATCCTCAAAGGTCTCAAAAATAGAGGAAAAAATCGTAAAAAATCAAACAGTACAGGTGGCGCCACCAGTCTGCAGGAACTGATCGAACATCTCATGATCAATATGTATGCCAAAAATGAAGACCATCAGTGATGTAGTTATTGAGATATTGAAGTTTTTGTATGAAATTTTTTACTATTCTGGGGGGTACTTTGGGGCCCCATAGCTCAAAGGATATGGGTAACAGAGACCTAATTTCTGGTTTCCAAGGAGATTTTTCATGGACCTCTCAGTGTGTCAAGAATTAAGATTCTAAGTCCAGTCTTTATGATTTGTGCCTTGTTCACAGATGTTCACATTTTTAAAGGTCTCAAAAATAGAGAAAAAAATTCATAAAAAATCGAAAAATACAGGTGGCGCCACCAGTCTGCAGGAAGTGATGTAACATCTCATGATCAATATGTATGCCAAAAATCATGACCATCAGTCAAGTAGTTGATGAGATATTGAAGTTTTTGTATGAAATTTTTGACTTTTCTGGGGGGTACTTTGGGGCCACATAGCTCGAAGGATATGGGTAACAGAGACCTAATTTCTGGTTTCCAAGGAGATTATTTATGGACCTCTCAGAATCCCAAGTTACAAGGTTCTAGGTCCAGCGGTTACGATTTGTGCCTGGTTAACGGACGGACAGACGGACAGACGGACGACGGACAAAGAGTGATCGCTATAGCTCAGATGACTTTCAGTCAGCTGAGCTAAAAAAAATTGAAAAATACAGGTGGCGCCACCAGTCTGCAAAAATTGATAAAACAATGCATGATCAATATCCATGCAAACAATTATGGTGATCTCTGCATTAGTTGTTCAGATACTTCAGCTTTTGTATCAAATTTTCCTTTATTATCAGCTGTACTTTGGAGTGCCACAGCTCAAAGGATATGGGTAACAGAGACCTAATTTCAGGTTTCCATGGACACTTTTCAGCTTTTGTATCAAATTTTCCTTAATTATCAGCTGTACTTTGGAGTGCCACAGCTCAAAGGATATGGGTAACAGAGACCTAATTTCAGGTTTCCGTGGAGACTTTTCATGGGTCACCCTGTGTGTAAAGAAGGAAGATTCTAGGTCCAGTTGTTACATTTTGAACCCTGTTGACAGATAACTACATCCTTTAAAGGTCTCAAAAATAGAGAAAAAAATTGTAAAAATTTGAAAAATACAGGTGGAGCCACCAGTCTGCAGAAACTGATGAAACATCTCATGATCAATACCTATGCCAAAAATCATGACCATCAGTGATGTAGTTAATCAGATATAAAAGTTTTTTTATGAAATTTTGACTATTCTGGGGGGTACTTTGGGGCCCCATAGCTCGAAGGATATGGGTAACAGAGACCTTATTTCTGGTTTCCAAGGAGATTTTTCAATCGTCCAGCAGTTACGATTTGTGCCTGGTTAAGGGACAGACACACGGACAGACGAGGGACAAAGAGTGATCGCTATAGATCAGATGACTCTCAGTCAGCTGAGCTAAAAATCTACCTGGCTATTTAATATGACTTTTCTGATCTTTGTTTTCCCAATTTAATTTCCTCTGGCTGATTCTTTATTTACTGTTCATTTAATTTGTGGGCCTGGAGAACTTTTCTAACACATTTTACAGACATAACTTGTCAAGAATATTTGGCGTAACTAAAGCTGCAGCCTTCTATATATGGAAATATATGTACAGTAGATGCATTAATTGCAAACATTGTACCATTCACAATGAACTAATGGTATACAGTATTTATATACAATAATGCAGCTACAGTTCATGCATAGTATTAACAAGATGGGAAGGAGAATACATTTATTTTGGATTGGTCCAGTCTACATGACACACTGGGTGACTTCTTACAGAAGGCTGTCATTGGGCATGCAGATTCTTGCTGCTTGACCAAGCCTGTTGAACAAAAGGTACCCAGTACCCAGTCACTTTCCTGCAGGCATTTTTACCTGTTCTTCTGGCATATCGCTATTTGATAACATCTACAGATTAAAATTTAACACCTGACATCTGCTATCATAATTTAAGAGCAGCCAATTAAAAGCCAACTCTCATACTGGTGAAAATCTGTGCAGAGTAAGATCATTAAAGAGAGATTAAGGCAGTGCATCTGCGCCTGTGCCCACCTGGAAATTGGCTTAAAGGCTTTCACTGCTGTGTGACCCTTTCAGGCTTTAGTTCTGGCAGATTTGCCAGGTAATCTTCATTATACCTTGGGTCAAGGCAAAGCCCATGGGAACAATCTGCATGAGGATAGAGCTGTATGAATGGATTGGATGTTAGACATCTGCTCAACAGTTTCAGCAGGAGAGTCAGAAGAACCTAAGCATTAAACATGTCCTTGAAATTCACCTAAAAAATGAACAAATTCTGTTAATATTTGATGATATCATCATTCATCTTTCATGTTACCTATTTTCACACCATGGTATACTTACTGAAAATAGTATTGCTGAAACGTTTTATATTAAATCTGTTTAATATATAGCTTTCTGATAGCTTTAATTCCTTTTATTTGTAAGATCTCCATTTGAGTGTCTCAGTATTTATTTGGAATACCAGTAAACAAAGTTACTTTCACTGCTGCGTATTTCTATACTTTACCTATAAGGCCAAAGAAAAAGAAAATAATGGTTCTCAGGCACTTTTTTTCAGAAATCAGTGCGGGCTGGCGATATTTTATTTTGGACCTTTTTTGTATGTTTCAATAAAAATTGATCATTTGACGATCAGGGATAAGCCTGAAAACAACATAATGTTAATGCTAAACATGTAAAAGCACTACATAACAAAGGACATCTTATCAAAATTGTATTATTTTAACTTCTCGAAAGACGAAAATTAAAATTTTTGAATCAGGCGGTTAAAATTGACATAGGCGGTGCCTGAGAACCAAACCTTTTATTTTTTTGGCCTAAGAAGAAATTATTTTTTATGAAACCCTTCACCACATCCAGACTTATGTTACATGCATTGCAGTAGGTTCTATTTCTTCTTTACAGAATATAAATTTGTCAAAGACAATTTTTGTGTGAGGTGCCTGAATTGAATGACCTTCAATTCTTTAGCACATCAGAGTCAGCAATCCTTTGAAGGAAACATTTTACACTTTAAATCAACCATTCCCATATATATATTAATTAGATCCACTTAATATAATGTTTCCTTTCTGGTAGTTTGGTAGTTGCTTTGTGAGGGGATCTAGCTGTGATGTAGATCCGATACAGCATTACAAAGTGTAACCAGACATAAAAAGTGTCAAGAAACAATGTAACAAAAAATGTAAGGTTTGAGTGATGGGAATCCCCCTCTTCAACAGCATACTGGAAAACCAGACAACTTGACAGCATCAGAACAAGAACACTATCCATGACTACATCACCACCCACTAGTCACTGCAGATGGCATTAAGTCAAACACAGTGAGCTTTGTATACACTTTAATCTGACACTAACAACCTCTGGACAGCCGTTGACAAATTACTGTGGACTAGACTTTGCTGTCCCTCGCATGTTTATCTGCCTGTAAACATGGGGGTGCATACTAATTTCTATTGTACAGATTTACTGGGATCTTGTGGCAGGCTTGTTTAATTGGAGAGACCAGGTTTTGTTCCCAGAGGGTAAAGCACTCTGTAATTGGTTAATTGGCTTTGAGTAGAACATGAAATTGGTGCAAATCACCACCCCTGAACTATATCAAACACCAATCAGGTTTATTGCACCTTTATTCTCATCTCAGTGGAATTCTAAAAGTCAAAGACCTCTGTTACTTCTGGGACATTAAACCTTTTTACAAATCACCTTATACAAAGTGCTTTAGCCCTAATTGGTCATCTAGTGCACTTACCAACCCTGCTTTAATGGTAATTTGTCAAATAATGTGTATGGAATTCACTTTGGCTGTTTGGTCCATGTATAATGCAGAAAAATGAATGAGCAGCATGGGAAATCATTAACTTTCATCTAGGATGCACACACTTTACAATTAAGATGCAACTAAGTATTGAATATTTTGTCTGGACAATATGTTTATTCACCTCATTGTTTAAGGTTAACAATTTTAATATGTGAATAATTATGTAAATCTCTCAGTCTGACTATAGGAACAAGAGAACCATTGATTTTATTCCATCATACAAAATATATATATTTTTTTAAATTCTTCAGTTCATTTGCAGTATTCTTGATATTATCCTAAGTGTCCTAACTGCCAGGAAACTCACTTCATACTTAGTTTCATAAACATCCTCATTTTACAATATATGTAGAATTCGGATGAACTTAATCCATATGACTACTTATGCACTCAGTGTGACATTAAATGAAATAAAACAGAAATATGAATCACACAGGTAAACACATGCTTATAACTCAACACCAGTCATTCTTTTCCATCCTGCCAACTAACGGTCTCTACCAATGTAATAAAAAAAAACAACTAGCTATGGTTTAAGTTAACCTTGCACAAATGGTTATAAATATCAGTTATATGTTACTCCTGTCTGGGTGACGTGTATCTGGAAGAGATCACTCCCTCTCCCTGCTTACAGCCATATCTGGTTCAAATTGGTAATTTTGAAAGTAAGACAGTTTCTTAAAACAGTTAAACAGTCTGATGACGATCATTCAATTTCATATCACAGTGCAGAAAGGTCATTTATATACTGAAAGCAACTCCTTGGGGATTAACTGAACTGTAGTTAACCCATGGCTTTAAAAAAAATTGACGATTATAAATTAAACAGTAATTTCCATTATAAATATGAAATAAATAGTATATTAGTCTTCATTCATGTATATTGTAGAATGTAATGCTAAATTTATCAAATTATTACCAGTAGGTAGTAGGCAGAAGCAGAGTTACTAAGATTCCTTCCTCTTCCATTTTCTTGGAGACATTATAAAGTTGTAATATATATATATATATATTTATATATATATATATATATATATATATACGTATATTTGTATATATATATGTCAAGGCCCAGATCCAGATCTGGACCAATCAGTGAATGGTCCAGACCAGATCCTGATTGGGATGTGGTCCAGCCCTTGTCCAGAGGAGGAGCAGGGCAGAGGGGAAGCCTGCCAGTAGTGGCCAAGCTGAGCCAAGGCAAGCTGCCTGGAGTGAGTTAAATAACACAGGTAAAGGCTGTACCAGTTGGGCTTGATGTAAACAACACTTGACATGGTGTATGGAAACTTGAATAAAAGCTACTATTTTCAATCATTTCCTTTGAAATTTCAGATTTTAAAAGATAAAATTCTTATTTATATATGCTGTGAAAATTAAATCAACAGTGCTTACAGGAAAAAAAATGCCATGGCCAAAATGGACAAAATTTAAGGTATTGATTTTTTTATTTATGCTAACTTGAAAAAAATTGCAAAATTCAGATCTAATTTTGGGTAAACAATTAAATCTTGATTAAATGAAGTTATATCCCTGAAAAACAGTCTCTAGCATCAGCTATTTTCATGTTAAGTGATTAAATATATTTCCCAATTTTTTTAAAGAGTGCATTATGTTTGGGCCCATAACTTAAAAAAAAATTATCAATACTGACCTAATTTCTGGTATGTACATAGCAATTGTATAGAGGAATATATGTATATCAAATTTAATCATCATCAAAAAAAGATCAGTCGTTTTAATATTAGGCAGTCCTGAAGTGTAACAATGGGTTTTTAATAGAATATTGAAGTTTTTGCTAAAATATCTCACAGGAAAAAAGTTCTTGTGACCCAATTTTTGGGAGGTTAGGAGATTTTGGAGACATCTAACATTATGCCAAATTTTGAATTCATCGGTCCAATGGTTTAAAAACTTGCCTTGTTAATGTCCGGCCAGCCGGACAGAGGGACGGACAAAGGACCATGACTATAGCTCAGATGACATTGTCAGCTCAGCTAAAAAAAACTGATTTGTTAAATATATTTTTATGGATACATTACTTTTATGTCATATGAAATATTTCTCTCTCTTTAGACTCACCATCAGAAGAAATGAACTAGATCTGTTCTTACTAAGTCAGGTTCGGGGGGAGAAAATGCCAAGATAAAGGGTGCCTGCCCAAACCATTCCTTCAGACTGCACCAGGAAAAAATAGAAATCTATGGGTTCCTTCCTCCTATTCATATGATGATGTCTTGAAAGAGTGCTTGCATAGAAAGAGACTTTAACAGTCTCTAAAGAACAGCAAGATCCCCGTCTGATACCTACAATAAAACTCTCCCCAGCACAGCCGTGTAAGTATGATGTCACATCATAGAAACAGACACTGAATCCTGGTCTAATTCATGCCCAACATTTCTCTGGACAGCCACTGTGTGAGCAATGATCTTGGGATTGTACTCAACAAAGGCAGGAACAAAGGACTGCTCTGGTTCTGAAGAATACTCAAAGACAAAGGTGCAATCCTACAATGAACCTGTCTCTTTCAATCAGGATGTTCCTCAGAGTGTGTATTACATGTTAGAGTGCTCTGATGTGATCTGAGTACAGATGAAACATAAATATATACAAGAAAACTAAAAGGTGGAGTTGATTAAAGTAACTCCATGAAATATTTTTTTTGGATGATATCACAGTGTAATCTGATGATTCATCAAAGAAAAAAACATCATCATAGAATGTTAATGATCATATAAAAATTAAGAATTCAAATATCAGGCTTTCTTAATTAGTCAAGTGTTCAGCTTAAAAATCCATATGCACATAACATTACATGAATGGAGAGAATGAAGTGATCTGTACATAGCCTTACAATTTTTTTTTAAGAAAAAATATTTGGCTCATCTATTCCTGGACTTCAGACCTTTACCTCTCTAATCTTAATGGGCTTTTATTTCTCTATCAGTGTGATAGGCAATTACCTGGGCTTCTATCATAGCAGGCCAGAAATGACAGATTCTAAACAATAGATTTCCATTACTTTAGATCTTGTAAGACCAGGCAGGAAAGAGATTTGGCACAAGGCAGCTTCCTACCCCGCCTGGAATCCTAGTTCCAATCCCCAGAACGTACATGTGGAGTCTCCATTAGCAGCAGATCCATCCCCCCTTCCCCCTGCTACTGGAGCCCTGACAAACAGATCTCAGGCTCTATTCTTTCTGTTGAAACAGCCACCCTCAGAGACAGGTTAAAAATAAACCAATCAGTCACTGACCACTGACCTCAAGCCCCCCATATATCACTATATATGTACTAACATTGATCCCCCCACCCCACCTTAAGGCCCCCCCCCATATTTTACTGTACACTCACACTGACCACCAAACTGAAACCCTACAAAACGAAGGACACTTATCTGTTAAAGTTTATTTTCAGAATGAAGGTTTTGAGTCAATAATAAAAAGCTGTAACTTAAGATAATCAGGCTCTGGCATATATATATTATATATATATATATATATATATATATATATATATATATATATATATATATATATATATAAATATATAACAGATGGAATTGAAAATCTGAAAAACAAAAATAACAAACAACCTATATCAAAAGTGCAGCAAAACAGATAAAGCTGGACATTTTAATCAAAATATATACAAGTCTGTGTATGCACATATCTCATTTATTTATAAACTAAAAAATAAAACACTAAAGAGACAGCTTCAGATATTCCAGACTTGATAGAAGAGCCAATACAATCTGGACTGGCTTATGTCGGCATTGATAAAGTTGGAAATCTGAGTTTTTTTTGTGAGACACAGGTTTGAATAACTCCTAAAAAATGATGTTAACTCTTATGACTATTAATCAAATTAGTTAAATCTATTGTTTGTGTTACCTCAGGAGAAAATGACAAATGATCTACAAAGCGTAGGAATAAATGAATTTACTGTGCAGGACTTGACTGATTGTAAGTTATCATAAAAAAAGTCTACCTGGCTCAGGTGGTGATCAGACAATATACATTGAACTTAAAGCCCAGCTATGTTCACATATGTAATGTAGCTGCAAAATCTAATTAAGATGTTGGCAAACATCAAAATTCAAGCTGCGCCCTATTAATTTGATGCTTACAGGTCTGTATATAAGCATTAACTATAACAAAAGGTCAGTATAAAATAACCATATTAAATTCCTATTACATGGTGAATGAAATGGAATATATATAATACAAATGTTTGAGTGAAGCATCTGTTCATTATATAACTTGTTTACTATGATTAAGTAAAATGATATCAGCAACTGATTAACTCACAGCACCATATAATTCCCTTCCATGGTTTACTATCAATGAATAGCGAGTATGTGAATGAGAAGAGACAGGTGCTATATTTAACTGGACAAAGGTAGAATCTTATAAAAAAATTATAATTAATAGTATTGTAAAGTGCAAAATCTCTCATAACCAGACAGTGACAACACACACAACCACATACAGCACTTTCCTTAAAAACCAATCCCTGTCCCTCTAACCTATCCATGTACCCTGCTTTATGAATGCAAAAGACATTCACATCAGCTAGCTGCTTTAATGCAACATTAGCGTATAACACAGAAGTGCTTACTCACCCAGTTTCTGAAATTCTTGTTTATCTGAAGGACTTGATTCAAAACACTGATAGAAAAATATGTCCATTCTCCAACCAGTCCTTTCATTTTTCATAAGAGGAAATATGCTAAATGTATTCCAAACTTACAATACTGTGATAGTCTTTAACAATTTACTTTTATGTTCCATTTTATCCAAGAGTTCTTGGTTTGTTAGGGAATGAACCAGGGCACCTGTCCACTGCAATAAGTGCACCCATCCATCCTTACAAATAGACCCCTCAGTAATGTTCCTCTCCCTGCATTTTGCAATTAGATTAGGTGAGATGGGTCTCTGGTTGTGCAACATGGGGTGGGTTGGGTGAACACAGTCAAAGGGTAAGCCTTATCATCAGTCAAAATTACCCTCTGTGGATACTACTAAGAGGTTTTCCAGACCCAAAGGTACTGCGGAACCCTTGTGCTCCATAATATTAAGCAACAGAGAGCCAAGTCTATAATTAATGCAGTCAGCTAATTATCCAACTAAATTCAATTAGCCCACCAAACACCATCCTGCTCTCCCCCTTGGGGTCCCAATTTACCTCAGGCCAGTCTAGCCAGATGACAACTCCATCTGTATAATCCTGACTGACCAGATTGTAGCAAATGGACTTCATTGAATCTTTTATTATTCTGTCTGGATGGGCTGTAGTACCTTCTATATATCTCTTATTAAGTTATTTTTTTGCATGTTGCTCAGGTCAGAATGTTATTTTTCTGTCAAGTTAAGATAAGAACTTATGGTCCTTGAGCAATAATACTCCACTTAATTTTTTGTACTTAAGGCTATAACACATAAATTTAAGACAGAGCTACCTAATTTTAGGTTTCAAAGAAAATATACCACAACCTGTCTGCATGTAAAGTTTGGTCTTTCAAAGTCTAATTTGTAGAATTTATGCTATGCAAAAGGACAGACTTCTGTGTTTCAAAGAAACACTTAAGCCCATGTCTTAGCCTAGTAACTCAGAGATTATAGATCACAGTGACCTCATTTCAGGTCAACTAAGAAATCCTTTCAGGACCTGTCTTCATAAAAAGTGGAATTTTTTGTAGCTGACAACACTTTATGCCATTACTACTGAAGAATGGATAAAAAATACCAGTAAAATTCCATAAGAATAAAAAAATGTAGGTTGTATAACAAGTCTATCATTGCAATTAAGTTTTGTAACATCATTTAGCATTCTGAATTTTCATTACACCCAATATGAGCTTTTCCTGAGAATTCTGGCCTCCTGGATATATTTAACCAATTTTGCTCCATAACTCAGAGAATACAGGTAAAAGTGTCCTAACTTTGGGTTTCCCCAAACAACCTATCAGAACCTGTCACTATGCGAAATTTAAACTTCCTGGGTCTTACGGGTATGACATGTGCCCTGGCTATGGATGGACAAACCTTAACACAGCTAGACAGACAGGAAGGCAACCAACAAATACCTCGCAAAACCTCTGTTGAGTCAGCTGAATTACTAAAACTTGCGTATTCTCCTGCCGTTCGTTAATAAATAAACTGACAATACTAAGTACATTTTCCTATGAAGCAAATTTCAGAATACAGTGGTTATCAGGTGTTCTGCTTGGTAAAAAGAAGAAGAACCAACTAGATATGTGCAAGATTGCAACTGAGGCAAGGCTTCCAGTAAGTCCTCTCCCTTCATCATATGTCTCCTTTTTAATTTCCTAAAAGTCATAAAAATCACATATTAAAAATCATTGGAAGAACTTTGTTTTTCATAACATTTTCACAAAATTTGTTCACAAATCAAACCTGTTTTGAAAAATAAAGATTATTTTTTTAAGAATTCATATTTGATTGGAGAAAAATAATCAAGCATGACTGTTGTATCTGCAGTAATGAAACACAAAGTATAAGTTTAAGCTCTGTATTTTCTTACCCTTTTTCTATTTCACTTCACTTAACATATATATAGATATTAACGAAGCAAATTTTAGAAAGATCATGATATTCTTCAATGAAGCATTCTGACAATTTCATATTTTGTATGTATTCATTAGTAAAAATTGAGAAAACTGTGTTTGAGGTATCTGATGCATATAAATCTCTGTTGTAACAGTTTTGTGTATTACTTTGCATCTTAGAATAATGAGATCAAAATTAATATGAAGCTTCTTATTCTTACATAAATATTTTAATTTTATACAGTAGGATTGCACAAACCTCAAAAACTGTGAACAAAAAACTTACTAAAACTACAAAATATCTTTGTTTTTTTTATCTCTTGATCAGAATGATGTTTTTTTTAATGTTTTTTTCACAGTAAATATAGTAGACAATATTGTAAGATACTATCTAATGCCATCTGCCCTGGAGCTGTGCAGCTTGTCCACAGGGGACAAAAAGATGAGGGAGCCAGCAGCCAATTAATAAACTACTTGTAAGTGTTCTCTGGAGGTTTTACATTGTTATAATCTGACTGGATCATATACAAGGGCTTCTTCAGAAACAATACCAATTATAAGCACAAGGATGTCTTAATACTGTCAGCAGCAAATTAGCAAATCCATTCACACATTATAAGTCTGACTCATAGGTTTAATCCAGCTGTAACAATGTATCTTGACCTTGTCTGTGGCCTGTCATTCATGACAGGAGAAACAAATCTGTACAGCATGGCTGTTTTATTCCTGATGAAGACGAGTGCTAAGGAGGTTTATTAAGACAAAGCACGGGTACAAGCTGGTTCATCTGAAAAAGCCACTGCTGGAAATTCACTTTTTCAAGTAAGATTAACTAAGTATTCAGAATGGTTTTGCATCCTACAATAGCATCTCCTTCAATGCATCTCAGTTATATGTATCCTCCTGATAATGGTAGTTATGCCTAAGAGTATCCTTGTGCTGATTATTTATAATATGAACCCCATCTTCCTTTGTAAAATTAATAACTCTGCTTTTATATGAACAATACCTGTCAGTGATTAATGACAAGATGTTCTTATGTGTGTCTACATATATTATTCTGAAAGTGATTCTTCCAAATGGGTCACTGGAGATAAATGGATATTTTTTATGAAAATCTTCTCTGACTCAGAGTCTAGTGACGTTAACTTCATTTAACTTTTCTGTCCACAACATTTGGTGGTGATAATGGGCTCCCAAAGAACTTTTAAAATCAGCCCATTGTACCTTAGTCAGAAGAAAGTGATCTGTAAAAAGTACAAAAATATATTTTACTATAAAGAAGAGTTACCGGGAAACTTCTAATATGAATAACACAAGCTAAATGTCTTCCTGGAGCTCACTTGGTAGACCTTTTTCCACCCAAGGTCATAAACACACACAAGATAAGTGGGCACATTATGAAATACTGGTGAGCCTATGTTTATGTGTCACCACTTCTGGGGCACCTCTGGAGGTGATATATGCTTCCTGATATCATTAGTCAACATCTCAGCCACCCTTCTCTAAAGCTTACAAAGGCCAATAATCCACTAACACATACCACATAAAGACATTAGCCTCACTTCCAATGGGGCAAATGCATGGGTTAAGCACTGGCCTTTATGAATCAAAAAGGAACTAAAGGAACACTTGGTGGACAGAAAAATGTCACTGCCAAGGCTACATGAAACTCAAGGTTTTAAGGACAAATGCTTAAACACTGGCATTTTATTACATGACATTAATGTGTCTGGGTTGTAGCATGCTGTATTTGGTTTTAGAGTAATGGTTTCATTACATGGAATTTGTAACTAAACAAGACACAGATGCACAAAAGCTCATATTCACCACAGTCAATGTTAACATTTATAATCCTCCTTTGTAAATGCCAAAGGTAGACTGTAACAGTTTTGTCATTCAGTTGCATCCCAGGGGTGCAATTTAACAGAATGTAAACAGTTTAATGATCTTCATAACAAATGATAGAAGTTCACTCTCCTATGAACACCTAATCACCATCCTCCAGTGGTTACATAAGTTTGACAGTAATTGCTTTGGAAGTGATGACTGATAGCCACTGATGTAATAGATAGCTCAGTATCTTAACATAGATACAGGGATGTTCCAAATGATTGCAAGGTCCACACCAATAAAGCTGTTCTTTTTATATGGAATTAAGTCTATGTAATAAAGGAGAGACAATACACATCATTGTTCCTAAAGCAGGAGGTAAAAGGATAAATTCTACTAAGGGTTAGATTTATACTGATAAAAATCACATATCTGTCAAGATTGATTGTCTTGAAAAGCATCCATGGCTATAAAATGGGGAAAATGAATTGCTAAAGAAAAGAAACCACAAAGCTATGCATTCATTTTAAAACACTACTGACAAGCTGAGCCTTTTCAGTTAAAGGACATTTCCAATTTCAACTTCTCAGTTATATATACTGTCTTTTTATTTATGTATCATTTTAAGATGACAGTAGGAACACATCAGAAACCATTGATGTCATATTCATAATATGAAGTACTAATGCAATCCCCAAACCCTATTTTTCCCCTCTCTCTTCCTGGAACTTTACCACAACAATACAGTAACAGCTATAAATTTATATGCAAATTCATGCTCTTGTAATATTTTTCATTCCATGAAGTGGTGCCATTTAGTATTTTTGCCATAACAACATTTATTCAGTATTCTCTTTAATTACAACTACAATTAATCTATCAGGATCTTTATAAAGCTCCCCAGAAACATTCTTATTTATTGTCTGAAAGTTAGTAATAAAGAAAGGAGTGAACAAATAATCCAGTTTTCCCCATGGGTGCTAATAGAGTTTGCAGCATTCTGACAGGAATGACCAGTCACTGGAATAGCAGCAGATATGCTTACAAAAAAGTATGAAGTGCTTGAATAAACTATTATCCTTCTCCATCAATGGCACCTATGCCCATCTGATGGATGTGTTGAGCCCAAGAGGGACGATCCATAAAGCTGGTAGTTTACCCTTCAGTCTGGAGAGTGACAGGACCTTGGAGAATGGTAAAGGTTGGCTTTTTCATGCCGCATTTACTTTATCAACCTAGTGTATGTGATGCCAAAATAAGGGTTACAAATAAATCAGGTTTTTCTCTTATAGTATCCTATTTCTTTTGGGGAACCAGAAGTTTGTTCCCATGTGGTATCCTATTTCTGTTGGTGAACTAGAACTTTATTCCCTTGCACTATCCTATTTCTGTTGGTGAACTAGAACTTTGTTGGCTAGCAGTATCCTAATTCTGTTGGTGAATTAGAACTTTGTTCCCTTGCAGTATCCTATTTCTGTTGGTGAACTAGAATTTTGTTATCTATATACCTGTTTTTTAGAGAAGCCCTCTGTTCCCTTAATGTTCTCTCTCCTTTCAGATATCTAATATAAATGGCTTTGCTTGCAAAATTAAAGTGGGGATGAAAAAAAGTTATTATGATAATGCAATGCAGGATACAATACACTATGAACTATTAACCAGTTGAAACACCTATTTCTGTTGGTGAACTAGAATTTTGTTATTATCCAATTATTGCAGATAATTATATACAAGTATAAGCCTTTAATAAGCATCACAGAAAAATATGTAAATTATGCCAAGCTAATTTTCGGATTTCATTTTTCTACCGATCAAGTGAGGGTTACTGTTTCTGTGGACGTGGCATGATTGGGTGTTATAACTAACAGCCGATGAATTAGCCAGCAGGTTCTGAGCACAACTGCTTTATTTAGGTGTTTGACTGGGGGGGGGGGGGGGGGAGGGCCAGGGCAAGGCTTTGTTTGCTCAACACTGACTGATTGACCTCAATCCAGTGCTGAGATAAGAGTGATTTTTACCCTAGGCAGATGAACAGATGGATGCAAAAATAGTTGTAAGTTGAGCCATGAATTTAGTATAAGCTATAGAGCTATGTAAAGTCTATACTCATGCAAAATTTCAGACCAATACCTCAAACCAGTCCTGAGATATTAACACGGATGTCTGCAGTGTAAATGTGAATGGAGGTGGTGCCACCTGCCTCAAAATCGAGAAAGCTATCCAAGATGTATACATATGCAAAAGTTTAGGCAGATAAGTCAAACCACTGCCAAGATGTGATTTTATCCCTTGGCAGACAAAGAGAAGGATACTGTGCAAAAGTGGTTGCAGATGGCACCACCACTTTCTTTGTATGATACAGAGCTATGCGAGATCTATACACATGCAAAATATCAGGTTGTTTCATCTTACCAGTCCTGAATTATTAGCTTGGATGTCTGCAGCGTGAAAATGAATATATGTGGCACCACCTGTCATAAAACTAAGAAAGATATCCAGGATGTATACACATGCAAAATTTCAGGTGGATAAGTCCAACCACCGCAGAGATATGAGTGATTTTAACCCAAGGCAGATGAACAGAAGGACACTATACAAAAATGATTGCAGGTGCAGTACATCGTCTCAGAGGAGTTCTTCAGGAACAAACATGGTAATGGCGGAACCCAGACAAAAATGTAATATCTACAAAACTTTGTTTTGGTGGATATAATGAACCTGGGGAAAGGATCTTTCAGCTAATTCTGGACCACATTCATCTCAAGTGTGATCAATCCTACTGATATTGCATACCAGTATTTACCCTTACCATGTTTATAATTAAGAACAGAAAATCATCTTTGATGGCAATGACATGCCTTTATTCCCAAAAATGTCAGACAGATAAATCTCTTAACAATAAACCCATGAAATATGCAGTTTTTAGTAAACCAGCAAAGCCTTAAGGATGATAAATATTTGTTTCTCCCAAAAGCCAAAAACTGCTACCATAAAAAGTAAAAAGTTAAGAAAATTCTCACCATCAAATATCTGATTTAATGCTTGGTCATACTACAGTCTGACCCTTAAATAAATAAATTCAACCACATTTTCTGTAATGGTGTGATAACCAGCCTAGTTTTCAGTGTTAGGATTTGGAACTACTGGTATGTATGATTAGAAATCTGGTCTTATCAGTTAAATGAATTTACTTTTCCTCCAGGTCAAAAATTTGCATGTCTTGTGTGGAGGTCACAATTCTTTTTTTTTTAACCTTTAGGTTATTCATGGGTATTTTTACTGTCTGGAGCTACACTGACCCAGCATAAGCACACGCCCCACAGAGATATAATTGAAAATGTTTCCTCTCTTGGAGCAGCCTCTTATTGAGTCAATGATAAATTGTCCAATATCTGGTCATAAAACATTGTTTCCTTTTTGGGTTTGCTGCTTGATGGAGAGCTTCCACCACTAATACTGCTCTCAAGCCATAAAGCTTACTTAATCAAACAATGAGTGCAAAAATTACAAATAAAACTCCAGGTCCCCAGGAGCCAACATGGTTTAATATCACTATGCTCTCATGCTTTTTAAAAACCTGGAGGCCTAAGGATTCAATGGTCTGTTTGTGAGTGGTGATTTATAAGACTTTCTTGTGTATACCTTTCACTTTTCCACTCTTGGGGAGAGCAAATGAAATGTATTATTAAAGTAATCACTTTAATCAGAGTATCATAGGAGATCACAAGTAAAATGGATAAGCAATATTGCATGTCACAGTAGAATTACAAATAAGCACATGTATAATAGATAAATTTATATGAACAGACTAATTATCAGCTGATAATTTATGATTTAAAACATGACAAGAAAATTTTATTCAATTTTAATTTGACTTAGATGATATTTGTGTTTTATTTATAATATAATATCATCCATCAGTGCAAAACACAATATAATACTTCATACTGCCTTTTTACTGAAGATATTAATTGAATGAAAACTGCATGTCCCTATACACAAATGAAATACAAATACCTTAAACCTGCAAGTTGGATAAAGAATAATAAAAATTGAAACTGAAAAATAAAATTAAATATGTTAAAGTGACTTACAAGATGTTATATACAAGGAGTGCATGAAATGCAAAATATTCCTCTACCAAATTATAAAATTACTCACCTGACTAAAACGGAGTGGTGTAGTCTTTTGAGGAGAATTCATTGACTGTGCCAATGGCTCCAGTAGCTCTGTATCACTCCCTACAGGGGAGCATGGAGAGGAAGAGGGAGGGCCTTCTGGACCATCAGGATCTATTTTGTGGAAAGGATTAGAGTCTGATAGCTGAGTTTCTTTTTTAATATTCTGTTGCATGACAGATCGATTCGGTCGACCTCGCAGCATTTCTGTCTGGTACCATAACTTCCGTCTTTTATACCAAGTAAAGAAAATGGCCACAGCCAAAACAACAATCACAATTCCACAAATGCTGCTAAGCGCAATAATAATCACAAAATTACCTCCCATAAGAGAGGTAGAAGCTTCACTGCTCCCGTGAACAGAAGCATTAACAACAACATGTAGAGTTTCAATGGCACTTTTAGGAGATTTTCCGTGGTCCTGGGCTATAATTTTTAGCACAAAAGTTCTGCCTACAAAACCACGAAGGTCCTTTGACACCTTAATGAATCCTGTAGATTCCTCTACTGAAAACTCTGATATATTTTTGGTAAATCTATAAATTATATGACCATTAACACCACTGTCTGCATCTGATGCAGTGACACGTGTAATCCGCATTCCTTTTTTTGTCAGTGGGGAGATATGAATTGTGTGGTTCTCCCTGTTAGGAAAGCTAAACTTTGGTGCATGATCATTCATATCTATCACTTTTATGGAGACTTTTGTTGTACTGCTCATGCCAGAAAATCCAATATTTTTGGCAATAACTGTCAGATCATATTGCTCCTGAGCTTCTCGATCAAGTGGCATCAAGGTGAATATTGTGCCATTTTGACGGTTAATGCCAAACATTCTGCGCTTACTGCCAATGGTTGTAACAGGAAGTGTATACGATATACTGTTGAAAAGAGATGAGTCATTGTCAGTTGCCTGCACTTGACCAACATGTGTATTAGGCAGCTTATTTTCCTGTACATGGAATTCATATTTTTTCTTGGAAAAGACAGGCCTGTTGTAATTTATATCTTTTATGGTAATGGTGACTTTAACAGACGAGCTCAAAGCCGGCATGCCACTATCTTTTGCTGTCACATAAAAAGATAGCTTTTTCTTTTTTTCATAATTGAATGTGGTTTTAGCTGTTAGCACACCAGTGTCTGGATGAATTTGCAGTAGGTCACGTACCCCAGATGACAGGCTGTATACAACATCACCATTAGAATCAGCATCAGGATCAATAGCCTCCACCTTACCAACCTTTGTACCACTTCTGTTTTTCTCTATGATTTCAAAATTATAAACATCTTTTGAGAACTTTGGTCTATTATCATTCTGATCAAGAACATCAACTTTCACAGTGTGTCTACTGGACTGTACTGGTGTACCTTCATCAGCACAAATCACACTCAAATTGTAAGAACTTTTCCATTCCCTGTCCAAAGACATCTTGCTGTATATTTTATACTCATTTGTCATGTATGGCTCCAGTGTGAAATTGTCACTCTGCATCTTGCAGAAGACCTTGCCATTTATACCACTGTCATCATCTGTGACCCTCAGGTGGGCTACAAGACTTTTCCTTGCAGAGTTCTCAGTGATCTGTGCAACTTTAGTGTTTGATAATGTAATGATTTGAACCTGAGGAACATTATCATTTAAATCCTGTAATTTAACAACCACACTAGCATCAGCAGTATTGGGATTAGGTGCCTGGTCCTGGGCAATCACCTTCAAAAAGTACTCATTTTTAGATTCAAAATCCATCTCACCCATAGTATATATCCCTCCAGTATATCGGTCTATGTTAAATAAGTTGCCATAATTCTGTTTGGTTTTGTCACTGAAGCTATATGTTACATTACCATTATGGCCAATGTCTTTGTCTATTGCTGTAACATGGATGAAAGTAGTGTGTAGATCAACATTTTCCTCTACAGAAGCATTATAGACTGATTTTACAAATTGTGGTGCATTGTCATTAGCATCCAGAAGTTTAACACGGACCATCAGCTCACCAGATTTCTGGGGGCTACCACCATCATATGCAATCACTTTACCTCTATATTCACTTTCCTCCTCACGATCCAAATTCTGGTCAAGTCTCAAAAATAACTCTCCTGTCCTATAATCAGGTCCTTGCAAAATGCAACTGAATTTATTTCCAAAGTTGAATACTTTAATTTGCTGAATCCCATACACACCAGAATCCTGATCTACCACATGTGGAAGTGGAAATATTGCTCCTGGTCTGGTGGACTCTTTGATCTCCAACATGTACTCTCTTGATGAGAACACTGGTGCATTATCATTTATATCAAGTAAGACAAGTGTTACTTTAATTCTTTGAAAGTATTCATGTGGACTCACGGCAACATCAAAGGAAATTTCACAAGTATCTTCTCCTGGGCAAATTTGTTCACGATCCATTTTGGAAGAAAAGCGAAGTACGCCTGTGACATCAAGCTGTAAATATCTTCTATGCGAAGGTGAAATAGTTAGAAAATTAAATCTTAATTTTTTCATAACCTCAACTGTATAGCTTAATCCTGCATCCCGTGCAATGTTTCCAATGTATCCAAGAGATTCCTCATCAAGCTCATACTTCACTGGATTTGGAGCTTCACTTTGGGTGATTGAGAGTACTAGAATCATCAGGGTAGTGAAGTACGTAGGTAAGAGCTCCATTCTTGTTGATTCAAGCAGAACAAATTGTCCCATCAACATCACTTTTCACCTTGGAATCTGATTTGGTAACAATTAACAGTAACGGTACACAATAGTCTCCACAGCAAACACGCAATAAGACCATGTATCCTCATTCTGCTCACTGAAGCTTGAATTTGCTCCATAATGACACCTTTATTGTGACCTATTGCTGAAACCTCTTTGTGCTTCCTAAGTGTGTCTTCTGTGATCTGCAAACAAATGATGGAATCCAATTTTCTGTACTTGTATGTAAGCCTACTAGTGTTTCATGTGGGGCCCCTCCCAAACCGCATGGCCTTGAATGCTATTGATTGTTAATAAAGAACCTTACAGGCGTGACCCAGTCAGTTTATTCATCTTGTATTATAAGAGATTTAATGATAATAATTCCATATATATTAGTCATTTCATGACATATCCTCATGGACAAACATTTCAAGTCAGGCATTTAGGTATCTGTGGTGCAGCTGCATGAGGGCTAAGACAGTGTGGGAACATAGTCTAGACAACCATGTAGAATTGTTAAAGAAATCTAGCCATATTTAAAATGGTCTTTCAAGTTATTTCAACATTTTACAAGGGACACTCCTCTGGTATAAAGAGCCCAGTGAATAATACTATCCATGTGGGGCTGCACTGTTGCTGGCCTTTTCTTATTTACAGTGCTGTTACATGAAAATAGTTGATTATGGAAAGAGACATGTGACAGAAATCAAGTAATAGTATTATAATCACAAAAAGAAAGTAATTTGATCATTTTCTCAGGTAGAGTAAAACAGAATTGTAAAAAATAAATGGCCCTTGGTAAAGCTGAATGCAGAATTATAAAAAAAATTGTTTGCCTATTTGATAAACTCACAGACTTACTACTGAAAATAAAAAACAATACAGAAATTCCATTTCTGGTCTTCCCTACATTCATGAGGCAAAACTATTTTCTGATCAAATTTTATCATAATAAATGTAGGAAATGTGAACAGATTCAAAAAAATGCTCTAGCTGAAGCTTGTGATGTGTATTTATTACCTGTAAATATGACCGAAGGTTTTATAATATTAAGAGTAACACCACAATCTTTGTGCTTCATGTGCTTTTAATTACAGGTAGGAACTGAACCCTAATTTTTAAACCTGAACATTCAATTGTGTATTTTAAATATCTACATCTGAAATATTCTTTCCCTTACCTGTTCCTTTTCATTATGCCAATAGCACTATTTGTGCACTATGGGGACTGGCATCATGAGATGCATTGTGTTAATTCCTCAATGCAGCTAAATTCATACTTAACTCCCTCCCTCTGGTTACCTTTGTTTCTACCATTTGCCTTCTTAAAATCTCACCTAATTTAGTAAAATTACTGAGGACCATACAACATCACCACAAATTCTGGTCATGGGAAGTTTGTTTAATTGACAACTGTTTTAACAGGACAGATAGCACCATCTATTCCCCCTTAGCTGAACTAAGATGGGATCCAGTTACCAACGTGATGCAGCATTCCCATGTGCGGGGCCAATGGTTGATATGCCAATTTCAGGAAAATCCCTTTTTACTGGGCAATTCATTTTTGAGTGATCATGCCCACTTGCTAGTTTTTTGTGAATGTAAAAATTTTTTATACTGATTCCAACCAAGACTTAGAAATATGGATTAAATTTTACATATTTTAAGTGCTAGGCTAAAATGAAATAGAAATAAGATAAATAATACTTACATATTTAACTCATTTATAATTACAGTTAAATACATAGTCATTTCCTAGAATTAAAGTGCAGCTTTATTTTTAGTAATAATGTCACCTGAAGAGTTGGGGCATGGTTTACAGGTTTAAAGTGTGAGCTTAAGAATTTTTATTTTAAAATCTCATTAAATGTGCAGAATGACAATGAATATGTATAACCTTACAACTGTTAGCCACATCTTAGCTACTTTACTTGTAATTTCAAGATAAAGAACTACAAGTGACAAAACGACATTAACTTTGAAAAAGATGCCATTTTAAACCCATTTTAACAATAGCCTAGCAGACCTGCCACAGTATCAGGCCTGGAATACTTGATAGTGTTGATGGGCTTTAAGTGCTCACCTGGCTCTAAGCATGAGTTTTCCCTGGTCTGCTTTTCTTCTTCATTCCCGAGTGACACTCAGATGAATATTCATTAGGTTTTGTGTCAGGCTCTTTTATCAGGACAAGCCATCCAATTCAAACACAGTACTGCAGCAATGTGACAAACTTGCGCTGCTTCAGAGTCTGTTGGTCTGGCTCCCAAAAGCAAAGATTACTTCTTGACGAAAATTCTCTGCTGGATATCAATCAAAGTGATGACTTCATCTTCTTGGCTTTGTCCTCAGTGCAAAGGCTGGTGCAGCCCATCTGTGGGTTCTAATAAATTAAGTGGTAGAAAATGTAAAAGAAGTAAAAAGCCTAGGCTAGGTAAATGACTCAATTAGCTGATTGAAACTGTGAAAGAGCACTTGATTAACATTACTGTTACTTATTGCAAATATAAAATTTGTGCTAATGCCTTTACAGAAAAAAAATGCAGTGAACCA
This sequence comes from Sipunculus nudus, assembly GCA_026874595.1. Classification (NCBI taxonomy): domain Eukaryota; kingdom Metazoa; phylum Annelida; class Sipuncula; order Golfingiida; family Sipunculidae; genus Sipunculus; species Sipunculus nudus. Next base: position 30,429,307 of record CM049315.1, read on the forward strand.
ATTGTACTCAAGGGAGTCCACCATGGAGTGGTCCTGATAAGGCAGTTATAAGAAAGATTCCAGGAACAGTTATCACGGCTAGCCAAAACATGGCAAGGCAGTGCTTGTGTAACTGGGTAGATTCAAAGAGCTCCCAGTCCTAGCATGTAAGTGTACAAGCTGATCAGGAACGGCCTGCCTGCTGATTGTAAATCTACAGCGGTAGTAGAATACCACTCAACAAAATTCAGCAATTCATGTCTTTTCATGGTATGTCCTTAGAATTGGGACATTCCATGCAATTATTGGTCCTTTTGGTAGAAAACAAGCCTGGATAAACCTTCTGATCCCAGTTCCAGGGGCCCACTATATCAGTTTTCTGCCATTCAAAAATTAGTCCATTCAATGTGACTTACTGTTACAGATTCTATTGTCAATCAGCTAAATGGTTGTCCAGCTCATTAATAAAAGTGTTCTCTGTAATTGTTTGTCCATATTTTGCCAGTAATTTGCAACAGTCCCAGCAATATAGCTGGCTTAATGGCTGTTATCTCTATAACCAAATATTGTAATAGTCCCTCAGTGATTGGCAATCTATGTTCTGTATTATTTTTCAGTTCATTATATTGATCTTTATGTCAGTTGATTACTTCCTTTTACATCTTTCATCAAATTAAAAAAAAAAATCATCTATAATAAATATATTAATGCATAGCACATGTTTCATGGTGCAGTAGTAGATATTTCTTATAATGGAATGGAAGGCATACTATTTTGTCAAAAATGAAAATGAAATCGGATTGCTTACTTTTTCTTTGTGGCACAACAGCTGCATGGCCAGAACATGGTCCTTGTCTCACTTTCACTTTTTCAATGTAGACTTCTCAATACAAGGCTGCTTTATCACTTGACATATATGTAGTCCTGCCTTTAATAATACTCGTTTCTAATCATTCCAAAATTTCTGGCCAAAAAGTGTACACAACAAAATCCAATAAGCTGCACCATTTATCTAGTGTACAATAGTAAAATTCCACAAACTAACATACAAGTATATTTTTCACCATATTTCATGTTATCAAATCAGTAGAGCCCTCTTCCTGTAATGCAGCATTCGTCATATAAAATATACAAGACTCAGATGCACTATTTGCAAAGCCAGTCAGTGACTTAATCAGGTCATGCACTTGTGGCAAATATGGACTTGTTACAGTGGAAAAAATAACGGAAGCTTGCTCTGTAGTGGTGTATCAAGCCCTTGTCTCCTGCTGAGCGACTCCTGCCAGCAGCAAGTGTACTGCTGGTAAAATTATGGTAGCTGGCTATATAAACACATGTGGAGGTGGTCAGCTCTTGTCTCTGCATGGGGTATGTATACATCTGTAACAGCGCAGGTAGTAAAAGTGCACTCCACACATCCACAACTATGAATCAAGTCTGCCGCTCTCTCTGATTCTACACTACAAGCGGTCTTTCTATTAGGCTTAATGCTGTGGGATGTCAATTAAGGTGCTAAGTCATGTGACCTGCTGAGCGTGAATGCGGAGCCCCCAGATAGGCTGAGTACCGTCAAATCAGGTCTGAGCAATGCTTGAGTGATCCTCAGTACTGACTTCCTTCCTAAGCTGCTCTACAAATAAGTCCCAAGAACTGACACGGTGTGTATTGATGTTTAGAATTGGCAGGGCAAAAGGGTACTGCAAGGGGATAAACATGGATGCAATCCTGTCACCTCTTTTTTATAAATGACTGATACTCATTGGCAGTGCAGTGGAGAAAAGTCCCACCCTTTCACAGTTAAAGCTATTTTCTGGTGTTGTGCCCTTGTAAACTAGCTGTATTCTGGTGTTACGCAAGTCTCAGTCACGCCAGATAATTACTGCTACCCAGTGGGAGGGACAATGGCATAACAATGTTGTTGGCCTTTTCATATGAGCCCATTGGATGTGAGCTCTAAGTGAAATACTGAAGGTGTGCTTTGGCACTTCAACAGGAAGGTGCTGTTAACAGACCACCACAAAGTATGCTGAGAGCATTATGGCCCCCATGGCTCATGTCATAATTCACATTATTCACAGATGACTTCAAATACTGAATGATGTAAACAGGAAATGGGACATATGCCCATTAGAGGAATAGATACCAAGTTAACTCCCTGGCATACATTTCCTGTTGTATAGATTTTTTTTATGAAAGAACACTTATTATTGTAAAATCTAATCTTGATTTGTTTTTTTTTAATATATATACATTTGTACTTTAAAGTTAATTTCTGTGCTCCTAACACTTAATTATATAATATGAATTCTCAAAATAAAGGAAAAACCTTTTCTTTTTGAGTGGTAGTTAAACCAATAATTATATTAAAAGTGAGAAATATATAATATACTAATCTATCAGAGCACTTATCCATTTTGCTATTAATTCATATCTGCTATTATTTTAGAGTACATATTCAATTGTGATCATTTACCCAACAAATAATATTATTAGATACTGAATGAAGCTATTAATTAACACTGTTACTTCCCTGTGCCTATATCTTCTAGGAAGCTGTAACATGTAATAGCTTACATAGTATATCACAATAACTTGTCAATTGATTGGTTATGTGAATAGTTAATTGTTTTTCTTCAAAACCAATCTGGCTGTATGTTTTTATAATCATTTAATCATCAATGATTAAATATGCAGATGCAACAAAGTCTTGTACTTGAAAAAAAAGTATATCTAATTTGTCAGAAATACATGGAAGGGGCCATTCATTAACATAATTGTTACATCCCTGTCCCCATAACTTCTTATATAGTACATGGTATATCATAAAGATGTGTTTATAAGTAATATCTTATATAGTAAATCATAATAATGTGTTCATAAGTCAAATGTTATATATCATAGTGTATCATATTAATGTGTCCATACATAATATCTTATATAGTATTCATAATTATGTGCCCATAAGTAATATCTTATATAGTATGTTATAACAATGTGTCAATTGATTATGTCAATTTCTGTATTGATATTTTGAATTTGTCAGAGATACAGGGATTACCTTCCCAAAATTTCAAGCAAATAGTACTGAAAACTGAGGCCACATCAAACAATGAAAATAATCACACTTCAAAGTAATAGTTCTTTACACGGTAACTTAAGATAAATAAACTGTCATCTGTTGATGTGTATCAGCAGCAGGTCCAGGAAATATGCAATACTATAGTGTATCAGTGCTACAAGAATGGTGACAGCTCCTTCAAATGATAAAAACTAATAACTAGAGCAGGTATTCGATAATGAAATAACTGATTAATAATTGATCATCATTTTTATTTTCTCACAATCATCAACTGATTTCTAACACTATAAATATATATGTAAATATATTATGTATTAACTTAAACATGGCATTTAATAGAATCATTCTTAAGGATAAGTCTATGGAAACCATAATCAAATTCAACCAACTACTCCAACCTAATTCTATTTATCAGTTGCTGCCATGTCACATGACTTGGTCATTTGAACCAAAGTTTGAGGACTGATCTATTTCATGAACTGTTCATAAAAGTTATGTCCCTAGTGACGATGAAATAGTGGAAATGAGAAGCCTGTGAGTGAAGGTTTCAAAACAGCACACACAAATGAATCACTTTATTAACATCAGCTAAAATATTAAATAAAAATACTTAAACTAATATCAGTAGCCCTGGCTGAGTCACTTGATGCAGAAAAAAAATCATATGCTGGCTTCCACATTCAGTCATCATAAGGGATGCAGAAAAGGATGTTCAGCATGCTTTGGTGCATTGTTTTTCTTTTTTGGCTCATATCATTTATGAAAACATGGGACTTTGTAAGTCTATATTTTTGCTACTTATCTACAGCCATCTACCACATTACAGGCAAACATGTCTCTCCAAAGGTTCACCAGAGCACAAATTATATTGTGATTGGAATCAAAATGCAATAATCCTCCCTCCCTATAGGCAGACAAAACACACATCTAAACCAAACAGTGGCTTGGAATTAACTCTTCTCTGTGACTACTGTCCTTCTCTTTGGGTAAAGAATTAATCTCATGTGTATTAATTCTAGCCATGACCGGGCAGCCACTGCACTGGATATTCGTAGTTTTACTGAGGGATTTCTTTGATTGTCAAACAGAAACAAGGATGAATTCAACAAAGCTCTGGTCATTTACTCCATGTAAAGAGACAGACTTCTAAGTCCATCAGACACTGATCTGTGTCAACTAATCAGATTAAATGTCATTGCATTGTATGGGCAGTTGGGTAACAGAATCAGGGTTTAAGGCAGGTAGAAGATTTACCAGGATGTATCAACAAACTGAGGAGCAATACAGACAGATCTGTCTATAGACAGACACCAGACACTTGGTCAGATTAGTTGGTCTCTGTCACTGTTGTGGTATATAATACTGTTCCTCCATAAAGAGAATTTTTACTTTAATTACTCTATACAAACTTGGACCTAAGCTAAGTAGGGGTTGTGGGTTCTGGAGCACACACTCAAGTGGTCCATGAGTATTTCTGTATATAGATATAGAAGTAAATTGACTCAGATAACACTAAAATGAACTACACTAAAGTCACTTCACTCCACTCTCTGATCTGTATTGAGAACACTGATCATCCTGTGTACACATTCATGTACATACTTGATTCAACAGGCACAATGCAGTTTTTATTATATTAAAATGTCAGACATATGTAAATAATACTTTTAGTATTTATATATGACTGGATGCAGGTTGATAAGTTGATACAGGGGGTTAATATATATTCGAGTCAAGAACATTTATTCACCTAGACATTTTATCATAAATGTATACAACATGTATTTATATAACATCTAGTAAAAAGTACAGCTATTATTATTATACAATGGAAACATAAATGTGTTCTAGAATGTTGTTTAATTCCTTTCCTAAAAATATATAATAGGAACATAACTTTTATTCAAGTACCATGCAGTGCCAAGTACCCCACGTTTTCAGCTGTATCCATAGACATTGTGTGCTATGGCAACAAGTGCAGCTTCATAGTAGAACTTAAAAACAACAGGAAAACTTTAACCCAGAGAAGAACTTTGTTTTGCAGCAGGGTAGTGGATTATATACACCATATATACCATTAGTCATATATTGAACCATTGATGGTTGAATGTATTTTTTGTGAATATATGTGATTAAACTAATGAATGGAAGATTTACTTCCGATATTGTTGGCTGATTGAGGAATGAAATCCTAGAAAGATGGGAGGCAAGGGGAATTGTGGCAATTGATATTTAAGCATGGTTGATGAGGACTGTATAGAACTGTGGTATAATTTGTGGGTTTGGCGGACTTATGCTTTAAATGAGGGGTATGGCGGCAGGTCAAACAACTGGGTGTGGGGTTACCGTTAGTCCAGTTTTTGGTCTATGCATGCAGGACCTCCGTGCTCACATGAAAAGAAATTTAGATATATGGAATGAAGGTTCTCTATCTGTACAATGTAATTATTATAATGGATTAATGGAGGGAGTTTAATAATTTGATTATGTCACTGAAATTCAAAATTACATACCTCTTTTACGAGCAAGCCATCAAGATGGCTGACCATTACAACTCTATTTAAATATTCTTCGTGATTTATTTGACAGGAACTGACTTGATTATATTATATATACATCTGACTGATGATTTTAACCGCCCCTTTTGCCTGAGGGGATGTCAAGTCCCAGGAGACCAATTAGTTGGACAGTCATGCCTGAGTGGATCTGTCATGACATCTGTGATATATATGTAATCACTTGAGTGGCAGAATCACCAGTCACTTGATGGGCAATTTTACTGTATAAACAGGTAAAGTTTAGTTTAGGTATAGTTTACAGTCTGATATATCACTGACAATGTCCGTCTCATCCAATTTTATACTTGGCCTTCCTGGTCTTTTGGGTCTGTTATGGGCAGCAATAGGAGGAGCTTAAGTTTAAGAAGGTTTTAAGTTCTCTATTGGTATGTATAGGCATAAATAAGCAAATTACAAACAGCTAGCTACTAAGCAAAAACAGAAGGGCAGAAGAATTTTGAAAGCAAATTATTTATACTATTGACAATAACTGTGGAAACACTGATATATTTCCTATGTGGTTGCATCATTAATACACTGTTATTTCTATAAACATCCTGATGCAATTAATGAATGATTAAGGTATCAGAGTTCTCTAAAAAAAGAAGTTATCTATAAAATGTAATTGTTTTGACCTTCTGACATTTATTAATCAATGTGGTAATGATTTTTGTCGACCGTTATTTCATGTACTTGTCTTGAAAAACATGCAATTACAACTGATCATTCAAAATCCAGGCTGGAGTTAAGACTCTCTGTGTGAGATTAATCTTATCTCAGGTTAATGCTTTGTAGTTACTGATTAATGAATTAAAGGAGAGACCAAGTTCTGAAAGCAACTGATTTCCTTCTTAAGAAAAACAGCCATTCTGCACAATATAGGGAAACTGCTTACTACTAACCAGATATTGATGCTGCAAATCAAAAAGTTCAATTAAGTTATAATGCTCTGTGATGAAAACTATGATTAACATATACATGAACATGTTATATGCCAGCTTGTAAATACATATATCAGCTTTCCAATAGTTACTTTTAAATACTATCCTCGGGGATTGACTGGATATACTTTCCGTAAGTTTTTAATATTCACACACAACTCATAAAATTAATCTTTGAATATGCATTAGTAAAATGCACAGTTCCCCTAAGTACAAGCATGAAAATCATGATCTGTTACAAAACTGGCTATATGTATCTTAGGAAGTGATTAAATCTCATATGCATGTGTGTTCCCTTGCCAGGAACCTCTCCTTATTTATAATATTCATAGATCCATAGGACAAATAGTTTACATTATCAAATTAACATAGAACTGCACAAAAATCAAAGAATTTAATGGGCTAAGAGATACTATATCAGGGCCAAATCTTTGAAAAAATAACACCACAAGTCACTTTGTGAGATATGCTGTTTGATAATTGTCTCACCATTGTATGAGGCACAGTCTTGAATTTATTGAGTTCTCTTTCAGCATAGGCAGGCATCCGTGTATTCCAATGTGACTGTCCCTTGGGTAATATAACTATTCAGAGGACCTGAACAGGAGTTGTGAGGCAGATAAACTAGCTCAAATAGCTGCAAATATGGCGTGCTTGTTTAAAATCTCTTGAGTAATAAATATGATAATCACTTAAATCTAATTCCCTGAATAATATCTGACCATCACACAGTGAAGCCTCGATCAAAGCCCAGTTCATTTTGAAGTGCAACCCAAGGCATTTTTCTTCCCTTTAAAAGGATCAAATATTGTGAAAGTTCTTCTAAGAATCCTTGGATTTGTGTTATTAAATGTAAAAGTTCTATTAAAGGAACACACTGAACTGTTGGGACTCAAATAACTACTCAGACACATATTCAACACTCAGTTACCACTGATGTATTAAACAAATGCATTGTATAGCCACAGAAACTTGTTTAAACTACTTTCCCTGGTTGGTTAATAACAAAGATCACATTGGTAATTACCCTCACACAGAATGACTGAACCACCCAGCATTTGTTTGATCAGTTCTTTGATTCACAGAGTAAAATAACCCAGCCATTCATAATTTACTGTAAAAATGTAAACATTAGCAGAAAATTGCAGAAAGAAGTCATATACAACCGTGGGAACAAAACTTCAAAGCAAACTGCCCAATGTTAACTGATGCCACTCCAAGAAAAAACACAGATACACTTTGGGGGAAAGCCAGAAGAGATTAAAGCAATGTAACAACAGACTCAATACTGTTAACACTGATTTTTTGTGATATTTAATTCCATAGACTGCCCCCATTGCTCTCTGTAAATACAAATTACCTTGTCAAGCAGTATTTCATAGTAATTATCTACCTATAAAAGGATCATTTTTAAATAACTTGAAATATACTTAATTGGCATAGATTAACAACAAACTAGAATATGGGTAGTCGACAAGCGACTACGTGTATCCGCCTAAATCAGAGTGGAACGGGTGAAGTGAGGCATTGATTGAGTGGCAAGGGGAAATAGAGTGTTGCATATTAGCATGGATGTCTGCAGCCAAATTGTGTATGTAGGTTGCCCCCCCTACCACAAAATCCAGAAAGCCGTCCAAGTTGTACACATATGCAAAATTTAAGGCAGATAAGTCAAACCACTACATGTATATGAGTGATTTTAGCCCGTGGCAGACAAACAGATGGATGCTGAGCAAAACTGGTTGCAGGTGACGCCACCAGTTTTGCGTATGATAAAGAGCTATGTGAGAACTATACACATGCAAAATTTTGGCCCAATCGGTCAAACGGTTCCCAAGATATGAGCTTGGATGTCTGCTGCATAAACTAGAATGCAGGTGGCACCACCTGTCATAAAATCAAGAGAGCTGTCAGGGATGTATAAACCTCCAAAATTTTAGGCAGATATGTCAAACCACTGCCGAGATATGAGTGATTTTATCCCATGGCCGACAAACAGACGGGAGCTGTGCAAAAATGGCTGCAGGTGGCGCCACCAGTTTTGCGTATGATGAAGAGCTATGTGAGATCTATACACATGCAAAATTTTGGCCCAATCCGTCAAACGGTTCCCGAGATATGAGCTTGGATGTCTGCAGCGTAAACATGAATGTAGGTGGCGCCACCTGTCATAAAATCAGAAAAGCTATCCAGGATGTATACGCATGCTGAATTTCAGGTGAATTAGTCAAGTCACTGCAGAGATATGAGTGATTTTAACTCAAGGCAGACAAACAGATGGACACTGTGCAAACATGGTTACAGGTGGCGCCACCATTTTTTGTGTATGTTATAAAGCTCTCCAAGGGCTACATTTGTGCAAAAAAATTTTCCTGATCAACGGTTCCCGAGATATGAGCTTCGATGTCTGCAGTGTAAACGTGAATGTAGGTGGTGCCACCTGTCATAAAATCAGAAAAGCTATCCAGGATGTTTACGCATGCCGAATTTCAGGTGAATTAGTCTAGTCACTGCAGAGATATGAGTGATTTTAACCCAAGGCAGACAAACAGATGGACACTGTGCAAACATGGTTGCAGGTGGCGCCACCATTTTTTGTGTATGTTATAAAGCTCTCCAAGGGTTACATTTGTGCAAAAAAATTTTCCTGATCGGTCAAACGGTTCCCGAGATATGTGGGTTTATGTGTGGAAACAGGCGGACAAAAGGACGCAGAGCGCAGAGGAAAGGTCAGAGGTCAAAACAAAATTAGGGCGCAGCAGTTCTCAAGTGACCCGAACATAATCCCGGGTTTCGTAAAATTCCGCCCAGCGGTTACGGAGGAGTTCTCCCGACACCGACGCGGCGGCTGCGGCGCGTGCAGCTGAAAACATAGTATCCGCAAAACTCTGTTTTGGTGGATACAATTATATAATCTTTTATATAAACATGAGCTCTTCCATACTTGCTCCATACTACCTTGAAAACATATTGCCTTTCCCTATTGAACCATATTTATGGATTATCGATGGGTTAATTATTCAAACTACGGACCAAACCTGTAAAAAAAGAAATCAACGCATGATTAAGGGATTATAGTGATAAATGAACATTTGATTTTTGTCAAATGCTCAAGCAAACTTCATATGTTTCTTGCACATATCTTAACTCCAAGTTCAGCAATGTTTCAGGATTGTTTTGCATAACATTTATATTATTATTTACCAATAAAAATCCCTATTTTATAAAAAAAATACTTGATTGTAATTTTGACAAAAAACAGGTTATTGAGATGTAAAGATTACTTTTCTTGATAAACTTACAAATGGCAAGCTGCCTTTTACATGTTTTATAAAAGAAGTGACATAGTTACAACAGGTTATAAATCCTGACCTTAAATTTAATTTAACATTTACATGATACAATATTCACATTTAGGACACAGTTTTGTGGATTAATATAATATAGTTTTAAAAAATGAATGTCCCATAGTCAAAGACAAATTTACGAAAATTTAACAGCATGTTGCAGAACCAATATAATATATTAAGCAGGCAGGAGAAGAATGAGTAGAGATAGGTTATTCAATTATTTGGTAAATATGAAATGTTCATCGGGTGACATTCTGATCCAATACCATCAATATATTAAATTATACACACCCTTAAATATCTAAGTTGATTGTATTTTAAAGACTGCTCCTGTGGTGATGGAGCTGCTGATTCAATTTTGTATCTAATGGATGAAATGCCAGTGCTTATTAGACCGAAAATACTAACTAACTAGGTGTACGAACAACAGGAGTACCGGTATATGCATTAATGGTGGAAAAATTCATCAAGTCATCCTGTTTTGCTAGTCCTTGTTGCTCAGATGCCATCACAAGCTGATATGTGGGTCACCAAGTTTCACCCAAATTTGGCTGCATCTACCAGTATCTGGGTTTGTAAATGTCTTTTTAACAGACAGTTGGTGCCCCCTCACTCCAAATTCAGAACCTCTTTTGGATTTTTTTTATCACACAGCTAGTTCCCATGAATCAGGGTCCACTGCCTCCTTTTATGACTTAACCTGGAAATTAATGGCAGCATACATCCCATACTCTACATGATTACTGTACAAGGCTGCCTGCTGTGTCACAGAGATAACTTAATTATAAAACCATGCATTTGTCAAGCAGGGATCTTCATTGTAGCTGTTTAGCTGTGAAGTATGCTTCAAGGTACTGATACAGGGTTTAATGTTTTATCAATATCAATACAACAAGTGACCCATTGGTCATGGCACTCAGCTGAGGAGCACACCATGTGACATAGCCTGACTTATTTGAACTCAATTATTAGGCCCTGCTATAAATTCCATAATCCAAAGGGTGAAAGGTTCTACAAAATAAGCCTAAGACTACATATCACTAAATGTCCATATAACCAGTGTTAACAGGAGTTATAATTACCCCTTACCAGCACATTTCTCTTCAACTTTGGCCTGTTTAAACAAAATGTTATTAAATTTTGGCTCTCAGTTCCTCAAGTCAGCGACACTTCGAGGGAGGTATTAGATAGCCCATATGACAATGTTCTTCCCTGTCCCTACAATACTCCCTGATATGCCTCTGGTAAAATGCTCAGTAACTGTTTAAAAGAGAATATCAATGTTTAATCTTAATTGTTATGAAAACCATGAAATATATTTTTATTGATGTCTAAATGGTGTAATCCTGTGTATTGTTATTATGCAGTGAAGAAGCAGTCAAAGCCCATGCAACACACCCATTGCTTGTACTTGGGCTTATATTGCAGAAACTCTCACTGTATTGACATTGGACTCAACTGATGGCAGGGCCTAATATTACTGAGTTGCGCTTCTTGTGAGTGATCAGACCAATGATAGTGTGGTACTGCATTGTGCAATTGCAGGAAAAAGAGATCAAGGATGACTGTAGTGCAGAGGAGCATAGGTATTTTTATGGTCTCCATATGTCCATAAATGATGAAGAACTGGTTGAATACACTGGTATCAATACAGCTGCTGGCTGCATGCATGTCTCTATGAGATGTAACTATAATACTCCTAATTGGGAAACAGTTACTAACCTCCTAATGGCAGAAAACCTGAGTGTTATTTGTTATTATTACTTCATGTAAACACAAGGCTACTTAGTCAATATTTAATAAACATTTAACATTGCCTTGACCTATTAAATTAATTTTCTAAAATACATTAAGAAAAAAAAACTAAAATCATTAAAAAACTAGAATACGGGTAGTCGACAAGTGACTATGTGTATCCGCCAAAATCAGAGTGGAACGGGTGAAGTGAGGCATGGATTGAGTGGCAAGGGGAATTAAAAGTGAGGTGTGTTGCATATTAGCATGGATGTTATAGCTGAAATGTGTATGTAGGTGGCACCACCTGCCAAAACAAGTGGCCCATGGGCCATGATACTCAGCTGAATTCAAGGAATGTTGAACAATGAGCAAAATGACTGCCAGAGTGCAAACAAATCATGATTTTTGTGAAGAGTCCTAAGAAATGGGTTTCAGTGGGCTTTTGGACAGATGAGAACTTCATTTGAAGGTCTCATAAATAGAAAGAAAAATGCATAAAAATACAGGTAGTGCCACCAGTCTGCAGGAACTGATGAAACACTCCATGATCAATATATATCCAAAGAATCATGGCTATCAAGGCATTAGTTATTCAGATACTGGAGCTTTTGTTTGTATCAAATTTTTAATTATTCTTGGGGGTATTAATAAGCCCTATAGTGGAAGAATATGGGTAACAAACTAATTTCAAGTTTCCAAGGAGATTTTTCATTAGTCTCCCTGGATGTCAAGTAAGAAGATTCTAGGTACAGCAGTTACAGTTTGTGGCATGTTAACAAATGACCACTTCATTTGAAGGTCTCATAAATAGAGAAAAAATGCCAAAAAATTGAAATAAATACAGGTGGCACCACCAGTTTGCAGGAACTGATGGAACATTTCATGATCAATATGCCTGCAAAGAATCATGGAGATCAATGCATTGGTTATTCAGATACTGGTGTTTTGTATCAAATTTTTAATTATTCTGAGGGGTACTTACTACGAAGGATATGGGTAACAGAGACCTAATTTCCTGTTTTCACAGAGACTTTTCATGAACCTCCCTTGATGTCAAGTTAGAAGAATCCAGGTCCAGCGGTTACGATTTGTGCCCTGTTAACAGATGACAGCTTCTTTGAAGGTCTCAAAAATAAAGAAAAAAATTAGTAAAAATTGAAAATAAAATACAGAAGGCGCCACCAGTTTGCAGGAACTGATGGAACATCCCATGATCAATATTCATGCAGAGAATCATGGTGTTCAATGCAGTAGTTATTCAGAGACTTGAGCTTTTGTATCAAATTTTTCATTATTCTGAGGGGTACTTTGGAGACCCGATATCGAAGGATATCAGTAATAGAGACCTAATTTCTGGTTTCCATGGAGACTTTTCATAGGTCTCTCAGAATGTCAAGAATGGAGATTCTAGGTCCAGTCTTTACGATTTGTGCCCTGTTAACAGATGTCCACATTTTTAAAGGTCTCAAAAATAGAGAAAACAATTCGTAAAAAATCGAAAAATACATGTGGCGCCACCAGTCTGAAGGAACCGATGAAACATCTCATGATTAATATGTATGCCAAAAATCATGACCATCAGTGATGTAGTTAATGAGATATTGAAGTTTTTGTATGAAATTTTTCACTATTCTGGGGGGTACTTTGGGGCCCCATAGCTCAAAGGATATCTGTAACAGAGACCTAATTTCTTGTGTCCATGGAGACTTTTCATAGGTCTCTCAGAATGTCAAGAATGAAGATTCTAGGTCCAGTCTTTACGATTTGTGTCCTGTTAACAGATGTCCACATTTTAAAGGTCTCAAAAATAGAGAAAAAAATAGTAAAAAATCGAAAAATACAGGTGGCGCCACCAGTCTGCAGAAACTGATGAAACATCTCATGATAAATATGTACGCCAAAAATCATGACCATCAGTGATGTAGTTAATGAGATATTGAAGTTTTTGTATGAAATTTTTCACTATTCTGGGGGGTACTTTGGGGCCCCATAGCTCAAAGGATATGGGTAACAGAGACCTTATTTCTGGTTTCCATGGAGACTTTTCATAGGTCTCTCAGAATATCAAGAATGGAGATTCTAGGTCCAGTCTTTACGATTTGTGCCCTGTTAACAGATGTCCACATTTTTAAAGGTCTCAAAAATAGAGAAAAAAATTCGTAAAAAATCGAAAAATATAGGTGGCGCAACCAGTCTGCAGAAACTGATGAAACATCTCATGATTAATATGTATGCCAAAAATCATGACCATCAGTGATGTAGTTAATGAGATATTGAAGTTTTTGTATGAAATTTTTCACTATTCTGGGGGGTTATTTTGGGGCCCCATAGCTCAAAGGATATCCTTTAACAGAGACCTAATTTCTTGTGTCAATGGAGACTTTTCATAGGTCTCTCAGAATGTCAAGAATGAAGATTCTAGGTCCAGTCTTTATGATTTGTGCCCTGTTAACAGATGTCCACATTTTTAAAGGTCTTAAAAATAGAGAAAAAAATTCGTGAAAAATCAAAAAATACAGGTGGCGCCACCAGTCTGCAGAAACTGATGGAACATCTCATGATCAATATGTATGCCAAAAATCATGACCATCAGTGATGTAGTTAATGAGATATTGAAGATTTTTTATGAAATTTTTTACTATTCTGGGGGGTACTTTGGGGCCCTATAGCTCGAAGGATATGAGTAACAGAGACCTAATTCCAGGTTTCCAAGAAGATTTTTCATGGACCTCTCTGGATGTAAAGTAAGAAGATTCCAGGTCCATCGGTTACCATTTGTGCCCTGTTAACGGACAGACGCCTGGCCAGACGGACGACGGACAAAAGGTGATCCCTATAGCTCAGATGACTTACCATCGGCTGGGCTAAAAATTGAGAAAGCTAACCAAGATGTATAAACACGTAAAATTTTAGGCAGATAAGTCTAACCACTACTGAGATATGAGTGATTTTAGCCCACGGCAGACAAACAGATGGACGCTGTGTAAAAATGTTTGCAGGTGGCCCCTCGAGTTTTGTGTATGATAAAGAGCTATGTGAGTTCTATACACATGCAAAATTTCGGCCCAATCAGTCAAACTGTTCCTAAGATATGAGCTTGGATGTCTGCCACGTTAACTAGAATGTTGGTGGCGCCACCTGTCATAAAATCAAGAAAGTTCAAGATGTATAAACCTGCAAAATTTTAGGCAGATATATGAAACCACTGCGGTGATATGAGTGATTTTATCCCATGGCAGACAAACAGACGGACGCTGTGCAAAAATGGTTGCAGGTGGCACCACCAGTTTTACGTATGGTAAAGAGCTATGTGAGCTCTATACACATGCAAATTTTCAGGAGGATACGTCAAATCATTCCGGAGATATAAGCTTGGATGTCTGCAGTGTGAACGTGAAAGTAGGTGGTGCCACCTGTCATAAAATCAAGAAAGCTTTCCAGGATGTATACTCATGCCAAATTTCAGGTGAATTAGTCAAACCACTGCGAAGATATGAGTGATTTTAACCCAAGGCAGACGAACAGATGGACACTGTGCAAACATGGTTGCATGTGGTGCCACCATTTTTTGTGTATGTTATAAAGCTTTCCAAAAGTTAATTTGTACAAAATATTTTTCCTGATCGGTCAAACGGTTCCCGAGATATGTGGGTTTATGTGTGAAAACAGACGCACAAATAGACGCTGGGCAGAGAGGAAAGGTCAGAGGTCAACGCAAATTGGTTAGGCACCAGTTCACGTGACCTGATAATTGGTGTAAGTTTCAGAAATATCTGTCTAGTAGTCTCAGAGGAGTTCTCTGGAAACAAACGCGACGGTGGCGGAACCCGGTCAAAAACATAGTATCCGCAAAACTTTGTTTTGGCGGATACAATAATGTAATTAAAGTCTAATTCTCTCAATGTCCTTCCATTGTCTCGCAGATGAAACAACATCAGAAGCTCAAAAAAATCTCTGTCATGAAAAGAAACAACTCTTTGGCTTCTGCAGCCTATGATGCATGAATGATAGATAATAGGTACAGAAAGATCCCATTAATCTTCAAGTTGTAAGCACCATTTCACTTTGCAATAAAGGGACTGTCATGATCTCATTTAATCTGGAATTATTAAGAACTTAATTTATTTTATCTTTTTCATGCTGTATTTGGCCAGTTTTCTTCTTTTTTAATAGTCACTAGGAGTAGCCACTGATTCATTTATTTGACTGTTTATTTGACTCATGCACATCATAGTGAAGACCTGCTGTTAAAGATTCAAGAAGCATTGCATTTGATATTTTAATTGTTAATCAACAAAAAAGTCAAACATTATCCCCAGTACCTACAGTGTTTTGATCAAAGTTATACTTCATTTGAAATTAAAAGGCAAAAAATAAATATGGAGACACAATGCATAGAAAAAATTAAACTTGGAATATCGAGGCAAAATAAATGCATAGAAGTTTCACTCACTTATAACAGGATAAATCTAAAACATACCATGCACACCCAAATTTTTACTGCACTTTTAATGGTTATTTGTTCCTGCATTTATGTAGACCTCTTTGTTGCTTGTATTTATTATACTTGAAGAGTGCTGTTTAGTGAGGAGATTGAATGCTTGCGAAACAACCATGCAGGTAATTTCATAGTCAGAGACATGCAGTTGGGGATATTGCATCTTCTCTTGGTGCCAATACAATCAGATAGTGACCTTTCTCTGTTAGAAGACGGTCTCACAAACTGGCCTGATGTAGCACACTATGTGTGACTTCAGAGCTGCTTTACAACTCATGTAAATTCCGTGTGATATCTATGTGTCCTGTAATTGCCCATTCTCAAACATTATTGCACTAAATATTGGCACAGATCAAGCTTTACAACTGACTAACTGCTCAGGAAATGGCCCCTAGCAAAATGGTAAAATCTCTGTATGCTGCTGTGGCAATTTTCTTTTGCTGATATAGACTTTAACCACCAATGACTCCATGGACTTATTGTGAAGCAGCTGAAACTCAGTGTTAGCTTTGGACACATTTGAAAAAAAAAAATTAAAATATAGTAAAACTGATCTTCCTATTTCTACCTTCTGGATTTTTTTGCTATTTAGAAACAAACATGTAATATTAACTGAGACTAATGATGATAAAAATAGTAAGTTCACAATGATACATATATATTGTAATATGCTTTCAGTCATTAAATTCTGTCACATGGTGGCACCTAAACCAAACTAAAATCTGACTTTTATGAGGGTAAAAATATAACATACTTTTCTGACTGAATTTTCAGAGAACAAGACCTACAGGCCTAATGCAAAAATTGTGTAACTGGATATACATCAGGTATAATGCTTCCATGATAACATGCTTGACCATAAGTGGAAAAGTACTAGACACATACATGTACAAAACAAGCACTAAATATTTTTGAACCTGAGTACAAGCACCAATCACACAAATGTCACTGCTGAAATACTTGCATGGATGTAAACAACACAAAATGATTGTAGGTGGCACCACCAATTTTATGTTAGAATACCATTGAAAGATGTATGAACATGCAAAATTTCAGGCACGTAATTCAAATCACTCTTGACTATGTGCACAGATGCATAACACCCTAAAACAATTATAGGTGGCATCACAAGTCATGTATACAACAAAGCTATCCCAGATATGCAGATATGCCCAACTTCAGGCTGATATATCAAATCCTTCCTGGAAATAAGCAGGAACATACAGTGTGCAAAAACTATTTTGTGGTGGTGAGACCAGTCTTGTCTATAAGAAAGCATCAAAGATGCATAGCAATTGATATGCCAAAATTTCAGGCAGATACATCAAACCTCTCTTGAGTTGGGTCCCCTAAACTGACTAAGCCCAGCCGATGAAGGCAGTGCCCCCTAAGCTGACTATAAACTCAGCTGAGGAAGGCAGTTGCCCCCTACATCAATGGTGGCTAAGTGCTGACTGAACTCTTGACTTGTCGCCTAATCTGATACAATCGGAAGTCTACTAAAGCTAGATATAGATACAAACTGAAACTTGGAATGCTGCCATATCTGAAACAGTTGGCAGTCTGCCAAGCTATTTGTAGATACTGACAAAATCTTGGCCTGTTGTCAAATCTGTTTACACATACTGATATACTTTGGCTACAATGCTTTTTTCATGTTGCGGTCAAGACCTCAGCCCTGTGTGCTCCTTAAGCATGTTCTCAGAGCTGACAGTCGCAGTGCCACGCCAAGCCAAGCAAGGAGCCATATGGGGCGCCCTCTTCTCTCCTGGGTTGAAGTCTTTGTTAGAAAGCTACAGCACCCACAGCCACAAAGCCCGAAGCAACCCGCATTCCCTCCACCGATCCCAGCAGCGGAGACCCAGCCATGTCAATCGAGAGCCGAACTCGATCCTTGTGAGCGACTTTACTTCGAGGAGGCAATGTAGCTGCTTCATGAGCGTATACTTCTTTTGGCTTGGCTTGGCTTTTTTCATGCTAACATATTCATAAGATTTTTTTTATCAAAATGAAATAATTACAGATGCCTATCAAAAGCAAAATCAGAAAACAGGTATATTTTATTCATGGATAGATTTATCTTACACATAAGTTGGCTATGGATATCAATTATTAAATGTTGCCTGTAAAGCTCTGCTTATATACCCTCAGAGCTCAGTCTGTTACTACAATAAAGCTACAAGTTTTGCTTACTAAAGTATCTCACAGTCCTTTCATTGTTAAAGGTCCAATAATTCAGCAAAAAATCATTTAAGTGAACTTAAACAAAGGCCACCTGAGAATCATTTTAATGCAATATTACAGAATTTGAAACAACATTTTTGCAGAAAAAGACTAGCAGCCTTTAGTTTGATATAGCCTACCTTGGCCCCAAGGCCAACTTGAGCTTTCTATGACTTTAGCTACCCAAAAATCAATGACTCAATATATTCTTAAACAATTGAAAGAACCCTACCCTAGGATAATTCTTATGAAAAATTAAAACATTTGGCTAAACAGTTTCATCATAAAACATTTTAATGTAGAACCTGAAAGATCCTAAAATTACAAAGTTTTTGCCTGTAAAAAACAGGCTGCTCAATGTAGGTGGTGCTACAAAAACCTCAGTTTCAAATATGAGTCATGTGACCAACATTTTCACAAAACTTGGTGATGTTAGCTCTTGTCGTTTTTGAGTTTGTTCTGTTAGTATGCTTACTTGGCCAAATGACTTGAACAATTTGGCTTAATGTTGTCAGACAGGAAGATTTTCAAAGGTTTTCTGGCTTTTCCCAAAGCAACAAAAGCTCAATCCCACAACATCTGACAAGTGATTGATTCCTGCATAAAATTTGTTGATGCTAGCTCATGCTGTTCCTGAGAAATTATGGCTATATGTACTGATGACGATATAATATTATAACAGGCTGAATAAGACCTAGCTTCCAAAAAACCATCAGACTGTAACATCTCATATTCTTATTTGATGGTATAAGAATATAAAACCTGTTTCACTTCATACCATAGTATTGTAATCCCTCCTACCTTGTATGTGCTCAGCAAAATAAGACAATAAAGCCTATATTATGTTCAATAACATAACGCTGTATGATCAATTTCTAATCAACTCCTTTCTGTTCACCTTCTTGCTCTGTAACACAAGACTATAAGACCTCCCTCCTCTTAACCAGCAAAAGACTATATGATCTCCCTCCTGTTCAAGACCAACCATAAGACCATATGACCTCCCTCTTGTTTAAGACCATATGACCTCACTCTTGATCAAGACCATAAGACTTGACCTCACTCTTGTTCAAAACAATAAGACTGTAAGACCTCCCTCCTGTTTAGCAGCATGAAGACTGTAAGACCTCCCTCCTGTTCAAGACTATAAGACTGCATGACCTCCCACTAGTTCATGACCATAAAACTGTTGTTCAACAACATGATACTGTTAGCCTCCCTCCTCTTCAGGACTATATGATTTCCTTCCTGTGTAAGACCATAAGACTGTAAGACCTCCCTCCTGTGCAAGACCATAAGACTGTAAGACCTTGATCCCTCCTGTTGAGCAGCATAAAGACTGTAGCCCTCCTGTTCAGCAGCATAAAGACTGCAAGACCTCCCTCCTGTTTAGCAGCATGAAGACTGTAAGACCTCCCTCCTGTTTAGCAGCATTAAAAACTATAACACTGTAAATAAGGCCCCGATTGTGGCAGCACTTGAAAGCAGGGTCATGTCCATTGACTAAGAGGACATACCTGACAAGTATGCAGAGTGTTTTCTCTGCTCCTGTTGTATATCCAGCTGCATATGGCAGCTTTTGTTGATGAGTGCCTACTCCCCATGGTCTTCCTGGTTTTCTTCAGGGCTTTGTGTCACTAATGCAACGTCCTGCTACACAGAATATCTCCCTCTGTACAGATACAAAATTTCTCAAACATGTATAATTAATACCCCTTGTCTATTCTACACTCAATTAAGGTGATGATTACATCAATGATATACTAAATCTTATCATCAATTTTAATTTTATACTAAGCTGTTACTTCCATATGGCCTAAAATTCTTTGCACAGATTTCATTTAAAGTGAGTAATTTTTACTTGAAAGTGTAATCATCCAGAGCAATCAGGAAAAATTACAGACAAGACTTTGCACAGAAATATGACAAGGCCACAGACCTTGGTTCTCAAGATTTCACAATGTACCATATTTCCATAAACTATATAGCTGTCACCTTTACAAGAGCTAACATGCATCACTAGGAGTCCTTCCATACAATGTTTACAAAATGATTAACATATGAAAGATTGCCAAAATCAAGTTGGGAGACTTGAAATAGTGTTTATTTTCGATTTCTGTTTGTAATGCATTCATAGAGACATAACAGGCACATAATAAAACATTCTTTATCAGATGCAGTGGTAACTGTGAACTGGCCTTTGATATCTGAGATCTACCCTGAGTCATTAGAGTTAATACATTATAATAATAATTTTACTGCCACACACACCAATACTTCCTGCTTCAATGTGCAACTGAAATGTGAACAATATTAAGACAGATGTATAATCATGCAGATCAGAGCTGATTGGAGTTCAAATAAAAAAATTGTATGATTTACCCCCCAAAATAAGGCAGTCCTGAATATTTGACCTGTGGCCTCTAGTGGGTCCATACTGTGCATGATTTAATAGGCCAGCTTCAGAAGAACAAGACACTAAAGTCATCAGTTTTTCAAACCACAGATACAACTTGTGCTTGGGGGCCTATATAGATCTGCCCCACACTTTATTGTGTTCCCAAGAGGCAATCACACTTGTTCCTTTTAAGGACCATAAATAAATCCAAACACTGAAACTGTAAATAGCACTAGATAAGGATTTGTGGGCAGTGAATATTTGTCATCTGGTAAAATCTAGAGCTGACCAGTCTCATGAGGGAGTATGGGGCCCCTGTCAAAGTGCAATCAGGTTCAGCAGTCCCTGTAAGCCTGATCTAGCAATAAATTAACTCCTACCAATAGATGAAAAATTAACCTTTTTAATGTTTAAAACCTTTTCTATGTTAAATAAGTATGACATGAAAATAAGAATCAAATTGAACTTTCACTTGATACATATGAAGATTACTTAACAGTAATATTATAAACTAGAATTTCTTGGCACCACAGGTGCCATAGTCACCCTAGACAATTAACCCCCTCTCCCCAACCACTTTAGGAATAAACCCCCACCTTCAGCAGCATCTACTGACACTTGGCATGCAATCATGGTTTCTTCCATTTATCAACTTCAGAAAATATATTTTTTCACCAAATATAGTAATATTAAAGGTCAAGGCCACTCTCATAGGAGAGGTCATGATCCCAATTTAGATATACCTCATCCCACAACCCATGTCTATGTACATGCATAATATGAAAGAAATCTGTCGATTAGTTTTTGACTTATAATGCTCACAGTACTGTCAAGTGGCAATGGTAGGGTTTTTAAATGGCACAAAAACAAGAAAAAGATGAAGGTGATGCCACAAGTTTCTGCTATATGACAACACTATAGAAGATCTTCATTCAACTTGATTTTTGGATCAATCCATGCAAGATTTCTTGATATATTTTAGAATTTGTGTAATTTTCCCAAAAATCAGAACTATTCAAGGTCAAGCTACGTCACTCTCCTAGTACAGATCATGACCCCATTTTAAATAGGCTTCATCCCCTCACCCATATCTATACACATGTATGATAAAGATCTCAGAAATCTTTATTTAGTTATCCCGTCCAAAAGAAATCTCTGCCTCCGTATGGGGATACACTTATGTGTGAATAATATACAGGTTCATACACTATGGAAACACAGAACGTTTTTCTCCAATATTTAACACATAACTTTTGTGGTTAAGATGTTTAAACTTCTGATTTGTACATCCTGAGTTTGATCCATAAAAGGGTGAAATATCAACAGAACCTCTTTAAATTCCCTATAACCCTTTCAAGTTCCTGTTTGTATTTGGTTGTCACAAAACACACCCCTTACTGTTCAGATTAATTTTAGGTTTCTCACATTTTGAATTGTTATACTCAATCTGTACATTAATGTTATAACTGCTAACCTGATCATTTTTGTTGGATCTTTAAGAAATTTTAAACAGTTTATACAGAGATGCCAAGCAAGAGGTTAATAACTTAATCAATCATAATTTCACATATATCTATTAACAGAACCAGTTAAATTCAGGTAAGTATAGTGTCTTTGTTGTTTTAGCACATTTGTACATGAAATGTCTGCAGCATATCCCAGTGAAGACATTTTAGAATTTAGGAACAATAAGGGAATTACCATCTGAGAGTACCTGGTATATTGTCATGGAAGATCCAGGTAAAACAGGCAACTGAAATATGATTAAGATTATTTAAGTAATTATAGATGAGGAGTTTCGAAATAAATTAGACAAAACCGAATATGATAAGTTCCTAGAAATTTAAAGAATAATATTTGTATATTTAACATGAAATATTATGCTGATTTCTAATATGGATCAAATTGCAATATCATACCTGTTAAGGTATAGCTCAGATGACTTTCAGTTTTACTAGTATTAACAATTTAAACTATACCTTCAGATGTGCTAGGGGACATTACAGTGGATCAATGAATCCCTGAATGCCTGCTGAGTGAACAGTGAAAGCTTCAAGTTCACACAGACCCAACACATTTAATTATTTAATAGTTAAAACAAGATCAAAGCGTTACTATTCTGGTACACTAGTCTTCCTCAAAACACCCTGCTATGTTTGACAGATTTACACAGAACAGACAGGTCTGTTGAGAACTCCCAGAGCATATATCACATGAAGGATTATTTGTCAGACAACAATGGAATATTAACACAAAGTTACCTTAAAGGATACCTTTAAATTTGAACAGAAGTACTGACATTACAAAATAATAATGTATTCAACAGAATTTCCAAAATGAGCAGAAGAAAATTTAAAGCATTCATATATAATTTATTGAAAACACCATTAAATACACTACAATGAGAATAATTACAAACTAGAAGTAATTCCTCTGGATAAATTGTTTTTACTTGTGGATAATAAATGTAAAATAAATTTAACAATGAAGTGGATGCATGCTTATAGAGTTTAACTGTCTCTGATCTCTTTTAATGCAGTACATCTATCATTCACAACTTAAAGATCCTGGTCATCTTCAAGAAATGTGTACTGCATCCTTTCTTTCTAACAAGCATGGCAGCTTCATTTCAGCCATGTTTATTTACATTTTTTAATGATAAACTTAGAATTCTGCTGTCAGTTGTTGGTGAGGCAAGTACAGTGGAACCCATCTGAGAGACCACCTGTCTCATAAGACAGGTACCTGTCTATTAAGACCATCCTTGAGTGAACTGAAAGTATTCACATTTGTTAAATTGGACCTGTCTGTTAAGACCGCCTGTAAGTTGTGATCACTTTTGGCCAGTCTCATGGATGATCTTATTTTATAAGTTTCACAGCATATATTAAAAGTGTACTTACATCACTATCTCTGCAAAAAAACTGGTAAAGGTAATGAAATTGAAAGCTTATCATTCACCTTGTATCTTAAAATAACATGTATTACTCACCAGTTGTCTGACCCTTGCTAGTATATATTCTCCTGACCTTTTCTCTTGCAGTTAAACAATGTTTTGTTGTCATTCCTTGCACTCAGTCTTTCCCTAGTCACTTCCACTAATGCATTTGTTTCCAGGTTGTTTAAAAACTGTGTAAGCATCTTTCTGCTCTTTGTATCAATGAAACCACACACAATATTTTCATAAATTTAATAAAAATACTTCATACATAGTTAACTTCAACAACTGGTGGTAGACATGCTTGTACATGTTTTTCTGAACATTTCACCTCAGAATTTCTCTGCATCTCTGATCAGGTATGTCTGTGATACATCTGTTACCTGGGACAGATTTTTACATCAATTACAAACCAATGAGGCAACTTACCATGTCTGCTTGGCACTTATTTCATTAAAATCATGGCTGTCTTCTTTGCAGACATCTTATCAAGACTGCTCTACACTGCCATGTCTGGTGCAGGAACAAATCTGTCATCCATTCAGAAGGTCACAATGGAAGGCTGAAGTGAATAGAAACTTACATTTCTACAACAGAAAAATTTCTTTGTTAACAGTTTGTTGGGTTCTGTTGTAAATGAAGTGACCCAGTAGAGATGAAGATTTAATGAGAAGGACACTTGGATTTTTTCAGATTGAAGACAACATGTAAGGGTCATTTACTAATTTGTCCCTTCCCCAATGGAGGAGCCTATTTTGTGCTTTGAATTAATGTACCTTAATTGGCAACTGCAGTAACATAGCTGTACTAATGCTAATTTAGTTAAAAATCAATCTATCTTTTCATTTTCTTAAACTGAATGTCCTTCTTTGCTACCAAAATCTGGGCTATGATTAAATTGTTTTATTTTATCCCACTGAATGTATCCACTGTGTCTGTTTAATTTCCTTATTTTGCAGTCCAACTTGGCTCACTTGCTAAGAGCCAAACAAACATCTCTGACCTTATTATTATTAAAACTTTCACTAAAATGTGCTGCAGGTGAATTTTTTTTTTAATTCCTAAACATAAACTTGCTCCAGGTAAAATCAAACCACTGTACTATGTGCAGTTTTAAAGCCACCTGTGGTTAAGGAGAATACCTACTATTGCATCCAAGGTACAAAACTCTCATACATCAAGGAAGAACACAAAGTCCAACTCTTGATTGCTCATAGAGGCCTATTTCTGACCCTGATGTTCCTCCTTTGGTAACTCATTTACTTTCTCTTTCACTTTCATGTAGGCTTGATACATAAATAAGCTACTTCCTGGTTGGCAGACAAAGCAGCACTACTAATTAAAGACCAGAATACATACAAGACAAAGGCTTGACCTTTTTGTGTTTTTTTCTCCTATCTTTTGGAAATGGAAAAAATGGTTGGGTCATAAATAAAAAGCAAAGCAGAACGCCAGAAAAAGCATGAAAAAGAAGATTGCAACCACAGGAAGGCAGCAAAAATGCTAAGAGAGCCTCCTCCGTATTAGCTGGGAAGGACATTATATAACATTCAACCAGTACAGCAAGGGGCTGTCTTGAAATATTAACAAAGTTCTAGGAATGATATACCATCAAATGTTCACACTCCAGCTTTGTCCTTACACCATAATGATGTCATCAAATCCAATTATGACAATCAGCAGGCACCACAAACAGCACATCAATCATCATAGTGGGTACTTAGGAGCTTCATAATGATCTTCCCTGTGTCCTGCATGTTCTTAAAGTAAACAACTAGGTTTCATTGTGTTTTTAAGTTAACCAAAGCTACATCTAGTATAAATATTTCATCATGACTTTGGTATTACCGTGTTAAACCATAGCAGTTATTTAGTAAATTTGTAATGACCAATAACAATATTAAACATATGGCAAGTGGATTTGTGCTGAAGCTTTATAGCGATACAGTTGAATGCAAGACAGAGAAAAAATACTGGAGGAGAGTCTTTGGGAGACAATTATTTGTTTAAAAGGACTACAATAAATCGCATGCAGCCTCTTCCCTTAGAAGTTAAAGCCTCTCCAGATATCAGCCACAAGCAAATTCAAAATGAACTTTTTAGAAGTATATTTTTACACAACAATATAACCATGCAATTTTTGCAGACCATATATATGATCCTTCTAAAACATCATCCCTAATTTTTCAGGCCAGTCACCTTTTCTATATCGATGTCCAGAAATGTGAACCCTGAAATTTCAACAAACACTTTCTGCCCAATGTGCTGAATATTAACAGCAACACACATACCTTACAATTTAAATGCCAGGTGCATGGGTCAGTTATACAATCTTTGGAGTGAGACCACCAAACTGGTAATGAAACAATGAAAAGTCCTGACCAGCTGATTTTTGGAAAATGCTGCCTATACTAAAATATTGGGCAGTTAGACCAATAAAGCAAAAGGCAACTAATTCAACATGGGCATGCGGTAGAGAAAGAATACATGCTGAGAATCCACTGATTTTAGTAAGTGACACTGTGTGTTGGAACGGCAATCATAAAACTGCTCCGATATGTATTAAGTATCACTCCTATATGTATATCAAATTCTACCAATGATTGCAACATCTAAACCAAGGAATTGCGATTTCTGTTTATCTTAACTTTTCCATAACAGCAGCTGGTAAATTAGCCTTATCTTACCTTATGAACAAAGCCTACAGGCCTCATGTGAACATGTGCAGTGGGATATACATCAGGTAAGATGCTTCCTTGTTTGACCATTATTGGAAAAGTACTTTATTACTTTTCAAGTACTTGTGTGACATGTACAAAGCAGGTACTACACATTTTGAACCTGAGTACAAGCACCAACTACACAAACATCACTTCTGAAATACTGGCATGGATATATTCAACCCAAAAATTGCAGGCGACACCACAAGTCTTGTATATGACAGAGCTATCTGAGATATACAGATATGCCTAATTTCAGACTGATGTATCAAATCCCTCTAGAGAAATAAGCAGAGACATACACTGTGCAAAAATCATTGTAAGTGGCGACACCAGTCTTGTGTATGAGAAAGCCATCAAAGATGCATGGACAGGCCAAATTTTCAGACAGATACATCAAACTTCTCTTGATCAGGTGTACTCGGATGACCAAGCTCAACTGAGGAAGCACTTGCCCCCAAGTGAACCAAATCTAATGTGCCAGGTGCAGCTACTGCACTGAGTGAAATCTTGACCTGTACGTGGCTGCACTGAGTGAACTCTTAACTCTAAAATCATACAGCTGATGGTCTGCAAAGCTAAAATTGGATACAGACTGAAACTGGCCTGTTGCCAAATCTGAAATGGTTGGCAGACTGTCAAGACAGTCAAAATCTTGGCCTGTTGCCAAATCTGTTTACACCTACTGAAAGACTTTGGCTATAATGCTTTTTCATATTGACACATTTATAGGATTTTTTTATAAACAAGGCCTACAGGCCTAATGCGAACCTGTGCATTAGGAAATACACCAGGTATTCCGCCATCTGTAGGGTTTCTCATGATGAAGCGAGGATGCAGTCCTTCTGAATAACCATTAACTCAACAGATCTGGAAAAAGTTATGCAGGGCTCATTTTTGCCAGAAGGAATATGTTGTAGAAGATATTTCAACCAATTCAAAATGTGATAAACAAAATGTCAATAAGGCAAAATAATACAACTAACATTTTCGTGACTTTTTTAACTGTTTGCTATTACAATGTAACAGGAATAAAGCGAACCACTAGTCAAGACTTCATAAAGAACCTGTTAGAGAAATAAACCATTGACATTCTGTTCCTCCAGAAAAACTTGGCTCCTGGAGACATAGTTGGATCTGCTTGGGGACCTGAGTCAGGATTTCATGTTTACCACAAAATCTAGGGTTGACAGTCAGTTGGACGTGTTGGTAGGCTGCCCTTATGGAGGAGTAGCAATAATGTCGAGAAAGCACTTATCTCATAGAGTTACTCCTGTAGAAACTGGTCATAAGAGATTATGCGCTGTTCAATTTACGGATTCAAACAAGAAATTCCTCATGATAACCTGTTATTTTCCGTGTGACACAAGGACAAACAGTGTGGATGCAGATTTTTTAGAGTGTGTAAATGCAATCGAGACTCTCATGCTAGAAATTACATATGATGCATTTATAATAGGGGGAGACCTTAATATCAATTGTCGCAGACAGACTGAGCGGTAACTGCAAATATCTTAAATTATTTGCTGAGAACAATGACTTAGTGTTTGCATGGGACCCCCGAAAAAAGGTGGCCGAGAATACATACAATTGCTATGGTGGCTCAGCGAGCTCCATTATTGACCATTTCTTAGTTTCTAGTTCTCTAACGGACCACATTGTACATGGATGCATTGTGCATGAAATAACAAGTTTGTCTGATCATAATCCTATTTTTATGGAGTTGTGCCAAGGATATTGATATAACAAAATATAAAAGCATAGTGAATACATGAATGAATGAGATATGTGTAACTGTTCCTGCAGTATATTGTAGGGATACAATGTGTCATTCAAAAGTTCATAGACAATACTTGGACAAGTTTTACAATGATATCTGTAATATACTAATTCATTCAGCAGAAGCAAGCATCCCTAAGTGCCACCCTAAACATCACTGTAAACCCTACTGGGATAGATATGCACAAAAAGACAAAAATACGGCCCTCTTTTGGCATCGTCTCTGGGTGTGATCGCCGACATCAGGAAACGTACGCGTGCGAACTATCATAAATCAATACGAAAGCTGATAAAACATGAGGAAAATCTTCGTTACAAACGAATATATTGATAAGATATTGGAAAACAAATCCCGTCATCTATGGACAGAGGTAAGTAAACTGAAACTAAGAGCTCGCTCAGGGCCAATGTGATTGACAATGCAAACACGGCCTATGACACTGCAGACGTCTTTAAAAATAAATTTGAGAAATTTATAACTGAAACCCCACAGATAACTCTGAACTTAATGCTACTGAAATGGATCTCATTCGAAGAATAAGGTTTTGTTTATCGGCTATCATCATGGCGAAAATGGTACAGTAAGCTATTGACATGCTGAAATATGGCAAATCGGATGGAGATATCGGCATGGACACTGATAACATCAAGCATTCTCCTCCAGTTTGCGCAGTAATGTTATCTTTATTATTTTCAGGATTGCTTACACATGGTCACATGCCAGTGAATATGTTAAAGTCTACTATTGTGCCAATTCCCAAAAATAAAAATGGTAATCAGTGTTCTAGTAACAATTATAGAGGAATATCGCTCTATAATAGGTTTCATGACTATATGAAAAAGAGTGATCTGCAGTTCGCCTTTATAGCAGGGCATTTAACGACTATGTGTGCAACTGTTTTGAAGCAAGTGGCTATGTTTTACAACTCTAGGGGTTGCGACGTTTATTGTTGTATGGTGGATGCCACAAAGGCTTTTGATCGATTGCAGTTTGGTACTGTTCAAAGTTATATTGAGAAGAGAATTTCCTCCGTGTGTCATTAGACTTTTGTATGAAATGTATACCAAACAGAGCATAACAGTGAAGTGGATGAATTGCCATTCGGTCAGTTTTTCAGCAACAAATGGAGTGAGACAGGGAGGTGTGGTAAGCCCACTTTTATTTAATATGTATCTTGATGTTCTTGTCAATGAGCTTTAAAAAGATGGAACAGGTTGCAATATTGGACACTTATTCTCTGTATGCCTGGCCTATGCTGACGTTCTCACGTTATTGAGCCCTTCGGTTAATAATGATGTACAGCGCATGCTAGACAGGTGTGAAATTTTTTGAAAAGAATATGGCGTCAAATACAATGCTGCAAAGACTGTTTGTATAAAATTTACGGGAAGGTCTAGGTGCCACAATAACACTGAGTGTGAACCTGACATTGTGCGGAACAAAGCTCGAATGGCAGAATAGTGTAAGCCGGCACCACCAGTCTTGTATCTGAGATATATCAGCTATCAGAGATATATACATATGCCCAATTTTAAACTGATATAACAAACCCCTCCTGAGAAATAAGCAGGGACACACACTGTGCAAAAATTATTGCAGGTGGCACCACCAGTCTTGTATACGACAAAGCTAATCGATATGTAAAAAATTTGCCCAATTTCAGGCTGATATATCAAATTCCTCTGTAGAAATAAGCAGGCAAATACACTGTGCAAAAGTCAATGTAGGTGGCAACACCTGTCTATTGAACGAGAAATCCATCAAAGACACATTGACAGGTCAAAATATCAGGCCAATACATCAAACTTACCTTGAGTCTGATGCATGGGGCTGACCAGGCTTAGGTGAGAAAGGCAGTTGCCCTGAGTGAACAGTGACAAATTGCTGGCTCAGGCTACTGCACTGATTGAACTAATGACTTGAACCTGGCTAGACTGAGTGAACTGTTGACCTGTACCTGGCTGCACTGAGTGAACTCTTGACCTATTGCATAATCTGACACAGTTGGCAGTCTGCCAAAGCTATAATTAGATCCAGGCTGAACTTTGGTGCCAAATCTTATGTAGTGGGCAGTCTGCCAATGCTTTAAACAGAATGCAGCTACTGCACTGAGTGAACTCCTGACCTATACCTGGCTGCACTGGGTGAACTCTTGACCTGTTGCCTAATCTGATACAGTTGGCAGTCTGCCAAAGCTATAAATAGATCCAGACTGACCTTTGGCCTGTTGCCAAATCTGAAATAGTAGCCACACCATTGCATAAGCTCACAGATTGGCTCCACATGCAGCCCTGAGGGGCATGACACACATGAGGTGATCAAATGATACTCATGAGGTGATCACATGCTACCTATGAGGTGATCACATGATGCCCATGAAGTGTTCACATGTCACCCATGAGGTGATCACATGCCTTGTGCTTGGCTGAACTGATTGAACTCTTGACCTATATATGGCTGCACTGAATGAACTCTTGTTCTTTTTCAAATCTGAAACAGTTGGCAGTTTCTCAACCTATTTTAAGATACAGACACAATCTTGGCCTGTTGGTAAATCTGTTTACACATACTGGAAGACTTTGGCTTAAATTTTTTTTCAAGCTGACATATTCATAAACTTTTTATGAAAATATCTAGAATAATAAAAGATGCAGTCCTTTCATTGTTAAAGGTCCAATAATTCTGCAAAAAAATCATTCAAGTAAACTTGAACAAAGGCTACCTACGAAAAATATTTGTGCAATGTTACAGAAGTTATAATTGAAACAATAATTTTGTAGAAGAACACTTTTACAGTCCTCAGTTTGAAATATACATATTGGCCATAAGACCATGCAACTTAAGCTTAACCAAAAATCAACAAACTCAATCTATTCTGATATGATTGAAAGAACCATGTCCTAGGATAATTCTTTTGAAAAACTGAAAGATTCAACTTGACAGTTTTATCATAAACATTTTAAGCTGAAAGAGACTAAAATTATGAGGTTTTTGCCCATAACAAGGGACCTATGGGTCACGACGCTCAGCTGTTATATATGATAAAAAAATATTATTTAGAAATGAGGCACATGCTGGTTTTGTGTGGTAATAAATATAAGCTGTATTATGAGTTGTTGTTTAGCTTATGTATGATTTTGATAGTACCTTTGGAGACAGGGAAGAGGATTGATTTCATTGATTTTATTAACAAATGGAGTACTACTGTCACACAGATTTTGACTTGGCCATATAACTTATAAGCAGAACATATAATATAAGAGTTTAACTATTTATTAAAAAAATTACAAATATTGTCCCAAATATAATTTTTATTAAAAATAATAAGAGAATCATATGATTTTTTAAAATGAAATATAATTGATATGATTATTAAAATAATATTAAAGAATATATTCATGAATGCATTCATGAATACATTTTGAAAGTATTTGCACGAGTATTCATATACTTTCAGTTTTACCTGAATTCCCATTCTTTATGCAAGAAATTTTATAATGGAGTACATAATCATATTCGTATTTAAATACAATTACAAAGTATTCGCACCATGTCTGGTATTTATTCAGTTTTCACCAAACAATGATGTTGAGAATCCAGAATATACAAAATTCACACATTTAAATAATGATCATAAGTACCTGGTTTTATGGCTTTTATTTATATTAAAAAATAACTGTAAAAAATTCATTTTGGACTAATTTCACATCAATGTACACACTAGACACAGTAGGAATCTAGATAAATATTATCAACTGCATCTTTGTCTATCATTAATTTCCTTCATATAATCCTTAATGATTAGTAATGAATAATATGATTTACTTCTTTATCATTAAAAATGAACTGAAAAATGCCATAGGTGACTGCATGGTGTTATTTGGAATACGTGACATTCTACCCATCGATACAAGATTCTTATATCATCAGTAACTGCAAGTTAATTTCCTGTTATTATAAACTAACAAATTCCTTTTTTATTTGTCTTTAATTTGTTATTAAAAACCAATAAAAATTTATTAATTTATTGTTTATTGTTATGTTGTTGGTTAAAACTACTAGATGAGTTGGGTTGCAAGGACACCTGGATCAACTGTGGCTGGCCATAAGCTGCCTGGATTCTCCCCTCAAGCGTGCATAATTTGATGAAAGGTCAACAAGGTCAACAAACAGGTGACTCAAGAGGGGCTGGAGAGAGCCAAGTCTGACAGGGTCTCATAAAAAACATTAATAAAAGCTACAATATTTGGCAAATTTCTTTCAGCTTTCTAAACTAAAAAGCTGAAATCCTTATGTGTGCATGATATGAAAATTATATCAACAGTGCTCACGGGAAACAAACGTGCCATGGTCACAGTTGGGCAAAATTTAAGGTACTAATTTTATATTTATACTAATAACTTATAAAATTTGAAAAATTCAGAACTAATTTTGGGTATTCAATTGAATCTTGATTAAATAATGTTACATCCCTGACAAAAAAGATCTCTATAAGCTTCAGCAATGCCCTTGTTAAGGGAGTAAATATATTTCTTGATTTTTTACAAAGTGCATTATGTTTGGGCCCATAAC
This sequence comes from Sipunculus nudus, assembly GCA_026874595.1. Taxonomy (NCBI): domain Eukaryota; kingdom Metazoa; phylum Annelida; class Sipuncula; order Golfingiida; family Sipunculidae; genus Sipunculus; species Sipunculus nudus. Next base: position 30,462,080 of record CM049315.1, read on the forward strand.
TTAAAAAAAATACACAATACTGACATCATTTCTGGCATGTGCATATTGAATGTATAGAAAAATATGTATAATATATATGATCAAAGTCAGATCAGTGGTTTTGATATTAGGCAGTCTTAAAGTGTAACATTGGGTTTTTAATGGAAAAATTAAGTTTTTCATTGATATCTCGAAGGAATTAAGTCCTAGTGACCAAATTCTTGGCATGGTAGGGGATTTTGGAGAAATCTAACTGTATGCCAAATTTAAGGAACTTAATGCTGAAGCTCGGGGGCTGAGCTCTAGCAAACTGCATAACACTAGCAATATGTGACATGGTGCTTGAAAACTTGAATAAAATCTACAGTTTTTGATCAACTGGTTTCAAATTTTTGGTGTTAACAGTTGAAATGCTAACAAAAACATGCTGTGAAAATTAAATCCACAGCAGTTACAGCAAAAAAACGTGCCATGGTCAAAGTTGGGCAAAATTTAAGGTACCAATTTTTTATTTTTGCTAATATTTTTAAAAATTTAAAAGATTTTGATCTAATTTTGGGTATACAATTTAATTTTGATTAATAAAAGTAATATTACTGGAAAAAAAGTGCTTAGCTTTAACAAGTTTTGTGTTAAGTGATAAAATTTCTTTCCTGATTATTTAAAAAATGCATTATGTTTGGGCCCATAACTTTTTTAAATTAAATAATACAGACCTAATTTCTGGAATGTACATAGGAATTATATAGAGGATTATTTATAGGAAATATGAGGAAAAACAGATGAGTGGTTTTGATATTAGGCAGTCCTAAAGTGTGAAAATAGGTTTTTAATAAAAAATTGAGGTTTTTCCTTGATTTCTCAAAGGAATGAAGTCGCAAAGACCCAGTTTTTGGCTTGGTAGGAGATCTTGGGGACATCTAACATTATGCTGAATTTTGGATTCCTAGGTCTTACGGTTTCAAAACGTGCCACATCTACAGACGGACGGACGGACGGACGGCACGACGGACGGACGGACGGACAGACGGACGGACGACGGACAATGGACCACGACTATAGCTCAGATGACTTATAGTCAGCTGAGCTAAAAACAGGTCAATGTAGGTGGCACCACAAAATCTGCAACTTCAAATATGAGTCATGTGACCAACATTTGCACAATACTTGGTAATGCTAGCTTCTGTCATTTCTGAGATTACTATGTCAGTATGCTTACTTAGCCAAATGATTAAGTTCAAATTTGTGTAACTCCACTAAAATTCATCAAATGCAAACCATTTGAATAAACTTGAGAGAGTTTGCCTCTTGGATCATTTCTGTAATATATTGAACAATTTGGCTGGACCATTTACAAGAAGAAGACTTTTAAAGGTTTTTCAGCTTTTTCCCTATAAATTCTAAGTAAATGCCGATAGCAAAAAAAAAAAAAATAAGCTGAATCCCACAAAATTTGATATGTAACAGATTATTGCATAAAATCTGGGGATGGTAGCTCCTGCTATTCCTGAGAAATTATGGGTTAATGTACTGATGACCAATGACCCCCGTACAAAAAAAGGTCAATGCAGGTGGCGCCACCAATACCTGAATTTCATATATGACTCATGTGAACAACACTGGCATAAAATTTGGTGATGATAGCTCTGGCCATTTTTGAGACTGTCATTTTAGTACTGATACTTTTTTGGACAGATGACTGAGTTCAACTTCCTGTAACTCAGCCAAAAATCATCGAACTTAAACCATTTGAACAAACATGAGAGAGATTGTTCCAGGAATCATTTCTGTGAAATATTGGACAATTTGGCTGATCATTTTCAGGGAAGAAGATTTTTAAAGCTTTTTCAGCTTTTCCCCTATAAAATCTAAGAAAATGCGTTAGCCAAAAAACAAGCAAAATCTGATAGAGTTTTTTAGATGACTAATTAAATTTTGCATAAAATTTTGTGATGCTAACTTTTGCCGTTTTCAGGATAGCATGAGTTAACGTACAGATGACGCATGCTGGCTGATGGATGCCGGACGACGCCACACAATCGCATAAGCTCACAGGTTTGCTAAAAATATATGGACACTAATGATTTATGTTGCCCATACACCACTGCTTATATATACCAACAGAGTTTAGTCTATTACTACAATAAATCTACTAGCCTTGTTTACCGAAGTAGTATACATTGCTATTATTGTTGAATGTCCAATGATTCAGCCAAAAATCATTTAAGTAAACTTGAACAAAGGCCACCTAAGAATAATTTTTGTGCAATGTTATAGAGTTTGAAACAACAGTTTTGTAGAAGAAGACTATCAAAACACCAGCTTGATATAGGCATACTTGGCCACAAGACCAACTTCAGCTTTTTATGACTACATAAATCAATAAACTCACTCTATACTTTTTTCCTAGTTTCAAGCTCTAGCTCACTAGCTTAAAAAAATTATCATGTTAAGTGAGTAAATATATTTCCTGAGTTTTTACAAAGTGCAATATGTTTGGGCCCATTGCATAACTTCAAAGATCATGCAATATTGACCTAATTTCTGGCATGTGCATAGGAATTATGGACAGGAATGGTTATGGCAAATATTAATATCTAGATTAACACGAATGGATTAACACCAGTGGGCAGGTTTTAAGTGTAACAAAAAGTTTTTACTGAAAACAAAGGTTTTCTCTTAATTTCTCGAAGGAACGAATTCCAGGTGACCCAGTTTTCATTTTGGTAGATCTTTGGGACATCTAACAGTGTGCCAAATTTTAGATTTGTAGGTCAAACATTTTCTGCCAGCTGGACAGACATACGGCTGACAGACAAAGGACCATGACTATAGATCAGATCACTTACAGTCAACAGAGCTAAAAAAGGACTCCAAGAGATGGAGTAATCAGCCAACATACAGATGGTCACAGTACACAGCACCTGCAGGTAAGTGAACATGTGAGAGATGGCAACAATAGCTAAGTATCCATGTAACTGATCCTTGTAGCAGCCTGGTCTTCAGCACAAGTATAATCATGGTCACTACCTGTAACAATAGTTCTGTTATATCATATTAAAGTAATAATGATACCTTCAATCAACTAATATATTTTGTTGGTAGTGGATGAATCACTGCAGTTTTTGTATGCAATGACCAGGAAGAAGATTCATTATATACTGACAAATAATATCTAAGATCCAATACCAATCAGAAAATCAAAATACTCAGCCCTTCCTACACAAGAGGCATTTGATAACAAAATATTTGAAGAGAAACACCTAAGTTCTTCCAGTAAAAATAAAAAATTATAGTGCTATTACTAGCATAAATGAGACAAGAAACTCGATGATCTCAAATTAATCATATGAAGAAATCAATTACTAAAGAAATGGAGAATGAAAAATCAAATATGTATTTTCATATAAGGTTTTGTCATGATTAAAAAGAAATAATATTGTTAGAAAGAATCAAACTATAATCAATTTCCCATTAAATGTTCATCTTTATGGTTAAACATAGTGATTTCAATAAAAAGTACAATTTCTGAAACCATGACAGCCATAAGGATTCTCAACAAACTGATCTACAGGCTGTTTTTTCCCTAAATCCTTCCTTAAAATATTTGGTTTAGTTTTCAAATGAAGCCTGAAGCCTCAATATTCTTTTGAAATGATTCACATGCATGTTAAAACAGCCAATCAAACAGTTCCCCAAAAAGCATCTAATTCAGTTCACACATAAAGGTCAAATTTTCATCAAACTAGGATAAATAAACAAGGGACCCATGGAACACATCGCTCAGCTTAATTTTGGAAAAAAAATATTAGCAACTGCAAAATATTTTTATTTCTTTGGGTTTTCATGTATATTAGCATTTGAAAAGCTAAGAGAAAATGGCCCTGCTAAAATGAAACTCTGTAAATTATAGAATAATGGGCATAAGCTTAAGCATATGCACTGTGTAACTAGGATACTGGTAGTCAACAAGCCACTACGTGTATCCGCCTAAATCAGAGTGGAACGGGTGAAGTGAGGCATGGATTGAGTGGCAAGGGAAAATTGAGTGTTGCATATTAATTAGCATGGATGTCTGCAGCCAAATTGTGTATGTAGGTTGCCCCCCATACCACAAAATCCAGAAAGTTGTCCAAGTTGTATACATATGCAAAATTTAAGGCAGATAAGTCAAACCACTACATGTATATGAGTGATTTTAGACTGTGGCAGACAAACAGATGGACGCTGAGCAAAAATGGTTGCAGGTGACGCCACCAGTTTTGCGTATGATAAAGAGCTATGTGAGAACTATACACATGCAAAACTTTGGCCCAATCGGTCAAACGGTTCCCAAGATATGAGCTTGGATGTCTGCTGCATAAACTAGAATGCAGGTGGCGCCACCTGTCATAAAATCAAGAGAGCTGTCGGGGATGTATAAACCTGCAAAATTTTAGGCAGATATGTCAAACCACTGCCGAAATATGAGTGATTTTATCCCATGGCAGACAAACAGACAGGAGCTGTGCAAAAATTGCTGCAGGTGGCACCACCAGTTTTGTGTATGATGAAGAGCTGTCTGAGATCTATACACATGCAAAATTTTGGCCCAATCGGTCAAACGGTTCCTGAGATATGAGCTTGGATGTCTGCAGTGTAAACCTGAATGTAGGTGGCGCCACCTGTCATAAAATCAGAAAAGCTATCCAGGATGTTTACGCATGCCAAATTTCAGGTGAATTAGTCTAGTCACTGTAGAGATATGAGTGATTTTAACCCAAGGCAGACGAACAGATGGACACTGTGCAAACATGGTTGCAGGTGGCGCCACCATTTTTTGTGTTTGTTATAAAGCTCTCCAAGGGCTATATTTGTGCAAAAAAATTTTCCTGATCAGTCAAACGGTTCCCAAGATATGAGCTTGGATGTCTGCAGCATAAACATGAATGTAGGTGTCGCCACCTGTCATAAAATCAGAAAAGCTATCCAGGATGTGTACGCATACCGAATTTCAGGTGAATTAGTCAAGTCACTGCAGATATATGAGTGATTTTAACCCAAGGCAGACGAACAGATGGACACTGTGCAAACATGGTTGCAGGTAGTGCCACCATTTTTGTGTATGTTATAAAGCTCTCCAAGGGCTACATTTGTGCAAAAAAATTTTCCTGATCGGTCAAACGGTTACCGAGATATGAGCTTGGATGTCTGCAGTGTAAACATGAATGTAGGTGGCGCCACCTGTCATAAAATCAGAAAAGCTATCCAGGATGTTTACGCATGCCGAATTTCAGGTGAATTAGTCTAGTCACTGCAGAGATATGAGTGATTTTAACCCAAGGCAGACAAACAGATTGACACTGTGCAAATATGGTTGCAGGTGGCGCCACCATTTTTTGTTTATGTTATAAAGCTCTCCAAGGGCTACATTTGTGTAAAAAAATTTTCCTGATCGGTCAAACGGTTCCCGAGATATGTGGGTTTATGTGTGGAAACAGACGCACAAACGGATGCAGAGCGCAGAGGAAATGTCAGAGGTCAAAACAAAATCGGGGCGCAGCAGTTCACATGTGACCTGAACATAATCCTGGGTTTTGTAAAATTCCGCCCAGCGGTTACGGAGGAGTTCTCCGGACACCTACGCCGCGGCGGCGGCGGCGTCCGCGTGCAGCTGAAAACATAGTATCTGCAAAACTCTGTTTTGGCGGATACAATAAATAAAACCTGTGGCCTGAAACCATTTAATGATGCACCAAGGGAAAAAAATGGGCCTACAGTAGGTGTTATATAAAAGTTACATTTCATAAACAAATAATGTGTGAAGGTAAATATGTTTTCAAAAGTTAAATATATGGCCATATGAGTTAAAAGTAAATCCCAAAAAGATTGACCAATATTCCTGATTTTAATTTTAACAGTGTTATTCAAACCAAGGCCCGGCCAACTTTAAGAGATATGAATGAAATGCAACAAAGTATTAATATCTTCTTAAATCTTGTCAATTAGCACTTACATAAGATCCAAATATTATTACATTTGAATTTTAGGATCAAATTCCTGAACATTTTTTTTCTTTAAAAAAATCAAAATTGTCCAAGTCTCAACAAAAAAAATTTATTAAACATTAAAATTGTAAGATTTGTCTTGTTTATTAGTCCTGTGTATTGAAGGGACGGGTGGGGGAAAGAGTCTCTGTTGTTACTGCTCACTGCTGAAAAAAAGGTGAAATTATAAGATTCCTTATTTAAAGTACAGGTCTGTCAACAAAATTGGGGGGGGGGGGAGAGAAAGGCTCCTTGTGGTATTAACTGCAGACAGCCTGATCAAGCTCAACAAGAGAGAAGGCTTGCTTGAGTGATGGGATTACATAACAGCCCCAGGAGCATAGAGTTGCACTGAATGACCTACAGTGACCAAAGTGGACTGCTTGACAATGTAAGGGAATACAACAAGAGCCTCCAAAAAAATCAATAACTAGCCTAATTTTGCAGCTTTTATTTTCAAATTTCAGATTTTAACAGATTAAATCCTTATGTGTACATGCTGTGAATATTAAATACACAGTTCTTACAGGAAAAAACGTGCAGTGAACAAAGTTAGACAAAATTTAAGGTACTGATTTTATATTTATGCTAATAACTTGAAAATATTGCAAAATTCAGATCTAATTTTCGGTATACAATTGAATCTTGATTAAATGAAGTTATATCCCTATAAAAAATTCTCAGTATTTCTTATGTTAAGTGAGTAAATATATTTTCTGATTTTTTACAAGGTGCATTATGTTTGGGCCCATAACTTCAACAAATTAGGCAATACTGACCTAATTTTTGGTATGTACATAGGAAATGGAAAAATATAATTATAAACTATGATCAAATCCAGATCAGTGGTTTTGATATTAGGCAGTCTTGAATTGTAACAATTGGTTTTTAATGGAAAATGGAGGTTTTCCTTAATATCTCAAAGGAACGAAGTCCTAGTGACCCAATTTTCAGTATGGTAGGAGATTTTGGGGACACTTAACTTTATGCAAAATTTTGGATTCGTAGGTCCAAAGGTTTCAAAATGTGCCCTGTTAATGGTTGGACAGACAGCCGGATGGACGGACGACAGACAAAGGACCAGGACTAAAGCTAAGATGACTTATAGTCAGCTGAGCTAAAAAACAAGGGCCAATTATTTCCGGCAAAATATTAGCAGAGTTGGGAAACAAAAGAAGAAATAATTGACAAAAAAAAACACATAAAAATTTCATGAAACAAAATAATGAAACAAAAGTCTTAAGCTAAACTATTCTCCACTTAAATCAGATCTAATTGTATGAACACTATTGAATCATGGAAATTATTGATGCCTTGGACAATAAGAGATATTATAGAGCTCAGATCAGAATTAAAATGACAGTCTAACAGCTGTTGTCAAACATAGATGGTGTCACATACAACCGAAACCAGCAAAACTGTCATTTGATTAATATGCATGAAAGTTGCAGTCATGCATTCAGGAGAAATTTGGCAAACATAGGAGGATAAGCAACACATAAAATTGTTATTGTTTGCTAATCAGCCAAATTTTAAGTTCCAGAAAGATGTAACTTTTAATAATAATTCAACTTGTGCAATTTATACTCATTTTTGTCCCTTTGCTCCATAGAAAAAATGAAAATGGCACAAATGCATAATTTTAAATATTTTCTGAATTATTTTGGAAAATTGGAAAAATACAACTTTGACTTGGTGAAGGGAAGTATATCATAGGTACAGTGCAACCAAAAGCAAATGTTTGCATTGTATTTATCAGAAGACCAATATGTCTCCAAATTTAAATTCTGAAGAAATAGATTCAACAGTGGAATAGTAAATACAATTAAAAAAGCTTAAGTAAAAGTTACTCTTTGACAAAAGAATACAGCACAAGGACACATATAGTGTCCTGAAGTTAAAGCCAGGCTCATATCAAGTGCTTTTGCATTTTCTGCTCTATAAAGTTATCCTCTTTTTCGTACATTAAGGCCTCCAGTCTATCCTCACTGAACCTGACATGACTTTATAAACCTGTTAAAGTCACACTGCAGTAGCTGTTGCCATAGAAGCATCCAAGCCCTTAGTGCAACAGATCACGGCAATTAAATGCCACATTAACCAAGTAAGTCTTTTGCAGCAGGCATTTGGTCAATGAACAGTTTAAATATTTAGAGGCGTGGGATGGGTATCAGGAGGGATATTTTCCTGAGACATAATGGACAATATAACTGGCATGAGTAGCAATTGGAGCCCTATCTGCACATAGCTGTGCTTGAAAATATACTCTTTGTGATAGATGTGGGGAAATTTGTCTCCAGTACCATCAATGAGAACTAGCCATCCACCTAATCTCAGATCACGCACTATCCTCTGATCTACCATGGATATACTATATTGAACCCCTTGTATTTTATGTGAAATTCGACTTTCTCACATCCATGAAAATTAAGCATAACTTTAATGATATTTCATTAATCTTACATTGATCTGCCATCCTCCTGACATGGTGTATCTTGGTGTTGTTACTCATGAGGCTCCCTACATATGCAATAGGAAGTTAAACTATAGGAAGACATACTTTGAGTGGAAGTCAAGAGAAGATCTGTGTTTAGAGTTTAAAAAAGGCCAACCTTCCGTCGCAACAATTTTTCATCAAGCTCTGGAAAACTGGTCTTTCTTCATGTGTCTGCATGATTGTCTCTAAAGGAAGTGATCAATCTGTAGGCCTGTTTTTTACATGTCTGCTTCACACATTACATCTAAGATGAAATGTCTGTGTGGCTAAAATTAAAACTTTATGACATACTGATTTTTTGCATCAGACAAACTAAAACGCCACATAAAAATAAGACAGGAAACTAAGATCAGCTTTACTTGAAAACAAGCTTTTGTCTTAAAGTACTAAGAATTATGATAAGTTTTATGTGAAAATACATCAGAGACAACTCAAACAGTTTTTCTCAATTTTTTATTAACAGAACTTACACAGAGTAGAATATATAAGCTGACAATTACCTGAGGAACTACCCTTTTAGGATCTTGGGGTTAAGGTCTGGAAGGACCTTACATCTGGAACATGAAAGGGTGGATGGGAATTCTTCCATGGAAAAGCATCCTTTCAACCACCCCCTTGTCAAAGACTATATATAGTCTATTTCATCCCCTCATGTCCACCTGTTTTTTGCTATGAAATTTTTTTTTATTTACATTTCAAGGAAAACAATTAAAGTGTAGAGCAGAGGATTAAAGAACAAAATTTTCAACAAGGTAACTAAATATCTAACTTACGCCTTATTTGAGAAACAGAATTTTCTGAAAATATGAGAAATCAGTCTACATTTTACAACATATCAGGCCCACTTATGGCAGTCAAGGTCACTGGTCACATGCAAAAAAAACCTCAACTGAAAGCTGCTGATTGGATGATCTCATGTAAACACTCTAAAAAATATAACCAGCTAAAACAAAGATGGCTACTTATGGAAGGACACATAATATCTGCCAGATCATGATGAAGAGACTAAAATGTTGTGAAACATAAACAGGGGATTTACTGTAAAATTCTTAATTGCCAAATTAGGTTGTCACTTCCATATGCCGTTTTCTTGGAAATTATTGAAAAATATAAACTTGTAAGCAAATCATCTACAAAAACCAGGTGGACAGCAGGTGGTGAAATGGACTATAGCAACCACCAAAATCTTCCCTTACCAAAAATTTTTATAAGTGCCATATATGTGAAAGTTATATGGCACATATAAGACACATATATGTGCCATATATGTCCCTTATATCCAACCTTATAACTCCAATATATGTCACATATATGTCCGGTATATGGATTTTATATGCAAATTAGGTAGGAGCCTTATATGTCACATATATGGGCCTTATATGTCACTTATAAGGCTTCCACATATAGGTCCCCTATAACTCCCATATATGTCCCATATATGTCCCTTATAACTCCCATATATGTCCCATATATGTGCCTTATAACTCACATATATGTGCCTTATAACTCCCATATATGTGACATATATGAGCCTTATAAGTGCCATATATGTCCCTTATAAGTGACATATAACTCACATATAAGTCAGTGTATGCACCTTCTGTACTGTTTGTCAATAGCTCAGTTACTGTCTGTTGTATGTTCTGTTTTGAAAGGTGTTTACTCTTTTCTTTATTCCACAAGGAATTACGGTAGATGATAGAAATTTAGGTTTGTGTGTGTGTGTGGTGAGCTTCCTGCACTGTGCAGTTTCCTTGAAATCAATGCTGGCCTGCAGTCACACTGGGGGTCATCAACTTCACACAGTCATATGGACGCAAACACATGAAACATAAAAGTAAGAAAATACAGAGCCAAAATTAATGTTTATTTACACATTTGTAAACTGAAAATAATATTTTCATAAGATTTTTAAAACTCCCTGGTTCAGTCAGATTTGAGAGTGTTGTCCTTTTAGAGAATGAAGGCTGGAAGGAAATATACACCCTTGCCACACTCTAAATCCTTTTCAGTCCCCTCCTGTTTGACCTGCAAAAACAAATGTTACCAGTCTAAGTATACACATATAGTCATTATTGCTTACATTAATTATTTTATTAAATAAGTTTAAAGAATATCTTTTGACATTGATGCTTAGTATGGCTTTTCTTAACATTTATAGTAGTTTACCTTATCTGGAGGCAACACACAAGTCAAAAAAGGAAAAGAATTTATTTCACTGAAAGTACATCTGCTCTCTATATAGGGGTTTTCAATGTTCTGAAAATATGCCTGTTTAACATTTAGGATTATAACTAAATACAGTTGGACTTCTCAATTGCTAACACAGGAAGAGTTTTCCAGTTATACAGAATATATACAAACATTACAGATTATCAAATATACTGGTCACAGGACAGACACTGTGGCCTAAAGATGCTTATAGGTTCAGAAAGTAGGTTACTCAGTTGAAACAATTTTAACATGTAAACAGTTTATAATAATATATTAATATCCTATATGCACAATAAATGTTAACCACCAAATTTGCACTTCAAATATGGTAAGTTCCAGCTGTTTGATAAAAAAAAACTTACAATTCATAACATTTCCTATTTGCTAAAAGATTTAAATGTTACTTTATATGATTAACTGAATATGCTTACCAGACAATTCTTGCAAGGGCTGGAGATATCTGAGCTCTCCTTTTACTTTCTGCACCATTTCTTCATACTGGAAAAGTAAAGAAACCATTACAAATCATAGAAACAAAGGTTGTTGGAAATAAATAATTAAGAACATGGAGTCTTGCATATTTTGACATTTAAGTAGACAAATGGACTAAAAAAGGGCCTCACATCAATAATATTACTAAAACAGTACATCAATGATATTCAAAATGACTTCTTGATCTTTTATGGTGAAATAGCACTACTACATGTACATATAAAAAGAAATCATTCAAGGTAGACTAAAAATGCACTTTTGATTAACCTGTAAATTGAACCAGATTTGATTTCTCTTTGGGAATCAAAATAGTACCTAATGAAATCATCTGGTCCTTAGTGAAACAAATTCCCAAAATAATTATGCTTTTTCTTTTGTAATGAAAGTGAATATGTCAGAAGAAACCTCAAATGAAACTAGGTGTGTCGGAACGACACAAATGCCCCCGCCTTGGGCAAATTAGAAACATTTGTAAAATTTGGAAAATTTTTTAAGTTCAGGAGGTGTCGTATGGTCAAAAGTAGGTCAACAAGGGCAAAATGCAAACTCGATCTGTAACGGGTCATTATCAAGCAACACACCAAAAATCATGCCAGTATATGAAGGCATTGTGAAAAAAAGTCCATACATGTGCATTTTCCATAAAAATTTCTGTCTTTCATGAAATTTTCTATGTTTAGGACCTGTAAAACAATCAAAAGTAGGTCAACCGGGATGAAACGCAAACTCGATCTGTAACTGTCATTATCTGCCCACACAAAAAAAATCAGGGTGGTATCTGCAGGCATTGAGGAGAAAAAGCCAGTACATATGCATTTGTTATGAAAATTTCTATTTTTCATGAAACTTTCTATGTTCAGGAGCAGTCAAATGGTCAAAAGTAGGTCAACTGAGACAAAACAAGAACTCGATCTGAAACTGGTCATTATCTGCCTACACACCAAAAACCAAGCCCGTATCTGCAGGCACTGCGAAAAAAAGTCCATACATATGCACCTTTTATGAAATTTTCTATGTTAGAGCACCGTCAAACGGTCAAAAATAGGTCAACTGGGACAAAACGTGAACTTGATCTGTAACTGGTCATTATCTGCCCACACACCAAAAATCAGGCCAATATCTGCATGTATTGTGAAGAAAAGTCTGTACAAGTGTATTTGTCATGAAAATATATATTTTACATGAAATTTTCTATGTTCAGGAGCCGTAAAACAGTCAAAAGTAGGTCAACCTGGACGAAATGCGAACTCCATCTGTAACTGGTCAATATCTGCAGACACACCAAAAATCAGGCCAATATCTGCAGGCATTGCGAAAAAAGTCCGTACATGTGTATTTGTCATGTAATTTCATATTTTCCATGAAATTTTCTATGTTCAGGAGCCGTAAAACGGTCAAAAGTAGGTCAACCGGGACGAAACGAGAACTCGATCTGTAACTGGGCTATATCTGCCCACACACCAAAAATTAGGCCAATATCTGCAGGCATTGCGAAAAAAAGTCTGTACATGTGTATCTGTCATGAATATTTCTATTTTTCATGAAATTTTCTAAGTTTAGGAGCCGTAAAACGGTTAAAAGTACGTCAACCGGGACGAAACGTGAACTCGATCTGTAACTGGTCTATATCTGCCCACACATCTAAAGATCAGGCCAATATCTGCAGGCATTGCGAAAAAAAGTCTGTACATGTGTATCTGTCATGAATATTTCTATTTTTCATGAAAATTTCTAAGTTTAGGAGCAGTAAAACGGTCAAAAGTAGGTCAACCGGGATGAAACATTGCGAAAAAAAATCCGTAAACTGTTTGATTTTGGAATGACGGAAGGACGGAAGGACGGAAATGGGTAAAACTATATGCCCCGGCCACTTTGTGGCGGGGGCATAAAAAAAGTCAGAGGACCAAGCCCATTAAAGTTAAAGTGCTCATGACCTTTAAAAAGGTGTTCTTGACCTTCTGATGTCAAATTCAGATTAAATTCATACATATGATTATGAATGGTTTGTGGATTGTTATGAAACATACTGTGTTATGTATCAAATTGTTAATAAATTGGTGTTTACAGTATATGTAAATGACATGTAGAAGGGCATATTATGAAATTAAAGCTTAATTTAGGAGTTTTTGTGTGAAAGACTCCAATAGTAAAAAATATTTGACTATTTTTTTAGATTAGTTGAAATATTTTGGTTGAGTACAGCAAACCTCTCTTCAATTTTATAAAAAAAAAGCATTCACCAAAATTGAGACAGTGGCTGTAAATTCAGCAATGATCAACAGTGTTTTAATGTTTACTTTGCCTGAAAGAAAAACTTATGAACATTGTAAAATTAACAATTTTTTTACGATATTATAACTTTTGGGCACTCTAGCAAGACAAAAAAATTCAAGTCAATTTGGAAAATGAAAAGGAACATCTTTACCTTGTAGCAGCTTTTTTTTCATGACCCAGAGTTCAGCTAAATAATAACATGGTCAATAGCCATAGGTTCAACAAATAAAATGGTAGTATGTGGTACTCATAGCATTTGTGTGCTGATTAAGCTTTATGTAGGTTAACTGATCATCCCTTCACAAGTAGGGGACATTAAGAAATTACATCAATATGTAAACTTTGGGGCCTGCTGCTGACTCTTGATTTTTCCACACCAAATTGCAAATAGCATCACTGAAAAGGATATGTTCTTAACTTCCTGTTGGTGCATTGAACATGCACATTGTCACTATATAGGGGCAACAGCATCAGCTTTTTGTCAAAAATGTGTTATTTTGTAAAAATGGGCCACCAAATAGGAAATGTTATCTTGAAACACACAAATTCTGTTTTTTTTCAGGGCAAACCAGATAGATGAAGTCATCTTTATGCAATCACTGGTTTACTATGCAAAAATAACTTAAATAATGCAAGATTACTCACCAATGAGACATTTTTTAGCTATACATTCCCCTTCTGCTTGAGCAGCTTGACAAAGAACTTCTCTTCAAAGTGAGTTCTCCCTTAACGGTTACCGGATGTTATCATTCAGATGTAAACTGACTCTGCATGCCTTTGTTGTGCACAGCCTGTACAGTATTCATGTGACGTCACCACTATTCCAGGGCAGGGTACAGTAAGGTCAAAGGTCCATTGTAGAGAGAGCTTGTACAGCAAGCTTGTCTGCTGGGGGGGGGGGGGTGTTACATATACTTGTGAAATTTACTTATTAGAATGCTGGTTATTGTCACAATAAGAATGCAGATACATTTTTTTTAAGTATCTATGCTTTTATCAATGCTGTTGATTTTCAATGGCAATATTTTACAGCTGGAATGTGTGGGTGTTGAGCTGTTTCTAAAACCAATATGATATTAGGTTAATGCCTATGTATTCCCATGATTGGTCAGTGGCACACTACATCAATACCCTTTGTCCTGTATTTATGAAGTAGTTATCAATTGCAATTAGATGCTGTAGTGTTTGTATATACACTACATTCCAAATGAATTATTTTTTCTTATAATTAATTTTTTTATCAAGGGCACAAATTATAACCAATGTGAAATATAGTCAAATTATTTTTTTGTATTGTGTTTTGAGTAAATGATGTTTTACTGCATGCATGATTACTATAGTTTACACCTCTTAATGTATAAATCAGATGAAAAAAAAATTATTTATAGTATTATTTTTCTAATATACATAAAGTTCTGAGGAAACTGGTTATTTTGATACCCATTTTAACATACTTCATCAATATTTATTATTCAATTATAATTCATTTTCTTAAAACCATAATGGAGCTGGGACTTAGAAGTTTCTGCAGCATTTGTGTTCCCTTGGAAAATGTCTAAGTCCTATCTTATAGAACAGTAAGCTCACAGTATATAAACTTATAACTGACATATAACTGACATACACAGATCCCCTTCACATTCAACTCCCTTATATCTCCCATACAAGTCACATATAACTGAAATGTACAGAATGGCCTCATGTGCAACTCCCTTATAACTGACATATAACAAACATACAACTCCCTTATAACTCACATATAACAATGCCTGACTAAACATATAGCTGCAATATACATATAACTCACATACATAGCATTTATATGGGAAATATATGTCCCTTATAAGGGACATATAAGGCCCTTATAAGGGACATATAAGGCACATATATGTGAGTACTTTCCATTTTGGTAAGGGTTGTATTAGTTGTGGTAGGAGCACTGACATTGACAATAATCAACAGATATATACTATATGTACCTTTGTTTATTCACAATTTTAATTAAGTATTTTACAATTCTACTGAACAAGATTTGTTAATTTCATTTTATTTCAAATATTTGTGTGTCTGTAATTTTTCTTGGGTACATATGTCTGCACTTATTATCATGACTCATATATATAACATAATAAATTATTTATTAAATTATTAACATGTCAAAAACAAGAAAAAAAAGGAACCTGAATTTAGCATATAGACAGCTAGTAACTAGTGATTTATGTACTTATACAAAAACATAGTGTCCGTCCATATTTTAAAGATTCTTTTCTTTTTTTTTTTTGTTTCATTTCCAATTTATTTGTTTAATATCTAAAAAATAATGAGAAATGTATTTTTTTTCATTTCTATATAGGTTTTGGCAGGTATAATGAAGTTGATGAGATTTAAAAATTTCTTAGGGCTTCCAATGTCTTTTCAACTTCCTTGGGATTTAATAAGGGGGCTCTTTATTCAGTCTGTGTCTAGGCATGTCTCAGCAAAACTCACTGAAACTACAATTAATGTAGAGCAGCTCAAGAAACTATGGAATTTAATTACATCTGGAACAGAAAACAGAAGAGACAACTAGAAGAGTCATCATGAAGGAATAAGGAAAAACACTATAATAAATATGATAATGGCTGGTTTCAATGGTAAAAGCCTAAAGCTGTGTGGCAATGCAGCAGATCTGCATGGTAGGAGATATAATTGAAGTTTTAAATCTTGTGCATGCAGTTTATGTACATTTAAATATTGACATTTAAAATGTTGCACTGCACAGACTTGCAGCTCCATGACCATATTTCTCTAAGGACCCATGGGTCTTGACATTCATCTGAATTGAATGTGTCTATATAAGGATTTGTTTTTAAGTTTTTCAAAATGCTTGTCCTATGACCTTGACCCTTAACCTTGTGACCTAAAAAATCAGAGAAGGTACTATGCTTGAACTTATACCATTTTGATTTTCATTACCAACCATCCATCCATTCTTGAGAAAAGTAATATTTGTTTCATCAGTCTCACCAAATATGGATTTATTCAAGATAATCACCACTCTAATATTTAAGGTCATGACACCAATTTAAATGGGCTTCATCTTATTATACAAATCAATGCATGTGCATAAAAAATATAAAGGAAATATGCTGATTATTTTTTTAGTTATTTACTCACACCATTCCAACATTGCAGGGCAAGATGTATTAAATGGCACAAAACCAAAAGAAGACCACAAGTGGTGCTACTAGTCTTTGGTACAATAATAAGCTATCCAAGTTCTTCTGGCGACCTAATTTCAAGAATAATTGATCCTGCCTAACTTGAGACATCTAGCCCTTTGCATATAATTGACAAAATGTATCCATCAAAACAGAGTTTTACAGATACATGTACTAGGTTTTCAGCTGGATGCTGCCACAGCCCTATAGGTACATCCAAAGAACCCCTGCTTAACGTTGACCTCTGACCTTTCCTCTCTGCAAAGCATACAGCTATGCATCTGTTTTCACACACAAGCCCATATATCCTGGGACTTCCTTGACCAATAGAGCTGATATTTTGCATGAGTATATCTCTTGGATAGCTTAATACACATAGTGGGGCCATCTACAACCATTTTTGCACAGCATCTGTTTGTCTGCCTTGGGTTTAAATCACTCATATCTCTGCAGTGGTTCAACTTATTGGCTGCAAATTTTGCAGATATAAACATCATGGATAGGTTTCTTTTTTATATGCCATGTGGCACCACATACAATCATTTATTGCTGCAGATATCCATGCTAATATCTCAGGACTGGTTTGACATATTGGCCTGAAATTTAGCATGAGTGATATAAGAAGCACAAATAGGCCCATCCCTCTGTCACCTAACTAACCAACATTCCAACTTATTAAACATGGTTCCCTTACTTTTACTGCCTATCCACCTAAATTATGCTATAATCACCTCTAAATAAATTTAAACAATGTATCAGTCTTTCTACTTGGTCTCTTCCGCTCATGCTCATATTTAAAAGAAGATACAAGGAACAAGGAAGGAGTGAGGAAGAAAATAATTAAAAAGCAGATGTTCTTGACAGTATTTGTATTTATGTCCTGACACTGAAGGTAGGACCCAATGTATAGCAGACAATTTAAGAAATAATATGAACAATGTGGGCAACAGAGATGAAGGCACATAGATTTCTAATGCGACAGTGACCTTCCAAAAAGACATACATGTCTTGGTGTATATTTTTCTGCATGTATCACATATATGGACCCCAACATTATTTACAATTTGTAAAAAAAATTTAATCCTGCATACACAGGTAGAATTGCCATTTATCCTGCCATGTACAGAATGTTTTAAGCTTTCCTGGTCCACTGTTATGAAATTCTGACAAGGAGGCAACAGAGTAAAAATACTTTAAAATTTTGTGCAAAAAAAAAATGCAGCATTTGTTTCACACATCCATTCAGCTTACAAAATAAAATAACATGTTTTCTTATATTGGCTGAAGCAGACTTGAGAAGTGAAAAATATGAAAAGTTTGTGCTATCAAATCAGACCTGTATCTCAGAGAATCCATATTTATGGCCACAAAGAGAAAGAAAACATGAGGCCCTTGGGTTTGGAAGTTCAGCTGATAACTCCCTCAAGACACACAGAGTACAGTAAGACTTTATGTGGTGACAGCAAAGGCTACAAATAAAGCAGGAAACCTGCTTGTTTTACTTCAACTCCACCAAATAAGAAGATCTCCAGATCCCTTGATGTTTCAGCTGTGAAAATCAACTGGCCCATATTCCAGAAACAAAGCCATTTTGTTTAGGATTTAGGCAAGTTATTCTTGTTTCTTGGAGGGAAAAGAGGACCAAATAGCATAAACTTCTGCATCAGCATTCTTAGTAAAGCTATATATATAAATATATTTATATATATATATATATATATGCACCCATGCCCCAAATTTTCAAATATATTCAGTGCTATTCAATAATATATGATTATAAAATGCCAAGGTCCTAATCAATACTGGCACCAGTAAATTTTTATGTTTCTGCTTTAACAGTATGACCCTTATCAATACAATTTCTATAAAAAGTTGCTTTTCTTTTTTCCGCCCAAAAAAATGCACTAATTGCAATGACTGTGGTCCAAATAGGCAGTGAAATTCTCTTGAGGACAAGACTGTACCACTTAAAAGACGTTACATGATTTATTGACAGCTAAAATGTTTCATATTTTAGAGTCTAAAAGACACATTTACAGGCAGGGTAAATGTAAATTTAAGATATAATTAAACACTTACTGTACATTTTTAATTAATTTGAAAAAAATTCAATAATTACTAGCTCTGGATTTTGAAATTAAACAATAAACAAGGGGAACCATGGGTCACATTGCTCAGCTAAATTTTGGAAAATATTAGTAACTGCAAAATATTTTTATTTCTTTTGGTTTTTCATGTATATTATCATTAGAAAAGCTATGAGAAAATGGCCCTGCTAAAATGAAACTTTGAAAATTATAGAATAATGGACATGAGCTAAACCATTTAGTGATGCACCAAGGGAAAAAATAGGCCTACGGTAAGTGTTATATAAAAGTAACATTTCATAAACAAATAATGTGTGAAGGTAATAATGTTTTCAAAAGTTAAATAT
Organism: Sipunculus nudus; assembly: GCA_026874595.1. Lineage (NCBI taxonomy): Eukaryota > Metazoa > Annelida > Sipuncula > Golfingiida > Sipunculidae > Sipunculus > Sipunculus nudus. The sequence goes on from CM049315.1 coordinate 30,481,196, forward strand.
ATGGCCATATGTGTTAAAAATTAATCCCACAAAGTTTGACCAATATTCCTAATTTTAATACTAAGTTAACAGTGTTATTCACACCTAGGCCCCGCCAATTTTATGAGATATGAATGAAATGCTACAAAGTATTTATATCTTCTTTAATCTTGTCAGTTAGCACTTACATTAGATCCTAATATTTTATCACATTTGAATATTAGGATTAAATTTCTGAAAATTTTTTTGTAAAAAAATCAAAATTATCCAAGTCTCATCAAAAAGAATTTATTTAACATTAAAATTATAACATTTATCTTGTTTATTAGTCCTGTGTATTGAAGGGGTGGGTGGGGGAGGGGTCTCTGTTGTTACTGCTCGTTGCTGAAAAAAATGTTAATTTTAAGATTCATCTAGTTCATAGTACAGGTCTGTCAACAGAAGAAACTCCCTGTGGTATGGTATTAACTGCAGACAGTCGATCAAGCTAAACTCAGTGGAGAGATGGCTTGCCCTAGTGATGGGATTGCATAACATATATTATGGCAACAGCCTGGGGAGCATACAGAGCTGCACTGAGTGACCTACAGTGACCAAAGTGGACTGCTTGACAATGTAAGGGAATACAACAGAGCCTCCAAAATAAATTCAATAACTAGCCTAATTTTGCAGCTTTTATTTTCAAATTTCAGATTTTTACAGATTAAATCCTTATGTGCACATGCTGTGAAAATTAAATCCACAGTACTTACAGGTAAAAAACGTGTTGTGCCGGCCAAAGTTGGGCAAAATTTAAGGTACCAATTTTTTATTTTTGCTAATATTTTAAAAAATTTTAATGATTGTGATCTAATTTTGGATATACAATTTAATTTTGATTAATTAAAGTTATATTACTGGAAAAAGTCCTTAGCTTTAACAAGTTTTGTGTTAAGCGATCAATTATCTTTCCTGATTTTTTACAAAATGCATTATGTTTGAGCCTATAACCTTTTTAAATTATATAATACAGACCTAATTTCTGGCATGTACATAGGAACCATATAGAGGAATATTTATGGTAAATATGAGGAAAAACAGATGAGTGGTTTTGATATTAGGCAGTCCTGAAGGGTGAAAACAGGTTTTTAATAAAAAAAACTGAGGTTTTTCCTTAATTTCACAAAGGAACAAAGTTGCAAAGACCCAGTTTTCAGCTTGGTAGGAGATCTTGGGGACATCTAACATATGCCAACAGCCTATGGGAGCATAGAGAGCTGCACTGAATGACTTACAGTGACCAAAGTGGACTGCTTGACAATGTAAGGGAATACAACAAGAGCCTCCAATAAAATTCAATAACTATAGCCTAATTTTGCAGCTTTTATTTTCAAATTTCAGCTTTTACCAGATTAAATCCTTATGTGTACATGCTGTGAAAATTAAATCCACTGTACTTACAGGGAAAAAAGTGCCGAGGCCAAAGTTGGGCAAAATTTAAGGTACCAATTATTTATTTTTGCTAATATTTTAAAAAATTTTAATGATTTTGAAATAATTTTGGGTATACAATTTAATTTTGATTAATTAAAGTTATATTACTGGAAAAAAAAGTCCTTAGTTTTAACATGTTTTGTGTTAAGCAATCAAATATCTTTCCTGATTGTTTATAAAATGCATTATGTTTTAGCCCATAACTTTTTAAACTAGAATACGGGTAGTCGACAAGCGATTACGTGTATCCGCCAAAATCAGAGAAGGACGGGTGAAGTGAGGCATGGATTGAGTGGCAAGGGGATATAGAGTTACATGTGTTAAATATTAGAATGGATCTCTGCCACATAAACATGATTGTAGGTGGCGCCACCTGTTATTTGAACGAGAAACTATCCAAGATATATACACATGCAAAATTTCATGTGGAAAAGTCAAACCACTTCAGAGATATGAGTGATTTTATCCCACAGCAGACAAACAGATGGACGCTGTGCACATGGTTGCAGGTGGCGCCACCTTTTGTTGTGTATGTTATAAAACTATCCCAGGGCTACATTTGTGTAAAGTTTTTTTCTGGATCGGTCAAACGGTTCCCGAGATATGAGCTTGGATGTCTGCAGCATTAACGTGAATGTAGGTGGCGCCACCTGTCATAAAATCAAGAAAGCTATCTAGGATGTATACGCATGCCGAATTTTAGGTGAATTAGTCAAACCACTGCAGAGATATGAGTGATTTTAACCCCAGGCAGATGAACAAATGGACACTGTGCGAACATGGTTGCAGGTGGCGCCATCTTTTGTTGTGTATGTTATAAAGCTATCCCAGGGCTACATTTGTCTAAAAAATTTTTCCAGATCGGTCAAACGGTTCCCGAGATATATGGGTTTATGTGTGGAGCGTTAACGTGAATGTAGGTGGCGCCACCTGTCATAAAATCAAGAAAGCTATCTAGGATGTATATGCATGCCGATTTTTAGGTGAATTAGTCAAACCACTGCAGAGATATGAGTGATTTTAACCCCAGGCAGATGAACAAATGGACACCGTGCAAACATGGTTGCAGATGGCGCCACCTTTTGTTGTGTATGTTATTAAGCTATCCCAGGGCTGCATTTGTCTAAAAATTTTTTCCGGATCGGTCAAACAGTTCCCGAGATATATGGGTTTATGTGTGGAGCGTTAACGTGAATGTAGGTGGCGCCACCTGTCATAAAATTGAGAAAGCTATCTAGGATGTATATGCATGCCAAATTTTAGGTGAATTAGTCAAACCACTGCAGAGATATGAGTGATTTTAACCCCAGGCAGATGAACAGATGGACACTGTGCAAACATGGTTGCAGGTGGCGCCACCTTTTGTTGTGTATGTTATAAAGCTATCCCAGGGCTACATTTGTGTAAAAATTTTTTCTGGATCGGTCAAACGGTTCCCGAGATATATGGGTTTATGTGTGTAAACAGACGCACAAACAGATGCTGGGCAGAGACGTAAGGTCAGTGGTCAAGGTCACTTGGTTAGGCACCAGTTCACATGTTACCCGATAATTTGTGTAAGTTTCGGAAAAATCTGTCCAGTAGTCTCAGAGGAGTTCTCCGGAAACAAACGCGGCGGCGGCGGCGGCGGAACCCGGTCAAAAACATAGTATCTGCAAAACTTCGTTTTGGCGGATACAATTATATAATACAGACCTAATTTCTGGCATGTACAAAGGAATTATAAAGAGGAATATTTATGGCAAATATGAGAAAAACAGATGAGTGGTTTTGATATTGGGTGGTCCTGAAGTCTGAAAATAGGTTTTAATAAAAAAAATTGAGGTTTTTCCTTAATTTCTCAAAGGAACAAAGTTGCAAAGACCCAGTTTTTGGCTTGTTAGGAGATCTTGGGGACATCTAACATTATGCCGAATTTTGGATTCCTAGGTCTTATGGTTTCAAAACGTGCCACATCTACGGACAGACGACGGACAATGGACCACGTCTATAGCTCAGATGACTTATAGTCAGCTGAGCTAAAAATCAGTAAATAGTTTTTTATTGTTGCTTGGACATTCGCTCTTACAGATTCGTGAGTGAGCAATAATACCAGAAGTTACTTGTATCTAGCTTTAATTGCATCATTTATGTCTACTTTGTCATGTCTTTGTGAATAATATTTCTGTGGACCTTTTTAAGCTGTTAGTACAACTTAAATTATTTAATACAAGATATACATCGTACATACATTCCATAGTATCAGCTGAAAATTTTAGCCGGTAAAAACAGCACATCAGCTTGTTACTTGCATTTTTCATATAATTGTTACACATGTAGGCCTACTTGAAAAGTAATGGTCCAGCATTGAAGCATTATACCTGGTTAAAAACCATTGTTATTAGATAAGTGACATGCCCATTGGCCAGTATAATGTTCATTCTCCAGAAATTCAGAATTTAAATTGATTCGGAAATGTTATTTTCTGAAATAAATAATTATTTACTTTTACTAAAAAAATTTGAAACCACAAAATTTCAACAGCTTGAGTGAAAATATATGATTTTCACTAGCTGTCACACTGTTGAATCAACTGGAAGTCCCCATCTAGCATTGAAATTGAAAACAGTTTTGTGGATTTGTAATTTGTGTTATTCATCACAGGGAGAGAGTAGTTGGCCATATTAGATATAGAACAAGAATACACAGAAAAAGTCGGATCACCCCGTATGGGAATCGAACCCATGACCCTCCGATTGCCGGTCGTCTGCTCTACCACTGAGCTAACAGGGATCCCCAACTTCCTCTGTGTATCAGCACACTTTCATTGGAACCAGCGAAGTGACGTCACTACTGTGACTGGTATTATACATACTACATGTGTCACTTACAAATGTTTGCAGTGTATTGCAACGAAGCTGTAAGCTCGTCCTTCACCCGGTCACGACGCATGCGCAAACAGATATAGGTTAAACACGCCCATCGTGACCTGTCACGACGCATGCGCACATGTTTCTCAGATACTTCCGCCCAGACCAAAACAACAACAGCTACACGTGAATCTGCGACGCGCCACATTTGATCAGTTCATTATAGTTTTATCTAGTTTTATATAACTCAACACCCTTTTTGCTTTGCGTTATTGTGATATATCGAGGGGATGACGGACCAGGCCGGGTCCAGGAAAAGGAAACGTGACGATTCGCCAGACCTGTTCGCTTCAAGCTCCAGCGAGACGGAGGGTAAGCTGCACTTCACGCTGTTTTGTTTTCCCGTTTACTCAGAGCAGCTCATGATCAGTTTTATACTTAGATAAATGTGTGTGTGTGTTAAATACTCATCATATGTATCCATTCAAGTTCTGACAATAATTTATCGAGTGTTTTCCTTCACTTAAAGTAACATCAATCAACTTTCTATTACTGACAGTGACACTATAGTACACTGTTAATGAAGCATGAAATTGATCAGTGCATGAACAACGCCATTTTAGCCTATTGCTATTGCAAATATCACACCATGTAAGACCTTATTTTCCTTCATCTGTCACACTTTGTTATGGTAAATGCAGATCCAATCCCTTATAAATTTTCTCATTTATCAAGTTTGGTTGTTATCATTGTTTAAAATAATGATCAGACTTTAAGAAAGGCAATTAACCATGCCAGTACGGTTGCCTGCATATGTGGTCCCTGAGCTTCAGTGTATACTTCACATCTGATATGAGATATTGCACTGTGTGTATGGAAATATGTTTAAAAATTAATTATAAGTTTAAATGGAAAATGTGTCTCACACTTTAAAATAAACATATGAGAATTAAATTATCATCATTAAAAGTATGCACATCATCAGGGTGCATAGAATACTAAATTACATTTTATTTCCAATCTTACAAGTGGGATGGGGAAAGAACAAGCAATACATATGGTGTACATATTTTAAAAAAAATCCATACTAATGGAAAATGAAATTTTATTTCCAACTTTTTATTTTTGCAGGTCCATCCCAGGATTCCAGCAGTCAAGGCAGCACCAGTGGAAAGACAGTGTCTCTGCTTAAAGGTAGGTAATATGATTATATATTATTTTCTGTTTTAATCATATATTAAGTTTTTCTTGCACACTCTGTGTCAAATATATGTATGTATATACAGCAGATGATAATCACTAGGATGCATGAAGAAATGTTTTTTTTTTTTAATTTTACAAATATAGTGGGATGAAACAACAAATTGCGTATGAAAAACATGGTGTGCAAAATAATAATTTATTTCATATTCCTACTTGTAAGTAACATTTATTTTCTGTCCAATTTGCAGGTCCACCCCAGGATTCAAGCAGCCATTTTTAGGCAGCAGCAGTGGAAAGTCTGTGTCTCTGCTAAAAGGTAGGTAATGTAATAATAGTACTTTTTTTTTAGAGTTTTTCTTGTACACTCTTTGGCAAAGGATGCATATATAGCAGAGGACTGTCACCAGGATGCTAAAGATAACTAAATTACATAAATATTTTCACCCAAAATGTTACAGATGGAAGTTGCTTATGATAAACATGAGTGTGTTTCTTGCATACTCCATGCCAGAGTATGCACATTAAATTTTCACAACATTATTCAATTTACACCCATATACAAGTTCAAAATATTGTTGTATCCTTGGTCTTGTTAATTATGCATACAGTGTTCTAACATATCAGGTCAGCAGTGTATATCATGTTTAATGTATTTAAATAATTTTTTGTTTATCTCTTCAGCAGGCCCAGCAGGCTCATCTCAACATTCCAGTAGCCAAAGCAGTAGTAGTGAGAAGTCAGTTTCACTGCTTAAAGGTAAGCACAACAGTAACTTTATTTAATTAAGCCTGGCACAACTTTATGACTGTACCGAGTTAACTTTGACTGACACTGTGATTATAAGGAGGGGAGTGGAACCTGTTTTTACCTTCAACTCTGTATTACCGGCACCTATTTTTGGTCATTATAGACAGTCTCTTGCTTTTCCTACTACGGGCACCTCTCTATTCCATGAAAAATATATTGTCCTGTCAGTGGCCTTAATTTTGAGGTTCTGCTGTGTTTGTGTTTATTTAAAGCATCCAGATCAGTGTCAACTGGGTCACATGTCATTTAAATTCTGACAAACTGTTTGGGTGTCTGTGCATTTCATTGAGAATGTATTTTCAATATTATACCAGTATAGTGCAAATAGGCTAAACCTAATTAATTTTAACTTTCAAATTAAAGTGCAGTATACAGTAAAAATGAATGTTTCACTGAGGCTTATTATTGTTGTGATGTTTTTTTCAATTAACCATATTTGAACCATATTTGTCAGAATGCAACTAAGTAAATGCCCAGTGATATTTCCTTATCCATGTCATCACTAAGAATGCACTGGTGTTGCTTTATTTAATATTACTTCTAACAAAAGGTATAGTGTACTGAGGTATTATTATTAGAAGAGGCTGATAAATTGGCATCATATCATAAATGTATAGAAGAGGCAAGTAAATTGGCATGGTGTTATGAATGTGTACACATCTAAACAAGAAATGTTATCTAAGAATACCATACTGGAGATCCTCATAAAAATAAATGTATCTGACACAATAAGATCTCATTTAATATTTATATTAAAACAGTAAACATTTACTCCCTGCACCCACTAGGGTAAACAGAATGCCCAGCCCTTGGCCTCTTTGGATGACAACTGTTTGAAAGTGGGGTCGGGACATATAGTCATTCCGCAGAAGCTATCCCTGTTTATATTGGGTATTATCCTTAAATGTCAGCAGCATTTACATTGTAGTATATTTTGAAGTATTCATGATATTTTACTTACACTTTAAGTTTTATGCAAGTATATTTAAAGATTTAGAAATGACTGAAATAATAAGTGTTTTTCAAATTTCATTTATTTGAACTGGTTTTATTTTTTTTCCAGGACACCAGGTATCACTGCCCAAGCCTGGCAGCAAGGAACACCCACTGGTAGTAAGCAGTTCCAGCCAGTCTGCAGAAGACCTTCCACAGGAAGACACAGACTGTGTGTGGTGCTTTAGCAGGCCAGATAGCCAGTGTCCGTACCATACCAGTCACAAAACACCCTCCAGTCCAAAGGCAGGAACCAGTACAGCAAGGGGCAATCAAGACTGTTTGTGGTGCAATACTAAGCCAGACAGTCAGTGTCCATACCATTCGGGTGGAGTGCCACCACCACCACTGCCGTCACAAAGGACCCAATTCTCAAGTGAAGAATATGACTGTCTCTTTTGTGACAGTAAAACTATTGCCACCTGCCCTTTCCACAAGAAGAAATAGTCATGGTGAGATCTTTCTTAACAGTTTATTTTGTTGCATAGTTTCAGTCCTTAAACATAATGTTCAATAGTTAGTGGAGTTCTTTTGATGATTTTGTAGACTTGACAATTGCCAGTCCATGGCAGCTGTAGGACATACATTTAGTATGGCAATAATGCAGACTTTGCTAAAAATAAGTCCAGCACTGTACAAGTCAAAGGTTTAATTAGTTATTGTCAGTAGGAAAAGCTAAATTTCTATTATCATTTCATTGTAACAGAACCTTTTTATATTATTATTACACAAACCAGAAATGTGCAATCTGAAGAATGCATGGCTTTGCCATATGTGGAAGGGGGGGGGGGGGTTGAAGGCATACCCTAATAGAGGCAGACTGGCAGTCTGATAAATAAAACTGCTATGGCCGTGTGTATGCATTAATTTGTGTGTGCTTCAAGCTTTCAGTAAACTATTTGTTTCAGACATACATCATAGACTTGAAAATAACTTAGTTTAAAGACATCTATAAACAGTAGCAGTTTGTTCTGAATTTATTTTTTTTTTAATTTTTTGTAGTGTGAGCCAGATACATCCGAGACAAATCAACCATGGAAGATCATAAGCTTCCAGCAGCACACAACTGACAAAAGAAAAGTAAGTAGAAAGCGGCATGCACTTCATGTTGCGAATGCTGATGTGTATCCTGCAGAAGGACACTCAGCATGTAAGATAAGTCTGAATGAGTGCGACCATTATATATATACAATAGGAGGGTGCCGGTTTACTGAGGACATGACTTGGTCTACAAGTTCCCACATTATCAGGTATAAATTTTCTACAATGGGTGGAGATCTGGAGCTGAAAGAAGTCAAAGTGTTTAAAGAGACACATGGGGCCAATATACCACCATTGCTTAGCCCAAGCCTTGTAGAGGGAGAGACCAGTGGGACAAACCACCACCAGTTGATACTGTTTGGTGGTCTTGAACATGAGAGATATATACACACAAATGATCTATACATGCTGTCTTTGTCGGTTTCTGGACAAAATAATAAAATGACAGCCAGTCTTCATATGGGGCAGTCCCCTTCTGTCATGGGACCTGGCTTAGATAAGGTTCCTGTGCAAACCGGGGATGTGCCATCAGGGCGATATGGGCACACATTGACAAGAATTCAGTCTAACAGTTACATTTTAATTGGAGGTGCCATGGTGAAGTCCAGAAGTGACATTGTGAACTATGCCGACCAGCTATTCAGGTCAACATGTGATGACCAATGTGTGTACATATTGGAAGTCCAAGGCAACATAGCCAAATGGCAGAAGTTTCAAATGGGACCTCAGGTGATGAGAGCTTTTCACTCTGCAATTATGGGTCCTAATCAAAATGTTTTCACCTGTGGGGGTATCAGAAATCTGGGCACAAACCCACAGCGGTTACCCATCACCCATGTCACTCAGTTAAAACTGTATGATGGTGACATTGTCAGTTCAGTTTTGTTTAAAACTGGCAGTCCTACCCTGTACCTCTCTAGCCCTGCCATAAACATTGTAGGCACACAGATACTTGTGTATGGCGGATATGGTTGTGATACCTCAGACGTAACTGGAGACAGGTATCCACCGGTTAGCAGTGCCCTGGTGACAATTGAGGGAGACTCGGGAGATTTTAAAATCACCCAGTTTGATGAACAATTTGCATCAGCAGGTTGTTCTTTGATACAACTTGAACAAAATCTTTTCCTGATAGTAGGTGGGACATCTCAGGCTGTTAATGTCTTGAGCAAACATATTTTTGAAGCAGACACTTGTGCACATGACACATGCAAAATTTCACAGTCAGCAGTATCACCAGTGTCTTGGATACAATGTGACTTTATGTGTCAACAATGGTACCATCAGTTTTGTTTAAATCTTCTTCAGGTACCCAAAGGTAAATACAAATGTCCGAAATGTAAAAAATCCAGAAAGAGGAAAGGTGAGCGCTAGGCCAAAGACCTGTTTCTACTAAGATTTCAAATGCCTTTGTTTATTACATTTCAATTTTTTGTATTGTCTGTATCAGATTTTATTCTGTAATGTATCTTCACTTTGCTTGAGATGTTCCATTAAATCTTTCTTTTCTCAAGGGTATTTATTTTCAAATGAAGGGCATCAGTGTGAAATGTATTTTTGGTAATTGCATCTTTGAATTTACTTTTCAATATACAAGAATAAAATGTTAAGGCTGTTCTGAGGATTTTTTTTTTAAGTACTTTATTTTTAATATCTTGGACTTCTTCTGGTCTAAATGTGCCAAACATTTGTGAAAACTTGCTCATGTGAATATTAAATTGTTCCTATGTGTATATTTAATTTTTGAAATATATAATCAGAATATTAGATCACATTCAACTCCTCTGGGCTGTTTTTTACAAATTGCTTATTTCAAGTAAATGTACCCAGCATGCAGCATAGTATATACTTTATAAGCAGGGTATTTTGTGTTCCTCACTGCTTTTCTTTTATGCAGATATATGCCACACTGGTAAACATTCCATCAAGAGGTAATAGAAGAATAACCTGGATCAAGCATATTGGCATATTCTAAAACTTTCAGACATCCACACCAGTGATGAATTTGAAATAGTCTTGGATAAATATAAACTGGTAAAGATAGGATGATTTCATGGCCACTGATTTCTTGCTCAAAATTTTTCTGTTGTTTCTTACATTAAATTAAAAACTAAATATAGAGAAGAAAGAAGTTCAAAACATTAGCAACAGCTGAGTGATTTATTTCCTTTACCTCCAATTATAATATCTGTTCCACATGGTACCACTTGCATGAAGCTTAAACTGATAACATTTGGTAAAGACGAAAAAGAAAACTGAGCAAGATTTTTCATTTAATATTCATATAGAGTGAAAGAGTTTTGTGTAAAATTTAAAGTGGTCAAGAGCAGTAGGTGCTTCCTTGAACTACATAAAACAGGTCAATTTGTTTATCCATAAATAGATTTTACAACAAGCGAGCAGGTTTCTCATATTACATCTTCACATGTAAATAAGACATACTTAGATCTCAAAACAAGTCAGAATATTGTATGCTTCACAGATCATACTCATAATATTGTACATGTATATTGTTACATATTTGTGATTTATAGGTTGTAAACAAGTGAACGGGTTACACATATCAAGTGATATAAACATATATATATATACGTCAATATGACATGCTCAGATCTCAAAACAAGTCACTATTTTGAATGCTTTACAGGTCATACTCATAATATTGTACATGTATATTGTTACATATTTGTGATTTATAGGTTGTAAACAAGTGAACGGGTTACACATATCAAGTGATATAAACATATATATATATATACGTCAATATGACATGCTCAGATCTCAAAACAAGTCACTATTTTGTATGCTTTACAGGTCATACTCATAATATTTTACATGTATATTGTTACATATTTATTATTTATAGGTTGTAAACAAAACGGGTTACACATATCAACTGTATCCATATATACACGTCAATATGACATACTCAGATCTCAAAACGAGTCAGTATTTTGTACGCCTTACAGCTCATACTCATAATATTGTCATATATATTGTTACACATTTATTATTTATAGGTTTTACAACAAGCGAGCAGGTTTCTCATATTACATTACACATATCGATATGACATACTTAGATCTCAAAACAAGTCAGTATTTTGTATGCTTTACAGGTCATACTCATAATATTGTACATGTATATTGTTACATATTTATTATTTATAGGTTGTAAACAAAACGGGTTACACATATCAACTGTATCCATATATACACGTCAATATGAGATACTCAGATATCAAAACGAGTCAGTATTTTGTACACTTTACAGCTCATACTCATAATATTATCATATATTGTTACATATTTATTATTTATAGGTTTTACAACAAGCGAGCAGGTTTCTCATATTACATTTACACATATCAATATGACATACTTAGATCTCAAAACAAGCCAGTATTTTGGATGCTTTACAGCTCATACTCATAATATTGTACATGTATATTGTTACATATTTAATATTTATAGGTGATACGACCATCTTAGATCATATTTGAGTTGAGTAGCGTTGGAAGTATTTATGTATTTTTCATAGAATTATAGGGATTAGGTACATTTACAAACTATAATTTTTGGCATAAAAACAAAATATTTAGTGATACATTTGAAGTCCATACATGACAATATGATATACAAATATCTCAAAGGTCACATCAGTTTGTATTGCATACACTTTACATACCAAAATGGTGCTGTACATGTGTTTTTATAGTGTATAAATAGTTTGACATTTTCTTTTCAGAAGATATATTAGTATTGTATATGAGTTTTGCATACTTTAGTTAGCACTACGTTTTACACACACACACACACACACACACATATATATATATATATATATATATAGGTATGTTTTCAAGTGTTTTCATATTTTCTGTATCAAGTCAATAAATGTGTGATTTTTTTGTATCACAATATTTTGCTTATGCTTCAGTGATTAAAACCATTTTCTATCTCATGTTGCTAAAACAGATAATGCTGATACAATGTGATTATTAAATCATTTTTAATGCACATGTTTTGTCTGTTGTGCAAGTGAAAATCAAAAGATCTCATCTGACAGGCTCACTTGGATTTCCTTTGGGCAGGTTAGTTTATTATGTCCTGTGTTCCCACATGTTCCACATTTGTATTTCTGATGTGTCACTGTGGAGAGAGTCTGAAGGCTTGGTGAACTGTATAACCAGTGAAATTTCAGGACATCCACTAATCCCTGATGTGTACTTCCCTTCGCTGATAGGTTTTTTCTGATATGCCTGAAGAGTTTATTTCCTGCCTCCAGACCCTCTCCGCTCATTCCACCTATTGTGTGCAGGGAACTTTCATCAGATAGTAGTTCTTGTACATGTTCCACCAATTTGTGCATGTAGTTAGGCCATCTGGCAAATTCAAAGTTTTCCTTCATCATTTTAGCAAATGACACTGCTATAGCTTTGTATCCACAAATCATGGCATGTGTTGGTTTGCTTGACCTGTAAACTTGTCTCATTTGGCGAAATTTGTCCATCACCAATAAAAAATTATTCTTGTCAGGTCCATCCTTGATAAGTGCAGCAACCTTGTTTGCATTCTCTGCCTGGAACAGCATCCTGGCATAATTTCCAGGCATTAGTAGCATTGCAATACTGCCAATCTCCCTTCTGATGTGTTTATCAAATTTGGCCTCTGCATCTGCCAGGTTTGGTTTGATGGCAGCAGTCTCCTCCCATTGCCTTATGCCTGCAATCAATCTGATGATCAACTTCTTAAAAAACCTTGCCATGTTAATGTCTGCATGGGTTGCATCTAGTATGCGTTCCTTTGGCTGAGACATGAGCAGTGGCACAGATTTCACCCCCTTTGCCACTTTAGACATGGCCTTGGTGCCAAGGTTGTCAGGATTGGCCTTCAAATAATCAGCTAAATAATGGGTTTCTTCCCTAGTTCTAACTATCTTGAAATTCCCCACATCCTCTCTTGCTGAATGTTCTGTTGCATGGCAAAGGGTGCAAATAAAACTTGACCCGGCACCCTGGAGTCCACCAAATGCACAGTCATATTTCTCATCTTCCATTGATGAGAAAAAAACAAACTCATATTTCCTAAATAGGTTTTCTTTAACTTTAACAGACAGGAGTTTATTCCTTAAAGAGGTCCTTTCAGTTTCAATAGGTGCAAGACAGATGGTTGCAGCAGACTTGTTGTTTTCATCAGCAAGTGCCTCCAGCAATGGACGGTTGGAACGGACTGAATTTGGTGTCTCACACTCGTACACAACAAATTTTTTGCCATCCATATTAACATGTATTTCAAGTATACAAAAAGCAAATCGAAATGCTTTATCAGGCAATTTTCTGTCACCTTTCTCCTTGTAAACAGAGCATTCCCCCATGCCATCTCCTCCATCTTTTATCACTGCTGTGAGCACTGCATCATGACTATCAAACTCCAGCATGTCCAGCCCTTCCTCTACCATAGGGTCCAATTCTTTTAATGTTGAAGCCAATGCATCTGGATAGTGCCACCTCACGCCTTTGCAGTTTGGAGGTAACAGTTCTGGAAATCCTGTTGAGAAATTTGCCATCACATCAACAGGCCTAGAATCCTTGGCAGGATTATGCTCATAAGTCATATCATGTTCAGGGTCTGTTAAATTGTACTCGCAAGCAGGGGGCACTAATTCAGCCTCAACCTTATTCAGTTCATCAGGGCTTGGAATCACAGTGTCATGTTTATGCTTTAAAATCTCATACTGTCTTCTGTACTGGGACTTACTCTGAAGACTCTCAACCCTTATTGCTAAACTTTCTTTGGCTGTCATCTTACTTGATCCCATGGAATCCCACATATTCTGCAGTTTTAATGTCAACTTAGTTTCATCCTGTAACTGAAGTTCATTTTTCAACATGAAAAATAAAACATCAACAATATTTTCATAATGTTCAGTGCAATAGGAACGAACAGTGTGGATCAAGTTCTTGAGTCTATCCCTTTTCACATACCCTGGGTTTGCCTGGTTCAAGTTCATTTTTGTATCTCTTGGTCTGACAGAACGTTTCCTTGGCTCAGCTAGTAAAGCACTGCTATACCTGCCATAGGTACATATTTGTTCATGTTCAAACAATTTATCTAACTTAAATTCTTCCTTACAACCTTTGTCAACATATTTGCACTTAACATGAATTTCTTCTGTCACCATGGATACCATATGAGTAGCATCATATAAGTCATCATCCCCCATGACTGATCTGCATATTGGGCAAGCACTGCCATTACTAAGTAGACCTCTAACACATGTATAACAAAGAATATGTTTACATGATGTTATAAAGCGCTGTTTGTTACCACCTAAGCATTCACAATATCCACATTTAACTCTGGCAGCAATGTGTTTTTCTACACACCTATCATATCTCACTTGTGTCTCACATGCCAGTGTGTCTTCGGTTTGAAATGTTCCCTTACCTGAAGATGTTGTTGCAAACAGTTTAAGTTTTTTCCTTGCAATAGGTGTGGTTGCCTTCCTTTCTAGCCTAGTAGGACTGGTAACCTTAGGTGTTTTTTGGGGTGTTTTTCTCGGTGTTTTCCTCTTCTCCCAACCACAGATATTACAATTTCCAGAATGAGGCTCAAAATGAAAAACCTCAGTTATTCTTGTAGAAATCCTTTTTCTGTCCCGCCTTCCCTTCTTAACCCTGTACAGCATTCGGTCACAAGACAAACAAATAAATGGGGGATGAACACCTTGAATATCATTGTCCAGGTCATAATTGAAATGATAAGCAATGGTGCTTTTATAGTCTGAAACTGGAACGACATTTCTCCCTTGTACTTGGCTGGTGGGCTTCCCACAAACTCGACAGTGAAGTAACAACTTCTTGATATGGTCATCAGGATAATCACCTCTGCTAGATTCAGCTGATAGGCTCTCCATCATATTCTAATATTTCTCTGAAAATAAAAAAGTTAAACATATTTTGGAATGTTATATGTATAGGGAAATGTTTTATAAACCTACACAAATAAGGCCAAAACAAAATAAATAACAGAACCTCGTTCTGGTAACAAAATCTAATTGTTATATATTATATCTTGTCGAAATTGTAAACTCTTACACTGGGAATAATAGGGGGGGGGGGGAGTTTTTTTCATTGAGTAACCTCTCCTATGATCAATACCCTGGCCGAAAGGGCAAATTTACTTTAATTTTAACATTAACTTTACATATACACAAACATAAATATTCCCGACAACATTTAGGCAAGGGGGATGATTAATGTAACCATCCTCCAGCTATTCACATTAAAAAAAGTGTGCACTATATAAAATATACAGTTATAATTTGAATAAAACACTTTTAATTGTGACATATCTGCCCATCTGCTTGGCCACATTTTTAAATCTCATTTGTGTTTATAAATAAATATATCTAAAATGTTTAAGTTCTTCCATGTACATATATATGAGATACACATATTATATATTATATAAGTTAATATAATCAATCTTATGAACTCATGCAAAAAGTATTTATCTGGTTTTCTAAATAAAAAATCTCATAAATTATATTTTAATTTATTGATATGTAGATGGACAGAAACTTTAATAGACATCTTTTAAAATTATTTTCTGTGAATATTTATCATGTGAATTACATTCAAGAAAACAACAAAGGCGTTTGTGTCAGTGAAACATACGTAAGGTTATTGCTTAAACTTAGTAGTCCTAACCTAGTATTATCTGTTACCGTAAAGACTTATTTGACTGAAATGCCGGTATTCCTTTACATTAGATTTTTTGCACGCAGTTGCACGCAAACTGTCAGTCGGTATTGGTGCACATTACAAGACAACAGATTCCGTAGAAACCGACAGGCCTAGGGGTTTTATGGGGAATTAAAGATTAGCCAGTTTAAATACCCAGTGAAACGACGAACCACGACTTACCCGTCCATAGAAGCCTTAACTTTGGAAAGTGTCAGTTCAGCTGTTTTTCGTCAGAATTCGGTCGAACATGGACGAAGGAGCTCGCAAACTTGGTGTTAACACTATCACTGATCAAAATCCTCCCGACAGTGCCTTCCTCGTTCATTCAAGAAAGGTGAAGGTCGGCAAGCGACGGATAGGGTATTGCCATTATTGGCCGATAGAGGTCGGGGCAACACGTGATTATGCAACTGGGACACTTCGTATCACATCTGTATGTGTGTGTCGACACGGCGACTTTGCATGTAGCAGTGATAAACTGATGGCCTTTTATGGTGTGCATCAAATATTATATAACACCATAAAAGGCCATCAGTTTATCACTGCTACATGCAAAGTCGCCGTGTCGACACATGTAGTATGTATAATACCAGTCACAGTAGTGACGTCACTTCGCTGGTTCCAATGAAAGTGTGCTGATACACAGAGGAAGTTGGGGATCCCTGTTAGCTCAGTGGTAGAGCAGACGACCGGCAATCGGAGGGTCATGGGTTCGATTCCCATACGGGGTGATCCGACTTTTTCTGGGTATTCTTGTTCTATATCTCCATGGGATGGACCAGCATGGCCATTCAACATCTTTCTATATAATATTTGATGCACACCATAAAAGGCCATCAGTTTATCACTGCTACATGCAAAGTCGCCGTGTCGACACATGTAGTATGTATAATACCAGTCACAGTAGTGATGTCACTTCGCTGGTTCCAATGAAAGTGTGCTGATACACAGAGGAAGTTGGGGATCCCTGTTAGCTCAGTGGTAGGGCAGACGACCGGCAATCGGAGGGTCATGGGTTCGATTCCCATACGGGATGATCCGACTTTTTCTGTGTATTCTTGTTCTATATCTCCATGGGATGGACCAGCATGGCCATTCAACATCTTTCTATATAATATTTGATGCACACCATAAAAGGCCATCAGTTTATCACTGCTACATGCAAAGTCGCCGTGTCGACACATGTAGTATGTATAATACCAGTCACAGTAGTGACGTCACTTCGCTGGTTCCAATGAAAGTGTGCTGATACACAGAGGAAGTTGGGGATCCCTGTTAGCTCAGTGGTAGAGCAGACGACCGGCAATCGGAGGGTCATGGGTTCGATTCCCATACGGGGTGATCCGACTTTTTCTGTGTATTCTTGTTCTATATCTCCATGGGATGGACCAGCATGGCCATTCAACATCTTTCTATATGGCCATATTAGCACAGGGTACCAGCAGGGGTTTCAGTCAAATGTATGTGCAGGGACTCCTGTGTGACTACTTAAATGTTTAAGCAATATTTCGCTGTGAAAAATTACAGTGCTGACAGCGTGCCTGGATTGCCAAGGTGAACAGACCTGGTGCATGGCAGGTTGGGAACTATGCTAGAAGACAACCTGTTGCACAGGAAAAGAATTAGCTTGACCTTTTTACAACATGCTGTATTTATCCCGTACTACACATTTTGTGCAAGAACCAATTACAAAAACATAACTGCTGAAATACTGGCATGGGTGCACACGACACAAAAATAATTGTAGGTGGCCCCATCAGTCTTGTATACTTTGTAGCTATCCAAGATGTATACACATTTCAGGCTGGTATATCAAACCACTCCTGAGAAAAAAGCAGGGACATACCCAATACAAATATTAGTGTGGGTGGCGCCACCAGTCTTGTATACAACAAAGTTATCCAATATGTATAAATATGCACAATTTCAGGCTGATATATCAAATTCCTTCCGAGAAATAAGCAGGCACATACACTATGCAAAGGTCATTGTAGGTGGCACCACCAGTCTTGTGAATGGGAAAGCTATCCAAGATGCATGGACAGGTGAAAATATCAGGCCAATATGTCAACTTCTCTTGAGTAAGGTACACATACTTGGCTGACCAGGCTTATGTGAGGAAGACAGTTGCCCAGAGTGAACAGGAACAAATTGCTCTCTGCAGCTACTGCACTGAGTGAACTCTTGACCTGTACCTGGTTTCACTGAATGAGCTCTTGACCTATTGCATAATCTGACACAGCTGGCAGTCTGCCAAAGCTATAAACAGATCCAGACTGACCTTTGGCCTATTGCCAAATCTGAAATAGTTGGCAATTTGCAAAGCTAATTATAGATACAGACACAATCTTGGTAAATCTGTTTACACATACTGAAAGACTTTGGCTAAAATGCTTTTTTTTTATCAAGCTGACATATTCATAAGGTTGTTTTATCAAAATGTATAAAATGTTTAGAATGATAAAAGATGTAGTCCTTTCATTGTTAAAGGTCTAATAATTCTGCCCAACAATCATTTAAGTAAATTTGAACAAGGCCCCCTAATAACCATTTTTTTTAAATGTTACAGAAGTTGAAACAACATTTTTGCAGATGAAGACTAGTGCAGTCCTCAGCTTGAAAAAGGCTTATAGTTACAGGAATAGCCACATTAAGACCTCTTTCATGCAGCATCCTATGACTCTACCAAAACAAGTGACCCAGGGGTCATGACGCTCAGCTGACCAGGAAGACATTGACAAAAGTAATTTTATCATCTGAATGTCAAATTTGAATGAAATACTTTTTCCAAACTTGACCTTTTGTATAAAATCATCCAATATTCATTGGGGTACTATGGAGCTCTGTAGCATGAAGGATATGGGTAACAGACACCTATTTTCAAGGTTTACAAGATGACTTTTCAGGGGTCTCCCAGCATGTCAAAAAATAAAATTCTAGGTCCAGTTATTATGATTTGTGCCCTGTTAACAGATGACCAAATGTTTATTCTGGGGGGTATTTCAAAGCCGCATAGGATGAAGGATATGGGTAACAGAGATGTAATTTCAGGTGCACAAGGAGACTTTTCAGGGGCCTCCCAGCATATCAAGAAAGGAGATTCTAGGTCAAGTCATTATAATTTGTGCTCTGTTAACAGATGACCAAATCTTTATTCTGGGGAGTACTTCGGAGCCCCAGTGCATGAAGGATATGGGTAACAGGGACCTTATTTCGGGTTTACATGTAGACCTTTTATGGGCTTCCCTGGAGGTGAGGACAGAAGATTCTAGGTCCAGTCATTATGATTTGTGCCCTGTTAATATATGACCAAATCTTTATTCTGGGGGGTACTTCAGGGCCCCATAGCTCACAGAATATGGGTAACAGGGACCTTATTTCGGGTTTCCATGTAGACCTTTTATGGGCTTCCCTGGAGGTGAGGACAGAAGATTCTACGTCCAGTCATTATGATTTGTGCCCTGTTTACAGATGACCAAATGTTTAAAGATCACAAAAGTAGAGAAAAAAAATCGTAAAAAATAAAAATATAGGTGGCGCCACCAATCTCCAGAAATTGATGAAACACTCCATGATCAATATCCATGCAAAGAATCATGGTGATTAATGCATTAGTTGTTCAGATACTTGAGCTTTTGTATTAAATTTTGCATTATTCTGGGGGGTACTTCAGAACCCCATAGCTCGAAGAATATAGGTCACAGTGACCTAATTTCAGGTTTACAAGGAGAATTTCCATAGACCTCCCAGGATTTTAAGTAAGAAGATTCCCGGTCTAGCGGTTACGATTTGTGCCCTGTTAACAGACAGACACCTGGATGGCCGGACGGACGGCGGACAAAAGGTGATCCCTACAGCTCAGATGACTTTCAGTCAGCTGAGCTAAAAATTGAAAAAATACAGGTGGTGCCACCAGAATGCAGAAACTAATGAAACATTTCATGATCAATATCCATGCAAAGAATCATGGTGATCAATATAATAATTGTTCAGATACTTGAGCTTTTGTATCAAATTTTCCATTATTCTGGGGGGTACTTCGGAGTCCCATAGCTCAGAGGTTATGGGTAACAGAGACCTAATTTCAAGTTTTTAAGGAAACTTTTCATGGGCCTCTCAGGATGTCAAGAGAGAAGATTCTAGGTCCAGTTGTTACAATTTGTGCCATGTTAACAGATGACCGCATCTTATGAGGTCTCAAAAATAGAGAAAAAAATTCGTAAAAATAAAAAAAATACAGGTGGCGCCACCATACTGCAGAAACTGATGACCCATTCCATGATCAATATCCATGCAAAGAATCATGGTGATCACTGCAATAGTTGTTTAGATACTTGAGGTTTTGTATCAAATTGTCCATTATTCTGAGGGATACTTCAGATGACTTACAGTCAGCTGAGCTAAAAACACTTAATGGTCAATATCCATGCAAAGAATCATGATGATCTCCGTATTAGTTGTTCAGATACTTCAGCTTTTGTGTCAAATTGTCCATTATTCTGAGGGATACTTCAGAGTCCTATAGCTTGAAGGATATGGGTAACAGAGACCTAATTTCAAGTTTCCACAGGCACTCTTCATGGGCCTCCTTGCATGACAAGAATGAAGTTTCTAGGTCCAGTTGCTGCAATTTGTACCCTCTTGATAGATAACATAGGTGGCTCCACCAGTCTGCAGGAACTGATGGAACATCTCATAATCAATATGTATGCCAAAAATCATGACCATCAGTGATGTAGTTATTGAGATATTGAAGTTTTTGTATGAAATTTTTTACTACTCGGGGGGGGGGGGGTACTTTGGGGCCCCATTGCTCGAAGGATATGGGTAACAGAGACCTAATTTCTGGTTTCCATGGAGACTTTTCATAGGTCTTCTAGTGTGTTGAGAATGAAGATTCTAGGTCCAGTTGTTACTATTTGTGCCATGCTAACAGATGACAGCATCCTTAAAGGTCTCAAAAATTGAGGAAAAAATCGTAAAAAATCGAACGATACAGGTGGTGCCACCAGTCTGCAGGAACAGATGACACATCTCGTGATCAATAGTTATGCCACAAATCATGACCATCATTCAAGTAGTTAATGAGATATTGAAGTTTTTGTATGAAATTTTTTACTTTTCTTGGGGGTACTTTAGGGCTCCATAGCTCGAAGAATATGGGTAACAGAGACCTAATTTTGGTTTCCATGGAGACTTTTCATAGGTCTCTCAGTGTGTCGAGAATGAAGATTCTAGGTCCAGTCCTTATGATTTGTGCCACGTTAACAGATGACAGCATCCTTAAAGGTCTCAAAAATAGAGGAAAAAATCGTAAAAAATCAAACAATACAGGTGGCGCCACAAGTCTGCAGGAACTGATGGAACCTTTCATAATCAATATGTATGCCAAAAATCATGACCATCAGTGATGTAGTTATTGAGATATTGAAGTTTTTGACTACTCAGGGCGGGGGGGGAGGGTACTTTGGGGCCCCATAGCTCGAAGGATATGGTTAACAGAGACCTAGTTTCTGGTTTCCAAGGATATTTTTCATGGACCTCTCAGTGTGTCAAGAATGAAGATTCTAGGTCCAGTCGTTACGATTTGTGCCATGCTAACAGATGACAGCATCCTTAAAGGTCTCATAAATAGAGGAAAAAATCGTAAAAAATCAAACAATAAAGGTGGCACCACCAGTCTGCAGGAAGTGATGACACATCTCATGATCAATAGTTATGCCACAAATCATGACCATCAGTCAAGTAGTTAATGAGATATTGAAGTTTTTGTATGAAATTTTTTACTTTTCTTGGGGGTACTTTGGGGCTCCATAGCTCGAAGAATATGGGTAACAGAGACCTAATTTCTGGTTTCCATGAAGACTTTTCATAGGTCTCTCAGTGTGTCAAGAATGAAGATTCTAGGTCCAGTCTTTATGATTTGTGCCTTGTTAACAGATGTTTACATTTTGAAAGGTCTCAAAAATAGAGAAAAAAATTCGTAAAAAATTGAACGATACAGGTGGCGCCACCAGTCTGCAGGAAGTGATGGAACATCTCATGATCAATATATATGACAAAAATCATGACCATCAGTCAAGTATTTAATGAGATATTGAAGTTTTTGTATGAAATTTTGGACTTTTCTTGGGGGTACTTTGGGGCCCCATAGCTCGAAGGATATGGGTAACA
Source organism: Sipunculus nudus (assembly GCA_026874595.1). Classification (NCBI taxonomy): domain Eukaryota; kingdom Metazoa; phylum Annelida; class Sipuncula; order Golfingiida; family Sipunculidae; genus Sipunculus; species Sipunculus nudus. The sequence continues at coordinate 30,503,465 of CM049315.1, forward strand.
GAGACCTAATTTCTGGTTTCCAAGGAGATTTTTCATGGACCTCCCAGGATGTCAAGTAAGAAGATTCCAGTTCTAGCGGTTACGATTTGTGCCTGGTAAACGGACAGACAGACGGACAGACAGACAGACAGGCAGACGGACAGACAGACGGACGACGGACAAAGAGTGATCGCTATAGCTCAGATGACTTTCAGTCAGCTGAGCTAATAAAACTAGAATACGGGTAGTCGACAAGCAACTACGTGTATCCGCCTAAATCAGAGTGGAACGGGTGAAGTGAGGCATGGATTGAGTGGCAAGGGGAAACAGAGTGAAGTGTTGCATATTAGCATGGATGTCTGCAGCCAAATGGTGAATGTAGGTTGCGCCACCTACCACAAAATCCAGAAAGCCATCCAAGTTGTATACATATGCAAAATTTGAGGCAGATAAGTCAAACCACTATATGTTTATGAGTGATTTTAGCCCGTGGCAGACAAACAGATGGACGCTGTGCAAAAATGGTTGAAGGTGGCGCCACCAGTTTTGCGTATGATAAAGAGCTATGTGAGAACTATACACATGCAAAATTTTGACCCAATCGGTCAAACGGTTCCGGAGATATGAGTTTGGATGTCTGCAGCGTAAACGTGAATGTAGGTGGCGCCACCTGTCATAAAATCAGAAAAGCTATCCAGGATGTATACGCATGCCGAATTTCAGGTGAATTAGTCAAATCACTGCAGAGATATGAGTGATTTTATCCCATGGCAGACAAACAGACGGGAGCTGTGCAAAAATGGCTGCAGGTGGCGCCACCAGTTTTGCGTATGATAAAGAGCTATGTGAGAACTATACACATGCAATACTTTGGCCCAATCTGTCAAACGGTTCCCAAGATATGAGCTTGGATGTCTGCTGCATAAACTAGAATGCAGGTGGCGCCACCTGTCATAAAATCAAGAGAGCTGTCGGGGATGTATAAACCTGCAAAATTTTAGGCAGATATGTCAAACCACTGCCGAGATATGAGTGATTTTATCCCATGGCAGACAAACAGACAGAAGCTGTGCAAAAATGGCTGCAGGTGGCGCCACCAGTTTTGGGTATGATAAAGAGCTATGTGAGATCTATACACATGCAAAATTTTGGCCCAATCGGTCAAATGGTTCCCAAGATATGAGCTTGGATGTCTGCAGCGTAAACGTGAATGAAGGTGGCACCACCTGTCATGAAATCAGAAAAGCTATCCAGGATGTATAAGCATGCCGAATTTCAGGTGAATAAGTCAAATCACTGCAGAGATATGAGTGATTTTAACCCAAGGCAGATGAACAGATGGACACTGTGCAAACATGGTTGCAGGTGGCGCCACCATTTTTGTGTATGTTATAAAGCTCTCCAAGGGCTACATTTGTGCAAAAAAATTTTCCTGATCCGTCAAACAGTTCCCGAGATATGTGGGTTTATATGTGGAAACAGACGCACAAACAGACGCACAGTGCAGAGGAAAGGTCAGAGGTCAAAACAAAATCTGGGCGCAGCAGTTCACATGTGACCCGAACATAATCCTGGGTTTCGTAAAATTCTGCCCAGCGGTTACGGAGGAGTTCTCCGGACACCTCCGCGGCGGCAGCGGCGGCGGCGGCGTGCAGTTGAAAACATAGTATCCGCAAAACTCTGTTTTGGCGGATACAATTAACCAAATCAATTCTTATACAATTGAAAGAACCCTACCCTAAGATAATTCTTATGAAAAATTAAATGATCATGCTTTACATTTTCATCATAAACCATTTTTAAACTGAAAGAGGCTTATGAGGTTTTTTGTCCGTAAAAAAACTGGTTGATGTAGGTGCATGGCGCCACAAAAACTGCAATTTCAAATATGTCATGTTAAAACTTGGTGATGCTAGTTCCTGTTGATTCTGAGATTGTTATGTCAGTATGCTTAATCGGCCAAAGGACCTAGTTCAAATTCCTGTAGCACCGCCAAAATTCATCAAGTCAAACCATTTGAACAAATTTGAGGGAGCTTATCTCTGGGATAATTTCTGTGAAATATTGAACCATTTGCTGAATGATTTTGGAGAAGAAGATTTTAAAAGTTTTTTTTAGCTTTTCTCTGTGAAATGTAAGTTAGTGCAGGTGGCGCCACAAAATGCTCAATCCTACAAAATTTGATATGTGACAGATTTTTGCATTTATTTTGGGGATGCTAGCTTTTGCTATATTCTTGAGAAATTATGGGTTAATGAACTAATGACCGATGACCCTCATACAGAAATGGTTGCACCATCAAAACCTCAAATTCATATGAGTCATGTGACCAACATTTGCATAAAATTTGGGGAAGATAGCTCCAGCGGTTTCTATAATTGTAATTTTAGTATACTCTTTTGGCCAAATGACTAAGTTCACCTTCCTGTAACTCAGCCAAAATTCACTAAACTGGAACCATTCCAACAAACGTGAGAGAGATTGGTTCATAGATTATTCCTGTGAAATATTGATCAATTTGGCTGGACAGATTCAGAGAAGAAGATTTTTAAAGTTTTTTTTGCTTTTTCCCTATAAAATCTAGGTAAATGCAGATAGCATAAAAATAGGCAGATCAAATAGAGTTTTTTAGATAACTAATTTTTTTGCATAAAATTTGGTGATGATAGCTCCTGTCGACCTTGTGAAAAAGTATGGGTAAATTAATGTACAGACAACAACAGCTGATGGCACACCATCGCATAAGCTTATAAGGTTCACCTAAATTTTTTTTTATGGTAATTGAGTAAACTAAACTAACAGGTAAAGCATGATACAATAAATAAGGTATAACATTCTTATACAGAAACAAATTTAATAAAACAAAAATAAAACTTCATTTTAACTGTACTATCCCTTTTCTGTGAACATGGATAATATTCTTCTAAATAATGGATTTGTTCATTCTAATATCAAAGATAATAAAATATACTTCACAATTTATGGACAAGGCTGCAAACAAGGTTTAACTCACATTGATAAAAGGTTTATTTTAATCTTTTTATCACATTGAGCTTGAAAATTTAAAAGCTCAAATCTCCACAAAACTTTTCATGAGGTTCATTTGCTTCACAACCTCAAGAAACAGTTTATGTTAATTTAGCTTGTTAATCCTTCAAAATGTTCTTTCTGTAACAAGATTAATCACCTGGACAACCACTGACTGCATAAAATTCTGCATAACAAGCAGCTATTGACAAAGTGGATTTTAAACAACGTTCCTCAATCCTCATCAGATTATCTGCAATAGTAAGCATAGCCTGGGAATGTATCCCTGGAGATAGAGAGGTATGGCAGAATCAATGAAGTGAACATGTAACCGTTGTAAATGATGGAGCTTGCCAACATCCAATTCACCTCGGCTCCCAACACTTCTTATCTCCCTGCCTGACCAGTCATGCTATAGGATGAACAGTGCAGACCTTGAAAATACTTGATATGTTTATTGATAATATATATCATGGTACATGACATCTAGTCATCATCTTTGCCTCGTGTGATATTCCCTACATGTTCTAGCATTCAGCAAAATGTAGAGAAAGGCGTGTTAAGACAGCCTTGGTCTTGGATATTGTGGATGGTCTTAATTACCCAAAACTATTTGCAAAAAATAATAAAGTAACAATTTAATTTAAATTAAGGGAAAAACTGATCTGTGGAACAGGTCTAGTATGTCTCCTGTCTGTTGTAGAAATAGTTGGAAAATAAAATTGTGAATACCTGTATAAAAATTTGAGATGGGTCAATCTGACCCACCAGGATTACCTCTGTGACCTTGATAACTGCATCAAATTCATCCATAATGTACCTGACCTTTAGCCCTTCATGAGGTATTTAAATGCTGCAAGTTTGGTTACTGTGCCTAAAATTCTTCTCGTTGTGTTAATTTCATTTCAGCATTAACGTCTCTATGACCTTGATAAATGCATCAAGGTCATCTATATTGGAACTTGACCTAGCTTTCATATGGTGCATCAATGCTGCAAGACTTGTGCCTGTGCCTCAAATTTGTTTCAATACCAGTATATTGTGTTAACATCATTTTTAGCATTATCGCCACTGTGAACTTGAAAAATGCGTCAAGGTCATTCAAATTCATACTTGAGCTAGCCCTTCATGAGGTGCCTCAATGCTGCAAGTCTGGTGAATACCTCAAATTTTTTTTTTTGAGTTATTGCATTGACATATCTGTGACGGATGGAGAGGCAGACGTAGAGAGGGATTGAAGCTCACCATTAATATGTTCCCCACTGCCGACACCTTCTGCAATGTCAGGGGACAACTAAAAAACTGACAAGGTTGTCCATATTCCAAGGATTGACAGCACATTCCTTCAGAAATATTTGATGTCAACTCATAGTTTTTTATGTTATTCATATAGCCTCAGAAACCACAACGAACATTTACCTGTACATTGATCACCATATATTTTGCCCTTGACAGGTCTACTTAAGCAGGGAGACCAGCGTAGCCAGCCCGAGACAAAAAGGCAGTGGTGGTATTCTCCAAGGACCAATAGTCTGGTATCCACAAACTTTTACACAGGTACTTCTTACTGGTGAAATATTCCACAATGCCAAGAACTGAGTAATATTTCAGCATCTCTGCAGACTGGTCAGTCCCACATGGACCTCTGACTGTGCTTAAGAATTTCCTGTGATTGTGGGCAAGAAATGACAGGCTGTTCCATCCCAGGTGGTCATAAAACATTCAAAAGTAGCAAAGGAACAGTCATTGTTTATGCCATGAGTGGCTGGTGAAAAACTACTATACACACAATGTTTTATAATTCATTATTAATGATGCTAAGATATTGTTCAAAATGCTTACACATGGTAGGTACATATATTTGTCTATCCTGTATTATTTTAACACCTGAAAAAGTATGCTGCAACTGGATACCTTCACACAAAACTCATGAACCTTCACTATGCATAGTGAGACTGAGAAAATACATGCAGGGATTCTTCTTCTCATATGTGTACCTCTGAAATTATGAGATCCTCCTTTCCTTAATACATTAAATTTGCACTGATATGCATAAACCTCTATTATAAAGGGCAGAAACCAGCGTTACACCAGTGTGATACCTGTGTTGTAATTTGGAGGCTTGATCCCTTTTTGCTATTGTTCTATTTTTCTGCTAAGCTCCTTTCCCCCAGTTAACAAAAGAATGTTAACAAATTATTTACAATAAAAAATAAATCAAAGGTACAATAACATCAAAGAGGTTTGCATATTGTAGACACAAGACTAGAAATTATATGAAGTCAAACAATCACAATTATAGGTGACATCAAGAGAGAAATTTTGACCAAAATTACCCATAACATTTACCTATGAATACCAATGAAGAACAGGACAGTGGAAACAAAAATAATCATTTAATCTGAACTAGAAAAGGATACTTTTAGAAAACCTAAACTTATCCAACCACAGAAAAACATTTTAGATGATTGACATTCTTTGCATTTGCAGGTGATTCAACAGATACAATTGATGATATTGTAAGCAGATATATATTATGTATGTGTGTTAAATGTCAAGTTGTTAAGCAAATAACTAAGTACCAGTTAAACCACAGCACCAGTCGTATATCTTTATTAAAAGAAAACTATTACCTAATAATGTATCCTGGGCTTTCTTAAACCAGGATTATATTAGAATTTTGTTTTGTTTTTCTCCTTTGTAGGTGATCTGTATAATCCCAGAGCACGTGCCTTGATCCCCTGATCTGATGGATCATTAACAATGAACCTCAAAGGAGATATTCATACAAGATGCTGCCGATATTAAATATGACGACTGCTCAAGCGGGTGATGAATGTTTTATCTGCCACATATGGTCAAACACGGATCAGACTTCTGGGACAGTCTGCCGTGTAACCCTCACAGACCCCATCATATTAGAGTAGAGAGACCATTAAAAACTGAAGCCCAATGATGCCCTTTGTGGTCCCAGGAAACCTTTTTACCTCCAAGCTATTATCAGTCATGGGGCACTAGCTGGATGATCTATTACAACATGTGTTTCTCTTTCAGACTCATGCCATTTAGTAGCAGTCAAATTTTCAAGCTTATCCATGAGTCTGGTGGGTCTTATATCAATAATTTCATATGTAATGATCTCTGAAATTATATCCTATGGGATTTACATTACAGCAGAATCAGATCCTAATATTTTTTTTATCCATTGTATGTATATTAACATGGACTGGATAGTTATAAGTATACATGTTTTTTTAATATATAAACAATTTTTATAGTTGCAAGCTTCTGTAGACAACTTAATGAGAAATGAATGTAATATTATGGAAGTATGATTTGTGCAACAAAAACAACTGGGCACACCTGAATAAATTGATATTCTATTTCTCCAGATTACAAGATAGGACATTAACCAGTCTTTAAAAAAAGTTATGATAAACCAAATCTGATATTATTGTTTTAAGAATAAGTCTTGAAGGTTTATTAGGCTGAAAGTCAATTATTTTAACCTTGACAACCACACTATTTCAAATTGAGCCTAATCTTATTGTTATAGCTAGCATATATTTAAGTAAGCAAATGGGAAATACAAGTCTTTATGGGTCAACAAAACAGCAATAAATTCAACTGGATATAATTAAACTGAGTTATTAGACATTAGTCATCCAGTAGTGCAACATAAGCTGATCATAATTAACATTTTCAATGACAGATTCACAATTCTCCCTGGCCTTGAGATTTACCAAGGATGACTTGAATTAAGCTTGAGTAGATAAAAAATTTTCATTTGATCTGTGGCTTTCATATTTACAACCTAATAAAGCATATAATAATATTTCACATCAAGAATAACTACATGTCCAATAATTATATGAACAGAACAGGGGATGGTGCTTCATAAGCATTTCCTAAACGGGTATAAGGAAGCAAGACCTTGGAAGGCAAACCTTGGTTGTTGTAAAATGCTGTTTATACCTCACTTTCCCTAGCAGCTGTGTCGAGTTATGATCCAGCTGGACTTGGTCCTAAAGCCTAAGTCACAAAAAACCTACAATTTTAACTGTCGTACCATTTCAGCAGGGCTATGACAGATGGAATAGTCATGGATTTTGGAAGGGTTTATGATAATTTTCGTGGAAGCTGCGTACATATTTAAAACATATGCATATGTATGTTGTATGATGGTAGTGTGGAAATTGGTCAGGGCTGTCTGAGTCTAATTGTAGTCTCTTCCTATCACAGTAGTATGAGGTCCTTACGATGGTCATAATACAAAAGAAAAAAATCACAATTTTCTGTTGTAGACCTATAGTATATGTGTTATGTGATATATGTTACTTCATAAGGACAACCCCCATGGCAGTCTGAATGACAGGAATGACCTACAACTGTAGAACATTCGTAGAAACGTCATAGGTAGAACGTGTGGCAATTGTTGGCCTGTTGTAGGAAAGTCCTAGTACGATTTGTAGGGCTCTGATTATTCAAAATTCTATGACAAGGATCTACAACAGATTTTTCCCATTCCAAAACACCTGAATTTTGTATTTTGTACACCCATGACAATCCTAGGAATTTCCCCAGTTTTCTGTCGCAGACCTTTCATTTATGCATAAACCAGTTGGAACCAATGTCATGTACCTTTTAGTGTTCTTACCATGTTTCTAGACTGTGCATATGATTATTTTATTTTCTTTGTTGTGATGCAATGATTCACTAAATTAGCTTGTTTAACTAGATATTTCTTGGCACCGCAGGTGCCATAGTATCCCCAGACAATTAATCCCCCCCCCCCCCCTTTAAGAATAGGCCCCCCATCTTCAGCAACAATTAATATCAGACCACACTCATAGAAAAGGTCATTCTCATAGAAAAGGTCATGATCCAAATTTCAATATACATCATCCCCTAACCCATGTCTATGTATATGCAAGAAATCTGTCCATTAGTTTTTGACTTATAATGCTAACAATACTGTTAAGTGGCAATGATGGGGTATTAAACGGCACGAAAACAAGTAAAAGAATAACAGGTGGCACCACCTGTTTCCCGCACATGACAACACTATCCAAGATCTTCGTTCAAGTTGATTTTTGGACCAATGCATGCATCCCTTATTGAGAAATTAATGATTTTGTGTGATTTTCACCATATATGGCAATATTCAAGGTCAAGGCCACTCATTGGAAAGGTCATGACCCCTATTCAAATAAACATTATCCTATAACCCATATCCATGTATATGCATAATATGAAAGAAATTTGTCCATTAGTTTTTCACTTATAATGCTCACAGTACTGATAAATGGCAATGATGGGGTATTAAACGGCACAAAACAAGTAAAAGAATAACAGGTGGCGCCACCTGTTTCCGGTACATGACAATACTTTCCAAGATCTTCGAACATGTTGATTTTTGGACCAATGCATGCATCCCTTATTGAGATATTAATGATTTTGTGTAATTTTCACCATATATGGCAATATTCAAGGTCAAGGCCAGTCTAATAGGAAAGGTCATGACCCAATTTATATATACATCATCCCATAACCCATGTCTATGTATATGCATAATATGAAAGAAATCTGTCCATTAGTTTTTGACTTATAATGCTCACAGGTTATAAATGTACTGTTAAGTGGCAATGATGGGGTATTGAATGGCACGAAAACAAGTAAAAGAATAACAGGTGGCCCACCTGTTTCCGGTACATGACATTACTATCCAAGATCTTCGGTCAAGTTGATTTTTGGACCAATGCATGCATCCCTTATTGAGAAATTAATGATTTTGTGTGATTTTCACCATATATGGCAATATTCAAGGTCAAGGCCACTCTCATAGGAAAGGTCATGACCCCAATTTAAATAAACATCATCCCATAACCCATATCTATGTATTTGCATAATATGAAAGAAATCTGTCCATTAGTTATTGACTTATAATGCTCACAGTACTGTCAAGTAGCAATTTTTGGGATATTAAACGGCATGAAAACAAGTAAAGAATAATAGGTGGCGCCACCAGTTTCTGGAACATGACAACCCTATCCATGATCTTCGATTAACTTGATTTTGGGATCAATCCATGCAAGTTTTCTTGAGATATTTAAGAATTTGTGTGATTTTCCCCAAAATTGAACCTATTCAAGGTCAAGGTCTCTCTCCTAGTTGAGGTCATGACCTCATTTTAAATAGGCGTCGTCCTCTCACTCATATCTATACATATACCAAGTTTGGTAAAGATCCGTGAAATATTTTTTGAGTTATTGTGTCCAAAAGAAATCTCTGCGGCGGCGGTGGCGCGACCGTGCCTAAATCATAGTATCTCTTGACTATGTCTGGCGATACAATTAATTTTTCTAAGGACTTTACACCTGACTTGAGCAAAATTCCTGACCTGGATGTCATTCTGATTTACACTTAATATATATATAAACCCAAAAAACTATGAACCCAACTGACCAACTTTTGTTATTATATATTAAGTGTAAATATATATATAAAACTATGAAGGTTATTCACATATGACAAGTGCTTGTATTATATAAATCATCTGTTCAGCACCTGGAACTGTTTCAAACAATGATCTGGTAAACATTTAAAAGAAAAACAGAGCAGGATGAGTTTGCATTCGATAAATATTACACTATGTTATGCTGCATGAGACATATAAAATGTTCATACATGTATTAATTTGTCTATAATGTTTCCTCAACATGTCTGACAGCAACAGCTATGGTATGTACAGTCAGTTTCAAACCAGGTGGATTCCAAGGAAATAAAGTATCATCACAAAAGGTCACAGAGTAAATCAGATACAATGTTAAAGGACATGATCTGACTCCCAGTCCAATTACAGAAGGTCCCTCATAAAACCTGGTCAGTCTAGCACGAGTTCAAAATACTGTGAAGACTACAAGATGAAATACTGCAGTAAACCTGGATGCATAGAGAAGGGACAGGAAATAAAGAACCACAATAACTTAACTCAGAATTGGTATTAAATTCCTTTTTCTAGTAAATTTTGTAAAACATGAATTATAGATAATCATACTTGCTTTTTTTAAAATTCAGACAAAGTGTATGCATGCTCAAGTCAAGAACCTGCTATTATTTTGTGTTTATTTTTAACCAGAATGACTCCTTTCTGTTTCAGAAAAAGTCCATGTTAACAAGTGACATTACTGCCTACCACCTTATAGTACATGTTTTTCCTGTTTGTCAACACTGTTTGTTTACAAACATGTTTTTGGTAAACAAGTTCATACATACTTCATGAAGAACTTTTGACAATCAAAATTACCTTTATATTAGATCCCTTAGGAAGCCAGAAATCACATAAATTCTTTATTAAAAGGTAGGTGAATGGGCACCTTTAACTAAAGAAATTCCACTTCAAATGATACTGAAAACAAGGAAATGATAAAACAATAAACAAGTCTTGTCTTTTAATGGAAACATCCAGACCCTGCAACACAATAACAGAAGAAAAAAGAGCAAGAGCAGCAGTAACAAGGAACACAAAATTAATCTGAGTGTAGCAATATATAATATTTCAAATCCTAACATGAACACACTGAAAGCACACATCTCTCAGTGTCACCATGGGTGATGCAACAGGAACCAAGGATACAAGGGAAATGTACCTAGAACTCCTATCAATGCCATCATAGAAGTTTCAGCAGTTAACCTGTTTGCATGATAGGCAAAAGCAATTCAGAAATTCCCTCTGTACCATCAAACAAGATAAAGCATCCATTGAAATATAAATTCACTTGGCTGCACTAAAAAGGGCCAAAAACTTCCTCTCAGTGCCATCACATAACGAACCAACATAGATGCATAAACGAGAAGCAAAAAATGTTTCAATAAACCACCAAAAGGGGTACACAAAATATTTGGTTGTTGTTGTTTTTTTCTCAGTGTAATTCTTCATGGAGATCTTCAGGCTGTCTTTGAAGTGCTTTCTCTGCCCTCCAAGTAAATACTTGCTTTGCCATAGCCCCCACAGAAGAGATATCTTGGTATGTGTTTGCCAGGCATATTGGCTGACGTGACATTTTGGAACTTTGGGATTTCTTCCTGTTTCAGCATTTCAATATCTGAGATAATATCTTGCCATGGGATTGCTAAGTAAGCTGCAGAGACATCAGAAGTGGAAGTGCTTGATTTGTCTTTCTGCTTCTCAGACACAAGAAGCAGACACAAGAGAGAGTGATAAGGATGACTGATCAGTAAACTTTTAGAGTCCAGGCCTGCCTGATTACTCAACTTCCATAGACTTTCTCTCTGAGTCTACCCATCCACTGCTTGTTATGAAATTCTGTTGCTGACCTTGGCACTGATGTTGGCCATGAGAGAGCTGCCAATTTTACCTGGCCTATAGCTGAATTTATTTACTGCATGCTGAGGTGTGGTTTGAGGTATGGCTTCATAGAGCAAGCTGAAACAACATCTATGTACATCTTGGTACTGATGGTAAGGCCAAAGTTGTTGCAGACCAATGAGAAGCAGTTCATCTTCAATTGCATCTGTTGCTCAGTATTGGCACCAAGGGTGCAGTAACTGGCAAAAAGATGGTCTCTGATGATACTCCTCTTCACTTTCATAAAGGCTTGAAACTTACCCAGGTGACCTGTTTCTGGTTTGGATGGTGTGAAGGCATCTGTCAGCATTGCAAAAAATGACGAACATTGTTTTACTCAACTGGTCATTAGGAAGGCATCTGAGGGTTCTCCAACATCCAAAACACTGACCATCATGCCACTGTGAAACTGGCAGACAGTGGTAATGAACTTTTTTTGTCAGGTATACTGTTCCATTTTCTTCCAGATTCCATCCTAGCTGGCCACATCAAATGTATGGTCAGGTAAACAGAGGTAGTGTTGAGATCTTGGGGCTGTTCAATGCAGAGTTTTCTTTCAAGCTGCCATGTAGCAAAAAGTTACATTCATGGTGCCTCTACCTGCATGGAACTATTAGAGGTGGTACTGACTCCAAAGTAGACCTTGTTCCAGGTGGTCCAGGATCATGGGTACTCTTAAAAGTTATGTGATTTGTTTGTGGCTGTAACAGGACTGGCAATTCCCTTCCCCTCTTTCAGGTGCATATGCAGTATTGTTAAATCAGCATGTTAGCAAATGATTCTGAGAGTTGTCACCTGTTCCTTTCAGTGTGTTGAATAACTTCATTCTGATTGGCTCTTCAGAAGGAGGCCTTGTTTTCCAACAACTTCTGGATCTTGCCAGTCTTGGTTTCATTTGTTGTTGGCACATCAAAAGCATGGAGTGGCCAATATCCCTGAATGAAGCAGTCTTCATGGATGCTTTCAAGATGAAAGGGGTCTACTAATTTTAGGCAGAGTTCTTCTGTAGTGTGGTCACTTTCAGCTTGAAAACCATGAGTCTCTTAAAGGCTTTTTGACCTTATGGTCTTTGCTTTAGCTCCATGACAAAGTTAAGCTTTGAGATGGCTTGACAATATATATTTTCTGTCCAGCAGTTAATGATGTACATGGCTTCAGTTTGCTGCACATGCTTCCTGCAATTCTCTTGTTCAGCAACAATCAGGGCTTCAAGTTTTTCTTAAAAGTTGTCCTTGGTATCTTCAGTGTTGGTTATTGTAGAAGCATGCTGATCAATTTGGCAAACTTCTTTTCTGTAGTGGCTACATCAGGTAGTTATGCATTCCCTCTGAGACCAAATAAAATTTCTTGACATTCATAATTTATAGATGGCGAAGTTAACACATATCATGTCCCTCTCCACTGCAGTGTCTGGCAAACAAAAGCCTAGATTTCATTCTCTCTCAATGCATTTCTCTATCTTTTGCAGCCTTAATAACAGGACAGACTTCCCAAGCTGTTACATGAATGATCATTACCAAAATAATGAGACTGTCAGTATGATTCTCAATGACACCAGGCATGACTTGGGAGAGGAAAAAATTTCTTTATTTTTTTCCAATCCCAAATGTTTTAGGGATTCAATGACATCAATTGCTCAGGAACTGTGAATTCAGTAAAACGCCTAGATTTCTCTCTCTCTTGTAAAGACCAAACTTGACAGGAAACACCTCCCAAAATGGTAAGATGATTGTTCAGAACCTTAGTAAACAAGGTTGTCCTTGCAGTTAGGTCTTAATGACACAGCATGGCATGAAGTGGCAAAATATCTTTTTTTGTATTCCCAACTGTTCACACACATGGGTCTTCTAACAATACGTCTGCTGTCTTCCAAGATACTATATGCTATGCCAGATTGGAGGCTTCATGGATTGCAACATCCCTGTGGTTGGTCTAAATTGGATAACAGCGTATAGGTTTGTTAAGATAGAGTATGACAGGCCAACCTTTGGGACAATGTACAGCATGAGTGGCTGGCCCCTGCTGACATAATTATTAACTGTAATGGGAAAATGGAACAACATCAATTGCAGAGAGTTGTTAATGTGACTTAAACTTAAATCTTAAGTGTCTTAACACTTTAAATGAAACAGTACTTTTATAAAATGGTTCGAAATTTTCAAGACTTCTGGCATGTGTTAATTGTACTGTTTGAATTTTTTTAAAATTAGCTGCAATTCATGATGCAAATTGCTGATTCTTCTGAAAAATATTTTCCTTACAGTTTGAAAGAGCATGTTTTTATTATACTTTCTGCCACATATATTTATATTCTTGTGTGTAGTTTAGTTCCAATTCATTATGCAAATTTCTGTACGTCAATACATGATGCTTGTTAAGGGTCATTTTGATTGCTTTTTGAAAAAGTAATGACTATTTTCCAAAACATACTGTCTATATTGTTGGAAAGAGCAGGTTTTAATATGAATATGGGCAGTTGACAAGCAACTATGTGTATCCCCCAAAATCAGAGTGGGACAGGGGTGAAGTGAAACATGGATTAAGTGGCAAGGGGAAATAGAATGAGATGTGTTGCATATTAGCATGGGTGTCTGCCATGTAAGCATGATTGTAGGTGGCACCACCTGTTATTTGAAAAAGAACCCATCAAAGATGTATACATATGCAAAATTTCAGTTGGATAAGTCGAATCACTGCTTTTTATCCTGGGCAGATGAACAGATGGACACCATGAAAAAAACAGTTCTAAGTTTGGCCACCAAATTTAAATAAGCTGTAGAGCTATGTAAGATCTATATGCTTAAGCAAAATTTCATGCTGATACATCATACCAGTCCTGAGATATTAGCATGGATGTCTGCAGTGTAAACGTGAATGTAAGTGGTGTCACCTGCCACAAAATCAAGAAAGCTTTTCAAGATGTATATGTATGCAACATTTTAGGCGACAAATCAAACCGCTGCCAATATATGAGTGATTTTATCACTCGGCAGACAAACAAAAAGATTGCAGGAGGCGCCACCATTTTTGCATGTGATAAAGAGCTATGCCAGATCTATACACATGCAAAATTTCAGAGGATACATCAATCAGTCCTGGGATATTATCATGGATGTCTGCAGGATGAATGTGAATGTAGATTGCACCATCTGTCATAAAATCAAGAAAGCTATCCAAGATGTATACACATGCAAAATTTCAGGTGGATAAGTCCAACCACTGTAGAGATATGAGTGTTTTCAGGAAAACAAAAAGATGGACACACTGTAAAAATGGTTGCAGATGGCGCCACCAGTTATTTGTACGATATAAAGCTATTCAAGAGCTATCCTCATGCAAATTTCAGGAAGATTGGTCAACGAGTCCAAAGATATGTAGGTTAATGTGTGAAAACTGATGCACAGATGGACACACTGCAGTGAGAAAAGGTCAGAGGTCAAGGCAAAATGGTAAGGCACTAGTTCACAATGGACCCAATAACGGGGTCAAGTTTAGGAAAAAGCCTGTCCAGAGGTCTCAGAGAGGTTCTCTGGAAACAAACGTTGCAGCTGTGGAGACAGCAGCAGAATCATATCAAAAACATATATACTGTCTGCAAAACAAAAGATACAATTATACTTTTTTGGCAAATATTTTAAAAATTTACCGTGAAGTTTAGCTGATTCATGATGCAAATCTCTGTATACACATTTATACACCATGTATACCACAAATATGATTTTTTTTTAAAAACTTTAAATGGTCAGTATAATGATTATGATGTTAACGTATATTATTATGAACTGTGTACATTTTTTTTCACTCTAAAACCCTTTTATCAAACACGTGGAAACTGCCATGTTTAGTGCACTAAAAAAGGAAAAAGAAATGGGCAAAAAGTTGAGGTGATAGCATTTGCTGATAATATCATCAATTGTCCCCATTTAATGGTATGTCCTGTTATTTCAGTACACACTGTTTTTCCAGGACATTCATGATAGCATTTAATTTGGGGATGATATCAGCTTAGTTGTGCTGACTTAACAGTATGTCCTGTAATTTCAGTGCATACCTTTTTTCCAATATGTCATAAATTTTCAACACGTCCTGAAATTTCAAGGCTGTTCCTAACCTGGTTTATACAAAGCTTAGAATTCTCTCATTTCTATCCAACAGATGTTTGTTGGAATACACAAATTTCTGTATAGTTTGTTCACGTCCAGTCCAGTACATGCAATTGATAGTAAAAGTATAATCCTTAAAGAACATCTTTAGACAATATTTCAAAATCCATTTCCATAGAGGCACAATGGTTCTTCGAAAATGTGAGATTATAAGTATTCTTAATAGGACTGATATTTTTTAGCATTTATCCATACTCTTGTAAACTGTGACTTCCAATAAACAATGCATGTGCAAGATGGCCTGTGGAAACTGGTAGACTGCAAAGGCTGCAATGATATAAAGAAATCATCCCATGTCATGCCAAAAAAAGAATTGTTTGATCCCACTTATCCACTTTGATCATTATTGTGGAAGGCCCTTGGGTGCACTATTGGTCTCAAAGCACACCAAAGCAGTCAATTCATATCTGCTGGTGGTCACAGCAAGTGGCCAAGTAACCAATGACTTGACCAAGCTGATCCCTGGTGGTTTTCTATTACTCCGAGATCCTGCCCAGTTCAGCAGCTTAACAGCCCATGGCTCAGACTGTTAAAAGAGATAAGACTTAGATTCCCTATTAAACATACCAAGTCTATGAATACCAGCTGCTATCCTTACCACTTCACTAACCCAAAATGATGGATCTTTTTAATATTCTGAGGTCCATAAAGGGTTGACTGTGATTTACTTTACAGCTCCTGGCCAGCTACTACACAACAGATGCTCTATGCTACCCAGTAAGCTAACATACATCACACCACTCAGTTTCTCCTGAAGGTTATTGGGTTTTAAGGTGCTGTGGGAGTGGCTATTCCTGGTGTTTAAGGTCAAGTAAATCATGTGGTCATGTTCCAGTGAATTGTGACATGGGGGTGTTATGGGACATGGCACGGATGGTTCTGGGTCCCTGGAGACTTGCTTTCCTGTTAGGACTACTTCCCACATAACAGCACACTGGGGAAATTTTTACAGTTCATGTATCATGCATGCTACCGACCACCTTCAGTGTCAGTACACTGTGGTATAAATGGACTCATGTTATCATAGCTTCAAAATAAAAGCTCTCCTACATTGCATAATGAATCTATCAGGCTGCCCAAGGATGAAGGCCATATAGCATATAGCTCAACAATGACAGAGGATGCCTGTATATACGGGATTCCTAGGATTTCATAAAGAAAAAACAAAAATTCCTTTTTTTCTGCCTGATGAATTTTCCAAAATTCTGGATAATAACTTGACTTATTTTCACTCTTAAAAGTCAATACAAGTGGACAACAAGTGGACATGCTGTATGGACTTGAGACAAAATAAAATAGACAAATCATTTTAATCAGAAACAGTCCAACACCCTGATTTTTCTCTGATATGAGGCAAATTTCTTTAATTTTACCTACATTTCCCCAAATGGAAAAAAGGTTGCACCTCCCTGAAGGTTCACATCTGTTTCTGGCATGGAAAGAACTTGAAGAAGTTGGAAAGTATTACTTAGCCATGCGCTGCAGGTGGACATATATGGATCAGATAGTGCTAGCAGGTGCGGAAGGCTAATGACATCATGTGCCCAACAATGAGATTGCAACTGGAATTCATGGTCTTTGAATAAGACGAAAAAATGGGCAATACTCACAGAAAGCTATAGATACATTTATTTTCTACATATTCCATATACCTGAGGAGTATCCTTTTACTTCTCTGTTGTCATTTCCTGAATGTTCCATTTATAGCATCAATATGAAAACTAAAGAACTATACCTTTATTTTCTATATATTCCATGGATATAAATGAGAGTTAAATGTTATAAAAGATATAAATGTTACTTCTCTGTTGTCATTTCCTGAATGTTTCATTTGGATCAATATGAAAACTTCTATATAAATGAAAGAGTAACATGTCACTTCTATGTTGTCTATATCTGAATGTTTTATTAGTATCAATATGAAAACAGCTGGTATATATATGAGAAATTCAAAGAATGCACAAGCTGGGCATTCTATACCAACCAGGTTATGAATAAAGCTAAAAAATTTACATGCTCGAGGTGCACCTTTGAAACAACCTACATGCACCACAAGATTTCAACATGCACCTTGTAAAATACTGAGAAAATTTGCTTGTTAAGGAGTTTCTGTTGCTTAAAGAATTAAAATGCTAATTATTTTGTTAGCCTTTTTTTTAAATTAGAACTATAAAGAGCTTATTATAAGATGTTGCACCAACATTTTTTCCATTGATTTTTAATACTACCATGCCTCGAATTTCATTTTTGGAAATGACAAGCTTCTGCTGCCTGCCAAAAGTTTTATTTGAGAAGGCAGCAAATAAATTTGACAGGCAGTTTTTCTTTTTGTCTGTTTGGTTGCATTTTTCCATTAGAAAAAGCTGTTTTGCTGATGCAGCCATCATTGTTTCTCCTTAAAACATAGATATGGAGTCACGGATGAAACAGGATCCATGATGGTTTCTTGGAATTTCAACTTGCTGTGTAATTTTGTTTTTGATGAAAATTTTGGTCATTTCCTTAAGTTTGTAAAAAATCACCCCCAAGTTTTTGGAATATTTCTGATATTTAACTGGCAAATATTGTTCACATTTGGACTTCAGTAGAACTAAACAACCTGAATTCTTTGCCTGTTAAACAAGTTAGAGACAACCAGAGCTTTCATACTTGTCACTAAAGGGGGCAGTTTTATTTCTGTCAGGGTATCATCACTTTGAGCAAGCAAAGCAACACCCCCTCTCACATGTCTCGCTTTTTTCAGTTGATGTGGATATCCTGGCCGGGATATTGATATCTTGTGAAGATGACGGTTTTAGACAGATTTCTGGCTATTATGTGCCCAGTGTAATTCAATTGGGATGGAGTCCTCATAGGAACCAATTATCCCTGTGAATTTGAAAATTTAAATTAATTCTGTCATGACTGCAACTAACAACTGCTACTTATTGCACAATTCTAATCATATACTTAACACTTTTTTCATGAATGTGCATTGGACATTTGTTAAGCGTATGGTTGCTCCAGATGCATATCTGTAATTGGGGAGGGGAAGGGGGGGGGGGGAGGGTAGGCCCTGTGATTTATACCGAAACCATCTGGTTGACAAGTACGGCCCATGATGTCCTCGATTCCTGGCAAAAATTGATATGAATGAAGTCACATGCGCAAGTGTTTACTACAAACTTCTCACTACCTTTCCAAAGTGTGGTCTCTCAGCCAATCACAAGATCTTATCCAAATGCAACTCAGCTGTCAATCAAAGTGTCACAAGATCAAAAAGACACCACCCGCTAACAATATCAATGCGCAGGAACCTCCGTGTAAGCCGATGTTTTAACATTCTATGAGTTTATGAAGTTAAACGAGGATTCCTTTTGCTCAATGTTTTCTGTGCGCATTAATATCTCTGATTGTTGCTTCCACATGATGCCATTTGAGGATGCTGCTTCTGCCCCTCACACATAAAAGAGTATACCAACCTGGTTTGCAGTTGGCCTTAACTGACAAATTAAATTGCCAGCGAGCAATTTATACTCAGCTGGAGGTGACATGATTAAAGGTGCCCAATCACCTTACCTTTGGAAAAAGAATTTATGGGATTTTTGGCTTCCTCTGTGTATATAATAATGATCTAAGGGTAATTTTGGTTGGGAAAGTTCATTCAAGGCCTCTGTGAAAGATGTTTAAACTTGTTTATTAACAACATGTTTGTAAACACAGCAATGTTGACAAACAGGAACAAGGGACCTATGGGTCTCGACGCTCAGCTGACGTTAACCTTGAAGGTAAAAATCTGAAATAATATCAAATGGAGATAAAGTGTAAGAGGAAGAGGTAATAAAGGCCATGGTTGGTTTATATGATTGGTTTGTATTGATGAGCAGGAAATTGTTGCAAAAAATATTTTGTGACCTGACCATGTGTTTCCTAATGTTGAAACTAAAGCATATGAGCAGTTTGTGAACAAATGATCTGTACTATTACCATGATCATTAGTTGGTTTTTGATTAACTGTTGACATTTCAGTAGTTTACACATTTGTTCAATCGAATCTTTTTTTTTGTATAATATTATTAAATATATATGTATTTTTTTTTATGAAATGTATACAGTTGAAATAGAGCTAATAAACAACATAAAACAGGGCAAACAAAGCCTGATCTCAAATTCTGCTGAGGCAGGAAAATAATGAACAAATGTTTGTATTAAATCCTCATTTTTTTTATCACATCAATTATTTTCTAATTTAAGTTTATATTTCTATACATTTCCAATTTAACATATATATCTGAATATAAAAGTTGATTCCTAATTCTCAATTGCATCATCATAAATCTCAATCTTGTCAGATAACACCAGATCATGCATACAAATGTTTATTTATTTTTTACCACAAAAATATATCTTTCAAATCTGCAAAACAATAAATATCTAAAAATAATACTTGATTTAGATTTCACAATTTTTAATTGTGTCTTTAATTATCCATAATGTGCTTCATATTTTATAATAATTTAAGCATACTGATGGGTTCAATTATATTTGTTAAAATCATTTAAAAGAAATTTGATTTCTTTAAAAATGTTACATTACACAACATTGCATCTTCTTGATTACACCTTGAATTATTTTTTCAAGGAAAGTTTTTGCATATCGGAGTGGAAACAGCATTACAATTAAGGAGATACAGTGAAAACAATAACAATTAGTGCATAACACTTGGTGGGTTGGGTTTGCGGGGGGGGGGGGGGGGGGGGGTTGGGGGGGGGGGGGTGATTGGGGTGGTGATATGAGAATAACTGTACACCTGTCACAGCAGGGGATCTCCCCCAGTGACTGTAACAAATCAGAAACCCTGGCATAGCTGACTTCCAGTGACCTGGAGTGGGACCCTGCATCTTTAATCAAAGCAAGTGACTACAGAAAAAAAATCAATAACTAGCTTAATTTTCAAGCTTTTATTTTCAAATTTCAGATTTAGACAAACTAAATATTTATGTTTACATGCTGTGAAAATTAAATCAATGGTGCTTACAGGAAAAAAACGTGCCATAGTCAAAGTTGGGCAAAATTTAAGGTACTGAAATTTTTTTTATGCTAATAACTTAAAAAATTTACAAAATTCAGATCTAATTTTCGGTAAACAATTGAATCTTAATTAAACATAGTTATATACTTGAGAAAATAGACTCTAGTTTCAAAATTTTTCATGTTAAGTGAGTTATTATTTTTCCTGATTTTTTACAAAGTCCATTATGTTTGGGCCCATAACTTAAAGAATTTATAGTTTACAGACTTAATTTCTTGCATGTACATAGGAACAATATAGAGGAATATTTATGGTAAATATGAGGAAAAACAGATGAGTGGTTTTGATATTAGGCAGTCCTGAAGTGTGAAAATAGGATTTTAATAAAAATTGAGGTTTTTCCTTAATTTCTCAAAGGAACGAAGTCGCAAAGACCCAGTTTTCGGCTTGGTAGGAGATCTTGGGGACATCTAACATTATGCTGAATTTTGGATTCCTAGGTCTTACGGTTTCAAAACGTGCCACATCTACGGACGGACGGACGGACGGACGGACGGACAGACGGATGGACGACGGACAATGGACCACGACTATAGCTCAGATGACTTATAGTCAGCTGAGCTAAAAATGTGTTACCCATGGTGGTGGGTTGCATATTTGCGGAGGTAGATATGTCACTTGTTGCAAAACCCGATTTGCAAAGCTCTGGCTTATCTGACTTACTGCCAGATGCCCTTGTTGAATTTGTTTTGATTATTTTGGGGGCCCCCACATATTATAAACACTTTGATATAAACAAAACAAGCAGCCTGTGTGCGGTGATATCCATGTTTTTCTTGCCTATTATATGAATGCTCCAAGGGATTACCTTTAGTTTATAAAGGTCAGATAGGTGATTGGGCCCCTTTAATATTTGATACTCCATTTAAGATATGGATATAAAGTATTCAGGTAGCAAATAATTCACACAAATGGTTGGGATTGTTTTGACCAACATAATTCCGATACCCTTGTGACTCAGAAATTGTCTATAAGGATAATTTGGACATTTCACAAAATGTCTCTGTATTTAGTCTGGCACACTAGCTATATAGAAGAAAAACTGTAATATACGAACACGTACTTAAACAAACAGATTGAGACATATCGCTTTTTCGGGGTCAAGCCAGTCTGCAGTCATGTGTGTTGCTCATGTGCGTCGAGACTCGCCATGGAGGATCAGTGATTAGTTCTTGGTGGTCCTTATCACATTTATCAATGCAACCAAAGAATACTAAATTTTAATTTTTTCCTCAAATCTATTTCGAGTTTGTACTTTAAAGGCGCCATATTAATCAAGTACCTGCCCTCAAACAATGTCTGCATGGATGATATACAGGAATCCTTACTTCCATTTAAAACCACACGGTCTTGTTAGAAAAAAAATACTAGTTTCAGGACTTGTGGTTCTTTTGTAAACCGTGATTTAAAAAAGGAAGAAATACGGTAATACAAGGTAATACAAGTAAATTATCAAGTTAATATCAACATACATACTGCAGTGTGGCACAATATATTAGCTAGTGATAAAAGTGAGGTTAAGATGGCTTATCCCTTAGTTTCCTTTATGTGATTTCCTCCAAAATCTGTTTGTGCGAGTTACTGAAGGGGGGGGGGGGCCCTTACTACATCGACTACAGTATTCTCTTTCAATTTATTTAATTTGTTGACAGATCACAGGACAATTGTAGATTTATTACGCCTCAGATCAAGACTTTGTTGTCAAATTTGATTTCATGGAACAGACCAGGTTAAGTAAAGTTTCACAGATCAATTTGTTAACAGTTTAACAGAGAACTGAGTTTACCATAATCTCCATGATCTTGCCAATTTTTCTTTCATTTTTTTAAAATTTGCTATCAGGTCACAGAACAGTCTTAGTTTTATCATGTCCTGGAATCGGACATCAGGTACATGTCATCTGACCCTTGGTTTGAATTTCCCAGACTCCTGAGTGGGTTCTGAGGTCTGACACACACAGAGCTAGTTCACTGCGATCTTGGCCATTATTCAAACTTTTTTGACAGCTCACTTGGAAACCCTTGATTTATCTGGTGGTAGAAGTACCAGATTAAACCTCTGAAAAAATGTTGTGATATGACCCCTTGAGAGAGGTTGACTGAACTACTAGACATCCTTACTGGCTGAGACTTGCATGATTGATGTCAAACATACTTCAACATTCTCAATCATCTGTAAGACTGTATAGTCCACCTCACACTACCATCCTATGTGAGCCCAGTGTATGATACTAATACAAATTAATGACAGATTTCCCCATAAACCTTTCCAGGTCAGAGTTTTTACTTTTTTGTGACAATTTAATAAACTTTCTTTGTCTTGGAACTCTTCATGTTTTTTTTTTTTCATTTTTGAGGTATGATAAATTAGAACCTACAGTTAATATTTTTTCTTAAACCAAAGTCATAACTTAATTTTTTTCTCTTTTAAATTTGGCTGAAAGGAAACACTCTTTCCTTGACTTGCAAAAAAGTGCAAGCAACAAACTAATTAGAGGGAGGTAGAGCCGTGTTCCTAACAGGAAAATGTGGAAGTTAATCATTCATTCTGAATCCTAAAGGTTTTTTTCTGTTCAATTAAATTATAGGTTTAGGAAATATAATACAAAACAGCATAAATGTATATAAATTATGCATTTTAGTGCAAGATATTTGAGTTAAATTTCCTGATTTTTTATACACTTATCTATTTTGTTGGAATAAAAAATGTATATATTTACATTTACAGCTACAATGAAATCTGAAAAGCTGACAAACAAGACAGCCATGCCAGGATAGGAAACATTATAAAAATCTCCATTGTAAAACATTCTCTTGATCCATTTAAGAATTCAAACTTTTAATATAATTCTAGTTGTGTAACATTCCAAGGGCATTAAATATAAAAATGCTTCTGTTTGATAAGTGCATATTTTTTTAAAGCTGTTTAAGCAAAAAAACATCATGTTCTCTGAATCCTGCATTTATTATTGATGGGTTTGAACACTGACAGTAATCTGATAATGGAACCAGCATCTCAGGAGTTATCTCTTATGTAAATGTCATGCCAACTCTTTCATGGACCCATCAGAAATCCTATCTCTGATGCCTAAAGCTGAATTAGATGTCCAGGGACACCCATCCAAGTCCTTAAAGACTGTGAAGTGCAGAGGTTACTGTATGGCTCGATCTTACTTAAGTCTGTAGGAAGAAAACTTTCAATATTCCTTCATGAGCATATGGCTGTACCAAACAAGATGTTGCCTTCTGCCATTCAGGGAAAGGAGCTAGGTTTATATTTTTAAAGAAAGGGACTGAGAATTTTTAACATACCTTAAATCAGAAAAGGGTTTGATTGGCCAAATAGAGGAAATGGTCAGCCTTAAATATTTTGTATTGTGTCCAAACAGTGAACATCCAATGGATGCAGGACTAGATATGTTGGCTTTTGGTGTGTAAATCTTTGCTTATTCCCTGTGGAAGATGACTGAGAAAAATAAAAAGCTGAAAATACATGAAAGTACAAAAAGTGGAAATACATGTAGGTGCAGGGTATGAATTAGGCTTAAAACAAGGCCTACAGGCCTAATGCAAGCCTGTGCAAAGTTTGGGAGTATGAATGAAGGTTTATTTTTAAAATTTAATATTGATCCTCTTATGTCCAGCATATCTTCCTTAGTCATTATGATTTCAGCAAAATGGACATTTAGAACCTGCAAGTTTTTGACAAGGACATTTTAAAACTAGGATGTATCAGTCAGGATTTTTCGGATATGTTCTTTTTGCCAGGGACAGATTATTGGGACAGATGAATGGACAATTTGGCAGCATGGTTTCGGAGAAGAACATTTTAAAATGTTTTTTAGCTTCTTCCCTATAAAATCTAAGAAAACGCAGTTAGCCAAGAAATAAGCAAAATCCGATAGAATTTTTTAAGTGACAATTTTTTGCAAAATAATTGGTGATGCTAGCTCCCGCCCTTTTTGAGATAGCTATGACGCACAATGGACGACGGAAGACTGACAATGCCACACCACTGCATAAGCTCACAGATTTGGTAAAAATGCAAACCAAGTTTTTTCAAACAGTTAAAAGATATAGTTCCAACAGTTCTAATTTGGGCATTTTGCATCTAGACTATGTGTCTAAATGTCTAGACGCCTGTGTCTAGACGTCTAGACACATTGTCTAGACACCAGACAGAGCCAGGTCAGTTGCCATGATGATGTCTGTCCCACCTGGTTGTACTGAGTGACCTCTTGACTTGGCTGCTGTAACTCAGCACGTTGTCAAATCTGTTTTCAAACACAGAGAGCCTTTTTCAATTGGCTACATTACTTTTTTAAAGCTGCATTTACCCAATCTATTCTTATAAAACTGGCAGTACCCTACCATAGAATAATTTTTGTAAAGTTTAAACCAATCAGTTTAACAGTTTCATCATAAAACAGTGTATAAGCCAGTAGAGTCTGAAATTACATTTTCGCTTGCAAAAAACAGATCAATGTAGGTGGCGCCACCAATACCTCAAATTCAGATATGACATATGTGGCAAATATTGGCATAAAATTTGGTGAAGATAGCTCTAGCTGTTTCTGAGACTGAAATTTTAGTGTGCTTTTTTGGACAGATGACTAAGTTCAACCTCCTGTAACTAGGTAAAAAATCTCCGAACTGGAACCATTCGAACAAACTTGCACATGTGCACCCTCTATTTCGTACCGTGAGGTGGAAATGTTTAACCTTTTGAATCTTGAAAATTGTTCAAGCAAAATTAAAGATCAACTTAAGTGAAATTGCAGTAGCCCCCATGATTGTTACAGCTCTCATGTTTAACTAATAGACAGACAGTACATGGTTTGGCTTCATTATACTCTGTAGCAGATTGTATGTTGTTTTGTATTTTTGGAAGTGATAAAATGACACAGACAGACTACAAAGTCCCCAGTCCAGTACTATCACAGCAATCTGTCATGAGGTCAAAAGTAACCAAGCTGAACATTGGAATTGTGGGAAATCCACATCAAGCTATTACCATACTTGCTGCACTGAGGTCCTGCATGAGGAATTTAGAGAAAGCAGCTATTCCCATTTCAAAGAGACAGGTGCTATTAATCTAACATGTTGATAATGCCAGAAAATCAACTGTGCTGACTGTGGAATGCAATTAAAACAAAACAGATTTTGTTTTGGGGAACTGGCTTTGTTTTGTTTGCAATAAATATGAAATGATTAAACAATTAACAGAATTGAAGGACGATGAAGAAACCACTGTTTGTTACCAGCATGATCTGTGAAAGAAAGTATGTAAATCTTGTTAAAAATCAATCAACCATACATTAATTTGCCTCACTGTGCAGAGTTGTTTGCTGTTTATGTCTTCTGTTATTGTTATAGTTAGACTTCAATGTTGAAAAAAAGTCTTTGAATAGCAAAATCTTCCATTACTTTACCTTAAAAAGGGCACATTTTGATAATGAAGTATGTTACACCACACAATGAATCTTGATTATTCAGGCTCATGTATATTTACCAGGTATGTCCTGGTTGTCCAATCAGCAAGTAAGCTAACTGATTGATGGTTTTAATTAAATTTTTTTATACTGTGATGTGAACAAACAAAAACCAATCCCTGCCTTAATTTACAGTCATTTAGTTTTGTCTTCACCTGGGCAGGCTGCTCTGTCTAAATCAATCAAGTGCTCAGAATTTGAAACCTTTATGGCAAAGAGCTGATGAAAATAGTATTTATGCTCACACACGCACACACAACACATAGCAGATCATTCAGATGAATAAATCAATGTTTGGTGGTAAGGGCCGTAAGGCCAATTTACATAAACTTTATTTGAATATAATTTACAAAGCAGGGCAAAATTGCTGTCCTGAACCAGGGTGGGGCTCAGCACGCCCCTACATACAGCTTCACAAAAACAAAATGATACATTCAATAAATATATACAAAACCAAGCATAGGGTAATTCTACAATAGAAGAAAAAGGAGGAGGGGTGGGAGGTGGAATTCAGCAATAAATCCAGCGAGGCAGCAAATGAAAAGTGAATATGATGCCGATAGAGACCCATATATAGCCTGGCAGATACAAATCCCGCGCCAAATGGCTAATTGTCTGTGATTGGCCAAAATTACCGGAAATGGCCTTGACTGCGGACTGAGGTGAAGGTCAAGGACCAGTTAAATTTAGATAGTGTAAATCGTATGCTGTGAACCGTATGTTCGCATAAAACCTGTTAGTCTTGCAAACTAACCGGAAATTTAGTTCAAAGGAGAGCTCTGCAGACTGTCTGAAACCACTTTAAATTTGATATTCCACAATAGCAAAACCAACAGCATGCTGATACAGGGCACACACAAGCTACAGCTCAAGTAGCAGTAGACCAAGATAATGCTAAAGGCAAAGCTAATGACCCAGTGGTCATGACACTCAGCTGAATCTGACAGTGACACACTATTTAAAGCCACAGCACAAGCACATAGGTCACTTGGGTCTACTAGTTTACCAGAATATATCTGCACATTAAGTCTGAACATCCCACATCTTATGGTTACAACTGATGCCCTGCTTATTTTCACATTAATACATGTATATTCAAGCTGTAAATCTAAACACTGAAAAATATATAAATCTGTTCAAATTTTGCATACTGATAGACTTATAGGTACAGATCAACCATAATTATTTCTTTTACTCAAACTTTGCATGCTGATATACTTATTAATATAGATCGAGCATTATCATTTCAATTGTAAGATAACATGCAAAATATTTGTTCAGTAACCTAAATGAACACTTGAAAGAGTTTGATTTTTTAAATGGCTCAAAAGCATATTTTTACTCTAAAGCTTGCATAATACAGACAACTGGGACCTAATTTTGGGTTTCCACAGAGATTTTCCTGAACCTCCCAGGAAAGTAAGTTAAGAGATTCTAGTTCAAACAGTTACTATTTGTTCCCTGTAAGCTGACGGCAAGGTGAAAAGATGGCGAATAAAGGCAAATCACTATAGCTCGATCTGACGACTTTCAGTCAGCTGAGCCAAAGATTGATAAATATGACATACATCATTAAAATTATATATTTGACGCTCTTATTTGTACCTGGAGACTGGAGCTTAACTTAATAAAACATATTCAATGTAAAACGGGTTACCCGTGCACTCTGCCACTGAAAAAAATGTAACAGCTGGAACACAACCATATTATGTATGAGCCACCAGACACAAAGTAAGACAGATCTGAATTGCTGGGTGAAATACAGCTCTCCAGCTGATATGATCCAAGCCTCTAGTGGCACATTCAAGCACACTCTCTTAAAAAAAGGCCCAGTTTATAATCATGATTATTGTTGAAACTCAGGAGGTAAATCCAACAATATCCAGAATCATATTTTTATAAATGGTATGTAGAACAAAGGATGTTTCGAATGTTGCCAGTAACTCTTGGTAGTCCTGCCAGAGGATATTTGAATTACCATTTAGAAAAAATAAAACAACAATATGGGCATCAATTTTTTTTAACTTTATCAGATACTAGAGGAATTTCTTTAGAAGAACTTGTAGTCAGGTACTCTAACAAAAAACATGAATGAATTTCATATGTAACTTCTATCTTACCCAAAAAGTGTTGGTGTAAATTTTGCCTTTGGGGGTTTAATATTTATTCTTCACTCATCCTTTATAATCAATCATAGTTGTACACGAAGGAAAATTTTCTTGAATAATTTTCCTTACCATGTTGACATAGGGCCATTGAGGTCATTGTCAATCACCAGTATAATGAGAAACATGGAAATATGCAATATGCACAGGTGTTACCTCATTGGTGCATCTTGGTTCTGGCAGGCAGAGATGACCTCTGGTGCAGCTATCAAGTTGTGGAGGTATATATGTGGTCTCTGACCACTTTCTAGATTATAATTGATTTGTACCATTTTTTTTTACAATTAGTAAACAATGGAGTTTAATAATAAATGAAATACAGTATTTAACATGTAATAAGAAGCTTGCTCAACAAAAACAAGTGCCTGAATCCACACAATCAAGGTCACTTAATCTGCTGTAAAGACTTGTTGATCTATCAAACTTATAAGTTCATTACACACCTGGTTGGCTGTAAGACCTCACCAACCAGACCATGTAAGTATGAGTCTATACAACATTAATCTCAATGAAAGCCCAGGTGATCATGGGTCCTTGTGTCCCTACTTTACATGTATTTTTGGGGTTATTTAGTCAAACTGGACCTATAATGCTGTAGACAATATAAAACCTTGCCAAACGTAGTAATTAGTGAAAGGAAAATTCCCAAACATAGAGCAGTAAAACAAACTACACCAGTTAAAAAGGGTCACTAATTCTGGACACAGGGTGTGACCTATGGCACAATAAATACCCATGCAATGTGTGGCTTGACACACAATATTACATACTCTTAGAAGTGGCTCAACACAGGATATTAAAGAAGTAAAATGTCACCTGCATTGACAATTAATCAACAAAAATCAGCAAAAAACAAATATTCATCAAATGAATATTCATCAAACAAAGACCTGCTTACCATAACACAGATTATAAAATAATAATGAACAATCTGTTTTAAAAGTAACATGATCTGATTCTTGTACATGTATATCCCCGGCATGGCTATGAGAATGGGTTGTAGTTGCCTGTCCAAGGCCAGTGGTTTTCTCCGGGAACTCGGGTTTCCTCCACCCCTACAGACTATCAATCACCATCACCAGAGCCATGGAGAGTGCCTCGATTAGTTATAATAACTATTTGTACAATCCATGTAAAATAAATAAGTTTATATATTACAGAATGAAAAGTAAAGTTAATATTTCAGAAGATTTCATTAAAAAAAGATGAATAATTATTTTTGTCTTCAATACTAACACAGCTGCATTAGGAAGATCATGTATGCCATGCTTCCATGACAGAGAGCAGCAGTAGTTAATTTTTTTACCAGATCAGCGTTCCTCCCATAAGCAGCACTGGGGACACCTGTATCCTTCTAAAGGGAGAGGACAATGTCTTCAAGATTGGTATATTCATATCACACTATGCTACACAGACATGAAATGATAAATAAATGAAAAAAGAGGATTTTCTTTAACAGACGTGGAAAGGACTCTTTGTTCCCCAGCCGGATGATCTTACAGCCAGGTTTTTTAGCTGATTACCATGTCCAGGAGATCACTGAGATAGTTGCTACCTTTCTAAAATTGATTGATTTACCATATGACTGGAGTTTAAGGAATGTTGCAGGCGGCTCTTTCAACCTGATAGTTAATTTAAAGATACAGGCATCAATTAACCTCAATATTAACTTGAATATGGTTAGTCAACAAGCGACAGTCCTCAAGTGTATCCTCCGATATCAGAGTGGTACGGGTGAAGTGAGGCATGGATTGAGTGGTAAGGGGAAATGGAGAGAGATGTGTTGCATATTAGCATTGATGTCTGCCACTTAAAACATGATTGTATGTGGAGCGACCTGTCATTTATACAAGAAAGGTATCCAAAATAAAAAAAAAATACAAAATTTCAGGTGGATGATTCAAACCACTGATGAGATACTGAGTGATTTGCCCTAGACAGACAAACAGATGGACACCATGCAAATATAGTTGCATGTGGCATCACCAGTTTTCCATATGATAAACAGCAATGTAAGATCTATACACATGCAAAATTTCAGGCCGATACTTTAAACTCTTCCTGAGATATTTGCATGGATGTCTGCAGAGTAAACATGAATGAAGATGGCGCCACAGGTATATAAACGAGAAACCTAGTGGTGGGCTGATCATGGATTTTTTATCTTAAGCCAGTGGCTTTGCTGCCGCTTTTAAGCGCTCGATTATAATAGGCAACTATCTATTTCATCATAATCATGATTTTTTTTCCCAGAATGCCTTTATGTTATAGGCAGAAATTAATCTCCCTTTTTTCACAACATTCATTAAACGCTTCATTAAATGACTCTGTGTTCCCAAAGAACTTCTGTAGGTAACTGAGTAAATGGTAGAACGCATCATTATGATCAAACTGATAACTGGCACTGAAAATCAAACAACAGTGACCTAGTTTTCAAACCAAAAACAAATAGAAATAATTACCCCAAAGCCTTTAGGCAGTTAACGAAATACAAATAGATCATACATGATTAATTATATTTTTACATTTCAATAACATTTTTAAAACATTTTTACACAAAAATATATGGGCCTGTCATTTTTCTGGCAAGCCTGTAAAACCAGTATGCATGTTGGCAGTCATCACAATTGTTATAAAATGAAAGTCCTTGCTGGTGGTAAAGTTAAAATATAATAGGCGGGAGTATTCATGAGGGCCAGCAAGTAGATATCCTGGACTGTGGTTTAATTCTTGATTATTATAATTAATTCAAAAGAAACTTTGAATAACATATTCTCAGTAATAATAGGAAAATAAAAAAGGCAAAAACTTTTTTTCTTAAGGTAAAGTTACTAAGACACGGTTACTAAGTTACAGGCTGGGTTAAGAAAAGCATAGTTTCACAGCTAATTGCATATTTCTTTATATTTGTCTGAACCAATTAATAATCGATAATCGATCGGTTTGCTCACACCGATGATCGTTTATGAAAAAGGAACTGACTTCCATCACTAGAGAAACCTATAACCAAGTTGTATACACATGCAAAATTTTGGGTGGATAAGTCCAACCACTTTGGATCGAGATTAGGTTTTAACCTAAGGCAGATGACCAGATGGATGTTGTGAAAGGGCACCACCAGTTTTGTGTATGATATTAAGCTATCCAAGAGCTACACTCATGAAGATTTCAGCTAGATTGGGCAAACAAGTCCCAAAATATATGGGTTTATGAGTGAAAACAGAGGCACATATAGATACTCTGCAGACAGGAAAGTTACAGGTCAACCAAAAATGAGGGTGCAGCAGTTCACATGTGACCCTATCATAACTTCAAGTTTCATAAAATTATGTCTAGTAGTTACGAAGGAATTCCCTGGAAACCTATGCAGTGGCAGTGACCATACTGAAAACATATGGTGTCCGCAAAACTCTGCTTTGGTGGATACAATTACACAGTCATATGGTATGATTGTATTGCATAAACTGTGAAATACATGTAAAAGTGAACCATTCTACACCTTCAATCCTTATCTATTTTCAATCTCATGCAGCTGCTACCTATCATGAAAACCTTTACATTTCGTTTACTAAAACCTGTATCTGTGACATGTTAATTATAAAGCCAAGGCATTTCAATGAAAAATGAAAGCTTAAAGTTTCATATTGTATTTGGAACTAATTAAGACATGCCTTGCTACACACATGTGTATTATTATGATATTCTGTGAGGATATTAATTGTAATGGGGATAACAACTAGGGTCCAACACTGCTGCTGCTTTTATATCTGTAAAGGTAAAGGCCATAGCCTCCTGGTAGCACCACACACCAGTCATCAGATGAAGAATAATAAGTCTTTAACAATTTAATTTATCATGCAAAAAATAATATAGGAATTAATATATATAAGTATAAAATAAGTAAGAAAATCAACCAACATATCAATGATAGGAAAAGTTTAATAGTGTTTATCATTTTGCATATGAAAACAGGATCAAACCATAAAGCAATTAAGCTTCATAAACAAAACGGCTTACAAAATTCCAGGACATATCCTGGACATTTTATAACTTTTATGACACAGATCCACTTACAAAATTCCAGGACACATCTGGGCATTTTATCACTTTTATGACATAGATCAATCCACTTACAGATTCCAAGGACATATCCAAGACATTTTATCTCTTTTTTTATAGAATATATCCACTTACAATATTCCAGGTCAAATCCTGGACATTTTATCACTTTTATAACATAGATCCACTTACAAAATTCCAGGACACATCCTGAATATTTTTATAACTTATATGGCATTTTCCAGGACAAAATAATTAGCCTGATGGTTGCTAAATGTGACAATTTATGGCAATAATCAGTACTGATGAAAGACACTTGAATGTTATTGACAATCAACAACTATAAGGTTAAAAACAGAGGTTTTGGTCAGTTTATAAATATGCATAACTAAAATTTTGGAAGAAAGATATTTTATTTTGACTGGATTGCTTTTCAATTTAACACTTAGAAATATTTTTTTTTGGTTTGCTGAATGTAACCTGTTTTGCATTTTCAGCTCTGGTCTAACATGTTTCACAGATGCTTAATTTCATTAAATTCCAGGTCACATTCTGAAAAACCCTGTCTTTGCAGACCTAAATTTTTAAATGACCATTTTCAAGGACCTTTCAAGGAAATCAAGGATGTGTACAAAAGCAATTATAACTTGAATCAATTCATCAATAAGGACCTTCAGACAGGAGGAGCTAGGGACAGGGGACTCATGCTGATGTTCTCTCAGTTTTACAGGCTTACAAGTCAGCTAATACTTTGTGACATGGGTTTAGAATGACCAGTGTCACAGGTTGTTTCGGCATGGGGGTGTTCATCTGTCAGACCAAAAGCACTGGGGCTTCTTTTGTATCTGGTAGTTAAAATAAGAGTCCTATTCATTCATTCAAATGCCTAGCCAGTGACACACCTGCTAAAAAAATTACACATAAAATAAACTCAGACATACCAGAATGCTAAGGAACTACTGGGCAGGAGTGCCTGTGATGGGACAATTTTCAAACAAATTTACAACCTTAGGTCATAAAATATCTGCCATATGGTATCTCCCAAAAGTGTGTTACCTTAGATTTTTTTTTGTCCCCAACTTCTGTAGAACGAGGGACATTGATTTGGGTTTGTCTGTCTGACCGTCGGTTCCTTTGTCTGTCAGTCAGGTACTATGACATGTGGAGACATCTTCAGGGGAAAATAAAACATACTGAGAAGGCAAGCATGAAGATCACAGGAAGCTAAAATAACAAGAGGCAAGAATTTTCCTTTTTTTTTTTAAACTGCATATTTTTATCCAATAAAAGTGGTCTCAAGAAAGACTGAAAACCAAGAACCTGTTATCAACTGTTACATTTATTCCAAAGTGGTTTAATAATATGTATGTATCATTATAAAATGAAGCAAATCTTATTTTGATGGTTTTTCATGTCACTCTATGTAATCCAAATATGAATTAAGACTCTCAAACAATGAATGGCTTCCTCCTGGTGGCCAAATCAAAACTCCACAAACTTTAAAATAATCAAATTTTGTGTTGTACAAATTCACAGTTCAATGTGCTCAGTTTCATGATCTAAGTGAACTTCAGAAGCCATCCTGTGTGGCATTTTCAGGAAAGGATCAATCTCTCAGAAAAGGATAAGCCTTTCTCACTATTTTCTTGTGAACAATTATCAGCTATGTGCAACTCATTAATTTTATTAATTAAACTGCTGTTAAATAGGCCTGGCCTGGACATACTAATAGCCACCTCGGCTCCTCTGTCTAACCGTTATATGGTGTCTGAAATTGATGCTTGGGATAACCTAGCACTCCTCCTCACAGGGATGTAACTTTTTTAGGAAATGTTTTGGTTTGATTGATTACTTTTAATCCCTAAATGTGTCAAGACAATAAATATCCTAAAAACTGTATGATCTAATGGAATGGATATGGGAAAAGAGTGAATGATTTATGACAAAAGGCTGACATCACTCATTACCAGAGCCTATATGAAGTGATCCTGATGGCTGAAATGTTGGAAAGACTGCCTCTTACTCCATGTCCCCTGGGGGGTTATATTTTGAGGACATGAAATATGACACTCATCTTTTTCATAATAAAGTTGACAGCTGATCATAAGAAAGTATAAAAATGTACCTTTAATGAACATGTTGACCTTGCCAAAGCAAATTATACTTTAGAAACCATAAATCAAGGGAATTAAAAGAAAAGGGTATAAAACAGTGGCATTCTGATTTTATATGTGTTGTTTGATTGAGTGACAATCCATTAACAGAAGACAAAAATAACATATCTCTATCATTAATATGAGAAAAAACACTTGTAGAATCTTCTAGCTTTAAGGTATACAATATTGAATAAAACATGAGAGTGTAATCTGGATACTGGAAGTGACTTACAAGAATCTCAATCTATCCAGGTTTACTGATTATATCAAATCATTTTTTGATTAGTCATTACATATAACGTTACAACAAAAATAATGCAAAATGATTAATCAGATTTCTTTTGTAATTAATCCTTCATATATAATAATGAACCTTCGAATTCTTTACTAATACATATGCTCTACAAAATCCAGTATAAAGATGGAATTTAAACATTAACTTCTATTCGAGGTTAATCAGTTGATTAACCTGAAAGGTAAAAAAGGTGTAGTGATGTTTTGTCTATGAATGTTGAAAGGTCAAAATGTCCAATGCATTCTCAAAATGGTGTGTGATACAGGTGGAGAGATTCTTATCTAGAATACTGGTAGTCGACAAGCGACTACGTGTATCCGCCAAAATCAGAGCAGGACGGGTGAAGTGAGGCATGGATTGAGTGGCAAGGGGAAATAGAGTTACATGTGTTACATATTAGAATGGATGTCCGCCACATAAGCATGATTGTAGGTGGCACCACCTGTTATTTGAACGAGAAACTATCCAAGATGTATACACATGCAAATTTTCAGGTGGAAAAGTCAAACCACTGCAGAGATATGAGTGATTTTATCCCACAGCAGACAAACTAATGGATGCTGTGCAAAAATGGCTGCAGGTGGCACCACCATTTTTGTGTATGTTATAAAGCTATCCAAGGGCTACATTAGTGTAAAATTTTTTTCCTGATTAGTCAAACAAGTCCGGAGATATAAGCATTAATATCTGCAGCATGAACGTGAATGAAGCTGGCGCCACCTGTCATAAATTCAAGAAAGCTATCCAGGATGTATAAGCATGCCAATTACAGGTAATTTGGTCAAACCACTGCAGAGATATGAGTGATTTAAACCCAAGGCAGACAAACAGATGGGCACTGTGAAAAAATGGTTGCAAGTGGCGCCACCATTTTTTGTGTATGTTATAAAGCTATCCAAGGGCTACTTTTGTGTAAAAATTTTTTCCTGATTGGTCAAACGAGTCCGGAGATATAAGCATGGATTTCTCCAGCATGAACGTGAATGTAGGTGGTGCCACCTGTCATAAAATCAAGAAAGCTATCTAGGATGTATACGCATGCCAAATTTCAGGTAATTTGGTCAAACCACTGTAGAGATGAGTGAATTTAACCCAAGGCAGATGAACAGATGGACACTGTGCAAACATGGTTGCAGGTGGCACCACCATTTTTTGTGTATGTTATAAAGCTATCCAAGGGCTACATTTGTACAAATTTTTTTTCCTGATCGGTCAAATGATTCCCAAGATATGTGGGTTTATGTGTGGAAACACATGCACAAACGGATGCTGGGCAGAGAGGAAAGGTCAGAGGTCAAGGCCAATTGGTTAGGCACCAGTTCACATGGATAACTGGTGTAAGTTTAGGAAAATCAGTCGAGTAGTCTAAAAGGAGTTCTCCAGAAACGAACGCGCGGCGACATTTTTGTGCAATGTTACAGAATTTGAAACAGCAGTTTTGCATTTTAGACTATTGCAGCCCCCAGTTTAATAATTGCCCTACAGACAAACTTTTCAGCTTTTTATGAGCAAAATCAGTTAACTTGATCTTCTCTTATGTGATTGAGACAATCCTACTCCAGAATAATTCTGTAAAAAAAACGAATCGATGTAGGTGGCGCCACAAAAACCTCAATTTCAATTAAGAGTCATGTGACCAGCATTTGCACAAACTTGGTGATGCTGCCACTTCTGAGATTGTAATGTTAGTATGCTTACTTTGCCAAATGACTATGTTTAAATTCCTGTAACTCAGCAAAAATTCATTGAACCCAAACAATTTGAAAAAATCTTGAGAGAGCACATCTCTGGGATCATTTCTGTGAGATATTGAACAATTTTGCTGAACATTTTCAGAGAAGGAGATTTTCAAAGTTTTTCTGGCTTTTTCCCTGTAAAATGTATGTCGATGCAGTTGGCGCCACAAAAACTTCAATCCCACAACATTTAACAGATGACAGAATATTGCATAAAACTTGGGGATGCTAGCTCCTGAGAAATTATATTTGGTTAATGTGCTGATGACAGACGATATCTGTACAAAAAAAAGGTAATGCAGGTAGTGCCACCAAAACCTGTTTCAAATGTGACTCATAGCTCCAGCCGTTTCTGGGATTGTAATTTTAGTCTGCATGTGCTTATTTGGCAAAATGACTGATTTCAGTTTCCTGAAACTTGGCCAAAAATAACCACACTACAACAATCAAATTTGAGAGAGATTGTTTCTGGAATTATTTCCCTAATGCAAACCTGTGCAAAGTTTGGGAGTATGAATGGAGGTTTATTTTTAAAATTTTATATTGATCCTCTTATGTTCTGCATATCTTCCTTAGTCATTATCATTTTAGCAAAATCCACGTTTTGGACCTGCAAGTTTTGGACTAGAACATTTTAAAACTAGAATACGGGTAGTCAACAAGCAACTAGGTGTATCCGCTGAAATCAGAGTGGGAGGGGTGAAGTGAGGAATGGATTGAGTGGCAAGGGGAAATAGAGTGATGTGTGTTGCATATTAGCATGGATGTCTGCAGCCGATATATGTATGTAGGTTGCGCCACCTACCACCAAGCTTCAGCAATCCTCTTGTTAAGGGAGTAAGTATATTTCTTGATTTTTTTACGAAGTGTTAGGGCCCATAACAATTACGCAATACTGACATCATTTCTGGCATGTGCATAGCGAATGTATAGAAAAATATGTATATTATATATGATAAAAATCAGATCAGTGGTTTGGTTTCAAATTTTAGGTGTTAACAGATGAAATGCAAAAAAAAACATGCCGTGAAAATTAAATCCACAGCAGTTACAGGAAAAAAACGTGCTATGGTCAAAGTTGGACAAAATTTAAGGTACCAATTTTTTATTTTTGCTACAATTTTTTATTTTTGCTAATATTTTAAAAAATTTAAAAGATTTTGATCTAATTTTGGGTATACGATTTAATTTTGATTAATTTTAATTAAAGTTATATTACTGGAAAAAAAAGTCCTTAGTTTTAACATGTTTTGTGTTAATAGATCAAATATCTTTCCTGCTTTTTTACAAAATGCATTATGTTTGGGCCCACAACTTTTTTAAATTACATAATACAGACCTAATTTCTTGCATGTACATAGGAACTAAATAGAGGAATATTTATGGTGAATATGAGGAAGACAGATGAGTGGTTTTGACATTATGCAGTCCTGAAGTGTGAAAATAGGTTTTTAATAAAAAATTGAGGTTTTTCCTTAATTTCTCAAAGGAACGTAGTTGCAAAGACCCAGTTTTCAGCTTGGTAGGAGATCTTGGGGACATCTAACATTATGCCAAATTTTGGATAACTAAGTCATAGGGTTTCAAAACGTGCCACATGTATGGACAGACGGATGGACAGAAGACGGACAATGGACCACGACTATAGCTCAGATGACTTATAGTCAGCTGAGCTAAAAATAAGCTCAATCCAATAAAGTTTGACATGTGACTGATTCTTCCTTCAAATTTGATGATGCTAGCTCTGACAGTTTTTGAGAAAGCATGCATTAACTAGAATACGGGTAGTCGACAAGCGACTACGTGTATCCGCCTAAATCAGTGGAACGGGTGAAGTGAGGCATGGATTGAGTGGCAAGGGGAAATAGAGTGTTGCATATTAGCATGGATGTCTGCAGCCAAATTGTGTATGTACGGTGCCCCCCCTACCACAAAACCAAGAGAGCTGTCGGGGATGTATAAACCTGCAAAATTTTAGGCAGATATGTCAAACCACTGCCGAGATATGAGTGATTTTATCCCATGGCAGACAAACAGACAGGAACTGTGCAAAAATGGCTGCAGGTGGCGCCACCAGTTTTGCGTATGATGAAGAGCTATGTGAGATCTATACACATGCAAAATTTTGGCCCAATCGGTTCCCGAGATATGAGCTTGAATGTCTGCAGCGTAAACGTGAATGTAGGTGGCGCCACCTGTCATAAAATCAGAAAAGCTATCCAGGATGTATAAGCATGCCGAATTTCAGGTGAATTAGTCAAGTCACTGCAGAGATATAAGTGATTTTAACCCAAGGCAGACGAACAGATGGACACTGTGCAAACATGGTTGCAGGTGGCACCACCATTTTTTGTGTATGTTATAAAGCTCTCCAAGGGCTACATTTGTGCAAAAAAATTTACCTGATCGGTCAAACGGTTCCCAAGATATGAGCTTGGATGTCTGCAGCGTAAATGTGAATGTAGGTGGCGCCACCTGTCATAAAATCAGAAAAGCTATCCAGGATGTAAAACGCATGCCGAATTTCAGGTGAATTAGTCAAGTCACTGCAGAGATATGAGTGATTTTAACCCAAGGCAGACAAACAGATGGACACTGTGCAAACATTGTTGCAGGTGGCGCCACCATTTTTTGTGTATGTTATAAAGCTCTCCAAGGGCTACATTTGGGCAAAAAATTTTCCTGATCGGTCAAATGGTTCCCGAGATATGAGCTTGGATGTCTGCAGCGTAAACGTGAATGTAGGTGGCGCCACCTGTCATTAAATCAGAAAAGCTATCCAGGATGTTTACGCATGCCGAATTTCAGGTGAATTAGTCTAGTCACTGCAGAGATATGAGTGATTTTAACCCAAGGCAGACGAACAGATGGACACTGTGCAAACATGGTTGCAGGTGGTGCCACCATTTTTGGTGTATGTTATTAAGCTCTCCAAGGGCTACATTTGTGCAAAAAAATTTTCCTGATCCGTCAAACAGTTCCCGAGATATGTGGGTTTATATGTGGAAACAGACGCACAAACGGAAGCAGAGTGCAGAGGAAAGGTCAGAGGTCAAAACAAAATCGGGGCGCAGCAGTTCACATGTGACACGAACATAATCGCAGGTTTCGTAAAATTCCGCCCAGCGGTTACGGAGGAGTTCTCCGGACACCTACGCGGCGGCCGCGGCGTGCAGCTGAAAACATAGTATCTGCAAAACTCTGTTTTGGCGGATACAATTAATGTACGGATTAGGATGGATGGACAACAGCAGACAACTGCATGATGCTGCTCCATCACACATGCTAACAGCTTAACAGGTTCCCTAAAAATTGTATATCTGAGGTCTACTGCAATAAAAATATACCTGCTGTTTAAGAATGGGTAGCTTACCTGTTTTACTAATAATAGCCACAGTAAAAACATCAATAAATCCTGCATTTACCGGTAGTATATGGAGAGAAAACATTTTCTGCTATGCCATGCTGTCTAAATTACTTTAGAGTACCAGTAGTTACAAAGAAATTTCTGTTATTTGAAACTTTATCTATATATATAGTCTTCCATTAATAACAAAACTGGGATCACATACTGGTAATAAGAGTCTCTCAATAATAAGACAAGCTGGATATTAAATTGAGGGAATCTAAAGCAATATCTGATTTTAACCAGAAATGCTGAAAGCAATAATTATAAAAGCGATCTGTCATCCCACAAGATTAAATCACAAAATTGGATTATCTCTGAGGTAAGTGACAAGATCACTTGATTTTCCCAGCAGAAACAACTGCAATAAAGTACAAGAATACCCTTGAGAATAAAAATAACATGGGTATTTTACAAGATGGACTTGTATATATATATTAGAAAAATTATAAAGTCACCATTGTGTATGGTTCCAACAATGAAAGTCTTTATTACACGAAGGTCTATACTTTTTTTGTTTAAGAAAATAAATGCCCACCAATATATTTTTTTAGTTCTTAGTTTGAGTAGGGTTTTGCTTTATCAGATTTATGCTTTCCAATTAATATAAACATGATTGATGGGCCATAACACTGGGGTTGCAGTTACAGGCCATGTAATGTACAATATAATAATTCAGGAGAGCACTGTGTTTCTTACAATTTCAGACTTTTCCATTTTCTGTACTGATATATCGTCCATCTGAAATCACAGCCACTGTCAATAATTTCTGAAAATGGATTTTCAAGTATAAAGCAATGTAATTCTCAAACTTAGGTTAATGTTCCTTCGGGCCCCCAATTATCCAGTAAAGTGGAAGACCAGGCACAGCAAATTTTTACATAGCATCTACCTGAATATTTTTTTTTTCAAAAATCAGCTCCATAGCCCTAGCTAGCATGAACATTTTGGGCTAGCTGAATAGAAAACAATAAATAAAAGTACAAAACAGATTTTTATTCTAGCATATCAGGTGATGCATAAAACCTTGTTCTAATCACTGCACTGCACACTAACTGTAGAGTTATATAGTAGAAGTTTCTATTGCAAAACCTCTTTAAAATAGCTGACATGCTAGTGATATATAATTTTATGGATAAAAATCAAT
Organism: Sipunculus nudus; assembly: GCA_026874595.1. Taxonomy (NCBI): domain Eukaryota; kingdom Metazoa; phylum Annelida; class Sipuncula; order Golfingiida; family Sipunculidae; genus Sipunculus; species Sipunculus nudus. Next base: position 30,544,528 of record CM049315.1, read on the forward strand.
GATTAATTATTCTTGAATACAGTCATCTGGAAATATTGCTTTTCAATGTGAAAAGGGAAAATGCAGAGGTATATGAAGCTGGCAGAGAGCCAGGCAACAAGAAAGGGTGTAAATCTTCCTGATTTAACCCTGCCTTTAATGTGAAATCATTAAGCTATCTCTATTAGGAGTGCTCAAATATCAAATTAAGATGTAAAATGACAACAAATGTACAGATAAGCACTTGACTAATTTGATATGATCACATAATCCCGTAATTCTACTGGATTTAACAACTCTACTGGTATAAAACCAATTCTACCAGAGGTAAATCCAAGCAACCGATTTTGCCTATCTTATAAATCAATACCCTGGTCTAGGATAGTTTAAGGCTATAAATCTTGAGACTTATTTTATTTACCACGTTTATATGGTACCAGCATGCTGCAGACTTCTTGATCAGGTGCTGCCAGTAATGTATATGCCAATAAATGTCAAATCAATTCCAGAAATAATAAGCAGTTAAATTTATACATTGATGGTATGAACGACGATATGATCATGGCCTGATAAAACCTTTGTGGAACAGGTGTTCAGGAAAAAAGCAGAAAAAAACTTATTTGTTTTCTCATGTTAAGCTAGACACCCACAAACAGAGGGAGAATGACAGCCAAACCAAATAGTATGAAGTTAATACACTGTGGCATGAACATTGTAATTTGCTCAGATGTGGGCTCCTGTCTCACCTGCTCTCTCAATCAAACCTGACCAAATAAAGTCCTGGCCAGTGCCAGTAAGTTTTTATTTCATGATTATCATGGAGTAATGACAATCACGTACATACTTCATAATTATCCAGAAAAAACAGGCTGGAGGGAAATCATGTGCTCTGGGAACTTGTAGAATTGAAAGAACAAAGACAGGGGCACCTCCCTGTGGTGGAACCCTACACTTCATAAGTGTAGACACTTGTCGGGACCTCATAAGGCTTCTTTCAACAGAAGTTCTCCTAGTAATCAAGGTTAACTGCGCTAAGTTGGCTCCTGTGTGGCGTGTGTGATGACCTCTGACCTGTATGACATTAGGTCATTAATTTCATTAGTATCTGCACTGTAAGTTAACACTGAGTGTCCACTTATCCTCTCACATGGAGTCACAACGGATATTGTGCAGCAACTATATTTGGCCACCTGCTGGAATTTCTGCTGGCTGTCTGGCAGGACACTGATTTGAAAACTACTGAATACCACTTCCTGGTCACGCAATTACAGGAATCCAAAGACAACAAATCTTTACCCCAGGTCCTTGGTTACTTTACATTTAGCTATGGATATATATATATATATATATATATCCTTGATAATGCTTCAATAATTTCAGGGGTATTTGTATTAGATGTAGAAGATCACAAGACACAAACACAACTATATAACTTCATATATCCTATGGAGAAGGGTAATTTTTAACTTTAATACCAGGGATGATTAGACAACATTATTACTATGCAGGTTTTAAATGCAAATTACATTGTTTCCAATTTCCAGTTCAGCCAAGATAAAAAAAAAGTAAATCTTCTCATGAAGACTGTAATTACACAGCTTATGATTTCTTTTGGATTGTAGCTAGTTCAGCATCATTATCCTTTGCCAGGTGGTGAGAAGTATTATGTTTTACCCTTGGTTTGTCATTGTGCAATTTTATGCATAAAGTTCTGATAAGATTTAGTTGAAATGTTGTGGAGGGTTGGGGTAACACCCAGGAAACAATCTATTGAAGTTAAGCAGTATAGTAATGTAGATCACCATCATGTTTCTTAAATCAATTCAAATGTGACATATACAAGTAATAACTGTTTATTTTGTCCCTGTCTTGTCTCTTCTGAAGTAGGTCAAGAGCCATTGTTGTGATTGAGCTAAAGAGTGAATGGAGCTGCTGAACCATGGCAAAAAAATTCCTCGTTTTGGTGTGTAGTTCCTGGCAGCAGTTATAGATTCTGACCACTTTCTTGTTATGTGTGAAATCCAAGCTCTAGATAACTCATTACAAACATTTGATATAGCTGAGTTCATGATTTATTTACAGAAACTTCTGAGGACTAAATAGACCTAGCTATAACCATCAAAAGAAAAAAATGACAAAGTAGATATAAAAAATTACATGATCATGGAGAAAGGAAGATATTTTCCTTGAGCAGTAGATTTAGCTGTGCAGGTACAGGTGCATGTCTTGAAGGTCAATGGCTAGGGAATAAGACCATCACCAACAGGGGAGACTTGCCATTGGGAAAAATCCAGGTATATGTAAGAAAAAAAAGTCTCTGTTTACCATGAAAGGAAGATATTTCTAGTGAAGTAGGAACAACAGGTACAACTAAACAGGTGTGTGTCCTGAATGTCACTGATTGGGGTAAGATTCTTCTGTAAATATAAAATATAAGCCCACAGGCTTATTCCCAGTCTGTTTGATACACTATACTCTTGATCAATGTATTCTTATTGCACTTAAATGTATAAACAAAATCATTTAAACAAACAAACTTTTTCATATCTGAACTCAATCAGCATGTGATATTGACCTTTAAATGACCTCTGGTGTCTATGACCCGGGCCGCCTGAAACCCACCTGTCATGTTAAAGGATAAACAGTCTAAAATGATCAGCATTGAAATCAGAATGAATAATGAATAAATGTCATCCCTGCCAAGATCAAATGTCCCTCATAATGTGTCTGAAAGCCAACTATTAGCTGCCTCTTTTGTTCTTTCTTTTACATAATTAACATCTGATTGGCCTGAGTGAATAATGGCTTTCTTGCATGTTACATGATTTCGATTTATTTCCTTGAATTTTTCCTTTTGATTAATAAAAGAGTTTCAGGAAAATGTTATGAGGGTCAGACACAAATAATCAGGATTTTCCACAGGATTTAGTAGCCTTGGGCAGAGAATCTGCTTTTATTTGAGTAAAATTGAATGTAGACCTCATGTTATATATTGATTAGCATTTTTGTGATATATTATGCTATTTATCACTTGTTTAAAATCAGCAAATACTTCAGTATTATCACAAGATGCTCCATGTTTGAATGCTTAAATATTTATTTAAATATGTCACTTAGATATCCATTAGAAATTGTATTATCAGATGCAATGACTGTAATAAAAGTCAGTTATTTAAATGAGTTGTACTACTGATCAAATGCATCTTAAAAATGAATAAATACATAAATATATTATAATGGAAATATTGATAATTTTGTATGAAATATATACCAATATATACAATTATGAAAAAAAACAGGCATGATGGTAAAATATCATTTTATTGTTTGTAACTCTTGTAAATGTAAAATGTAAATTACATACATAAAATGGATGTGGACTGCCATGATGAGTAATTTTGTTTTGATGTTATTTCACTTTTTATCTTATACTTATAAAAGGAATTTGGTCCACATTTGTTCGCAATGTTCTCTGAAACCACGTTGCGTATGACACTAGCTGTTACACACCTAAATTTTAAAGGTTATTGTCCCCTCAGTGACATAGGCATTATGAGAAGAAATCATTTTTCATGTACACATAATTTTGAGTGATTTTTCTGCTTTTTCTGACTTGTGCGGAGGTTAGTCCGAGCACAGCCCAACTGCCTTCGGCAATGACCGGAATGCGCGCATCATGGTCACACAACCACACAATTTAGGACCATTGTTCATATGAATAACGCTTGCTTTCAGTGAGGGATTTGAGCATGTCTGGCCTTTCACTGATCCAAGGCTCTCACCCATGTTCGTGGTCAGTAAAAGTAAAAAACACGTTTCTCGCTTCATGATTGAAGGGTTCAACCAGGAGGATTAATGACAAAACTTAATTCAAAGTCCTAATTTCAGGAACAAGGGTGGCAGCAGTTTCAGGCCTAAATTTGGTCTGAAAGGATGAAAAAAAGGTTGCGGTGGCTGAAAATGAGACACGGACCCTCTGCATGGAGTCCCATTGGGTCCACTTCTGCTACTTACAAGGTATGCATATTTTTGCTTTTTTTTTCTTCAGGAACAGTTTCCTTGCAACATACATTTAATTTATCTTTCATGTGTTCCTCACATCAACCTATTCTTTATACATCCAACGATAGAAACCAGTCAAATATCATCAGAAACCTAAATGCCCCTGCGTCTCATTCAGGTTTGCAATGTAAATATCATCACTGACCAGGTCTTCAAAGTAAACACACCGGGGTATGAATTTTTTGCCACAAGCACAGCGTCACAAAATAAATGTAAAAATATTTGTACTAATCTTATTGAGACGGTTTCCCACTGAAAACCTATATTTTCTTTTAACATTTAGAATAAAAAATGAGCCAACATTGCACATCTCAGTTAATATATCTCCTTAAACCCAGTAAAAAGCCCGGTATACCAGGTTTATCAGCTTGTATTTAATATAAAAAATTTGCAGTATAGAATTACTGGTTGCAGTATAGAAATACTATCTTGCATACAGGCAACATTTAATGGCAGTTATTTTGTTGGGAAGGTACAGGTGTAGTTCATGTTCCACTGATATTTTGACTTTTAAAGCCAGATCTCCCTGACAGCATGAGATGCATCTGTGAGGCAATAAAGAGAGTTTGAGGGCCAATAAACCAACAAGAAATCTTCATTAATTCATTGTGAGAAGCAGGATAGGGGGCAAATAATGCAGGCATGCTTGCACTTTGATGGTGATGGAATTATGAATACTGGTAAACTGCACAGGTGCAGTGTTCTGGAAATTGTGGGCAAGAATACTCATAAAGTCTGCAGGATGCCATCAAAACATGGCCATCTGTCAGTCTGCCCCCATTACTGGGCAATGACATAACCCAGGATCAGCACAGCTGTAAATTATTGGACGGAGTACAATTATGGTCTGATTCACAGCCTTCCCTGGTACTTGTGAAGGAGACAGAAGGAATTACATCTGAAACCCTGGATGATCAAGGTTGACCCTTTATCACGATAATGACCGCTCTGTTAGTTCCACAGTCATCAGCTTTAAAAAAAAAGAAATTACAAAAAAGATAAGCTGTCCAACCAGAGCTATAGAGTATTACCTTATTAAATCTTAAAAGACAGTACTCCTGATATCATCAATTTATGCATATAGTAAGGTATTAATGTGTACCATAATACTGATGCATGTTATCCATTGTCACCTCATCAAGCTATAGGTCAGTTGAGGGAAATATTCATAATTACACCTGACCATCCATCAGCTTCTTTTATGGCTGGATTGATATACAATTTTAAATGGTTCATATATTTTCTATTTTTCTATATTTTCTGCAGGGGCTAATCCAGAGGAAGGGGGTAGGATAAAGAAGTTCAAAACAAACCTTCTTAATATTGAGAGATTTTAAATTAACTGTAATTTAAAAATAACCCCATGCTAAAATCTTTTCCACAATGTGTATTTTTTTTCTGATTCTTATGGGAACAGAGCAAGTGACTGGCTGTGACTGTCTGTGTTTGATCCACTGGTGCAATGGTAGGTATGAATTAACTCCCTTTGGAATGCAAGTCTGACATATTTGTTGAGCATAAAATTATTTTTACCTTTCCCTGCGGTGATATTTCTGAACTGAAAAGGCCACCCACCTTACCCCCTTCTAGTCGTGGACCTTCTTTTGGGCATTAGTCCAATTATAACTGCCCAAATCCTGGATCCATCCGTGCTCTGTATACATCATGACACTTATAAAGATGCACAATATCTACTAATGAGGCACAATATCTACTAATAACATTATTTTTTTCCAATATACTAAGTGTAACAAGTGGACATTATAAAAAAAAAGGTCACAAATTTGTATTGCACCTTTTTTCTTAAAACTGATTTGCAGGTAGGCTATGCATGTCTGCTTTAGATGGTACAAGTATCTAAATTGTTCTGACAAAATCTTGGTCTTTTTATTGTTCTTCAAGTCAAATATAGGAGATATAACTGAAAATACACCACAAACAACCTCCAATGCTGTTTGTTAAAGAAATGGTGCACAAGCAGGTGTACTGTCAGTAAAAATTGGTAATTGCTTTAAGTATACCCTATTTTGTATAGCGCCTTAATAAGCCTAATGATGTACTCAGCTCTTGGGTGTCTTCAAATATATCCGAGTACAAGTTCTCTCAAAATTATATTGATGGATTTCAGTGGAACCAGTAAGGAGGTTGGACAGGAAAAAAGACTGGCAACTTGGGAACTGGTCTGGTTCAACATGTGGAAACATGGAAGGCTGCTTGTTTGTACATCTGTCTGCCAGTGACTGGGAGGGCACTACATGTGGTGCTGAAGCCTGGTGGAAGAATTGGTATAATTTTGACAGGCTGGTTTGAGGCACTACAGTTGACCTGAACATTGACCTGCTGTTGGTGTGCAGGTGTATCCTGTCCAGTACCAACATGAAATATATACACATACATACATATAATATATATATGCACACCAAAAGTTCTGTAGTGTTATTGGTATTATAAAGAAATAAAAAATATGAAATCACAGAATGTATTTATACTTGGGAATCATCACATATTAAAAATTACAACTAAATGATGCCACACAAGTCCAGGTACAAAATCAAAACTGTTCATCATAAACTACTTTAATAATTGCTATAACATCCAGTGATAACACTGATGTTATTTTCATATTATGGGACATTTCTCCTTTCATTGCTAAATTTACACATCATAATTCATCTATTAACCACTTTCAGTCTATTTAACTGCAGGCACAACCATTTGGTTAAATGTACTATTACTTATTTCTTGTATACAGTTATTCATAATTGCTTGAACACCCTGCTTGTATCCATCACATTTTGCCATTTAGTTATTCAGGCCTCCATTTTTAGACATCTAATGGCTCTGAAACAGGCAAGGAAATTCCATGCAGCTTTAAGGGATCTGTAATCACAATTAATGTGTTGAGTGGGGTTCAATCTATTGTACCCATGGGGAAGCCTTCAAAGTTTATTGCTCTTTTTCATGTTGTACAAGCATCTCTAAACTGTTAAAGCTGACAATTAGTGGGATCATACAAGATGCTTCCTGTACCAGAGTAATTAATTTATACTTGAAATAAAACCTCAGCCCCAGCAGATCTCCCTGCCTAATTGGCAATGTAATCCCCCACCAAAATCAAGATTCAGTTATCTGCTGCTGTAAATTGACCAGAACAGTGGTTGGCAACTGCAGGCTTGGCACAGTTTAATTTACTGCATGCATGGTACATACAAACTGAGATTTATAGTTTGTGTAGCTGCTTTGGGTAATGTCTCCTGTTTGAGGGTAATGATCTCTCTCAACATATGGCTCAGCCTATGTCTGACAAATGAATACTTCATTTATAAGACAAATTTCCTGGAAAGATTCCTTGAACTTTACTCATGTAAATGATGCTTGTGGAAACCCTGAGAACTACGCTCATGTAACACCTTGAGGACACCATTTTTCTAAGAAACAATGAGCTTTAAACATGTTAAAATTTGGGAACATTTTTTTTTTCAAGACATGTCATAGAACTGTAATAATTGTATAATCTATCACCAAAGTACAAGTTTGGTGAGTAATTTTTAATACCCCACATAATCTTATTCTGGTCCATATAGGAAGATTTATGTCAAAGCATGGACCTACTACATGTTTCCATGTTTTGAATAACATATGTTCAGGGAAGTTAATATAATTATATTGAATACAACCTAGGAATAATAAGTGAAATGATGATTGGAGCTATGTTTCATCAATTTCTGTCACCTTTTGTCCATATATATATATATATATATATATATATATATATATATATATATATATATATATATATATATATATATGTGTGTGTGTAATACAAGTTTGCATGTGTATAAAATTTCTAGCATATTCTTAAATTTCAAAAACATTTTGCAGAAAAGCATGCTTTTGAGGCTGGGATGAGATGATCTGGATCAAGATGTATGTACATCTGTCAACTAACAAGGAACTGTCAGTAGTGCTGTCATCCAATGAATTGATTAAATATCCAAAGTCATATAAGGCTTGAGGCAAGAAATGATTTATAGTTAAAATAACTGTGTTAGCTCGAGTATATCATCTGCTAATGTTTTATGTAATTTAAAAGAGAATGAACTGCATTTTATGTCTGAACATCAGAAAGTTAAAGACTGCCATGAAATGTAGTTAAAAAGGGGATGCCTGCAGATAGTTTAAATGAAAAGATGCAATAACAAATTGATTTAACTGAGTGTAAGTGTACCTTAATTAATATACATACAAAGTCACACAGACCATCAGACAACTTATGACACAACAACAAAGTAAAAGTTCTCATGTATATTTAACTACAAGTCAAAAGACAGATGCTATATCAAATGGCAGGCCAGCTGACCAGTTTCTTCCTGCAAGTTAATCATGTCATACAAAAAAACATGATGTATTAGTAAATTCCTGTCTACATTCCCCTACAACCACTGTAGCTTATTTTTCACACAGATATTGGCTTTTTACACATAGAAGTAATCCCCTTTTCCCACTGATCAAGACTTCACTCTGCCTCCACAGATTAATTACTACCATAATTATATAAATCTCTTCTGCCTGGAGCTAATGGTACTAATCTTGATTCATTGGATTCTCTACCTTTTTTCTTCACCTTTTACATTTATACTCATATATGACTGAATGGCCTAACCACAGCTTTACTTGTGGGAGGATCATGTAGCTGGAGTACAGTCCAGACAGAGCAACAGGAACATAGATCAAACAAACACAATCACACATGATGCGCTCATTCATCAATAATGATGATGGTTTAGACCAGTATATTATCATTACATTGATATATTAACATATGATAGCAGGTGGGTTTCTTTTTATATAATGCCATCACTGTCCTGGTAGAGGTACTACTGGTATCTATTTACTTACAACCAATAACTCTCAGTACATTTAATCCAGTTTCACCAATATGCCATACTGCAGCCAAATTGAAAAGGAACTAGTTAATAATCTATGAGATACAACACTGAGTTGGCTATACATACAAGCTCAAGTTAAACTGGGCCTACAGGCCTAATGCCAACCTGTGCAATGGGATATATACATGAGGAAAATGCTTCCATGATAATATGCTTAACCATTATTTGAAAAGTACTTGAATACTTTTCCAGAACATATGTGACATGTCCATGTACAATGCCAGTACTAAATATTTTGAACCCGCGTACAAGCGCCAAAGACACAAACTCCTGAAATACTAGCATGGATGCACACAATAAAAAAAAAATCATTGTAGGTGGAGCCACCAGTCTTGTGTATGAGAAAGTCATCAAAGATGTATGGAATATTTGGAAATGCAAAATTTCAGGCAGATACTTCAAACCACTCTTGAGCTATGTGCGCAGAAGCATGAAACCCACGTCTTGTATACAACAAATTTATTTTAGATGTACAAAAATGCAAAATTTCAGGCTGATTGATATATCAAATCACTCCTGAAGCAGAAACAACTACTGTGCAAAAATGACTGTAGGTGGCACCACCAGTCTTGTATATAAAGAAGCTGTCTGAGATATATACACATGTACAATTTCAGGCTGATATATCAAATTCCTCATGAGAATTAAGTAGGGACATACACTCTGCAAGAATCATTGCAGGTGGCAACACCATGCAGTCTTGTGAGCAGAGAAAGCCATCAAAGATGAATGGGCGGGCCAAAATTTCAGGCAGATACTTCAAACTTCTCAGTCAGGTGCGGTCAGATAAGCAAGCTCAACAGAGGACAGCAGTTGCCTTCAACTGAACTGAAACTAATGTTCAGGTGCAGCAACAGCACTATGTGAACTCTTGACCTGTACCTGGCTACACTGACTGAACTCTTGACCTGTTGCCTAATATGATGCAGTTGGCAGTCTGCCAAAGCTACAAATAGATACAGACTGAAACTTGGTTTGTTGCCAAATCTGAAATAACTGGCAGTCTGCCAAGCTATTTAGAGATATAGACAAAGCCTTGGCCTGTTGCCAAATCTGTTATTACAAACTGAAAGACTTTGGATACAATGTTTTTTTTCATGCTGACATGCTTTTCATGCTGATTTAAAAAAAAGTATATAATGATAACAGATGCTTATTGAAAGCAAAACCAGAATACAAATATATAATAAAATATTACACATAAAGTTGGATATGGACACCAATTATTTTGGTTGTCTGTACAGCTCTGCTTATATAAACACAGAGCTCAGCCTGTTACTACAATAAATATACTAGACTTAAATATACTTTATTTACCAAAATTAGTCTGTAACTACAACAAATCTACTAGCTTTGTTCACCAAAGAATCTCACAGTCCATCAGTGATAAACGTACCATAATTTAGCCATATATCATTTAAGTAAACTCAAACAAAGGCCTCCTAAGAATCAATTTTAAGTAATGTTACAGAATTTGAAACAAGTGTTTTGCAGAAAAAGACTATTCCAGGACTCAGATTGATACAGGATTACTTGGCCACTAGATCAACTTCAGGTTTCAATGACTCTACCAAAAATCAATTAACTCAATCTATTTTTATACAACTGAGAGAACCCTACCCCAAGATAATTCTTGTGAAAAATTAAACCATTTTGCTTGACAGTTTCATCATGAAACATTTTGAATGTAGAAGCTGAAAGGAGACAAAATTACGAGGTTTTTGCCCGTAAAAACAGGCCCATGATGGTAGTGCCACAAAAACCTCAATTTCAAATATGAGTCATGTGACCAATATTTGCACAAAACTTGGTGATGCTAGCTCCTGCCGTTTCAGAGACCGTTATGTTAGTATATATGCTTACTTGATTATGATGTAATCGATAGTTGCCTTTGGTAATCGAGTGCTTGAAAGTGGCAGCAAACTGACTGACTTTTGATAAAACTTGATGATCAGCCCACCACTATTTAACATGTGACTGCTTTGTGCATAAAATTTGGGGATGCTAGCTCTTGCTGTTCCTGAGAAATTATGGGTTAATTTACTAATGACCAATGACACCCTTACAAAAAAGATTCATATATTTGTGGCGGTACCAATACCTCATTTTCAAATATTTGGTGATGATAGCTCCAGTCATTTTTGAGATTTTTATTTTAGTATGTTTTTTTGGCAGAATGACTAAACAAGTTCAAGTTCCTGTTATTTGGCACAAAATAACTTAACTGGAACCATTTTAACAAAATTGATAAAGATTGTTTCTGGGATTATTTCTTTGTAATATTGAACAGTTTTGCTTGATAGTTTCAGATAAGAAGGTGTTTAAAGATTTTTAGTTTTTCCCTATAAAATTAATCAAGTCAATGCAGATGGCAAAAAAAAATAAGCTTAATCTGATGTTTTTTTATGAATAATTTTTTGCATTAAAATTTGGTGCTGCTTGCTCCTACCATTTTTGAGACAGTATTGGTTAATGTACAGAAGACAGCTGACAGATGACAGATGATGCCACACCATAGCATAAGCTCACACATTTGCTAAAAATTAAAGTGATGGGGTCAAACATTCACTCAGTGCAAGTGAAAATATAATTTCAGTTGTGATCCAGAATATATAAGTGGCACCACCTTCATCTCATAACACTTTTTCAGTCACATGGTCATGCTGTGTGCATACAAGTGTAAAAGCTGACAGCTGTAATTCCTTAAATATATCTAGTCACAGACACATCATGTGTGCAAATGCATAAACATGTCAAATTGATTTTGATGATCAACTGGATTTAACTCTTAGAAAAGAGTTCTGAAACCAATAAATGAATTCATTTTAATTCCTCTTGCTAAAACTAAAGGAACTTTTAATCAGTTAATGAAAGGGACAATTATAGCAGGGATAATAATCTTTTATACTTTTGTACAAATCTGAACTTCAGATTTATTTCGGCTGAAGAATTTATGGTTGGGGACAAAGAAAACCCTATTATACCAAATCAATTATGGCTAATCAAGTCAATATGAAAAGTAACTTTGGAGTGAAAGGGTAAATGCATCCATCACTGTGGGTATGAAGCATTTTTCTTAGGTCAATTTCAGTAAATGGGTTGAAAATAACATTAAAATGCACTTTACATAATGAAATCTACTCAAAACCAGCAAGAGCTGAAAGCTTTTTAAATTTTTCAATTTGAAGAATAATTTCAACCATTGAAGAAAAAATTGTCGTGTGTTTGAAGTCTGCTCTGTAAAAAGACAGCTGTTATTACGACAGGAATTAAATTCATTAAAACAGATCTCCAAGGGGACATTCTGATTAAAGTTTGATTGATTAATACTCTTGATACTAACATTAAGATTACATGTAATTAAACAAGGAACATGTTCTGAACAATGAAACATCATAAAGAACTGAATCATCACTACTGCTAAACACAGAGGGAAGGAAAATACATGCAAATACTTCAAAATGTACTGTATCTCTATAACACTATTAAAGGAATAATATATATAAATGTACAGTAAATAAAATTTCACAGAATTATTATTTTTCCCCCAAGTTTTTACAATGCAAATGCATGGACTATATGACACCTGTGAGACAGACTGAAATAGGATACATTAAAAAAAAAATGGAAAACCTATTGACAGTATATATATGACTTGTTCTACATAATCTACTTGACCCCCGCATGTGTCAAAATTCATTTACGACCTTGCACAAACACACACCCTGAGACCAAAACTTGCTTGTGAAATTACACCCCAGCCTCCTTTGCTTCATTCAGGAGGTTAAACTTACAAGTGTACTCTCTACACTGTACCTCAGTGATCTGACATCATTTATGCTTCTTTAACAACACAATGAGCTTTATGAATCAAGCATACATATGACTGAGTCTGTTTGGTCTCAACTTCATCTAGAATCAACACCTGTACATCTACCTGCTTGCTAACAATTGATATCCTGCATTCCTGCACTGTGAGGGCAGTCACAACATATGCCGTGACCAGTAAATCAATGATTTCAATGATACACCCATTTTAATATATTCATTTTTACTAATATTAGGGCTGTATTGGGGAAAATTTTTTAAGTCAAGTTCATATGGATTACCTGACTCAAGACTCTTGTGCTTGTTGTAATATGGAAACACTGTACCAGAATATTATTGGACATCTGTGTAATGATGTAAAGTATGTATAATTTGACTTGTTGATGGTTTGACAGTTTCTGAATGAAGGAATATCCTAATATAATATGATGATTTGGGACTGGTTAAACAAAATTCTTACTCCGCTCTAAACTTTACAAATAAACTTCCCCTTTAATTGCCACCAAACTCTCTCCAAAGATAGGCGAAATACAAAAGAAATAAGGATCAAAATACAATCCCTGAACCACCACACTGGTGGCTATCAATATGAGCTGTGTAAGTAAAACTGGTCATCAACTGCCATTCTTACTCTGGTTAACGAAATATCTGCAAATGGAGAGAAATATCAGGTATGGGCTTTATCATAATATAGTATATGATATAGAGTTTCTGTTTTCATTTAATAAATGGTAACTCTGATAAAACAGCATATCACCGTAAGGCTGACACAGCCAGTAATCAGCATTCAAACTTGTTCTACATAAGATCTACTGGGGGCGCCACTTACAAGCCAATGCAGAGGAGTACAATTTAATTTAAGATGGTTAATGATTTTAAAGGTTCATATTTTGCTGTTGTTCCTGTAATAATACATATAATAGGAGGGTATTGTATGGCACAGAAAACATATGTAAAACATAATTCTAAAATATCAATCTTTATGGACATCTTAAGGTGGTTCTTGTTGCCTATAAATGGAGTTCAGCGAGTGGAAATCTGTAACGGTGGAAAACTGCAGTTATAAGCCTAAATAATGTCAAACTGATGACACATAATGACTCGGAAGAACAAGCAGGAATTAGCCATAATTACATATTGATTATCCTCTGGTAATTAACTTTCATCCATTTCCACATTTTCAGAACGTTCATGTGTACACTGTTGACAAGTGTAAGCATGTTTTCATGGTGTTAAGCATGCTTTTTTTTTGGTAATAGGTTTATCAAATCTCATGTATACCCTTGACATAGACAGCTGCCACAGACTGTTGGTTGGTTGTGTATGAAATGGGGCAAATATCTGGAGTGCTGTATCTCACTATTAACTGCCACATCAACAAGGCGAGGCATACCATAGTGTACCCACTGAAATTAAGTTTAGTGATGGGTAAAATCACTCTTTATGCTTGGGACTGCTGATTAGTGATAACACCACTGCCGTTAATGGTACAATTTTACCAAATATATTGTGTTGGGCTTTGACTGGGACCTCACCATGCCGGTATAGGCAATCCCATTAATGTTTTAGAGGCTGAATGCTTGGTGTGTTACCAATGCAGCTGGTCTGTGTGCTGGTCTCATGGATGAGAGCTTCTGAATCAGACTAAGCACTTGGTTAACCAGTGCACTACCAAGGATCTACTGATGTGAAAGCCACAAACAGGAAATCTCATCTGACTGGGAAAATGCTGCAGGAAGGCTCTGCTGCTTGATATCGTCCAGGTACTGGCTTTAAGCTGAGGAGATAGAGGAATATTACCAAAGACTGAGAGCTGGTCTGCCATAGAGTACAGTGCAGTATGACCAGAATCTGTGGACTAGTGTGTCAAATTAAGACCATGTAATCAGTAAAAAAGGATCTTAACCAATTAAGCTTTTTTTTATTTTAATAGGTGCAAATATAGATTTTTATAGAAACAGTTGTCTATATTAGAATAGAAACAGTTTTGAAAGAGGTTGTCTTTTTTATCAAAGATGAGGTATTGTATATAGTCAAAAGATATAAATACTAAGATATGGTATGTCATATCAAGTGACCTGACAAAGACTTTTTTTGGGAAACTAACAATTTTAACTACTTTTTTTTATAAACATGCTATTTTACTGTGTAGCAATAACAGGAATTATTATATGGTTTAAAGGAGCTATGGTGAAGGAACTGGGTCTGAAAGAGAATCTACATGTGATCTTTTAACCAGTAGAATATTGAAGAGAATGAAAACTGCATGTAACAGTGGTAGCTCCAACTTAATTAATTTACAGCAGGGAACAATATTCAACTTACAAAATTTATTTTTAACACTAAATTAATTTGAAAGTAACTGCTACCTACAAATTAATTAATTAGAATCAAGCACCTGGTGAGGTATGCTCTCCTGTTACAGAACAGCATAATGTTTGATTGATGTACCCCATCAGATAACTGTGTTTTAGCCTGGATATGCTGCAGATGGGTCACCATTGATTAGTTAATCTTTTTCCCAACTGGATGGACCAGTCAGGGATCTGCTGAATGTGAACCATATCATTGTGGTCAAACCCCAGCAGGCTGCAGTTCTAATTCATTTCCCCTGATGTGTTTATGGTACTCTCACGTGGTGCTTATGGTATCCGACTCATTTAGCCCTTCATGTCAATTAAAAGTCCACCAATCAGAGTACATTGTTAAGAGACGTCAACGGAATGATGTATAAGGCTGTTTCTGTGTTGTTTTATGGTATTAACTTCCATGTTTTAATTACAGCTTTCCAGCAAGTATGTGACCCAACTGATGCATGAGCTCAATGACATATCATTTCAAAACACAGACTGACCATGGTGACTCTATGGTTAATCAAATATTGTGACTTATTAATGTAAGGATGGATCATTTGTGTCCAGGCCATATCACACTAATGACCTAACTGTGCATAGTTCAGAAAATCAATCAAAAACAACAATATTTATGCATTGGTAAAGCTTTCAACTACACATGGATTGATTGTAATGCCACTGGCATTGAAGAAGCACAAAGAGTTCACCACATTCCAATTCAGTTCATTGTCTTTCTTAATATCAATTTAGTCTTGCACAGTCAAGAGGGTATTTCAATATCTTCACTGGTAAAGTATCTGTAGCATAGTTACATCAACAAGAACTATTTTAATTGTTTAATTATCAATGCATAGGGTAATCAGTTTTACAGTTCTAAGGTCATAATTATAATCACCGTTTGTCTCAGCTTAGTTCCTGTTAGGGCAAGCAATGACCAGTTGACCAAGTGGACAGCTGTGGACTACTGATGACTGCAAGCTGTATTAACATACCTACATAATGAGACTGGGTAGTTTGCTTTCTGTATTTCTGGCAATAAGTCTCTTTTAATATTTGATAAATTTAAATATAGTTCATATGAAAATGTAGATCAAGATTAGCTGAATATGCCTAGCTAATCAGATTTAAGTTAGCATGTTCTAAATTCAAATAAGGAATATTTAATCAATGAATTTAGAAACATTTCAATATGATTTCAGCCTTCAAGTCTCTTTATCTAAAAAAAAAATTTGAAGTGAATTATAAAACCCATAACCAGATGTTTGCGTATCTTTTACTTAAGTACAGCTGATGTAAATTTGATAGTCATCAGCCTGTTCTTCAAAATTTTATTGGACTTTAAGAGTTTGGTAACAAACACACGTTACTGGTCAAGCTGGACTTATCGGTCTTCTCCAGCAAATAGATATGCATGTTTCATTCAGGTCTGAACACTGAATATGTTAATGTTCCGTTGCTGGATGCAGGAGACACAGACAAGTAATCAGCAACCAGGCAGCCAACAGCTATGATTAACACCATATGAAAAGATCTCTGTCTGCAAAAATTTGCATCATCATGATTTGAGGGGAGGGCCCTACTGCACATCACTTTTCTCACATAATGGTTGAGACATGTTTGTATGACAGAAATTTCAGGATTGTGTGAGCACTGATTACCCATCTGAGTTACATTAAAAATTGGTAGCTCTTCAACTTTGTTTTTCTCAAAATACTAAAGCAACACTAACCCATGTTTCATTTAAGAAATATTAACATGAATACTTTCATGATGACTGTAAAGGGGAAAAATGTTTGTTATGTTCAGTTTTGGTGTAACTGATTATATCAACGATTGGTTGCTTTCTCTCATAATCAATTTAACTGGTAGCATTTTTGCACAACTGGTCACAATTAAATGATTATGAATGTACATCCAAAACAAGTGACCCATGGGTCATGACGCTCAGCTGACTGGGAAGAGATTTGCAAAAGGAAACTGAAGCATCAAACAGATTAACCAACAGGCTGAGATTGTGTCTGTATTAATATATCTCAAAAATAGAGAAAAAATGCGTAAACTTTAAAAAAAAATACAGGTGGCTCCACCAGTCTGGAGAAACTAATATAAAAATTAATGGTCAATATCCATGCAAAGAAGCATGGTGGTCTCTGGATAAGTTGTTCAGATACTTCAGCTTTTGTATCAAATTTTCCATTATTCCGAGGGATACTTTTGAGTCCTATAGCTTGAAGGATATGGGTAACAGAGACCTAATTTCAGGTTTCCATAGACAATTTTCATGGGCCTCCTTGCATGACAAGAATGAAGATTCTAGGTCCAGTTGTTACAATTTGTACCCTGTTGACAGATAACCACACTTAAAGGTCTCAAAAATAGAGAAAATATTTCATAAAAATTTGAAAAAAATAGAGGTGGCACACCCAGTCTGCTAAAACAGTCTGCTAAAATTTCCTTTTTTTTCTTACCTCACTTCAATTGTGTCCTTTGTGTTGTAATATTCGATGCATCAGCTTCACGTGGAACCTAACAATAAAATCAAACAAAAATTTCAACTTCTTACCAGCCTGAATTGTTTTTGAAAAGTCAAATATAAAATAAATTTATGTTTTTTAAGACCCCTGTTTATTATGGTACTCTGTTCATACAACTTTACAAGTTTCACAGAAAATGTTACTGCCATCTGTAGCCCTTAATGTTGAAAATGAGACATATAACAAAAATGAGCCCCCATGACTGCAGGATGACCCCAATACCTCATATGACTTTCAAACATCACCAAAGTCAAACAGATAGAGCTAGCATCTAAAAGGTTGTTGTAACTTGACTAAAGCTGATTTTAGAGATATTATTGATAAATATCTGTTAAAAGAATTTGGCTGCATGAAGCAATTTCTTGTTATGCTTTGTGGAAATTTCCCTGTCAACAAGTGATAAATTTAATAATAAATTGTCCCAGTTGGGAGAGCAGTTTCCTGAATATTCCATATCAAACTGATGTATGATACAATTTCCATAACATACATCATAAATAAGATACTTGTGACCTTGCCAAATAAATCATCCAGTACTGCAATAGTCCTGTACCATGTATTAACTCTGGTGATATTCTCATACATTTTGTCACTTTCGTGCTTAAATGCACTTTTATTACCTCATCCTACTTTCAATTATCTAAATGAATAATCTTGATTAAGTTGTCTTTAGACAAATTGGAATAAAATCACCAAATTAATGATTATGAACATTTTTGAGAACATTCAGGTGATTAATCATAGAGAATGCAGCAGATTCATAATAATCACAACTTTTATTGATTCAAAAAAGCACATGTCAGAAGGTAAAATAAAAATTTTAATTAAAATTTCAAAATAAATGACCCACCTTATCTGCCCCTTGATAATGGCTTGAGAGATTATAAGCACATACGCTTTGGTAAGGGGAGTTATAATATAGACTTACTGGGGTCTGCATTGCCCAAGGATAGTATATGGTAGGTCACTCATATTGCATTTTAACCAATGGTAAAAAAACGATCTCAGCTACATGAACACTATCCAAACACCCCAATGTCAACTAATGATAAACATAATATATTGTGAACAGTGAATGACAGGGGAAACTCCTGCTGGCTGGACACTAAACAAGAAGACGTGGTAGTCAAAAAAAAAAGATGGACAGGAAGATGAGGAATACTAATGAAAAGGAAATAAAGATGACAGAACGAAAGCCAGTTGATGGATCAATGGAAAAATTTTACAAACGAATGCCATGTGAAAAGACATTGCATATTAACATAATATGGTGGAAATGAATGTTAAATGGTGGGTAAGGTGATATAAAAATGTTGAAAAATGAGACGTACAACACCTGGAATATAGGTTTTGTACAGAAGACAAAAAAGGTAATACCCCCGGAACACGTATTGGTGAGCCATCTAAACAGTACGGAATGTTACTTCATTATGACAGAGACAGCTAACAGCTTTGGTGTAAGCTGACACGGGACTGCTCAGATATCAACTGGAAAGTGGCCATATATAATATAAAAGCTACAAAGTAAATGCTGAACAGGGTGATAACATTTATAAGACAACCAACCAAAGTATGCTGAACAAGCGACTAACAACCTGTTTTGCACATGATGTGCATGATATAGAATGGCCTTAAACAAAACAGGTAAAAAGACTGGTACCTTAAATTATTTAAATGTGAGAAAGTATATAAAAGATTAGATTTACAACAGATTAAAAACAAGGGACCTATGGGTCACGGTGCTCAGCTGTTATATATGATAAAAAAATATGAATTTAAAATGAGGCACATGCTGGTTTTGTGTGGTAATAAATATAAGCTGTATTATGAGTTGTTGTTGTTTAGCTTATGTGTGATTTTGAAAGTACCTTTGGAGACAGGGAAGAGGATTGATTTCATTTATTTTATTAACAAATGGAGTACTATTGTCACACAGATTTTGACTTGGCAATATAACTTAAAAGCAGAACATATAATATAAGAGTAACTATTTATAAAAAAAATTACAAATATTGTCCCAAATATAATTTTTATTAAAGTTATAAGAGAATCGTATAATTTTTTAAAATGAAATATAACTGAAATGATTATTAAAATAATATTGAAAAATATATTCATGAATGCATTAATGAATACATTTTGAAAGTATTTGCACTGGTATTCATATACTTTCATTTTTACCTGAATTCCCATTCTTTATGCAAAAAATTTTATAATGGAGTACATATTCATATTCGTATTTAAATACAATTGCAAAGTATTCGCACCATGTCTGGTATTATTCAGTTTTCACCAAACAATGATGTTGAGAATCCAGAATATACCAAATTCACACATTTAAATAATGATCATAAGTATCTGGTTTTATGGCTTTTATTTATATTAAAAAAAATTAATGTAATACATTCATTTTGAACTAATTTCACATCAATGTACACACTAGACACAGTAGGAATCTAGATTAATATTATCACCTGCATCTTTGTCTATCATTAATTTCCTTAATATGATCCCTAATTATCAGTAATGAATAATATGATTTACTTTTTTATCATTAAAATTGAACTGAAAAATATCATAGGTGACTGCATGGTGTTATTTGGAATATGTGACATTCTATCCATCAATACAAGATTCTTATATCATCAGTAACTGCAAGTTAATTTCCTGTTATTATACACTAACAAATTCCTTTTCTATTTTTCTTTAATTTGTTATTAAACACCAATAAATATTTATTAATTTATTGTTTATTGTTATGTTGTTGGTCAAAACTACTAGATGAGTTGGGTTGGACACCTGGATCAACTGTGGCTGTCCATAAGCTGCCTGGCTGCCCCAGTGTATGTCTCGCCTCAAGCATGCATAATTTGCTGAAAGTTCAACAAGGTCAACATACAGGTGACTCAAGAGGGGCTGGAGAGAGCCAAGGTCTGACATGGTATAATAAAAACATTAATAAATGCTACAATGTTTGGCCAATTTCTTTCAGCTTTCTAAACTACAAAGCTGAAATCCTTATGTGTGCATGATATGAAAATTATATCAACAGTACTTACAGGAAAAAAATGTGCCATGGTCAAACTTGGGCAAAATTTAAGGTACCAATATTATATTTTTGCCAAAATTTTAAAAAAAATTTAACAGATTTTGATCTTATTTTGGGTATACAATTTAATTTTGATTACCGTAAAATCTCCACTTAAAACCGCACTTCCGATTAAAACCGCACCCAGAATTCGCCGAAATTCCAGGCGAGACACCGCAAGGGGCTCAAATACTAAGAACTCCTCTTTAAAACCGCACCAACTTTCGCTACGGAATGATTTGACAAAAGACACAATCAAGCAATCATCTAGAAATGAACACGCGTAGGTTGAGACTCAGCCATTCCTGTTCACTTTAAAAATTCCTTGGGCATTTTATTTAAACACATCATAACACTTTTTTGCAGGGTCACTCAAGCATGAAGTTTGGGAACGTAAGTGCCGGTGAACCTCTGCCTGTTTATACAGATTTTATATTCCGTGCCGTATTCTTGTTTGCTACTGATTTGTCATTATATTTTGGAAAAAATATTCTACTGATCCATTTCAAGTCACTGTATATTTTAATTCTAAAAGTAATATTTTGAAATCTTAATTTTTGATGAAAATTCCATTTTCTGGAATTACTCGAAAGATTCAAATCATTTTCATACCGATTACTTCGGTATTATCTTCGTCACATCGTACGTTGACATCGCTCCATGTCACAATTTGCTGGTGCGTTTGAAAACATCGCTGGTCAACTTAACTAAATATCGAAGTAACTGAAGTTACCTTTTAGAGATACGCACATATAGGAAACATGACGCTTGAAAACGAGTGATTTTAAGGTAAAATTAAAGTGGCCAGTCCGGGTTAGCAAGTTTTTTTCCTGAAGAAAGTTTCCGTGTGGAGAGCCATTTTGTCAAGGCAGTCTTCGCGCAAGGCACGCTGTGACGAAATAGGTGGCTGTTCTATTTACCACCCACCGCTTACAGCCGTTCAAAATATTCTTAGCAGAATACCGGGGTGTTTTAGCACATGGCGGCACTCAAACTTGATTTTAAAACGATCGTCTGCCATTGTGTGACTCTTTACGATGTCAGCTTTTTATCATTTTACGTTTTAAACAAATAATCATTGCTAAATAATGCCGCAAATGGGTTTAAAGTAGGCTTTTATTTCAATTTTGCTTGACCATGCCCAACGAAGTGGACCGCTGTGTGTAACAGCAGGGTTGTTGTAAACGTATTATTTGGTGACAATTACCAAGATTTTATAACAAGTTATGTATCACACGAAAACTTATCAGCAATATTTAATTTATAAATAACAAATAATCGTAAATAATACATTTACACACGGCTCCCTTGCATGCTAAGAACAGCCTTCGAAAGTTGCAATATTATCGCCCACGCGCCGGCCCAAAAATGATGTCTGTCAGGAAGATATTCAGGAAACCCTTCTAGTATAAACCGCACAGTGCTTTCAGGAAATCAACCTGATTTCAAGATTTTGAATTTCTTGATTAAACCGCGGTTTTAAGTGGAGATTTTACGGTAATTAGAGTTATATTACTGGAAAAAAAGTCCATAGCTTTAACAAGTTTTGTGTTAAGTGATCAAATATCTTTCCTGATTTTTTACAAAATGGATTATGTTTGGGCCCATAACTTTTTAAAATTATATAATACAGACAAAATTTCTGGCATGTACATAGGAAATATATAGAGGAATATTTATGGTAAATAAGAGGAAAAACAGATGTGTGGTTTTGATATGAGGCCGTCCTGAAGTGTGAAAATAGGTTTTTAATAAAAAATTGAGGTTTTTCCTTAATTTCTGAAAGAAAAAAAGTCACAAAGAGCCAGTTTTCGGCTTGGTAGGAGATCTTGGGGACATCTAACATTATGCCAAATTTTGGATTCCTAGGTCTTGGGGTTTCAAAACGTGCCACATCTACGGACGGACGGACGGACGGATGGATGGACAGACGGACAGACCGACAGACGACGGACAATGGACCATGACTATAGCTCTGATGACTTACAGTCAGCTGAGCTAAAAAATGAACAAAGTTTGATAATTTAACAAATAATCATTAAATATAGCTATTTTATAAAATATACCATTTATACTGGACACACACAAAAAATGTAACATGTTTCGTAATATATATTACGTATAAATACCTATTAGAGCCACTACAAGTATTTGGGGAATGGATAAAGAAACCATGATATATACATGAATTTATAAAATGTATTCACCTGTAAACTAGAATTTTTATAATATCTTGGATTAACTTTGCCTTTGGTTAAAATCACAAGGATGAGCTATGGGATATTTAAATCAGTCCACCAGGATGTATGGGGGACACATTGTCAAAGCCTGTCCTTAGAAAGATGGCTCCCAGAACGCTGATAGATCCATCACCCAGTCAGCTAATAAATCACTGGCCGTCACAACCAGAACACTAACATGAACCTGCAAAGACCAGATATAAGTGGCCCTCTCAGTTCTGGCAAAAAAGTAAACTTCCACACCACTTTGCTATAAAGCCAAAAAAGTTCATGAATTTTTCTGCATAAAGATCAGTTTTTTTTTCTTGGAAAAAAGTAATGTTCTCATAATTTTGCTGGAAAAGATTCATGAAACTTTTTACCTAAAGTTTACTTATTTTCAGGATAGGTCTACAGGCTGAGGTGACACTGAATGAGGAAGAAGACCTGTAACAATACAATGAACATGATATGTTATCATTTGTAAAATGCAGAGGTCAATGGGAATTCCAGAAGTCATACAGATTTGCTGTTGAGATATAAGAGCAAATTCCTGAAATTCCATCATATTTAGCACTGATGGAGTTCCACCAGGATACTTTCACTCATTAATCCAAAGCCTTCACCACTAGGCAACTTTCCTATCCCAAATTGATTATACTTCCTGCAATCTAAGAAGTGCATAATTGGAACCATGACTGAAAACATTTATATCTGCCAACAACTGATTAGCAATTGCAGTTTTAAAAATCTCAATTATACTGTTACTGTTACTGATATAATTTGAATCATTATCACTAATATGAGCTTTCTCAAAAATTATACATTAGGCCAAAAAAAAAATAAGGTATGGTTCTCAGGCACTTTTTTTCAGAAATCAGTGCGGGCAGGCGGTATTTTATTTTTGACCTTTTTTTAAGTGTCTCCATAAAAATGTCATATGATCAGGGAAAAGTATGAAAATAACAATTTTTTTTTGGAAAACAGGGAAAAGCACTACATAAATTGTAATATTCATCTTCTTGAAAGATAAAAATCAAAATAAAAATTGTTGATGCGGGGGGTAAAAATTGACGCGGGCGGTGCCTGAGAACCATACCTTTTATTTTTTTTGGCCTTACCAACTTTATGGAAAAAGGAAAATCATATTAACCAGGAAAATACGGTACTGCAGGATTACTCTTAAAATTTCAAAAAGTGCTAGAAAACTCATTATTGTGTTTTTTAATACTGTTATATGGTATATATATATATATGTATATATATATATATATACACACACACACTTGTTCAGGCTTGGTGTTTTCTCATAAAACAGTCAAGAGTTGGCACCTGGTGTCACAAGTGTATACATCACTATCTTGATAATTACAGAGATAAGATGATGCATTGACCACACTGGTACTTGTGAGTTATATCATACCCCATTCAAACATCCCTATCCACCTATATTTTTATGATGACTTTTTTCATACTCAAGCTCAACTTTTTTTTCCAAATTGCAGAACTGGAAAGCATGGAAATAATCTGCTACAGAGGTTTCAATGAATTTTGTGTGTAATAAATTTGAAATCTGTGGTGATATATTTTTCAGCAGTAATTGTTCTCTCTTGAGTCACTGCACAGAACAGATCCATTGACAGAACAACACTACAAATTCCATCCTGTAGCAGGGCACAAATTGTTACAAACACACCTAGGATTGTAACCTTGGAAATAAGGATCTGGTAAAAGTTGCACTTTTAGGTAACTGTGACCTAAATTTATACTTACAGAGCAGAAACAGACTTGAGCACCTCAAAATTCAAGGCTGCCATCATTAAAATTCTTACAACAAGGCCTACAGGCCTAATGCAAACCTGTGCATTGGGAAATACACCAGGTATAATGCTTCAATGCTGGACCATTACTTTTCATGTATATGAACAATGCAAGTACTAAACATTTTGAATAAGAAACAATTACACAAACATTACTGCTGAAATTCTGGCATGGGTGCACACAACACTAAAAAGATTGTAGCTGGCACCACCAGTCTTGTATACAACGAAGCTATCAGAGATATATACATATGCCCAATTTCAGACTGATATATCAAACCCCTCTTGAGAAAAACGCAGGGACACACACCGTGCAAAAGTCATGGTAGGTGGCAACACCTGTCTTGGGAGCGAGAAAGTCGTCAAAGACACATAGACCGGTCAAAATATTAGGCCAATACATCAAACTTACCTCGAGTCTGATGCATGGGGCTGACCAGGCTTAGGTGAGAAAGGCTACAAGAAGAAAACTTTTAAAAGTTTTTCAGCTTTTTCCCTATAAAATCTAAGTAAATGCAGATAGCAACAAAATAAGCTGAATCCCACAAAATTTGATATGTGACAGATTATTGCATAAAATCTGGGAATGATAGCTCCTGATATTCCTGAGAAATTATGGATTAATGTACAGATGACCAATGACCCCCGTACAAAAAAAGGTCAATTCAGGTGGCGCCACCAAATACCTGAAATTCATATATGACTCATGTAACCAACACTGGCAAACAATTTGGTGATGATAGCTCTGGCCATTTCTTAGACTGTCATTTTAGTATGCTTTTTTGGACAGATGACTAAGTTTAACTTCCTGTAACTCGGCCAAAATTCACCAAACTTGAACCATTGGAACAAAATTGAGGGAGATGGTATAAAAGATTATTTCTGTGAAATATTGACCAATTTGGCTAGAGTGTTTCAGAGGAGAAGATTTTTAAAGGTTTTTTATCTTTTTCTCTATAAAATTTAAGAAAATTTTTAGATGGCTAATTTTTTGCATTAAATTTCATGATGCTAGCTCCAATCATTTTCAAAATAGTATGGGTTAACGTACAGAAGACAAACGCAGCCACACCATCGCATTAGCTCACAGGTTCACTAAAAATTAATATAGATGCATATTGAATGCAAAATTGTAATACAGATACATCTCACTAATGGCAAAATCTTGAATTAATTTGACAATGGATACCAATAATTTATAATCCATGTACAGCCGTCTTTATATACCCACAGAGAGCTGTATACCTGTGATTGTAATCATTGCCTGGTATGAGGAATATCTAAAAATCATAAATCTACATTTTTTAAAAGCTTTAAAAAAACATTCTTGTCAATATTAATCATAAATAACCTGAAATCTAAATGTCTAGAGGCATGATGTAATAAATGCTGATAAACCGGTGCCAGTCTAGATGTATCTGCTTCACACAACTAACATATATGGTAAAATGACTCAATTCAATATTTATAATTCAGCCAAAATTCATTCTTTGGAACCATAAAAGACAATTATTATAAGAATTATTCAGGGGATTATTCTTGTAAAATATTAAACAAATTGGCCTCAGTGGTGTCAGTCAAAAAATGTTTACAGGTTTATAACTCATATGGAAAAATACAGCAAAATGGCTAAGTTAAGCTTCCCATAACTCAGCCAAAAATCACTGAACCAAAACCATTTAAACAAACTTGAATTATCGACATCTAAGGATAATTAATGTGTGAGATTTAAGAGTTTGGTCCAGTGGTTTTTGAGGAGAAGATCTTTGTAGCCACTGAGCTAAAATGGGCTGTTACAGCATATGACTAAATTCAGCTTCCCATAACTCAGCCAAAAGTCATTGAACTGAGACCATTTGAAAAAACTTCAGAAAGCACTACCCTAGGATAATTTCTGTGCGATATTAAACTATTTGGCCATATGGTTTCAGAGAAGAAGTTTTTTGTAGCCGTCAGTATGATACGGGCACTGATGACCCCGTACAAAAAAGGCCGATGCAGGTGGCGCCACCAATACCTCAATTTCCGATATGTCTCATGTGAACAACATTGGCATAAAATTTGATGACGACAGCTCCAGCCTTTTCTAAGATTGTAATTTTAGTATGCTTTTTTGGACAGATGACTAAGATCAACTAGCTGCAACTCGGCCAAAAATCACCGAACTTAAACCATTCGAACAAACTTGAGAAAGATTGTTCCAGGAATCATTTCTGTGAAATATTGGACAATTTGGCTGAACAATTTCGGAGAAGAAGATTTTTAAAGCTTTTTTAGCTTTTTTTCTATAAAATCTAAGAAAATGCAATTAGCCAAAAAATGAGCAAAATCCGATAGAGTTTTTTAGATGACTAATTTTTTGCATAAAATTTTGTGATGCAAACTCTTGCCATTTTCAAGATAGTATGGGTTAACGTACAGACGACGGACAACGGACGACGCCACACCATCGCATAAGCTCACAGGTTCGCTAAAAAGGCAGATTTCTCAGAAATGGCTGTATTGATTGTCAAACTAGTGACCCAGGGGTCATGACCCTCAGCTGACCAGGAAAACATTCACAAAAGGAATTTTATTAAAGCCAAATTTTGTAGGTGGCATCCCCATTCAACTTAAGCATAACTCAGAGGATATAGGCAGTGTTGCTCCTAGGCATGAAACACAAAGGGATTTCTAGGGGACAAACCAAAATTAGGTGGGGACATAATCAATGTAATATGAATGTTTTAAATTTTGTGCATTTTGAAATTAATAATAGGTCTTATAAAGGCTGGAATTGTTACATATATTACAGGTCACCAAGCTCAAGTCTTCATAAAACTTAAGCCTAGGAAATTCTTGTCTCAATAACAACATTATACATAGATGACCATGTATAGATTGCAAATTGCTGACACACAATCATCTTTGTTGCTGATTGAGAAATCACACGACAGCTTGTACCATTCAAAGTGGCAAGTCAGTATCGAAACATGTTTTGAACAATTCAGTTTATGGGGGGAAAAAAAACAAGGTTTTGTTCACCGTCGATTAATGTTATAAAGATAGGCTATTAAGAAAGTCAACCATACCATGCAGCGTAAGTTGCCATGGTACGACGTCAGTTTGTTTAAGTCTGTTACAGGCGTGGTAATATTAAATTATAGATTGACAAGAATTAAAGGAATACAATAAACATCCAAATTTCTGTTCCCTAAAACAAATCGGTAACTGAAACTTAATGTGACATTTCCGTGTCATTTATGCGTAGGCATATAGCCATGGAACGATGTTACTTGTCAGCTGGGAAAATCTGCTGCCGCCATTGCCTTATAGGCTTATTTTTAATTGTTAGGCAAGTATCAAACTACTAGAATTTACAATTTCTTTAAAAAATTGAACTTTACTTATTACAGAAACTGTAACAATGTCAGCTTAACTAGGGAAAATATGCTGCCGATAGTCACCATATCATACTTGTTCGACGAGTATCAAACGATTTTAAAACATCTGCATTATTGGTCCGAGAAAACATAAAGCAACCGATAACAAAATAGATCGGTTCTTCTTAATTATGACATTTTCACATTAATTGATTAAATACTGCAACAGTGAATCATTTAGTCACGAGAAACATCATATTTTCATGGGCTTATTTTCATACCATGCTGCAGCAAAATCACATGACCCTGAGGCTCTACTTATGAGTGAATTCCTATTCAAATTAAAGCTTATGACACATTCAGTCAAGAATAGGAATATACAGTAAAAAAGAGGGGCCGTCAGTTGGCTGGCCTGCCATGAAACAAGAACACTATACAGGCAAATTGTTCGAGGTCCTTGTGGAAGACCTGACCTAAGTTGCTTTGAGGGAAATAATCGTCTGACTAATCGTAGTAAAGTAATCTAAGGCATTATAATTGCTTGCTTGCAACTTTATTCTGACCACAAGAACATCGATCTTTGTCTGAACAGCGGCAACACCTCCATGCATGTGTATGGACCAACCCTGAGGCAATGCATTCAAGACATCAATGGTGTGACCATTAAACCTGTGTGTATTATGTAATCCCGCGTACCGTAAAATCTCCACTTGAAACCGCAGTTTAATCAAGAAATTCAAAATCTTGAAATCAGGTTGATTTCCTGAAAGCACTGTGCGTTTTTTACTAGAAGGGTTTCCTGAATATCTTCCTGACAGACATCGTTTTGGGGCCGGCGAGTGGGCGATAATATTGCAACTTTCAAAGGCCGTTCTTAGCAGCAGTCTCGCATGCATGTTAGCCGTGTGTAAATGTATTATTTACGATTATTTGTTATTTATAAATTACATATTGGTGATTAGTTTTCATGTGATATATAACTTGTTATAAAATTTTGGTAGTTGTCACCAAATAATACGTTTACAACAACCCTGCTGTAACACATAGTGGCCCACTTCGTTGGGCATGGTCAAGCAAAATTGAAATAAAAGCCTACTTTAAACCCATTTGCGGCATTAGCAATGATTATTTGTTTAAAACGTAAAATGAATAAAAAGCTGACATCGTAAGGAGTCACACAATGGCAGACGATTGTTTTAAAATCAAGTTTTAGTGCGGCCATGTGCTGAAACGCCCCGGTATTCTGCTAAGAATATTTTGACAGCTGTATGCGGTGGGTGGTAAACAGAACAGCCACCTATTTCGTCCCAGCGTGCCTTGCGTGAACACTGCCTTGACAAAATGGCTCCCCACACGGAAACTTTCTTCAGGAAAAAAAACTTGCTTACCCCGACTGGCCACTTTAATTTTACCTTAAAATCACTCGTTATCAAGCGTCAGGTTTCCTATACGTGCGTATCTCGACAAGGTAACTTCAATTACTTTGATATTTAGTTAAGTTGACCAGCGATGTTTTCAAACGCGCCAGCAAATTGTGACATGGAGCGATGTCAACGTACGATGTGACGATGATAGTACCGAAGTAACCGATTTGAATCTTCTGAGTAATTCCAGAAAATGGAATTTTCATCAAAAAATTTTTTGATTAAAATATTCAGTGACTTGAAATGGATCAGCAGAATATTTTTTCCAAGATATAATGACAAATCAGTAACAAACAAGAATACGGCACGGAATATAAAATCTGTATAAACAGGCAGAGGTCACCGGCCCTTACGTCTTCCCAAACTTCATGCTTGAGTGACCCTGCAAAAAAGTGTTATGATGTGTTTAAATAAAATGCCCAAGGAATTTAAAAGTGGACAGGAATGGCTGAGTCGCAACCTACGTGTGTTCATTTCTAGATGATAGCTTGATTGTGTCTTTTGTCAAATCATTCCGTAGCGAAAGTTGGTGCGGTTTTAAAGGGGGGTTCTTAGTATTTGAGCCCCTCGCGATGTCTCACCTGGAATTTCGGCGAAGTCTGGGTGCGGTTTTAATCGGAAGTGCGGTTTTAAGTGGAGATTTTACGGTATAGTTTTATCAGGGATTCAGATACCAGAGGATTTCCCCACATCTTTCTGAACGGGTATGTACATCAATTCTTTTTTAATCTGTATAAATTTTCATGTTACTACATTCGTTTAAGGGTCGCATAATTTGAATTATAAGGGAACAAGTGCAAAAATAGTGCATCCTTATGGGCATGCCTGCCTAAAAACAAATGGACACGTCCAATAAAATTGCGGCAATGCCGCATTGCTGCACTCTAGGAGCAACACTGTATGGTAACAGAGATCTAATTTCAGGTGTCAAAGCAGATTTTTCATGGACCTCCCTGGATGTCAAGTTGGAAGATTCTAGATGCAATGGTTACAATTTGTGCCCTGTTACAGACAACCACATCTTTGAAGGTCTCAAGAAAATGTGAACAATTTGAAACAAGGGACCCATGGGTCACGGCACTCAGCTGTTATATATGATAAAAAATATGATTTGGGAAAGAGGCACATGCTTGTTTTGTGTGGTAATAAATATAAGCTTTATTATGAGTTGTTGGTGTTTAGCTTATGTATGATTTTGATAGTATCTTTGGAGACAGGGAAGAGGATTGATTTCATTTATTTTATTAACAAATGGAGTGCTATTGTCACACAGATTTTGACTTGGCCATATAACTTATAGCCAGCACATATAATGAAAGAGTATAACTATTTATTAAAATTTAAAAACAAATTTTATGCCAATATAATTTTTATTAAAAAAAAAATAATAAGAAAATCATATGATTTTTAAAAATAAAATATAACTGAAATGATTACTGAAATAATATTATAGAATATATTCATGAATGCATTCATGAATACATTTCGAAAGTATCTGCACTGGTATTCAAATACTTTCATTTTTATCTGAATTCCCATTCTTATGCAATAAAATTTTTTAATGCAGTACATATTTATATTCGTATTCAAATACATTTGCAAAGCATTCGCACCATGTCTAGTATTTATTCAGTTTTAGCCAAACAATGATGTTGAGAATCCAGAATATACAAAATTCACAAATTTAAATAATGATCATAAGTACCTGGTTTTATGGCTTTTATTTATGCTAAAAAAATAAATGTAATATATTCACTTTGGACTTCTTTCACATCAATCTACACACTAGACACAGTAGGAATCTAGATTAATATTATCAACTGCATCTTTGTCATCATTAATTTCCTTCATATGATCCCTAATGATTAGTAATGAATAATATGATTTATTTTTTTATCATTAAAATTTCACTGAAAAATACCATAGGTGACTGCATGGTGTTATTTGGAATAACATTGACATTGACATTCTATCCATCCATACAATATTCTTACATCATCAGTAACTGCAAGTTAATTTTCTGTTACTCATCAACTAAAAAATTCCTTTTCTATAAAGTTTTCTTTAATTTGTTATAAAAAAAACAATAAAAAATATTAATTTATTGTTTATTGTTATGTTGTTTTTCAAAACAACTACTAGATGAGTTGGGTTGGACACCTGGATCAACTGTGGCTGGGCATTAGCTGCCTGGCTGCCCCAGTGTATGCTTCGCTCAAGCATGCATAATCTAATGAAAGGTCAACAAGGTCAACATACAGGTGACTGAAGAGGGGCTGGATTAAGCCTGGGTCTGACATGGTCTCGTAAAAACATTAATAAAAGCTCCAATATTTGGCCAATTTCTTTCAGCTTTCTAAACTACAAAGATGAAATCCTTATGTATGCATAATATGAAAATTATATCAACAGTGCTTTCAGGAAACAAAGGTGCCATGGTCAAAGTTAGGCAAAATTTAAGGTACTAATTTTATATTTATACTAATTACTTATAAAATCTGAAAAATTCAGAACTAATTTTTGGTATTCAATTGAATCTTGATTAAAAAATGTTACATCCCTGACAAAAAATCTCTAGCTTCAGCAATCCTCTTGTTAAGGGAACAAATATAATTCTTGATTTTTTAAAAAGTGCATTATGTTTGGGTCCATAACTTAAAACAATTACGCAATACTGACATCATTTCTGGCATGTGCATAGGGAATGTATAGAAAAATATGTATATTATATATGATCAAAGTCAGATCAGTGGTTTTGATATTAGGCAGTCTTACAGTGGAACAATGGGTTTTAATGGAAAAATGAAGTTTTCATTAATATTTCGAAGGAATTAAGTCCTAGTGATCAAATTCTTGGCATGGTAGGGGATTTTGGAGACATCTAACTGTATGCTAAATATAAGGAACTTAGAACTGAAGCTGGGGAGCTGAGCTCTAGCAAACAGCATAACACTAGCTTGATGTAAACTTGATGTGACATGGTGCTTGAAAACTTGAATAAAATCTACAGTTTTTGATCAACTGGTTTCAAATTTTTGGTGTTAACAGACAAAATGCAAACAAAAACATGCTGTGAAATTTAAATCCACAGTACTTACAGGAAAAAAATGTGCCATGGTCAAACTTGGGCAAAATTTAACGTATATATTTATATTTTTGCCAATATTTAAAAAATTTAACAGATTTTGATCTAATTTTTGGTATAAAATTAAATTTTGATCAATTAAAGTTGTATTACTGAAAAAAAGTCCCTACCTTTAACACTTTTGGTCCTAAGTGACTAAATATCTTTCCTGATTTTTTTACAAAGTCCATTACGTTTGGGCCCATAACTTTTTAAAATTAAATAATACTGACTTAATTTCTGGCATGTATATAGGAACTATATAGAGGAGTATTTATGGTAAATATGAAGAAAACCAGATGAGTGGTTTTGATATTAGGCAGTCCTGAAATGTGAAAATAGATTTCTAATAAAAAATTGAGGTTTTTCCTTAATATCTCAAAGGAATAAAGTCCTATTGACCCAATTTTCGGCATGGTAGGAGATTTTGGGGACATCTAACTGTATGGCGAATTTCAGATTCGTAGGTCCAATGGTGTCGAAACGTGCCAGTCTTACGGACGGACAGACGGACGGAATGACAGACAGACAGACGGACGACGGACAATGGACCACGACTATAGCTCAGATGACTTATAGTCAGCTGAGCTAAAAATCCAGGTCGTGCCACCAGTCTGCAGGAACTGATAAAACATTCCATGATGAATGTGCATGCAAAGAATCAAGGTGATGAATTCATTAGTTGTTCAGAAACTGGAGGTTTTAAATAAAATGTTTAATTATACTGAAGGGTACTTAAAAGCCCTATAGCTCAAAGGATATGGGTAACAGAGACCTAATTTCAGATTTCCAAGGAGATTTTTCATGGCCTTCTCTGCATTTTAAATTAGGAGATTCTAAGTTGAATGGTTACGATTTGTACCATGTTAACTTACGACTGCATCTTTGAAGGTCTAAAAAATTGAGAAAAAAATTCATAAAAATTTGAGAAAAAAAAATCCAGGTGGCACCACAAGTCTGCAGTAACTGATGCAACAGTCCTCAATGAATATGCATGCAAAGAATCATGGTGATCAATGCATCAGTTGTTCAGATACTGGAACTTTTGTAACAAATTTTAATTAATTTTCTTGATTGGAGTGGGGGGGGGGGGGTGTAATTCTGAGCTCCATAGCTCAGAGGATATGAGTAACAGAGACCTTTATTTCAGACTTCCATGAAGATTTTCATGGACCTCCTTGGATGTCAAGTAAGAAGATTCTAGGTCCAATTAACCATTTGTGCCTAGTTAACAAACCACAATTTCTTTGAAGGTCTCAAAAACTGAGGAAGAAAAATTGTAAAAATTCGAAAAATCCAGGTGGCACCACCAGTCTGCAGGAACTGATGAAACACTCAATGATCAATATGCATACAAAGAATCATGGTGATCAATGCATTAGGTGTTCAGACGCTGGAGCTTTTGTTTCATATTTTTAATTATTCTTGGGAAGGGGGGGGGGGGGGTATTTCTGAGCCCCATAACTCAAGAGGATATGAGTAACAGAGACCTAATTTCTGGTTTCCATGGAGATTTTTCATGGCCCACCCTGGATGTCAAGTTAGAAGTTTCTAGGTCCAATGGTTACAATTTGTGCCCTATTACCAGATGACCACATCTTTGAAGATCTAGAAAATAGAGAAAAAATGGGTAAAAATTTGAAAGAAAAAATCCAGGTGGTGCCACCAGTCTGCAGGAACTAATGAAAGACTCCATGATCAATATGCATGCAAAGAATCATGGTGATAAATGTATTAGTTGTTCAGATAATTATTCTGGGGGGTATTTCTGAGCCACATATTTTGGTGGATATGGGTAACAGAGACCTAATTTCAGGTTTCCAAGGAGACTTGTAATGGATCTCCCTGGATGTTAAGTTACAAGTTCCCAAGTCCAGGGGTTACAATTTGTGCCTGGTTAACTGACAGACAGACAGCTAGACGGACAGACAGCTAGACAGATGGACGATAGACAAAGAGTGATTGCTATAGGGCACTCGGTAAAAACACGGAATTTCATTTGGATGTAAAATTTCACAGTGGTCTCTATAACTTCTAGTTATTGAACTAGTATTTAACTACAATTGAACTCGGATATTTCTCAGACACGTTATCTTGATACTTTGCAAATATGGGTACGGAATTTAAACCAAATGAAATTATACCACAATTAAGAGAAAATAGGAGCTTATTGTATACGTTAAAGAAAAATGAACTTGAAATTGTTGCTCTACATTTAAATATTGACATCATGGAGGTATACACTGTAGAGGGTTTAAGAAACGTACTTAAGAAATCATTATATGGTGATATAGATAGTAAAGATGAATCTGATTTGGAGGAAAAACCTATTAAGGAACCTCTTGGGGCAACAGCTATTGACCCGATAGAACTAGAATTGAGAAAGTATGAACTTAAATTGAAATATGAAGTTGCTGAGAAGAAATCAGATTTGAATTATGTGATTGATACTCCTGATCGTAGAAAGTCGCAACAACTTTGTCATATAAATATGTTGAAAGAATATCATGACAGATCAGCGGAAACATGTCAATCTAGTCCTCCCCAAACAAATTTGGTACTCATTAAAGAAACTGAAAAGAATGCCGAGGATGTTCTCATGAAGAAAACTGAACATCCTGTAAAACTGAACAACTCTGATATTTTAAATAATTTAGATCAGAAATTGTCACATTTGGATTTCGATCAGTTATCAGAGTTGAAGGAAATCCTGCTAAATTATGACTCTTTATTTCCTGATGTCCCCAGTAGAACTAATGTACTACAGCATGATGTAGACGTAGGAGATGCTTCCCCTATTTAACAGGCACCATATAGAGCTGGTCCCCAAAAGTTACAAGCCCTAAAGAATGAAATAAAGTATATGATAGAGAATGATATTATTGAAAACAGCAGTAGTGCCTGGAGTTCCCCATGTTTGTTGATAAAGAAGCCTGATATGACCTACAGATTTTGTACAGACTATCGAAAAGTTAACACTGTAACAATAACAGATACTTACCCTTTGCCCAGAGTGGAAGATTGCATTGATAGGATTGGATCTGCTACGTATATTAGCAAGTTAGATCTGTTAAAAGGTTATTGGCAGGTACCTCTTACCGAACGGGCTAAGCAAATATCTGCGTTTGTAACGCCAAACGGTTTGTTCCAGTACAAAGTTATGCCCTTCGGAATGAAAAATGCGCCAGCCTGCTTCATGAGACTTATGAATTGTGTATTATCTGGCTTAGATAACTGTACTTGCTATATTGATGATGTTGTTGTATACAATCACATATGGGAAGATCATAAACAAAGTTTGGTAGAACTCTTTGAGAGACTGAAAAAAGCAGGATTGACAGTTAATCTTGCCAAGAGTGATTTTTGTCGTGCAACTGTAACATATTTAGGGCACGAAGTAGGTCAAGGTTGTGTAAAACCAATTGCCAGTAAAGTATCTGCTATCGTAGAATTTCCAGTTCCTACTAATCGCAAGGAACTAATGCGATTCTTAGGAATGACTGGGTATTACAGGAAATTTTGTCAAAACTTTGCAGAAGTTGTAAATCCGTTAACGGACCTATTGAAAAAGGACAGAAAATTCCATTGGAATAAAAACTGTCAAAATGCTTTTGAAAGAGCCAAAGCTATATTACAAAGTGCACCTGTGTTACAGGCTCCAAATTTTGATAAACCGTTTTCTCTCATGACGGATGCCAGCGATTGCGGTGTAGGCGCTGTGCTCATCCAAGACGATGACTTTAACATAAGTCATCCGGTTTGCTACTATTCAAAGAAATTTTTACCTCATCAAAAGAATTATTCTACTATTGAAAAGGAAACTCTGTCACTATTGATGGCGTTACAGCACTTTGAAGTATATTTGGGCTCTACGCCGTATGATATAACTGTTTATACAGATCATAATCCCATAACATTTCTTCATAAGATGAAGAATAATAATCAGAGATTAATGAGATGGAGTTTAGCCCTTTCAGAGTTTAACCTAGTTATCAAACACATCAAGGGCTCCGATAACATAATCGCTGATACGTTATCGAGACGTCATTAATTTTGATCTGATGATTGACTCTTGTTATAGTCTCGGACATGTTTTGTCCTTTGGAAGAGTTGTATTACATATATTACATGTATTAAGATATTGCTGATTATACTATTTGTGATGATAATTAATTAGCTGTAAGAAGCATAAACTAATGCTTAAGATGTCAAACTACTCATATACTCGTCATACAGTGCTAATGCTTTGCTCTCCTTACCTTCTTTCTTTTAAGGGTGGGGGTGTTGCATGGACGTCACCCGGACATCGGAAGATGGCGCCACGAAGTAGTGTGGCCGCCCCCGTTTCCACGCTTATGGATCCACCCCGAAATTGTTGCTCTACATTTAAATATTGACATCATGGAGGTATACACTGTAGAGGGTTTAAGAAACGTACTTAAGAAATCATTATATGGTGATATAGATAGTAAAGATGAATCTGATTTGGAGGAAAAACCTATTAAGGAACCTCTTGGGGCAACAGCTATTGACCTGATAGAACTAGAATTGAGAAAGTATGAACTTAAATTGAAATATGAAGTTGCTGAGAAGAAATCAGATTTGAATTATGTGATTGATACTCCTGATCGTAGAAAGTCGCAACAACTTTGTCATATAAATATGTTGAAAGAATATCATGACAGATCAGTGACTACTGACGCGCTTTTAGAAACATAAAAACTATTCTTGGACCATTCAGTACTGGTTTTGCAGTTCTGCCGGCGCTATCGTTTCTCTCAAGCAAAACCATAAACTTCTGCGGTTTCCACCCATTGTTGAAAACCTATAAAACGAACTCGCCTGCAGTTCGAGGCGGGACTATTGACTTTACTACGCCACGTTACAGTTTTCCCCGGGGACCGTGACCGTGGGCTCTTGGTCCCCAAGCCCACGGAATGCCATGAACCACGCCATGAACTTTATTATTTAAGAAGAGGAGAGACTTTGTTTGTTTGGTGCCACATGGATTAATACAGGACTTCAGTTTTGTGTGTGCCCGAATTATGTGTTGATGATGGACTTCAGTTTCTCGTATACCGGATTCAGTTAAGTATTTCGTTACAGTTCGTTATTTAGAGACTCAGTTTTCGTCAGAGACTTGGTTATAAATTACGTTATGTATTGACTATTATATTATTTGTGTATGAATGTAAATATTGTAATCTAGTAATATAGTACTGTTTTTGCACCCATATTTTGGTTACGTATTCATTTGAAGAGAACGTGTCTGAGCATATGTGTTACGGTTCGGCCTGAGTTGTTTGGGTGTGAAAAGGGACCGTAACATAATGGCGACCGCGACGAGACACTGTATTTCGTAATAACGGCTACATTTGGATGTAAAATTTCACAGTGGTCTCTATAACTTCTAGTTATTGAACTAGTATTTAACTACAATTGAACTCGGATATTTCTCAGACACGTTATCTTGATACTTTGCAAATATGGGTACGGAATTTAAACCAAATGAAATTATACCACAATTAAGAGAAAATAGGAGCTTATTGTATACGTTAAAGAAAAATGAACTTGAAATTGTTGCTCTACATTTAAATATTGACATCATGGAGGTATACACTGTAGAGGGTTTAAGAAACGTACTTAAGAAATCATTATATGGTGATATAGATAGTAAAGATGAATCTGATTTGGAGGAAAAACCTATTAAGGAACCTCTTGGGGCAACAGCT
Organism: Sipunculus nudus; assembly: GCA_026874595.1. Lineage (NCBI taxonomy): Eukaryota > Metazoa > Annelida > Sipuncula > Golfingiida > Sipunculidae > Sipunculus > Sipunculus nudus. The sequence continues at coordinate 30,583,003 of CM049315.1, forward strand.
ATTGACCCGATAGAACTAGAATTGAGAAAGTATGAACTTAAATTGAAATATGAAGCTCAAGTTGAAACAGATAAATTGAAATATGAAGCTCAGGTTGAAGCAGAAATCCGTAGATGTGAAATCGAAAGAGAAACGCAAATTAAGTTGAAAGAGTTAGAGTTACAAAATCCTCAAAATCGTAAAGCACATGAGCCGTCTGAATTCCTATTCAGAAATTCGACAAAAGTACCTCCCTTCAATGAAAACGAAGTGGAGCGTTATTTCAGTTATTTTGAACGGGTGGCCACTTTAATGGCTTGGCCTAAAGGCCAGTGGACCCTGTTGTTACAAAGCGTTCTGGTTGGTCGCGCACAGGACGTTTACACTGCGCTCACAGACGAACAATGCAGGGATTACGACACTGTAAAAGAGGTCATTCTGAGAGCCTATGAATTAGTCCCCGAAGCGTATCGCTTAAAATTTAGGAATGCCACCAAAAGAGAAAATCAAACACATGTTGAATATGCTAGAGACAAAGAAAGTGCACTTAATAGATGGTGTCAGTCTATGAAAATTGATCAGGACTTTGAAAAACTCAAACAACTAATTTTGATAGAAGAGTTCAAAAGGCATATCCGTAGTGACATTAAAATATTTTTGGATGAACATAAAGTAAGAAATGTAAACGAGGCTGGTGTCCTGGCAGATGAATTTGCCTTGACGCACCGCCCCAGTTATACCAGTCACAGGAGGAGGTATGGTGAGAAAAGAGAGGGTAGCAAAAGCCCAAAACTGAGTCGGAGAAAGGGTAGTCCCTACTATCGGGGTCACTCCGGCTCAGGTAAACCACAGTCCGATCATGGTAAACCCCAGTATAAAAGTCAATCTGACTCTCCTGCTCAACATAAAGAGGGACAACCTAGGACTGGACCCAAATATTGTACATTCTGTGAGTTCAAGGGGCATACAGAATCTGAGTGTTATAGAAAAAGATACGGTCAAAGTAAGCCTAAACCTAATGCATTGACTGTTACGCAGAGCATGAAACCGGTAACAATGCCCAGTAAACTAGAGACTAAAGGTGAAACACAAAGCCCTGTCCACGAGAGCTTTCAGCCCTTTGTGTCAGATGGCTTTGTTCAGTTAGAGGGTAACCATGCAAGAAAGGCCCGTGTTAAAATCTTAAGGGATACCGGGGCAACCCAAAGCCTCGTTTTGAAATCTGTTCTTCCCTTCTCTCAAGAGAGAGTAACGCGGGGTGTTCAGTTCTAGTCCAGGGCGTTAATTTGGAATTTTTAGAAGTTCCATTACACAGAGTGAAACTAGAATCTGATTTAGTCTCTGAATTTGTAACTGTAGGAGTTTGTTCAAAGTTGCCAGTAGAGGGCGTTTCGCTCCTCCTAGGCAACGATTTAGCTGGTGACAGAGTGAAAATTGATCCCAGAATGACAAAATTGCCGAGCACTGATAGGGACACAGACCTGCTCCAGCAGGAGTTTCCGGGCGTATCTCCAGGCTGTGTAGTGACTCGAGCGATGAGTAAAAAGGCAAGTCTGAAACCAGAGAGTTCTGTACTTGACCTCTCGCAAACCTTTATGGCGCATTCAAACGATGACGTCAGTGGCTTAAAGCCCGTTACGCGAGTAAATATTAAATCGCCCGCATGTGACCCAAGTGGCACAACCAGTCCAAAGGACTCGACTACAAATGTAGTCCAGGGCAAACAGACCCTGAATAGAAATCTCCAAAGGAGTACAAACGGCGTGAAATCGCCTGATCAAAATGGGCATGAACAGTTAAAGAAGGAAAGGAGTGTAAAGAATGTAGAAGTTAGCATGAAAACTGATGATTTGATAGAAATGCAAAAGAAAGATCCTGATATTGCCTCCCTTAGAGAAAATGCCTTGACTAAAGAGGAAGCAGATAAAGTTCCAACTTGTTTCACCTTACAGAATGAAGTACTAGTCAGAAAATATAGACCTCCCACCGTACCAGCGGACGAAACGTGGAATACTTTTTATCAAATTGTAGTTCCCCCCGAGTATCGCCCAGAAATCTTAAAACTTGCACATGATCATCCTATGGCAGGACATTTGGGTGTCAGGAAAACCAAACACAAAATTCTCCAACACTTCTATTGGCCCAAGTTAAAACGAGACGTGGCGAAATACTGTAAAACTTGTCATGTGTGTCAAATGATTGGAAAACCAACCCACCAAATTAGTCCTGCGCCACTCTCGCCCATACCAACAACACATGATGCGTTTGAATCAATAATACTTGACTGTGTAGGACCGCTAAGAAAAACTAAACATGGCAATGAATATGTTCTAACAATCATGTGTACTGCAACTAGATTTCCAGAAGCAATTCCTCTTAGAACTATATCTGCAAAGAAAATTGTTGAAGCTCTGGTTAAATTTTTTACTACTTTTGGCTTACCAAGAACAATACAAACGGATCAAGGTTCAAATTTCATGTCAAATATATTTGCCCAGGTTATGGCAGAGCTAGGCATGAAACACTACAAATCCAGTGCCTACCATCCTGAGAGTCAAGGTGCTCTAGAGCGATTTCACCAAACTCTTAAAAACATGATTAGAGCTTATTGTCTTGACACTGGGAACCAGTGGGATGAGGGTTTACCCTTTTTGATATTTGCAGCCCGAGAAGCAGTGCAAGAAAGCTTAGGGTTTAACCCTTTTGAATTAGTGTATGGGCACTGTGTAAGAGGCCCCCTGGCGGTGTTAAAAGACACTTGGATGGAAAACAGTTGTCAAAGTAGCTTGTTAAAATATGTTCAGGAATTAAAGGAGAAATTAAGTAGGGCAAATGAAATCGCCCAAGAACATTTAAAGAAAGCCCAAAACAAAATGAAAGTATGGTATGACAAAAAGACGACAAAAAGAGAATTTAAACCTGGTGATAAAGTTCTGGTATTATTCCCAATTCCAGGACATCCCCTGCAAGCAAAATACTCTGGACCATACAAAGTTGCTGAGAAGAAATCAGATTTGAATTATGTGATTGATACTCCTGATCGTAGAAAGTCGCAACAACTTTGTCATATAAATATGTTGAAAGAATATCATGACAGATCAGCGGAAACATGTCAATCTAGTCCTCCCCAAACAAATTTGGTACTCATTAAAGAAACTGAAAAGAATGCCGAGGATGTTCTCATGAAGAAAACTGAACATCCTGTAAAACTGAACAACTCTGATATTTTAAATAATTTAGATCAGAAATTGTCACATTTGGATTTCGATCAGTTATCAGAGTTGAAGGAAATCCTGCTAAATTATGACTCTTTATTTCCTGATGTCCCCAGTAGAACTAATGTACTACAGCATGATGTAGACGTAGGAGATGCTTCCCCTATTAAACAGGCACCATATAGAGCTGGTCCCCAAAAGTTACAAGCCCTAAAGAATGAAATAAAGTATATGATAGAGAATGATATTATTGAAAACAGCAGTAGTGCCTGGAGTTCCCCATGTTTGTTGATAAAGAAGCCTGATATGACCTACAGATTTTGTACAGACTATCGAAAAGTTAACACTGTAACAATAACAGATACTTACCCTTTGCCCAGAGTGGAAGATTGCATTGATAGGATTGGATCTGCTACGTATATTAGCAAGTTAGATCTGTTAAAAGGTTATTGGCAGGTACCTCTTACCGAACGGGCTAAGCAAATATCTGCGTTTGTAACGCCAAACGGTTTGTTCCAGTACAAAGTTATGCCCTTCGGAATGAAAAATGCGCCAGCCTGCTTCATGAGACTTATGAATTGTGTATTATCTGGCTTAGATAACTGTACTTGCTATATTGATGATGTTGTTGTATACAATCACATATGGGAAGATCATAAACAAAGTTTGGTAGAACTCTTTGAGAGACTGAAAAAAGCAGGATTGACAGTTAATCTTGCCAAGAGTGATTTTTGTCGTGCAACTGTAACATATTTAGGGCACGAAGTAGGTCAAGGTTGTGTAAAACCAATTGCCAGTAAAGTATCTGCTATCGTAGAATTTCCAGTTCCTACTAATCGCAAGGAACTAATGCGATTCTTAGGAATGACTGGGTATTACAGGAAATTTTGTCAAAACTTTGCAGAAGTTGTAAATCCGTTAACAGACCTATTGAAAAAGGACAGAAAATTCCATTGGAATAAAAACTGTCAAAATGCTTTTGAAAGAGCCAAAGCTATATTACAAAGTGCACCTGTGTTACAGGCTCCAAATTTTGATAAACCGTTTTCTCTCATGACGGATGCCAGCGATTGCGGTGTAGGCGCTGTGCTCATCCAAGACGATGACTTTAACATAAGTCATCCGGTTTGCTACTATTCAAAGAAATTTTTACCTCATCAAAAGAATTATTCTACTATTGAAAAGGAAACTCTGTCACTATTGATGGCGTTACAGCACTTTGAAGTATATTTGGGCTCTACGCCGTATGATATAACTGTTTATACAGATCATAATCCCATAACATTTCTTCATAAGATGAAGAATAATAATCAGAGATTAATGAGATGGAGTTTAGCCCTGTCAGAGTTTAACCTAGTTATCAAACACATCAAGGGCTCCGATAACATAATCGCTGATACGTTATCGAGACGTCATTAATTTTGATCTGATGATTGACTCTTGTTATAGTCTCGGACATGTTTTGTCCTTTGGAAGAGTTGTATTACATATATTACATGTATTAAGATATTGCTGATTATACTATTTGTGATGATAATTAATTAGCTGTAAGAAGCATAAACTAATGCTTAAGATGTCAAACTACTCATATACTCGTCATACAGTGCTAATGCTTTGCTCTCCTTACCTTCTTTCTTTTAAGGGTGGGGGTGTTGCATGGACGTCACCCGGACATCGGAAGATGGCGCCACGAAGTAGTGTGGCCGCCCCCGTTTCCACGCTTATGGATCCACCCCGCTATCAGTGACTACTGACGCGCTTTTAGAAACATAAAAACTATTCTTGGACCATTCAGTACTGGTTTTGCAGTTCTGCCGGCGCTATCTTTTCTCTCAAGCAAAACCACAAACTTCTGCGGTTTCCACCCATTGTTGAAAACCTATAAAACGAACTCGCCTGCAGTTCGAGGCGGGACTATTGACTTTACTACGCCACGTTACAGTTTTCCCCGGGGACCGTGACCGTGGGCTCTTGGTCCCCAAGCCCACGGAATGCCATGAACCACGCCATGAACTTTATTATTTAAGAAGAGGAGAGACTTTGTTTGTTTGGTGCCACATGGATTAATACAGGACTTCAGTTTTGTGTGTGCCCGAATTATGTGTTGATGATGGACTTCAGTTTCTCGTATACCGGATTCAGTTAAGTATTTCGTTACAGTTCGTTATTTAGAGACTCAGTTTTCGTCAGAGACTTGGTTATAAATTACGTTATGTATTGACTATTATATTATTTGTGTATGAATGTAAATATTGTAATCTAGTAATATAGTACTGTTTTTGCACCCATATTTTGGTTACGTATTCATTTGAAGAGAACGTGTCTGAGCATATGTGTTACGGTTCGGCCTGAGTTGTTTGGGTGTGAAAAGGGACCGTAACAATATATATATATATATATATATATATATATATATCATTCATATATTGACACCAGGTATAACATTTTTTTTTTCATTTTCATAATACTTTACATTGGTATTTTAAATTCAATATTTCATTATGGTATCAGGTGTATTTCATGAGGCTTAATTTACTTTCAGTTTGTTCATATTTCATTTGATTATTATGGTTCAGTTGTTAATAAATGATTTTGTTTTCAAATGTGTTCCTTTGTTCATTGGACTAATAAAAAATAGAATTTTAATAATGCCAGTGGTAAATGAAAACACTTGTAGACACTGATACTGCTGTAGCCTCCCTGTCCAAATGTCATGCCACTTCCATTAATTGTAGAATCTCTCTCCATGCCCTGCCCCTTTCTTTAGTTGTGGCCTTCCACAATATTTCATGATCTTATTATCAGTAAGAGGAGTATATCTGATAAATCTACAATTCACTCTCCATACTGGCCATATTCTTTTTATCCAGGCTGTCAGCTGTTTATACTTTCCAAGAATTCTCAAGAAACCACCAGATTTAGGTTTGATCTACCAAAAACATGGCCGTCGTCCCGGGCCGGTCTGATCTGGCTAGGAAAACCGTAGATTATGCCTTAAAAAGTCGAAGATTAGAACGGAACCCTAAAGATATAGGAAGATAATTATTCATTTTATATGTATGGGAACTTTTTTCCTACTGTCAGGGATTCTCTGCTGAGGGAAATGGCTCAAACTTTTATTTCGAGGAATCTCGGAATATCCTCGGAAATTTCGCAGAAATTCTGGGTGGTTTTACCGGGTGCCTTGCTATAGCTCAGATGACTTTCAGTCAGCTGAGCTAAAAATGTAATGTGCTAACTGATCTTGAAGATCTGCAGTACAAAACTGTTTCTTAACTTTAAGACATTTCTACTAATTTTGTTTTACAATATAGGTGACATCTTTCAGTATGACAATAAGCAGGGAAATATTATGTTGGATTTAAGGACAGCGATACAGCTTGAAGTTTGATAAACCATACTGACTTGTTTTTGAAAAGTTGGATTCTAACATGGGGTCCCGTGAAAGTCATATTTCTTCATCCCAGAGAGTGTAATGTAGAAGGATGTATGTGTGAGGTATAACAGATGCATATTTTCTTTGCTTTTATAAGCTTATTTAACAAGTAATATGGGAAATTCCACAACATGTAATCATCACTGTGAACTGACATTCTCTTTGAGGCCTCAATTGGGAAATGTTACAATAAAATATACTCAAATTTTGGGATTTTAGGTGTATAACTTATCTTTTCTTTTTGTTTGTGTTACCCCAGGCTGGAAACTGCTGTTTTTCATGAAACACATACAGGTTGGAGGGACCAATTTCCAGTTTCTATATATTATCATATAAGCTGTACATATTGCTGAACACAGGGAAATATGTCACTTCTTTGGTATTATGTAAAGACATCAAAGACATGCTCCACTGTTCTTGGAATTTTGTTCTGGGAAAACAGGGTTGTGCATCACACTTTCACATTCCCAATGACAGTTAACTTCTAAAACTGGCAACAGATGTCACCACCTGTCAAACATTTTACAGTACATGCATACAACTTTTCATCCTCTAAAACAATCAAAGCCAGTTCATTTTTTTATTTAAATTTCTCCTTTAACCCACCTGCTATAAACAATGTATTTTATGCCTGAACTATTTTATGGCCCTGAACACTTCAATGTAATATTTCATAAATACTCTACAAATATATTATAAAAATGAGGTAGCAAACCCATTGCAGACACCATGTCACTTTAAAACAAGGCCCAGAAGAATTTGGTTGTTAAATATAAAAATTGACTTTTTCAATAAGATTTTTTCAAATTGTATAAGCAGACCTGGGTTCAATTCAAATTGTTCAATTCCAATTCAAGAACTTTTATGAAACTGCAATTCCAATTCAATTAAATGCGCTGGAGAAAAAAATTTAATTCCAAATAATTTGTATTCAATTCAAATTCAATTCGCAATTAAAAAGAATTGCAATTATATGAATATGTTTCATTGGTTTGTAACAAGTGTTATAACAGGTGTTCTATTACACAAGTACACAACTTACAGTTTTGTTCAGAACTGGTTGAATTTGCTCCAAAAATATCAATAATTTTAAATTTCATGTGGTAAGGCAGACAGGTTTTACTAGTTTAACTAGGCAATTTTACCTTTAGATCAGGTTAACTGCCTAAATTCGAAAAAGGTTTATTTGAATTTTAAATGAGCGGCCATTATTACCTGTTCTTCCAATGAGCGGCACTTGTGAAACTAACAGATCTGAAACACTTTTTCCTCAATTCAGATAAATTCAATGGAGCCTGTCTACAAACTTCAATTCCAATTCAACCCAAATTCCTTTAATTTTCACTTTTTTTCAATTCAATTCAATTCTAATTCATTCAATTTTCCCTTCAATTCCAATAGAATTCAGAATTGACCCCAGGTCTGTGTGTATTAGGCCTTCACTTCAGGGTTCAGTCTATTTTAAACTTTAGTGTACAACTGTGTGATAATATAGAAGTTTAGAGTAGGAGAAAAATTGCACTATTTTCACTGAGCACTCACTGGTGAACAGACTAAATATATAGCTCAGATGACTGTCAATCAGTGATAAAATTGACAATGGTAATGATAAAAAAACAAGTTACCCATAGATCCAGGCATTCAGCTGACTAACATGATATTTTGGAATAATTTGCATAACTGTCAGTCATTTTTTTTGCAAAACTGGAACTTTAAATGTATCAAGTTAAATGAAATAGGGCCAACTGTAGTGAAATATAAAATTTGTGATATTTTTAATGAGCTGATAGGCCAAATTTGTTCATATTTTGCATGCTGACAAGTTCATGAGGACACGAAAATTTCCAATAATACATGTATTATCGAACACCATCAGTTTGGCTGAACACTTGTTAACATTTCCAAACAAAACCATTCGAGCACACAGACTTCCTGTCTCCTGTTATGCTTTTTATGAGTGAGTTAATATGGTCCAGTGTTATCTGTTTGCCATAACAAAACTAGATGTAGGTCAGAGACTGAACATTGCGACAACTCATTAAAAAGAAACATAAAAGAAACACAGAAGAAACACCAGTGGGAAGCTTGAAATATCTTGATTTGTGAATTTGTGTACAGGAATAAGCAACTTTACTTATTTCAGATTAAGTACTGGCAGATGCTATCAAACCATGAAGAATTAACACAATAATCCATGTATATTTAACATGGATTACCTGGTATTAATTCAACAAAGATGGTTGGTTTATAACGATTGGTTTGTATTGATGAGCAAAAATTGTTGCAAATAATATTTTGTGACCTGACCATGTGTTTCAAATGTTGAAACTGAAGCATGTGAGCAGTTTGTGAACAAATGATCTGTGCTATTACCATGATCATTAGTTGGCTTTTTAATTAACTGTTGACATTTCAGTAGTTTACACATTTGTTCAATTGAATCTATTTTTTTGTAAAATATATTATTAAATATATATGTATTATTTTTTTTTATTTTATGAAATGTATACAGTTGAAATATAACTAATTAACAACATACATACAGGGCAAACAAAGCCTGATCTCCAATTCTGCTGAGGCAGGAAAAAAAATGAACAAATGTTTGTATTAGATCCTCATTTTTTTATCACATCAATTTTTTTATTATATGTTTATATTTCTATACATTTCCAGTATAACATATATATCTGAATATAAAAGTTGATTCATAATTCTCAATTGCTTCATCATAAATCTCAATCTTGTCAGATAACACCACATCATGCATACAAATGTTTGTTTATTTTTTACCACAAAAATATATCTTTTACATCTAATAAAAACAAATATCTAAAAATAATACTTGATTTAGATTTCACAATTTTTAATTGTGTCTTTATTTATCCATAATGTGCTTCATATTTTATAAATTTAAGCATACTTATGGGTTAAATTATATTTGTTAAAATCATTTAAAAGAAAACTGATTTCTTTAAAAATGCTACATTAACACAACATGGCATCTTCTGGACTACAACTTGAATTACTTTTTCAAAGAAAGGTTTTGTATATTGGAGTGGAGACAGCATTACAATTAAGGAGATACAGTGAAAACAATAACAACTAGAATACGGGTAGTCGACAAGCGACTACGTGTATCTGCCTAAATCAGAGTGGAACAGGTGAAGTGAGGCATGGATTGAGTGGCAAGGGGAAATAGAGTGAAGTGTTGCATATTAGCATGGATGTCTGCAGCCAAATTGTGTATGTAGGTTGCCCCCCCACCACAAAATCCAGAAAGCTGTCCAAGTTGTATACAAATGCAAAATTTACGGCAGATAAGTCAAACCACTACATGTATATGAGTGATGGACGCTGAGCAAAAATGGTTGCAGGTGACGCCACCAGTTTTGCGTATGATAAAGATCTATGTGAGAACTATACACATGCAATACTTTGACCCAATCGGTCAAACGGTCCCCAAGATATGAGCTTGGATGTCTGCTGCATAAACTAGAATGCAGGTGGTGCCACCTGTCATAAAATCAAGAGAGCTGTCGGGGATGTATAAACCTGCAAAATTTTAGGCAGATATGTCAAACCACTGCAGAGATATGAGTGATTTTATCCCATGGCAGACAAACAGACAGGAGCTGTGCAAAAATGGCTGCAGGTGGCGCCACCAGTTTTGGGTATGATAAAGAGCTATGTGAGATCTATAAACATGCAAAATTTTGGCCCAATCGGTCAAACGGTTCCCGAGATATGAGCTTGTATGTCTGCAGCGTAAACGTGAATGTAGGTGGCGCCACCTGTCAAAAATCAGAAAAACTATCCAGGATGTATACGCATGCCGAATTTCAGGTGAATTAGTCAAGTCACTGCAGAGATACGAGTAATTTTAACCCAAGGCAGACGAACAGATGGACACTGTGCAAACATGGTTGCAGATGGCGCCACCATTTTTTGTGTATGTTATAAAGCTCTCCAAGGGCTACATTTGTGGAAAAAAATTTTCCTGATCGGTCTAACGGTTCCCGAGATATGTGGGTTAATGTGTGGAAACAGACGCACAAACGGATGCAGAGCGCAGAGGAAAGGTCAGAGGTCAAAACAAAATCGGGGCGCAGCAGTTCACATGTGACCTGAACATAATCCCGGGTTTCGTAAAATTCCGCCCAGCGGTTACGGAGGAGTTCTCCGGACACCTACGCGGCCGCGGCCGCGGCGGGCTGAAAACATAGTATCCGCAAAACTCTGTTTTGGCGGATACAATTACTGCATAACACTTGTTGGGTTTGGTTGGGGGGGGGGGGGGGTGATATGAGAATAACTGTACACCTGTCACAGCAGGGGATCTCCCCCAGTGACTGTAACTAATCAGAAACCCTGGCATAGCTGACTTCCAGTGACCTGGAGTGGGACCCTGCATCCGTTATCTATAATCAAAGTAAATGACTACAATAGAGCCTCAAGAAAAAAATCAATAACATGCCTAATTTTCAAGCTTTTATTTTCAAATTTCAGATTTAAACAAATTAAATACTTATGTTTACATGCTGTGAAAATTAAATCAATGGTTCTTACAGGAAGAAAACATGCCATGGTCAAAGTTGGGCAAAATTTAAGGTACTGATTTTATTTTTATGCTAATAACTTAAAAAAATTTTCAAAATTCAGATCTAATTTTGGGTTAACAATTGAATCTTAATTAAACATAGTTATATACTTGGCAAAATAGACTCTAGTTTCAAAATTTTTCATGTTAAGTGAGTAAATATTTTTCCTGATTTTTTTACAAAGTTCATTATGTTCGGGCCCATAACTTAAAGAAATTATACTTAACAGACTTAATTTCTGGCATGTACATAGGAACTATATAGAGAAATATTTATGGTAAATATGAGAAAAAACAGGTGAGTGGTTTTGATATTAGGCAGTCCTGAAGTGTTAAAATGGGTTTTAACTAAAAATTGATGTTTTTACTTAATTTCTCATAGGAACAAAGTTGCAAAGACCAAGTTTTTGGCTTGGTAGGAGAACTTGGGGACATCTAACATTATGCCAAATTTTGGATTCCTAGGTCTTATGATTTTAAAAAGTGCCACAGACGGACAGACGACGGACAATGGACCACCACTATAGCTCAGATGACTTATAGTCAGCTGAGCTAAAAATCTGATGCAAAAGCCCTAGTATTTGAACAACTTGTGCATTGATCGCCATGATTCTTTGCATTCATATTCATCATGCAGTGTTTAATCAGTTCCTGCAGACTGGTGGCGCAACCTGGATTTTAAAAAAATGTTCACACATTTTCACTCTATTTTTGAGACGTTTCAAAGATGCGGTTGTCTGTTAACAGGGCACAAATTTTAACCATTGGACCTGGAATCTTCTAACTTGACATCTTGGGAGGTCCGTGAAAAATATCCTTGGAAACCTGAAATCAGGTCTCTGTTACCCATATTTTCTGCGCTTTGGGGCTCATAAGCTCCCCCCCCCCCCCCCACCCCCAGCATAACTGAAAATTTCATACAAAAGCAGGGCACAAATCATGACCATTAGACCCAGAATCTTCTAACTTGACATCCTAAGAGTTCCTCAAAAGTTCTCCCTAGAAACCTAAAACTGGGTCACTGTGACCTATATTTTCTGAGTTTTAGGGTATGTTTGAGCACCCCAGAAATAATATAAAATACACACAAATTGTCAGATTCCTGAGGAGAGGCCAATTGGATTGTCATCAAATTTGGTGTGCTTATGGGTCTTGATGAACATAAGCTAATATGCATGAACAATGATGCCACCTACATTATCTCAATTAGTTGCCTGTGCAAGGACATTGTCAAAATATCAGTCGACAGAGCGTCGTGATCCATGGGTCACTTGTTTAAATCAATATTTTAATTGTGAACTATTCAAGAGCCTTGGAAACCGAGAAGACTCTGACACTTTGAATGACAAATGCAATATTACAATAAATCAGGTTTTTGTAAATTTGCTCGCAAAAATGTAGGTAATATTAACCTTATTTCAGGTTAACATAGAAATTTCACAATGACCGTCTTATTTTATCCAAGACAAAAGTCTTGTCGTTACGATTTATGTCTTGTTATAACGGGACTCTGGTAGGCTTCTAACCTTCTATATATAACTGACTTTAACCTTTACTTAAAGAATCAATCAACTGCAATATTAATACAGCACGTATGTACCTTCGTTGTGAATTTGGAATCTCTTCAGAGATCAGCAAACTGGAGCAGCTAGCAGACGGCATCCACATCATATCGTCACACCTACCGACAGAGGCGCCATCTATCGCTTTGCGCATTTGCGCACATTTCGTTTATTCGCTTACTACCGGATAAATGTCACCACTGGACAGGGCTTGCTCAGCTACTTGATTCCACTCCTTGGCACGAAGATGAGTGCATCGATAAAAAATTGGCAAATGCAATGTCAGCCATTCACAGGCCATACGATGTTTCGTCGCTGAAAGGGGCTAGGTTCTGAAGAAGAGTTTAATAAAATTGACCGCTACAATTTCCGGTTTTAGGAAGCTATACCATCACAAATATTACTCTTAGATAGGTAATATTCATATACGCGCAACATACATTATTATTAAACTGTTATTAAATAACAGGTCGAAATTACCGCTCCATCGACAGCTGGGGCAAAATTCGACCTATAATTTAATAAGAGTACAGATATATATATTGGGGGTAAACATTTGGCCATAATTAATGAAAATTTCAATATGGGGCTGGCTGGCCAGAAATTTCCTGGATCACCCTTTTTATTTCAAACACTTGCTTTTAATACTATTTCTAAAAATATATTAATACATGTAGTTATGATGTATCACACAACCTCATGCCAATAACGGTTTGCCATTTGAAAAAAAAAATATTTTTATTCAAACACATTGTGTAATACATTAAACGTTGTTAGAAACGACTTCATTTAATCATTATAACTTTCTCCATAAAACTTTAAAACTTTTCACGCTACCACTGAAATGTCGGTGTTAAGTAAAAATGATTCTTTCTGGAGATACTTGTGCAATTTTAATTTAGAAAATGCGAACATTTAACAATTGGCGGGAATATCAATATTGTCCCTTGAGAAGCGACAGTTCGAGCTTTATTTATTCAGGCTAATGGGAGGAAATTAGGCCATGGAGGTACGAAATTATACATATAGAGACGGTTGATTTCTCATACACGAGGTCTTTACCTGGAGATCTAAACAAATATGACTTTCGCGTTTAGTTATGTTTACGTTATGAAGATAAAATTAAAAAATTTTCATCGCTTTAAACAATAATAACCATTGGGTTTACTCAGCTTCAGAGCAAAAGGATGAACTGAACATATACAAAATTTGAACTTCCGTGAAGAAGCCATCTTGAAAATAATTTGACTGGATTTATACTGATTTTATATCCCTTCCTTTGAAAATTATTTATTTTGATATGAAAGCAAAAAAGTCAAAACAGAAAAGACAATTACAGTCTGCATGAAGTAAATATAAACACAAGTGGCACCACCTGCAGGTTAGAACCAAATAGCAGTCACATGCTTAATGATCATGTGAAATTAGGAGTTGAAGATTACAGTAATTCTTGAGATATTATGGTAACAAACGTTACATCATGTATGCAAACACAACAAGTTGTCAAATTCTGTGATCGACAGAATTTGAACTTCCTTGAAGATGCTATCTTGATAATATTTGACTGAATTTTTACTCATTTTATTCTCCTTCTTCTAAGGAACTGTTGACTATGATATGAAGGCCCAAATGCTAATACATGTACTTTATGACTTATATTGGAAAAAGAAGAAAAGATCATATCAGCCTGAGTTTTGACGGTAGAAAGTGGATATTTGTCGACGGACGGTGGACGCTCCGCCATCGCATAAGTTCACAGAGTGAACTAAAAATGTATACGAAAATCGGATGCCTTAAGCCTTGGTGAAGAAGGGTACCGTCTTATGCAAGAGTTCAGGATGACTGCATGGCATGCAGTGATTGCCAGGTTTATTCATAAAAATAATGACTAGACATAATAAACCTGCTCTGTCAACTTTAAAGTGAATGTTTCATCACTCCTCATATTATAAAAAAGTATCCAGTTAACTTAAAACATTTTATCATCAGTAACACGTGATAACTGATATCCGTATGATTAGTGTCCAGGTTTATTATTTCTATTGGAATAACTTTCGTTTATCATTGCCATTGTTAAAGGTTGCGCAGTAATTATATATGGAAGGCTTCAGAAACCTAAAAAGTTCTTGCTTTAAGTGCTATAGGTGGGAGGATAAAGCATCTTGATGGCGATTGGCTTACTTGGTCCATCAATTCCTCGAACTAGACAAAATAACAAAGTATCGAAGATAACATATACTTTGGATTAAAATAATATCTCTAAGATCATAACATCTTTGACATTAAAAATTTGGTTGTTTCTTTAAAAATAGGCTCTACAGGAATGAAAAATATAGGCTAGAAGTATAATCCTACTGGAATTTTATAGAATTGTGTATGGTGTTATAAACTTTGCCGATGCTCGTCCCCTTGTCACCACATTTTCTGGACGCTGTCCTTGGAATATTTTCGTGTCGGATCCTCAAAAAGGGAAACTTGGAATGCGGGGTATATATCTGCACATTATATATATATATAAGTCTAGGCCTAAGATAGTTTGGGCTGAAGCAACGGAACTTTGCTCAACCCACAGAAGTGAGCTATACTTTCTTCCTGCAAAACATATTATGCTTATTATAAATGCATTGAAATGCAATGTGATCATGAAATGGTAATTGTTTCATTCATTCAGCTTAATGCAACAGGAGCACCCGGATAAGGCAGGAAGAAGTGGCCATTACTCTCACAGAACGACGACGTGGCATGTGAGGGAGGATGACATATTATTTACAGTTCTGTCAATGAAAATTTGGTCAGAAACCGGGCCAATGTCAAGTCAAGGACGTGTAAATCCGTCACTGCCCGCAGGGTCTATTCATATGCCCAATATTTAAATCTTTACGAACTTTACCATGCATGGCTTTTGCCAGTCTTGCTGCAGCTTAGCAGTGCTTCCTTTATAGGTTTACAGTCTGTCACCAGATGTCGCTTAAAGTTACTGGCAAACCACTCATCTGTCACTTCAATTTTGTACCTGGGGTTACCCCCCTTACTAACCCCTATCACCACCACACGCACACTTTCCAGAAGTAAAAATCGATTAAATGAGACCTCCCAGTTAAAATGTTTGACACCTGTCCGAAGATTTATTCTATAATGAGTAAGGACAGTTGTTTTTTACTTATAACAATAGGCATATCGAAGATATTCCTTTCTTGAGAAATACTTTGAAAAATTAAACAAATCCCTAAAGTAAGGCAAAAGAATAAGTATTGGTTTCCGGTTACGCGACCGACCCTAAATAAACCGGCGACCCCCCCCCCCCCCCTCCCAAATATATATTGAAAAATCCTTGTGCCAAAACTGTCAAAAGCTGACAACCATCGATAAATCGTTTCACAACCTCATATCTGTGCGGTATATGATCGTTCCCAAGCCGTAAACAGTAAAGGAATTTGTGCACCATTTAGCATGAACAAATTCTTTAAATTCTGGCTCCTAATATGATGTAAATTTATCATCATTAAAAAAATTAGATCGTTTTCTGACACAACACTTGCCTATTTGCACGAGGTCGGTGGTTTTCTAAGAATAAGAAAATTAGCAGAGTCGGAAATTTCTCCGGGAGTTCCGTTTGAACAGACAGGCCGTTAAACATAGCTTTAGACGAGATTTTACCTGCAAATGTGATTATATTGGGTAGGGATTATAAATATTTCGTCGTCTTATTCGAATTTAAAATCGTACTTAAAGCTTGATTTCACGGCTCATATATAATTATTATCGTCGTCAAATCTCCGTCTCTCCGTTAATTCTCACCGTTTATGAAGTTATGTTTTGTCGCCATCTACCGGGGGATTCGGAAACGATACCGTATTATACGGGCGTTTAAAAATTGAAATGCCCATGAATGTAGGGAACCGCTAATAACTAAAGACACATGCGTCAAATTAATCAGACCTGTGCGTTAAATTAAACAAATTGATAACATCCATGACGGAAGTTGTCATTTATTGTTTAAGTTTGTACTTTTCTGTTTAAATATTACATTTATTTATTTGTCTATTATTATTTAATATTAATTATGATTATAATTATTATTGTAATAATTATCATAGTTGGTAAAAATAAACATGTAGAAAAATGTATTGTATCCTTTCATGGATTAAATATGTTAACTTTTCCCGTAATATAGCCTGAAACACTCAAAAGTTTGTCAATAAAACATTTGTTTCTCCCTACCTATCCTATTATTTTGGCTATGTAATCGAAAAAAGGCGCACTGGCCTACACGCAATATAAATAACACCCTAGTGACCCCAGCGTCTAGCTCATGCATAGGATGCACATGCGATATTTTTTTTAAACATTTAATTATATGCGTCTATTCTGCGAGTCCAGGGGGTCAGACCCCCTCCCCCATTTAGTGGCCTACACACTTCTCGATCCGGAACCAGGAACCTTTTTTGGACCACCCTTTTTTTTTAAAGGGGCCCAATCACCTTTATAGCATGTTGAGTTAACAGGAAAAAATGGCTTCTTCCCTTAAAATAAATATGTACCTGCCAAAATATTGCCTTGAAACCGTTTGCTTACTTCTGTACACGAGTATTAAAACAGTGATTCGGGCACGATCGCAGGTGTAAACATAAACACAGTGCGTCGGGCCGTGTGCTGCGCGGAGCCACAACACGTGCCAATCAGTAGATGCCCTGGCTGACTTGGCTAAAAAAAGTAATACATGTTCCCGCTAGCTGAAACACCGCGTGTTGCTCCTCTTCATCGGACCTCCGGTCACGCGGCCTTGTAAACTGACTGTGTTTACCAACACGGTATAACAAAGTGTTAAACAGTCGTATGCGAGGAAATGGGACTGTGTGGCGGAATGGTTTTGTTAGGATACTTTTGTATATGGCGAAATAATATATAGTGTGAAATAATAGACATGCTTCTGATTATGTTCCTTTAATCCTGGATCCGCCCTTGATATGCCGCTAGATGCACTTTTGTTGCGGGTTTGGATTATTATCGGTTGCCATTTTAGCGGACCCCTTCTTTATTCATTTTTTTTTTATTTGACAAACACGTGGATATGCAAAACGAACAAACTCTGCAACCTGGGATCGGCGCTCTTTGGCTTATACTTTTTTTAAAGATCCAAGGTTTCACCTTTCATGTGGACACCTGTCATAGCATTATGGGATACTCGTGATAGGTCATATTCTACTTTCACTTTGTTCCCGCTTTATCGATGAAACGGGAACAAAGTGAAAGTGTAAGGGCGCACTCGATAATTCGAAACTTGTTTCGGTTTCGGCCACTTCCGGGAAACCGTCTACTTTATAATAGCGAAACCGAAACTGGAGATGGTTTCGCCAAAAATTTCCACTCGATAATTATACTGACAAGATGGTGGAAGTGGGCCAAAGTAGTGCAATTTTGTTAATTATTTTATTAATTGATACTGTTGATATCTGCAAGATTAAAATAAACAATGACAGAGGCATAAATATTCTTTTGGAAGTATTTTGAATCACAGGCGCTTGAATCCCTATTTGTAATAAAGTCTTCATATCCCCAGTGTTCTTAAGAATACTACGAAAGAATCAGTTAAAAAAAAAATAAAAAAAAAACGGTTATACCATACTATCTATTATATTATGACTCATAATTTTTTATTGTTTTTCTTTTAAGAACACTGGGGACATGAAGACTTTATTACAAATAGGGATTCAAGCGCCTGTGTTTGAATTCAATATTCTCTACTATAACCATGTTTAGCTAAAGATGAGCCGCACGTATCTTGCATATCCTTGTCGTCTGATACGTGAACATGTTATAAGACGCAGAGAAACAGTCTTTTTTTTATCATAACTGAATATAAACTTGCCAGTCAAAAATCCTCGCACTTGGTCTCAAGGTGCCCAGGAATGGATCTCTAACTTTTGGGAACAATTTCATAAATAATTTATCAAATTAATATTAAATAATTTACGATGTTATCAATATTTTCTATTCAAACCGAAACTGTCCACTTAAAAATACAAGATGAAACCACACAGAACCGGTTTTCCCGAAACCGAAACCAGTTTCGAATTTTCGAGTGCGCCCTATATGACCTACTACTGCCCCCTAGCGGCTATTTCTTTCATTACGTGTCTGCCAGACGACACGAAGGCCAGGTTTTTGTCAGAGTTTGATAGCTCGATATGCTTCATCAGTTCACCGACGTTAGTTCAGGCGAAAACGTCGATCTCAGATTGCTTCTTGTGAATCGACAGAAGATAAACCTCTATAATAAGAATAAAAGTCCATGGCCTGGGTAAGTTGAACTTGAAATAAATGCGGAGGAAATAGAATCAAAGACACAAATGTACACACCGAAAAAAATTGATATGATCAAGGTATTTTCTTGAATTTCAATATGCTTAAGGTAAAGTAATTTTCTTGAGACAAGATATCATGGCATAAGAACATTTTTCTCAATCGAAATATGAACGCTTTTCATGCTTGCTCCAAAAATTTATTTCTTAGCATAATTATAAGAATATTAAGATATCTTTATATGATAGCATGAAAAATGACCATATCAGAAGAAAAAATTTCTTTTCACAGGAGAAAAATTTCTTTACCATAACAAGAAAATTGTCTTACCTCATTCCCTGAATTTTTTTTTTCTGATTGTGAGAAAATTATTTTTTTGCTGTTGGAATATATTGGCCGAGCCCTTTTTAATATTGGCCTGCAGTGTTAAAAGAGGAATGCAAAAGGTTATCTTTATTCTGTAAAGTCCTTACCAAAAAACACCACCCATGTTTAATAATTATTTTTCCTTGAAACAATTCTTATCCAACACACTTGAATGGACTACATTACCTTCTTCACTTGTCGAGACTACTTCTTCACTACATTAAGTATACCTTTGTTGCTGATGTATTTAATAGAAGCCATGCATGGTGCTTTGTGCGCTGTAGGTTTGAAAGCCCACAAACCCTAACCAGCAGAGTCCTACTCTTTTGATTCTGATTCTGCGCAGTGTGATAATAAATATGGAAACTTTCATTTTATTGCCAACTACAGGTCATATTTATGTATGTATGTTGATGGTTTCACAGTGATGCACAGCCTTGCAGCCAGCCATAGCATTCTCAGTCTTGGTACATTATAAACAAACTATGGACTATTTTAGTTTTACTGCTTACCATTAGATGCAGGACTTTGACAGGAGTGACGTGATATTTGAAACCCTTTTATTTTGTTGGGGGGGGGGGGGGGCAGTTTATTTGTCAGTTGATTCAGCTTTATTTGATGATTTTGTTATCATTTTGGCAGGAGGCAATAGTGCAAGCACATATAGACCTTAATTAAGGGAATACAGAATTATATTTAGAAATATATAAATATAAAATATGTCCAAGTATGTAAAATGGGTGTCACTTGTTTTAGTTATTTCTGCCATAGAACCAGTGTCCTTATATCTGTGGCAGGTATCTTCGAGCAGTAGGTGCCAAACTGGTATAAATCAGTCAAAAGCAGTGCTGTGATGGTTATTTAGTCTTGTCAAGACCTTGAGCCTGGTTGTCTTTGTTAGTTCTGCTCCATGCCATTAGATGGCAGCACATAGGTTTTCCTTCGAATGGATATCCATGTCCATGAAACCAATTGGGGTTAGTACCAAATGAAATAAATAGAAGTGTTCACTGTAAATGTAGTTGCACACCATGATTCAAGTTAGCTTATAAAAGAGATGACCTTGGTATCACAAACACTGGTTTCATAATGAAAATTAGTGCATCTATTCATGCAGACATTTTAACAAAAGTTGTAAATTATGGCAGAGTAAAATTTCCCTCCTTGGGGAAGTTCTACTACCAATACATTAACCAGATACCTTTCTCACTTCTGTAAACCCTAGGCAGAAAACTGTTACAATATTAATCGTATAGAAACAACTTATCAAACATCATTATTAATTTAACAAATTATGATATTTCATTGCATGAGTTTTCAATTAGGTCACTGTCAATGTATTTGCAATAATTTGTTGCTAGAACCATTATGTTCAGTTTTTATTTAAAAAGTAATGTTGACACAAATCCCCTGTATTTCTCTCTGAAGATTAAACAAAAGTTGAATTGGTACCATGACCCTGAACCCCCCCCCCCCCCATCCTTAAAGGGACCTATTTACACAACAGGTATATATTAAGTATACATGAAATATATAGTATTCTAATTAAAATACTATGGTATCTGTCAATATTTTGTTCTAAAACAGTGTGCTTCTCCTGTACCCAAGTCTAGAAAAGTTTGCACATGGCATAATAAGTGGCACAAACCATAATGGCATAAACACAGCACGCTCACCACCTTGTAGTCATACTGCACAACTTAAATCAACAAATCAAGATTTTTCATGCTTCAGGCCATGTTTCTTCTCCTTATTTGGAAATGTTAAACGTGCACAAGATTGCACCTATAGTCACTCAGTCTTGTTATGGAAAAACAGACAAACGTGGACTGTGTTTCCTCACACACAGAACCATAACAAATTATAAAATTGGGGGACTGGAGACATTAAGCCTTTGTGCCAATATGGTTTTCTGAAGCTTTTTTTTCAGCCAGAATGAGCTGATAATGTGAGATAATACACATATTAATGCAAATGAATGTGAGCCTTTAATAGACAGAAGAAAACAGCAGTTCTTCCTCCTTTTCACGTTTACTCAAGGTACTGGGGAATGTTTTTTTTAAATGTAAGTAAAGGTATTCTTATTATTGTTTCTCTTCAGCATTATTTATTTTTGCCGTCAGTAACCACTGTCCAGTACCAAGCATCACTTTTTCTATCAAGTATTTGGTCAAGTCTGCTCTAAATATTGACCCACAAGTCACTAGTTATTAACTTTAGTTTTGTTTAGTCAAGCAGATCACAAGATCATGTAGAGTTATGCGCTTGACTTAATATAATAATTGCAAGTATAGCTACATAAATATATAAACCTCTTACTGTCATTGCCTGGATCCTTTGATGCCAACTTGTGAAAAACAGTTATTATTATGGAGTGTTTCTGTCCTTGACAGGTATGCCTAGAGAGTTGCAAATGTTTCCTGTTAAATAGTTCTGTATGTAATTCCATAAATAATGGTGAATACATGAATAAATGTTTTCATAACTGATACTTCAATTTTATTGGGTATATTGCTGTGTTTTCATGACAATTCAAGTGAAATTTTCATGCAGGAAATGTAATTATGAAATATATTTTCAAATATTTTTAGTATTGATGTAGAAAGAGCTCTTTATATCAGAGTAATCCATCCAGAGAAACTATTGATCTGTAGAAATCTGTATACTAATAGCAATAGTATGTTTATGTATATATATATATATATATATATATATATATATATATATATATATATATATATACATACAGGGAATAGCCACACCGGTCGGGGGTAGCCAGGACAGGCTTCTGCCACCCAGCAAAAGGCTAACATTTGCAACCACCGACCAGCACGAATATTGTAAAAATCGTCTACAAGCCAGCTACCAGCAATGAAACTTCAGTTATTTATTTCCCCAAACAGCATTAAAATTGTACCTCAAAGTATTTATACAAAAATGAACCAATGGAGAGCCATATTAATCATTGTATCCGCTAAAACAAATTAAGTTTTTTGGATACCATGTTATAGACTGTGTTCTACCTCCGCCGCTTCTGCCTCCGCAGAGCTCCTCTGAGACCACTAGACCAATTTCTCTGAAACTCGACCCCATTATTGGGTCACGTGAACAGGTGCCTGACCATTTTGTGTTGACCTCTGACATTTTCTCTGCAGTGCATCCATCTGTGTATCTGTTTTCACACATTAACCCACATATCTTCAGACTCGGTTGACCTATTGGGCTGATAAAATACTGGTGGTGCCACCAGCAACCAATTTTTGCACAGCATCCATCTGTTCGTCTGCTTTGGGTTAAAAAAAACTCATATCTCTGCAGTGGTTGCAGTGGTTGGACTTATCCACATTTTTGCATGTGTATACATCCTCGATAGCGTTCTTGATTTTATGACAGGTGGAGCCACCTACATTCACATTCATGCTGCAGACATCCATGCTTATATCTCAGGACTGGTTTGACGTATCAGCCTGAAACTTTGCCTGAGTATAGATCTTCCATAGCTCTACAGCTTATACAAATTGGTAGCCCAACTTACATCCATTTTAACATGGTGTCCATCTGTCATTCTGCCTAGGGTAAAAATCACTCTTGTCACGATCTGCATCTTGTATACATCTTGGATAGCTTTCTTTTTCAAATAATAGGTGGCACCACCCACAATCATATTAACGTGGCAGACATCCATGCTAATATGCAACACTTCTCATTCTATTTCCCCTTGCCACTCAATTCATGCCTCACTTCACCCATCCAACTCTGACTTTGCTGGATACATGTAGTCGCTTGTGGACTACCCGTATTCTAGTTAAAGAATAGTTATAACACATGGAACAACGTGAAGATAAAGCTTACATATTCTGAAACAGAGTGTGTGCACCAAGTGTAAATACCTGACATCATTTATGTGTGGTGAAATTAAGAATACCTTGGAATCCCCTCTGTGATTAGCTAATTGCAGAGTTAAGGTCACAGTGCACATCCAAAAATTTCCAGTTTAATGGGTCTGTCTAAAAGTCAGAGAATCCACGAAGACCCAGAGAATTAATCCACTGAGAGGTTTTGATGCCTGGTTTATACAATTGCAAGTTAAAGATAAACATAATATCTCTTGAAAAAATGGACAATATTACTCTTAGCATGATTTTCCACTGTTAAAAGACCATTATAAACAATAATTCTTGCATAATTAAGTATTTCTAAGGGGTAGCGTTGGGACGGTTACCGGTATACGGTATTATCACGATATCTGACCGCTACGGTTATCATACCGTCAACTTTCCTATTATCGCGATATCACGATATCAATTTTTGTTCACGATTTTGGTTCACAAGCAAGCCCTTGAAGTTCAAAATAAATTTATTTCAAAGAATCGCATTTATTTTCATAAACCACGTGTATTGGAATACATGCGTGTGGGTGGAAGCGCGTGCTTACAGACTTCGGGATTATTCGGAAATGTCCGGAAGTAGCAGGATGAATCAGAAAGGACAAAAGCTTGAGAATTCCAGGAGAAAATAACATTATAATGAAAGAGCAATATATACACATTTTTATGCTTTTATTGCATGGAACGAAAATGTCAACATAAAAGTGTCACCACTGAATCGAACATTCCATACGGGATGCATATTTTGCCATATAAAATTGAGATGGTATATTTAGCCAAGATTCGTATGACATGCTCTCCGAAAATTCGCCGGGATTCTCCGGCTTTTATGTAGCTATAGGAAACTGATGGAAAGTTCTGACAAGCGTGATTCGACGATGGGGGCAGGACTTCCTGCGCCTCAAGCTTGCGCATCTGCAGGACCTTCATGCAACTTACATCACTTAATGAGTCATTCTGTGGTACTGGCACAATAGGTATAAATTATATTAATACTTAACCCCTTGTATAAAGTCAAGACTTTAAAGGTGGTTGTTATAAATATCATTATTGATGGCTTATTAATGCCATTATACATAATTGAAAATATCGCGATATCACAGTATATCGCGATAAAATTTGAATAATTATCATGATATCAAAAACCCATATCGTCCCAACATTACTTAGGGGTAAATAAAAGTGGTCAGTGGACCCCTCACTGTGACTACATCCTCTTGCTTAGTCAATGTATGTAAATTTAGCTGGCACTTAAATTTGTCGAGCTACAACCCTGAATATATATATATATATATATATATATATATATATATATATATATATATATATATATAAATATATATATATATACACAAATATATATATATATATATACACAAATAATCAGACAGTTGCATTAAATATACAGATTTCTACAGATAACCGCATTAAATATACAGATTTCTACAGATAACCAAGAGTTCTAGGAATGCAAGACAATTTAGAAGGTACTCTTCTTTAAAAGTTTCTTAAAATTTGTCATTTTGTGACCTTGGTCTTTCAACAGCAAGGTCAAATGATCCTTGGATATTCAGCACATTGATCTCTGCACTGGATTTCCCCTTGGACCAACTCAATTTACTTTTATACCTCTGTATAGAGTGAGCAAGAGATGTATTATTCCAGCCTGAAACAAGTGGAATCCCCTGTTATTTCTCCATAGTCATATCAGTGCTCCAAATCACAGAGGTTTCTAACTTTTATACATATTATTTCCCAGAAGTGAGATTAAGGTTACAAGGGCCTAGTGGCTACTCTTGCCCTTCCTTCAGAAGAAGATTGAGCCCCGGGCTTAATGGCTAAAGTGTTAAATAGCTGAACTTTTATTATAAAAAGGACTGAGAGGATAAACAGGGTAGGCTCTTACTGTGTAATATACACACAGGGGGTGTTAACCTTTTTTTATAGAAGATCACATATTCTGTTTGATAAAAAACAGAAGCTGTGGGCCTTTATTCCATACATTATAAAAATCCCTAAAAAGTATCCAATATTGGAAATTATATACAAAAATAAAAAAAGAAAGGAACTCTTTAAGGGTTTCTTATATCATCTGGTTCTCTTTCAGTTTAAGAAAGAAATACACCAATGTAACCTTAATCTGTGATCCTTCCGTCAGATGTACAGTCTTGTTCTACAGGTATGTAGATTAATAATTCCAATCAATAATACAAATTACAGATCAAAACACTCAACACACAGCCAGAGCAGAGAACACTCAACTCAACCCAGCAACCTTTAGGCAAGATTACTGTAATTCCCGGTGTGGTTGCAATTGATAATACTCAGCTATTGAGGTGAGTGATTTGAATATAATGTCAAGTCATAATAAATCATGGCCAGTTGTGTCTGTTGAATGTGCTGTGGAGTCCAGTGAATTAGCTCATATTCTCTGCAAGGTTTCTTTATTGTGCCAAAGGAAAACATTATGAATGGAAGAGTGTATGGATGAGTGGTCATGTCGGCCTTTTTAAATCACTTCAGACTATGTTGTTGGTGGTATTGATTCCATTAATGCTTGCTTCAGACACCGGGGTCACCTGTGGTTTCTTTGGTGAAACGAAGCTTGCGACAACTCTGTGAGCCATAAATACGCAGTCATGAAGACTAATTCATCTCACAAACCTCAGCATTGGCTGTGTGTGACACCTGGAAATGAAATCATTTGATATTATTGTTGGCTAAATTAGAAATATTTTCACTTCAGAGGAAAGCTGTAGGATTAGCGACAGAGTAAATGTTGCATTAAAATGTACAGTTAGGAGTACATACATAATTACACATTGGTTGAATCCTGTTGTGTGTTGGTCCTACAGTATATATAGTTGTGATCTATGATCATTCCTCCACTAGGTATGATGACCCCTCCAGGTACAAATAGCAGGTCTTCTCTGAAGCTTGGCTGAGCACCAATATACAAGCTCATATTGTTGGTCAGTATTAAAAACTTTTACAAGTAATGTTCTATGATTTGTTAACATACACATATTGTTCTACCAGATTTGTTTTAAGCTGTACACTGCATCACATACATTACTGTGTTACTACACTGTTTGATTATATTTTAGGCATTATATATATCTACACAGGACACATGTACATGCATCATAACCTTTATTGAAGCTTATTTTATTGTTTGTGAGAATAAATTTATTATTGTATTACAGTTAACATTAATATATTCACTGTGATGTTTTGGTTAAAAAAAATCCTTATTCCACAACAATTTGAGGATTTTGGCGTGGTCAAAAAAAGTCATTCCACTTTGAACTTTGCCTATACTTGTTCCCTTGTCTCCCAACTTTGTCCGAATATAAGCTGTGGCCTTTGAATTATGCAGTCCTTTGAGAACTTTTGTGTCACATCTCTGCATTTTTATTGAACCTTGTCAGGTTTATTTCTGCCACTTTCTCATAAATACTTATTGGGGCCCGCAACCATTTTGTTTATACACTAATATCCTGAAGTATCCTGAAGTAGCGGGTTTATGGCTAGCACCTTTCAGTTTTGTGTAATGTTTTAATTGATTGTGATTTCTTTTTGAATATATTCAGTTTCATTGTAATGCTATGCAATAGATTTGGATCCCCCCTCTTCCACCATGGTAGTACCCTTGTCCAAGATCATTACCACAAAAGAACACCCTCTTTACTTGGGAGTGATTTGCAACTGGTTAATGCAGCCAAATGTAGAAGGAATAATTATTAACAGCCTGTTGTGGCTTGTTAGGATTTATGTACCCTAGGAGACAAAAGGCTAAGTTTTGAATTAGATGAGTCTGACAGTGTCAGCTATATGAGACTATAAACCCCTAATTTTGCCTTTCTCCTCCTCTATCCTGATACCTGTGTCTAATACCCTTCCCCTCCCCCTGATCCCCATCCCATACACATGCACTCTCTGAGTACCAAGCTTTGAGTAGCCACTAAAACTATATATGAAGGTATTTATAGTATTTAATAGAAAGCAGGAAAAGCCCCATACAGGTATTCGGGAGGAGGACATGATCTGTACAGAAACATCTAAAAATAGGACACTTTTATCGAATTCAGACAAGGTCAATTACAAGTCCACTGAGTATAGAACCTGGAAGTGAAACATTCTGATTGTCAGGTAAACCGATGATAGAAATTCCATACCAATTATAGGGAGATTGCAGACCATCTACCAGTTTAAAAGGGATTCAGCCAAGTATGAGCAAACCTGTTATGAGTGAATTGTGTGAGATATGGAGATGTGTATCATGCCCGGGTGGTTTTGTATTAGTAATCATCAGGCAAAAAAATTTGTCACCTGGGGCTATTGGTGGCTGTGGTAAACGGTGATAGCGGCCCCTGGTTCATTGTATTGGTATTTCACAGTGTCAACAGCAGGTCTCAGGAGCTGATAGGTTCTGCTGATAGGGAGCAGCAGTTATGACAATACAAAAATGTAATTGGATACAGTTTTGTATGCGTGGGGAGTACACCTTAATGTCAGGTTGTCATCTACAGGTATTGAAGAGTTTATAGGCGTCTCTCCTCCATGTTAAGTTCAATTAAGCCTCTTTGTGAGGTTTATTTTCCTGTTTGTATCCTTTTGCAGGGCCAAAATACCTGCATGATTACAGATGACTCAATCCACTGGTTCAGCATTCTCATTCCCTGTTTATTCTCATTCAAGGTTTTTCAGCACTTTAATCCAGAAATGATTGAGGTGGGGTAATTTGTTTACCTTTTTTTTGCTTGTTTTAGATAAAATTTAAAAAGATGAGGGTACAGCATAATAATAATATCTGTTATAATTTTATAAAAAAATTTATTATTTTACTCTCTTGAAGAAATGTCAAAGGGGCTGGAACTCAAAATCAGTTAAGTTCTAATGATGACAGTAACAACACATTTTTTATGTCCGGGGGGGGGGGGGGGGGGGGGGGAAGAAAAAACTTTTTTATTTTTTTGCCAAATAAAAGGCACATATATGTCATCTCTCCACCTTACTACCACACCATGTACCTCATCTTATTATGTCTCCCCTCCCCCTTCTCCAGGGGAGACGTTTTTAGTGCCGTCGTCTGTAGGATATCTTGTGAACCTGATAGCTTTTGAAGGGCTGCATATTTTCCTCCAAAATTTAAAACCATGATGGTTCCCACAAAAATTTCAAATGTGTTCGAGACCGCGTGAACTTGACCTTCATCTTCAAGGTCAATTCTGCTGAAATGTAAAAACTTTTGTTTTTTTTTTGTGAACACAATAACTTTTGAAGTCTGCATATTTTCCGAAGAAATATGACACACTTATGGTTCCTACTGAAATCTCACACAAGTTCGAAACCTGGTGACCTTGACCTTAATCTTCAAGGGGATATCTGCAGAAGCAGATCCAGGGGGGCCCAGGGGGTCTGGACCCCCCCCCCCCTTTTCATAAAAAACAAACTTTGGGGCCTGGACCCCTCCTTTTCCAGACCTGGGGAGCTTTTTTTAGGGTTTTCATTAGTCCTCCTGGGTTGGACCTCCCCCCCCCCCCTCTTTTTCCATATCCTGGATCCACCCCTGATCTGCTGAAAATTATTTGAAGCCATAACTTCTGAAGTATTTCACATTTTGTCATCAAATTTGGTACACAGATTTTTCCTTCAAAGTTCTCGAAGGAGTTTGAAAGCTGGTGACCTTGACCAATATTTTCAGGGTCAAATCAGCCAAATTATAGTTATTGGCTTGAGAATGCGATAACTTTTGAAGGGTTGGATATTTTCCTCCCAAATTTGAAACACTGATTGTTCCTACAACTTAAAAATCTTGGATCAGTTTGAAACCTGGTGACCTCACAGGGTCAGATCTCTCACCATGTCTTCATTGATATTACATATATGCAAATGGGGGGGGAGACATCTGTTTTTGCAAGTGCCAAAACAAGCCATTCTAGGCCTGTTCTGACAATTATATTAACTGATTTCACTCAGCAATTTGTATTATGCAGGCAGCATATTCCGGAGGTGATGCTTTTTTTTTACATGTGGTGATATGCATGTGTATACTTTGAAATCCAAGCAGTATAACTCTGATATGAATTGCATCTGTTTATAAAAGACCTCCCCTGTGGGATGGATTAGGCAGACTGAAACATCATTTTAGCCACATCTAAGAAGATGGACTCTTATTTAAAATTCAAGTGAACAGGTCCCTTTAACTGGTATTTTCACACAACCACACATGTTATCTCACATTAGACTTAATACTTTATAGTTGCCCTCATGCAGATTGCCAGCCAGATTGAAGAGTAAAGACATCATCTGCAATCAGTGGGAGAAAGTGGTAGATACCTATTGGTGGTACTGAATATCATGGAGGACAATTCAGATTGGTCAAAGGACCATTTTACCTTTTCTTTTACTTGAAAAAGATAAAAGCTGTATAAATTTGGGATTAACTGACCTCTAGGATTGATTAGCTGACCTTCAAATATCTTCACTGACCCAGGTGACCAGGGCAGATGACGTCAACAGTGAGAAGAATGACAAAAGAAACAGCAGACCCAAGGGATAAAATTATATTATTAATGGTCAGTAGGGGTTGGTGTTATGACACACAGTGGGTTTCTTGGCCTCTCTCCATTAGAGGTTTAGTCTGACTTAATACCTGTGTCTCACCGTGTGCCGTGCCAAAGCACCTGATGAGAGCTAAACCTCAGATCCCCAAGACTTAAAGAGACAATATATACAACTTGTAAGAGGATATTATTAAGTGGATTGTAGGTCTGTACGTTATATCTTCTTATGTCCCTGTCACCATATTTCTTCCACACCCTCTCTACGTACAGCTACATGGACATGCAGATGTCTCTGCAGGTCATGTATATACTAGGTTTAATACAGAGTTATCAGTAGGATTAATAATGAAGCTTTAGTTTAAGGATTAAAATTTCAAACTTGTGTGCCATTGGTAATGGGATAAATGGCAGAAAAAAGAGGCAATTTTAATCTTATTCTAAATCTATGTACATTAGGACTTTTGTTCTCAGTGTGTTTTAAAGACTTTTCTGAAGTAAATGAAGTATATATCTGGTATTCCTAAAAGCGTAAATGTGAATGATTGTAAAAAAAAATTACCAGTTGACCCTTAGGATAAATTTACTCAGGTCACCTGTTATCACAAACCAGTCACCATACTCCCTGACAAATCTGCCATCATGTACATGTCCATGTCATGCTATCAGAGTTTTTTATTTAAAGTTGTAAATTTGGGAAAGAAAATTACATTTTTATCAGTTATATGACAACAATACCTGATACGTCTGGCCATTTAAGGGAAAATATGCTAAAATTGTCAATACGTATAAGTTACAGCAATTTGGTCTCTGCTCCTGGTAGTTCTCACAATGCAATTGAACCCTATTGTATTAAATTACAAACATAAATAGCTTAGCCTTAAGGATGTAAACTTTAAATGATTTATGACTGGATAACTGACCATAAGGATAAATCTTAGTGTAAACCATAAATCATTTATGGCTGAGTCTATGTAATAATCCCCCTCCTGAGGTAAAGCCAGGTCTAAACAATCCCCCATACATTATGGGAGTAGGTGTGTGAAGAGCTCCTCATATCATCTCCTCAGGTTTCTGTTAAACTTCTTCAAGTGTCCACAGACAACAGCCAGGGGTTGTTGACCATATGGGGGGAGGGTGATAATCGTGTTATCTTTTGCTAAGTCACAATGTCCGGACATTGTTGTTGACCATTAGTGGACCCCGCATCCAATTTCATGTTTGGCATTGCGGTGACCCCTGGGCCAGAAAGGATTTAAAAACTCTATATTGTATGTCCAAGCTACCCATACTGATCACAAGACCATTTAGAGCCTGGCTACATCCCTGTGACTAGTACTCAAGGAATCCCAGCTTATTTTCAGAAGTAAATATACATAGTCGCTTGGCAGAGTTCAGTTTGATATTGGTCAAGTTCCTAAGTCACATTATTTGCATCAGTTAAAATAAATAATAAGATTCTGATGGTTTATTTGGCACAAGTGGAAGGCCACCTGTGGAGTATTATCTTTAGGTCTGTGTAAAATTCCAGCTTGGGGTCAAAGGTTATACAGATCTCACTTGTATGCTATTTGAAAGGAAGGTAGCTCAGTAAGGTTTTAGTGATGAATGCCAGCCATTGTATCATTTACTCAAGTATTAGAATTAAGAGCCCCACCAAATGATGATATAAGAATAGACTTGTGTACTTATTTTATATAATGGGACAGGAACAAGCTGAACAAAGTGTGCCAGATGGGCTTTTTGTGGGAAGGAAGTGCTGAAGACTGTATTAATTCTTTAAAAATCCTTGAGGATTTTGTCATTTTAAAAGTATCTGGAAAGGTAAAGCAGATGAAAGTGTAGTCATATATAGCCCATTTGTATTTTCCAGGAAGCACTGCAGAAAATAAAGTGTAAAGGTCAGTGCAGATCTTGACAAACCACAATGCTATCTTGTCAAAGCATCTACTAAGGCATCAGCTGTCTTACTCTAACAGCTAAAACCCATAATATTAATTTCAGACACATAAAACTGTAATAAAAATTTTATCTTAAATGAAGTTTTATTATTTCAGGTATGTCTTTGGAAATTTACTTAATGTATGAACTTTTTTTTGTTGAAATAAAAGCAAAAAATAAATTTCAAGAATGTTATATTCTTGACCTGAATTAAATAAACATGAACAATTGTCAGCAGATTTATGTTAAGCATAAACCACATACAGATATGGATTATCTCATATGTTTTCTTGAATATTTTACAATTTTTTTCTAACTTAGAATAAGTAAACTTTCACTTATTGGTAGAAATATGCCCTAAAATTGATAAAACTATAAATTTTAACTATTTAAAATTATTGAGAAAAAAAACTCTTAGGAAAATGTAAAATAATAACCACTGGTCATTTCTCAGAAATATTAAAGAAGTACAGATATTTGCATCAGATCATGTTCTGTGAAAAACGAAAAAAAAACTATTTAGAGGTATTCCACCTGTTATTCTGTTCCACAGCTAATGGGTAAATAAGTTCCAGATGTTGAAGAGGAACCCTTGTATGTTTGCCAGAAATGTGTTTAATTTTCTTCTTTATTGATATACAATAACAACAGCTCTCTCTCAAGCCTGTTTACACCTGGTCTAGACACAAATCCTTGAACCTCAATTGAAGACACGTGCCTTGCCATAAACAAATTTGACTTAAGTTGCTTGGGTTTTGGTTGAACCATTACAGTTGGGTAATTAGGCTTTATTGATCAATATTGTTAGCGTATTACAGAAGCCACCTACCTACTTGACTTGTGTGAACTCTTGATGCTGTTAACACACCATGTGCTTCTGTTCTCTCCTTTGTTATATGATGGAGAGAGTCTTACCCTACCCTATAGTTTCATAATTAAAAAATAACAGTGTCATCACAACACAGCTTTATTTTGGGCAGACAGGCATCAGTGCCAACAATTTAAACCTGTGATCAATGATGAACAGATCTAAAATGAAACTTAAAAGAATACAGTTCTAGTATGATTCTAACACAGATTCTTGCAGTCAGATTTATAATTTTTATGAGATGAAAAAAATAATAGAAGATAAATGAATAAAATCTTGCAAAGTGTGCCACTAATGTAATAATTCAGTTATATTATCATCCAGAGAGAGATACTATTTTATCAAGTATTAACACATATAGAATAAATGATATTAAACAATAAACATGTCAGAAGGAACATGTTGCATATCTTGGATCAAAAGATCTCATTATAAGGTCAGGATAATATCTATAGGTCATATTTATGTAAATGAATTATAAATATGAAATAATATTGCCTTTATCTAACAAAATCTGTAAGATATATACCATGAGACAGTAATATTATGATCAGATACAGTGGTAGTTGTTAAAACAAGACTCATCAGGCATTTTTTATTGGAATTATAAGGCTTACTTTGAGGTTTGATGCCAGTCATATGGAGAACTACACTGCAGTGGCTTCAGTCCTATTACATTATGTTTTTGTATACTACTAGTAAGCATAACATTAGGCTAGTGAAGAATTATTACACATAAAGAATACATATGGAAGTACAATACTCTCTTGGTTCATTGTAAACACCATCATTCGATGTGCTTCAGTATGCTTGTAGGCAGTCAAACACTGAATAGTAATGTTGTGTATTTTAAGTGACAGTTCATGTGCAGGCCTTTTTTCATTGTCTCATCTAGATTTTCAAAGGAATTTTCAGTATGACAAGTTCTCCCATTCTAACATCTGGGCAGATTCTCTTATGTCAGATGAGAAAACTTGTGCTAATGAATTGAAAGTAAGTCATATTGATGTATATCTCTTAAATTGACATACTTTCATCAAAAGTAGCTCTTCCTGTATAAGTCAGCTTATAATTTAATATGCAGGGATTATACAGTTTGGGTATGGAATTGAAATGCCATATGTGTGGTATATTTGTGTATGTAAAGGTATGGTCATTCCTGGTCATTCTTTTACTTCCTGCAGTCTATTGACATAGCTGCATACATACAAATGTTAGTGCACTGCCCCACCTCCCTGGTTAATCTGATAATCCTAATTGGGCAGCTGGTATCAGTTTTAAGAGACCCAGCATAATTAAGTATTGGTCATCTTCTGACCTTTCATTGGGATCTTCACCCATCTGTTGATTTAATGGAGTCAGGTTAATCCCACTTTAATTCCAATATTAGGTTACCACTGCCATGTGTGCAGTATGAATAATTGATGTCTGATATCTGTAATGCAGAAATTCCTGAATATTTCAGGGGGCACCTTGTTAAGTTAAATTGGGAGGAGGATGCCCTGGGACTACATGAATTACAAACAAGTTGTAAAATTAATTATTGAGAGGTCTTTTGTCAATCTTGTTTTATCAATACATGTTCTCAAATGATTGTCAACTGTCAGCTGAACCACATAAGATTTGGTCTCAGGGGAGACTATGACTCAAAGGGAGGGAAAAGTGACAGGAAGAGAGGATCATGTCAAAGAAAGGGGCAAGTAAACAATGAAAATTGAAATTTTCAAAGACCGTAATATATAAAGCAGAAGGGTTATAATAATATATGTTAAAAGGAAAAAAAATAAGGGAGAATAGAAGACTTAAGAGAAATAAAAGGTACAGTGATATGGAAGAGGTGACACAAAAGAAAAGATAAAAAATTAAAGTAAAGGACAGGAGAGAAGATGAAGAGAAAACCAGTAATATTAATTGTAGAACAGTCAGTGTAAATGTAGAACAGGTGTCGTAATAATGCCTTTTGACCTGTCTCAGGCAGGCAAACATGGAAAAGCATTTTTCAGTTTGTACCAATCCATTGTAAAGGTGAACACGTAGATGTTTCCCAACATTAGTAGCTTATAGGTTGTAACAAACATGACAAAAAAAAAACCAAAATACTTTACAGGTGGTATAATATTAACTCCCTATATATTCATATAAATGTGGTCTATGATTTATATACTTATTGGGCATTTCGGCCCAAATCACCTTTATTATCCAGTGTTTTTCATTACTGCACAATTGTGTTTCTGATATAATAGAGTTACTTTTGAAAAAAATTCAGTTTTTTTTGCATGCTAGTGTGCATGGTGGATGGCATGCAAGTTGACAGGTTCAGGTTTACACTGAGCAAAGTGTGACAGAAAGTTTAAGATGATGGTAGGCCTATATAGGATGCATCTTTTGAAGAAAGGCAATTTTTTCTGCGGAAGGGCAAACCTGTATTAATGCCTTTGCATTGGAAAGGTGAAAATTTCAAAGTAATACGATCCCGGTAGAAAATGTGAAAATAGTTGTAAGCCTAAAAGGATCAGACAAAAAGTTAATTTTAAGGAAAGCACAAAATTTAATAATTGATGTATATGGTAATTTTTATTTAAGGAATTGATTATGAATGGTGGATTAATAAATTATAAATATAGTATGACATTTGACATGGAAACCTGTCAACTAAAGCCAGGCATTTTTGAGTAAGATATATATATATATATAAATAGCTTAAAATGAAGAAAAGGTCCATAAATAAAAATAAGGTCCATTAATGAAATCTTTTCTAGTTAAAGAAATAAGAAATGTGAGAAGGAAATGGAGAAAGATAGGTAAATATAAACAAGGGATGGTCAAAGCTAAGAGAAATTAGAAATCAATTAATAGTCTACTAGAAGTCAAAAAGGTCATTTTCCATTTGCTTTCTGAAGCATTTCCTTGTCCTAGGTGTCAGATTGGTTGAATTGATGACATGTTGTTGGTTCAGTCTCCAGTACCATGAGAACAATGTGTGAGGGGAGTTGAGGGGTAATTTGAACAAACAGTAGACACAGATGGTTGTGTGGATGACCACTTTTCATGATGCTCATCACTGAGAGGATTATGTACCATAATAATGGCCATCATTGTCTCTGGGCAGATCAGACTTACCTGTGTGTTACAGGTACAATACCTGAACACTTGCACCCAGGTGAGGTCAAAAGCCAAAAGGATTGTCTGCCCAACCACCCGCTGTAGTGGTAGAGACCTAGGCTTAATGGTTAATATTTGTTCTGTCCCCCTTCTGTTTAGAATGCATCACCATGGCAGACTCATGGTGGAATCTGGTCAGCTCAGCAAATATTGTCTGTGTGTGAATTTCTAACAAAGGATCTGGGGTTAAAATCTTCCATTTATCCTCTCAGGGTTAAATGTCCAGTCACTCACTGATGATAACTTGTATTCTGGTGACCCTGGCTGCTGCTGTTTTATATCTGCATGTATGCCTGTGTGCATATTTTGCTCATAGATTATGTTTAACGAAAAAATAAACATTCACAAATAGTCATTGGATATTTTGTCTGTAAATCTGGATCTATATGATTTATGTCCCCTATAAAGTACATGCAATTCTTGCATGTTTATAGTAAAAGCTGAAAAGTGTTCAGCACCGCAACACATACATGTATTCTTATTGGTCCACAAATTAAGAAAGGAGAATTATAGGATTTTCATCAAATGTGGTTGAGTGCTTTATTTTTGTTGTACATATCTATTTTGCCTCAACTGGGACTGGTTATAAAAATGTCAAATTATAATATGTTTGACAAGTTGAAAAAGATTTGATATGGCATATGATATCACCGGAGAAATTATTAGGTTGGGGGTTCCACTTTGTATGTATGTGAATGGAGATTAAGTCACATCAAGTTAAAATTGGCATAGATAAACATGGTATGTACAATTAAAATTGGCACATAAAATAGGCAGAAGTAAAAATTTCATTTGTAAAAAATAAAAAAGGAAAAATTGGCACAATGAATGCTGCATTGATACCTATAACTTAAAATGTGCATTATGTGACGGTAAAGGTATTTTACACATATTGACATTTCCAAATTATTCCAAGTTGCTATCACATCCATGAAAGATCAGATATCAGTTTCTTCAAATTGAAATTTATTGGGTCTTTTGGAAAGGTTTAAATATTTGATTTTTTGTGGGCTTCTCTCTCAATTGCAAGGCTTTGTAGGCAGTTAAAGGTAAAAATAAAAGATATTTTTCTTGTTGATAATATATTAATCACACATAGCTGATTTTGACTTGCCCTGAGAACAAATGAGGAACGTCACAGCTGCAGGGGGTCAGAGTGAGCAAAACAATGTTTTAAAAATTCAAACACGAGCCCAACAGTAAAACTTGGTAAAGTGTAATGTTCAGCATAAAACAGACAAACTGGACCATTAGAGGAACAAGAATTCTCTCTTTTAGCGTGCAGTATGGCAAGATCATAAGCTAGCTTAGGTTGTTTTTGTCAACACATTAAGTTTCTCATAATGTTCAGCTCCCCACCTGCCTTGCTGCCATAACCCATTTAGAGGCATTATGATAATTACTGCTTGGGATATGGTAGGAGTAAATTGTCACAATAGGAAGTTGGTACCATGTGGATTTTAATGTTATTGATTCCATCCTTAAGAATGTCACAGCTGCATCTGGCTTTGATCTGCAGAAACCAGCAACAGTTACAGCTCTGGTTCTTTATGCTGGCAGCTCTGCCAGTGACTGAAATGACCCAGCAGTTTTTAATGAACCTGGTGTTTAATTCCAGTTTTGCTGAGGATGTAATCTTTGATTGATTCAGTTATCTAATGCTGAAAAGTAAAAACCTGGTTATTTGCACATGTAACTGTATCTGTCAAAGTAATGGAGGTAGTTTGTGAGTTACCGGTAACTGCATGGGATATGGCTAGTGTTCAGTCCTACAGTACAGTACTTTGTTCTTGTATATCATTATTGTAATATTTATCAATATATATCTACAGCACAGATAAAAAAACCCAGAAAACTCAGAACATTACTATGTCTTGTATTATCGATAGAAGAACATCGCATAAAATTAGAAATTTCAAAATTACATATGAATATATACACTGTCTGTTTGGTATCCCCTAATGTAGAACATTAAAACAAGCATTGTTTCCTGGGTAAAACAAATTGGTTTAGACCTGTTTTTTCCTGCATCGAGGAGCTGTTTTGTAGAAAATTGTAGAAATCTGCCTGTGCTAAGAAAATTACCCAAACAGTACTTTTCTGAAGTCTTTAATAGTCCTCTCTTTTGAGAAAATGTATAGTTATCTCTGATTACTCTGTTTTTGGCCAGCAAAATGCAACTGGTTTTCCCTTTTATATGGCAAGGTCTCTAATTTGGTGATGTCTCCTGGGTTGGCAGAAGGAAAATAGTAGATTTTGACTAGATTATTGCTTTTGCTCATCAGTTTACAGTTTTACAGATAGTTAGTAAAAATAAACTGCATATGTATATGCTTTTATGAAAATGTGTGGCACTCAATACAAAAGGGAACCCACAGGCCTGTCATTCTCCTGGCAGGCCTGTTACTACTTGAACTCCAATCCAAGCTGGTCTGTTATTTTCCCAACAAATGTAAATCTTGTCTTTCATATTAAAAAAAACTGGTCTTGGACCTTTATGGAACACATGTTCTTCTTTTGTAGTGTTTATTGCTGGATTGTGAGCATATTATTTTTTAACAGCATTTTTGTGTCTTTCATGTATGTATGATTCTGTTGAGACAAACCTTCATGTTACACAGCTGATGAAGTTTCAACTATACCCTGATAAATCAAATCAGCATGCATTAATTGATGATTTCACTGGTATTGTACTCCAGGTGTAATTGCTCACACCTGCACAGGTATATGTGAGCCACTAACAATCACTCACACATGCACTTGCACACCTGAGCTGTTCTGCTAATTAACACCCTGGTGAGTTCATCAGTGTTCACAGGTAAAAGCTTCCCAGGCCAGATCAAGGGCAGCTTGTCCTTAATGACCTCTCCCGACCCTGCCATCAACGTAAATTACATGCATCTTTTAAAGTGGCCCTTACAGGACATTAGATTCTGATCAATGCGGCAACAGATGTGAGTATTGTGAATAAGGGTTGGGTATCCATGTTACAATACAGTCTGAACCATCCAAGCTGGGTGCCTGATGCATGAGCATGAACCCAAGGCCTGTGGAAAGCATACACTTTACAACTGGACACATTACCCCAAGCCTTGAGGCCTGTTTACAATAGACTGCTAATTTGTATGGTTCAGATGGCCCATTCTGGTTGACATATGATCATACTGTGTGCATTATCATGCAATCTCCCTAGACGTGACATCTGTCAAGCTATGCTCATTTATAAGTGGCATATTTAATATATGCAGTACAACATATCATTAACATGTTTGTAGTGTGTTTATTTACAAGTTCTCCCTTTCCTGGGAATTTAACCAGCTTGACCACTCCAACTGTATTTAGTCTTGTGTATCACTCTCGCTTTCTCTCTCTCTCTCTCCATGCACAGTGCAAACAAATGCATATTGATATATAATTTAGTTGATATTAGTTTATAAGGTTAATAATAATGTATTGACCTAGGTCCAAGCATAGTGAAATATTTGATATCACTTGCAAGATAATGCAATATACATTTAGTTTAATGAAAAAAGGTTAATAAAAAAATAAATATATTTAATAAAACATTCCACTGGAGGAAGTTAGTGGATGATGGAATGTATGAATCACTGCCAGCATTACCCCTTCCATAATGACTTTTTTTTTTAATTCTGGAATTTACAACCTGTAAATCTAGTCAATAAAATCAAGAAATAGACTATGAGGATGTACATCCCCAAAATACAAATAAAGTTTATATAATCTTATGGTTACTATAAAGATTGTCAGTAACACAGTGTTGAGTATTATTCTCTTTTATCACATTTTGTTTTAATCTTTGCAGTCACTAAGGTCACAAGAGGTTACTTTTGTGTTTATTATAGAGTAAAGCCATAGTCAGCTATCTTCTTCAGCATTTCACATTCAGTAAGTTGAATTTTTATAGATGAAGACATGTCAGATAAAACTTATATAAAATATGAAAATGCTTAATGTTTTGATTGGATAAATGAATTTATCTGTGATTTATGTTCAGATAAGCATTTTCATTTGTATATGAAGACATATTTATGTCTAGTAAATTGTGGACCTCATTTCTGTGCAGTTTTCAAGAATCAACTAAATGTGCCATGTTAACAGACCACAGCTGATGATTTCTCATCTCACATTAGTTTTTACCCTTTCTCACTTATCATCTCACATTCTATCCTTCATCACATGGGTGTTTAGCTGGGGAAACCCATCCAACTTTACAAACCTTAAACTGATCATTCAGTCGGAATAAATACAGTTTCACTGTCTGTCATCTTTTTAGTAAACTCTTATATACTTTGTGTGGGCATCACAGCAATTCAGCAGTACTGCAGCAGGTGGCAGCACCAGACTTCTGTAGCAATCAGACAGCACACAGAGAGAACTGTCACTGGAGCATCGAGATCTTCCAGAGAAGCAGATGCACTCAGTGACCTGAGACCAGGCCAGTGAACAATCAAGAAAGAAAAGTGTGAATACCTAATGTGGACTTACTTATAGTGTGAAGAAAACTGATTTTGTCTTCTACTTTGTTCAGGTAAGTGTGAATGTTTTATACATGCATCATATGGGGAAATACCTGTTGTTTCACACAGTGAGAAAAAGTGATTTACTTTACAGCAGGGCGTGTATAGGTGTAAGCTGTACACATTATTTCAGCTAAGTTCAACATTGGTGTGGACATAATTGTACATAAATGCATGATTCAGAAATGTTTTTAATAATCCTTACAAGCTAATTTCCTGTCCCTTTCATTGAGTGTACATATGCTAGGATACCAGAATACAGCCTATTGATTTTATATAAGAGAAAGTGTATGGGTTAATTATCACATGCGCCAATGAAGTGTGCTGTGAGAAATTGTTCTTTTGTGGAGTAGAGGGAACCATTGAGGCTGTGCATGGTTGCCCCTCTGAAAGACAGGACCACTGATCAGAACTGATCAGAATTATCATTATAAATATAATACAGAGGCTCCATAATTAATATACTTACTATGTGCTTAAATAGAGAAATTGAATTTCAGGATATTCTTTTAATTTAGGTGATCCTAATTACATTTTGTTTCATATAATGATTTACATGATTGACATTAATAATAGTTTGGAGCATTTACATTTTAATTCACACTTATTAAGGATCATCCTGGCTTTGTGTTTCTGTCATTTAGATCAAACTTCATCTATGACTACAATTGGATTTCATAATTAATTTATTCATAATAAGAGACCCATTATTCAGACACCTTTTTATCAAAATAATTTATTTAGAGGATTGGAGCAAATTATTTGACTTAGCAGTCTTGATTTTGTTCGCAATATCATCTGGCAATGATTCAAATGTTTTCAACAATTTTCTATAGCTGGTCTTAGTTTGGATACTTTCACAGAGGCCCACTCATCAATTGATCACAATTTGAATTAACTTGTTATTTAAACGATACAGATATGAAGATTTTAGCTCATTTGTGTTGAGTTTAGAATTGTGATTTCATAAACTTGAAGGAAAATCATTGCCTAACCCCTCCTCCCCCCCCCCCAAACCCACACACACATGTAATGATATATTTTATCCTCTGTAATAAAGCTCAGCTTTCTCCGCTGGTGACCCAGGTTTGATTCCCGGCGTGGCTAAGAGAGTTGGTTGTAGTAGCCCGTCCAAGGCCAGTGGTTTCATCTGGGTCTTCCAGTTTCCTCCACCCTTACCAACTACCGAGTGCCAACACCTCAGCCACTGTAAGTGCCTCGTATTAGTTATTAATACTAGTTGTACAATCCTTGTATAATAAATAAAGTTTATAATATCTGTAATAATTTCTTCTTGCAGGAACCACAAGTAATTCAGCCATTATTGATATTGTCCCAGTGGTATACTATTTATTCAAGCCTTAAATAACTTAAATGAATTAAAAAAAATGGACTACACCAGTTACCTATCAGTATTCAGAGGTCAAGGGCCTTATCCTGAACTGATAATAAAAGATCTTTGCAGTAAAATACCTAATAGACACTTATCTGAACTGAACTGAACTACCTCATAACATGTAATGAGCTTCTCCAGTTCCATAGGTGACATTGTTTTGAGAGTTGCATATCACTTCCTAGGGCATATATGAGATGTGCTCTCTGTGACAGTCTTTTGTCTGGGATACTAAGAGCTAATTAATTAATAATTAATCATGAATAGCTCTCGGGTGCAGATCACTCTTAATTAGAGGAAGACAAGACACCATATATATGTGCTTGATCAGGCTGACATTGTTTGCTGGTGTATGGAACCATGGTCATGCTAAAGTAGATTATAATTGAAGTGGTGGCAATTGTACCAGACAGTAAAAGTTCACAAGAAGGACTTCGTCAGACTATCAAAGGTATGTGTATTTTGATGTATTTCATCAAATGTGTGAATATCCTGGTTACACTGAATGTCTTAGGCAGGATGTATTTCGGTATACCTACGGTCCATCTGTCTGTTAAGTGTCACCCAGATAACTTATCAGGCCTGTGATGGATTCTCACGAAACTCACCATAACTACTGTTATGGGCAAAATATTCTGCTCAAAATCCACACATTTTAATAAGGTCAGAGGTCACTAGGCTTATTTGTGGTGCTGCTGTGGTCACTTACTAGGAATATTATGGATTTTGATGAAAGAAAAATATTAACCAGTGTAACATTTAACTAAAGTTTGATTCCTGGTAAAATCAATGCATATTTAATGAGGTCAGAGGTCACCAGACTTCTTAGTGGTTTTGCTATGATAACTAGAATTTCATATGGGTTCTGCTGATATTCAGTATGAAGGTTGAACTATTAAAGTAACTCCCTTGGGTTCATTTGTCTGCAAAATCTGTGCATATTTAATATGGCCAAAGATCACATGACATATGAAGGATGTATTTTGTTTTGTTATCAGGTGCTTTTGTTTTTATTAAGTCCCCCCCCCCTCCAGGGGAAACGTTGTTTTTAGTGCTATGGGTGCACCCTTCTGTTGTCCTCCTTGCTGTTGCCTGTTGCATATCTTAATTATGAATGCAATAACTTTTGAAGGTCTGCATATTTTTTCCAGAAATTCAAAACACAATTGTTTTTACCTAAATCTTGGAGTTTGAAAACCAGTGACCTTGACCCTCAACTTCAAGGTCAGATCTGCATGATGTACAATTTTTGTGGACCCCATAACTTTTGTTGAAGTATTTCACATTTTGTCCTCAAATTTTGAACACAACTTGTTTCAATGAAGTTCTTGGATAAGTTTGCAAACCTGTGACCTTGACCAGGATCTTCAAGGTCAAATGAGCTGAATTATAGTTATTGTCTAGTGAACACAGTTACTTATGAAGTATTGCATAATTTTCCCTCAGATTCGACACAAATCTGAGTTCTCATAATAGTATGCATACTGGTGACCTTGACCTTGAACTTCAAAGTCAAATCTGTGCAATTCTAGGATTATTTTGACCCCCATAACTTTTAAAGTACTGAAGATTTTTTCTTCGAATTTGACATACCAGTTCTTTATGCCAAAATATCATCGGAGTTTGGAAAATGGTGACCTTGACCTTGATCTTCAAGTTCAAATCTGCTGAAATTCTTTTGAGATAGTGCAAACTTTACCCCTAATGTGTTGGGATGGCAAGTGGGGGGGGGGGGGCATATATCGTAAAAACAAAGCCATTCTAATTTTATAATAGCATTTAA
Source organism: Sipunculus nudus (assembly GCA_026874595.1). NCBI lineage: Eukaryota > Metazoa > Annelida > Sipuncula > Golfingiida > Sipunculidae > Sipunculus > Sipunculus nudus. The sequence continues at coordinate 30,626,599 of CM049315.1, forward strand.
TTATCATATACAAGTGCTGTAATCTTGCAAGATAGAAGAATAAGAAGGAAATGTCTCTTTCATGAGGTAGTTTGTCTGAATAACTTTTAAAATTTGCTTGGGGATGATGCTGGCAACTTGTCTGTCCTTGTATCTCTTTTTAAGCCTGTCTGCTTATCTGCTTATTTGTCTCTTTGTGTCTGTGTCTCCACTTTGTTGATGTATCATATAAAAATGATGTCATGATGTAAAGCAACACACTACAACCCCTATATTTCCAAAGGTTATGATACTTCTTACACTTCCATCAATCCTGTTATACCATACCCCTCACCCCAATATCACAAAGCCATGAGCATATGCCCTAAATCCTGCTCTTTGGAATGGACCAATCGAAATATTAAACATTCACAGAATTGAGTGGTGACCTACACATTGTAACACTCAGCAGCTTTGGAGTATATATCAGTTATTACCAATGAGTGAATCTGTGGAAGGCCTGCAAGTCACTGTTGCAAAACACCTATCAACACCAATGCCTGCAAGTTGTGTAATGTTAACTTAGTGAATGGATTGACATGTACAGCATGTCATCAGGGCCTCCCTGAGGAGTCCTTCAGGTCAGTGGCTGGGGATATAGGCAGCCATAAAGCAGCTTTATATGTGGGCAGTGACAGCATCATTTTCAATATTGTTGTCCCATTCATCTTGTCTTTAGTATCTTCTATTGTTTCTAAAGTAGCCATAAACCCAGGTGGTCCTGTCTGCTAATTGGACAGTGAGCACCCTCTGGGCTTTTTTATTGGTTGAGACTAATTCTCACATGGTGCATGAGTTATGGAGTGATAAAAGTTACTGAATTTTGCCCAATATGATGAATACAGCTGTCATTTGAATTTTATGGATCTGTGGCAATTGTTTAAAGATGATTCAGCACTTAAGGGCCATTTCATGATGATTATGTCAGAAAGCTTGAGGACTACTAGTTTGACAAAGACCGGGTCTGTAACTTCGACAGATGTTAAAGATAGACTTCTTGATATACTTATTTTGTATAAATCTGTAGAAATATGTTTATCAGATGTTCACATAATTGCAATAGATCATTTACGATTCATAACTGGTTTTGAAGGCCTAAATTACCTCTTCCAAGAAAGATTGTGTTATATTTGCTAGTCATGTTTTAATTATGTGACCCAAGTGTATAAGGCGAGAATAAGAGGTCATTTAATGAGACACAAGACACATCCAGGAATAAACCATTTCAACAACGTGGTAACAACCTCCAATGATCCTGAGATATATGCAGACCATTATCTAGACATGTTGCAACCAGACCTAGGGTCAGTTCTGAATTGAACCGGAATTGAATTGGAATCAATGAGAAATGTGTTGAATTGGAATGAATAAATATAAAAAAAATGAAACAAAGTTGAATTGAATTGGAGTATAAGTTTAAAGCACAAATGAAGTAAGCTAACTAATTTGAAAAGAACTGATAATAACTGTTGCAGATCCAGAAATTCCAGGACAGGGGTAGGGTTGACAAAACTGGTTTAGTGGTTGATGAATGTTATGAAAACTGTGTTCTTAAATGGTGCATTTTGGTTTATATATAGATATATATATGTTTCACGCCATCTTCCGATCTGGCCCAGCAAATAACAACATAAACAATACTGGCATCATATACTTACATCATTACTTCATCAAGCTATAAAAAAAAGAAAATTGTCATAAATGGTGCCTGTGCCTGAATATGCCTCAAATTCTCGAATAGGCCAGGGGTTCTAATCCCAGTTTGGAGTGCCTGATAGGGTCTTGAGCTTCTAATGCCAAAAGAGATTGGCTGAATAAGTCTTTGAGTTCTTAATCCCAGTTTTGTGTGCCTGAATAGGTCTTGAGTTCTAGTCTGATATCACAGTTATAATCCAAGCATTTGGGTGCTGGAAGAGGTCAGGATTTCTAATTGAATCGGTTTCCCCCAATAGGTCTGGCCAGAGTGACAAGTCCCATTTTTTGGGTGCCTGACCAGGCCTGGATTTTTAATCCAAGCACAGGGTGCCTGATCGAATCACCCTGGAGTTCTTATCCCATCATAGGCTACCTGGATAAGCCTGGGTCTTGTCTTCATACCCAGTGTATATATTAATCAGATAGAATTTCAGTTCCAGAACAGGGTAAATGGCCTTGTGCTCTTTTCACAGAAAAGGCTGCATTGATTGTTTTCAATGATTTTCAGTAATTTGAAAATCAGATTCTCCTGTCATTGGGCCATGTTTGGCTTGATGGATTTACTTATTCAGGTGTCTGTACACTGTTATGGCAAGTAGTAGTTGAGTTAAGGTTTAAATAATGTGTCAGAATCCAGTTCTTTTACAGGATCAGTCATAGTATGTATCAAAAGATGTACCTGAAAAAAATGGAAAAAAAAATTTAACATTGAAACATCTCAGCTGAAAAAGGTAAAAAGGGTCATATGCAGTCTAGTTTTAGTGCTCTAGAAAACACAAGTTAAAATTACTATTCAGGAAGTGGAGATTGTTGTAAAAGCATGAACCTGCAATAAGTCATATCACAAATGGACGATATGTCAACAGCCATGACTGGTCTCCCACTTTAGTTGAGTCTTAATGAAAATCCCATACATAAAAATTTCATGTTGACAAACTGTTCTAATCACAGACTGACTGTTGGCCAGCTATCTAGTCTCGCTGTTTACTTAAAAACTCTTCATGATTTACCCTCCAGGGAATACTACATGTATATACTCAGTTCTTGTTTGCTGTTATATATGTATGTTACAGTCAGTCCGTGTAATCATTCATTTCATGAAATGCCTAAACATTTCAGTCATTTTCATGTATTGCCTGTGTTCACCAGTCATTACAAGAAATGACTGAAATGTTTAGTCATTTCATGAAATGACTGAAATTTATGTCCAGTCATTATATGTAATGACTGGATTAAAAAACATGAACACAACATTAGTTGATACAGTGGTGTCTTTGTCAACAAAGGCTCATCAGACAGTTTTAGTGTATGCAAATGCTCAGTGATACTCTGTTTATTTGTTTAACTAGTGTTTTACACTAATACTTCTGTTTGAATTTGCAGCTATCAGACTGACCTGGGTTCAACTGCATTACAGTCCATTCTCTATATATGATATTACACCTGAATCACATTTGTTTTTGCATGACAGACTACCTTAATTGGCAACGGCCAGAACATCTGAATTTTTTTGAAACACCTCCCATCTGTTAGATTCATATCTTTGTTTTCCAGAATAATTACATCATACAGATCCATGGCCCCCTGCACTTGTTTCTAGACTGACTTTCATAATCACATATTTGTAAAAGTATCAGTATTTCAACTATGTTAATGTTATATTAATATTATGAAAAATTTTATATTAATGTTATGAAAAATACCCAATAGGAATGCCTGAAACCCTGTAAATTATAGATTCAGGAAGAAAGTGATGATGAGCTGAGATATGATAATACATGTTTTTTTTTATTAACTAAATTTAAAGCCAATTTTCATATTAGAATTTGAAATCAGAATATAAATCCATTTCATTTTGAAATAAGAAAAAAATTAAATAATATTTCTCAAAATAGGTTAAAATATTCAGATTAGCTAAAAATTAGATTTTATGAAAAAAAAAATAGAAAAAAATACAGGTGGCAATGAAGGATGATTAACAAAAACCTATATAGCTATAGCTCAGCATAACTTAAAGTCAGCTGTGCTAAAAATTCCAAAATTTGTCAACAGTCTGGAAAATGATATTAATTAATCATTGAAATTATAATATTAACTTTGTTTATTAACTAGCTGGCACTTGCTTTATACATTATACAATAATATTTCTACAAAAATAATAATATACCATCCATTCAAATTCATTGGAATAATTATAATTATTAACTTGTGCCATGTGAAATGGCAAAAATATTAATTTTAAGAGCAAGGGCTTCCCTTAACTAATAAGGCTCTATATTGACACGGTCAGGGGATTTAAGTTGTATGGTATCCAGCCCCTGGTGGATGATACTGTAATATCCCATGACGAGACAGAATATGTCAAGCGTGTGACTCCACCGCTGTTTTGGATACCACATTCTTTCTCTTATCGTGTGAAAACACACCGTACTGCAGTCTGATTTGTTTGATGTTGTAATTTTGAACTAAGGGGAGAGTTTTCATATAATGACAACACATGAAAAACTCCAATATCTGCTAAGTAGTTCAGATATTGTAAATGAAACTGCACTTTTTGCTGCACCTGCATATGACAATAATTAAACAACTAATTTCTCTTAAAGGTGCTGATTATATATACTGTTGGTTATACTGGTGATAGTGGGTCGTGCTCCATTAGCCCATCTAGGGCAGTAGGTGGGATGTGAATTTTCATATGTTTGTAATGTTAATTTACAAATAATACATGTTGCACCTTAATAAAATATTTTATCATTATTACATTTGTGTGGTGTATCTTTGTAGCTGCTCACTGGTGATTATTATACAAGGCCACCTATCATAGATGGTATCTTAGCCAGCTGCTCAGCTAATACATTTGAGTAGGATTTTCTTGTAGCTAGTAGCTAATTACTACAAGTGCTACCCAAAGAGACCAATGATGTGTGGTATACTCTAGCTGGTCCCCTCCTAAACTATCACAAACATGGTGACTTATAATTAATTTCTTTGCTTCTACTAACTGTTGACAGCTACCTGAAGGCTCTAATTGTAGGAGATATCCTAATAACCCCAACTCAGTTGTGAAACAATTGGCCAGTTGCTTAAATAACTTCCTGACAAAATATCTGCTCATATCTCAATTTTTTACATAAATTACACAGATTGCCTGATTTGCAGTCAGGCAATCTTTGTAATTATATATATCCCTTCATTTTATGAAATGCATGACTGAACATTTAGTCATTTTGTGTGATGACTGCTTATAGTCATTTCATGAAATGAATGATTACACAGATTGACTGTAACACACACACATATATATATATATATATATATATATATATATAATTTGTATATCATCAGGGCTATACATGGCGGGGGGGGGGGGGGAAATATGAACATCAATCATTGGCTTGTGTGCTTGATTGATTATCAGTAAAATGATCAATGAGTTTTTTTTTTCATCATTTATTGCCATAAACTTAGTGATATGATATTTATATGATCTGCATATGTACTGTGCATGCATGCAACTCAGGTATGTGAAGCAATAATGGTGTGGCAACAGAATAAGTGGCTTTGGTATTATACATAGTCATTTTCAACAGCTGTTTCGCCATTTTCAAGAGTGTTTGTATGAGCCATGATGCAGCTGATCCCAAGGAGATGCTTGTTGTGTAAACAACGGATAATATGCATACAATGCACATACATACCACACCTGTGCATTATTTGGCAAATTGAGCACCTTGGACCCAAAGAGGTTGGGTGAAGGAATTATTTCCTTGATCTCAAGCATTTCATGACAGCTTCATATGTTTGTAAATCTTTACCCAACATTTATCTTCTTTAAAAGGCAAACCTTATTTCCTTTATGAAACATACAAAAAGGCTAAAGGTTTCAGCTATTACTAATCAGCCTTTTAACCGTCATGGTGGATTCTCAAAATCTTTGTTACATCATGCCAGTGAGATACACATTAAGAACAAGCTATAATGTGTTTTGTTCTGTGTACTATTCGAAGAAGATAGCATTAAAATATTTAAATTGATTCTAGGCAGATTAATCAGTTAGATTATAAAATCTTGTCAGAGCTATAGAATTTTCATAGATTCTTTATTTTAAATGGTGGATCCTTAATTAAGTTAAATGCAACAATGTACATCAAATGATACATCACTATTTTAATAAATGGTGACAACTCTGTTTGCTATATCTGTTTTATCCACTTTTAAGCAATGATGAAAGTTAATTATTAAATGAAGCCTATGCCAGCAAGGTGCTGGAAGCTGGAGGCTACAGGGATTTTTTGTGTGTGTATCAGGATGTTAATCTAAACTTTCCTGTGTTTCTGTGTATACTCAGCATCTGACACAGATCACAGGGAAGGCTAATAAGTGAGCTCTAGAATGAGGTCAGCCCCAAACACAGTGGATAGTTAATTCCACAGTGGAAAAGAATTATTTGAATTCAAAATATATTACAGTGTTCTCCTCAGATTACCATGGTTCTTTCTTTGGGTGTTATCCTAACCCTCCACAAATATCCATAAAACATATGTTTAGATTTTTAGCTCAGCTGACTTTCAGTCATGCTGAGCTATAACGATCACTCTTTGTCCGTCGTCCGTCTGTCCGTCCGTCTGTACGTCTGTCCGTTAACCCACCAATCGTAATTGCTGGACTTAGAATCTTCATTCTCGACACACTGAGAGACCTATAAAAAGTCTCCATGGAAACCAGAAATTAGGTCTCTGTTACCCATATCCTTTGAGCTATGGGGCCCCAAAGTACCCAGCCAGAAAAGTCCAAAATTTCATACAAAAACTTCAATATCTCATTAACTACTTGACTGATGGTCATGATTTTTGGCATACATATTGATCATGAGAGGTTCCATCAGTTCCTGAAGACTGGTGGCGCCACCTGTATTTTTCGATTTTTTACGAATTTTTTTCTCTATTTTTGAGACCTTTCAAAATGTAAACATTTGTTAACAAGGCACAAATTGTAAAGACTGGACCTAGAATCTTAATTCTTGACACACTGTGAGGTCCATGAAAAATATCCTTGGAAACCAGAAATTAGGTCTCTGTTAACCATATCCTTTGAGCTATGGGGCCCTTAAGTACCCCCCCCCCCAGAGTAGTCAAAAATTTCATACAAAAACTTCAATATCTCAATAACTACAACACTGATGGTCATGATTTTTGGCATACATATTGATCATGAGATGTTCCATCAGTTCCTGCAGACTTGTGGCGCCACTTGTATTGTTCGATTTTTTATGATTTTTTTCCTCTATTTTTGAGACCTTTAAGGATGCTGTCATCTGTTAACGTGGCTCAAATCATAACGAATGGACCTAGAATCTTCATTCTCAACACACTGAGAGACCTATGAAAAGTCTCCATGGAAACCAGAAATTAGGTCTCTGTTACCCATATTCTTCGAGCTATGGAGCCCCAAATTACCCCAAAGAAAAGTAAAAAATTTCATACAAAAACTTCAATATCTCATTAAATACTTGACTGATGGTCATGATTTGTGGCATAACTATTGATCATGAGATGTGTCATCACTTCCTGCAGACTGGTGGTGCCACCTTTATTGTTCGTTTTTTAACGATTTTTTCCTCTATTTTTGAGACCTTTAAGGATGCTGTCATCTGTTAGTATGGCACAAATCATAACGACTGGACCTAGAATCTTCATTCTTGAGACACTGAGAGGTCCATAAAAAATCCCTTTGGAAACCAGAAATTAGGTCTGTTAACCATATCCTTCGAGCTATTGGGCCCCAAAGTACCCCCCCCCCTCCCCAGAGTAGTCAAAAATTTCATACAAAAACTTCAATATCTCAATAACTACATCACTGATGGTCATGATTTTTGGCATACATATTGATTATGAGATGTTCCATCAGTTCCTGCAGACTTGTGGCGCCACCTGTATTGTTCGATTTTTTTTTATTTTTTCCTCTGTTTTTTAGACCATCTGTTAGCATGGCACAAATCATGATGACTGGACCTAGAATCTTCATTCTCGACACACTGAGAGACCTATGAAAAGTCTCCATGGAAACCAAAATTAGGTCTCTGTTACCCATATTCTTCGAGCTATGGAGCCCTAAAGTACCCCCAAGAAAAGCAAAAAATTTCATACAAAAACTTCAATATCTCATTAACTACTTGACTGATGGTCATGATTTGTGGCATAACTATTGATCATGAGATGTGTCATCTGTTCCTGCAGACTGGTGGCGCCACCTGTATCGTTCGATTTTTTACGATTTTTTCCTCTATTTTTGAGACCTTTAAGGATGCTGTCATCTGTTAGCATGGCACAAAAAGATATGAACATCTGTTAACAGGGCACAAATCATAAAAACTGGACCTAGAATCCTCATTCTTGACACACAGGGAGACCCATGAAAATTCTCCATGGAAACCTGAAATTAGGTCTCTGTTACCCATATTCTTTAGGCTGTATGGCTCCAAAATACCCCCCAGAATAATGGAAAATTTTATACAAAAAGTGCAGTATCTCAATAACTACAACACTGATGGTCATGATTTTTGGCATACATATTGATCATGAGCTGTTCCATCAGTTTCTGCAGAGAGGGTGCGCCACCTCTATTTTTTTCAAATTTTTACAAATTTTTTTTCTCTTTTTTCAAGACCTTTGAAGATGTGGCCATCTGTTAACAGGGCACAAATCGTAACGACTACACCTAGAATCTTCTCTCTTGACATGCAGGGAGGCCCATAAAAAGTCTCTTTGGAAACCTGAAATTAGGTCTCTGTTACCCATAACCTTTGAGCTATGGGGCTCCGAAGTACCCCCCAGAATAATGGAACATTTGATACAAAAGCTCAAGTATCTAAACAACTATTGCAGTGATCACCATGATTCTTTGCATGGATATTGATCATGGAATGTGTCATCAGTTTCTGCAGTATGGTGGCGCCACCTGTATTTTTTTTTATTTTTACGAATTTTTTTCTCTAATTTATGAGACCTCATAAGATGCGGTCATCTGTTAACATGGCACAAATCATAATAACTGGACCTAGAATCTTCTCTCTTGACATGCTGAGAGGCCCATGAAAAGTCTCCTTAAAAACTTAAAATTAGGTCTCTGTTACCCATAACCTCTGAGCTATGGGGCTCCGAAGTACCACCCAGAATAATGGAAAATTTGATACAAAAGCTCAAGTATCTGAACAATTATTATATTGATCACCATGATTCTTTGCATGGATATTGATCATGAAATGTTTCATCAGTTTCTGCATTCTGGTGGCGCCACCTGTATTTTTTCGATTTTTTAAAGTTTTTTTTCTCTATTTTTGAAACCTTTTAAGATTTGGTCATCTGTTAACAGGGCACAAATCATATCAACTGGACCTAGAATCTTCTGTCATGACATGCAAGGACGGTCATAAAAAGTCTATATGGAAACCTGATACAAGGTCTCTGTTACTGATATCCTTTCAGCTATGAGGCTCGGAAGTTCCTCCCAGAATAATGCAAAAATTGATACAATAACTAATGCATTGATCACCATGATTGTCTACATTTGTATTGATAATGGCTTGTTTCATCAGTTTCTGTAGACTGGTGGTGCCACCTGTATTTTAATTTTTTAAGAATTTTTTTCTTGATTTTTGAGACCTTTAAACATTTGGTCATCTGTTAACAGGCCACAAATCATAATGACTTGACCTAGAATCTTCTTTCTTAACATGCAGGGAGGTCCATGAAACATCTTGGAAACCTGAAATTAGGTCTCTGTTACCCATATCCTTCATGCTCTGGGGCTCCGAAGTACTCCCCAGAGTAAAGATTTGGTCATCTGTTAACAGAGCACAAGTTATAATGACTTGACCTAGAATCTCCTTTCTTGATATGCTGGGAGGCCCCTGAAAAGTCTCCTTGTGCACCTGAAATTACATCTCTGTTACCCATATCCTTCATCCTATGCGGCTTTGAAATACCCCCCAGAATAAACATTTGGTCATCTGTTAACAGGGCACAAATCATAATAACTGGACCTAGAATTTTATTTTTTGACATGCTGGGAGACCCCTGAAAAGTCATCTTGTAAACCTTGAAAATAGGTGTCTGTTACCCATATCCTTCATGCTACAGAGCTCCATAGTACCCCAATGAATATTGGATGATTTTATACACAAGGTCAAGTTTGGAAAAAGTATTTCATTCAAATTTGACATTCAGATGATAAAATTACTTTTGTCAATGTCTTCCTGGTCAGCTGAGCGTCATGACCCCTGGGTCACTTGTTATTGCATTAAGTTGTTAACAAACCTTCCAGCCATTGGACAAACAGAAAATCTGGCCACTTAACACTAATTTATTCATTTGTCCTTTGATCTCAAACACCTCGGGTTAAAAAAAATGCTCAATTTCAGATTTCAGAAACCTCTTAACCTATTCTTCCTCATAGCTACTACAAGATAACCATAAGAAAACAAAAAGAAAAAGGGTGGCTTATAAAGTTTATTTTCCATTGACCACTAAATGCTTTTCACTTGTAAATAAATGTATTTATGTAATTTGTTGCTTGATCATATTGAATCAACATATTATACAGCTGAATCATGTAACTTTTCATGTAAAAGTTGGAAAGTTATAAAGATTTATGAACTACGTGGATTTATTTGCTGCATGTTGTTCTTTAGTTCATAACCTGGCCTGAGTACAGGCTTATTAACATGATCTTCTGATATTGGACCTGAGTAATAAGAACGACATGATATTATATGATGAGTGCGGTTATCTCAAGTTGGATGCAGATGTAGGTTTCAAGATAAAAAAACAGGTGTCCCTTATAAACCAAGGCCAATGCTGGTAGATTCTAATATGGAATTGATCATGAAAACTGCTGTATCTATCACAAGCTCATCTGTGCAATTATTGATGCAAAGCCACATTCAAGTAAATAACCCATGAGCAACCAAATGATGACCTGTAAACTCTGTGCTTAATGATATGTGTTGCTGCGCCATCCCTGATCTTCAGGTGGTATGTGAGGCTTATCAGATTACACTGGACATCTGGCTGATTATCTCTTGTATATCAGCTGCTGTACATCCCTCCATGCAGCCAAGTACAGTGACACATGCTGACTAAATAATACCAGCAATTAGAAGTGAAACAGCGGAAGCGAATATTATTTCATTAACCATGATTCAGGTGTGTGTGATGCTCTTGTGTTTGTGATATAAGTTGGAGGAAAAAAAGATTATAATATGCAAGATACATATCATATTAAATTCATGTAAAATTGAGATATGTTTCCATGTTAATATCTTAAAAAAATATGTTGCTAAAATCACAAAATAATCAACTTTTTTTATGAAAGTCAAATTGTTGAATCTCACCAGTCATATGAGAATGGCAAATAAATGCATTCCTATGATTCTGAAAGTAGGTACCACAGTGCAAAATTTCAAATTAATTTTCTGAACTCCTTTTTGTTACCAAATTAAAGTATAGATTAATACAAGGTATATAGTTTTTATTTGAAGTTTCTATCTCAAATAATAAAAAAGTTATGAACCATTGAAGCATCCCCAAAATGACCCTAAAATGGGGCGATTTTGCAGAAAACAACAAATTGTGATTTCAAGAGCCCATATAATTAAAGGTTTGCAAAATTGATGTCTTGTAAGGATATAATTTGATTAATATTATAGAGTTATACATGCCTATTTTTTTCAGAGCATAACCTCTGGTATTTTTAAAGTTATGGAACCCTAAAGGTGGGGACTTCTTCTTTTTTTCAAAGTGTCAAATCGGTGAAAAAGGTGATTTGGTGACTTTTCATCAAAATTATGGACACTATTTTTTTAAAATGTCTAACTTATTAAACTTAAAAGGGGTCCTATACGCTCATGGTTCCACTTCCTTTATTAAATTAAGAAAATCATCAATCACACCACCATATAAATGAGTTTTTCCACACAAATATATGAAATATATTGATTTATTTATGATATTTAATCACATATTGTGACATTACTCAAGCACATATTCAACAAAATAGTTACATATTCACCCCAGCCATATTAACTCACTACTAAGCTGGAATAAACTGTTTTGAGATCAATTAAAATTAATAATAAATAATAAAAAAAATAAATAAAAAACTATCCAGGAAGAAGATTTTGATTTTATCACATTTTCCTCAAATTTTCACGCTAGCCCGTATCATCTCACTGCTTCTTCTAAATTAGCACAAGGTAAAATGGAGTAATATATTTATAAATAAAAACGACAAATCATCGTGAATGGTTGCATTCAATTTCACTAAATTCATCACGCTAAATTTTGAAATTCAGTTAAAATAAACTGATACATATTGTTTGTACAGTTCTTTAATTTCATCAATTTCCAGCACAGACCAGGTTCGACCTCCATTTTTTGATGTGACATCAAAGGATGATGCAAACACAAATTTTGCATCAATGTCTGCAATATCTTCTACTTGTGGCCAGCGGTACGTACCAGCAAAGCCCCTGGTCAGGAACTGAACTGTTGCCCATGTTGGTGATCTGACATCAATAACTTCACCAATAAAAAAGTTTTCTTCATAAGCAACCGCTACCCACATACCCTGACTAGTGAACTTAAATGAGTAATCATACTCTGAGCTAACACAAAGGCGTTTTCTAGGTTTTGCATTCCTACCAGATTTTGAAGCAGGCCTCTTTTTTCTACGTGTAGATGTGTGTTTCAGTGAAAGTGCATGAATTTTAAACCACTCCTAGATCTTGCACAGTTGCTCCTTGTTAACTTCCAACACTGCAGCAGGAGAGGTAATGTTTTCTACTTTTTGTAAGTTTTTGTTTTGTTAGAGGGTGCCATCATCCCTTGCACTGCCATTTCAGCCTTGGATTGAAGGATGCTTATACTACTCTATATGTTTAGGTGTTAGTGGAATTGCCGTAGAAGAAAAGAATGGTAGATGAATTAGTTGAATGATCTACTTTGATCCAGGTGTGGATTCAGTTTAAATTTTCCTGTACAACAGTTATTGTGTGAAATGTATTGTGAAAGACTTCTGTTCCAGCTAGATTAATATAAATAAAACTAGAAATCTACATTCTAAGAAATGCATATCACTGCCATATGGGGGGGGGGGGGGTCCTTTGATTGTCCTTTAATTTGTTTGGCCCAGATTCCTAGGTACATTCATTTGCTTACATTTGTGAATATTCATAAATGATGTTCCTAAATCTGGATCATGTGCCTGATCCACATCAAAAGCCATTTGCGAAATGCCCTAAAAATTTCATGAGATTCAGGATTGAAAATTTAAGTTTTGAACAAACACACAAATGAGCATAAACGCATACCCTCATGTCAGGGGAAATCAGGGGTTCGTTAGGTCCAGCAAACTGCATATGGTTGTCCACTTGCCTACAACTAGAATGCACTTTCAGGACAGTGACATTATACTGTTCATCCAGATTTTAGGTATTTTGCTCTCTGAAAGTGCTATATGGGTTTTGTACTGTTTCATCATACCATGTTTATGATGGTAATTTATCTGTTCCAGACAACCAGTTATATACAGTTGACAGCCATTTTTAGCAGTGCTATTTGACTACACGGCATTGGAACCTATGGGAACTTTGAAACTGCAGAGGTATGCCAGCAACTGCATCACTATTTGACTATGTGGCATTTGAACCTATGGGAACTTTTAAAACTGCAGAGGTGTGCCAGCAACTGTGTCACTGTTTACACTTGTGCAATTTGTTTAGTATACCACAAAATCCTCAATTGACCAAAAAAAGTCATGAAAGTTATTTTCACTCATCTGGATTCATTTGATTGTGTTGTGAAGTTATCAGGCCTCTGGGTCCAAGGCAGTTTACTGGTCATCAGTGAAATGTATCTTTTACCTATATATAGATATTCACAGTCAATGTGAGCAGGGTACAAGTCTACTGAACTGAAGCTAGACATGGTGCTTGCGTCTGACATATTTTTTACTGTATCTGGCTGGAGTTTTCAGCTGAGCTTCAAGACTCATTGGTCTCTCAGCATAATAACTTATGATTGATGCTGGAATTTATTACTATAATGCACTGGAGTGAAGTATCGCTAGAAGTGTACAGTAAAGTATCACTAGAGTGCAATACTAACCCTGTCCTTCCATACGCACACAGTCCCTGACTAGGTGCCCACTGGCGATCTCCAGAACAAAGTGATTCTATTATTCGACCATCTCGTCATTTGTAATTTTTTAAAGTAATAATTTTGAAATATCCTCCTTCATTTTGACCTTTTTAGGTCATGCTGAGCTTAAAATAAAACATTTGGTCTGGCCAGTCCATAAAATATTTTGTATATTTCAGGAGCTTGAACCTGTCACCCCCTCCCCCTAGTGAGTTTACTGATTGTGCTGAGTCATATGTTGATGATGGTTTACTGTGTGGAGGTTTATAAAGGTTAGGACTTAGGACCCCCTGAGGGATCTGTGTATTGACTATAAGGATGGAAACATCCATCTGAGTCATTATGAGGCATCCCAGATTTAAGATTTCATATTTTGATTTATGATATTACAGATTTGTTTGTGAGTGTTTATTGTGGTGTTTTGTTTTGGATGTTGATTCTTGGAGATTTTCTCAAATATGTTTGACAGGTATTGGTGGGGAGATTACACTAGGCTTTAGGATGAACACATAAAACCTTAACCGTTCAATTGAAGTATCACAATAAATCATTTTTGTAAAACCAATGGTGGTATATACAAATAAATTGATAAAATCAGGTTTGGAATTAAATTTTAAAAATACATCCCTTTGATTTTACTTTCTCAGTATGTCTAAACAGGTTATGAAAGCACATGTACACGAAAAGTCATGCATGATATTTGATTTACTATCCTCAGTTATATCAAACTTTCAAGGTAATCAATATGTATCACTTCACTCAGATCCAGCCTTTAAATCGCGTTGCTGAGGAACATGACTCATGATGGACTCTATGACTAGAACTTAGGAATGTGGCTTAGACTTTGATCTCCCAGACTTGACAGACTTTATTTTTGACATGAAGAATAAGAAGTCCACTTGAACACTGTTTTTGCCATTTCACAGCCAAGTTTTTCATTTTGGTTTATGGAAAATGTCTGATACTGGTTGATTTTTCAATATATTAAAATATTTAAAATCATTTAAAGCATATGACTGGAAAATCATTTATTTAAGTATTCTGTGGCAGATACAGAATTGCCTGTGGGTATCATGTACAGATAAAGTAAAACCTCCCCTTTGGGGAGTTTTCACTTGAAATATATCAATCAGTTTTTAAATGTTCATGATTTTTTTTTCAATTTCACCTTAAAAGGCTTCCATTGAAGAAAGAAGAAAAAAATATCTATTTAAAACATTTATCTGATGGTTAAAATTGGAATGTGGTGAAACCAAAATAAAGTGAAATATCAGTTGAAAGTTAAAATATATAAACCAAATATTTTTTATTGAAATCTTTAATATTAAATCAATTTTGGGAAATCCAAAGTTCATGCCTCTGAACTTTTCTATATGGATATCATTCCTTAAATATATGATTTGGCAAGGTGTTGAATTCTTTGTGTCCAGTCCAGGTGCGTGTTGAGGTAGCTGTCCCTTTGGGAAAATAATGAAGGAAGCTCTCCTGGGGAGATGGAAGGTGTGAATAATGTAATCCTAGTGTGCAAGAAAGGATGTGCATTGACAACTTGTCACATGTCTCCATGGCGAGGGGATGAACCAACAGCTCCTGCTGGGAGCTGACTTCTCCAGTTACAGGTCTGGGAAGGGGAGTCATTATGGTCAGACTGCTGTCACAATAACATAGTCATACCAGCTATTAGCCTCTGGCCATCCTAACCAAGCCTACCCTAACTCTGTTTAATGGTTATGCATTGGTCTTTTCCCCATCAGATCTTCCCAAAACAAACATGTAGGTCTTTGATAATTATACTGCCCCCAGCCTGTTTAGTTATATAATGGAATGTATGGGTAATCAATTTCTTGTGACCACCATGCCAAAGGTCATCCCCTGCATAAACAGGAGTTTGCCGCATATGGAAAGCATTAAAGGAAATCCTCTAAGGTATGTTATGGTTAGAGAGCCCCTGACGGGACAGGGAACTCCTATTGCTGTTCAAGAAGGAATGCTAAGTTGATCCGGAAACATTCACTGATGATGGACTTCATGGTTCAGTGAATTCCAATCACTTTAAAACCTTCCAGCAAATTTACCATGTTAATGATTGTCAGTGTCAGTCTGATTAAATTTAGGTGAATTAGAATCTAAAAGGTAGCATATTAAGAGATGACAAATAATGACAGATGTTATAGTTTCTTGATGTTCATTTTTTCAAGATGGATGATTCAAGAATATAATGAGTCAAGTTGCAGAACACTGTGGGTAATGTGAATGACCTAAATATATTTGATCATTAAGTTGTATGAAAATTATCAGCAATCATTGTTTTTTGATCATTGAAGTTAACTATCTCTTTCCGGGAAAAAGGGGAAACATACTTTTTGTCTAATGTATGGTCACTGGATAGGTGTGACCAAAATTCCTGTGGGGCTCTTATTGGTTTTCTGGTTGGCCATTTCTTTTTAAACAGAGTATTAGTTACCAGAGATGAGGGTATCATTATAGTGTTCATAGGTTAATACCACTTCTAAATTTAATAATAATATAGATGTATATCATGAGAAGCCATCTCTGGTGTCTGAGCTTGAAAACTGATCATGGCATGATAAAAATGTTGAGTCAAAATAAAGTGTTTCAAAGGAACACTGTGTGCCTGTATGATAATAACCAGTCATCCTTTTAAGATAGGTCAGTTGGATTTTCTTGTCAAAGTGTTTCTGGATAAGGCATTTCTTGTAATGATTAATTAAAAAAAAACTTATATTTGATACTTTCCATTTTACTTGGGCTTTGAAAGGGAATGGAATCAAAGATATCTGTTGTAATTTTGTGCAGAAAACTCATATTTCATATAAATTCTATTTTTATTAAGGTACCAATTTTTCTAATGTTAAACATGTTAATGTTAAATACCATTGAATTGGCACACAAAATATGAAACTCTCCTCTGAGTGAGGAATGGACAAATATCTGGTTTTCAGCTTGGAAGTCAGACATCTGTATTACTCCCATGGTAAGGAGGTGTAGAAAGTTAAGAGGTTTATTGTTTGTATAGCAGTGGGTACCATTTTGTTCATAGATTTATTTGTCTGTAGAGTAAAGTGTACTGTAATGATTTGTATAGAGAGCTTCTGTATAAAATGAGTGAGTGCCATGGTGTTTTTCCTTCAGAACCACTTACCCACACAGTTAGTGTAGCAATCATACAGTTAGTGCATGGACAGTGGGGGCTTTAGAACACACCTTATTGAAGAAAACCCACTTCATATATATAAGCACTTCAAGTGCTATACAGCCAGTGATGGCTTTTATGGTCCCTTGTGTTAGTTGCGCATCAGTGGCAGCTCATAAGAAGTTGTTTCAGCTGGGGTGTTTATGCTCCTTTCCCAGTTGATTGTTTCTGGCCAGATCAAAGAGTGCGGTGGGTTCTTCATCACTGCCAGATATTGGCAGTGAGAAAGAAATCCAGCACTAAATGCCCAGAGATACAAAACCTCTTCTGTACCAAGTGTGTGAATCAGGGCTTTTCTGTGTGAACTCTTCATCATTCCTTAATGTATTAGTGGGTTCTTAGGACTGTTTTAGAATTCCTGTGTGGTACTGGAAAAACACCCCAATACGTTGTGTCTGTGTTAGTTTTTGAATGTGAAGCTCACTCTCAGACATATACACTGTTAAATGGACAGCTACACTTTCTACTGTTTATGAAAATTCCTGAATTTAGTATATATATATATATTTTAAAGATAAAATATGTATATTCTTTCTTTTTAATACACTAGAATTATTTGCAGACATTTTGTCCCTTTTGACATTCTGTTGACATTTAGACATATTCCTGTGGCATTTTTACTATGGATAATAATGAGGTTGTGTTTCCTTATCCACATTCTTATTTTTTCCAATTATTTTCTCTCACATATACATGGATTCTTAATGTAGTAACTTGTATGATACTGGCTAACTATAATGTTTGTATTTAAAATGACCATAGAACTGCTGTGTATACATAGATTATATGATATGATGTGTACATTATAGTATATATGTATTCATGTTTATAAGAAGAACTGTGGTGATAAAGTTCATGGTGAGCATACAACATTTTATGCTGCAAGTATATGTCCAGATAAAAATGCAAGTGGATGTATTTAATGCTACTGCCCATGACCCCCAAATCTGCTGACATCCTGTCCTGTACCATTCTACTTTGTGTATTACACCTGAAGTTATGTTTCTGTCATTTAAAACCTCTTAGGGGATAAACCAATAAATGGAATAAATTATTAATTTTTATGCTTTAAATTTCACACATTTTTCATTTGTAAATACTTTATCATACTTTTCCCCTCTAAGATGCCATTTTCATTTTTCTCACATTTGAAAACAGTTTTTCTTTTGCTGTAGTGTGGACTTGTGAATCATTAGTTATCTTGAACAAAATATACAAAACCTTAAGCTTATACAAAAGTATTACATAGATGAAACTAAAACATCATTTATAGCAGCAAGTGATGTTTTAGTTTTCATCTTAGTGTTTATCTCCACCAAGACAAAACATTCCAACTGGATCCTTCACATAACCTGGATATGGGATCCATGTACCACTACTAAGTGCACACCTCAATCCACCAAGGCAAAACATTCCAGCTGGATCCTTCCAATTACATGGATATGGGATCCATGTACCACTACTTAGTGCACACCTCAATCCACCAAGGCAAAACATTCCAACTGGATCCTTCCCATTACATGGAAATTGAATCCATGTACCACAAATGAGTGCATACCTCCATCCACCAAGGCAAATATTCAAATTGTATATTTTCCATTATCTAGATATACGATCAATGTGTGTCCCATTACTGAGTGATTACATCTACCAAGACAAATCATTCCAGCTGGATTTACCCCATGATCTATATGTATTATCATATTAAGTTTTGTGCAAATAGATTCAATAGTTTTTGTGTTATTCTGCAAACAGACGAAAAACAAACAACAGACATTACCTGTTGCAAACTTATATTGATTGACACCTTTTTCAATTATGTAGGACAATATCACTTGTGACATTGATTTGCAGAATGATGCCAGTACCTGTATTTTTTTTTTTACTGCTTTTTCTTATACATAAATCATAAGGACATGTATGAACATACCTGGCTAATGCTCTGATGAAAAACAATTTTGTTGTTCACTTTTTTATCATCATAACGAATGGACTGCACTAAATGGGTGTTCCATCATTTTGCCAGGATGGTGATACAAACAGCACCTTGCATCCCATTGCACAGCCCATACTTCATGAATTATAGTTTTAGGTCTAAATTGGGATGAGCAGGGTTTGGATACTCTTGGTAAAAGGTTCACTCCGCTTGTTGCTTTTTTGCCAGCCCTTCACTGTACAGGGCTTGCTGTATGTATGAATTATTCACCCAGCCCTTTCCCTGCATGTTTTTGGTCTATTTACGACTCATCCACACCAGTGCTTTTCACTTTGAGCAAAATGCTCCTGTAAATTAAGTGTGTCGATTATTCACCTCTGCTAATGGTCTTAATGGTCACGCACGCTACCTGGTGTTAACCAGAGCTGTACATTGCCACTTCTAAACCAATTACATTACCTGATCTTATTTGTCTGTGTATTAGAAAAGTACAGATAGGCTAATAGTGCTGTCATTTAACTTAAGTAAGCCTCTACCTTTGCCTTTTCACTCTTTCAGACAATTAAATTAGGTGTTCCTATGTTCCTTGCACTGATATATAAGTAAATGCAGCTGGAGGATAGATGACCTTTCATTTACCTAAAAGTATTAAGTCTAATTCTTATATGTACAAATCACAAACAGAGTCATCATGCATATTTTTATCTGGAGTTGGTTTAACCAACTTTTAGCTTTACCAATTAGAATAATTGTTCACCTACAGAAGTTCTTAGAAGATCTATGTACCAAGCTCATTTCAGGTGCCTTTTTTCTGGGAGAACCTTTGTTTCCATTGCCATTCAAGAATCAAATATTTTAGCTGAAGGAGATCACTGAGTTCTATATTTGTTTAACTGATCCGTTGTACACTGATACTTTCATGTGACTGAGTCAGTATATGTGAGGAAAGTGATATAATTGTTTTAACCTTGCATTCACCTGCTCTTCTAAAATTCTGTATATGATATAATGTCTAAAGAATCAAAACACCCTTCTCATCCTTTCTTCAGCAATGTATTGTGTTACTTCTATGTGGTTATGCTTGATCTGGTATGTTTTTCAGATGATTAACATGTTTGTACTTGCATATTAACTTGTGTCTGTATATTCAGCCTCCTGGGGAGGTATTTCATTGTACTCAATGCTCCTTCATTATTCAAAATACAGCAGTATTCACTGAGTGAGAGACAGCCTTAAATATTAGAAATATAAGTCTGTGCTTGTGCCACTGTACCTGAGAATTTAAGTGCTGCAATACAGATAAATATTATGATAGATATCTGTTGATATTCAGTTATTGATATCAGTATGTTTCAGGAATAATACTCGATTTCAAATGTAAAAAAAAAGCTTTTAGCCTGGAAGTTGTTATACTTTTAAAAATATCAGTTAGTATTTTATATTTTCATATAGTTGATGAGTTCTAAGAATTTTAAATGGGTGAAAAAATTGAAAGATAGTTGGTTTATCTATTATCACTGTCAGGGGTTGCCGACTCATAGGTTCTCTCATGAAACTCGAACTCAAGGCAGACGTTAAGACGATGTTTAATCAATATATATCAAAGCCGTACAGGTTCGCACCATGCACATACACTAAAAATATATTGAAACAGCAGGCTACTGGAGACTTGAGACTTGACACCTCCGACTTGACTTGACACTTCCGACCCTTTTCAGTGTCATCCCAGTATACTTATACATGCTAGAGGCGTGAGTGAGGACCTTAACGAAACAGGGGTTGCAAGGCTGGTGCTGATATCGCTATCTGGCCCAGTCAGAGTAAACGTGTGTTTCTTGTTAACGCTTAAAATGGATATAATCCAAAGACTACTATACGCTCAACAATAAATAATACCTTGCTAGATAGCTCACACAACACTTTATCAGTAATACTAATAGTGACGTATTTACGAATTATAATTAACTTGTTATGTGAAATAAACTTAGATTATACTATGTGGATCTTAATTTATCAACTGGAAAAATGATTAATAACTGGAAAATTAAATAAGGTAAGGTATCATGGCATATATGTACATACAGAGAACAAAGAGACCCACCTGATACTCTATTATTCTAAGAAATATAAATTAGGACCAGGTTGCAAATGAAGAATATACTTTAACAAAAAACACTCTATCTCTCTATATATATCCATATGGGATATTGAGCAGGGGTCGAGGGGAAGCCATCAGCCTCATCGCGCAGACGCTTGGCTGGGTGGCCCCTTACGCAATCAGACCGGAGAGACCAGAACTCTAGTTAACGGCTGGACATCAGTGTACGCCTAGACCTGTATATGTATAAGTGTATACTTTGTAACATCACAAATGTAATATATATATATATATATATATATATATATATATATATATATATATATATATATATATATATATATATATATATATTATATTATGCAGATGTTTGATTTACAAAGAATAATGTGTTGTAACGTTTAAATATAACTTTTAAAATATGCAGAGGCTTGCTGTTTTCATTACTGATTCTCAGAGAGTGAATATAGATCATTGCTGATGTTAATGCTTTTAGTACATTGGAAATGAAATGAGGGATCATGAACATTTGTCAGAAGAACCACAGTCTTTGTTCATGGGACAGTGGAAGCAAAGATAATGAGCTGCTCTCAGATTAGTTGCATCACTGGCTGATTAGGAGATTGCAGGAACAGATCCTGTTGATTAAAGACAACCAAATACGAACCAACAATTACTGGATTTAAGTAATTGGTCACTGAAGAAAAGAATAAGAAAAACTGTCTTGGATGATTCCAAGTTGGTTTGCACCACATTGATGTCCAGGGTGATAAATTTCCTGGCTGAATGGCTGGTATTGTAGTATGGTAAAAGTAAGTATGTTATAACAGCCCTCACAGGTAGTTATCAAGGTATAGAGTTTAGATAGGGGCTTTTATGTTAGGTCCTAGGTGAGCAGAGCTGGTCTTTGATCCTGAACTAATCAGCTGGGAGTCCTTGGTGTAACTGTAGGAGTTCCATTGATTACCAGTTATCCACAGGACCAACATTTAGTTAGTTCAGCCAGACTGGATAGGGGCGCTAGATTGGCGCAATCTCACTACACAATTGTAAGTGCTAAGCCTATTATATTGAACTGAACCATGATTTTTATCTCATGGTTCTAAGTCAGTGCCCATTGCCAACAGACCAGTGGTCATCCAAACCTCACCAGCTGGTCCCCTTATACCTTATAAGGCTAATCGGCAGACCAGAGGTGTCAATCACACAATCCAAGCATTCTGATTGCCTCGTGGCTGAGTCATGTGACCGCCCCCAAGTAAGCAAAGTGTGCGTAAAGGAAGGTAGCTTTTCAATAAGTCACCAGTTATTGACAAGAACAAGTGATGATTATTTTGTGGTGGCCAAAACTAACGTTGTGGCTACTTTGTTGCGGGATTGGTATCACTCATATAACCGGTAAGCATACACTATTCACCGCTTACTTGTGACTCGCTTTGGCCATGGAAAGTTCCACTTGAGCACTGGATTTATATGAGTATTCTCGGTGGGATAATTGGATGGTACTATTGTGTTGCATGGCTACGTAAGTAGAAAACTTCATCACTTCCTGGAAACATGGATGTATGGTGTAACAAAACTCTTCTAGCTTTCATAATAATTTAGTTTAAGCAGAATAACAACATAACATCAATATGACTCTGAACAGGTCACATTTTAGATTTAACTTATATCTGAAATTATAATTTTATTTTGAAACTAATAATAAAAAAAACATTTTACAATGAAAAATGAATATTGAATATTTTTTTTTAAATTTTAAATATTCAAAATTTTTATTTGACACTACTTTAGGAATATATTATGATAATCACGGACAAACTTTCTTTCAGCTGTATAAGAATCAGTACGGGATAATTTTATATAGTATATTGCATTAGTTGATTCAAGCATGTTACTCCATATATGGTGACTGCATTACTTGGAGTGAATAATTTGTTCTAAGCAGGGTAATTAGAGATTGAGATTTACACTTATTATTTACTATTTACAAGATAAATATAAAACATAAGCAGAGAAATCGCAGAAACCATGTATCAAGCATACCTTAATATTGTATTCAGTAAAGATCACAGAAATGATATGAATCCAAATTTAATTACAAAACCTTGCTTGAGTGTTCATAGACAAAATGTATATAAAATAAATCTGAAGAACCATGTTTAAAAAGATTATAATCTGATATTTTCAAAAACTTTACAATCTGATGTGTTGACAATTTGCATGCAAATGATTAAAACCTGTAGGAACAAAAACAGTTATAAAGATAATGTTACCTGAATTACTTTGGCAAGCACAAGATCAAAAGGTAAAGGGTCTGCATGAGACAGTTATTTAAAATAATTCCATCAGACCGTGAATGTCATATAAACAAGGAAACAATTGCCGTCAGTATAGCATAGGGTTTATTAAGTCATGGCCTAAGGTATCATATGATATCTTAACATGAGGGTTTCTTTGTGGTTTGTGTTTCCTCAAACATGTTTAGTTCAACATTTCACATACTTATTTTATTATGTTATGCCCAAATGTTATTTATATAACAAATATAACATCTTGTCAGGAAGATTTTGATACTTTCTTCAGTTAAAGCTTGTACCATTGATCATGAAAATTTCAAGTGGTCATCTGTACAAGCAGACAGATGGCTTTCTTGAGTATGGACTTGTTAATTGTATACTCCAAGTTTCACACCTTCTAAATCCCATTTGTCAGTCACTGTATTCCACAGACACCCCCCCCCCCCCTGGTTTTTGACTAGCAGGCATGCTATTAGTTCTGTTTAAATGCATATATAATAGCAGGGGTGGGTAGTGGTACATCAGCCGATGCAAATCTTGCATGACACTGTTCACTACATAATTCAGGACATCCCCTAACCTGAAACCCCATTGTTAGAAGCTTCCCTTGCAGAAAAAGTATTAGACATGGTTAGTGTATTAGGCAATTCCACTTAACATGCACTTGAACTAGAGTGTATTACTTATAACAGCTTAATGGGCATAAAGTGTAAATAAACACATAGCCTGCTGTGCTCATACAGCATCTTTAATTATCCTATTCATGATGTGTGCCACTAATTACCACACATGCATTACCTTAATTTCATCTCCTGCTGTGTTGACTTCAGTGTCTCACTGGCATTTACAGCTTTTAGCTTAGTAGCTGATGTTCACTTTGATCAGACTGTGCATACAGATGGAAGAGATTTATACAGAGGACAGTCACATGTTGTAGTTAGTATATGAATTAAACTACTACCTTCAGAACTTAAAATTCCAACCAGGCAAAATTAATTATGGATATATTTACTCAATATAAAAAATTATCTTTAGAGTTTTCTAAGAATTTTTTTTTCAGATGCATGTAAATATGAACACAACTTTCTTTGTTACAACTTTTGTGGTACATTTCTGTCAAGATTAACTTCACACCTGTGGAAGAACCAGAGCCTCAGTTTGACCAAACTCTTGACCTAATGTACAGAAGTCCTTAGTATGAATGGATCAATTGTTCTATGTATCAGTTGCTTTTGTTACATGGACATGTCAACTCTGTAGTGAGACGGATCAATATATCATGACACATTTGCATAAATGACAGTTTGTTTTACTCAGATACTTAAGGATATACCAGGAAATCCTGAAGTAGCAACAAAGTGTCAGCAGTTTGTTCTTTAAATATTTACCATCCCTGACTCAATGTTTAATTGTGGCCCCTTGTTCTGCATACTCATTATGGCACATGTTTAACCTTAATGGCATTAAGTTGTTTCTGAACTCTGAACAGTATGTATACAAAGTGCTTAAGTGGCTTTATGCTTGAATGCTTAAACTTATTGTTTACTTTTCACGTGTTGCAGGCAGTGGAAGGAGGAGAATGCCAACACAGCAGTGAATTCAAGTGATGTAACAAGTCAGTTTCACACCATTTGATACAGTTGTCAGAAAGGAAGATATTCAGTAGCCATGTTGACAGTTGGTTCTTTGTTGGTGTCACAGTGATAGGATGCAATCTTTAACCAACCAGCCAAGTATTGACTAACTCCTGAATGTTGGGGATAGATATCTTGAATTTAAATGTCTTGCAGCTATCCCATTCCATTGTTGTGGAAAAAGTCTCCGTTGCCAAAGAACTAAAGGTCTCCAAGCTTAGGATTCCCGGTTGAGGCCTGATGTTTAGTAGATATCATTGCACTCAATCTGGTCACAAAAACAACACGGGTAAAGAGCCAATAACAGCCAGTGAAAGCAACTGCCAATCAACCAATGGGCTTTGATGCAACTGTGTGGAGACTTTGCTGATCTGCTCATGTAATTGGATGGAGGCAAACCTGATTCATCCTTGTGTCACAGATGGACAGATCACAGCCATTTCAGAACCAGGAAGACTAGTTTTTTATTGGAAAGTCTGCGCGACTTTGAACAGTTAGAACACACTGACTGACAGCCCTTTGAACACCTGCTGAACATACTTTTGCTCTCACTCACAGCTAAGGGAGTTTGACAGATGTGCTTGAGTAAAGGCTGCTTGTATTATTAACCTTTTTAGGGGTCCACATCAAAGTGCATGGTGTAGAGGAAAGTTCTTGCAAAGTTTATTGTTTGAACACCAGTTTCAGTAATGGAGGCTAGGAATGGATTATTGTTGTATTTTTTTGTCTGCTGCCAGTGCTGGTTGGTTTTATGTCAACAGCAAGAACAGTACTCGATTGACTATGAGATTGTTGAAGAACAGGAGCCAGATACTTTTATTGGTAACATTCTCCATGATTCTAAAATTAACATATACTACAAAGCTGAAGATCTCCCAAGGCTTAAATTTTCAATACTGACACAACCCTGGACAAATGATAAGAATAAGAATTATTTTCTCATTGAAGAAAGTACTAGTGTGCTCCGTATTGCAGAAAAATTAGATCGTGATGAAGTGTGCCCACACAAAAGGGACTGCATGGCAGAGTTTCAGGTGGCTGTAAGTCCAGTGGAATTTTTCAAATTAGTTACAGTGCAAATAAGAATTACAGATATCAATGATAATCAGCCACGATTTCCAGATGATCATGTGACTTTTGAAGTTTTAGAGTCAGCCCCCAGTGAGACAACGTTCAGTATAGAACCTGCAGAAGACAAAGATAGTGGGCAGTATGGTGTACAACGCTATGCATTCCACTCATTAGATGAAAAATTCTACCTGGAAGCTGTGGGCATTCAGTCAGAAGGGGGTGGGACTATAAACTTGGTGCTTAAAGGAAAACTAGATCGAGAAGAACAAGAATCATACCAGATGAGTGTGGTCGCATATGATGGTGGTAACCCACCAATGTCTGGTGAATTAGCAGTCACCATAAAAGTCCTAGATGTCAATGATCATAATCCTGAATTTCAGAAAAGCTCATATGAGATAAGTGTTCGTGAAGATCAATCCGTAGGAGAACCCATATTAAAAGTGCAAGCTTTGGACCCTGATGCTGGACCATATGGTAAAATCACTTACAGTTTCAATACCAGGACCGTGTCAGCAGAGGGTCCCAGGTTTGAAATTGGACCAGATAGTGGTGAGATCTACTTGAAAACA
The DNA here is from genome assembly GCA_026874595.1 of Sipunculus nudus. Classification (NCBI taxonomy): domain Eukaryota; kingdom Metazoa; phylum Annelida; class Sipuncula; order Golfingiida; family Sipunculidae; genus Sipunculus; species Sipunculus nudus. The sequence goes on from CM049315.1 coordinate 30,653,334, forward strand.
AAACTTAACTTTGTGGTGGCAGAAACACATTCACTGACAGTAGTAGCTCGAGACCAAGGGCAAGATTCACTTCCTGCCACAACAACTGTGCTTATACATGTGCTTGATATTAATGACCACCCCCCTGATATAACCATTAGTATACTTGGGGGCAAAGACGAAGCAGGAATTTCAGAATATGCCAAGCAAGGAACGTTTGTGGCGCATGTTTCTGTGAAAGACTTGGACACTGGGGACAATGGGAAATTTGACTGCCATTTGCGACACCCATCATTCCATCTTGATGAGCTGTCTGCGTCAACATTTCAGATTCTGACGGCTGATGTGGTGTATGATAGAGAAATCCAATCAGATTATATTCTTACATTCCAGTGTATGGATCATGGATCTCCCAAACAAGTTGCAATTAAAACCATCCATGTGAAGATTTTAGACGAAAATGATCATGTTCCAAAATTTGCTGTTGGCTCGTACACATTTCGGGTGAAAGAAAACAGCCCCACAGGAACATCTATCGGGACAGTGAATGCAACTGACCAAGACATTGGATTAAATGGGGCTATTAGATATAGTCTGCTCGGTAACAAGCATCAGTTATTTAATATTGATAGTGTGACGGGTGTCATTACAACACGTGCAATTTTAGATCATGAGTTTGAGTCCCAAATGGTTATGACAGTAGTAGCCAGAGACCAGGGCACACCAAGCAACTCATCCTCAGTTACAGTGACAGTGAAAGTCCTAGACATTAATGATGAAAAGCCCAGTTTCAAACAGTCCAAGTATATGTTTGGAGTATATGAAAACCAACCTGCAGGGGCAAAAGTTGGGCAAGTTTTTGCTGAGGATAAAGATAATCCACCATTTAATAATATTTCTTTTACACTAACACCAAATGAGGAAAAATCCAGCCATTCAAGTCTCAGTTTCTCTATTAACAGGACAACTGGTATAATATGGACAAAAAGACCACTAGATAGGGAGGAAAAAGCCATGTTCTTGTTCAAAGTGATTGCAAGTAACCCAGATCAACAAGGATTGAGCAGTTCTGTTAGTGTATCTATTTATGTTGCTGACCTTAATGATAATAAGCCTGAATTTGTCTACCCTACCCGTGATAATAATACAATACAAATATCAAACAAAGCAGCAATTGGATCTGTTGTAGCCCATGCTAGTGCCAGTGATAAAGATATTGCTGCCAGTGGAAGGATTTCGTATCATTTTCACAATCAGTCTAAAAAGAGTAGATTTAAGATACATTCTGCAACAGGTATGATTACTGTTGATCAGAGTGTTTTAGTTCCTGCGTTAGAAAAATACAAACTGCGCATTATAGCAAGAGACAATTCTGATCCATACCATATGGAGATGGCTGACTTTTATATAATCGTGAACCATTCAGTTCCATATGTGCCAGCTGGTGAACAATCGTACCATTTAGTGCTGAGTCGAAAAAACTTGACAATAGTTGTTTCTGTTGCCAGTGTATCTGGGTTTTGTATTATGGTTCTTATTATCGCAATTCTATTTGTAATGCTGCGAAAAAATACTTATCCACACCGTGTAAAGTATGTGGCGCCACCTGTGATAGGTATGCCACCGGGTATTACCCGAAAACAGGAGGACGTGATTCGAGGAGGGGTCGGAGGGTACTGTTTTGTGCCGTCGCCATCGCACCTGGGAAAACCAAAGAAAGAAGTTAGCTTTGTGCTAGAACAAGGGGATATGCCACAGGACTGTATTGATGCTGGGTGGCAGGAGTATCCACAGGTAGGCAAACTTATGATGATATATATATGAATTATATATTATATAATATTATTTAAATCATCATACTGTATTGTAATAATGTATAAAATGATTTAAATATAATACACAACAAAAACTGTGACTTTCACAGGAAATCTAAAGAACACTAGTTCACTTTTCACATCTTATTTTACATAAATAAAAAGCATATGAACACAGATTCATAATTTGCCTCTAAATATTTTACTGTGTTATTTAGTTTTTGTCTCCATTCTCGTGCATCTTCCTTAAATTTTTAATTTAAATGGTGCAGTGCTGGTTACTGTGCATCTTAAATGATAGGACTAAAGGGCTGCATAGTTGTGTCCTTAATCCTAAGTGGTTGTTTGTTGGTTTGTTAGTTTATTTAAGTCACTTTCTCTGAGACCATTGTTATTTATTTCCAAAGAGAGCCAAGCTAAAAATGTGTGTTCTTTTGTATATTTTTTCACAAGAGTTTCACTCAGTTAACAAGAAAGGTTGTTTCCTTTTGAAACATTCAAGCCAACCCATTAATTCACATAAGAAAAGAATCAAGCAAAAATTATAAAAGTCTTCTAGACTTATGGTATAAAATTTCATCAACCAGCAGGAGAAATCAATCACAAAAAGGAAACTTAGGTAGTTACTATGGATACATATGTTCTGCAGCCAGGGGTTGTCAGTTGTCACCCTGTAGGCACTGTAGGTGGACTTGAGCAGACCTTGTCCTTTGTGGTCCTCCATGATTGTTTGTCTGCTCTTGATGGCAGCTGCCCCCTCTTGGCTGTTAATTTTCCCTTCAGGCTGGGACACAAGTATAGGCAAAGCTTCCGCTACCATAGCATCTCTTGTCTTGGAATTGAGCCATTGACCACCTGTGAGAGATAACCCCCAGGCCTGGTTTTGCACCTAACACATTCTGCTTCATATACCTGGAGTCATATTTTGCTTTTTTTTTATTCTTGAGCATTTTGTTTGTTTTACTTTGTGCTAAGTATTGCACTAATATTTTTTATTTTTCAACATTTGTCTCTTTTCTTTATAACTTTAATTATGATGCCATAAAAAGTAATCTGTTTAGATCAAGTGATCTTTTAGTTTGCAATCCAGCTCAAAATCCACTATATATAACCTTTATAAACAGCAACAGTGTAATTACCAAACAGAAAAGAGAGAGAGAGAGCACATGCAATAGAAAACAGATTACAAGCTGAATGTGCCAGCTTGCTTAATTTGGTATTCTCAGTATTGTTTGTCTCACTATGTTTTTCATAGCTTTAATATTGGTTTTAGTATTAATGAGTATCTGTCCAACAGGTTTAATCTTCTTTTCTTTTGTTTGTATGAAACCTAAAATAAAGAAAAAAAGTATCTATGAGGCAGAAGGTAATATAAACTAGTGAAAGGAAATTCATTAATTTTTTCTAACTGAGAAAATTTCAACAGGAAAGAAATAATTAACAATTTTTGCCTATTAATTTTGACATTTTATGAGAATCAGATGAGGTCAATATGAGCCTTTTGTTTAAAAGCATGTATTTTATACCAGCATCACATTAAAAAAGAAAGTGCCAAGAAAAATGGAGCAAGCAACAACAATCAGCCATTTTAATTAAACCTCGTAGATTTTTTAGGGATGGCATTAGGGCAGTGATTAGCTATCTCTGCTTCAACTGAAAGTACGGCCTGTGTTTAGGTCATAAAAGACAGACAAACTAAGAAAACAATGGAATTGTCATCATTAACTGGATCCATAAACAACGCTCACAGGGGACTTCTTACGGCAAATGATAACATTGACGGTATAAGGAAAGCTCTGCAGCAACATTTGCCACGATCATTTATTATCATTGCAGGATTAGTGCCAGTGTTTCATCACCGCCATTAAGGCAGTCAGAGATCAGGAGCCGAGGTGATTGTCATGTGAAGTACGGGTATTACAGAAAAAAACACCTCATCAGAGCTGATGCTATTGAACAAACTTTGTCATTAAGGCACCATTGAGCTCTGTTACCACAGGAAAGGTCTATTACAACATTGAATCGTCCCCTGTAACAATGTTATTGTGCACTTTAGAAATCAACATTGGAGTCTTAAATCTGTTTATATCTTGCCTTTCCTGAGGGCCTCTGTAAAATGAGGCAGTTGCACCATGAGTGTTTGACAACCCTTGACTTTCTTACAGAAATGAAGCCACCGGCAGTAAAGGGTGATGGTAAATGGGCTGGTTTTGTCAAGCTGGGTTTGTAACAGGTGTTGTGCTGACATAAAGTGGTGAGCCCTGAAATACCTCAAGAGGACCTGGGCGATCCCATCGGGAGCTTTCCAAACATTTGTTTAGTATTACAGGTCTTTCACTTGCAGAACATAATGTCCTGCTCTGGCTGCAGATTTCACTTTCCTTATTTGCTGTCGGTGATGGGTGACAATCATAATGTTTGCCACTTCTATTTGAAAGCCCACCCAGATAAACCAAAACACAAACCAGGCCTAGCTCCAGCGTTAGATGAGAAATGAGGTTCTCTTTCCAAGTGGCTTGACAAAAACAGTGATGTGGGTACAAGAACAGTGGCAAGTTGGTTCTACACTTGGTTTTGTTTGGCCAGAGTGTTACATTCTATTTGTCTTCAGGATCAGTTATATTCTTAATGTACATTGGGATCAGCTACAAATCTTTGGAGGGATCACATGAATTCCACATGGTACTTGGTACTTGGACAATTCCTTCTGTTTTTTCTGTAGCCACCTTTAGGAACACTTGGCATGGCAGGTTTAATGATCTGGTAGAGCTGGCATGAAGGGCTGATCAAACATGCTTTACCCTGGTCATAGCCAGGGAAAGTTTATGAAAGATCAAGTTATCCCATTAGCTGAACATGCAAACTTGCACACCATTTCTGATGATACATTAACCTTAATGCCGCTTTGTTAATGAACCAACCACAAAGCTAGCTTTTGATTTTCACAGCTTGTCAAAGATGAGGTATCAACTCTGAATAATCCCTGCTATAACCGATAATTTCCTCCATAATTACACATTTTGCAACATGACTTTTTCCCCAGTAATTTTTTTTATATGGATTGAGTTTTTATTGCATACTTTGTGATATGGTGAGATTATGACTACCTCTTGTGGGATTTCCAGTTTTGTTGTAATTTCTTTCTTTATTTTGAAGTCTTTTATCTAAATTTAGAGTAATTTGCATTAATTAGTGAAATTTTTTTTAGTCACATGGGTTTACTTACCAAATGAATTCTGTGTATTACAGGAAACATTGTTGCATCATAACCAGTGTTCTTTTTTCAGCTTTTATTGCTTGATCACCAGGATTCTGCTGAAAACTCAGTTTTCTGTAGTCTACAGTGTAGACGTGCTTTTATAATTTTTTCCCCTGGAAAGCCAATCAGTCTAGACAGCCTTAATAGACCATGTAGGCATCTGCAAGAGACCTGAGATGGCCAGATATAGCTAGCATTTTCTTCTTTTGGACAGTGTATACAGCTGGTTTGCAGAAGAATACTGTGTTTTCAATTAACTGATGAAAGCACTGTTCCTATGCAGGCAGTTTTATGTTTGTCAGGGGACGACCTCCTGCATTGTGCTATGGCTATCCAGTGAGTTTTACATGACAAAAGCCTCTCACAGCCTGTCAGTATGACAGTTGATGACTGCCTGTGTAATGTACTGCTGGCTTTAAAACACATTTACCTTAGACACCACACATGTTGATTAAGAAAAAAGAAGTCTTCCCGGCTTCTGTGTCAAAGAGTTGATTTTATTCATGTCAGTCCTTGCCATGTGTGATCATGGAGGATCAAGCCATCAGAGGAGGTGTTCTGGCACCTCTTGATTGGTGGATTAATTAGGCTGACAGAATTTATTTTGTCTAAAATTGTTTGTTTTTGTACCTCAAATTTCCATGTACCAAGACAAAAAATTAGCAAAATGTTTAAGGGGTGCTGCTTTTATCAGTAATCTTTGCAGGGTTTGCCAAAATTCTTCCAGTGTTTCAATCATGGTATGGGCTTTATGTCAAACATATTCCTGCAGTGTCTATTTTAATTATATATACTCTCACTTGAGCAAATATAGATTTAATTAATTAAAGGTTAGCATCAATAAAACGTATCCTTGATCAAGTAAATGACTCTCAATATTGTTCAAGATGACTTTTATTGGTTTCTGTTTTTCATCCATTATACAATCTCACATTTTTTTCTGTCAGGGATATATAACCATGTAAATTCCCAGAAAGCTTAAATAGGTGATTTTCACCTAAGTTCTGGTCAAAACAAACCAGTAATTATCTAATAAAGCAGACCAATACTAAATTTGCATGGACATTTTGCAGTATTCAAAACACTCTTTTATGAGTGTAAAATCTAATTAAAAAACTTAAATGTAATCTTAAAAATGTCTTGTTTGCTAGACAGTACTTGCAGGTTGAAGATCTTTCAGATAGTCATTGACAATTCATCTTATGTAACACTGAGGTATTCTTTTGTATTAGATTTGGGAATGCCTGTAGTTCATTTGTTCTTATAAACACCCTGTTGGGGCCTTCCCTGTTACACAGCTGTGCCTTGTCACAACCCCACCTGCAGTATTTTTCTGCATACCTTTGATGCCTAATTGGTTCACATTCTCCACCACAATTGAATTACCTCAGGTGTTATTTCTCCTGTGGGGGAATTCAAGCAGCTTTTTGTTAATTGATTGCAGACTGTTACTCTTTATTGCACCAATAAAAGTTGGTCCCTAATAAGAAAATGTCCTGTTGTCACACCATATTCATCATGACAGTGGTGTCATTTGTGGAATATATAATGGGTAATAAAGCCCATCTTGTGGCTTGTAGCACACATAAGACCACTTTTTGAGAAACATTGCCTCAGGGAGATGTCTAAAAACCTGTTATATCCTGTTAATTATTGATTATAATTTTGGTTTCATGAGGGGCATTGTATCACTTCAGACAGCTTTTCTCTCCCCTGTAACATTTGACTAGTTGTTCATGACATTTGCAGCATTATTAAATTAAATCAGGCAAATTTCCTGTGAAGATAATGAGTGAATATGCATGCCTTTTTTTCTGAATTAAGACTGACTTACCATTATTGATAAACTGACTATGCCAAACTTCTATCTATATTTTCAATATTGATAATTTTACACCAGATTAAAATATTATAGTTTTTTTGCAGCCCCATGAATTAAAAATGTAATTTGTTGGGCAAAGACATAGATTAAGGCTTAATTGTAATATGATTATTCAATAAGTTGAATAACATGTGTATATACATAAAAATAAATATATATTGTTTTTTTTAATAATATTTAATGTGTCTTTTCATTTGAAGAATCATTGATAAGGATATTAAGGTGCACTTTATAATTAAATATTTTTGTTCATGATTAGGATATATATAATTGAAGAAAGTGCTAAAAACTAAAGAACAGGTAAGTTTATGAACAGGATGTAATGCAAAATTAAATTGAAAACCAATAAAAGAGCATTTACAGCAAAGTGGGAGCAACTGGAGGACTTTTTATGACTGTTTTATATATATTGATCTACACTGGAGGATCTTTAATGACTGTTATATATAATGATCTACACAATGTTCAACACTATGTAACAGTTTTTTTAGGGCATTTACATGTAGTGTACATCCATCAGTGAGCTGTTCCAGGTAACTGGGACACTCTGGCTCTGTTTCAGCCTGGCACCAATGTTGCTGGATAAGTTATAGCTGCATCTAAATGACAAATATGATGACTGCCAGCCGGTCAGGTCACCATCATCTACCAAACCGGGTCTGATAGGTTGCCTGTTGCCACAGGCTTAAAAACCATAATACAAACCCCCATGGGAAACTGGGCTGTTTCTGATTGTGATCATTAGATATACCCCTGAATGACACATAAGTGGAATTGCAATGTCAGCATGTTTTGCATGAACTCATGGGTCAGCATTTACTTCATTATGTGCAGATGAGAGGCTGACTATTAATGATAGCCGTACTAAATTACCAAAAGCTGAAAGACCATACCCAGCCAGAATGACAACAGCAATCATTTGTGGCTTGATCTCCTAAATAAAAACCAATTTGTGTTTTGTAGATGGTAGTCCCAGAGGACTGGCTAGTGATAATTACTTGTTTTGTTTTATGGCTTTTGTGGTTAATATTTGGCTTTTGAATAGAGCCAAGGAATAAAGTGGGCACCTGCGCTCCATTCGCTCTTTACCCTATGGGAATTAATTTAGCCAACTTAATTGCTTTTGAAAAAAGCAGCCGGCAAATATCATGACATGGTTCTGTAATGTCTGTTTATTTCATTATATCTCTAGAGAAAATACACAATTTTCAAGTGAAGTAAATAGCTCAAAACTGGAAAATGTATGCAGTATGAGTCACTATTCATATGTAAAAGATAACAATTTGTATAACACATGGCAAAGGATAATCACAAGTGACCATATATATATAACTAGATTCACTGGACTTATGATTAATTCAGTGTTGCATAGTCACAGAGGTTGCCTCCATTTGTTGCCAGCCTTGAAGAATGAATTACTTTGTGACAAGGCCATGTTTCTATTTCCAGAGGTTCATCACAACATCATTCTTTGTTTGTTTACAACAAAAACCTTAATTTGACTCATCCTTGTTCATCTTTCCTGTGCCTTAGTTTTTACCAAATTTATTGTGCTCTGATGCTAGTTAATTTAGTGCTATTTGACTTTTCACAGTGCTTTTTACATGCCTTTTCAGAAAACTTCTTTTATTTCATAAACCATTATTACCACTGACAATAGTTAATATTTCTCAGTATTGAGTTTTATTGAATTGTTAATTTTAGTTTCGTTTATACAGAACTTAATATGAAATAAATAGATTGATAGCTGTAATGGCTGCTGCCTATAATGCTTCCTACCACCTGATCTAAGTGATATAGAATGTAAGTGAGCTCTGACGTTAGCATATTATTAAGATTACATATGTTTTGATTATTGTCATCTGTCATGATGATCTTGTTTATTGTACTCAGCAGGAGAATTCCACTCAAAGTATGGGTTTTAGGACACAAATAATACTTTTTTAGCTAGGGTTAATCATTGATGCTGTATTGTTATACATTGAAATTGAATCGGTAATTTTCTTCTTTTGCTTACTTTGAATTTTTGCAAAATTAAACATTTTACATATGCGGGGTGTGGATTAGAGAAGTTCCTGTTTATGCCTGCTTGATTATTTTTAACATTTCATTTGTCCAGATCTAACCTTTGATTGCCAGCACATAACTAAAAAATTGCTAATTTGTAGTTAATAAGTTTTCTAATTCTTAAGTGTTATGTGACCAGAAATCCAAAGAATAATCCCTTAGGACTACTGTAACATACCCAAGAGTGTTAAGCAATATGTAAAATGGATAACACCATGTTGAAGCCCCAAGATTTATTTAGCAGAGGCTAACAGATTAAAGATGTTTTTATACACACGGTTACAAAACATAGTATAACCTTAAGTTATTTAATCTCTGTGGTCAAACCCTTCCCCTTTGGTATTCTAATTACAGTTATTGAGACACCTTCTCCTCTGAAAATGCAGTAAAATGTTTAAAAATCCCTGTTCCTCTGATCATCTTAATGTAACTCTAGATTATGTCTCGGTTTTGCTGGTGTCTCGCCACAACATCTAACACAGCTGTGACTACATGGATTTTTTTTACAAATCCAAATATCTTGATCTGAAATGTGCTTCCTGCCAAGTATGTAAAAGTCAAACTAGAAGCCTAATTTGAAATTGTATGGGCATGAGTAGAATTGTGTTTCCTTTGAAGTGCACCCAGACAAAAGGTAATGAGTACTTTTGTATTGTTCAAGTCTGTTTATATAAAAGGTGTCTTTTAAAATAAGATTTTCCATTGAAAGATGATTTTGGCTTAGGTGTATTGTGAATTTCTTACTTGCTTTTAGGGACCAACATTTCCTTTCAAAGGAGCTTCTTTTGGCATAATTATACTGAAAAGAAACAAATGCCTTGTTTTCTCCCTATTTCCTTGTGGTTTCTTTGATATTACTGTTATTCTGTGGATGCATGTGCTATTATTATCATTTAGTAAAGTTTGGTTCATTTGGTGTTGTAAGTCTAGTTTGATTATATAGAAGTCATTGTGCGGCCTGCAAAACCTATAGAGGAGCTCCCACAGTGCTTCATTGGAATAATTTTGTATGCTACTATTACCATCTTGGAAGGTTAGGCAGGATCCTTGCTGCTTGGGAATTTTGTAACCAGCCCTTTTGCTGTTGTCTGTAAAGGCTAGAGCCTTTCTTCTGTTGTAGCAGCAATGATCAAACCAAGTTCTTGCTTCAACCCACAGAAAAAAATCTTTAGTTCATTCTAATGGTCCCCAAAGACTGATGAAACTAAAGTGTCTTTTGAACTCTTTTACCATAGCATACCTCAATCTTCATGTATTCCTGTGCATCAGAGATCTTGTGTTCAGTGTTCTGGACATTCCTGTTAAATTATGTTTCCTTTGGCACTCAAGCCAGATTGTCAAATCTATTAACACTGATGCTCTCATTAAATTGTGTAAAATTCATTTCCTCTTTAGTAAAACTCCCTGCTGCATTGCATGTTCGGATTTAATCTAGTTCTGTTGATGTTCTTGTTACCTTGTAGAAAAAATGTTTCCTGAAATCATTTTATGAGTAGAAGTGGTTAATGTAACAACCATTGTAGAAGAACAAAGAATAGTGCCTTAATCAGGGAGTTGAGAAGGGTGTTATTGGCCTGAAGTTTCCTAGGCACCAAATTATGTTCTCAAAACCAGCTGGTAAATTATGTGTTTGGTGTGTATTGATTCCCTTAAACTTCTTCAGGGGAGACAAACCAGAGGAAGTGATGAGAGGAAGGTACCTCTGAAGCTGTTGTTACTGATGGTTGAGACAGAGGAGGCTTGTTGTACAGTCAGCAAAGTAATTGCACATGGTTTGGTATTCTCTTACCTATTGATCACATCACTGAGGCAGCTTGATCAATGGTTCATTGGTCTGTCTGTCTGGTGGAGCCTGTTCCTTCATTGCAAATACCCATGACTTTCAGGTCTTCAGTATCTCTCTTGGCTATTTGCCAGATTCGACTGTGACATAAATCTGATTCTTTTCAGTTTATTGCAAAATTGGATCCAGTCTGAAAAAAAATTATTTGATTAATGATGGAAGATGATTTTCCTATCTTCATTGACAAAAGACCTTTTTGTTAGTTACTCTTCATGTTGAGGGGCCTAACAAATATGGATTCATGAATTATGACCAAGTCATAAGCTAACTGGTGTCTGCCATGAAACATTTCTTAGGGATTTATCAGGATGTACCTTTATCTGCATTTCTGTGTAGTTTTAGAATTGAATTTACAGGAGGCAAGTTTGAGATAATTAGATTTGGATGAATCTTGAACAAATTCTTTGTTTCTGTCAGAGATTGGCATGCTATTTTCACATTTCATTTTTAGTGAACCTGTGAGCTTATATGCACTGGCGTAGCGTGGCGTATTCCACTGTCCACCATCCACCATCATCCTTACATTAACCAATTTATCTCAAAATTTGTTGGAGCTTAAGCAGCACCAAATTTATGGACGCATCAGTCACATGTCAAACTTTATTTGATTCAGCTTATTTTTTTGCTATCTGCATGGACTTTGCTTTTATAGGGGAAAAGCCAAAAAAAAAACTTTATAAATCTTGTTCTCCAAAACTGTCCAACCAAATTATTCAGTATTTCACATAATTGTTCTCTGAATCATTTTTGTCAAGTATTTTTGTTCGAATGGTTCCAGTTTGGTGATTTTTGGCTGAGTTATGGGAAGCTGAAATTAGTGACTTGGTCCAAAAGGCATGCTAAAATTACAATTGCAGAATAGGCTGGAGCTGTCATCACCAAATTTTATACAAATGTTGGTCAGGAGTCCTATTTGAAATTATGGTATTGGCGGAGCCACCTGCATAAACTTTTTCAATGCCGGTCATTGGTCATAAGTACATTAACCCATTATTTCTCGAGAACAGCAGTTTTATGGAAAAATCAGTCATATGTTTAATGTCATAGGATTGAGCTTTTTGTGCCACCACCTGCATTGACTTACATTTTTGTGGGAAAAAGCAAGAAAACCTTTGAAAATCTTCTTCTCCTTAATAAATTAGCCAAATTAATCAATATTTCATGGAAATTATCCCAGAGATGTGCTCTTTCAAATTTGTACAAAAGAATTGGGTTTTATGAATTTTGGCTGAGTTACAGGAATTTGAACTCAGTCATTCAGTAATTCAGACTTTGGGCTGAACTATTGGACCTTTAACAAAGAAAGGACTTAAGTTGCTTTGGTAAACAAAACTAGTAGATTTATTGTAGTAACAGACTCTCCTCAGCTGAGCTTGGTCAGCTAAATGGACCCAACTTGAGAAGAGTTTGATTTATCGACCTGAAATTTTGGCATGTCCATGCATCTTTCATGGTCTTTTTGTACACTTGACTGGTGTTAATTGTTACCTGTACAATAATTTTTCCAAATTGTATGTCCCTGCTTATTTCTCAGGGAGGATTTGATTATCAGCCTGAAATTGTGCATATCTGTACATCTTGGATAGCTTCATCGTATTCAAGACTTGTGGCTTGAATTTGTGCATATCTGTACATCTCAGATAGCTTCATTGTATACAAAACTTGTGGCACCACATACAATTGTTTTTGGGTTCATGTATCTGTGCACATAGTTCAAGAGTGGTTTGAAGTATGTGCCTGAAATTTTGCATGTCCATACATCTTCGATGACTTTCTCATACAGAAATCTGGTGGTGCCACCAACAATCATTTTTGTGTTGTGTATATCCATGCCAGTATTTCAGGAGTGACGTTCGTGTAAATGGTACTTGTAGTTGGGTTAGAATTGTTTAATACTTGCTTTGTACATGTACATGTCATACATGCATTTGAAAAGTACTTTTTCAATAGTGGTCAAGCCTGTTATCATGGAAGCATTATACTTGATGTTTTTACCATTGCACAGGTTTGCATTAGGCCTGTGTCACCTGATAAAAATTACCCCTTTCTGTTACCTCAGGGTAAAGGTTACCCTTACCATGTGACAGACAGGGTTGCCTATGGTTCAACATGGAAATTAAAGTAGAGATTGTGTGGTTTTGATGGCGCACTCAACGTATCAGCACTCAGGCACACAACAAATCTCAAGTCGGCAGCTAGACAACAAAAGTATATTAAAAAAAGATAAAAAGGTACAGAATTCAAAATCACCTGCTAGAAAGGGTCTCAGTCTGTTACGCCTCACGAAATACACTGGTACATATACTAGATAAAACTTTACTAAAAGTAGCACAGTCTCTAACAGTCTCTAGATCTCCTGGACCAGTGATGCTCGGCCCCGCCGTCGGCACCTCACTGGCTACCCGCTGGCAGTACCTTACTGGACACCCGCTGGCAGCAACTCACTAGACACATGCTGGAAGCACTGCACTGAACACTTGCTGGACAGTACCTCAATGGCAGCACCTCACTGTGGCTCATCTATATTCATGAGCACGCTGAATACTAAATAGGCTGGAAACAAACCATGGTAGTCCCAAAGTGATCACCCTTTAACAAAAGGCATTGCTAACCTGCTGTGCACTCAGAAACCTCCAACCCTACAGTGAACACATCATGAGGGTAAAAATAAGTTTTTCATTCCAGTAATTTAAGAATTTCTTCTTTTGCAAATGCTTCACTGAATGGATCTGTTTGAAGCAGGTTTGGGAAAATTTGGTCACCAACTGGTTTAATCATTTAAAGGGGCCCTGTCACCTATAAAGCATGTTGAATTAACACGAAAAATAGCTTCTTCCCTTTCAGTTAAATTTGTACCTGCCAAAATATTCCCCTCGAACCATTTGCTTGTAAATCCTTAAATTCCTGTATACGAGTGTTTAAAACAGTGGATCAGGTGCAACCACAGGTGTCAACATAAACACAGCTCGTGTTTTGCCCGGCCACAACACGTGTCAATCAGAGGATCCACTGACTGATTTGGCCCAAAAAAATGTAATGCATGTTCCTGCTGGCTGAAACATTGCTTGTTATGGCTCACAATCGGACCTCCAGTCAGGCTGCCTTGTTATGGTAGACAGACACACATGACTGTGTTTACCAACACGCAGAGCCATAATAATTAAGGTGTTAAAAAGCAGTTCATGAGGTACTGAGATTGTGTGCTGGGATGGTTTTGCTGGAAAACTTTTCTGTGAAGCCAGCCTGAACTGATAGTGTGAAAGAACAGGCATAATATTACTCCTGATTATATCCCTATTAATCTAAAAATGAACATTTTAGATATTATTTAAGCTTGAATGCAGGCAAAAGAAGCTATAAGGTGGCCTCCTTACAAATGTTAGCTTATTTAAATTTTGATATAGTTGATTTTTATTATATCCAAGGTAAAGTATTAGGTTTGTATGGATTTTTATGCAACTCAGTTGAGACATATTAAGGAACATC